>CAVLJG010000004.1:439324-3050920 GCA_963669975.1 Acanthoscelides obtectus | reverse complement strand
ACGTGATCAGCGAACGCGGTAACATTCGAGGGACGTATTAAGAGTCACGCAGTACATATTTTAGATAGTAGATGCTGCTTTGCGTAACTTTGTAGTAAATTAGCACAATTCGATGTGTATACGATTGGTGATGGATATAGGATCATGTGGGGGTGGGGTAAGAAATATATAATGATGTAAATATACATAAGGGTTTCAAAATTTTCGCTTCGATTTCCAGCTTCGGATGCCGCCTGATGTTTGGTGAAATACAGTCGAATATAATCTCAAAATGGCGTTTAAATTAGCCTAAATTAAAAATAATCGTATATCTCTTAAAATTGCTTTTAGAATATTGATTAGTATATTTTTTGATTTCTAGGTAAATATGTAACCAAATTAAAACGTTCAAAACGTAAAAAAATGTGCATGGTTGAACATTGTCAGAAAGTAGATTCTTGAATAGGTTTTGCCAAAATGGGTTCAAAAATGTCAATAATTAATTAAAAATACAGTAGCTTTATAATTACTTATAACTTACCGAATTTGATGAACGACATCTTTTATTGGAAAGATGAGCTTGATGAGCTTTCATCATCGCTACTGCCTGAAGCACCAACGTCAATAATGAATGGCTCGACTTGTTCCTCTAAAATATTGTCCAGTTCCCACATTCTCTTTTCAACTTTGTCTTTCACGTGCTTAATACAGTTTTCCCATTTTTGCGCTGTTATTAATTCTAGTGCTTCTTTGAAAAGTCCTTTGAGGTCACAAAATTTAAAAGTTGTATTGTGCTTAGCTATATAATTTTTAACCTCTGCCCATATGAGCTCAATGGGATTGAGCTCGCAATGGTATGGAGGTAAACGGAGCACAGTTTTATTTTGACTTGCTGCCATTTCGTCAATGGCGTATTTTTGATATTCCGCCTTGTGATCCTTGACAATTCTTAATAATTGTACTTTCAGCATTGCTTCTTCAAAGTTGATATTTTTCGAGCGGAGCCAATTTTGAACATCAACTTTCCTTGAAGCCGTTGTTGGGACCTTCTCCATTCTTCGAGAATGATAAGGCGCATTATCCAACACAATTACTGCGTTTTCCTCTAAGTTCGGTAAAATTTTTGAAAACCACTGTTCAAACGATTCGCCATTCATTTCCTCGTGGTAATCTCCAGTTTTCTTAGACTCAAAGCACCACAGACCGTCAACAACAAATCCATCCTCACTGCCAATATGGCAGATAATGAGCCTTTTCCCTTTACCTGGAAATCGAAGTACTAACTGGTGTAGATTTATTTCAATAAGCGAACCTTTTTCAAATGTTTTCATCACATTCAGCGAAAAAACATTGAGACATGAGTATCAGATTGCTATAATTGGGATTATTTAGTCATATTGAAAGAAAGAATATTGAACGTCGTATGATTACTCAGCGCTTCACAATTTAATTTAAAGTTATAAACCTTAAAAAATGAATGATCAGGAACCTGAAATACGCGCAAATATTAATATTAACAAATTATAACTTTATAAAGCTTAAAGTATGAATTAAAATGATTAGAAATATTAGGAACGGTACACAATATAAAATTAGTAACTTTTTTTAAGTTTATAATATTCGACATATTTTAAGATTATATTAAAAAATTATTGAAATATCGAAAACACATAAAAACATGGCTTAAAAAAGTTCTAACAAATGAAAATGACAATAAAACATCCACGCATTTTATCGAAAGTTATAAAAGTTTTGTTACTTGTAATATGTTTTATCTGCCCCCTGGAATTAATGTTTAGAACCTTGTTCCCAAGGTTTGAAAAACATCCGATTGTTGTCTATTACTCGTATTTACCTGCTGGATTTTTTAATCCGGTGGACAGTCCATCTAGAAAGGCCCTCCTGGATGAAGTTACAGAATCATCAACCCATACTTTACTTGTAGTGTGTCCTGCGTTTACCCACGTTTCATCAAGGTAATAAATCTTCCTGTTTTGATTTCTATATTTCCCAATTTTTGTTAAATAATCCCTCCTCCATAGCACAATTTCTTCTCTATCCAGTAGTAAACTATTACGACCCCGTGTTTTTTCAACGTTGTATCTCCATTTACCTCCTGCAGTACTTTATCTATAGTAGGTATTTTATTCCTAAAGAAGAATTCATGCACTTTCCTCCTAATCGCATGCTTATCAGCTTCATCCAATGATTTAACAATACTTTTGCGATGTTTACTGGTCATTGGCTCAGAAAAGGTGTGATTTTTTTTGTATTGTCTTAACACATTAAACACTGATGCGCGACACACCCCAACTTTGTGAGAAACCTTCACAACAATTTCTTTGATGGTTGATGCCTCGTTCTCCTCGCGCTCGATCATATATATTCAAAATGACCTCTTTCATTTCTGCACTCAGGTGTCTTTTTTTAAAGCGTTTCCTATAACAATAACAATCAATAACAAGGTATAACAATAACAACGACAAACTCAACAACTTAATAAGATAACAAACGAAAACGTCCAAAGAAATATCAAATTGCAATGATGCACACGACATACGTAACACGTCTGAACCTGAATGTGACTCTGCCTTGATACGACTGCTCTGCCGCTCGGCATAGGCATTTAATTGCGAATTACCAGTGAGGGCTCCTGTTTTACGTCGAGACGGCGGCGTTAACGTGAAAATCACCCGAACCTTTTGTTTACATCCGGTCTATCTCTTATCTGAATTACTGTAGCTGCCACATGTGAAACTAACAAAACTCAAATAGTATAAAATTTGTAGCCCAATAGCTCTTTTAACTAGCAGAAGTTCGTTGAAACCAGTTCAGCCCTTTCGAAGATACGGCGTGTTTGAAACCTTTGAATACCCCCCACCACTGTATTTTTAGAGATACAGCAAAAATTGTTAAACAAAAAAGGTTCGCATTATCCTCGACTGTAAAGATCAGATATTTTTTGTCAAGTTAATATAGCGAAATTCACAGAAACGTCACTTTTTAGATTCAAGATTGCAGTTACGCCCCCTAGCGGCAATTTCAGAAACTTGAAAGTATTTTCCAGGTTTTTCTCTTGGCCGTACAGTACCTCCATTTTTAGTTGACCTATTTGTGAGAAAACTACTTATCAATTTTAACAAATTATTTCAGTAACCATAATGGCATTTCGCTATCTAAAGTTCAGGGTCGTATCAAATGCCTTGATGCAATCTAAAAGAACGAATCGCGTCTCTTGTTGATGCCATTTTTTTTATTCACGCTCGTCTCCGTTCCAGCCGAGTCCCAAAAGAGCTCGACGACCCGCACGTGATAATCCTGAGCTTCCCGAGGTACTGCCGGTACCGAGCCATGATGAAACGTCTCGAAGGCGTCGAAGACGGCTACCTCAAGCTGAAGTTGGTCAACGCGCTTGGCGGTTTCTACGTCACGCATCCCAACACCAGGGTGCTTTTCTGCAAGGACACGTTCGATTATCCCGAGTTGGAGGGGCACGAGATGCTTTGCAACCATTTGGCCCCGAAGCTGAAGGGCAGACCTAGGGGCAGGCGGAAAAAGAGGAGCGCCTCGCCTGGCTCGGAAAGCAATGAATCGGAATCCTCGGTTCCAAACGGGTACAATGCTAGGGTGAGTACGAGATTTTGATATTGGTTACCATTAGCACTGATTAAGCGTAATAATTTGTTTTCATACGTACTTACCTGGGGGCCCTGTAAACTGGGGGATCCGTATTATTTCATATTTATTCATGGTAATTTACAAAATTAATTCCATAGGTAAGGTACAAGGAAGAAAAAATATACAGGGTGGTCCATCCATGTGTGGACGAGATATTACTCATAAACAAATACATTTTGGGAAAATCTATTTGTGGGATATTATACCTGTACATGACATTTGAGGGCACATTTCTGAAATATTGGCCATTATACAGGGTGTCCCAATTTCGATCTACATATCGCAGTTGTGATTTTTCAAATGGAATGCCTAAAATTGTATTGCATATTTTGATAAACCAATTCAAAAGAAGAAAATTGATATGACATACTATGGGTTTTCGGCAATTAGTTACTGAGATATAAGGTGTTTTGTCTAGAAAAAAATCCACTTCGGCAATCCCTCAGTCCGCCATTTTGAAATTTGGAGTGCTGAATTTGTAAAAAAAAAAAAAACTTCCACACCTCAGCTTTTATATTATTTTATATGATTCTTGATCATACACGGTGGTCGAAAACGCAAATTTTAATCCAAACTTGCACAAATATACAGGGTGATCCAAGAATTAAAATTCGAAAAAGTAATAAATAGATAGAAGCTGAGGTGTGTAAGTTTTTTTTTATACAAAGTTCAGCACTCCAAATTTCAAAATAGCAGACTGAGGGGTAGCCGAAGTGGGGGTTTTCTAGACAAACACCTTATATCTCAGTAGCTAATTACCAAAACCCCATAGTATGTTATATCAATTTCCTTCTATTGAGTTGGCTTATCCAATAATGCAATAAAATTTGAGGCATTCCATTTGAAAAATCACATATTTTATATGTAGGTCGAAATTGGGACACCCTGTATAATGGCCAATATTTTAGAAATGTGCCCTCAAATGAGCCACCCTGTATATGTATATCACAATATATCACAAAAAAAATGTTAGCATCAACTAATGATTTCATTCATAATGAGAGATAATTCTACATTTAAAACAGTAAAAACCGTTTCCAATAACACATTTACGCTTACATCGGAAAAACACAGATAATACGTTAAAAATGAATATAATAGCCCAGGCTACAAAAAAAAATAGCTATTTCTTGTGAAAAAGTTTAACAGATATCTGAAAGTTTTAAATTAAAAATGTTTCTAATGACAAATACATAAAAAGATACAGCCAGATAAGCGTTGTTTTTTATAAACAGTGGGAAAAGCCTAAATTCAATATTTTTGCTTGTATAATTTTCAAATTAAATTTTATAAATAATCGGTAAGCTGGAGATTTTGGAGCTTAAAAAGACCTTAAATTTTTGTTTTTTTCGTATTAAAATCTATAAATAAGCTAAATACAGTGCTTTTTAGCAATATTAATAAATGTCTATAACTACCTATTGCATCAACAATTGTAAAAAGGTATGTTTGTAGAACATTTTACAAAAGTGATTCTTGAAGGTTTCAAGTTCACGAATTTATGCAAAAAATTAATCATTTCTTTCAAAATCGTTGTTAAAAATGATGCTAGAAAATAGCCATTTTTTAGTTATAAGCATTTGCAATAACATAGTCATTTTCCAATATAGTTTATTTTAACAAGTTGAAAAAACGCATATTTAAAAAACCTTCTACGACCAATAGGAACCAAGATATTTTTTAATTATCTCCTTTATTTATAGGTAAACATTAAGACTCGAAATTTTCACAGATTTGAATCTAGGATCTCAATTTTAAATTTGAATTGAAACTAAATTAACCATTTACGTTTATTTGAACACTAGACTGTGTTCCAACGATTTAATTGGAATAAATAAAATATTATAACAAAACGAATGCAAATAAAATAAATATAAACGCGATTCAATATTTTTTACAATTTATTACAGTGTATTTTGTTAAGAGTATACCAATTAACTGAATTTTGAATTGTTTAAACAATTTTCTTGTACAATATAAATGACTTTATTATAGTGAGAGTAACAGGAAATGATTTATTGTTTATTTATTATTTCATGGTAATTTAATTTTGAAGAATACAACGTGTCAAATTTTCTGGGATTTCCCGATTTTCCAAGGAAATGAAAATGAGCCAGATGTCATTATTTAACTAAAATCCTTGATTAAAATCTGTGAAATAGTTTATGTAAAAACAAAGTATGTTCGTATAACATTTTAGAAAAGTGATTCTTGAAGGGTTCAACTTCACGAATTACTGCAAAAAGTTAATCATTTCTTTTAAAATCGTTGAAAAACATTATGTTAGAAAAAAGCCATTCTTATAGTTATAAACATTTGCAATAACATAGTCCTTTTCCAATATAATTTATTTTAACAAAAAACGCATATTTAAAAAACCTTCTACGACCAATAGGAACCAAGATATTTTTTTAATTTTTATCTCCTTTATTTATAGGTGAACATTAAGACTCGAAATTTTCACAGATTTGAATCTAGGATTTTAAATTTGAATTGAAACTAAATTAACCATTTACGTTTATTTGAACAGTAGACTGTGTTCCAACGATTTAATTGGAATAAATAAATATTATAACAAAACGAATGCAAATAAAATAAATATAAACGCGATTCAATATTTTTTACAATTTATTACAGTGTATTTTGTTAAGAGTATACCAATTAACTGAATTTTGAATTGTTTAAACAATTTTCTTGTACAATATAAATGACTTTATTATAGTGAGAGTAACAGGAAATGATTTATTGTTAATTTATTATTTCATGGTAATTTACTTTTGAAGAATACGTGTCAAATTTTCTGGGATTTCCCGATTTTCCAAGGAAATGAAAATGAGCCAGATGTCATTATTTAACTAACATCCTTGATTAAAATCTGTGAAATAGTTTATGTAAAAAAAAAGTATGTTCGTATAACATTTTAGAAAAGTGATTCTTGAAGGGTTCAACTTCACGAATTACTGCAAAAAGTTAATCATTTCTTTTAAAATCATTGTAAAAAATTATGTTAGAAAAAAGCCATTCTTATAGTTATAAACATTTGCAATAACATAGTCCTTTTCCAATATAATTTATTTTAACATGTTGAAAAACCGCATATTTAAAAAACCTTCTACGACCAATATGAACCAAGACATTTTTTTAATTTTTATCTCCTTTATTTATAGGTAAACATTAAGACTCGAAATTTTCACAGATTTGAATCTAGGATATCAATTTTAAATTTGAATTGAAACTAAATTAACTATTTACGTTTATTTGAACACTAGACTGTGTTCCAACGATTTAATTGGAATAAACAAATTATTATAACAAAACGAATGCAAATAAAATAAATTTAAACGCGATTCAATATTTTTTACAATTTATTACAGTGTATTTTGTTAAGAGTATACCAATTAACTGAATTTTGAATTGTTTAAACAATTTTCTTGTACAATATAAATGACTTTATTATAGTGAGAGTAACAGGAAATGATTTATTGTTTATTTATTATTTCATGGTAATTTAATTTTGAAGAATACAACGTGTCAAGTTTTCTGGGATTTCCCGATTTTGCAAGGAAATGAAAATGAGCCAGATGTCATTATTTAACTAAAATCCTTGATTAAAATCTGTGAAAATTTCTTAATGCTTATAAACAAAGGACATATGAATTAAACATAAATTTCTTGGCTTAGAAGGTTTTTTAAATCTGCGTCTTCCTAACCACCTATTTACAACTTGTTAAAATAAATTATATTGAAAAGTAACGCAGTTGTTCTGAATACTAAGATCGTTGTTTCGTACAGGGTGAATCTCGACCGGAAATTCGTTGCGATTCCGGTGCACCGACACGAAGAAGCACCAGATGCCACGAAAATAACGAAAACAAAGAATTCATCCGGAAACTGACCGCATTTATGAAGTCCAACCGCACACCAATCGGCCGAACTCCGTCCCTAGGATACAAAGAACGTGAGTATTGGTGCTACTCTCTTTTTACAGATAATTAAAACCAAAGCTTCGTAGCCGTTCGTCACAGATTATTCTTATATAACTACTAAAACATACAAGGTGGGCCAAAAAAAGGTCGCACCCCCATTTGTGACTCTTCTGAGGGGGACGTTTTTTCATTTACAGGGTGATCCAAAAATAAAATATTAATACGCTCTGTAAAATAAAGTCCCAACTTTGAAGTTGAATTGAAATATTCACTGATGTTTCGGCTACCTCGAAGCCTGTTTCAAAATACACAATGTCATTTTGATTTCCGGTTGGCGACCAGTGAAATCTAGGATTTGATTGAAGATTATTTTATCTTTCTTTTTTTTTCAGTGAACCTCCATGAATTTTTCTCAAAAGTACAAAAACTGGGCGGATATGATAACGTCACTGCCAACCGCTTGTGGAAGTCGATTTTCGAAGATATAAGCGGTTACCAAAACAATATAAGCGCTACGGTAATCCGTCGACATTACGAAAGGTAACGTTAAAAATAATTTTTATATACAGGGCGTTAATGTAGTGTGTGCCATAAATTTAACAGGCGATTCTTAGACAAAAAGTTCATATAAACATGGGTCCGCTCTCAAGATTCATGGTGTTCAAATTTAACAAACAAAAAAAATGGTTTTTCGAAGATTTCTTAAATATTCTTTATCTCATTTTGTTGAAATTTGGCGGTGTTAGTTATAAGATTAAGGAGCTAATTAAACCCTAACTTCATGAACTCTTTTGTCTCTTGATTTTTCTTTTTTTCGTATCTTGCTTAGTTTTCGGGAAATGGGAAAAGCCCAAAATTCAGTATTTTGCTTGTATAATTTTCAAATTAAATTTTATAAATAATCGGTAAACTGGAGATTTTAGAGCGTAAAAAGACCTTCGATTTTATTTATTTTTATTTTCGAAAATTTATTCAATATCCTTTACCTAATTTTGTTGCATCTTGGCGGTGGTAGTTATTTAGCACTAACTTCATGAACTCTTTTGTCCTTTGGATTTTTTCGTATCTTACTTAGTTTTCGAGAGGAAAAAAAATGTCCTAAATGTCTTTATTAGCAACACAACAATAGGGCGAAGTTTAGCCAGATGGCTACTCTTGCACCCATCCCTATTGTGTGATTAAATATGCATATACAATTCAAAGTCACATACATGCAACCTAAAGATAAATACATCGATCTGGCTTTCAAGTAAGCGAGCTAATAATAAAGGGAAAAAATACAATCAATTGATAAATCCGCGCCAAGAACCAGTACTGAACGGATGACAACACAAAAAAAACATAAAGATAATAACAACTAATTATGATACTTCCATCAGCTGATTTTTAACCAGCTTCCTACACTTTTGCTTCTCCAGGCAGGGTCGGTTGGGTTGTATAACCTCACAGCATAGAAAGTGAAACATTTTTGAAACAATGCGGTGTAGTGCAAAGGCATTGTCAGATTATTATTATGCCTCAGATCGTGTATCTTTTGGATTTTTTTATAATTATTTATCACTAATTATGCAACAACAATAAATAAACACTAAATTAAATTACGTTACATTAATATTTAAACTAATGAATTTTACTAAACAAAGGACTATTTATATGCTATTAAGTGAACATTTTTTAATTTCAACTTGGTTCACTAAAATGTAGGATTAATCAATTTGACAAGAATACTTGAAAGATATAAGTATGTCTCCCGTATTTACAAGAATTTGTTATATTTTTTATGTTTCTTTTATATGCATTTGATTTTTAAATATGCATACATATGAACAATATTTTTGCTTAAATCAATAAAACATAAAAAAAACCTTATGAGTGTTATTTTCGTTTTTTTTTTCACAGATTCTTATTCACATTATCCGCTTAAATTTAGCATTATGATATTCATTTTCTCAGAAAATTAACTTACTTATTTCTGTATAAACTCACAATTTTCACACTACTTTTTTTGAAAATCTCAATTTTCTGTCTTGAATTCTTGGTTTGGGCCACCAGCACCCCTGTTATTTGAAACAATGGATTTTTTTAAATATTAATCGTGATTTAAATCAAATTATAAATTGTTGTAAAAACAAGTCTGCAAGCAAAGAACTAAAATAACTCACCAGGAAATTCAAAAAAAGGAAGGTTTACATACATTATTAAGTTCAAAAATATAAATATTCATAAATTAAACTAAACACAGTTTACAACAGCAACAACGGTTTATAGTTGATAATATTACCTACATGGTGAATAATAACAAATAAAAATTATTGATCAATACAAAATGTGTGTTTAGGAAGTAAATCTTAATACTCATACTGAAAAACTAATTTAATAATATTGCTCAGTAAATATTTTCAAATTGTTTTAGGGGACTGGACTTCAAAGGGGTGTTTTAGACTATTAACAGGGATCAATTACTTACAAAATTGCATCACTACGGATTTAAAGGATCTGTATTCAAAGTTCTACAAAACTATTCAGAAGTCAAAAAACCAAAATTTGTTCTACATTATTAACATCAAAAAATATTTCTGTTGGTATACCACAAGGTAGTAACTAGGTCCATTACTATTTACTTTATACATTAATGACATTTGTAATATCTTAGATTATTGTGAACTTCAGATATTTGCAGTTGATACATTAATATACATATCAGATGGAAATATAGACACTGCAAAATGCTAAATTTTGACTTGCCAAAAATCGTAAATTGGTTAAATGTAAATAAACTAAAATTGAATACTTCTAAAACAAAATGTGTGCTAATAGGGAGAAATAATTGAAAATGTTGATTCAATTAAATATTTAGCTTTATATATTGACCGTAAACTAAAGTTTGAGGATCACTATAAATACATTATTTCAAAAATTGCCAAAAAAACAAATTACATTTATAAGGCTTCTCAAAGTCTTGGTACCTATTCCAAGAAAATAGTTTATAATACAATTATTCCACCGCATTTACTATATTGTTTAACTATCTTGTTCACTGCCAATAAAGCTGTATTCTCAAAATTACAAGTCTTACAAAATAAAGCTAAGAGAATAATATTGAATAAAAATAAGTACACCAAAATAAAATCTATGTTACAAGAATTGCAGTGGTTGAATATAAAAAATTTCATATCATATTTGGTTCTTATTTTTATATTTCATCTTTTGCCAGAACATTTAAAACACTACATAGAATTGATTAATCATTACCACAATAATTAAAAATGCATCGAACCTTAAAAATCGAAATATCTCAAAAATGGCTAACTGTAACGAAAACTCACAGGAGAGCTTTTTTATGCAGAAAAGTGCGAAGAATCAGTTTTTTTATTCAAAAAGCAAAAAATTGCACTAAGAAAAATTTTTCGGTCATTTTAAAACACTACAGGTACGGTAGAGAGCGCCCTCTAGCGGCTACAGTAAAACTATGCTCATGGTTCGTTTTGTCGTACCAAAAAAACCCTTGTATACCAAATTTCACTGTTATACATCAAACATTGTTCGAAATATTTAAAAAAAACTATTTTAGAACGTAAATTTAAACACCCTGTATTTCGGAAGCCACGCATTTTTCGACCCATGTTTATGTAGACTTTATGCATTAATTTTAAAAGTTCTATTGAATCTTAAAGTTATGCAACAATAAACTGAAACACCGTGTACAAGAGGAAATATAGATTTTCATTTACAAAATTGCAATAGTAATATAACTAGCAAATCAATATTTCAGAAAGGATTACTTTAATTTAACAAACTAAGTAATGATATAGTTTACTTGTAATTTAAAGATATTTAAAAGAAAATTAAATTAAATTAAATATTTCATGGACAATGAAAATTCTTAGAGATGCAAATTTTGTTTTTTTTTCTGAATATCGGTATGTTATTTAATTGCTTTAGTTGTTTAAAAGAATGTAATTGTAGCAATCATGCTAAATAAATCTTAAACAAACAATATATATTTAATCAAAAAATCGGGATTTATGTTTTTAAAACAAAATCGTGATTTTTTGCAACACTGTATAAAATCATTAGCATCTCTACAAACTACGTCTCTGTCACTCGACGATATAGCTTATTTTGAATGTCACTAAATAATGATTTGATGACTTGTAAAACTGTAAATATACCCTATTTCACGAGTATCCATCAAGGTAGAGTGACAGCTGATTATTTAGTAATATCTCAAAATTCCCCATATCGGCACAGGATACATAAATCTGACGGTTCCGTCAACGCCAAGTAGACAGAGCCGTGTTTTGTTTCGATTTATTGTACGCTACACATTCATTTAGTTCTTGCTGACAGCTCTTTTATTTAGAAAAGTTCATTTACATAGAAAACAAAAAAATGTTTTTACTAGATTTATATCCGATTCATTATTGCAAACTAGCACAAAAATGTCACTTGCTGATCAGCTGTTCACCTCAGCGGACGTCAAAGCGTTGAAGGGTACTCGTGAAATAGTGTATCAATGTTAACCGGCACTTTTAACCATAACCTCACTTTTTCAGATTCCTGCTTTCGTACGAGCGCCATCTCAAAGGCGAACAATACAAGCCGCTTCCCGTATCAGAAAGGCGTAGACTGAAAAGCAAAAGGGGAAGCAGTCTTAGCGATGCCGAATCCAGTGGCGGCGATACAAATTCTTCGGCCGCCACTACTGTTTCTACTTCGACTGTCGCGGAAACTAAGGTAGCGAGATATTTATTTTATTGCATTTATTCCTCGTTTTCGTATTGTTCGATTTTACTTCCCACGCTTGATGGCGGAAGGTATTGTAATAGCGAGAAATTTCGAAAATGAGATATTATGTTTTTTGGATGTTATACGTGCCTTAACACGAAATAGTTGTGTTGAAGTTTGTTTATTTTTTTAAGGTTACAAAACATATTTTTTTCTTTTATAATACATTGAAATGTAATGATATTAACGCAATTATTATCACGTTATATGATGCTATACAGGGTGTCTGCGAAATGTTGGGAAATCTCGAAACTGGAGATACTACAGACCAAAATATGTGAATTGACCTAAACATACCTTAGTCCAAAAGTTGATAGTTTGCGAGATACAGGGTGTCAAAGTTACAATTTTAGTTTCTATTTTTCCTTATTGCTGGAGAAGTATCTCGGATTTTGGAATAAAACTCGGTATAGGGAGGTTTTCTAGTAAAAGAAAAAATATTTTATTTATATTATTATATATACGTAGTCATGCCATAAGTTCTGTCCCTCGTTTTCAAACAAGTGTAGACCTGTTAATACTTGTCCGATTGTTTACATTGTGGTGTCAGTTGATTAAGCGCTTTTCGGGTAATTACATATACCTCAGTTTGTATTGATCTCTCGAAGCATAACGATGGAGTGGGGCAAGGAAGAGAACCGTATTGCAGTGATAGCTTTACATAAGTGTAATCACAGTGCTAGTCAGATTTTTGAACTCTTACGCGGCCTTCAAATATCGCGTAAATTTGTGTCTAGGACCATTCAGCGGTACAATGAGACGTCCTCTGTTGATGACAGGCCAAGAAGCGGAAGACCTCGTCAAGTAAGGACTCCAGCAGCCATCAAAGCCGTAAAAGCCAGGATTCAAAGGAATCCACTCCGGAAGCAGAAGATCCTATCCAGGGAAATGAAGATTCCTGTCCGGACGATGTCGCGCATCATTAAACAAGACCTAGGGCTAGGGGCTTACCGGAGACGTACGGGCCAGCGACTTACGGCCACCTTGCGACACATCAGGGCGACAAGATCCAAGAAGCTCTTGGAGAGGTACGCAGCTGGGGGATTCCGAAAGATTTTGTTCACGGATGAGAAAATCTTCACCATAGAAGAAAAATTCAACCGACAAAATGACAAAGTGTATGCAAGGAGTTCACAGGAAGCTTCGGAGATCATTCCGAGAGTTGAGAGAGGCCACCACCCTGCGTCAGTCATGGTTTGGTGGGGGGTGTCCTACGAAGGGGTCACTCAGCTCCATTTCTGTAAACAGGGCGTGAAAACAAAAGCGGCAAACTATCAGAGCGACATACTGGATCCTATCGTCAAGCCTTTAAGTGGTACATTGTTTGCCAACCAACACTGGGTCTACCAGCAGGATTCCGCCCCCGCTCACAAGGCTAAGAGTACGCAGCGCTGGCTGCAAAGCAATGTGCCAGAGTTCATTGCTGCGGAAGATTGGCCCTCAGGGAGTCCGGACCTCAATCCTTTAGACTACAAGTTGTGGGACCTGCTAGAGCAGTTGGCCTGCTCCAAAGCCCACCGTAATATCGAGTCCCTGAAAGCGGATTTGATCCGATCAGCGGCAGCTATTCCTTTGGAAGCTGTGCGTGCAGTGATAGATGAGTGGCCCGCGAGATTGAAGCAGTGTGTGAAGGCCAAGGGGGGACATTTTGAATAAAACTGTTTGATTATGAATTCTAAAAATGTTGTCGAATAAATAATATCTTTCATATAAATATATCTTATCTTGTTTCATTTTTATCATGAGATTATCATGGGACAGAACTTATGGCACGACTACGTACAGGGGGCCCGCAAAGTTGGGGTTTTCCTTTTCAGAAACAACTACCCTTGAAATAACAAAGGTAATGTGTAGTGAAACGAGGTCGACCAAGTAAAAAAAAATAAAGGAAAAAGTACTCACTCTCCAGTTGACGAGAAGGGCTAAGTACGTCTCTGCCCGAAATCATACCGCTCCAACAGAAAATGAAATCAGCTGATGCGCTACCGAGCAGACGCAGGCAAACAAGGAAGGCAAAATGTTGCGTAAAAAGTCTAGGTCTAGGTTCACCATGCCAGCCCAAACATTCACCGAAAATGTTTGTTGAAAATGTGCCCGACGGACAGCGTGCGGATTTTCTACTGACCAAACATGAGTGTTGCTAAAGTTATTCACCCCATTACGCGTGAACGTAGATTCGTCTGTCACCAATATACACTTCAAAAAGTCCGGATTATTGTCATGTTGATGCAACAACCACTCACAAAACCGCACTCTTGCTGGAAAATCGTCAGGTTAAAGGGCTTGTACACGTTGGACGTGAAACGGATACATCCCCTCTTCACGCAGCGTTTGCCACACTTTAGTTTTTGATACTTGCACTTCTCTAGCCACGTCTCTAGTGCTTGTTGAGGGATTCTCGTCTACGCGATTACCTCTACACGTGTGACCGTAACCGTCGGTTGAAGGTTGCATACTGACCTGACACACTGACCCCGAACCAGTTCTGCCGTCGGCTTGAGACTTTGTACCAATCGGTGATGTCCCGGGTCGCGGCTACAGGACGGTATTCAGATATTTTTGATATTGCAGAGCCCTTTATCTCGGTTCCCTTAAGAGATTGGTGTATATGGTATTAAGAAAAATTGCTTATGTTTTCAAGATCTACACGCCGTGTAAAGGAAAACCCCAACTTTGCGGACACCCTGTAGTTATCAATTTGCTCTGGGTCACCTTTTTCAATATCGGAGTAACTCTAGCTAGTTTCCAAGCCTCTGGAAACGAGTTGGACTTCAGAATTAGGTTATAAATGTAAACTAAGGGTTGTAATCTTTAACTAGAAAACTAGGTATCTGATCAGGCCCTATGATCAGTTTATTCTTCAATTTCTTAGACGATGCGACAACATAAGCTTCTGAAATAGAACGAATAGCGATAGCAAATATTTATGAGGCAAATTATCAGCTAGGTTAGCATCAGGCATACAGAGAAGTATTGACCAAAGGCATCAACAATATCTTGAGCATTTGTAAAAACACTGTCACCCATTTTCATAGCGCCAGGAATCCTGCCATTCCCTTTTTTATTTCTGATGAAACTCCAAAATTGAGACGGATCGTTATTTATATTATTTTCAGCACTTTTGATAAAATTACGATAGTCTCTATTTATTTTTATCTGTACAGAAGATCTCAGATTAGCAAATCGGTCATAATAAAAACCTGTCCTATGTTTTTTGTACAACTTATGTGCTGCCTCTTTTTGTCGAACATTTACTTTCCATCGAATCGATCAGCGGTTACGAGAAACTGGTAAGAAGTGATTATAACCTTATTTTGAGTAGTATATTCGATATTCGAAAAACATACTATCTATCAGTTTTGTTGTGAATTACTCACAAATATGAAATGTTTGAATTTGTTTAGAAAAAACGTTACCCACTTTTTTGCATAAAAATAACATTTATCCTCCGGAATGGTTTGCGATTCATATCGGCAAGGTAAACACGTGTATTTTTCTATTAAATGCTTCTGAACGAACCCTGTATATTGTTTAATAAACTAGTAGTGATGGCCGGAAAACAGCGGTTTTGGGATAAACAATTAGAAATTCTCAAAAAACTACTTGACCAATCTACTCCAATTTTGAAGAATTTCAAATATCTGCGAAAAACCATCGTCGCCCTACCACCAAGTTGTTGTTGAATATTTATTTAGCATTAACGTTACAATGTCAATTTTGTATAATGATTTGGTTACATATTTTTCTTCAATCCATTTTCTGTAATTTTACATTCTTGTCTATTAAAATTGAAATTACTTCACTATGTATTTTGATTATTCATGAAGTGATTTTTTAATTTCACCTTAAACATTTTTAAATTCGAACTTTATTTAATATCATTATTCAATTAATTAAATTCAAATACTTCCTTTTGAAATATAGATTTACTACTTATGCTACTGTTACAATTTTGCAGATGAAAATCTATACTGCCTCTAGTTTCGTAGTTATGATAATGACTATTTAATTTTGAAGTTCTCTAAATGTTTTAATTTGAATATGAAAACGAGAACTAAATAGTATATGTAATTTTTCACATCCAACCACTGCAGTTCTTCTAACATAGACTTAATCCCAGCATATTTGTTTTTATTTAAAATGATTCTCATAGCTTTATTTTGTAGAATTTGTAATTTTGAAAATGTTGCTGTAAACAAGATGGTTGAACAATATAAAAAATGGGGAAGAATTTTAGTGTTATACACAATTTTTTTGGAATACATACTAAGATTATGGGAACTCTATATAAGTAATTTATCTTTTTCGATATTTTTGAAAAAATGTATTCATAATGTTCGTGAAACAGTAGCTTACTATCCACATATACAGGGTGACTTTGAAGTTGAGTCATTAATTTCCAGATGATTGTAGAAGGAAGATAAACCAAAATATGTGTGTAAAAATAAAAAAAAATTAACGAAAAAAATGTTTACCTTGTTTTATAAAGTATCCTCCCGACAAATATATCAGTGCGGACCTGTATTTGATCGTGAGGTCTTGGAGCACCGGCATGCCGTCCCCTGTGAGGTCTTAAGTCACCTGATTCACGAGCCCGTTGTACTACATTAACAAAGGCACGAGGGGTTGGTTGCACTCGATTGGGAAACCGATCCGCATAAACGTGCCATTTTTTATTTCGTTTGAGCCACGCAACAGACACCACTATTCACTCACGCGTTACCGACTGACACTGACTGTATACAACTGAATGAAATAATTGTAAACACATCGTTCCAAATTCTTTCGCTTTTTTGTTTCCGATGCGATTAACCGATAAGGCGGATTATATCCGTTGTTGCCAAACACGAGCACATAATATTATTATTGAGACAGGGCGGTACTCAAACTTCCAAAGGGCTATAACTTTGTTACTTTAATTTTACCAGAAAAATGGTAAAGGAAAAAACATTTCTTTTGATCAGATCTACTCACTGTTAAAATAAATAACTCAACTGCGAAGTCACCCTGTATACCAAGATATTTAAATGACTCGACTACTTCAATTTTTTCATCATTAATCATGAGCCTAATTGTATCACCTAAATGTTTCCGTATTGACATACATTTTGTTTTATTAGTGTTTAATTTAAGTTTATTGACATTTATCAATTCATCATTTTTTTAATATCACTATTTAACAGTTCTAAAGCAGTGTCCAAATGCTTATGTGCTATACATATCAATGTATCGTCCGCAAATATTTGAATTTTGCAGTGTTCTAAATTGTCAGAGATATCATTTATATAAATAATAAATAGTAACGGCCCTAATTTACTCCCCTGTGGCACCCCTACTGATATATTTTGAACACTTGACATAATATTTCCAACTGTAGTTTTTTGACTTCTATTTACTAAATAATTTTGTAAAATGTGTAATACTGATCCTTTAAAGCCATAGTGACGCAATTTCATTAACAATTTTTACCTATCTATAGTCTAAAATGCCATTTTGAAGTCTAAAAATATTGTTTCAATATATTCTTTCTCATCTATACTTCGTCTCCAGTCTTCCACCACCATTTGGATTGCCGTTTCTGTGGAACATTTTTTTCTAAATCCAGCTTGATTTTGAACTTTTGGCACAGGAGTAATGGTGGAACACTTTAATTTTAATGGGAATTCACCATGTACTAAACAATAATAATAATTTCTCTCCAATTATATTGACACAATCATTTGGAATATGTTTTGAGAGATTCTCACTTGGATTTTTATTAGATTTAAATTTTGTGATAGCTTTTCTTAGATTGTTGATGTTAACTGTCCTAAATTGCTTCATTGATGAATTCTGACATACTTGTAATGGACATAAGCTTGGATCACCGTCATCAATCGTGTTCACTATTTGATTTACACTTTCTATAAAATAAGTGTTCATATTTCTGCTATAATTAATTTGTCTGTCACTACCCTATCTTCGAAACGCATTTTACAAAATTCAGTCTTTCTATTAGGAAAAACAATATTCTTTAATGTTTTCTACATCATTTTAGAATTATTTTTATTGCTATCGATCTTCTTATCATAGTATATTTTCTATTCCCTCCTGAGAACTGCTACACACTCATTTCTTGATTTTGTATATTGTTTCCAATCATTTTCATTTTGAGTTACTGAAAATTTTTTGTAGTCGTTATCGCGTTTTAATTTAGACTCCTTGAATAACTGTGAAAGCCAGGGTGTTGCGTCCACTCTTTCATATATTATTTTCTTGACCATAGTTTCAATAATATATTTATCCATATAATTCGAAGTAGTTGTCGGCAGTTTTCCTCGGTGTTCGGCCATATCTTTTTTGCTATTATTCGGATGTTTTTACGTGTGATCTCATTTTGAAGGTCTCATAAATACCTAAAAATCTTATATGAAGAGTTTTTCGTTCCTGCCAACACTTGAATCCCAAAAACACGTTTACTTTGTTGTCGAATAAAAAGTTTTCCCACAAACATTGTTGTACCCTTTTTATGGGTCCATATTTTCAATACCCCCTTGAACAACTTGAATCATTAAAACCAAATTTTAGCAAACCGTGGGTATTTTCGTCTAATATGATTTCTAGTGAAACATTTCCTGCTGTTTTTTTCATTCTATTTTGCTGTTATGTCCCTTGCCTGGACGCTCAGCTTTAAAAATACCAACAAGAGATCTTTGCATTCTAGGACTGATCTTACGTGGCCTACCAACACCACGTCTTGAAACCTGAGTTAAACCTGTGTCTCCACCCTTTTTTACAATTTATTTGTCTATTTTTTGCAGGATACAAAATCGGAAAACAAAATCTCCTCGCTAAGAAGCATTCGAGTGAAACCGGAACGACAGAAAGACAAGCAACAATCCATCGAAAACGAAACGAAACCTGCCAACCTAACGAACTTGCCGGAAAAGACGGAAATCAAACCGAAAATGGACACGTTGGTGATCAATTCGACCAATATGACGAGCAAATTTATACCGGCTGATAGTTCAATGAAAATAGAATACGCGGTGAAGGAAGAATTGACGATTAAAACTGAGAAAGCGATCGATGTAACTGTAAAGGAGGAAGAGGTTAAAATTGAGGCGGAGATTAAAGATGATGACATCAATTTGGAGTCTTATTTGGAGGTGAAAATCGAGGTGAAAGAAGATGGGTTGAAGAAAGAGGAAGGGATGAAATTGGAGGAAGATAACGGACAGAACACAACAGCAGTTTCTTCAGAAGGTAAGACCAAAATACTTTGAGAGTTAAAATTACCAGGGTGTTGTAAATGATTGGAATTTGGTATATTTAGGTAATTGGACATGTTTATTTCAGATGCGGTTTCTCCAAAATCTGGCGAAGAAAACAGCGTGTTCGTAAAGCAAGAAAGCGCCATTCCAAATCATAATTTTGAATCGACGGAATCTGAAGTAACAATATCGTCAGTTGCCGCTGAAAGTTTCAAGAACAAGTTCATCCAGGAAGTCAAAAAGAGGAAATTGGACATTTTGAAAGAAGGTAAATATTTTTAACAAATATATGCTTATAATATAAATATGTTTCACATTTTTGCGCGAAAATATCAAATATATTTCGTCTGAAACCAATCGATAAAAATGGCACTCAAATTTAATGTTTTTTTTTTTTTTTTAATATATATTGATACATTTTACGTAGCTATTGATAGTTTGAATTTTTGTTTTTATCCGGTAATAGAAAATTTTAATTTACGCATATTTTTTATTAGGTATATCTCCAAAACGAATAAACGCATTTGTCTGCGGTTTTTGCCGTTTTATAGTATTTTTTATGCTTTTTCCTAGCAGTACTACCGTTATATTTGAAATTTTCGACAGAATTTAAAAAAACGGTATCATATCCATATTACGCCATCACACACAATTGAGCCATCGAGTAGGAGCGCAGGCGCAAGATATTTCGAATAAAACTAAGATGGAAATCAAACAGAAGTTAAGTTACTTTTTCTGAAATGAAATTCAACCCTTCCCCTTTGCGTATAAAATAAATTGTGGTGGACCTAGTACCAACAGAAATATTTTTTGGGCTTGATAATTTAGATCCAATTTTGTTTTTTTGACATGTGTCAATATTAAGTAGCTTTGTAGAATTTTGAATACAGATCCTTTAAATCCATAGTGATGCAATTTTGTAAGTAATTTATCCCTATCAATAATTTCAAACGCTCTTTTAAAGTCCAAAAAACACTGTCACTGTATGTTTCCTATTGTCCATACATCTCCTCCAATCCTCTAAGACCATTTATATTGCCGTCTCATTTGAGTGTTTCTTCCTGAATCCAGCTTGAAATTCGGTGATCCTTTCGTAAATAATTTCTTCAAAAACTTTTTCAAAATCGGGCAGAACATTTATTGGCCGCATATTGGTGGGATCAGGATTCTTAACCTTCGAAATGGAGTTATGGTAGAACACTTCAGTTTTATTATTCTTGCTAAAAGTCATTAAGCTCCATTTTAGTCAAAATCTCACTCTTATTTTGATTTGATTTTTATTTTGATATAATCTTCTTGAGATGATTGATGTTTATTCTGATCTGATCTAATGGGAGATTGGTTGGAATCCCCGTCAATAATTGATCTTACAATGTTGTTAACACTTTATACTAAATAGGTATTAATTCCAACTGCTATTATTTTTTCATTTGTCATTACCTAAGCTAAAAAAATATGGAAAAATAACATTTAGAAAAAACTGAGCAATCAACATAACAGATTTATTAAATCTGTGCGTAAATGACGCATTTTTGCAAAGTAAAAATTGTAATTGAAAATACGCTCCCTAGCGGGCATTTTAGGAAGCAATTTTCCTTGGCAACTTTATGAAAAATTTTAATGGGTGGTTCTAGGTTAAGCGATGCTGATATATAACGGTAATCCTTTATTATTGGATCACCCGGTACATACATATTATAAAACTAAATTTAATAAAAAAAAAACGTAAAAATGAATATTTCCACACCTAAACTGACTAACAATTCTTCCCAGGTGGTTTAGAAGTAACTCCAGTGAAGCCGCTCCTCCTAGACTCCCCCGGCAGGCCGTCGGTGATTCAACAGACGACTGCGCCCCCGAAACCTGCGATGCAGCCGCCCGCGGTCACTTCGGTGCCGCGCAGGAGTTCCGGTGATTTCCCGCAAACGCTCAACATCAGCAAGATCAGGGTTCCACCGCCGACGACGCCGACCAAGAAGGCAGCCGCCGCGGCTACGACGAGCAGTTCGTTCGCTTTTATGAACGGATCGGTAAGTTTTAATAACAATAATTGCATTTGTTGCCCAACGGTATTTTTATGATTCCATGTACAGGATAAAAAACTGAAAACAATAAAAAACAGTACTAAGGGTCGATTTCACCAAGGTCGTGAAATAACAGTCCGTTATTCTCCACCTATGAAATGTTAAAAACAAAATATTGTCAAAGTATGAGATGACAGCTTGTCCTTGAAACCACCAGCTTATTGAATATTAAGAAATTACATATGATTTAGTCAAAATTTAAAGAAATGTTTGATTTTTGAATAAAATTCAATTAATTACTATTGTTGATTCTTTATTCATGTTTATATTATTTTCATCAATTGATATGCGTGCTTTTTTTCCTGTAGACCTCTTGCAGATAACCAAATATATGTTGTAAAGCTACCAGCAAACCTAAAACCTGCAAAAAAACTAGAAATTTGCAATATTTTTCTTTTTTCACGAGTACACATTCTATGTTACATAATTAGACATTGTTTGAATAACTGCTGATTATTACATTTCAAAACTCCCCAACGAGTGACATGTGTGGGATCCGTCAACCCTTCGTCCCAGTCACAAAACATATACACTGAAGAAGGTTTAATTCCATGCTATTCAATGACAACACGGTGACTTGTGTGGTTGTCAGCGGCCATTTTTTTAAGGTTGCGACATTGTTGCCAGATTATGCATTAATATCCCGTTTCACCCTCCTGGTCCCAGTGGGGTACGCTCCACCAACTGTTGAAATATACTCTACTATGCTTTATAAGACTATTCGTGGAATTTTTCCCAAAATAGTTGCACGACACTTAATTATTTCCATGACACCTCAAAATAGCTGCGTCGGTACCTCGGGTTATACATCTTGACAGTAGGGATGTTCGATACGATCCTATATTTAGAAGTATCGATACTTTTGCTTCCCATACCCGATATTTTTATATACGACACTTGAGTGTTTCGATACATCTCACGAGTATCGTCATCTTTCGATCCGGACTGTGTCACAAAGAGTGACTAACTTCAGATTACTTTTCTTCTTTGTTTCCTTCCGCTGGATATCGATAATTTTATTCCAATATTTTAGAGGATCGGCGCTTCCTAAAACGATAAGAATCGATACATAACGATATTTTTCGTGGATCTAACCATCCCTAATCTTGACAGCTTGTCGTTCTTGTCAACTGGGCTGCAGGGTGCGGTGTTGCCTTTACCATCTTCCATTTTGCTAAAATCATACGACAAATAAAAGTTTCAAATGAAATATTAACGAATATGAACGGATATGCATAGAATTTAGAATTTAAATTCATATTGCAAATTTCAGATTGTCTATGCATGGACTTAACCGGATTATTATTTAAAATTAACCTTTAATTTGTTAAATTTGTTAAAACTATATTTTCACTATATAGGCGTCCTTATTTTTAATTAAAAAAAATAACTAAATGTTCCTTATAATTATTCATATTTAATCAGTTAATTAAAAATAAGGACGTTTAAGTAGTGAAAATATAGTTTTAATAAATTAAAGGTTAATTTTAAATAAGCAAGAATCGAAAAAGGAGTTTCCAGAATGGTTTGCAAAGTACTTTGAAAGAGCGACCAGTATGCACATTGTAGAAAGTTGTAATATAGAACTATGCCCTCAAAAAACATGTTGTGTGCGCGCCCAATAAAATAACAGACGTTTTTCATGACTCAAAGGTGCTTGATCTACGACTGATCTTCCTTATACCGAATTCAACGACACTATTTACCGATTCCGTTCTTTTTTCCGTTTCGGCAACACAGCAGATCACTTTCAAAGCAATTGATATCGCAGACGTGTTATAATAATAGACATAATAAGAAAATATAACAATGTTTGAAGATATATTTTCATAAATAGGTATTTTTGATTATGACTTATAATATCTAGACGGTGAATAATAGGTGGATGCGGATACTTTTACAAATAACGATGTTTTAGGACCCAGAAATGCAGAATGTGCTGTTTGTTTACATTTGGTGTGGATTTCTAGATCATAGATTGTCAAAAATTGTTTTTGATGTAACAAAAGAATCAGTTGGAATACGTTTTATATCCTTGTTTTTCGCAAAATAACAAAAATTGGTACATTGGTACGTATTATGTACAACACCCTGTACGTGATATACACACAAAACTAAACTGTATCCATCGAAGAAACAAAGTAAAATCAAACATATACACCCGTATTGCACGTGATCAAGAACTTAACCGTAGGAGACGCTACAGGGCCGTATCAAGCTATTGTGACTGATCTATAAAAAAATGTCGTACAAGATATGTGTTGCTGTAAATTCTATCAAAAGCATAGTAAATTATCAGGAATATACCACGCCTTTCTAATCATATTTCGACATTAGGAATCAGTGCAAAAAATTCTGTATTCACCATTTCAGCAAAATGTTACTAAAACGCACACGAAAAAAACTTGTAGACCATCTCAATTGAAATTGTTCATATTTTATTATTAACTTACATATATACCCAATAATATTCATAAATCAACCTTCTATTCACAATGCAGAGCAAATTTTTTTGAGCAAATAGAAACTACAGACGTAGTAGTAGTAGTACAAAAGTTTATTACAGACTCCATAAAGTTTGTTATTTTGATTGCTATTAAAATTTACATGAGAAATAGGAAGAAGGTCAAAATGGCACTATTATGCTTTGGAACTCCTAAATTAACCCTAATTTTGTGTAATTATAAATTTGGAATTTCCACATTAATAACTAGAAACTTACACTTTGATTGCAGTCTATAATGAACTTACCTGTCTTGCCAAAAAGCCCGTTAAACTGCCAGTCTTAATGGTATCAATCGATTTATATGCTGTATTCCGAGGAGCTTGAATCATCAGAATTGTTGATGTCAATTATAAGGGGTTCAACTTGGGTGTCAGTGATATTGTCCGTATCCCACATTTTGGTTTCAACCTTCTCTTGGACATGGTCAATACATGTTCTCCATTTTGCTGGCGTAATTCTATCGACAGCAACATCAAACAGTTTTTTAAGGTCAGAAAACTTAAAAGTGCTGTTATTTGATGCCACGTATTGCTTGATGTCGGCCCAAATCAACTCGATAGGATTCAGTTCGCAGTGATAGGGAGGCAGCCTGAGAATCGTTTTATTTTGGTTTTTGGCCATTTCGTCAACAATTTTTAAATCATATTTATACTTATGTCGCTTGACTATATTTATCAGCTCAGCTTTGACCATTGTTTGGTCGAAGTCGATCTTCTTTGAGACAAGCCACTGTTGAATGTCTGCCTTTTTGGTGGCCATTGTTGGAATTTTTTCCAATTTTCTGGAGTGGTACGGGGCATTATCCATCACAATAATTGCGTTATCATCAAGTGTCGGCAAAAATTTTTTTAACCAATTTTCAAATGAGTTACCATCCATTTCTTCGTGATAGTCTCCAGTTTTTTTGGATTCAAATGCCCACAATGCTTCAGGAACAAATCCATCTACGCTACCTATGTGGCAAATGATCAGGCGTTTTCCCTTGCCTGAAATTACTTAGTTACTTTACTTCTCAGCGAGCGCACTAAATGACGAAATTAAGCAACTTACTCTTTTTAGGTTAGTGTAGGATAGGGTCTTAGATTAGTTTTTGGGTGAAGGAAATACTCAGAAACTTGGATGAGATAGCAAAACTGAGTTCGGAGCTTCCAAATCATTGATTCGATCAGAAAATGAATTATCTGCATCCAAAAAAGTTCATATACTTCGAAACTTACCTGCAGGATTTTTCAATCCCGTCGAAAGGCCATCTAAAAAAGCCTGCCTTGAGGACCTCACAGATCTGTCTACCCAAACCTTTCCCTGCGTATGCCCCGCGTTCACCCATGTTTCGTCTAAATAATAAATTTTTCTTCCTTCAGCGCGGAATTGCCTAATTTTTCTAAGGTATTCTCTACTCCAGATAACAATTTCCTCCTTTTCTATCAATAAACTATTCCTTCCTCTTTTCAAAAATCGAAAGTCTAGTTCTTTCAACAGCTTATGGAACGTAGATCTTTTAAAATTTGGCAGGTCCTCATCATCATTCACTTGCTTCAATATTTTATCTATTGTAGGTATTTCATTCCTGAAGAAAAAGTGATGTACTTTTCTTCTAATGGCACTTTTGTCAAAGTCATCTATTTTTTCGATGATTTTTTTTTCTCGCTGGATATGTTTTTGGCTCAGATAGTGAGTGATTTTGTCTATATTCCTTCAAGATTTTGTAAATACTTGATCGACCTACTCCAGAAATTTCAGCAACCTTACATACGATATTTTCTATAGCCAATCAACTATTCTCTTGCATCTGGTTCTTGTAGATATTTAGAATAATTTGTTTTTCACCTGCGCTAAGATGAAGCGTTTTAGCCCTTTTTCTGGGTGGCGTTAAGCTGATTTCAACCACTTCATCAGCTGTATCTGTGTCAGACATTTTAGACTAATATTAAATTTCCGCAAGAAAAATCAAGTTAAGACGTGCATAAAACGTTCGCGCTCATAAACGGGTATCCGTAATTGATTACAATCCTGTGCGTGGTGACGAACCATCAACGTGACGCTGAGAGTTCCCTCTACTATGCAGCGTTGCCAGGCTTAATGTCACAATGATCATGTTTTATTGGGAAAATTGTCAGAAATCGCCGAATGTTGAACAGAAACATTACAAGAAGTCTAACCTTGAAATGTGAGGCTACAAATCGATATTCTTATAGGGGGGAAGGGTAGGGAGCTGTTATGGTTCCTATTAACCTTGGTGAAAGTTGGAAACGGTAATATCATATATGGCATACATTCGGTTGAAGGTGTGTGCACGGAAAATAGATTGCGGATAGGATTTTAATAGATAAATCTGCACAAAAAAACACAAAAGGAGATTTTTGTATTTCCCTGAAGAATATCTCAAGGTTATTTCAGATGTACTCATCGAAACTTTATGGAAGGATTATCGAAACCTTATTTTCAATTGCGATAGGGCCACATACCTCGACAACGCATTAATGTGAAAAATAAGACAATAGAAAAAAAATCCCTCACTGATGCTATCTCTTAGGAAAAAATTAACTATAAAGATTGCACAAAAATTTTCTTCACCTTTTTGAGCTTGTTTTCGCATCTCCGTATATGCCGTTCATAATTTGCTGCAGATCAAATTGGAATATACCTTTGTGATGCCATTTATTGTTATATAATGTCCTTTACAACAGTTATTGCACGTATTGCACCAACAGATTGATTTGTGATCCATGCGAATGTGATCAACCACTCTGGCGAAAACTTGCCGAGCGTGGCAACCGTGCGACTTTGTCTGCAGGCTCGTCGCTACAAGCCAATCAGGAAGAGGCCGACAGAGCGCCATAGCTACCGATCACGCGTTGATCACGAATCAACCACTGTTTACGATTACTTTGTAGCTTCGTTAGATACACTATAGATAGCCATGCATGAACAGTCGTCAAAAACAGTGAAAACATCCTACCAAATATAATAGCTAGAAAATTTGCCGCATTGCCATTGGTCCCACTTAAATAACTGGCCGTCTTTTGTGAAATGATAAAAATTTGAAATTCTATGAAAGTTATCCTAATTCAAAAGCACAAAGACATAATATTACATCTATAATGTACTCTTATTTATAAGGCAACCGTTTTTTCACGACTTTATTCAACATTTCAATAGAAATCACTGATATTCAGAGAGCTTTGACAGCTTCTGTCAAATTGCATTTCGATAAGGTCTTTTCCTATTGGTACAAGGGACAGTTAAATATCAATGTTGGTGAAATTGGCCCTAATTTGTTCAAGTTCAAGAGATTAAACGAACATTATTATAATATCTACAGTAGGGTGTTCCAGCCTATCAGGCAAACAAATTTTTGTTCGAATTGAGACACGCATACTCTCTATTGTTTTTTCCATTTCGGTCAAGATATTCAGCTCGCTTTACGAAACCTTTCGTTCCAGGCCCCCCCGAAAGTGGTGCAGTCGAAATCCATCTACACGTACTCGGAAAAAACCATCTACGGCAACCCGAAGGACGTCCTGACCACTTTCCAGCCAGCACCGGCTCGCACTCCCAAGTTCAGGGAGACGATGCCTCAACACGCGGGCGGTAACCCCGTCGATTTATCCGTCACGAGCCCTCAAAAACCGGTGCTTGAAATCATGAGGGTTCCGCAGCTGCCGAACACACCTTACAACAGAGAATCGGTAACGAAGAACCTCACCACTCCTCTCATGGACGGTCGAAGGTTGGGGCCGAATTTGGAGATCACCTTGGTCAATCCTAAGAACAAGACTTCGCCGCAAGCGGTGGCGAAAGCTGCTAGCTTCAGCCCTCAGGGGCAAGGGCAGGTTTCCAGCAGCCAGTCACATAAGAGAAGAGTCAGCGATTATTATAGTCCCAGGAAAGCTATGAAGGGCGATGATAAGTTCGTGAAACCTTTACCTGTTGATCTAAACGTACCGAATCCTTTTAAGAATTCCACTCAACCCAAAGCACAATCTTCTAAGCATAACATAACGTCTCCTACTTTACCCGCATTCCCTCCGTTTCTGGCTCAGTTGTACGAGCAAACCGCCAAGAGCGGCATCTCGCCGTATTTGCCGTTTATGGATCCCGCGATGTACTATTCGGCGACGATGCAGAATTTATACTCGGCGCAAAGTTTCAATAACGCCTCGTTCCTTCCCATTCCTACACCGGAACAGATCAAGCTCTACACCGAGTTGATGGCTAGAAGTAGGTTGAACTTTCCCATGCAGATGCCTCTGGACGGGATCAATCCGTTGCTGAATAACAACATGAAGAAACAGTAATTTTTTTGGGCTGAAACGCGATCCCGGGCGTTTCGAATTTAGATTTCACCATTGGGAAGCTAACATAACGGCAAAGATGGGAAAACGGATTTTCCAAAAATAGTATTTATTTTTTCCTGGCTGTTTGAGGCGAGACTGCAAAATGAAGAATACATTAACTTATACTGTACTTAATCATCAAACTTATTTTTTCTTATAGACCCCATATTGGATTTTTACAAAGCTGAATAGAGTATTTAATTTTGATTTGAAAAAGGATTAACATGTCATATTGTAACGGAAACGTCGTTTTCACTAATTCTCACACTAATTTATAAAACTTGCAAATTTATGACCATATCGACTGGCTCCACGCTGTTGGCTCAGTCAGTCGACTGTGCCTGCCCTCTGTGCGTGTATTTATCTACGAATCCAGAAACGCTCCCGCATTCTCTGGATCGAAGGTTTTCTAGATTGCGGTCGATGTTTCTTTATTCGCGGTGAACCTGCTCGGCATGCGATGACGTAATTTATAACAAATTTATGACCCTATCGACTGGACTATGGTTCCACGCTGTTGACGCATCAGTCGACTGCGCCTGCCCCCTGTCCGTGTATTTATCTACGAATCCGGAAGCGCTCCCGCATTCTCTGAATCGAACTCGATTCCTCTAGAGCGTTATCGATGCTTCTCGACGACGTCACGAACGCTCCCGATATTCTTGTTGCCTAAGCGTCGATGTTACGAAGGTTTCTCAAGGTTTAAGAGAGCGTCACATCAGCAAAAAGACCACCGCAATTTTTGCCTATTTGGTGGAGCTCGCACGGATGTTGACTCTGTCGAATATACTCGCCATTCTGCTGTCTGCGCGCCTATTTATTCTCAAGCTGCTCAATCCAGAACCTTCCAGAAAGGACGCGAGCCTCAGCGACGTTGTCTAGGTGGGGGTCGATTCCTCTCGATCGTTGTCGATGCTTCTCGACGACGTCACGAACGCTCCCGATATTCTGGTTGCCTAAGCGTCGATGTTACAAAGGTTTCTCATTGTTTCTCAAGGTTTACGAGGGCGTCACAATAGCAAAAAGACGACCGCAATTTATGCTTATTTAATGGATCTCGGACAGATGCTGACTCTGTCGACTCTATTCTGTATTCTGCTGTCGGCGCGCCTATTTATTCTCAAACTGCTCAATCCAGAGCCTTCCAGACGGGTCGCGAACCTCATCGAAGCAGTCTAGATTGCGTTCCTTATCGATGCTTCTCGACGACGTCACGAACGCTCCCGATATTCTGGTTGCCTATGCGTCGTTGTTACGAAGGTTTGTCATTGTTTCTCAAGGTTTACGAGTGCGTCACATCAGCAAAAAGACCACCGCAATTTTTGCCTATTTGGTGGAGCTCGCGCAGATGCTGACTCTGTCGACTCTACTCTGTATTCTGCTGTCTGCGCGCCTATTTATTCTCAAACTGCTCAATCCAGAACCTTCCAGAAAGGACGCGAGCCTCAGCGACGTTGTCTAGGTGGCGGTCGATTCCTCTCGATCGTTGTCGATGCTTCTCGACGACGTCACGAACGCTCCCTATATTCTGGTTGCCTAAGCGTCGATGTTACGAGGGTTTCTCATTGTTACTCAAGATTTACGAGAGCGTCACAATAGCAAAAAGATGACTGCAATTTTTGCCTATTTGGTGGAGCTCGCACAGATGCTCACTCTGTCGACTATACTCTCCATTCTGCTGTCGACGCGCCTATTTATTCTCAAACTTACCAATCCAGAGCCTTCCAGACGGGACGCGAGCCTCGTCGAAGTTGTCTAGGTGGCGGTCGATACCTCTCGATCGTTGTCGATGCTTCTCGACGACGTCACGAACGCTCCCGAGTTTCTGGTTGTCTAAGCGTCGATGTACGAGAGAGTCTCACAAAGTTCTAGCTATGAGGGCGGAACAATACTTTAACCTTGGTTATTTAAACAATATTTTCATACTTGGCTTTGAAAATCACAATCCGATTAAATTATCAATGCTTCAATTCCGACTTTTCGAACATTGGAAATACTCATTTTTATGACCTTTCAGACATCGAACATTTTATATTTCCTTTGAAACGACTAAGGTTTGGAAACGTCAATGTATGACATATCGAACATTTTTAGAATCATATTTAAAATGCAAAAATCCAATATGGCGTATATAAGACAAAATTAAGTTGAAATGAAACCTTCCAATTACGCCATCTAGAATGGGAGAAAAAGTGGCAATGTACCTTTTATTTTGCGGCTTCATTTCGAATAGAGTTGGGAAAAAATAAAACTATATTGGGAATATTCTGTTTCTTTGAATTTGCCTCCATTTAACCGATTTCGTATCTCTTACCGTTTCCGAGATCTTGATGGTGAAAGTTGAGTTTGAAACAGGGTATGTTAAGGCAATTAGAGCAATTTGAAAAAAAAATATTAACAGGAAGATGCTTATACTTACTCGTAAAAGAGTGGTTAAGAGTGAAACAGTGTCGCACTTCTATATGCGAAAAACGTTATTTTTTCCTATATAGTCTTCAATGGTTATAATAGACGAAATGTAGAGTGTTCTCCACATTCTTGTCTGAGACTGTTCTATTGGTTTATACTATATAAACACAAAAATGTTGGATCGGGAATTCCTGATTATAAATAGTTTAACGCAACGTCAGAGTTTATAAACCGAAGTTTAAGCTATTAACACGTGCCTAAGTGACTTTCTATAAATATTTTTTTCAATCAAATGAGCTCTACTGAATGATTCACTTTATAACATCAAAGCCAATGTTTCTACAAGGCGATCTGGTCTTTGAAATGGAATGTGACGTTCGTTTGTGTAAAATTTTGTGTAATTTTCTTTTTGTAAATGTAGGTATGTATTTGATGACGCATTACGCATTACTGATGTAATAGTGCTGTTAAGGTTGCGTTGACAGTTGCAGAAGATTGAGAGGTGATACAAAACATAAATCTTTGCTTGTAGATAGATCTGCTGTTTCAAATTCCGTATGGTTCTAAGACAAAGAAACACAGGAATCAAGTTAATAAGAGTTTTTTTTTCTAAGGATTGTCTGCTATCTTTACTTCCCCCGGCCGGCTTGCGTAGTATCAATAGGATCTTAAAAAGGCTAACAATAAACATCGGTCGAAATGGCTTTTTGGAACTTAATATCCCAACTTTGAGGATATTCTGTATAAAGTAAATTAGCCGCTGCTCTCTCTCGGGCGAACATCCACGCGACAAATTTTTTACCTGAACTGAAGAGGTCAACGATTCCTCGCCGATGTAAAGAATTGTGAATTGTGACTACCAGGGCAATATAATTTATTGCACATAAATAATTAGGGAGACAACATTGGGAATTTAGTTATTCAGGCATGAAATAACGAATAGACGGTCACCAGTCTTTTGCGAATATAAAGATGTTTTGGGGAATGGAGAATCTCATCTATTTTAATACCTTTTCCTCAAGCAAATAATACCAAGGCATAAGAAAGTTGTCCCCGATTATTAAAAAAGATACTGTTTTTCTATATTACAAGGGTTTCCATAGCCGATCAATACTAAGCCTACCAGAACATAAGAAAGTTGATCTAGAAACAATAATTCGTATTTGAAGCCCATGATTTCAATTTTGCCAAATCAACGTTTTTTTCGTATTCTATGGCTTAATGGCAGAGTACAAGGATTTTCATAGCCGGCAAACAAAAAAGATACTGGGGCGTACAAAACTTTAAATGTCGAGAATAGCGCGGGAAGTAAAGAGTCAACCTATTCGACGCCAAAAATCGTCTAATTCTTATAACTGATACATCACCATAAAGATTAAACGTTTCAAGAATGGCAATTATATAGAAAAGTAGAACCAAGTTTTATAATGACGTATCATTTATTATTGAAAATTAATGACTCATCTTAAGGTTTTGGTATATCTGTTATAGGAAAACTTGCTGCCCAACTTGAGGATATTCTGTATAAAGTAAATTAGCCGCTGCTCTCTCTCTCTCGGGCTAACATCCACGCGACAAATTTTTTACCTGAACTGAAGAGGTCAACGATTCCTCGCCGATGTAAAAATTGTAACTACCAGGGCAATATAATTTATTGAATATAAATAATTAGGGAGACAACATTGGGAATTTAGTTATTCAGGCCTGAAATAACGAATAGACGCTCACCAGTCTTTTGCGGATATAAATATGTTTTGGGGAATGGAGAATCTCATCTATTTTAATACCTTTTCCTCAAGCAAGGCATAAGAAAGTTGTCCCCGATTATTAAAAAAGATACTGTTTCTCCAATCATATTTTTCTATATTACATGACCAGCTGTAAGGGTTTCCATAGCCGATCAATACTAAGCCTACCAGAACATAAGAAAGTTGATCTAGAAACAATAATTCGTATTTGAAGCCCATGATTTCAATTTTGCCAAATCAACGTTTTTTTCGTATTCTATGGCTTAATGGCAGAGTACAAGGATTTTCATAGCCGGCAAACAAAAAAGATAATAATAGCGCGGGAAGTAAAGAGTCAACCTATTCGACCCCCAAAATCGTCTAATTCTTATAACTGATACATCACCATAAAGATTAAACGTTTCAAGAATGGCAATATAGAAAAGTAAAACCAAGTTTTATAATGACGTATCATTTATTATTGAAAATTAATGACTCATTTTGATACCCAGTCTCAAATTTTTGCAACGACTTGATTTTAGCTTTGTGTATAAAAACTCGTATTTTTCCTCTCTTTGCAATGTGTATATGTATCTTAATGTATGTCTGTAAAAAAGGTGGAATATGTAAGTACACATCATATATGCGACGCTCTGTATATAAAGGCCAGATTAAAGTTAGTGTCTGTGATTTTTTCATTATGTATGTATATGATTACGTAAGTAGGATTTACACTTTGTACATATATACTGTATTTCTAGTTTTAGTCAATTATCATTTACGTTTTTACATAGGTCTTGTACATACAGTTGATTTTTACATCCATTACTATGTGTTTAGGTTATATTTTAAGCATTACGCCATTAAAAATAAATACAATAAACTTGAGTATTATTCTATTCTGTCCCTCATCATAACAAAAAATAAATAACGGCAAAGTTGAGAATAAACTTTTCATATACGACTTGGTTTATAAATGACACAATATTCAAAACTGCTCAGGATTTACTATAAACATATTTAATACATACGAGGCTTGTTCAATAAGTTCCCGTGTTTGACGACAGAGGGCGTTCCTGAGGGAAGTTGCTGTTATTACCGTATGCTGCCATCTATCAAACGACGGCACAACAAATTTCAGACTGATTGATAGCAGTGTTGCCATACGTAGCGGAATTCCGCTATTTGTAGCGGATTATTTTGAGAAGAGCGGCGTAGCGGCGGTAGAGCAAATTAGCCCAAAATGTAGCGGAATTTATTACATACAAAACTATCATATTTATTTCACTGTTTTAACGTTAATAACGTTCTAAATCCTAAATAGGCAGTGGCTAGTCTGATTTATTATCACATTAATAATAAAATTGGTGCATTTGGTGCCGCTTGAGCCATCTAGGAACAGAGAAGAAAATTATTCCACTTGCCTTTTTTTTCAATAACAGATGGCGTACGTACTGCTTTCAATACTAATCGTTTTCTAACAGGTCTCAGCAGGCGAGCAGGCAGACATAATATTAGGTTTCTCGCTTTGTATCGTATTTTTCAGCTCTGGGTATATACTGTTTAGTTTCGTTTATATTAGTGTTCTTATTTTTGTGTTGATCATTTTATTGATATATCATTTGCTGCAGATTTTAATATTAAATCTACTGGTAAGTAACAAAACTGCTTAAATATCTAACATATTATAGTTTGATCCAGAAATAAATCTTAGTCGCAAAATTTGTTTTTAACGCTTTTTCTTCTGGAAAATAGGAATAATGGAAAGGCGACAGCAGACCATTAACGATTTTTTTTATAAAAATCTTTCTAAAAAACAAACGGTGAAACCAAACGTGGTCGTACCATTCACTTCACAGACAAAATAGAAGAGCGGAATCTAGTGGAATCAGGTCTGAGCCTGATAATTCGACTTGCGAATCTCGGGATAACCAAGAGCCAGAGCAACCTGTTAAGAAAAAGACACGAAAACAAATTTTTACTTCATCATGGCTAGAAGATCCGTTATTTAAAGGCTGGTTGGGACCTATTGAAAATGACAAGTTTAAAGCAAACTGTAAAGCTTGTAATCAAATAATGGGTGCTAAAAAATCAGATTTAGTGAATCATTCGAAATCAAAAAGGCATGCCACTAATGTACAAGCAATTTCGAATGTAAGAACGTTAGATAGCACTTTTCAGTCTCGAGAAGCACGTTAGTTGGAAAAACGGCAAATATTTGCTTACTTAAAGATATAGTCTTTTAGTTGTAAGTCATTATATAAGTTTTAGAACTGTTGATCATATAACAGGAGTTAGTCAATTATGTTTTAAAGACCCAGATCTCTCTAGCTCACTTAAATTAAAAAGATCCAAATGCATAAGTATAATTAAAAATGTGCTGGCTCCTGTTATTAAAGACGAAATAATTTCAGAATTAATAAACCATTTTCTATTTTATTGGATGAGAGTACAGACCTGAGCAATACAAGACTACTATGCATTCTTGTAAGGTATATTCATAAAAATTTAATTAAAACCCATTTATTAGATATAATTAAAATAAACGCAGATGAAGGTACCGTCAAAGGTTTATATTCTCTTTTTAAAAAATGCGTTATATCCAATCAAGTAAAAATTACCAATATTGTTGGATACTGTTCCGACAACGCTAGTGTTATGATGGGCAATGACGAATCTTTCAAAACTTATCTTTTAAAAGATAATCCTAATATAATTGTCAATGGCTGCATTTGCCACTCTGCTCATTTAGTGGCGGTGGCGGCAGCTGAAAAGATTCCAAGCAACGTTGAAGCTCTTTTACAAAACTTATATTCTTACTTCTCAAGAACAAGGTGGCTTGCTTTATCCAAATGTGTTGATAGAGTTTTGGATCAGTGGGACATCTTGCTTAGCCTATTTAGATTACTTCCATTGAAGACAAAAATCCTGTAGCAAATGTAATACTTAATGAGTTACAAAATCCATTTGTTAAGGCGTATTTAATGTTTTTTAAATTCCTGTTGTCCATTTTTAACCAATTTAATGCTCTCTTTCAATCAGAGAAAGTTATGCTCAATATCATATCAATAGAGAGTAAGCGATTTGTACGTCATCTATGTACAAACTTTATGCGACCAGAATATTTTAAAAATGAGAAATTATATAATCTAAATCCTAATGACCCCCACTGCTTATTACCAATTGAACAAGTGAATGTTGGTCCGCATACAATGGATGCAATAAAACACTGCAATAACACGGCATTCGAACAATTTAAATTAAAATGTGTCACATTTTACCAAAAATCGGTAGAAGAGTCCCTTAAAAGATTTCCTATCAAAGACAACTTCTTTTCAGAGCTAAAGTTTCTCTCACCGGTTGATGTGATGAACAATCGTCTTATTATAAGTGATACCTTTCATGACGCCGTTTTAAAAAAATTTGCCCTTCATATTGAAACCGAAAAGGCAATTTTGGAACTAAAGAAAATATGTATTTATTTTAGTGATAGTGAGAAAGAGGGAATTTTAAAAACAAAAAGTAATGTCATTGAATTTTGGTCGTTTGTAAACGACCTTAAAAATTTTAATGACGAATATTTATTTCGCAATATAGGTAAACTGGCTCTAATCATTTTAACATTGCCTCATGGAAACGCTGATGTTGAGCGAACTTTTTCTTATATGCTTGATTACAAAACAAAAAAAAGAAATAAAATAATACCATCCACTTTGTCTGCACTACTTACAATTAAATTAGACTTGGAATCAAAAAAACAGTGCTGTTTATCCTATAGTTTTAATGAGAATCATTTAAACAAATATAAAAAGAATTTATATAATGTAAACAAGGAAGAACAAGCTGAATTTCTGATTCTGACTGTGAATAAAATAAGCAAACGTAGGCATTTCCACGTTTCCGCTTCTTCTTTGTCCTTATTTTTTGTTTTTTTTTTTTCTATTAAGATTAAGATATTGGTGATAGTTTCTATTTTTTTATTAGTTCCTAATTCTAAACCAAAGACAGTTTTGTTTTTTAGAGGTATACTTTTTATGTTTTTACGAAAAACTGCAATTATATTATGTTACTGTTTGTATTTTTAGTAGGGTTTTTAGACAGTGTTTAAAAAAAAGTAAATATGTAAAAAATATATTTGTTGTTTATTTTAAACCTCCCCCCCCCCTTAAATTTTTAGACCGTAGCGGCATGTAGCGGAATTTTGCGATACGTATGACGGATATTTTAAACTTCGCAACACTGAGTAACAGGTGTTTCGTGATTTTCGCTAAGACGGAAAAAGAGCAGTTTCGTTCGGTAATTCTCTTTTTGTTTTTGGATGGGAAAAAATGCGAGGAGATAAAAGCAAAGTTGGATGGTGTTTATGGGGACACTTCGCCATCTATGACCACAATTGGATATTGGTTCAACGAATTTAAACGTGGGCGAACATCCGTTTTTGATGAGGAGCGACCAGGACGCCCGCCAGACGTGGTTCCCGAGGAAATCATTAAGTCCACGACATGATTCTCGCTGATCGACGAACGAAAGTGCGCGAAGTAGCAGAGGCCGAGTTATTGGACCGCTTCAACAAAAAATTGAAGGAGACACGGCCACATTTGGCGAGAATGAAGGTGCTGTTTCACCACGATGACGCACCAGCCATTAATCCGGAGTTGTCGCCGCCAAACTGCATGAATTGCGTTATGAAGTGCTGCCACACCCCCCGTATTCACCCGATCTGGCCTCCTATGACTTTTTCTTGTTCCCTAACATTAAGAAATGGCTCGCGGGAAAAAAATTATCTCAAACGGGGAAGTCATCACCGAGACAGAGGCATATTTTTTGAAAGGGTTAAAAAATGGCAGGAACGTTGGGAACTGATAGAATTTTTTTTTTGTTTTTTTGGAAACATTGGTGTCTTCGGGTACTTATTGCACCGCCCTCGTATGTATATTTATACATCTATTTAGATGATACAAATAAGGATTATCCTTAATCTAAAATGATGCAATCCATATCATCTTGATCACAGTGCAGCTCAATACCTTCATTATCATCAGTGTTATGTTTTTCAGTACTCTTCTTGTCAAGTTTTTGTTTTTTATTTGATGTTTTTTCCTTCTCACTTCCTTCTTCCTCACCAGTTGTCAGGGTAGTTTTTCTGATTGCAATTTTACGTTTGCATTTACCCTTTGTTTTCTTTGGGGATACATCATTCTTTTCACTTTCAGAAGATTGTGATTTTGAATCACTTTTTACTTTAATTCCTTCATCCTTATTTTCTGATTTTTTATCACCTTTTGCTTCTTCTTTTTCTAAGCTTCCTTGGTTTTTCGTCTGTGGTTTTTGATCACATTTTCCTTTGGCATCTTCTTTCTTTGGTTTTGTTTTTCCCAAAGATCCTTTACTTGAAGGTTCACCAGTTCTACTTGAATCAGCCACTTTTTCTGAAGTTTTTCCAACTGTTGTTTCAGGTTTACCTGTATCTTTTGCTTTCGTTAAATTTTCATTTTCTATATCACCCCTTTTATTCTGTTTTTTCTTTGTAGTCACTTTGCTAAACTGGCCATCTTTGTTAGATGCAACCTTTGAACTTTGATCAGTTGAAGGATCTGCATCAACACACACTTTATCTTCTGCTTTCTCATGTTTTTCTACAATCTTCTCCATATCCTCTATCCTAGATTTATTTGAATCAACTTCCTTTATGTTAGAATCTTGGTCCAAAGTAACTTCTTTAACTTTGCCTGAATTACTGTTTTGCAAAATATCTGGAACATTTCCATTCTCGCTATCTTCCTCGCTTCTAGTATTTGTGCTGCTAGCCTGCTTCTTTGCATTTTCATCCTCTTCACTGTCTTGATTTGTACCATCTACTTTTGAAGCATCTTTCAAATTCTCATTATCAACAGTCATAGGATTTTCAGAATTGATTCCATCTTCCTTTGATGATGTTTCTTTATCCTCGACTGCTGGTAATGGTATACTAGCGACATCTTTAGAGTTTGCTTTGTCACTAGAATCTGCAGATCTAATTATCTCTACTTGTTGAATAACTACAGATTTTCCACTAGTAGTAGCCTTAGAATTATTTCCACTTTCTACTTCTTGACTCACTGCCTCTACTGAAGGCTGTGTGTCACTGTCTTCTCTGGCATTTGTACCACCTTCTGCAAATAATAGTATTTTTATAATTATATGAAGAAAAATGTATACAATGTCAAATGATACAATTCAATTGTTTTACTTATGAAATCAATGAACATGATGCCATCAAAAGGGTGCCACAATGAGAATTCAATATTAAAAATATGTTAAAGAAGACTATGCCTTACCAGAGTTGCCATAAAAGCTTCCATTGGTTGGCTTTTGTCCTTTCCAAAAATGATCTTCACCGTTCATTGCATCACCTTTCTTCTTTTCACCATCTTCATTCTCAGATTCACTAGATGTAATCACAATCTCTTCATTCTTAGGAAGCTCTATTATCACAGCATCGTCATCTCCATCATCTTGGTCTTGAGCTACTTCTTTCTCTTGGGCTTTCTTCTTTTCTTTCTCCTGCTTCTTATTGCTCTCCAAAGCTAACTGAGATCGAATTGCTCTAGCTCTTGCCTGTAATTCCAATAGCTCTAAAACACTCATCAAGTTTTGTTCATTCACTGGATTGTCTGATTTATCTTCAGCAGTTTTTCCTTTCTCTGGTATTTCTTTATCTGGCTTTGCCTGTTTTTCTTTTTTCACTTTTTTGGGTTGAGGTTCTTCTTTGATTTTGTGTCTGTGTTTTCTGCAGCGTCTTCTTTTGGATTCTTTATCTGGAAGGCAACATATTGTTGAGACTGGATTTCACGAGACTCTAGACTTTAAAAAATATATCTAGGACAAAAAGGCAATGTTCTCAAATTGTAAAAAACGCATTTTGGTCTTTTATCTGGCAGCCAGTAACTTGTTTTAGTCTTATCTGATAGTGATATACCTGAATCTAAATCTATAACATCCTCTAGTGCATCATCACTGATATCATCCAGTGATATCACATCTATAGGTTTTTGATCATCTTCTGGGTCAGTAGAACTACTGTCTTCCTCCAGATTCATACCATTGAATATATATTTTAACCTTTTATTTGAGATACCCAGAAGTTCTTCCAAGAGCATGGAGTTGATCTCTTCATTTTCCATATTCTAAAAATCCTCGCTTTAGGTATAACAAATATGCAAAAATTAAAAACATACCCTCATGAATTGAGGTGCCATACTCCTGATTTTCTTAGGTTTGATAATCTTCAGAACTTCCTTTATTAGTTTTACCCTGTCGTTGATATAGTAAGATAATTCATGTTCTATTTCATCGCCAGATTCTGTTTTTTCATGGATCAGTTTGCTTAATTTCTTTTCCTTCGTAGAAGGCTTTTTCTCGGGCCACCTCCTAAGCGAATTCATAATTTCTGCGCGTTAAATAACTGCAATACGTAAGTTTTAACTCTGTTTTAAAGAAAAAAGAAACGAAAACAAAAATATTTTGATTTTTACACGAAGTGAGGTTAGGGCAAATGTCATACAAACGTCACTGTCAGTTTTACTTGACAGATATCCGTTCCACTTATCCGCTCGTTGACTTTTCGTCTAACATAAATATTTAAATTAATGTACATTTGGCAATAATTTAGAGTTATCAGTTATTAATTTCTCATTGAACTGACTATTTTATAAGAAATATTCCTTAATTCACTCTGGCTTTTCGGAATCTCCTTACATTTCTTTGGTAAAACTTTGTTTGGTTAATAAAGGGAACCAACTTGTAAAACCTGAATAATAAACACACATTGAAATTGACCAATCAGACGTCTACACATGTTTTCAGGGTTGTATGGAGTGTATTTGAATGATCTTGTAAAATCTAATGCAATTTTTAATAAAACTGTGTTAAAACTGGTACCCATATCGTACCTGATCGCGACACGATGCAACTAAGCTCGTGTAGTTGCTTTATTTTACTAAACTTAATCTCAATTACGTTGGTGTTAGCTGGTAGAGACTTTTATAGAATCCTAGGTGTATCCAAAACTGCCAGTCTCCACGAAATAAAGAAATCTTACAGAAGATTAGCCAAAGAACTGCATCCTGACAAGAACAAGAATGATCCTAATGCTTCGAAGCAGTTCCAGGACCTCGGAGCAGCGTATGAGGTGCTTTCAGATGAAGAAAAAAGGAAGAAGTACGATAGATGTGGAGAGGACTGCTTGCAGAAAGACGGGATGATGGACGGGAATATGGATCCTTTCGCCAGCTTCTTCGGAGATTTCGGGTTTCATTTCGGTGGCGAACAGAAACATGAGACACCCAAAGGTGCTGATCTAGTGATGGATGTTTTTGTCACCCTAGAAGATCTCTATACAGGTAAATATACATCACACTTATGCAGCATGTCATGAGAACATATTGGTAATCGCTTAGATTCGTATAGTTTAAAAAATTGTATGGAAAAAATATGCTAAAGGGTCCTTTGCAACATGCTAATCTTCATATTCTATTTATTTCTGTTTTGATTATATTCAGACAGTACCATGATCAATAACGGTTGGGTATGATTTAGGCTTTTTAACACCAATGAAATGGTAGTCAATAATTTGCTCAGTTGGTGAGAACAGCACGCATAGTCACATGCACCTTGCAGAAACATTCAACTTGTGATTAGGGATTTTTTATGAAGCACAACAAAGTTTGTGCTGCTAAATTTCTTCATATAATGTGACATTTTAACTGCTCACTCATTGGAAGCTAACAATGATATAATTCTGGTAATAGATGGCGCTTTGCACTGCCTTATTTTGATAGGTTTCATATCTCAGATAGAGCATAGTTGCTGTGCTTTCATTTGTTGTCACAGAGACCAAGCCTAGACCATTCTAATCAGTTGCCAAAAAGCACAAAACAGTGCATGGTCTTTGTTCTGATGGATGAAAACAGCATGTTATTTAGCTATTATAATTCATTTTTACCTAGGGGTAATATACAGAGGCAGATCTAAAATGATGCACAAAAAGCACTGTTTCATCGAGTACTCAAGGGGGTTGAAGGGGCATAGAAATCAGGACATAAATATACTAACAAAAAATATTTATTATAACATCTCCCACTCCCTAAAACTCCCAAACCTCAGATTTCAACTGTTACAAAAAAAATCCTGAAGATGATCAGGAGCCTCTGTAATATCAAAACACGAATTTTTAAAGATTTTTATTTTTTTCGTGTTTTTCCTCGCCCAGTAGCGTAGGAAGTAAAAAATGAATTATATGTGTGGTCTACTGTCTTTTTCACGAGAATCCATTACAGTAGAATAGCAGCCGATTATCTAGTAACATTTCAAAATTCCCCATATCAACAAATGACATAATTCTGACGTATCCGTCAACGCCAGGTATACAGAACCGTATTTTGTTTCGGTTTTTTGTACACTACAGTTTCATTTTATACTTGCTAACCAACTCTTTTAATTAGAAAAGTTCATTTGCATACAAAGAAAAAGCTACAATCAAGTTTTACGAGACTTACACCTGATCCATTATTGCCAAGGTTCTACTAGTTCAAAGTCATTTGCTGATAAGCGTGATGGATACTCTTGATATATAGCTTAAGTAGTTTCATGCCCCATACCAATCCTACAAATACGTACATTTAAGCAGTCTGGCACATGACGGACGTAGATTTGGGTGGCCTATAATTATATATGCATGTCCCTTACTCTTTTTCTCCTCTATTGGTTTTTGTGCATACAACAGATACAGACTGGTAGATCACTGTCAGTACCGCATCACCGGACAAGCAATAAGGAAGCCAAAGCTCATCTATGGTTATTTAAATATAAATGAAAATGTCACGTGATGTCTGGGGGATAAAACAGAAAAATATTCACAATCCTATGAACAAAGATGAGAAAAGTAGCTTCCAGTTTGTATCCACGTTAATTTGAACAGTATGGTCATTGTACAAGTTGTAATAATGTTAATAGTTTTCAGGGATAGATGACCTCAAAGCACCTGTATTGTGTGTGCGGGTAATATAAAAATATACATTTTTTCATGATGCAAATGCCCTTGATCTACCGCTTATCTTGCGACGACCTTTTTTTCCTCCTACCGATTCTATCATTGAATCCACTGAATTTCAACGTCACTATCTACCAATTCCACCTTTCTCGGTTCGCTGGCAATGAAACAAATACAAATTCTTCCAGGTACTTTCATCGAAATAACCCGCAACAAACCAGTAATGAAACCCGCAAAGGGCACTCGAAAATGCAACTGTCGCCAGGAGATGATTACAAGAAACCTAGGCCCAGGCCGGTTCCAAATGACACAGCAAACGATGTGCGATGAATGTCCAAATGTCCAACTAGTGAACGAAGAACGTGTGCTCGAGATGGAAGTTGAACCGGGAATGGTGGACAAACAAGAGACGAGGTTTACCGCCGAAGGAGAACCACATTTGGACGGAGATCCAGGGGATCTGATATTGAAGATCAGGACGCAACCGCACCCGGTGTTTGAAAGGAAGGGGGATGATTTGTATACGAATATAACTATCAGTTTAGAGGTAAAGTTGCTTTGTTATGTCGAATTCACACATTAGAGACAACGTTGGAGCCAACATTCAGCGCCAGCGCTCATTGGCTTTGCGTTCACGCATTGGCGTTGGCCTTCGTTTCATCCCAGTGAACCTGATGACGCCAAACTGACGTCATAATTCGGTCACTTTTGGTCTGAAACGTCATTAGCTGAAAATTACATCTTTATTGACGCCATTTTTATGACGACAACAAGACGTCATTTAAAATGCTGTCATTTTGACTTCCTTTCTATGACAGTCACACACACCTATATAGAAAATACAGGGTGTTTCAGTTTATTGTTGCATAACTTTAAGATTCGATAGAACTTTTAAAATTAATGCATAAAGTCTATATAAACATGGGTCGAAAAATGCGTGGCTTCCGAAATACAGGGTTTTAAATTTACTTTTTAAAATAGTTTTTTTTTTAAATATTTCGAACAATATTTGATGTATAACAGTGAAAATTGGTATACAAGGGTTTTTTGATACGACAAAACTGATTGTTCGCACTTTTCTGCATAAAAAAGCTCTCCTGTGAGTTTTCGTTATAGTTAGCCGTTTTTGAGATATTTCGATTTTTAAGGTTCGATGCATTTTTAATTATTTATGGGAAAATAATATTTTTTTTACATTTTCGATTTGGGCATTACAAGTAGTTAAGGTGATCGTTTAGATTGTGTGTGATTTCGTGCATTCACAATTGCCAAAAAACGTTTCAGGTTTCAACAGACAACAAAACTAACTGTTTTTCAATTTCAAAAATATTTGCAGGCACAACCTACTCCAAAAAATTATCGAGATACTGACTTTTTAACGTTATTTTATCATAAATAATTAAAAATGCATCGAACCTTAAAAATCGAAATATCTCAAAAACGGCTAACTCTAACGAAAATTCACAAGAGAGCTTTTTTATGTTGAAAAGTGCGAGGAATCAGTTTTTTTATTCAAAAAGCAAAAAATTGCACTAACCAAAAATTTTTGCTCATTTTAATACACTACAGGTACAGTAGAGAGCGCCCTCTAGCGGATACAGTAAAACTATGCCCATGGTTCGTTTTGTCGTACCAAAAGACCCTTGTATACCAATTTTCACTGTTATACATCAAATATTGTTCGAAATATTTAAAAAAAACTATTTTAGAAAGTAAATTTAAACACCCTGTATTTCGGAAGCCACGCATTTTTCGACCCATGTTTATATACACTTTATGCATTAATCTTAAAAGTTATGCAACAATAAACTGAAACACCCTGTATAGAAAATATAAACTTTGTATTAACAGTAAGGTGAACTGGATATCAAAATGCTAATAACTAATTTGTTTATAAAAAGTCGTATTTACGTCTTACAGACGTCAAATCGACTTTGTATTTGGTCTTTTATATGTCATACGTCTGCATATTCCAATTTCAGGATGCATTGGTAGGTTTCACTATGGAGATTCCTCACTTGGATGGCCATCTGGTGTCAATCACGAGAGATAAAATAACGTGGCCCGGAGCTAGAATCAGGAAGAAGGGTGAAGGCATGCCTAACTATGAGAACAACAACCTGCATGGTATTTTGTATATAACTTTTGATGTAGAATTTCCTAAGCAAGAATTGTCAGTGGAGGATAAAGAAGGTAAGGACATTGATTTTGTGAATCCGTTTTTTTACAGAGACACATTTTTATATTGTTTTTATATATCTTATTGTACAAGGTATTCCGAAATGTCATGAAAATTGAAGGGCACTTGGAAAAAACAATATTTTGAGGTCATTAATTATGATTGTAATTAAAAATTATTTCCTACTTTTTAGTTCCTTTAGCTATAAAAACGTGTTTTTTTAAAATATTATTTCTTTTTCATTTTTTAGTTTGATTTATCAATAATCAAATTCAAGCGGATAACCAAATGGAAATGGTATTTACCATTTTGGGTTGGTATTTACCAATCCGTTCAAGCAAGTGTAGTTATCAGTTTGGTTATAAGATCCGTGACGTCACGAATCAGCTGTTATATGTCATAGTTATCACCGCAAAATTGTGGTATTTACCCAACTCAAGAGTAGTTTTATATTTCTGGTTATTATTTGAAATGTGACAAGTTAGAATTTTGCCGGGTATTGGATATTGTTATTGTACTTCAGCTTCATTTTTGGGAAAAATGATACAGGCTGACTTCAGTTTTACCATAAAGTGGAGCACCTTATTAGTTATACTCATTACGGTTGTTGGGGACACTTTAAATGTAGTTCCTATGCTTAACAAAGTATCCTGTGTAGCCATATACCACAAGAATATTAAAATATGGCCATATAAACTCACTAGATGATATCCACCTGTATACGGTTTTGCTAATTTCTTTTTTCATCATTTCTGCTGAATCAATAAATGTTTTCTTTGACATGCGGAAAAATTTAGAGAACTGAAAGTTATCATAGCTACAAAGCCATGGTTCCATCATTAAAAAAAATCTGAAAAAACATTTCTCCCATGAATATTATGAAAGGTTTCTTATTTAAACTTTCCATATACAGTTGTAGACGAAAAAGCACCGATTATTAAGTGATAATAAGAATAATCAGAGATTATATACGCGCTTTTCTAAAATAAACAACTTGCAACAAAACCGCGGTTAAAACCAACGCGTTCAAGCGATTCGTGTAACTGACGTCATCAACCCGTGTGTCATCTTGAACCATATTATAACCGCGGCACATAACACAGAAATTTTGGTTATTCGCTTGGATTTGATTAATTACTTTTTTTGTGGACGTGTCATGATATTGGATTGTCATCAGTCCTTGATACGTGCGCGAAGTTTCATATTAATCAAATGGTGAAAATTATGCTCAAAGACTCCGTTAAATACAGGCCAAGCTTATATAAGCATGTTAAACATAGCAATCGTGATCTGAACCTCAAAGGAACTTTTATTCACATTTTAAAGTACCTGAATCTTAGTACGCTTTGACGTACTAAATGACTCCATCGTTACCCCGGGATAGACATACCTTTTGGCAGTCTTGTCACCTAGATTGCGGCGTTGCCAGCTCTTCGGACAATTTTGCTACCTCTGCTATTTTGCTATAAAAAAAGAAGCTTTGAATCAAATATTGAGGGATACTAATGGAGATATATAAAATTTGAGGCGTAGCAATGTTTGCCAAAAAACTAAAACAAGCTGTTTTACATTTTCCGTCGCCTGGCGTCTATGCGGCGAGAAGTTAATGTCTCTGAATGCTTTCATAAATGCCCAGTTTTATGAGATAAAATAGTTCCAATAATTGAAAAAAAAAACAACGTTTTATTATATAAATATATTTAACTATTTGATCTAAAATTACATGATCATTAATAGAAGTACGATTTTCATTATTTATTAGGGGAATATGGTTTTTTAGTGACTGCATTCGCACTTGGGCGAGGAAAACCCCTAGAAAACCTCAACCGACACTGCAGTGAAGAAAAATCAAGTCGTTCCACAATTCTGGCTTCACTTGTACAATCGAAAATCACCAGCATGCCACAGTTATTAACCTAACAAAAGTAGCAGTGAAGTAACGGTTTATACGAGGGTCATTTTTTAACTAAGAACCGTTTTGTAATCCAGTCAGTGAAATTTTTTTAGGAATGTAAATTGTATGATTTTTCAACATAGCCCACCATAAACATTCAAACACAAGTCAAGTCGTGGCACCAGTTTTTGTGTTAATGCAGCATCTGAAACTTATCCCGTGGTTTTCATCACGACTATTTCCCTCGTATAAATTTTGTACCAATCACAAACGCGTAATTTTGAATGACAGCATTTTTTTCCAGTTTACCCGCGGCAAAATGTGACAGCTGTTGTCACCAAAAATTACAATACCTATCATAACAAGTAATTATGGCTTCCTAGGACACCAGAAAACGACGCTAAGCTAAATTTTGTACTATTGTTTTTAAACAGCTTATATAGTGAAAATGAGTCGCTTTGGATCGGCGATTGAGAATAACCACAGTATATGACTAATCTCTCAGTGTATGCAGTTTATTTAAAGAAACACAGCATGTCAACCCTAACACACAAGTAGATGAGTATGCAAGGCTCACCCAGTTTGCTGGACAGGTTTCCCTCAGAAGAGTTGGAAGTAGACCTAATTTCCACTTTGGAGACACTTGACACCCACGTCAAAACACCAAACCACCACTGAGAGACAATCGAGAACCCTATAGTGAACACCAGTAGTGAAGGAAAGTAGCTAAACCGAACGCGTCGACATCCCACCGCGCCGACGGTTGCCGAGAGACTGAAATATCACGATTCACGAGGCGTCTCGATGTTTACGTTGATGGGGAGCAGACGCGGGGAGTGGGAGCTGGAAAGGGGCGTGGCTGCACTACCCGGCCGTACCGTGTCGTCGCAGCGAGGTACAGCACTCGCACGCCTCAGTCTCTCGGCAATCGTCGACGCAGCGGAATGTCGACGCGGTCACAGCTCCGTGCAGAGCTCTATTCGGTTTAGCTACTTTTTTTCAGTAGGGTTCTCGATTGTCTCTCAGTGGTGTTTTAGTGTTGTGGCGTGGGTGTCAAGTGTCTCCAAAGTGGAAATAAGGTCTACTTTCAACTCTTCTGAAGGAAACAGGATACCTGTGCAACAAACTAAGTGAGCCTTACACACTCATCTACTTGTGTGTTAAGGTTGGTATCCTATGTTTTTTTTAAATAAATTGCGCACATTGCATACACTGAAAGATAAGTCATATATTGAAGTATTTGAGAAAAACTAAAATTTGGCCTAATCATTTTTATTTTTGTCTGACTTTAATTTAAGAAATGTCAAAAAACTAATGGCACTACATGATGGTGTTTTTAAAAAAGTACTACCCTGTTATAAACAAACGTGTTTTTTGTCTACTTTTTCATTTTATTTAAGTAGGCGTTGCAAACAAATGCATGATGTAAGATTGTGTGATTACTAAATTTAACCTAGTCTGATCCTTACCTTGGCCACCCTGTAAAACATTATTATAAAAAGAAATTTACAGAAACGTGCACTAATCTAACGTTCTTGTAAGTATTCTTATGCCTCAAACAAAAAACTATAGTATATTTTGTGCTTGCTAACAACTGTTTTATTTAAGAAAATCCATTTGCAAGCAAGTTTTACTAGATTTACACCCTGTATGTGATACTGGATCATTGTAAACTTCGATCGACTCTTGACTGATTCATACCGCCCATCTCTACACTGGCTTCCGTTGACGTGTTTTGATATTCGTGTATTCTAACCTCAAAAACGTTATCTTCCACGTTAAACGAACTTCTTGTTCTTGCTTTGTTTTTCACAAGTACGTTCGAAAATGAGCAAAATAGAGAAAAGCAAATACAGAAGATATGATAAGAAATCAGCAAAACGGTTCAATCTCGACGTGAACCTCAAAGGATTTCTCTGTAGTTGTAACAACAGAGAAAAAGATTGCATCAGAGAAGCGTACAATATACTGAACAAATATGCTGATAAAATATATCCACCACCCGTTAAAGAAGCCTCGAAAGAAGAGACGTCCACAGATATATCTGACGATTTAAAAAAAGAACTTGAAGATTTGAAATCTCCGACTACAAAGGAAAAGCGATTCCAAGTGGTTGAATCTGGTGCAAGGAATTTTCTTTTTATCAAAACGACGGTTGAAGACCCAGTTTTACTCGCAGAGAGTATATGCAAAGAAATCGATTCCACAAAAACCCAACAGACCCGGTTTCTACTGAGACTTATTCCCATCGAGACCACTTGCAAAGCGTATCTGAAAGATATTATCGCCGCTTTTACCCCTCTCGCTGAAAAATATTTCAAAGATCAGAAAAAAACGTTCTCTATTGTTTATAATCACAGAAATAATGACGGGTTAGACAGGGAAGAAATTATCAAAAGCATAGCGGAGATAGTATTTGATATGAGCAACGAGAACAAAGTTGACTTGAAAACACCCGAAATTTCTGTGGTGATTGAAGTTATAAGAGGGTTTGCATTGATCGGAGTTGTGCCTGGATTCTTCAAGTATAAAAAGTATAATTTGATTGCGTTAGCTGAGCAAGGTGAAGGAAAGAATCAAGATGAGGCTGCTACCATGGATATGGACAAGGATGAAGAGGTGAAAGAGGATATCGGAGAAAGGTTAATAATGTTTATGTATGTTTTAAGTACAATGATTTGTTGTGTTCTACCTGAAAAGAGGTTGAGATATCCTAGCACCATCTAGGAGATAGCAACCAAACACAAAAATTAAGTTGGGTGGTTTTGCTACTGTTTCATAGGTGGCGCTAGTGCCGTCTGTGAGAAAGTAGATTTCTAAATTTGTTCCTGTATTCTGCTACTGTCCCCTAGAGGGCCCTAATGTCTACCAGATCCCTTTTTGGACACTGAAATATATGGTTAGCTATTGTTAGAATATGTTAATCGATGCAGATATACACGCGTTTTTGGAAATTTTCTGATGGAAAATGTTATTGAACTTTGTAGGATTTCTCAAGTGAAGGAAACTTAGTATATCTTGGTAATTGGCATTCACATGGTTAAGTTAGGAGTACCCCAGGGTTGCATTCTATGTCCCACTATGTTCATAATTTTCATTAATGACATCTTCAAATACAACACTAAATGCTATATATGCTTATTATGCCTTATTTTATATATAAATATGGAACATCGTAAGAAGCCACCGAAGGGGTAATTAATTAGGAAGGCTTTTTAAAATATATCTGATTTTATGGACAATGATTTTAATGATATGCTTCAATATGTTTTGTATTTGCCATTAATGTTCCCTTATCCTCATATTTTATGTGTATTTAAATCTAACTAGTTTTCTCTTGTTGACTTGTATCATATACAACACTAATAAACATTTAAATTTGTATATGACTATCAAAAAATCATGGAACCAATCTTTGCAAAGAAATAGTTTATTTTAGTGCCTATGTGTCAGCCGGCCTTCAGAATCTACACACCCGATAAGAATCTTAATAGATTCTAGTAATATCTTATTGTTTCAGCAATCAAGAAAGTGCTCAACCAGAAGTCTGTGAATAAAATCTACAATGGACTGAGAGGGTATTAGAAAGTGTGTATGTGTATAGAGACAATGAACAAGACTTTTATTTCATGTACTTTGTATTGATCTACCTATTAGGTGATTCTTTCAAGTATTTTTGGTCAGCTATTTGCTGATTATGCAAAAAATGTTTATTTTGTACCAAAGGTACTTAGAATTTTTCCAATTTGTTCCCTTTTTTGCTCCAGTTGTAACTTGGAGTTGCTTGAAGCCTGTGTTAATTTATTTATGTTATGATTTGTTATCACGACTGAGAAAATATATGTGGTATAAAATTTTTACGAAGTTTGTTTTTAACAATGCCTCATTTTCACAGTTAAAATTATAGATTTGTATAGGCAAAATACGAGACAAAACCGACGATTTCAAAGGATATGAATAAAAAATGGTAAGTGAATTAATTCGTGAAACGAAGTTCGAGATTCTTAAAAATGTTGACCTCTCTAATGAAATTTATTTACTGTGCATGAAGATCGTCGAAAAACTCTAATTTTTCAAAAGTTGGCTACGACACAAATCAAATTTTAAAAAAAGTGTTACATTTAGTCCTTAAAAGGGGAATTTATAAATTTTACTATGCAATTAAACAGCTAACGAACAAATCCAAGTTACTACTCTTAATATAGGGCTGTATTCCAGTGGCGCAACACCAAAATTTTTTGGTTTGATAAGAAGTGCTAATAAAAATTTAATTTTCAAAAATTGGAATTTTTTATCTTTCTCATCTAGCACGCCTTAAACGGTATATTGAGGACCGATCAACAACATACATTAAAGCTACATCATTCATTACACGACCTCCCAACAATCTTATACAATTCTCTCGTTCTTTTTGAAAAAGACGAGGCATCGTTGAGAAAATAAAACTACAGTCAGTATTATTATTGCTTAGCAATTGCATGTTTGAGGTGTAGGTAGTTAGGATGAAACGGGAGAAACGTCTTATTTGCATGGAGAGGGTATTTGTCTCGTGCCAAAATCACAACCTTTTTTTACTATTTATCACTTTTCCGTAAGTTGAATTTCTCTTCATTGCTAATAGAGTGCCCATTCCTAGGCCAGACCTTTTTCGATGATTTTCTTTTGGCAAATTTAATAGTTTATTGATTGTATAATTTCACTCTTTCTCAGCGATTCAGTATGTTGTTGTCGATCAGCAAAAAACTGTAGCTTTTTCCGTTAGTGGTTTCCTATAAAACATATCTTCTTCAAGGCCACTCAAGATACCTTCTTCTAGAACGTTACGCGTTCTGCGTGATTTGCTTTTCTGTTTCCGTTGAGGTCGTGGTGCCGGGGTCGTTTCTTCATTTTCCGGACTCGGGGATATTTGGCCCCAAGCGCCAATTCATGGACTAGCACCCTTTTTTTGTGTAACTTAGGTTTAGTCATTTTGGTTTGGGTGCGTCGTCTTCCATTTTTTTTATGGGATTTTGACCTTCAGAGGTAAGTTCTTTTTTATATACCTTCGGACCACGTGCCTTAATGCGGGCCCTGATGACGTTCGTTCAATATCTGCTTTCTTTTAGTCAATAGAAACAGAAGAGAATCATCATCCTTTCTTCTCCAGTTGGTTGCATCTTGTTGCAGTTTTGCAAATTGGAGGAAGTCGTCTCCTTGAAAAAAAAAACCTGATGTGAACAGGTAAAATATCATTGTAATTAACAATTTCATAGATCTTTCTTCTTAGAGACTTCTTGATTTTATTGGACATTCTACGTATTCAAATATGGGGCAGTGCCGACATGGCAGCTTCTATTACATTGATGATGATTTTGACTTTTGAGCTGCCATAACTTTTTAGAACAAGGGTATATTAGTTTAGTACATTTTTATTTTTGCCTTAGCTTTACTTTTCTTGTACAAAAAAATGTACATGGTTTTGCGTCTAGTTTTATCTCGGACAGAGAGTAGAGTAGATTTTTAAATAGTCTTTCTCTCTCTAGGGTTTTTTTACTGCCACATTTTTTGGCAGCGAGGCAAGCAGCCCCGGCCCAGTACTGGCCACTTTTTGACCAGAGTTGAGGACATCTCGGCCGCGCCTGACAAAGAAGACCTACAGATAAGTTTAACATTTAGGCGCAAAATATCTGTAAATACTTCGGGCGTATACCATGGTAGACGTTTGACGGGGTTATCTCAAAACATAATTTTGTCAGGTTGTATTTAAGATTTATAACATCCTTTCTTTTTTTTATTACTCGCACTCAAGTAGTGGAGCACATGTGCGTTTTTTATTAATCAATATATTGTGATTCATTTAATATCTTGTTTGGATCTCTCTGTGTGTACTGTAACTTAAATTTCGTCATCTCTGTTAGATTCTCCTTTTGTGTGGTGGTCAAGCAAAACAAGTTCCGACTAACATCTCGGGGAGTTGTTGCCTAATCCGTCCTAAGTCACTGGCGCTCTTAACCCCCCCTACTCTCCGCTTTGTTGAGCTAGAGCCTAAATTTGCACACCAGTAGACAGCTGTTTTGCTTGGACCAACCGTAAGATAGAATTTATCATTGTTTAACCAAAAAAAGTGTGGCATAATCCAAAAAAATACTAGCGTTTCCCGAAAGACATTTATTGCGGGAACGAAAAATTCGATAATTTGAGTTATAGCCAACTTTCAAAAAATTTGAGATATCACTTTTTCTTAGGATAGTCCAAAGATCAAAAAAATGCTTAGAAAAATTTTCAAGATTTAAAATTGAGAATCTGACATGGCCCCAAACTTTGCAAAAATACATCACTTCCTTTGCTCACTCTGGAGAAATATCCGGTAGAAAATTTTCCATGTTGCGAAGCAAATGTCCACCAGTTGATTCAAAAGACATAGTATTCAAAACTCCTTTAATAAAATAGTAAACACAAATTACAACTAATCCTTCGTAACAATAGAATAATTAGCCGTTAGTAGACGAAAACCTGTAACCAGCCACCCACTATCTAATAATAACAGAAAACTAGAATACTAAAATTTCCTAAATATACATACACAATGTACTAGAAATATACACACGCACATCTCAAGTGAAACAATGACACGATACTGAATGTAAAGCAGGTTGAAATTTGTGATATAAAAAATGCTGCACTGTATAATGTTCCAATTCTATTATGCTATTTTAAAAAATATTAAAACTATTTTCCATCCTTATGTAGTATAATGGCAGCAGCAATATTTATTTAATCATATAAAAAATAAATTTCATAACGACATTGCATTATCCATCTGTGTCTGTCCTGTCATCGAGTGAACATATTTACGTTTTACTCCTTCATGGATTTGTATGTGGTTCATAAGATACTAAGTGTACAATTTTTCATTCGATTTTTCTATGAATTTCATTTTTTTGGGCAATCATCGCAAGAAAGAGGGCAAGGAGTGCACCACTCAGGTCTGTTACCCAAAGGATGAGGGTTATAAGTAATCTTTGGAGTAGTCCCTTGACGTTCCGGAATTTCTGTCACCTGTCTGGTTTTTTCTTGCTCTTGTCTTACGAGTTCGGGATTTAATACGACCGGAAGTGGCGTCCATATTGGCCGTAGTGTGACTGCCTTTTTTCTGGAGGGTGGTCTGGGTGTCTTTGATTGCTTGGTGCTTGTCTCGACGATGAAAGCTTGTGTGGGACTCAGATCTACGGATTTGGTCGTCTCTGGGCGCAGATCAGTCTGTAAAGGATTTACTAAGTCTGGCTGTCGCATACTATTGGAAAGTCTACTAGGCAATCCGGTTTCTTCATTTTTCGGATTGCGTGTCTGCTCGGGAATCGTGGATTTCGAAAATCCTCCGACCTCATTATGTGTGGGTGCGGTGGTGTCTAGGGGCACAGAATTGACCAAATTTGGCTGTTGCGTATCTTCAGAAGGTCTGTTAGGCAGCTCACTTTCTTCAATCTGAGGAATGCCAATTATCTGTTCGGGAACGGTGGATTCCAAAGGTTCTTCACTATCTGTGGGTCTAGTGCTGTCTAGGTGCAAGGAATTCACCAAATCTGTCTGTTGCGTATATTCAGAAGGTTTGTTGGGCAGCTCACTTCCTTCAATCTGTGGAATGCCAGTTGTCTGCTCAGGAACGGTGGATTCCAAAGGTTCTTTACTATCTGTGGGTCTAGTGCTGTCTAGGGGTAACGAATTCACCAAATCTGTCTGTTGCGACTCATCAGAAGGTCTACTAGGCAGCTCACCTTCTTCAATCTGTGGAATGCCAATTATCTGTTCGGGAACGGTGGATTCTGCAGGTTCTTCACTATATGTGGGTCTAATGCTTTCTAGGGGCAACGAATTCACCAAATCTGGCTGTTGCGTATCTTCAGAAGGTCTGTTAGGCAGCTCACTTTCTTCAATCTGAGGAATGCCAATTATCTGTTCGGGAACGGTGGATTCCGAAGGTTCTTCACTATCTGTGGGTCTAGTGCTGTCTAGGTGCAAGGAATTCACCAAATCTGTCTGTTGCGTATATTCAGAAGGTTTGTTGGGCAGCTCACTTCCTTCAATCTGTGGAATGCCAGCTGTCTGCTCTGGAACGGTGGATTCCGAAGGCTCTTCACTATCTGTGGGTCTAGTGGTGTTTAGGGGCAACGAATTTACCAAGTCTGTCTGTTGCGACTCATCAGAATGTCTACTAGGCAGCTCACCTTCTTCAATCTGTGGAATGCCAATTATCTGTTCGGGAACGGTGGATTCTGCAGGTTCTTCACTATATGTGGGTCTAGTGCTTTCTAGGGGCAACGAATTCACCAAATCTGGCTGTTGCGTATCTTCAGAAGATCTGTTAGGCAGCTCACTTTTTTCAATCTGAGGAATGCCAGTTGTCTGTTCGGGAACGGTGGATTCCGAAGGTTCTTCACTATCTGCGAGTCTAGTGCTGTCTAGGGGTAACGAATTCACCAAATCTGTCTGTTGCGAATCATCAGAAGGTCTACTAGGCAGCTCACTTTCTTCAATCTGAGGAATACCACCTGTCTGCTCGGGAACGGTGGATTCTGAAGGTCTGCTAATTTCTTCGTTATTTGTGGGTCTAGTGGTGTCTAAGGGCAACGAATTCACCAAATCAGGCTGTTGCGTATCTTCAGAAGATCTGTTAGGCAGCTCACTTTCTTCAATCTGAGGAATGCCAGTTGTCTGCTCGGGAACGGTGGATTCTGAAGGTCTGCTAATTTCTTCGTTATCTGTGGATCTAGTGGTGTCTAAGGGCAACGAATTCACCAAATCAGACTGTTGCGTATCTTCAGAAGGTCTATTAGGCAGCTCACTTTCTTCAATCTGAGGAATGCCAGTTGTCTGCTCGAGAACGGTGGATTCTGAAGGTTCGTCACTATATGTGGGTCTAGTGCTTTCTAGGGGCAACGAATTCACCAAATCTGGCTGTTGCGTATCTTCAGAAGGTCTATTAGGCAGCTCACTTTCTTCAATCTGAGGAATGCCAGTTGTCTGCTCTGGAACGGTGGATTCCGAAGGCTCTTCACTATCTGTGGGTCTAGTGCTGTCTAGCGGTAACGAATTCACCAAATATGGCTGTTGCGTATCTTCAGAAGTTCTGTTAGGCAGATCACTTTCTTCAATCTGAGGAATGCCAGTTGTCTGCTGCAGAACGGTGGATTCTAAAGGTTCGCTAATATCGTCGATATCTGTGGGTCTAGTGCTATCTAGGGGCAAGGAATTCCCCAAATCTGTCTGTTGCGTATCTTCAGAAGGTCTATTGGGCAGCTCACTTTCTTCAGTCTGAGGAATGCCAGTTGTCTGCTGGGGAATGGTGGATTCTGAAGGTATGTTGATATATTCGGTATCTGTGGGTCTAGTGCTGTCTAAGGGCAAGGAATTCACCAAATATGGCTGTTGCGTATCTTCAGAAGGTCTGTTAGGCTGCTCACTTTCTTCAATCTGAGGAATGCCAGTTGTCTGCTCGGGAACGGTGAATTCTGAAGGTATGCTAATATCTTCATTATCTGTGGGTTTGGTGCTGTCTAGGGGCAAGGAATTCACCAAATCTGTCTGCTGCGTATCTTCAGAAGGTCTATTCGGCTGCTCACTTTCTTCAATCTGAGGAATGCCAGTTGTCTGCTCGGGAACGGTGGATTCTGAAGGTATGTTGATATCTTCGATATCTGTGGGTCTAGTGGTGTCTAGAGGTAACGAATTCACCAAATATGGCTGTTGCGTATCTTCAGAAGGTCTGTTAGGCAGCTCACTTTCTTCAATCTGAGGAACGCCATTTGTCTGCTCGGGAACGGTGGATTCTGAAGGTATGTTGATATCTTCGATATCTGTGGGTCTAGTGGTGTCTAGAGGTAACGAATTCACCAAATATGGCTGTTGCGTATCTTCAGAAGGTCTGTTAGGCAGCTCACTTTCTTCAATCTGAGGAATGCCAGTTGTCTGCTCGGGAACGGTGGATTCTGAAGGTATGTCGATATCTTCGATATCTGTGGGTCTAGTGGTGTCTACAGGTAACGTATTCACCAAATATGGCTGTTGCGTATCTTCAGAAGGTCTATTAGGCAGCTCACTTTCTTCAATCTGAGGAATGCCAGTTGTCTGCTCGGGAACGGTGGATTCTGAAGGTATGTTGATATCTTCGATATCTGTGGGTGTAGTGCTGTCTAGGGGCGAGGAATTCACCAAATCTGTCTGTTGCGTATCTTCAGAAGGTCTATTCGGCAGCTCACTTTCTTCAATCTGAGGAATGCCAGTTGTCTGCTCAGGAACGGTGGATTCTGAAGGTCTGTTAATATCTTCGATATATGTGGGTCTAGTTTTGTCTAGGGGCAAAGAACCCACCAAATCTGTCTGTAGCGTATTTTCAGAAGGTCTTTTAGGCAATCTAGTTTGTTTAATCTGAGGAATGCCCGTTGTCTGCTCGGGAATGCTGGTTTCTGAAGGTCTGCTAATTTCTTCATTATCTGTGGGTTCAGTGGTATCTAGAGGCAAATAGTTCACCAAATCTGTCTGTTGCGTATCTTCAGAAGGTCTATTCGGCAGCTCACTTTCTTCAATCCGAGGAATGCCAGTTGTCTGCTCGGGAACGGTGGATTCTGAAGGTATGTTGATGTCTTCGACATCTGAGGGTCTAGTGCTGTCTAGGGGTGACGAATTCACCAAATCTGGGTGTCGTGTATCTTCAGAAGGCCTATTGGGCAGCTCACTTTCTTCAATCTGAGGAACGCCTGTTGTTTGCTCGGGAACGGTGGATTCTGAAGGTCTGTTAATATCTTCGATATATGTGGGTCTAGTTTTGACTAGGGGCAAAGAACCCACCAAATCTGTCTGTAGCGTATTTTCAGAAGGTCTTTTAGGCAATCTAGTTTGTTTAATCTGAGGAATGCCCGTTGTCTGCTCGGGAATGCTGGTTTCTGAAGGTCTGCTAATTTCTTCATTATCTGTGGGTTCAGTGGTATCTAGGGGCAAATAGTTCACCAAGTCTGTCTGTTGTGTATCTTCAGAAGGTCTGTTAGGCAGCCCACTTTCTTCAATCTGAGGAATACCAGTTGTCTGCTCGAGAACGGTGGATTCTGAAGGTCTGCCAATTTCTTCGATAACTGTGGGTCTAGTGGTGTCTAGAGGTAACGAATTCACCAAATATGGCTGTTGCGTATCTTCAGAAGGTCTGTTAGGCAGCTCACTTTCTTCAATCTGAGAAATGCCAATTATCTGTTCGGGAACGGTGGATTCAGAAGGTCTGCTAATTTCTTCGATATCTGTGGGTCTAGTGGTGTCTAGAGGTAACGAATTCACCAAATATGGCTGTTGCGTATCTTCAGAAGGTCTGTTAGGCAGCTCACTTTCTTCAATCTGAGGAATGCCAGTTATCTGCTCGAGAACGGTGGATTCTGAAGGTCTGCTAATTTCTTCGATATCTGTGGGTCTAGTGGTGTCTAGAGGTAACGAATTCACCAAATATGGCTGTTGCGTATCTTCAGAAGGTCTGTTTGGCAGCTCACTTTCTTCAATCTGAGGATTGCCAGTTACCTGCTCGGGAACGGTGGATTCTGAAGGTCTGCTAATTTCTTCGATATCAGTGGATCTAGTGGTGTCTAGAGGTAACGAATTCACCAAATCTGGCTGTTGCGTATCTTCAGAAGATCTGTTAGGCAGCTCACCTTCTTCAATCTGAGGAATGCCAGTTATCTGCTCGGGAATGGTGGATTCTGAAGGTATGCTAATATCTTCATTATCTGTGGGTTTGGTGGTGCCTAGAGGTAACGAATTTACCAAATATGGCTGTTGCGTATCTTCAGAAGGTCTATTAGGCAGTTCACTTTCTTCAATCTGAGGAATGCCAGTTATCTGCTCGGGAACGGTGGATTCTGAAGGTCTGCTAATTTCTTCGGTATCTGTGGGTCTAGTGGTGTCTAGAGGTAACGAATTCACCAAATATGGCTGTTGCGTATCTTCAGAAGATCTGTTTGGCAGCTCACTTTCTTCAATCTGAGGAATGCCAGTTATCTGCTCGAGAACGGTGGATTCTGAAGGTCTGCTAATTTCTTCGATATCCGTGGGTCTAGTGCTGTCTATGGGCAAGGAATTCACCAAATCTGTCTGTTGCGTATCTTCAGAAGGTCTGTTAGGCAGCTCACTTCCTTCAATCTGTGGAATGCCAATTGTCTGCTCGGGAACGGTGGATTCTGAAGGTCTGCTAATTTCTTCGATATCTGTGGGTCTAGTGGTGTCTAGAGGTAACGAATTCACCAAATCTGGCTGTTGCGTATCTTCAGAAGATCTGTTAGGCAGCTCACCTTCTTCAATCTGAGGAATGCCAGTTATCTGCTCGGGAATGGTGGATTCTGAAGGTATGCTAATATCTTCATTATCTGTGGGTTTGGTGGTGTCTAGAGGTAACGAATTCACCAAATATGGCTGTTGCGTATCTTCAGAAGGTCTATTAGGCAGTTCACTTTCTTCAATCTGAGGAATGCCAGTTATCTGCTCGGGAACGGTGGATTCTGAAGGTCTGCTAATTTCTTCGATATCTGTGGGTCTAGTGGTGTCTAGAGGTAACGAATTCACCAAATATGGCTGTTGCGTATCTTCAGAAGATCTGTTTGGCAGCTCACTTTCTTCAATCTGAGGAATGCCAGTTATCTGCTCGAGAACGGTGGATTCTGAAGGTCTGCTAATTTCTTCGATATCCGTGGGTCTAGTGCTGTCTATGGGCAAGGAATTCACCAAATCTGTCTGTTGCGTATCTTCAGAAGGTCTGTTAGGCAGCTCACTTCCTTCAATCTGTGGAATGCCAATTGTCTGCTCGGGAACGGTGGATTCTGAAGGTCTGCTAATTTCTTCGATATCTGTGGGTCTAGTGGTGTCTAGAGGTAACGAATTCACCAAATCTGTCTGTTGCGTATCTTCAGAAGGTCTATTAGGTAGCTCACTTTCTTCAATCTGAGGAATGCCAATTATCTGTGCTGGAACGGTGGCTTGTGAAGGTCTACTAATTTCTTCGATATCTGTGGGTCTAGTGGTGTCTAGAGGTAACGAATTCACCAAATATGGCTGTTGCGTATCTTCAAAAGGTCTGTTAGGTAGCTCACTTTCTTCAATCTGAGGAATGCCAGTTATCTGCTCGACAACGGTGGATTCTGAAGGTCTGCCAATTTCTTCGATATCTGTGGGTCTAGTGGTGTCTAGAGGTAACGAATTCACCAAATCTGTCTGTTGCGTATTTTCAGAAGGTCTATTAGGCAGCTCACTTTCTTCAATCTGAGGAATGCCAGTTATCTGCTCGAGAACGGTGGATTCTGAAGGTCTGCTAATTTCTTCGATATCTGTGGGTCTAGTGGTGTCTAGAGGTAACGAATTCACCAAATATGGCTGTTGCGTATCTTCAGAAGGTCTGTTAGGCAGCTCACTTTCTTCAATCTGAGGAATGCCAGTTATCTGCTCGGGAACGGTGGATTCTGAAGGTCTGCTAATTTCTTCGATATCTGTGGATCTAGTGGTGTCTAGAGGTAACGAATTCACCAAATCTGTCTGTTGCGTATCTTCAGAAGTTATTTGCTCGGGAACGGTGGAGTCTGAAGGTCTGCTTATATCTTCATTATCTGTTGGTCTAGTGGTGTCAAGGGGCAAATAACTCACCAAATCTGGCTCTTGCGTATGTACAGAAGGTCTATTAGGTGGCTCACTTTCTTCATTCTGAGGAATGCCAGTTGTCTGCTCGAGAGTGGTGGATTGCAAAGGTCTTTCTTCAATATCTGTTGGTCTGTTAGCGTCCAGGGGTAAATTTGTTTGCAGTGGGTTTAGCAAGTCTGACCCTTGCGTATCATCAGACTGTCCATTCTGCAAGTCAATGCCGTCATTCTGTGTAGTCTGATCGGGAAATAAGTATTGGGAAGTTTTTACGTTATCTATAGGTCTCGTCTCCAAGGGCAAATCAGTTTGCAGGGGTTTGTTTAAACCTGGTTGTTGCGTATCATCAGACCATGTGATAGTCTGACCATTACGACCTGGAATATAATTTATCTGTTGTGAAAGATCGGGTTGCAACTGATAAGTTTCTCCATTTTGAATGTGTACAGGTAGAATAGCTTGGGAAGGATGATCAATATTTGGTTGTTGTTGTATATTGGGATATCCTGGAATATAATATATCTCACCAGGATTGTTTGAGAGATCTCCAGGTACTTCGTTTTCTTTAGGTCTCGTTGTGATATTGCTTTTTGAAGGATTTGGCGATTCTCGAGATTGTTCGTTAGGTTTACCGTATTGGTCATATCCTGGAAGGTATATGACCTGCTGTGGATATATCACGTAGATTTCTCCGTTTATAGTTGGTCTGCTTTCAGGAGGTGCAACAGATTGTGGTTGTTGCTGATTATTTTGTGAATCTGTACTAGTGTAGCTGTCACTAGAAGTTTCTGGAAGATTCACCAATTGTTGTTTCGAGTCGTTGGGTTGTTCAATGGGCTGACTAGATATGTCACCATAGTCTGCACTGTAAGGCATCTGCTCAACGATATTGGATTGGGAAGGATTTAATGTTCTCGTATTTTCTTCATTATCTGTGGGTCTAGTGGTATCTAGGGGCAGAGGATTCACCAAATGTGGCTGTTGCTTATCATCAAGACGCCCACTTTCTTCATTCTGTGGAATGCGAGTTGACTGCTCGGGAATGGTGGATCGCGAAGGTCCATTGTCTTCTTCATTATCTGTGGGTTTGATGGTGACTAGGGGTAGATGATTCACCAAATTTGGCTGTTGTTTATCTTCAGTATGCCAACTTTCTTCATTCTGTGGAATGCGAGTTGGATGCCCGGGAATGGTGGATTGCGAAGGTCCATTGATTTCTTCATTATCTGTGGATTTGATGGTGTATAGCGGCAGAGGATTCACCAAATTTGGCTGTTGTTTATCATCAGGAAGCCCATTTTCTTCATTCTGTGGAATGCGAGTTGCATGCTCGGGAATGGTGGATTGCGAAGGTCCATTGACTTCTTCATTATCTGTGGGTCTGGTGGTATCTAGGAGCAGAGGATTCACCAAATGTGGCTGTTGTTTATCTTCAGGATGCCCACTTTCTTCATTCTGTGGAATGCGAGTTGCATGCTCGGGAATGGTGGATTGCGAAGGTCCATTGATTTTTTCATTATCTGCGGGTTTGATGGTGTATAGCGGCAGAGGATTCACCAAATTTGGTTGTTGTTTATCATCAGGAAGTCCACTTTCTTCATTCTGTGGAATGCGCGTTGACTGCTCGGGAATGATGGATTGCGAAGGTCCACTGATTTCTTCATTAACTGAGGATTCGATGGTGTCTAGGGGCAGAGGATTCACCAAATTTGGGTGTTGTTTATCATCAGGATGGCCACTTTTTTCATTCTGTGGAATGCGAGTTGACTGCTCGGGAATGGTGGATCGCGAAGGTCCATTGTCTTCTTCATTATATGTGGGTTTGATGGTGTCTAGTGGTAGAGGATTCACCAACTTTGGCTGTTGTTTATCTTCAGGATGCCCACTTTCCTCATTCTGTGGAATGCGAGTTGCATGCTCGGGAATGGTGGACTGCGAAGGTCCACTGATTTCTTCATTAGCTGTGGGTTCGATGGTGTATAGCGGCAGAGGATTCACCGAATTTGGCTGTTGCTTATCATCAAGAAGCCCACTTTCTTCATTCTGTGGAATGCGAGTTGACTGCTCGGGAATGGTGGATTGCGAAGGTCCATTGACTTCTTCATTATCTGTGGGTTTGATGGTGTCTAGGGGTAGAGGATTCACCAAATTTGGCTGTTGCTTATCTTCAGGATGCCAACTTTCTTCATTCTGTGGAATGCGAGTTGGATGCTCGGGAATGGTGGGTTGCGAAGGTCCACTGATTTCTTCATTAGCTGTTGGTTCGATGGTGTATAGCGGCAGAGGATTCACCAAATTTGGCTGTTGTTTATCTTCAGGATGCCAACTTTCTTCATTCTGTGGAATGCGAGTTGGATGCTCGGGAATGGTGGATTGCGAAGGTCCATTGATTTCTTCATTATCTGTGGGTTTGATGGTGTATAGCGGCAGGGGATTCACCAAATTTGGCTGTTGTTTATCATCAGGATGCCCACTTTCTTCATTCTGTGGAATGCGAGTTGCATGCTCGGGAATGGTGGATTGCGAAGGTCCACTGATTTCTGCATTAGCTGTGGGTTCGATGGTGTCTAAGGGCAGAGGATTCACCAAATGTGGCTGTTGTTTATCATCAATATAGCCACTTTTTTCATTCTGTGGAATGCGAGTTGACTGCTCGGGAATGGTGGATTGCGAAGGTCCACTGATTTCTTTATTAGCTGTGGGTTCGATGGTGTCTAAGGGCAGAGGATTCACCAAATGTGGCTGTTGTTTATCATCAGGATGGCCACTTTTTTTATTCTGTGGAATGCGAGTTGACTGCTCGGGAATGGTGGATTGCGAATGTCCACTGATTTCTTCATTAGCTGTGGGTTCGATGGTGTATAGCGGCAGAGGATTCACCAAATTTGGCTGTTGTTTATCATCAGGAAGCCCACTTTCTTCATTCTGTGGAATGCGAGTTGCATGCTCGGGAATGGTGGATTGCGAAGGTCCACTGATTTCTTCATTAGCTGTGGGTTCGATGGTGTCTAGCGGCAGAGGATTCACCAAATTTGGCTGTCGTTTATCATCAGGAAGCCCACTTTCCTCATTCTGTGGAATGCGAGTTGCATGCTCTGGAATGGTGGATAGCGAAGGTCCACTGATTTCTTCATTAGCTGTGGGTTCGATGGTGTCTAAGGGCAGAGGATTCACCAAATTTGGCCGTTGTTTATCATTAGGAAGCCCACTTTCTTCATTCTGTGGAATGCGAGTTGCATGCTCGGGAATGGTGGATTGCGAAGGTCCACTGATTTCTTCATTAGCTGTGGGTTCGATGGTGTCTAGCGGCAGAGGATTCACCAAATTTGGCTGTTGTTTATCATCAGGAAGCCCACTTTCCTCATTCTGTGGAATGCGAGTTGCATGCTCGGGAATGGTGGATTGCGAAGGTCCACTGATTTCTTCATTAGCTGTGGGTTCGATGGTGTATAGCGGCAGAGGATTCACCAAATTTGGCTGTTGTTTATCATCAGGAAGCCCACTTTCTTCATTCTGTGGAATGCGAGTTGCAGGCTCTGGAATGGTGGATTGCGAAGGTCCACTTACTTCTTCATTAGCTGTGGGTTCGATGGTGTATAGCGGCAGAGGATTCACCAAATTTGGCTGTTGTTTATCATCAGGAAGCCCACTTTCTTCATTCTGTGGAATGCGAGTTGCAGGCTCGGGAATGGTGGATTGCGAAGGTCCACTGATTTCTTCATTAGCTGTGGGTTCGATGGTGTCTAGCGGCAGAGGATTCACCAAATTTGGCTGTTGTTTATCATCAGGAAGCCCACTTTCTTCATTCTGTGGAATGCGAGTTGCATGCTCGGGAATGGTGGATTGCGAAGGTCCACTGATTTCTTCATTAGCTGTGGGTTCGATGGTGTCTAGCGGCAGAGGATTCACCAAATTTGGCAGTTGTTTATCTTCAGGATGCCCACTTTCTTCATTCTGTGGAATGCGAGTTGCATGCTCGGGAATGGTGGATTGCGAAGGTCCATTGATTTCTTCATTATCTGTGGGTTCGATGGTATCTAAGGGCAGAGGATTCACCAAATGTGGCTGTTGTTTATCATCAGGATGGCCACTTTTTTCATTCTGTGGAATGCGAGTTGCATGCTCGGGAATGGTGGATTGCGAAGGTCCACTGATTTCTTCATTAGCCGTGGGTTCGATGGTGTATAGCGGCAGAGGGTTTACCAAATTTGGCTGTTGTTTATCATCAGGAAGCCCACTTTCTTCATTCTGTGGAATGCGAGTTGACTGCTCGGGAATGGTGGATTGCGAAGGTCCATTGACTTCTTCATTATCTGTGGGTTTGATGGTTTCTAGTGGTAGAGAATTCACCAAATTTGGCAGTTGTTTATCTTCAGGATGCCCACTTTCTTCATTCTGTGGAATGCGAGTTGCATGCTCGGGAATGGTGGATTGCGAAGGTCCATTGATTTCTTCATTATCTGTGGGTTCGATGGTATCTAAGGGCAGAGGATTCACCAAATGTGGCTGTTGTTTATCATCAGGATGGCCACTTTTTTCATTCTGTGGAATGCGAGTTGCATGCTCGGGAATGGTGGATTGCGAAGGTCCACTGATTTCTTCATTAGCCGTGGGTTCGATGGTGTATAGCGGCAGAGGGTTTACCAAATTTGGCTGTTGTTTATCATCAGCAGGCCTACCACGCAACGCACTTTCTTCATTCTGTGGAATATGAGCTGTATGCTCGGGAATGGCGGATTGCGAAGGTCCATTGACTTCTTCATTATCTGTGGGTTTGATGGTTTCTAGTGGTAGAGAATTCACCAAATTTGGCAGTTGTTTATCTTCAGGATGCCCACTTTCTTCATTCTGTGGAATGCGAGTTGCATGCTCGGGAATGGTGGATTGCGAAGGTCCATTGATTTCTTCATTATCTGTGGGTTCGATGGTATCTAAGGGCAGAGGATTCACCAAATGTGGCTGTTGTTTATCATCAGGAAGCCCACTTTCTTCATTCTGTGGAATGCGAGTTAACTGCTCGGGAATGGTGGATTGCGAAGGTCCATTGACTTCTTCATTATCTGTGGGTTTGATGGTTTCTAGTGGTAGAGAATTCACCAAATTTGGCAGTTGTTTATCTTCAGGATGCCCACTTTCTTCATTCTGTGGAATGCGAGTTGCATGCTCGGGAATGGTGGATTGCGAAGGTCCATTGATTTCTTCATTATCTGTGGGTTCGATGGTATCTAAGGGCAGAGGATTCACCAAATTTGGCTGTTGTTTATCATCAGGAAGCCCACTTTCTTCATTCTGTGGAATGCGAGTTGACTGCTCGGGAATGGTGGATTGCGAAGGTCCATTGACTTCTTCATTATCTGTGGGTTTGATGGTATATAGCGGTAAAGGATTCACCAAATTTGTCTGTTGCTTATCATCAGGAAGGCCACTTGCTTCATTCTGTGGAATGCGAGTTGCATGCTCGGGAATGGTGGATTGCGAAGGTCCACTGATTTCTTCATTAACTGTGGATTCGATGGTGTCTAGGGGCAGAGGATTCACCAAATTTGGCTGTTGTTTATCATCAGCAGGCCTACCACGCAACGCACTTTCTTCATTCTGTGGAATATGAGCTGTATGCTCGGGAATGGCGGATTGCGAAGCTCCATTGATTGCAACATTATCTGTGGGTCTGATCGTCTTTAGGGGAAGAGTAGTTTGCAACAATTCTGGTTGTAGCGTACTACCAGAAAATTCAATGGGCTGTGTTCCTCTATTTCCGTGACTATGAATAATTTTTCCAGGAACAGCCAAGGTCGATTCCGTGATCAAGTCACTTGGAACCGTTGCCTGATCAGAAGGTTTCTTGCTTACTGTAGTTGACGCGTCAGAATTTCTCTTCGAACAGTGGCATTGGCATTTCGAATTTCTAGTATTTTCCAATAGTTTTCTACCGGTTGCACTCAGTTTCAGAAACTCTACTACCGCTGGTGGTAAACAAGAACAGCAAGTTCTTTTTTGTGAGCTCCGAGTTTGTAGCGACTGAAATTAAGAAACAAACTACAGTAAGTGTAGATTATGAGCTTGTTAAGCATATTATTACTTTGAATAAACATTGACTGGTCTAAATTAGAAATAGGGACTTGTCACTTTGGAAGAATCATGCAAAAAGGATAACATACCTCATTTTGCGCTTCATCGCAAATAACCAGCGTCGACAGCGCTATCACAAACGCTAACTTCACAACGTGCATTTGACTTATTCACTAGTTCACCACACAAGTAACTGATGTGAAATGACCTGATGATGCTAGAAACTCGCTAAATATCGTTGCGCAAGAATGTTTTACTCAATTTTATTGTTTTTATATTTGCTTACCTCTCTTGATAGTTCCAGATCCCATGCATCAAGAAATTATATATATATATATATATATATATATATATATTTTTTTTTTTTGAGACGTGGTCATTGTCGTCTAGACCAGTTAGGTGAAAAATTAAAGCTTCCGCCTTTTGTTGGGTACTTCGACAAAATTTAAGCAAAGAGGACACTTTATACTTTTTTTAATTCTCTCTAGCTTTCAATGGACTTTGCCATCATCATCAGGAGCTGCAATTCCACCAACAAATTTCATTCCACTCAAAATCTAATAATTCTCTTCTCACGATTTATTAATAATTATTAATTTAAAATTCCCATTAATTAAAATATAGTTTATTCAACTGCCTCTGGTCGTTTTAACAATTTCTTACATAACATTCTGAAAATCACATCATCTGAAGTGATTTGGCAACGTTTTGGCACACGCCCACAATTCGTTCCATCTTTCAACACAGACATTGACAACCTTCGGCCTTCTGTCAAAGGTTCATCTCACTCATTATTCCATGACCACCATTTTGTGCAATCATCAAGTGGCTTCACGACGTAATGCTCTAAAGTTTTCTAAATAATTTTTAATCTGTCTTTAACTTGTCTTGTCATATTTTATATAATTTTAACCATTGTACCATGTATCCAGCTCTCACCATGTTACTGGACGTTTCCCTCATCCTATACGAAAACAACAATTAGCAACATCCTCACATACTACTGTAAGTTGATTCAATTTAAATTCATTTTACACTTTTGTTGCTACTGTTATCATTGTAATTGCAGCTCCTGATGATGATGGCAAAGTCCATTGAAAGCTAGAGAGAATTAAAAAAGTATAAAGAGTCCTCTTTGCTTAAATTTTGTCGAAGTACCCAACAAAAAGCGGAAGCTTTAATTTTTCACCTATATATATATATATATATATATATATATATATTAACGACATAAGTTCGCGTTTTTTTATGAAACTCCAAAATATTGAAGATGGACCTCAAATTATATACTAATTGGTGACAGTCGAATTTTCTCATAAATTTTGACAAAATCCATTTATTTTTTGGTATCTTTAATTAACTTATTAAACAAAATTAATATTCTAGGCTTAGATGGATTTAACTGAAGGTTCAACGCCATAAGCTCCAATAGATTTCAAATCTTCTGACATATGAACTGCAGAATTACTGTGATCAAAGCTCAAAAAAAAGTTGTGAATCGTCTGCAAAAAAAATCGAAAAATCATGTTCCTATTATCAGAACTTAGATGTATGTGGGACATGTTTTATAGAAATAGGCGCCATCTATCGCCAAAACCACCACCACCATATGACCGCTAGATGGCTGACGATTCTGGCTTTATCGTAGATCTGGGTCACTTGCTACTGAAATAAAGCAATGCAAGCATGTTTACTGTATGTTTTATAAATGATTTTCTCAAAATTTTCAGTAGTCAAAAAGCGCAACTGCGGTTCAGTCTCACCGGTAGTTTGAGAAATGTTTTGCTTCAGGCCGTTAGTCGTATGCGGATTATCTGATTAGACTTAATCTTTGAGTACAAAAAAGGTCATGCGGAGTTAGATGGTATGATTACCGTAGGCTATTGTGAGATGTCACACGGTCGACATGAAAATTCCAAAATTTCTTTCGCCGTTTGAACATACGCAGGCTCTTAGTTAATGGTAGACCGTAATTACAAGGGCGAATTCCTGAAGCAAATTTGAGTAAAGTTTAATTCGGAAATGCGACACATCATTAAATAACACCCAGTGTATACAACATAGTAACCCTTAAACTGCGGTTACGAAAAGTCCATATATGTGATAATGCTCGCCGTCGACACTATTTTAATTTTCATGAAAAAGTCGAAGTGAATTTTCGTATTTTTTGGTGCATGAGCTCTCAAACTATAATGATTATTATCACGAGTCACATCGATTTCATCTGATTATTGATGGATTATTTGAAGTTGCTTAAAGTAAATAAATTATTTGCCAAGATAAGAATAATGCAATAATTTAACTCAGTTTCCTTGTATATTTTGTGTACAAAGATAAGTTTTGGCAAACATCAGACACTTCCTGGATATTTTGCAACTGAATGCAATATTTTTATTTGATTTATTGATTTGAGTACATTATAATTGTATCCAGGGTGATGAAAATATACTTTGAATTTAATATGTCAAATTTAAATCTCCACCTATTTGTGTTAACTGTTTTCAATGTGTTATAAAGTATATTTTCGTCTAGAATTTATTCTTCATTCCGTCACAGTTTCGTCGTAAGCTTATCCAACGTTAACGTCAAAAGATTGGAGATACAAAATGCATCTTATGCGGGTCTCACACGATGCTTCCAACGTTGTATACAACGTTCGACACCCCACAGCCCACAATTGGCAAGTGTGTATCCTACACGATATGACGAACTTTTTAGTCTCCGAAGTTCGACGCATGGTGGTGCTAACGTCTATTATCGGTGTCAGTGTCGCGCTTGAACCTTTACAACTGAGGGGAAAATTATACAAAATAAACGAGGAAACAATTTTTTCGAGCGCTGAAAAATAATTTCAGGTCTGTCCTCAGCGTCCAAAATTTAGGCTCTGTTAGAAGCCCCAAAAATGTCGAAAAACGAAGTTTGACCGTTTTTTGTTGGTTTTTCGCCACCGCCACTGTACCGATTTTGCAAAAAGTGCAGAGCTTTTTCGACATTTTCATAATGGTACCCTAGGGTCAAAATTTCATCAAAATCCTGATAGTACTTTCAGAGTTACCATTTATTTAATATTTTTCGTTAGTTATGAAATGGAAGTCAGTGTATTTCTCGACTAGTCTTACATTGTAACAGGACATTATAATGAAACAACTGTACGCACTTGATAATTTATAATTCACTAAAAAACATATCCTTAGGACAGCCATAACTCACCTGCGAAAAAGTGTTGTTATGGCAGCCTATGCCTTGTGTGTATACTAATTTAATTCGCTATCCTCAAAAATTAGTTACGGACATACATTATTATTAATAGGTAGGTATTCAAATCAAATTGCTTCTCACATACCACTACTTCGCCACAATCACAACAAACAAATAAATAATGTTTGTCGCCGCTACTGGTTCTAACCTAAAACCAAACCAAACACATGGCATCTCGTGTGGGAGCGTAACGAACCAAATTACCGGATTTCTTTATGTGGGGTCATTTAAAAAGCAAAATCTATGCTACTCAGCCAACGTCATTAGAAGACGTGCGACAAAGAATTGTGAATGAGTGGCTTCAAATTACTCCTCAAATATTGCAAAACTGCGGCAACGTTTTGAGCAAAATCTTTATTATTGCATGGAGAGTCATGGTGGCCATTTTCAACATCTACTTGCCTAACGGGTCGGTTCATTCTTCATTTTTAAATTACTTTGCTGCCAAATGTATTGATCTCCACTAATGATGATTTATTAGTTTTCTTCAAGCTTTAAATCGATAAATCATCAAAACCACTGAACTGAAGTACATTAATTTTATATCATTATAAAGGGAATTGAAAGACCTTTAAAATGAGGTATCACTCGACCTCCCTTTCCACTTAAGATTTTAGGGTTGGTGTCACCCCCGCCCAGGGGGCTGCACGTGTTAACGTGATTTTTTGCCAAACTTGTGTCCCCCTCAAAAACAAAATCGACGGGTCTGAGCGTTTTTCTGATCTGCCAATAAATGCGTCTGTTTCGTTTTCGATGCGCCACCCTGTATATTACGTAACTTTATACACGCATTTACTTTTTTTTATACTCCAACTACCACGAAGTACCCATTGGGTACCGTGGGGCTATGGAGGATACAGGGGAAAGGGGGAACGCCACACGGACTCTGACGAGGGAACACGTGTGCATGTAACATGCACACATTCTGGCTCCGCCTACGAGATCCGCCGGGTGGTACCTCCGCGTTCGACAGTCAGAGACCATCTACCACCTACGGACAATCACAACATCCATAGCCAAGAGAAAAGTTTCTCCTGGTACGGGATTCGAACCCGCACAGTGCACGGCGACCGAAGAGTCTACTACTGCGGCCACCGCTTTTCGATAAAGGCATTATGAGTCTAAATATTTATTTCCATTTTATCCGAAATTTCGATTATCCGAAAGCACTTGGGTCCACATTATTTCGGATAATCGGGGTACTACGGTACTTTTTTGTGTTTTCTACACAGTTTAGTCGATTTGGTTCTGAACACATATGGTAACCCTGCTTGTCTATGCTTAAAAGCGAACTGGATTTCCAGGGATTCCTCAAATATGTATATGCATACTGTCTTTGCCACGAGCATCCATTACCGCAAAACAACTGCTGATTACCTGGTTATATTCAAAAATTCACCATATCGACAAGTGACACACAATTCTGACAGGTAGACAGAGCCGTATTTCACTGTAGTTTTTTGTAGGCTACATTAATCAAATCCAAGCGAATAACCAAAATTTCTGTGTTATGTGCCGCGGTTATAATACATATATATGGTTCAAGATGACACACGGGTTGATGACGTCAATTACACGAATCGCTTGAACGCGTTGGTTTTAACCGCGGTTTTGTTGCAAGTTGTTTATTTTAGAAAAGCGCGTATATAATCTCTGATTATTTTTATTATCACTTAATAATCGGTGCTTTTTCGTCTACAACTGTATATGGAAAGTTTAAATAAGAAATCTTTCATAATATTCATGGGAGAAATGTTTTTTCAGATTTTTTTTTATTGATGGAACCATGGCTTTGTAGCTATGATAACTTTCAATTGTCTAAATTTTTCCGCATGTCAAAGAAAACATTTATTGATTCAGCAGAAATGATGAAAAAAGAAATTAGCAAAACCGTATACAGGTGGATATCATATAGTGAGTTTATATGGCCATATTTTAATATTCTTGTGGTATATGGCTACACGGGATACTTTGTTAAGCATAGGAACTACATTTAAAGTGTCACCAACAACCGTAATGGGTATAACTAATAAGGTGCTCCACTTTATGGTAAAACTGAAGTCAGCCTGTATCATTTTTCTCAAAAATGAAGCTGAAGTACAATAACAATATCCAATACCCGGCAAAATTCTAACTTGTCACATTTCAAATAATAACCAGAAATATAAAACTACTCTTGAGTTGGGTAAATACCACAATTTTACGGTGATAACTATGACATATAACAGCTGATTCGTGACGTCACGGATCTTATAACCAAACTGATAACTACACTCGCTTGAACGGGTTGGTAAATACCAACCCAAAATGGCAAATACCATGTCCATTTGGTTATCCGCTTGATTACTGTTAGGCATTATTTGGTACATGGCCTCGTCAGGCTGTTTAGTCTGACATTATATTGAATTGTTAATCTCCATTTGGATCACGGCGCTTGATTTTGTAAGTCTAAAAAACCTGGCGGCGCCTAAATAAAATTCCAGGTATTGTAAATTAACCAAACATTTTTATTTCAAACTTATTGTATTAGCAAGAAAAACCAAACATTTTTATTTCAAACTTATTGTACTAACAAGAAAAAATAGATATATATTATTATTATATATATTTTTATGATTTTATGTGTTTTGTGCTCAATATTGTTAAAAACAAAAACCTTAAATATATACTAAGTGACATATAAATCCGAACACCCAGTTTAAATGGTTTTATTTTAATAAAATTTTGTATAAGTACTTAATGAAGCATAATAAGTAAATGATAAAAATTTCAAAATGATTGCACTGCTTTAAAGCCCTTTGACCTTTAATAATGTGTGGATGCACCCTGATGTGCTACGCATTCTCCAACGCGCCTAGGCATGCTTCTGATCAGGTGGTCAATGTCCTCCTGTGGTATCTCATTCCAGGCAACCACCAACTCCTCTCGAAGTGCTTCTAGAGTCTGAGGAGGACGTTGCAGATTGAGCAATCTCCTACCCATCATATCCCACACGTGCTCAATTGGGGATAAGTCGGGAGATCTTGGTGGCCATGGTAACAATGTGACATCATTATGTTCAAAGAAGTCTATTGTGACTCTTGCAACATGTGGTCGGGCATTATCTTGTTGGAAAGTTGGATCTGTCATGGTAAAAGATGGGGTTCTAGAACTTCGTGGATATAACGCTGCGCGTTCATGTTACCTCTGATGAAGATTAAAGGTGACCTGGAACCATATGCTATAGCACCCCAAACCATAACTCCACCACGTCGCCTTCTAACCCTGGCACGACCATCGTGCATGCCTAAACAAAATCGAGACTCGTCACTAAAGACAATACTGTGGGGAGGACCCAGTGTGGCCGGTATGAAAACAAGCCAAAACTTCTCATTCGTCGGTAAACACTTCGCATGCCAATAGGTCTTCCGTGTTCTGCAAACCATTCATTTGCAATGGACCTGGTAGTGGAGAAACGGTCCCTTAAGGCCAATAATCTTAGGCCACGATCTTCACGGTCTGTTGTTCTACGGCGGCGTCCAGTGCCCCTTGCTCTTTGCGTACGGCCTTCTCGAAGCCATGCCTGACAACACCTAACCACAGTGTCTACACTTCTTTGCACTCTAACTGCAATTGCCCGAAAAGAAAGTCCAGCTTCCCGAAGTCCCACTATACGGCCCCTATCAAACTCACTAAGTTGACGAAATCGTACAGGTCTCCGTACTCTAGGCATCGTAACCGATCGTAAAGGATGTCAAGAACCAAAATCCGCCAACGTTGATTCTTTACAGCGGCTGAAATATTCATTTTTAGAGCGTTAGTGAATTAAAAAAAGCAGTATAAAAACCGGAATGTCCAACTGATAAGGCTGAAAATTTTTTCACTTGTTATTTACAGTAAGATAAATACATTCACCAACTTTTATTAAAATAAAACCATTTAAACTGGGTGTTCGTATTTATATGTCACTTAGTATATTTTTATGATTTTATGTGTTTTGTGCTCAATAATGTTAAAAACAAAAACCTTAAACATAGTTTAATTCAAATCCTCAGGAACCTAAACATCTACACCTCGTTAATATCAATGGATAACCGCCGCCAAATATCGAGTAATTTAATCAGCGCCAGGGACTCGCTGGCTGCTGGCAGCGACCATAGATAAGCAGTGACCTAAAGCGCTGCCAAATCTACCGGCGACTTTAAGGTCGCTGTCACCGGTATCCCGGCGACTTGCAAGTCGCTGCTAAGATCATCTCTATGCGTGGCTAGAGGTACCGACTGCTGCCACGTTGCGACATTACTCTTTGCCTAAATTTTTTTGCCATTGCGGACCGCTTCGCTTTATTTTTTTGGATTGGGAATGAAACAAGCGTAAATTTGTGTTAAAATTTATTAAAGATTCCTTATTGCTCACCTCTGACAAAATTAAATGTATGTTTATGCAAAAAATCATGAAAATAAATACTATCACATATCATCAATATTTGTCTTATGTACACCATTTTCTTTATTATAGAATCTTTCTTGTGCAAACACGACCACGTCCATATACTAATAATTACCCCACAATATTTTTTTAGAGATTTTCTGATACTTTTGCCACACAATATACTCGAGGCTAAAGACAGCTCGAACTTACGAAATAATTATATCCTAACATCGAATAACTCTTTCACTAAACCTACTTGCACATTTCTCCATTCTTTGCTGATAATTGTCTCAGCTTATTCCATGTTGTAACAGGTTGATTTTATAACGAATCTACAAACGCTCCGCAATCAAGAAGCTTTTGAATTATCAAATAAACCGACAATAATTTTTGTCAAAGCAAGATGTCAATTTTAACGTTTACTGCACAAACGAAACCTAAAAGTATTGTCAATATCTTAAGAAAATGTTTTCGGACAATCCTGAACAACAAAAGCGCGTATAAGGCAAGAAATAATTATTTTTATTTTGTTTCATGGTTGCGGAGAAAAAAAATCCAACAGCGAAAAATTAAACACAAATTTTTATCGCCAGTAAGGCGAAACGGTTATTTTTTTAGCTTTCTAATATTAACCGATCAACATTACTTTTTTGTCACATCAAATATTTCCGGATATGTTTACAAAATTTTTGAAATAAAAAAGTCGGTTCAAATAACACAAAAAATTACGTTACCATCTCTTAAGGCTGTGGCTTGTTCGGTAAAATATTTTACATTCTTATACTTAACGTTACTACGGGTGAGATTTTAGTGTGAATTATCTACTTACATTTTCAGTTTTTTTCGATACTTTATACGATAAACTATTTCTCAAAATTTAAAAATGGTGCACCCTGTATATTTCCACACCTTATGATTTACCTTTTCCTAAGCTTTTTCTGATATAGGGTTTATGGGGGGTTTGTATGACAGCTGCTGAAAACATAGGTACACCTTTTGACTTTATTGCATAACACTGGTCAACACTGGTTTTGCCACACGAACTTTGACAGCTAATTTTGTTTTATCAGTCTACCCTCATTATTACATGACAGCTGTCATATGTCTATTAGCCTCATATTTATTGTGATACGGTAATACTCATAACTAGTACTACGGCAGTAAATTAACAGAAACGCTTACAAGTAAATCCTTATAAAAATATTTGTTGTTGAATTTGAACACTTTTTTTGTGATTTATTAACCCTGTGAATATGTCGAGGAAGTGTAATAACGATCCTAACTCTTTTTGTTATGTCTGCGGAGAACTAACATTCAAAAAACAACGACGAAATTTTACGAATCTTGTGTTGGAGTGTTATCACCAATGTTTTGGTTTTTCTGTCGCCCATCAAGACAAATCCTGGGCCCCTCATGTCTGTTGCATAACGTGTGTGAAAAATTTAACTGACTGGAAGAAAGGTGCACGACCTATGCCGTTTGCTGTACCCATGATATAGACTGAACAGCAAGATCACGTTTCAGATTGCTATTTTTGTCTCACAGACATAAAAGGTATAAATTACAAGAAAAAAACCACAGTTATTTACCCTAACTTATCTTCGGCTATAAGACCAGTATCTCATTGTAAAAAATTGCCAGAACTAATACCAGTTGCAACCACGTCTGTTGAGAACAATTCACAACCGTCCACTTCAGGTGAATGTGTTGACGAGGACGATGACTTTGAGTTAAAAGGAATTGTAAACGAGCCACATTTGATAACTCAAGGAGACCTAAATGATTTGGTTCGGGATTTAAATTTGTCAAAAAAGCAGTCAGAACTATTAGGATCACGTCTAAAAGAATGGAATTTGCTACATCATAATACAAAAGTTAGCTATTTTCGAAACCGTGATCAACACTTCAGAACGTATTTTTCTCAGGTTGAAGATTTGGTGTTTTGCAATAACATAAATGAGATTATGAAAATGTTGGACATAGATTTTGATCTCTCTCAGTGGCGTTTATTCATTGATTCTTCGAAAGCAAGTCTAAAAGCAGTGTTATTGCATAATGGAAATAAGCTTCCGTCTGTACCTCTGGCCCATGCTGCAAATATGAAAGAAACCTATGAAAATATCAAACTTTTACTTGAAAAAATAAATTTCAGTACATATTCCTTCAAAATCTGCGGTGATCTTAAAGTTGTTGCACTATTACTTGGGCTTCAGCTGGGTTATACAAAGTTTTGCTGCTTTTTATGTGAATGGGATAGTCGAGACAGAACTAATCACTATATAAAAAAAACATGGCCTACGCGTGCATCGTTAGTTCCTGGGCAAAAAAACGTAAAGTATTTACCCCTTGTACAGCCAAATAATGTGCTTCTACCACCATTGCATATCAAATTAGGATTAATAAAAAATTTTGTGAAGGCAATGGATCGCAATGGGAGTGGATTTTGGTATCTAAAAGAAAAATTCCCTAAAATAAGTGATGCAAAGATAAAAGAGGGTATTTTTGTTGGCCCTCAAATTAGGGAGTTAATAAAAGATTCAAGATTTGAAGAAAAATTAAGCGATTTAGAAACATCTGCATGGAAGGCTTTTAAAAATGTTGTTGCAAATTTTTTGGGTAACCACAAGTGTGACAGCTACAGAGAGTTGGTTAGCGAGCTATTATTGTCATATCAAGCATTGGGTTGCAACATGTCACTTAAGATCCATTTTTTAGACTCGCACCTGATTTTTTTCCTGACAATTTAGGGGCTGTCAGCGACGAGCACGGTGAGAGGTTCCATCAGGACATTTCTAATATGGAAAAGCGGTACCAGGGCAAATGGAGCCCAAATATGTTAGCAGATTACTACTGGACAATTAAAAGGGACCAACCAGAAGCTAAATGTTCAAGAAAATCTTAGATTATTAAGTCATTTATAAAAAAAAATAACTTTTGATTTACGAGATCTGTGTTTTTTCTTAATATTTTAAATTACTCAATAGAATAAAATCCTTGTCTAGCAAATTTTTTTTAACTGTTTATTTTTTCTTACAATCACCAATTAAAGTAAAAAATATCAAAAAAGTCCGTGTGGCACGACAAAGTTAAAATTTTGTTGACCAGTGTAATTTATAATGAAAATACGACAATTCTAACGATCTGCCGTTGCCAACTAAATACTATTTTTTAGTTTGAAATGTATGATTTCATTGTTCATTCGCCTTGATATTTGATTTACGAAAAAAAGTTTGTGGAAATTGGAATCAAGGAATGTGAGAATACTCAGGGTGATCGATTTACAATTTTTGGGAAATCGTTCATTTTGCGTACTTGGCCACTCTGTATAACCTGTTGAAAAAACTGAAAAAGTAAGTGGATGGGAACAAAATATGACACCATAAATTTTTTTAACCAAAAACTCAGTACTCTAGCTATAACTCAACTCACCCTGTATATCTGATTTTTTGAAAACCTCATAAAATTATTGATCAGTAATATTTGAAAATTGCCAATCAGCACAATGTTTAAGGCTTCCAAATTCAAAGTAATGCTGTGTTAATTTTTCTGTGGCAATAGCTCAAATTTTTAATCACGCAAATTCCGATGTTTTGATTCTTGATTTTCAAAATTTCATATTTTATTATATCGTACATTTCAACGTCAATACTTAAGATTGACCGTAACTTTCCAAGAAATGCGTACCTGCAATTTTGATTAAAATCTTGTTTGTTTTTGTCTCTTTTTTGCGTACTTTTAGGCTAGCTCTGATCATATACGGTTTCCACCTGAATTTTCAATTACACACTGAATATCAATTAATGCATACATAGATAAACGTAAAATTTCAAGTCGTATAAAAAATTATAAAACATTAACATTTTTAATAAGAATTAATTTTAACATGGTAAGTGTATAGAATATATAGAAAATAAATAGATCTTAATTTGTGTGATTCGAACAGACGATTTCGAATGATGATCACACTCTGTTGATAGGCTGAACCGAGAGTTCAAATAACAGCTTCCAAGCAAGACGAGTTATTATATGCTGTATTTGGCTATTTCAAGAATATGCCGCTTGCTTTAGGAAAACGAAATATATCGATTTCAATTTTTAAAAGCTCAAGTCCAATTTAAAAAATGTACTTTTCATTTTTAATATAAAACAGAGATAACTGTCAGCTATCCTGTGACGTCATAAAAATTGTAAACAAAGAAAAGTAATCCGTATGTGACTCGTTGACTGACGTTGTCTTTAAGAATCTCCAAAAACTTCTAATCAACGTAAACAGTGATCGTTTTCTCGTTTTATTGAAAAAACAATCATGGGCGTTGGATTCATAAAAGCAAAAAGCACACATTGATCGTTGGTAATTTTACAGGAAAAACTATGAAAATTAAGGAGGCCATAAAGGCTTCCTGCAATTGTATGAACGACTGAAGAATGTACATAGTCATGCCATAAGTTCTGTCCCTCGTTTTCAAACAAGTGTAGACCTGTTAATACTTGTCCGATTGTTTACATTGTGGTGTCAGTTGATTAAGCGGTTTTCGGGTAATTACATATACCTCAGTTTGTATTGATCTCTCGAAGCATAACGATGGAGTGGGGCAAGGCAGAGAACCGTATTGCAGTGATAGCTTTACATAAGTGTAATCACAGTGCTAGTCAGATTTTTGAACTCTTACGCGGCCTTCAAATATCGCGTAAATTTGTGTCTAGGACCATTCAGCGGTACAGTGAGACGTCCTCTGTTGATGACAGGCCAAGAAGCGGAAGACCTCGTCAAATAAGGACTCCAGCAGCCATCAAAGCCGTAAAAGCCAGGATTCAAAGGAATCCACTCCGGAAGCAGTAGATCCTATCCAGGGAAATGAAGATTCCTGTCCGGACGATGTCGCGCATCATTAAACAAGACCTAGTGCTAGGGGCTTACCGGAGACGTACGGGCCAGCGACTTACGGCCACCTTGCGACACATCAGGGCGACAAGATCCAAGAAGCTCTTGGAGAGGTACGCAGCTGGGGGATTCCGAAAGATTTTGTTCACGGATGAGAAAATCTTCACCATAGAAGAAAAATTCAACCGACAAAATGACAAAGTGTATGCAAGGAGTTCACAGGAAGCTTCGGAGATCATTCCGAGAGTTGAGAGAGGCCACCACCCTGCGTCAGTCATGGTTTGGTGGGGGGTGTCCTACGAAGGGGTCACTCAGCTCCATTTCTGTAAACAGGGCGTGAAAACAAAAGCGGCAAACTATCAGAGCGACATACTGGATCCTATCGTCAAGCCTTTAAGTGGTACATTGTTTGCCAACCAACACTGGGTCTACCAGCAGGATTCCGCCCCCGCTCACAAGGCTAAGAGTACGCAGCGCTGGCTGGAAAGCAATGTGCCAGAGTTCATTGCTGCGGAAGATTGGCCCTCAGGGAGTCCGGACCTCAATCCTTTAGACTACAAGTTGTGGGACCTGCTAGAGCAGTTGGCCTGCTCCAAAGCCCACCGTAATATCGAGTCCCTGAAAGCGGATTTGATCCGATCAGCGGCAGCTATTCCTTTGGAAGCTGTGCGTGCAGTGATAGATGAGTGGCCCGCGAGATTGAAGCAGTGTGTGAAGGCCAAGGGGGGACATTTTGAATAAAACTGTTTGATTATGAATTCTAAAAATGTTGTCGAATAAATAATATCTTTCATATAAATATATCTTATCTTGTTTCATTTTTATCATGAGATTATCATGGGACAGAACTTATGGCACGACTACGTATTATTCAGACTTTTGAAGCATATCTATCTACATATTTCCAATTTTTCATTCTAAAAATATAGTGGCACATACCATTTTTTGTATGTTGTACCTGTATAATTAATGGTTTGTTTTCTGCGTACAAAAGTATTTCAACGTTGCAAGTAGTTTATTCAACGAATTGTAACGGATTTAAATTCATACGAGATTCTTCTGAAAAAATAAAAATTTTCGAACAAAGAACACATTTTCTTCCCGGTGTGACTTTCTTCGCGTTCTAGCTGAAATCTGAAAACTTTTGCAATTGTGTCTGAAATAGTAGGACCCTTCTTCTCCGCTTTGCTTACTGTTGCGCAGGCATGGCTTTCAATTGGATTAGATGGAACGTTAAACAATCTATCAACGTACTCTACCGTTTGTTTTCGTGCTGGAAAATATGAAATAAATCTATCGTCTGTTCGAACCACCCTCCTAAAATTACTCATAAATGTCGCGATTTTCGAAATAATATACGCGTGAGATGCACCTAACATGACGGACGAAAAATAGTTCACAGTTCATTCGGTCTGTTGTACCTGTAGTTGTACTATGAAATCATGCTGTTCCAAGTACCGTTTCTCTCGCCGATATCCGAAGTCACTACAACAGATCAGAATTATCAGAACTAATCGTCAATGTTCAGGATAAATTAGAACACTATCATAGAGGGGGAGGTGTTCTCGTTCGCCATTTTGGTACCAGTCTCCTGATGGCTTGTCGCTATTTTGGGCCTGGCCACACGCAGATTCGTCAAAAAGGTCCTTTTTTGAATAAAGATATGCAAAAAACACAATGAGAATATTTTTCTGAGCAAATGCGAATATACGAGGGCGGTGCGATAAGTACCGGGTGCGCCATCTTTTGTGTCGGTTTTGAAACTGATATTTACCGAGTGATTTGGCTATACGTGTTTCTGAAACGTCAATTTACTACAATTTTAGTCATGAATCGCTTTACACCGCAACAACGCGCCGAAATAGTCACATTGTAAATTGAAAATCGTCGTCCAGTTGTGGTAACGCAACGTGCACATCGTCGAAAATATCGTGGCAAACAGACACCATCTTCTTGAGTACGGGACAGTGGGAGATCGTCAACATACCATTCATCAACGACCAAGACGTACCAATGAATTGGTTGAAGCGCTCAGAGACAGCGTTGGCCAGAACTCAAAAGTGTCGCATCGTCACCTAGATCAGCATTTCGGCATCAGTGGAACCACGTTGCGGCGCATTTTGAAGGATGATTTGCATTTGTTTCCTTATAAGGTGCAGTTAACACAAAAAATATTGCCAACTGACCGTCCACGTCGCTTGGAATACGCCCAAACAGTCGCTTGTATGGTTGATGCTGACCTGATTTTTTGAAGCAAATTGTTAGGACCGACGAGGCCCATTTCACGCTCTCTGGCGGCGTTAATAAGCAAAACTGCCGCATTTGGAGCACGGAAAATCCCGTTGCATGACCGGAAAGTCTATGTTCGGGCCGGCGTTTGCGCCATTGGACCATTTCTCTTCAACGAAAACGAAACAGTCGATGGAAATCGATAACGGTGGATGTTGGCTCATTATGTCTGCCCACAAATGCGTGAAAAAGGTCTTGATGGTTATTGGTTTCAGCAAGAAACAATCCAGTTTCTGCAACGAAACTTCCCTGGAAGTCTGATGTCAAAAAGAGGTGACATTGACCGGCCACCCAAGTCTCCAGATTTGAACCCGGGCACATTTTGTTTTGGCCAATAAAGGTGGCCACTTGATAGATGTTGTGTTCGAAAACTAGTCCCAATAAATTGTAAAGGACCAATATTTAATAAAAATACCCGATATATAGAAATCAGTTTTTCGTTTTCAAAGTTATTTGATGTTTACATACCGACATAAAAGATCCATTTAGGTGGACTTTCCCCTTAAGTTTGTCGTGATATTTATATGATTTGGTGAGTTAGGCTACGAACTGCCGCTCCATCCACCGTATTCTCCAGATTCGGCCCCGGGTGGCTTTTTTTGTTTCCGAACTTGAAAAAGTCACCAGCGGGCAGAAATTTGAGTCGAATAAGGAGGTTATCGCCGCCACGGAGGCCTACTTTGCGGACCTCCATAAAAAGCATCTTTCAGACGGGTTAAAAATGTTAGAGAATCGCTGGGTCAAGTTAAAAGGAGAGTATGTTGAGAACTAAATCGCCACTTTTCCAAAATCTTTGTTTTTCATAGGGTCAGGCTAAGATTTTTATCGTACAATCTGTCAAAGTGACATGCGCTTACTAATTGTACTTGAGTAATTTTCGAGAAAAAAAATCCACTTAATCGCATATCCTTGGACCACACAAAGAATATGGTCATTAGTTTAGTTGAATTTTATTCGTTTATATTTTGATGTAATGTGATTTAATTGCGTGTTTATTTGTTATTACATAATTAATAATAAATAAAAAAATCCCAAAAGAAACTTTTCTCCATATTCCACTATCCATTTAGGTGGAATTTTTTTCTCTCGAAAACTAAGCAAAATGCAAATTCGGCAAATGATATTTAAGAAATTTACGAAAAAAACATTTTTTTTTAATTTTAACACTCTGTATCTTGAGAACGAAGAATTTGCGGACCTGTATTTATATGAAATTTTTGCCTTAAAAAGTCACTCAAATAATCGTCTGTTAAACTGGTACATACTTTAACTTTAACAGCCTGAATTGTTTTTATGTTTTAAATTGTACATTGTATGTTAATTTAAATAAAGAAATAGACCGAATCCGCAATCCGCCCCAAGAATTTATAACTGAATTAGTATTGGGATAACTGCAAAGTAAAACCAAAAGAAATTCTAATCCCGCCTCGCTAGATGACTGGTACCGTAACGACGACCGAAAATCCTCTCCTCTACAACGCAAAATATCCTCCTTCGATTCTATTAAAACATAAAATCACACGAAGACCGCCTGCGTTTGCTCCGACCCGTCCATCAGTCCCTCTCAGCTGGAAATGAAAGCGGAGTTGGCAGTGTTGGAACTGGCAGTACCTGAGGCGGCCGGCGGCTTCATAGCCTTGTCCTCGGGGCCCCACACGCGCACCGTGCAGTCGTCCGAGACGGACACCATCATGTGGTGGTGCACCGGGTTCCAGGATACGCTGTTCACCGTCCTGGAATGGCCCGTTAGGACGGCGATCGGTTGCTCGTTGCGGATATGGTACACGTATACCTGGAATAGAATAAATACTTTGTTTACCAGCGTCGATCCGCGGCTCCGCTCCGGTGGAAGTAGTGTACAGGTTTTACATTGGGGTTGCGCAGAAAGAAATGGAATTGGAGAGTGTAAGTTCAAAAATATTTTAGCTTAAAAACAGAAAATCGTAAAAAGATCGAAGTGCCTCATTATGCAATTCTGAAAAGGGTTTATGTCTTATTAGGCTTTTTTGCAGGTTTCATATCACCTCAAGTTTTGTATTCTAAGCCACTTGTCATCAGACGTTTTTGTTCCTTTTTCAGACTTTCTGAACCTTTCGCCGTTCGTTATTTGGTTGGTTTTTGGGTAGTTAGTAGTAGTAGTAGAAAGATTTATTTAGCACATTTGGCTACATAAACAGAACAATTGTAAACAACTTAGAACGATTAAATTCAAGCCATATGGTGTATGATGTAAATGCTGGGCAACCTATAATTGTAGATTTAACAAGTGATTTCTCAATTTTACTTTAAATTTTGTCAAAGTTTTCTGGTCTTTTATCTCCGAGTATAATTTATTATATTCAATCAACCCTTGATGGAATATAGATTTGTAGCATATGTTATACTTTTTGGTCATTAAATGGAAGTCATCTTTATTTCTGGTATTATGCAAATGATGGTCGACATTTGATGATGTTAAATTAGTTAGACTTGATGGAAATATATTATTTTTTACTTTATAAATGAATATCATTACAAGATATTTGATAAAATTTTTTACATTGAGCCATTTTAATTTGCTAAGCATTTGCCTAATTGGAGTATATTTATCTTTATTTAGTATTATTCTCATGCACTTATTTTGTAAAATTTGCAGTCTTTCAAAAATGGAATTATTTGCTAAATATAGAACAGTCGAACAGTACAAGAAATTTGGAAGAATGATGGTATTATAGATAATTTTTCTGCTATATGAACTCAGACATCCAGAAACTCTCGATAAATATCCCACTTTACTACTAATCTTATTTATAACTTTTTCATAATGAATATCAAAAATTAATCGAGAGTCACAAAAACTCCCAGGTATTTAAAATTTTCTACGAATTCAATATCTTCACCATCAATATTCAGTTGAACATTTGTACATTGTTTTTTCCGATTAACAAGGCTTTCGTTTTACTTGCATTTAATTTTAGTCTGTTAGATGCTAACCATTTTGAGACAAGCTTCAAGTCTTCATTCATATAAGAGATACCAGACTGAATATTTTTAGTACTTATATAAATCATAGTGTCATCGGCGAAAATCTGAATTTTGCATTTTTTGACTATGGCAAGTAAATCATTTATGTATAAAATAGAAAGAAGTGGTTCCAGGATATTGCCCTGTGGAACACCCAACGTATTTTCAATTTTTGATGAAATAGTGTCATTAACTTTTGTAACTTGCATCCTTTTAAACAAATAATTTCTAAACCAATCTAAAACACTTCCTGTTATACCATATGCCTTCAATTTACCTAACAAAATATCTCTATCAATCGTTCCAAATGCCCTCTTCAAATCCAAAAATACTGCTATGACAACTTCTTCTGAGTCTATGGCTCTTCTCCAATTCTCAGTTACCAACTGGAAAGCTGTTTCTGTGGAATATTTTTTTCGAAAGCCTGCTTGCGCCTCCACTAAAATTTTGTTTTCTTCTATAAACTGCATTAATTGGCCATGGACTCTAATAATTTTTCAATGTCTGGTAACACATTTACTGGTCTCATATCGCTGCATCTTTTAGAATTTTTTATTTTGGGAACTGGTGTTATTGTAGAGCATTCCAAATTTTCAGGAAAAGAACTGCTTCTCAGTGAACAATTGATCCAATTTAATACAGGATATCCCAAAATTTCGAAACAGTTTTTCAGCACGTTTTTAGTAGTGATTTCGGCACAGTTGTTATTTGATTTTAAACTGTGTACTTTTTTTCTTAGATAATTCAATGATATGCTGTGAAATTTTGAAAGTGTATGCAACATTTCCCCCTGGAAACTGATTTTCATATAGTCAGGTGCAGCATTGGCAGTACCCACAATATCAACAATACTTTCCACAAAATATTCATTTAGTTTATCACCAAAGAATTTGTTTCGGTACCGTTTTCGAATTGAACTTGATTTACACAATCATGCGGCTTCGAATTGATCAGTCTTTTTAAAGTCTTCCACATCTTTACACTGTCGCACTTGTTATTATCGATTTGTTTATCGTAGAATTTCCTTTTTTCTTCTCTAATTACATATACACATTTATTCCTAAGAGTTTTATATACCTCCCAATCATCATTTGATTTTGTGCATATACATTTATTGTATTGTTTGATTCTAAAATTTCGAGCTGCCTTAATATTCTTGTTATACCAGGGTGTATTTTTTGTCGAGCAAATCACTTTTTTATCAGTTGCAAGATCTAAACAAGTTTTTATATTTCCTATTATGTTATCATATATTTTTTCCATATTCTCACCAAAATTCCAATAGCAGCCAGCAAGTTCTCGTTCAAGTTTTTCGTACTTAATAGTATTTACGATTTTCTTAATTTTTGTATCAGAAACATGCCCTACCAAGGGCAGCATTGTCCAACTGTGATCGCTAATTTTAGGTGTATGTACAGCTTTAATCCCTGCACATTCGAAATTTACAATAACAAGATCTAACAAAGTCTCTGATAATGATGTTATTCTGGTACTGTCTTCAATTTTTTGCTTGAACCCATAGTTGTTTATGGTTTCTTTCAATTTTCTTGTTTTCATGCTTTTACCATAATAATTTAAATTAAAATCACCTAAAAGTATTATATTGTTTCTAAAATTCCACATTTCTTCGCATTTTTCTTCAAAAAACGTTAAAAATGTATCCGCATCACTGTTTGGTGAAGGTAAAAAGAACAAAGATCATAACGTTTCCCAAATAATTTGAACTGTATATGTGCATACCAGTATGCATAGTCTAAAGTGGTACAATCGAATAATGTGATCTGTATTTTGTGGTAAACATAAATCACTACACCTCCAGTATGTCTGCAGTTGGAGTTGCATCTGTAGGTTTTATAATTTGTAATTCACCATCAGTGATGTCTTCTGTAGCATGTGTTTCGGTAAGACATAATACAAGTGGTTTTCTCCATCTTAAAAACTGTTCATCTATATTATTCAGGACTCCTTGTATGTTTAAATGGTATATCGAGTACCCAAAACAAAAATCCGCTCTCCAATAAACAATTGCTTTTTGGTACTAGAATCAGCCATGAGTCTCGGGGGGGGGGGGGACTTACCCCCTCTGCCCCTCTTGGCTACGCGCATGCAAGGATTTCCATAAAAAAGTTAACTCAGATACATGATGCATATTAAAAGTCAATTAAAAAATACTCGTACAGAGTCTTGACATCATTTTTAAAGCAATATTGTACTGTTCCTTTCTTACCTGATTATCTTCGCTACCGCTGGCGATAAAGTCCTGATTCGCACCGCCGAACGTGGAATGAATGGTGAAATGTCCCTGAGTAACACCCTGAAAGCGCCTGACTAGGCATTTGTCGTTCAGGTCCCACAAGTGGACACCCTGCGTGGCCACGTTCAGCAAGGCCAATCGGTCTTTTCTGTCCACTGTGAACGACTGGATCGAGTAGTCTTCTTGGATTCTGCAAGAAAGAAGAACATATTGGCACCTCGATTCATCAAGCGACAGTTTGTCACAGTGACACAGTCCTCTGTAAGCAAAAAAGATGCACAGTGTGGCGAACGCGGAAACAATTTTTCAAAAAACGGGAATGCACTGTTTTCTATCAGAACCGTTGCGCGTCAGATAACTGAACAGCGCCATCTATTCGCGAGCACTGGAACAACAAAGTCTCGAACCTCCAGAACAACCCTGGAGTACACGCCCGAATTGTCTGGGAGAGAACACACGAATATAAAGGCGGGGGTTGAAGTCAGAAAGTGGAAAACCAGTTATAATGAACTTGCTTATAATGGAAACCCGTATATAATGGACACAATTTAAGGTCCTATAAATAATTGCATGTAAAATCCTCGGATATTATAGACTCGCTTTTAGCAGACTATTTTAATCCATTATATGCGAGCTATTTTGGTAGTTCCCAGTAGCAGATTTAGCTGATGCAATCGTTTAAGGCGGTTTGGCTTCGCAGTTTGCATTCGAACTTGGCCACCACTACTAAATATTTCAAAATGTAAAGTACTCACTTTTTCTAGACAGACTAATCCTATATTTTACAACTACACAATGGAGGATTCTGTCTTGGAGCGTTGCGAGACTGTTAGAGATTTAGGTGTCTACTTTGACGTGGAACTCACCTTCAATTCACTGGACAACAAATTTTAGTTTTTTAATTGTATCTTGTGGAAAAAGTGCACTTCTTTGTTAATTTTGGGGCGCTGAATCCAGAAATGACAATGAAATAAAAAAATTAGTTGCGGTTTAGAAAAAAAACTTTTTATTTTTAAGGATATATTAAAAAAAGTAACAAGATTCATATACTTATAAGAATCACTATATGCGCTGTCTTTTTGCTGTTCTTTTATGGATCGTTTCTGGAGCATCTCTACCAAGAATCCAACAGTAGTCTGCAAGCATGGAAGGATTCCACTTTCCCTGGTACCTTTTTTCCATTGTTGCAATATCCTGATGAAAACGTTCGCCGTGCTCATCACTTACGGCTCCGCAATTGTCAGGAAAAAAGTCCAGGTGTGAGTGTAGGAAATGTATCTTAAGAGACATATTACAGCCCATCTTTTGATACGACGACAGCATATTTTTGACAAGGGTTTTATAGTTGTCAGCTTTTCTATTTCCCAAGAAATTAGTGACCACCAGACGGAAATCATTCCAAGCAGTTTTTTCAATACCTGTTAAAGTGTTTTCAAACTGTGTATCTTTCAAAATATTTCGAATCTGTGGCCCAACAAAAATACCTTCTTTAACCTTTGCCTCACTTAGTCTTGGAAATTTCTGACGTAGGTATTGAAAAGCTGACCCATCTCTATCTAATGTCTTGACAAAGTTTTTCATTAGGCGCAACTTGATATGCAGTGGAGGTAATAAAATTTTTTTCGAATCTACTAATGGCATATGCTGTACATTTTTTTGACCTGGCTCTAGGAATTGACGAACAGGCCAGTTTTGTCTGGTGTAATGAAGTGCCTCTGCCCGACTGTCCCATTCACACAAAAAACAACAAAACTTTGTGTAGCCTAGCTGCAGCCCAAGTAAAAGTGCAACAACTTTCAAATCGCCACAAATATGCCATTGGTGCTCATCGTATTTCATGCATGTCAATAGGTACTTCATATTGTCATATGATTCTTTCATGTGAACTGCATACCCTACAGGAAGAGATGGTAAAATATTTCCAATATGCAATAACACTGCCTTTAAACTCAATGTTGAACTGTCTATAAACAATCTCCATTCTTCTGGGTTATAGTTTATATTTAAAGCCGCCAGTAAGCCGTTAATGTTACTGCAGAAAACCAAGTTATTCTCCATATTGAAAAATGGTTCTAAGTCTTTGTGGCGTTTAAGAAAAACACATATCGAAACATCGTCTTCTAATAAGTTCCACTGCTGCAATCTTGATCCAAGTAACTCTGCCTTACATTTTGGAAGTTCTAAATCTCTTACAAGATCATTTAATTCTGACTGTGTTATTTTGTGCGGTTGGTGGCATGACGTGCTCGGTATAAAATCAGGATCTCTTGACGTTGATGGCATATTTTCTTCCTGACGAATCACTCGATCGCCATGATCTGATTCGTTTTCTGATTCGCAAGTGTAGGATTCTGGGAGTTTTGGAATAGGATTTTCGTCACTGTGAGGCACAGGTCTCATCGCATAAAATGTTTGGGTAGTTAATAACCGATTTTTTTTCTTGGACATACCTGTGGCTTGTCCAACACAAGGTACCATGCAAAAGTAACAATCATTAATATGATTTGTAGGCTCTCTCCAAACCATTGGGACAGCAAAGCGCATAGACCGTTTTTTGCCATTTAACCAGCTCCTCAGACTTGAAGCACATGTATTACAGCAGATGTGGGGTGCCCACTGTTTGTCTTGATCACCTAGTTTACAACCGAAATAAAGCTGATATGCCTTTGTTATTAGTGGAGTAATAGACCGTCTCTGAGACGCAAAAGTCACATCACCACACACGTAACAAAACTGATCTGGATTGTTTACACACTTTCGAGACATCTTGCATGAACGCTGTCAGCCAACCGAGGAAAAAATGGCTAATATAAAACAATATAATGTACACGTATGTATAACGTAACACAATCAAGCCGATTACATCATCTTTCCTTGCCGAATATAAAAATAACACATATAATTACGGTATCTCTAAAACTTGAACTAATATTGAAAAAATAAGTTTAATTAATAGTAATATTTTGTTGATTTTATTTAGGATATTTTTTGGCTGTTGATCAGTGATTATCATATAAACCAAATAATTTCTAGTGCATCGAAAACGTAGAAACTTCGACAATATCTGTACATTGAGATCTTTATTTTCAGCCTGATAAGGTCAAAACTTGAATATGTATCTCTTATATGGATCCCTATTTATAAACAATATGTTGATGCTGTTGATAAAATTCAGAAAAAGTTTTTGAAGTTTCTCAGTTTCAAAACTGATGGAGTATACCCTGCGAGAGGTTCCGATTACAAAGACCTTTTACAAAAGTTTGAGTTTCAATCTTTAGAATGAATCAATTTTCTGTACTGATTTTATGTAAATTGTTGCATGGTCAAGTAGACTGTCCCCAAATTCTCTCGCAGTTGCAATTTCTGGTGTCGCGATTAGCTTCACGAGCTATTGTTCCTTTTTTATGTCAAACACTAACTTATTATCAAAAGCACCAGTTAATATGATGAGTAACAATGCCAATAAAATTGCTAACGACTGTGACATTTTTGGTTGCAATTATAATGAGATACGTTTTCTAAGTTAATACTTACTACATAATACCTTTAACCTAACTTTTATTTTTATAAATTGCTCTGTTATTGGCGATAAGCTGTTGGGCAATAAAGGCTTATTATTATTATTATTATATTTATTAGAATTATAAACATGTAGAAAAGTGCGAAACGTGCATTCACTTTACACGAAAAGTTCACAATAATTAGTGAGCTTGAGCCGAGTTCATCTCAAGCAAATATATGTGCTCGTATGGCTAGAAAAAAATACTCTGTATCAAATATTTGGAAAAACCGTGACAAAATTAAAAATGACTGGAAATCAAATAGTCAAAAGAAAAAATGCGGCTATCGTTGCATCCCCAAGTCTGATATGCTGTTTAAATGCTTTCAACAAAAGTGTGCTAATAATTTCCCAATAAGTAGATCTATGCTACAAATAAAGGCTGAGGAATTTGGGAAATTGATTGGAGATTACTTCAAATGTAGTTTTCCGGTTGGCTAGACAGGTTTAAGAAAAGACATAACATTGTTTTTGGAAAAATGTTTGGCGAGTCAGCTTCAGTTGACAAGAACGTTAACAATGACTGAATTTATGACCTTTTGTTTATTTCAGGGAAATTTAAGAATCCCAAGTGCTTCATAAATGTTAAAACAATTCCCGTCGATTATGTTGGAAATAATAGAGCTTGGATGACTTCATCAATTTTTTAAGAATATTTAAAAAAGTGGGACGCTGAACTTGTTAAGAAGAATCGTAAAATTTTGCTGTTGGTCGATAACCCCCGCTCATTAAAATATTTCACTTAATAACACCAACCTTCAATTTTTTCCACCCAATGAGACATCAGTTCTGCAACCAATGGACTAGGGTGTCATTTGGAGTTTTAAACAAATGTATCGGAAACATATGTTGATGAAAATTATGGAGTTTCAAGAAGATGTCAACATTACCAAAGCTGTCATCATTTTAGACGCTACAAATTTGCTTACTATTTCATGGGATTTGGTTACTCCAAAAAAGTTCGTAATTGTTTTCGTCATGCTGCTTTAGTGAAAAACATAACTGAAATAGTCAACGATTTTAATCCAGAAGATGAAATTCCATTAAGTGATTTACTGAAAATTAATAGTTTACTGAATATAGACAAATTTAATGAGTAAATGTTGACAATAATTTAATAACAACACAGAAATTGTCACACTCTAATTTGGTTAACGAAGGATCCGTTGATAACGAACAGGAAGACGAACTAGAAAACAACGATGAAGAAGAACTTCCAGTGACAACTAAGGAGGCATTAGACTGCTACACTAATTAAATAAAATTCAACTTGCTGTTCTTAAAAATTATACAAAAAACAATCTGTTCAAATGAAAATTACTAGCTTTTTTACCAAATAATTTACGGTACACGGTACGCATGCCTGTAATATGTGTATCAGATTATGAAAAAATGCAAATTTCAAGATTACGTATAACTTTTTTGTATGTATCTTTATTTATGTAATACATGTTAAACAAACACATTTTAAGAATTTAATATGTTATTTCTGCTGCTTTTTTCATTAAAAAAAAGTGTTTCTTTTAAGATGGTCATCCGCCTATAATGACTATTTGTCACAGCCCCGCCGAGTCCATTATAAGCGGGTTGCACTGTAGTTGTTAAAAATTAGTGCTGTGAAGCAATAATAAATTTGTTACAATATACTTACACTTGATGGTCCGAGACCTCCTCGAAAATGTACCCTCTGATCCTGCGATGCGCGTCGGCTGCCAGGACAGTCTTTCCATCCTTCCTGCACCACAGACCGTGGACTCTAACTCCTTCCCACGAATCGAGAACGTTCCCTTCCAAGTCGCATTGGTAAAAATGGCCTCGCTGTCCGCCCACCTAAAAAAGAGTATTTATCTAGGAATGCCGAGGTATAGAAAAAATATATACTAAGTGACATATAAATCCGAACACCCAGTTTAAATGGTTTTATTTTAATAAAATTTTGTATAAGTACTTAATGAAGCATAATAAGTAAATGATAAAAATTTCAAAATGATTGCACTGCTTTAAAGCCCTTTAATAATGTGTGGATGCACCCTGATGTGCTACGCATTCTTCAACGCGCCTAGGCATGCTTCTGATCAATCTTGTCGATGTCCTCCTGTGGTATCTCATTCCAGGCAACCACCAACTCCTCTCGAAGTGCTTCTAGAATCTGAAGAGGATGTTGCAAATTGAGCAATCTCCTACCCATCATATCCCACACGTGCTCAATTGGGGATAAGTCGGGAGATCTTGGTGGCCATGGTAACAATGTGACATCATTATGTTGAAAGAAGTCTATTGTGACTCTTGCAACATGTGGTCGGGCATTATCTTGTTGGAAAGTTGGATCTACCAGGGTGTCAAGATAGGGTAAAAGATAGGGTTCTAGAACTTCGTGGATATAACGCTGCGCGTTCACGTTACCTCTGATGAAGATTAAAGGTGACCTGGAACCATAAGCTATAGCACCCCAAACCATAACTCCAACAGTGTGATGAACATGTCTTTCAACAAAAAACTGTGGATTCCTCCTTTCACCACGTCGCCTTCTAACCCTGGCACGACCATCGTGCATGCCTAAACAAAATCGAGACTCGTCACTAAAGACAATACTGTTCCATTCCTGATCCCAGAGTGACCGTTGTCTGCACCACTCAAGGCGATTACGTCGGTGTTCTCGAGTGTGGCCGGTATGAAAACAAGCCAAAACTTCTCATTCGTCGGTAAACACTTCGCATGCCAATAGGTCTTCCGTGTTCTGCAAACCATTCATTTGCAATGGACCTGGTAGTGGAGAAACGGTCCCTTAAGGCCAATAATCTTCACGGTCTGTTGTTCTACGGCGGCGTCCAGTGCCCCTTGCTCTTTGCGTACGGCCTTCTCGAAGCCATGCCTGACAACACCTAACCACAGTGTCTACACTTCTTTGCACTCTAACTGCAATTGCCCGAAAAAAAAGTCCAGCTTCCCGAAGTCCCACTATACGGCCCCTATCAAACTCACTAAGTTGACGAAATCGTACAGGTCTCCGTACTCTAGGCATCGTAACCGATCGTAAAGGATGTCAAGAACCAAAATCCGGCAACGTTGATTCTTTACTGCGGCTGAAATATTCATTTTTAGAGCGTTAGTGAATTAAAAAAAAGCAGTATAAAAACCGGAATGTCCAACTGATAAGCTGAAAATTTTTTCACTTGTTATTTACAGTAAGATAAATACATTCACCAACTTTTATTAAAATAAAACCATTTAAACTGGGTGTTCGGATTTATATGTCACTTAGTATATATTTAATTAACCAACAAAGCATGACACAACAATAAAAAACAAAGAGGTAAAATTGGCGATATACTATCAAGCATTAAAAATATTTCGATACGAGTGCCTAAAGTGAAGCAAATTAGGTCCATAACTATTTATTTTATATATTAACGATATTCCTAATGTTTAACTGCGAAATTTAACGGAATGTACGCTTATAGGAAAATCTTTAATCAAAATATTAATCATGAAAAAATTGAGTCAATCGAATCATTTAAATATTCGGGCATATACGTAGATAGCAAATTAAAATTTGAAGGGCACTATGAATATATTATTTCAAAAATATCCAAAAAGATAAATTACTTCTTCTATCATTCTTGATCATTTGTTATATTGTTCGAATATTTTGATCACCGCAAATGATACTGTATTTTCAAAATTACAAGATAAAGCTATGAGAATCATCTTAAATAAAAATAAATATACCAGAATAAATATTATGCTGAAAGTACTGCAATGGTTAGATATCAAAAATTTCATAACCTACTTTCATATTCAAGTTAAAAAATCATCTTCTGCCAAATTTTATTGAATTGAACAATGAGTACCATAGTTCTTCTACTAGAGGGAGTATAGACTTTCAATTACAAAATTGTAGTAGCAATATGGCAAACAAATCAGCATTTCAAATGAACAAATTTAATAAATTAAATACAGCAGACGCTCGATGACGTAAACACGGGATAATGAAAACTTGCGCTAATGTAAACACAAACTTCGTTCTATAGGATCAAACGGAACGTTCGATAACGTAAACAACTCTCGGCGCACGGAACAGCGCGACGGTAAAATGCTGAAGCCTCGATGATTTATGTCGGGCGTCGGGGAGTCCCAAATTTATGATGTAGAGTGTAGGGGATTCACCTCAAAATACGACAAACTCGGTCAGTCGTATGATCGTTTAGGATACGTTTATAACTACGTATGTATTTCATTTTTGAACTTAAGTGAATACATTGCACGCGTTAATATATTTTACGACTATGGCATCCACATCCTATAAAAGAAAGTGTTTAAAGTTGAGTGAGAAAGTGAAAATCATAGACGAAGTTGCACTAGGTGCGGGAGTGACACAGTTAGCAAAAAAAATATGGAGTATCGAAACCAACAATCTGTAAAATTAACCGTATGAAAACTCAAATTTTACAAAGAACGTGCAATACATTTGGAGGTCCGGGAAAAAGAAAAACTTTAAAAAATGCGAAGGCACCTAAAATGGAAAATTCCCTGTATAAGTGGTTTTTAAAACAACGGGAAAATCATGTCCCAGTTAGTGGCGAAGTACTTAAACAGAGAGCGAGACTGTTAAATCAAAAACTGAAAGAAACTGAAAATTTCGTAGCTAGTGATGGCTGGCTACAAAGATTCAAAACAAGATATGGGATTCGACTGCTGTCGATATCTGGTGAAAAATTATCAGCACAACCACAATTAGTGCAACCATTCAAAGAAAAATTGATGAAAACAATTACTGAGCTAGATTTAAGAATGGAACAAATTTACAACGCAGATGAAAGTGGCCTTTATTGGAAAATGTTACCAAAGAAAACCAATGCTGCATTATTTGAAAAATCTGCCCCGGGAAGAAAGCCGGAGAAACAACGAATAACGTTTCTAGCCTGCACTAATGCTAATGGTTCACACAAAATAAAGCCACTGGTAACTGGGAAAGCAAAAAATCCGCGCTCATTTAAAAATGTTAATATCCCTGTTGACTAGCAGTATATTCCTGAAATGGTTCCACAGGTGCTTTGTCCCTCAGGTATGACAATCAATTATCACAAATGCTCTATTCATAATTTGAAGATGTGTTTTCAATTTGTAGGTAAAAGGTTTCCTAAAACAACAGAAGCTTCCAATAAAAGCGTTGTTACTATTGGATAATGCACCAAGTCATCCTCCCGAGCAACAACTGAGGAGCAGGGATGGGTCAATTTTCGTCATGTACATGCCGCCCAACGTAACACCGTTAATTCAACCAATGGACCAGAATATATTAAGACTCACCAAACTATACTATAGGAAGTTTCTACTTTCGTCTGTCTTATCAAAGAATCCTGAAAACTTATCTGAGGCTTTAAAAAAAGTAACATTACGAGAAGCTGTTTTAGATTTACATATGGCCTGGAGTGAACTTAACCAGCAAACTATTAAAAAATGTTGGAACAATCTCTTTTGTACCAATAATGAAGATGATGAAGAAGCGATGTCCCCTTAAGCGTAATTGGAGAACGTTTGCGATCCAATAATGATAATGTTATTAGTGTGTCATTGGATGTTGTTGATTTATTGAAAACAGTGAATCCCAACATTGTTTGTACTCCTGCTGATATTAATTTATGGAACGAAGATAAGCAGATGAATGATGCTGATAAGGAGGAGGATATGGACAGTGAGGATGATGAGAACGATCCCATTGAAGTCAGAAGTGTAGTGACTGACGCGCAAGCTATACAAGTTTTTAACCAAGCTTTAGATTGGGCTGAAAGAAAAGAAGTTTCATACACGGATATTTTAGTTCTTCGTAAGTTACGGGCGCAGGCATTGGAAGACAATGCTAAGCGCAAATTTACGCAGACAAAAATTGTTTGTTACTTATCGCTGTTAGAATATTTGTTTATTTTGTTATAAATAGTATGTATTAAACGTTTCTTTTAATAAATCAAATATTATATAAATCTCGTTCGCTAATGTAAACATTTCGATAATGTGAACCACACTTGGATTAAATTAGTTTACATTATCGAGCGTCTGCTGTAATGATATCAAGACGTGTGCCAGTTTGAAATTGTTTAAAGGGAAATTGAAAAAATATTTCATGAAAAACCAAAACTTTCCATCATTTTTGAACGGCTTCGTTGGCACTTGCTGTTATAATGAGAAGCACTGTTTGCGGTAGGTTTTCACGTCGAATTTGAAAAATTGTTCCGGATTACTCTGCATCATTTTCCTTGGCAAGAATTTGTAGCGGATCAGCAACTAAGCACTAGCCCGAGGTTATAAAAATTAAAGGTCAGATTATAAAATTATATGTTTTTAGTCTATACGTAAGGAAATTTCAGTAACAAAATATACTTGATGACTGTGATATGAGTTTGAAAGAGACTGTTAAGGAATTACCAGATATAAGTAATATAAATATACAATAGCGCCAAATATAGAATATTGATTAAAAATCCGAGACGACCACAGAAGAAGAAAATTTTAATAACAAAAAGAAGATACTGTAATGAATGGAAGAATACTTACAACAAATTTTGTACCATCTTTGTGCCAAGCACAGGAAGTAAGGGCGTCTTCAGGAGACTGTGTGACTTTGAGGAAATTCTCGGTTTCGACGTTCCACAGCCACACCTCAGGACTTTCCTCAGGTCCACAGACTAACAGGTGAGACGAGTCTGGACTCCAAGACAGGTAGGCGGCACCTAAATAGAATACTGTGAAATATTTGCGACATCCTACAACCGATGTCTAAATAAATTGATGCAATAATAGTTTCAGCTCTTTGAGTATCTTTAAAGTGTTGGCAACATACTCTACACAGGCTGGTAATATTATTGTTAGTGCCTTCAGAATTTAGATGTTCTATTACCATAATTGTGTCCCTCGAGTACTTTCTTCAATGTGACAGTACACGAGTCTGGATGCACGTCCCAAATAATGACGTTTGTGTCCTTGGACCCGGTCGCCAGCTTGCTGCCATCCGGTGAGAATTGACAGAACCACACCTCGTCACAATGGTCGTTCAGAACCTACAGTCGAACAGTAATTCAATATATTTTTTTATAATCATTATTATCTATATTATAGCGTCTTAGTAGCATGCAGATAAGCGTCGAAGAAAACTATCCTGACCTTCAAATAACCTTGAAGGGCATAGTAAAGTTCAAGGTCACCATTCGTTGACCCTTTTCAAACCTTACAACTGTGTTTTGCTACATTTTTCTTTATGAAACGTATTTTTCTAGATATTCCCATACTGTTTGGTCATCCTCAAATACCCATGAAGGTTAGGTCAAGGTCATGGGCAAAGATATTCTTTAATATAAAAATACTCGTTATTTACATTTTCGGTGTAGAGAATAAGGTTTTCCGTTAAAAACATCTTGACCTTCAAATGACCCAGATAGTTAGTCAAGGTCACGCTCAAGGTGTTCCTTTTCGAAATATCCATGAAGGTTATGGTCAAAGTCATGGGCAACGATAAACTTTAAGGTAAAAATAAGGGTTCCCATTAAAAAGACATCTTGATTTTCAAATGACTTTAAAGGTCATAGACAAGGTCATGTTGAAGGTCACCATTGGATGTTTCTTTTCAGACCTCATAACTTTGTTCTAAAACATTCTTCTATAGGAATATTAATGTTTGTTTCTTCTGTAAATAAACAAATAAGTTGTTGCTACATTTTTCTTTATGAAACGTATTTTTCGAGATATTTTGTCTTTTCCATACTGTTTGGAAACCTTCAAATACCCTTGAAGGTTACGGTCAAGGTCATGGGCAAAGTTATACTTTAAGGTAAAATTTTCCGTTCTTTACATTTCCGGTGGCAAAAATAAGGGTTTACATTAAAAAACAGCACGACATTCAAATAATTTTGTAGGCCAACCAAGGTCACGTTCAAGGTCACCATTATATGTTCCTTTTCAAACCTTACAACTGTGTTTGCTACATTTTTCTTTATGAAACGTATTTTTTCGAGATATTTCCATACTGCTTGGACATCCTCAAATACCCATTAAGGTTATGGTGAAGGTCAAGGGCAAAGATATTCTTTAACGTAAAAATTCCCGTTACTTACATTTCCGGTGTAGAAAATAAGGGTTTCCGTTAAAAACATCTCGACCTTCAAATGACCCTGATAGTCAAGGTCACGCTCAAGGTCACCACTAGGTGTTCCTTTTCGAACATCATAATTTTGTTCTAGAACATTTTCCTCTAGTAAAGGTATATTTTATTTGGATACTGTTTATTTCTTTTGTAAATAAATAATGTGTTGTTGTTACATTTTTCATTATGAACCGTATTTTTTAATATCTTTTGTCTTTCTCATACTGTTTGGATGCACTCAAATATCCATCAATGTTATGGTCGGAGTCATGGCCAAAGATATACTTTCAAGGTAAAAATAAGTGTTTCCATTAAAAAAAACTTCTTGATTTGAAGGTCATTACAACATTCTTCTCTAGGAATATTAATAATTTTTGTTTCTTCTGTAAATAAATAAATAAGTTGTCTGCTACATTTTTCTTTATGAAACGTATTTTTCGAGATATTTTGTCTTTTCCATACTGTTTGGAAACCTTCAAATACCCTTGAAGGTTACGGTCAAGGTCATGGGCAAAGTTATACTTTAACGTAAAATTTTCCGTTCTTTACATTTCCGGTGGCAAAAATAATGGTTTACATTAAAAAACAGCACGACATTCAAATAATTTTGTAGGCAAACCAAGGTCACGTTCAAGGTCACCATTATATGTTCCTTTTCAAACCTTACAACTGTGTTTGCTACATTTTTATTTATGAAACGTATTTTTTCGAGATAGTTCCATACTGTTTGGACATCCTCAAAGACCCATTAAGGTTATGGTGAAGGTCAAGGGCAAAGATATTCTTTAACGTAAAAATCCACGTTACTTACATTTCCGGTGTAGAAAATAAAGGTTTCCGTTAAAAACATCTTGACCTTCAAATGACCCTGATAGCCAAGGTCACGCTCAAGGTCACCACTAGGTGTTCCTTTTCGAACATCATAATTTTGTTCTAGAACATTTTTCTCTAGTAAAGGTATATTTTATTTGGATACTGTTTATTTCTTTTGTAAATAAATAATGTGTTGTTCTTACGTTTTTCATTATGAACCGTATTTTTAATATCTTTTGTCTTTCTCATACTGTTTGGATGCACTCAAATATCCATCAATGTTATGGTCGGAGTCATGGCCAAAGATATACTTTCAAGGTAAAAATAAGTGTTTCCATTAAAAAAAACTTCTTGATTTGAAGGTCATTACAACATTCTTCTCTAGGAATATTAATAATTTTTGTTTCTTCTGTAAATAAATAAATAAGTTGTCTGCTACATTTTTCTTTATGAAACGTATTTTTCGAGATATTTTGTCTTTTCCATACTGTTTGGAAACCTTCAAATACCCTTGAAGGTTACGGTCAAGGTCATGGGCAAAGTTATACTTTAACGTAAAATTTTCCGTTCTTTACATTTCCGGTGGCAAAAATAATGGTTTACATTAAAAAACAGCACGACATTCAAATAATTTTGTAGGCAAACCAAGGTCACGTTCAAGGTCACCATTATATGTTCCTTTTCAAACCTTACAACTGTGTTTGCTACATTTTTATTTATGAAACGTATTTTTTCGAGATAGTTCCATACTGTTTGGACATCCTCAAAGACCCATTAAGGTTATGGTGAAGGTCAAGGGCAAAGATATTCTTTAACGTAAAAATCCACGTTACTTACATTTCCGGTGTAGAAAATAAAGGTTTCCGTTAAAAACATCTTGACCTTCAAATGACCCTGATAGTCAAGGTCACGCTCAAGGTCACCACTAGGTGTTCCTTTTCGAACATCATAATTTTGTTCTAGAACATTTTTCTCTAGGAAAGGTATATTTTATTTGGATACTGTTTATTTCTTTTGTAAATAAATAATGTGTTGTTGTTACATTTTTCATTATGAACCGTATATATCTTTTGTCTTTCTCATACTGTTTGGATGCACTCAAATATCCATCAATGTTATGGTCGAAGTCATGGCCAAAGATATACTTTCAAGGTAAAAATAAGTGTTTCCATTAAAAAAAACTTCTTGATTTGAAGGTCATTACAACATTCTTCTCTAGGAATATTAATAATTTTTGTTTCTTCTGTAAATAAATAAATAAGTTGTCTGCTACAGTTTTCTTTATGAAACGTATTTTTCGAGATATTTTGTCTTTTCCATACTGTTTGGAAACCTTCAAATACCCTTGAAGGTCATGGTCAAGGTCATGGGCAAAGATCTACTTTAACGTAAAATTTTCCGTTCTTTACATTTCCGGTGGCAAAAATAAGGGTTTACATTAAAAAACAGCACGACATTCAAATAATTTTGTAGGCAAACCAAGGTCACGTTCAAGGTCACCATTATATGTTCCTTTTCAAACCTTACAACTGTGTTTGCTACATTTTTATTTATGAAACGTATTTTTTCGAGATAGTTCCATACTGTTTGGACATCCTCAAAGACCCATTAAGGTTATGGTGAAGGTCAAGGGCAAAGATATTCTTTAACGTAAAAATCCACGTTACTTACATTTCCGGTGTAGAAAATAAAGGTTTCCGTTAAAAACATCTTGACCTTCAAATGACCCTGATAGTCAAGGTCACGCTCAAGGTCACCACTAGGTGTTCCTTTTCGAACATCATAATTTTGTTCTAGAACATTTTTCTCTAGGAAAGGTATATTTTATTTGGATACTGTTTATTTCTTTTGTAAATAAATAATGTGTTGTTGTTACATTTTTCATTATGAACCGTATATATCTTTTGTCTTTCTCATACTGTTTGGATGCACTCAAATATCCATCAATGTTATGGTCGAAGTCATGGCCAAAGATATACTTTCAAGGTAAAAATAAGTGTTTCCATTAAAAAAAACTTCTTGATTTGAAGGTCATTACAACATTCTTCTCTAGGAATATTAATAATTTTTGTTTCTTCTGTAAATAAATAAATAAGTTGTCTGCTACAGTTTTCTTTATGAAACGTATTTTTCGAGATATTTTGTCTTTTCCATACTGTTTGGAAACCTTCAAATACCCTTGAAGGTCATGGTCAAGGTCATGGGCAAAGATCTACTTTAACGTAAAATTTTCCGTTCTTTACATTTCCGGTGGCAAAAATAAGGGTTTACATTAAAAAACAGCACGACATTCAAATAATTTTGTAGGCCAACCAAGGTCACGTTCAAGGTCACCATTATATGTTCCTTTTCAAACCTTACAACTGTGTTTGCTACATTTTTCTTTATGAAACGTATTTTTTCGAGATATTTCCATACTGTTTGGACATCCTCAAAGACCCATTAAGGTTATGGTGAAGGTCAAGGGCAAAGATATTCTTTAACGTAAAAATTCCCGTTACTTACATTTCCGGTGTAGAAAATAAGGGTTTCCGTTAAAAACATCTTGACCTTCAAATGACCCTGATAGCCAAGGTCACGCTCAAGGTCACCACTAGGTGTTCCTTTTCGAACATCATAATTTTGTTCTAGAACATTTTTCTCTAGTAAAGGTATATTTTATTTGGATACTGTTTATTTCTTTTGTAAATAAATAATGTGTTGTTCTTACGTTTTTCATTATGAACCGTATTTTTAATATCTTTTGTCTTTCTCATACTGTTTGGATGCACTCAAATATCCATCAATGTTATGGTCGAAGTCATGGCCAAAGATATACTTTCAAGGTAAAAATAAGTGTTTCCATTAAAAAAAAACTTCTTGATTTGAAGGTCATTACAACATTCTTCTCTAGGAATATTAATAATTTTTGTTTCTTCTGTAAATAAATAAATAAGTTGTCTGCTACATTTTTCTTTATGAAACGTATTTTTCGAGATATTTTGTCTTTTCCATACTGTTTCAAATACCCTTGAAGGTTATGGTCAAGGTCATGGGCAAAGATCTACTTTAACGTAAAATTTCCGTTCTTTACATTTCCGGTGGCAAAAATAAGGGTTAACATTGAAAAACAACTTGACTTTCAAATAGTTTTGTAGGTCAACCAAGGTCACGTTCAAGGTCACCATTATATGTCCCTTTTCAAACCTTACATCTGTGTTTGCTACATTTTTCTTTATGAAACGTATTTTTTCGAGATATTTCCATACTGTTTGGACATCCTCAAATACCCATTAAGGTTATGGTGAAGGTCAAGGGCAAAGATATTCTTTATCGTAAAAATTCCCGTTACTTACATTTCCGGTGTAGAAAATAAGGGTTTCCGTTAAAAACATCTCGACCTTCAAATGACCCTGATAGTCAAGGTCACGCTCAAGGTCACCACTAGGTGTTCCTTTTCGAACATCATAATTTTTCTCTAGTAAAGGTAAATTTTATTTGGATACTGTTTATTTCTTTTGTAAATAAATAATGTGTTGTTACATTTTTCATTATGAACCGTATTTTTTAATATCTTTTGTCTTTCTCATACTGTTTGGATGCACTCAAATATCCATCAATGTTATGGTCGAAGTCATGGCCAAAGATATACTTTCAAGGTAAAAATAAGTGTTTCCATTAAAAAAAACTTCTTGATTTGAAGTTCATTACAACATTCTTCTCTAGGAATATTAATAATTTTTGTTTCTTCTGTAAATAAATAAATAAGTTGTCTGCTACATTTTTCTTCATGAAACGTATTTTTCGAGATATTTTGTCTTTTCCATACTGTTTGGAAACCTTCAAATACCCTTGAAGGTTACGGTCAAGGTCATGGGCCAAGTTATACTTTAAGGTAAAATTTTCCGTTCTTTACATTTCCGGTGGCAAAAATAAGGGTTTACATTAAAAAACAGCACGACATTCAAATAATTTTGTAGGCCAACCAAGGTCACGTTCAAGGTCACCAGTATATGTTCCTTTTCAAACCTTACAACTGTGTTTACTACATTTTTCTTTATGAAACGTATTTTTTCGAGATATTTCCATACTGCTTGGACATCCTCAAATACCCATTAAGGTTATGGTGAAGGTCAAGGGCAAAGATATTCTTTAACGTAAAAATTCCCGTTACTTACATTCCGGTGTAGAAAATAAGGGTTTCCGTTAAAAACATCTTGACCTTCAAATGACCCGATAGTCAAGGTCCCGCTCAAGGTCACCACTAGGTGTTCCTTTTCGAACATCATAATTTTGTTCTAGAACATTTTTCTCTAGTATAGGTATATTTTATTTGGATACTGTTTATTTCTTTTATAAATAAATAATGTGTTGTTACATTTTTCATTATGAACCGTATATATCTTTTGTCTTTCTCATACTGTTTGGATGCACTCAAATATCCATCAATGTTATGGTCAAAGTCATGGCCAAAGATATACTTTCAAGGTAAAAATAAGTGCTTCCATTAAAAAAAACTTCTTGATTTGAAGGTCATGACAACATTCTTCTCTAGGAATATTAATAATTTTTGTTTCTCCTGTAAATAAATAAATAAGTTGTCTGCTACATTTTTCTTTATGAAACGTATTTTTCGAGATACTACTTCTAGATACTTCAAATACCCTTGAAGGTTATGGTCAAGGTCATGGGCAAAGATCTACTTTAACGTAAAATTTCCGTTCTTTACATTTCCGGTGGCAAAAATAAGGGTTAACATTGAAAAACAACTCGACTTTCAAATAGTTTTGTAGGTCAACCAAGGTCACGTTCAAGGTCACCATTATATGTTCCTTTTCGAACCTTATAACTTTGTTCTATATTTTTTCTATAGTAAAGAAAAAAATCAGGAGTCAAACAAGTTGTATTTTTATCTGCTTAATTCGAACAAAATAGATAAATTGAAAAAAGTCAGTGGCGCACAAATTTTTTGTCAAAGATGTTGGTTAGGATGTTTGTCGGGACACAACGGATTAGTTCCATTCTAATAGGAGGTAAATTAGCCCTTCACTGCACTACATACTACTGCTAAAATTGAACAGAATCGACGGAAAGTTTATCAAGATCTTTAGCAAAACCTGATTTTTTTAAAAAAGTTTGACACCCTGTATCTTGAAAATGAAGCATTTCTGCACCAATGTTTCATAAGCTTTTCCTCTGGAAATTACTCAAACAATCACCTCCTGAAGTTTGGCCACATACTTAAATAATACCCTGTATAATAATATTAACCAATGACCTTGCTTTCGGAGAAAACTTTCCAACTGGTTACCTGAACAGTGTGTATCGGAAACGCAGATGTCGGACAGCAGTGATCCACCAACAATGACTGGTTCTGTAAAGTGACGGGTTGAGATGTGTTATGAAGATTGCACCGCAAAGCCTGCATCTCCAATGCTTGGCTGAGCAGCTCGCGCAGCCTGTTAGGCGGCAACATCACGGTTGGCGGGAAGAAGTATTGGAGTTTGTTCATCAGCAAGCTACGGGACTTTGTTCCTTTACCGTCCCTGAAATAGATTATACTTTACTGTGTAAAAAAACAGGAAGATAACAGCAACAAGGAGGAGAACTCTGAGGAACAAAGTATGTTGGCATATCAGTTGAAGAAAGCCAGATCGCCAACCGACCGTCTATGTCAAAGAACTTCCAGATTTCTTAAGCGTCATAAATATTACTATAGCTTTATTATTCATTTTATACATAAATGATTTACCAAATTTTCAGATAAGTGTAACATTCAAATTTTTGCTGATGACATTGATATACCCAAAGGAAAAAACATAGATGATGGAACAGAAATGTTTCACAAAGTTTCGTTATATGCTTAAAATTAAATAATTTTTTAACAAATACAGCAAAAACCAAATGTTTTATATTAGACAAAGACAAAATTGAAAATGGTCTGATCGAAACTGTTAATAGTTTTAAGTATTTAGGAATTTTGGTCGATTCAAAATTGAGTTTTGAACTTAATTTGGTATATGATAAAAATAGTTGCAAGGGTAAAGGGTTGTCCAATAGGGACGCAGGAAAGTAAACGTCAATTTGACATAGACGCCATCTTTGTTTTCTGTCACCGACATGTCATTTTGTTAGTTGAATGTTTACCATTGATCGCCATGGAGTCGTATTCGATTGAAGACCGCATTAAATTTATTCAAGAGCACTACAAAAATGGTGCAAAAATAAAAAACACGTGTCGCGCGCTTAGTGAACATTTCGGTCGCAACAACCGCCCAAACGAAACAACCATCGGTCGTCTGGTGCGTAAATTCGAGGCAACAGGTTCTGTCGCAAATCTGCCAGGCTCTGGCCGGCCAAGGAGCGTTCGCACACCGGAAAATATTGCTGTTGTGAAGGAGAGTGTGAGAGACGATCCGAAACAATCAACAACGCGTCGATCCCAAGAATTGGGCATTTCGAGAACCAGTTTGCTCCGCATTCTCCACAAGGATTTGAATGTACACGCCTACAAGATCCAATTGACGCAAGAGATGCGTCGGGCTGACCATTTTTCGCGCCGAACGTTCTCAGATTGGCTTCTTGAACACCGCCAAAGTGATGCCAATTTTTCATCAAAAATCATGTTCAACGACGAAGCGCATTTCACTTTGAATGGGACGGTAAACAAGCAAAACTGCCGCATCTGGGCGAACGAAAATCCCCGTGAGTATCAAGAGCAGCCGATGCATCCTCAAAAAGTGATTGTGTGGTGTGCATTGTGGTCAAAAGGCATCATCGGACCTTACTTTTTCGAAAATGCGGCCGGGGACGCCGTTACCGTCAATTCTGAGCGATATCTCGTGATGATAGAGGACTATTTTTTGCCGCAACTTGAAGGAATGGATATGGACGATGTTTATTTCCAACAAGACGGTGCAACATGCCACACAACCAACGTCAATATCCATCGATTGCAGTCCTTCTTCGGTGATCGCGTGATTTCGCGCAGAGGAAATGTGCCATGGCCACCAAGATCGTGCGATTTGACTCCCTTGGACTTCTTTTTATGGGGATATTTGAAAAGCAAAGTGTACGTCAACAAACCATCCACCCTCCAAGAACTCAAAAACAACATCATTGCCGAGATAAATGCCATAGAACCGACCATGTTGCAAAATGTCATTGAAAATTTCGACCATCGCGTGGACGTCTGTAAATCCAGTCGTGGTGAACATTTGAGCGATATTATTTTTTCATACATAAATGGTATAAATGTACCTTCAAAAAAAAGTACCCAACTTGATTTGAATATCAATCTTTCTTGTTTTAATATGCGTTTACTTTCCTGCGTACCCCCATATAACTAGCAAATTATTAGTTCAGAAAGGATTACCTGAATTCAATAAACTGAATAATAATATAAAATCTACTTATACTTTAAATATTTTCAAAAGGAAATTAAAGGAATATTTCATGGACAGTGAAAATCCTTAGAGATGCAAATTTTGTTTTTCGAAATATCTGTATGTTATGTAATTGTAGTTTTTTAGAAAACTGTAATTGCAGCAATCATGCTAAATTAAACTTAAACAACAAACAAATTAAGTTCTTATTTTATTCTATAAAATTTTATATTCAGCAAATTCTTCAATAACTGATAGGCTACAGACGACAAAAAAATAAAGACATGCACACCTAAGAATAAAATATTTGTTAAATTAGTTAAAGTGGTTAGATGTGAAAACTTTCATCAAGTACCTTGATATAACATTTGTTTGCAAAATTACGAATACATTATTACCAAAATATCTTGAAGAACTAATAAGCTTAAATTGTATATATCATTCATTTGAAACCAGAGAAAAATTTTCATTTGAATTCTAATATACTAAGTGACATATAAATCCGAACACCCAGTTTAAATGGTTTTATTTTAATAAAATTTTGTATAAGTACTTAATGAAGCATAATAAGTAAATGATAAAAAATTCAAAATGATTGCACTGCTTTGAAGCCCTTTGACCTTTAATAATGTGTGGATGCACCCTGATGTGCTACGCATTCTCCAACGCGCCTAGGCATGCTTCTGATCAGGTGGTCAATGTCCTCCTGTGGTATCTCATTCCAGGCAACCACCAACTCCTCTCGAAGTGCTTCTAGAGTCTGAGGAGGACGTTGCAAATTGAGCAATCTCCTACCCATCATATCCCACACGTGCTCAATTGGGGATAAGTCGGGAGATCTTGGTGGCCATAGTAACAATGTGACATCATTATGTTGAAAGAAGTCTATTGTGACTCTTGCAACATGTGGTCGGGCATTATCTTGTTGGAAAGTTGGATCTGCCAGGGTGTCAAGATAGGGTAAAAGATGGGGTTCTATAACTTCGTGGATATAACGCTGCGCGTTCATGTTACCTCTGATGAAGATTAAAGGTGACCTGGAACCATAAGCTATAGCACCCCAAACCATAACTCCAACGTCCACGTCACCTTTTAACCCTGGCACGACCATCGTGCATGCCTAAACAAAATCGAGACTCGTCACTAAAGACAATACTGTTCCATTCCTGATCCCAGAGTGACCGTTGTCTGCACCACTCAAGGCGATTACGTCGGTGTTCTCGAGTTAAAGGGAGGACCCAGTGTGGCCGGTATGAAAACAAGCCAAAACTTCTCATTCGTCGGTAAACACTTCGCATGCCAATAGGTCTTCCGTGTTCTGCAAACCATTCATTTGCAATGGACCTGGTAGTGGAGAAACGGTCCCTTAAGGCCAATAATCTTAGGCGGCGATCTTCACGGTCTGTTGTTCTACGGCGGCGTCCAGTGCCCCTTGCTCTTTGCGTACGGCCTTCTCGAAACCATGCCTGACAACACCTAACCACAGTGTCTACACTTCTTCGCACTCTAACTGCAATTGCCCGAAAAGAAAGTCCAGCTTCCCGAAGTCCCACTATACGCCCCCTATCAAACTCACTAAGTTGACGAAATCGTACAGGTCTCCGTACTCTAGGCATCGTAACCGATCGTAAAGGATGTCAAGAACCAAAATCCGCCAACGTTGATTCTTTACTGCGGCTGAAATATTCATTTTTAGAGCGTAAGTGAATTAAAGAAAAAGCAGCATAAAAACCGGAATGTCCAAATGATAAGGCTGAAAATTTTTTCACTTGTTATTTACAGTAAGATAAATACATTCACCAACTTTTATTAAAATAAAACCATTTAAACTGGGTGTTCGGATTTATATGTCACTTAGTATAATTATTTCAAAAGTTACGAATCCATTTTCAACAAATGTCTACAAGAATTTATCCAATTGCCTAACTATTATTCAAAAACAAAAATCCTTAAAAACATTGCAGAGGGAATTACACTTATTTTGTATGAAATCGATGTATAATGTTTAATTAATTTGTATATACGTATAGACAGACAAAAATTTGCTTTTACGTAGCCATGACAGCTAAACATCATATAATATCTTACCAGTTGGTGCGTCCTCGCAATTCCTCGGTGCTAGAACACATCATGTAACTTGACAGCTGGTGAACTCTGCCTGTGTTGTGCTGCAAAGGTGTCAGTTCATTGCGCAGCACATGCAAGGCGTCCAGAACGCGTCCATCTTCCAGATACTCCAGGTACTTTTGTTCCAGAAGAAGAAATTTCATATCCTGAAACAAAGTCATCTGTTAAGTCATACCATTTAAAGTTCCATTTGTTGTTGCGTGTGCGAATCGTCTGTAGGGCTTTTGCTCTTGGTTGAAACGTTGTAATCATTCTTAAGCAATTAAAAGAAAGAGATGGGAGAGTAAAGAGGAGGACATTTGTCACTTGGTGGGGTGCCTTAACATTATTAGCTACCAATCAGAAATTTATCTCTAAAACTGAGTGAATTAATTTTTGGTTTGATCCGTGTAAGCAAAGATTAAAAATATTGATGTTATTTTTGCGTTTATATTTGGAACATGAAATCTATTTTTAAATTCTGTGTTGTGACAGCTGAGACAAACTTTACTAATCGAAATTTAAATGAAAGTGTAATAGAGAGAGAATCGAACATCTGTAAGGATAACAATAATGTTACCTAATTTTTAGAAAATGTACTTTTTGATGTGTTTGCTATAAGATGCAAACTTAATATCACACAAGCAATGATTCTAGCTAGAACAAAACATTCTATGAAAAATATTCACTATTAATATTTGTCAATGTTTCTCAAGAAGGTTTGACGGATCTTTGCTTTTAGATCAGAAATATTTACCAGAACATTCGTAGTATCTCCCAGCAACATTCTAAGCTCCTGCAGATCATGATCTGCTTTGGTCCAGTCACCATCCATGACATGTTGACGAAATTTTGCTGCAGCTGGGTGATCCAGTCTGCAGCCCGATTCTGACATTAAAGATTCACAGGTCCTCCTAGAAAATGGAACCAGGAAGGAAACAATAAAAATTACAAGTTCAACAAAATAAGATAGAATAATTATACAGGGTGTCCGCAAAGTTGGGGTTTTCCTTTACACGACGTGTAGATCTTGAAAACATAAGCAATTTTTCTTAGTACCATATACACCAATGTCTTAAGGGAACCGAGATAAAGGGCTCTGCAACATCAAAAATATCTGAATACCGTCCTGTAGCCGCGACATCCCCGACTGGTGCTAGGACACTAGCTCAACCCGACGACAGAACTGGGTCGGGGTCAGTGTGTCAGGTCAGTATGCAACCTTCAACCGACGGTTACGGTCACGCGTCTAGAGGTAATCGCGTAGACGAGAATCCCTCAACAAGCACTAGAGACGTGGCTAGAGAAGTGCAAGTATCAAAAACTAAAGTGTGTCAAACGCTGCGTGAAGAGGGGCTGTATCCGTTTCACGTCCAACGTGTACAAGCCCTTCAACCTGACGATTTTCCAGCAAGAGTGCGGTTTTGTGAGTGGTTGTTGCATCAACATGACAATAATCCGGACTTTTTGAAGTGCATATTGGTGACAGACGAATCTACGTTCACGCGTAATGGGGTGAATAACTTTCGCAACACTCATGTTTGGTCAGTAGAAAATCCGCACGCTGTCCGTCGGGCACATTTTCAACAAACATTTTCGGTGAATGTTTGGGCTGGCATGGTGAACGGTATGCTCATTGGACCATTTATTCTCCCAAATCGATTGGACGGGATGCAATACCTAGACTTTTTACGCAACATTTTGCCTTCATTGTTTGCCTGCGTCTGCTCGGTAGCGCATCAGCTGATTTCATTTTCTGTTGGAGCGGTATGATTTCGGGCAGAGACGTACTTAGCCCTTCTCGTCAACTGGAGAGTGAGTACTTTTTCCTTTATTTTTTTTTACTTGGTCGCCCTCGTCTCACTACACATCACCTTTGTTATTTCAAGGGTAGTTGTTACTGAAAAGGAAAACCCCAACTTTGCGGACACCCTGTATAAAAATAGCTCCTATGGTCGTAGTTTCTAGAATTTTTATATTAGAAACTAAGAAGCATAAAAGTGTGAATTCATAATATTGTGTGATATATTTTAGATTTACTTCTCTAAGATTTATTTAGTATGAATGCTACAATTACTCAATTACTAGCGATTATTGAAACACTTGTTTTGATACTAACCATCAAACATACTTAAAAACAGAAAAAAATATGGAAGAAAATTGATTATTTTGTGCATTTCCGCACACCATTCAACAACTAGTCTGTGAAGTTGTACTTTTTTTGTGCTAATTCTACAGCTTTTTGTTATCCTAAGTATTCTACGTTAAGCAATAAATGTTATCTAACATGGGTCAAAAAGGGTGTAATAACATGCAGTTTGTTTTCAAACTCTCTATACATAAAAATGATAAATCAATGTCCTCCATTATTGGTTATGCACATTGTTGTTCTTAAACGGCAGACCATATACGTGTCAGCCCTAATTTCATATGCAGCAGTAGGAACCATTTCAAGGATGGTGAGGTAGCACATTGTAGGGGGTGGATTTGTCAATAAAAATAACTGAAAATATCCCCCCTCAAATAGCAGTATATTGTACCACACAGCATGGTCTTAAAATCACTCAACTTATTCCACAATACTTGATGAACACAAACTAATCCTCTTCTGACACGAAAATGTGTGCTAAACTAATGTTGAAAAGAATTTGTCTACATATTTTTGTCCCTCATAAAAAAGTGCTTATATTCAGACTTGTATTGTGTTCTTTGCAGATAATGTGAAAACAAGGAATTTAGTTTTTCTACTAATATGAAGCAATGAAGTATGAATTCGTTTTCTAAAGGTATTTAGGTAAATATTCGTATTTGTCTATATACTTTTGTCCATTACTGTATGTCTGCTGTCTTTGTGATATCACTTTTAACTGTATTGTTCCTGTGATTGGGTATATTCTGATGGAATATAGATTATTATTATAAAATAATTGCAAACTTCAGTTTTGAAATTTCTATTTTAGAGATTACTGCCAAAGACAATTTAAACCTTATTGCTTTCAGTTAGGACAGTCAGGTTTATTGTATTTTTTGAGCATGAAAGGAAAAAACACTGACAAAAATGCATGACTGATGAGAACACTTACAGAAAAATAAAACAAAAGGACGACATGTTTCGCTTATGAACACATGAAGAACTGTGTGGTAGAGTAAAGAGTGAACAAATTCTTCAAAAAGCACTTAGTCATGTTAATAGTCTCTCTATAAAATATTTCTTTACCAAAAGAATCCAGATACTTTTTGTAAATATTGATGAATAAGTATCTGCAGATACTTAGATACTCTATTAGACTATGATAACTCTGAACTTGGGCCACCCTGTATAAGGTAAATATTCCTTTTTAAGGTCATTCTCTTGCGAGGACGAAGAACCCGATTTTGCGCCTTACAAAAAACAGATTAAAAACACCACACTGATATCAATTACATACAAAAACAAAGCACAATAAACTTACATGAGCCCCTCATTTTTGAGATACTGCCCAATCAGCCTGACAATCTCTTGACTGGTCTGTGTAAGAGCGACTTCAGGGGAGTCCCCGTCGGCCCCCGTGTGTCCGTTTTCGGCGGTCCCGTTGCTGCATGACGGAGTTCCGTTTTGCACGCATCCATTGTTAGGGGACTGCATCTCAGCAGGCGCTGGATCGTCGTCGTCAGCCTTACGGGACTTTTTGCACGGCGGGGATCCACCGTCTTCTCCCGACGACTCACTATCCAGACTTATTTTTGCTGGCCGGTTGGACCGCTCCACGTCCAGATTTGCTAACGCTAACGGAGAACCGATTTAGAAGCCTTTGTTTTCAACGGTACATCTATTACGTCATTACAATTCCCGAGATTTATTTGCTTTATTCATCCACGAAACTTTTGCTTTAAGTGCGATTAATCGGGAACATGCTCAGGGGAAAACCCCGGTTTTGGCTTGAGGGATTATCGAGGATTTTTGAGAGAAATACACCACCCAAAAACAAAGATCAGCTGAAACTTCACAACAGCTGGTTACTCTGACGCAAAATGCGCAGCCGTGAGATGGAATTTTCACTTTTTTGGTTTTCCTTTGTCGTCTTTGGCCTTGGTTTTTTATTGCGAAAATATTGACAAAATTAAAAGTCCGATGATGTTTGCGGAAAGTTAGTTGGAACTGGACCAAGAAAATCCAATCAACGGAAAATAGATTTGTGGAAAATTTGTCAACTCACGTACTTTGATGTCACTTTAAAGCCTTTTTTTTTATTTTGACAAATAAATGTCATCTACCATATGATTGCTTCATAGAACTGGACTGTAAGCCATGCAGAGCAAAGACAGGAAAGTAAGAAAGTACCCGTTCGACTAAAAAAAATGAAGTTACTATAGAATTTGAGATGGGTGGTGGTGAAAGCATTATTGGAATACTTCCAACTAGGAAACTAGAAAGCAATGATACTTTTCTAGCTTTAAATTTGCCGAGAATTAAAAAATTATCTACGCCAATGAAAGCTAGTCAATAACGGAGAACCGAAATTGCTTCTTTTAAATTTTCTCATTTTTAATGTCTGAAACTTATCCTGTTGTTTTCATGCTGACAGTTCACGTACAATAAAGGATTTTAAGCATATTATCATTATATACGGCTCAAATCGGCCAGACAAACACAGGATATTGCCAAATTTTTCTGTACACTTGTCCATGTTTCAATTTTCTGATGACTTTTGGGCGCAGTAAAATACACTTGCTGTATTTCATGTTTCAGATATTTCTAATAACGCTGCAGCATTTTTGCAGATCTATCTGTCCTATCAGAAGCCATATTTACATACATACATATTTAATGCATAATTTCAAACTAAGTTGTGTGAGCACTGAATCATCATTTTTATTATCTTTTCAAAAGATCAGTTAAACGGGTGAATGAAATGGCGGATCGAACACTTGTTTTTTTATCATATTTAAAGTTGTATATCTATGTATCAAGTTTATTAGCAATCCAGTTCTATAAAGCACTTTAGCGCCATCTAGTGGCTAATAGTTTATACTGCTTCAAATAACGTTAAAGATTACTTTTTATATAATTAACCGCCATCTATTGCCTTATATATTCACTTCGTGAAAGGATCTACCTTACCGACTTGACAAGTTGACATCTTACCAAAGATTAACCTAACATTTCTTGTTTACCGCTTCGGTTGTCCATTTTCCACTCATTGAATTTATTTTTTAACTAAGTAAGCTAACACATCTTATAAAAATGGCTACTGCGATGCCAATAAACCCAAAACCATTCCTAAACAGTCTTACAGGCAAGGCTGTGATGGTAAAACTAAAGTGGGGCCATGAGTATAAAGGCTACCTTGTATCCGTAGACGGTTATATGAATCTACAATTGGCGAATACAGAAGAATTTATCGATGGTAGCTGTACAGGTAACGTATTAAGATGATATGAAATACTAATATGATAGTGGTAATTTGTATTTTTCTTCAGGAAACTTGGGTGAAGTGCTGATCAGATGCAACAATGTTCTCTTCATCCGCGGTGCCGAGGAAGATGACGAGGAAGGGGAAACTAGAGACTAACAGTGAATTAATGATTTCTGAGATTTGTTTGTTAATTTTAAGTCAGTAATTTAGGTGGTATGGACAAAGTGTGACGAGTGTACTTCTCAAGTAAATGATTGTATATGATGCTTTGCTGTCTCTTCCCGTATCTATGATGCCTTCTATCCAGCCTCATGATTATTTTGCTAAATATCTTTCAGTTCACAAAAATTTCAAATTATTTTCAATGAGCTTATGTAGGAAAATGTTGATTTTGTATTATTTGGATGGTCAGTTATACCAATAAAACTCGAGCAATTGTACTTGGTTAAATATTGATGGTATGCCTCTTAAACGCAATGGTGTGTTGTTTCCCATTTCATGTTTTTATCGATAAAATTAGAAAACGTCTTCGATGCCTAAATCGTGTTTTCCGATTCAAAATTCCATAGATCAAGCAAAAGAGTCCTTAATTAGTCATACCCATCTCTATTCCGCATTAGAAATCTGTTAAAGGGTTCTGTTAACGATCATTGGTAAAATACTTCACCAGAAGATGGCGCCGCATGCACTATTTGGAAGTTGATCTGAACAGATTACATAGAATATAAATTAATAGTTATTCATCTATGTAGGGGATCATAGTTATTTATGTGTCTAGGGTATTATGGGCGATACTTCTCACTTTGGGCTCTAACTTCACATCGATGTGTTTAAGACGTCAATAATATAAACGCTTATGCTAAGAATGCCCGAGATGCATACACAATTTTATCTATCATCGAGTATAGAACAAAACTTAGAATAGTCTTCAATTTAGCAAATAAAAACAGACTGATAAGCACAGATCAATTTAAGGATAGCGTGCGGCAAGTAACTTTGGCATAATACGTAAAGAAATCCATGATACCGAAATTGTCTTTTATATCGGAATCTGGGTAAATATGTTTTGTTGTAGCTCGCCTTAAAATGGAACTTCATAGATTGGAAGTTCGCAGGTAGGTACAATTTCAAAGTAGCTTTAAAAAAAGGATTCGTTTTACCTGAATTGAATGAAAGAAATATTAAATACTGAAGGATAATCGTTGGTGCTTGTATAATATAGACGAAGATATAACGATAAACGTGAAAACAACAAACTCGATTCAAAGTACGTATTTCCAAGTACCTCCCTGTACCATTTTATTTCATTACAAGTGCAGTAGGTACGTGAACAATTCGGACGGACTGTGTTTGAAACATTTCTTATGCTTACACTTTACACTTATTATAGAACCTCGCCTAAAGAACCTAGCATTATGGTTCAATCTCTAAAAATAAGGGAACGTGTATTTTATGTTTTCTGATAAGATTGTAGAAAAATATCGCCACGCGCCGCCTGATAGCCACAATCGGAAGATCAATGCACTTCGTGTTTTAGTTATTTTGAAATCCATATTGATAAACAATATGATCCCAATTAAATTTATTGGTTACAATGTTGCAAAAACTGGATTCATTTTATAATTTTCAGGGTTAAATAACTTAAATAACAGAATGTTTATGTCTTTACATCAGGAAAATCCATATCTAATTATTATGCTGACAGTTTGAACAGCACTGTGGGAGTAGCTAGGAGTTATTTAAACAATTTATGATGATATGTTTCTCACTTGAGTGAAATCTTTTTTGCTTCTTTTTCTTGTTTTGTTTTTTTCTGTAAATAGAACCACCTACTGTCCTGTAAATGGTTTCAATAAACGCTTTTTATTTACTTATTTATCAGAGGTCAAAAATGCCATTTTAAAACATCTCCTAAGATCGACAATTGCTGATCAAACTTGTCTATAACTGTCTGATGAAACATCTTATCAAACCTAGGATATGTTTTCTATATTTTTTTCTGACATTGCATCTTTTATTAGCACCGAATTTTTACATATACATATATCAAAAGATGAATGGCGCAACATCGTAAGCAGCTTTGCATCAGGTTCCTGTGAATGAAGTTAGATAAGGAGTCTTTCTATATTCGGAATCAAATTAGAGTAAAATGTATCAGCAGTTTTCGTTTTGCTGGGTAACAAGAAATTGATTGAGGTCTACGTTTGTCAATGACGTCAATTCTATGCATCTTCCCAATATAACTTGTCTGATGCTGATAGAATCGATCCAAGAACCCCTTCGTTCTTAGAAATATCTCGAAATTCAGGTCTTTTCATAGTGTTTGGTTTAGCAAAACGAAATATATCGATTTCAATTTTTAAGCGCGTGATGGATATACAAATATCACTAATTTAACAAAAATTGAAGGATAATTCTGCAACTATAGATGGTCTTGGACCAAGAGATGTTAAATTTAGTTTTATTAAGTCTTATAGTTTTTGCGATGTTCAGTTAATCTCATGCCATTTCTACAAATATCAACTGTTTTGAACCGGGGTTGTTTTAAAACATTCAGAATTTAGCATTTTACCTCGTCCAGCATTATTTTTTCTTGAGTTTCTATTTGAAAAAATAAAGTTAACCTTGAAGATGAAGATCAAAGTCAAATTCAAGGTCACGCTTGAATTCGTTGCTGAAAACTATTGAAGACCTGACCTTGCTCTTTCTCAAAAGTACCTTGCCCGAGAAAATGCAGATCCGTTCCGGGACTTTTGTGCCACGTTTGTTTGTTTACAAGTTTGGGAGGTTATGCTGCTGTTAGGTGGTGTGGTATGACGTCAGGGTACATTAATATGGCGGACAGCCGTTTCACCTGTCTAAGAAAAATATATTATTAAATTAATGATTTGAAATATAGTTTTAATGTTTTTGGTCTAATAATAACTATTTAAAACCTAGTTAAAAAAATAACGTTATGAATAAAATACTGATACTCCGACGGAATAAAAATATTAGAAAATTCCGTTACGAAAGATTCTCGAGCCTTTTGGCACATGCGAATTTGACTCAAGTAGCAAGGAAAAGCGTCTCTCAAACCGTCACTGCCTAAATCTTTCCGTCGAAAACGCTGTCTGCACCCCTCACACCAGGCAACAGGTCATCATTAAATATAACGGATACGACAACAGCGAGACGCATATTAAAATGTCATTCGAATATTCGAGCCTCTCGAGGGATGACAAAATGACAATCACCGTTGTCATCCGGCCTACGGATTAGCCAATAAGTCAACAATCGTCTACTCTCACCCTCTCGTAAAATAATTGTGACGGGTGGCATTGTTCTGCATGCAAGAGTGACATCCAGTGTCGGGGGCAACAGAAGTATGTAATGTGCTTTCTACGAGTAGTCGATTCAATAGGTCGCGCTCACTAAAACGAACTAGTTCTAGGTACCAGTTCGCGAACGATTTATTTTGCACAAGAATGATGTCAAAGTTTGCCTATCCAATTCGGAGCACACAGCCACTAATCAAACTTAGATGAGGAAAAGTTTCATAACTGGAAGATTAGTGGCAGATAGGTGTGTTAAGTAAGAGAAATGCTGTCTTTATTACTGAAGCAACCATCGAGGCACTTGGACATAACATTGACAAGTTTCCTATAAGCAAGTCCTCTATTCAAAGAATTCATACCGAAAAGCTAAAGAGATATATAGCTTGATTTCCAAAGCGAGGTACCGGATATCGTAGCTGTTCACTGGATTGACAAATTGTTGCCACCTTATATGCACGCAAGTTAAAGAAGATCGTCTACCGGTTGTTATAAAGCACGATACACGCACACTGAAGATAGGATGCTGCGCATGTGGGCGGACGTTCGTGACGTCACCTTGAGAGTTGTCGGTTCGTGGTTACCAGCGGCAGGATTGTCGTAAAGTTTCTGCAGTGCGCGTGTATCGTAGTTAATATTATACATCTAAGCTAGTAGATTTTTGCATGTGATGTAATGAGTCAGTTGAATACGGGAGATACTCATAAGTCTTTTTCTAAAAATAGGCGATGGCCCCGACAATCCGATCATATCGCCTTTATCGCTTGCCAAAGGAGGATAAGTACCTCGTTGTCGTTTCGTCACCCAGTAAGTGACTTTAATACTACCCTGACATTGTCGCCCATATCGAATTGTTTACGTACTGCCCGTGTAGTAAAAATGAAATGGTACGGGGCGGTACTTAAAAATCCTCTAAGATGAGATGTTTTCACTTTTATCGTTATATTCGCTTGCCGCCATCACGACTACGAATTGGTCATAAAAGGCGTGTTTGAATCAGAGATCGACCAAGAGACCACAAGCCCTGACGTTCCAATGTTTAAAAAGTTTCGCGAAAGCTGGAAAAGTGTGGATCCCGAGAAAATACAGATTTATACTGAAGAGCTATCACGCCTGAATATTCCAGAGATTGACAAGCTAGAAGCACAGCCGACGTCAACTAGTCAACTAGTTGACGTCGGCTGTGCTAGAAGTTTATTGATATGAATTGACCAAAGAAGTTGCTAGAGCCGTCTATCGAGAATTAATAAAACTTTCAATAATATTCCTTGACGCGTTGACCGAGATACAGAGAAATAATTTAAGATTCCACCGCTAGGTGCCATGCATCAAGTTCCATGGATGGCCAGAGCCATCTATACATTAAAAATACCGTGTACTAAGTTCCCAGCTGAAACTTTTTAATAAGGATAAGGCAGATATAGTTAAAATCACGAATGATGACTATTACGTCGTACCATAAATTGTAGTGAAGTAATCAATGGACGTACGTCGATGATAAAATCACGATGTCAAGAACATAATGACAACAAATTTATATTATGATTTTGCGAAGTTAGGTTATTTCACTGACTATTTTTATTTCCATTTTATTTCAAGATTTTGAGTGATACCTTAATAATAATTTTAGTGGGGAGTTTTTGTTTTGAAAAAAAAAACAGTGTGTAGAATACCTTAAGACAGAAACACCAAAGACCAAAAAGTATCATTCGAAAACAACCCAACCTGCTTCAACATAACCTAACAATCCATCTGTCAAATATTCAATCATGCATCAGGAAAACATCGTCTATCTTTGTCCGATGCATGCAAATTAGCAATACAGTTTGTTTAGACAATAGAATTCTGTTTGTCTCTGTCTAACATATCTGAAACTTCATTAAAAATATTCACAAATCGCTGTCGTTTGTCTCTACTACAGAAACCGTGGTTGCAATGCACTTTAGCGGTAAAACCACCTTATCGTTCACCGATCGCGATAATATTTAATTGTCTCAAGTCCCGTTCAGGCACAGCAAGTAAAAAGTGCCCGTGCCCGTTGACTGACTGATTTCTCCCATAGGCAAACAAGGAAAAAGCATACCGGAAAATTCACCTCACCGATTTCCGTTTGCTCTCGAATAGATCTGCATGAGAGGACCCGGAGCGGTGCATTTACATTTTGGGTGCATTGCAGCGAGGTAACAAATAAACACTAGTTGCAGCTCCGCGTGCCCGAAAACGCATCGTCAGCCACTTCTTGACTTTTGCTTTATTTCCCTCCGATCTGTCGGTTTGTCGGTCGGTAACTCCGCACTCTACGCCAATCCAGCTTCATATACAGAGCCGGATTCAGCCTACAGAACATCGCGCAGTGGTCAAAAAGCCGGCAAAACACACCAGTTCTGTAGCATCCACAAGAAATTTGGTACGGACGCGTTTTTGAGGTCGCTGATTTCAAATCTGCTGCCCAATAACAGATATTTTATACGGCGTCGGACCCTTGACATTGTGATGTGTGATACGATATCACTGTAATTTATTTATTTATTTTTTTATTTTTTATTTATTTATACTCTACCCAACAGTTACAAAGCCAATTACAGAGTAGGACTAAGTCCAAATATCAAAAATACACAATATCTTACATATTACACACAAATGTAGGAAGTTCAATCACAAGGATACTATATACAAATATTTACAAAAATGGCAGTGTAGATAAAAAATTAAATAGCAAATAGCAGACAAGACATCATAAGGAACCACGCAGCAGACAATACATCAGAGAAATATATCTAATTGATTCGCAATGTCATTCGCTTTACCACATGAGCTATACTTGCACTTCTCTAGCCACGTTTCTAGTTCTTGTTGAGGGATTCTCGTCTACGCGATTACCTCTAGACGCGCGACCGTAACCGTCGGTTGAAGGTTGCATACTGACCTGACACACTGACCTCGACCCAGTTCTGTCGTCGTGTTGAGCTACAGTATATTCAGATAAGAGATAGACCGGATGTAAACAAAAGGTTCGGGTGATTTTCACGCTAACGCCGCCGTCTCGACGTAAAACAGGAGCCCTCACTGGTCAATTCGCAATTAAATGCCTATGCCGAGCGGCAGAGCAGTCGTATCAAGGCAGAGTCACATTCAGGTTCAGACGTGTTACGTATGTCGTGTGCATCATTGCAATTTGATATTTCTTTGGACGTTTTCGTTTGTTATCTTATTAAGTTGTTGAGTTTGTCGTTGTTATTGTTATACCTTGTTATTGATTGTCATTGTTATCAACTGCTTGCGCAAAATGCCCAGTAGTACAGATACTGCCGATGAAGTTGTAAACTCCTGTAGTCCACCTAGGAAACGCTCTAAAAAAAGACACCTGAGTGCAGAAATGAAAGAGGTCATTTTGAATATATATATAAGATCGAGCGCGAGGAGAACGAGGCATCAACGATCAAAGAAATTGTTGTGAAGGTTTCTCACAAAGTTTTAATTTTCAGGTAATGCTACTAGCATACTTCAAAATTGAGTCAAAATTGACTTACGACTATTTACCTCTCAGCTACTGAATTATTATATTAATTTTCTCGAACAATAGAACGGTTTTTATTTTTTTACTCAAAAACGGCGCATCGAAGGAAAATAATTCAAGAGAGACCATTTGTTTTAAATTGAACGTGCAATTAAAAAATAATTTTTATTTTGCAAAAAACCATTGGCGTACTTTTTTTTTCTTAAAAAATATCGTAGTAATTACCCGTACGCACGCCACTGTTAAAGCTAAAAAATATTTTTGCATTGAAATCTATGCAACTTTATTATCTTTCACTACGTACTAAATATCAGTAAAATATCTGAAGCGGTTCTGAAAATATTAATGAATTTCGATTTTTTTTTCCTAAAACTTCAACACCCCGAGTTTTTACCAATAATAAAAGAGTTGTCCGACTACTGGTAGTGCCCGCGTTACTGACACTTTCACCCTATCCTGTAAGCCTCATTTTCATTCTCAAGAAAGATACTCGTATATGTCGCGCATTATTCCAAAGTAACAAAAATCTGGAGTGAAAAATCCCACAGAAAGCAGTCATTGTCCTTTGCTGTTCCTGGGTCCGACGCTGTTCGTGGAGGCAGAAGCGGCAGGTTTATTGCTGAATCGGTGGAAAAGCGTTCCCGTTCACTGTTCCAGCCAACAGCCTCCTGGCATATCCGTGGATGAGAGCAGTGACGGAACTGACATCGATTTTTTACCATTGTTCTCGAGTTTCAGGGTCGGCGGAGTTTTGTCTTTTATCCATTCAAATCGGCAGTTTTACGGCATGTGCGTGACGTCAGATAGTGAGCCTTCAAGTTCACGGTGAAACAGAAAAATATTCACAGTCTTATCAGCAATAGTGCGGAAAGGATGGTTTAAATCCAAATTCAAATTCCTTTGTTAGTTCCGAACACTATATACAGGGTGGCGCATCAAAAACTAAACAGAAGCATTTACTGGCGGCTCAGTTTTTTTTTTTGAAAAACGCTCAGACCCGTCGAGAGGGACACAAGTTTGGCAAAAAATCACGTTAGCACGTGCAGCCCCCGAAGCGGGGGTGACACCACCTCCCAAAATCTTAAATGGAAAGGGGGGTCGAGTGATACCTTATTTTAAAGGTCCTTCAATTCCCTTTATAATGATATAAAGTTCAGCAGTTTTGAAGATTTATTGATTTAAAGCTTTAAAGATTTTGCTCAAAATGGTGCCGCACATTTTGCAATATTTGAGGAGTAATTTGAAGGAACTCATTCACAATTCTTTGTCGCAGGTCTTCTAATGATGTTGGCTGAGTAGCATAGATTTTTCTTTTTAAATGACCCCACATAAAGAAATCCAAAGGAGATAAACCTGGCGACCTTGGGGGCCATTCAATGGCACCTCTTCTACCAATCCATCGATCTGGAAACATCTGATCTAAATATTGTCGAACACGTAATGCTTAATGTGGTGGGCACCATCCTGTTGGAACATGAGCCTATTCGCAATGTACAGCCGATCATTCTGATTTTCAATTATGGCTGTTAATGCAGGATCTAGGGCATCTTCCAGTAATTCCAAATAGTAAGTAAATTCTTTTAGTCTTCTGAAAGTAGTACAAACTAATCTGGACTCCTCAACATCTCTCACAGCACATCAATTCAACGACTTTTTTATCCATATCCCACAAAAACTTTTAAATAAAATTACCCCATCCGATGTTTCTCCATCGCATTACATGAATCATGCCACTCATAGTTCACACTTTCGATTCAGGGAAGTTTCATATCATGATATGAGAACTGCCATAAATAAACTAAAAAACTCAAAGAGTACTGACCGATATGGCTTTACTGTCAGGATTGTCAAAACCCTGCAAAATCTCATCATATATCCTCTAACCAAGTTATTCAATCAGTGTATAGAAAGTAATACTTTTCCGGATTTTTTCAAACTATCTAAAATTATACCCATTTTCAAACAAGGGGATAGCACCCCCTACTGAGCGAGGGCCGTGGCAAATGCTTGTTCCGGAAGTCGTTGTATCCAGTATACAACTTCTTCCCGTCCAAGTGATTGCGCACGCGTTAAGGAATACCTCAGTACCGATTGCCGGGTGGCGGTACAAGTCCGCCAACGGGCCACTTTAGGTCTATTTAACATCACTAATGCGTAAAAAGAAGGTGGTAGACAAGGACCAGTCGACCGAGGCAGTACCACCCGCTAGCTTTTCCCAGGGTGTCTTATAAATGTCCGCATGTTTCCACACCTAAGCTATGCAGTCGGTTATCTACCAAAACAAAGAAATTAATGACGATGGATCCCTCGAGCACTAAAAACTCCGGACGTAAACTCACTCCACTCTCGGAATGTCCGGGTGGAGGGTGGGCTCGAGGGAACAACATCGAAGATAAAATTTGTTTTTCGAACATCTGCGGGATCAACAGCAACATTGATGCTGTTCATCACTACCTGCAATCCAATCGTCCCGCCGTGTTTTTCTTGGCGGAGACAAAAATCTCAGAGGTTGCACCGATTAACCATCTCAACTTCCCAAACTACGAGGTGCACTCCAATCTGAGAAAGAACGGGGGAGTTGTGGCTTTTGTCCGCAGCAGTCTTTCCTGCTCCAGGGATCTTTCTTTGGAATCAGACCGGGAGGACATTATGTGGCTTCGCCTCAACTCCAAAACATCACCCAAATTTATTTGCTGCCTTTATCGCTCTCCCTCGAACCATAACTGGGATGACCTACTCGAATACCTCGCCGTCCAGATCGACTTCCTGAACATCAATCACCCCGCTTCAGAGGTAGTTCTTCTCGGTGATTTCAATGCCCATAATGAGCTTTGGTTGGGCTCAAATAAGACCGATGCAGCAGGTCGTGCAGTCGAAGCGTTCGCTCTTACTCAAGGGCTGACCCAGCTGGTGACGAGCCCTACTTTTTTCCCCCGCGTTTCGTCACACGCCAGTAGCCTGCTGGATCTCTTTCTGACCACGCATCCTGCCCCTTACAGCACTGCCGTCCTGTCCCCCCTGGGTAACTCAGATCACGGTGTTGTGGAGGTTAGGTTTCGGTCAGAAGCCGCTGTGGCCGCAGAAACTCGCACAGGCCGCAAAACTTGGCATTACGGACATGCCGACTGGGAGGGGCTCAGAGACTTCTTCTCTAGCTTTCCTTGGAGAGATGTCTGTTTCACTGACGCGGATGCGTCGACTGTCTGTTCTTCAATAACCGAAATTATCCACGTCGGAATGGAGGAATACATCCCTCACACAGTGAAAGTTCCTAAACCAGGGTCCAACGGCTGGTTCAACAAATCGTGTGACACTGCTCGCCAGCAGAAGATCAAAGCCCACAGAACCTACTTACAAAACCCCACTGTAGAGAACAAACAAGCCGACGTCGAGTCCAGAAACAAATATAACGAAGCGGTTCGCAATGCCAAAACCCAGCATGATATAAAAGTTAGGCACAGGGTAATGTCGCAGCGCAATGGCAGTCGGTCTTTCTGGACGCTGGCCAAGCAGATTGAAAAGAACTTCTCACACAGTAGCCTTCCACCACTTACGTGTCAGGATGGAACTATTGTATTCGACTCAAAGGCCGAGGCGGAAGTGCTAGCCAAGATCTTTGCTGCCAACTCCACCATGGACGTCCCCACCAACGCCCAAGTGCCGTCAATTCAAAGGGTTCCCCACACTATGCGGGAGGTAACATTCAGGCATAAGACCGTAAGACGAGTGCTTTTGTCGCTCGACATCAACAAAGCTTCTGGTCCGGACTTGATTCCTGCCATTGTACTGAAGAGATGTGCAGCTGAGCTTGCTCCAGTTCTTTCGCGTCTCTTCCAGATATCTTATGAATCCGGCACCTTCCCAGAAAACTGGAAATTTGCTCATGTACAGCCCATCCCAAAAAAGGATCTAAAACCGACCCTTACAACTACAGGCCTATAGCTCTGCTTTCTGTTATCAGTAAAGTGATGGAGAGGTGCATAAATCGCGAGCTTCTGGACTACCTCGAACGTCACAGCTTGATTAGCGACAGGCAGTACGGTTTCCGGCACCAACGATCCACAGGGGACCTCCTAGCATACGTCACGCAACTGTGGAGTAAACTCATCCAGTCTCATGGTGAGGCTCATGTCGTTGCTCTTGACATCACGAAAGCGTTCGATCAGCTGTGGCACGCTGCCCTCTTGAGCAAACTTCCATCCTACGGCCTCCCAGAAAAGCTTTGCAGATGGGTGGCTGACTTTATCTCTGGCCGCAAGATATCCGTCGTAATTGACGGATTCTCCTCTTCATCCCACAACGTCAACGCGGGTGTTCCCCAGGGATCGGTCTTGGCTCCAACACTGTTTCTCTTACATATCAACGACCTCCTTTCCTGCACGATCAACCCAATCCACAGCTTCGCTGATGACAGCACTCTACATGCAGGAATTCAGAGTGACAAGCCGATGTCTGCCGCTGAGCTGGAAAAAAGAAGACTAGCGACGACTTCTTCTCTGACAAGAGACCTGGAGGCTATCACTGCTTGGGGACGCAACAATCTTGTACAGTTCAATGCTTCCAAAACACAGTACTGTACTTTGACGAACAAAAAGCGTCCTAGCGCTCATACAGTTTCGATGGACGGTCGAGTTCTACCAAAGAGCCATTCATTTCGGCTCTTCGGAGTCCAGATCACCGAGGACCTGATCTGGCACGAACACATTTCTTCAATAGCTGCAGCTGCTGGGAAAAAGCTAGGCTATTTGTTTAGGGCTAAGAAGTACTTTTCTCCGCATGACCTTCTCAGTCTATACAAGGCCCAGATAAGGCCTAGCCTCGAGTATTGATCACACATTTGGGGTGCTGCCGCCCCGACTACATTGTCCATCCTCGATGCTGTCCAGAGGAGGGCGGTCCGACTGATCGATGACTCTTCTCTAACAGACAGTCTCGGGACTCTTTCGCACCGGCGGGCCGTCGGCGATCTAGCTCTTTTCTATCGCTACACCAACGGGCTTTGCTCCTCAGAGCTCTCTTCCATGATGCCGCCGCGCGATGTGCCTGCCAGACAGACCCGCCTGACTTCGGCGTCCCATCCTAACCGTGTCAAACTTCGTACATCCAGAACTGGCCGATACGACCGCTCCTTTGTCCCGAGAGTGTCTAGATTGTGGAACAAACTACGGGAGGAAGCTTTTCCCAGTCCTACTAACCTTAGGCAGTTCAAAAATCGTATTAACAAAATTTCTTTGGGATCATCATAGCAGCCGCGGTGTTCCGGCATTTAGGCTTCTGCCTGCGCGGCTGTTTCGATATATAAAAAAAAAAGCGAAGAGTTATGCAACTACAGGCCCATTTCCTTAAACCTATTTTTGCGAAAATTTTGGAATTATTGTTGAAAGATCAAATTAATGAATACTTTGAAGCTAATAATTTATTTTGCTCAACACAGTTTGGTTTTAGGAAAAATAGTTCCACCACATCAGCTATTAACAGTTTTATTCAGTTTGTAAACGAGACTTTTGAAAACAACCTATATGGCGCAGCATGTTTGTTGGACTTGTCCAAAGCTTTTGATTGTGTTCAACACGGCATCCTGTTGGAAAAACTCCCTTTTTATAACTTTCATGAAGCATCCACTGCAATTATTAAATCTTACTTGGGTAATCGACGCCAATTTGGGGTACCGCAAGGCTCGGTATTGGGACCTATTTTATTTTTAATTTACGTCAATGATATGACTAACTATAACGTGAATAATAACTTAATCCTATTCGCTGATGACACTACCTTGATGAATAGCAATGCCTCTTTAGCCTCATTGATATTCGACTCTGAGGCTCATAAAAGAAAACTAGCAAACTGGTTAACCGCTAGTAAGTTGACCATCAATGAAACCAAGTCTCAGATGATTATTCTTAGCTTGAGGCAGCACGATACTAATACACTAAAGTCCGTGAAGTTACTAGGAGTCTACATTGTCGTGGGAAACTCACGTAATCCATGTTCTCGATGCACTAGCAAAATATATATATTTGATAAGGAACTTGAAACAAAATGTCTCTCAGTCAGTTCTTCTTCTAAAATATTATTCCTACTTTCAATCAAGAATTTCATACGCATTGTTAAACTGGGGTCACTCGGCCCATTCGTCAAACGTTTTTGGATTACAACGACGTTGCTTGCGGTACATTGCTGGCCTCAAATACACGGAACCTTGCAAGGAAGCTTTTATAGAATTGAAAATCATGACAGTATCTTCTCTTTACATCTTCACGTGTATGATGTATATAAAGACTAACCTGAGCCAATATACTACCCACAGTTGTGTCCACAGTTATAGAACCAGAAATATGGATAAAATCTTAGTACCTCATAGCCGTATCCAAACCATCAGGAACGGCACAAACTATTATGGGATAGTTTTTTATAACCTGTTGCCGGACCGTATAAAGAAACTGGATGCGAAAGTTTTTAAAAATAAAATTAATGCTTATCTGACTACTAAAGCATTTTACTCGATCAACGAGTATTTGAGCAATAATTTTTCAGACTTGTCGGATTGTTAGCAAATATAACAGTGTTCCTACACCTGGGATCCTCTAGGCTCCTTGAACTTTCTACTAAGTCATCTGGTAAATTTTTATATCAACATTTCATATGTCTTACCATTTTAACGTATACAGGGTGACTTCGAAGTTGAGTCATTTATTTTAACAGTGAGTAGATCTGATCAAAAGAAATGTTTTTTTCCTTTACCATTTTTCTGGTAAAATTAAAGTAACAAAGTTATAGCCCTTTGGAAGTTTGAATACAGCCCTGTCTCAATAATAATATGTGCTCGTGTTTGGCGACAACGGATATAATTCGCCTTATCGGTTCATCGCATCGGAAACAAAAAAGCGAAAGAATTTGGAACGATGTTTTTACAATTATTTCATTCAGTTGTAAACAGTCAGTGTCAGTCGGTAGTGGATAGTGGTGTCTGTTACGTGACTCAAACGGAATAAAAAATGGCACATGTTTATGCGGATCGGTTTCCCAATCGAGTGCAACCAACCCCTCGTGCCTTTGTTAATGTAGTACAACGGGTTCGTGAATCATTTGACTTAAGACCTCACATATGGACGGCATGCCGGTGCTCCAAGACCTCACGATCAAATACAGGTCCGCACTGAAATACTTGTCGGGAGGATACTTTATAAAACAAGGTAACATTTTTTTTTTATTTTTACACACATATTTTGGTTTATCTTCCTTCTACAATCATTATCTGAAAATTAATGACTCAACTTCAAAGTCACCCTGTATATGTGTATATATGTGTGTGTGTGTGTAGAAGTAAACATACGTATTGTGGTTAAATGAATATGCGTGTATCTATGTACGAATATATGTCCTCCTGTTTTTACAACTTATATGGACTTGCTGTATCTGCTTTTATTGAATCATAATGTCATAAGTTGATGTTTTTCTGTCTAATTTGAACATCGGTATTTTGTCAGACTGCTTTTTGTACTATTTTTTTTGACTTGTGTAAACACGCTGGTGTACTTAACACAAATAAAGAATTGAATCGAATTGATGTACCTATTAAAGTCTACTTTAAGCTTTAAATCAATAAATCTTCAAAACCACTGAACTGAAGCTCATGTATTTTACATCATTATAAAGGGAATTGAAAGACCTTTAAAATAAGGTATCACTCGACACCCTTTCCATTTAAGATTTTAGGGTTGGTGTCACCCCCGCCCAGGGGGCTGAACGTGTTAACGTGATTTTTTGCCAAACTTGTGTCCCTCTCGAAAACAAAATCGACGGGTCTGAGTGTTTCTCCAAAAAAAAAAAAAAAAAAACTGAGCTGCCAGTAAATGCGTCTGTTTCGTTTTCGATGCGTCCAAGAAGTGACCTATTTAGATTACTAGACAATAGGTTTCTTCCACCACCTGCAAAAGTAAAACAAACAGTTGATGACTTGGTTTTGGATGAAGGAGGGCAATTTCTTAATATTTCAATTTAGCTCTACGCTTAAGTGCTTCACTCAAAGATTTCCTGCAAATGCCCTACGATTATTTTTATCCGACGGTAAAATTGAGGCTATCAAGTCGAACATGCAAAACGTGTAATCTTTACCATGCTTCCGTCAAGTCACTAAATCGTCACATCGAAAATATCCATAAAAAAGTAAACACGCACACTGATAGGAAAGTTAGACCTGTAAGAGTCGCTGCTCGTCGTGCTAATGAACTGATGTGCATTATTCAAAATTTAGAGCACCATAATGTTGAATGGCTCGATGAGAACGACGTAGACATTCCAAAATCCAATGAAACCGAGCAAACTCACAAGCAATCGAAGCAATCCAATGTCATCGAAAACTTAGAATCATGGATTCGGGTTTCATGGACTGAACACTGTTAATTTGAATTTAATATATGTACCAAAAATTTAAAATAAGTTTGTTATGTTAGTAAGATGTAATATTTTTGTCCTTTACTCTATGTTGAATAACGTATCAGTAAAATATAAACTGTATCCTAAATCTATTTTCTTATTTTTCAAATTATAATTATAACGTTATAATTATAATATAAAAAAAACAATACATTAATTGACAAATGTTTACGTAAGCATGGGGGGAGGGGGTAAGCGCTTTGCTTACTTTTGCTGACAAGGGGGATGCGGGGGTAAATAATCGTAATAAATCTGCTTACGTAATACTTGAACGGCCCCTTACGTGTAACTATCTACTTTACCTCCCTCTTAGGAACGCCAATGGTTAATTTGACAGGCGAGTTTTGAGTACGTATCCCACTTGGCATCATCCACCTTCAAGCTCGTTAAATCGGCTGTGGAGTTGAACGCAAAACGCAAATACTCAGCTCGGCAGCAATTATTTGTTCACAATTAAAATTTCAGGCATATTAACCCTTTCGCCGTTTCGCGGTACACGTCGGCCTACGGATTACCTTGTTTACTTGAACTTCGCTGCTCGGATGTTTTCTCCCTTGATGGGCGTTTTGCCGGCTAGCACGGGTAGCCGGCCCAAATAGACTCGTGGACAAGTTGCTTTGAAATATGGGAAATTTTACATAAATTCAAATATACTAAGTGACATATAAATCCGAACACCCAGTTTAAATGGTTTTATTTTAATAAAAGTTGGCGAATGTATTTATCTTACTGTAAATAACAAGTGAAAAAATTTTCAGCCTTATCAGTTGGACATTCCGGTTTTTATACTGCTTTTTTTTAATTCACTAACGCTCTAAAAATGAATATTTCAGCCACAGTAAAGAATCAACGTTGGCGGATTTTGGTTCTTGACATCCTTTACGATCGGTTACGATGCCTAGAGTACGGAGACCTGTACGATTTCGTCAACTTAGTGAGTTTGATAGGGGCCGTATAGTGGGACTTCGGGAAGCTGGACTTTCTTTTCGGGCAATTGCAGTTAGAGTGCAAAGAAGTGTAGATACTGTGGTTAGGTGTTGTCAGGCATGGCTTCGAGAAGGCCGTACGCAAAGAGCAAGGGGCACTGGACGCCGCCGTAGATCAACAGACCGTGAAGATCGCCGCCTAAGATTATTGGCCTTAAGGGACCGTTTCTCCACTACCAGGTCCATTGCAAATGAATGGTTTGCAGAACACGGAAGACCTATTGGCATGCGAAGTGTTTACCGACGAATGAGAAGTTTTGGCTTGTTTTCATACCGGCCACACTAGGTCGTCCCTTTAACTCGAGAACACCGACGTAATCGCCTTGAGTGGTGCAGACAACGGTCACTCTGGGATCATGAATGGAACAGTATTGTCTTTAGTGACGAGTCCCGCTTTTGTTTAGGCATGCACGATGGTCGTGCCAGGGTTAGAAGGCGACGTGGTGAAAGGAGGAATCCACAGTTTTTTGTTGAAAAACATGTTCATCACACTGTTGGAGTTATGGTTTGGGGTGCTATAGCTTATGGTTCCAGGTCACCTTTAATCTTCATCAGAGGTAACATGACCGCGCAGCGTTATATCCACGAAGTTCTAGAACCCCATCTTTTACCCTATCTTGACACCCTGGCAGATCCAACTTTCCAACAAGATAATGCCCGACCACATGTTGCAAGAGTTACAATAGACTTCTTTCAACATAATGATGTCACATTGTTACCATGGCCACCAAGATCTCCCGACTTATCCCCAATTGAGCACGTGTGGGATATGATGGGTAGGAGATTGCTCAATTTGCAACGTCCTCCTCAGACTCTAGAAGCTCTTCGAGAGGAGTTGGTGGTTGCCTGGAATCAGATACCACATGAGGACATTGACCACCTGATCAGAAGCATGCCTAGGCGCGTTGGAGAATGCGTAGCACATCAGGGTGCATCCACACATTATTAAAGGTCAAAGGGCTTTAAAGCAGTGCAATCATTTTGAAATCTTTATCATTTACTTATTATGCTTCATTAAGTACTTATACAAAATTTTATTAAAATAAAACCATTTAAACTGGGTGTTCGGATTTATATGTCACTTAGTATACATACAGTTTGTTTTTTTTTTCTTTAATAAACTGCGTTTATTATTACTAATATTAATTGACAAAGACTGAGTTTGTTTTTTCTTGGAGATTTACAGCCATCTTACCTCCCATCCTCCCATATCCCACTCTTCAGTTGGAAGTTTTATTAAATATTATTTATTAAAATAAAACCATTTAAACTGGGTGTTCGGATTTATATGTCACTTAGTATATTTTTGATAATAATATCAATATTAAATCGACTCAGTATGAGTGTGTTTGATTTCTTTTCCTCAACATCTGATTTAAAATTTCTATTCTACTATCACAAATTTTAATACGGTCCTGTTTAAAATTTGCCCAATCAAATGCTGTCCGACAACTGGAAACTAGCTGGCCCTAGTAGCCCCTTCTATAAGAATACTGGCAAGGAGCACCCATTTAATTAATATTTTTTTATAAAATTACAGAAATATCTATAAGCAATGTACTCGTTGTTGGCGAAAAGTTAACAACATATATGATTACCTCCAAAAGCATTAGTTGCGTTATCCAACACAAACTTCGTAATTACCCTTTGTAAGTATTATACCAAACTGTCCACCCCGCATAAACATCCATCACGTTGTTATCAGAACGTTCCAGTTCAAGTTCAAATGCATTCGAGGCAATCCAAATACAACCAAAGACTCACAACGTAAATAAGAGTTACTGGCTAGCTCTCGGTCGATACTTCGCAGCATTAGTGGATTTTCGCACCCATTTTTGAAGGCGTAATAAAATCGTTGGGTAACTGTCAAAAGTTACATTACCGATTTTTACACCCGCGCATATACTAAGTGACATATAAATCCGAAAACCCAGTTTAAATGGTTTTATTTTAATAGAATTTTGTATAAGTACTTAATGAAGCATAATAAGTAAATGATAAAAATTTTAAAATGATTGCACTGCTTTAAAGCTCTTTGACCTTTAATAATGTGTGGATGCACCCTGATGTGCTACGCATTCTCCAACGCGCCTAGGCATGCTTGGTCAATGTCCTCCTGTGGTATCTCACTCCAGGCAACCACCAACTCCTCTCGAAGTGCTTCTAGAGTCTGAGGAGGACGTTGCAAATTGAGCAAACTCCTACCCATCATATCCCACACGTGCTCAATTGGGGATAAGTCGGGAGATCTTGGTGGCCATGGTAACAACGTGACATCATTATGTTGAAAGAAGTCTATTGTGACTCTTGCAACATGTTGTCACGCATTATCTTGTTGGAAAGTTGGATCTGCCAGCGTGTCAAGATAGGGTAAAAGATGGGGTTCTAGAACTTCGTGGGTATAACGCTGCGCGTTCATGTTACCTCAGATGAAGATTAAAGGTGACCTGGAACCATAAGCTATAGCACCCCAAACCATAACTCCAACAGTGTGATGAACATGTCTTTCAACAAAAAACTGTGGATTCCTCCTTTCACCAGGTCGCCTTCTAACCCTGGCACGACCATCGTGCATGCCTAAATAAAATCGAGACTCGTCACTAAAGACAATACTGTTCCATTCCTGATCCGAGAGTGACCGTTGTCTGTACCACTCAAGGCGATTACGTCGGTGTTCTCGAGTTAAAGGGAGGACCCAGTGTGGCCGGTATGAAAACAAGCCAAAACTTCTCATTCGTCGGTAAACACTTCGCATGCCAATAGGTCTTCCGTGTTCTGCAAACCATTCATTTGCAGTGGACCTGGTAGTGGACAAACGGTCCCTTAAGGCCAATAATCTTAGGCGGCGATCTTCACGGTTTGTTGTTCTACGGCGGCGTCCAGTGCCCCTTGCTCTTTGCGTACGGCCTTCTCGAAGCCATGCCCGACAACACCTAACCACAGTGTCTACACTTCTTTGCACTCTAACTGCAATTGCCCGAAAAGAAAGTCCAGCTTCCCGAAGTCCCACTATACGGCCCCTATCAAACTCACTAAGTTGACGAAATCGTACAGGTCTCCGTACTCTAGGCATCGTAACCGATCGTAAAGGATGTCAAGAACCAAAATCCGCCAACGTTGATTCTTTACTGCGGCTGAAATATTCATTTTTAGAGCGTTAGTGAATTAAAAAAAAAGCAGTATAAAAACCGGAATGTCCAACTGATAAGGCTGAAAATTCTTTCACTTGTTATTTACAGTAAGATAAATACATTCACCAACTTTTATTAAAATAAAACCATTTAAACTGGGTGTTCGGATTTATATGTCACTTAGTATATTACGAAAACAAAGGCGAACATAACGTATGCATCAAAATCGAGAGGCATAATAAAAAGCTTCGAACTTAGCTGGAAAGCTCGAAAGCTTGGCAATAAAGGTCGCCCTTACAACAATATGGTCCTCGGTGCAATGCATCCTCAGTGTTGACTGGCTGTTGAGGTATAAACAAATTTCCGTGCGGGAGCTGACGCGCACCTATCCGCTTTATGGGGCGGCGCCTGAGACCCCGGCAACGCCCGCCTCCAAACGCTTGCCGCCGACACACTGCCTCCAACTTCAAACCCGTTCGAACTCCCGTCGCGAATGCATCTGTGCGTCAACTTCGCGCTTCATAGCCATGGAACCTGTCGATAACCAGCACTTGGCCGAGGAATACGTTCAGGATTTCGTCCTTGACCATTTGGAAGAGATAGCGGTGAAGCGAGAAGATAAGCGCCAGCTGGATTCCGAGACGACTTGGATCCCCGCGGAGCCAGCCGCCAAGAGGCTCTGCAGAGACCAGTTCTGGGACGACAGAACCTACCCGGCGTCTCCCGAGTCTTCGATGTACGGCCAACCGCCTTCCTTGATGAACATGCCTATCATCAACGATCCAGGGACACCGCCGGATACACCTCCGGACCAATCTCCGCATGGCTGTAGACAACCTGGACCTATGAACCAGATGATGTGGTTTCCTAACGTTCGTATGGAGCCTCAACCGCTAGATCTTCGCCCTTTGCATGTCATGGGAGATGAACCGGACTGGGAGAGACGCGATTACGTTCCATCAGGCTTGAGCTTCGAACCAACCGTTCCTGTCGTCCACCACGTCCGATCTCAATCCGTGTGTTCCAAGACTTCTAGATTGAGCCGCAGCAACGGATATTCCACGTCAGCTACCCCTACATGTCTCGAACAGATCGGTATTACGGACGATCTGCTGACCAAAATATCGGTGCGAGACCTGAACAAACGCCTACATGGTCTGCCCAGAGACGAAATCACCAGAGTGAAGCAAAAGCGGAGAACTCTGAAGAATCGCGGATACGCGCAGAATTGCAGGACGAAGAGGCTTTGCCAACGCCAAACCTTGGAGGAGATGAACAAGAAGCTCCAACAAGACCTCTCTATCAAGAACGAGGAACTGGCCAGGGTGACTCAAGAAAGAGATCTTCTGAGGCATCAACTAGAGAGGCTGACGCAAAGCGGCGCCGAAAGTGGGTACAGCAGTATGAATAGCAGCATGAACCTCAATTCGGATGGTCAAAGTTCGCCGGAAATATACCTATGACACCATTTTCCGGGTCGGAGGATTGCCTGACTCCCGGTCCCACGATATAACTGACTCAGCGTACCAGTTACATCAAAAATCCAGTGATTGTAGTGATGTGATAGACGGTTTCAAGGAACATGGACCTATCACACCATGTGTTAATGAAGCTACACTCCAATTTACAATATCTCTGTGATGAAGTTGGAAGACGTTTCTGCTCCAAGTGGATAACAGTGCTCTGTTGGAGTGGCTATATAATCGGTTAACACTATTCAGTATTTGCCTCAGAGGCGTCGATGGATTCCAGGATTGACCAGAACCTGGACGTTTCCAATGTGAAGGTCAAACATTCTTTCTTGTCGGAGACGAAGTTTTTGAGAGAGTGTTAAAGTGCGTGGTGAAGACTATAAACAGTATTCATGATAGTGTGATCTTAATCGTTAGGGAGAACCGATCTATTGATGCAACATTTTTGTGCAAATGTAGACAGTGACAAAGATTTGGCGATTTAGATTAAGTTGAGGTGAGTTTACAGATTACTGGCTTTTGTATAATATATTAGGAAGTGTTTTAGAGAAACTACTTAAACTACGAAAAATAGTTTCGTTGTACTGTCAATCATTGATAGCTTGTATTGAGTTTATGGGGTTGTTTATACATGTTTCTTTTAAAGCTTTCAGTGATTTTCTTACATGTGATTTGTTGTTTCAATTTTAAGAGAAATTGCTATCAAAATTCTCTAAAACACTTCCTAGTAAGAACTAGGCATTTTAGATACGAAGCTCAAATAGTCCTGATATTTTCAAAAAAATGGGATATATTTTTATTTGTGAAAACCCAAAAGGCAACTATCTTTCATTCTGCAAATATGTTTTTTCTAGCTTTCTATCAATAATCCTTATACACAATATATTGAGCAGGCAGTAAATTGGCAATATTTCTAGGACAGAAAACAAAACGCTGCTATACCTCAAAGTCTTACAAAATATAAATAAGAAACCATAACAACGAATATCGACTCAAAATTTCATACACAATTTTCTGTGACTAAACCGAATTTTGTTTATTGTATTTCAATTCAAAACCCCGAGAATACGTTTGGGGTAGAAAGTAGGTCCAAGAATAACGCAAAAAGTTTCTACAGGCATGGGCCTTAAATGTCGAAAAACAGACTGTTGGAGTCCAAAAAAAAGTTAATACCTCAGGATTCGATAAAAGTGTTGGCTTGGAATTTTGTACGTATATAAAAAAAATCGGCGAAAATTACACCAGTGGCGTAGACAGTGGGATATTTTTCACCACAAAAAGGAAAATGCAAATATTTTGAAAGATAACTTGTGACATTACAATTTTCTTGTTTGTGAGACCATGCAATTTGTATAACAATGAATATTTGAGACAAAATCGCCATAAAAGACATTGGATGTTTTAGAGGAAATGTGCGCTCCTTTTTTTCCTACACGCCCAGGTCCCCTGCCGTCATAATTGTCTTAAAAGCGTTGCCTAAGCATAAGCAGATTCCTAAACCCACCACTGATTTCATTTTCAAAACATGCTCAAGTTCGTGAAATCTGAGATGGAAGATTGCACCTCGACTCACAATTTGACAGTTATTTGAAAAATATTCATGTTTTTACATTTATAAACTTTTGGATACGTCTTCTGCTCCAGAAATATTGCCACTACGTGTCGAATCTGTATAATCTGGAATGTGAAGGACATATATTTGAGGCTTAGATTAAAAGCTTACAAAATATATTTTTTGACAAAGAACGTCTATCCAAAGTAGCCTAGCAGAACAAAAATATGTAGAGGTAAACTCACCACGAGACCAAAGTTTGCAGAATATACGAGATATTTAAACCGACGAGTCTTGAACGTGTTAAGTAGGCAAGCCGAAATGTTCTTAAACATTGGATTCCATTATTGAGAAAAGAGCTAAGAGGTTTCCCAGGCAATAAATTAATCATTAACGAAAATCAGAAGACGAATTAGCTTTCATTTTTTGAAAATATTCGAATGATACCCTTATCTGGGGGTTGAAATGACCCCAAAATCTAATGACGTAACATTTTTTCGGAGTCTTAATTTCCCCTTTATTAATATAATTTTTTTTTGAATAGTTTTTAAAATTAGTTTTTATTTCTCGAAATTTCCCAATAATCCCTTAGGAACAAAAAGTAACATTGATAAAATTCCATTCCACCCCTATTTTACTTTTAAAGATATTGCATTATTTCACCAAATTTAATACGATAATTAATTTCAATAATAAAACAGGTAAAAACATAAAAAAGTTGCAACATATTTAGAGATATGAGCATTAGTTTATTATCCAAAATAATTGATTTATGTGTAATAATATCGGAAACTCGAAATCTTGGGGTGGTTTCAACCCCTTTACAGAGATAATTACAAACAGCCTCTTTCGATGTTTTATAAGATTGAATTTGAAGTCGCGGAAACCTTTTCAGTTTTATTTTCAAGGCCAGAATCCAATGCGCAGAAGGCTTTTTTGGGTCTGCTCTTTGGAGTGATGAAATTGACGCATTTTTTGACGTAAAAATGACAGTTGAAAACATCAAAATTGCGACTAGGCACCAATTTGGAGCATTTTTAAAAGGAATCGAAGGTCAATTAATACCTCCTTTTGAAGCTGTTGAAGGGCACTTCATAAATATAGAATATAAATTCAATACCTTTGAAAATGGCGGTCAAATTTCATCAAAACTATATAGTTTTTCATTCCTACGATACTATGTAATAAAATAAAGAACGGAACGGAATTTCCCATATTCAGAAAAATGTTCAGCCATTTGAAAGACAAATGACTGATATGCAGCTTCAAAATAAGGTGTCACATGACCACCCGTTCGATTAAATGCTCCAAGATGGCGCATAGTCGCCATTTTAAAATTTTCAACCACCACCTTTGCGTTTCATTGCCCCAAATTTTAGTTTGTGAACGTAACCCAAGTAGGCACTTATTTTTTTCCTGAAAATTTGCATCTTGAAATTGAATATCTCGTAATATCTGGAACGTTGAGCGTTCGAAGTTGTTTCGTTTATACGCAAATCTCTGCGCGAGAAGCATATCTGTTTAATTTTGATTTTTTCATTCTTATAATATTATATTTTTATATCAAACCGAGTCAGTTTTCGGACATCGGACGGTTGTGTTTTGAATGATATAATGAATATGTTATGTTATTATTGTAAATAATATTACATAGTAAGATTAAGTAAATATTGTTTCAAAATAAACCATTGTTTTATTTTCCCTGGAAGCGCCACAGTTTATTTCTATGGAAGAACACAGTTTATCCGTGTTAATATCCTATTGTCTTTTTTATTGCTATTTAGAAAAAAAATAAGTATTGAATAACTCAGTGCTGACTAAATAATATAGAATTATGCTAGAATGTTTTCAAAACATCGGAACGATTCACGGAAATATTCATTGGAAAACTAGTCCTTAAAAAAGTCCTTTATTTTGACATTTGATTTTTTAAAATTGGTTGATTCGTTTTTAAGAGAATTGGAGAAACCTTTATTTATCTTAATTTATTCAGTTCAGTCAGAAAAAAACCCGAAAATATCACTTTCAGGTTGGAGAGTAAACACAATAGATTTCAAATGGCCCCATTGAAAAAAGTTTAATGGCGTCAAATCAGGAGATCTAGCAGGCCATTCTATAGGCCCTCTTGTAGTACTGAGCCGTCTAAATGGAAACATACTAAGTGACATATAAGTCCGACCACCCAGTTTAAATAGTTTTATTTTAATAAAAGTTGGTGAATGTATTTATCTCACTGTAAATAATAATTGAAAAAATTTTCAGCCTTATCAGTTGGACATTCCGGTTTTTATACTGCTTTTTTTTAATTCACTAACGCTCTAAAAATGAATATTTCGGCCGCAGTAAAGAATCAACGTTGGCGGATTTTGGTTCTTGACATCCTTTACGATCGGTTACGATGCCTAGAGTACGGAGACCTGTACGATTTCGTCAACTTAGTGAGTTTGATAGGGGCCGTATAGTGGGACTTCGGGAAGCTGGACTTTCTTTTCGGGCAATTGCAGTTAGAGTGCAAAGAAGTGTAGACACTGTGGTTAGGTGGTGTCAGGCATGGCTTCGAGAAGGCCGTACGCAAAGAGCAAGGGGCACTGGACGCCGCCGTAGAACAATAGACCGTGAAGATCGCCCTTAAGGGACCGTTTGTCCACTACCAGGTCCATTGAAAATGAATGGTTTGCAGAACACGGAAGACACTATTGGCAAGTGTTTACCGACGAATGAGAAGTTTTGGCTTGTTTTCATACCGGCCACACTGGGTCCTCCCTTTAACTCGGGAACACCGACGTAATCGCCTTGAGTGGTGCAGACAACGGTCACTCTGGGATCAGGAATGGAACAGTATTGTCTTTAGTGACGAATCTCGATTTTGTTTAGGCATGCACGATGGTCGTGCCAGGGTTATAAGGCGACGTGGTGAAAGGAGGAATCCACAGTTGTTTGTTGAAAGACATGTTCATCACACTGTTGGAGTTATGGTTTGGGGTGCTATAGCTTATGAGTCCAGGTCACCTTTAATCTTCATGAGAGGTAACATGAACGCGCAGCGTTATATCCACGAAGTTCTAGAACCCCATCTTTTACCCTATCTTGACACCCTGGCAGATCCAACTTTCCAACAAGATAATGCCCGACCACATGTTGCAAGAGTCACAATAGACTTCTTTCAACATAATGACGTCACATTGTTACCATGGCCACCAAGATCTCCCGACTTATCCCCAATTGAGCACGTGTGGGATATGATGGGTAGGAGATTGCTCAATTTGCAACGTCCTCCTCAGACTCTAGAAGCGCTTCGAGAGGAGTTGGTGGTTGCCTGGAATGAGATACCACAGGAGGACATTGACCACCTGATCAGAAGCATGCCTAGGCGCGTTGGAGAATGCGTAGCACATCAGGGTGCATCCACACATTATTAAAGATCAAAGGGCTTTAAAGTAGTGCAATCATTTTGAATTTTTTATCATTAACTTATTATGCTTCATTAAGTACTTATACAAAATTTTATTAAAATAAAACCATTTAAACTGGGTGTTCGGATTTATATGTCACTTAGATATATTTCAGCCTTATCAAGTTTCCATCCTATTTGATTTGGTTTCCGATGGTTTCAGTCATAAGCGGATTGACGGTATATGCCAACATATTCTTGCAATATTTTCATTTTGAATGGATCAAATTTTGCGAAATGAAGTATTAGGATTTATTCTAAATGACCCCAAACTTCAACTTGAGCGGCTCTCCGATGATCACGTTTTTTATTCGCAACAGATCCAGTTTGAGTAAATTTTGTAACAAGGTCATTTCCACTCTTTCGGCTAGTGTCTAAACCATTTTGGAAGTAAAATCTAAATCAATAAATTAATTTTCACTATATCAAGGTTATCACAAAGTTAACTGAGAACAAATTAAATTATTTCATTCCATTAGCAACAAATAACTAAACAGGTATAACAATAAATACAGTTCGCCCAGGATATCTGCGGACTGCGGAAAAAAATTCGGGTTGTTATTTGGCTGTTGCCGCGTCTAATCTTCCGAATTGATGTTTATGTTGGTCGCTTCCGTTTTAAATTATGAACGAATTGTAGATTTGGCAAACTCTAGCGGGCAACATTGAAATAAAAAGTGACATTTTCGTGTGTTTTTATTTTATTCTAAACAAATAATAATATTTTTTTATTCACTCAATGTACAAAGATAACAAAAAAAATATGAGTAAATAAATATAAAATCAAAACAGGCCCAATAGAAGGCATCGCCTGTACATGGACCAATAAATTTAAGTTGAAACTGTAGAATGCAAATGACAAAAAGGACAAAAATTAGCTACAGTAGATTATGTATTTAGTTGATGTTCGTATTTATGAGTTTATGAATTTCATAAAATTTAGGCGCTAAATAGAGATATGATCGCTGCATTATAGATTTATGCGGTTGAGGAACTACTGTGCCACGAATTTTGTACCTGGTATAATGATTATGTTTAATTTTTTGGTCGGTGTTTACAAATTTATGGTAGTGAGTGATACTGTGTAAGAAATAAAGCTGTCTTATATCATACATTCGAACATCTGCGTATAATTTTTGAGTGGGATAAAGTTTCGGTTTTTTAAATATCATTTTTAGAATACTTTTTTGAAAAACATCTAAATTATAGATATGTGAGGAACATGCAGCTCCCCATGATAATATACCGTATGTGAGATGAGGCTCAATCAGTGCATGGTATAATGTTCGAAGATATTTTTCTGTCAATATATTCCCAAGGTATTTAATTTTGTAGGATACAAATTTAACTTTCTTTAAAATATAATTGACATGGATGTCCCATCGTAAGTGAGGATCCAAGACCACTCCAAGGTATTTTATGTTGGACACTCTATTAATTTGCATTTTTTGATCATTAATATTGAAGGAGAAATTTGTGTAATTTGGCAGATGTCTAGCATAAGATCCAAATGGTAAAAAATGTGTTTTAGAGTAGTTAATGCTTAATTTTCTACTGTTAAACCACCGAATAATTTTGATAAAATCATTTTCAATTACATTTTTCATATCAGACCAGTCAGTGCCTTCATATAATATTGCAGTATCATCTGCAAAACTAGTTATTTTGCCAACACAATTAATTTGGAAAATATCATTTAAATATATATTGAATAACAGCGGACCTAAGACAGTTCCTTGTGGGACACCACACTTAATATACATTTCTTTACTAAATGATCCTGATATCTGCACAGATTGTGGGCGATTTGACAAATAACTTTCGATCAGTGAGTACGCGTTTCCTCTGAAACCAATTCTCTCCAATGCTTCTAATAATAATTTGTGATTAACTTTGTCGAAAGCTTTCTTTAAATCAACAAAAATACGGATTGAAGGGATTCTGTTATCAATATTTCGATGTATTTGATTTACAATTTTAGTTATTGCGTCCGATGTAGCCTTCTCTTCTGTAAATCCATATTGATTTTCACTTAAAATTTTGAATTTTGTGAGGTATCGAATCATTCTAGTAGATAAAACTTTTTCAAAAACCTTTGCTACACTGGATATTATTGATATTGGTCTATAGTTGTTAACATCTGTTTTTGTTCCTGATTTATGTATCGGTATTATATTACCTTTTTTTAAAATTGAGGGATATATGCCAGAGTCAAAGCATTTGTTGATTAGGTAAGTGAGTGGTTCTGTTATGTCCTCGGCTATAATTTTCAAATGCTCGCTTTTAATACCATCGAACCCAGGACTTTTCCGATTTTTCAAGGACATAACAGTGGTGTATACTTCACATTGCTCGACTTTATCCAAAATAAATGAGTTCAAAGTTCTTTTTGGAGGCTGAGTATTTTGTACATTCGCTTGTATATTACTTGCTAAATTTTCGCCTATGTCAGTAAAGAATTGTACAAATTCATCGCATATCTGTTGAGTATTTTTTAATACTGTTCCCGATGTTGTATTTAACTCAGTGACACACTCTTTAACTTTTGTTTTCCCAGTAATCTCATCAATAGTTGTCCAAAGCCGCTTAGGATCATTTAAGTTATTATTCAATTTATTTAGGTAATGTTTTCGTTTGGTTTGCCTTACAAGCTCTATAAATTTATTTTTATATTGGTTGTAGCAGTCGGTATTCTCTGTAGTTGGCGTTAGTTTCATTACATTATATAGTCTTTCTTTTTCTATTGCCGATGTTATTAATCCTTTGGTAATCCAGGCATTTCTGCTTTTCTCTTTGTGACTAATTATTACTTTATTGGTACTAATATCTATTAGTTTTTTTATTTTCTCTATGAACAGTCCCGTTGCTTTGTCTATATTATTTATAGAGTATAATTGTTCCCAGGATTCTTGTTTGACATTTGATATTAGTTTTGAATTGTCGACAAAAAATTTGTAATTTTCCTGGTTGTTACTAACGGTAGGGATGTTAGAATGTTTTTCATTTGAAGATATCAGTAAAATAGTGGAGAAGTGGTCAGTAATATCACTTTCTAGGATTATTGGTATACAAGTAATTTTGTTGGATAGGTTTTTCACAAAGCAGTGATCTATACATGTGCCACTGATGGACCTTGTAGGTAGGTTTATATAGGACAGAAATCCGTTACTTGATAGGATATTCAAGTATTCATTTGTGATGGGATCATCGTCCAAAATATTTATATTGACATCTCCCAAGAAAATATGTTGCTTTAAATGAACTTTATTTTGATTTTGAAAAAAAAATTCGAAATTCTTTAAAAACTCGTGGGGTTCTGAACATGGCGGACGATAAATTGCAGATACCTCAATTTTGTTATGGTTAATTTGGATCATTATGTTTAAAATTTTGATTCCATCGGTGAAAGTGAATGTATCATGATTATATTGCAGTTTATTTCTTACAAAAACTATCACCCCATCGTTTCGGTTATAAGTGCCAAAGTTATACAGCGTGTCATATCCCTGCTGATTGAAGCAAGAAATATCAGCAACTTGCCACGTTTCAGTTAAAATTAAGATAAAAAAAGGTTTTTTAAATTTTTTCAAAAACGAATCGACTGAGAACTTCGAAAGACCTTTCAAACAAGCTATTACTTGATACCCCTTGGCATTTAAAAGTTTTAAGGGGATGACCCTGGGGGGCAGAGGGTCAAAAAACGACCTAATGTCACTTATCAAGATCGTAATACCCCTAAGGGCCTAAGATCTGAACTTTCTACTTGGGAATCAAACTTACGCAATGTATGCCAGCAGAATCAACCTATATTTTCTCGATCGCGATAAGCTAACTACTTAGTTGTTATCTCGTATAAAAAGTATAAACTGTTTAAGATCGTTCATCTGACCCGTAATCTCGAACTCGTCCGTCTGACATGTAAAAATCTCACACATGTTACTTTGAAAACTCATTAACTGTTCATTGATTCAATGAACTGCCGAAAGTTGATAAGATGCACATGCACATTACTTACAAACTTGGTTCATTGAGAAGCACATAGTAACACGATCCTGGAAAGCTGCTTAGAGAAAATTCGAGGTGCACCTTTGAAAAGTAAAGCTTCTAGTTCCAGAAGGCAGATCCCTTGGATTCATGTGGAAAATACTGCTCAGGGAAGCACTGTTCGACTGATCGATGTCTCTTTTCTAACGGACAGTCTCGGGACCCTTTCTCTTCTACCGCTATGTGTGTATGTGAGACGACCTGCGTAAGGAGGCTTTTCTCAGTACTACTAACGTTGGGCAACTGATTGATGACTCTTTTCTAACGGATAGTCTCGGGACCCTTTCTCTTCTACCGCTATATCGACGGGCTTTGCTCCTCAGAGGTCTCATGTTCGCAGGGTATCGAGATTGTGAGACAGTGCTACTAACGTTGGGCAGTTCAAAAAATGGATTAACAGAGTGGCTTTGAGTCTCGGATTAGTTACAATAAGACCATTGGGATCTCCGAAACTGTAAGAGATGCGAAGTCGCTCGAATGGGGACAAAGTTGTGTATTTAGGTAATTGAGAAAATGCCTGACCTTGTTCGTAGTGGGTTCTCAAAATAAATTGCGCATTGACACTTTTTCTCCTCCACAAAATTGCATAATTAGAATTTGAATATGTCACTTGACCTCCAGCATCAGCTTTTTTTTTTCTTCGATTTTTGCACAGACAAATAAAGTTTTTAATTCTAATATTCGACAACGCCAAAGGTATACTAAGTGTCATATAAATCCGAACACCCAGTTTAAATGGTTTTATTTTAATAAAATTTTGTATAAGTACTTAATGAAGCATAATAAGTAAATGATAAAAATTTCAAAATGATTGCACTGCTTTAAAGCCCTTTGACCTTTAATAATGTGTGGATGCACCCTGATGTGCTACGCATTCTCCAACGCGCCTAGGCATGCTTCTGATCAGGTGGTCAATGTCCTCCTGTGGTATCTCATTCCAGGCAACCACCAACTCCTCTCGAAGTGCTTCTAGAGTCTGAGGAGGACGTTGCAAATTGAGCAATCTCCTACCCATCATATCCCACACGTGCTCAATTGGGGATAAGTCGGGAGATCTTGGTGGCCATGGTAACAATGTGACATCATTATGTTGAAAGAAGTCTATTGTGACTCTTGCAACATGTGGTCGGGCATTATCTTGTTGGAAAGTTGGATCTGCCAGGGTGTCAAAATAGGGTAAAAGATGGGGTTCTAGAACTTCGTGGATATAACGCTGCGCGTTCATGTTACCTCTGATGAAGATTAAAGGTGACCTGGAACCATAAGCTATAGCACCCCAAACCATAACTCCAACAGTGTGATGAACATGTCTTTCAACAAAAAACTGTGGATTCCTCCTTTCACCAAGTCGGCTTCTAACCCTGGCACGACCATCGGGCATGCCTAAACAAAATCGAGACTCGTCACTAAAGACAATACTGTTCCATTCCTGATCCCAGAGTGACCGTTGTCTGCACCACTCAAGGCGATTACGTAGGTGTTCTCGAGTTAAAGAGAGGACCCAGTGTGGTCGGTATGAAAACAAGCCAAAACTTCTCATTCGTCGGTAAACACTTCGCATGCCAATAGGTCTTCCGTGTTCTGCAAACCATTCATTTGCAATGGACCTGGTAGTGAAGAAACGGTCCCTTAAGGCCAATAATCTTAGGCGGCGATCTTCACGGTCTGTTGTTCTACGGCGGCGTCCAGTGCCCCTTGCTCTTTGCGTACGGCCTTCTCGAAGCCATGCCTGACAACACCTAACCACAGAGTCTACACTTCTTTGCACTCTAACTGCAATTGCCCGAAAAGAAAGTCCAGCTTCCCGAAGTTCCACTATACGGCCCCTATCAAACTCACTAAATTGACGAAATCGTACAGGTCTCCGTACTCTAGGCATCGTAACCGATCATAAAGGATGTCAAGAACCAAAATCCGCCAACGTTGATTCTTTACTGCGGCTGAAATATTCATTTTTAGAGCGTTAGTGAATTAAAAAAAAGCAGTATAAAAACCGGAATGTCCAACTGATAAGGCTGAACATTTTTTCACTTGTTATTTACAGTAAGATAAATACATTCACCAACTTGGATCAAAATAAAACCATTTGAACTGGGTGTTCGGATTTATATGTCACTTAGTATATTTCAACGTCTATGGTCAACTAAAAATGCGAGGTACTGTATCGGGGAACCTATGCATACTAGAGGCTTGCGGCAAAAAAGTTCTTGTTAAAATGATTAAGAATCTGGAAAATAATGTCCAGTTTCTGAAATGAGCGCTAGGGGACATAACAGCAATCTTGAATTTAAGAAAGTGATGTTTCTGTGAATTCCGCTATATTGACTTGACCACAAAAAAACATATTATCTTTAATGTCGAGGATAATTTGAACTTTTTTGTTTGACAATTTTTGCTGTATCTGTAAAAATAAAATGGTGGGGGGTATTTAAAGGTTTCACGTAAAAAACACCCTGTATCTTCTGAGCCGATTTCAACAAACTTGTAAAGTTGGAAAGAGATAATCTTGGGCTACAAATGTTTTAATATTTGCAATTTTGTTAGTTTCATGTGTGACCACTGGAGGGCTTTTTTGAAATTCCGACATAAATGTTTAATATTCTCAAAAAAATTAAATGCATTCTTCTCAAAAAGTAGCTAAATGATGTCTAAGCAACCTCACGAAAACTGCATCTCGATATCTGGTTCCTAACCCAAAATTTAGGCTGCAAGAAATTTTATACGGAAAGTTTTATTTTCCAAACTATTGTTTCTGGAATTTCTTTTTATTATCAAGTTGTGGCGCTAAATAGGACCGATTTAAAAAAGGAAGGTTTTTCTTGCCCCAGTATAAAAAACTTTATCTGAAGTCACTTGAAATAGCATAAAAACCTTTGGTCGGCGCGTCCTTTGTAATTTCATGACGTATCATAGGCGTGCGGTCATTTATTTAGAACGATAATAATAATGTTTTTATATCACAATAAATGGATTTTACTATCTTCTTATTTTTTTGATTTGGGATAAAAAATACTTATATTGGGAGTTTAATTTATGTTGACTGAAAGTTAAGAAATGGAAAAATTACAGAATTCCAACGTTTGACATAGGCAAATATTTACATAGCAGGTAGGTATATAAAAAGGTATAAAAAGACTTACATTATAGGTATTTATATATCATCCTCGCCTTCGGAGATGTCGCTAGAGTCATCTTGTAGAGGAATTACAACGGGATTTACAGGAGGCAAAACACAATACTCATTTTCTTTTTCAATAATATGCCTAGAACACTGCTTCCATAGGTCTGTGGCAGCAATATGAGATACTGCATCTCTTATTGTAGCCAATAGCGATTCACTTAATTGAGGGGTCTGATTATGTTTTCTTACTTTTTTTTAAAGCAGCCCAGACCAACTCAATCGGGTTAAAAATGCAGTAATAGGGAGGTAGACGTAATACTTCATGGCCATTTTGCTGAAGCAGATTGTCAACAACATACTCTTTTTCAAATTTTTGTCTTTTAATAAGATCCAATAATATGGCTTTGGTTGATTTTTGTGGTATTTCCATTCCCTTATCCTTCATAAAATCAATAATGTCTTGTTTTTTTGTGCCTGTATTCGGAATTTTGTTTTTCTGTCGGGAATGGTATGGCGCATTGACCATAATAATCACTGAATTTGGGGAAATGTTTGGTATTAACTGCTGCTCTATCCACTTTTCAAATAAGTCGGAGGTCATGTCCTCATGATAGTCGGCACATGATTCTTTGATATTTTTGGCAGATAACAGCAAGGCATTAGGTATAAATCCATTTTCACTGCCAGCATGGAGAATAATGATTCGTTTTCCACGGTTGCATGGTGCATTTAAAATGCACTTGTTGCTGTCGTCAACCCAGCCGTACTGCACAACATCATGGGTATCATACTACGTTTCATCCAGGTAAATCAGATTTCTTTTCTGCTCTCTATAGATTTTAACTTTGTGCAAAAATTCTTGGCGCAATTCAACGATTCGAGACGACTCCATAATCACCATTCTTTTATCTAATTTTTTGTATTGAAAACCACACAGTTTTACAATACAGTGCAGTGAGTCTAAGCATTTGTAATTATAAAAATCTTCAGGATAATCTTTTAATTTATCCCGTATCATTTCCACCGTGGGCACCAAATTTTCTTTATAAAATCCGTATATTATACGACGAATATCTTCCTGAAAACCCACGTCTATTCTTTTTAATTTTTGCCCTATGCGCTTTCTGTGGAAGGAATGGTTGACTACATCTCCCCTTTTTATAACCCGATAAATGGTAGACCGACTGATTTTTGTCAGGATACAAATTCTGTTTAAAATTTGATTTTGCGAGGAATCTGGATTTTCGTTTTTCGAACAATCATACATATTTAGCATTATTCTTTGGGTCTGTTCCTCTAAATCTTTATGAAAGAATTCTGCCTGCACAGGTTCATCAACCATCTCCTCGTGGCTTGGAGCATTTTCCAAAGGTCTCCAAAGAGCCATATTTAGGACACACAAGAACAATCAACACAACAATTAAATCAACAAGTAAACTGAGTACACACAAACTCATAAAATCTATGAAAAAACACGGACAGACTAAAGAAAACACGTTTATTCACCGCTACACGGCACTGGCTAAACTGCTTCAATTTTCAGTAGCCACCTGCACTTGTTCGGAGCTCTGAAATACACGCTTTCTCATTGGCTATGTCCACGCATAGGCGTGCTTTACTCCACGTGGACCGGTGAAACTGCCTTTGATCTTACACGGGGGATATTTGCTGCGAAATTTGGCAATTTTTGCAGCAACAGAGCGTGTTAAATATAGATATATAAAACGCACCCGGTATTGCACAGTGTTTCAAGTGACTTCAGATAAAGTATAAATGCTCGAAAAGCTGACCTATGCATTCCCGAAGCCTCTCATGGGTCCGCAAGAGAGAAAGACAATTTAAACCTGGTAGATTAGGCACTTTAAGTTATGTGGAGAGAGGTGCAACAAGACTTGAACGCGCACCATTAGAAATTCCAGTCGTACAGCGTCCGCAAAGAAAAAATATGGTGGGCAGAGGTGCGAAGTTTACGCGTCTTGCGGTACAACATGAAAGAACCACGGTACGTGCTTGTAGAATAAATCTATTAACCCATATCCCGTGTCATATCAGAACCACCGGAACAATATTTTAGTTTGAATGGTCAACATGTTTGACGTATAATACAAATCCGACCGTACTGAATGATAAACCTCCACTTTGTACGGACCGGTTCAATGAGGTGTTTATGTTAGAAACCCACTGCTTGTCTTGCAGACATTTCGATGATATTGTTTATTTTTCGAGACGCTTGAATTATTGGAATTAGTTTTCTTGTTAGATACATATTTAGGATATATTCAATAACAAGTATTTTTAATTTTCAATAATAGTAATATTCTAGCATCACATTTCCAACGTTTTGACATCGACTGAGCATGCGCCGTGCACAATCGTACGTATCTATGTCCTCCTGTTTTTACAACTTTTATGGACTGTATCTGTTTTTATTGAATCATAATGTCATAAGTTGATGTTTTTCTGTGTAATTTGAACATCAGTCTTCTGTCAGACTGCTTTTTTGTATTAATTTTGTTTTTCTTTTGACTTGTGTAAACACGCTGGTGTACTTAACACAAATAAAGAATTGAATTGAATTGAATCATCTATTTGTGGTTCGCAGGATATGAAACATCAACCTTTCGTGATCTAGCAGATAGACTTGATATAACGATCAGTTCTCTATTCTACAGGGTGTTCCTTAACGATATGCGAATATTTGAGGGTTTAAATCTACATGACAAATTAATGTTAGTTTGTTTTATAAACTATGGTGATAAAAATTTTACCTTACAATAAACTCGGGGTGTTGGAGTTTTAGGAAAAAAATGGAATTTAGTTAATATTTTCAGAACCGCTTCAGATCATAAAATTTTAACTCTCTACGAGAAAATAACATTCAGAAAAGACATCCATTCCGTAAATATTCGTTCGAAACAAAACATTACCTCTCCATTCCACAGAACTAAATTTTGTGAAAGATGATTTACGTATAATATACAGGGTGACTTTGAAGTTGAGTCATTAATTTTCAGATAATGATTGTAGAAGGAAGATAAACCAAAATATGTGTGTAAAAATAAAAAAAAATTAAAAAAAAATGTTTACCTTGTTTTATAAAGTATCCTCCCGACAAGTATTTCAGTGCGGACCTGTATTTGATCGTGAGGTCCCCTGTGAGGTCTTAAGTCACCTGATTCACGAGCCCGTTGTACTACATTAACAAAGGCACGAGGGGTTGGTTGCACTCGATTGGGAAACAGATCCGCATAAACATGTGCCATTTTTTATTTCGTTTGAGCCACGCAACAGACACTATTCACACGCGACTGAAACTGACTGTATGTATAACTGAACTGAATTGTAATCGTAAAAACATCGTTCCAAATTCTTTCGCTTTTTTGTTTCCGATGCGATGAACCGTTGTTGCCAAACACGAACACATGATATTATTGAGACAGGGCGGTACTCAAACTTCCAAAGGGCTATAACTTTGTTACTTTAATTTTACCAGAAAAATGGTAAAGGAAAAAAACATTTCTTTTGATCAGATCTACACACTGTTAAAATAAATGACTCAACTTCGAAGTCACCCTGTATATAAGCTATACAATCCTATGCCCCAGTACCTCAAATCATATAAAATTCACACAAGTTCAAAGCGGTTTTGCGTGATTCTTACCTTGAATGTATAAAGTAGAATTATTCTTACTGCGGAATTTCAATTTTATTTTGTTTGCATTCCATTATTTCATTTATATTTTTTTTTCATATGATGCATAATGTACGTATATGTATTTATATATCATTCTAGACTTTTAAATTTACCACCACATTTTCTCTTTGCTCTTTTTTTTCAAACTTAATTGTCGCTCATATTGGCGTTTATGCGGTATGTATGGGCATAACTTTAAGATTCGATAGAACTTTTAAAATTAATGCATAAAGTCTATATAAACATGGGTCGAAAAATGCGTGGCTCCCGAAATACAGGGTGTTTAAATTTACTTTCTAAAATAGTTTTTTCTGAAAACTGATTCTTCGCACTTTTCAACATAAAAAAGCTTTCTTGTGAGTTTTAGTTATTGTTAGCCGTTTTTGAGATATTTCGATTTTTAAGGTTCGATGCATTGTTAATTATTTATGGGAAAATAATATTTTTTTTTACATTTTCGATTTGGGCATTACAAGTAATTAAGATGATCGTTTAGATTGTGTTTTTAAACACAGCAATAATTCCTAACTACAAATAAAAACAAAAAAACAGAATATTAATTTGTTTAATTTTCCAATATTATTTTTAACATTTTAAATTAATTATTTTCAACTAAAATGCTATTGGATAGTTAGGACAAACATACAAAATCTAAAGTAGTTGCTCGAAATGTAAACCCAATTGTTCAATACACAATTCACATCTACGAAAGATCGAACGTGGTATAGCATTATTCAAATAAGACCTTATTTCATCACATGCATTCCTGATTCTGTCTATTAGCATATCTCTTGTGGTTACGGGAGTCTGGTACACTTTTTCTTTTAGAAATCCCCACACAAAGAAATCTAATGGATTTAGGTCAGGGGATCGTGGTGGCCAGGCGACTGGTCCTCCACGGCCGATCCATCTTTCTGGATAATTTTCGTCCAGCCAGTTTCTAACTATTTTCGAATAATGAGCTGGACAACCATCAAGCTGGAACCAGGCCAATCTTCTTAAATCTAACATAACATCATCCCACATATTTGCATGTTCAGCCTTTAAAAATTCCAAGAAGGTCGCAGCATTTAACCTTGGAGGCAAAAGGTAGGGTCCAAATAGTCGATTACGGTAGATACCAACCCGCACGTTCACACTAAATTCATGCTGAAAATTTCTTTCCCGAACTGCATGCGGATTTTCATGCGACCAAATATGTTGATTATGAAAATTTACCACTCCACGTCTAGTGAAGCATGACTCATCGGTACATAAAACGTTACTTAAAAACTCCCTATTATTATCAGAATCCACTGACAAAATGTGATTATTCGTTCTCCGTCCCCTGGCTGTAGTCCTTGCACAGGTTGCAAATGGTAAGGACGTCTATGGTCATTTCTAAGAACATGGTGAACATGGCTTGCTGAAATTCCCAAGGCACCAGAAACTCTCGTAACACTTGTGGTCGTATCTCTATCAAACTCACGCAGAATCATACGGGTAAATCTGCGCTGACGAACATTTATGTTTTGATCCCTTTGGAGATTTCCAAAACCATTTTCAATTATTTGGCGATGCACTCTTACAAATACCGAGCGAGTTGGATGTCGTCTGTTTGGAAATCTTCGTGCGTATTCTCTGGCTGCTTCTGCTGCGTTTCCATTTACAAAGCCATACACAGAAAGTAATATCCGCTAACTCTTGATTGGAGAATAGAAATATCATTTTTATAAAACTTACAAAAAAAACAGGTAAAAGATTGTAAATTTCGTGCATTCACAATTGCAAAAAACGTTTCAGATTTCAACAGACAACAAAACTAACTGTCAACTAATTGACGTTTAACCTTCTTCTGCTTTCAATTTCAAAAATATTTGCAGGCACAGCCTACTTCTAAAAATTATCGAGATACTGACCTTTTAACGTTATTTTATCATAAATAATTAAAAATGCATCGAACCCTAAAAATCGAAATATCTCAAAAACGGCTAACAATAACTAAAACTCACAGGAGAGTTTTTTTATGTTGAAAAGTGCGAAGAATCAGTTTTTTTTATTCAAAAAGCAAAAAATTGCGCTAAGGAAAAATTTTTCGGTCATTTTAATACACTACAGGTACAGTAGAGAGCGCCCTCTAGCGGCTACAGTAAAACTATGCCGATGGTTCGTTTTGTCGTACCAAAAAACCCTTGTATACCAATTTTCACTGTTATACGTCAAATATTATTCGAAATATTTTAAAAAAACTATTTTAGAAAGTAAATTTAAACACCCTGTATTTCGGAAGCCACGCATTTTTCGACCCATGTTTATACAGACTTTATGCATTAATTTTAAAAGTTCTATCGAATCTTAAAAGTTATGCAACAATAAACTGAAACACCCTGTATATCTATATATTATTCTAGACTTTCTTTTTTTTTAATTTATTACGTTTCTCACTTTTCTATCTTATTTTTAAAAAAACTTGCATACTGTTCGTATTGATGTTTGTATATGCATGATGGATGTATTTACTGGCATAATGTTTCTTACAATTTCAAGGGATGAGTGGAAGAGCACTAGATAGTGAACTCCCAGTCGACATTTGCTTTATTAATTTTTTTTATTTTCTTTTTTTTTGGTTAATACTCATGTTTCTCTTTCTGAGTTTTTTTTGAGAACTGTTTGGAAGTTTAGGCATTTATTATTATTATCATTATATTTCACTGATATTTAGTACGTAGTGAAAGTTGATAAAGTTGCATATTTTTCAATGCAAAAATAATATTTAGCTTCAACAGTGACAACTTTATTAACTTTCACTACGTGTTAAATATCAGTGAAATATCTGTAGCGGTTCTGAAAATATTAATTAAATTCCATTTTTTTTCCTAAAACTTCAACACCCCGAGTTTTTGTAAGGAAACATTTTTGGACCATAGTTTATAATGCGAACTAACATTAATTTTTTATGTTGATTCATACCTTTAAATATTCGCATATCATTAAGGAACACCCTGTTTATAACAAGACGTTTAATCAAGTGCTAGAGCAGTATATCTGCAACTGTCGTTCAATGAACTAACTATGAGACAAGAAACATAGAATTCCATGTAAATGTCAAATATACGTTGCTGCCACTGTCAAACGTATTTTGACAGAAAAGTGTGTTCAAGCAGAATCAAATTTGAAACCGTTTGAAACTAGCCTTCTAACAACGCAGGCGCAGTGAAGGACTTAACATTTGGGTGTCAAACCATTGGAAATGTGATTACTATACTATAAGTGTCATATAAATCCGAACACCCAGTTTAAATGGTTTTATTTTAATAAAATTTTGTATAAGTACTTAATGAAGCATAATAAGTAAATGATAAAAATTTCAAAATGATTGCACTGCTTTAAAGCCCTTTGACCTTTAATAATGTGTGGATGCACCCTGATGTGCTACGCATTCTCCGACGCGCCTAGGCATGCTTCTGATCAGGTGGTCAATGTCCTCCTGTGGTATCTCATTCCAGGCAACCACCAACTCCTCTCAAAGTGCTTCTAGAGTCTGAGGAGGACGTTGCAAATTGAGCAATCTCCTACCCATCATATCCCACACGTGCTCAATTGGGGATAAGTCGGGAGATCTTGGTAGCCATGGTAACAATGTGACATCATTATGTTGAAAGAAGTCTATTGTGACTCTTGCAACATGTGGTCGGGCATTATCTTGTTGGAAAGTTGGATCTGCCAGGGTGTCAAGATAGGGTAAAAGATGGGGTTCTAGAACTTCGTGGATATAACGCTGCACGTTCATGTTACCTCTGATGAAGATTAAAGGTGACCTGGAACCATAAGCTATAGCACCCCAAACCATATCTCCAACAGTGTGATGAACATGTCTTTCAACAAAAAACTGTGGATTCCTCCTTTCACCACGTCGCCTTCTCACCCTGGCACGACCATCGTGCATGCCTAAACAAAATCGAGACTCGTCACTCGACAATACTGTTCCATTCCTGATCCCAGAGTGACCGTTGTCTGCACCACTCGAGTTAAAGGGAGGACCTAGTGTGGCCGGTATGAAAACAAGCCAAAACTTCTCATTCGTCGGTAAACACTTCGCATGCCAATAGGTCTTCCGTGTTCTGCAAACCATTCATTTACAGTGGACCTGGTAGTGGAGAAACGGTCCCTTAAGGCCAATAATCTTAGGCGGCGATCTTCACGGTCTGTTGTTCTATGGCGGCGTCCAGTGCCCCTTGCTCTTTGCGTACGGCCTTCTCGAAGCCATGCCTGACAACACCTAACCACAGTGTCTACACTTCTTTGCACTCTAACTGCAACTGCCCGAAAAGAAAGTCCAGCTTCCCGAAGTCCCACTATACGGCCCCTATCAAACTCACTAACTTGACGAAATCGTACAGGTCTCCGTACTCTAGGCATCGTAACCGATCGTAAAGGATGTCAAGAATCAAAATCCGCCAACGTTGATTCTTTACTGCGGCTGAAATATTCATTTTTAGAGCGTTAGTGAATTAAAAAAAGCAGTATAAAAACCGGAATGTCCAACTGATAAGGCTGAAAATTTTTTCACTTGTTATTTACAGTAAGATAAATACATTCACCAACTTTTATTAAAATAAAACCATTTAAACTGGGTGTTCGGATTTATATGTCACTTAGTATATTTATCATCGACACATCGACCGCTTAATTTATACCGCTCTTGGCTGCCCAAGCTTCGGTCACTTTGCATCCAGCCCTACCATTTTCTTGATAAAATTGAAAAACTTGCTGCATTTTGAGTGCTGTCATTTTTCATCTGGCTGCACTGATGGTCAAACTTGAGTCGATGTTGCTCGTTTGTCAATTTTGGCGGACGTGCTTGTCAAATGTGCTGCACATCCACCAATTTCTATCAACCACAAACAGATACCCTCGTTTTACATCCCGCGCTTTTTCGCGTTTTTTCAGAGCTTATTGATAAATTTAAGTTGAAACTGTAGAATGCAAATGACAAAAAAGGACAAAAATTAGCTACAGTAGATTACGTATTTAGTTGATGTTCGTATGAGTTTATGAATTTCAGTCCTAGATATAGAATGTAGCCACTTTTTTAAATTTCTTTTGAAACAATTTCCGAAACGTAAATCTTTTAAGTCTTTAGGTATAATTTCATAAAATTTAGGCGCTAAATAAAGATATGATCGCTGCATTATAGATTTATGCGGTTGAGGAACTACTGTGCCACGAATTTTGTACCTGGTATAATGGTTATGTTTAATTTTTTGGTCGGTGTTTACAAATTTATGGTAGTGAGTGATACTGTGTAAGAAATAAAGCTGTCTTATATCATACATTCGAACATCTGCGTATAATTTTTCAGTGGGATAAAGTTTCGGTTTTTTAAATATCATTTTTAGAATACTTTTTTGAAAAACATCTAAATTATAGATATGTGAGGAACATGCAGCTCCCCATGTTAATATACCATATGTGAGATGAGGCTCAATCAGTGCATGGTATAATGTTCGAAGATATTTTTCTGTCAATATATACCCAAGGTATTTAATTTTGTAGGATACAAATTTAACTTTCTTTAAAATATAATTGACATGGATGTCCCATCGTAAGTGAGGATCCAAGACCACTCCAAGGTATTTTATGTTGGGCACTCTATTAATTTGCATTTTTTGATCATTAATATTGAAGGAGAAATTTGTGTAATTTGGCAGATGTCTAGCATAAGATCCAAATGGTAAAAAATGTGTTTTAGAGTAGTTAATGCTTAATTTTCTACTGTTAAACCACCGAATAATTTTGATAAAATCATTTTCAATTACATTTTTCAGATCAGACCAGTCAGTGCCTTCATATACTATTGCAGTATCATCTGCAAAACTAGTTATTTTGTCAACACAATTAATTTGGAAAATATCATTTAAATATATATTGAATAACAGCGGACCTAAGACAGTTCCTTGTGGGACACCACACTTAATATATATTTCTTTACTAAATGATCCTGATATCTGCACAGATTGTGGGCGATTTGACAAATAACTTTCGATCAGTGAGTACGCGTTTCCTCTGAAACCAATTCTCTCCAATGCTTCTAATAATAATTTGTGATTAACTGTGTCGAAAGCTTTCTTTAAATCAACAAAAATGCAGATTGAAGGGATTCTGTTATCAATATTTTGATGTATTTGATTTACAATTTTAGTTATTGCGTCCGATGTAGCCTTCCCTTCTGTAAATCCATATTGATTTTCACTTAAAATTTTGAATTTTGTGAGGTATCGAATCATTCTAGTACATAAAACTTTTTCAAAAACCTTTGCTACACTGGATATTATTTGATATTGGTCTATAGTTGTTAACATCTGTTTTTATGTATCGGTATTATATTACCTTTTTTTAAAATTGAGGGATATATGCCAGATTCAAAGCATTTGTTGATTAGGTAAGTGAGTGGTTCTGTTATGTCCTCGGCTATAATTTTCAAATGCTCGCTTTTAATACCATCGAACCCAGGACCTTTCCGATTTTTTAAGGACATAACAGTGGTGTATACTTCAGATTGCTCGACTTTATCCAAAATAAATGAGTTCAACGATCTTTTTGGAGGCTGAGTATTTTGTACATTTGCTTGTATATTACTTGCTAAATTTTCGCCTATGTCAGTAAAGAATTGTACAAATTCATCGCATATCTGTTGAGTATTTTTTAATACTGTTCCCGATGTTGTATTTAACTCAGTGACACACTCTTTAAATTTTGTTTTCCCAGTAATCTCATCAATAGTTGTCCAAAGCCGCTTAGGATCATTTAAGTTATTCAATTTATTTAGGTAATGTTTTCGTTTGTTTTTTCTTACAAGCTCTATAAATTTATTTTTATATTGGTTGTAGCAGTGATTCGGTACATAAAACATTCGAATGTTTTTCTCGCAGAATTCAAAAATCGATTTTATGTAAGATTCGCCGTTTTTTTTAGATAAATCTTGCTCACTTGCTACACAAATAAAAAAAACCTCCAAGCGAATCTCGCAACGCCCATACATTTTCAAATTCCAAATATGCAAGGTAAATACTTATCTTCTGATGCAGCACAATAAGTAGCCTTCTATGGGGCTACGTTTTGCATTTAAGTTGGCTATATTCGTAAGGAAATATCTATGGTACATAGTCTAATCTCTTCTCAGTAATAATTGTAAAGTTTGGTTTTGTTGGTGCAAATTGTTCAAAAGGGGATTCAAAACATGGACGCATAAAATGGTTACACCAATTTTTATGGGAAAACATTTTATTTGACAACAAACAATTAGAAAACGCGTTTTGTTTTGACTAATAGCAAAAATGTAATGGCCGAAAAACGAGGCAAAATGCAGGTTTTGGCACTTGGTAATGCGACGATAATTTCAAGCAACTGCTTGAAATTCTCCGAATCTGTAGAATTCATACTTTTAAATACCAACAACAAAATTGGAGTGTATTGGTCAAGTAGTTTTTTGAGAATTTCTGATTGTTCTTACTAGTTTATTGAGCAAAATACAGGTTTCGTTCAAAGAGCATTTAATAGCAAAATACACGTGTTTACCTTGCCGATATGAATAGCAAACCATTCCGAAAGATAAATGTTATTTTTATGCGAAAAACAAAGGTTACGTTCTGGTGGTTTCTTTTAATGTTCTAAATTGTAGATCGGCCTACGCCGTATTCACTTGCTAAACTACTGAAAGTATCATTGCGATTTAAGCGGACTAAAATATCGCATATTTCTTTAATTGTCAATGTTTTGTGCTTTCGCTTCTGAGTTTGTGATGACACTACTAGGTACTATACTTAATACACAATGAATAAATAGTAAACAATGAACGCACGCTAAGCCGTACCGCTATCACCAGTAGTCAAATTCAAACTAAGTAAAACAATGCTTACGCGTCGAGCACGACAGCGGTGGCGCGTACAAGTTGTAACCTGTTCAAACCTGCGTGATCTACATTAGCGAAGATTGTCAAATACATGTCGGATTACAGGGGGTGCCGGATTAGACAGGGGCCAGATTATCGGGGGTCCAATGTACTCACAAATACGAAATGTTTGAAGTTATTTAGAAGAAAAAAACGTAACCCATTCTGTCTTGCATAAAAACATTTATCTTCCGCAATGGTTCGCGATTCATATCAGCAAGATAAACTAGTGTGTTTTGCTATAAAATGCCCTTTGATCCAACCCTGTATATTGCTTAATAAACTAGTAGTGTTGGCCGGAAAACAAGTGCTTTGGAATAAACAATTAGCAGTTCTCAAAAACTACTTGACCAATCGACTCCAATTTTATTGTGATTACACTGGACAACAAATTTTAGTTTTTTAATTGTATCTTGTGGGAAAAGTGCACTTCTTTGTTAATTTTGGGGCGTTGAATCCAAAAATGACAATGAAATAAAAAAATTAGTTGCGGTTTAGAAAAAAAACTTTTTATTTTTAAGGATATATTAAAAAAAGTAACAAGATTCATATACTTATAAGAATCACTCTTTTTGCTGTTCTTTTATGGATCGTTTCTGGAGCATCTCTACCAAGAATCCAACAGTAGTCTGCAAGCATGGAAGGATTCCACTTTTCCTGGTACCTTTTTTCCATTGTTGAAATATCCTGATGAAAACGTTCGGCTCCGCAATTGTCAGGAAAAAAGTCCAGGTGTGAGTGTAGGAAATGTATCTTAAGAGACATATTACAGCCCATCTTTTGATACGATGACAGCATATTTTTGACAAGGGTTTTATAGTTGTCAGCTTTTCTATTTTCCAAGAAATTAGTGACCACCAGACGGAAATCATTCCAAGCAGTTTTTTCAATACCTGTTAAAGTGTTTTCAAACTGTGTATCTTTCAGAATATTTCGAATCTGTGGCCCATCAAAAACACCTTCTTTAACCTTTGCCTCACTTAGTCTTGGAAATTTCTGACGCAGGTATTGAAAAGCTGACCCATCTCTATCTAATGCCTTGACAAAGTTTTTCATTAGGCCCAACTTGATATGCAGTGGTGGTAATAAAATTTTTTTCGAATCTACTAATGGCATATGCTGTACATTTTTTTGACCTGGCTCTAGGAATTGACGAACAGGCCAGTTTTGTCTGGTGTAATGAAGTGCCTTTGCCCGACTGTCCCATTCACACAAAAAACAGCTAAACTTTGTGTAGCCTAGCTGCAGCCCAAGTAAAAGTGCAACAACTTTCAAATCGCCACAAATATGCCATTGGTGCTCATCGTATTTTATGCATGTTAATAGGTACTTCATATTGTCATATGATTCTTTCATGTGAACTGCATACCCTACAGGAAGAGATGGTAAAATATTTCCAATATGCAATAACACTGCCTTTAAACTCAATGTTGAACTGTCTATAAACAATCTCCATTCTTCTGTGTTACAGTTTATGTTTAAAGCCGCCAGTAAGCCGTTAATGTTACTGCAGAAAACCAAGTTATTCTCCATATTCAAAAATGGTTCTAAGTCTTTGTGGCGTTTACGAAAAACACATACCGAAACATCGTCTTCTAACAAGTTCCACTGCTGCAGTCTTGATCCAAGTAACTCTGCCTTACATTTTGGAAGTTCTAAATCTCTTACAAGATCATTTAATTCTGACTGTGTTATTTTGTGCGGTTGGTGGCATGACGTGCTCGGTATAAAATCAGGATCTCTTGACGTTGATGGCATATCTTCTTCCTGACGAATCACTCGATCGCCATGATCTGATTCGTTTTCTGATTCGCAAGTGTAGGATTCTGGGGGTTTTGGAATAGGATTTTCGTCACTGTGAGGCACAGGTCTCATCGCAGATGGTATGTTTGGGTAGTTAATAACCGATTTTTTTTTCTTGGACATGCCTGTAGGCTCTCTCCAAACCATTGGGACAGCAAAGCGCATAGACCGTTTTTTGCCATTTAACCAGCTCCTCAGACTTGAAGCACATGTATTACAGCAGATGTGGGGTGCCCACTGTTTGTCTTGATCACCTAGTTTACAACCGAAATAAAGCTGATATGCCTTTGTTATGAGTGGAGTAATAGACCGTCTCTGAGACGCAAAAGTCACATCACCACACACGTAACAAAACTGATCTGTATTGTTTACACACTTTCGAGACATCTTGCATGAACGCTGTCAGCCAACTGAGGAAAAAATGGCTAATATAAAACAATATAATGTACACGTATGTATAACGTAACACAATCATGTCGATTACAGCATCTTTCCTTGCCGAATATAAAAATGTAGCACGTGCATTCTTGTGAATTACAGTATATTAACACTGTCACAGCAGGAACACATATAATTACCGTATCTCTAAAACTTGAACTAATATTGAAAAAATAAGTTTCATTCCGGTTTTAGCACATTAAAAATAGTAATATTTTGTTGATTTTATTTAGGATATTTTTTGGCTGTTGATCAGTGTTATTTAGAAGCATGAATCCTTTTCGGCAATAACTTTTTTGCTATTATTCGGATCTTTTTACGTGTGTGGTCTCATAAATCCATAAAAATCTTATATTAAGTGTTTTTCCGTTCCTGCCGACACTTTCGATTGAATCCCAAAAAACACGTAATCGCATTCTTTGTTGTCGAAAAATTTGTGTGCCTATTTTATGTTTTAAATACCCCCTTGAACAACTTGCACCAATAAAACCAGACTTTACACTTATTTCGCAAACCAGGGGAATTTTCGTGTAACATGAGGCTTAATGAGAGTGACGTCAGTGCGCCGCCGATGTCGTGGCGCGGAGCGTGGAGGGCGTCGACGCTCGACGCAAGCTGTAACCAATAACGCACAGTCAGCGTTTTCTATTGGAGAGCCTCTGTGCGCCGGCGTCGCGTTGGAGAGCGTCCCGACGCTACGGACGCCGTTTCCACCAGCACACCTGCAGCAGGTAGGTGCAGTAGGGTTAAGGGTAGGGAGGGGTGCGCTGGGAGCGTGACGAGCAGAGAAAATTGGTTATTGGTATAGGCGTAGGTAGCATGGAAATCAATGAAGACATGAAATCAATTAATGAGTAATATACACAATTATAACCAGACTTTACAGTAACTCATTTAAACAACATATGTAATTGTAATATTGTAGACAAATACAGTAATGGAGGATGTTGTTTCTGTCATATTAATTGTTGAAGGTTTACTATAATGCTGAAAAAAGTATACACGTAACGTTGATATTTCCATCTCTCAAGATCCTAAACATTTTCATGCATCCAATAAATCGAACTACTAGGATTCCTGGTAAAATGACGTTGAATGACGTCTCACTGAACGATCCTTACTGTGCTGACAATGCATTTGCGGATTTTTTGATTAGTGTTTTTGTTGATCCATCTACTCGTAGTAGTTTTATTGAAGGCAGGAATCCTACTAGTCACTACTAAGTGACATATAAATCCGAACACCCAGTTTAAATGGTTTTATTTTAATAAAAGTTGTTGAATGTATTCATCTTACTGTAAATAACAAGTGAAAACATTTTCAGCCTTATCAGTTGGACATTCCGGTTTTTATACTGCTTTTTTTTAACTCACTAACGCTCTAAAAATGAATATTTCAGCCGCAGTAAAGAATCAACGTTGGCGGATTTGGTTCTTGACATCCTTTACGATCGGTTACGATGCCTAGAGTACGGAGACCTGTACGATTTCGTCAACTTAGTGAGTTTGATAGGGGCCGTATAGTGGGACTTCGGGAAGCTGGACTTTCTTTTCGGGCAATTGCAGTTAGAGTGCAAAGAAGTGTAGACACTGTGGTTAGGTGTTGTCAGGCATGGCTTCGAGAAGGCCGTACGCAAAGAGCAAGGGGTACTGGACGCCGCCGTAGAACAACAGCACGTGAAGATCGCCGCCTAAGATTATTGGCCTTAAGGGACCGTTTCTCCACTACCAGGTCCATTGCAGATGACTGGTTTGCACAACACGGAAGACCTATTGGCATGCGAAGTGTTTACCGACGAATGAGAAGTTTTGGCTTGTTTTCATACCGGCCACACTGGGTCCTCCGTTTAACTCGAGAACACCGACGTAATCGCCTTGAGTGGTGCAGACAACGGTCACTCTCGGATCAGGAATGGAACAGTATTGTCTTTAATGACGAGTCTCGATTTTGTTTAGGCATGCACGATGGTCGTGCCAGGGTTAGAAGGCGACGTGGTGAAAGGAGGAATCCACAGTTTTTTGTTGAAAGACATGTTCATTACACTGTTGGAGTTATGGTTTGGGGTGCTATAGCTTATGGTTCCAGGTCACCTTTAATCTTCATCATAGGGAACATGAACGCGCAGCGTTATATCTACGAAGTTCTAGAACCCCATCTTTTACCCTATCTTGACACCCTGGCAGATCCAACTTTCCAACAAGATAATGCCCGACCACATGTTGCAAGAGTCACAATAGACTTCTTTCAACATAATGATGTCACATTGTTACCATGGCCACCAAGATCTCCCGACTTATCCCCAATTGAGCACGTGTGGGATATGATGGGTAGGAGATTGTTCAATTTGCAACGTCCTCCTCAGACTCTAGAAGCACTTCGAGAGGAGTTGGTGGTTGCCTGGAATGAGATATCACAGGAGGACATTGACCACCTGATCAGAAGCATGACTAGGCGCGTTGGAGAATGCGTAGCTCATCAGGGTGCATCCACACATTATTAAAGGACAAAGGGCTTTAAAGCAGTGCAATCATTTTGAAATTTTTATCATTTACTTATTATGCTTCATTAAGTACTTATACAAAATTTTATTAAAATAAAACCATTTAAACTGGGTGTTCGGATTTATATGTCACTTAGTACACAAATCGATATTTTCAGCAATCGTACTATCTGGGTCATTCACCTATCAGTCCGCCAGGGCATACGTATTTTTCCAACCACAACATACATAAGCACTTTTTCAAACTGACACCAATAACGATACGTACACGGTTTATAGAAACAAACTCAGTTTCATTAAAGGATATTCACCCGAACAGCGATTGGCAAATAATTGTTTTATTTTCACAATTTTGTTGTGGAAATATCGCTCGAAATATTATTCAATAACGACAGAGTCGACCAATGGGCTTTAAGAGATTTGTGGGTTAATTCGTTGTTTTGGAATGCGTTTGTTGCCTTTCGATTCAATGAAATGAGATCTCTATGATGATAAATATAACGAAGATTTTCCAACAATTTCATAATTTACTTAATGATAGAGTGAGACTAAGACGTAACTGAATTACGGAAAGACAAATGAGAGGCGTTGTATAGTTCTAATACGAGGTGACCTCTACTCAAAGGGACATAATGAAATGATCGGTAGTAGCCACCAAGACCTTTTCATATCTTAAAATATAAAGTTGTAAATTCAGTTTTTTATATTGGTCCGATTCTAATCCCAGAATTTATCATGAGGTTATTTTTGGCAATCATTTAGTTGGTCCTGTTTTCTTACCTGGAAATTTGACCGGTGAAAGGTAGTTGGAATTACTGGAAGACGCCATAGATCTTGCATTTACAGCCATAATTGAAAATCAGAATGATCCGCGGTACATTGCGAATAGGTTGATGTTCCAACAGGATGGTACCCCACCACATTACGCTTTACGTGTTCGACAATATTTAGATCAGACGATTCCAGATCGATGGATTTTTAGATGAGGTGCCATTGAATGGCCCCCAAGATCGCCAGATTTATCACCTTTGGATTTCTTTATGTGGGGTTATTTAAAAATCAAAATCTATGCTACTCAGCCAACATCATTAGGAGATCTGCGACAAAGAATTGCTACTGAACCGAAGTACATTAATTTTATATCATTATAAAGAGAATCGGAAGACCTTTAAAATAAGGTATCACTCGACCCCCCTTTCCATTTAAGATTTTGGGGGTGGTGTCACCCCCGCTTAGGGGGCTGCACGTGCTAACGTGATTTCTTGCTAAACCTGTGTCCCCCTCGAAAACAAAATCGACGTGTCTGTGCGTTTTTCAAAAAAAAAACTGAACTGCCAGTAAATGCGTCTGTTTCGTTTTCGATGTGCCACCCTGTATAATAAATCATTTAAATAGTTTCTAGCTACTCCCAGAAAGCTGTTCAAACTGTCAGCATGTATATCACAATAATTAGATACGGCATTGGAAGCTTCACATATTACATATATGGGTGCTTTCAAAAATAAATTTGCGCGAACCATGCCACAATAAAAGATTTTAACGGTACGAGTTTGAATAGATGGGACAATAAAATTGATTGAGCCGCAATCTCATTAGCATCAATTTGATTATGCACTAGTTTATGCAAGAACTTTATAGACGCACACTTCCTTCTCAGCTGTAAAGAGTTATATAGCGAGAGCCCCTCGTATATCCTCCTAATTGGTGTACTTATATCTTATCTATGTAAACAACCCCATATTATAAAATTTTGTTTGTGCCCTTTAGGCATCAGTTTACATCAGCTATTAGTTTAGGTTACATCTATTAGACAATCACGTAGTCTTAGGTTTGGTAACAAAACCATTGTTGCCTGAAACGATACTTGTACTTTAAGTAAATAATAAACATTCATTCATTTACTTGCCGTTCATCAGAACCATTATGACACCTTAGATTGATATTCCCACAAAACCATTCAGGTTTTTTGATATCCATAAATCCATAAAGTTGAATATTTTTCGTTGTTCAGGAACTGAACAAACATCCACACTATATTCACAGCGATTAAGAAATTCCCAAATATATGCCTTAAAGCTACCAGCAAACCTATAAAACCTGCAAAAAAAACTACAAATTTGCCATATTTTTCTTTTTTCACGAGTACACATTCTAGGTTATTATTTTCCCATTGGTCCATAATGAAACGATACTTGTACTTTAAGTAAATAATAAACATTCATTCATTTACTTGCCGTTCATCAGAACCATTATGGCACCTTAGATTGATATTCCCACAAAACCATTCAGGTTTTTTGATATCCATAAATCCGTAAAGTTGAATATTTTTCGTTGTTCAGGAACTGAACAAACATCCACACTATATTCACAGCGATTAAGAAATTCCCAAATATATGGCTTAAAGCTACCAGCAAACCTATAAAACCCGCAAAAAAAACTACAAATTTGCCATATTTTTCTTTTTTCACGAGTACACATTCTAGGTTATTATTTTCCCATTGGTCCATAATGAAACGATACTTGTACTTTAAGTAAATGATAAACATTCATTCATTTACTTGCCGTTTATCAGAACCATTATGGCACCTTAGATTGATATTCCCACAAAACCATTCATGTTTTTTGATATCCATAGATCCATAAAGTTGAATATTTTTCGTTGTTCAGGAACTGAACAAACATCCACACTATATTCACAGCGATTAAGAAATTCCCAAATATATGTCTTAAAGCTACCAGCAAACGTATAAAACCTGCAAAAAAAACTACAAATTTGCCATATTTTTCTTTTTTCACGAGTCCACATTCTAGGTTATTATTTATTTGGTGAAATTGGGCCTAAATTATCTTTAAGTCGACATACTGAACAATGTGGAATTCACTCACCAATATTCGATCAAAGAAAATTGAAAAGTAAGAGCACGGAGACACAAACACACTTTAAAACTGCGGCTGCCGAACTGAACCAAATAGGTACCGGTCGATGTTCAAGTACCTATTCAACCCTATCTTCACATACCTATTAAATATTTCTAACGTAAACAGGAATCTTGAGTGGTTGTAGAGGACAGAAGTAAAACCAACGTTTGTGTCTATTGCTTTCAAGAGCTTTAACATATCTTATTGTGTATCGTACTTGGTAAGATTAGTAGAACTGAGATATCCTCTTGTGGTTGTTCCACATTGCGGATACCTTAAGAGCAGAGAGCTTTATACAGGGTGATTCAGAGTGGTCTGATAAAATTTCTCTTTCAAGCTTTAACAGATCTTATTGTGTATCGTACTTGGTGAGATTAGTAGAACTGAGTTATACTCTTGTGGCTGTTCCACATTGCGGATACCTGAAGAACAGAGAGCTTTATACGGGGTGATTCAGAGCGGTCTGATAAAATTTCTCTTTCAAACAGCAACTTAGGGAAATAACTGCGTTCAATCATAGACGCCCGCAGCGGGAAGCCAGGCCTCCCCGGAAATGCTAGTTGTATCTTGAAATTTGCATGTGTTGCATGATTTTATGTACAGTTTTGGGGATGAAAGTATCTAGAACACAATTAAAATTATGACATATATATACAGGGAGGCGCATCGAAAACGCTCAGACCCTTTGATTTTGTTTTCGAGGGGGACACAAGTTTGGCAAAAAATCACGTTAGCACGTGCAGCCCCCTAAGCGGGGGTGACACCACCCCCAAGACCTTAAATGGAAAGGGGGGTCGAGTGATACCTTATTTTAAAGGTCTTTCAATTCCCTTTATAATGATATAAAATTAAGTTCTTGTACCAGGTGAATTTTATACGGATGAAAACTATGTGCCCTTAGAATCCGTTGGACAGTACGTCGACAGTGACGCTCATGGTTGCCACATTAATTAAAACTACTAGATCCTAGTAGGTTTTACAAAATCTACTTTATGTCTTCGATGCCTCACCGCAACCAACAATACGGAGCGTATGTTTTTTAAACGCTGGAACTAGTATAAATGCTACTTACTACCTGAGACCACGCTTAGATAAATAAATAAATAAACGGACTGTAAAGGCAACAAACGAGCTCCATGATCTCGTTCGGTCTCAAAATAATGACGAATTCTTTTGCTTGTCGACTCAGAGGTTTCGGCATTTCAGCAAAATGCTTAAAAGGACACTTCAAAGTTTTGAAAAAACAGTTTTTATAAAATAACAATGCAAATATTGAGGCGAAAAGAACGGAGATAAACAATAAATAAACAACAGCCGTTTAGGATTTAGGATTTAGGATATATTCAGCATTAAGGTTGGCATTCAAATTTACTAAATATGACGTAACTGCTTTGTTTCAGTGAACAAACTATATTTCAGACCAGATTGTTATTATGATTATATAGTCAACGCCAAACAAAGTGGCGTGCACGTCATCAAGGTGGGTGTGTTGAAAAATTTACATTGTTGCCAAACTTTTTGTAAAATAATAAAATTTATTATTTACATATCTAGGTTTATAAGCAATATTAACCTCAAATGAGAACAAAAATAATAGTATAATAAAATTATAGATCTGTACTTGCATAATCATTAAGTATGACAATTATTGATCAGATGACACTATGAAACTACCATATTTAATTGATAGCTTAAAGGTACTGAATAAAAATCCAAATGGGGTCCTCCAAATTTTATGCATGGTATTTATTTTACAGAATTCATACAGAAAAATGCATTCTAAAATTAGGTAAGCTACTGGTGTAAGCTTTTTCTGTACAATAAAGTTAGTCGGAGTTTCTTTCTTCAGCACTGTCTGAATCTGAATCTTCAGCACTCTCAAAGTTGATTATTAAAGGTTCGATGTCTGGTCGATCAAAAATTCGTTCTCTTTCATACCATTTAAAAATTTCTTGCTCAGTATGTCGAACACTATTTTTCCACATGTCTGGGGTAACCGTTTGTAGAGCCTCGTTCCACATATCCACACAGTCTTTTTCACTGTTACCATCTCTACCAATATGTCTGTTATAGTAACCTTTTGCTATGCCCCAAATTAACTCAATAGGGTTAAATATACAATGGTAAGGAGGCAGACGAAGAACTTTGTGCCCATGTTGTTCCGCCAATTCATCAATCACGTATATTTTAGGTGGTTTGTTTCTAAAAAAGCAGTTATTTTAAGAATAGGAATAAACAAAAGAAATATAAACTGTCGACCAAAATATATATAATTAAGAAGCATTATGTACCGAGCAACAATACTCAATAGCTCTGTTTTAAACATTGTGTTTAAAAATGGTATGTTTTGATTTGTCAACCAGTCTTGGATATTTTTTTTTGTCCATGCATTGTTGGGCACTTTGTTCAATATCATGCTGTGATAAGGGGCGTTATCCAGTATAATCATTGATGGACTCTCCAATTTTTCTAATAACTGATGTTGAAACCATTTCAAAAAATTGTCCTGGTTCATCTCTCCATGGTAATCGCTCAATTTTGTTTTCGAAGAAAATATCGCTTCACTACCCTCAATAAACCCATTTTCATTTCCAGCATGTAATATAATGTATCTAAAATATATTAGTTTTAAATTTTATAGTGCAAATTGTGTAAAAGTACATACCTTTTACCATCTGTTTTAATAGCTTTCACGCTTTTTTGGTTTCCATTTTGCCAAGAGCGACTTATGGTCCCATTTTGAAATATCCAAGTTTCATCGAGGAAGACAAACTGGTATAAGGCCTCAACCTTGGCTTGATTGTATTGCCTTAGAAATTCCACCCTTTTCAAAGCTATACTTGGTAGTTCCATGAGCCCTCGTCGCGGATTGTCCTTAAGCCACTTAAATCCAAGATCTCTAAGCAACCGCCTTAAAGACGTGGCACTACCATCAAATAATGCCCTATCTCTTAATCGAGACCATAAAGTTTGTATCGTAACTTGTTCTTCTGAAACCATGTGTAATATGACATTATAATTTAGTTAACAAATTAATGCAAATTTCTGATAAGTTATTATAATAAGATCTTACTTTTGTGATACATATTATAGATCACTTCTCGAATGGCACTTGTATCCAATGTCGCTGTGTTGGTTACACGTTTAATATAACTCCGCTTTTTCTTGGGCGATTCTAAATTTGCATCACTTTTCACACCCTCGGAAATACGACTAACTGTCCTTAAACTAATTTTTAAAGCAGCAGCAACACGCTACAAAAAATGAAATAAAATTTCACTATTATTAATATACATTACATAAGTATAATTATTAGTAACCTACCTCTTGAACAGCATTTAAAGGCAACAAAGGCCCGTTGTTGTCCCTTTCTTGCTCAAAGTAGTGCATTAACGAGGCCACGAGTTCCTTACACCGACTATTTAACTGTTTGGGCATCTTTATATACCAAAATTGCCTTTATCTACTCGTAAAATGAATAATTTTGTTTTGAAACAAACAGTTGTTGATTTACCGTATGCGGGGCCAAAGGATTTATAAAGATTTGAAATGCCACAAATTGATTCAGTGTCAAAATTAATACAAATGTCAGTTCCCAGTTTAAATAAGTTTCAAGGTGACAATGTGTCAACGCTGCGAAATCGGTTTAGTGCGTTTACATGTCGATAAGTGATTGGAGCGTTTGCAAAACATTTTATTTCGCATAATGCGTCTAAATTTATCAGAAAGCAACTTATGTGATATTTGACTATTAACCATATGTTTATATGACTATTAACCATAATAAGAGAGTAATGACCATTTTACAATTTATATATCACATTAATATGAAACTGCAATAGAGCAATTGTTTGTGATAGAAACCTAGGCATTAGGTCGGGGAATTTTTATCGTGATGACGTGCACGCCACTTTGTTTGGCGTTGACTATAGGTATAGTCCGGTACCGTTTGGACTATAGAATATAGAAATTCTGAATCTATTCGAAAATGTTTATTTTCAAGCGTAAAAAAGGACAATGCTATTCGGTATGATCCAATATTGGATGATAGCGATCGTCATAAAGCCGAAAATGGCACGTTTTGGACGTTCCGCTAGCACGCGCTTGCTTTCGTAATATCATCATACCTACAATACCCTGCCTAACAGGAATCGCGAAAATCAAAATACAAACGTCACACTCAGAATATCTGCATATCTTTGAATTTTCTAATCTGACGAGTTTAAAAAATGCGGTCGGATAACGTGTCGTACATCGGATTAATCAGAAGACTTTGATCTTTCGTTTTGAAAAAAAAAATCGTAGCTATGTCGATCCGTAACGAAGGTCTGTATCGAAGAAGACAAAGTACGCCGAAAAACGGCTGTCATCGGCGCTCAAAGTTTACTTTTTCGAAATTTGACGGGAATTCTAACGGAAAAGGGATAGAGAAAAAAAGAAAGACGCTATCTTTGAGTCCGATGTCCGGGCTTTCTCACGCAAAAATCGTCAGGTTCGTAGCTCCTTTATCTTCGGAGGAGATCGAAAGTGAACGTCGAACAGCACGAAAATCTACCGTTTTTTTTTTGACTTTACCGGCCGTTTCCGATCGCGTTTCTTCCTCTCACCGCGCCGGCTCTCGCTCGTCCGTAAAGCGCCGAGTTTCTAGTTTCCGAAACGGTACCTCTTTCCCTCCGAACGTACCGCGAACCTCCTAAAAAACCGCGAAAACCGCGTCGTCATGCGACAATTTCCGAACCCCTACCAATACTACCAATCCAAAACAATCGATCACCGCTTAATATAGTCGATTTACCAAAAATAGATTGTAATAAACCATAAGAGATACAAAGTCAATCAACTTGTCTCATTTTTTATATGCACAGACACGGGCAATCGCCATAGAATATTATCATCCAGCAAGGTGACACCTATAACAACCGAGTAGTTGATCCCACCGTAGCCCAGTCAGCGAAAATGTCGGCCGGTAGAGTTTCCGATGACCCGCGAACGTAACATAATACCGCAGTTAACTCCGCATACAGAGGAAATTCATCAGCATATTGTTGTAATCGCACACTTCGAACAAAGAACACGTTCAACGCTTTGTTTTTATGCGTATTTCTCGACGAATGATACGCCGGTGATGTGGAGAGGCTCTTGTTACTTCTTCCACTGATAACGGCGATAAGAAAGAGGCGTTGCTGTGGCGGAACGGAGATTCTCTTTCATAATTGGGCTTCTGTTAGGGCAACAAGCAATTAAATGAAAAACGTGGATAAATCCGTAGCAATTTTATACAGGGTGAAAGAAGGTTTCTACAAACATGCGTCCGAAAGTTTTCAAGATGCAGATTAATTAAAAAAAATGTTTTTTTATTATTATCCTATAAGTGACATATAAATCCGAACACCCAGTTTAAATGGTTTTATTTCAATAAAAGTTGGTGAATGTATTTATCTTACTGTAAATAACAAGTGAAAAATTTTCAGCCTTATCAGTTGGACATTCCGGTTTTTATACTGCTTTTTTTTAATTCACTAACGCTCTAAAAATGAATATTTCAGCCGCAGTAAAGAATCAACGTTGGCGGATTTTGGTTCTTGACATCCTTTACGATCGGTTACGATGCCTAGAGTACGGAGACCTGTACGATTTCGTCAACTTAGTGAGTTTGATAGGGGGCGTATAGTGGGACTTCGGGAAGCTGGACTTTCTTTTCGGGCAATTGCAGTTAGAGTGCAAAGAAGTGTAGACACTGTGGTTAGGTGTTGTCAGGCATGGTTTCGAGAAGGCCGTACGCAAAGAGCAAGGGGCACTGGACGCCGCCGTAGAACAACAGACCGTGAAGATCGCCGCCTAAGATTATTGGCCTTAAGGGACCGTTTCTCCACTACCAGGTCTATTGCAAATGAATGGTTTGCAGAGCACGGAAGACCTATTGGCATGCGAAGTGTTTACCGACGAATGAGAAGTTTTGGCTTGTTTTCATACCGGCCACACTGTGTCCTCCCTTTAACTCGAGAACACCGACGTAATCGCCTTGAGAGGTGCAGACAACGGTCACTCTGGGATCAGGAATGGAACAGTATTGTCTTTAGTGACGAGTCTCGATTTTGTTTAGGCATGCACGATGGTCGTGCCAGGGTTAGAAGGCGACGTGGTGAAAGGAGGAATCCACAGTTTTTTGTTGAAAGACATGTTCATCACACTGTTGGAGTTATGGTTTGGGGTGCTATAGCTTATGGTTCCAGGTCACCTTTAATCTTCATCAGAGGTAACATGAACGCGCAGCGTTATATCCACGAAGTTCTAGAACCCCATCTTTTACCCTATCTTGACACCTTGGCAGATCCAACTTTCCAACAAGATAATGCCCGACCACATGTTGCAAGAGTAACAATAGACTTCTTTCAACATAATGATGTCACATTGTTACCATGGCCACCAAGATCTCCCGACTTATCCCCAATTGAGCACGTGTGGGATATGGTGGGTAGGAGATTGCTCAATTTGCAACGTCCTCCTCAGAGTCTAGAAGCACTTCGAGAGGAGTTGGTGGTTGCCTGGAATGAGATACCACAGGAGGACATTGACCACCTGATCAGAAGCATACCTAGGCGCGTTGGAGAATGCGTAGCACATCAGGGTGCATCCACACGTTATTAAAGGTCAAAGGGCTTTAAAGCAGTGCAATCATTTTGAAATTTTTATCATTTACTTATTATGCTTCATTAAGTACTTATATAAAATTTTATTAAAATAAAACCATTTAAGCTATGTGTTCGGATTTATATGTCACTTAGTATACTTACTAGATTCTGTTGAAATTTGGCAATATTATTTGTTGTATATTTAGATCTAAACAAATCAAAACTACCTTTTTTGTACTATTTGTCGTTTGATTAAGCATCTAAAAATACAACTCCTTTGCCTCTTGTATTTTTTCCGTATCTCACTTCGTTTTCGAGAAAAAAAAAATAAAAGCCGTTTTACTGCATGTCACTGGACAAAATTGGTTTATTGGTTTTTGCTAAAAAAAAAATCACAAGTGCCTTGGAAAACAAATAATCGTTTCCGCATAGAGGTTTGACATTTGCGCGTCAGCTATTCTAGACAAGAATAATTTCTCTAAAATGTTTTTGTCTCGGTTTTTGTGATGAAAAATTACACTTTTGAGGAAATGGCAGATCTGCATGTAATGTATGTACGTGCTTATACGAGCTCCTTCCCACTTCAGTTGGCCCAACTATTGAAATCTTAGTTTTTTTCTTATCAAACACAAATATTAAAAATGCAGCAGGGTATTATAGGTTTAAAATATTAACAATGAATATTTTGATAATATATAGTAGAAAACACCAACTTTATCACTCCCTAATCAAATTTGCAGCATATAAATAACACATGTTGCAATTACAGCATATCAACCTATTTTCATTTCAATGTAAAATAAGTCTATAACGCATAGGTGGCTGTGAAAAATAAAAGCCATGACAATTGTTTTTATTAATCACAGCTGTCAGAATACGTTTAAAATAGTTTTGGGTAGTTAAAGTTTTCAAAATGGGTAGAGGAAAGGTTATTAGTGAGAAAATTCGGTTACTGATAATTAAATTTTTTAATTCTGGGAAATCAAACTCAGAAATTGCAACTTTATTAGAGTTATCGCGGTACACTGTGAGAAATATTGTTAGAAGATATAACGTAACTGGTTCAGTTAATATTAAGCCACGATATGTGAAAAAAAGTAATATCACAAATGCCGACCGAAGAACATTAAGAAGAATAATCGTGAAAAACAGGCGTGCCAATTATTTACAATTAAGTACTCTGTGGAGTGACGCTGTTGGAAGGAGAATTTCGAGGTCCACAACTCATAGAGAGGTCCACAAACTGGGATTTAGTACTTGCAAGGTAAGTTTTCTTATAAAAAAAAGTGAAGTAAAACCCCTAAAGTTCCACAACTTGTTTATAGACTAAAGAAAAGCCACTATTAACTCCACTGCAAAAGAAAAATCGGCTTAGATGGGCTAAAGAACATAGTCAATGGACACCTCAACAATGGTGTGCAATACAATGGAGTGATGAGGCCCGATTCGAAGTTTGTGTTGGTGACAGTCGCAGTACAGTTATTCGCAAAAAAAAGTATTCGATGTTGACTGTCTGATGAGAAAAGTGAAATTTCCAGCATCCATTATGGTCTGGGGCAGTATGTCATCAAAATGAATAGGAAAACTTCATTTTATTGATGGAAATGCGGATACAAACAACTATTTGGCAATTTTAGAAGAATCCCTTTTACCAATGATGGAAGAATGTTTGACATCCGGCCAAGATTTTGTGTTTCAGCACGACGGTGCAGCGTGCCATACCTCAAAAAAGGCTACAAAATGGATGCAAGAAAATAATGTACCACTTTTGAAATGGGTTTCTAGCAGTCCAGATCTGTCACCTATTGAAACTTTGTGGCACGACATGAAAAAGGTTCTACGACAACATCCTGCTCGTACAATCACCGAACTGAGACAAAAGCTTCAAGAAATATGGGATTTTGTATTCTTTGCAAACCTTTCATAGATACAGAATCTAAAAATGGATGATATACTTAGCGCAATAGATAATTTTTGACTTTAACATAGTTTCCCATAGATCTTTTTTAGTACTAAAATCAAGTATTTGCTTGTTAAGGGACAGGAAAACAGCTTTTAGTAAAGCTAATTACGTGAGGTTCTCGCCAAAAAATAAGTTTTCTGGTGATTCCTGAATTTGCCGTTTAATCCTTTTAATGAAGTTAGTCTGGATGGTCCTTCAGGAGAAGAAATTAATACGGATTTGACTGAAGGTGATGTTCGGCTTCAAAAGTTTCAATGGATTTCAAATCTTCTGATATCGTGGCGAAAATTCCCAGCGGTAATCCTAGACATAATTATGCCACATTATAGACGTTGACGCATCCTGTGTTTACACCACGACACTCAAAGATAAAATATTTCACACCGCTTCAGTCTTCTAAAAAGCGATACCGATTCGTAAATATCTCCGCCAGTAATTCAATATTCATTCGGTGTTTTTTCTTCAAACGCCTGATAAATCGTCACTTTAAAGGCGGCCAGCTCGTATTATCGACGAGTTATTATAGCTGAAAGTCAATACAATTTTCATTCCTCTGACAATCGGAGAGTGTTGTTGATACGCGGTATCGACTTCACGTTCGTAATTTTTTTGTCTTTGTTTATTTCACGTACTTCAAATGACCCCAAATAGTGTACGCGTACAGGGTGCCCAGAATAACATGTCGATCTCTCGTAATCATACCAAGTAAATACGGGGATTTCTATACCTGTGAGAGATACAGTTTAGGTTGAATTAGGAAAAAGTTGTGTTCTTTGGGGCGTATTTACATGCCATTGAGAAATTTGTGAAAATTTCATGGGTTAGTGAGATATTTGGGAAAAACTAAAATTTGGCCAAATGATTTTTATTTTTTTTTTCAAAAAAAAACTTTTTCTGTGGCATTTTTTAGGCGCTACATGATGGCTTTTTTTGAATTTTGTGCCCAATCGTTCGTCATCATCAACTTCATTTTTTTATCTGTTTAACAGATACTTGATGTAAGATTGTATGATTTCTGATAGATGTATATTACATGTTTCATGATGATATGATTTTATAAAAAGATGCTTAATCTCATGATATTAAGAATAACGAAGACATTTTTAACACGCTTTTTTATTTATTTATTTATTCGTTTTTCACGCTGTTTTTATTTTTATTTTTTTTTTATTAGCTTGGATGCTTGTATACTAAGTGACATATATTTCCAGTTTAAATGGTTTTACTTTAATAAAATTTTGTATAAATACTTAATGAAGCATAATAAGTAAATGATAAAAATTTCAAAATGATTGCCCTGCTTTAAAGCCCTTTGACCTTTAATAATGTGTGGATGCACCCTGATGTGCTACGCATTCTCCAACGCGCCTAGGCATGCTTCTGATCAGGTGGTCAATGTCCTCCTGTGGTATCTCATTCCAGGCAACCACCAACTCCTCTCGAAGTGCTTCTAGAGTCTGAGGAGGACGTTGCAAATTGAGCAGTCTCCTACCCATCATATCCCACACGTGCTCAATTGGGGATAATTCGGGAGATCTTGGTGGCCATGGTGTAACAATGTGACATCATTATGTTGAAAGAAGTCTATTGTGACTCTTGCAACATGTGGTCGGGCATTATCTTGTTGGAAAGTTGGATCTGCCAGGGTGTCAAGATAGGGTAAAAGATGGGGTTCTAGAACTTCGTGGATATAACGCTGCGCGTTCATGTCACCTCTGATGAAGATTAAAGGTGACCTGGAACCATAAGCTATAGCACTCCAAACCATAACTCCAACAGTGTGATGAACATGTCTTTCAACAAAAACCTGTGGATTCCTCCTTTCACCACGTCGCCTTCTAACCCTGGCACGACCATCATGCATGCCTAAACAAAATCGACACTCGTCACTAAAGACAATACTGTTCCATTCCTGATCCCAGAGTGACCGTTGTCTGCACCTCTCAAGGCGATTACGTCGGTGTTCTCGAGTTAAAGGGAGGACCCAGTGTGGCCTGTATGAAAACAAGCCAAAACTTCTCATTCGTCGGTAAACACTTCGCATGCCAATAGGTCTTCCGTGTTCTGCAAACCATTCATTTGCAATGGACCTGGTAGTGGAGAAACGGTCCCTTAAGGCCAATAATCTTAGGCGGCGATCTTCACGGTCTGTTGTTCTACGGCGGCGTCCAGTGCCCCGTGCTCTTTGCGTACGGCCTTCTCGAAGCCATGCCTGACAACACCTAACCACAGTGTCTACACTTCTTTGCACTCTAACTGCAATTGCCCGAAAAGAAAGTCCAGCTTCCCGAAGTCCCACTATACGGCCCCTATCAAACTCACTAAGTTGACGAAATCGTACAGGTCTCCGTACTCTAGGCATCGTAACCGATCGTAAAGGATGTCAAGAACCAAAATCCGCCAACGTTGATTCTTTACTGCGGCTGAAATATTCATTTTTAGAGCGTTAGTGAATTAAAAAAAAGCAGTATAAAAACCGGAATGTCCAACTGATACGGCTGGACATTTTTTCACTTGTTATTTACAGTAAGATAAATACATTCACCAACTTTTATTAAAATAAAACCATTTAACTGGGTGTTCGGGTTTATATGTCACTTAGTATATTTCATGATGATATGATTTTATAAAAAGATGCTTAATCTCGTGATATTAAGAATAACGAAGACATTTTTAACACGCTTTTTTATTTATTTATTTATTCGTTTTACACGCTGTTTTTGTTTTTATTTTTTTTATTTTATTATTAGCTTGGATGTTTCTATGTATGTAGCGGAATCTTTGAGCATAATTTTACCAGTTTCCAGAAGTTTGATTGATTTGAAATTTTGTTCACGTATCAAGGACGGACGATAATGCAATTATTTGATAACAGTTTTGCATTAACCTAAAATAAAAATTCTGTAAAAAGCAGACATGTCAATAGTAAGCTACACGACTTGATGGGCGGGAACGGTATTGAAACAAGGCAGTTTGGGTTTTCCAAAAATATTATTTCTGTAGTATGAGCCATATCATTAAATGCCTGAAATTTTCTTAAATCTAACGTCTCGTACTGAAATATCAGAATCGTGTCTCCGGCCTCTTCCCCCATTCGGTGATCTGCAGAGAGCACGGGTTGCAATTAGTGACGTCATCGCGCAGAATATGTGTCAACTGGCGAGAGAAAAGTTGGCTCTGGCTAGGGTGTAAATTGGGCTCGTTATTTCATGCGGGAAGCAAGAGGGTGACACTGACGCAGATTGGAGTTATCACCGTCTTATCGGAAACTCTCTTTCAAACAAACACACGGAGGTAGGTAATCTGTTTAACGATGGTGCGGTGCCGAAATGATGAGTTATCTACATGTGATCTTTTTACCTTCTTGCATAACTTTAAGGTTCGACAGAACTTTGAAAATTAATGCATAAAGTCTGTATGGGTCGAAAAATGCGTGGCTTCCGAAATACAGGGTGTTTAAATCTACTTTTTAAAATAGTTTTTTTTTAAATGTTTCGAACAATATTTGATGCATAACAGTGAAAATTGGTATACAAGGGTTTTTTGGTACGACAAAACGAACCATGGGTATAGTTTTACTGTAGCCGCTAGAGGGCGCTCTCTACTGTACCTGTAGCGTATTAGAATGACCGAACATTTTTTCTTTGTGCAATTTTTTGCTTTTTGAATAAAAAAACTGATTCTTCGCACTTTTCTGCATAAAAAAGGTCTCCTGTGAGTTTTCGTTATAGTTAGAAGTTTTTGAGATATTTCGATTTTTAAGGTTCGATGCATTTTTAATTATTTATGGGAAAATAATATTTTTTTTACATTTTCGATTTGGGCATTACAAGTAATTAAGATGATCGTTTAGTTTGTGTTTTTAAACACAGCAATAATTCCTAACTAAAAATAAACACAAAAGAACAGAATATTAATTTTGTTTAATTTTACAATATTATTTTTAACAAATTAAATTAATTATTTACAACTGGATAGCTAGGACAAACATACAAAATCTAAAGTAGTTGCTCGAAATGTAAACCCAATTGTCCAATACACAATTCACATCTACGAATGATCGAACGTGGTATAGCATTATTTAAATAAGGCCTTATTTCATCACATGCATTCCTGATTCTCTCTATTAGCATATCTCTTGTGGTTACGGGAGTCTGGTACACTTTTTCTTTTAGAAATTCCCACACAAAGAAATCTAAGAGATTTAGGTCAGGGGATCGTGGAGGCCAGGCGACTGGTCCTCCACGGCCGATCCATCTTTCTGGATAATTTTCGTCCAGCCAGTTTCTAACTATTCTCGAATAATGAGCTGGACAACCATCAAGCTGGAACCAGGCCAATCTTCTTAAATCTAACATAACATCATCCCACATATTTGCATGTTCAGCCTTTAAAAATTCCAAGAAGGTCGCAGCATTTAACCTTGCACGCAAAAGGTAGGGTCCAAATAGTCGAATACGGTAGATACCAATCCACACGTTCACACTAAATTCATGCTGAACATTTCTTTCCCGAACTGCATGCGGATTTTCATGCGACCAAATATGTTGATTATGAAAATTTACAACTCTACGTCTAGTGAAGCATGACTCATCGGTCCAGAAAACGTTACTCAAAAACTCCCTATTATTACATATCAGTTCTATCAAGAATCTACTGATTCTTCATTCTTCGTCCCCTGGCTGTAGTCCTTGCACAGGTTGCAAATGGTAAGGACGTCTATGGTCATTTCTAAGAACACGGTGAACATGGCTTGCTGAAATTCCCAAGGCACCAGAAACCCTCCTAACACTTGTGGTCGGATCTCTATCAAACTCACGCAGAATCATACGGGTAAATCTGCGCTGACGAACATTTATGTTTTGATCCCTTTGGAGATTTCCAAAACCATTTTCAATTATTTGGCGATGCACTCTTACAAATACTGAGCGAGTTGGATGTCGTCTGTTTGGAAATCTTCGTGCGTATTCTCTAGCTGCTTCTGCTGCGTTTCCATTTACAAAGCCATACATAAAATGAATATCCCCTAACTCTTGATTGGAGAATAAAAATGGCATTTTTATAAAACTTACAAAAAAAAAAACAGGTAAAAGAAACTAAATTTCGTGCATTCACAAGTGCAAAAAAAACGTTTCAGGTTTCAACAGACAACGAAACTAACTGTCCACTAATTGACGTTTAACCTTATTCTCCTTTCAATTTCAAAAATATTTGCAGGTACAGCCTACTTCTAAAAATTATCGAGGTACTGACTTTTTAACGTTATTTTATCATAAATAATTGAAAATGCATCGAACCTTAAAAATCGAAATATCTCAAAAACGGCTAACTATAACGAAAAATCACAAGAGAGATTTTTTATGTTGAAAATTGCGAAGAATCAGTTTTTTTATTCAAAAAGCAAAAAATTGCACTAAGAAAAAATTTTCGGTCATTTTAATACACTACAGGTACAGTAGAGAGCGGCCTCTAGCGGCTACAGTAAAACTATGCCCATGGTTCGTTTTGTCGTACCAAAAAACCCTTGTATACCAATTTTCACTGTTATACATCAAATAGTGTTCGAAATATTTAAAAAAAAACTATTTTAGAAAGTAAATTTAAACACCCTGTATTTCGGAAGCCACGCATTTTTCGACCCATGTCTATATAGACTTTATGCATTAATTTTATAAGTTCTATCGAATCTTAAAGTTCACGAAGGGTTGTTAAATGGAATTATAACATTCGTTAACAGAAAAATTAAACTGTATAGAGAAACAAAAAAAGTTAAATGAATTTAAATTATAATATAAAATGAAGTTGATAAACTTTAATATTCTTCGACAAAAATGTGGCATTTCACAGAAGAAAATACTCAAAAATACCAAGAAATTCCCGCTGTATAGAAAGAAAAGGGCGAACTTACAAAAAACGATATCGAAACAGGCAATGAATTTTGCGAATATCTTTCTGAAGCTGTTGAGAATCTGGCAAATGACATTTCAAATAAAAGACAATTTATGTACAGTGTGTTCATTTGAAATCCACGGATTTATCGAAAACGCTGAAACACATCAAAAGATTTGTCAAGGGGGTCAACTCTTTAATCAATAACTACATCACCCCCTTCCACCCTCGGCTCCCCAGGACCATTCCCTTAAAAATTTTAAATGACAAGGGATATCGAGTAATGGCTTGTTTGGAAAGTCTTTTGAAGTCCTTTATTTTGACACTTGTTCAGATAGAAAACAAAAACACACGAAAATATCACTTTTTATTTCAGCAAGTGTTCAAAATGTTGCGCGTTATTGGCCAAACAATGATATAGGCGATGTTCAAATTCCTGACGGACATTTTCAAAAACATCTTGTGGGATCCATGGTAGCTTTCGATGATGCGTTGCCGAAGCTCATCCAAACTTTCATGTTGGAGAGTAAACATAATACATTTTAAATGGCCCCATAGAAAGAAGTCTAAGATCTAGCAGGCCAATCTATAGGCGCTCTTCGACCTATCCATTTATTTGGAAACTCTAGCCATTGCCGAACCGGAGGAACATAGTTAGGAGGAGCGCCCTCTTGCTAGAAATACAGGGTGGTCCATAAGTCCTTTGAAATTTCAAATTTGAATAAAATTTAACGGGTGAGCGTGAGCGGCGCGGGCGAGGTGGGGGCAGTATCTTCAGTGTCTGGGAATTCAGTCGCCATGGAGTGTTTCACTGGAGCGGATCGTGCTTTTTGTGTGCGCGCGTTTTATCAAAATAATGATTCGGCAACCATTGCGCGGCGTAAATATCGAGAATACCACAATTTACACAATTTTACAAAGTGTCCAACAGCTCAAACGATTAAGAACTGGGTTGCTAAGTTCGAAGAGAGACTGGTTCGACGTTAGATAAACAGCGGTGGGGTCGACCAAGGACAACTCGAATTGAAGAAAACATCAACATTGTGGCACAGTCTGTTCGTCAAAATCCTACCCAGTCTACTCGTAAGCGTTCCAGTGCGCTAAACGTACCCAGAACATCTTTACAGCTGATTTTAAGGAAAGATTTACGTCTGCACGCTTACAAAATTCAGTTAGTGCAGGAATTAAAAGATAATGACGCTATTCAGAGACTAAACTTTGCGAATGAAATGTTGAATCGATTTTCTTCGCTCAATAATGTGTTGTTCTCGGACGAGGCTCACTTCCATTTAAACGGGCATGTAAATAAACAAAATTGTCGTTATTGGAGCCCCGAAAATCCAAGGCGTAAGCATCAGAAGCCCTTACACAGCCCTAAAGTTACAGTTTGGGCTGCTATGTCAGCGCATGGCATCGTAGGCCCTTATTTTTTTGAGGACGACAGAGGTCGCGCATTAACTGTTACTTCGGAGCGGTATGTAGCAATGATAGAAGAGTTTTTGACACCAGCGTTGCAGAATTTTCCAGGCTATAATACGCAGACCTGGTTTCAACAGGACGGAGCAACTGCCCACACCTCCAACACTTCTATGCCCGTCGTCTGTCAACTTTTTCCCAGCAAAGTAATTTCTCGAAGAGGAGACATTTCCTGGCCACCACGTAGTCCAGATTTGACCCCAATGGACTTCTTTTTATGGGGCTACCTCAAGAGTAAAGTGTACGACACCACTCAGCGATCAGTTGATGTCCTGAAAGAAAATATCCGAAGAGAAATGGCAAGCATTACAGTGTTGACTTGCCGCGCAGTCATCGACAATTTTAGACGTCGTTTATATGAGTGCCGTGATCGTAATGGATTGCATTTAGACGATGTGGTTTTTAAAACATAATTCCCTTTCAATAAAGATGATAACAAAATATAATAATTCTTCATAATGTAACTAGTTTGGTTTTATTCCTTTTTTTCCAGCTCAAAGGACTTATGGGCCACCCTGTATATATCTAGTTGAATGAAAAAATGTTTGTGTTTGAAATCACAAGGAGAATCTTAAAATACAAAAATAAAAAGTATTTTCCATTAAAAAATGTTTGTTCTGTTTTGCGGGCTACCCTGTATATCTTAAAATATTTTTTTATTTATAATTTAACTTTTTTTCAATTTCTAATAATAAGGAATCTATGGTCCTGCGTCAGATCCTTGAACCATCCTGTACAACGAGTCTACAACGAAACTTACTTTTTTCCCCTGTATCCTTCAATTCGTGTTTACTTAATCTGTACTATTTCTACTCCCACTTGCATATCTTATTTACCCCATCCCGTTCAAATGATCCCCTTTTACAGCGGCCACTTCATTAGACGTCCTCCTCGACGGCCCGACCTAATCCCCCTTAAAAATGAAATTAAAATTACAAACGCGCCGCAATTAAGGGCCGGGCGGTCCCGGGGACGCGACGCGATGACGTCGGGAATCACGCTCCTTAATTCTGACGCCGGGAAAATAACGCCATGACGCGACGGGTGGCACTCACTTTCCCGTCTGACGTGTGATCTTTAGCTGGGAAGGATGGACGACAGTGGCGTGTCCACGTTTTTAATAACATTTAATAGCACCAATTCAATATCACTTCAACATATTTAGTTAAAGTGATATTCTGCCAGAATCCATTAAGTGCAAAAATACGAAAATGAGATATCGTTATTAAAATATGACTTCCATGCAATAGGAAGTCACCGTTCCCCATGCAAGGCATTTCCATATCAGGCGTGACTTCCATGCGGTAGGAAGCTACCGTTTCCCGTGCAAGGTATTTCCATATCAGGCATGACTTCCATGCGGTATGAAGCTACCGTTCCCCTGATCATATACACGGGTGTGACTTCCGTGCGATAGGAAGCTACCGTTCCCCTGATTAAGGACACGAGTGTGACTTCCATGCAGTAGGAAGCTACCGTTCCCCTGATCAAGGACGCGGGCATGACTTCCGTGTGGTAGGAAGCTACCGTTCCCCTGATCAAGGACACGTGCATGACTTCCATGCTATAGGTAGGTACCGTTCCCCGTGCAAGGTATTTCCATATCAGGCGTGACTTTCATGCGGTAGGAAGGTACCATTCCCCTGATCAAGGACACGGTCGTGACTTTCGTGCGGTAGGAAGCTACCGTTCCCCTGATCAAGGACACGGGCGTGACTTCCATGCGATAGGAGGCTACCGTTCCCCGTGCAAGGTATTTTCATATCAGGCGTGACTTCCATGCGGTAAGAAGCTACCGTTCCCCTGATCAAGGACACGTGCGTGACTTCCATGCGGTAGAAAGCTACCGTTCCCCTGATCATAAACACCGGCATGACTTCCGTGTGGTAGGATGCTACCGTTCCCCTGATTAAGTACACGGGCGTGACTTCCATGCGATAGGAAGCTACCGTTCCCCGTGCAAGGTATTTCCATATCAGGCGTGACTTCCATACGGTAAGAGGCTACCGTTCCCCTGATCAAGGACACGTGCGTGACTTCCATGCGGTAGAAAGCTACCGTTCCCCTGATCATAAACACCGGCATGCCTTCTGTGTGGTAGGAAGCTACCATTCCCCTGATCAAGGACACGGTCGTGACTTTCGTGTGGTAGGATGCTACCGTTCCCCTGATTAAGTACACGGGCGTGACTTTCATGCGATAGGAAGCTACCGTTCCCCGTGCAAGGTATTTCCATATCAGGTGTGACTTCCATACGGTAAGAAGCTACCGTTCCCCTGATCAAGGACACGTGCGTGACTTCCATGCGGTAGAAAGCTACCGTTCCCCTGATCATAAACACCGGCATGACTTACGTGTGGTAGGAAGCTACCATTCCCCTGATTAAGGACATGGTCGAGACTTTCGTGCGGTAGGAAGCTACCGTTCCCCTGATCAAGGACACGGGCGTGATTTTCATGCGGTAGGAAGCTACTGTTCCTCTGATCAAGGACACGGGCGTGATTTCCATGCGGTAGGAAGCTACCGTTCCCCTGATCAAAGGCACGGGCGTGACTTTCATGCGATAGGAGGCTTCCGATCCCCCGAGTATGGATACTATGCAATTTCTAATAATGCAATTGAGAAATACCATGACCATTATTATATTTTTATGATCAGTATCAAGACAGCTCTTTAAAATAATGACTAGACAGTAGAGTTATGCATGTTATGAGTCGCCAGAATATGGAAGGTACTCAAAAGGTTTTTTTTTCAAAAATAAGCTTGGCCCAGACAACTCACTTCTATCGACCCTATCTCTCGCCAAGGAAGGACAACTTCCCCGTCGTTACGTCACCAAGTAAGTGGCTTTGAAATCATCCTGCCTTGTTAAGTTGCTTATGTACTGCCCTCGTGATAAAAGTGAAAAAGTAAAGGGTAGTATAATACTTCGAACGCTTGTAAGGTGGGATTGCTGTTTTCTCATGTTTATACAGTAATATGTGTTTATTTTGGAAGCATATTTTAAATACTCAAACTATGAAAATGGCATGCATCTCTGCAGCCAAATGAAACATCTAAGGGATGCACTGGCGAAGCCCCCATAGCCGTAGACATAGCATAGGTCAAGTTTTAAAAGGGTGAGATAACGAAGGGTCAAAAATAAATCGTTTGTATAACTTGCTGGTCGGACCTTAGGGCGGGCATTTAATTTATGTTTTCGACGGGACTGTCCTTTTTTTGTAGTCTTCATAGGGCGTAAGGGGTAGTTTTATGCCTTCTATTAGATTGAATTTGTAGAACGGTGGGTGATATATGTATCGATAACGCTAGTTGGCTTTGAAATCGCGGCATTGGATGGCGATAAAATGCTGAACTGTCAGATTTTCCATACAATCGTTTTAATGCAAATGGCTTGCGATTAAGGGATCATAAATGATGTTTACGTAGTTTAAAAACATTCTATAAAAGGATGTTAAGGACGTTAAGAGTCAAATTACTTTTTAAGCTCGTCATTATTACCACGTCGACTCCTCCTACCCGAAGTGTGAGATTCTCCGGAAATGCGGCATTCATCCTAACACAGTAAGGATTGCAGCATGCTGTCTTCAGGGTGGGTGTTGTACTTAGCATTCATACCTAAGGTACTAGCCATAAATAACTACGTATGTATTTATACAATCTAGTAAATACGGGTAGATACCTATTGGTGGTGCCTTAGTCTGTTTTTGTCATCATGTATCTTGGTCAGCATCATCCGCCTTACCGATGGTTGAGAGTTGACGCATTCACCTCATGCGTCGCAAAATTGTCAGCAGAGACAGTACGTATGAAAATGTGTGAAAAAATGGCGTCACGTAGATTAATCCTTCATTTCCTGCCATCAATTCATAAAGGCACAAGTTAGACATGCCAATTTGGTACTGGGTCTCAGATGGCTCATTTCTATTCCATGACGACTCGGCTTATTCATCCATAGGGCGGCCCAATGATAATGTTGTACCCCCATTTGTGACTCTCCTGGTTAATATTAAGAAAAGCGCACAGACACATAAATTTTGATTTCTATGGAGACGTCTTTTCATCTATAGCCGTATAATACAGGATGATCCAAAAATAAGATATTGCGTTACGCTTTTGTAAGCTTACGAAATATCTCAAACACATTTTTGCATGAGAGTCCAACCCTGTAGCACACAAAACCTTTCCAGAAGGTTCACAAGGCTGTTTAGTGTCACTCATCGCTACGGCACTTACGCCTGTTTATACAGGGTGTCCGCAAAGTTGGGATTTTCCTTTTCAGAAACAACTACCCTTGAAATAACAAAGGTAATGTGTACTGAAACGAGGGCGACCAAGTAAAAAAAAATAAAGGAAAAAGTACTCACTCTCCAGTTGACGAGAAGGGCTAAGTACGTCTCTACCCGAAATCATACCGTTCCAACAGAAAATGAAATCAGCTGATGCGCTACCGAGCAGACGCAGAAACCACATTGATAGTCTTACACTTAATGGCACATCTTCTAACAAGGAAGGCAAAATGTTGCGTAAAAAGTCTAGGTATTGCATCCCGTCCAATCGATTTGGGAGAATAAATGGTCCAATGAGCATACCGTTCACCATGCCAGCCCAAACATTCACCGAAAATGTGCCCGACGGACAGCGTGCGGATTTTCTACTGACCAAACATGAGTGTTGCGAAAGTTATTCACCCCATTACGCGTGAACGTAGATTCGTCTGTCACCAATATGCACTTCAAAAAGTCCGGATTATTGTCATGTTGATGCAACAACCACTCACAAAACCGCACTCTTGCTGGAAAATCGTCAGGTTGAAGGGCTTGTACACGTTGGACGTGAAACGGATACAGCCCCTCTTCACGCTGCGTTTGCCACACTTTAGTTTTTGATACTTGCACTTCTCTAGCCACGTCTCTAGTGCTTGTTGAGCGATTCTCGTCTACGCGATTACCTTTACACGCGTGACCGTAACCGTCGGTTGAAGGTTGCATACTGACCTGCCACACTGACCCCGACCCAGTTCTGTCGTCGGGTTGAGCCAGTCGGTGATGTCGCGGCTACAGGACGGTATTAAGATATTTTTGATGTTGCAGAGCTCTTTATCTCGGTTCCCTTAAGACATTGGTGTATATGGTACTAAGAAAAATTGCTTAGATAGATAGATAGTTTATTGTCCTATTAGATCATGTTACATGATATAAGACTTGTCAATATCAATTTGAGGGTCATATATGCGTTTGAGCAAATATGCCAGAAAAATACTTACAATTATAAAATAAATAAGGACATTACAATTACAAAACATTTTAAAAGGTTAAATCACATTATAGGTACAGGTGCAGTGCAAGAATCGTAATGTGTAAAAGTATATATTATGTTTTCAAGATCTACACGTCGTGTAAAGGAAAACCCCAACTTTGCGGACACCCTCTATTACACATTCCATTCCTTCTCTGGGTACTTATTCCCAGGATAAACTTTCTCAAAGATACGGGCGAGGCTGGCGATGCAGCTCAATTATTGCGTGGAGGAGATCGCTTCTCAGACCAAGTAGTGCGCTTTGTGGACTTGATTACAGTGTTGATGTGCTATTGGGTGTAGGTGAGCAATCACTGAGGTTTTCCTTTATTCCGCTGTACTGCATGGATTGATAACTATAACACTTTTATATTAATGATCATGAATGTCGTAAGCCATATTTATATAGAAGCTTTGATCGTATAGCCCTAGTTATAAACATACTTTGAGCATATTCATATTTACAAATATGCTTTGATTATATATCCATAATTATAACGAGGCTCTGATCATATGCCCACATTTATGACGATGCTTTGAGCATATATCCACATTTATAAAGATGCTTGGATCGCATATTCATATTTCTATCATTGGCTTACGGACTCAATAATTGCGGATAGGGATAGGGAAGTTAGGTGGCTCATACAGGGGTGACGCCTCCAGTCTCTGGGACTTTCGGAGCCCGTTTGCTGGGTTGAGGTAGTTATGTTACTTACTGCTCGGTTTCCTCTACCAGGGGAAACCTCGGAGCGCTTTGGATGTTGTCACGGTGGCCTTTGGTCTGAATGACCGCTTAACTATCTTCTCTTGGCAATCGCTGGAATCTGAATGTATCTCATGGCTGGATGTGTGAAGGGATTGTTACTTAAATGATAGTCATATTGCTCGGTTACCTCTGAATCAGGGGTAACGACGGAGTTTTGGGGTATTGACACAACGGCCAGCGTGATATCCCGGTTCCTGGACTATCTTTTTAGTAACAATCGTTAAACTCAGCATATCTGTCTATACGCCTGGATATCACATAGGGTGCTGTGTGCTTAAAACTATGTTGATTACATAGGCTGCTGTGTGCTTAAAATTGCCTATGTGGAGGACTGTGTGTCCCAGGGGACCAGTATATGATAAAACAAAAGTAAATAATGATGAATTGGTAATACTGCAGATAATTAATGTAATCCTAAGGTAGTGCATGTTATGAGTCAGTTGAATATGGGAGGCACTCAAGTCATTTTTCTATAAATATACTAAGTAACATATAAATCCGAACACCCAGTTTAAATGGGTTTATTTTAATAAAATTTGGTGAATGTATTTATCTTACTGTAAATAACAAGTGAAAAAATTTTCAGCCTTATCAGTTGGACATTCCGGTTTTTATACTGCTTTTTTTTAATTCACTAACGCTCTAAAAATGAATATTTCAGCCGCAGTAAAGAATCAACGTTGGCGGATTTTGGTTCTTGACATCCTTTACGATCGGTTACGATGCCTAGAGTACGGAGACCTGTACGATTTCGTCAACTTAGTGAGTTTGATAGGGGCCGTCTAGTGGGACTTCGGGAAGCTGGACTTTCTTTTCGGGCAATTGCAGTTAGAGTGCAAAGAAGTGTAGACACTGTGGTTAGGTGTTGTCGGGCATGGCTTCGAGAAGGCCGTACGCAAAGAGCAAGGGGCACTGGATGCCGCCGTAGAACAACAGACCGTGAAGATCGCCGCCTAAGATTATTGGCCTTAAGGGACCGTTTCTCCACTACCAGGTCCATTGCAAATGAATGGTTTGCAGAACACGGAAGACTTATTGGCATGCGAAGTGTTTACCGACGAATGAGAAATTTTGGCTTGTTTTCATACCGGCCACACTGGGTCCTCCCTTTAACTGGAGAACACCGACGTAATCGCCTTGAGTGGTGCAGACAACGGTCACTCTGGGATCAGGAATGGAACAGTATTGTCTTTAGTGACGAGCCTCGATTTTGTTTAGGCATGCACGATGGTCGTGCCAGGGTTAGAAGGCGACGTGGTGAAAGGAGGAATCCACAGTTTTTTGTTGAAAGACATGTTCATCACACTGTTGGAGTTATGGTTTGGGGTGATATAGCTTATGGTTCCAGGTCACCTTTAATCTTCATCAGAGGTAACATGAACGCGCAGCGTTATATCCACGAAGTTCTAGAACCCCATCTTTTACCCTATCTTGACACCCTGGCAGATCCAACTTTCCAACAAGATAATGCCCGACCACATGTTGCAAGAGTCACAATAGACTTCTTTCAACATAATGATGTCACATTGTTACCATGGCCACCAAGATCTCCCGACTTATCCCCAATTGAGCACGTGTGGGATATGATGGGTAGGAGATTGCTCAATTTGCAACGTCCTCCTCAGACTCTAGAAGCACTTCGAGAGGAGTTGGTGGTTGCCTGGAATGAGATACCACAGGAGGACATTGACCACCTGATCAGAAGCATGCCTAGGCGCGTTGGAGAATGCGTAGTACATCAGGGTGCATCCACACATTATTAAAGGTCAAAGGGCTTTAAAGCAGTGCAATCATTTTGAAATCATTTACTTATTATGCTTCATTAAGTACTTATACAAAATTTTATTAAAATAAAACCATTTAAACTGGGTGTTCGGATTTATATGTCACTTAGTATATTATGCTTCATTAAGTACTTATACAAAATTTTATTAAAATAAAACCATTTAAACTGGGTGTTCGGATTTATATGTCACTTAGTATATTATGCTCCATTAAGTACTTATACAAAATTTTATTAAAATAAAACCATTTAAATTGGGTGTTCGGATTTATATGTCACTTAGTATAGTTTATCGAATCATTTCTTCGAATTGTTTTTATGATGACTTGAGTTGGAGTATTCTTTGATCCCCTGCACTACCCCTACCCCCGCGCCACTGTCCCTAGCCGGTGTCTCCCTAGCAGTATGATAGACTGCCGATCGGGGGACATCCAGAAGACTATATCAAGTAGAGAACTTCCTGCACATGCCGAAAAATACCCTCTAAGCGTTCCGTTTGACCTCGATATTCACCCTTATCACCATTCACATTAAGGACATCTTTGGACTGCCAGGGTGGTGATCGTGCGACATCTTTCGGCAACCGAAACGTCGCTAATACTTTATGAGTCAAGCCAAGCGGCTCTTATAAATGGATTTTATCAATTTTAAACTGCGGAGCGCTTTGATTTACGCTTAAGTGACGCCTCATCCGGTTATCACTATATCGGATACGCTGATGAGCAGTGATGGGAAGCTACGGGTATCCTATTGATAAGATGGGAAGGAGGTAGGAAGGACTTTCCACGGACTGACACGCTCACTACGAAACTTCAAAATGTAAGTTCAGGTTGAATACGTTAATCAGTGGTGTAAGGCCAAACTTTTATTTTCCTGTCCTCGTGCTAAAAACAGTAACTTGATACCACAATAGAAAAAATCATAATTTGCATTTAAAAAGCAAAAAAAATACCACGGATGCTATTTCAGTATTTATCAGTTGTCTCTGTTTGTTATTTTTCGAAAGCTTTTGACTGTGAATAAAGATTCTGCAACAGCTAATCCACGAAGTTTGTGTTGCTTGGAATGAGGTGCCACAACCAGACATCGATCATCTCATTTTGTCGATGCCTAGACGTGTACAGGAGTGTATTCAGCTGCGGGGTCGCCCAACACGCTGTTAATTTTTTTCTGTCAACAAAATTTCGTGAGAATATTATCGTTTCATTCTTGATGTAAGACTACCTCATTGCCAAAAAATCATGTTCGTAAAAAAATATTTTTTCTGAGTGTAACACTCCTAATATCACTGAGTATTTTATTAAACAAATTGAGCAGACATGGTTGTTCTGGAACTTTGCTCGACATATTAAAATAATCGATCCTAAATTGTGAAAGTGTCAAACGAACCAAATATGAACGCAGGTGGACCTCAGGGATCAGTATTGGGTCCGATTCTATTCCTAATATACAGGGTGTTTCAGTTTATTGTTGCATAACTTTAAGATTCGATAGAACTTTTAAAATTAATGCATAAACATGGGTCGAAAAATGCGTGGCTTCCAAAATACAGGGTGTTTAAATTTACTTTCTAAAATAGTTTTTTTTAAAATATTTCGAACAATATTTGATGCATAACAGTGAAAATTGGTATACAAGGGTTTTTTGGTACGACAAAACGAACGATGGGCATATTTTTACTGTAGCCGCTAGAGGGCGCTCTCTACTGTACCTGTATTGTATCAAAATGACCGAAAAAAATTTCTTAGTGCAATTTTTTGCTTTTTAAATAAAAAAAATAATTCTTCGCACTTTTCAACATAAAAAAGCTCTCTTGTGAATTTTCGTTATAGTTAGCCGTTTTTGAGATATTTCGATTTTTAAGGTTCGATGCATTTTTAATTATTAATGACAAAATAACGTTAAAAAGTCAGTATCTCGATAATTTTTAGAAGTAGGCTGTGCCTGCAAATATTTTTGAAATTGAAAGCAGAATAAGGTTAGTTTTGTTTTCTGTTGAAACCTGAAACGTTTTTTTGCAATTGTGAATGCACGAAATTTAGTTTCTTTTACCTGTTCTTTTTTAGTAAGTTTTATAAAAAATACCATTTTTATTCTCCAATCAAGAGTTAGCGGATATTCAACTCGCTCAGTATTTGTAAGAGTGCATCGCCAAATAATTGAAAATGGTTTTGGAAATCTCCAAAGGGATCAAAACATAAATGTTCGTCGACGCAGATTTACCCGTATGATTCTGCATGAGTTTGATAGAGATCCGACCACAAGTGTTAGGAGAGTTTCTGGTACAATACAACCTGCTTTCATTTACGTTGTTTTACAGTGAATTTGATTATTGATCAGCCTGTATTTTATTTTCAAGTTACCGTTGTCATTAAGAATGGACAATAAGGCATATTTATCTATCTATAATATGCAGAATTTGAGAATGCAAAATCTCTCTATGTTCTTATTGGTACATCCTTTACCAATTATACCCTGAGAATAAATTCTCGCCGTCCTCCCCAGTCGGAAACTTATCTAAAAGCTCGACAAAAGCCAGACGAACGACTTACCGGATGCTATTAATTTCCTCCATGGGATATAGATTATTTATTGGAATCTTCCCCCGGTGGTGGCGTAGAAAATATAGAGATTTTTGCTGCTCAATTGGGCAAATACCTTCGGAAAAAGTACATAAAATCCTAATAAAACATAAATCCGTAAGTCTCCGATCTAGATGGGGGACGCGGGTGCCTTATCTGGATTTCCGAAAATGATAAAAGGGATCAGGTGCCATTTGGGCGTACGTCGTACTGATTTTGGGGGACGGTTTTACTTTCTACACGTTGCTGCCACATTTTATTGCTTCTCGTTTATGGAACAGAGTAAATTACTCAAATGCAACTTCATTAGGTCGAAGGTAAAAAGTAAATATCAAAAATCCAATTTCGACATCTATATATACTAAGCGACATATAAATATATAAAAGTTGGTGAATGTATTTATCTTACTGTAAATAACAAGTGAAAAAATTTTCAGCCTTATCAGTTGGACATTCCGGTTTTTATACTGCTTTTTTTAATTCACTAACGCTCTAAAAATGAATATTTCAGCCGCAGTAAAGAATCAACGTTGGCGGATTTTGGTTCTTGACATCCTTTACGATCGGTTACGATGCCTAGAGTACGGAGACCTGTACGATTTCGTCAACTTAGTGAGTTTGATAGGGGCCGTATAGTGGGACTTCGGGAAGCTGGACTTTCTTTTCGGGCAATTGCAGTTAGAGTGCAAAGAAGTGTAGACACTGTGGTTAGGTGTTGTCAGGCATGGCTTCGAGAAGGCCGTACGCAAAGAGCAAGGGGCACTGGACGCCGCCGTAGAACAACAGACCGTGAAGATCGCCGCCTAAGATTATTGGCCTTAAGGCGGCTCCGACGCAGTGAGTTTCAGGCCATTTACAAGGGTTTAGCTGCTTCGGAATTGACGCTCCATTTTTCTATATATTTGAATAAAATTTATACAGTATGTTAAGAAGACAATTGTCCAGGGTGCTATAGAGCCACTTTTCTAAAAAAAAATTTTTTTCAGGAGTTATGGTGGGTGGAAGTGCAGATAATTGTTGTTCGACTTCTCGATTTTTTTAAAAATAACCCAGAGGAAAAAACGAAAAAGTGGCTCTATAGCACCCTGTGGAGTCTTGTTTTTAGTGCACTGTGAAAATTTCATTGAAAAATATTCAAAAATGAAGCGTCAATTTTGAAGCGCGAAAACCTCTGCAAATAGGCTTTTACACGAATTTTATCCACTATCTCGTGCTGCCAGTCGAAGCAACGCGGCGGTGTGTACGGACTAAGAAAGGACGTATTCAGATAATTTGTTGTCCCAAGTTAAACAGTAGCAGTTTTAACGTCGGTCGTTCGAGATAAACATCGGACCATTAAGTGATATTTTTAATAGACTTCAATGAAAGAGGGGAAAATTTTAATCGATTTTGATCATTTCTTTTTATACAATAGGCCATGCTTCAGAGGTGATACCACAAAAAATCATTTTTGTTCAATCACCCCAATATGGATATCAAATGGAAGCACTTGTACAAAACAGTAATACGAAAACAGTTTCAAATCAAGATGGCGGCCGTTACAAAATGGCGGATAACATACTTGCTAATATCTCAAATAAGAGTCGTCGCCTTGTAGAATACAGTACTTCACTAAAAATTTGATTCCAAGATTGCCGCCGTTTCGAAATTGCGAGTTACATATTTTTGTACAAAACCCCCAATTTACATATCAAATGAAAAGACTTGACATGTGTGGTAAAATACAGAACTTTGTGACCAAAAGTTTCCAGGTGGTTCCAGGGTCATTGGAGGCGGTAATCTTTTTAGTTAAAAATAATAATTATAGTGAACGCATTTACCACAAATAAAATGTCACTTGCTGTTTAGCTTTAACCTTATGGAGTATCGTAAAATAAACTTAACACGATAAGCGTCATGAGATATAATGCGTGTGTCGCAGCTCATTTGGCGCTTTGGGCCTCGTGACACACATGATATGTCTCACTGCTGGCAGTTATATTTGGCCGCGTAACGTAAGACGTGTGCCATGCTGATGTGATTTTCTTACGGGAACCAAGAGTCCGTGGCCTGAGGGACCAAATTATACTGAATTGGAAATGAAAACATTAAAAAACACGTTGTTTATAGAGTTTTACAAAAAGAGGATATTCTACAAATCTAAAACAAAAAGCAAATCTTATAAAATAATCAGACATTCTCATTCAAAAATGAACAAAGTAATTTCACAGCAAATCAGTAAGTTATGGTAAATGTCGATATTCTAACGAACACAAATATGGAGGAACTCTTATAAACTAAACAGATTGACAAAGTCTTATGCAGGAATAAACAAAATACCGGTATAAATAAACAGTAATACAGATAAATATGGAATTACTACAACTACTATCTGATTCACTACCACTTGGAGAATACGCATCAGATAAGTATACATCCCCACATAGCTCAGTACTGCCACTCTCTTCATCCGATAGTATTTCATTACACAATTGTTCAAGCCTTTTTTGCTCCGCTTCGTAATGCGACATCACAAATTTGGTATTCAATAATTTATAAACAGTAAAGCAATTTGGACAAGATGACGTACAATACCAACAACGCTTCAATAATAAATGACACGAAACAGTGCTCAACGCGCGACATGATGCAAGTCTTGACTTGCAAAAAACGCGACGCGACTTATGTGCCACGCGACCCGACTGGTATCTATGTGGGCCACGCGACATACAATTAGTACCTCAGAAAAAAAAAATCAAAAAAGGGGAAAAATCATAGGATTTGAGAAAAAAGTCAAGTCAAAACCGAAACTTAAAACAAGCTAATTTGACAATAATAACTGTTTGGCCCAGTGGACTGGATTTTCAGATTCTACTGTGGCGCTTAACGTGTCAATGTGACATTTCAATATTCGCCATCTAACAGACTAGATAAAGCTAGCCGATGCTACGTGCTATTGAGCCTGACGATTGACTTTTATTTAAATAAACAATATATACATAATATACAATAAATAGTGAACATCTGGTACTAGTACCAAAATGGAAGAGATTAGCATAACATCTCGCACATCGCTGCTAAAGCGAGATCTGCACACCGCATTTGCCGACACGAAGGGGTTAGTAACGGCGTACAATGTAATATGCTAATCTCTTCCATTTTGGTACCCGAGTTCAGCAAAAATAGCCAATTCTCAAGAACTCTTTTTCTTGTTCAAACGGTTCTCTTGTGCCTTCAAGATCACATCGGGATCGCGGATTGGCATATTTCTGCTTTTTCTGGGATCGACCAGTTCTGGGAGCAAGCAGTTCATGTAGAAGAATTTCAATTTCTCTTCCATTTCATTTTTTCCCGAAAACGTCATCCTTTCGAATGACGTCTATTTTCAAACCATACGGGGTCCAAACACCAAGCACACAGTACTCTCTTTGTGCAACGTGTAGCTGCCCTTGAATTTGGTAATACCACTTATGTTTTTTATTTATTTCATCGTTTATCCAAAACGTAATTTTTTTGTTCAGAATGCCCTCTTCAGGGGTCATTTCTCTAGCCGACCATGGACATTTAATTTCTAGCAGACCTTTTTCGCCTATCAAACCATCTGGCGATGCTGCCAGAAATGGATGGGTCCTATCAATAAACAACCCGCAAGATTGTACTTCTGATTGCGAATATGATTTCTCTATTTCTGATTTTGCCACGCTTTCATGCTTTTTTCCATAGTCACATGCATTGCTAAAGAATTCGGTTGGGTATATTATGGCGTTTACTAGAGCTCTGCAACTTGTTGTATCTCTTCTTCTACAAACCTCACCAAACCGAGACGCAGTCAACCTCATTCTTCGACGAAGACGCCACAAATTGCAATCCTGAGATTTTGTGGCTTGCTCGATCTGGGAAATTTTGGAGTCGGTTTTTGCAAGTTTTTTCAAGAATTCTACCTTGGCAGCCTCTATGTCTTCGTTGCTCATGTCAGGCTTCTCACAGAATTCCCCATAGGATGCGTTCTCTTTAGTATCACTATCTCTGATTTTAATTTTCCTTGGTTTCAGCTTCCTTTTCAGATTTTTGTGCGCTCTCCTTTCTTCAACTTTAGCAATCAAAGAGGTTGGACTGAAACTAGGGAGTAGCCGCTTTTGGATCACACAAACAGGTCGCTGTGTATTGTGGCTCACTACGGCTGCAGCACATCTTCCTTGGTAGGATCTCTTCTTGCAATAATTAATCCGTTTACACCCAATGAATTTAGCTATGATTGAGTTAAACTGCTGTACAATACTATTATCGACGTCATGAAGTAAACTTACTACATTTTTAATCAGAATTGCCAGAAATGATATCAGCCTCTGGTGCAAATCTAAAAAAAAAGGTATACACACCTGAATTTGAAGATCCATGCCATCTGTCTCTGTTAGAGAATGCATATGCGAAACCTTGCTGTCATTTTTAAGCTAAAATAACATATAAAATATAGTTATAATAGTAACTACGTATAGTCTAATTTATTGGCAAAATGAATGCTAAAATTCATAATTGTTTTGGTACCTACTTTTCTATCTGGAAAACGTTTTTTTTTCCTGTGCGTATTTAAATGCGGCTTCTTCGAGACGCCACGTTTATTTCTCTTATTGTTCATTTTTGATACCTTGATAAGAAAGACACTCAACAATAACAGCACAACAATAACAACACAACAATAACAACACGATAATACAACAATACAATAACGGTAATAAAAGTAATAAGGGCTGAGTACACTATGCGCCAAAATAGGGAAACAGTCGTACGCTAGATCGTATATCCAAATCAAATCCGACTCTGTGCAATATGCAAATTCAACCAGGCACGCGAACAGCACACCTCTGCGTATTACTATCCTTTTCTAACGTAGAGCGCTTGCCTTGTCACAACGCCGTCCTACTAGCGTTTCCCTATCACCCCCCCGATTCCCCTCAGAAACTCTGCTTGACTGTGAGAGCGCCGTTAAGGGACCGTTTCTCCACTACCAGGTCCATTGCAAATGAATGGTTTGCAGAACACGGAGGACCTATTGGCATGCGAAGTGTTTACCGACGAATGAGAAGTTTTGGCTTGTTTTCATACCGGCCACACTGGGTCCTCCCTTTAACTCGAGAACACCGACGTAATCGCCTTGAGTGGTACAGACAACGGTCACTCTGGGATCAGGAATGGAACAGTATTGTCTTTAGTGACGAGTCTCGATTTTGTTTAGGCATGCACGATGGTCGTGCCAGGGTTAGAAGGCGACGTGGTGAAAGGAGGAATCCACAGTTTTTTGTTGAAAGACATGTTCATCACACTGTTGGAGTTATGGTTTGGGGTGCTATAGCTTATGGTTCCAGGTCACCTTTAATCTTCATCAGAGGTAACATGAACGCGCAGCGTTATATCCACGAAGTTCTAGAACCCCATCTTTTACCCTATCTTGACACCCTGGCAGATCCAACTTTCCAACAAGATAATGCCCGACCACATGTTGCAAGAGTAGACTTCTTTCAACATAATGATGTCACATTGTTACCCTGGCCACCAAGATCTCCCGACTTATCCCCAATTGAGCACGTGTGGGATATGATGGGTAGGAGATTGCTCAATTTGCAACGTCCTCCTCAGACTCTAGAAGCACTTCGAGAGGAGTTGGTGGTCGCCTGGAATGAGATACCACAGGAGGACATTGACCACCTGATCAGAAGCATGCCTAGGCGCGTTGGAGAATGCGCAACACATCAGGGTGCATCCACACATTATTAAAGGTCAAATTAAAATAAAACCATTTAAACTGGGTGTTCGGATTTATATGTCACTTAGTATACATCCAACCAGAGGCTCAGTGCTGATGTTTTTATTTTACACTGACAACTTCACGGCTACGAATGCTTAATTTTTTGCTGATGATACGCAATTTGAGTGTGACTTTAATGCCGTCAATGTCCACGAGTGAATGCAGATCTTCTTAGTGTTAATAGGTACTGTGGCAATAAACTGTGTGGAAATATTAGGCGATTAATTCATATCAAAGATAATAGAGAGAAAATTATATTTTATGAAAAAGTAAAAAAAAATGGGTATCTATATCTTCATCGTCCAGAAAACGCCAAAAGTCTACTGGAAACGCTAAAACCCACCCAGAACTATTGGAAGTAAAAACTCACGATTTATCAGTCGATCTGGAAAATATCATGTAGATCTTTTCTGTAAGGAACATAGTCCGCAGAAGACCAAGAAAGACAATTTCTTGTTGTTTAATTTTATGATTCCTTTACCTTTCTTCTGTAACTGTCATCTTCTTTGTGCAATGTTCAGACTTCCTCCCATTTAACTCTATGCCCTGTTTCCCAGCTGAATTCAACGTTCCTCCCTTTGTCATATAGCCGTTACGTTCTTTAATTCTACAGGTCTCGACGTTTCGCCAATGTAGCAATTACTGCAGTCACAGTCTTTTTTGGTATATTGCATTTTTATTTTTATGTCTTTACTTTAGATAGACAGATACTGTATCAATCATTTTGATCATTTAAAAAATGATGTAGGATAGGTCACGGCTGATACATACAAAAACACTTCACTAAGCATATGTTTGTCGTATAGAAAAAAGTTGTTATTTTCTGCTACAACATTAGTAATAACATTAGAAAAACTTTTGATAAAAGATTAAATATCTGAATAGTTTAAATATACAAGGTGTTTCAGTTTATTGTTGCACAACTTTAAGATTCGATAGAACTTTTAAAATTAATGCATAAAGTCTATATAAACATGGGTCGAAAAATGCGTGGCTTCCGAAATACAGGGTGTTTAAATTTACTTTCTAAAATAGCTTTTTTTTTTAATATTTCGAACAATATTTGATGTATAACAGTGAAAATTGGTATACAAGGATTTTTTGGTACGACAAAACGAACCATGGGCATAGTTTTGCTGTAGCCGCTAGAGGGCGCTCTCTACTGTACCTGTAGTGTATTAAAATGACCGAAAAATTTTTCTTAGTGCAATTTTTTGCTTTTTGAATAAAAAAACTGATTCTTCGCACTTTTCAACATAAAAAAGCTCTCTTGTGAGTTTTCGTTATAGTTAGCCGTTTTTGAGATATTTCGATTTTTAAGGTTCGACGCATTTTTAATTATTTATGGAAAAATAATATTTTTTTTACATTTTCGATTTGGGCATTACAAGTAATTAAGATGATCGTTGAGATTGTGTTTTTAAACACAGCAATAATTCCTAACTCCAAATAAACACAAAAAAACAGAATATTAATTTGTTTAATTTTCCAATATTATTTTTAACAAATTAAATTAATTATTTACAACTAAAATGCTATTGGATAGTTAGGACAAACATACAAAATCTAAAGTAGTTGCTCGAAATGTAAACCCAATTGTTCAATACAAAATTCACATCTACGAATGATTGAACGTGGTATAGCATTATTCAAATAAGGCCTTATTTTATCACATGCATTCCTGATTCTGTCTATTAGCATATCTCTTGTGGTTACCGGAGTCACGAACACTTTTTCTTTTAGAAATCCCCACACAAAGAAATCTAATGGATTTAGGTCAGGGGATCGTGGAGGCCAGGCGACTGCTCCTCCACGGCCGATCCATCTTTCTGGATAATTTTCATCCAGCCAGTTTCTAACTATTCTTGAATAATGAGCTGGACAACCATCAAGCTGGAACCAGGCCAATCTTCTTAAATCTAACATAACATCATCCCACATATTTTCATGTTCAGCCTTTAAAAATTCCAAGAAGGTCGCAGCATTTAACCTTGCAGGCAAAAGGTAGGGTCCGAATAGTCGATTACGGAAAATTTCTTTCCCGAACTGCATGCGGATTTTCATGCGACCAAATATGTTGATTATGAAAATTCTCCTAACACTTGTGGTCGGATCTCTATCAAACTCACGCAGAATCATACGGGTAAATCTGCGCTGACGAAAATTTATGTTTTGATCCCTTTGGAGATTTCCAAAACCAGTTTCAATTGTTTGGCGATGCACTCTTACAAATACCGAGCAAGTTGGATGTCGTCTGTTTGGAAATCTTCGTGCGTATTCTCTGGCTGCTTCTGCTGCGTTTCCGTTTACAAAGCCATACACAAAATGAATATCCGCTAACTCTTGATTGGAGAATAAAAATGGCATTTTTATAAAACTTACAAAAAAAAAACAGGTAAAAGAAACTAAATTTCGTGCATTCACAATTGCAAAAAAACGTTTCAGGTTTCAACAGACAACAGAACTAACTGTCAACTAATTGACGTTTAACCTTATTCTGCTTTCAATTTCAAAAATATTTGCAGGCACAGCCTACTTCTAAAAATTATCGAGATACTGACTTTTTAACGTTATTTTATCATAAATAATTAAAAATGCATCGTACCTCAAAAATCGAAATATCTCAAAAACGGCTAACTATAACGACAATTCACAAGATAGCTTTTTTATGTTGAAAAGTGCGAAAAGCAAAAAATTGCACTAAGAAAAATTTTTCGGTCATTTTAATACACTACAGGTACAGTAGAGAGCGCCCTCTAGCGGCTACAGTAAAACTATGCCCATGGTTCGTTTTGTCGTACCAAAAAACCCTCGTATACCAATTTTCACTGTTATACATCAAATATTGTTCGAAATATTTAAAAAAAACTATTTTAGCAAGTAAATTTAAACACCCTGTATTTCGGAAGCCACGCATTTTTCGACCCATGTTTATATAGACTTTATACATTAATTTTAATAGTTCTATCGAATCTTAAAGTTATGCAACAATAAACTGAATAACTAAAGGTAAAGGTTTAAACAATCGTCGTTAATTTGTAGGTTTTGTGTGGCACAGTAGGGATCTCAGTATGTTAGCCGTTCTGATCTTAAATTTTTTGCAAACGCTACATATACGTGGTTCTGATTCGACCAGACAGTAAAATTCTATGTTTTAGCGTTGGTTTCACCGCGACACGTGACTTTTTCCCTTACGTTGCAAACCACCTGAAAACGTGAAATCAAACGCCTGCCATCAAGTTGTTGGAGAAAAAGATTCTATGCATGCACATGATCGGGGCGTTCTTGGTACAAATTGGCATTATTTCAAGCGGAAGAGGAAAATTGGAGGATGATGTTTTACATGTTTAAAGGCATAGTCTGAATACCGAGGTACCACGTCTAGCATAACAGTTTGAGATCTATATAAAACTTGACATTCAAAAGCAAAAGTATTTTTATGAAATTGAATACATTAAAGAAATGTTGGTAAGAAATAAGCCTGAGCAGACTTATAATCTTTAAATATTTTCTGACATCATAATATGGTTTTTGTGACATTATGTATGTTTTTCTACAAGGTATCAACTTTGACCTGCAATCCCTGGTTGGTGGAGTATATACAGCTAACAGGTGAGAAAATAATCTTAAACACAATGCGGGCGAGTAATGGTTCTGAATGTTTTTGAAAATGCAAAAAATCGGGGAACAGTAATTTGTAACTGGGAACATAATCTCTCTTCAGACAGGACAATAAAAATAACCCTTCTGGTACAGCTAGTAGATGGGGAGAAATATTGACGAAAGAAAGTCATTACTGTTTTACTTGTATTCCGTGAGTTGTTGCAAGTACAGGGTGGCGCATCGAAAACGAAACACGCATTTACTGGCAGCTCAGTTTTTTTTTTGAATACCTTATTTTAAAGGTCTTTCAATTCCCTTTATAATGATGTAAAATACATGAGCTTCAGTTCAGTAGTTTCGAAGATTTATTGATTTAAAGCTTAAATAAAACTAAAACATCATCATTAGTGGAGATCAATACATTTGGCAGCATGTGGTCGGGCATTATCTTGTTGGAAAGTTGGATCTGCCAGGATGTCAAGATAGTGTAAAAGATGGGGTTCTTGAACTTCGTGGATATAACGCTGCGCGTTCATGTTACCTCTGATGAAGATTAAAGGTGATCTGGAACCATAAGCTATAGCACCCCAAACCATAACTCCAACAGTGTGATGAACATGTCTTTCAACAAAAAACTGTGGATTCCTCCTTTCACCACGTCGCCTTCTAACCCTGGCACGACCATCGTGCATACCTAAACAAAATCGAGACTCGTCACTAAAGACAATACTGTTCCATTCCTGATCCCAGAGTGACCGTTGTCTGCACCACTCAAGGCGATTACGTCGGTGTTCTCGAGTTAAAGGGAGGACCCAGTGTGGCCGGTATGAAAACAAGCCAAAACTTCTCATTCGTCGGTAAACACTTCGCATGCCAATAAGTCTTCCGTGTTCTGCAAACCATTCATTTGCAACGGACCTGGTAGTGGAGAAACGGTCCCTTAAGGCCAATAATCTTAGGCGGCGATCTTCACGGTCTGTTGTTCTACGGCGGCGTCCAGTGCCCCTTGCTCTTTACGTACGGCCTTCTCGAAGCCATGCCTGACAACACCTAACCACAGCGTCTACACTTCTTTGCACTCTAACTGCAATTGCCCGAAAAGAAAGTCCAGCTTCCCGAAGTCCCACTATACGGCCCCTATCAATCTCACTAAGTTGACGAAATCGTACAGATCTCCGTAACCGATCGTAAAGGATGTCAAGAACCAAAATCCGCCAACGTTGATTCTTTACTGCGGCTGAAATATTCATTTTTAGAGCGTTAGTGAATTAAAAAAAAGCAGTATAAAAACCGGAATGTCCAACTGATAATGCTGAAAATTTTTTCACTTGTTATTTACAGTAAGATAAATACATTCGCCAACTTTTATTAAAATAAAACCATTTAAACTGGGTGTTCGGATTTATATGTCACTTAGTATATTTGGAATTACTGGAAGGCGCCATAGATCCTGCATTAACAGCCATACTTGAAAATCAGAATGATCGGCGGTACATTGCGAATAGGTTGATGTTCCAACAGGATGGTGCCCCACCACATTACGCATTACGTGTTCGACAATATTTAGATCAGACGTTTCCAGATCGATGGATTGCCAGAAGAGGTATCATTGAATGGCCCCCAAGATCGCCAGATTTATCACCTTTGGATTTCTTTATGTGGGGTCATTTAAAACGCAAAATCTATGCTACTCAGCCAACATCATTAGAAGACCTGAGACAAACAATTGTAAATGAGTGCCTTCAAATTACTCCTCAAATGTTGCAAAATGTGCGGCAACGTTTTCTAAATTACTTTGCTGCCAAATGTATTGATCTCCACTAATGATGATGTATTAGTTTTATTTGAGCTTTAAATCAATAAATCTTCGAAACTACTGAACTGAAGCTCATGTATTTTACATCATTATAAAGGGAATTGAAACACCTTTAAAATAAGGTATCACTCGACCCCCCTTACCATTTAAGATTTTAGGGTTGGTGTCACCCCCGCCCAAGGGGCTGCACGTCCTAACGTGATTTTTTGCCAAACTTGTGTCCCCCTCGAAAACAAAATCGACGGGTCTGAGCGTTTTTCCAAAAAAAAAAAAACTGAGCTGCCAGCAAATGCGTCTGTTTCGTTTTCGATGCGCCACCCTGTATAAGCCCACTCGAGGGCTTTTTTGGTCCTCTGACAAAAAGCGAGGAACCCATGACGCACAAACTTTACTGTAACCCAATTTGTACGATACTATGAACAGATCCTACACTCACACCAACATTTGTTGAAATTGCTCTAATTGGAATTCAACGATTTTCTCTAAGCATGCCACACTCCGCGGTTTATCATTCGTCTCCTCTCTTCCACTCGTAAACTTTCGATACCATTTCTTGACAGTTCGATACCCATACACTGCTTGGATTCGCGTATGAATTTACAATGGTTGCAAACCTCCAGCACACGAAAATTGAATGACCGCACGCTGATTATACAGGGTGTCCGCAAAGTTGGGGTTTTCCTTTACACGACGTCTAGATGTTGAAAACGAGCAATTTTTCTTAGTACCATATACACCAATGTCTTAAGGGAACCGAGATAAAGGGCTCTGCAACATCAAAAATATCTGAATACCGTCCTGAAGCCGCGACCCGCGACATCACCGATTGCTACAAGGTCACTGGCTCAACCCGACGACAGAACTGGGTCGGGGTCAGTGTGTCAGGTCAGTATGCAACCTTCAACCGACGGTTACGGTCACGCGTGTAGAGGTAATCGCGTAGACGAGAATCCCTCAACAAGCACTAGAGACGTGGCCAGAGAAGTGCAAGTATCAAAAACTAAAGTGTGGCAAACGCTGCGTGAAGAGGGGCTGTATCAGTTTCGCGTACAACGTGTACAAGCCCTTCAACCTGACGATTTTCCAGCAAGAGTGCGGTTTTGTGAGTGGTTGTTGCATCAACATGACAATAATCCGGACTTTTTGAAGTGCATATTGGTGACAGACGAATCTACGTTCACGCGTAATGGGGTGAATAACTTTCGCAACACTCATGTTTGGTCAGTATAAAATCCGCACGCTGTCCGTCGGGCACATTTTCAACAAACATTTTCGGTGAATGTTTGGGCTGGCATGGTGAACGGTATGCTCATTGGACCATTTATTCTCCCAAATCGATTGGACGGGATGCAATACCTAGACTTTTTACGCAACATTTTGCCTTCCTTGTTAGAAGATGTGCCATTAAGGTTAAGACAATCAATGTGGTTTATGCGTCTGCTGGGTAGCGCATCAGCTGATTTCATTTTCTGTTGGAGCGGTATGATTTCGGGCAGAGACGTACTTAGCCCTGCTCGTCAACTGGAGAGTGAGTACTTTTTCCTTCATTTTTTTTACTTGGTCGCCCTCGTTTCAATTCACATTACGTTTGTTATTTCAAGGGTAGTTGTTTCTGAAAAGGAAAACCCCAACTTTGCGGACGGATTGCTAACAACCAATGCCATCTCTAGGTCACAATACTTAAAATCGCAGTCAAATACAAATGACAAACACAACTAATATTCCAAGGCCAACCTGACCAAAGATGGGTTTCAATTGAACAAGCCTTTATAAGTTTTTTACGTAATGACTCTGCGAGAACCTTGTTCACGTCAAGCGATAAAAGTAACCCTACTTATGGTCTTACAACTGAAGGTAATATAGATCCTGTAACAGATCATGTCCGGTATGTCTACTTGACTCTAACATATACTAAGTGACATATAAATCCGAACACCCAGTTTAAATGGTTTTATTTTAATAAAAGTTGGTGAATGTATTTATCTTACTGTAAATAACAAGTGAAAAAAATTTCAGCCTTATCAGTTGGACATTCCGGTTTTTATACTGCTTTTTTTTAATTCACTAACGCTCTAAAAATGAATATTTCAGCCGCAGTAAAGAATCAACGTTGGCGGATTTTGGTTCTTGACATCCTTTACGATCGGTTACGATGCCTAGAGTACGGAGACCTGTACGATTTCGTCAACTTAGTGAGTTTGATAGGGGCCGTATAGTGGGACTTCGGGAAGCTGGACATTCTTTTCGGGCAATTGCAGTTAGAGTGCACTGTGGTTAGGTGTTGTCAGGCATGGCTTCGAGAAGGCCGTACGCAAAGAGCAAAGGGCACTGGACGCCGCCGTAGAACAACAGACCGTGAAGATCGCCGCCTAAGATTATTGGCCTTAAGGGACCGTTTCTCCACTACCAGGTCCATTGCAAATGAATGGTTTGCAGAATACGGAAGTGTTTACCGACGAATGAGAAGTTTCGGCTTGTTTTCATACCGGCCACACTGGGTCCTCCCTTTAACTCGAGAATATCGACGTAATCGCCTTGAGTGGTGCAGACAACGGTTACTCTGGGATCAGGAATGGAACAGTATTGTCTTTAGTGACGAGTCTCGATTTTGTTTAGGCATGCACGAAAGGAGGAATCCACAGTTTTTTGTTGAAAGACATGTTCATCACACTGTTGGAGTTATGGTTTGGGGTGCTATAGCTTATGGTTCCAGGTCACCATTAATCTTCATCAGAGGTAACATGAACGCGCAGCGTTATATCCACGAAGTTCTAGAACCCCATCTTGTACCCTATCTTGACACCCGGGCAGATCCAACTTTCCAACAAGATAATGCCCGATCACATGTTGCAAGAGTTACAATAGACTTCTTTCAACATAATGATGTCACATTGTTACCATGGCCACCAAGATCTCGCGACTTATCCCCGATTGAGCACGTGTGGTATATGATGGGTAGGAAATTGCTCAATTTGCAACGTCCTCCTCAGTCTCTAGAAGCACTTCGAGAGAAGTTGGTGGTTGCCTGGTATGAGATATCACAGGAGGACATTGACCACCTGATCAGAAGCATGCCTAGCGTAGCACATCAGGGTGTATCCACACATTATTAAGGGTCAAAGGGCTTTAAAGCAGTGCAATCATTTTGAAATTCTTATCATTTACTTATTATGCTTCATTAAGTACTTATACAAAATTTTATTAAAATAAAACCATTTAAACTGGGTGTTCGGATTTATATGTTAGTATAGTTTCTCGTCGCATTTCTGACTTCCCCTTTAGAACAAAATCCGATGTAAATCGAAGACAAACATGTTCAACTCTCAATCCGTTATTTTTATCGTTCTCTCTCGACGCGTGACGGATTGCCGGATTATCCCTGAAATATCGTGCATTATAAAAATCGAGGCAATATCCATCAGTCAGTTATCAAATCGCAGGGAAGGTGATGTTCCTCATAAGATGAATCCATAACAAGCGATCATTTTTGGAGGGTAAGCCTGAATATCAAAAATTGGTAATGCCGCGGATGGTAAGTCTCCAAATATTATCCCAAAATATGCGAAATAATGATAATAAACCGTCTTTTATTAGAATAAACAAATTACAGATAATGCATAATATATTATTATCTATAATTAGATTAGTGAGCAGTTTAATGGCGAAGTTTAGCTATAGCAGCTATTCTTACACTTAACCATTAACTGCATAAGAATAATAGATGGTAAAAAATACAGCTGTAAAGAAAATAAAAGGAGGAAAATACCCATGTAACTGATTACAACCTAAATAAAAATTAGCTTAAATATACAGGGTGTCCCAGAAGTCGACATATAGCCGAAACCGGGTGATAGGCAAAGTCATAACAGCTATCAGAAAAATATTTAAAAAAATTTTATGTATGTGTTTTGAAAATTATAGGTCTTAGAAATTTCACACCCTACGGCAGTCTGTCAACTCCTGTTACTACAAATATTAACTTTTTTTGGATCTTATTTTTACAATGTAATGATGAATAATGCATCTTCAAACTGGTGTCTCAACCTTACTGCCAACTTTTCTCGTTCAGGAAAAATTGCCACTTATTTCCCAACCAAGTATTCCAAAGTAAAACTTTGCTCAACTTTAACTGGCTGTACTGGAAAAAAATGTACTACGAGAGTTTGGCAAGTAACCTTAAAAGTTGGCGCATTTAATAAGGATTCCAAAATAGTATATCACTTAGAAGATTACTCGTTAACTTATGCACAATTTTTATTTGAAGAAAAACTGATGAAAATTTCTCAAAATTTACTAATTAAACAGCGATTATGAAAACGCACAAGGACCCTTAAGGATAACTGTTTGCACAACAGTGGGCGTCAAAATGCGGCTGATGATGATTTACCTTTACAGCAAATGCTCAAACTGTTTTCCTTCAGCCGCAATACACGCTCGACATCTTCTTAAAAAAGACCGGGTTATTAAACGAGCGAATCCACGGTTATTAACAAACTCAGCTGCTTCCAATAGTCTTTGCCGTAGCTCAGCTACATTTTGAATCGGCTTGAAATACACTTTTTCTTTTACGGTTCCCCAGTAAAAAAAATCTAACGGATTCAAATCTGGTGACCGGGCTGGCCACGGTATTATACCAGACCGCCCTATCCATCTGCCTGGAAAGTTTTGATCGAGATACTCTCTCACTGAGAGTGCATAGTGCGCTGGGCAGCCATCATGCTGAAACCACATGTCCCTGTAAATACTCAGTGGCACGACCTCCAATAAATTTTCTAAATGATTTTGCAAAAAACCTAAGTAAACCTCAGCAGTCAAAGTCTCTGGGAACTCAAACGGACCGATTATTTTAACATTTAAAATTCCTGTCCAATGGTTTATCTTGAAGCGATATTGAGATTTATCTTCTCTCATCAAACGTGGGTTTGCTACGTGCCACTCGTGTAAGCTATGCAGGTTCATGTACCCATCTTTCTTAAATGTGGTCTCATCTGACCATAAAATTTTTTCAAAGAACCGTGGATCTTCCCTGTGTCTTTCTAACATTGTGCGACAAAAAGCAACTCGGGGCTCATAATTCCGGGGCAGAAGAGCTTGAACACGCTGTACGTGGTATGGATGGAGCACGTTTTTTTGCAAGATTTTATGGGCTGTACTTTTGGGCACACCTGTTTTTAGTTCTATTGCACGCACTGAAGTACTCGGGTCTTCTTCGACAGCTCCTAGCACCACGTCTTCGTAAGGAAGGAAAGATCTTCCCTCACCGTGTGATTAGTTTGGTAGTTGGCCCTCTGAGAACAGTAAGCGGTGCACATTTGTGAGCACTCGATGATCTGGATGACGAGCTGCATTCGGGTACCTCTCACAGTAAAGTCTCGCTGCAGGACTAGCGTTGCATCTGCATTCCCCATAAATGAGGTGCATGTTAGCATATTCTTGTACGGTGTACACGGACATAGCGGCACTGCACAATCACACTATCAAAGATAGTCTAAGGAAAGCAAATGTTGTTTAGAAGAGCAATTTAACAGTCCAAATCCAAATCACAAGCGATCAACAGTCCATTTCTCGAATCCAAAATTAGTAACAGTACGAAATCAACAAGCACGAACATGTAAAGATGCGCAGTAAACGAAGGAGTACTGATCGGTATCAAAGTGTGCAATAGCAAGTAAGTGATGTGCTTCATCCATACCACATACAGCGTGTTCAACCTCTCCTGCCCCGGGATTATGAGCCCCAAGTTGCTTTTTGTCGCACAATGTTAGAAAGACACAGGAAAGATCCACAGTTCTTTGAAAAAATTTTATGGTCGGATGAGACCACATTTAAGAAAGATGGGTACATGAACCTGCATAACTTACACGAGTAACACGTAGCAAACCCACATTTGATGAGAGAAGATAAATCTCAATATCGCTTCAAGATAAACCATTGGACAGGAATTTTAAATGGTAAAATAATCGGTCCGTTTGAGTTCCCAGAGACTTTGACTGCTGAAGTTTATTTGGATTTTTTGAAAAATTATGTACAAAATTTATTGGTGGACGTGCCACTGAGTATTTACAGGGACATGTGGTTTCAGCATGATGGCTGCCCAGCGCACTATGCACTCTCAGTGAGAGAGTATCTCGATCAAAACTTTCCAGGCAGATGGATAGGGCGGTCTGGTACAATACCGTGGCCAGCCCGATCACCTGATTTAAATCCTTTAGATTTTTTTACTGGGGAACTGTAAAAGAAAAAGTGTATTTCAAGCCGATTCAAAATGTAGCTGAGCTACGGCAAAGACTATTCGAAGCAGCTGAGTTTGTTAATAAGCGTGGGGTCGCTCATTTAATAACCCGATCTTTTTTAAGAAGATGTCGAGCGTGTATTGCGGCTGAAGGAAAACAGTTTGAGCATTTGCTGTAAAGGTAAATCATCATCAGCAGCATTTTGACGCCCACTGTTGTGCAAACAGTTATCCTTAAGAGTCCTTGTGCGTTTTCATAATCGCTGTTTAATTAGGAAATTTTGAAAAATTTTCATCAGTTTTTTTTCAAATAAAAGTTGTGCATAAGTTAACGAGTAATCTTCTAAGTGTTATACCATTTTGGAATCGTTATTAAATGCGCCAACTTTTAAGGTTACTTGCCAAACTCTCGTAGTACATTTTTTTTCAGTACAGCCAGTTAAAGTTGAGCAAAGTTTTACTTTGGAATACTTGGTTGGGAAATAAGTGGCAATTTTTCCTGAACGAGAAAAGTTGGCAGTTTGAAGATGCATTATTCATCATTACATTGTAAAAATAAGATCCAAAAAAAGTTAATATTTGTAGTAACAGGAGTTGACAGACTGCCGTAGGGTGTGAAATTTCTATATTTTTTTCAAAGACCTATAATTTTCAAAACACATACATAAAATTTTTTCAAATATTTGTTTGATAGCTATTATGACTTTGCCTATCACCCGGTTTCGGCTTGACGTCGACTTCTGGGACACCCTGTATAATGCTGGAGAAAAACACCTTTAAGAATCACCATTGAGCAGAAGAGCTCTTAAGTGTTTTTTAAAACTATACAGCGGCAGGCTTTTTGTTCTGTAATCTAAGCTATTGTACAACATGCGTGCATTATATGAGAAGGACCTGTTAAAAACAGATGAACTATGAAGTGGCATTGTTAAAGCGAATGTGTTACGGATATGTCGTTGATGAACATTATACCTAAAAATTAGTTTTTCACGTAAACAAATTGGAGTTCCAGAGAAAAGTAACTTATGTATAAAGGTTAGATACTTGTATTCAACTAAATCTGTCATCTTTAAACAGCCTATTAAAGGATAACGATCCGAAACATGATCAAATTTTCTTAAACTAAATATGAATCGTACGCAGTTATTTTGTACTACAGATATTCTGTTACGACTTGGAACATCCAAACAAGGAGGATAAACTAGATTGCAATAATTAAAAATAGATAACACAAAAGATTCACACAACTTTTTTCGCACTTTAAAATTCAGCAAATTTTTGTTCGCATACAGAGTTCTCAGACGGATGTAACTTTTTTGTAAGAGGTTATTAATAAACACACCTAGACACTTGACACTTTCAGAAAAAGGAAGATTTCGATTGTTAATAGATATACTCAAGGCAGCTTTGACTTCGGCTCTTCTGCGATTTTTACAACACAGCACAGCAGAAGATTTAGAAGCATTAACGGTTAGGCTGTTATTGGCTGAGTAGGTGCAAATAGGGTCAATATCCTCGTTAATTTCCATGGTAGCAGTCTGGAGGTTCTCAGGATAAAAGAAGTAAAGCAGTTGAGTGTCATCCGCATAAGACTGTAGGTGTGAATTGTGAATGGACTTAGCAATATCGGCTAGATAAATGAAAAATAACAAGGGTCCTAAAATTGAGCCCTGAGGCACACCCGAAGTGATAAAGTGCTCATTTGACAAAACTCCAGAAAGTGAGACGCGCTGAGAACAGTGGGTTAGCTATGATTTAAAAAAAGCGATCATCAAGTGTGTATGTATATCAAAAATTGGTAATGGGCCGGATGGTAGGTCTCCAAATATTACCCCGAAATATGCGAAATCTCATTAGTTCTCCGTGCGGTATATTGTCATTAGTAAAGCTGTTGATCGGATTGATTGTACAGGGAAGGAGGTCGTTGATACGTTGTGGAAACATTGCCCTGGGGAACACCCGCGTTGACATTGCGGCCAGAGAATCAGTCAGTCATCTACAAAACGTCTTTGGGATGCCAAGGGGTGGAAGTTTGCATGAGAGGGCGTGCCACAGATGATCGTACGCTTTCGTGACGTCAAGAGCAACAACATGAGCTTCACCGTGGTGTAAGCTAGAAGGTCCCCTGTTGATCGCTGATGCCTTAAACCATACTGCCTGTCGCTAATCAAGTCACGACGTTCAAGGTACTTCAGAATCACCTTACTTACAACAGAAAGCAGAGCTATAGGAGTGTAGTTGTAAGAGTTAGAACCTTTTTTCGAACGGACTGGACATGAGCAAGTTTCCAGTTTTCTGGGGAAGTGTCGGACTCGTCACACATCCGGAAGACACGCTAAATAACTTCAGTACAACACCATGAATTAAATTCAGATCAGAAGCTTTGATGATGAGAGACATCAGAGAATATATCAACGAAACTAATTGTTGGAGATTCTGAATTTGAATATACAGGGTGTTGCGGATTTTCATTAGCCTAATAACGACAATTCTGCTGGTTAACCATTATATTTAGGTGAAAGTGGGCTTCGTCACCCATAAACAAAATGAGGTTCTCATTTTGATCGATCAGTGCTTCCATCTCACGTGCGAAGTTCATTCGTTGTGCATAATCTCCGGGCTGTAACTGTTGCACAGTGGCCAATTTGTAGGGGTGAAAGCGGAGATCCATATGCAAAATTCGGCTTACCGAACGATCACTAAGGCAGATCGAGTCGGACTGAGAAGAGAGTCCTGTCGAACGCGTTCAACATTTTCAGGGGTTCGAACTGTTCGCGGCGCTCCTCTTGGTCTTCTGTTGATCAGTTCACCACGCCTGCGAAGTGATTCAACCTAACGAAGGATGGTGTTTCGAGAGGAAACAGCTCTATTTCGATGAATGTTGAAGTGGCGACGAAACTCACGATGACTGACTCATTATTTCGGACGTAACAATCATAGACGAAAACGCGGTGCTCCACCGCCCAAGGCTCCATAACGACAACTGGTAAAATAATGCTTGGTTCTCACGGGTCAAACGGCACCCTCCCCACCTCTCTCGTAGACGGAGGCGGAGAGTTACTACCCATCCCAAAAACGTCCATCCTTTCTGCCGCACCCTGTATAAATCATTCAGCCATGCAAAACATTTTTGTTCATATAGCACATACGCACGGCTTTTTTTAACCTTCCTCATAGGAAAACTCAAAATATTTAAAGCGTGAATGAGACGTATTTAATTAAATATACATTACCAGGCACTTTATGGTGATTTATTATCACCGAGAAACTTCTTTTGATTTTGAAGGAGCGCGGCGTTCAGGGTGAAATATGTTACATATAAAATACGGAGAGACACAACGCAGTGGCGTAGCAGAAGCTTCTGAATAAACAATCAAAAATTTCTGAGCATTGCAGACTTAGAAATAGTTTAAATTTAGTTTGACGCATAGTGAAGTGGCTTCAATATTTTTAGTTTAAATGAACCTGGAATCAATTATGGAAATGTTTTTCTAGAAGGAAGCTTCGGAGCAAAATTTTTGTCAACAGCACGGCCCGTAAGATACGGTGTTCCCCAGGGTTCAGTCTCAGAACAAATCCTTTATTCACTTTAGGTACATGACGTTCCATGCGAATGTGAATATTACCTCTATTTAAATAATTTTTATTATAAAATTTATTAGCTAGAATTTCAAATTTTATATTAAATTTAAGTTGTAAAATGAGGCTTAGAAATTTGATTTTGAACTAAGATTGTGATAGTGATGTTCTTAAAAATTAAGAGGAACTTGTTCTATAATCCATAACCTATGATTACGTAGATAAACTTCATTCATTAGTTTACATATACTAAGTGACATATAAATCCGAACACCCAGTTTAAATGGTTTTATTTTAATAAAATTTTGTATAAGTACTTAATGAAGCATAATAACTAAATGATAAAAATTTCAAAATGATTGCACTGCTTTAAAGCCCTTTGACCTTTAATAATGTGTGGATGCACCCTGATGTGCTACGCATTCTCCAACGCGCCTAGGCATGCTTCTGATCAGGTGGTCAATGTCCTCCTGTGGTATCTCATTCCAGGCAACCACCAACTCCTCTCGAAGTGCTTCTAGAGTCTGAGGAGGACGTTGCAAATTGAGCAATCTCCTACTCATCATATCCCACACGTGCTCAATTGGGGATAAGTCGGGAGATCTTGGTGGCCATGGTAACAATGTGACATCATTATGTTGAAAGAAGTCTATTGTGATTCTTGCAACATGTGGTCGGGCATTATCTTGTTGGAAAGTTGGATCTGCCAGGGTGTCAAGATAGGGTAAAAGATGGGGTTCTAGAACTTCGAGGATATAACGCTGCGCGTTCATGTTACCTCTGATGAAGATTAAAGGTGACCTGGAACCATAAGCTATAGCACCCCAAACCATAACTCCAACAGTGTGATGAACGTGTCTTTCAACAAAAAACTGTGGATTCCTCCTTTCACCACGTCGCCTTCTAACCCTGGCACGACCATCGTGCATGCCTAAATAAAATCGAGACTCGTCACTAAAGACAATACTGTTCCATTCCTGATCCCAGAGTGACCGTTGTCTGCACCACTCAAGGCGATTACGTCGGTGTTCTCGAGTTAAAGGGAGGACCCAGTGTGGCCGGTATGAAAACAAGCCAAAACTTCTCATTCGTCGGTAAACACTTCGCATGCCAATAGGTCTTCCGTGTTCTGCAAACCATTCATTTGCAATGGACCTGGTAGTGGAGAAACGGTCCCTTAAGGCCAATAATCTTAGGCGGCGATCTTCACGGTCTGTTGTTCTACGGCGGCGTCCAGTGCCCCTTGCTCTTTGCGTACGGCCTTCTCGAAGCCATGCCTGACAACACCTAACCACCGTGTCTACACTTCTTTGCACTCTAACTGCAATTGCCCGAAAAGAAACTCCAGCTTCCCGATGTCCCACTTTACGGCCCCTATCAAACTCACTAAGTTGACGAAATCGTACAGGTCTCCGTACTCTAGGCATCGTAACCGATCGTAAAGGATGTCAAGAACCAAAATCCGCCAACGTTGATTCTTTACTGCGGCTGAAATATTCATTTTTAGAGCGTTAGTGAATTAAAAAAACGCAGTGTAAAAACCGGAATGTCCAACTGATAAGGCTGAAAATTTTTTCACTTGTTATTTACAGTAAGATAAATACATTCACCAACTTTTATTAAAATAAAACCATTTAAACTGGGTGTTCGGATTTATATGTCACTTAGTATATTTTAGTAGGATGATAATATTCAAGATTTTTTATTGAAAACTAGATTAGATCAGGGCGTAGTTTATAATAAAGTTGAAATGGGTTACAATAATTTTATTTAAGGATAATTAAAAAAAATTATGAAGTAAGTCATAACAAAGATGTACTGGCAGGTGTCTCAAGAAATGCAAGTTAATTGTGAAGTTTTAAGCAACATGAAAATTAATGATTATTAAAAATTAAAATTGTTTTTTTTTTAAATAAATAGTAATTTTTGGAGAAAAAAATTCTTTATTATAATTGAATCGTATTACGAAATTTATCATTTACCTTTAATAAGAATTAATTTCTTGTGCCTTGTGTATTACAGACGTCAATAGTAAAATAGGGCCTAAGCAACAGTTCGCCTTTTATACCTTTGCAAGAAATAAAACCCATTGATTATCATACAGGGCGTTAATTAAGTACGCACCATACATTTTAAGACATATAAACATGATCCGCAAATACTTGCTTTTCAAGCTAAAAAAAATGTTTTTTTTTGTATTTCAAATATCCTTTACCTAAGTTTGTTGTAATTTGGCGGTGGTATTTATAACATTAGGGAGCTAATTTAGCCCTAACTCAATTCCAGTGGCGTCTCAACGGGGATCTGAATGAATGCCTGTGACAAAAAATGTACGCCACCGGTTTTTGTGCAATTTTTATTGAATTTTTTGCATTAATCAAATGGATATACATCTTTTTGGTCTCTTGAATTTTTTTCGTATCTTACTTAGTCCTCAAGAAAAAACTCCACTTCATTGCATATCCTTGGACCACTCAAGGAATATGGGGAAACATTTCTTTTGAAAATCATTATTTCTTAATACTAATCATGTAACAACGTTTTTTTTTAAATTTCAACACCCTATATCTCGAGAACGACAAATTTGCGGAATTTGCTTATTGTATTGTATTGTATTTTATATTATAGATCCGCATTTTCTGCCTCTAATTATATCCTAATGTCCTGCCACTGTCCTCGAACGTCCTCGACGCAGCGACTTGGGGCGGCATATCTGGAGCACGCATCTTGAGATTCAAATTTTCTCGGGTTTCGCGGCACTGTGAGAGAACGCCCGATGAATAATTCATTTTGGTCTGGGGGTTGCCGGGGTTGAAACGGGGAGATATCGACGCCAGACGGCCTATACGGGGATGTAATTAACCCCTGTATCGTTATTAATCACTTAACACTTAGGGGATACTTGTCGGAGATTCAAATGGATCTTCGATTATTTTTAAAGCGACGTGGAAGCTTAGGGACCGTTCTCACCAAAAATAACTGGCGGCCTGGGCGAATTTCTCAAAATTTTTCAGGACTCTGGGATATTAGACCCCAAGCGCCAATTCATGGACTAGCACCCCCTTTTTTTTGTGTAACTTAGGTTTAGTCATTTTGGTTTGGGTGCGTCGTCTTCCATTTTTTTATGGGAGTTCTTTTTTATATATCTTCGGACCACGTACCTCAATGAGTGTTCTGATGACGTTCGTTCAATATCTGATTTCTTTTAGTCAATAGAAACAGAAGAGAATCATCATCCTTTCTCCTCCAGTTGGTTGCATCTTGTTGCAGTTTTGCAAATTGGTGGAACTTAAATTCCGTCATCTCTGTTAGATTCTCCTTTTGTGTGGTGCAAAACAAGTTCCGAGTAGCACCCTCTTTTTTTTGTAACTTAAGTTTAGTCATTTTGGTTTGGGTGCGTCGTCTTCCATTTTTTTATGGGATTTTAACCCTCAGTTCTTTTTTATATACCTTCGGACCACGTGCCTTAATGCGTGTCCTGACGACGTTCGTTCAATATCTGCTTTCTTTTAGTCAATAGAAACAGAAGAGAATCATCATCCTTTCTCCTCCAGTTGGTTGCATCTTGTTGCAGTTTTGCAAATTGGTGGAACTTAAATTTCGTCATCTCTGTTAGATTCTCCTTTTGTGTGGTGGTCAAGCAAAACAAGTTCCGACTAACGTCTCGGGAAGTTGCGGCTTAATCCGTCCTAAGTCACTGGTGCTCTTAACCCCCCCTACTCTCCGCTTTGTTGAGCTAGAGCCTAAATGTGCACGCCACAGTCAACTGTTTTGCTTGGACCAACCGTTAGATAGTATTTATCATTGTGCTTTATCAATTAACCAAAAAAACGTGGCAAGTCTGCTTACTATCACTCAACACGAGCGCCCTTAAGCCTGGGTACTTGTTCCTAGGATAAGCATTCATATACACGCAGGCGGGTATAGAGGTCGCATCTCAGATCAAATAGTGCGTGTCGTGAACCTAATTACAGCATTCACTAAGTATTCCCCTTGGCCTACTGCATTGCATGGATTTCTGACCATAATGTGTGGACTTCCGTGGATATAAGTCTGGTGCAGTTTTAGCTACATCAGGGGTGCCCCAAGCTTCTCTGTTATGTTTAATTTTTATCAATGATGTTACAACAGACTTGCTTTGTGAGTACCTGCTATATGCCGATGATCTCAAAATCTTTAATAGCGTGTGCTGCTCAGAAGACAGTTTAAGGTTACAGGCTGATCTGAATGTCATTGATCACTGGTGTAAGGTAAATAACATGCACTTGAATGTCAATAAATGTACTACTATGACGTTTACACGCAGGGTGGAACCGTCATGTTTTAATTTTGAAATCGGTAGCAATGCTGTTTGTCGTGTTAATATCGTCAAGGATTTGGGCATATTATTGGATCTAAAGCGTTCTTTTATTGATCACATTAATGCAATAATAGCAGAAGCCTTTAAAAATCTTGGTTCTGTTATAAGAAACAGTAGACATTTTAATAATACTAATACATTAATTTTACTTTTTAATGCTTTTGTCAGAACTATTTTAGAATAGCGTTCGATTATCTGGTATCCGGCCTATGATATACACTGTGAAAACATCGAGAGAATCCAACGTCGTTTTGTGAAATACTTATGGTTTAAAGATGATAGAGCGTACCCTGAAAGGGGTATACTCAATGACATTCTCTTAAGTAGATATAATTTACATAATTTAGTGAAACGTATGAATCTGTCAGCTGCTAAATTTTTATGTAATTTGTGGAATGGAAAAATTGATTGCCCATTTCTTCTAGACAGGATCTCTCTACGCGTTCAAGATTTGCGTACTCGTCATGGTGGTAACAACTCATTTTATTTACCTGTTCCGCGGACAAATCTATTTTTATTTTTTTGACTCTTTATGTTATGTGTAACAGTGTAGGTGAACTTGATATCTTTAGTTCCACCAAAATCGATCTCAAGAGGTGTTTTTTAACAATTGGATAATTTATATACAGGGTGACTTCGAAGTTGAGTCATTTATTTTAACAATGAGTAGATCTGATCAAAAGAAATGTTTTTTCCTTTACCATTTTTCTGGTAAAATTAAAGTAACAAAGTTATAGCCCTTTGGAAGTTTGAGTACCGCCCTGTCTCAATAATAATATCATGTGTTCGTGTTTGGCAACAACGGATATAATCCGCGTTATCGGTTCATCGCATCGGAAACAAAAAAGCAAAAGAATTTGGAACGATGTTTTTACAATTATTTTATTCAGTTGAATACAGTCAGTGTCAGTCGGTAACGCGTGAGTAAATAGTGGTGTCTGTTGCGTGGCTCAAACGAAATAAAAAATGGCACATGTTTATGCGGATCGGTTTCCCAATCGAGTGCAACCAACCCCTCGTGCCTTTGTTAATGTAGTACAACGGACTCGTGAATCAGGTGACTTAGGACCTCACAGGGGACGGCACGCCGGTGCTCCAAGACCTCACGATCAAATACAGGTCCGCATTGAAATACTTGTCGGGAGGATACCTATAAAACAAGGTAAATTTTTTTTTAATTTTTTTTTTATTTTTACAAACATATTTTGGTTTATCTTCCTTCTACAATCATTATATGAAAATTAATGACTCAACTTCAAAGTCACCCTGTATATATATATATATATATATATATATGTCTTTTTTATCGTATTGTTTAGAGTTTTTGTTTTTTCCTGCCTGTTAATTCGATCACTCTGTTCAGGCAGTGTAAGGAGTATTAAAAATAAATAAAAATAATAAATACTTTTATATTAATGATCAGGAATGTCTTAAGCCATGTTTATGAAGATGCTGTGCTGTTTACCTTAATATTTTTATTTATGTCTTTCGACTTTACTGTTTATTGTTATCGAATATCCGCAGGAAGGACGCCTCCAGTTTCTGGGTGTCGTTATGGGACTCTGCCAGGGGGAATGTCGTAATGCTTGGAATGTTGACAGGATGGCTCTTGGCTGACGTGATATGACCTCTTAAGCATCTCCTCTCGGCAATCGCTGGAGTCTGAAAGGATCGCATGGCAGAACTTGTGTAGACGTAATGTCGGAGCTTTTGTTGTTTGGAACTGTGCCTTGAGTGCCTGTTTCTTGTCAGTAAAACGTTGATCACTATGACAGGAATCTCAGTTTCCATGGCTATGACAATAGCGTAATAATATGTGCATAATATGCTACAGTATAATTGATAGATCCATAAAAAGTGCATCGTTCATGACCACAGTGTTATCATATCTAAAGCTTTTTATACTATCGACGAAATTCTATTCAATAGTATTGGTGCTATGTGTGTATACTTTATCTGAAGTCACTTGAAATAGCATAAAAACCTTTGGTCGGCGCGTCCTTTGTAATTTCATGACGTATCATAGGCGTACGGTCATTTATTTAGAACGATAATAATAATGTTTTTATATCACAATAAATGGATTTTACTATCTTCTTATTTTTTTGATTTGCGATAAAAAATACTTATATTGGGAGTTTAATTTATGATGACTGAAAGTTAAAAAATGGAAAAATTACAGAATTGAAACGTTTGACATAGGCAAATATTTACATAGCAGGTAGGTATATAAAAAGGTATATAAAGACTTACATTATAGGTATTTATATATCATCCTCGCCTTCGGAGCTGTCGCTAGAGTCATCTTGTAGAGGAATTACAACGGGATTTACAGGAGGCAAAACACAATATTCATTTTCTTTTTCAATAATATGCCTAGAACACTGCTTCCATAGGTCTGTGGCAGCAATATGAGATACTGCATCTCTTATTGTGGCCAATAGCGATTCACTTAATTGAGGGGTCTGATTATGTTTTCTTACTTTTTTTTTAAAGCAGCCCAGACCAACTCAATCGGGTTAAAAATGCAGTAATAGGGAGGTAGACGTAATACTTCATGGCCATTTTGCTGAAGCAATAAGATCCAATAATATGGCTTTGGTTGATTTTTGTGGTATTTCCATTCCCTTATCCTTCATAAAATCAATAATGTCTTGTTTTTTTGTGCCTGTATTCGGAATTTTGTTTTTCTGTCGGGAATGGTATGGCGCATTGTCCATAATAATCACTGAATTTGGGGAAATGTTTGGTATTAACTGCTGCTCTATCCACTTTTCAAATAAGTCGGAGGTCATGTCCTCATGATAGTCGGCACATGATTCTTTGATATTTTTGGCAGATAACAGCAAGGCATTAGGTATAAATCCATTTTCACTGCCAGCATGGAGAATAATGATTCGTTTTCCACGGTTGCATGGTGCATTTAAAATGCACTTGTTGCTGTCGTCAACCCAGCCGTACTGCACAACATCATGGGTATCATACCACGTTTCATCCAGGTAAATCAGATTTCTTTTCTGCTCTCTATAGATTTTAATTTTGTGCAAAAATTCTTGGCGCAATTCAACGATTCGAGACGACTCCATAATCACCATTCTTTTATCTAATTTTTTGTATTGAAAACCACACAGTTTTACAATACAGTGCAGTGAGTCTAAGCATTTGTAATTATAAAAATCTTCAGGATAATCTTTTAATTTATCCCGTATCATTTCCAACGTGGGCACCAAATTTTCTTTATAAAATCCGTATATTATACGACGAATATCTTCCTGAAAACCCACGTCTATTCTTTTTAATTTTTGCCCTATGCGCTTTCTGTGGAAGGAATGGTTGACTACATCTCCCCTTTTTATAACCCGATAAATGGTAGACCGACTGATTTTTGTCAGGATACAAATTCTGTTTAAAATTTGATTTTGCGAGGAATCTGGATTTTCGTTTTTCAGACAATCATACATATTTAGGATTACTCTTTGGGTCTGTTCCTCTAAATCTTTATGAAAGAATTCTGCCTGCACATATTTAGGACACACAAGAACAATCAACACAACAATTAAATCAACAAGTAAACTGAGTATTCAAAAGTCAAAAACACAAACACTAATAAAATCTATGAAAAAACACGGACAGACTAAAGAAAACACGTTTATTCACCGCTACACGGCACTGGCTAAACTGTTTCAATTTTCAGTAGCCACCTGCACTTGTTCGGAGCTCTGAAATACACGCTTTCTCATTGGCTAGGTCCACGCATAGGCGTGCTTTACTCCACGTGGACCGGTGAAACTGCCTTTGATCTCTTATACGGGGGATATTTGCTGCGAAATTTGGCGATTTTTGCAGCAACAGAGCGTGTTAAATATAGATATATAAAACGCTCCCGGTATTTCACAGTGTTGCAAGTGACTTCAGATAAAGTATACTGTTTTTCTTATCTTTTTTTGCTGTATGTCATCAAGAAAGGTACAGGGTGCTATCAATCGATGACAGTTTTCTAATGAACGAAAAGCAGCATTTTTAGTACCTTTTGAGTTGAAATTTAAAACAGCAACTGATACATGTACGCTACGCGAGTTCCTATACGGATATCTCCTTGAGGGCGGTCTTGGAGTGTCCGCTCAAAGTCGTGTCGATATCCAGTCGTCCCAGCAGGGGGTTAAAACGGGGTTGAAACGTGACATATCGACGATCTGACCCCGACGTCGTTCGCCACAAAAAGCACGCTGGGCTCGTTAGATCCGGCACGGCGATAGGCGAGAACACTGTATTCTCCACGTACAGAATTTTAAAGCGATTTTTATTCCTCGCGCCAAATAGACGAGATACAATAGGTTTGTTCCAACTGGTTCAGAACTAATTCCGATTTATGTTCCTGCGTATGCCCGCAAAATTAGTTCCGAACTTCCCCCTCGTACCCTTCGTGGTACACCAGCGAAATTATTAGGAAAGTCAAGCATTAGGCAAAGCTATACAAGAAGTACAATAACCATCTACATGAACAGAACAAACGTGTTAGATCTGAGGTAAAGCGTCAAATATCTGTGGCCTATAAAAATTATACACGTAATGTAGAGATCTCCATCTCTCAAGATCCTGCAGTTTTATGCATACAAAAACGAACTACTAGGATTCCTGGTAAAATGAAGTATTCTTCTGATAACTATTATGACTTTTCCGGCTTGATTGGGACATCCAAACGGTGTCCTTCAACCGATACTTCCCGACGACTTCATATACCCGATGCTCACCTCCCGCCGCCACCTACCCTTTCCTATCCCGTATCGGTGCCTCCCTTTCCGGCTGATTAATGAGGTCGCATTTGAGGTCGCTGCTGCTGCCTGAAATTTCGCTGACTCTGGCGCAATTCGACAATGCACAAACCGCTAACTACCGCTTGAATGACACTCATTACTAGTGGTGCGTCAACCTGTACACACGTATTAACTACAGTTCATCGCTTTGCCGCACCATGCGACTTTTTTCAAGCGCGTTCAAGGTCAAAAGTGTGCCAAGAGACATGTTCACCCTGGTTTCTACGCCCGACTGCGTTACGGAACTTTTCTCACGGACTTTCAAGGTCAAACATGTTCCATTCAAACATACGTATATATGGTTTCGTTTAGCGGCTAGACAACCACGAAATCGTATAAACTCTGTTTTACCTTCCCACTGTAACAAGCAGCCTTTCCCAACGACTTGCAGGAATGCGTCAACTTGTGGATACGTCTCAACTCTGACGTTAGAGCCCTTCATCGTATCGTACAACTTTGTTCAAGAGCGTTCAAGGTTAAGAGTGGCATGAGGGTCACCCTACTACAAGCGACGCGTGAACTTGTAGACACGTATCAATAATTGTGACTTCAGCCTTTCAACGATCCTTACAACTTTTTTCAAGGGCGTTCAAAGTCAAAAGTATCTTGCAGGTCACTCATTGCAAGCAACTTGTTAACATGTAGACACGTATCAACTCGGAGTGCAGCGCTACATCATATCATAAAATTTTTGGAAAGGGAGTTCAAGGTCAAAAGTGCCTATTACAAGCGTCGCGTTCACTTGTAGACATATATTAATTCTGACTTCACCCTGTCCTCGTATCTTAAAACTTTGTTCAAGAGCATTCAAGGTCAAAAGTATCTTGAAAGTCACCTGTTGTAAGGCACACGTTAACTTGTAGACACGTATTAACTGTAATTCCAGTCCTTCGTCGTATCATACAACTTTGTTCAAGGGCGTCTAAGGTCAAAGGTACCTTAACTTGTAGACACGTATCAATTCTGACTTCAGCCTTTAATCGTATCTTACAACTTTGTTCAAGAGCGTTCACGGCCAAAAGCGTGCCAAGAGACATGTTCACGTGTACACACGCATTAACCCTGGTTTCTACGCCCGACTGCGTTACGGAACTTTTCTCAGGGACTTTCAAGGTCAAACATGTGCCATTCAACATTCAACATATATGGTTTCGTTTAGCGGCTAGACAACCACGAAGTCGTATAAACTCTGTTTTACCTTCCCACTGTAACAAGCAGCCTTTCCCAACGACTTGCAGGAATGCGTCAACTTGTGGATACGTCTCAACTCTGACGTTAGAGCCCTTCATCGTATCGTACAACTTTGTTCAAGAGCGTTCAAGGTTAAGAGTGGCATGAGGGTCACCCTACTGCAAGCGACGCGTCAACTTGTAGACACGTATCAATAATTGTGACTTCAGCCTTTCATCGATCCTTACAACTTTTTTCAAGGGCGTTCAAAGTCAAAAGTATCTTGAAGGTCACTCATTGCAAGCAACTTGTTAACATGTAGACACGTATCAACTCTGAGTGCAGCCCTACATCGTATCATACAATTTTTTGTAAGGGCGTTCAAGGTCAAAAGTGCCTGGAAGGTCACCTATTACAAGCGTCGCGTTCACTTGTCGACATATATTAATTCTGACTTCACCCTTTCCTCGTATCTTAAAACTTTGTTCAAGAGCATTCAAGGTCAAAAGTATCTTGAAAGTCACCTGTTGTAAGGCATACGTTAACTTGTAGACACGTATTAACTGTAATTCCAGTCCTTCGTCATATCATACAACTTTGTTCAAGGGCGTCTAAGGTCAAAAGTACCCTAACTTGTATACACGTATCAATTCTGACTTCAGCCCTTAATCGTATCTTACAACTTTGTTCAAGAGCGTTCAAGGCCAAAAGCGTGCCAAGAGACATGTTCACCTGTACACACGCATTAACCCTGGTTTCTACGCCCGACTGCGTTACGGAACTTTTCTCAGGGACTTTCAAGGTCAAACATGTGCCATTCAAACATATATGGTTTCATTTAGCAGCTAGACAACCACGGAATCGTATAAACTCTGCTTTACCTTCCCACTGTAACAAGCAGCCTTTCCCAAGGACTTTCAAGGACGCGTCAACTTGTGGATACGTCTCAACTCTGACGTTAGAGCCCTTCATCGTATCGTACAACTTTGTTCAAGAGCGTTCAAGGTTAAAAGTGGTAGAGTGTCCCTACTGCAAGCATCAACTTTCATCGATCCTTACAACTTTTTTCAAGGGCGTTCAAAGTCAAAGGTATCTTGAATTATTGCAAGCGACGCGTTAACATGTAGACACGTATCAACTCTGAGTGCAGCCCTACATCGTATCATACAATTTTTTGTAAGGGCGTTCAAGGTCAAAAGTGCCTGGAAGGTCATCTATTACAAGCGTCGCGTTCACTTGTAGACATATATTAATTCTGACTTCACCCTTTCCTCGTATCTTAAAACTTTGTTCAAGAGCAATCAAGGTCAAAAGTACCTTGAAGGTCACCTATTGTAAGGCACACGTTAACTTGTAGACACGTATCAACTGTAATTCCAGTCCTTCGTCGTATCATACAACTTTGTTCAAGGGCGTCTAAGGTCAAAAGTTCCTTAACTTGTATGCACGTTTCAATTCTGACTTCAGCCCTTAATCGTATCTTACAACTTTGTTCAAGAGCGTTCAAGGCTAAAAGCGTGCCAAGAGACATGTTCACCTGTACACACGCATTAACCCTGGTTTCTACGCCCGACTGCGTTACGGAACTTTTCTCACAGGGACTTTCAAGGTCAAACATGTGCCATTCAACATTCAACATATATGGTTTCGATTAGCGGCTAGACAACCACGAAATCGTATAAACTCTGCTCTACCTTCCCACTGTAACAAGCAGCCTTTCCGAACGACTTTCAGGGACGCGTCAACTTGTGGATACGTCTCAACTCTGACGTTAGAGCCCTTCATCGTATCGTACAACTTTGTTCAAGAGCGTTCAAGGTTAAGAGTGGCATGAGGGTCACCCTACTGCAAGCGACGCGTCAACTTGTAGACACGTATCAATAATTGTGACTTCGGCCTTTCATCGATCCTTACAACTTTTTTCAAGGGCGTTCATAGTCAAAAGTATCTTGAAGGTCACTCATTGCAAGCAACTTGCTAACATGTAGACACGAATCAACTCTGAGTGCAGCCCTACATCGTATCATAGAAATTTTTGTAAGGGCGTTCAAGGTCAAAAGTGCCTGGAAGGTCACCTATTACAAGCATCGCGTTGACTTGTAGACATATATTAATTCTGACTTCACCCTTTCCTCGTATCTTAAAACTTTGTTCAAGAGCATTCAAGGTCAAAAGTATCTTGAAAGTCACCTATTGTAAGGCACACGTTAACTTGTAGATACTGTAATTCCAGTCCTTCGTCGTATCATACAACTTTGTTCAAGGGCGTTTAAGGTCAAAGGTACAAAGGCACACGTTAACTTGTAGATACTGTAATTCCAGTCCTTCGTCGTATCATACAACTTTGTTCAAGGGCGTTTAAGGTCAAAGGTACAAAGGCACACGTTAACTTGTAGATACTGTAATTCCAGTCCTTCGTCGTATCATACAACTTTGTTCAAGGGCGTTTAAGGTCAAAGGTACCTCAACTTGTGGCATGTTAACCTGTACACGCGTATTAAATCTGCTTTCACCGCCCATCCATATCGCTTAAGGCCTTTCAAGGTCAAAAATGTCCCTGGAAGGTCGTCGATTACTACATGCATCAACGTACATATACGTATTGGCCTGTGCCCTCACCGGACTAAATAGGCTTTTGAAGTTCGGTAGACGTCAAAAATGTGCTTCTAAAGTCACTCACTATTAGTTGGTATGCAACCTGGATGAAGGTAACAATTAGCTCTGGCTTTTCAGGAACCTTTTGCTCAGGAACTACGCGTACGTCCAAGGTCAAGAATGTGCTTTCAAGGTCATCCACTGCAGCAGAGTAGCATCTACATATTAATGATGTAACTGTAACGAAAAGTTTAAATTTTACGCCAAGGAGCACAAATAAATTTTTCACTAAGAGCTTCAGTTTCTAAAGACCAAAAAAGTCGGCCTCCCTGTCGCGATATTCCACCCACTGCAGCAATACCGACTCTACAAAGCAACTCCATATTTATAAGCGATATTTTATGTTTTCTCCTTCTGGAAAGGAAGAATCCGAAGCTAACGGAACTCAATAAAACAAATCGCATCTGCGATTCAACACCCCCCTGTCCCCCGTTACAACCCCTGATCCCTCCTATATCTCGGACATCACATCCAGGGCACCCCCAATAAATGTCCGGGCAGAAAACGCAAATGTCCCGGAGTAACATTTGCCGGTAACGGCCGTCCACGGCCTTCTTCGACCGGCCTTTTATTATAATGCGGAAACACTAAAAAACCAGATGACGACGCTCCGGTCACTTTTATGACTCCGGGCACGCATCTAATTACGTACAAGACGAGCTGATTATTGCTCGCCGCCTGATCGGAACGAGGCCGTTTTTTATCTTTTCTTCCTTTGCGGAGACGTTAACTGCCGTATATTGGAAATGCAGCGGCAGTCAGGGAGTCCAAGACGTCGAAGGAGCCATCATTTTCACGTACAGGGTGTGCTTTTTCCGGTTTTACTGTATCTTAAGCCGCATACATTAGAAAAACGCTTCGATTATTCCAATAATTTGGAGGGGACCTTGAATACAGGTTCCTCGGATATTTCAAGGTTAACCAGAGTTTAATCCTGCGTTTCTATGTGACCTTGATCGCAAGGATATGCCAAGCTCGTCCAGACTAGGGAATATGTGTGAAATTATAGGCGACGCTGTGACCTTGAAAAGTACAGTGTAGAATCGGAAGTTGATAAAAACCGTGAACGTTGTATTTGGTAGGATTTCGGTCATTTTAGCTGTGACAAATTCTAATAATCGAGCAATAAAAACAAACAAAACCGTACTAACACCTCCGTTTTACGGATGTTTCAAAGTCAACCATATTTCCGATTTGCATCGCATTGCTGAATATGACCTTGATCACACGCTTCACGTTCCAAATTCGATGAATGCTGGATTAGAGACGCATATGTGAATAAAAGCCACAAATTTTAAGTATACGTAAACGTCTACCTTGCTTTTCAAAATCAGTTGAAATGTGTCAAGTTTCGAGCTCTCCTGAGTTGCATTTCTGAAGGTCATTTGAATGTTGAATTAAGAGAAACAATAATGCAATACTGAGCAGGTTTGTCAATGCGGCCTTCGAATTATTAGTGTGATCGAGATAGTTTGTTTTGCATTCTCAATAAAGCATCTCATAAGGTACGACTCAGCATGGAAAGTAGAAACCCTTTCTTTGAAGTATTAGCGAGACTGAGATAGTTTGTTTTGCATTCTCAATAAAACATCTCATAAGGTACGACTTAGTTAGCATGGAAAGTATTGTATTGAAGTATTAGCGAGACTGGGATAGTTTGTTTTGCATTCTCAATAAAATATCCCATAAAGTACGACTTAGTTAGCATGAAAAGTAAAAACCCTTTCTGTGAAGTACTCGTATTAGCGAGATTGAGTAGTTTGTTTTGCATTTTCAGTAAAACATCGCATAAAGTACGACTTAGTTAGGATGGAAAGTTTGAATTATTAGCGAGACTGAGATAGTTTGTTTTGTATTCTCAATAAAACATCTCATAAAGTACGACTTAGTTAGCATAGAAGCTAGAAACCCTTTCTTAGAAGTATTAGCGAGAGTGAGATAGTTTGTTTTGCATTCTCAGTAAAACATCGCATAAAGTATGACTTAGTTAGCATGGAAAGTACAAACTCTTTGAAGTATTAGCGAGACTGAGATAGCTTGTTTTGCATTCTCAATAAAACATCAAGTACGACTTAATTAGCATGGAAAGTAGAAACCCTTTCTTTGAAGTATTAGCGAGACTGAGATAGTTTGTTTTGCATTCTCAATAAAACATCTCATAAAGTACGACTTAATTAGCATGGAAAGTAGAAACCCTTTCTTTGAAGCATTAGCGAGACTGAGATAGTTTGTTTTGCATTTTCAATAAAACATCTCATAAAGTACGACTTAATTAGCATGGAAAGTAGAAACCCTTTCTTTGAAGCATTAGCGAGACTGAGATAGTTTGTTTTGCATTTTCAATAAAACATCTCATACAGTACGACTTAATTAGCATGGAAAGTAGAAACCCTTTCTTTGAAGCATTAGCGAGACTGAGATAGTTTGTTTTGCATTTTCAATAAAACATCTCATAAAGTACGACTTAATTAGCATGGAAAGTAGAAACCCTTTCTTTGAAGCATTAGCGAGACTGAGATAGTTTGTTTTGCATTCTCAATAAAATATTCCATAAAGTACGACTCAGTTAGCATGAAAAGTAGAAACCCTTTCTGTGAAGTACTCGTATTAGCGAGATTGAGATAGGTTGTTTTGCATTCTCAGTAAAACATCGCATAAAGTACGACTTAGTTAGCATGGAAAGTTTGAAGTATTAGCGAGACTGAGATAGTTTGTTTTGTATTCTCAATAAAACATCTCATAAAGTACGACTTAGTTAGCATGGAAAGTAGAAACCCTTTCTTAGAAGTATTAGCGAGACTGAGATAGTTTGTTTTGCATTCTCAGTAAAACATCGCATAAAGTATGACTTAGTTAGCATGGAAAGTACAAACTCTTTGAAGTATTAGCGAGACTGAGATAGCTTGTTTTGCATTCTCAATAAAACATCAAGTACGACTTAATTAGCATGGAAAGTAGAAACCCTTTCTTTGAAGTATTAGCGAGACTGAGATAGTTTGTTTTGCATTCTCAATAAAACATCTCATAAAGTACGACTTAATTAGCATGGAAAGTAGAAACCCTTTCTTTGAAGCACTAGCGAGACTGAGATAGTTTGTTTTGCATTTTCAATAAAACATCTCATAAAGTACGACTTAATTAGCATGGAAAGTAGAAACCCTTTCTTTGAAGCATTAGCGAGACTGAGATAGTTTGTTTTGCATTTTCAATAAAACATCTCATAAAGTACGACTTAATTAGCATGGAAAGTAGAAACTCTTTCTTTGAAGCATTAGCGAGACTGAGATAGTTTGTTTTGCATTTTCAATAAAACATCTCATAAAGTACGAGTTAATTAGCACGGAAAGTAGAAACCCTTTCTTTGAAGCATTAGCGAGACTGAGATAGTTTGTTTTGCATTTTCAATAAAACATCTCATAAAGTACGACTTAATTAGCATGGAAAGTAGACACCCTTTCTTTGAAGTATTAGCGAGACTGAGATAGTTTGTTTTGCATTCTCAGTAAAACATCGCATAAAGTATGACTTAGTTAGCATGGAAAGTACAAACTCTTTGAAGTATTAGCGAGACTGAGATAGCTTGTTTTGCATTCTCAATAAAACATCAAGTACGACTTAATTAGCATGGAAAGTAGAAACCCTTTCTTTGAAGTATTAGCGAGACTGAGATAGTTTGTTTTGCATTCTCAATAAAACATCTCATAAAGTACGACTTAATTAGCATGGAAAGTAGAAACCCTTTCTTTGAAGCATTAGCGAGACTGAGATAGTTTGTTTTGCATTTTCAATAAAACATCTCATAAAGTACGACTTAATTAGCATGGAAAGTAGAAACCCTTTCTTTGAAGCATTAGCGAGACTGAGATAGTTTGTTTTGCATTTTCAATAAAACATCTCATAAAGTACGACTTAATTAGCATGGAAAGTAGAAACCCTTTCTTTGAAGCATTAGCGAGACTGAGATAGTTTGTTTTGCATTCTCAATAAAATATTCCATAAAGTACGACTCAGTTAGCATGAAAAGTAGAAACCCTTTCTGTGAAGTACTCGTATTAGCGAGATTGAGATAGGTTGTTTTGCATTCTCAGTAAAACATCGCATAAAGTACGACTTAGTTAGCATGGAAAGTTTGAAGTATTAGCGAGACTGAGATAGTTTGTTTTGTATTCTCAATAAAACATCTCATAAAGTACGACTTAGTTAGCATGGAAAGTAGAAACCCTTTCTTAGAAGTATTAGCGAGACTGAGATAGTTTGTTTTGCATTCTCAGTAAAACATCCCATAAAGTACAACTTAGTTAGCATGGAAAGTAGAAACCCCTCCTTCGAAGTATTAGTGAGATTGAGATAGTTTGTTTTGCATTCTCAATAAAACATCTCATAAGGTACAACTTAGTTAGCATGGAAGGTAGAAACCCTTTCTTTGAAGTATTAGCGAGACTGAGACAGTTTATTTTGCATTCTCAATAAAACGTCTCATAAAGTACGACTTAGTTAGCATGAAAAGTAGAAACCCTTTCTTTGAAGTATTAGCAAAACTGAGATAGTTTGTTTTGCATTCTCATAAAGTACGACTTAGCATGAAAAGTAGGAACCCTTTCTTTAAAGTATTAGCGAGACTGAGATAGTTTGTTTTGCATTCCCAATAAAACATCTCATAAAGTACGACTTAGTATGGAAAGTAGAAACCCTTTGAAATATTAGCGAGACTGAGATAGTTTGTTTTGCATTCCCAATAAAACATCTCATAAAGTACGACTTAGTATGGAAAGTAGAAACCCTTTGAAATATTAGCGAGACTGAGATAGTTTGTTTTGCATTCTCAATAAAACATCTCATAAAGTACGACTTAGTTAGCATGGAAAGTAGAAACCCTTTCTTTGAAGTATTAGCGAGACTGAGATAGTTTGTTTTGCATTCCCAATAAAACATGTCATAAAGTACGACTTAGTATGGAAAGTAGAAACCCTTTGAAATATTAGCGAGACTGAGATAGTTTGTTTTGCATTCTCAATCAAACATCTCATAAAGTACGACTCAGTTAGTATGGAAAGTAGGAACCCTTTCTTTGAAGTATTAGCGAGACTGAGATAGTTTGTTTTGCATTCTCAATAAAACATCTCATAAAGTACGACTTAGTTAGCATGGAAAGTAGGAACATTGCAAGTTGATCTGGGAGGCTCAATCCAAAATAGCATAGCATCTTTCGTAGACACTATCCATTGAATCGGTCTTTGAACCCGAAGAAGTCCACGACCTCAAACAGACATCAGAAAGGGAAAATCAAAACAACGAAATTGTTATAGGAATCGGCTGTATGGACATAGCAGAATTTATGATTCCTTATCGCCGCATCCCTAATTTTGCCGGCTATCGGGAAGTCCGGTTCCGATGCAGTTAAGGAAATAATCGTCCGATATAGGCTCAATAAAATCGGGAAGCCTACCCGTTGAACTGCCAGGAACTAGGGCCGGACTAAATGGTATATGTATAAAATTATTCGGGTGCATCTATTTTTCCCACTCCACAGAAAACGCAGATAAAGTTCGGGCTGCAATACTGTCGGTAACACTTTCTTAATAGCCTCAAGCTCCTCTTGGTCATTATGTCCCGATATGTTAACGGAGATTATATCTCTGTGATCTCCTTCAAGATGCTGCGATATTCTTGATCCTGCTGGAGAGATTCACCAGGCTTCCTCGTATCGAATGAGTTCGCACTTGACCTAGTGTTATACAATGAAATTATATTCGATTGAACCATTCCTCTGTTCCCCATTCTTGATATATACAAAGCCCAGAGAAGTCTGGAGTACTGCCCACATGTTCTGGGTGCTGCCGCCCCGACTATATTATCCTTGTTCGAGGCTTGCGCACCGACGGGTAGTCGGCGATCTAGCTCTCTTCTACCTTTGGACCAACTCCTTTGCTCCTCAGAGTTCTACATTAAGATGGTGAATGCGCGATGTGCCTGCTATCTTTAAGGCTTCGTGACGGTGTAAAACAAAGGGGGACGATGTACCAGGACCCCAATCCTTGAGCGCAGTAGAATAGAATATCTCATAATTGTCAATAATGATGGAAGTGCAAGTTTACTCTGTTATATAGTGATACCGACTCATTGATTTTGACCCAAGACAAATATTTTTACATCTTGCCTTCAGCAACAAATCTTGCAGTTTGCTTCCGTCGCCTGTTGACACAGCGACGACAATTCTTGATCGCAGTAAAATAGAATTCTTCTTGAGGAATGATCTGGTATTCTGACAGCTTTTGACGTTTCGGCAACATAAGATCTTCCTAGGTTCTTCATACTATCAAGGCCCAATTTAACTTTAAAGCTTAGAACATGTAAGTTAATTACTAGTTCTCCGTACATTTATTTCTTAAGTTCCAGTTAACTAACCCCTGTTGATCTAGCAACTCTGTTTATACGTTTAAACCATCATGTTCTGTGCATTTTGTGGCGGTCGAAATTTGTGTCTTGTATCATGTCATTGTCAAGCCAAATAGGTTATGCATTGTAGTTTAACTACAACCTTCTAGCTAACTCTTAGATGGTGAAAACGCGTTTTGACAGTTCACTTCTCTTTAGTTAGTAAAATCACAAGTTGAGTTGTATTGTGAAAACCGTCCCTGAACGTTCCATCACAAAGTTAACTTTGTCTTCCGAGATGAGCCCTACACAATTTATAATTTCATCTAAAAGTTCGGTGTTCTAGAACACAAACATCTCTTGTTCAAAGTCTGGCTTACATTTTTATAAGGTCCGTAGCTTGCATCATGGTGCAGGTACTAAGGGTCCATTCATGACTTTGACCGCAGGTTTTTCATAGACTCTATGACTTTGGGCAGGTACTGTCCCATGTACCACTTAGCTGTGTGACCAAAGCAACCCGCTCCACGCTCCGTCAGACTATGCAGTACCCAGAGAGAACAAAGTTTCTTCACGTGTAAATGGTCATGCAGAATTGAATGAGTTGTAAGGTCTCCTGTATCTGTTGGTCTTCGTCAAACATTTCCCTCACAGCAGTAATATTTTCCTCAGTTACTGACGTTCGCGGACTTCCTTTCCTCTCAGCGATCTCCAAAGTAAAACTTCCATTTGGAATTCTCTGTACCTCCTGAATATAGTCGTACGATGAGGACAATCGTTTTTTAATGCAAGCGTCATTTCTTCCAAGCAATGGTTCTATGCTTAAACCACACGTAAACCTGCCCTTGTCTCACTACGTGACCACGATGCTATAGTCCGCACTTTACACTGTCAATACTCATGGACATGTCTTAAGTTTGTTGAGTCATATTGCAAAACTTTTATACTCTTGTATTTTGTGTTAGGATTCGTAATGGACGACAAGGCACTGCCCTTGATCCGTCCCTATACTATTTTGCCGGCCATCGGTCAGTCAAACAAACAAGATAAGGGATAAAGAAGTGCGTCACACTAACTTATCCTGTTCTCTATTTGGACGTCGAACTTAACTTATGGCCTCTATATTGGCCAGAAGGAAGCACAGGCTTGCGGAGATCCTCCTGCTTTTCTAAATGGAATTATTTTTTTGATCATCATTCGGCCCGCTACGGTTATTACCAGATTGAATTTTGGTAATTGATGGGCTAGGGTTGAGAATATATGTATGTACTTTTGGAAAAGTGCACTGCAGAGCTCTTTTCATGATAAGATATTTTAATACTGATATTAAAAACTACAGAGCGGAAGTAATATGGTCAAATTAGTTCAAATTGCGAGATGATATTGCATAATAGAATTCACTCCGCAGTTCATAGATATCTGTCCCCATTTCAGCAAGGTTGGCTTATTAAAATGTTGAATAAAATCGTGAAACTTCGACTGTATTATAAACAAGACCACTTTTTGATTCCAACATGATGCTTTTGTACAGAGAAAACAGGACAACTTTCATGTATTTTGATTTATGTTATAGGTGTACATTTGACCATCCGTTTCCTCTCAGCGAATGGGAATGGGAGAAATAATAGGTCGATTTTCTATCTGTTAAATTTGGCAGCAGGTTTGGTCGTTTGTTAATTCATGGCAATCTCGAAATTTGTTAAGTCCAATATACTGTGTGTATATGTGATCATTATAGCTACACATACCTGTTGAATTGTGCGGGTTTGCAAGAAAATAGAATATAAAATGTATTCCAACCAATTCCTCATCTCTCTTTACATCATAATAGTAATCATTTGTTATGAATGCATGGGTTAATGAATTTCTTCAAAGCAATCAAAACAGTATGGTCGTCCCCATCCTAAAACACCGATATGCGTAAAACATGTTAATCCCTACATCTCCGAGGTGCATAATGCAATTACCGTAGACATAGACCTAAAATTATTAGTAATTACTGAAAAATAAGAGCTAAAAAGAATTATAAATAGTGATAAAATATTGGTGGTTAAGGTTTTTGACTGGTGACTGGTGGGGATACAATATAGGGATGGCGACGATAGACGATACATTGAGGTATCGAAAACATCGATACATCGGACGTAGAACATCGATCTTTACGCATCGATGGTTTCACGACGATATATCGATATCGAGAGGAATCATAAACATCCGTAAGCGTATACCCCTAGTCTATCCTTAACTGTGCTACCATCTCTAAGCGAGGACTGGTAGCTTCGAAATTGAAAGGCCAGAAAGCTATTTAGGTGTTTAGTAGTATACCAAGTGACATATAAATCCGAACACCCAGTCTAAATGGTTTTATTTTAATAAAAGTTGGTGAATGTATTTATCTTACTGTAAATAACAAGTGAAAAAATGTTCAGCCTTATCAGTTGGACATGCCGGTTTTTATACTGCTTTTTTTAATTCACTAACGCTCTCTAAAAATGAATATTTCAGCCGCAGTATAGAATCAACGTTGGCGGATTTTGGTTCTTGACATCCTTTACGATCGGTTACGATGCCTAGAGTACGGAGACCTGTACGATTTCGTCAACTTAGTGAGTTTGATAGGGGCCGTATAGTGGGACTTCGGGAAGCTGGACTTTATTTTCGGGCAATTGCAGTTAGAGTGCAAAGAAGTGTAGACACTGTGGTTAGATGTTGTAAGGCATGGCTTCGAGAAGGCCGTACGCAAAGAGCAAGGGGCACTGGACGCCGCCGTAGAACAACAGACCGTGAAGATCGCCCCCTAAGATTATTGGCCTTAAGGGACCGTTTCTCCACTACCAGGTCCATTGCAAATGAATGGTTTGCAGAACACGGAAGACCTATTGGCATGCGAAGTGTTTACCGACGAATGAAAAGTTTTGGCTTGTTTTCATACCGGCCACACTGGGTCCTCCCTTTAACTCGAGAACACCGACGTAATCGCCTTGAGTGGTGCAGACAACGGTCACTCTTGGATCAGGAATGGAACGGTATTGTCTTTAGTGACGAGTCTTGATTTTGTTTAGGCATGCACGATGGTCGTGCCAGGGTTAGAAGGCGACGTGGTGAAAGGAGGAATCCACAGTTTTTTGTTGAAAGACATGTTCATCAGACTGTTGGAGTTATGGTTTGGGGTGCTATAGCTTATGGTTCCAGGTCACCTTTAATCTTCATCAGAGGTAATATGAACGCGCAGCGTTATATCAACGAAGTTCTAGAACCCCATCTTCTACCCTATCTTGACACCCTGGCAGGTCCAACTTTCCAACAAGATAATGCCCGACCACATGTTGCAAGAGTCACAATAGACTTCTTTCAACATAATGATGTCACATTGTTACCATGGCCACCAAGATCTCCCGACCTATCCCCAATTGAGCACGTGTGGGATATGATGGGTAGGAGATTGCTCAATTTGCAACGTCCTCCACAGGCTCTAGAAGCACTTCGAGAGGAGTTGGTGGTTGCCTGGAATGAGATACCACAGAAGGACATTGACCACCTGATCAGAAGCATGCCTAGGTGCGTTGGAGAATGCGTAGCACATCAGGGTGCATCCACACATTATTAAAGGTCAAAGGGCTTTAAAGCAGTGCAATAATTTAGAAATTTTTATCATTTACTTATTATGCTTCATTAAGTACTTATAAAAAATTTTATTAAAATAAAACCATTTAAACTGGGTGTTCGGATTTATATGTCACTTAGTATAATTAAATCATGAATTTTATTCAAAAATCAAACATTTGTTTATATTTTGACTGAATCATATGTAATTTCTTAATATTCAATAAGGTGATGATGTTTCAATGACAAGATGTCATCTCATACTTTGACAGTATTTTGTTTTCAACATTTCATAGCTATTCGTTGCTATTGATTGGAACTTGAAGAAGCTCATTCGCTGTATTTGACGGGCTGTTACCCTATAGGTGGAGAATAACGGACTGTTGTTGGTGAAATTGGCCCTAAGAGATCCATGGCATACTTTTAAATAAACTTTCTCGTTATGGATTTCACTCATCAGCTTTAGCACTCATTCAAAGTTATATTTATGAAAGGAAACAATATTTTGCTTCCAATGGCTTCAAGTCGTACCAGTATGCAACTAAATCGGGAGTGCCTCAGGGTTCAAATCTTGGTCCCTCATTGTTATTTATTGATGATATTGGGCAATATTTAAGTTGTAACAAGCTCCTCTTTGCGGATGATTTAAAATTATTGAGGATCATCGAGTCTGAGGCTGATTGTATTGCGAAATATCCATGCTTTAGTAGCCTGGTGTGACGAGAATAATTTATTTATTAATGCGTCTAAATGAAATCTAGTCAGCTTTTTCAGGAAAACTTCTGTTTGTAAATTTAATCTTAAAATTGGGAATGTTTACATATATCGTTATAACCCAATTAAGGATCTGAGTGTCGTTTTTGACCATAAACTTAATTTGTCTCTCAAAGACGAGTGATAATATATCATTCCGTATAGCTACCCTCATTCCAAGGCTATTGATTTTTCTCCAATAATTCTAGCATCTCGCAACTGAATCATCAGCTGCCTTTGAAGCAACCACATTTATCGAATGCCCTCCCTCGGTGCCAGATTATAAATCCGTCGAAGTCCATCTCCAGCCTAAATGGAATATTCGAAGACGGGATTACGTCTTAACCGATATACTTTGTTTAGGGTAAGCCGAGGATCCACTTCAAAGCAAGATGGCTTTCTCTTCGACTCGATGACTTTGAATCGAAATCAAGACGCGGCCAGCGGACTTTTCCGGTACATAGTCGCAGCCAAATTTAGAGAAATTTTACAAGAAAACTTCAGATTCTACGTAAACAATGTTTGAAAGTATTCTTTGTAAAATGATCAATAAAATGTTTGTTGGATGAAGCAGGTACGTAGATTCCAGAAAGAAGAGTGTCGAAGGGTCCCGGTCAAAATCCTGATACTCGCGAGGAGCAAAGTCTGCGGGCATATCAGTAGTAGTATGCAATTTAATGTTACATTTCAAGATCTGTGATCAAACGAATAATGAAACGAATAAAATACAATTGAAAAAATATGAAAATACACTAACGCTAGACTGCTTTGGAGCGGACAAAAGTTAAATGACTCAAAAAAAACAGAACACTACACGTAAAAATTGAAAAACAAAATCATTTAAAAGAGATACGCCAGTACGAGAACGTTAATTTGGATGGTCTTGACAATCCTGATGATTTGATTTCGAACATAGCTTCTCTCAACAACATTGATGGTTCTTTACTTAAGTTTGTCACTAAGCTCAAATCCTCCCGCGGAATCAACATCGTAATTGAAGTCACTCCTACTCTAAGATCGGAATCATTAAAGACAGGATTTTTATATATTGGTTGGAAAAAGTCACATATCTCTGATCACTTTCGCATATTTAAGTGTTTCAAGTGCTGTTCGTTAGGTCATTCTGAAGCATCTTGTAAAGCTGATCTGTCCTGCCCAAGGTGTACGCGAAATCATAAAATCAAGGAGTGTAACTCGAGCGCCCTACAATGCGTAAATTGCCTGAACCATAACAAGGTATACAAGAAGATTCTACCAGTGGATTATGGCTAACACTATAAAAAGTGTCTTGAAACTATGTGCGTTCTCTAACAGCTCACTTTAATGATTTTGCCTCTCTTGTTCAATATAAGTTTGATGTTGTAGCAGTCACTGAAACATGGCTGCATTCCAGTATTGACAGCACTGTAGTCAATATACTTGGGTATAATTTCTTCCGTAAGGACCGTGGGAGCAGAGGGGATGGCATCGGTCTCTGTGTTAAATTAGATATTAGCAGTAATCTTATCCCAGTTGAGCTCGATGACTTTATAAATCCTCTTGAAATGTTATGCTATAAATTTAAACTGCACGGGTCCAGTAAGTTAATTGTTGTTATACAGGATGACTTTGAAGTTGAGTCATTAATTTTCAGATAATGATTGTAGAAGGACGATAAACCAAAATATGTGTGTAAAAATAAAAAAAAAATAAAAAAAAATGTTTACCTTGTTTTATAAAGTATCCTCCCGACAAGTATTTCAGTGCGGACCTGTATTTGATCGTGAGGTCCCCTGTGAGGTCTTAAGTCACCTGATTCACGAGCCCGTTGTACTACATTAACAAAGGCACGAGGGGTTGGTTGCACTCGATTGGGAAACCGATCCGCATAAACATGTGCCATTTTTTATTTCGTTTGAGCCACGCAACAGACACCACTATTCACACGCGTTACCGACTGACACTGACTGTATGTATACAACTGAATAAAATAATTGTAAAAACATCGTTCCAAATTCTTTCGCTTTTTTGTTTCCGATGCGATGAACCGATAAGGCGGATTATATCCGTTGTTGCCAAACACGAGCACATGATATTATTATTGAGACAGGGCGGTACTCAAACTTCCAAAGGGCTATAACTTTGTTACTTTAATTTTACCAGAAAAATGGTAAAGGAAAAAAACATTTCTTTTGATCAGATCTACTCACTGTTAAAATAAGTGACTCAACTTCGAAGTCACCCTGTATATAGGCCACCACATTGCTCTATACATCAAGCCATCCAGTGTTTAGAAAATCTTATCTCATTTTTCACTCCCCAATATGACAATATTATATTCTTGGGCGATATGAATGTCGACTTGCTTGCTCATAACAACATCCTCAGCAGCTGCTTTGATTCATTCAATTTCATTCAAGTCATTGATGAGCCTACACGTGTTACAGCCTTCAGTTCCACATTACTTGATCCAATATTTGTTAGTGACAATACTATCGTCAAAAGGTCAAGGACACTCAATGCAGACTCAATTAGTGATCATCGGCTCACATACTGTGATATTTCCGTTTGTTATAAAAAAATAGAGCCTAAATTTGTAACATATAGAAATCTTAATAGCATTGATATTCAAAGTTTTAAGACGCAGATTGCATCAATGCAGCTTAATGACATTTATTTCGTGAATGATGTGGATATTAAAGTCTCTATTTTTACTGGCTGTCTTCTTTATCTATTCGATCTCTACGCTCCGCTACGTACAGTACGTGTCACAAAACCTGCTGCGCCCAGGCTCACTCCTAACTTGAAAATGATTTTTCAACTCAGAGATGAGGCATTCGCTGTCTATCAGCATAACAGATCTGATCAGAATTGGGCCAGCTACAAAGATTTGAGAAATTATGCCCTTGCATCGCTTAGAAGAGAGAAAAAAGCATATATGTCACGTTTCCGGAATCTTAACTCTAGTCAAACTTGGAAACACCTGAGGAGGATGAATCTGGTAGCCCAGAAACATGTTGCGATACCTCCCAGTCTCATTGAGCCTAACATTTTAAATAATTATTTTCTTTCAATTTTCCAGACAGCTGCAGCTGATACAAATTTGATTGATAGTGTCTCTAACTCTTATAGCGATAGACGCCATACACCGGATGCACCTCTGTTTGCTTTTAAACTACTTACTCAGCAAGACATCGTCAATATAATCTCTCACATTAAGTCTACGGCATGTGGCTCTGATGGTCTAACTTTAAATATGGTTTGCTTATGTTTGCCTGATACCATAGACCATATAACTCACATTATTAATGTCTGACTCGAAACAGGTTACTTTCCTGCCAGTTGGAAAAATGGTATTATTATTCCAATAGCTAAAACTAATCATCCAGAACCATATTCGGATCTCAGGCCAATTACCTTATTATGCTTTCTATCAAAAATACTCGAAAGAGCTGTCTACTCACAACTAGTGGAGTTTTTCGAACAAAACCACTTATTTCCTCTACATCAGTCAGGTTTCAGAGCTGGTTACAGCACTACTTCGTCTTTATTACATCTTACTGATTCCATCATTCACAATTTAGATAATCACATCAACACCGTCTTGGTAATTTTAGATTTCTCGAAAGCCTTTGATATGGTCAATCACCAGATACTTCTGAGTAAGTTATCTCATTATGGAATGTCAGATATAGTTCTAAGGTTCTTTGAGTCATACTTGCTAAATCGTCAACAAACAGTGAAAACTGATCAGGGAATTTCTTCCTCTGAGCCAGTTCCTTCAGGAGTTCCTCAGGGCTCAGTATTAGGTCCCTTACTATATCTGATTTATACGATCGATCTGCAAGACTGTTTAGTCCACTGTAGTATGCAAACTTATGCAGATGATACTCAGTTAGTGTTTGGTTTCGATCCATCAAAGGTTGATGAAGTTTCTTTTAAAGTTAATTTAGATTTGGCTAACATCGGTGATTACTGTAACAAACACTGCTTGAATATCAATCCAAATAAAACTACTGCAATGTTGTACTGTTCGAAAAACTCCTACCGTGAAATGAAGCAGAGGATTTGTGTTTTTTTGGATGAGACACTCATCCCTTTTGTGGATTACGCCAAGAATCTCGGTGTTACCCTTGACTTAAATATGAGATTCGATCGGCATGTCTCTTTCTTATCTAGAGTGACGTATTTGCGTTTGAAAATCCTCTATTCTAATCGATACATCTTGAATTTTAAAACCCGAAAAAAGCTTGCTGAAAGTCTTGTGTTGTCTGTCATTTCTTACTCTCTTGTTCTGTATTACCCATGTTTAGACTACGTCCACAAAAGGAAACTCCAGAAAATTCAGAACAGCTGTTGTAGGTTTATTTTTGGATTGCGCAAGTTTAGTCGCGTCTCAGATAAAATCAAAGAACTCAACTGGTTGCGAATTGATAAGTTATTTTTTATTTTTATTTATTATCTTTTGACCGTCTTCACGCATAAAGTTCTATTATCTAACAGACCAGCTCATGTGATTTTTTTTTGTTTGACTATTTTCTACTATTTTTGTTTCAAATTTAAAACACTCGCAATGCTATCTGCATTTGTCTCGTGCAATCAATGTTGTCATTCTTATGAATTGTATTTTTTTTTGTATGTTATTATTTTGTTTATGTGTGTAAAAATGAGACATCGTTTTTTTTTATAATATACATCACGAAAACCATATCACTCATTTTCGTCGGCTTGTCCGTCAGTCTGTCAGTCTGTCAGTATGTCATATATCTCAGTTTGTTTATATTAGTATGCTTATATTGTGTTGTACTCAATCCTTTGTGATTTTTTTCATCGGCAACTCGTTCATATCATTCCAGAAGCGGATGATTTCCGGTGATCTTATTGCAATAGAAAACTAGACTGCTCCCAAGTTCCGGTTCAAGTTATTCATCGGACGGACTCATCGAACTAGAAGTACTCGTACATATACCGAAAACGCATTTCCATAGAAACAAAAGCCCGCTGCATATTTATTAATTTCCACTTCGAAATTCAAACATAGTCTCAGTCGATAAGTTAAGTGGTCCTCCCTCCGCCCCAAACATTGAAAACCGCATCAACCCTTATTAATATGCATAAATTGACATTGCGCTACGTTCTGATGATATTCATGCAAAAATCTCTCTCGCATGGTAATGCTGTTGACACTGCTGGGCTGGTCTGTTCGCCACGGATCTATCCAGAAACGGCACACGATTACAGGAACGGCTTCTCTATTTGTATTGCACAAGGTTCTAGGCGCATTATAATGAAAATAACAACAGTCAATAGATGCACTAATACGAGGGTGGATCCTTAAAAGGTTACCAGACAGCTCGAGCCACACTAGAAGGTGCACTGCTCACTATTGGCTCAGCAGCCGCCCGATATGGAGGTAAACAAAGAATCTCAGATGTAAATCAGTACCCGATGGTTTAATGTAGCTGTGATAACGGCTAAGTCCCCAAGGGGGTGAGAAAAGGGCTCCGACAACTAAATTCACTAAAGAAGGCCGATTTCTAAGTGTCCACAACCCGGAAAATCGCCAGCACTGGGCGTGGAATTATTTCACTAAATCGGGTTGTGGACGTATTTATGTCGACGGAAATTATAAAAAATGACCTTTAAGGAGATGGAGAGTAGGGTACGATTTTCTACCATAGAATTATTAGGCCAATAGTAGTTAATTTTTAGATGGCCACAAAAAGAAACTGTAACAATCTGCAACAAGAATTTTGAACTTTTTGAAGACGCGCAAGGGATGTAACTGGAAATGACATGTAAACTATACCACAGTGAGTGATTTCTATCATAACTAGCGATTCACACAAAAAATATCTAGTTTTATATACTAAGTGACACATAAATCCGAACACCCAATTTAAATGGTTTTATTTTAATAAAAGTTGGTGAATGTATTTATCTTACTGTAAATAACAAGTGAAAAAATGTTCAGCCTTATCAGTTGGACATTCCGGTTTATATACTGCTTTTTTTTAATTCACTAACGCTCTAAAAATGAATATTTCAGCAGCAGTAAAGAATCAACGTCGGCGGATTTTGGTTCTTGACATCCTTTACGATCGGTTACGATGCCTAGAGTACGGAGACCTGTACGATTTCGTCAACTTAGTGAGTTTGATAGGGGCCGTATAGTGGGACTTCGGGAAGCTGGACTTTCTTTTCGGGCAATTGCAGTTAGAGTGCAAAGAAGTGTAGACACTGTGGTTAGGTGTTGTCAGGCATGGCTTCGAGAAGGCCGTACGCAAAGAGCAAGGGGCACTGGACGCCGCCGTAGAACAACAGACCGTGAAGATCCCCGCCTAAGATTATTGGCCTTAAGGGACCGTTTCTCCACTACCAGGTCCATTGCAAATGAATGGTTTGCAGAACACGGAAGACCTATTGGCATGCGAAGTGTTTACCGACGAATGAGAAGTTTTGGCTTGTTTTCATACCGGCCACACTGGGTCCTCCCTTTAACTCGAGAACACCGACGTAATCGCCTTGAGTGGTGCAGACAACGGTCACTCTGGGATCAGGAATGGAACAGTATTGTCTTTAGTGACGAGTCTCGATTTTGTTTAGGCATGCACGATGGTCGTGCCAGGGTTAGAAGGCGACGTGGTGAAAGGAGGAATACACAGTTTTTTGTTGAAAGACATGTTCATCACACTGTTGGGGATATGGTTTGGGGTGCTATAGCTTATGGTTCCAGGTCACCTTTAATCTTCATCAGAGGTAACATGAACGCGCAGCGTTATATCCACGAAGTTCTAGAACCCCATCTTTTACCCTATCTTGACACCCTGGCAGATCCAACTTTCCAACAAGATAATGCCCGACCACGTGTTGCAAGAGTCACAATAGACTTCTTTCAACATAATGATGTCACATTGTTACCATGGCCACCAAGATCTCCCGACTTATCCCCAATTGAGCACGTGTGGGATGTGATGGGTAGGAGATTGCTCAATTTGCAACGTCCTCCTCAGACTCTAGAAGCACTTCGAGAGGAGTTGGTGGTTGCCTGGAATGAGATACCACAAGAGGACATTGACCACCTGATCAGAAGCATGCCTAGGCGCGTTGGAGAATGCGTAGCACATCAGGGTGCATCCACACATTATTAAAGGTCAAAGGGCTTTAAAGCAGTGCAATCATTTTGAAATTTTTATCATTTACTTATTATGCTTCATTAAGTACCTATACAAAATTTTATTAAAATAAAACCATTTAAACTGGGTGTTCGGATTTATATGTCACTTAGTATAGTTACGAAATTGTTTATTGAGGTATAATTGGCGTAGATTAGAAAAAAAATCTTACTTATATTGTTCACGAGTGGTATGAGCATCAGACATTCATCAAACGGTATTACTTTTGATATTGACCAATACACTTACCTCAATAGTAGAACTGTTTAGGCTTATATTAAAATTATTTATGATATCTTGTCTAAAAGATTCAAGATCGTCATTGACCTCCGATTTGGCTGTTTGAATGTTACCACTAGGGAAATGGTTGTAAATTTGCAATATTTTAGAGTGAATTGTAGATCTGAGATACATAAAATGAATAGCAGCGGTCCAAGCACAGATCCTTGCTGTACTCCAGAGGAAATGAGAGGCTTAGGAGTAACGACTATATCAATGCTTACCGTCTGAAATCGATTACCTGAAAAGGTATGTATCATATTAGCAGTAAATGCACGCGGTCTTCCACTGCGTGAAAGTTTTGATTCTAGAACATTCGACAGATTTCAGCTTTTGATACCAACTTGTAGATACGTTTTCTTATTTCTAATTTATACATCTTAAAGCGAAAACTTCGAAATACACAAATGACAACTGACAGTCAAGTAAGTAAACAAACTTTTGTTTCCAAAGGCAACGTGATACTTTGCGTTTGTCAAAATATTAAAGCCAATGAATCTCGTACCAAAACTTTCAGGACATACGTTCCCTGAGCGACTTAGATTCGTGTTAGTCCTTCTCTGCGTTCATACCATATTTACACGCCATGTAAACGTCGAGATCCGCTGTTTGAACAAGAGCGAGCCTTCACCCTTTCTGGTGTCCAGTCCATTCGAAGATTACCACCGGCCATCATCGGGGTATTTATCGCGTTTGCTACCCCCCAACCCCTAAGTCAGGGCCCTAACGGTGTGTGCCAGCCTGCGGGCCGCTGCTGGCAGAGATACCGGCCATTTTATGTTTTTAATTACCCGATAAGTACTGTCGCCCTCCGGTTTGGTTTGCTTTATTGCCGCCTGACCTTTATTTGGTTTGCGCGATGTAACATGATTTTTTTTTCATATGCACGTTTTTTTACGAGAGCAGCTGTGAAGGTAGAATCTAAATACCGAGGAGCCACAGCAGTTATACAAGATGGAACATAAACAAAAGAATGTTCCAAAAAAATGAAAATTCAAGCTCGATGGATGGCCAGAGCAATCTCTTAATTAAAAATAGCATTACTAAGTTCTTGGTTCAAACATTCTAATAAGGATAAGGCAGCCATCTCAGAAATGTTCTCATAAAATATCGTTGGTCCCTCGTAGAGTTCGTTCCGCCCAATGGAAACCAGCGCCACCTTGTGATCTCTGCACGTACTAGCCGCATAGGAATATTTACTTCACTATAAAGATACCTTCTGTGTACAGGCGGGTCCAGCGCCATTTTCTTTTCTTCTTTCCGTTGAGGTTTTGGTTGTGCGTCGGTCTTTTCGTTGGTAATAATTTCCAGATTTTGGAATATGAACGCCCCAAACACCAGATTATGGAGCAGTACACCTTTATTGTGTACGTTACGTTAAATTGTTTTGGTTTAGGTGCTACCCCGTCCACTTTCTAATCGGATTTTAACCTTCAGCGTGGAAAGACATTGCAGAGAACCACCATTCACACTCCTCCAGCTTTGTTTTATAGCTGCTTTCTAACTGTTTCGCAGCCGATGAAGCTTGACAATATGCGTATCTCAATTCGAACAAAAATGTGTTTACCCTCTTAGGCTGCGACTAGAGATTTAAAATTTTCGGAAAAATAGGGGAAAAAAGGAAAATTGCGGAAAAATTGAAATTTGTTATATACAAGATAAAAGTATTCTGGTTACTGATTTTTCCATTAATATAATACTAAGTGACATATAAATCCGAACACCCAGTTTAAATGGTTTTATTTTAATAAAAGTTGGTGAATGTATTTATCTTACTGTAAATAACAAGTGAAAAAATGTTCAGCCTTATCAGTTGGACATTCCGGTTTTTATACTGCTTTTTTTTAATATCACTAACGCTCTAAAAATGAATATTTCAGCCGCAGTAAAGAATCAACGTTGGCAGATTTTGGTTCTTGACATCCTTTACGATCAGTTACGATGCCTAAAGTACGGAGACCTGTACGATTTCGTCAACTTAGTGAGTTTGATAGGGGCCGTATAGTGGGACTTCGGGAAGCTGGACTTTCTTTTCGGGCAATTGCAGTTAGAGTGCAAAGAAGTGTAGACACTGTGGTTAGGTTATTGTCAGGCATGGCTTCGAAAATGCCGTACGCAAAGAGTAAGGGGCACTGGACGCCGCCGTAGAACAACAGACCGTGAAGATCGCCGCCTAAGATTATTGGCCTTAAGGGACCGTTTCTCCACTACCAGGTCCATTGCAAATGAATGGTTTGCAGAACACGGAAGACCTATTGGCATGCGAAGTGTTTACCGATGAATGAGAAGTTTTGGCTTGTTTTCATACCGGCCACACTGGGTCCTCCCTTTAACTCGAGAACACCGACGTAATCGCCTTGAGTGGTGCAGACAACGGTTACTCTGGGATCAGGAATGGAACAGTATTGTCTTTAGTGACGAGTCTCGATTTTGTTTAGGCATGCACGATGGTCGTGCCAGGGTTAGAAGGCGACGTGGTGAAAGGAGGAATCCACAGTTTGTTGTTGAAAGACATGTTCATCACACTGTTGGAGTTATGGTTCCAGGTCACCTTTAATCTTCATCAGAGGTAACATGAATGCGCAGCGTTATAACCATGAAGTTCTAGAACCCCATCTTTTACCCTATCTTGACACCCTGGCAGATCCAACTTTCCAACAAGATAATGCCCGGCCACATGTTGCACGAGTCACAATATACTTCTTTCAACATAATGATGTCACATTGTTACCATGGCCACCAAGATCTCCCGACTTATCCCCAATTGAGCACGTGTGGGATATGATGGGTAGGAGATTGCTCAATTTGCAACGTCCTCCTCAGACTCTAGAAGCACTTCGAGAGGAGTTGGTGGTTGCCTGGTATGAGATACCACAGGAGGACATTGACCACCTGATCAGAAGCATGCCTAGGCGCGTTGGAGAATGCGTAGCAAATCAGGGTGCATCCACACATTATTAAAGGTCAAAGGGCTTTAAAGCAGTGCAATCATTTTGAAATTTTTATCATTTACTTATTATGCTTCATTAAGTACTTATACAAAATTTTATTAAAATAAAACCATTTAAACTGGGTGTTCGGATTTATATGTCACTTAGTATACAAGCAAGAGAACTAGATTATTACAGGATAAAATTCAGAAGCTGGTTGCTATTCATTCTAATTTGGTTATAAACGAAAAACAGACATTCATTTACGATGCTAGACCAGTTCCACTTTTAGAAGACACTGGCAATTATTAATTTGACCCTATATACATGTATGTATTTATATCTTAGATATTAAAGTATGTTTTTTGTATTTATTTTTACAAAATATGTTTAAAAAACTTTAAAATTGGTACCAATTTTTTACGTTTCAAGTCACAATTAAAAAATATTTAAATTTTCCCATTTTTTCCAATTTTTCCCATGGTCTGGAAAAAACCGGAAAAAACGTGTTTTTTCCTAATTTTTCCCGTTTTTTTCCGATATGTTAAATCTCTAGCTGGGAGACACTAGCGGGCGTGGAAAGTAAAAACAATCTGGTATTTAAACGAAAACATTGATGGGATGTTAAAATACAGATATGATCATGTTGAAACTTACTTTCAGCGCCTTGCTTATAGACCCTGATCTTCTGAGTCACCCAGTATAATTTAGCGTAACTTATAGACCCTGATCATCTGAGTCACCCAGTATAATTTAGCGTAACTGATCGAAAACGAATTCTGAAATTCTCGAATGACCCGCTTTTGCCTTTCGCCAAAAAATCCATTCTTTCGTCGAGAATCTAAAGATGTTCAAATCTACCCCATCCTTGTATCTTTGACCGTTCATCGTATCCACCCTCGTTCCGATCCGATCTAAATAAATTTTGCGTTCTGTGAACACGCATAAGATAATTTAAAAGCACCCGGAAGGGGAGAGATCTTGACATATTTCGCAGAGCGTTTTTCAATCCGGAAGAAAGATATTCGACTCGCGATGAATAGTAATGCTTCGTGATGCCTTCCAAGCGTTTTGACGCTGCTGGGAGAGTAATTGAGGGTGAAGGGTGATTTTGGAAGGATCAAACTCGCATAGGTATTCTTTAAACGATACGTCTAGCGTAGATGCATGCTGAAAAGATCGCCGATGCAAAAATTGTCGATTTTGGCTACTAAAGCGGAGCGACGAACTTTTTATATCACAAGCGACCCCGTTACATTTCATGATTCTTACTTCCTAAGTTAAAATTGCCAAGGAAGTATCAAATCTCGAAAAATTTCGAGTCTGTGGTAGGACAGACAGAACGAATATGTTTAGATGGTAGCTATGGTAGATATGGGTATCAATATAGGTAAAATTATAGTATTTAAGTTTGTGGATTTTGAGCTTGATTGATATCATCAAAAGTGATTGTATACTAAGTGACATATAAATCCGAACACCCAGTTTATATGGTTTTATTTTAATAAAAGTTGGTGAATGTATTTATCTTACTGTAAATAACAAGTGAAAAAATTTTCAGCCTTATCAGTTGGACATTCCGGTTTTTATACTGCTTTTTTTTAATTCACTAACGCTCTAAAAATGAATATTTCAGCCGCAGTAAAGAATCAACGTTGGCGGATTTTGGTTCTTGACATCCTTTACGATCGGTTACGATGCCTAGAGTACGGAGACCTAGTGAGTTTGATAGGGGCCGTATAGTGGGACTTCGGGAAGCTGGACTTTCTTTTCGGGCAATTGCAGTTAGAGTGCAAAGAAGTGTAGACACTGTGGTTAGGTGTTGTCAGGCATGGCTTCGAGAAGGCCGTACGCAAAAAGCAAGAGGCACTGGACGCCGCCGTAGAACAATAGACCGTGTAGATCGCCGCCTAAGATTATTGGCCTTAAGGGACCGTTTCTCCACTACCAGGTCCATTGCAAATGAATGGTTTGCAGAACACGGAAGACCTATTGGCATGCGAAGTGCTTACCGACGAATGAGAAGTTTTGGCTTGTTTTCATACCGGCCACACTGGGTCCTCCCTTTAACTCGAGAACACCGACGTAATCGCCTTGAGTGGTGCAGACAACGGTCACTTTGGGATCAGGAATGGAACAGTATTGTCTTTAGTGACGAGTCTCGATTTTGTTTAGGCATGCACGATGGTCGTGCCAGGGTTAGCAGGCGACGTGGTGAAAGGAGGAATCCACAGTTTTTTGTTGAAAGACATGTTCATCACACTGTTGGAGTTATGGTTTGGGGTGCTATAGCTTATGGTTTCAGGTCACCTTTAATCATCATCAGAGGTAACATGAACGCGCAGCGTTATATCCACGAAGTTCTAGAACCCCATCTTTTACCCTATCTTGACACCCTGGCAGATCCAACTTTCCAACAAGATAATACCCGACCACATGTTGCAAGAGTCACAATAGACTTCTTTCAACATAATGATGTCACATTGTTACCATGGCCACCAAGATCGCCCGACTTATCCCCAATTGAGTACGTGTGGGATATGATGGGTAGGAGATTGCTCAATTTGCAACGGCCTCTTCAGACTCTAGAAGCACTTCGAGAGGAGTTGGTGGTTGCCTGGAATGAGATACCACAGGAGGACATTGACCACCTGATCAGAAGCATGCCTAGGCGCGTTGGAGAATGCGTAGCACATCAGGGTGCATCCACACATTATTAAAGGTCAAAGGGCTTTAAAGCAGTGCAATCATTTTGAAATTTTTATCATTTACTTATTATGCTTCATTAAGTACTTATACAAAATTTTATTAAAATAAAACCATTTAAACTGGGTGTTCGGATTTATACGTTACTTAGTATATTTTAAGAACTCGAAATTGTTCAGCATTCTATTCACGAGATCTAGTATAATCAAAACTGTGTTCTTATTTTTTCGAAATCCAAATCCTCAAACTGATGACAACATTGCGTGCAAATCCAAAGTCAATCTGCTCGATAGCATTTTTCTGCAACCAAAAATTTTGTGGGAAGTATAGGTTCTCTAATCAGCCGAAACAGTCGATAGCGTTAGGTACGCCGCAAGAGCTTCTAACGACATTGTTAAAGCTCCGCGAGAAATTCCTATTATTGCAAGGCGCTCTGTGCCCTTTGTGATAAACGCCAAAGGCAGAACATGTAATTGGTAGTATCAGGAAGTATTGGAACTTGGGTGAGATACCATAGGAACAGTGTATTGAAATCGATGCTTTCTATGACATAACGTAAGTTTTTCTACAAGATGTCAATTTAGCACTAGTTGTTGTTTACTTGTTGTGAACTCATTTTGTTGCTGTACGTATTGCGTAAATATAATGATGCTTTAAACATTCATGTTTGGATCTTATGTAACATAGAGTCCGCTTCAGAGATGGCATTATTTGAGGTCTAAGGTAACTTTCACCTCGAGATAAGAAAAGAAGATTCCTGGTTGGTAAAGTATATCACAAGTAACAGGTAGGAAATATGCTACAGACAGAAACATACAGGGTGGCGCATCGAAAACGAAACAGACGCATTTACTGGCAGCTCAGTTTTTTTTTAAACGCTCAAACTGGTCGATTTTGTGTTCGAGGGGGACACAAGCTTGGCAATAAATCACGTTAGCACGTGCAGCCCCCTAAGCGTAACCCGTCGGGTACAGCTAATAGATATACTTGATTATCAGCATATTCAGTAATAATTTTCTCCCATAGCAAATATCACTGATTTTATACACATGCAGACCAATACACACATTCATCCAGATGCGATCTTGCTACTCAACCAACTTTCTTTCATTCACACCTTCTCAGAGATAAACACTACAGACTACTCGGCTTTCTGCAACCAACAATGCACGTCGTGTCATTGAGTCATTCCTCGATAGATGGCGCTCACTGCGATCATACTGAGCAAACATGGAATAAACCATTTGCACAGTCTGCGAGATGATATTATGTCGTTTTTTTTTTTTGACGTCTTTGCATACTTTGCTGTTTTGACAACATCAGTGTATACATATACTAAGTGACATATAAATCCGAACACCCAGTTTAAATAGTTTTATTTTAATAAAATTTTGTATAAGTACTTAATGAAGCATAATAAGTAAATGATAAATTTCAAAATGATTGCACTGCTTTAAGGCCCTTTGACCTTTAATAATGTGTGGATGCACCCTGATGTGCTACGCATTCTCCAACGCGCCTAGGCATGCTTCTGATCAGGTGGTCGATGTCCTCCTGTGGTATCTCATTCCAGGCAACCACCAACTCCTCTCGAAGTGCTTCTAGAGTCTGAGGAGGACGTTGCAAATTGAGCAATCTCCTACCCATCATATCCCACACGTGCTCAATTGGGGATAAGTCGGGAGATCTTGGTGGTCATGGTAACAATGTGACATCATTATGTTGAAAGAAGTCTATTGTGACTCTTGCAACATGTAGTCGGGCATTATCTTGTTGGAAAGTTGGATCTGCCAGGGTGTCAAGATAGGGTAAAAGATGGAGTTCTAGAACTTCGTGGATATAACGCTGCGCGTTCATGTTACCTCTGATGAAGCTTAAAGGTGACCTGGAACCATAAGCTATAGCACCCCAAACCATAACTCCAACAGTGTGATGAACATGTCTTTCAACAAAAAACTGTGAATTCCTCCTTTCACCACGTCGCCTTCTAACCCTGGCACGACCATCGTGCATGCCTAAACAAAATCGAGACTCGTCACTAAAGACAATACTGTTCCATTCCTGATCCCAGAGCGACCGTTGTCTGCACCACTCAAGGTGATTACTTCGGTGTTCTCGAGTTAAAGGGAGGACCCAGTGTGGCCGGTATGAAAACAAGCCAAAACTTCTCATTCGTCGGTAAACACTTCGCATGCCAATAGGTCTTCCGTGTTCTGCAAACCATTCATTTGCAATGGACCTGGTAGTGGAGAAACGGTCCCTTAAGGCCAATAATCTTAGGCGGCGATCTTCACGGTATGTTGTTCTACGGCGGCGTAAAGTGCCCCTTGCTCTTTGCGTACGGCCTTCTCGAAGCCATGCCTGACAACACCTAACCACAGTTTCTACACTTCTTTGCACTCTAACTGCAATTGCCTGAAAAGAAAGTCCAGCTTCCCGAAGTCCCACTATACGGCCCCTATCAAACTCACTAAGTTGACGAAATCGTACAGGTCTCCGTACTCTAGGCATCGTAACCGATCGTAAAGGATGTCAAGAACCAAAATCCGCCAACGTTGATTCTTTACTGCGGCTGAAATATTCATTTTTAGAGCGTTAGTGAATTAAAAAAAAGTAGTATAAAAACCGGAATGTCCAACTGATAAGGCTGAATATTTTTTCACTTGTTATTTACAGTAAGATAAATACATTCACCAACTTTTATTAAAATAAAACCATTTAAACTGGGTGTTCGGATTTATATGTCACTTAGTATATCTTCATATGCGCACTTTGAACCAGTTTAGCATACAGGGCAAAAATATCGCACGATCTAGAGGGACTCATGCTAGTGTGGAAAACTGTCAACATTGCCACATTTTATAACTTTTACTATGCTTTTACAGTCAGTATCTTTTCTCGTCTTTGAAAGTTGCCGATAACAGCACGAGAAAAGACAAAAGCTGAAAGAATATTTTTCATTGACAGATGATAGCACACGACACCAAAATCAAAGTTGAAATGAACTAGGGAGAGTTACGAGCGGAGTGTTCCAAGCAAAAAACGGCGCTTGTTCTATCGGTTGACAGCGTTCAGTATCAGAAAGCTATTATATGAATATAAATATCTACAAAAGGTTTCAAGGTCGGTGACCTCGAACCTTCCAAGGACCAAAAACACGATTGCCTCCTAAGGCACTCAAAAGTAACGATGAGAGTGTGCTGGAATTCGTTAGATAAACCTCCTTTTTTGTCTCCCTGAATCTGAAGCGACGGCCTATACAATATCGCACAGCAAGACGACTTTCTAAAAAATACGTTGAACTTTTTAAGTGAATTTGAGAGCTCGGTACTCTGCGACACTACCACACGCAATCATGTCGCATGGTTGAAGTTCATTTATCAAGATATCTCAAAACCGCTTCCATTTTTAACTCTGTAAATTACAGGCTGAGGCTGAAAGACTAATTTTAAAACCGCGCTGCTCGTGATAGGCACGCGGGTAATAGGGATAAGTAGGTTGGTGCTCGGAAATTTAGTCGCCATGGAGCGTTTCACTAGGAAGCCGCGTGCGTTCTGTGTTGAGGCTTATTACAAAAAAGGAGATTCCTGCACTATTGCGCTGCGCGTCGTTTACACGATCTAAATCAATGTATTGGTGAAAGTGTGATCAGAAACCAAGGTCAATGCGCACAGAGGAAACTGTAAGCGAAGTTCCACGGGTATCGACTGATCTCGCCATATCAAGAACATCTGTAAGGGTGTTTCAGTTTATTGTTGCATAACTGTAAGATTCGATAGAACTTTTAAAATTAATGCATAAAGTCTATATAAACATGGGTCGAAAAATGCGTGGCTTCCGAAATACAGGGTGTTTAAATTTACTTTTTAAAATAGTTTTTTTTAAATATTTCGAACAATATTTGATGTATATCAGTGAAAATTGGTATACAAGAGTTTTTTGGTACGACAAAACGAACCATGGGCATAGTTTTACTGTAACCGCTAGAGGGCGCTCTCTACCGTACCTGTAGTGTATTAAAATGACCGAAATTTTTTTCTTAGTGCAATTTTTTGCTTTTTGAATAAAAAAACTGATTCTTCGCTCTTTTCAACATAAAAAAGATCTCTTGTGAAATTTCGTTATAGTTAGCCGTTTTTGAGTTATTTCGATTTTTAAGGTTCGATGCATTTTTAATTATTTATGGGAAAATAATATTTTTTTTACATTTTCGATTTGGGCATTACAAGTAATTAAGATGATCGTTTAGATTGTGTTTTTAAACACAGCAATAATTCCTAACTCCAAATAAACACAAAAAAAAACAGAATATTAATTTGTTTAATTTTCCAATATTATTTTTAACAAATTAAATTAATTATTTACAACTAAAATGCTATTGGATAGTTAGGACAAACATACAAAATCTAAAGTGGTTGCTCGAAATGTAAACCCAACTGTTCAATACACAATTCACATCTACGAATGATCGAACGTGGTATAGAATTATTCAAATAAGGCCTTATTTCATCACATGCATTCCTGATTCTGTCTATTAGCATATCTCTTGTGGTTACGGGAGTCTGGTACACTTTTTCTTTTAGAAATCCCCACACAAAGAAATCTAATGGATTTAGGTCAGGGGATCGTGGAGGCCAGGCGACTGGTCCTCCACGGCCGATCCATCTTTCTGGATAATTTTCGTCCAGCCAGTTTCTAACTATTCTCGAATAATGAGCTGGACAACCTTCAAGCTGGAACCAGGCCAATCTTCTTAAATCTAACATAACATCATACCACATATTTGCATGTTCAGCCTTTAAAAATTCCAAGAAGGTCGCAGCATTTAACCTTGAAGGCAAAAGGTAGGGTCCAAATAGTCGATTACGGTAGATACCAATTCACACGTTCACACTAAATTCATGCTGAAAATTTCTTTCCCGAACTGTATGCGGATTTTCATGCGACCAAATATGTTGATTATGAAAATTTACCACTCCACGTCTAGTGAAGCATGACTCATCGGTCCATAAAACGTTACTTAAAAACTCCCTATTATTATCAGTTCTATCAAGAATCCACTGACAAAATGTGATTCTTCGTTCTCCGTCCCCTGGCTGTAGTCCTTGCACAGGTTGCAAATGGTAAGGACGTCTATGGTCATTTCTAAGAACACGGTGAACATGGCTTGCTGAAATTCCCAAGGCACCAGAAACTCTTCTAACACTTGTGGTCGGATCTCTATAAAACTCACGTAGAATCATACGGGTAAATCTGCGCTGACGAACATTTATGTTTTGATTCCTTCGGAGATTTCCAAAACCATTTTCAATTATTTGGCGATGCACTCTTACAAATACTGAGCGAGTTGGATGTCCTCTGTTTGGAAATCTTCGTGCGTATTCTCTGGCTGCTTCTGCTGCGTTTCCATTTACAAAGCCATACACAAAATGAATATCCGCTAACTCTTGATTGGAGAATAAAAATGGCAGTATTATAAAACTTACAAAAAAAAACAGGTAAAAGAAACTAAATTTCGTGCATTCACAATTGCAAAAAACGTTTCAAGTTTCAACAGACAACAAAACTAACTGTCAACTAATTGACGTTTAATCTTATTCTGCTTTCAATTTCAAAAATATTTGCAGGCACGGCCTACTTCTAAAAATTGTCGAGATACTGACTTTTTAACGTTATTTTATCATAAATAATTAAAAATGCGTCGAACCTTAAAAATCGAAATATCTCAAAAACGGCTAACTATAACGAAAATTCACAGGAGAGCTTTTTTATGTTGAAAAGTGCGAAGAATCAGTTTTTTTATTCAAAAAGCTAAAAGTTGCACTAAGAAAAAATTTCCGGTCATTTTAATACACTACAGGTACAGTAGAGAGCGCCCTCTAGCGGCTACAGTAAAACTATGCCCATGGTTCGTTTTGTCGTAGCAAAAAACCGTTGTATACCAATTTTCATTGTTATACATCAAATATTGTTCGAAATATTTAAAAAAAACTATTTTAGAAAGTACATTTAAACACCCTGTATTTCGGAAGCCACGCATTTTTCGACCCATGTTTATATAGACTTTATGCATTAATTTTAAAAGTTCTATCGAATCTTAAAGTTATGCAACAATAAACTGAAACACCCTGTATATAAACCGCAATTAAGTGCAGGAAAGTTTGAACAATATTCTGTCTTCCAATGAAGCTCATTTTCATTTGAGTGGATTTGTCAACATGCAGAATTACCGGTAATGGGTCGCAGATAATCCCAAATTAAAACACGAACGACCTTTGCATTCGCCTTATGTTACAGTGCCATGTCGGCTGAAGGAGCAACGCCAGACTGTAACAGTAAAAATTCTAATCAATACACAGCAATGCTACGTAGCCTTTTCATTCCACAACTGCATAATTTTGAAGTCAACGACTCTTCAGCAGTTGTAAACGAAATCTTTAGTGGAAAACTGATATCGCGACGACGGGAAATTCCGTGGCCTCCCCGGTCGCAGATCTCACGTCACTGGATTTTTTCACTGGTTGATGTTATTTTAAAATATGAAACTCACATTTGCATTTGTCTACTTTATTAAAAATATAAATTGTCTTGCCTGCGCTTTGTAGTTTTTTCTAGGGTTTTTTTCTGTATCATGCTCACATTATTATTTGCTCGTATAGTTTCTGTTCATAAATACTGTACAAGATTGTTGCGTCCCTGAACAGTAATAACCTCCAGATCTCTCGTCAGAGTTATCGCTGCTAGTCTTCTTTTTTTCAGCTCACCGGCAAAGATCGGCTTGTCGCTCTGAGTTCCTCCATGTAGAGTGCTGTCATCGGCAAAGATGTGGTTTAGATTGATCCTACAGTAAAGGAGGTCGTTGAGATGGAACAGGGTCGGAGCCAAGACCGATCCCTGGGGAACACTTGCGTTGACGTTGTGGGAATAAGAGGAGGACCCGTCGATTTCGACGCATATCTAGCGGCCAGAGATAGAGTCAGCCACACATCTGCATTTCTGGAAGGATGGAAGTTTGCTTAAGAGGGCAGCGTGCCACAGCTGATCCAACGATGTCAAGAGCAACGACCATAAGACTGGATGAGTTTACTCCACAATTGCGTGGCGTAAGCTAGGAGGTCCCCTGTGGATCGTTGGTGCCGGAAATCGTACTGCCTGTCGCTAATCAAACCGTGACGTTCGAGGTAGACCAGAAGGAATCAAGTCAGGACCAGAGGCATTGTTAATATCGAGCGACAATTTATAACAATTCGATTAATGTGCTAATTGAATGTTAATTGACTGACAAAGCGAACGCCTACAGTATATTCAGATAAGAGATAGACCGGACATAAACAAGACCACGTGATCATCGAACGCTGTAACATTCGGCAGGGACGTATTAAGAGTCACGCAGTACATATTTTAGATAGTAGATGCTGCTTTGCGTAACTTTGTAGTAAATTAGCACAATTCGATGTGTATACGATTGGTGATGGATATAGGATCATGTGGGGGTGGGGTAAGAAATATATAATGATGTAAATATACATAAGGGTTTCAAAATGTTCGCTTCGATTTCCAGCTTCGGATGCCGCCTGATGTTTGGTGAAATACAGTCGAATATAATCTCAAAATGGCGTTTAAATTAGCCTAAATTAAAAATAATCGTATATCTCTTAAAATTGCTTTTAGTATATTGATTAGTATATTTTTTGATTTCTAGGTAAATATGTAACCAAATTAAAACGTTCAAAACGTAAAAAAATGTGCATGGTTGAACATTGTCAGAAAGTAGATTCTTGAATAGGTTTTGCCAAAATGGGTTCAAAAATGTCAATAATTAATTAAAAAATACAGTAGCTTTATAATTACTTATAACTTACCGAATTTGATGAACGACATCTTTTATTGGAAAGATGAGCTTGATGAGCTTTCATCATCGCTACTGTCTGAAGCACCAACGTCAATAATGAATGGCTCGACTTGTTCCTCTAAAATATTGTCCAGTTCCCACATTCTCTTTTCAACTTTGTCTTTCACGTGCTTAATACAGTTTTCCCATTTTTGCGCCGTTATTAATTCTAGTGCTTCTTTGAAAAGTCCTTTGAGGTCACAAAATTTAAAAGTTGTATTGTGCTTAGCTATATAATTTTTAACCTCTGCCCATATGAGCTCAATGGGATTGAGCTCGCAATGGTATGGAGGTAAACGGAGCACAGTTTTATTTTGACTTGCTGCCATTTCGTCAATGGCGTATTTTTGATATTCCGCCTTGTGATCCTTGACAATTCTTAATAATTGTACTTTCAGCATTGCTTCTTCAAAGTTGATATTTTTTGAGCGGAGCCAATTTTGAACATCAACTTTTCTTGAAGCCGTTGTTGGAATCTTCTCCATTCTTCGAGAATGATAAGGCGCATTATTCAACACAATTACTGCGTTTTCCTCAAGTATTTTTGAAAACCACTGTTCAAACGATTCGCCATTCATTTCCTCGTGGTAATCTCCAGTTTTCTTAGACTCAAAGCACCACAGACCGTCAACAACAAATCCATCCTCACTGCCAATATGGCAGATAATGAGCCTTTTCCCTTTACCTGGAAATCGAAGTACTAACTGGTGTAGATTTATTTCAATAAGCGAACCTTTTTCAAATGTTTTCATCACATTCAGCGAAAAAACATTGAGACATGAGTATCAGATTGCTATAATTGGGATTATTTAGTCATATTGAAAGAAAGAATATTGAACGTCGTATGATTACTCAGCGCTTCACAATTTAATTTAAAGTTATAAACCTTTAAAAAATGAATGATCAGGAACCTGAAATACGCGCAAATATTAATATTAACAAATTATAACTTTATAAAGCTTAAAGTATGAATTAAAATGATTAGAAATATTAGGAACGGTACACAATATAAATCTTAGTAACTTTTTTTAAGTTTATAATATTCGACATATTTTAAGATTATATTAAAAAATTATTGAAATATCGAAAACACATAAAAACATGGCTTAAAAAAGTTCTAACAAATGAAAATGACAATAAAACATCCACGCATTTTATCGAAAGTTATAAAAGTTTTGTTACTTGTAATATGTTTTATCTGCCCCCTGGAATTAATGTTTAGAACCTTGTTCCCAAGGGTTGAAAAACATCCGATTGTTGTCTATTACTCGTATTTACCTGCTGGATTTTTTAATCCGGTGGACAGTCCATCTAGAAAGGCCCTCCTGGATGAAGTTACAGAATCATCAACCCATACTTTACTTGTAGTGTGTCCTGCGTTTAGCCACGTTTCATCAAGGTAATAAATCTTCCTGTTTTGATTTCTATATTTCCCAATTTTTGTTAAATAATCCCTCCTCCATAGCACAGTTTCTTCTCTACCCAGTAGTAAACTATTACGACCCCGTTTTTTTCATTTGAAATTTAAATGCTTCAGTAACGCATGGAAGGTTGATCGTTTGAAATTTGGCAACGTTGTATCTCCATTTACCTCCTGCAGTACTGTATCTATAGTAGGTATTTCATTCCTAAAGAAGAATTCGTGCACTTTCCTCCTAATCGCATGCTTATCAGCTTCATCCAATGATTTAACAATACTTTTGCGATGTTTACTGGTCATTGGCTCAGAAAAGGTGTGATTTTTTTTGTATTGTCTTAACACATTAAACACTGATGCGCGACACACCCCAACTTTGTGAGAAACCCAGGTGTCTCTTTTTAAAGCGTTTCCTAGGTGGACTACAGGAGTTTAGAACTTCATCGGCAGTATCTGTACTACTGGGCATTTTGCGCAAGCAGTTGATAACAATAACAATCAATAACAAGGTATAACAATAACAACGACAAACTCAACAACTTAATAAGATAACAAACGAAAACGTCCAAAGAAATATCAAATTGCAATGATGCACACGACATACGTAACACGTCTGAACCTGAATGTGACTCTGCCTTGATACGGCTGCTCTGCCGCTCCGCATAGGCATTTAATTGCGAATTGACCAATGAGGGCTCCTGTTTTACGTCGAGACGGCGGCGTTAGCGTGAAAATCACCCGAACCTTTTGTTTACATCCGGTCTATCTCTTATCTGAATATACTGTAGATCTCCGATTGAGTCAGTTCTTTCAAGGTCTGCACTATATCATGTATAAATATTTGAATAATAATAACCAGCATTGTGGAATGCACAAGTCACTCATTTTGTCGGGTGTGGTGCTGCTGGGTAGTACTGTATATACCGCGCCGAACGAACCCTCATCGCATCGATGGATTTTTATATGATTTTCTTGGTCTGGCACGTTGTGTCGCCTTCTATTCACCTAATTACGGACTACCCGATCCGGTTATCCATTCCGGACGCGTTCCGGGCAGATTCCGGCGGCTTGGAATACCAATGTTACGTGTCCGGTAACTGCTGCCCACATATACTTACTCGAAACTGGATAAAAGCGAATCCGCGGTGATGTAAAATACAGCAATATTTCTAAAGCACATAAAAAAATATGTCATCAAGTAAGTTGACTCTGTACTTTGTATGAATATACCAACGCAAAAAAACTGAGATATACGCTCCCCCACACCCTGCAATCCTTAACCCTCAATTTTTAATACCTTCAATGAGAATTCTTAAAATGATCCGGATCCTCTAAAACGTAAAAAAATAAGTTTGAGCGATTTTTATTTTTTTTTTTTTCGTTTTAGACCTTTTTGGCCTTTTTGGTTATACACAAGATATCTAAATGAGGTTTTCGCGATCTAGTTTAGACATCATTTAGCTATTTTTTTATGGAAAAAGTCATATTGGGCATTTAACTTTCTTGAGAGCATTAACCATTTCTGTCGGAATATTAAGAAATAGCCCTCCAGCGGCCACATCCGGCCACATAACAAAACTCCAAATATTATAAAATTTGTAGCCCAAGAATAGCTCTTTTTAATCAGTCCAAGATTGTTTAAATCGGTTCGGCAGTTTAGAAAATACAGGGTGTTTTTTATGGAAGCCTTATAAATATTAAACTAAAAATAACGATACTCGATGACAGGTATTTACATCAAGCATTCGTTTGCAATGCCTACTTAAAAAAATAAAAAAAAAGAACGCGTTTATCCCTATAACCAATAAAATTAATGTAACAAATGATAAATCGTTGAATTCGCTTAAAGAATGTACCTGGAAGTACTTTTTTCGGACCATAAAAAAAGTAAAGTTGATGATGGTTCCTCAAAAACGAACCATCGAGCACAAAATTTAATGTAGTGCTTAAAAAATGCCAATGGAGAAGTTTTATTAGTTTTTCCATATTAAGCCATAGAATTTTCAGTTTATCAACGGCATGTAAATACACCCCAAAGAACGCAGCTTTTTCCTAATTTTACTTGACCTGTATCTCTCGCAGGTATTGAAACCCGCATGCATACGGGGACAGCCTTTATAACCAGCTTTAGATTACTTTAACTCGGATTACTTATTATTAACACGTTGAGAGCAACGGTAATATTAAGAAGTTCCACAAACAATAAAATATTATTTTATTTCTTGGATTTGAATTAACACTCATAATTATATTTTTCGTTCGTTTTTAAATGAATTTTCTACTCGTGCAAGCCGGCATTGATTTTTTGTTCTTTTCCCAGAAGCCATTTATCGATATTAGCACTGATATATTCCAAGCTTAATCGTAGCCATACCAAAATTGCAAGTATACAGAGGACGAGATAACTCGTAGTTGGCATCCTAGAAAAGAATGCAATCTACAAGTTAGGGGCTGTTCAAGTATACTAAGTGACATATAAATCCGAACACCCAGTTTAAATGGTTTTATTTTAATAAAAGTTGGTGAATATATTTATCTTACTGTAAATAACAAGTGAAAAAATTTTCAGCCTTATCAGTTGGACATTCCGGTTTTTATACTGCTTTTTTTAATTCGCTAACGCTCTAAAAATGATTATTTCAGCCGCAGTAAAGAATCAACGTTGGCGGATTTTGGTTCTTGACATCCTTTACGATCGGTTACGATGCCTAGAGTACTGAGACTTGTACGATTTCGTCAACTTAGTGAGTTTGATAGGGGCCGTACAGAGGGACTTCGGGAAGCTGGATTTTCTTTTCGGGCAATTGCAGTTAGAGTGCAAAGAAGTGTAGACACTGCTGTGGTTAGGTGTTGTCAGGCATGGCTTCGAGAAGGCCGTACGCAAAGAGCAAGGGTCACTGGACGCCGCCGTAGAACAACAGACCGTGAAGATCGCCGCCTAAGATTATTGGCCTTAAGGGACCGTTCTCCACTACCAGGTCCATTGCAAATGAATGGTTTGCAGAACAAGGAAGACCTATTGGCATGCGAAGTGTTTACCGACGAATGAGAAGTTTTGGCTTGTTTTCATACCGGCCACACTGGGTCCTCCCTTTAACTCGAGAACACCGACGTAATCGCCTTGAGTGGTGCAGACAACGGTCACTCTGGGATCAGGAATGGAACAGTATTGTCTTTAGTGATGAGTCTCGATTTTGTTTAGGCATGCACGATGGTCGTGCCAGGGTTAGAAGGCGACGTGGTGAAAGGAGGAATCCACAGTTTTTTGTTGAAAGACATGTTCATCACACTGTTGGAGTTATGGTTTGGGGTGCTATAGCTTATGGTTCCAGGTCACCTTTAATCTTCATCAGAGGTAACATGAACGCGCAGCGTTATATCCACGAAGTTCTAGAACCCCATCTTTTACCCTATCTTGACACCCTGGCAGATCCAACTTTCCAACAAGATAATGCCCGACCACATGATGCAAGAGTCACAACATAATGATGTCACATTGTTACCATGGCCACCAAGATCTCCCGACTTATCCCCAATTGAGCACGTGTGGGATATGATGGGTAGGAGATTGCTCAATTTGCAACGTCCTCCTCAGACTCTAGAAGCACTTCGAGAGGAGTTGGTGGTTGCCTGGAATGAGATACCACAGGAGGACATTGACCACCTGATCAGAAGCGTGCCTAGGCGCGTTGGAGAATGCGTAGCCCATCAGGGTGCATCCACACATTATTAAAGGTCAAACGGCTTTAAAGCAGTGCAATCATTTTGAAATTTTTATCATTTACTTATTATGCTTCATTAAGTACTTATACAAAATTTTATTAAAATAAAACCATTTAAACTGGGTGTTCGGATTTATATGTCACTTAGTATAGATGATGGTAAGATGGCACTTTGTTGGCATATGATGTGAGCGGAATAAAATTAGTTTTTTCAAAATTTATTGTTAATAACTTATTACCAAACCAGTCTTTGATTTTACAAAGATCATTTTGTGCTACGTTCCAGTTTTCATTTGTATATTCCCTTATAAAGTAGTGTTATGCGGCCACGGGTGCCTTGGTCAAAATAAAGACCACCCTAACGTACGAATTTAAAATGAACAAACTTTTGTTTACTATTTGCTACAATCATCTACAGCTTAAACGAATCTTTACGGGTCCGTGCTAAAACAAAGCCGCATTCGTAAAGCCACTTAACCACGTTGACTGGCAATGCATCGCCACGAAACAAGGCAAGAAGAGGCACCCTCTTCAATCGGTGCGATGGGTCTATTAGCGAGCCGTGTTCAGGGGGGAGACGCGCACCCCCACAGCGTTTTAGTCAACTGATAGTGACGAGTTAGCTGTGTATGGATTTGTCCTACTAATACTGTGGGATTTGTGGATCGGTGCATACGTGTTATACTAGGTTTTCGTCATTTCGATGATATGAAGGTCAAGTACAAGGTCGATATGTAGTCAGTAGTAGATATTTATTTATTTCATGATACAGTGGACCCCCGATAATCCGGCGCCTCTTGTAATCCGACATGTCTTTGAATATGTATTACATACATACATATTTGACAATCTTCGCTAATGTAGATCACGCAGGTTTGAACAGGTTACAACTTGTACACGCCACCGCTATCGTGCTCGACGCGTAAGCATTGTTTTACTTAGTTTGAATTTGACTACTGGTGATAGCGGTACGGCCTAGCGTGCGTTCATTGTTTATTATTTATTCATTGTGTATTAAGTATAGTACCTAGTAATGTCAGAAGCGAAAGCACAAAACATTGACAATTAAAGAAAAATGTGATATTTTAGACCGCTTAAATCGCAATGACACTTTCAGTAGTTTAGCAAGTGAATACGGCGTAGGCCGATCTACAATTTATGGCATTAAAAGAAACCACGAGCAGATCAAGAAGTTCGTGTCAACTACTGACTGTGGGCCAGGCAAGAGACAGACACTCAAGAAAGCTGAATATCCAGAAGTGGAAGAAGCTTTGTACATGTGGTTTCTTCAGGAAATAAATAGGCATGCACCAATTTCAGGACCCATGTTGGCCCTGAAGGCTAAGTTTTTTTATAAGGAAATAAAAAAAGATGATTTTGTGGCCAGCAAAGGATGGCTAGAACATTTTAAAGGACGTCATGGCATGGCATACGTTTAATGTCTATTACAAGAGAGAAACTTTATAACGATACCACCTGCATAGAGCCCTTTAAATTAAGATTTTTGCAAAAGGTGAACGATTTAAATCTTGACCCCGTCACAGGTGTACAATGCAGACGAATCAAGGCTTTTTTGGCGTGTGATGCCTAACAAAACTTTCGTTTCTTGTAACGAAAAATCCGTACCTGGACGAAAAATAAGTAAAGAGCGTGTAACCATACTACCATGTGCTAACGCTGCGGGCACACACGCGCTTAAGATGATGGTCATTGGGAGATCTAATAAACCACGGGCATTCAAAAACATTGATTTACCTGTACACTATTACGGACAAAAAAGTGCATGGATGACATAAGACCATTTCAAAAAGTGGTTTGATGAATGCTTCGTACCTGAAGTTAGAAAATGGTTAAAAGATCATAATTTTCCTCAAAAAGCGTTGCTCCTTCTTGATATGGTCATCGGTCTGAAGAAGAACTAACAACTGAGGATAAATGCATCACTGCGATGTTTCTTCCGCCAAATTGCACTGCACTGATTCAACCAATGGACCAGAATATCATTCAGTTTGTCAAGCAAGACTATAAGAAAAACCTACTTCTGAGAGCCGTTCAAAAGACCAACCAATAGAAAAAAACTTTAAAAGAATTTAATATGAAGGACTTGGTTTTTGCTCTTTGTCAGTCGTGGAATGCGTTACCGTCATCAACTATTAAAAAAGTTATGGCCACATATAGTCACCACTCCTAGCAACGTTCCACAAATCAGTGTTACTTCGAAAGTTATAGAACAAGTCGCTACTGAAGCACTGAAGATTTAGAAATCTGGTGCCGTGGAATGGATAAAGAGGAAAATGTTTTTCATGAAATGTCTGACGAAGAGATTATAAAAGAGGTTTCTAATTATACAACAAACAATCAGGAAAATAACGACGACGTGATTGCAACTGCTCCACAAGTCACAGCACAAGACGCAATTAACGCTTTTGAGCTAGGTTTACAATGGGCTGAAGAGAATGGTACATCCTACAACGAACTTTTACTTTTGAGAAGACTGAGGGACAAAGCTCTGATCTCGCGTTATAACAACCTTAAACAAAAAAAAATTGATGAATATTTCCAAACTTCATAATTTGATAAATTCATTAATGATTTTGATTAATAATTCTTGATTATTTTGGTACATATGTATGTGCATTTATGCTTAATTTTATAATAAAACGTAAGCTCTCTATTGTTATTTAATTTACTAAATTCGACATACATAAACTATGTATGATTTGTCCTTCAAAGTACATACATTTCCAATGCAAAAATCATTTTTAGCTCTAACAGTGGCGTGCGTACGTATATTGACTTCGACATTATTTTTGAATTCCCCGTTCAATTTAAAAAAAATGATCTCTCTTGAATTGTTTTCCTTTGATGCGCCGTTTTTGACTAAAAAAAATAAAAACCGTTCTTTTGTTCGAGATAATTAATATAATAATTCAGTAGCTGAGAGGTAAATAGTCGTAAGTCAATTTTGACTCAATTTTGAAGTATGCTAGTAGTATTACCTGAAAATTAAAATATTAACTAAAGACTCTATTTTATTAAGCACCACCTTTTTAATGTCGATGTTTTTAATTTTGAAACTACGATATGTCCGTTGTTGAAGCTGTGTTGAAATTTTTGTTTTATCAATTACTCAAAACTTTTAGTTTTTGGATCTACGATTGCTTACCTCTCGGGTACAGAATTAAAGAATGCAATTTAGCAATAAATATTAGTTGCTCTGGAATGTGTCACTGGCTTTTGACATCTCACCAATCTCTGTTATTAAAATCTGTTCGCTGTGACATCTTTTTCATTATTTAGTTTTTACAATCTTGTTAATAATGGTTTTTGTGGGGCTATCTTAAGACACTAGTGTACACCAGTCCCTTAACACTGTAGAGGAATTGAGAGAAAGAATAGTTGCAGCTTGTGATAGGATAAAAAACACTCCAGTGATATTTTAACAAGTGCACAATTCCATGAGAAGGAGGGCGGAAGCATGCATACTAAGTGAGGGAGCCATTTTCAACAGTTTATGTAATCATTTCGTTGGTTTTAATGTTATGTTTATGTTGTCAGTTGTTGTTGTTCATTACCCCTAATGTGTTTAATTTTTCCAATTAAATTAATAATATTTTTGCCAGTAAGACAATAGAACGGTTTTTATTTTTTTACTCATAAATGGCGCATCGAACGAAAGCAGCTCAAGAGAGATCATTTGTTTTAAATTGAACGAGGAATTGCCACCATTTTTTTTCTTAAAAAATATCGAAGTCAATACTCGAACGCATACCACTGTTAAGGCTAAGAATTATTTTTGCATTGAAAAATATGCAACTTTATTAACTTTCACTACCTACTAAATATCAATAAAATATCTGAATCGGTTCTGCAAATATTTATGTTATTAATTTCCTAAAACTTTAACACCCCGAATTTTTGTAAGGCAGCATTTGTGGACCATAGTTTATAAAACAAACTAACATTAATTTTTCATCTAGATTTACACCCTTAAATATTTGCACATCATTAAAAAACATGAAAAAATATCTCAATTTTCTTTTTTAATCTAAATTGTATCAGGTTGAAAACCGGCATTCCTCCTTCCAAAAAATAACGTTCATATCTGCAAAATGTGTAAAAACTTCTTTTTGGATGAAGTTTTGAGTACAAACACGTTTCATCAATTTATCATATTTCGATGCGAACCGCCTTATCTTCGTACTGATAGCGGCAAAGCTGATGTTTTCATCCTCCACTAATTTTGTCACGTCATTACGTTCCCGCCACCCTACATTCTATCCACCCTTGTCTGTAATCGGTGCAGCGCAGTCGACTTAGTATAAAGCTATTACTATTCCACCCGCTTTCTTAAATACCTCACCAACTGCGAAGGCAGTTTTATCATAATTTTGGGGATGTTTGCCCGCGTCCGGGAAGATAGAATTAAAAAACCCATTTCGAACACGGGGAATTATATGAACGATTGAGCTTCTGCGTAAGCAATAAAACTAGTTTTACTTCCCACGCATACTCGCGAGGAAGGGTCGGAGCAACTTGTCACATAACTAAGGAAACAATGAATCTTTTGCGAATAATATATACGTACTAAGTGACATATAAATCCGAACAGCCAGTTTAAATGGTTTTATTTTAATAACATTTTGTATAAGTACTTAATGAAGCATAATAAGTAAATGATAAAAATTTCAAAATGATTGCACCCTGATGTGCTACGCATTCTCCAACGCGCCTAGGCATGCTTCTGATCAGGTGGTCAATGTCCTCCTGTGGTATCTCATTCCAGGCAACCACCAACTCCTCTCGAAGTGCTTCTAGAGTCTGAGGAGGACGTTGCAAATTGAGCAATCTCCTACCCATCATATCCCATACGTGCTCAATTGGGGATAAGTCGGGATATCTTGGTGGCCATGGTAACAATGTGACATCATTATGTTGAAAGAAGTCTATTGTGACTCTTGCAACATGTGGTCGGGCATTATCTTGTTGGAAAGTTGGATCTGCCAGGGTGTCAAGATAGGGTAAAAGATGGGGTTCTAGAACTTCGTGGATATAACGCTGCGCGTTCATGTTACCTCTGATGAAGATTAAAGGTGACCTGGAACCATAAGCTATAGCACCCCAAACCATAACTCCAGTGTGATGAACATGTCTTTCAACAAAAAACTGTGGATTCCTCCTTTCACCACGTCGCCTTCTAACCCTGGCACGACCATCGTGCATGCCTAAACAAAATCGAAACTCGTCACTAAAGACAATACTCTTCCATTCCTGATCCCAGAGTGACCGTTGTCTGCACCACTCAAGGCGATTACGTCGGTGTTCTCGAGTTAAAGGGAGGACCCAGTGTGGCCGGTATGAAAACAAGCCAAAACTTCTCATTCGTCGGTAAACACTTCGCATGCCAATAGGTCTTCCGTGTTCTGCAAACCATTCATTTGCAATGGACCTGGTAGTGGAGAAACGGTTCCTTAGGGCCAATAATCTTAGGCGGCGATCTTCACGGTCTGTTGTTCTACGGCGGCGTCCAGTGCCCCTTGCTCTTTGCGTACGGCCTTCTCGAAGCCATGCCTGACAACACCTAACCACAGTGTCTACACTTCTTTGCACTCTAACTGCAATTGCCCGAAAAGAAAGTCCAGCTTCCCGAAGTCCCACTATACGGCCCCTATCAAACTCACTAAGTTGACGAAATCGTACAGGTCTCCGTACTCTAGGCATCGTAACCGATCGTAAAGGATGTCAAGAACCAAAATCCGCCAACGTTGATTCTTTACTGCGGCTGAAATATTCATTTTTAGAGCGTTAGTGAATTAAAAAAAAGCAGTATAAAAACCGGAATGTCCAACTGATAAGGCTGAAAATTTTTTCACTTGTTATTTACAGTAAGATGAATACATTCACCAACTTTTATTAAAATAAAACCATTTAAACTGGGTGTTCGGATTTATATGTCACTTAGTATATTTCTCTAACATCCTTTGGCGATTATAAGAGAAATAGGAACGCGAGTGATAATTCCTTAGTGCAATCATTCACCCACGATCCACACGTATTTAATTTATACGGTGAGCCCGACCGTTGGATCTCACATGATTTCTAATGTATTTGACTGTTCCATGTAATTTCGCAAACTGCGACCAACAGCTGCTTTGAGATTCAATATTCCTGTTAGAGAAACCTTATCTGTCGAATAGAGCGAGGAGAGTGGATCCATAATTTCAATTTTATTGGAAACGGTGTAATTTCTTGCTCGAATCGTCGCTTCAATATGACGATGTCAACATAATAAAGGAAAGTTCGGAATTTGGAACAAACAAAAGTGTGGAAGCGGTGAAATTCATTTGTTATTGAAGCTTTTCTGTTTTTCATAGTCTTTCGCATTCATAAGGATTGTTTTGATTTCACACGTCCGACGGTTCCGGTTTTGCTCTACCCATCAACCTTGAAGGTTTTGTACATACTAACCCTAATACAGCGAAATATAAACAATGAAAAATTAATAATAGACTTAAAATCTGAAACCTGGAACAACTTATATAACATAAGAAATGTTTTTTTTTTTATATCGAAACAGCCGCGCAGGCAGAAGCCTAAATGCCGGAACACCGCGGCTGCTATGATGATCCCAAAGAAATTTTGTTAATACGATTTTTGAACTGCCTAAGGTTAGTAGAACTGGGAAAAGCTTCCTCCCGTAGTTTGTTCCACAATCTAGACACCCTCGGGACAAAGGAGCGGTCGTATCGGCCAGTTCTGGATGTACGAAGTTTGACACGGTTAGGATGGGACGCCGAAGTCAGGCGGGTCTGACTGGCAGGCACATCGCGCGGCGGCATCATGGAAGAGAGCTCTGAGGAGCAAAGCCCGTTGGTGTAGCGATACAAAAGAGCTAGATCGCCGCCGGCCCGCCGGTGCGAAAGAGTCCCGAGACTGTCTGTTAGAGAAGAGTCATCGATCAGTCGGACCGCCCTCCTCTGGACAGTATCGAGCATGGACAATGTAATCGGGGCGGCAGCACCCCAAATGTGTGAGCAATACTCGAGGCTAGGCCTTATCTGGGCCTTGTATAGAGTGAGAAGGTCATGCGGAGAAAAGTACTTCTTAGCCCTAAACAAATAGCCTAGCTTTTTCCCAGCAGCTGCAGCTATTGAAGAGATGTGTTCATGCCAGATCAGGTCCTCGGTGATCTGGACTCCGACCAGCCGAAATGAATGGCTCTTTGGTAGAACTCGACCGTCCATCGAAACTGTATGAGCGCTAGGACGCTTTTTGTTCGTCAAAGTACAATACTGTGTTTTGGAAGCATTGAACTGTACAAGATTGTTGCGTCCCCAAGCAGTGATAGCCTCCAGGTCTCTTGTCAGAGAAGAAGTCGTCGCTAGTCTTCTTTTTTCCAGCTCAGCGGCAGAGATCGGCTTGTCACTCTGAATTCCTGCATGTAGAGTGCTGTCATCAGCGAAGCTGTGGATTGGGTTGATCGTGTAGGAAAGGAGGTCGTTGATATGTAAGAGAAACAGTGTTGGAGCCAAGACCGATCCCTGGGGAACACCCGCGTTGACGGTGCAAAGCTTTTCTGGGACGCCGTAGGATGGAAGTTTGCTTAAGAGGGCAGCGTGCCACAGCTGATCGAACGCTTTCGTGATGTCAAGAGCAACGACATGAGCCTCACCATGAGACTGGATGAGTTTACTCCACAGTTGCGTGACGTAAGCTAGGAGGTCCCCTGTGGATCGTTGGTGCCGGAAACCGTACTGCCTGTCGCTAATCAAGCTGTGACGTTCGAGGTAGTCCAGAAGCTCGCGATTTATGCACCTCTCCATCACTTTACTTATGACAGAAAGCAGAGCTATAGGCCTGTAGTTGTAAGGGTCGGTTTTAGATCCTTTTTTTGGGATGGGCTGTACATGAGCAAATTTCCAGTTTTCTGGGAAGGTGCCGGATTCATAAGATATCTGGAAGAGACGCGAAAGAACTGGAGCAAGCTCCGCTGCACATCTCTTCAGTACAATGGCAGGAATCAAGTCCGGACCAGAAGCTTTGTTGATGTCGAGCGACAAGAGCACTCGTCTTACGGTCTTATGCCTGAATGTTACCTCCCGCATAGTGTGGGGATCCCTTTGAATTGACGGCACTTGGGCGTTGGTGGGGACGTCCATGGTGGAGTTGGCAGCAAAGATCTTGGCTAGCACTTCCGCCTTGGCCTTTGAGTCGAATACAATAGTTCCATCCTGACACGTAAGTGGTGGAAGGCTACTGTGTGAGAAGTTCTTTTCAATCTGCTTGGCCAGCGTCCAGAAAGACCGACTGCCATTGCGCTGCGACATTACCCTGTGCCTAACTTTTATATCATGCTGGTTTTTGGCATTGCGTACCGCTTCGTTATATTTCTTTCTGGACTCGACATCGCCTTGTCTGTTCTCTACAGTGGGGTTTTGTAAGTAGGTTCTGTGGGCCTTGATCTTCTGCTGGCGAGCAGTGTCACACGATTTGTTGAACCAGCCGTTGGACCCTGGTTTAGGAACTTTCACTGTGTGAGGGATGTATTCCTCCATTCCGACGTGGATAATTTCGGTTATTGAAGAACAGATAGTCGACGCATCCGCGTCAGTGAAACAGACATCTCCCCAAGGAAAGCTAGAGAAGAAGTCTCTGAGCCCCTCCCAGTCGGCATGTCCGTAATGCCAAGTTTTGCGGCCTGTGCGAGTTTCTGCTGCCACAGCGGCTTCGGACCGAAACCTAACCTCCACAACACCGTGATCTGAGTTACCCAGGGGGGACAGGACAGCAGTGCTGTAAGGGGCAGGATGCGTGGTCAGAAAGAGATCCAGCAGGCTACTGTCGTGTGACGAGACGCGGGGGAAAAAAGTAGGGCTCGTCATCAGCTGGGTCAGCCCTTGAGTAAGAGCGAACGCTTCGACTGCACGACCTGCTGCATCGGTCTTATTTGAGCCCAACCAAAGCTGATTATGGGCATTGAAATCACCGAGAAGAACTACCTCCGAAGCGGGGTGATTGATGTTCAGGAAGTCGATCTGGACGGCGAGGTATTCGAGTAGGTCATCCCAGTTATGGTTCGAGGGAGAGCGATAAAGGCAGCAAATAAATTTGGGTGATGTTTTGGAGTTGAGGCGAAGCCACAGAATGTCCTTCCGGTCTGATTCCAAAGAAAGATCCCTGGAGCAGGAAAGACTGCTGCGGACAAAAGCCACAACTCCCCCGTTCTTTCTGAATCATTGAAAGCATATAAAAAAATACCAAGAAAATTAAAATAAATCGTAAAGACAGCCCAAGAAAAAACTGGGTAACTGCTGGACTAATTAAATCTATCAATTGAAAAAACGAGAAATATAAATTATATCAGACAAATCCAACAGACGAAACAAAACAAAATTATTTGTACTATAAAACTAAACTCTGCCAATTGATCAACATTTCGAAACAAAAATATTACACAGAAAAACTACAAAACAACAAATCTGACTCTAAAATGCTAAAATCAGATCTGTAATTCATCCAAAACTGAAACAAAAATTGAAGAAATAAACGTCCATAATACAACACTTAACACAAGTAAAGATATTGCTGATGCATTCAATAATTACTTTATAGAAGTTGGGAAAAAATTAGCAATGAAAATAAATAAACCTAACACAAATATACTAAGTGACATATAAATCCGAACACCCAGTTTAAATGGTTTTATTTTAATAAAATTTTGTATAAGTACTTAATGAAGCATAATAAGTAAATGATAAAAATTTCAAAATGATTGCACTGCTTTAAAGCCCTTTGACCTTTAATAATGTGTGGATGTACCCTGATGTGCTAGGCATTCTCCAACGCGCCTAGGCATGCTTCTGATCAGGTGGTCAATGTCCTCCTGTGGTATCTCATTCCAGGCAACCACCAACTCCTCTCGAAGTGCTTCTAGAGTCTGAGCAGGACGTTGCAAATTGAGCAATCTCCTACCCATCATATCCCACACAAATCGAGACTCGTCACTAAAGACAATACTGTTCCATTCCTGATCCCAGAGTGACCGTTGTCTGCATTACTCAAGGCGATTGCGTCGGTGTTCTCGAGTTAAAGTGTGGCCGGTATGAAAACAAGCCAAAACTTCTCATTCGTCGGTAAACACTTCGCATGCCAATAGGTCTTCCGTGTTCTGCAAACCATTCATTTGCAATGGACCTGGTAGTGGAGAAACGGTCCCTTAAGGCCAATAATCTTAGGCGGCGATCTTCACGGTCTGTTCTCGAAGCCATGCTTGACAACACCTAACCACAGTGTCTACACTTCTTTGCACTCTAACTGCAATTGCTCGAATAGAAAGTCCAGCTTCCCGAAGTCCCACTATACGGCCCCTATCAAACTCACTAAGTTGACGAAATCGTACAGGTCTCCGTACTCTAGGCATCGTAACCGATCGTAAAGGATGTCAAGAACCAAAATCCGCCAACGTTGATTGTTTACTGCGGCTGAAATATTCATTTTTAGAGCGTTAGTAAATTAAAAAAAGCAGCATAAAAACCGGAATGTCCAACTGATAAGGCTGAACATTTTTTCACTTGTTATTTACAGTAAGATAAATACATTCACTAACTTTTATTAAAATAAAACCATTTAAACTGGGTGTTCGGACTTATATGTCACTTAGTATATATATATATATACAACAATCGATTTTCTTAGCACCTGTGTCTGAAAATGAAATAAAAAAGGCCATGCACAGTTTGAGAAATAAAAACGCCCAGGTCTTGATGGTATACGATGAGAAAATTTCATCCGGAATTAGTAAAGCCTTGACGTACACCGCGGACTTGATAATTGAATCGGGAGAATTTCCTGATGATTATAAAGTAGGAGTAGTAAAACCCATCCACAAATCCGGTGAAAAAACAGATACTAACAATTACAGGCCTTTTACTCTAATATCCAGCTTTGCAAATGATAATCATAATCTGATTTATGAAAAACAATTTGGATTCCGGAAAAACAAGGCGCAATTTCTTTTTTAACATCAAAATTATACAAATTACTGGACCAGAGTGAATATACAATGTGTGTGTTTTTAGATCTAGCAAAAGCATTCGACACAGTAGACCACTCACGACTATTAGAAATCTTACACGACTCAGGAACTAGGCAAGGCTTATAACCTCATGAAAAGTAACCTTTCCAATAGAACACAGTACAAATAAATAATTCCTTAAGCACAAACAAGTTAATAAAGTATGGTGTCCCACAAGGGACAGTGTTAGGCCCCTTATTATTTACACTAAAGTGGAGGTTAAAAGAGACTTGACAATAATTGCAGACTGGTTCAGACATAAATGAGTAACTATTAACTTTCAAAAGACTATGTTCATGCCATTCACAAATCACAGAAACAAATTACCATCTTTTACCATCTATACAGATTAACTGTAATGATATAAATACTCAAATAAATTTAACAAGCAATATAAAATACTTGGGTGTATATTTAGACTCACATTTACAGTGGAATATACGTATTGATCATGTAATAACCAATTTGAGACCATTATTGTTTAAGTTCAAGAATCTAAACAAATATATGGATAAAAAACAATGAAAATTTTATATCATGCTATGATCGAAAGTCGTATAAATTACGCAATATTAGATTGGGGTGGAGCACTTAATAAACAAATTAATAAATTAGAAATTATCCAAAAACAATTTTTAAAAATAAACTTTGACAAGCCACTCTTATACCCATCTGATCTGTTGTATTCTGAAGTAAAGCGATAGATCCTAGGCAACAATTTTTTTATAAAATTATAAATTATCATTTCACCATAGAAATAACCGTATTCCGTTAGATCACGTATATCAAACTAGAAACATAATCAATAACATTAAGCAAACACACCTCAAAAAGTATAGGCCAAAGATTTCATACTTACCTTTCCAGTAGATTATATAACATATTACCAAATTATATACGAAATGTTTCAAATAAAACAATTTATAATTGAAACAAATCGACATCAAATTGCAAACATAATACGTATGACAGAAATTTAAAATTTATATAGTAGTAAAAAACCAACGTTCATATATATGTGTGTGTGTGTATCTATATATGTTATCTCAACCATCTAAGGTTCTTTTTTCATAACATTTTTAACGTAGTGTTAAACACCATTTCTCCTTTTGATTCGGAATAATACAGCTAACTAGGTGCGAAAAATACAAATTTATCTCAACCGTCTAAGGTTCTTTTTCTTTCAAAACATTCTTAACGTAGTGTTAAACGCCATTTCACCCTTTGAATCGGAATAATACAGCCAATCATCTAAGGATCTTTCTTCTTTTTAATTTTTTATTAATCAATTTTTTATTATTTATTCAAAAGAGCGTAAGTCAACCATTTAAGGTTCGAAAATAAACATGTCAACCATTTAAGGTTCCAAAATAAACATAAATCAACCATCTAAGGTTCCAAAAGGACATAAGTCAACCATTTAAGGTTCGAAAATAAACATATCAACCATTTAAGGTTCTAAAAGGACATAAGTCAACCATTTGAGGTTCGAAAATAAACATATTAACCATTTAAGGTTCCAAAAGGACATAAGTCAACCATTTAAGGTTCGAAAGTAAACATATCAAGTATTTAAGGTTTCAAAATAAACATAAATCAACCATCTAAGGTTCCAAAAGGACATGAGTCAACCATTTAAGGTTCGAAAATAAACATATCAACCATTTAAGGTTCCAAAAGGACATAAGTCAACCATTTAAGGTTCGAAAATAAACATATCAACCATTTAAGGTTTCAAAATAAACATAAATCAACCATCTAAGGTTCCAAAAGGACATAAGTCAACCATTTAAGGTTCGAAAATAAGCATATCAACCATTTAAGGGTCCTAAATAAACATAAATCAACCATCTAAGGTTCCAAAAGGACATAAGTCAACCATTTAAGGTTCCAAAATAAACATAAATCAACCATCTAAGGTTCCAAAAGGACATAAGTCAACCATATAAGGTTCGAAAATAAACATACCATTTAAGGTTCCAAAAGGACATAAGTCAACCATTTAAGGTTCGAAAATAAACATATCAACCATTTAAGGGTCCTAAATAAACATAAATCAACCATCTACGGTTCCAAAAGGACATGAGTCAACCATTTAAGGTTCGAAAATAAACATATCAACCATTTAAGGTTCCAAAAGGACATAAGTCAACCATTTAAGGTTCGAAAATAAACATATCAACCATTTAAGGGTCCTGAATAAACATAAATCAACCATCTAAGGTTCCAAAAGGACATAAGTCAACCATTTAAGGCTCCAAAATAAACATAAATCAACCATAAGAGGTTCCAAAAGGACATAAGTCAACCATTTAAGGTTCGAAAATAAACATATCAACCATTTAAGGTTCCAAAAGGACATAAGTCAACCATTTAAGGTTCGAAAATAAACATATCAACCATTTAAGGTTCCAAAAGGACATAACTCAACCATTTAAGGTTCGAAAATAAACATATCAACCATTTAAGGGTCCTAAATAAACATAAATCAACCATCTAAGGTTCCAAAAGGACATAAGTCAACCACTTAAGGTTCGAAAGTAAACATATCAACCATTTAAGGTTCCAAAATAAACATAAATCAACCATCTAAGGTTCCAAAAGGACATAAGTCAACCATTTAAGGTTAGAAAATAAACATATCAACCATTTAAGGTTCCAAAATAAACATAAATCAAACATCTAAGGTTCCAAAAGGACATAAGTCAACCATTTAAGGTTCGAAAATAAACATATCAACCATTTAAGGTTCCAAAATAAACATAAATCAAACATCTAAGGTTCCAAAAGGACATAAGTCAACCATTTAAGGTTCCAAAATAAACATAAATCAACCATCTAAGGTTCCAAAAGGACATAAGTCAACCATATAAGGTTCGAAAATAAACATATCAACCATTTAAGGTTCCAAAAGGACATAAGTCAACCATTTAAGGTTCGAAAATAAACATATCAACCATTTAAGGGTCCTAAATAAACATAAATCAACCATCTAAGGTTCCAAAAGGTCATAAGTCAACCATGGCTCCAAAATAAACATAAATCAACCATATAAGGTTCCAAAAGGACATAAGTCAACCATTTAAGGTTCGAAAATAAACATATCAACCATTTAAGGTTCCAAAAGGACATAAGTCAACCATTTAAGGTTCGAAAATAAACATATCAACCATTTAAGGTTCCAAAAGGACATACGTCCACCATTTAAGGTTCGAAAATAACCATATCAACCATTTAAGGTTCCAAAATAAACATAAATTAACCATCTAAGGTTCCAAAAGGACATAAGTCTACCATTTAAGGTTCCAAAATAAACATAAATCAACCATCTAAGGTTCCAAAAAGACATAAGTCAACCATTTAAGCTTCGATAATAAACATATCAACCATTTAAGGTTCCAAAATAAACATCAGGATTAGCTCTCTCTTACCAAACATCAATAAACTTGTTTGCAGTCATGGCTAACTATGTATAATCAACAATTCATTTAAATTCGCAGTACATTTCCTATCATGTGAAAAATTCCTTAGTTTGGTTTTATTCAAAAATGGCACAATTTATCGATATTCAATAAGAGTATCTTTTTTATGTAGAAAACCCTCGATTTTCAAATTCTAAAATTGAATTTCAAAAATAGAATCACACAAAAATGTTGGGGCTAAAATAACCTGAGTCCGTTCCTGTTACATATGCTTCCAAACAAAACTTTCTAAAATTGTTAATATATTTAAATCCAGCATAAAAAACTAGGCTAGAATACCAAATTTTATGTCTTTATCTCAACACGTTTCGGAAATATTAAGGAAAAACCATCTTCAGCGGAGTCCCTTTAAAAGACCGTAGCGCCCTTAGGGGACGGGACGTTTGTTGACCTATGTTTATATAAACTTTTCTTCCTATTTTAAGCTCTAGAAACCGCTGGTAGAATATTGCACACTTTTTTCGGGACACCTTGTATATATATAGGGTGACTTCGAAGTTGAGTCATTTATTTTAACAGTGAGTAGATCTGATCAAAAGAAATGTTTTTTCCTTTAACATTTTTGTGGTAAAATTAAAGTAACAAAGTTATAGCCCTTTGGAAGTTTGAGTACCGCCCTGTCTCAATAATAATATTATGTGCTCGTGTTTGGCAACAACGGATATTATCGGTTCATCACATCGGAAACAAAAAAGCGAAAGAATTTGGAACGATGTTTTTACAATTATTTTATTCAGTTGTATACAGTCAGTGTCAGTCAGTAACGCGTGAGTGAATAGTGGTGTCTGTTGCGTGGCTCAAACGAAATCAAAAATGGCACATGTTTACGAAAATGCTGAACTTGTGGATATGATTCTTATTTACGTGGCATCACGGATTTATGCGGATCGGTTTCCCAATCGAGTGCAACCAACCCCTCGTGCCGTTGTTAATGTAGTACAAAGGGCTCGTGAATCAGGTGACTTAAGACCTCACAGGGGAGGGCATGCCGGTGCTCCAAGACCGCACGATCAAATACAGGTCCGCTCTGAAATACTTGTCGGGAGGATACTTTATAAAACAAGGTAACATTTTTTTTTTAATTTTATTTTATTTTTACACACATATTTTGGTTTATCTTCCTTCTACAATCATTATCTGAAAATTAATGACTCAACTTCAAAGTCACCCTGTATATATATATACATATGAGTGTACACGTATGTGTAGGTGTATATCCGTATGTGTATATATGTGTATGTGTATGTATATATGTATATATTTATGTAAAATGTAAGTTAATACCTACGCACAAGAATTTATTCTTCTGTGGGTAAATTCAGTTTATTTACGTATACCTATGTTAGTTTTAGTTATATTTATACGTTACGTGAATAAACTTATTATTATCATTATAATCGTTTGGCGGCGATACGATGGTTTTGCTTATTTTCACCGAGAATTGCCTAGGAAATAAGGCATCAACGCTATCTAGTACCAAAATCGACCGCCGCCAGAATAAACAGCAGCCCAGCCAAGCATACGAGTGTGGTCCGATAAGTACCTATCATCACCGCTCAATGTCGCGGTCGTAACATACATTCATTATCGGCGAAATCAAAGAGCGATTCGATGCTGTGTACGGTGACTCTTCGCCTTCGATGGCGGCCGTCGAAACGGCTACCACGCAGGATAAAGTGACAAAAATCCACGATCTCGTAGTGGCAGACCGACGAATAAATATCATTTTCAGATGACACTTGTGCTATTGTATTTCGATAGACCTTTCATCTTAGATGCTTCCGCTAATTGTCCTACCTAGAAGGACCAGCCTAGACCTATTGATAAGAAACACGAAACAGCAGTACACAGGTTCCTGTTATAGTCTGACACGCCTCATGTTACGACCTGCTAAATGCGAAGTTCAAAGAAAAAGGGCTGTCCCGCACCCGACGGCCCTTATAGATTTCCAAAAATATGCTATGTGGGCATTTACGGACCGTGGAATACTCGATCGACAGGGGCGTGGGCGTATGGATATAGCGGAAAACTGTTTTTTTTTTTAGTTTACTATCTTTCGTCATATAGCCTCCCACAGATGCTTTGCAGATGGAAGGCTGACTCTCTGGCCGCAAGGTATCTGTCGTAATTGACTGGTTCTCGTCATCTCCCAACGTCAACGTGGGTGTTCTCCAGGGATCGTCCATGGATAAAAAGTAAGAACAAGACCGATCTCTGCTGGTGAGCTGCAAAAAACAAGACTAGCAGCGACTTCCTCTCTGACCTAGATATTATTTCTGCTTGAGGACGCAACAACCTTGTACAACAAAGTAAATTGAGACAGAAAAAATCTCAAATGTCATCGTACCAGATTTGGGGTGAAAAACTGTAAAAAAATCAGTTAGCTGGAGCCACCCGTGAATCCTAGCACTGAATTGACATCGAATTTGTAATCTACGCACCCCTTTCACCCAGAAAACAAGCTTCCATCTAGATCAAAACAGATTTTGGATATTTTTTATTAGCCGTTTTTTTCCAAAGTAGAATTCCTGTCAGTATCTCGAAAACGAGGCATTTTCTGACTGAATGAGCCCCGACCCAAAAAACGTATTACAAAAATGTTTAGGCCCACGTTCCAGACTGAACCATTTTTCCTTTTTTGTAACAACACCCCTAAACTAGGTAATTAAACATTGAAATGTTTTACATGTGGTTCAAATGAAATTGTACGTATTTTGGGTCTCTAAAAGAAAATTCGAAGTCTTTTTACATGTATCTGATCCTGTTTATCATGCAGATCTATATATATAGCGAAAAATTGCAAAATTATGCGTTTTTGAAACTTTAAAGTGCTAGAAATCCATAGTGGAAACATTCTAAAATGTCATCGAATCGGATTTGTGGCGAAACATTGGCAGAAAACTAGTTAGCCCAGCCTACTCGTAAATCCTAACACTAAATTCACGTCGAATTCGTTATCTCCATAGTGGAAAAATTCTAAAATGTCATCGAATCGGATTTGGGGCGAAACATTGACAGAATACTATTCAGCCAAGGCTACTCGTAAATCCTAACACTAAATTGATGTCGAATTCGTTATCTACATAGTGGAAACATTCTAAAATGTCATCGAATCGGATTTGGGGCGAAACATTAACTGAAAACTATTTAGCCAAGGCTACTCGCAAATCCTAACACTAAATTGACGTCGAATTCGTTATCTCCATAGTGGAAACATTCTAAAATGTCATCGAACCGGATTTGGGGCGAAACATTGACAGAAAACTATTTAGCCAAGGCTACTCGTAAATCCTAACACTAAATTGACGTCGAATACGTTATCTCCATAGTGGAAACATTCTAAAATGTCATCGAAACGAATTTGGGGCAAAACATTAACAGAAAACTATTTAGCCAAGGCTACTCGTAAATCATAACACTAAATTGACGTCGAGTTCGTTATCTCCATAGTGGAAACATTCTAAAATGTCATCAAACTGGATTTGTGGCAAAACATTGACAGAAAACTATTTAGCCAAGGCTACTCGTAAATCCTAACACTAAATTGACATCGAATTCGGTATCTCCATAGTGGGAAAACACTAAAATGTCATCGAACCGGATTTGGAGCGAAACATTGACAGAAAACTATTTAGCCAAGGCTACTCGCAAATCGTAACACTAAATTGACGTCGAATTCGGTATCTCCATAGTGGAAACATTCTAAAATGTCATCGAAACGAATTTGGGGCAAAACATTAACAGAAAACTATTTAGCCAAGGCTACTCGTAAATCCTAACACTAAATTGACATCGAATTCGGTATCTCCATAGTGGAAAAATACTAAAATGTCATCGAACCGGATTTGGAGCGAAACATTGACAGAAAACTATTTAGCCAAGGCTACTCGCAAATCGTAACACTAAATTGACGTCGAATTCGTTATCTCCATAGTGGAAACATTCTAAAATGTCATCGAAACGAATTTGGGGCAAAACATTAACAGAAAACTATTTAGCCAAGGCTACTCGTAAATCCTAACACTAAATTGACATCGAATTCGGTATCTCCATAGTGGAAAAATACTAAAATGTCATCGAACCGGATTTGGAGCGAAACATTGACAGAAAACTATTTAGCCAAGGTTACTCGCAAATCGTAACACTAAATTGACGTCGAATTCGTTATCTCCATAGTGGAAACATTCTAAAATGTCATCGAAACGGATTTGAGACGAAAAATTGACAGAAAACTATTTAGCCAATGCTACTCGTAAGTCCTAACACTAAATTGACGTCGAATTCGTTATCTCCATAGTGGAAAAACTCTAAAATGTCATCGAAACGGATTTGAGACGAAAAATTGACAGAAAACTATTTAGCCAATGCTACTCGTAAGTCCTAACACTAAATTGACGTCGAATTCGTTATCTCCATAGTGGAAAAACTCTAAAATGTCATCGAAACGGATTTGAGACGAAAAATTGACAGAAAACTATTTAGCCAATGCTACTCGTAAATCCTAACACTAAATTGACGTCGAATTCGTTATCTCCATAGTGGAAAAACTCTAAAATGTCATCGAAACGGATTTGAGACGAAAAATTGACAGAAAACTATTTAGCCAATGCTACTCGTAAGTCCTAACACTAAATTGACGTCGAATTCGTTATCTCCATAGTGGAAAAACTCTAAAATGTCATCGAAACGGATTTGAGACGAAAAATTGACAGAAAACTATTTAGCCAATGCTACTCGTAAGTCCTAACACTAAATTGACGTCGAATTCGTTATCTCCATAGTGGAAAAACTCTAAAATGTCATCGAAACGGATTTGAGACGAAAAATTGACAGAAAACTATTTAGCCAATGCTACTCGTAAGTCCTAACACTAAATTGACGTCGAATTCGTTATCTCCATAGTGGAAAAATTCTAAAATGTCATCGAAACGGATTTGGGGCGAAACATTGACAGAAAACTATTTAGCCAAGGCTACTCGTAAATCCTAACACTAAATTGACGTCGAGTTCGTTATCTCCATAGTGGAAACATTCTAAAATGTCATCGAATCGGATTTGGGGCGAAACATTGACAGAAAACTATTTAGCCAAGGCTACTCGTAAATCATAGCACTAAATTGACGTCGAGTTCGTTATCTCCACAGTGGAAAAACTCTAAAATGTCAGCGAACCGGATTTGGAGCGAAACATTGACAGAAAACTATTTAGCCAAGGCTACTCGTAAATCCTAACACTAAATTGACGTCGAATTATTTATCTCCATAGTGGAAAAACTCTAAAAAGTCATCGAAACGGATTTGGGGCGAAACATTGACAGAAAACTATTTAGCCAAGGCTACTCGTAAATCCTAACACTAAATTGACGTCGAATTCGTTATCTCCATAGTGGAAAAATTCCAAAATGTCATCGAACTGGATTTAGGGCGAAACATTGACAGAAAACTATTTAGCTAAGGCTACTCGTAAATCCTAATATTAAATTGACGTCGAATCCGTTATCTCCATAGTGGAAAAACTCTAAAATGTCATCGAAACGGATTTGGGGTGAAACATTGACAGAAAACTATTTAGCCAAGGCTACTCGTAAATCCTAATATTAAATTGACGTCGAATTCGTTATCTCCATAGTGGAAAAATTCTAAAATGTCATCGAAACGGATTTGGGGCGAAACATTGACAGAAAACTATTTAGCCAAGGTTACTCGTAAATCCTAACACTAAATTGACGTCGAATTCGGTATCTCCATATTGGAAGAATTCTAAAATGTCATCGAACCGGATTTGGGGCGAAACATTGACAGAAAAATATTTAGCCAATGCTACTCGTAAATCCTAACACTAAATTGACGTCGAATTCGTTATCTCCATAGTGGAAGAATTCTAAAATGTCATCGAAACGGATTTGGGGCGAAACATTGACAGAAAACAATTTAATCAAGGCTACTCGTAAATCCTAACACTAAACTGACGTCGAATTCGCCATTTCCATAGCGGAAAAACTCTAAAATGTCAGCGAACCGGATTTGGGGCAAAATCATTGACAGTAAACTATTTAGCCAATGCTACTCGTAAATCCTAACACTAAACTGACGTCGAATTCGTTATCTCCATAGTGGAAAATTCTTAAATGTCAGCGAACCAGATTTGGGGCAAAATCATTGACAGTAAACTATTTATCCAATGCTACTCGTAAACCCTAACACTAAATTGACGTCGAATTCGTTATCTCCATAGTGGAAAAATTCAAAAATGTCATCGAACCGGATTTGGAGCGAAACATTGACAGAAAACTATTTAGCCAAGGCTACTCGTAAATCCTAACACTAAATTGACGTCGAGTTCGTTATCTCCATAGTGGAAACATTCTAAAATGTCATCGAATCGGATTTGGGGCGAAACATTGACAGAAAACTATTTAGCCAAGGCTACTCGTAAATCATAGCACTAAATTGACGTCGAGTTCGTTATCTCCACAGTGGAAAAACTCTAAAATGTCAGCGAACCGGATTTGGGGCGAAACATTGACAGTAAACTATTTAGCCAAGGCTACTCGTAAATCCTAACACTAAATTGACGTCGAATTATTTATCTCCATAGTGGAAAAACTCTAAAAAGTCATCGAAACGGATTTGGGGCGAAACATTGACAGAAAACCATTTAGCCAAGGCTACTCGTAAATCCTAACACTAAATTGACGTCGAATTCTTTATCTCCATAGTGGAAAAACTCTAAAATGTCATCGAAACGGATTTGAGACGAAAAATTGACAGAAAACTATTTAGCCAATGCTACTCGTAAATCCTAACACTAAATTGACGTCGAATTCGTTATCTCCATAGTGGAAAAATTCCAAAATGTCATCGAACCGGATTTAGGGCGAAACATTGACAGAAAACTATTTAGCTAAGGCTACTCGTAAATCCTAATATTAAATTGACGTCGAATCCGTTATCTCCATAGTGGAAAAACTCTAAAATGTCATCGAAACGGATTTGGGGTGAAACATTGACAGAAAACTATTTAGCCAAGGCTACTCGTAAGTCCTAACACTAAATTGACGTCGAATTCGTTATCTCCATAGTGGAAAAATTCTAAAATGTCATCGAAACGGATTTGGGGCGAAACATTGACAGAAAACTATTTAGCCAAGGTTACTCGTAAATCCTAACACTAAATTGACGTCGAATTCGTTATCTCCATAGTGGAAAAATTCTAAAATGTCATCGAAACGGATTTGGGGCGAAACATTGACAGAAAACTATTTAGCCAAGGTTACTCGTAAATCCTAACACTAAATTGACGTCGAATTCGGTATCTCCATATTGGAAGAATTCTAAAATGTCATCGAACCGGATTTGGGGCGAAACATTGACAGAAAACTATTTAGCCAATGCTACTCGTAAATCCTAACACTAAATTGACGTCGAATTCGTTATCTCCATAGTGGCAGAATTCTAAAATGTCATCGAAACGGATTTGGGGCGAAACATTGACAGAAAACAATTTAATCAAGGCTACTCGTAAATCCTAACACTAAACTGACGTCGAATTCGCCATTTCCATAGCGGAAAAACTCTAAAATGTCAGCGAACCAGATTTGGGGCAAAATCATTGACAGTAAACTATTTAGCCAATGCTACTCGTAAATCCTAACACTAAACTGACGTCGAATTCGTTATCTCCATAGTGGAAGAATTCTAAAATGTCATCGAAACGGATTTGGGGCGAAACATTGACAGAAAACTATTTAGCCAAGGTTACTCGTAAATCCTAACACTAAATTGACGTCGAATTCGTTATCTCCATAGTGGAAAAATTCTAAAATGTCATCGAAACGGATTTGGGGCGAAACATTGACAGAAAACTATTTAGCCAAGGTTACTCGTAAATCCTAACACTAAATTGACGTCGAATTCGGTATCTCCATATTGGAAGAATTCTAAAATGTCATCGAACCGGATTTGGGGCGAAACATTGACAGAAAACAATTTAATCAAGGCTACTCGTAAATCCTAACACTAAACTGACGTCGAATTCGCCATTTCCATAGCGGAAAAACTCTAAAATGTCAGCGAACCAGATTTGGGGCAAAATCATTGACAGTAAACTATTTAGCCAATGCTACTCGTAAATCCTAACACTAAACTGACGTCGAATTCGTTATCTCCATAGTGGAAAATTCTAAAATGTCAGCGAACCAGATTTGGGGCAAAATCATTGACAGTAAACTATTTATCCAATGCTACTCGTAAATCCTAACACTAAATTGACGTCGAATTCGTTATCTCCATAGTGGAAGAATTCTAAAATGTCATCGAACCAGATTTGGGGCGAAACATTGACAGAAAACTATTTAGCCAAGGTTACTCGTAAATCCTAACACTAAATTGACGTCGAATTCGTTATCTCCATAGTGGAAGAATTCTAAAATGTCATCGAACCGGATTTGGGGCGAAACATTGACAGAAAACTATTTAGCCAAGGCTACTCGTAAATCCTAACACTAAATTGACGTCGAATTCGCCATTTCCATAGCGGAAAAACTCTAAAATGTCATCGAAACGGATTTGGGGCGAAACATTGACAGAAAACAATTTAATCAAGGCTACTCGTAAATCCTAACACTAAACTGACGTCGAATTCGCCATTTCCATAGCGGAAAAACTCTAAAATGTCAGCGAACCAGATTTGGGGCAAAATCATTGACAGTAAACTATTTAGCCAATGCTACTCGTAAATCCTAACACTAAACTGACGTCGAATTCGTTATCTCCATAGTGGAAAATTCTAAAATGTCAGCGAACCAGATTTGGGGCAAAATCATTGACAGTAAACTATTTAGCCAATGCTACTCGTAAATCCTAACACTAAACTGACGTCGAATTCGTTATCTCCATAGTGGAAAATTCTAAAATGTCAGCGAACCAGATTTGGGGCAAAATCATTGACAGTAAACTATTTATCCAATGCTACTCGTAAATCCTAACACAAAATTGACGTCGAATTCGTTATCTCCATAGTGGAAAATTCTAAAATGTCAGCCAACCAGATTTGGGGCAAAATCATTGACAGTAAACTATTTAGCCAATGCTACTCGTAAATCCTAACACTAAACTGACGTCGAATTCGTTATCTCCATAGTGGAAAATTCTAAAATGTCAGCGAACCAGATTTGGGGCAAAATCATTGACAGTAAACTATTTATCCAATGCTACTCGTAAATCCTAACACAAAATTGACGTCGAATTCGTTATCTCCATAGTGGAAAATTCTAAAATGTCAGCCAACCAGATTTGGGGCAAAATCATTGACAGTAAACTATTTAGCCAATGCTACTCGTAAATCCTAACACTAAACTGACGTCGAATTCGTTATCTCCATAGTGGAAAATTTCTAAAATGTCATCGTAACGGATTTGGGTCGAAACATTGACAGAAAACTATCTAGCCAAGGCTACTCGTAAATCCTAACACTAAATTGACGTCGAATTCGGTATCTCCATAGTGGAAAAATTCTAAAATGTCATCGAACCGGATTTGGGGCGAAACATTGACAGGAAACTATTTAGCCAAGGCTACTCGTAAATCCTAACACTAAATTGACGTCGAATTCGTTATCTCCATAGTGAAAACATTCTAAAATGTCATCGAACCGGATTTGGGGCGAAACATTGACAGGAAACTATTTAGCCAAGGCTACTCGTAAATCCTAACACTAAACTGACGTCGAATTCGTTATCTCCATAGTGGAAAAATTCAAAAATGTCATCGAACCGGATTTGGAGCGAAACATTGACAGAAAACTATTTAGCCAAGGCTACTCGTAAATCCTAACACTAAATTGACGTCGAATTCTTTATCTCCATAGTGGAAAAACTCTAAAATGTCATCGAAACGGATTTGGGGCGAAACATTGACAGAAAACCATTTAATCAAGGCTACTCGTAAATCCTAACACTAAATTGACGTCGAATTCGTTATCTCCATAGTGGAAAAATTCTAAAATGTCATCGAACCAGATTTGGGGCGAAACATTGACAGAAAACTATTTAGCCAAGGCTACTCGTAAATCCTAACACTAAACTGACGTCGAATTCGTTATCTCCATAGTGGAAAAATTCAAAAATGTCATCGAACCGGATTTGGAGCGAAACATTGACAGAAAACTATTTAGCCAAGGCTACTCGTAAATCCTAACACTAAATTGACGTCAAATTCTTTATCTCCATAGTGGAAAAACTCTAAAATGTCATCGAAACGGATTTGGGGCGAAACATTGACAGAAAACCATTTAATCAAGGCTACTCGTAAATCCTAACACTAAACTGACGTCGAATTCGTTATCTCCATAGTGGAAAAACTCTAAAATGTCAGCGAACCAGATTTGGGGCGAAACATACACAGAAAACTATTTAATCAAGGCTACTCGTAAATCCTAACACTAAATTGACGTCGAATTCGTTATCTCCATAGTGGAAAAATTCAAAAATGTCATCGAACCGGATTTGGAGCGAAACATTGACAGAAAACTATTTAGCCAAGGCTACTCGTAAATCCTAACACTAAATTGACGTCGAATTCTTTATCTCCATAGTGGAAAAACTCTAAAATGTCATCGAAACGGATTTGGGGCGAAACATTGACAGAAAACCATTTAATCAAGGCTACTCGTAAATCCTAACACTAAATTGACGTCGAATTCGTTATCTCCATAGTGGAAAAATTCTAAAATGTCATCGAACCAGATTTGGGGCGAAACATTGACAGAAAACTATTTAGCCAAGGCTACTCGTAAATCCTAACACTAAACTGACGTCGAATTCGTTATCTCCATAGTGGAAAAATTCAAAAATGTCATCGAACCGGATTTGGAGCGAAACATTGACAGAAAACTATTTAGCCAAGGCTACTCGTAAATCCTAACACTAAATTGACGTCAAATTCTTTATCTCCATAGTGGAAAAACTCTAAAATGTCATCGAAACGGATTTGGGGCGAAACATTCACAGAAAAATATTTAATCAAGGCTACTCGTAAATCCTAACACTAAATTGACGTCGAATTCGCCATCTCCATAGTGGAAAAATTCTAAAATGTCATCGAAACGGATTTGGGGCGAAAAATTGACAGAAAACTATTTAGCCAATGCTACTCGTAAATCCTAACACTAAATTGACGTCGAATTCGGTATCTCCATAGTGGAAAAACTCTAAAATGTCATCGAAACGAATTTGGGGCGAAACATTGACAGAAAACTATTTAGCCAATGCTACTCGTAAATCCTAACACTAAATTGACGTCGAATTCGGTATCTCCATATTGGAAGAATTCTAAAATGTCATCAAACCGGATTTGGGGCGAAACATTGACAGAAAACTATTTAGCCAAGGCTACTCGTAAATCCTAACACTAAATTGACGTCGAATTCGGTATCTCCATATTGGAAGAATTCTAAAATGTCATCGAACCGGATTTGGGGCGAAACATTGACAGAAAACTATTTAGCCAATGCTACTCGTAAATCCCAACACTAAATTGACGTCGAATTCGTTATCTCCATAGTGGAAAAATTCTAAAATGTCATCGAACCGGATTTGGAGCGAAACATTGACAGAAAACAATTAAGCCAAGGTTACTCGTAAATCCTAACACTAAATTCATTATCTACGCACCAGATTTGCCCAGAAAATAAGCCTCCATCATCATAGACGCGCAGCAACTTTTTGAGATTTTTTACTAGTCGTTTCTTGACACAGTATAATTCTTGCTAGTATCTCTAGAACGAGGCATTTCACCCTTCTCGGACCTTTTCGGGTTCTTTGTAAATGTGAAATATTAGTAAAATACATATTTTACAAATTTCATTCAAATCGGACTATTGGTTCCCAAAATTTTTGAAAAAATGTGTCGTAATAACAAAGAAAGAAAACACTTTTACACAGAGGTAAATCATATATAATCGACTCATTTGGAGTCTACAAAAACGTGGTATAGTTGTAGTCACCGCTCTTGACGGCAAAGTAGAACTACCCTTTTTATATCTATCTCATTCCATTCTGTGTGAACGTTTTTTAGTTGTTTGTCTCTATCTCGAAAACTTTGTCGTTACGTATACTGCCTTTCAATCATATTTGTCAGATTGACAACTCACTGGACATCGGCGTGCAATTCGAGTCGTCCTGTTATCAATCTTCAATATGAAATTGTACAATGCCCGGAAATACGATCAATGGATAAGGCCGACAGCTCGTGCTGAATTTATTAGAGTATTTTCAGGAGGAGAGTGAAAACAGCGGTCTCCTGTTACCCACGTCATGCGTACTGGAGAGAGTAGTAGATGAGGTAAAGATTAGTCTGCCCATGATACGGAGACTAGATCTGTTTACCTATTTACTATGGCGTCATACTTCTATGTCCGCGGACTATTAGCACACCCTTTATAGTATACGCCACTGACTTTAGTATAATACGGTGTTGGCATCGGTCCTTCTGGCCGGTTATGTTTGGCCGGACCACGTCCGTTGCCCGGATATATACGATTATGGCGACGGGACGTGCTCCCGGAATAGTCCCGGATCCATATGACAAGATAACCGTCCTTACCGGTACCTCTAACCCACACGATAAAACGATGCACATATTCAGAACCACAGATTTGAATATCTGATTAATTTGTTGATAGAGGTCCGCACCTTAGCGCAGAAGTATTCCTTGTCGTAAATTTCCAAATCTTGATTCAGAGTCGAGTCATTTATTTACGCTGAAATCCTAGTCGGTCCCCGTATTGCCGGCAAATACCGTAACGGTGATTATTACAACGTTTGACTAAGCATTTCAGTCATTCCCTGTAATGACTGAACTCTTTCAGTCAAACACCGTAACAACCACCTTAACTTCGTTACGGCATTTGCCTGTTTCAGTCGTTCATTGTACCAGTTTTGTCTTCATTTGCTGGAGTATACATAACGTCTTTTTTTTGTAAAAATATGGTAGCATTCAGAATTGTTTTACAAGAAACTAAGTGAATACTATGACAGTGTGAACAAGAAAAAGCCATAGCACACAAATGAGTTAAAGGAGATAAGTTCATTTTTATAATTTTGTGAACCTAACCTAAATTATAATAATAATAATAATAAACCGTCTTTTATTAGAAAAAAACAAATTACAGATAATGCATATATTATACTAAGTGACATATAAATCCGAACACCCAGTTTAAATGGTTTTATTTTAATAAAATTTTGTATAAGTACTTAATGAAGCATAATAAGTAAATGATAAAAATTTCAAAATGATTGCACTGCTTTAAAGCCCTTTGACCTTTAATAATGTGTGGATGCACCCTGATGTGCTACACATTCTCCAACGCGCCTAGGCATGCTTCTGATCAGGTGGTCAATGTCCTCCTGTGGTATCTCAATCCATTCAACCACCAACTCCTCTCGAAGTGCTTCTAGAGTCTGAGGAGGACGTTGCAAATTGAGCAATCTCCTACCCATCATATCCCACACGTGCTCAATTGGGGATAAGTCGGGATATCTTGGTGGCCATGGTAACAATGTGACATCATTATGTTGAAAGAAGTCTATTGTGACTCTTGCAACATGTGGTCGGGCATTATCTTGTTGGAAAGTTGGATCTGCCAGGGTGTCAAGATAGGGTAAAAGATGGGGTTCTAGAACTTCGTGGATATAACACTGCGCGTTCATGTTACCTCTGATGAAGATTAAAGGTGACCTGGAACCATAAGCTGTAGCACCCCAAACCATAACTCCAACAGTGTGATGAACATGTCTTTCAACAAAAAACTGTGGATTGCTCCTTTCACCACGTCGCCTTCTAACCCTGGCACGACCATCGTGCATGCCTAATCAAAATCGAGACTCGTCAGTAAAGACAATACTGTTCCATTCCTGATCCCAGAGTGCCCGTTGTCTGCACCACTCAAGGCGATTACGTTGGTGTTCTCGAGTTAAAGGGAGGACCCAGTGTGGCCGGTATGAAAACAAGCCAAAACTTCTCATTCGTCGGTAAACACTTCGCATGCCAATAGGTCTTCCGTGTTCTGCAAACCATTCATTTGCAATGGACCTGGTAGTGGAGAAACGGTCCCTTAAGGCCAATAATCTTAGGCGGCGATCTTCACGGTCTGTTGTTCTACGGCGGCGTCCAGTGCCCCTTGCTCTTTGCGTACGGCCTTCTCGAAGCCATGCCTGACAACACCTAACCACAGTGTCTACACTGCTTTGCACTCTAACTGCAATTGCCCGAAAAGAAAGTCCAGCTTCCCGAAGTCCCACTATACGGCCCGTATCAAACTCACTAAGTTGACGAAATCGCATCGTAACCGATTGTAAAGGATGTCAAGAACCAAAATCCGCCAACGTTGATTCTTTACTGCGGCTGAAATATTCATTTTTAGAGCGTTAGTGAATTAAAAAAAAGCAGTATAAAACCGGAATGTCCAACTGATAAGGCTGAACATTTTTTCACTTGTTATTTACAGTAAGATAAATACATTCACCAACTTTTATTAAAATAAAACCATTCAAACTGGGTGTTCGGATTTATATGTCACTTAGTATATCTTGTCAGTCACTATACTCGATATATTATCAACGTACACGAATAACGAAGTTAATATATTTGGAAAGATCATTTATGTACACAATAGAATTGGACCAAGGATTGACCCCTGTGGAACCCCCACACTAATATTCGCGTCGTTCGAATAATAAAAATCACCGTTTTCAACTGTTTAAATATGATCTCATTAGGCGATTCCTCTGATTCCATAGGGTTCCAGTTTTAAGAGAAGTATCTCATGATTTATTGAATCAAATGCTTTGGATAGGTTAAGGTACACCCCGGTTACTTTTTCAGCAAAAGTCGAGTAAGTAATGTATACTAAGTGACATATAAATCCGAACACTCAGTTTAAATGGTTTTATTTTAATAAAAGTTAGTGAATGTATTTATCTTACTGTAAATAACAAGTGAAAAAATTTTCAGCCTTATCAGTTGGACATTCCGGTTTTTATACTGCTTTTTTTTAATTCACTAACGCTCTAAAAATGAATATTTCAGCCGCAGTAAAGAATCAACGTTGGCGGATTTTGGTTCTTGACATCCTTTACGATCTGTTACGATGCCTAAAGTACGGAGACCTGTACGATTTCGTCAACTTAGTGAGTTTGATAGGGGCCGTGTAGTGGGACTTCGGGAAGCTGGACTTTCTTTTCGGGCAATTGCAGTTAGAGTGCAAAGAAGTGTAAACACTGTGGTTAGGTATTGTCAGGCATGGCTTCGAGAAGGCCGTACGGAAAGAGCAAGGGGCACTGGATGCCGCCGTAGAACAACAGACCGTGAAGATCGCCGCCTAAGATTATTGGCCTTAAGGAACCGTTTCTCCACTACCAGGTCCATTGCAAATGAATGGTTTGCAGAACACGGAAGACCTATTGGCATGCGAAGTGTTTACCGATGAATGAGAAGTTTTGGCTTGTTTTCATACCGGCCACACTGGGTCCTCCCTTTAATTCGAGAACACCGACGTAATCGCCTTGAGTGGTGCAGACAACGGTCACTCTGGGATCAGGAATGGAACAGTATTGTCTTTAGTGACGAGTCTCGATTTTGTTTAGGCATGCACGATGGTCGTGCCAGGGTCAGAAGGCGACGTGGTGAAAGGAGGAATCCACAGTTTTTTGTTGAAAGACATGTTCATCACACTGTTGAAGATATGGTTTGGGGTGCTATAGCTTATGGTTCCAGGTCACCTTTAATCTTCATCAGATATGAACATGAACATGAACGCGCAGCGTTATATCCACGAAGTTCTAGAACCCCATATTTTACCCTATCTTGACACCCTGGCAGATCCAACTTTCCAACAAGATAATGCCCGACCACATGTTGCAAGAGTCACAATAGACTTCTTTCAACATAATGATGTCACATTGTTACCATGGCCACCAAGATCTCCCGACTTATCCCCAATTGAGCACGTGTGGGATATGATGGGTGGGAGATTGCTCAATTTGCAACGTCCTCCTCAGACTCTAGAAGCACTTCGAGAGGAGTTGGTGGTTGCCTGGAATGAGATACCACAGGAGGACATTGACCACCTGATCAGAAGCATGCCTAGGCGCGTTGGAGAATGCGTAGCACATCAGGGTGCATCCACACATTATTAAAGGTCAAAGGGCTTTAAAGCAGTGCAATGATTTTGAAATTTTTATCATTTACTTATTATGCTTCATTAAGTACTTATACAAAATTTTATTGAAATAAAACCATTTAAACTGGGTGTTCGGATTTATATGTCACTTAGTATATTTAGGGAATCTCTAATGGCGTCTTTAGTTTCTCTTTTTGGCAAGAAGCCATATTGGTTTATGACGATATTATTTTGAATAAATATACGTACTATATTAAAACACTGATATAACTGATGGGACCAAAGACTCGTACTGAAACCCATACAATAACACAAAAAGTTTGTCAAATTTAGATGAACGATAAGAGCAGTAAACAAACAACGCTAAGAAGTTTCACAGCAGTGGTCTAGAATGTAAAATAATCTGTGTAATAACATTCATATTTTTTTTAATTTTCTATCTCCTAGTATTTCTTTTATTATGCAACTTTTATGCAGGGTGTTCCTTAATGGTATGCGAATATTCGAGAGTGTGAATCTATATGAAACATTAATGTTAGTTTGCTTTATAAACTATGATCCAAAAATGTTTCCTTACAAAAATTTGGGGTGTTGAAGTTTTAGGAAAAAAATGAAAATTAATTAGTATTTTCAGAACCGCTTCAAATATTTCACTAATATTCAGTACGTAGTGAAAGTTAATAAGGTTGAATATTTTTCAATGCAAAAATTATTTTTAGCTTTAACAGTGACGTGTATTGACTTCGATATTCGACATATGCCCAATATGAACAAATTTTAAAACCTCATTTTTTTACGTGGAATACTCAATTTTCGAAATCTGGTGCGATTATGACATTTCCTCGCCTGCGCGTGGGAAGTAAAAAAAACTTAATTACACTTCCAAATTTACTATAATGAAGCCAAGTATAATAAATGCGATGGGGTTTGTATGTATGTAAGAGATGACATTTCGGTAAATGTTTCCATAAAAATGATAGATGTAGTGACGGCATTGAATTGTAGCTTTATTTTCAACAATAACAGTTTCAGTATTACTGGTATCTACAGGCCTAATCCCACGAATGTACAGGATTTTGTAAACAATTTGGATTCGTATTTGAGAAGTACTGCAAACTGTGACATTTCGTTGTTGGTGGGTGATATAAATATAGACTTATTGAGAGAACATGAATACAGTAATTTAAGATACGTGAATATGTTGCAACAGAACGGGTACATATCTCAGATTAATACACCTACTAGGGTAGATTCTAACTCATCTACGATTATCGACCACATATTTTTGAAGGCAAACAGATTTAAGGTCTCTGAAACAGCAATTGAGTGTAAACTAATACTTTTGGAAAATTGTATGACCGATCATTATCCTGTTTTGTTCAATTTTGGGTATTTGAAAGGAAGTGATTGTATCATTAATAAAAACAGCTATGAATTTAAGAAAATTGATGAGAAAAAGTTGACAGATTATTTACAAGTGGTGACTTGGGACAGTGTTTTTTCAGAGAGTGATGTCCAAAAAGCAACTGATAACTTCTATAATGAATTATATAAAGGCATAGATCATTCAACTTATTATTTAAAAATAAATAGTAAGACCAGAAAACGCAAGCCGTGGATGACTGAAGGTATTCTTACTTCGATCAAGAAGAGAGATGAGTTGAAACAGAGTTTGACGAAAGATAATGATAATTTGATATTGAGACAGTCCTATATCTCCTACAGAAACAGAGTAACTAATCTTATTAAGATCTCTAAAAATCAATATTATACACAAAAACTCATTTTAGCTGGTAATAACTATAGGAAGAGCTGGGATGTTATTAATGAGGTAACTAATTCTGGCAAAATAAAAAAAATGTCGTAAAATCAATTAATCACAATAATCAGCAGCTGGACGCTCCCACTGATATAGCCTGTGTTTTTAATAAATATTTTGTTGATATAGGTGAGCAAATAACAAGTCAGATTGATCAAAACTCAATTCTTGATACATCAGATCCTCATGTCGTCAACATTGCTCACTCTATGTTTCTAACTCCAGTGGATAACATAGAGTTACAACAAATAGTTTGTAATCTGAAAAATAATAGCGCACCCGGAAAAGATGGCTTACACACTAAAACTATCAAGATGATCATGAAGTATATCAGTCACCCTATAACTCACATTATCAACCTCTGTTTCAAATCCTCAGTAATTCCTCGCCAATTTAAAGAAAGCATAGTAACACCAATATTTAAATCTGGAAGTAAAGACAATATGTTCAATTATAGACCTATTTCAGTTATCAATGTATTTGGGAAGATTTTTGAGAAGTGTTTGAATAACAGACTTTGTTCTTTTCTTGAGAAATATGACATAATATCGAACTGCCAATTTGGGTTCCGCAAATATTGCAATACAGAGCAATCTCTACAAGAACTTACAGGACAAGTGCTTGAAAATTTTCAAGATGGAAATAAGACTGTTGCAGTTTTCCTAGATCTTCAAAAGGCTTTCGATTCAGTATCTCATACAATTTTACTAAAGAAACTAGAAAGTGTTGGAGTGCGTAGCGGAGTTCTGAACTTATTTGAGAACTATTTGGCTGATCGATTACAACAAGTTAAGATAGGGTCAGATTTAAGCAACATTCAATAGATCAAAATAGGTGTGCCTCAGGGGACAGTTTTGGGACCAACACTGTTTCTCATATACATAAATGAACTACTTCGATGTAATTTCAACTGTAAGATGATATCATATGCAGACGATACTGTTTTAGTTTTCACTGGTCATTCATGGGATGACGCAATACGGAATGCCGAGTTGTCATTAAATAAAGTCAAATGCTGGTTGGATAACAATTTACTTAAACTTAATATCTCTAAAACTAAGTATGTAACGTTTTCTCCAACCAAAGCAGGCATGCCATTACACCACCGAACATTAATTATAAATGATAGTGCTGACACTGTCGAAAGAGTAGAAGTTATTAGATACTTAGGAATCATTGTTGACAGTAATTTAAAATGGCAGAGTCATGCCGAGCTTTTGGCATCGAAATTAAGGAGAATTATTCATAAGTTATTCATTCTTAGGAATATTTTAAGCAGAAAGAGTCTTCTCTCAATATATAACTCGTTTGTGGGGTCTCTACTAACTTACGGGATAAGTATTTGGGGAGCCGCATACACTAGTACTTTGAAAATACTACAAACCACGCAAAATTATATTGTCAGGACTATTTTTCGTATCCCATGTAGGTCAAGTTGCAGATTTGTTTACATTGAAAATGATCTTTTGAATGTTAGAGGTTTATATATTTTTGCTGCTCTAAAATTTGTTCACTCCCGAAACAATGTTCCAACCAGCCACGCTTATGAAACAAGAACTAAAATAAATATAAGTTATACCTATACCAGAGTGAATAAATCTGTTTGCCAAAAATGCATAAAGTTTGATGGGATTAGGTTGTATAATAAATTACCCCTAGAATATAAAATCCTCTCGAAGTATAGTTTCAAAAAAAGAATTAAGAAGTTCATCTTAAATAACTTTGACATGCTTGCATCGACGGTAGCTTGACTCAACTCAGTAATTTCGTTTCTATCTAATGTTTTTTTTTTATTTCTTTTTTTTATATACATTTGCTCATAATATACCTTATGACCATTAGCCATGCATTGAATTTGTATATTGTATGACACACACAAGCTTATAGCTTAGGTGTCTATTATTTTGTAGTAAATTCTTTTGTAGTAAATTGTAGTACTCTTGTTTCTCTGCTTAACCTTTACGCAAAATTTTTATTGTTTAAACAACATAGTTTGACCTTACTCGAAATATCCCTCTATTATCATATTTCAGATATTCATATTTTATGTACTCTATATTTATAGTTCTGAGTGTTTCTAGTATGCTTCTGTACTATTGTTATGAATTTTAGATTTGTTTATGCAGAAACGTAATTTAGAATTTGTGACGACAAGATCCAGACATTTACCCTTTACGAAAGTATACAGAATTTTCACAATTCATATACCGTTACTTGCTGGTTCTAGATCTGATGCTAGTATCTTTGCTCAGATTTCTGTTGCAATCTTGGTTATTCAGGGTAGCAAGAGCATACAAGCTCATGTATTTTTGAAGCTTTTTTTATTTAAATTGTACCTACTGAAGGTTGTTTTTAATTTGTAAGTTATATTGGTTTTTGAATTGGAATAAACTTTGAATTTGAAATTTGAATTTGAAAAAACTTGAAGCATATTAACTTATGGGTACCGTATAGCTATAGGGGCCTTAGAGATCCGCTGGGTGGTACCCACCACCTACGGAATACCGAAGTTTGACCATTCTAGCGATATTTCTCCATCCCGCAGGACGTGTCCCCGTCTCCCTACGCGACTTTTTAATATCGTCGTCGGCGTGTAAGGGCGTCGCCCACGTCGGTGTGAAGAAGTGCCCTCGCGGAGGGCTAATATAATAAAAGGCGGACTCCGGGAGACACGGAAAACGTCCCGGACAGTAAATCAAACGAGTCTGGCCCACCGGAGACCGGAGTCTGCTGTTGGCCCCGAGCGACCGAGGCACATAAACTAAATGTTTCGATTTTGGGGTGTGGGGATGAAAAATAGGGGTAGATAAATGGTGCAATCAATGAACTTGCATTCGTCTAAATAAATGCCTTGATCAATCGTCTAAATAACAGGTCTTTATCAATCCGCGAACACATCTCGTCAATTCTATTTACTTGTTTTTATTTATATTATACACATTAATGACATGCCAACATATATGTTCAGTCTAACTAAAATCCCTGTCGCAACAACCGGATTATATCGAAAAATAAATTATCAAACAAATTGTACGCCTTTTGTTTATTTCCAGGCACCCCTCTTACCTCGTTTTCGAAATTTTCCGCGATTCCGATACTTCCTCGCCTGCGGCACGGAAGGTAAAAGGAAAAATCCCGACTCCTTGCATCGCCAGTGTGAAATATGTTCGGCAGCCGAGGTCGCAATGATCCCTCGGGAGGGGGTTAAGCGCTCGATTTGTCGCCAGCGGTGATTAAAGGAGGCCCGACAGGCTCGCCACCACTCTCCCGGTGTATTCCCTGAATTCCCTCAACGATCGTCAACAGGATTACCCTCTAAACGTAATCCAATCACGACTTTACTACCACGCCGGCACACATCGCACGTCACCAAACGATTCTCTTCTACGGCATTTGCTTCCTTCCGATGCAACTAGATCAGTTGCAGACGCGGGGGTCCTTTTGATCTTGGAATAATAAGAAGTTTTGTCTGGTAACGTATACACCGAAGTCTTAAGATTACCGAGATGTTACGCTCTGCAAAGTCAATCGAACCTAAACAATACCTAATACGTCCTACATCTCGATCAGATCAAACGTGAACACGTGAACACTCTGACAATATCGCAGTTGTCTATATTATTTTTAATTTACGGTGAATGTCTTCGAAATGCTACCGAGGGTTCGCGAGTGCATGCAGATCGTTTTTAAAGATCCTTTTTTTTTGCTTGATTACCGAGATGTTGGACTCCGAAAAGTGAATCAAACCTAAACAAACCAAAGTCCGTCCTGCACCTTGATCAGATCAAACGTGAACACATTCTATGGGAATCAGTACATAATCCATGCGCTAGCCGCGTTTGTAAGCGAAACCTTTAAACATCGGTTATGAAAAATGGCGCACTCTTGCAACAATATCGGAGTTGTCCATATTATTTTAATTTACGGTGAGTGTCTTCGAAATGCTACCGAGGGTTCGCGAGTGCATGCAGATCGTTTTTAAAGATCCTTTTTTTTGTTTGATTACCGAGATGTTAGACTCCGCAAAATTAATCAAACCTAAAGAAATCCTAGTCCGTCCTACATGTCGATCATATCAAACGTGAACACGTACGATACGGATCAGTACTCAATCCACGCGCTAGCACATCAGTTCTAATAAATGGCACACTCTCACAGCAATATTGGAGCTGTCCATATTACTTTAATTTACGGTGAGTGTCTTCGAAATGCTACCGAGGGTTCGCGAGTGCATGCAGATCGTTTTTAAAGATCCTTTTTTTTGCTTGATTACCGAGATGTTAGACTCCGAAAAGTGAATCAAACCTAAACAAACCCCAGTCCGTCCTGCACCTCGATCAGATCAAACGTGAACACATTCTATGCGAATCAGTACATAATCCATCCGCTAGCCGCGTTTGTAAGCGAAACATTTACACATCGGTTATGAAAAATGGCGCACTCTCACAGCAATATTGGAGCTGTCCATATTACTTTAATTTACGGTGAGCGTCTTCGAAATGCTACCGAGGGTTCGCGAGTGCATGCAGATCGTCTTTAAAGATCCTTTTTTTTTGTTTGATTACCGAGATGTTAGACTCCGCAGAATGAATCAAACCTAAACAAATCCTAGTCCGTCCTACATGTCGATCATATCAAACGTGAACACGTACGATGCGGATCAGTACTCAATCCACGCGCTAGCACATCAGTTCTAATAAATGGCACACTCTCACAGCAATATTGGAGCTGTCCATATTACTTTAATTTACGGTGAGCGTCTTCGAAATGCTACCGAGGGTTCGCGAGTGCATGCAGATCGTTTTTAGGATCCTTTTTTTTGTTTGATTACCGAGATGTTAGACTCCGCAAAATTAATCAAACCTAAACAAATCCTAGTCCGTCCTACATGTCGATCATATCAAACGTGAACACGTACGATGCGGATCAGTACTCAATCCACGCGCTAGCACATCAGTTTTAATAAATGGCACACTCTCACAGCAATATTGGAGCTGTCCATATTACTTTAATTTACGGTGAGCGTCTTCAAAATGCTACCGAGGGTTCGCGAGTGCATGCATATCGTTTTTAAAGATCCTTTTTTTTGCTTGATTACCGAGATGTTGGACTCCGAAAAGTGAATCAAACCTAAACAAACCCCAGTCCGTCCTACACCTCGATCAGATCAAACGTGAACACATTCTATGCGAATCAGTACATAATCCATGCGCTAGCCGCGTTTGTAAGCGAAACATTTACACATCGGTTCTGAAAAATGGCGCACTCTTGCAACAATATCGGAGTTGTCCATATTATTTTAATTTACGGTGAGTGTCTTCGAAATACTACGGAGGGTTCGCGAGTGCATGCAGATCGTTTTTAAAGATCCTTTTTTTTGCTTGATTACCGAGATGTTAGACTCCGAAAAGTGAATCAAACCTAAACAAATCCCAGTCCGTCCTGCACCTTGATCAGATCAAACGTGAACACATTCTATGCGAATCAGTACATAATCCATGCGCTAGCCGCGTTTGTAAGCAAAACATTTACACATCGGTTCTGAAAAATGGCGCACTCTTGCAACAATATCTGAGTTGTCCATATTATTTTAATTTACAGTGAGTGTCTTCGAAATGCTACCGAGGGTTCGCGAGTGCATGCAGATCGTTTTTAAGGATCCTTTTTTTTTGCTTGATTACCGAGATGTTAGACTCCGCAAAATGAATCAAACCTAAACAAATCCTAGTCCGTCCTACATGTCGATCATATCAAACGTGAACACGTACGATGCGGATCAGTACTCAATCCACGCACTAGCTCATCAAAAAAAAATAGCACACTCTCACAGCAATATCGGAGTTGTCCATATTATTTTAATTTGCGGTGAGCGTCTTCGAAATGCTACCGAGGCTTCGCGAGTGCAGGCAGACCGTTTTTAAAGAAGCTTCGTGATTTCTTTTGCTGTTTGGGGCGAAATGAAATGTTTAAAGAATGAAACTGAGATGATTACGGTTGACATACTAAGTGCTCGGACTTAGCAATATTCTGCATTCATTCGAGAAAGTCGGTCCATTCTAAAAGCCTAAATCTCTTTTCGATGAATAGTTTTGTATTTATTTGTCCTGTGAGATACTGTGCAGTATCTGTCTGCACCGCTCCATTGCCAATCCAAGTCCTAATAGCCTTCTGGTCCATGCACCATGTGCAGTTGCGTCCCATCCATCCTGCCATCTAATAAAAAGCGCTTATCGCTCGTCGTTTCTAGCTTCGACGCCCTTTGTATAGAGCGCGCATCTCTCCGCAGTCAGCAAATCATTTGGCGGGATACCAGGATACCAGCTACCACGAGCACTTCATATATAGATGCAATTCACACGGCCGGACCCCAGACGCAGTCACCGACCACCGTACGAACAAACATTGTATAGTCGGAGAGTTGTTTCCGTCTGTAACTTATGTAGTCGCCACCCTCACGACACATACGCTATCACGCGTTATGACCGTAATTTCAGTTCTTTGTCTCGTTTTTTACGGTAGGGTGAGTCCGTTCGTTCCGAGCAACGCCTGATGCTACCTTATTTACCAGTGTTCGAATGGAGATAGACATCTCTCTGCCGATATTTCTTTTAGGCCGAAGACAGAAGAAGAAAATACACTACCGCTACATGCAATCGATAGCGTACAGATGATAGTATCACCGTGAAGGTTTAAGAAAGGCGTTTCGGGCTTTATATTCTATCGATTTGTCTCTGGAAACTCGGACTTTCGCTTGCTTTCAAGAAATCATTGTTTTGAGTTTAACTGTTTACGTAGTCATGCCATAAGTTCTGTCCCTCGTTTTCAAACAAGTGTAGACCTGTTAATACTTGTCCGATTGTTTACATTGTGGTGTCAGTTGATTAAGCGCTTTTCGGGTAATTACATATACCTCAGTTTGTATTGATCTCTCGAAGCATAACGATGGAGTGGGGCAAGGCAGAGAACCGTATTGCAGTGATAGCTTTACATAAGTGTAATCACAGTGCTAGTCAGATTTTTGAACTCTTACGCGGCCTTCAAATATCGCGTAAATTTGTGTCTAGGACCATTCAGCGGTACAATGAGACGTCCTCTGTTGATGACAGGCCAAGAAGCGGAAGACCTCGTCAAGTAAGGACTCCAGCAGCCATCAAAGCCGTAAAAGCCAGGATTCAAAGGAATCCACTCCGGAAGCAGAAGATCCTATCCAGGGAAATGAAGATTCCTGTCCGGACGATGTCGCGCATCATTAAACAAGACCTAGGGCTAGGGGCTTACCGGAGACGTACGGGCCAGCGACTTACGGCCACCTTGCGACACATCAGGGCGACAAGATCCAAGAAGCTCTTGGAGAGGTACGCAGCTGGGGGATTCCGAAAGATTTTGTTCACGGATGAGAAAATCTTCACCATAGAAGAAAAATTCAACCGACAAAATGACAAAGTGTATGCAAGGAGTTCACAGGAAGCTTCGGAGATCATTCCGAGAGTTGAGAGAGGCCACCACCCTGCGTCAGTCATGGTTTGGTGGGGGGTGTCCTACGAAGGGGTCACTCAGCTCCATTTCTGTAAACAGGGCGTGAAAACAAAAGCGGCAAACTATCAGAGCAACATACTGGATCCTATCGTCAAGCCTTTAAGTGGTACATTGTTTGCCAACCAACACCGGGTCTACCAGCAGGATTCCGCCCCCGCTCACAAGGCTAAGAGTACGCAGCGCTGGCTGGAAAGCAATGTGCCAGAGTTCATTGCTGCGGAAGATTGGCCCTCAGGGAGTCCGGACCTCAATCCTTTAGACTACAAGTTGTGGGACCTGCTAGAGCAGTTGGCCTGCTCCAAAGCCCACCGTAATATCGAGTCCCTGAAAGCGGATTTGATCCGATCAGCGGCAGCTATTCCTTTGGAAGCTGTGCGTGCAGTGATAGATGAGTGGCCCGCGAGATTGAAGCAGTGTGTGAAGGCCAAGGGGGGACATTTTGAATAAAACTGTTTGATTATGAATTCTAAAAATGTTGTCGAATAAATAATAACTTTCATATAAATATATCTTATCTTGTTTCATTTTTATCATGAGATTATCATGGGACAGAACTTATGGCACGACTACGTATACAAAAAATACAAAACCGAAGAAATATGATGACAAACCTGGCAAAGTTATTCGCAAGATAAACTAAGAAAACTCTCTCAATCTTCAAACGAGTCTTGTGTTTACATTTGTTGTAAGTAAAGCAGCATTAAATACTTACCCCAATACAGATAAGTTCGTAGTATCTACCTAGAATTAAAAATAGTCATCAGTTCAGAAATAATCAAGATGTCAAATCTTTCGGATTCCACTTTACCCGCTTAGAGGTGGAATTTACAAAAATTATTTGTAGGTGCCCATTTACACTGTATCAAAGAACCAACCATATGAAACCCATATCTTCATACCAGGCTTTAACAAAAAAATAGTTTCTAGTAGCTTGTACCCCTTATTTCAACGCTTACAAGCATAATTTTTGCAACAAAGGGTAGCCTATGTCCCTCTCCAAGGTCTCATTTATATATGTGCTAAAATCAATAAAAATCGGTGCAAAACTTTTTTGTTGAAGACAAACATACATAGAAACATATCTACAAACATACATACACTAGATATATATGTATACATACTAACGTTCATATATACATACATGCATACATACATACATACAAGCATACATATAAACATACATACATACATACATACAAACATGCACAAAAACATAGGTACAAACATACAAACAAACATGCATGTATACATACATGCGTAGACACATACATGCAAATATGCATACAAGCATACCTACATACAAACATATCTACAAACATGCATACATACAAACATACATACAAGCATACGTACAAACATACATATAAACATGCACACAAACATACATACAAACATACGTACATACAAACATACATACAAGCATACATACAAACATACATACATGCAAACGTACATGCAAACATAAATGCAAACATACATACAAACATACATACAAACATACATACAAACATACATACAAACATACATACAAACATACATACATACAAACATACATACAAACATACATACAAACATACATACAAACATACATACAAACATACATACAAACATACAAACATACATACAAACATACATACAAACATACATACATGCAAACATACATACATGCGAACATACATACAAACATACATACAAACATACATACAAACATACATACAAACATACATACAAACATACATACAAACATACATACAAACATACATACAAACATACATACAAACATACATACATACAAACATACATACAAACATACATACAAACATACATACAAACATACATACAAACATACAAACATACATACAAACATACATACAAACATACATACAAACATACATACATGCAAACATACATACATGCGAACATACATACAAACATACATGCAAACGTACATACAAACATACATACAAACATACATACAAACATACATACAAACATACATACAAACATACATACAAGCATACATACAAACATACATACAAACATACATACAAACATACATACAAACATACATACAAACATGTATGCAAACATACCATAAAATTCGTACACACTTTCACGTTTATAATATTAGTAGGGATTAGGTACTCCTTGTCGTTGTACAATGTCCGCTTAAAGTTAAGGTCCCTCGGATGCAAAAAATAATTTCTACGGCACACCCTGCTACAAATCGTAATTAATATAGCGGCGGTTTCGGTAGCTGTAACGATATCAGCTCTGCCATAAATCTGGCGGTCGACAAACCGGAACAGCCACAATTACCCGCACTAGATTTATTAGTAATAACTTATATGATGCCTGCGGTAGCTGTGGGAGAAGCTATGAAGTGTCTCGATGGTTATCCACTACGAACATTTTGAATAAACTCCGGTTAGTTCCGTATAGATTGACTTTATAATTTGGAATTAGATTTCTTTGCTATCGTATAAGACGCTAATGTGGGGTTGCAAATCATAGAAATCCCCAAAATTGTTCACAAAATCATGCTATATATATGAAAATTTCAAGCTCCAACCGGATTCTCACTATAACTATATTAGCATACTTGGCACTAGTAAGTATTTTGGACATAATTGATGATCCGCATAAGATTTTTTTAGTTTCATAATCGAGAATTTGCTTATTCAGATATAACTGACGCAAGATCGGAAAGCAGTTTTTAGTAATTTTGTTTACATGGGGTATGATAGCAGCTCCATCTAAGCCAACGTTGAAGTTGTTTTCAACATGATTTCCGAAAGGTTTAGACAAAAAATAATCCCTGTTGAAGTATTTAGTTGGAGGTTATGTCTTTTTGCATATTTATTAAATGATTTTATTTCTTCATTGCATTCATATTCAGCGATTTGAGTGTTGCTACTATGGAAATGGACTTGAGTTTCTTCTACTCTTTCTAATCTACAAAGATGTATAAACGAAATAAGACTGAATCATGAAAAACTGCAATTTCAAGTACCGTAAATCCGCCTTTTTTCAACATCTTCAGCCGATAAATCCAAGAGCCGAGCCGATTTTATAGATCCTTCTTAGATGCAGCACTTTTTACGACACGATCGCTGGCCATCTTTTGGCGGGAGAGCCGTGCTGCTCCGGACATACCGGAAGTCGTATATTTTACAGCCGATGCGCGATGTCCACTATAGAAGTCAATAAATACTGCCGGAGATAAGTTATACGAGGGCCCCGCTCTCTGCTGTCACCGGAACTCATGAAATATACGCAAAGTAAGTTAGGAGTTTTACAGAAGACGAAGTTATTTGAAAAATTGAATTGAGAAATTTGAAAAAACAACAGCAGATTCCTTTTTAAGGTTTAAGTAATCGTTCTTTGAAGACTTGTTATTACGTGGCGACAAGTAGGTTGACTCTGCAGTTCTCTCTGAGAAAAGAGTCAGTTAAAGAGGTCCATACAATAATATGTCTTATTTTGTTAGGCCCTGGAAAGGGGATAGTTGTTCAGCTTTTGGTCGTTCTTCTACCGAAGACCAAGCCTATACCATATTGACGAGTTGTCAGAAAGCTCGAAACAGCCGTCTGTAGTCGGATAGGCGGAAGCTATATTACTAGTTTCTTCATGCTACGCATGCAGTTGATGTGTGGGGTAGCCAAACGAGTACAAAGATTCTTACATTTTGTATGATCGCATATAATTCACCCAAAAGCTTCTATTTTTTTTAATATACGCTAAAATGTCTGGACAGTTTTTTGACAGTTGATGCGTCAATCGGTTTTTTATTTCTTGAACCAATTTGCATTCAATCATTTTTGAAAAAGTATACAACGTCCACCATTTTTCTAAAGAAGCAGCGTACATTCGCCATTTTTAAAAATTTCCAAACAAACGTTTCTACGTCCCGCGCCTACTGGCGAGGTGATTGCGCGAAATCTTGATATACTATTCTAGATTTAAGATTCTAGAATCGAGATACAGATTCGTCATTCGAGATTCGAGATTCAACGATGAAGACCCAAGATTCAAGATTCAAAATTCAACGTTCAACGTTCAATTTTCAAGATTTAAGATTCAAGATTGAAGATTCGAGATTCAAGATTCAAGATTCAAGTTTCAAGGCTCAAGATTCAAGATACAAGATTTTGGGTTCAGGATTCATGATTCAAGATTCAGGATACAGGATTCAGGATTCAGGATTCAGGATTCAGGATTCAGGATTCAAATTTCAATATTCAAGATTCAAGATCCAAGCTTCAAGATTCAAGATGCAAGATGCAAGATGCAAGATGCAAGATGCAAGATGCAAGATGCAAGAGTCAAGATACAGGATTCAGGATTCAGGATTCAAGAGTCAAGATACAGGATTCAGGATTCAGGATTCAGATTCAAGATTCAAGTTTCAAGACTCAAGATTCAAAATACAAGATTTTGGGTACAGGATTCAGATTGCATTCACCATTTTTGAAAAAGTATACAACGTCCACCATTTTTCAAAAAAAGCAGCGTGCACTCGCCATTTTTAAAAATTTGCAAACAAACGTTTCTACGTCCCGCGCCTACTGGCGAGGTGATTGCGCGAGATGTTGATATACTATTCTAGATTTAAGATTCTAGAATCGAGATAAAGATTCGTCATTCGAGATTCGAGATTCAACGATGAAGACCCAAGATTCAAGATTCAAAATTCAACGTTCAACGTTCAACGTTCAATTTTCAAGATTCAAGATTCAAGATTCGAGATTCAAGATTCAAGATTCAAGATTCAAGATTCAAGATTCAAGATTCAAGATTCAAGATTCAAGATTCAAGATTCAAGATTCAAGTTTCAAGACTCAAGATTCAAGATACAAGATTTTGGGTACAGGATTCATGATTCAAGATTCAGGATTCAGGATTCAGGATTCAGGATTCAGGATTCAGAATTCAAATTTCAATATTCAAGATTCAAGATTCAAGATCCAAGCTTCAAGATTCAAGATGCAAGATGCAAGATGCAAGATGCAAGATGCAAGATGCAAGATGCAAGATGCAAGATGCAAGATGCAAGATGCAAGATGCAAGATGCAAGATGCAAGATGCAAGATGCAAGATGCAAGATTCAAGAGTCAAGATACAGGATTCAGGATTCAGGATTCAAGAGTCGAGATACAGGATTCAGGATTCAAGAGTCAAGATACAGGATTCAGGATTCAGGATTCAAATTTCAATATTCAAGATTCAAGATGCAAGATGCAAGATGCAAGATGCAAGATGCAAGATGCAAGATGCAAGATGCAAGATGCAAGATGCAAGATGCAAGATGCAAGATGCAAGATGCAGGATTCAGGATACAGGATTCAGGATTCAAGATTCAAGATTCAAGATTCAAGATTCAAGATTCAAGATGCAAGATGCAAGATGCAAGATTAAAGATTCAAGAGTCAAGATACAGGATTCAGGATTCAAGAGTCAAGATACAAGATTCAGAATTCAGAATTCAAGATTCAAGATTCAAGATTCAAAATTCAACGTTCAAGGTTCAAAGTTTAACGTTTAACGTTCAACTTTCGAGATTCGAGATTCGATATTCGAGATTCGAGATTCGAGATTCGAGATTCGAGATTCGAGATTCGAGATTCAGGATTCAGGATTCAAGATTCAAGATTCAGGATTCAAATTTCAATATTCAAGATTCATGATCCAAGCTTCAAACTTTAAGATTCAAGATTCAAGATTCAGGATTCAGGTTTAAAGATTCAAGCTTCAAGATTGCATGTATGCACTAATTATGCGGACCTGTTCGACTGACTTGATCCGTTTAATTTCCCTGTTATACAAGTTCGAAATTATCTATTTTGACATATGATCTAGCATGTGCTGTACATAATGCTGAACTGACGACTGCGTTGCGTGGTAAGTCGATAGTCAACCTACTAGAGGCTATTTTTTTACTTGGCATAAGAAATGTTGAAAATTATCAGACAGGACCGAAATTCGCCTATTCTCATCGCAAGTAAAACCCAATCAAGTCGATGGCAATAATCCTTGGCCCAAATGGTGATTTTAATGTAAAAATATTCCTCCCTCTTGACATAAAATAAGAAAATCTAGCGCGTCCCTCGTATCCCTAGCGTCCTCAGGGGGCATTTGGATATCGGTCCCCGATACGTAGGAGGAATACACAATAAGGACAAATCGACATCTAGCAATCTCTTGCGTAGATAAGAACTAGCTGTTAGGGTAGTTATTGCCTCGACCAGTTTTCTACAACGTACGTTTGACTCCAATGCCCGAGGTCAGATGATTATCATCAAATTTATTTATTTATACATAATTGCTAATCCAGTTATAGAAAAAAGTCAGTACTAGTCTCTTTCTTTCCTGCTCATTATCAGATATCAGCTTGTCACACTGAATGTCTGCGTGTAAAGTGCTGTCACCAGAAAAGCTTTGGATCGGATTGATCGTAAATATTCAAATTTTGCCCTTAAAAATATAATACCAAAAGCTTTACTCAGAGGAGCTTTATTATCTATTTAAAGAATCCTGGCGTTCACCTGCATTTTTCTCAGGGCCAAATAAGACGCGCAGAGGCGAAACTGCTCCTGATTTGAATATAAAAACCCTCAGCGTGCTCTTTGCCTTTCCTCTCCATACCAATTTAAAGTAATTACTGTTTATTTCCCACCATAAAGTTACGGATAAAACGTGAACAGCGAACTTGTTAACTTCTCAGGCTTACGACTACGGTAAGAAGCTGACAGTGTTGCCAAGTCGCCGAATATACTCACTAGGGTATATTTACTTCACGACATCCGAGAAAGGACCATACAACCGCGGGATCTTTCTTCGAATTTCAAAGATGCAAAAATATGGACACGTGCTTGGATAGTAAGGGTGCTAGAAAAATCCTCGGAAAAAAGTTTTAGGAAATCAAATGGCGCATCTGGTGGTAACCTTGAAAAAAATATATGTACAATTGTGAAATTTATATTCAGAAGTTTGCTCAGTTCATCGATGTTCGTTCTCCAACTCTTATCAATGTCAATATAAAGTTCCAGAAACTTTGTAATGTTTGATAGACCAATACGTCAGAATTTACTTTAACAGAAATAAACTAAGTGACATATAAATCCGAACACCCAGTTTAAACGGTTTTATTTTAATAAAATTTTGTATAAGTACTTAATGAAGCATAATAAGCAAATGATAAAAATTTCAAAATGATTGCACTTCTTTAAAACCCTTTGACTTTTAATAATGTGCGGATGCACCCTGATGTGCTACGCATTCTCCAACGCGCCTAGGCATGCTTCTGATCAGGTGGTCAATGTCCTCCTGTGGTATCTCATTCCAGGCAACCACCAACTCCTCTCGAAGTGCTTCTAGAGTCTGAGGAGGACGTTGCAAATTGAGCAATCTCCTACCCATCATATCCCACACGTGCTCAATTGGGGATAAGTCGGGAGATCTTAGTGGCCATGGTAACAATGTGACATCATTATGTTGAAAGAAGTCTATTGTGACTCTTGCAACACGTGGTCGGGCATTATCTTGTTGGAAAGTTGGATCTGCCAGGGTGTCAAGATAGGGTAAAAGATGGGGTTCTAGAACTTCGTGGATATAACGCTGCGGGTTCATGTTACCTCTGATGAAGATTAAAGGTGACCTGGAACCATAAGCTATAGCACCCCAAACCATAACTCCAACAGTGTGATGAACATGTCTTTCAACAAAAAACTGTGGATTCCTCCTTTCACCACGTCGCCTTCTAACCCTGGCACGACGATCGTGCATGCCTAAACAAAATCGAGACTCGTCACGAAAGACAATACTGTTCCATTCCTGATCCCAGAGTGACCGTTGTCTGCACCACTCAAGACGATTACGTCGGTGTTCTCGAGTTAAAGGGAGGACCCAGTGTGGCCGGTATGAAAACAAGCCAAAACTTCTCATTCGTCGGTAAACACTTCGCATGCCAATAGGTCTTCCGTGTTCTGCAAACCATTCGTTTGCAATGGACCTGGTAGTGGAGAAACGGTCCCTTAAGGCCAATAATCTTAGGCGGCGATCTTCACGGTCTGTTGTTCTACGGCGGCGTCCAGTGCCACTTGCTCTTTGCGTACGGCCTTCTCGAAGCCATGCCTGACAACACCTAACCACAGTGTCTACACTTCTTTGCACTCTAACTGCAATTGCCCGAAAAGAAAGTCCAGCTTCCCGAAGTCCCACTATACGGCCCCTATCAAACTCACTAAGTTGACGAAATCGTACAGGTCTCCGTACTCTAGGCATCGTAACCGATCGTAAAGGATGTCAAGAACCAAAATCCGCCAACGTTGATTCTTTACTGCGGCTGAAATATTCATTTTTAGAGCGTACATTCACCAACTTTTATTAAAATAAAACCATTTAAACTGGGTGTTCGGATTTATATGTCACTTAGTATACTAGTGTAATTTCTCCTGTACGATCCTGACCCAGCGTAAAACAGCATCGCTATTTTCTTGCTTACATTCACAATTAATAAATTATACAGAGTGTCCCGAAAAAAGTGTGCAATATTCTACCAGCGATTTCTAGAGCTTAAAATAGGGACAAAAGTTTATATAAACATAGGTCGACAAACGTCCCCTAAGGGCGCTAGGGTATGTTTATATAAACTTTTCTTCCTATTTTAAGCTCTAGATACCGCTGCTGGAATATTGCACACTTTTTTCGGGACACCCTGTATATTCATCTTGTGATTCAGTTATTCTGTAGATTCAGCATTTATGGCAATCGTGGTATGATGTACACGTACAATTTGAGGTAATATATGATGGCGAATCGTTGATGAATAATATAAATATAAGCGGTTCCGAAATTGATCCTTGGGGGACGCCTAGACAAATGTCACGTATTTCTGTGAAGTGAATGATTCAAATACGATTTAGGGAAGTTTAGTCGTTAGCCCTTTACGATAGCTTCAGTTTTGCGTTTATGCCGTTCCAATAAATGTGGCACAACATGGCAACAAAGCACAGACCTCCCCCTTTCAAATAAGAGTTATAATACGGGTCGCTTTTAAAATCAGGACCGCAACAGTTCAGTAATTTGACTATTTAGGAACGATTTGCCGTCAATTTCCGAAGGGAGTATAAACCTTTATTGTTTTCCTTTTTGTTCCCTTATTTCGTATGATATATGGGAATTGAGCTTTCCAAGAAGGGATTTTCAATGCGAGATCGTGGTATATCGAAGCTCATCGAAGAAAAAAGGAATATAACAATTCAGGAATCCAGCGCCATCGTGAACAACCTATATAATATCAATTAATGACAATATGTCAACTTGTTGACTAGATAGCTCCTAGTGTGCAAATAGTTCATGCCGCTTTTGTTCGCTATGAGCGCTGTGAGCGCCACCTATAGAGGAATGACTCAATGACATGCTCAAGGACCCTGCTGCAAGTTACCTCGCCGGCATGCTTTGTTGGTTGCAGAATGCCGAGATAGTCTGTAGAGTATATCTGAGAAGACGCGACAGAAAGAAGATTGGTTGATTAGCAGAGTAGCAAGATCGCATCTGGATGATTTTGTGTATGGGTCTGCATGTGTATAAAATCAGTGATGTTTGCTATGAGAGAAAATTATTACTACAGTATATTCAGATAAGAGATAGACCGGATGTAAACAAAAGGTTCGGGTGATTTTCACGCTAACGCCGCCGTCTCGACGTAAAACAGGAACCCTTATTGGTCAATTCGCAATTAAATGCCTATGCCGAGCGGCAGAGCAGTCGTATCAAGGAAGAGTCACATTCAGGTTCAGACGTGTTACGTATGTCGTGTGCATCATTGCAATTTGATATTTCTTTGGACGTTTTCGTTTGTTATCTTATTAAGTTGTTGAGTTTGTCGTTGTTATTGTTATACCTTGTTATTGATTGTTATTGTTATCAACTGCTTGCGCAAAATTCCCAGTAGTACAGAGACTGCCGATGAAGTTGTAAACTCCTGTAGTCCACCTAGGAAACGCTCTAAAAAAAAGACACCTGAGGGCAGAAATGAAAGAGGTCATTTTGAATATATATAAGATCGAGCGCGAGGAGAACGAGGCATCAACCATCAAAGAAATTGTTGTGAAGGTTTCTCACAAAGTTGGGGTGTGTCGCGCATCAGTGTTTAATGTGTTAAGACAATACAAAAAAAATCACACCTTTTCTGAGCCAATGACCAGTAAACATCGCAAAAGTATTGTTAAATCATTGGATGAAGCTGATAAGCATGCGATTAGGAGGAAAGTGCATGAATTCTTCTTTAGGAATGAAATACCTACTATAGATAAAGTACTGCAGGAGGTAAATGGAGATACAACGTTGCCAAATTTCAAACGATCAACTTTCCATGCGTTACTGAAGCATTTAAATTTCAAATGGAAAAAACGGGGTCGTAATAGTTTACTACTGGATAGAGAAGAAATTGTGCTATGGAGGAGGGATTATTTAACAAAAATTGGGAAATATAGAAATCAAAACAGGAAGATTTATTACCTTGATGAAACGTGGGTAAACGCAGGACACACTACAAGTAAAGTATGGGTTGATGATTCTGTAACTTCATCCAGGAGGGCCTTTCTAGATGGACTGTCCACCGGATTAAAAAATCCAGCAGGTAAATACGAGTAATATACAACAATCGGATGTTTTTCAAACCTTGGGAACAAGGTTCTAAACATTAATTCCAGGGGGCAGATAAAACATATTACAAGTAACAAAACTTTTATAACTTTCGATAAAATGCGTGGATGTTTTATTGTCATTTTCATTTGTTAGAACTTTTTTAAGCCATGTTTTTATGTGTTTTCGATATTTCAATAATTTTTTAATATAATCTTAAAATATGTCGAATATTATAAACTTAAAAAAAGTTACTAAGTTTTATATTGTGTACCGTTCCTAATATTTCTAATCATTTTAATTCATACTTTAAGCTTTATAAAGTTATAATTTGTTAATATTAATATTTGCGCGTATTTCAGGTTCCTGATCATTCATTTTTTAAAGGTTTATAACTTTAAATTAAATTGTGAAGCGCTGAGTAATCATACGACGTTCAATATTCTTTCTTTCAATATGACTAAATAATCCCAATTATAGCAATCTGATACTCATGTCTCAATGTTTTTTCGCTGAATGTGATGAAAACATTTGAAAAAGGTTCGCTTATTGAAATAAATCTACACCAGTTAGTACTTCGATTTCCAGGTAAAGGGAAAAGGCTCATTATCTGCCATATTGGCAGTGAGGATGGATTTGTTGTTGACGGTCTGTGGTGCTTTGAGTCTAAGAAAACTGGAGATCACCATGAGGAAATGAATGGCGAATCGTTTGAACAGTGGTTTTCAAAAATTTTACCGAACTTAGAGGAAAACGCAGTAATTGTGTTGGATAATGCGCCTTATCATTCTCGAAGAATGGAGAAGGTCCCAACAACGGCTTCAAGGAAAGTTGATGTTCAAAATTGGCTCCGCTCGAAAAATATCAACTTTGAAGAAGCAATGCTGAAAGTACAATTATTAAGAATTGTCAAGGATCACAAGGCGGAATATCAAAAATACGCCATTGACGAAATGGCAGCAAGTCAAAATAAAAGTGTGCTCCGTTTACCTCCATACCATTGCGAGCTCAATCCCATTGAGCTCATATGGGCAGAGGTTAAAAATTATATAGCTAAGCACAATACAACTTTTAAATTTTGTGACCTCAAAGGACTTTTCAAAGAAGCACTAGAATTAATAACAGCGCAAAAATGGGAAAACTGTATTAAGCACGTGAAAGACAAAGTTGAAAAGAGAATGTGGGAACTGGACAATATTTTAGAGGAACAAGTCTAGCCATTCATTATTGACGTTGGTGCTTCAGGCAGTAGCGATGATGAAAGCTCATCAAGCTCATCTTTCCAATAAAAGATGTCGTTCATCAAATTCGGTAAGTTATAAGTAATTATAAAGCTACTGTATTTTTTAATTAATTATTGACATTTTTGAATCCATTTTGGCAAAACCTATTCAAGAATCTACTTTCTGACAATGTTCCACCATGCACATTTTTTTACGTTTTGAACGTTTTAATTTGATTACATATTTACCTAGAAATCAAAAAATATACTAATCAATATGCTAAAAGCAATTTTAAGAGATATACGATTATTTTTAATTTAGGCTAATTTAAACGCCATTTTGAGATTATATTCGACTGTATTTCACCAAACATCAGGCGGCATCCGAAGCTGGAAATCGAAGCGAAAATTTTGAAACCCTTATGTATATTTACATCATTCTTTATTTCTTACCCCACCCCCACATGATCCTATATCCATCACCAATCGTATACACATCGAATTGTGCTAATTTACTACAAAGTTACGCAAAGCAGCATCTACTATCTAAAATATGTACTGCGTGACTCTTAATACGTCCCTGCCGAATGTTACAGCGTTCGATGATCACGTGGTCTTGTTTATGTCCGGTCTATCTCTTATCTGAATATACTGTAAGAGATATACGTGAAGAATAAGTATATAGTTATTTGTGTTGTCCTTTCTGAAGGGAGGTTATGTTCAGAGTAATAAATTATTTTTCCCTGTTTTTTGCGTTCTCAAAAACTTTAAGAAGCATTACTGGAAATCACCAAGGCGCCAAGTTGTGTGAAATTAAGCCACATCACAGAAATACTTCAGACTCTCATATGCGAAAGTAGCAATAAGAAAATTTCTCAACTATAATGTGTCCAGCATCTACAGTAATGACAGCAATGGACGATACGAAAGAAACATCGATTTTTGTGTCTGAGCCCATTTTTATTCCTTGCACGATAGACTTAATTGGCCCTTGGCTCGCCGGTTCTGCTTCCAGCCTGTAATTAAGTTATCTACATCGAAGATTCCCGTGTTGAGATATCCACATTCAGGATGGACATCGAATTTTGTCCACTATACAGAGTAACATCGTGTCATGAGGACGGTATAATTTTGATAGTAATGATCTGTGAGTTACAATCGATATAGGCACAATGCGGTACAAACAGGCAAGGTAAAAATCACATTGAATATATCCGTTTTTAAGGATCTTCAGACATTGACGGTCGATACATGTCTTCGTCCCTCTACAGATTTAGATTTTCTGGGAATCAAACGAAGATATGTCCCACTGCGACTAAAGTCAAATCCTATTTTACGTAATTCTTGTGTGAGTTCAAGAGTTTTTACGCTGCGAATTGATTCAGGTTCGTCTTCTATCATCTGCTGCACTCCCAAATAAAGCTATATCCGCGATTGTTTTCAATAGTGAATGTTGATAGCTTTCAATATTAGGACGTACCACAGAGATAGTCTTTTTTTATTTCTGGATTTTCATGACAAATATCTTCTTACATTCTTTTCATACCATCCCTGTGTTTCTTCTGGGCAACTGCGTTTTGAACCTTCCTGTTTAAAGACAGTTTTGCTGTTTTTATTTCATTAATTTCGCATTGCTGTTGTGATTCATTACCGAGTTTTATTTTATCTTCTTCCTCTTTTTTAATATTTGAAGCTGACTGTATAATTTGTGTTTTTTCTGCTGGTTTACAGGTTGCCTAAAAATAAAAAATTGGTTCGAGCGCATGCAGTTGTGCATTAATCTTCGTGGAGGATACTTCGAAAAACAATAAAGTCATTTAAAACTACCTACCATGTTGTTTTATTTCCATATGCAAAACTTAAAAGACATCCCTCTTAATAGTGCGTATACTTTCATTTGTCTGGATTATTTTGTGCGAAAAAATGGCTCATGATTACGAAAAGAATGAACTAATGCACATAATACTAACATACAGAGAGTGCCAATACAATTTTCTTTATCTTTACATTTCTCACTATTCTTTCTATTACCGAATGGACAATGGACAGAGTCTACCTCCATCTAACATACGTGTGACCTTTCACGATATGATCATCATTAATTTTACTTGCTTTTTCAAGTTCTCTACGCCGTGTGAAGGAAAGTCCCAAGTTTACAGGTACAGTAGAGAGCGCCCTCTAGCGCCTACAGTAAAACTATGCCCATGGTTCGTTTTGTCGTACCAAAAAACCCTTGTATACCAATTTTCACTGTTATAAATCAAATATTGTTCGAAATATTTAAAAACAAAACTATTTTAGAAAGTAAATTCAAACACCCTGTATTTCGGAAGCCACGCATTTTTCGACCCATGTTTATATAGACTTTATGCATTAATTTTAAAAGTTCTATCGAATCTTAAAGTTATGCAACAATAAACTGAAACACCCTGTATATCGGCTACCAACCGTAGTGCGAGATCATCACTCTTTATGGCGCGTAACTCCGGGCGTGACGTTAATTCCATTAATAAAGCGGTTACGTTCCCGATGCATTGCGATCGCCGTTAATTCGTTATTTATGAGAGAAGGGACAACACGACCGACAAACTGACGCTCGCTCCTGTCGCGATGTTTTATGATGGTTTTATACCGAAGCAGCCATGAGACCAGAAGGCATGAAAAACTCATTTTTACTTCCTAAGGCCCGTATCGTCAGTCATCCCTACAATTGTAGGACGCCTTTATGACCTCCTTGATTGTCGTAGTTTTCTACTTCTCCGTATCAGCGCTCTATTTTGAGGTTATGTCACAAACATCTATTTGCATCAAATTGTGCTTGCTTTTGAGTTATATCATGTTTTATCAGCCTGAAATTTCGTACAATTTAAAAAGAGAACATATCTTCACAATAGGAGAGCGCTGACGCTGACACGGGACAAGTGTTGTAATCTAGAAATTTTTGAAGGAGAGAAAGGAGTATGACAATCAAGGAGGCCATAAACAATTGTAGGGACGACTGACGATGCGGGCCTAAGCCGTATATGCAAAGATAGTTCCTGTTGAATCAAAATGCATCCAATCTATAATAATTCCCGTTCCTATGAATGATCGCACAAGCGGGACTTGACCTCGGCCGTCTGCAATTACAGGCGATTAGTCTTTTTCCGGCAGCTCCGCCGGGAGAATCGGAAGGGGAACGGGAGAGGGATTCCCGCGGGAACCGTCGACAATACTGTCATTAGTAACCGCTAACCGCCTAGCGTTGATTACGATTCTGCGATAATAGTCGGTTCATTCATTCAATTTCCCTCCTCGGAACCGGGATTTCTTCGTCGATGCGATGTGACAAATACAGGGTGCGCCGTAATCACGTGGAAATCCCTAGGATGTATACAGGAGGACTTGTAAAAACCTGAGAGTCGCAGTCTCAGAGCTTCGCTACCTTGCACTGACTTGTTCAATTCGTCACTCTATAAATACGAATGTGGGACAAATACGCTTATTCGTTTCCTGAATCTTGAAAAGGAAAGTGCTAACAAAATATTTTAAAAAATATAAACAGATAATATATCACACAAATTATAGTGAGTCAGTGTTATTTTGTTTGAGAGTGCTGGAGAAAAGTAAGTATATTATTTTTTATTAAATTTTAGTTTTGTACTCGTAGTTAGCAAAGATAGATAAATTACGCCAATCATGACTTTAGTTATTAGTAGTTAAATATTCAATCATGCAAAATTACACGAGTACTCCTCAATCGTTTCTTTTTGAAAGTTTTAGCAATCGGTAATATAATTACAGTGCAATCTCCGTAATTCGAGCTAATTGTTGCAAGAAGATGTTCGAATTATGGAATGTTTTCGGAAAAATCAAAAAATATTTTCAATATACAGCTGCTGGATTTTCTGTCTTATTTAAATAATTTAATTTTGCCCACAGATGACTGATGCCATGTCCGAATTTAAAAAGAAATGTAGACAGTACAGTGTTGATTATTTGAAATTTGGCTTCATTCCATCATTGCCGGACAAACAATCGCCTATGTGCCTTTTATGCAACAAAGTTTTGGGCAATGACGCTATGAAACCATCTAAACTGCAAGATCATCTGAGAAGATGCCATCCTGATAACACAGAGAAAGATTTGAAATACTTTCAAACACTCAAAGATAAATTTCACTGGACAGAATGTTCGCTTCGCGTCACAAAGAAATGATGATGGTTTGCGGGCGTCTTACAATATCTCGTTACTTATAGCAAAATCTGGAAAACCGCGTACTATCGGAGAGAAGTTAATTTTGCCAGCCGTTGAAGAGGTTTTAAAAACTGTTTTACACAAACCTGCATCTGATATCATTAAAAGAATTCCCGTAAGCAACAATACTGTTGAAATGCGTATTGATGAAATGAGTTCTGATATTGAAAGCTTCTTATGTAATTATTTGCAAACGACCCATTTCTCTATACAACTGGACGAGTTAACTTTATCTGATAATGCAGCATTATTATTGGCATATGTTCGTTTTATTATGAATCAAGAAATCTACGAAGAACTGCTCTTCGCAAGAACTTTGATAACCGACACTAAAGGTGAATCAATATTTCATGTTTTGAAGGATTACTTCATTGAAAAAGCAATTCCTTTATCAAATACAATATCAGTAGCTACAGATGGAGCACCTGCCATGGTTGGACGTTATCGTGGATTTATAAGCTATTTAAAACAAAATGTGTCAGGGGTGTTAGCAATATATTGCGTCATCCATCGACAACATTTAGTTGCTAAAAATTTGATTAGGTATATTTACTGGATATCAGATAAAACTTCGAACTCCACATCCTTAGATAAAACCTTAAAAGCCTAGCGGCATTTTGCGATGACTCAAAGGAGAGGAAATTGACGCCAAAAAAGTATCTAGATTACCGTATTTCTAATAAGTATCGTACCTTTAATGGATTGATTCGGTGCACTTTTTTCGGACCTTATGCACTTCTTATGGCAATATTAGTAACAGAATTAAAAATGTTGGCCTTAAAATAGCATTTCGATGTTTTGTTCCAAGATTTTTTAGTCAAGACAATATCATTTATCGGGTAAAAGAAATTCGCATAACTGGGAATTTTAAGATCATCCGTACCTCAATTGCATCTTCAAGCGCCACAGAGTATGTGTTCTCACAATTTTTGAGATTCAAGTAATAAAAATAGGTACCTAAATGCACAACTTTGCCTCCAATTTAAATAACCCTGGATAGTGTCCAAATAACCATGGCCAACCAGATCTCTGGATGGGTCCAGATGTCATCCAGGTTCAATAACAAAACGGGCAACAGTCTAACATCTAGATTTTTATGATATGACAATCTGGCATCTCAAGATATAATACTTTCAAGTGGGTGATGAATATATTTTATAAACAAAAAATTGACAAAAAAGAGCCGACTCTCAGCTTTGAACCCAGAACACCTGTTCAACTGCCGTTTTCTCTCACCACTGGTCTACGCATATTTGTGGATTTTGAAGTTCAGAACTAGGAACGTAAGATGAGCATGTCCTATGGCCTGCTACATAATAGATAATCAATTGCCGAGATGGAGACGTTCGAAACTCTGATGGATTTTCTGCGGATGGATGCACAAACAGACGATCGATTGCGACGTTGCCATTTCCGCGTTCCAGTATTAAATCTACCACTTTTAAGTTACGCGCCCATAAGTGACGAGGAACAATCTGGAAAACTTGGGAAATGTGGATATTTGCATTTTTTGGATATAAAGTTTAGTAAGTATGATTATCGTCTGGAATTTTGACTTCTTAATGAAATTTTGAACAACTAAAAACGATCGTGAAAATTTCAGAATATCGCCAAACGTCAACCTTGAAGGAAAGAATTCATCTCTAAAACGGAAAAAGTTTCTTCGGATGTGGATCCGAAAAAATATAAAAGAGCTGGAGGCTAAATAATGATAAGTCGGTTTACCACAATATGAACTCGCAAAGATGTGGGTTCCTATAGGTAAACATATACTTTTCTATCGGCTCTAATGATAGGCCTAAAATACTAGATACGTACCTATGAACTGGCAATATTTTTCATTGCAGCTGCCCTGAATACCTTTGTAATTAGGTATTTACTAACATAGCTTCTTCTGTCTGCTGATTTCATTTTTAAACTCGCACTTTGGTTTTCACTTAAATTTCACAGATACACACTTAAACAACCGAAATACGGCTCACTATCGCGACAGGGATATTTTTAAAAGACAATTTAACCTAATTTAAAATAAATCGTAAAAAATTTCGTAAGAGTCAACATTAAAAAAATAATTGTACAGCTGTACTAAAGAGCGGGAGTTTTGTTCGAGTCATTGGACGTCGCCTTTCTATGAATTCCCTGAAATTGGAGGCATTGTCACATTTCCGTTTTTTGTTTTCTAACCAGAATTGGAAATCAACGAAATGTTTGTTTATGGGAATATTTTATAGCAGAAAAACGGAGTTTCTGGAAGTCGAACGAAATTACAAATTTAGCATCCTAGCGCCACCTAGTGAGTGAGAAGCGAATGTGACTGTTAGTGATGGGTTCTCAAGCTCGGAGATTCATGAATATCGAAATGATTCATTATTACATTTTTTCGCTTTGCAGGCTTTATTGGCCAGGAAGTGTTGATATTTAAAATCAAGGGGAAATATTGTAATAAAAAATGCGAGCAAAGGATAAATTAAATAGGAAGCTTCAAGTATCATTATTATCGCAAGTGAGAATCCCCTTTGTTTTGGGAGCCTCACCAATTTCTGATTACAATTAACGTTCAAAAATGGAGAAGTGATAAATATAAAAAACAAATTTTGTCCATCACTTCACACATAATGGAGGAAACTACTGTGACCGCAAACATTTTAGAATTTTTTGTAATCTTTGTGGGGTCCCAGTAGGTTAGTTACTTATTACTCCATTTTGGTAGGAAGATTTCGATTCAGATTGTTGTGAGTGCAATCCTCACATTAATGATATAATGGAGCTAAAAATTTTGATGCTTTTGTAAAGGTTATTTTTGACTTACATGTTTATAAAAATAATTAACTGACACATTTATATCCCGCATTTTCCACTTTTACGAGGGATGTCTTTTAAGTTTTGCATATGGAAATAAAACAACACGGTAGGTAGTGTTAAATGACTTTATTGTTTTTCGAAGTATTCTCCACGAAGATTAATACACATCTGCATGCGCTCGAACCAACTTTCGAAGCACTTATCACACTCGTTTGCTGGCAGATCCAAAACGGCGTTTTTGGTGACTGGAACCTTTGACCACGCAGTGTTTTTAATTTTCGGGAAAGTAAAGAAATCGTTGGAACTTAGAAACTAATTTTCTTACTCCTAATTCTTCATATAAAATTTTTTGAATTGAGGTCTTTGAGATCTTCAAGGACGCCTCAATCTCGCGATATGTCACATGTCTATTTTCAATGATGAGTTTGCGCACAGCATCGACGTTTTCCTGGGTGACTGCCGTTTTTGGTGCACCCACCCTGGAATCGTCGCTAAGGCCCGTATCGTCAATCGTCCCTACAATTGTAGGGCGCCTTTATGGCCTCCTTGATTGTCATAGTTTTCTACTTCTCCGTGTCAGCACTCTATTTTGAGGTTATGTCACAAACATCTATTTGCATCAAATTGTGCTTGCTTTTGAGTTATATCATGTTTTATCAGCCTGAAATTTCCTACAATTTAAAAAGAAAACATATCTTCACAATAGGAGAGCGCTGACGCTGACACGGGACAAATGTAATCTAGAAATTTTTGAAGGAGACAAAGAAGTATGACAATCAAGGAGGCCATAAACGCGCCCTACAATTGTAGGGACGACTGACGATACGGGCCTTAGACTTACCCGTCCGCTTTTGAATTCTCCATACCAACGGGAAATTGTCGACTGATGTAGCGCTTCGTTGCCGAAAACAGACAGTAACTCAACAAGGCATTCTTGTTGCGATAATTGTCTCTGAAAGTTGTAATAAATTATGGCGCGAAAATGTTCTCGGTTGAGTTCCATTTTTCTAATGACTTGGTGGCGCTTAAAAATTCACTGTAGTGAGAACACTGCACGTATTGTTGTGAAACTTTGAATTTAAGTTTACTAAAGAGTGAGGTTAAGATTCAGTTCTGACATTCGATCCGCGCGGCCTATGTTTCTATATGCAAAACTTAAAAGACATCCCTCATATGTATGGAAAATCTGGAAATAGGCGTGCAAATAATTATTTACTGTTTTATCAAATCATTCCCAGCTCAAAATGATTTTAATGTTTCTAGTCTGCCTCCAAAGACAGCACAAAGTCTGATAGCCTTGCTATTTCATAGAATAATGAATTTCCAAAAATCCAAATCCAAACTGTTATAATGTCAAGAACAGGAAGAATGCTACCTTCTAGCTATAAAAACTAAAGACTAAGCATTTGAGACTTTATAATTTAATATATGGCATAGAGATTTGCAAGAGATTGTACATCACATCTTTTCTTTCACATGCCTGTGCCCCAAATGTGCCACTGCCACCCCCCTGGGTTAAGGATAAACATCAAAACTAGTTCTTAAAACATTTATTATCATTAATTATAAGAAACCTCGAACAGAACTCTCAAATGATGGTTCTTAAACCATCCTCCTGAGAAGTTCGTTTATTTTGTCTTCTCTGTTTCCAAAATCACCACCTTCAACGTAATGGTTGGTCTTCTTTCTCCATCCTCCAGTAGGAGTGTTCAGTTTGAAGGGCCACAAGAAGTTGGAGGCATACTTGAACTTCGGACCAACCTAAGAAAAGAAATGTCTATATATAAAAGGCTAAACGGTGGAACAGGTTGTAGCTAAACCTTATCCTAAATAAAAGTTATTTTTCATTATTATTAACTTATTTAAGAGAAACCAGTAGCCAATAGCGTTGTTCAGGATACAGGTCACAAATTTTTACTTACAGTGAAGATTTCGTGGATCAAATCTTCAACACAAATGATGCCAGTTTTGCTCAGCCTATCTTCGATGATCTGGTTACTGGTGATCGCTACCCTCTGTCCATTTACCTTAGCAAAGCCTCTTTTGTAAATGAGTTCTCTGACAGATTTGAGGTTAGGGTAACCCCAAGTAATGTACGGTTCGCAAATCCTGAGCATGTTGATTGTGGCTTTGTTCAGTTTCACAAAGACACCATTGTTGATTTGCAAAAGTCTGAAGAGTTTAAGGACCTTGCGGACTTTAGGGGCCACCTTGTTGATACCTGAGGAGAAACATTATTTTTAATCAAAAATGACCGAAATCGCATAAACCATGGTAAAAAACATATATACGAAAAGTGGGGCCTCAGGCCACCAAATTTTGATGTTCGGAGGGATGCAAATTCGTAAACCCGAAAAACTGAGTGGAATTTCCTATTTACGCTTTACGCGAAACACTGTACCCCAAATAAGACTCGTAGATCAAAAAATTTTGCTCGAGTACTCACCTTTGATACGGATAACGAAGGCCAACTTGGCCTCCCCAGGGACGTAGAAGTTGCCCCTGTTTTTAGCCTGGCGAATAAGCCTGATCTCATCTCGCTCCTTCAACCGGTACTCTTTCACATACTGTTCGGCACGCTTGAAGATCTCTTTACGCTTCGCGACGTGCTCCGCCTTCTTTTTAATGTTCGATTGCAGTCTTTTGAGCCGACACAGATCGCGCCTCTTACGGTGCTTCAGGAAGAACTCCGGCACCGCCGGGAGCCCCTTTACGGTCTTGGTTTTCGCTTTTTGGGCAGTCGGGGCCATTTCACACACGTGTTTATGGAGATACGGAAAGGAAAAAGGAGGAACGTCAACAGTGTCAGCAGTCACTTGTCATAAGCTATAACGGCGGTAGAGATGAGAGGTTTTGTAAAGTGTCAGAAACGTCGTAAATCGATTTTTCTTAGACACTTGTATAGTTTTTGATACCATAGCAAATTAGATCCTAATGACGTATCCTTGGAGATAATTAACTCATTTTGCCAGGGACGATCTAACGCCAATGAATTTTCTTACACATTGTATAACAATGACTCAACGATGACGTTCTTGGAAAGCCTATTCCTAAGAATACGTTTTTTTCCTCATAATGTAGGATGTGAGTAATTGACTTTTGAATGTATTCTATTTGAATACAGCCAACTATTTCGGCATCCAATCTGAAAGATACTGGCACCATCTTTGGGGAAATAGCTGAACCAAACATTCTTTAGTTGTAGTTCTTGGCGGTTACGTAATCAACGCCATATGAAATAAGCAAACAGATTGAGTCTCCGTACCATGGGCGAAACGCTGCGCAGACTGTTCCTCAGCGCATTTGCTACTCTCTCTAGTACGCATGAAGTGGGTAACAGGGGGCCGCTGTTTTCATTCTCTTCCTGGAAATGCTCTTATAAATTTAGCATGAGCTGTCGGCCTTCTCCATTGATCGTATTTCCGGGCATTGTACAATTTTATATTGAAAATTGATAACAGGGCAACTCGAATTGCACGCTGATGTTAAGTAAGTTGTCACTCTGACAAATATGATCGGAGGGCACTTATACGTAACGACAAAGTTTTTGAGACTGACACACACAACTAAAAAACGTATTTCTTTGAACTTATCAAACAAACGTTCACACAGTAGGTTGCATGTTCAATAATAGATTTCTAATTTATGTTTGTGTTATGTTACTGACTCGTAGAGTACCTGTGAAAGTACATTTCAAGCAAAGAAACCGTTCCAGTCGATAGAGTATATAATGTTGAAGAGTGGAAGTCCTAGATGGAGTTTATGAATATCGAATAATGAAAACTATCGACTTCTCTATCCATCTCTAGTATATTTCTAATTTGACGTGAATTTAAATTTGGCGCCGTTATATTTTAGTTATATCCGGTAACATTACATTTTCTCTACGTTGGCAGCCCGAATAGTCTGCCATCTTTTACCGTTTCCGGCGACTGTCTTTTTCAGGTACGAAAGAAATATGACGGGCTTTAGTCAAAAGGTATTTTGTGTTTTTTACAATTATTGCACGTTTACTCCGCAAAAATTCATGCTTATGTGTTCTCCTGTTGGAATAAGTGTCCCTAAAGATGCAGTTTCATTTATAGGAACATCGTCCTGAGTTTTTCGGGCCTTCTAACCTTATTTACTGACGTACACGTGTGGCATGTGTTTAAACAGCCTCTTTTTGTTTTTTAGGCCATCATAATAGATGGAAGGGGCCATTTACTTGGCCGACTGGCTGCCGTCGTAGCGAAGACACTCCTAGAAGGCAACAGAATCGTTGTTGTTAGGTGTGAACAGTTGAATATTTCAGGAAACTTTTACAGGTAAGAGATCACATTTTCTCCGATTTTTTATATGTCGTCATAAATAATGCTGTATTTCATTCAATGCACATATCGAACCAAATTTCTTATGCAGATGTTACCTTGATTACATGTATTTCAATTCAATAAGATTATAGATTTTGTCATTGCTCACAAATGTGGTTGTTGTCGACATACAATGATTTCTCAATTAGTTCATTGCTAAGTAGCAACTATGTTTTTTGGTTTTATTTGCCACATTTTTTCTCAGAATGCTTCCTTGAAGTTAGATTTGAATTCTGGATATAAGCCACATGTCAGTAAATTCGTCATACAAATGTCACAATGTGAAAAACCCAAAAATTTTCTTAATACTTGATTAGTTTTGAATAGCATGCTAAAGCATTTTCAGAAGGCTTTGTTTTTAATGTGCATTTATGAATTACAAAATTGATGTATTATATTTCAAATCCATTCATATTTAATAAACCCATTTACCATATTTTCAAATCTCGTTCACTATATTTTTAAAACCTATTTACTGTTTTTAGAAAATGCATTTTTAAAGCACATCCAACATATTTAAAAATTGCATCCAGCAGCTTTTTAAAACATCACTCTTTCAAAAAATTATTGATCATATCTTCAAAAGCTTCTAATCAGATTTTTAAAATTGATCATCATTTTTTACAAACATTGTACATATGTCTAATAAGAATGCTTCAAGAGCATTAGTGGCTTAATAAAATGGCTTCAAGTAGATTGGCCTTACTTTTCATATGCAGTGACATCTAAAAGACACAGGTTTTTTGATAACCGGAAATTCACTATTTGGGTTTTTTATGGAAAAAAATTGCAATGGGCATGTCTGGGAACCCCATTTCTTTCTAAGTCTGGTGTAAAACTGCTTACTAATAACATTGGATAACTGATTATATTAGGAAGTTTTTACTGAAATCTGGCGTGTCCCATCTTTAATAATTTATTATTCATTTGTTCTGCTCTCTTTCGTGGTCTAGACAATTATTTATATGATTGGGAGACCAGATCATTAATCTATATTCCAACAGAAACACCAGAGGAGTCTATAATTTTTATCGAATTTCTATAAACAGCTCCTTAAAATTACATAACACAAAACCAAGAACTCCAGAAGCCTTAAGTACAATAGTGTTCATATGTGTTGAAACTTAGCTGTTCTTCAAAAAGTATACCAATATCTTTTTATGACATTGCTATATTCCAAATTGTTTTCTGTAGTGTAAGAAGAGTCCACCTTTTTATGTCTTTTGTAAAAACTAATGTGTTTACACTTATCGATATTTGACATCGTTCTATGATGATCACATAATCTTACCTACATTATTTGATATATAATGAAAGCCTTAAATTACAGTCTGAGCTCTAAAATGTCTGGTTTCTATAAAAAAAAATTAAATCAATTTGTAAGTGTCAATTCTTTTCAGAAACAAACTGAAGTACTTGTCTTTCTTGCGAAAACGTTGCAATGTTAACCCTGCGAGAGGCCCATTCCACTTCAGGGCTCCATCAAGGATATTCTGGAAGACTGTCAGGGGTAAGCATGAAAAAAATACATTATTTATTAATTATCAAAGATTATAAACCTATGCATCTTTATTTGACATGATTATAAATTCATCTTACCTACATTATTTGAAACATAATGAAAAGCAAAACTTAGTGTATGATCTCTAATAATAATTCAGGGTTTAAGCTTTATATTTTTGATATAGAAATTAATTTTCCTCATTTTTTTTTTTACAGGAATGTTGCCCCACAAAACAGAAAGAGGCAAGCAGGCTCTTCGTAGATTGAAGTCGTACGAAGGTATCCCACCTCCATATGATAGGAGGAAACGTGTCGTTGTGCCTGGAGCACTTAGGGTTATTTGCCTGAAACCAGGACGCAAGGTAAACATTTTTGGAATAAAATTCTTATGACAGCATTTCGTCAGATGAAATGACTACAACCGAGATTTGATTTACTTTTTTTTTCTTAAGATTCTGGATTATATGTGAATTTGATGGCGCAGCTCACAAGCTATTCCTTTCAAATCTAAAATTAAGCTTTTTCATCATTGAGGTCAAGATCTCATTTGGAAGTGAAATTTCCTCCTTTCTCCATTTTCAGTATAAAATTTTACTTGAGTCATGGTCACGTTTCGGTGATTTGAACAAATCTCACAACTGTGTCATCAAGCTTATTTGCTAAAGCACATTCTTTTCGATGTCTATATTTGACCTTGAAGGCCATGGCCAAGGTGATGTTCAGACGTAAAATTTGCTTTTTTCAATCTGAAAAGGGGAAGTTTGATTTGATAATATCCACTTTACCTTGACCTGACATTGAAGGTCGACGTCGAGGTCATTGTCAAGGTCACCGTTTTGTCCCCGTGAAACCCGGCGACTTTTGTTTTATAATTTTTTCTAGGATGCCCAGTTTACAAAATATTTATGTTGGGTGATTAAGATGGGACTTCATGTCATTGAGAAAATTCATGGCTTACTCAGATATCTGTAAAAAACTAAATTTTGATCAAATCATTTTTATTTTGTTCTGACATTTTAGGAAATATCAAAAAACTAATAAAACTTTTCCATTGCCACTTTTTCGGCACTACATGATGCTGTATTTAAATTTTCTGACGGATGTTTTGTTTTCTGAGAAACCATCAGCAACTTTATTTTTTCATATAGTCCAAAAAAGTGCACCCTGTATCTAACAGAATTTTTTCATACGTATTCAATGATGTAAAAGTTACATTTATTTTATTGGTTATACAAGGTGTCCCAGAAGTCGACGTCAAGCCGAAACTGGGTGATAGGCAAAGTCATAACAGCTATCAGAAAAATATTTAAAAAAAATTTATGTATGTGTTTTGAAAATTATGTCTTTGAAAAAGATATAGAAATTTCACATCCTACGGCAGTCTGTCAACTCCTGTTACTACAAATATTAACTTTTTTTGGATTTTATTTTTACAATGTAATGATGAATAATGCATCTTCAAACTGGTGTCTCAATCTCACTGCCAACTTTTCTCGTTCAGGAAAAATTGCCACTTATTTCCTAACAAAGTATTCCAAAGTAAAACTTTGCTCAACTTTAACTGGCTGTACTGGAAAAAAATGTACTGCGAGAGTTTGGCAAGTAACCTTAAAAGTTGGCGCATTTAATAACGATTCCAAAATGGTATAACACTTAGAAGATTACTCGTTAATTTATGCACAATTTTTATTTGAAGAAAAACTGATGAATATTTTTCAAAATTTCCTAATTAAACAGCGATTATGAAAACGCACAAGGACCCTTAAGGATAACTGTTTGCAACAGTGGGCGTCAAAATGCTGCTGATGATGATTTACCTTTACAGCAAATGCTCAAACTGTTTTCCTTCAGCCGCAATACACGCTCGACATCTTCTTAAAAAAGATCGGGTTATTAAACGAGCGAATCCACGGTTATTAACAAACTCAGCTGCTTCCAATAGTCTTTGCCGTAGCTCAGCTACATTTTGAATCGGCTTGAAATAGACTTTTTCTTTTACAGTTCCCCAGTAAAAAAATCTAAAGGATTCAAATCAGGTGACCGGGCTGGCCACGGTATTGTACCAGACCGCCCTATCCATCTGCCTGGAAAGTTTTGATCGAGATACTCTCCCACTGAGAGTGCATAGTGCGCTGGGCAGCCATCATGCTGAAACCACATGTCCCTGTAAATACTCAGTGGCACGTCCTCCAATAAATTTTCTAAATGATTTTGCAAAAAACCTAAATAAACCTCAGCAGTTAAAGTCTCTGGGAACTCAAACGGACCGATTATTTTACCATTTAAAATTCCTGTCCAATGCTTTATCTTGAACATATATACATAAAATTTTTTTAAATATTTTTCCGATAGCTGTTATGACTGCCTATCACCCGGTTTCGGCTTGACGTCGACTTCTGGGACACCCTGTATAATAAAACGCCAATAAATGTTCCATTATTTATTTTTGATACCTTTTAAAATAAAATCAGAAAAAAATAAAAACGATTTGGCCAAATTTTATTTTTCTCAGCAGCATGTAAATACGTTCGAAAGAACGAACCTTTTTTCTTTTTTTTTCCTCTACTTTTCTTTTTTTTATTCTCCTGATCTTTTCCCATTTTCTATTTTTTTTTATTCTTTTCTTTCCTTTTTTATCTCTTTTCTATCTCCTTTTCTTGTATCTTTTTTATCTCCTTTTTTGCCTCATTTTTCTCTTTTAGTTTCTCTGCTTTTTTCTTTGTTTTGCTTTTCGCGTTTTTTCTCCTTTTCTCTCTGTTCTATTTTTCCCCTCTCTCTTTTTGTATCTTCTATCTCTCTCTTCTCTCTTTGTATCTTCTCTTTTTTCTCTACCTTCTCCCTCTTTTTCCTCTTTCTCTCTCTCTCTCTCACATACATGTGTATACACGCGCAGAAAGTTTACGCGTACTACATTTCAGAGCCACGCCCTCCTTACCGACATTATCGGATTCATACGAATATGTCTTGCCATACCCGGTTCATTCTACTTGAATTCTACGGTGTTGGCGATTTATCTCTTACGAAGAAAATATTGATCGTGTTGAGGCATCGCAAATGACATTTTTCGTTTGTTTCAGTTCTGTCACGTCGGTAGACTGTCGCACGAAGTGGGCTGGAAGTACCAGACTGTGGTGCGTACGTTGGAGTCTAAACGTAAATATAAGTCAGTGTTGGCCATCCGCAAGAGGGACAAACTGAAGAAGATCACGAAAGCAGCGTCCGAAAAGGTGGCCAAGCAAACTAAGCCGTTCACTGCTATCATTAATTCTTACGGTTATAATTAAGGACGTTCAATAAAGAAAACATGTTTGACAGACGGTGCTTCATTTGACCAACCCTCTGAATTTACCCGTTGAACTATGAGATTTCGCAGGTTTCGCATAGATAAGAATAACAACATTTAATTAATATTCTATTCTTTTAAATCCGTTAGTGGTTTTTGGATTGACCGTTTTCGAAAAATGAGTATCTTCGATGCTTGAAAACTGCAATTAGAATGTTTGGGGTTACCAAGTATCCAACTGAAAGCTGAAGCATTCCTCTACAGGACTCGGAAACGTATTTTAAAAACTTGCAAACTTGATTTAAGAGAGCAGAAAAAAAATGCAAACGGACACTATAAGTCTGTCGTAAACTATACAGACCACCGTAAACTTGATTGTGTGACGCTCGCCTCACGAAGTCTTCTTGTTTTTACCATTGCATTAATGATAATTCAAATAAAACGCTTGATAGTTTCCTATCATTTATTGGTCGTTATATAGATATATCTGACAATAAATAAAAATCACAATTTGCTAACATTACAATATAGATTCTTGCATAATTCTGAAATACGTTTTAATTAGACTTTGTAAGAACTACATAACATTTATCTAGGCGAAAAATTCACTTTTGCTCGACATCTCGTACTCCAACTCCTCATTCTTGTACATGTCAATCATTTTTTGGATATCGTGCGACAACATTTCCAGCTGCTTGTCGTGCGTGATTTTCAGCTTTTCCTTCTCTCTGCTCTGCTTGATCTGCGCAGTTTTGTGTTCGTCGATGAAACGTTTCGTGTTGTTCTGCTGCTTTTCCTTCAATCTCCTTTCCTTATCCTTTTTGGTTTTCAGCGTTTTATCGTTCGCTACCTGCATCAGAAAAGGAAATAAGTAACACAGGTTGGGAAGATGAAATTGACAATTTTTAAAATCCCATAAATTTTGAAAGCATTGCAAATTTTGATAGTGTTGAAAATGTTGATCTTGGAAAATTTTGAGAATTTTATGCACTGCATAAAATTTGAAAATTATAAAAATTAAGTTCTTAAAATCTAGAAAATTTTGAGAATTATAAAAATTCAATATTTTAGATGTTGAAAATTTTGATTTTGAAATCTTGAGATTTTTGAAAATTTTGAGAATATTGGAAATCGAGAAAACTTTATAAATTGTGAAAATTTTAAAAATCATAAAAATCGAAAGTTTTGATAACCTTGAAAGTTTTGAGAATTTAAAAATTTTGGGTGTTTGGTTTTTGAAACTATGTTTTCGAATTTTGGAAATTTTGAAGATAGAACTTCAAAAATTTTTGAAACCATGAAAACATTGAATGCATTGCAAGATTTGAAGATTGAAAACTACGATCTTAGAAATTTTGAGAATCCTATAGATTGCAAACATTTTGGAAATGATAAAAATAGAGTTTTGAAAATTGAGGCTGTGTCATCCAGACATCCAGATTTTTCAAAATTCTCAAGATTTTCAGAATTTTCAATTTCGAAAATTGAACATATTGAAAACTGATAATTTTAAAAATTAGAATTGTATAAATTTTGAAAATATAAAAATTGAATATTTTGGAAATTGAAAATTTCGAGAATATCGGAAATCGTGAAAATATACAATTATACATTGTAAAATTTGAAAGTTCTGAGAATTTAAAAATTTTGGGTGTTTTTTAAACTATATTTTCGAAAGATTAAACAAGAATTCAATTTTGTCGAAATTTTAAAAATAGAACTTTGAAAATTTTTAAATAAACGAAAATTTTGAAAACGTTGAATATATTGCAAGATTTGAAGATTAAAAACTTTGGTGTTGAAAATTTTGATCTTGAAAATTTTGAGAATTTATAGATTGCAAACATTTTGAAAATTACAAACATGGAGAGTTTTGAAAAATGAGGCTGTGTCATCACGGGTTTAGAGATTTTTCAAAATTCTCAAGATTTTCTGAATATTCAATATCGAAAATATTGAAAACTGTGAATTTTAAAAATTATAAAAATAGAATATTTTGGAAATTGAAAATTTTCAACAACCTTAGAAATCTTGGGATTTTTGTAAATGGCGAAAACTTTGAGAATCCTACAGATTGCAAACATTTTGGAAATGATAAAAATCGAGTTTTGAAAACTGATCCACAAAAATTTTGAGAATTTTATGCATTACATAAAATTAGAAAATTATAAAAATGGAGAGTTTTTAAAATTGTGGCTGCCATCACCTGTTTTCAGATTTTTCAAATTCGAAAATCTTGAGAATTATAAAAATTGAATATTTTTGAAGTTGAAAATTTTGATAATCTTGAAAGTCTTGAGATTTTTGAGAATATTGGAAATCGTGAAAACTTTATAAACCGTGAAAATTTTAAAAATCATAAAAACCGAACGTTTTGATAATCAGAAAGTTTTGAGAATTTAAAAATTTTGAGTGTTTGGTTTTTGAAACTATATTTTCGAATTTTGGAAATTTTGAAAACATAAATTTGTGAAATCATGAATTTGGAAATTCCGAAAATTTTGAGAATCCTATAGATTGCAAACATTTTGAAAATTATAAAAATCGAGTTTTGAAAATTGAGGCTGTCATCCAGATTTTTCAAAATTCTAAAGATTTTCAGAATTTTAAATTTTGAAAACACAACATAAAAAACGTATAATTTCACAGATAAAAATTGTATAAATTTTAAAAATTATAAAAATTGAATATTTTGGAAATTTAAAATTTTGATCTTCTTGAAAATTGTGAAAATTTCGAGAATATCGGAAATCGTAAAAATATACGACTACAATCATAAATTGTAAAAAGTTGAAAGTTCTGAGACTTTAATAATTTTGGGTGTTTGGTTTTTGAAACTATATTTTTGAGGGATTAAACAAGAAATCAATTTTGTTCAAAATTTTCGAAATTTTAAAAACAGAAATTTTGAAAACGTTGAATATATTGCAAGATTTGAAGATTGAAAACTTTGATGGTGTTGAACATTTTGATCTTGGAAAATTTTTAAAATCTTGAAAATTTTGAGAATATTATAGATTGCAAAAATTTTGAAAATTACAAAAATTGAGTTTAGAAAAATCACGGGTTTCCAGATTTTTCAAAATTCTCAAGATTTTCAATTTCGAAAATTTTGAAAACCTCAAAAATTTTGAAAAACACATTGAAAACTGAAAATTTTGAAAATTATAAAAATAGAATATTTTGGAAATTGAAAATTTATTTTGAAAACGTTGAATATATTGCAAGATTTGAAGATTGAAAACTTTGATGGTGTTGAACATTTTGATCTTGGAAAATCTTGAAAATTTTGAGAATTTTATAATTGCAAAACTTTTGAAAATTACAAAAATTGAGGTTTGAAAAATCACGGGTTTCCAGATTTTTCAAAATTCTCAAGATTTTCAATTTCGAAAATTTTTAAAATCTCAAAAATGTTGAAAACACTAAACATATTGAAAACTGAAAATTTTGAAAATTATAAAAATAGAATATTTTGGAAATTGAAAATTTTGATCTTGAAAATCTTTTAAATCTTGAAAATAGCGAAAATTTTGAGAATATTGGAAATCGTGAAGATTTTATAACTTGTGAAAGTTTTAAAAATTGTATAAATCGAAAGTTTTGCTAATTTTTAATGTTTTGAGAAAAATGTTGGGTCTTTGATTTTTGAAACTATATTTTCAAAGGGTTAAACAAGAATTCAATTTGTTCAAAATTGTCGAAATTTTAAAAAAGAAATTTTGAAAACGTTGAATATATTGCAAGATTTGAAGATTGAAAACTTTGATGGTGTTGAACATTTTGATCTTGGAAAATCTTGAAAATTTTGAGAATTTTATAATTGCAAAACTTTTGAAAATTACAAAAATTGAGGTTTGAAAAATCAAGGGTTTCCAGATTTTTCAAAATTCTCAAAATTTTCAATTTCGAAAATTTTTAAAATCTCAAAAATGTTGAAAACACTAAACATATTGAAAACTGAAAATTTCGAAAATTATAAAATAGAATATTTTGGAAATTGAAAATTTTGATCTTGAAAATAGCGAAAATTTTGAGAATATTGGAAATCGTGAAGATTTTATAACTTGTGAAAGTTTTAAAAATAGTATAAATCGAAAGTTTTGCTAATTTTTAATGTTTTGAGAAAAATGTTGGGTCTTTGATTTTTGAAACTATATTTTCAAAGGTCTAAACATGCATTTAATTTTGTTGTCTCCTCGCCTGGTAATCCGTTGCTTGACGCAACGAAATGTTGCCGTGCGATTCCGCTTGCTGGTAAAACGGGCCTGAATACACTTACATACCTCCTTAGCAGTTTCCACAGAGGTCTTTGCCTGTTGACTGTTCAATTCCTTCATGTCCCTGTCGTGTTTCGCTTCGAGCTGTCGCATCTGCGCGGCTTGCAGCAGCTCCATGTGCTTCCTGAGCACGTCCCTTTGGTCGTCGAGCTGCTGACGTAGGAACTCCCATTCTTGCTTTCTGTGTCGCTCCATCAGCGAGCTCCATTCCAACGTTTGCTCGGTGACCAGCTTACGGACAGCCGGATCGTTCACCAGCTCGTTTTTGCTAAATAAGGACAAATTGAAAATTAAAGCGCACATTTATAGTCGACTTAAATTTTTTTGGAAATTATAAGAATTGAAAGTTTTGGTAATTAAAAAATTTGATTGATTAAGCTTTTCAAAATTTTGAGGATATTGAAAATTTGTTATATAAAGTGGAAATTTAACATTTGTATTTCTCAGGAAGCTGTAACAGTTCTCCTCACGGGTTCTCAGATTTTTCAAAATTCAGAATTTCCCATTTTGGAAATAGAAAATTTGGAAAATTTGAACATATATTGAAAACTGAAAATTTTAAAAATCTTGCGAGTCTTTGAAAATTACGAAAGTTTTGAGCATTAAGAAAATTATAAAATGTTATTGTAAATTTTTGAATCTTGAACATTTTTAAATCCACGAATTTTTTAAAATTACGAAAATTCTGAAAATCGTGAAAATTTTATAAATTGCTGATGTTTCGGAGATTATAAAAAAAATTTTAATATCTCGGAATTTTTTAATACTACGAAAATTTTGAGATTAATATTAATCTTAAAAATTCAACTAATGTAAAAGTTTTGATAAACTTTATGGTTCTGAAAATTTTTGTTGCAAACTTTGAGAAATTTAAATTATTTGAAATCTTGGAATTTATGAATATTACGAAAATTTTGAGAATTCTGAAAATCGTGAAAATTTTATAAATTGTAAAATTTTTAAGAACCATAAAAATTGCAAGTTTTGAAAATCTTGAAAGTTTTGAGATATTGAAAAATTCAAATTTCAAAAATTTTGAGCTTACTGGAAATCTTGTATATGAGCTGAAACATTTTTATTTCACAGAAGAATTATCAATTTCAAAAATGTTGAAAATCTGGGAAACTGAAATCATGAAAATTTTTAATATCCCAAAAAATTTTGGAAACTGAAACTTTAAAGTGGTATTTTGAACTTTGAAATTTTTTTATATTTTGGAATTTGAAATTTACAAAAAAAAATCTGTATTAACCTGTATTTTCTTGTATGTTAACTCGGAATACTTGCTAAAAGAAAACAAAAACGGTTCAACCTCTTAAGAAGTACGATACCACTGGCACTCACACATACACAAATTAAACTTACAATACTCCTTTTTTGTTGAAAACTCACTTTTTGCCTTTCACCAATTTATCAATAGCAGCGCACTGAGATTTCTGCACAGCCATTTTCTCCTTTGCCTGTCTCTTTTTCAAAGAATCAAACTCTTTCTGCTGCTTCTTGGTCGTCTTTTGGAATGACTTGTCTTGCTTTATGGTCTCGATGGTTATCGGGTCAAACACTAATATATAAAAAAAATCAGGTTAAAATTTCCGGTCACAAGCAACAATAACAGAACTCACCTAATTTCACTTCCTCTTTCTTTTCCTTCTTTTCAGCCGTTGGTTTGTCCGCTGTTACCTGAAAAATTAATGTTTCATACATCATCCTGTACAAAAACACTGATTAATAGTCCGAGGTATTGAAAATTTTTAGAATTTTTAATATCTTGAAAATTTAATGAATTGTAAGAATACTGAAATTTATAAAAATGAAATGAAAGTTTTGGAAATTGAAACTTTGATTATCTTGAAAGTTAAGAGAATTTTGAAAATTAAGGTTTTAAAAACTTTAATGTTGAAAATGATGAAAATGTTATTCAAAATTTTGACCTTTGAGAAGCTGGAAAATATTTGAAATCCTGAAATGTTTTGATAATTGCGGAAATTTTGAAAATTCTGAAAACCGTGGATATTTTAATAATCATAAAAATGAAAATTATAAATATTTAAAGTTCTGATAATGTTGATAGCTTTGAGAATTAAGTTTTGCAAAATTTTGAGGATCTGGAAAATATGGCATACGAAGTGGACATTTAAAGCTTTGGAAATCTCGAAAACGACGAACTTTGTAAATTTTTGAAATCATGCGAATTTTTAATATCCCCAAAAGTTTGAAAACACTAAAAAAATGAGATTAAAAATTTGAGAGCTGAAAATTTTGATATTGTAAGAACTTTGAAAATTTTGAAAAGTGGTATTGGAAATTTTCAGAATTTTTAAAATCCTCGAATTTTTTAAAATTACGAAAATATAAATTTTGAACATAGTAAAAATTTTATGAATTATAAAAATTACGACAATTATAAAAAGTTTTGAAAATATGTAATTTTGAAAACTTAAAATTTTAAAAATATTAGATGTTTTCAAAGTTTTGAGACTTTGAAAAGACAAGATTTTCAAAATTATTAGTATATAAACTGAAAATTTAATATTTTTACTTCACAGGAGGCTGTAGCACTTTTTCAGATTTTTCACAATTCTCAAGATTCACATTGCGAAAATTTTGGAAATATCAAAAATTTTGAAAACAACATATTTTAAATTGAAAATTTTAAAAATGTTGAACTTTGAAGATTTTAAATTGTAATAAAAAATTAATTTTAGAAGATTTTTAAACTCTTGGAATTTTTGAAAATTTAGATAAATCTGAGTATTTTGTCATTGTATAAATTTTAAAAATTTTGAAAATTGAAAGCTTTGGAAGTTGACAATTTTGATAACCTTGAAAGTTTTGAGAATTTTGAAAATTAATATCAAAATTTTGATAGTTGAAAATTATGAAAATTTTGAGAATCTTGAAAATAATTGAAAGTTTTAAGAATCCTTGAAATCGTGAAAATTTTATAAATAGTAAGAATTTTAAAAATTGAAAGTTTTGTGATTTTGAAATATCTGAAGATTTCCAAAATTTTGAGGATATCGAACACATGTATATATGAAGTAGAGATTTAAAGTATTGGAAATCTCGAAAACTGCGGACGTTGAATTTTTAAAATCATGAACAGTTTTAAAATTACGAAAATTTTGAAAACGAATACGAATATTGCAAAATTTGAAAACTGAAAATTTTGATAGTGAAACCTTGGTATTGGAAATTTACATCACGCAACCCACTTCCGACGGGGTATACCGGCCATCGACTACCTGGGTAGTTATAGTACAGGACCATTTTAAAATCTGCTTAAAAAATATTTTGATTGTTTTTTCGCATAATCTCATTAAAAAAAAAATTAATCTTCGTGTTGCCAGACCTAAAATTGCGTCAAAAATTGTTTTTAAAATTCGTTGAGGTTGTGGAAAAAAATTTATCAGAATATTTTTCGGGGCAGGTGCGAAAATACTTCCTGGACTATTACCGCGGGTAATGAATGGCAGGTAGCATATCAGCCTCCGGCATAAAAAGTCTCAGAGATATCAGAATCTGGTTTCTGGGTAAAAAACTAATCGGTCTGTATTATTCATGCTGTTGAAAACGATCTTACCTCAATCCCCATAGAGTTCATCTGCTCGGTCTGTTTCTGTTGGGCCCCCATGAAGCCTCTGGGGTCGCTCAGAGCAGCCATGAAATCCTCGAAACCATCCGGAACATATATTTTCAGTTCAATATTGCAAAATAACATCGGCAAGGACATCGGAAAGTTTGCTTCGGTCCTGAGCGAGATGTGACGGTAACCGGCCTTAATAAAAAAAAAATACGGAAGTATGTTTTCTCCTGCAGTACGAAGTCAAAAAAAAACCAAGTAAAACAAAGTTGTTTTTTACCTGGAGGCCGTCCAGAGGCAAGATTCTCTGTCCCAACAATTTTCCGTTTTCATCGTAAACTCCGAATCGGAGCACAGCCAAATCAGGCAGAACCACTTTTCTGAAGAGGAACGGTTCCTCATTGTACACCGGATTTAAACCATTTGCGGGCACCATTCTGGTCCGGAACTCTTTTCTTATGGTATCAGTTGGCAAGCCGTACATGTCTACTTCCACGTAAGTTCCTACCTGTAAATGGAGCAAAATTTCCTATGTTAGTCACAAGGACTCAAATCAGGCGAATACGGAGGCTCAGGAGCCACAGGAGCCACTCGTTTATTAACATTGTTTGATAAGGAGCTTATCGTGATGAATCACCCAGTTGTTCTTGATCTGATTAACGGTGGATTGAGTCAAATTTAACTCTTCCTGAACGCACAAGATCTCGGATTCTGTCGATATTTTCGTCGGTTCTTAAAGACGAAGGCCTTGCGCTTCGTAGTTCATCTTCAACCGACTGTCTTCTTTCTAAAAATGACTTGAGCCACCGAAAAACCTGAGCTCTTGACAAAACACTATCTCCATAGGCCTGCTGAAGTTCAGCAAGAGTTTCCGTTGCACTGTGCCCAAGCCTGAAGCAAAACCTGATAGCACACCGTTGCTCGAAATGTTCAGATCGCAATACAAAAACTGTTTCACAAAAAAAATTTGCTACGGACCACCAGATGACTCGAGCGAGTTCAAACTTGTACTGAACGCGGATCACATGTTCCTTTGTCTCCTCTCCAAGCCCGGCGGCTCCGGTGTTGCCAGATCGAACGTTACGTTGCCTTAATTCACAGACCTCTTATGAAATGTTTTTTATACAATAAAGCACGTATTTTTTCATATCTATCTTACCTTTTTATCTGACAAGAACTGCCCGGCGATGATCTGCACGGCGCACTGGGCGGCGATCACTCCGTCTACCGGGCACTCGGCGAACGGATCGAAAATCCGGTCGTGTCTCCTCATGAAATCCGGTTTCAACAGGTATCCGCAGTTGCCGTTGTATTCGAACTTTCCTTGGTTCAGTTGCATCGGAAGATCGGAAGTTTGGAAGTTCAGCGAGACCATCTGGCAACCAGCGTTCCAGAAGACCTGCAACGGGGGACCGCGGACGTTGTCATCGAAAGAAATTTGGAGGATTTTAGTTGATATGCCAAAAATGGCATGTCGTTCTTTTAACCTGCTATAACTTGAGAATGTGCGCTCGGATTTTGATGAAATTTTCACACAATGTTACTACTATGCCAAGGATGTAATAGCTTATACTTGACGTTTTTGTTAGTTTGCTGAAGATTTATTTAGTATAATATTCATTTACACATTTTTTGAATCAATTTTCTGTAATTTTATATTCTTGTCTATTAAAATTACATCGCTATGCATTTTGAGTATTCATAAAGTGATTTTTTAATTTCACCTCAAATATTTTTAGATTCGAACATTGTTTAATATACATTATAAATACTCTCCTAGTATCTTTTGGAATAGAGATTTGCTAGTTATGCAACTATGGCAATTTTGCAGATGCTTCTAGTTTCGTAGTTAATTTGTTTGTTTGTTTCAGATTTATACAGCATTAATGCTACAATGTCCATAATATCGAAAATATATTATGTCTTCAAGACTACATATTTTTATTCAAAATTTCACTACTACGAATTCTGGTTTTCCATGAGATGTTTTTTCAATTTCCCTTTGAACATTTTCAAACTGACACACATCTTGATATCATTACTTAATTTATTAAATTCGTACAATCCCTTTTGAAATACTGACTTGCTCGTTATACTGCTACTGCAGTTTTGTAAATGAAAGTCTATACTTCCTTTATTAGAATAATTGTGGCACTCATTGTTCAATACAATAAAATATTCTAAGTGATTTGGTAGATGATTTTTTAACTTGAATATGAACATGAAAACCAAGTTGGCTATGAAATTTTTGTTCTTTCAGCACAAAATTTATTCTAGTATATTTATTTTTATTTAAGATGATTCTCATAGCTTTATTTTGTAATATTTGTAATTTTGAACATACAGTTTAATTTGCAGTGAACAAAATAGTCGAACAATATAACAAATGAGGAAGAATGATAGTGTTGTTCACATTTTTTTAGAATAAACGGCTATGCGAAATTCTATAAAAATAATTTATTTTCTTGGATATTTTTGAAATAATATATTCATAGTGCCCTTCAAATGTTACTGTAAACTTTTTTTCATCCTATTTAATTTTGTGAACTTTTCTAAATGCGCTGGTAATGAATTATTTTCTAATTTGAACACCAAATAACATAAATTTTTTTACATTCAACCACTGTACTTCCTCTAACATAGCTTTATTTTGTAGAATTTGTAATTTTGAGAATGTTTTAATTTGGTGGTCGAACAATATAAAAAATGGGGAAGAATTATAGTGTTATACACAATCACAATTTTTTTGGGATACATACGGAGATTACGGGAAACTCTATAGAAGCAATTCATATTTTTTTGATATTTTTGGAATAATATATTCATAACAATCAATCAAACCCCAATGTTTCAACCCCTAACAAAAATTTACAAAACGGCGGTTATAAAATTAACATCTCAAATAACAATACATAATATCTCAGTTACGATTTTTTTCGCGATAACAATATTTCTTCGCCAGTTTTTGCAGAGGAAGTAAAAATGAATCAAAGTTTATGTATTGCCTAAACAAACACATAAAAAGCAATATTTAAGAAAATGAGATTATCGAAACAAAAATTAACTAATTTGGGTGTAGGATTTTACCTGTGGCATGTAATTGGAAGAATTGGCTCTAGCTCCACTGGGATATATCCGAGACATCTGTCTTTTGTTGTAATTGACGAATTCTATAGCCGAAGTCTTCAGATAATTCAACCCCGCTGGCTCGGAAAAGCTTGACATGTTGTGGTGAATGTTCTTTTCTGAAAACCAAATTTAAACGCTGTATCCTCGCAGCATTCTTGAAACCCCCAATTTTGGAGACACTTTAAACTAAAATTGAATAAATATATACCAAAAGTCGAAGCGCTTGATTATAAGTACTTTTGTTGTCGTTTTGGGATCAAAAACTCAGAAAATAAATTATAGTTTAAAAAAACGCGCTTTTTATATAAAACTGAACTAAAAAGTAGATAATAAGATATTATTAATCCAATTATAAAAAAGCGAATGCTGTAAATTAACCGTATTTTCATAATGCCAATTTTTTTAAATAGTAACAAAGTACCAATTCTAAAACTATGAAAATCAAAGAGAACATAAGGCGTCCGATAATTTATTGTAGAAATGACTGACGTTACGGCCCGAAATTTCGGAATTTAAAAAACATACCAAACACCGAAGCTTTTGATTATAAATACGTTTTGAGTTTAAAAACTCAAAAAATAATTTATAGTTTAAAAAACGCGCTTTTATATAAAATTGAACTAAAAAGTAGAAAATAAGATATTATTAATTCAATTATAAAAAAGCGAATGCTGTAAATTAACCGTATTTTCATAATGCCAATTTTTTTTAAATAGTAACAAACTACCAATTTTAAAACTATGAAAATCAAAGAGAACATAAGGCTTCCGATAATTTATTGTAGAAACGACTGACGATACGGCCCGAAATTTCGAAATTTAAAAAATATAACAAAAATCGAACCTCTTGATTATAAATACGTTTTGAGATTAAAAACTCAAAAAATAATTTGTAGTTTAAAAAACACACTTATAAATAAGATATTAAAAATTCAATTACAAAAAGGCATGGGATGCAATTAATCATATTTTCAAAACTAATTTTGTAAATATCAACTAAAAAAATGATTTTAACATTTGATATCAAGCGCACCAGACGCTTTTTGCTATAATTGAATTTTTAATATCTTATTTTGTACTTTCTAGTTAAATTTGCTTTCATAGCTAGTTTTTTATTTTTTTATTATTTATTGTGAGGTTATGTTTTCTTTTTGAATTCAAAGAAATTTCAGGCTGATAAAACGCAATTTTTATTAGCCTCATATTTCTAAAGATTCAAAAAGAAAACATAACCTCACAATAGGAGAGCGCTGACGCTGACACGGAACAGTAGAAATCTAGAAATACCTCCGCCTTTCTGAAAGAGAGAAAAAACTATCGAAATCAAAGAGGTCACAATTGTAAAAGTTGAAAAGTATAAATACTTTTGGTGTCGCTTTGAATACAAAAACTCAGAAAACATAGTTTAAAAAAACACCCAAATTGAACTAAAAAGTAGAAAACAAGATATTATAAATTAAATTATGAAAAAGTGTGTGCTGCAATTAACGATATTTTCATAATTCCAATTTAGTAAATAACAACAAAAAAATAATATCAAGCACCCCACGTTTTTTTACTATAATTGAATCTTAATTTTTTACTTTTCAGTTCAATTTGTCATTTAAGCATGTTTTTTCGTTTTTTAAACTATAATTTATCGCTGATATTTTAAAATAACGATATAAATGAATTGTCGGCACCACCAAAGTAATACACGTACCTTCTGCGACGTCAAATCCTTGAAATTTGACAGGTTGCGCATAGTTGACCATAGAACTGAGCCATGGATGAACGTTTGTTGTGGACCCCGTGTAATTCGCCGCGACCGCCGCTTCTCCCTCAGCGCCCTCTATCGCGGCTGGATTCTTGAAATAAAGAAAAATCGCAGATCGATAGGGCCCATAACCTCAAAAACGTTTTTTTTTCGAAAATAATTTTTCACGAGCGCAATTTTGCTCAAAAAAAAAAATTAAAAAATTACCGATGCTGCATTGTTATATGCACAGAACCATGATTTTTATAGAGTTGTGAAACGTTTAGGTTCGAGAAAATAAAATATATTTTTTTCCAACATTTCGTAAATTCAAAAATCGGCGCTTTCTTGCGTTCTTTTCAGATCCACTAACAAAATTATTATCGGGGTTTTGGACACCTTTGGAGAGAATTTTCATATGAATTTTCGAATTTCTGTTAAACATGGACACATGAAACTTGCATCTCTAACAATTTTCACTGTCCATGAAATGTTCCTTAAATTTTCTTTTAAACATCTTTAAATTACAAGTAGATTTTATATAATCTTTTAATTCCATCTAAATAGGTTTGTAGATTTTTTAATAAAAAAGCGAAAATTCAAGTGAATAGACCATCATTTGTCATTAATATATAAAATAAATAGTAGTGCACCTAGTTTACTACCTTGTGGTACACCCACAGAAATATTTTTTTAGCTTGATAATCTAGATACAATTTTGGTCTTTTGAATTCTGTCCATCTAAGTAGATTTGTAGATTTTTTAATAAAAAAAAAACGAAAATTCAAGTGAATAGACCATGATTTGACATTAATGTATAAAATAAATAGTAGTGGACCTAATTTACTACCTTGTGGTACACCCACACAAAATTCAAGTGATTAGACCATGAGATAAAAATAAAAAAAACGAAAATTCAAGTGAATAGACCATGATTTGTCATTAATGTATAAAATAAATAGCAGTGGACCTAGTTTACTACCTTGCGGTACACCCACAGAAATATTTTTGAGTTTGATAATCTACATTCTACCTCGTTTTTTTGACTTGTCAACTAAGTAGTTTTGTCGATTTTTCGAGAATTCAAATTGATAGAACGTTATTTTTTCTCCACTTACCTCGACTGAGGCGTCAGGTGGAATCGGCCTGTCAGCACTGGCGTTAGCATCCTCTTTTTCCTCGTCCTCTATCACAAATTGACCCTGTCTGAACAGCTCCAGTTCCTGCTTCTCCACTTCGGGCTTCAACCTTTTGTTTTTTATCAAAATCTTTCGTTTCAAGGCACACGGAGGAGGCAGTGGAGCGCCGGGTTCCAACGGGTAATCTTCCAGCGATTCCTTCAGCAGCAGATCACCTGAAAATATCGAAAAAATGAAGTCGAGTAGATCGACTTAGCAATCTTTATATCACGAATCCAAGCTCTTTTTAGGTGAACAGCTGATCAGCAAGTGACATATCTGTACGCAAAATTAGCAATAATAAATCGGAAAAGTCAGAGCCGTAATCAGAGATATTCTTCACATATCTAGATACCTTTAGTGACTGTGAATTTTGGGAAAATAATTATCTGTTTTAGGAGCCTCACCGAAGATTTCATCACAGTATTTGGCAAGCTTATGCTGCTGCGTCTTGCAGCAATGGTTCTCGAAAGACAGGATGACGGGGTAGTCAGAAGTGACAAACGCAGTGTCTCTGATCGCATGGATGACGTCTTTGAACAGGATGTCGGTGCACATGGCTCGACCGTGCGTAATTATTGGTTCTTCGTCTTCCCCTTTACCTATAACGAAGAAAAAAATGGCGTCACGTAGATTGACTTTGTATGTAGTTCACGTGCAATTTTTTCATCAATCGTTATAGGACAACAAACTAAGAGAAGATATCTCAGAACTGAGATATAACAAAAATCCAAGTGAGAATCTCTCAAAAAAGATTCTAAACGATTGTTTCTATATAATTGGAGAGGAATTATTATTATTGGTGAATCAAAATATCAAAAAAATATCCAGAAACAGCGATAGTATTTTTAGATTTCAAAGGGGCATTTGAGACAATAGATAGGGAAAAATTATTAATTAAATTGCATCACTATTATTTTAAACGATCAGTATTGAACATGTTACAAAATCATTTAGTAAATAGAAGTCAAAAAACTAAAGTTGGGAATATTTTGTCAAGCGTTCAAAATATATCAGCAGGGGTGCCACATGGTAGTAAATTAGGGCCGTTACTATTTCTTATTTATATAAATGATATCTGTGACATTTTAGAACACTGCAAAATTAAAGTAACTGCGGACGATACATTGATATGTAGCTCATAAACAAAGTTATGAATTGGTTAAATGTTAATATACTCATATCAAACACTAATAAAACAAAATATGTGTCATTAGGGAAACATTTAGGTGACAATACGATTAGGCTCATAATAAATGTTGAAAAAATTGAAGTAGTCGAATCATTTGAATGCCTGGGTATATATGTGGATAGTAAAGTACTGTTTCACAAGCATTACGAATACATTATTTCAAAAATATCAAAAAAGATAAATTACTCCTATAGAGTTTTTTCCCCATCTTTTATATTGTTCAACCATCTTGTTTACAGCAAATGAAGACATATTTTCAAAATAACAAATTCTACAAAATAAAGCTATGAGAATCATTTTAAATAAAAACAAATATGCTAGTGAGTTACAACATTTTCATATAAATTAAAAAGTCATTTATTACCACGACATTTATAAAACGAAATTAAATAATCACTATCATAACTATGAAACTAGATGTATACTAAGTGACATATAAATCCGAACACCCAGTTTAAATGGTTTTATTTTAAAAGTTGGTGAATGTATTTATCTTACTGTAAATAACAAGTGATAAAATTTTCAGCCTTATCAGTTGGACATTTCGGTTTTTATACTGCTTTTTTTTAATTCACTAACGCTCTAAAAATGAATATTTCAGCCGCAGTAAAGAATCAACGTTGGCGGATTTTGGTTCTTGACATCCTTTACGATCGGTTACGATGCCTAGAATACGGAGACCTGTAGGATTTCGTCAACTTAGTGAGTTTGATAGGGGCCGTATAGTGGGACTTCGGGAAGCTGGACTTTCTTTTCGGGCAATTGCAGTTAGAGTGCAAAGAAGTGTAGACACTGTGGTTAGGTGTTGTCAGGCATGGCTTCGAGAAGGCCGTACGCAAAGAGCAAGGGGCACTGGACGCCGCCGTAGAACAACAGACCGTGAAGATCGCCGCGTAAGATTATTGGCCTTAAGGGACCGTTTCTCCACTACCATGTCCATTGCAAATGAATGGTTTGCAGAACACGGAAGACCTATTGGCATGCGAAGTGTTTACCGACGAATGAGAAGTTTTGGCTTGTTTTCATACCGGCCACACTGGGTCCTCCCTTTAACTCGAGAACACCGACGTAATCGCCTTGAGTGGTGCAGACAACGGTCACTCTGGGATCAGGAATGGAACAGTATTGCCTTTAGTGATGAGTCTCGATTTTGTTTAGGCATGCACGATGGTCGTGCCAGGGTTAGAAGGCGACGTGGTGAAAGGAGGAATCCACAGTTTTTTGTTGAAAGACATGTTCATCACACTGTTGGAGTTATGGTTTGGGGTGCTATAGCTTATGGTTCCAGGTCACCTTTAATCTTCATCAGAGGTAACATGAAAGCGCAGCGTTATATCCACGAAGTTCTAGAACCCCATCTTTTACCCTATCTTGACACCCTGGCAGATCCAACTTTCCAACAAGATAATGCCCGACCACATGTTGCAAGAGTCACAATAGACTTCTTTCAACATAATGATGTCACATTGTTACCATGGCCACCAAGATCTCCCGACTTATCCCCAATTGAGCACGTGTGGGATATGATGGGTAGGAGATTGCTCAATTTGCAACGTCCTCCTCAGATTCTACAAGCACTTCGAGAGGAGTTGGTGGTTGCCTGGAATGAGATACCACAGGAGGACATTGACCACCTGATCAGAAGCATGCCTAGGCGCGTTGGAGAATGCGTAGCACATCAGGGTGCATCTACACATTATTAAAGGTCAAAGGGCTTTAAAGCAGTGCAATCATTTTGAAATTTTTCTCATTTACTTATTATGCTTCATTAAGTACTTATACAAAATTTTATTGAAATAAAAGCATTTAAACTGGGTGTTCGGATTTATATGTCACTTAGTATATTATAAAAAATGGAGTATTTGAAATTAATAGACTGAATAATGATATTAAACAATGCTTGAACTTAAAAAAGGTGAAATTAAAAAAATCACTTCATGAATAATCAAAATGCATAGTGATGTAATTTTAATAGACAAGAATGTAAAATTACAGAAAACGGATTAAAAAAAATGTGTGAACGAATAATTGTATAAAATTGTCATTGTAGCATTAATTCTAAATAAATCATTAACGAACAAACAAAATAACTATATGACGATAAACTCACCATTCACATTGACAACTGACTTATTATCCGTACGTAACACTATTGTTTTACGAATTACCTGACGATGATTCGAAAAATAATTCACAAGGAATATTGAAATTTTATTCTCACCATCCCAACAGTCCAATTCGACGCATCTACATCCGGCCAGCAATACTTGTCTGTACATTTCAACGGAAGACTTGCCTCCAAACTGTCTACCGGACAAGTACGTGTTGTGGCTGGAATTGATATAATAAGCGCACAGAGGCTGGTCCATGTCCATGTAAATGTCCAGACGATCCAGAAACACCGGGGCGTTTTCGTCTGACATCAGATACCTAGATTTCGAAAAATCGACGAAATATCAACAGTCTGCACCCAGAAAAGTAAGGACAAAATTCAAGTATTTGCATATGATTCGTTAATATACATATCAGATGACTGCTTTAAAAATGCTAAATTCTGACTTTGCAAAAATTATAAATTGGTTAAATATAAACTAAAATGGAATATTCTAAAACAAAACGTATGCTCAAAGGGAAATATTTATACTAAAATACTATCCCATTTAAAAAATACAAGTTTATATTGCCACTAATTTATGGTATAGCTAAAAACAATTTTACGTTGTAGCCCTTATCTCTGCCTACAAATTTTTCATGTTTCTTTTTTCTGTAACTCTGAAGTTTGAGGATCATTATGAATACATTTAAAAAATTGCAAAAAAAAATTACTTTTATATGGCTTTGAAATGCTCTACAATAACACCAGTTCATAAAATAAAAAATTCTAAAAGATGCAGCGATATGAGACCAGTAAATGTGTTACCAGACATTGCAAAATTATTAGAGTCCATAGTGCATGACCAATTAATGCAGTTTATAGAAGAAAACAAAATTTTAGTGGAGGCGCAAGCAGGCTTTCGAAAAAAATATTCCACAGAAACAGCTTTCCAGTTGGTAACTGAGAATTGGAGAAGAGCCATAGACTCAGAAGAAGTTGTCATAGCAGTATTTTTGGATTTGAAGAGGGCGTTTGAAACGATTGATAGAGATATTTTGTTAGGTAAATTGAAGGCATATGGTATAACAGGAAGTATTTTAGATTGGTTTAAAAATTATTTGTCTAAAAGGATGCAAGTTACAAAAGTTAATGACACTATTTCATCAAAAATTGAAAATACGTTGGGTGTTCCACAGGGCAGTATCCTGGGACCACTTCTTTTTATTTTATACATAAATGATTTACCTGCCATAGTCAAAAAATGCAAAATTCAAATTTTCGCCGATGACACTATGATTTATATAAGTACTAAAAATATTCAGTCTGGTATCTCTTATATAAATGAAGACTTGAAGCTTGTCTCAAAATGGTTAGCATCTAACAGACTAAAATTAAATGCAAGTAAAACGAAAGCCTTGTTAATCGAAAAAAAACAATGTACAAATATTCAACTGAATATTGATGGTGAAGATATTGAATTCGTAGAAAATTTTAAATACCTGGGAGTTTTTGTTGACTCTCGATTAATTTTTGATATTCATTATGAAAAAGTTATAAATAAGATTAGTAGTAAAGTGGGATATTTATCGAGAGTTTCTGGATGTCTGAGTTCATATAGCAGAAAAATTATCTATAATACCATCATTCTTCCAAATTACTTGTACTGTTCGACTATTCTATATTTAGCAAATAATTCCATTCTTGAAAGACTGCAAATTTTACAAAATAAGTGCATGAGAATAATACTAAATAAAAATAAATATACTCCAATTAGGCAAATGCTTAGCAAATTAAAATGGCTCAATGTAAAAAATTTTATCAAATATCTTGTAATGATATTCATTTATAAAGTAAAAAATATATATATTTCCATCAAGTCTAACTAATTTAACATCATCAAATGTCGACCATCATTTACATAATACCAGAAATAAAGATGACTTCCATTTAATGACCAAAAAGTATAACATATGCTACAAATCTGTATTCCATCAAGGGTTGATTGAATATAATAAATTATACTCGGAGATAAAAGACCAGAAAACTTTGACAAAATTTAAAGTAAAATTGAGAAATCACTTGTTAAATCTACAATTATAGGTTGCCCAGCATTTACATCATACACCATATGGCTTGAATTTACTAGTTCTAAGTTGTTTACAATTGTTCTGTTTATGTAGCCAAATGTGCTAAATAAATCTTTCTACTACTACTGCTTCTCATAGTCTTAGTACATATTCCAAAAAAATATTTATAATACAATTATTCTACCGCATTTAACTATCTTGTTCACTGCCAATGAAGCTGTATTCTCAAAATTACAAGTCCTACAGAATAAAGCTATAAGAGTAATATTGAATAAAAATAAGTAGGTACACCAAAATAAAATTTGTCAAGCGAATTGCAGTGGCAGAATATGAAAAATTAAACATAAATATTTGGATCCTATTTTTACATTTAAAATAAAAAAATCATCTTTTGATAGAACATTTAAAACATTACATTGAATTGAATAATAATCACCACAATTATTATACGGATTTCCGTTCACAAAATTAACTGACAAGTCAATAATTCAAAAGTAATTACTCAAATTTAATAAACTAAATATGTAATACTATAAAGTTACTTGTAATTAAAAAATGTTTCAAAGAAAATTGAAGGAACATGTCATGGACAGTGAAAATTCTTAGATATGCAAGTTTTGTTTTTTCTGAATATTTGTATGTTGTGTAATTGTTGTGATCTGGGAGTAGAAGCAGTAACAAGGGAGATCAAAAAGATGGTTTTGACACATAAACCGGATGAAAGACACTAGGCAAGTGAAAAGAATTTGGCAAGCAAGGACGGTACCAAGTCGATCGAGAGGAAGACCTAAAACAACGTGGGACAAAGCTATGGAAGAGACATTAAAAAGGAGAGGAATTACAGCAGCAGAAAATATACTTGCAAAAGACAGAAGATAGTGGCGAAACTGTGTATAATTATTAACTGTAAAGTACTACACACCCTTACATCAAATATGGTACTAGAAGGGCATTAGACAATATATATATATATATACATATTGAGACGTGGTCATTGTCGTCTAGACCAGTTAGGTGAAAAATTAAAGCTTCCGCTCAAAATCTAATAATTCTCTTCTCACGATTTATTAATAATTGTTAATTTAAATTCCCATTAATTAAAATATAGTTTATTCAACTGCCTTTGGTCGGTTTAACAATTTCTTACATAACATTCTGAAAATCACATCATCTGAAGTGATTTGGCAACGGTTGGCACACGCCCACAATTCGTTCCATGTTTCAACACAGACATTGACAACCTTCGGCCTTCTGTCAAAGGGTTCATCTCACTCATTATTCCATGACCACCATTTTGTGCAATCATCAAGTGGCTTCACGATGTAATGCTCTAATGTTTTTAAATAATTTTTAATCTGTTTTTAAGTTGTTCTTGTCATATTTTATATAATTTTGACCATTGTACCATCTATCCAGCTCTCACCATGTTACTGGACGTTTCCCTCATCCTATACGTAAACAATTAGCAACATCCTCACATACTACTGTAAGTTGAGTCAATTTAAATTCATTTTACACTTTTGTTGCTACTGTTATCATTGTAATTGCAGCTCCTGATGATGATGGCAAAGTCCATTGAAAGTTAGAGAGAATTAAAAAAGTATAAAGAGTCCTCTTTGCTTAAATTTTGTCGAAGTACCCAACAAAAGGCGGAAAATATATATATATATATATATACAATACGTGAGCAGTAGTCATTGCCACTGCCAACGACCAGTTGGGTTAAAAAAGTACAATCAATTGTTAATTGGGAAATTGGCAAACTTTTTAGGCTTTAGTTAACTCTTTTGACGGCAATCTCTAGCTTTCGGCAAATCTCTATGGAGCCTTCATCAGGAGCTGAAAACGCAATTATGATGCTAGCAACCAATACGGGGAAGATTTAAATTGTCAAACAACTTACTCGTCGTTGAGGTTGCAGCCAAATGGTGTTTGAAAACGAACGTGGGGAAGGGAGCACTTGTTACAAATAAATAAATAAATATATAATATATATATATATATATATATATATATATATATATATAAGTTTTAATTACAGTCGTTGTTACAATTACATTCTTTCAAAAAACGACAACAATTACATATATATATATATATGAATGTAATTGTAACAGTGATTCTAAATAAACCTTAAACAAAGAAAACGTAACAAAAAATGCACTTCAAATTCGTAGCGTAACAAAATAAGTTTTGGAACACCTTCGGTATGGATTTTATAAGGAGTTACCTTTTCCCCCCTGATATTTGGCAATATTTATATCTGGAAGAAAAAAAGTTAAAGGAGACTCAATCAGTACCTAATAAAGCCATCCTTAGTGAGCCTAAGTTCCTTTTTATGCTCCTCGTCCTGCTCATAATCCTCGATTATTTCTTTCGCTCGTTTCTCGTCGTACAGAGGATATAAGATTTCATTTAACCTCGGATCCCTCTGTTTTTCATTCAAAAAATCTATCAATTGGTGTATATTTATGAACTCCTGCGTTCCTTTTGTACTGCAAACAAAAATCCAAAAACTACAATTAACGAAACATTTGTTGTGTCCATTTCTCGATGACTTATCAGTTCATGAATGTTTCTTAAAATGTCGGCGAGAACTTACATGGACCTAAACAATTCCTCGATATCGTTCCTCGGGCAGATTTTATGATACAGCGTGTAAAATTTGTCGAACGTGAACGCATCTTTCTCTATAGCGTCATTCTTTCCAGACGGCAACTCCAACTCGGACAATATTTGGTATACTAGTTTTTCTGTTTTACCCGATGCGAACGTTCGAGCTATCACTTTCACCGGGATTTTGCCATTTTTTTCAACCAGAAATCCCAGACGCATCCAACTAAAACACAGACGCACGTACAGGGTGTAAACGTTATGATAGTCATTATTTAAACGGGTGATTGAAGGGTTAAACGATGCAAAAAGTTTCATATAACGTGGGGGTCAAAATGGCGTTTTTTTTTAGAGAAAAGCGACTTTAAAGTAATATAAAATCTGACAACACCGCATTGTCAGACGCAAATTACGACGAAACGCAGTGATAATAAGGATGGAGTTTGTTATTTTTGGCTCTTAGGTATTATTGCATTATTTGATAATGTACTCGTAAAATGCAAACACATACACATACATGGTAGGGATAATGCAAATTTTCCCGTAGGATTCTATGGACTATGGTATGCCTCATTCCCGAATACTTATATCTGCATTGATTTCCACGATATTTAAAATTTGTTCCTCCTGCTCTACAGTAACCTGTCTTTCACGAGTGCGAATATTAGTGGGCCGAACACTTCCTGTATCTCGAAGTCTTTGGTACACTTGCACAGATGTCCTTCTGTCTGGGTGTACCCGTTGGCGATAAATTTGAACTGCAAGATTTGAATTCTGACGAGCTTCACCGTAAACTAACAACATGTCGGCGAACTCTTGACTCGAGAACATTGTAAATCAAGACGACGACGTACGCGAACACAAACAAAACAACATACTAACCACTGTTACCGTTTGCGATCGATTGCCGGTTCGATAACAGTGATGATGACCGACGCGCTGTTGTCATGTGTGTTTTAAATATTCAATTTGATGAAACTTACTTACTGCCTACAAAAATTAGTAAGATTGTGGTCGATATAAAGCACTTAAAATTGTAAACTATAAAGCCATTTAGACAAAAATTTTGGACCACGGGTCATATGAACTTTTTGACTTAATTTGACCCCCCTATTACACACCCTGTATAAATTGACAATCAATAGAAACTTAAAGGGTAGTTCTCCATGTTTCCTGGCTGCTAAGTGGAAACACATACAGGTTCAAATTTTTACGGTAAATGTCTAGTTTAGCTACATAACGGATTTTTTATAAGAATATGATTTCAGACCCTGTTTTTTAGTGTAAACGATAGAAATGGGGCTGAAAATGAGCGCCAATATGGAGGTTCTGAAATATACAGGATGTTTGAAAAATAGACGGAGAAATTTTAGAGGGTGTTTCCTTGTTGGAAGGTATGAAAAAAGTTTCTATAATTATGGGTTCGGAAATGGAGTTTTCAAGGTAGAAGGTGATGAATTAAAATAAAATTAAACTTTTTTAGAGAAATTTTCGCAAATAAAATTACTGACGCGCAAATGTAAAACCACGATCCAGGAATGATTTTTTGTGCAGAAATAAATAAACTGATTTTGCCCAATAAAATGCAAAAAAAAAGGTTTTTTTTTCCCGAAAACGAAATGAGGTACGAAAAAAATACAAGAGACAAAGAGGTTGTGTTTTTAGATGCTTAATCAAACAACAAATATAAAACTTACAAAAAATGCAGTGGCGTACCTCTTTCGCCAATAATATTCGCTAAGGTGCTCCCCGGGACGCCAGTGAACCTAATAATTTTAATCTATTTAGACCTCTTAATACAAAAAGATAATATTGCCAGATTTCAACAGAATCGGGTAAATATTTAAAAAAAATAAAAAAGCAAACATTTACGGACCACTGTTTATATTAACTTTTTTTCATATTACATATTATCAATTACTACTAATGTTGTAGCTGCATTTTTCATGGAGGCGAAATGCGACACCTCAATATGAAATATATAGTCGCTGCCACTTTTTTGGTCTATACTTTGAAAAATGCGACAGAGGTGGCCGGAAGGTTAGTAAAAACTCAAGTCTACATACGTATGTGGTTTCATTTGTCCGCCAGAAAACATGGGGAAGTATAAGCATGAAAGCAACATGATAAGTTATAGATGTTACATTAAACTTGAAGGGTGTACCAATAAGAACGCAATATTAAGATACATTTTTGAAATTCAGGCCTTTTCGCGGCATCGCACAGTCGTTATAAATTTGACATCTTAAATCCATGCCAATGTACAAAGATAAAGACAAGGACCTTGGCATATTTCATAGAAATTGCTAAATACGCAACTGTCAATAAAAAAAATTATTGATATAGTTGCAGTCACCGTAAAAGTAAGACTACCAGTACCCGTTTATACAGGGTGACTTCGAAGTTGACTCATTTATTTTAACAGTGAGTAGATCTGATCAAAAGAAATGTTTTTTTCCTTTACCATTTTTCTGGTAAAATTAAAGTAACAAAGTTATAGCCCTTTGGAAGTTTGAGTACCGCCCTGTCTCAATAATAATATTATGTGCTCGTGTTTGGCAACAACGGATATAATCCGCCTTATCGGTTCATCGCATCGGAAACAAAAAAGCCAAAGAATTTGGAACGATGTTTTTACAATTATTTTATTCAGTTGTATACAGTCAGTGTCAGTCGGTAACGCGTGAGTGAATAGTGGTGTCTGTTGCGTGGCTCAAACGAAATCAAAAATGGCACATGTTTACGAAAATGCTGAACTTGTGGACATAATTCTTATTTACGCGGCATCACGGATTTATGCGGATCGGTTTCCCAATCGAGTGCAACCAACCCCTCGTGCCTTTGTTAATGTAGTACAAAGGGCTCGTGAATCAGGTGACTTAAGACCTCACAGGGGAGGGCATGCCGGTGCTCCAAGACCGCACGATCAAATACAGGTCCGCACTGAAATACTTGTCGGGAGGATACTTTATAAAACAAGGTAACATTTTTTTTTTAATTTTTTATTTTTACACACATATTTTGGTTTATCTTCCTTCTACAATCATTATCTGAAAATTAATGACTCAACTTCAAAGTCTACCTCATATATACACATGCAACCTACCCCTGTGTGTGAGCGTTTTTCGGTAAGCTCAAAGACATACGCTTTCTAGTTGTCATATTTGTCAAAGTGACAACTTACTTGACATCGGCGTGCAATTCGAGATGTCATGTTATCAATCTTCAATCTCGTGAAATGAAAACAGCAGTCCCCTGTTACCGACTTTATGCGTACTGGAGAGAGTAGCAGATGCGCTGAAGAGCAGTGTTCCGCCCACGGTACGGAGACTCGATCTGTTTACTTATTCCATATGGCGTTGATGACGTAACCGCCAAGAACGGTGACTACAACTATACCTCACCTCGTTTTACAGGTCTTTTCACGGTTTTTCACAGGTCAAAGCATGGGCGCCCGCAGGAATTTTTCTTAGGCAAAAGATAAGTTTTGTAAAAGTGTGCCTGCCCCAAAAACCTTTTTGAAGAGCGGAGGGTAGCAAATTTACTCAGGGGAAGGAACAAATCCTAAGAATCGTGCACGATTTTATGTTAAATGTGCAAGCTTTAAGGTCCAAATTGGATTCTCAGGGTCGCGGGTTGGCACTCCTCAGCGGTCTGTAAATTGAGTAGTAAGACTGGCAACATAGTAAAAAAAATTCTGTGGCTTCTCAGCCTCATTATTCGCCTGGCTTGAGACCCTGTGACTTTTTTCTGGCTGGCTATTTCAGTATCGGAATTCCTGCACTGCTATGAGGAACTTCAGAACCGTCTCCATTCTAAATCTCTTGTACATGCGCAATTCGCCTTTATGCGCAGTCCTTTGTTTGCTTACAGACATATGTTTTTTTTTCTCGTCATCGTGTGAGTCTCCCAAAGTTCTGATTCTCACTGTCAGTCTGACAACATACTTGTCATAGCCACGTGATTTCTGTTTACCTTTTGTAGATCTTCGATAAAAAAACATAGCAATACTTCAAGATAGAACTACGTTGTCGACTGTCTGTGTTAAATAGCATTTTCAAGAGTCGAGTCAGCCAACTCATGTGCGTGTGTGCAAGAGCGAGTAGCAGCTCCATACACGGTACAACTGGTCCAATCTGTTTGCTTATTTCGTATGCTGTTGCCCAAAAGCCGTGAAAAGATGTCTGTATTTCGGAGCCAAAGTGGTTTTGAGATAATTGAATTTGAAATACAGCAGACGCTCGATAATGTAAACTAATTTAATCCAAGTGTGGTTCACATTATCGAAATGTTTACATTAGAGAACGTGATTTATATAATATTTGATTTATTAAAAGAAACGTTTAATACATACTATTTATAACAAAATAAACAAATATTCTAACAGCGATAAGTATTTTTTTAATTAGAAGAAAAATAATTAACAATTTTTGTCTGCGTAAATTTGCGCTTAGCATTGTCTTCCAATGCCTGCGCCCGTAATTTACGAAGAACTAAAATATCCGTGTATGAAACTTCTTTTCTTTCAGCCCAATCTAAAGCTTGGTTAAAAACTTGTATAGCTTGCGCGTCAGTCACTACACTTCTGACTTCAATGGGATCGTTCTCATCATCCTCACAGTCCATATCCTCCTCCTTATCAGCATCATTCATCTGCTTATCTTCGTTCCATAAATTAATATCAGCAGGAGTACAATGTTGGGATTCACTGTTTTCAATAAATCAACAACATCCAATGACACACTAATAACATTATCATTATTGGATCGCAAACGTTCTCTAATTACGCTTAAGGAGACATCGTCTTCTTCATCATCTTCATTATTGGTACAAAAGAGATTGTTCCAACATTTTTGAATAGTTTGCTGGTTAAGTTCATTCCAGGCCATATGTAAATCTAAAACAGCTTCTCGTAATGTTACTTTTTTTAAAACCTCAGATAAGTTTTCAGGATTCTTTGATAAGACAGACGAAAGTAGAAACTTCCTATAGTATAGTTTGGTGAGTCTTATTATATTCTGGTCCATCGGTTGAATTAACGGTGTTACGTTGGGCGGCATGTACATGACGAAAATTGACCCATCCCTGCTCCTCAGTTGTTGCTCGGGAGGATGACTTGGTGCATTATCCAATAGTAACAACGCTTTTATTGGAAGCTTCTGTTGTTTTAGGAAACCTTTTACCTACAAACTGAAAACACATCTTCAAATTATGAATAGAGCATTTGTGATAATTGATTGTCATACCTGAGGGACAAAGCACCTGTGGAATCATTTCAGGAATATACTGCTAGTCATCCAAGCGGTTTTTGAACAGCCATAATCAACAGGGATATTAACATTTTTAAATGAGCGCGGATTTTTTGCTTTCCCAATTACCAGTGGCTTTATTTTGTGTGAACCATTAGCATTAGTGCAGGCTAGAAACGTTATCCGTTGTTTCTCCGGCTTTCTTCCCGGGGCAGATTTTTCAAATGATGCAGCATAGGTTTTCTCTGGTAACATTTTCCAGTTTTTCATTTAACAGTCTCGCTCTCTGTTTAAGTACTTCGCCACTAACTGGGACATGATTTTCCCGTTGTTTTAAAAACCACTTATACAGGGAATTTTGCATTTTAGTTGCCTTCGCATTTATTAAAGTTTTTCTTTTTCCCGGACCTCCAAATGTATTGCACGTTCTTTGTAAAATTTGAGTTTTCATACGCTTAATTTTACAGATTGTTGCTTTCGATAATCCATATTTTTTTGCTAACTGTGTCACTCCCGCACCTAGTGCAGCTTCGTCTATGATTTTCACTTTCTCACTCAACTTTAAACACTTTCTTTTATAGGATGTGGATGCCATAGTCGTAAAATATATTAACGCGTGCAATGTATTCACTTAAGTTCAAAAATGAAATACATACGTACGTATAAACGTATCCTAAACGATCGTACGACTGACCGAGTTTGTCGTATTTTATCGCAGAGGTGAATCCCCTACACTCTACATCATAAATCGGGGACTCCCCGACGCCCGACATAAATCATCGAGGCTTCAGCATTTTACCGTCGCGCTGTTTCCGTGCGCCGAGAGTTGTTTACGTTATCGAGCGTACACATTGTTTACGTTATCGCGCGTTCCGTTTGATCCCATAGAACGAAGTTTGTGTTTACATTAGCGCAAGTTTTCATTATCCCGTGTTTACGTTATCGAGCGTCTGCTGTAATTTTCTTGTATTGTGTTGTATGCGACTTGACATGAGATGAAAAGACGGAACTTCCTTAGTATTACAGATAGATGGACGCTGCAAGTAGCAAATGAAAATTCACAATATTATCATAAACTTAACATATTGAACTTATTTTTGACAAAAATGGACTTGACCTAATCTGACTCTGGGGTACAGATGCATATTACATTTTAACGTTGAGCACAGTCCTTATTGGTAACACCCTTTGCATGCCACAATTCACATGCTTGACATTGAACGGCAAAACCAAACATCTACCAATATAAAAAAGCATGACGTCCAAAGCTGGTCGTTATAAGTTCAATAGCATTAGTAACTACATGATAATTGCACATTATATCATACATAATGTTAATGTTGTAATGTGATTGAAAATTCTTATTCAGGCTCAATTGTTTTTCTAGCCAAATAAACGTTCTATAATCAACCAATGTAACATATAAACAACAAACGGAGTTAAAAAATTATTTCGCATGGGAAAACCACATTTGTCTGATGGTTTGAGCTCAATGTGTACCAGATAGAAGCGCAAGAAGTGTGTATCAACACATGTTAGAAAGAGATAGAAGCGGGCTGAAAAGCGAAGGTCATCATCTCATCGCCTAGCAACGGTGACGCAGAAGGTCTTGCAATCTGCCGCGTTGCCCCAGAAAGAGGTCTGTTCGAACATTTAATTTGATATTTTGTTTTCATTTTGACTAGAATTATTTATTTCGCAGGTGAAAACCATTTCGAAATAAAATAAAATCGTCCATTTATGATTGGGTGGAAACCGTGCCTTGGAATGTACGAGATGCGGTGTTGCTAAGCGAACCAATGATCCAATGTTGCAGGATTTGTGGCGATCCTTACGTTCATTTCGACCTAAACGGAGCGCCGTTAGAACCGATCCGAAATCGACGCTAAACCGATTCGGCCCAATTTATAATTCAAAAATGTGTACGCTCAAAATAACAGCATTATTTGTGTGTAGAGAATAAACTGACGCATATGCCTTCCCACGCTGAAGATGTTAAAATCCCGAGAATAGCACCCAAGAACAGCCAAAACAACTAAACGTAAGGTAGGTACAAAAAAGGGTGCTACTCGGTAAACTGGTGATTGCGGCCCAATATTCCAAAATCTGGAAATCAGACGAAGGACCCACACACCTTAGCCTAGCTTTCTAGCTGTTTTGTAGCCGATTTCTATGAGAAACCAGCCCTTTCTCTTAAGAAAAAGACGCTGTTTACATCAGGTTCTATTTCTTTCCTACGTACTATACAGGGTGTTTCAATTTATTGTTGCATAACTTTAAGATTCGATAGAACTTTCAAAATTAATGCATAAAGTCTATATAAACATGGGTCGAAAAATGCGTGGCTTCCGAAATACAGGGTGTTTAAATTTACTTTTTAAAATAGTTTTTTTTTAATATTTCGAACAATATTTGATGTATAACAGTGAAAATTGGTATACAAGGGTTTTTTGGTACGACAAAACGAACCATGGGCATAGTTTTACTGTAGTCGCTAGAGGGCGCTCTCTACTGTACCTGTAATGACCGAAAAATTTTTATTAGTGCAATTTTTTGATTTTTGAATAAAAAAACTGATTCTTCGCACTTTTCAACATAAAAAAGCTCTCTTGTGAATTTTTGTGATAGTTAGACGTTTTTGAGATATTTCGATTTTTAAGGTTCGATGCATTTTTTATTATTTATGATAAAATAACGTTAAAAAGTCAGTATCTCGATAATTTTTAGAATTAGGCTGTGCCTGCAAATATTTTTGAAATTGAAAGCAGAATAAGGTTAAACGTCAATTAGTTGACAGTTAGTTTTGTTGTCTGTTGAAACCTGAAACGTTTTTTTGCAATTGTGAATGCACGAAATTTAGTTTCTTTTACCTGTTTTTTGTAAGTTTTATAAAAATTCCATTTTTATTCTCCAATCAAGAGTTAGCCGATATTCATTTCGCCCAGTATTTGTAAGAGTGCATCGCCAAATAATTGAAAATGGTTTTGGAAATCGCCAAAGGGATCAAAACATACATGTTCGTCAGCGCAGATTTTACCCTGCGTGAGTTTGATAGAGATCCAACCACAAGTGTTAGGAGAGTTTCTGGTGCCTTGGGAATTTCAGCAAGCCATGTTCACCGTGTCCTTAGAAATGTCCATAGACGTCCTTACCATTTGCAACCTGTGCAAGGACTACAGCCTGGGGACGGAGAACGAAGAATCACATTTTGTCAGTGGATTCTTGATAGAACTGATAATAATAGGGAGTTTTTAAGTTTACGTTTTATGGACCGATGAGTCATGCTTCACAAGACGTGGAGTGGTAAATTTTCATAATCAACATATTTGGTCGCATGAAAATCAGCATGCAGTTCGGGAAAGAAATTTTCAGCATGAATTTAGTGTGAACGTGTGGTTTGGTATCTACCGTAATCGACTATTTGGACCCTACCTTTTGCCTGCAAGGTTAAATGCTGCGACCTTCTTGGAATTTTTAAAGGCTGAACATGCAAATATGTGGGATGATGTTATGTTACATTTAAGAAGATTGGCCTGGTTCCAGCTTGATGGTTGTCCAGCTCATTATTCGAGAATAGTTAGAAACTGGCTGGACAAAAATTATCCAGAAAGATGGATCGGCTGTGGAGGACCAGTCGCCTGGCCTCCACGATCCCCTGACCTAAATCCATTAGGTTTCTTTGTGTGGGGATTTCTAAAAGAAAAAGTGTACCAGACTCCCGTAACCACAAGAGATATGCTAATAGACAGAATCAGGAATGCATGTGATGAAATAAGGCCTTATTTGAATAATGCTATACCACGTTCGATCATTCGTAGATGTGAAGTGTGTATTGAACAATTGGGTTTACATTTCGAGCAACTACTTTAGATTTTGTATGTTTGTCCTAACTATCCAATAGCATTTTAGTTGTAAATAATTAATTTAATTTGTTAAAAATAATATTGGAACATTAAACAAATTAATATTCTGTTTTTTTTTTGTGTTTATTTGGAGTTAGGAATTATTGCTGTGTTTAAAAACACAATCTAAACGATCATCTTAATTACTTGTAATGCCCAAATCGAAAATGTAAAAAAAATATTATTTTCCCATAAATAATTAAAAATGCATCGAACCTTAAAAATCGAAATATCTCAAAAACGGTTAACTATAACGAAAACTCACAGGAGAGCTTTTTTATGTTGAAAAGTGCGAAGAATCAGTTTTTTTATTCAAAAAGCACAAAATTGCACTGAGAAAAATTTTTCGGTCATTTTAATACACTACAGGTACAGTAGAGAGCGCCCTCTAGCGGCTACAGTAAAACTATGCCCATGGTTCGTTTCTTCGTACCAAAAAACCCTTGTATACCAATTTTCACTGTTATACATCAAATATTGTTCGATATATTTAAAAAAAACTATTTTAGAAAGTAAATTTAAACACCCTGTATTTCGGAAGCAACGCATATTTCGACCCATGTTTATATAGACTTTATGCATTGATTTTGAAAGTTCCATCGAATCCAGTCACCAGTCAGACAAATTTGGTTCTCAGTATAGATTCAATAACACTGGCACATTAAAAAATGAGCAATGATTTTGACATGTCGTGACCATGGAGCATGATTTGTGTAATCTACTTTCACTCACTGTTTCATCAGAGCTGTCCTCGGACAAAAATTTGTAGCTTTATTATTGTGAGTGATCGTGCGTAAGCCTTGTTGCCAGACCTGTTAACGACATAATAATAAAAGCCACGCGACATGCAACCCTAACGAAAACTGAAAATCAATAACTCAGTAATAATCTTTTATTTTATTAAATTGAACAGTTGAGACACCATGTATAAACGTCAATATTTTAGAAACGCCTCAAGATACCATATACAGGATGTCCCAGAAGTCGACGACCATGCCGCAACCGGGTGATAGGCAAAGTCATAACAGCTATCAGAAAAATATTTAAAAAAATTTTATATATGTGTTTTGAAAATTATACGTCTTTGAAAAAGATATAGAAATTTCACACCCTACGGCAGTCTGTCAACTCCTGTTACTACGAATATTAACTTTTTTTGGAGTTTATTTTTACAATGTAATGATGAATAATGCATCTTCAAACTGATGTCTCGACCTTACTGCCAACTTTTTTCGTTCATGCAAAATTGCCACTTATTTCCCAACCAAGTATTCCAAAGTAAAACTTTGCTCAACTTTAACTGGCTGTACTGGAAAAAAATGTACTACGAGAGTTTGGCAAGTAACCTTAAAAGTTGGCGCATTTAATAACGATTCCAAAATGGTATAACACTTAGAAGATTACTCGTTAACTTAGGCACAATTTTTATTTGAAAAAAAAACTGATGAAAATTTTTCAAAATTTCCTAATTAAACAGCGATTATGAAAACGCACAAGGACCCTTAAGGATAACTGTTTGCACAACAGTGGGCGTCAAAATGTTGCTGATGATGATTTACCTTTACAGCAAATGCTCAAACTGTTTTCCTTCAGCCGCAATAAACGCTCGACATCTTCTTAAAAAAGATCGGATTATTAAATGAGCGAATCCACGGTTATTAACAAACTCAGCTGCTTCCAATAGTCTTTGCCGTAGCTCAGCTACATTTTGAATCGGCTTGAAATACACTTTTTCTTTTACAGTTCCCCAGTAAAAAAATCTAAATGATTCAAATCAGGTGATCGGGCTGGCCACGGTATTGTACCAGACCGCCTTATCCATCTGCCTGGAAAGTTTTGATCGAGATACTCTCTCACTGAGAGTGCATAGTGCGCTGGGCAGCCATCATGCTGAAACCACATGTCCCTGTAAATACTCAGTGGCAGGTCCACCAATAAATTTTGTACACGATTTTTCAAAAAATCAAAATAAACTTCAGCAGTCAAAGTCTCTGGGAACTCAAACGGACCGATTATTTTACCATTTAAAATTCCTGTCCAATGGTTTATCTTGAAGCGGTATTGAGATTTATCTTCTCTCATCAAATGTGGGTTTGCTACGTGCCACTCGTTTAAGTTATGCAGGTTCATGTACCCATCTTTCTTAAATGTGGTCTCATCCGACCATAAAATTTTTTCAAAGAACTGTGGATCTTTCCTGTGTCTTTCTAACACTGTGCGACAAAAAGCAATTCGGGGCTCATAATCCCGGGGCAGTAGAGGTTGAACACGCTATATGTGGTATGGATGAAGCACATCACTTACTTGCTATTGCACACTTTGATACCGATCAGTACTCCTTCGTTTACTGCGCATCTTTACATGTTCGTGCTTGTTGATTTCGTACTGTTACTAATTTTGGATTCGTGAACTGGACTGTTGATCGCTTGTGATTTGGATTTGGACTGTTTAATTGCTCTTCAAAACAACATTTGCTTTCCTTAGACTATCTTTGATAGTGTGATTGTGCAGTGCCGCTATGTACGTGTACACCGTATAAGAATATGCTAACATGCACCTCATTTATGGGGAATGCAGATGCAACGCTAGTGCTGCAGCGAGACTTTACTGTGAGAGGTACCCGAATGCAGCTCGTCATCCAGATCATCGAGTGTTCATAAATGTGCACCGCTTACTGTTCTCAGAGGGCCAACTACCAAACCAATCACACGGTGAGGGAAGATCTTTCCTTCCTTACGAAGACGTGGTGCTAGAAGCTGTCGAAGAAGACCCGAGTACTTCAGTGCGTGCAATAGAACTAAAAACAGGTGTGCCCAAAAGTACAGCCCATAGAATCTTGCAAAAAAACGTGCTCCATCCATACCACGTACAGCGTGTTCAAGCTCTTCTGCCCCGGGATTATGAGCCCCGAGTTGCTTTTTGTCGCACAATGTTAGAAAGACACAGGGAAGATCCACGGTTCTTTGAAAAAATTTTATGGTCAGATGAGACCACATTTAAGAAAGATAGGTACATGAACCTGCATAACTTACACGAGTGGCACGTAGCAAACCCACATTTGATGAGAGAAGATAAATCTCAATATCGCTTCAAGATAAACCATTGGACAGGAATTTTAAATGGTAAAATAATCGGTCCGTTTGAGTTCCCTGAGACTTTAACTGCTGAGGTTTATTTAGGTTTTTTGCAAAATCATTTAGAAAATTTATTGGAGGACGTGCCACTGAGTATTTACAGGGACATGTGGTTTCAGCATGATGGCTGCCCAGCGCACTATGCACTCTCAGTGAGAGATTATCTCGATCAAAACTTTCCAGGCAGATGGATAGGGCGGTCTGGTACAATACCGTGGCCAGCCCGGTCACCAGATTTGAATCCGTTAGATTTTTTTTACTGGGGAACTGTAAAAGAAAAAGTGTATTTCCAGCCGATTCAAAATGTAGCTGAGCTACGGCAAAGACTATTGGAAGCAGCTGAGTTTGTTAATAACCGTGGATTCGCTCGTTTAATAACCCGATCTTTTTTAAGAAGATGTCGAGCGTGTATTGCGGCTGAAGGAAAACAGTTTGAGCATTTGCTGTAAAGGTAAATCATCATCAGCAACATTTTGACGCCCACTGTTGTGCAAACAGTTATCCTTAAGGGTCCTTGTGCGTTTTCATAATCGCTGTTTAATTAGGAAATTTTGAAAAATTTTCATCAGTTTTTCTTCAAATAAAAATTGTGCATAAGTTAACGAGTAATCTTCTAAGTGTTATACCAGCGGCATTTTGTACTGACCCGGTGTGAATGATGTTTGAATAGGGCATGGAAATTTCTCAACAACGGTAAAGGAAATCTCATAACTTGTGGTTTGAAAAGTGGCGACAATGACACCTACAATTATATACCTGAAGTGGGTGGAATATTTTGATCGATTGTTTAATAGTATACACATGCATTTATATTACTGAGTTATATCATACAATAAAACATAAAATTCATTGATGTCACTTTCGTGTTTATCACCAACTTTAATTACTTTTAATTAATTAAAATTACATAGATTCGTGGAAATTGATTACAGAAAACAACTATTCTATATCGGCCTTGAAGTAAAGAGTAAAACATGAAAATGACAGCAACAAACGGGGGAATATCCTTTTTCTAATGAACGCAGCATGCACTTTTATCTGATATAACAGTTAACTTACTGCTTTTTCAGACACGTCATCGGACACACGTTATTTGCTTTGACATTATGGGTGATCTTTCTTAGGCCTTCTAACCATACCTTTAATGCCATGCAAAATGTTCAGAAAATTTATATAAATATAATGAAAAATACGATTGCCATTTGAAAAAATCAATAGAACCAAAATCATAATATCGTCAACTGATACCATTTTTGAGGAGAGTTTTTGTAAAACTAACGTTTTTTCTTATATGAGACACTCTCACAAAGCTAAAGAACATTTTCGAAACCAAGAAAAAAATAGGCTGTACGACGGATGTCTTTAAGTTTTGCATATGGAAATAAAACAACCCGGTGGGTAGTTTTAAATGACTTAATTTTCGGGAAAGTAAAGAAATCTTTGAAAGTTGTAATAAATTATGGCGCGAAAATGTTCTCGGTCGAGTTCCATTTTTCTAATGACTTGGTGATACATAAAAATTCACTGTAGTGAGAACACTGCACGTATTGTTGTGAAACTTTGAATTTAAGTTTACTAAAGAGTGAGGTTAAGATTCAGTACTGACGTTTGATACGCGCGGCCTACTATGTTTCTATATGGAAAACTTAAAAGACATCCCTCGTAGACTAGGCAATATGCATGATTTTTTTTGTATTCCCTGTCGTTTACGCTAATATACATAGCTCTGTAACCACATATTTGATTCATGGAAATGTCTGTATTTATTTTTAATCAGATAAAACTGCAATATCAATAACGCTGATTTAAACGTCGCATTTTTAAGAGCGCTTTGGCAGTGACGTCATAACTCACGACCTGTCATTTGATTGTATTTTTGGTGAGGCTACTGTCGATTTTTTGACACATTGTCTTTTTCACGAGTATCCATACGGTAAAATGACAGCTGATTATGACAAATGACACATAATTCTGATGGATCCGTCAAAGCCAGGCAGACAGAGCGTATATTGATTTGGTTTTTTGTACCCTACATATTCATTTTGTACTTCCTAACAACCCTTTTATTTAGAAAAGTGAAGACTGATGCAAATATGTCACTTGTTGATCAGCTGTTTACCTCAGTAGACGTCAAAACGTTTACATGTTTACAAAGTATTTATAGGTTATGTTTATCACTACAATTTACATTGAAAAGCTGGAACTTCGAACTGACAGGTCGACAAATGACAGTGAGGACAAATGCCTTGCCATTTTAAAGCAGACTGACCAATTAACAAAGAGTTGTACTCTAAATAGTTATAGTAGTACCAATAGTATTGTGTTTTGACAGTTTAAATTTATCCAGTGTTTCTCCAATTTTTTATTAATTAATACTCATAGAACCTTAGTTTAAAATAAGGTTAAAGATGTCATTTCTGTTGAAATATGTATAAACTGTAAAAGAAAACATACAACATTTGAATCACATGCATATTCCCTAATCTTAAAATACTAAATCAACAGTTGTGAAGAAAAATATAATTTTACTGAACTATAATACCTTTGCTGTTTCAGCATCAGGACAAATCACATGCTGATAATTGATGTTGATATAATCTGTACCACTACAGATTGTTAGTGATTTATCTTCCAGATCTTGCCCATGCTTGCCAGTCAATGTGTTGAAAAGCTTTGGATCTTTTGGCAGCCCACCAGCTCTTACATCACTGACTTGACACAGTTCTATAACATCCCCTTCCTAAAAATACTAATCTTAATTCCTGATTCAAAATTTTCATTTATCAGAAATGATGTGTTTTGAATCTCTGGATCCTGTCGAAGTTATAGCCTACTAGAAAAATTTGCAAATTATTTCAAGACACCTTCAGATTTATTGTCAGTATAAAAAATAGAAGTTTGTTTTGCCTACCATGATGATAATATCAGAATACATTTATATAACTCTACAGTATATTCAGATAAGAGATAGACCGGACATAAACAAGACCACGTGATCATCGAACGCTGTAACATTCGGCAGGGACGTATTAAGAGTCACGCAGTACATATTTTAGATAGTAGATGCTGCTTTGCGTAACTTTGTAGTAAATTAGCACAATTCGATGTGTATACGATTGGTGATGGATATAGGATCATGTGGGGGTGGGGTAAGAAATATATAATGATGTAAATATACATAAGGGTTTCAAAATTTTCGCTTCGATTTCCAGCTTCGGATGCCGCCTGATGTTTGGTGAAATACAGTCGAATATAATCTCGAAATGGCGTTTAAATTAGCCTAAATTAAAAATAATCGTATATCTCTTAAAATTGCTTTTAGAATATTGATTAGTATATTTTTTGATTTCTAGGTAAATATGTAACCAAATTAAAACGTTCAAAACGTAAAAAAATGTGCATGGTTGAACATTGTCAGAAAGTAGATTCTTGAATAGGTTTTGCCAAAATGGGTTCAAAAATGTCAATAATTAATTAAAAAATACAGTAGCTTTATAATTACTTATAACTTACCGAATTTGATGAACGACATCTTTTATTGGAAAGATGAGCTTGATGAGCTTTCATCATCGATACTGCCTGAAGCACCAACGTCAATAATGAATGGCTCGACTTGTTCCTCTAAAATATTGTCCAGTTCCCACATTCTCTTTTCAACTTTGTCTTTCACGTGCTTAATACAGTTTTCCCATTTTTGCGCTGTTATTAATTCTAGTGCTTCTTTGAAAAGTCCTTTGAGGTCACAAAATTTAAAAGTTGTATTGTGCTTAGCTATATAATTTTTAACCTCTGCCCATATGAGCTCAATGGGATTGAGCTCGCAATGGTATGGAGGTAAACGGAGCACAGTTTTATTTTGACTTGCTGCCATTTCGTCAATGGCGTATTTTTGATATTCCGCCTTGTGATCCTTGACAATTCTTAATAATTGTACTTTCAGCATTGCTTCTTCAAAGTTGATATTTTTCGAGCGGAACCAATTTTGAACATCAACTTTCCTTGAAGCCGTTGTTGGGACCTTCTCCATTCTTCGAGTATGATAAGGCGCATTATCCAACACAATTACTGCGTTTTCCTCTAAGTTCGGTAAAATTTTTGAAAACTGTTCAAACGATTCGCCATTCATTTCCTCGTGGTAATCTCCAGTTTTTTTAGACTCAAAGCACCACAGACCGTCAACAACAAATCCATCCTCACTGCCAATATGGCAGATAATGAGCCTTTTCCCTTTACCTGGAAATCGAAGTACTAACTGGTGTAGATTTATTTCAATAAGCGAACCTTTTTCAAATGTTTTCATCACATTCAGCGAAAAAACATTGAGACATGAGTATCAGATTGCTATAATTGGGATTATTTAGTCATATTGAAAGAAAGAATATTGAACGTCGTATGATTACTCAGCGCTTCACAATTTAATTTAAAGTTATAAACCTTTAAAAAATGAATGATCAGGAACCTGAAATACGCGCAAATATTAATATTAACAAATTATAACTTTATAAAGCTTAAAGTATGAATTAAAATGATTAGAAATATTAGGAACGGTACACAATATAAAACTTAGTAACTTTTTTTAAGTTTATAATATTCGACATATTTTAAGATTATATTAAAAAATTATTGAAATATCTAAAACACATAAAAACATGGCTTAAAAAAGTTCTAACAAATGAAAATGACAATAAAACATCCACGCATTTTATCGAAAGTTATAAAAGTTTTGTTACTTGTAATATGTTTTATCTGCACCCTGGAATTAATGTTTAGAACCTTGTTCCCAAGGTTTGAAAAACATCCGATTGTTGTCTATTACTCGTATTTACCTGCTGGATTTTTTAATCCGGTGGACAGTCCATCTAGAAAGGCCCTCCTGGATGAAGTTACAGAATCATCAACCCATACTTTACTTGTAGTGTGTCCTGCGTTTACCCACGTTTCATCAAGGTAATAAATCTTCCTGTTTTGATTTCTATATTTCCCAATTTTTGTTAAATAATCCCTCCTCCATAGCACAATTTCTTCTCTATCCAGTAGTAAACTATTACGACCCCGTTTTTTCCATTTGAAATTTAAATGCTTCAGTAACGCATGGAAAGTTGATCGTTTGAAATTTCGCAACGTTGTATCTCCATTTACCTCCTGCAGTACTTTATCTATAGTAGGTATTTCATTCCTAAAGAAGAATTCATGCACTTTCCTCCTAATCGCATGCTTATCAGCTTCATCCAATGATTTAACAATACTTTTGCGATGTTTACTGGTCATTGGCTCAGAAAAGGTGTGATTTTTTTTGTATTGTCTTAACACATTAAACACTGATGCGCGACACACCCCAACTTTGTGAGACACCTTCACAACAATTTCTTTGATGGTTGACGCCTCGTTCTCCTCGCGCTCGATCTTATATATATTCAAAATGATCTCTTTCATTTCTGCTCTCAGGTGTCTTTTTTTAGAGCGTTTCCTAGGTGGACTACAGGAGTTTACAACTTCATCGGCAGTATCTGTACTACTGGGCATTTTGCGCAAGCAGTTGATAACAATAACAATCAATAACAAGGTATAACAATAACAACGACAAACTCAACAACTTAATAAGATAACAAACGAAAACGTCCAAAGAAATATCAAATTGCAATGATGCACACGACATACGTAACACGTCTGAACCTGAATGTGACTCTGCCTTGATACGACTGCTCTGCCGCTCGGCATAGGCATTTAATTGCGAATTGACCAATGAGGGCTCCTGTTTTACGTCGAGACGGCGGCGTTAGCGTGAAAATCACCCGAACCTTTTGTTTACATCCGGTCTATCTCTTATCTGAATATACTGTAGAGTAAAATGTTGTCCTGTCAAAGTCACAGCCAACTACAGGTATTTTACGATACGGGATGCCAGACTTTTGCATTTGATATTGTTGTTTTTGAATAAAAAAGACAGTGCTGCCAGTACAAATGAAAATTGGTAATAGATAAACAAAAATACACATTATTTTATTGAAAGCATTTGTCTCTACCACATTAGAGTGTGATTATTTTATATTCTATGTTAAAAATGAAGTTTACCAAGTAGATCAAAATGCTGACTGCTTCCATCAAAACATGAACAAAGTTAGAAAATCAAAATCTGGAAATTTCATAGTCTGTACACAAATCTTTTCATACACCACAAACAATGTTCCAGCACCTTTTTTAATAATTAAATTTTTTAAAACACAGGTCTCCCAAATATTTTTGTCAGTCTACTCCTTATAAAAAGCTTCAACTTATTCAGTAATATAAAAACGGAACTGGTATAACGCTAAAACTATTTAGGAGCGACAGGTAAGCTTAGATTCAGGGGTCCAATTAAAGAAAATGTTTGTGATGGGTTCAGCCCAGCTAAGGTACAACAAATATTTTACCTACCTTTCCCTCGCTCTTCCAGTAGATGAAAAACCCATACTCGTCAACTTTGAACAGTGCTTTTTGTTCAAAGTCAACGTTGTCCTTTTCTTCAGTCCATCTATCGAAGACACAGCCCGTCAGTAAGGGCTCAGGGACAGGGATTCGCCAATCGAACTCGAATTTCTTCGTCATTTTTCTATTTTCCCGAACTGAAAATATCAGTAGGATACGGTGTTACATCTTGTCGGAATTTTCGGACCGCGAAAATGTGAAGATCACAGGCGGCCTCGGTAAACAGCGGCCAGTAAAATAATAAACAATTATCAGTGTAAACGTCAAAACATTTTGCAGACGTTCGATCTTCGATATTGCTAAAATTTGGGATGGGCAAAAATAACCGGTTCATCGAATAACCTGTTTTTCTAAGCTAATCAACCGCTTTCAACCTGTTATTTCACAATGTACGGCTTACCGACAAATAAAAACATGCGATAACCGGAACACAAATCTCAGTAAATACGAGCGTACTGAATATTAGGGCTGTGTTGTTTTTGTTGACATGTCCAATAACCCGCCCCATATGCGACATCTCTAGGTTCTGATAGATGTTCTGTGGTCACAAAACGCCTTTCTTATGCCACGGTTTATGACGAGATTTTAAGTTTATAGATGCCAACTTCACGTTTCCCGTATTTACTGTTGTTATAGGATTGATTTAACAAGGAAGTTATAAGTCGCACGTTTATACAGTGTGCTTTGCGATATCTAGGCGCTGATATAATAACCGTTTTTTATCAATAACCGCCCATCCCTAGCAAAAATGTTGTGCAATGCAGTCGTCCTCAGCATAGTGATGGGTCATTAAAGCCGGAATGAATCTATAGAAAGAATCGAATGTTAGAACCATGGTGAGGGCATCAAACTAATAGTCCAGGGATTATCAGCATAAGGTTACCGCGAACTGCACCTCTCGTGCGCTTGATTAACAATTATAAAAAGCAAAGGTTTATATTAACAATGCCCCACTATGGGATCTTGTTAATGGATGTTTAAAGAATATTTAGGAACTTTGGCGACATTAGAATTGTTGTTTTTTGTATGCAACAAAAAAAAATATCAGGGGTGAATCAGCAATTTTTCGGGTTTGCTTAAAAAACATTGTTTAAGAAATTTTTGCGCAATTTTGGACCAGGCAATATGAAGATTCAAGGTTTCTTTTTGGATTTGCTATATGCGAACCATACTCTGTAATTTTATAACCTAATACTGGTTACTAAAAATTAAAATTCTTTAAATGCGATGTTCTACGTATTTTGGGTCGCTAAAACCGAATCCGAAGTCCGTTCACATGTATCTGATCCCGTTTATCGTTTGAATTCTATTATTTAGTGACAAAATAAATGTGTGGACCGCCATTTTCGGAAAACATAATAATAACAAACCTTTCTTTATTCCTGGATACTTGACTAGGAAGACACAATAAATTTGCTTACTTTTGCTGAGAAACGGGAGGCGAGTGTTAAAAATTGTAACGTCTGCTTAGGTAATCCTTTAGGAGGGACTTTGATTCAGAAAATTGATCGTTTGGTACTTCTCGTGGATCGTACCATCAAATTTTGACGTCGAATACAAAATCTACGCACCCGATATAGCAATAAAATAATATTTTGTGGAGATGACAGATACTCGAAGATTTTTGAAAATGTTGCTACTTCGTACATGAAAGGATAGTTTAAATACTCACCTACATCAACATCCTACAACGACAAAACAATTTCTTCGCTAACGTTCAAAATAAATTATAACACTGAGAAAATCGGGATAAAAAATCGCATGGCAAGGAGACATAGGCATATTTACCTACGTTTCCCCGAGGTCCAAACTGCTACGGAAGCCTTATAGGTTCAGCCTTTTATAAACACTATTAGATTAAAAAATCGATAGGCTCAAAAATAGAAATGTTTGCATATCAGTATGCGTACTTACCGATTTTCAATAATCAGATTACACATAAATATATACAGGGAGCATATGACAATAATCCTGTTGTACCAATAATTCCAATGGGACAGTGCAGAAAGCTGTTGGACATGGTGGTTGACTAAAATGTAATTTCCTAAAGTTCTGTTTTAATTAGAAAAAAACGATAAACGAGTTCCTAACATATTTAGGATCCTCATTAAATATTTCATGCAAACGTGGATGATCAAATCGTTTAATGTTGACACTTCTTCGATATGGTCAAATTTAGTTGGATAGATCATTTCATGACAAGGTCAATTTTACCATATAGGTGTCCATGGTTGACTATCTGTGGTCAGATGGACGTAAGCTGTACGTTTAGTCTGTTAATGGCGAGTAGACCCCATCTACTTTATCGCCAGAATCGTCAGCCTCTAAAGGTCTCAGTGGTATCAAACGCGAACTGAGAGCTTTGCAACTTTAAACTTATAGATGCTATAGCAATGGTTGAATCTGACAATAGATGCTGCTTTGCTTAGATCGATATAGGTATGGTGTATCTGAAGTCACTTGAAATAGCATAAAAACCTTTGGTCGGCGCGTCCTTTGTAATTTCATGACGTATCATAGGCGTGCGGTAAAATTTATTTAGAACGACAATAATAATGTTTTCATATCACAATAAATGGATTTTACTATCTTCTTATTTTTTTGATTTGGGATAAAAAATACTTATATTGGGAGTTTAATTTATGTTGACTGAAAGTTAAGAAATGGAAAAATTACAGAATTCCAACGTTTGACATAGGCAAATATTTACATAGCAGGTAGGTATATAAAAAGGTATATAAACACTTACATTATAGGTATATATCATCTTCGCCTTCGGAGCTGTCGCTAGAGTCATCTTGTAGAGGAATTACAACGGGATTTACAGGAGGCAAAACACAATATTCATTTTCTTTTTCAATAATATGCCTAGAACACTGCTTCCATAGGTCTGTGGCAGCAATATGAGATACTGCATCTCTTATTGTGGCCAATAGCGATTCACTTAATTGAGGGGTCTGATTATGTTTTCTTACTTTTTTTTAAAGCAGCCCAGACCAACTCAATCGGGTTAAAAATGCAGTAATAGGGAGGTAGACGTAATACTTCATGGCCATTTTGCTGAAGCAGATTGTCAACAACATACTCTTTTTCAAATTTTTGTCTTTTAATAAGATCCAGTAATATGGCTTTGGTTGATTTTTGTGGTATTTCCATTCCCTTATCCTTCATAAAATCAATAATGTCTTGTTTTTTTTGTGCCTGTATTCGGAATTTCGTTTTTCTGTCGGGAATGGTATGGCACATTGTCCATAATAATCACTGAATTTGGGGAAATGTTTGGTATTAACTGCTGCTCTATCCACTTTTCAAATAAGTCGGAGGTCATGTCCTCATGATAGTCGGCACATGATTCTTTGATATTTTTGGCAGATAACAGCAAGGCATTAGGTATAAATCCATTTTCACTGCCAGCATGGAGAATAATGATTCGTTTTCCACGGTTGCATGGTCCATTTAAAATGCACTTGTTGCTGTCGTCAACCCAGCCGTACTCCACAACATCATGGGTATCATACCACATTTCATCCAGGTAAATCAGATTTCTTTTCTGCTCTCTATAGATTTTAACTTTGTGCAAAAATTCTTGGCGCAATTCAACGATTCGAGACGACTCCATAATCACCATTCTTTTATCTAATTTTTTGTATTGAAAACCACACAGTTTTACAATACAGTGCAGTGAGTCTACGCATTTGTAATTATAAAAATCTTCAGGATAATCTTTTAATTTATCCCGTATCATTTCCAACGTGGGCACCAAATTTTCTTTATAAAATCCGTATATTATACGACGAATATCTTCCTGAAAACCCACGTCTATTCTTTTTAATTTTTGCCCTATGCGCTTTCTGTGGAAGGAATGGTTGACTACATCTCCCCTTTTTATAACCCGATAAATGGTAGACCGACTGATTTTTGTCAGGATACAAATTCTGTTTAAAATTTGATTTTGCGAGGAATCTGGATTTTCGTTTTTCAGACAATCATACATATTTAGGATTACTCTTTGGGTCTGTTCCTCTAAATCTTTATGAAAGAATTCTGCCTGCACAAGTTCATCAACCATCTCCTCGTGGCTTGGAGCATTTTCCCAAGGTCTCCAAAGAGCCATATTTAGGTCACACAAGAACAATCAACACAACAATTAAATCAACAAGTAAACTGAGTATTCAAAAGTCAAAAACACACAAACTAATAAAATCTATGAAAAAACACGGACAGATTAAAGAAAACACGTTTATTCACCGCTACACGGCACTGGCTAAACTGTTTCAATTTTCAGTAGCCACCTGCACTTGTTCAGAGCTCTGAAATACACGCTTTCTCATTGGGTATGTCCACGCATAGGCGTGCTTTACTCCACGTGGACCGGTGAAACTGCCTTTGATCTTATACGGGGGATATTTGCTGCGAAATTTGGCGATTTTTGCAGCAACAGAGAGTGTTAAATATAGATATATAAAACGCACCCGGTATTTCACAGTGTTTCAAGTGACTTCAGATAAAGTATACTTAAAAGAGAGAAGAAAAGATTAACCATTATTCGGCAAAATCGAGTTCGAGAATGATTCCGTTCAGATTTTTAATTTCACTGAATTCCTCCCAGATATCAAGCTGTCGATTATCCCAGTTTCCTGAGAACACGCGAATATCACCACAAATCTAGATCCATATGTAGAGCAAAATTTATTGGATAAAAAATACTACAACAGTCCACAACAATGTATAAATAATTTATTTCTTTGTATAATAATTACATAAAAATCAACGTGCTTAATAAAAAATCATCTTAAGAAATATCTTCAATTGACACGTTAAATTACATTCTCGAAATGTTCCGTGACACGATTCCATTTGATACATTTTATTGTCTCGAAATTGACTCAAAAATACGTCAAAAAACTACATCAAATATGTCAACTGACACTTCAACGAACGTCTTGTATCGAATGACATCCGGAACAACTGCAATTATCTATTTTTCATATAACAATAAGAGTTGAAACTCTTGTGAAACAGAATTGTCAGTTGTCCGTTGACAGCTGTCAGCGACAATAAGTACCAATTAATAACTCTTGCGAATTGTGAAACAGAATTGACAGTTGTCCGTTGACAGCTGTCGACGACAATAAGTACCAATTAATAACTCTTGTGAATTGTGAAACAGAATTGACAGTTGTCAGTTGACAGCTGTCGACGACAATAAGTACAAATTAATAACTCTTGTGAAACTGAGCGTACTTTTTCTTGCAAATGGAATAATGTCACAACATTAGTTTTAATATTCACAATTATCTAAGAGGTACCATTAGCTCTATGAGCTTGTGCTATCGAGCAGCACTTTTCCGTTGTATTTGATAACAAGGGAGCGGAGGAAGTCTCTGACATTGTCGTACGTCGCGTAACTTATACCTACACAAATAGGCCCTTTGATCCAATTCATCGACAGCCCTTTGTATAGTCCTCGTATTAGGCCTTCCCTCCTGGCGAAGAGAGAAACAAATATGAGTAACTAATTTTTTTTTCAATCGCAAGATAGTAACTATAACTTGTAAGTTAACTATTAGTTGTCCTTGAAATTCGTTATAACCAACCAGTAACCGCTGATATGCTTTCTAAACCCAGAATTATTATGGGAAATAGGCGCCAAAAATGAACTAAATGGTCCAGCGTCATCTATGAGAAAATACCGTAACCAAACACTTCAACTCTTTTCAAGGTGGATTTCTGAAATGGTTTTTCTGTTCTCCTGGTGTCTCGTAAATGGCGCTAGAATCATTCAGACCTTTTTTTTGGGCGCCGGAATATGGTAGAATACGTTAATCGATGATAAAATAAAATGTGTCATCAAAGAATTACCTATAAACGTACGAAAGCGTCCCGACTAGCGACTTGTATCTTCCCTCCATATCAGTCTGCATTCTTCGCCTAACGATGTCTAACGGGTAGCTACTAGTCTGACCAACCATTCCGGCCACCGCGCCAAAGCATAACTGTACCCAAGGAGGCGGTGAGGTGCAATTTATATCTACATATTCTGCAATAAATCAAAAAAAACATTCATGCTTTTATATTCCCATTATTTAAGTGCGCACTCTAAAAACAACTTGTAGCTTTTCGAGGAGGCAAAATCATGATGACCTTGACAATGACTCTGACAGCCTTGACCATGGCCTTCAACGCCATTTCAAGGTCAAATCAATACCGCGGAAACAATTTGCTCGGTCAAAGATGACTGACAGCACAATTGTGAGGTTTGTGGGGATCACCCAAAAGTGACTTTGACCATGAACTTGACCACGACCTTCAACTAAATATTTTCAAACGGAACGCCCATTTCTTCACATCTGAATTGAAAACGGGAACTTTTACGTCCAGATATGACCTTGGCTATGACCTTGACCACGGTCTTCGAGGCCAATAGGTTTTTCGGGATCACCCCAAAGTGACCTTGACCTCGACATTCAAAGTTTAGCGAATGGTTTTAAATGGAGTGCCTCTTTTTCACATCGGAATTGAACAGAGGAAATTGTATGGCCAGATATGACCTTGACCATTGCCTTCGCGTCAATTTCAAGGTCAAATCAATACAGCGAAATCAATTTGCTCTAGCAAAAATGATCAACAGTACAATTTTGGGCTTTGTGAGGATCACCCAAAATTAACCTTGACCACGACTTTCAAGGTCAAGTGCATATTTTCAAATAGAACGTCCATTTTTTCACATTGGAATTAAAACAGGAACTTTTACGTAAAGATATGACCTTGACTATTCCAAGGTAAAATTAAGACAGCGAAAACATTTTGCTATATCAAAAATGACTGACAGCACAATTGTAACGTTTGTGGGATCACCCAAAAGTGACTTTGGCCACGACCTTCAAGGTCAACTGATTATTCTCTAACAGATCGCCCTTTTTTAGATCGGTATTGAAATCGAGAAATTTTACGTCCAGATATGACCTTGGCGATGACCTTGACCTTCGAGGCCGATTGTAAGTTTTTTCGAGATCACCCAAAAGTGACCTTGAGCACCACATTCAAACCAAGCGAATGGTTTTAAATGGAGTGCCCCTTTTTTACATCGGAATTGAAAAGAGGAAATTTTATGCCCAAATATGCCCTTCACCATTAACCACGCGTCAATTTCAAGGTCAAATCATTACAGCGAAAGCAATCTGCTCTAGCAAAAATGATCAACAGTACAATTTTGGGCTTTGTGAGGATCTCCCAAAAGTAACCTTGACCATGATCTTCAAGGTCAATTGCATATTTTCAAATAGAACGTCCATTTTTTCACATCGGAATTAAAACAGGAAGTTTTACGTCAAGATATGACCTTGGCTATTCCAAGGTCAAATCAAGACAGCGAAAACAATTTGTTATATCAAAAATGACAGACAGCACAATTGTGACGTTTGTCAGGATCACCCAAAAATGACCTTGATCACCACCTTCAAGATTATTTCAATGTGAAGCGAATAGTTTTAAATGGAATGCCCCTTTTTCACATCGAAATTGAAATGAGGAAATGTTATGCCCAGATATGACATTGACCATTGCCTCGGCAATTTCAAGGTCAAGTCAATACGGCGAAAACAATTTGCCCTAGCAAAAATGATCAACAAGTACAATTTTGGGATTCGTGGGGATCACCCGAAAGTAACATAGACCATGACCTTGAGCACGAACCCGCCCTTTTTTCGCATTGAAATCGAAAAGAGGAAATGTTGCGTCCAGATATGACCTTGACTGTGACCTTCAGACCATTCCAAGTTCAAATCGAGACGGCAAAAACAATGTTCTCTAGCAAAAATGATCGATAGCACAATTGTGAGGTTTTTGGGGATCACTCGGAACTCAAGCTCATTTCAGGGACAAATGAAACGCCCAATTTTTCATGTCGAAAAGTTTGTGCTTATTATTTTTTTGAGTAGCCGAAATTCGTAAAAATTAGTTTAGCAAATATAGTAAGTCTCCAGATTTTCAAGTTATATAACATACCTTTGTACAATCTTTTGAGAGTATCGTATATAAAAAATGACACACCAGCATACGGCATAACACCCATCATCGTAGGTATATAACCTTTATAAAACGTCCTAATTCCTTCTGTGTGATAAATTTTAGTAAAAACCTGCAAAAAATAAAATGCAATCGTTTTCATGAAAAATGTAATGTGAAGATTCGATCGGCTGTGTGTAAATGCAGCCCGTAAAAAATCGGATAAAGAAAAAAATATAATATAGAATGATACCATATCATTTATTGACCACGTTATGTATACAGGGTGTTCAAAAAATAGACGGAGATATGTTAGAGGATGATTCCTTGTTCAAAAAATATGAAATAAGTTTTTATAACCATGAGTCCGGAAATGCAGTTTTCAAGCTAGTGTTAAATTAAAAAAAAATTAAGCTTTTTGGAGAACTTTCGCAAATAAAATTACTTGAATAATTCTTTTCTAGAAAAAATGGCAATCCTCTACCCAAAAAATGTTTTGTGCAAAAATTAATAAACCAATTTTGCCCAGTGACAAGAAATGAAACGGGTTTTTTTTTAACGTAAAATGGTGGAATGTGTTAGGAAATAAGTGATTGCGATCGAATGACACACCTCTTTTCGTATTGCGTACCTGCCGAAGGGTGGCATATTCGCGTTTGTGCGTCACAGCCATCCGTGCTCTAGCTAAATCTAAAGGGTACGTCAGCGACTGGGAAGTCACTCCAGCCAACGAACCAGCCAAAAATAATCTACCGGGGGATTCCCTGAAATCAAAAAAATACGATCGTAAGTCAGAGCTGCTTTTTAGGCGCGTTTTTACTGACAGGAGATAAAAATTCTTGATCCGGATCATAATGGATTGATGAGAAAGCATCTTTCTATACTATAACTATCTACTCTAAAACTGTAATGACTCATCGATGTTCACGTGAACATCACTTAACTACCAGTAGTCGGCTGTTCATAGGCGGGGTATGAATGTTTAACATGGGTGAACTAGATTTGTCACATGCTTAATAAAGAGTGGTTTGAAACATATTGTAAGTCAAAAATTTGGGAATTACCTTTATTCATCGTCGCTTCCACTTACATCTGACAGTAATAAACTGTCGCTATCGCTTTCCCCGTTGAAATTGACTATAACTGGCTCTATGATGGTGTCGATGTGGTGGTCAAGCTGCCACATTTTTGTTTCTTCCTTCACAACATGACGGATAGCATTCTGCCAAGCTTCGGGCGTTACTAGCTGTATGGAAGTCTCAAGTAAAACCTTAACGTCTGGTAATTTAAAGGTTGTGTTATGGCGCGCAATATAACCCTTCACTTGAGCCCAGATGGGCTCTGTTGGGTTCAGTTCACAGTGGTAGGGCGGTAACCGCAGCACAGTGACACCACATTGACGGGCCATCTCATCAGTCACGTAACTAATGTTCGCAGGTTGTGCTGTTTAATTTTTTCATACAATTCCGCTTTCACACATGAATCGTCAAACGGGATTCCTTTTTCGCGCAACAATTGCTGCATGTCACTTTTTCGAGATCCCATAGTCGGTACACGTTGGGCTCGACGACTATGGTAGGAAGCATTATCCATGACGATCACAGAGTTGGGATCAACTCGCTGAAGCACCCCTTCTGTTCAGATAATTGAACACGTTGAGCACGATTTCTTTCGCGTCCCTCTTCAGTGCTTTACGAAGCCGTCTACTTGTTCCCTGGCTTTCAGTACTTCCACTCGTGCCATTTGTACTCTCCATGGTTAAGTATAACCAAAACAGTAACCACAGAAACCACAACAATAACAATCACACAACAATTCTTATAAAATCACACAATATGCGATCGCTCAACGAAACACGTTCCAATGCGTTGCCGACGCCTATGAGTCTGCCGGTCGAGGCGCGTCTTTGATTTCATTGGTTCTACCGGCGGAGAACAATCAGCCATTATTTCCATCTCTGTCTGTGCTGTTGACCACCGCAAAGCCACAGAAACGACATATGTCGTACGCTATGCGGCTGTACTGGAAGGAAGCCGGGATCGAGCTCTGATCACGTGTTGATCACGCGTATGAGTCATTACAGTTTTAAATAGTTGTAGTATAGTAATGGATCTCATACTAGCGAAAAAACATGAGTTTTGTGTAGTCCCCATATTGAATCAAGAAACTCTATGAATCAGAACTAGAAAAACATATTTTTCCACTTGATCCCGCTATCAAAAACCTATGATCCGGAACAACAATAACCAATTAAAAAGGAGATTTCAGCCAATCGAAAACGAGCCTTTAAGATGGTTGGTCACGTTTTTTACGTTATTTTTCTCTTGCGACTGATTCGATTTTATTTGTTCAAAATTTTACGATTTCTTTTTGGTCCAATTTTTTTTAATATTATTTCCATACTTTCTCGAAAAATATCAATGCGTCCAAGTTCAAAAATCGTATTTACATTAAGTTCAAGTATGTTAATGTCATGAGTCAATTGCTTTTGAAAAAAATTATTTTTTTTTTTACAATATTATCTGATAATTTTTTTACCGAACTTTTTGTCGAGTCTTGGATGGCTCATGACATGTAGACAATGATATCCTATCAATATATGAAACAAATTTTGAGATTGTTCAAAAAGTGAACGAGACAATATGGAAATACGATAAAAAAATCTATTCGACCACGTCCTCCACTCAAGGTGTATACCATCTCCCAGTATCCTGCCTGGTTGGCAGACTGCATTGGTCAACACTGGTTTTGCCACACGAACTTTGACAGCTAATTTTGTTTTATCAGTCTAACCTCATTATTACATGACAGCTGTCATATGTCTATTAGCCTCATATTTGTTGTGATACGGTAATACTCATAACTAGTACTGCGGCAGTAAATTAACAGAAACGCTTACAAGTAAATCCTTATAAAAATATTTGTTGTTGAATTTGAACACTTTTTTGTGATTTATTAACCCTGTGAATATGTCGAGGAAGTGTAATAATGATCCTAACTCTTTTTGTTATGTCTGCAGAGAACTAACATTAAAAAAACAACGACGAAATTTTACGAATCTTGTGTTTTGGTTTTTCTGTCGCCCATCAAGACAAATCCTGGGCCCCTGATGTCTGTTGCATAACGTGTGTGAAAAATTTAACTGACTGGAAGAAAGGTGCACGACCTATGCCGTTTGCTGTACCCATGATATGGACTGAACCGCGAGTTTCTCGTTTCAGATTGCTATTTTTGTCTCACAGACATAAAAGGTATAAATTACAAGAAAAAAAACACAGTTATTTACCCTAACTTATCGGCTATAAGACCAGTCTCTCATTGTAAAAAATTGCCAGAACTAATACCAGTTGCAACTACGACTGTTGAGAACAATTCACAACCGTCCACTTCAGGTGAATGTGTTGACGAGGACGATGACTTTGAGTTAAAAGGAATTGTAAACGAGCCACATTTGATAACTCAAGGAGACCTAAATGATTTGGTTCGGGACTTAAATTTGTCAAAAAAGCAGTCAGAACTATTAGGATCACGTCTAAAAGAATGGAATTTGCTACATCATAATACAAAATTTTCGAAACCGTGATCAACACTTCAGAATGTATTTTTTTCAGGATGGAGATTTGGTGTTTTGCAATAACATAAATGAGATTATGAAAATGTTGGACATAGATTTTGATCTCTCTCAGTGGCGTTTATTCATTGATTCTTCGAAAGCAAGTCTAAAAGCAGTGTTATTGCATAATGGAAATAAGCTTCCGTCTGTACCTCTGGCCCATGCTGCAAATATGAAAGAAACCTATGAAAATATGAAATTTTTACTTGAAAAAATAAATTACAGTACATATTCCTTCAAAATCTGCGGTGATCTTAAAGTTGTTGCACTATTACTTGGACTTCAGCTGGGTTATACAAAGTTTTGCAGATTTTTATGTGAATGGGATAGTCGAGACAGAACTAATCACTATATAAAAAAAAACATGGCCTACGCGTGCATCGTTAGTTCCTGGGCAAAAAAACGTAAAGTATTTACCCCTTGTACAGCCAAATAACAGGTGGGCTGAAAATTCCGTATCGTTTCAATGAAAAAATATTTTTTTCGTCAAAATTCGCTTTTATTATTCAACATAGTTGCCTTCAAGGGCTATACAGCGATTATAACGTTCTTCAAGTTTTTCGATACCCTTCCGGTAGTAATCCTTCGGCTTGTCCTCAAAATAGGCTTCAGTTTCGGCGATGATTTCTTCGTTGCTGTGAAATTTTTTTCCGGTGAGCATTCTCTTAAGGTCTGAGAAGAGGAAATAGTCGCTTGGAGCAAGGTCCGGAGAATACGGTGGATGGGGGAGCAAATCGAAGCCCAATTCATGCAATTTCGACATCGTTTTCATGGACTTGTGGCACGGCGCATTGTCCTGGTGAAACAAGATTTTTTTTTTTCTTCATTTGTGGCCGTTTCTTGGCGATTTCGGCCTTCAAACGCTCCAGTAACACTATATAATAGTCGCTGTTGATAGTTTGGCCCTTTTGAAGATAGTCGATGAAAATAATTCCTTGCACGTCCCAGAAAACAGAGGCCATAACCTTGCCTGCTGACTGTTGCGTCTTTCCACGTTTCGGAGGTGGTTCGGATGCAGCCGTCCAGTCGGCCGACTGGCGATTTGACTCCGGTGTGTAGTGGTGGAGCCATGTTTCATCCATGGTGACGTATCGGCGAAAAAAATCGGTTTTATTGCGCAAAATCACCTCCAAACAGGCCTCAGAGTCGTCGATGCGTTGTTGCTTTTGGTCAAATGTGAGATTGCGCGGCACCCATTTCGCACAGAGCTTTCGCATATCCAAATATTCATGAATGATGTGACTGACACGTTCTTTTGATATGTTTAAGGCCTCAGCTATGTCAATCAACCGTATTTTGCGGTCTCCCAAAATTATTTTGTGGATTTTTTTCACGTTTTCGTCCGTAACGACCTCTTTTGGGCGTCCACTGCGTGCGTCGTCTTCAGTTGACATGTGACCGGTACGAAATTTAGCAAACCACTTGCGAATGGTTGCTTCGCCCGGGGCAGAGTCCGGATAACACTCATCAAGCCATTTCTTGCATTCGACGGCACTTTTTTTCATCAAAAAATAATGTTTCATTAACACACGAAACTCTTGACTTTCCATGGTTTTCAAAAATAACAAAAGTAGCGTCACTCTCGATACGATAACTCAAAAACTAATGATCCGACAGCTGTCAAATTTTGACAGGCATCTTTTGAAGGTTGGTGCTAGCTAAGAAGCGTATGGATTTTATTCTGGTGGCGCCATCTCATAGAAACGATACGGACTTTTCAGCCCACCTGTTAATGTGCCTCTACCACCATTGCACATCAAATTAGGATTAATAAAAAATTTGGTGAAGGCAATGGATCGTAATGGGAGTGGATTTTTGTATCTAAAAGAAAAATTCCCTAAAATAAGTGATGCAAAGATAAAAGAGGGTATTTTTGTTGGCCCTCAAATTAGGGAGTTAATAAAAGATTCAAGATTTGAAGAAAAATTAAGCGATTTAGAAACATCTGCATGGAAGGCTTTTAAAAATGCTGTTTCAAATTTTTTGGGTAACCACAAGAGTGACAGCTACAGAGAATTGGTTAGCGAGCTATTATTGTCATATCAAGCATTGGGTTGCAACATGTCACTTAAGATCCATCTTTTAGACTCGCACCTGGATTTTTTTCCTGACAATTTAGGGGCTGTCAGCGACGAGCACGGTGAGAGGTTCCATCAGGACATTTCTAACATGGAAAAGCGGTACCAGGGCAAACGGAGCCCAAATATGTTAGCAGATTACTGCTGGACAATTAAAAGGGACCAACCAGAAGCTAAATATTCAAGAAAATCTTAGATTATTGTCATTTATAAAAAAAAATAACTTTTGATTTACGAGATCTGTGTTTTTTCTTAATATTTTATATTACTCAATAGAATAAAATCTTTGTCTAGCAAATTTTTTTTAACTGTTTATTTTTTCTTACAATCACCAATTAAAGTAAAAAATATCAAAAAAGTCCGTGTGGCACGACAAAGTTAAAATTTTGTTGACCAGTGTTGTTGATAACAAGCAAATTTCAGAAACCAGCGCATTTTGCGGAATTTGGATGTGTTATAATATAGTTACATTGACGGCTTGTGATACTTGAAATAAACAGAGAGATGCGGAAATATCGATTTCCTAATAACAGATAAATATTTTATAATTGGAGCTGTTCATATAATGAACTGTGACTTACGCCATTGCCATTGACTATTATGAAGCAGTTTGTTAGAAAAAACAAGGACTCTTATTCTACGTGAACATTTTATAACACTTGGCTATGATATCATGGATCAAATTTGATGTAATGCCTAGATTGATACGACATCAATTACTGAGACCTTGTTGAAAAAAACATACCTGAGAGAGATAATTTTAGAAAAAAGGATATATATTTAAAAACGCATCAAAGTGTCGATTGTCAATTAATGGCATTCATATTTTTAATAATGTATTTCAGTACGCATACAACGTTATGTTATTATACATGAAACGACTGCCTTTCATCAGCTCAGCTGTTCAGTTACAGTACTGCCCAGTGTTACCACATCAAATTGTTCATTTCAACTTTCTTAGATTGATTTGTTTACTGTGTTATCAGCTTGGCAGCACTACAAATGTATCAACTGTCAAGAGTAGAGCGAAAACGAATACTAGAGATGGGGCTGGGATGATGCGTTACCAAATATTCACAAGTGTTATTTAGAGTAATTCAACGCCACGATGAGTATGTTGATCAATGCAAAAACATAGTATTTACACCGGAACTTATCTGAATTTGTTAAAACCATGAAAGAAATACGTGGTTGTTTTATGTTGGTCAAGTTTGACAGTTACTCAAGTATCAATCAACATGACATCAACCTTCATCGATGATGCTGATAGAGGCAAAGTAAAATTCGGTATTAAAGACAACGTCAATTCAGGATGAAGACTGCAAAACCCAACAAAGTACTTACCCCCCACCTTGGTCCACCCTAAGTACTTTCTTCCATTGTTCGTGTGCGGTGAACTGTATAGCGGCGTGAGGCACAATTCGGGCCATCGTCGCACTGTTGCCACGCCATAGCGCAAAAAGACCTTCCTTCTTAAGGGTATGCAACAGAAACTTTAGCGCTTTTTTCGTAGAGTACGGTTTGTGACTGAAACAAGATAAACGTAATACCAAGTTAGAGCCATAGTCCATACAAAGTCAAATACAGTGTCACAAAGTGCACATAGCAAAATCAAGGAAACTACACCTTATTTTATTGACGGAAAAATTATCAAAAAAAAAATTAAAAACAATAATTGATTTTTTATGAATATTTTAAAATTTTTAGTCAGCTGCTAACCCTATTTAAATAAATCGTTACAACTTTTAAACTGAATGTTCTATCATATTGGAATAAATTTTGTAGTGATTGCAAATAATAGGCCGTACCAGTAAAGTGAAAATTTCCACGAAATTAAATGCTATAAATTTAAAATAAAAAGGAATATGCTGAAACTCACTATTTTTTCAATGATTTTTAAAAGAATTGCTAAATTTCAATAAATATTGTCCTACTTACCCTACCTTTTTTAAATGTTAAGTTATTCTACATGTTATTAGCTTCCTAATGGTGGAAAATTGCAAGTTTATTACTTGGATACAAGTTTTTAAATCAGCGTTTCAAAAAGCAGTGAACTCAGTTCAACGCCACAACAGTATTAACCTACATGAATCATTCATTATCTTTAACAAATAAAATCAAATAGACTTGTCTATAGGATAATCATTTTGGCTTAATGCATCAAATGTTCAAAATGGCCTCCCAGATTGTAGCGCGAAGTGAAATTTGATGAGTTGCCCTACGAATCATCTCGGGATCATTTTTGATTCCGTTTGCAACACGAAAAACTCTTTCTTCGAGTTCCGCTTCGCTGTTTATGGAACTGCTGTACACCCTTTGTTTCATTGTCCCCCATAAAAAATAGTCGAGAGGTGTGAGATCTGGGGAACGCGCCGGCCACCCAACAGGTCCTTGTCGACCTATCCAGCGGCCTGGATAATTTCCATTAAGAAAAGACCTGACAATCAGCGAGTAATGGGCAGGACATCCATCCATTTGAAGCATCATTCTTCGACGGGTTTGCAGCGGCACTTCTTCCAACAGCAAGGGCGGTTCAGTCCGCAAAAGCTCCAGAAATCTCTCTCCGTTTAATGTCCTCGGGAGTATTATGGGACCAATCAAAAAGTTGTCAATCAGTGCGGCCCACACATTTACAGAAAATTTCACTTGAAATGTTGAAGCCCTTCTCAGCCTAGGGTTTTCATCTTTTGGGCACCTCTTATGTAAATTACGACAGTTCACGATGCCGTCTCTCGTGAATTGAGATTCATCTGTCCACAGAATTGTTGTCGGGAATTCAGGATTGTCTCTTGTTTTTATTAAAATCCATGTAGACATAACGCACCTTGGACGCCAATCCACATCTTCATGCAAGTGCTGCACCCTTTGATAATGGTATGGATGCAACCCTGCTTTCCTCAAGATGCGCCAAACCGATTTCTGGGATACGGCATGACGTAACGCCAAACGACTCGTACTAGTAGTCGGGTCAGCAAACAAATCATCCAAAATGGCTTCTTCGATAGCAACATGAATAATAACACCTGGTTCGCGGCGATCTCGAGGCAAACCAAGTCCAGTGTTAGCCAGTCTTCTATGTACTTCTTGGAAGTTACGGGCTGATGGAACAGGGCGTCGATTTGGAAATGCAGCTAGATAAGCTGTGCAAGCGGTACATTCCATAATAATAATGGATATCGGCCATATCGGTGTGCCGGAGGGAAATCACTTATACGTGGCATCGCGACCAAAAAGCGAAAGCGTGATATGTAGCAAACGAAACTTATAAAGTAGGCAGGAGAAACACAAATAGCTGCCTAACTGCCCAACATTCAATTGTTTTTCAACTGGGCCCGCCTCCCCACTCGTACTTCAGCCCGCGCGACTCTACATTGAATCACCAAAAAAAGGTATCTACATGATAAACAATGGTGCCTAGCAAGACGATGCGCATGGGCTTTTTTATAAACACTCATAGAAACTGTTACATTTGAGTAATGAACGTGCAATTTTTACTTTTATAAAGCTGATAACATGTAGAATAACTTACAAATAAAAAAAGGTAGGGTACAAAATTATTTAACAAAATCATTGACAAAATAAATCGATACCGTTTTTACAAAAACTGTTTAAACAGCTCTCTTTTTATGATTCTGTAGTTTTTGTTCCGGGACTTACTTGACTTGGAAATTGATTTTAGTTCGATCCAAGGGAGCAATGGTAGTTTTTGCAATGGCACCTGCAACCGCTCCGGCGGCTAAGCTGGTGATTACGATTTGTGCGTTGGTTAAATCTTCTTTCTTGTTCGATGCATGCTTTTTTGCCATTTTGGAAGACGAGGTCCGACGGTTTCAAATCATTGTTAATGGCACTTATCTGAAACAGAAAACGTTACCAGTCAGAGCAGATCTAAGATATTTGTTTTACGATAGGTTAGAATTTACATTTCCAGAGTTCAGATTCGTCAGCTGCTATTTGTCGATTGTGATTAAGAAGTAAATAAACATTAGCTAGTTGATACGAGCCATGGGCACCCAGGGGGAATTGTTCAAAAATTTTGCGTATCTGCAATTTTTCTAGAGGCTTCGAGATGGCGTAACAAAACATCTGCAAAATTATGATATAATAACAAACCACAAGAAAAAACCTGGAAGTAAACAACGTATGGACCATTCCAGAAAAATTAGTTTAAGAAAATAATAATATAAGGTATCTCGGTGCTGTTGCGTCTTGTAGAACTTCCAATTTCACTGTTTTTTCTCTTAAAACTTTCAGATAGATTATTTAGAAACAAAAAAGTGTGGATGAAGTACGCTTTCCATGAAATTTTTTTCCCAAAAGTCCCGTATTTTTAGCTGTTCTTTCGATCATTATTTCCACCGCCATCTATCTGCCGTATGACGTAGGCGTCTGTGCATATGTCATATATGAGAGGCGCTTGCCTGCGGTGTTGCCGGATTGGGCTGCGCATTTAAGGAAAAATATGAAAAGTGGAAAATTTATATACGTGTATTAATTATTAATGAACCACAAAAACGAAAAACTGGAACAAACAACAGTAGCAAAACAAAAGGCGATTCCTAATAAGTCTAAATAAAAAAATAACAGTAGTAAGCTAAAAAATTATAAATTATAAAAAATAAAAACAGTAGTAAAACAAAAACTAATTCCATGTAATTATAAAAAACAAAAGATAACAAACAGCCGTAAAATAAAAAACAGAAAATAAAAACAGTAGTAAAACAATTCCATGTTGAATAAAAAGCAATTCCAAGTGACAACACACAACAAAAAGTAAAAACAGTAGGAATACAAAGAACAATTTCATTCCATTCAAATTGTTTTTTATTTTACCGTTTGTTATTTTTTGTTTTTTATAATTAAATGGAATTGCTTTTTATTTTACTGCTGCTTGTTATTTTTTGTTTTATACTTAGTAAGAATCACTTTTAATTTTACTACTGTTGTTTGTTTCAGTTTTTTGTTTTTGTGTTTCATTAACTAATATAATAAATGTATATAAATGTTCCACTTTTCATATTTTTCCCTAAATACGGAGCCCAATCCGGCAACACTGCAGGCAAGCGCCTCTCATATATGACATATCCACAGACGTCAACGTCATATGGTAGATGGCGGTGGAAATAAAGGGGGAAATAACTACTAAAAAATACAATGTTTTGGGAGGTACTGTTGCGTCTTGTAGAACTTCAGATTTCACTGTTTTTTCACTTGAAACTTCTAGAGGGTAGCCTGATAGATTATTTTAAATAAAAAAAGTGTGGATGAAGCACGCTTTTCATGCATTTTTTCCCCAAAACATTGAATTTTTAGCAATTATTTTCAGCATTATTTCCACCGCCATCTGCGATATGACGTCGACGTCTGTTGCATATGCCATGTATGAGAGGCGCTTGCCTGCGGTGTTGCCGGATTGGGCTCCGCACTTAGGGAAAAATATGAAAAGTGGAAAAATTATTATTTATTAAAAACGAAAAACTGAAACAAACAACAGTAGCAAAATAAAAAGCGATTCTTAATAAGTATAAAACAAAAAATAACGATAGTAAGCCAAAAAACAATAAATTGTCTATACTTATAAAAAATAAAAACAGTAGTAAAACAAAACAAAAACTTCCATGTAATTATAAAAAACAAATAAACAGTAAAATGCAATTTTTTTATAATTATATGGAATTGTTTTTCATTTTACTGTTTTGACTTCTTGATTTTTGTTATCACTTAGAATAGCTTTTTATTTTACTGTTTATTTTTTTGTTTTTTATAATTACATGGTATTATTTGATTTACCACTGTTTTTATTTTTTGTATTTTATAATTATTTAAAATTTATTTTTATTTGCCTATTGTTGTTTGTTTCAGTTTTTCCTTTTTGTGTTTCATTGATTAATATAAATGTATATACAGGGTGACTTTGAAGTTGAGTCATTAATTTTCAGATAATGATTGTAGAAGGAAGATAAACCAAAATGTGTGTAAAAATAAAAAAAAATTAAAAAAAAAATGTTTACCTTGTTTTATAAAGTATCCTCCCGACAAGTATTTCAGTGCGGACCTGTATTTGATCGTGAGGTCCCCTGTGAGGTCTTAAGTCACCTGATTCACGAGCCCGTTGTACTACATTAACAAAGGCACGAGGGGTTGGTTGCACTCGATTGGGAAACCGATCCGCATAAACATGTGCCATTTTTTATTTCGTGTGAGCCACGCAACAGATACCACTATTCACTGACACTGACTGTATACAAATGAATGAAATAATTGTAAAAACATCATTCCAAATTCTTTCGCTTTTTTGTTTCCGATGCGATGAACCGATACGGCGGATTATATCCGTTGTCGCCAAACACGAGCACATGATATTATTGAGACAGGGCGGTACTCAAACTTCCAAAGGGCTATAACTTTGTTACTTTAATTTTACCAGAAAAATGGTAAAGGAAAAAAACATTTCTTTTGATCAGATCTACTCACTGTTAAAATAAATGACTCAACTTCGAAGTCACCCTGTACATTTTCCACTTTTCATTTTCCCTAAATAAGGAGCCCAATCCGGCAACACCGCAGGCAAGCGCCTCTCATATATGACATATCCACAGACGTCAACGTCATAAAGTAGATGGCGGTGTAAATAATAGTAGAAATAACTGCTAAAAATTCGTGTCTTGGGAAACAAATGCGTGAAAAGCGTGCTTCTTCCACACTTTTTTTATTTACAATAATCTATCAGACTACCCTCTAGAAGTTTCAAGTGGAAAAACAGTCAAATCCGAAATTATACAAGACGCAACAGTACCGCCAATAATTTGGACAGAATTCCGAATCGAAAGCGTAGATTACAAGTTTGATGCCAGTTTTGTGCTGGAATCGTTTAGTATTACACAAAATTCATTCTTTGATTCCATATATAGCTTCCGCGCATTTTACGATTTCTCAATGGCAATTATCAAAATCAAAGTGCTAATTTACCGCCGTGTACATATAGTCAACGAAAATGGAAATTTTGTGTTACAAAAATTCAAAAAGTTCGTGATATCTTACCGGTTGAAACGCGGCTATCCTATCATCCAAACACTTCTCACACAGACATCATTCATCAGTATCCAAATGCTCGATTGTAACAAATTATACAACATCAAAACCACAGCCAGACACAGTTTGCATAGATTTGAGCAAAGTACAAAGTCTGTCGTAATTCTTTTGTAATATCTGATAACAGAACATAAACATTATACTGAACGTTATAAATAATTTGCACTATTTTATCGATGTTACCTTGGATCTACATTTTGCTATCAGCGAAAGAGAAGAAGAACTGTGAATGAATTATTTTTTATATATATCGAACTATGGTAAACAGCGATTATTACGCGGACTGTACACACAGTCACGCACGGTTGTTTGCTTCACCAGCCTGTACAGAAACTACCTGTTCAGATAACTGTAACGTCCTCACGGATTCCAAAGGCGCCGTAATAAGGGATCCTTAAGGGGTACTCCGCAAATAAAAATAAAAAAAAAATACCAATACGTTTTGCTCCGGGAGGTGAAAATCTGACGATCGTATTATTTTTAGGCCCGCTTCCTATCCCAAAAATATATACAACAATGACAGCCCACAAGCTCGTAAATTTCGCGGGGGTGTTACGTAAAAAAACGTCAAAAAAAAAACGACAAAGTGTCATCTTGCAGACTAGTTTTTAGTGTGCAAATAGTTAATCTTACGTTTACTTGGAATGATCGCTGTCAGCGTCATCAAAAGCGTCCATCTATGAAGGAATGACTCAACGACACGACACGCTTAAGCATGCATTGTTGGTTGCATATCTTCGGCTTCGAAAACAATCACAACTGAAAATAATATTGTTGTATACCTGTATAGATCCTACTGAACTTGAATCAGGTAAGATATGATGATCTTTCTGTGGTGCAAGGGAATCGTCGCTATTGTGTCTAGAAGTTTATTTGCCACTTTCAAGAGATTATGAATTTCTCAATCTGTAATGACAAGATCACTAGGGCTAACAGATAATCTTTTTCGATTGAACATAAATTAGTGGCTCTGGAAAGAACCGTTTTTTCCAAGAGATTAGTACAATTGTTTTAAAATATTTCAAAAACAACTCGCACGTCTATGTATTTCTGCTTCGGCGATTCCCCCACTATCCCATGTTTATACAACAGAATACCGGATAATCGCGTTTACCTGTGCCTAACGTGTCAACCGAACAAACTACATCTGATCGTCTATTTATTTAAAAAATGGTAAGCTATGATTATTTTTTATTTCCACTGTACTAACTCACAGTTTTCTAGGCGAGATACTTTAAAGAAAAGGATATCGATGGTGAGTAAAAATGCTATAACCGTGAAAGAGAAAGTCCATCTGTGTTTTCGTAATATTCTGATGATAACAATGTTTGGACTATGATTAGATAGATAAATGTATAACTTGTACCTTGGTACATGAAGGTCAGGTAATTAAGACGAATCTTCAATAACTTGAGAAAGGTCAAAGCCTTACCTAACAGTCTGTTTAATAGAAATACAGTGTCAGTCAAAATTGCAGATGTCACGATCTTTAACGGCAATTTTTTCGATGAAAGAGGTATCAATTTAGTCAAGTAGAGCGATTAGACAGTGTTTTCATGCTTTATTTTTGAATCACATACATACAGAGGTAACCAAATTTGTCTGACGGCTTGAGTTTAATGTTGACGAAAGAGATGTGTATAGACAAATTCAGCGATATAGCGAAAATTGTACAGTCCTGATATGGATATATAGAAGTCTGAGCCAACCTACCAAACTCCATTTTTATTATCATTATTATATTAAAATTGATTTATTTTCAGAATTCAGAGAGTGCTTCTACCTCTTTGCGAGATCTGGTCACATTAAAACGCAAGAAGAGTTGACAGTTATCATGCGGAGTCTGGGCCTATCACCAACAATATTGGAAATATCTTCCTATTTAAAACAAAAGGTAGGGATACATTTAAACAAAACAGATAAAATGGCATTTTATGCAAACATTTAAAGTGGGAAGATCATGTCATTAAATTTATAAAATTTGTTCTTGAAGATATATAAATGTCTAATAGAAGTTAATGCTATATGGGGTGGTTTGTACAACATTATTTTAGAACAATTAAATATTACTTAAAGATATATTCTGGAAATGATTTAAGAAAAGATAAAAGATATCCTTGATCCTTATTGCTTAATGGAGAAATTAATATTCAATGTTAGATCCTTATACATACTTTGTATACAGGGTTATCCAAATTAAGTGTCCACCATTAGTAACTTTGTTATTAGTGAAAATACAAAGTTGTTTGAATTAGCAAACTAGTAGCATTTTTAACGCTGGTAAAAATGAGAAATAAAAAAAACAATTGAGAGTCGTTATTTTGATTTTTTTCAGTAAAATAACATTTTTTTAAATGGAAACCCCTGTATATTATATTTTTTTCTGTTAAAGCATCAAATTTTAAACAAAAAAGCTTACAATAACTTTTTTCCTAGGTTACAAATTGTTGAAGTTATGGCCTCCAATCTGAAACAATCAAATTGTATCGACAAACTTTATTTTCAACATCAACTTATAATCTTACAAAATACAATAACAATTTTTTTTTAAAGAAGATGCTCGAAAACACCACCTTGTTCTTCAATACATTTTTGGGCACGTTTTTCAGCTGCTCGAACTGTCTTAAGTATGGTCCTACCATCTATCTGGGTTATCTTTTCCCTAACTGCAGTCTTTAACGCGTCAAGGTTATCGTACCTTCGCTTGTAAATTTGGTTCTTTAAGTAACCCCACAAGAAGTAATCAAGTGGGTTTAGATCTGGTGATCTGGGAGGCCACTGTATTGGGCCATTTGTTCCTATCCACTGATCATTAAAAGTAGTACTTAGAAAATGATAAGTACCTCTGGAGTTGTGGGCAGGTGCGCCATCTTGCTGAAAATGCAGATGATGTCTACTTATAAGATCCAATTCGTCTAAGAAATTAGTCAGAATTTCTGACATAAATTCCACATATCTTTCACCAGTTAGGGTTCCCTCATAAAAGAACGGGCCAACAATTTTTGAACCAATTATACCGCACCAAACGTTGAAACTGAAACGGACTTGTGGGCCTCTTGGATGTACTAACAAAAGATTTTCTCTTGACCAATAATGGTGGTTTTTTCTATTAAACATTCCAGAATTTGAAAAATTTGATTCATCTGTCCATAAAAGGTAACGAAAGTTATTTACATTTTGGCGACAGAAGCTAAGATACCAATGGCAAAAAACAAGTCTTCTCTCTGGATCCCCTGCCAAAAGCGTTTGAACTGGTCGGTACTTATACGGAATAAATTTGTATTTTTTTAAAATCCTTTGAACAGTACCATAACTGAAATTAGAGTCCTTGAGAATATCTGCTATTGAATTCTCACGATAAGCTTCAAAATATCCAATAACTGCAATTTCCGTGGCCTCGCTTATTATGAATTCTTTTTTTGCCCTTGTTTTAGCAAAAACATTTTCGTTGCCCCTAAATTTTCGATAAAGTCTCAGAAAATATCGTTCATACGGTTGAATGCGAGCGGGATATAATTCACTGTAGTATTGCTCTCAAGGAGGATTTTCTGCACACTAAATAGCATTCTAACATATCACACTTTTCTTCATGGGAGTACATTTTTCTTTAAATTAATGACACAATAAAGCTTATAAACAAGTATTTACACTAATGTTTGACATTATTTGATTTTATCATTGTTTTCCAAAGCCTTCTAGTTGCGAGTATGTCCAGTTTAACAATTTGTCGCTTATCTTAATGCTGTCAAATCGCGAACGCCATGTTGTTTTCATAGCCGTCTTAATATTATAATACTGCAAATAATTAAAAATATTTATCGTTATTTTGACTTTATTTTTGACTTTAGCGGAAAAGTCATTATGAACTTTTTTGTTTAAAATTTGATGCTTTAACAGAAAAAAATATAATATACAGGGGTTTCCATTTAAAAAAATGTTATTTTACTGAAAAAAATCAAAATAACGACTCTCAATTGTTTTTTTTTATTTCTCATTTTTACCAGCGTTAAAAATGCTACTAGTTTGCTAATTCAAACAACTTTGTATTTTCACTAATAACAAAGTTACTAATGGTGGACACTTAATTTGGATAACCCTGTATATGTTCATAAAATAAAAAATGAATGTTTATGTTATCTAAATCATAAATATAACAAAAGATGTAGATGATACCAATGAGCCATAGAAATATGAATCAATGTTACTTAACATATCTTTGCCCTAAAATATCCATTCTACCATCAAACATTAGAGACATAAAGCAATGTAAATTAATACTAAGAAAAAGCCAAAATAATTTCAGGTGCTGGTTCCAAATATGACCATCACAAAAACCTAGAGCATTTGCATGCGAAATTCTGCTGGCAATGGAGGAAACAACTATGCACAGCAATTTTATATTTTTGATTTTTTTCATTGTTTCAGGGTGGCAAGATGACATTCGCAGACTTCCTCGAAGTGATGCACATCCATTCGCGGGTGGAAAATCTCCCTAAAGAAGTGATAGACGCTTTCAAAGCCGCGGACACGGACGGCAAGGGCGTAATTTCCGCTAAACAACTGCGCCATCTGTTACAAAACTGGGGCGAATGCCTTTCCGCCAAGGAGATAGATCGCATTTTCAGAGAGGCGAACGTTAACAACAACAGTATGGTTAGATACGAGGATTTCGTTAAAATCGCTTGTGCGCCAGTTCCTGACTATTATTAAATAATGTAATGTTCTTACTACAATTTATGTTGTCTATCGATTGAAATAATAGCCCAATCATGGTGCCCAGAATTTAGGATTCTTTTTGGAAATGGCTTATTACCTATTGCTTTCTACTTATGCCTACCTCTTGCCTTACAGTATCATTTTGCTGCTTTAAGAAAGATATAAAAAGTGCATTGTGGTTCATTTCAGTATAGGACATGATCTAATAAAGTTTTGAAATACTTATAATTGAAAGTGAGAGATGTAAGAGAAAATATATTTATCAAACATCTAACAGAAAAGCTTTTTTCTTTATGATATACATAATGCATAATGTTCAGCACAAATTAGACGCTCTGAGAAAAAAGTTAGATTAATAAAAATATGCAAAAACCAAAAACAATATTGATAATACCAATTTTGGGATTGTCTCATTCTGAGTATCAGTTTAACCAACAGAAAAGCTGTTTTCTTTTCGATACAACAATGACATTTTCAAAAAACGGCGTCCAGTAGGTTGACTCTATACATGTTCAGCATATGTTAGAGCCGCTGAGAAAAAAGTTAGTTTAATAAAAAATATGCAAAAACAATGTTGATAATACCAATTTTGGTATTATCTCTCATTCTATGTTTTGAATAGAGAAAATGTGTAGATAAAAAAATACCTGGATGGAATCGAGCAGACTTCTTTCAAAATATTGGTTACAGCTTTTCTAGAAATTTCTCAGCCTGGCACAAAACAATGTTTTTAATATTCATAACATATAAATGACCGATTGTTTAAAGTTTAATGATAGTTCCTCAAAGGAAATAGTTGTGCAATCTATTGTTTAGAAAAATGTTAACAATGAAATGGTTTACAAATTGGTGCGTTAAAATGAAGCATATTTATATAACTAGATAAATTCAATAAAGAAACAAAAATATGAGTATTCTACAACAATGCTCAACCCAGTTAAAACATAGTTGTACTTATAATGCTGCCATACGACTTTCAATCATTCCTGAGATGTATAAAAAATATTTGCTTTACGTGTTCCATAAAAAAATTAAACTTCTATTTGTTTCGTCAATTGTGTTATCATGGATGAATTACGCTCGGGGATTTACCTTTCGTAATCTTTGGGTAGGCACTTTATTTCTTTTAATTGTTAATAAAGTCATCTATTATTATTATTACAACTCCTTAAACAACGTCAGAGTCTACGGATCTCAATTTTTGAAATCTTCTTCTGCGAGATTTGTTGAGAGACATGTAGCATTGCGTTTACACAGCTTATAAAAAAAACAACTAAGCGGGATTTTACGATACAAAGAAATGTTGAGTGCTTGAAGCTTTAAAGCCCTTATCGTGTTATTCAATCCTGGATATTGTATTTCTTGAAGATGTGTCGTTGTGTAACGGGCAACGATCATCAAAACATTCACGCACTTTGTACAGGAACACTACTGATTTTTTAATTACTGAATTATGAACAGCACTCACCTGGCACACTGTTAAAGTGGTGGCTTTAAGACATCTAGTTTATTTGGTGTTGCTTTATTCTTCTAGAATCACTGTTTACTTCTTTACACAATAAAAAATAAATTATGTAAATTTGTGGGTATCAATTGTGATCACTTCTAAACGTAATTTGACCTAGAACATTTCCTTTTTCCCCCATTTTCATGTCAATGTCTAATGTCAGTGTCATCTTGACACGGAACACTTCGTGGTAAGACCAACAGCTATAACTACTCTTTGGTAAGCACAGAGCCGGACTGTTAACCATTCATGTTTAAGTACAATAAAATACTTTAACATTTATCTTATTTCTGTTGCTCAAACGGCCTGAATAAAGACAACAAGGCCACGCAAGACAACTATTCAAGGACCGAGTAAAGATAACATGGCCACGCAAGATAACTATTGAAATATACTCTACTCGTAGAAGACTATCCGTAGCGAAATTTTTCTCGAAATCGTTGTACACCACTTGAAAAACGCAAATGAAGAAGTGTGAAAGTGAAATGAAATATGTATTTAGGTGAATTATGTTGAAGTGCGTGTTTCTGGAAGAAGGCTCCTTAACATAGCAAATTAGGTAAGTAACTTTACATCTTTGACATCGCTACCATCATATACATATGTATATTTTGGTTAATAGTATGAAAACTAATGTCTAGATAATTAATTACAATAGCAATCAACGTTACTTCAATAACTTGATTCAGTCATCTCTCATTTCATCCAGACTTGAAAATGTTTGAAAATTTTCAGACCCGTCTCTGTCCTCATGCTTCCGGTTCTTCATAGCCGTTTTATGACTATCGGCAAAAAATGTAAACGAATACAATATCGTTGTCGTCTACTATACAACGTTATTAAAATTCACATTTATTTAGAAAAACATAGAATGTCAACACTAACACACAAGTGATGAGTATGCAAGGCTCACCTATAGTTTGCTGCACAGATATTCTGTTTCCCTTTGGAGACACTTGACACCCACGTCACAGCACTAAAGCACCACTGAGACACAATCGAGAACCCTATAGTGAACACCACTTCTAAAAAAAGTAGCTAAACGGAATATAGCTCTGCACGGAGCTGTGAATGCGTAGACATTCCGCTGCGGCGACGGTTGCCGAGAGACTGATGCGATGCGTGTGAGTGCTGTACCTCGCTGCGGTGATACGGTACGACCGGGTAGTACAGCCATGCCCCTTTCCAGCTCCCACTCCGCGCGTCCGCTCCCGTCAACGTAAACATCGTGATACTGTCAGATAAGAAAACGCAGACGCGCGGAGTGGCAGTACTACCCGTATCGCCGCAGCGAGGTACAGCACTCACACGGTCACACGCTTCAGTCTCTCGGCAACCGTCGGCGTAGCGGAATGTCCACGCGTTCACAGCTCCGTGCAGGGCTCTATTCGATTAAGCTATTTTTTTAATGGTGCTGTTCACTATAGGGTTCTCGATTGTCGCTCAGTGGTGCTTTGGTGTTTTATTGTTGTGCGTGTGTGTCAAGTGTCTCCAAAGTGAAAATTAGGTCTACTTTCAACTCTTATGAGGGAAACTTGTCCAGCAAACTTGTGTTTGAATGTTTATGGTGGCTCTGTTGAAAAATGAAAATATGTTCAATTTTAGTTTGTGATACAATTTGAAAATGATCCTTGTATAAACCGTTACATCAATACTACTATACAGGGTGACTTTGAAGTTGAGTCATTAATTTTCAGATAATGATTGTAGAAGGAAGATAAACCAAAATATGTGTGTAAAAATTAAAAAAAAAATTTAAAAGAAATGTTACCTTGTTTTATAAAATATCCTCCCGACAAGTATTTCAGTGCGGACCTGTATTTGATCGTGCGGTCTTGGAGCACATACCCTCCCGTGTGAGGACTTAAGTCACCTGATTCACGAGCCCTTTGTACTACATTAACAAAGGCACTAGGGGTTGGTTGCACTCGATTGGGAAACCGATCCGCATAAATCCGTGTTGCCGTAGCAGCATTTTGTAAAATAAGAATCATGTCCACAAGTTCAGCATTTTCGTAAACATGTGCCATTTTTTATTTCGTTTGAGCCACGCAGAAACACCACTCACGCGTTACCGACTGACACATCGAATGAATACAACTGAATAAAACATCGTGATAAGCGTTTCAAATTCTTTCGCTTTTTTGTTTCCGATTATATCCGTTGTTGCCAAACACGAGCACATATTACACATTGCCAAACACGAGTACATGATATTATTGAGACAGGGCGGTACTCAAACTTCTAAAGGGCTATAACTTTGTTACTTTAATTTTACCACAAAAATGTTAAAGGAAAAAAACATTTCTTTTGATCAGATCTACTCACTATTAAAATAAATGACTCAACTTCGAAGTCACCCTGTATAAATGAAAGTGAAAGACTTGTTTTTTCTTCACCTGATACAATTAATCTTAGCAGTGACGGTTGAGATTTTCTAGGGGTTTTCCTCGCCGAAGTGCGAATGCAGTCACTAAAAAACGATATTCCCCTAATAAATAGAGAAAATGAAAATCGTACTCCTATTAATGATCATGTAATTTTAGATCAAACAGTTAATAAATATATTTATACAATAAAACATTGTGTTTTTTTTTCAATAAAGCTAAACAGACGCCAGGTGACGCAAAATGTAAATAACACCTTTCTTTTAGTTTTTTGGCAAACATTGCTACGCCTCAAATTTGATATATCTCCATTGGTATCCCTCAATATTCTATTCAAAGCTTCTTTTTTCTTTTTAACATTCTAGCAGTGGTAGCAAAATTGTCTGATGAGCCGGCAACGCCGCAATCTAAGTGACAAGCATGACAAGGTCAACTGCCAAAACGTATGTCTATTTGTCTATCCCGGGGTAACGACGGTGCCATTTAGTACGCAAAGCGGTAGTTCTCCGTTTCATTTGCATTTTGTGTGTGTCAAAGATTTCGAGAAAAATTTCGCTACGGTTAGTTTTCTTCAGACTAGTAGAGTATATTTCAATAGTTGTCTTGCTTGGCCTTGTTATCTTTACTCCTTTACGGCATTAAAGGCCGCCGTACGGTCTGCATCTACGCCTATGTGGAAAAATTGACATATGACTTGACGTAAGATGGCAGGTTATAATGGCGTCATCACATTTTCGTTTCGAGAATCTTCAAAATTTGTTTTTATGTGTTTTATAATTTCATAGGAGCTACTAGCAGCATTTGCGGGTGGTGTGAAATTATTATTATGCTATTAAAGGTAAGCATTTGCTAAAAATATGAAAGGCGCTCTTCTAGGACTCCAGTTTAGTGAGAAAAATCAATTGGCAGTCTCTAACATTTGTTTTTATAGGTTATATTAGTGTTCATTGTCTTTGATTGTTTGTTGTTTGCCACAATTTGGTATCACGTTTAAGATAAAACGGTTTTTTTAGACATCTGTTTATCAATTTTTCATTATAATTATTGATGCAAATTTCGATCTCCAAAACTAACTACCACAGTTTATGATTTTTGAAACTTTTTGATTTTTCAATGTTAGATAAACTGGATCTCTACAAGCAGAAGACTAAGGCACATCTTGTAGAAGGCAGAAGAATCAACAATTATTGGTGACTCAAGTGGACCCAACAAGATCACAATTGAGAACAAGTATAGCAGTGGCAATGCCAACAGCTACTATAGGTATCAATTTTTTTGTTAAAATATGTGTTTGATCTCTAGAATGCATAATGTTACTATTCGAAAGAATCTTTTTAGCACTCTAAAGAAAACATTGGCTATGGTTTTCATAAGCAACTATTGCAGAATTGAATAACCACTTATTTTGGGACGCTGTCTCATTACCAAGATGCAGAGGGTTGTAGATTTCTGCACCAATGATCAGACTGAATAAAGACAAATTATGAATATTCTTTAAGTATTGCCATGTCAAAATATAGGGTTATTCCTTTAATAGACTACATAGGATATCAACTGAATATTTCTCTAAAAGTAGTGAGATATTTTCACAATACACGGTTTATGTAAAATTGAATATCTGGTTCAAAAATGCAATTCAAGTTTCAAAAAAGTTGGTAGAATTGAACATAGTTTTGCTTTTTGCTTCTGTATATGCAATGTAGTTCTGCTGGTTTTGTGGTAACTTGTCCTTCTGTGGCTCTATGACTCAAAACCTATTTATTTCTTGTCTTGAACCAAATATTACCGAACCTTTTCTATAAAAATATTTAACATGCTTTCGAAATTTTGCGGCAGATTCTCATTAGAATTGAAAAAAGAGCAATCTGGCATTACTGTCAGTAGTCGGTACTGTAAAATTACTGTTTGGATGGTCATGAAAACTCTAACCATCCTTATTTGCTTTCATAAAAACTCTCTAATCTGTTACATCTTTTTGGCGGCATAGAAATATAAATTATTATTATAGGTAGCATACAGCTGCCTAACAACGAGGATTGCGGGATCCGAGATGTGTGGGCACACAACTTGGAAGAAGAATTTCGTACCATCAGGCAGATTGTGCAGAAGTATCAATATGTTGCTATGGATACTGAATTTCCAGGTAGTTATTCATTTAACAAATTACGGACATCAAACAGAGAAAATCTCGAAAATGACATCCACAGTGTCGTTAAACAAACTAAATTGTAAGCATGCACATATAAAAAGGAAGGGAATGATATAAAGTAAACATTACAATGCATCTAATAGAAATTTTCTGTAACTTCTTTTGAAAGCTGACCCAGACATAGGTGGGATCTTTTGACAGATGGCATTTTGTGCAATCATCAAGTGGCTTCACGATGTAATGCTTAACTTTGTTTTAAATATTTTTAATCTGTTTTTAATTTGTTCTTGTCATACAGCTGTGTGTTGTTTGTATAATTTTGACCATTGTACCATGTATCCAGCTTTCACCATCTTACTGGGTGTTTCCCTCATCCTTAACGTAAACAACATTTAGCAACATCCTCACATACTACTGCAAGTTAATTTAAATTCATTTTACACAATTGTTGCTACTGTTATCAATGTAATTGCAGCTCCTGATGATGATGGCAAAGACCATTGAAAGCTAGAGAGAATAAAAAAGTATAAAGAGTCCTCCGCGCTTAAATTTTGTCAAAGTACCCAACAAAAGGCAGAAGCTTTAATTTTCATATATATATATATATTAATGTATCATCAGCAAATAGTTGAATTTTGCAGTGTTGTAAAATATCGTTAATTTATAAAATAAATAGTAATGGACCTAAGTTGCTACCCTGTGGCACACCTACCAAAATGTTCTTAATATTTGATAATGTATTGCCAATTTTAGTTCTTTGACTCTTATTGATTAAATAATTTTGTAATGAGTTGAATACTGAACCTTCCTATCAAATTCCTTTCAATACTGACATTTTTTTCATATAGGCGTTGTTGCCAGACCCATAGGTGAATTCAGGAGTTCAGCGGATTATCAGTATCAGATGCTGAGGTGCAATGTAGATTTACTAAGGATAATACAGCTTGGATTGACATTTCTTGATGACAACGGAAAAACACCAGGCGGATCGTATACAACGTGGCAATTCAACTTCAAGTTCAACCTGCAGTAAGTTTCTTGAAAAATCAATTATTACTTCTCGCACCTACCGGCTGTGATCTCGAGACATTTGGAAAATGCGTCTTTTCTGCATAGACGTCTACAGTATATTCAGATAAGAGATAGACCGGACATAAACAAGACCACGTGATCATCGAACGCTGTAACATTCGGCAGGGACGTATTAAGAGTCACGCAGTACATATTTTAGATAGTAGATGCTGCTTTGCGTAACTTTGTAGTAAATTAGCACAATTCGATGTGTATACGATTGGTGATGGATATAGGATCATGTGGGGGTGGGGTAAGAAATATATAATGATGTAAATATACAAAAGGGTTTCAAAATTTTCGCTTCGATTTCCAGCTTCGGATGCCGCCTGATGTTTGGTGAAATACATTCGAATTTAATCTCAAAATGGCGTTTAAATTAGCCTAAATTAAAAATAATCGTATATCTCTTAAAATTGCTTTTAGAATATTGATTAGTATATTTTTTGATTTCTAGGTAAATATGTAACCAAATTAAAACGTACAAAACGTAAAAAAATGTGCATGGTTGAACATTGTCAGAAAGTAGATTCTTGAATAGGTTTTGCCAAAATGGGTTCAAAAATGTCAATAATTAATTAAAAAATACAGTAGCTTTATAATTACTTATAACTTACCGAATTTGATGAACGACATCTTTTATTGGAAAGATGAGCTTGATGAGCTTTCATCATCGCTACTGCCTGAAGCACCAACGTCAATAATGAATGGCTCGACTTGTTCCTCTAAAATATTGTCCAGTTCCCACATTCTCTTTTCAACTTTGTCTTTCACGTGCTTAATACAGTTTTCCCATTTTTGCGCTGTTATTAATTCTAGTGCTTCTTTGAAAAGTCCTTTGAGGTCACAAAATTTAAAAGTTGTATTGTGCTTAGCTATATAATTTTTAACCTCTGCCCATATGAGCTCGCAATGGTATGGAGGTAAACAGAGCACAGTTTTATTTTGACCATTTCGTCAATGGCGTATTTTTGATATTCCGCCTTGTGATCCTTGACAATTCTTAATAATTGTACTTTCAGCATTGCTTCTTCAAAGTTGATATTTTTCGAGCGGAGCCAATTTTGAACATCAACTTTCTTTGAAGCTGTTGTTGGGACCTTCTCCATTCTTCGAGAATGATACGGCGCATTATCAAACACAATTACTGCGTTTTCCTCTAAGTTCGGTAAAATTTTTGAAAACCACTGTTCAATCGATTCGCCATTCATTTCCTCGTGGTAATCTCCAGTTTTCTTAGACTCAAAGCACCACAGACCGTCAACAACAAATCCATCCTCACTGCCAATATGGCAGATAATGAGCCTTTTCCCTTTACCTGGAAATCGAAGTACTAACTGGTGTAGATTTATTTCAATAAGCGAACCTTTTTCAAATGTTTTCATCACATTCAGCGAAAAAACATTGAGACATGAGTATCAGATTGCTATAATTGGGATTATTTAGTCATATTGAAAGAAGGAATATTGAACGTCGTATGATTACTCAGCGCTTCACAATTTAATTTAAAGTTATAAACCTTTAAAAAATGAATGATCAGGAACCTAAAATACCCGCAAATATTAATATTAACAAATTATAACTTTATAAAGCTTAAAGTATGAATTAAAATGATTAGAAATATTAGGAACGGTACACAATATAAAACTTAGTAACTTTTTTTAAGTTTATAATATTCGACATATTTTAAGATTATATTAAAAAATTATTGAAATATCGAAAACACAAAAACATGGCTTAAAAAAGTTCTAACAAATGAAAATGACAATAAAACATCCACGCATTTTATCGAAAGTCATAAAAGTTTTGTTACTTGTAATATGTTTTATCTGCCCCCTGGAATTAATGTTTAGAACCTTGTTCCCAAGGTTTGAAAAACACCCGATTGTTGTCTATTACTCGTATTTACCTGCTGGATTTTTTAATCCGGTGGACAGTCCATCTTGAAAGGCCCTCCTGGATGAAGTTACAGAATCATCAACCCATACTTTACTTGTAGTGTGTCCTGCGTTTACCCACGTTTCATCAAGGTAATAAATCTTCCTGTTTTGATTTCTATATTTCCCAATTTTTGTTAAATAATCCCTCCTCCATAGCACAATTTCTTCTCTATCCAGTAGTAAACTATTACGACCCCGTTTTTTCCATTTGAAATTTAAATGCTTCAGTAACGTATGGAAAGTTGATCGTTTGAAATTTGGCAACGTTGTATCTCCATTTACCTCCTGCAGTACTTTATCTATAGTAGGTATTTCATTCCTAAAGAAGAATTCATGCACTTTCCTCCTAATCGCATGCTTATCAGCTTCATCCAATGATTTAACAATACTTTTGCGATGTTTACTGGTCATTGGCTCAGAAAAGGTGTGATTTTTTTTGTATTGTCTTAACACATTAAACACTGATGCGCGACACACCCCAACTTTGTGAGAAACCTTCACAACAATTTCTTTGATGGTTGATGCCTCGTTCTTCTCGCGCTCGATCTTATATATATTCAAAATGACCTCTTTCATTTCTGCACTCAGGTGTCTTTTTTTAGAGCGTTTCCTAGGTGGACTACAGGAGTTTACAACTTCATCGGCAGTATCTGTACTACTGGGCATTTTGCGCAAGCAGTTGATAACAATAACAGTCAATAACAAGAACAACGACAAACTCAACAACTTAATAAGATAACAAACGAAAACGTCCAAAGAAATATCAAATTGCAATGATGCACACGACATACGTAACACGTCTGAACCTGAATGTGACTCTGCCTTGATACGACTGCTCTGCCGCTCGGCATAGGCATTTAATTGCGAATTGACCAATGAGGGCTCCTGTTTTACGTAGAGACGGCGGCGTTAGCGTGAAAATCACCCGAACCTTTTGTTTACATCCGGTCTATCTCTTATCTGAATATACTGAATGTTAATACTGAATGGAAATTTAATCGAAAGCGCGTAGCCAAAGAATAAGAACGGTAAATCCCCGTACCAACTCGGGGAAGTCCCTGATTCACGCTCGAGCAGAGATGCGTCACATAGACTGCGTGTGTACGCAAAGATTAAAGTGCTGAATAATTTTTTGTGCATAATACTACGTTACTATTTCTTGATTTCGGATCGTTGCTTTTTCCAGGGAGGATATGTATGCCCAAGACAGTATTGATCTCTTGACAAACTCCGGCATCCAGTTCAAGAAGCACGAAGACGAGGGCATTGAACCGCTAGAGTTTGCGGAGTTGCTCATGTCTTCAGGCATCGTTCTCATGGAGAACATCAAGTGGTTGTCGTTTCATTCCGGTTACGATTTTGGCTACCTCATCAAACTGTTGACAGACAACAACCTGCCGCAAGATGAAAACGAGTTCTTCGAGCTACTCAAGCTGTACTTTCCCACCATTTATGATGTAAAGGTAGGTTCGAAGAAAACTTGATACTTTTGTATGTCATTTGATCTTGGATATTTTTTTTTTTTGTAATAGGTTTGGCTTATATACCATTTCAGATACAAAAATATATAACTGATTGATTTAAATTGCGCGCGATTTTTGATACATGCGTTTCAGTAGGTGGTGCCGTCGTAGTTGCTTAAACGCTCAACGCGTCCGTATTTTTAAAACGTTTTATTTAAATAATGAGCAGTTGATGCAGAAATTGCAGGTGAAGTTAAATACTTGCTAAGGTCGGGCCGTGTTCGAACTGTTCGTACTCCGGAAAATATCGAGAGAGTTCGCGAAAGTGTAGTGGAGCGCCCTGAGACGTCTACAAGACATCGTTCTCAAGAACTGAGTATTCGTCGCACGTCATTATGCACTATTTTTAAAAAAAAGACTTGCATTTGCGGCCATACAAAATTCAGTTAATATATAACGTTTAATTTCTCGATTTGGTGATGTCACCTGACCACCAAGGTCACCGGATTTAACGACTCCTGACTTTTTTCTGGGGATTTTTGAAAAATAAGGTTTATGCCAACAGACCAAATACTGTAGAGCAGCTGAAGAACAATATTACGGAAGCGACTGAAGATATTCCTCCCGAAACCTACCAAAAAATGATGGAAAATGTAATCAAGAGTGCTCAGGTTTGCGCGGGTTCTAGAGGCGGACATTTGTCTGATATTATTTTTCATACATAATTTCTAAGTTTCAATAAAAGATTAAGGTGAAAAAATGGACGTATTTTATTTCATTTCACAAATATTCAAGATACAAACCAGTCAGCTACATATCGGCCACCCTGTATTTTTACATTACAGGTTATTAAAATATTGTCTAATCAAAATATCTCCTCTCGTTTAATAATCGTTATCATAACATTTCGTAAAAGACAACAAAAAATATTGTGACTTATTTTTGTGTGAAACATACTAAGAGACCTAAGATCCTCTCAAATAGAAAATAAAATGTTTATGATCGATAATTGTTTTAAATGAACTTTTTATCACCTAAATTTGAACATAGCAACCGTATTTGTTTGTTTGTTGAATATTTATTTAGCGTTAATGCTGCAATGTCTGGTTTCGTTTATACATTTTTTCTGAATCCGTTTTCTGTAATTTTACATTCTTGTCTATTAAAATTGGCATCACTATGCATTTTGACTATTCATATTTAAACATCACCTTAAACATTTTTAAATTCGAACACTGTTTAATACCATTATTCAGTTTATTAAATTCAAATACTCCATTTGGAAATACAGATTTGCTACGAGTTGTACTACTATTACAATTTTTCAGACGAAAATCTATACTGCCTCTAGTTTCGTAGTTAAGTTTAATTTTGTGAAGTTTCCTAAATGTGTTATTTACCTAACAAGTGCGGAAAGTTATACTTTTCCGCACGCGACGGCAGTTGTACGAACGACAAGCGGCAAGCCGTTAAGCGTTAGGTACAAGATTTTTTCTACCAGTGTGCGGAAAATACTCGCCTTCATCACGCGCCTGCGTATATAAAGTAGCGTGCGGAAAAGTGCTACTTTCTGCACGCAGATGCGTGTCAGAGATGTTATTTATAAAGGGTTGTCCAATAGGGACGCAGGAAAGTAAACGTCAATTTGACATAGACGCCATCTTTGTTTTCTGTCACCGACATGTCATTTTGTTAGTTGAATGTTTACCATTGATCGCCATGGAGTCGTATTCGATTGAAGACCACATTAAAGTTATTCAAGAGCACTACAAAAATGGTGCAAAAATAAAAAACACGTTTCGCGCCCTTCGTGAACATTTCGGTCGCAACAACCGCCCAAACGAAACAACCATCGGTCGTCTGGTGCGTAAATTCGAGGCAACAGGTTCTGTGGCAAATCTGCCAGGCTCTGGCCGGCCAAGGAGCGTTCGCACACCGGAAAATATTGCTGTTGTGAAGGAGAGTGTGAGAGACGATCCGAAACAATCAACAACGCGTCGATCCCAAGAATTGGGCATTTCGAGAACCAGTTTGCTCCGCGTTCTCCACAAGGATTTGAATGTACACACCTACAAGATCCAATTGACGCAAGAGCTGCGTCGGGCCGACCATTTTTCGCGCCGAACGTTCTCAGATTGTCTCCTTGAACACGGCCAAATTGATGCCAATTTTTCATCAAAAATCATGTTCAGCGACGAAGCGCATTTCACTTTGAATGGGACGGTAAACAAGCAAAACTGCCGCATCTGGGCGAACGAAAATCCCCGTGAGTATCAAGAGCAGCCGATGCATCCTCAAAAAGTGACTGTGTGGTGTGCATTGTGGTCAAAAGGCATCATCGGACCTTACTTTTTCGAAAATGCAGCCGGGGACGCCGTTACCGTCAATTCTGAGCGATATCACGTGATGATAGAGGACTATTTTTTGCCGCAACTTGAAGGAATGGATATGGACGATGTTTATTTCCAACAAGACGGTGCAACATGCCACACAACCAACCTCAATATCCATCGATTACAGTCCTTCTTCGGTGATCGCGTGATTTCGCGCAGAGGAAATGTGCCATGGCCACCAAGATCGTGCGATTTGACTCCCTTGGACTTCTTTTTATGGGGATATTCGAAAAGCAAAGGCTACGTCAACAAACCAGCCACCCTCTAAGAACTCAAAAACAACATCATTGCCGAGATAGATGTCATAGAACCGACCATGTTGCAAAATGTCATTGAAAATTTCGACCATCGCGTGGACGTCTGTAAATCCAGTCGTGGTGAAAATTTGAGCGATATTATTTTTCATACATAAATGGTATAAATGAACTTTCAAAATAAAGTACCCAACTTGATTTGAATATCAATCTTTCTTGTTTTAATATGCGTTTACTTTCCTGCGTACGTTTTGGACAACCCCATATAAATAATAAATAGTAACGGTCCCAATTTACTCCCCTGTGGCACCCCTACTGATATATTTTGAACACTTGACATAATATTTCCAACTTTAGTTTTTTGACTTGTGGTTACTAAATGATTTCGTAAAATGTTTAATACAGATCCTTTATAACCACAGTGATTTATTAACAATTTTCCCCTATCTATAGTCTCAAATGTCTTTTTGAAGTCTAACAATACTGTTATAATACATTCTTTCTCATCTATATTTCTCCAGTCTTCCAGCATCATTTGGATTGCTGTTTCTGTAGGATATTTTTTCTAAATCCAGCTTGATTTTTTCTGGCAAGACATTAATCGGCTGCATATTTATATGCTCAAAATGTTGAACTTTTGGCACAGAAGTAATGGTAGAACACTTCACTTTTGATGAGAATTCACCATGCACTAAACAATGATTCACCAATAATAACAATTTCTCTCCAATTATATTGAAACAATCATTTAGAATTTTTTTTGAGAGATTCTCACTTGGATTTTTTGCAGATTTTAATTCTGAGATAGCTTTTTGTAGATTGTTGATGTTTATTGTCCTAAATTGATTCATTGATGAATTATGATATACTTGTTGGGATCGCCGTCATCAATCGTCTTCACTATTTGATCTATACTGTCTAAAAATAAGTGTTCATTCTTTCTGTTCTTTGAAACGTATTTTAGATAATTTTTGTCTAATCCAGTGTCCAAAAAGGGACCTGAACGATACTAGCGCCATCTACAGGGTGCGGAAACATAACTTCCTTTTTAGTCGGTTGGAGCGCCAGTGGTTTCTTTTGGGAGGCGAGACTATAAACTTTTATCCCGACACAGTTCAGTCGCCATCACGCGTTGCCTTTTTTTTCAGTATCTAATGAAGTCATGTAAAAACCTGAAGGGCGGATTGCAAGAGGTCGCGGAACAACTAGAACTTGAAAGGATCGGACCTCAACATCAAGCCGGATCGGACTCGTTACTTACAGGAATGGCTTTCTTCAAAATGAAAGAGGTATGAATCATAAGACGTAAGTGCCAGACTAGGTTAAGTCCAAATGAGTAGTTTTGAGATAATTGGATTTGAAATACAGCAGACGCTCGATAATGTAAACTAATTTAATCCAAGTGTGGTTCACATTATCGAAATGTTTACATTAGCGAACGTGATTTATATAATATTTGATTTATTAAAAGAAACGTTTAATACTATTTATAACAAAATAAACAAATATTCTTACAGCAATAAGTATTTTTTTAATTAGAAGAAAAATAATTAACAATTTTTGTCTGCGTAAATTTGCGCTTAGCATTGTCTTCCAATGCCTGCCCCCCCTAATTTACGAAGAACTAAAATATCCGTGTATGAAACTTCTTTTCTTTCAGCCCAATCTAAAGCTTGGTTAAAAACTTGTAAAGCTTGCGCGTCAGTCACTACACTTCTGACTTCAATGGGATCGTTCTCATCATCCTCACTGTCCATATCCTCCTCCTTATCAGCATCGTTCGTCTGATTATCTTCGTTCCATGAATTAATATCAGCAGGAGTACAAACAATGTTGGGATTCACTGTTTTCAATAAATCAACAACATCCAATGACACACTAATAACATTATCATTATTGGATCGCAAACGTTCTCTAATTACGCTTAAGGGGACATCATCTTCATTATTGGTACAAAAGAGATTGTTCCATTTTTGAATAGTTTGCTGGTTAAGTTCATTCCAGGCCATATGTAAATCTAAAACAGCTTCTCGTAATGTTACTTTTTTTAAAGCCTCAGATAAGTTTTCAGGATTCTTTGATAAGACAGACGAAAGTAGAAACTTCCTATAGTATTGTTTGGTGAGTCTTATTATATTCTGGTCCATCGGTTGAATTAACGGTGTTACGTTGGGCGGCATGTACATGACGAAAATTGACCCATCCCTGCTCCTCAGTTGTTGCTCGGGAGGATGACTTAGTGCATTATCCAATAGTAACAACGCTTTTTTTGGAAGCTTCTGTTGTTTTAGGAAACCTTTTGCCTACAAATTGAAAACACATCTTCAAATTATGAATAGAGCATTTGTGATAATTGATTGTCATACCTGAGGGACAAAGCACCTGTGGAACCATTTCAGGAATATACTGCTAGTCATCCAAGCGGTTTTTGAACAGTCATAATCAACAGGGATATTAACATTTTTAAACGAGCGCGGATTTTTTGCTTTCCCAATTACCAGTGGCTTTATTTTGTGTGAACCATTAGAATTAGTGCAGGCTAGAAACGTTATTCGTTGTTTCTCCGGCTTTCTTCCCGGGGCAGATTTTTCAAATGATGCAGCATACGTTTTCTCTGGTAACATTTTCCAATAAAGGCCTCTTTCATCTGCGTTGTAAATTTGTTCCATTCTTAAATCTAGCTCGGTAATTGTTTTCATCAATTTTTCTTTGAATGGTTGCACTAATTGTGGTTGTGCTGATAATTTTTCACCAGATATAGACAGCATTCGAATTCCATATCTTGTTTTGAATCGATGTAGCCAGGCATCACTAGCTACGAAATTTTCAGTTTTTCATTTAACAGTCTCGCTTTCTGTTTAAGTACTTCGCCACTAACTGGGACATGATTTTCCCGTTGTTTTAAAAACCACTTATACAGGGAATTTTCCATTTTAGGTACCTTCGCATTTTTTAAAGTTTTTCTTTTTCCCGGACCTCCAAATGTATTGCACGTTCTTTGTAAAATTTGAGTTTTCATACGCTTAATTTTACAGATTGTTGCTTTCGATACTCCTTATTTTTTTGCTAACTGTGTCACTCCCGCACCTAGTGCAACTTCGTCTATGATTTTCACTTTCCCTCTCAACTTTAAACACTTTCTTTTATAGGATGTGGATGCCTTAGTCGTAAAATATATTAACGCGTGCAATGTATTCACTTAAGTTCAAAAATGAAATACATACGTACGTATAAACGTATCCTAAACGATCATACGACTGACCGAGTTTGTCGTATTTTATCGCAGAGGTGAATCCCCTACACTCTACATCATAAATCGGGGACTCCCCGACGCCCGACATAAATCATCGAGGCTTCAGCATTTTACCGTCGCGCTGTTTCCGTGCGCCGAGAGTTGTTTACGTTATCGAGCGTACACATTGTTTACGTTATCGCGCGTTCCGTTTGATCCTATAGAACGAAGTTTGTGTTTACATTAGCGCAAGTTTTCATTATCCCGTGTTTACGTTATCGAGCGTCTGCTGTATTGTTCTTGTATTGTATGCGACTTGACATGAGTTAAAAAGTCGTAACCTCCTTATTATTACAGATCGGTGGACGCTGCAAGTAGCAAATGAAAATTCACAATATTATCAAACTATTAAGCATATTGAACTCATTTTTGACAAAAATGGACTTGACCTAGTCTGGCTCTGGGTTACAGAATTTAGTATATGTTAAACAAAAAGTTTCATTTCCAGATGTTTTTCGAGGATACCATCGACGACTCCAAGTTTTCCGGTCACCTGTACGGGCTGGGCACGTCATTTGCGGTGAACGGAACGTCAAATAACTATACGAATGACAACGGGGATACCACGAATTCGTCATGAAGTCCATAGTCGGCATTCGGTCGGTCCGTTTCGCTCCTTTCGGTTACATTGTCGAGAAAATATGTAATATCGCGCATCTATCTTTTTTTTTTACAATAGACATACCCATGATCAATCCCCTGTTGTATATTCTGTGGTTAACTTTTACATATTATTATTTAGTGTAAGGTTTTAAACTTATTTCTAATTTCGTATATAATTATTTAATAAAATATCATGTGAATCGTTGTGGTTTTTTTTAAAGGATACGTTGCAGGTTTGTAAATTATCTTTACGAGGGCGCTTCGAGAAGTACTCAGTCTACAAAAGGAAAACGGATTATTGACCCAGCGATGTTCAAACTTTTTTAACCCGTCTGAAAAGGCGTCCTGCAAAATTGTAGAAACGACTGACGATACGGCGCTTAAACATCAGAAAAAACGAATAATTGTAGATCATCTAAACACCATATTTATTCAAAATTAAGCATTAACAAATCAAATGGAAAATTATGCATATCTTAAACCTAAGCAGGGCGCACTAGTAAGGCCTAGGGGGGCCACCTCTCATCATGCCAGGTGGAGGTCCTCTCATGCCCATCGGTGGCGGGGGTCCCCCGCGACCCATGCCCATCTGCGGAGGCATACCCATCATACCAGGTGGCGGTCCCATCATGCCTGGAAAGACGTATTTTTGAACTCGACTGTTGCATTAAGGTGGGGCCGAGTGATCAATTTTCTGCCACAATATGATGAGGAGAACAGACATGGTTTTCTTTAAGATGGATAAATAAACTTGAATTCTCACCTGGTGGTGGTCCTCCCATCCTTGGTGGTCCCTGATTCATCTGGGGAGGCGCCGACACTTGTCCTCTGCCTCCAGGTGTCATGACTTGCTGAGATGGACCTCCCACACCTCGAACTGGCCCTTGAAGACCGACCGGAACACCGCCCATGCCAGCAGGCATCCCTCTACCTGCAGCTCGACCAATACCTAGACAATGGCAAAATAAAAAATGTTAACTGTGCCAAAAAGCTGAAAAGCACTAGATGTTCATCAGTTTTTCTAAGACAGGTCACGAACCACAGGTTTCACAGTGGAAAAATCTGAAAATAACTCTACTATGATCCAGCCAGCTTCTATCTCTTTTTAACATTCTATTCACACTTTTCTCTCAAACACATCGAGCCATCAGACAAATTTGGTTATCAGTGTATATAAAATTGTATAAACTGACAGGTCAATAGAATTCTGTTATTGAAGAAAATGCATTTTAGGTGGTCTTTGAATGAACAAAAAACTAGTGTTGGTATTAACTTTAAGAACTATTTGAGTTTGGTATGTGTCGCCAATTGATGAATTTTTGCTAAGGATGTAATCAGCTAAATGTAAAATAGAATGGTTATGTATACTTTATCTGAAGTCACTTGAAACACTGTGAAATACCGGGTGCGTTTTATATATCTATATTTAACACGCTCTGTTGCTGCAAAAATCGCCAAATTTCGCAGCAAATATCCCCCGTATAAGATCAAAGGTAGTTTCACCGGTCCACGTGGAGTAAAGCACGCCTATGCGTGGACATAGCCAATGAGAAAGCGTGTATTTCAGAGCTCTGAACAAGTGCAGGTGGCTACTGAAAATTGAAACAGTTTAGCCAGTGCCGTGTAGCGGTGAATAAACGTGTTTTCTTTAGTCTGTCCGTGTTTTTTCATAGATTTTATTAGTTTTTGTGTTTTTGACTTTTGAATACTGGGTTTACTTGTTGATTTAATTGTTGTGTTGATTGTTCTTGTGTGTCCTAAATATGGCTCTTTGGAGACCTTGGGAAAATGCTCCAAGCCACGAGGAGATGGTTGATGAACCTGTGCAGGCAGAATTCTTTCATAAAGATTTAGAGGAACAGACCCAAAGAGTAATCCTAAATATGTATGATTGTCTGAAAAACGAAAATCTAGATTCCTCGCAAAATCAAATTTTAAACAGAATTTGTATCCTGACAAAAATCAGTCGGTCTACCATTTATCGGGTTATAAAAAGGGGAGATGTAGTCAGCCATTCCTTCCACAGAAAGCGCATAGGGCAAAAATTAAAAAGAATAGACGTGGGTTTTCAGGAAGATATTCGTCGTATAATATACGGATTTTATAAAGAAAATTTGGTGCCCACGTTGGAAATGATACGGGATAAGTTAAAAGATTATCCTGAAGATTTTTATAATTACAAATGCTTAGACTCACTGCACTGTATTGTAAAACTGTGTGGTTTTCAATACAAAAAATTAGATAAAAGAATGGTGATTATGGAGTCGTCTCGAATTGTTGAATTGCGCCAAGAATTTTTGCACAAAGTTAAAATCTATAGAGAGCAGAAAAGAAATCTGATTTACCTGGATGAAACGTGGTATGATACCCATGATGTTGTGCAGTACGGCTGGGTTGACGACAGCAACAAGTGCATTTTAAATGCACCATGCAACCATGGAAAACGAATCATTATTCTCCATGCTGGCAGTGAAAATGGATTTATACCTAATGCCTTGCTCTTATCTGCCAAAAATATCAAAGAATCATGTGCCGACTATCATGAGGACATGACCTCCGACTTATTTGAAAAGTGGATAGAGCAGCAGTTAATACCAAACATTTCCCCAAATTCAGTGATAATTATGGACAATGCGCCATACCATTCCCGACAGAAAAACAAAATTCCGAATACAGGCACAAAAAAACAAGACATTATTGATTTTATGAAGGATAAGGGAATGGAAATACCACAAAAATCAACCAAAGCCATATTATTGGATCTTATTAAAAGACGAAAATTTGAAAAAGAGTATGTTGTTGACAATCTGCTTCAGCAAAATGGCCATGAAGTATTACGTCTACCTCCCTATTACTGCATTTTTAACCCGATTGAGTTGGTCTGGGCTGCTTTAAAAAAGTAAGAAGTAAGAAAACATAATCAGACCCCTCAATTAAGTGAATCGCTATTGGCCACAATAAGAGATGCAGTATCTCATATTGCTGCCACAGACCTATGGAAGCAGTGTCCTAGGCATATTATTGAAAAAGAAAATGAATATTGTGTTTTGCCTCCTGTAAATCCTGTTGTAATTCCTCTACAAGATGACTCTAGCGACAGCTCCGAAGGCGAGGATGATATATAAATACCTATAATGTAAGTCTTTATATACCTACCTGCTATGTAAATATTTGCCTATGTCAAACATTGGAATTCTGTAATTTTTCCATTTCTTAACTTTCAGTCAACATAAATTAAACTCCCAATATAAGTATTTTTTATCCCAAATCAAAAAAATAAGAAGATAGTAAAATCCATTTATTGTGATATAAAAACATTATTATTATCGTTCTAAATAAATAACCGCACGCCTATGATACGTCATGAAATTACAAAGGACGCGCCGACCAAAGGTTTTTATGCTATTTCAAGTGACTTCAGATAAACCATACCTGGCAGATCCACACAAACTGCCCTATTTAACTTCACAAAAAAAAATAGTAGAGCGGTTATAAGAAGCATTGAGGCATAATTATGGAATAAGGGGTCATGGATTGCTGTGGTTCACATCATACTCAAGAAATAGGCGACATAAAGTCAAAATAACCAAGAATGGCGGAGAGTATTTTTCAAGTCTTCAGAAAATGAAAACTAGAATTACTCATGGTAGTATTCTTTGCCCTTTATCATACAACATACTTCTAAATGACCTGGAATTCATTACAAGCTTAGAGAATGAATGTGTGACTTGTTATGCGGATGACACTGTTGAGGATCTTGCAGTATCTGTAGCTAACCATTTTTCAAGAGCAAAAATGTGGTTTTCAGATAACAGGTTAAAACTAATTAATGTTCCGAACAAGACAAAATAAAGTTGAAAAGCCTGCAAATTGAACTTCAGGCAGTCAGAGTTTCAATTGGTAAGCAATTCAAAATTTCTTGGTGTTCATTTAGATGAATTCTTGGAGAGTCACTGTCATCCACATCTCTGAGGTAAGTCAAAGATTAAGTTCAATTTGTTATTGAATCTAGTTAGTTGCAAGGTATATGAATGAAAAAACTGTGAAATTATACATTATGCAAAGTTTGAATCAGAGCTTAGCTATGGACTTATTTTCTGGGATAGTAATAGTACAGTACATAGAATCAGATGCTTAGAATAGTTAAGAATATAGGTACAGAGATAGTTGTAAAGGTGCTTTTAGATCCAATGACATCTTAAAAGAATATGGACTATACATATATAGTCAACGCCAAACAAAGTGGCGTGCACGTCATCACGATAAAAATTCCCCGACCTAATGCCTAGGTTTCTATCACAAACAATTGCTCTATTGCAGTTTCATATTAATGATTAATGTGATATATAAATTGTAAAATGGTCATTACTCTCTTATTATGGTTAATAGTCATATAAACATTGTTATTAAAATATCACATAAGTTGCTTTCTGATAAATTTAGACGCATTATGCGAAATAAAATGTTTTGCAAACGCTCCAATCACTTATCGACATGTAAACGCACTAAACCGATTTCGCAGCGTTGACACATTGTCACCTTGAAACTTATTTAAACTGGGAACTGACATTTGTATTAATTTTGACACTGAATCAATTTGTGGCATTTCAAATCTTTATAAATCCTTTGGCCCCGCATACTGTAAATCAACAACTGTTTGTTTCAAAACAAAATTATTCATTTTACGAGTAGATAAAGGCAATTTTGGTATATAAAGATGCCCAAACAGTTAAATAGTCGGTGTAAGGAACTCGTGGCCTCGTTAATGCACTGCTTTGAGCAAGAAAGGGACAACAACGGGCCTTTGTTGCCTTTAAATGCTGTTCAAGAGGTAGGTTACTAATAATTATATGTAATGTATATTAATAATAGTGAAATTTTATTTCATTTTTTGTAGCGTGTTGCTGCTGCTTTAAAAATTAGTTTAAGGACAGTTAGTCGTATTTCCGAGGGTGTGAAAAGTGATGCAAATTTAGAATCGCCCAAGAAAAAGCGGAGTTATATTAAACGTGTAACCAACACAGCGACATTGGATACAAGTGCCATTCGAGAAGTGATCTATAATATGTATCACAAAAGTAAGATCTTATTAAAATAACTTATCAGAAATTTGCATTAATTTGTTAACTAAATTATAATGTCATATTACACATGGTTTCAGAAGAACAACTTACGATACAAACTTTATGGTCTCGATTAAGAGATAGGGCATTATTTGATGGTAGTGCCACGTCTTTAAGGCGGTTGCTTAGAGATCTTGGATTTAAGTGGCTTAAGGACAATCCGCGACGAGAGCTCATGGAACTACCAAGTATAGCTTTGAAAAGGGTGGAATTTCTAAGGCAATACAATCAAGCCAAGGTTGAGGCCTTATACCAGTTTGTCTTCCTCGATGAAACTTGGATATTTCAAAATGGGACCATAGGTCGCTCTTGGCAAAATGGAAACCAAAAAAGCGTGAAAGCTATTAAAACAGATGGTAAAAGGTATGTACTTTTACACAATTTGCACTATAAAATTTAAAACTAATATAGTTTAGATACATTATATTACATGCTGGAAATGAAAATGGGTTTATTGAGGGTAGTGAAGCGATATTTTCTTCGAAAACAAAATTGAGCGATTACCATGGAGAGATGAACCAGGACAATTTTTTGAAATGGTTTCAACATCAGTTATTAGAAAAATTGGAGAGTCCATCTATGATTATACTGGATAACGCCCCTTATCACAGCATGATATTGAACAAAGTGCCCAACAATGCATGGATAAAAAAAAATATCCAAGACTGGTTGACAAATCAAAACATACCATTTTTAAACACAATGTTTAAAACAGAGCTATTGAGTATTGTTGCTCGGTACATAATGCTTCTTAATTATATATATTTTGGTCGACAGTTTATATTTCTTTTGTTTATTCCTATTCTTAAAATAACTGCTTTTTTAGAAACAAACCACCTAAAATATACGTGATTGATGAATTGGCGGAACAACATGGGCATAAAGTTCTTCGTCTGCCTCCTTACCATTGTATATTTAACCCTATTGAGTTAATTTGGGGCATAGCAAAAGGTTACTATAACAGACATATTGGTAGAGATGGTAACAGTGAAAAAGACTGTTTGGATATGTGGAACGAGGCTCTACAAACGGTTACCCCAGACATGTGGAAAAATAGTGTTCGACATACTGAGCAAGAAATTTATAAATGGTATGAAAGAGAACGAATTTTTGATCGACCAGACATCGAACCTTTAATAATCAACTTTGAGAGTGATGAAGATTCAGATTCAGACAGCGCTGAAGAAAGAAACTCCGACTAACTTTATTGTACAGAAAAAGCTTACACCAGTAGCTTACCTAATTTTAGAATGCATTTTTCTGTATGAATTCTGTAAAATAAATACCATGCATAAAATTTGGAGGACCCCATTTGGATTTTTATTCAGTACCTTTAAGCTATCAATTAAATATGGTAGTTTCATAGTGTCATCTGATCAATAATTGTCATACTTAATGATTATGCAAGTACAGATCTATAATTTTATTATACTATTATTTTTGTTCTCATTTGAGGTTAATATTGCTTATAAACCTAGATATGTAAATAATAAATTTTATTATTTTACAAAAAGTTTGGCAACAATGTAAATTTTTCAACACACCCACCTTGATGACGTGCACGCCACTTTGTTTGGCGTTGACTATATAAATGTTTGATTTTGTTTTTTAAGAGCAGAGATATGGTTGACCTACAAGTGTATTCTACCTACAACAGTTTAAATGAAGACTCAATATCATGCAATTCTGAAATTTTTCAACTGCTTGCTAAACATGATCAAATTGATTAACGATGGGAACATTTTTAAATGGGAGATCAGAAGGCACTTAATTAATATAGAGCCACATAGAGTAAAAGACTATGTCAGAGACTGAATACCTGCACATTTGTTTATAATGGTGTTTCCAGTTAATGCCTTATGTATATTTTTTGTTACTGTTACAAGAACTGTACTGATTATAATTAGAAATATGGATTGTTTTTATATTATTTCATTTATTTTAAGAAAAAGTGTAAGAAGTACTTATTTGAGAAGCAGTGTAGGCAAACAAGGTGAATTGCGATCATTTATGTCACAATATCGCTCTAATCTTAATTGCGCACTGTCTCAACATTTTGTACTTTTTTTAATTTGTATTAATCTATTTCAATTAAGTTTGTGAATATGCATCTTATAGTTAATGTGCTCAACAGCATGGCTCAACCTTGCCGAGCATGAAATAAAACTTTGTTATTATAGATGGTACAACTATTTTAAATTCATTGATACCTGGTCCGGGTGTCGCTCCAGGAATAGGCACTCTCGGCAGCCCCTCTTCTGGAGGTGGGGGCCCTTCTACCGTCAGCGAAACTATGCTTTCACCTCTCAACAAGACAAAACCTAATACTCGCTTTTCTTCCCGTTCTATTTTGGAATTTTTCGGCTTGATTTTCCTGAATTCTTCACAGTCTCCGAGTATCATGTTCATGTGCTTATCGAACGCTTTAAAAGTGCCTATAAACGTTCTGGAGTCTTGCAGAGTGACCCGCACTCTGTAGTTGATGTGCTGGATCATTTTGTTGTTTTTGCCGATCGTCTGAAAAGCAATTCATTGTTATTCTGATAAGTAGTGGTTAAATAAACGTAGACTTACCATTTTGGCTGTATATTTGTTGAATCTTGTCGAAAAATATAAAATTTGAGGTATTAACCTAAAAAAATTGACACGCCGCTGACAGTTGACGTAAGTGGTTGATAGCGTTTCAGGTAGAGGGCGCAATAGTCGAAGCGCGAGATGGGTACTAACAATCGAACTCGATCAAAATAGTCGATATATCGAACATTTTTATAAGAAAAGTCGATTTCGGTTATTTATTCATTTATTTGCAAAAATCGTAACAAAGTTAAGGCAGTTTGCATATGAACATATTGTCACATATTGGTTGACTACATGGACTAGAAATAGACTAGGAGTTTCTATATTAAAATTTTATAAAAAATATTTACATAAATAAGTATATGTATATAAATGACGAAAGCATATTTAGGCAAAATACGCAGAAAGTGATGAATTCAAATAACAAAAAACATAGACTACAATATGACACAGCATAAAACAAATTCATACCAAAAACAAAAGTGTAATAAAAAATAACAAAGAAAAATTGTCTATTAGTACGTACATGTAGTTAAAAGCAAAATTAATAAAAGTATCACGTTACTAGCCATTGTATGTAGATATGAGATATAATTCCCTAACTTAAACATAAATATTGCCGAAATTATCCGCAACATAACCAGAGAAAGTGCTGCTAGAAATATCTAATCTCACAATCGATTAAACAACAGAATATTATGCAATTTATCCTAGCTATGAAAATAAATGGATTGACGTATAAATAAAATGAGTATCTGAAAAGACTCCCTTGAGCTACTTTGCGTATGAGGTGGTTCCAACCCGTACTACTCCCAAAACCTATCTAATGGCAATAGTTGCAGTTTGGATGGCACTTAACGCCATCGACCCCGCACCTGCACCCAGCCGAGATGTCCCCCTTGCCATCAGGTCCCCATCTCGGACCTCTCGTAACCCAGCAGATCTCCGTTTTGCACACGGAGCACCTCAGCCAGTCGCAGCCCCACTTTTTCATCAGTACCACCCTGCACGTGGGGCACTCGATCGCCTCGCCTTTGCTCACCATCTCTTGGAGGAATATTCTGGTCCGTCGAGCGTCTTCGTCTACCTCGGATTCCATGGCCATCCGTTCTTGGTATTGCTTGCAGTTTTGGCCGGGGTGGATTGACTGGAACAAACATAAAAATTTGCTTTTTCTAAAAATGGGATATAACACTATAAATTAATAAACATCCAATATATGACTAGAAACTGAAAATAACCCATGTAAAAATTATTAAAAATATTCAAAATCGAAGAAATTTTAAAAATCACCAGAAATTTCCAATCTTAAAAATTGTTTTTCACCATTCACCAGATTAGTCATAAAATCACCAGATCTGCTGAAATTTCAGCAGACCTGGCAACACTGACGGCAGTAGTCAGACAAATTATTACGGTTCATCTTAGTGCAGTGTTGCCAAACCTATCGATTTTTCGGTATTTCTATCGAAATGAGGCCTTATATACCAAAGACGCACTCATTTTCCTCGATTTTTTAAAATCATTAAGATTTCCAGATTTTTTTACCGAAAAAGAGCTTGAATCAAAAATAAAGTTAAAAAAATGCTATGTCTGTCGGGAACACGAGGGACGTAGATTTGGTAGATCATCGTCATTACCGCATCACCGGACAAGCAATATGGAAAACAAAGCTCGTCTGCATCTAATTGAATATTAAAGTAAAATGTCAGCTGTTGAGGCTTCAAGCTCACGGGTAAAACAAAAAAATATTCAAAATCTTATGAGCAAGAATGGCAAGAGGAGTTTCAATGATGGTTGCAAAGGAGTTTGAAGAGCGACCGGTATACTCATTGAACAAGCTGTAATAACGAATTTAATATTTTTCTGGAAGAGATGACCTCAAAAAACGCAATGCAAAAATATACTATTTTTCATAAGCCCCCTTTACCCATCGCTGATCTTGTAACTGCCCCGATTTTTCCTCCTACCGATCTTCTCCCTGTATCTGCCGAATTTCAACGACACTGTCTACCGATTTCAACTTTTTCGGTTCGGCAACACTGCTTTAGCGGTCATACAAACTCTTGTTTCTCCAAACATCCTTATTTGCTATCAATCACCGTCAAAAATAACGCAACGGAAGGCATAATGATTCTTTACGTTTTGTGGCCCCTAATATTGCGCGTCCCCTTAGCAAGCTGTTTACGCTCCGCCACTGATAGTTTCTATGTCTCACTACTCGCTGCGAGGAACGGAGCTATTATTGGCACACATACACAGACACACAAACAAGTTGAGTCAGCTGAAGAGATATGGCGGTGGATGATTTTTTTTACTCTGTTTGCTGCGAATAAAATTCAGATGGTCTCGTGCTCTTTGTCAAACGCTGATTATATTTGGCTGAGTTGAGCTTTTCTCAGCCGTGTTTTGTATATATATAGAAATTAGCTACTTAATCCGTTGAAAGACGAATCATATGCTTTTGTTTACTACAAAGCCAGATAACACTATGAACATCAGACAGGGTGGAAGTTTTTATTAGTCGAAACAAGATTTAACGTAAACATTCGTTTTATCTGCGATGCTTTGTAATTTTATGTTACTCGCAGTATACTTATGTTTACAATAATCGTAAGTTTTACTTTCAGAAACACGGAGATTAGTGAAGATTCGTTATCCTCATAAAGATCATTTTCTTTCACTTTACATACAAGTCCATATTTATTTTTTATTGGCATAAAAATAGCACCAATAAAGACATCAAGTCATTGACGCTTCCGACCAAAAGTGACTGAATAATGACGTCATTTTGGCGTCATCATGTCCACTGGGTTATGGATTTGTAGCCTCGGTTGACTTAGGATCCATAACCTCAATTCAATACCTGAACTTTTTTCACATTTTATATGTCTAAAGTTTGACGGTTGCTTATCTTCAAGTAGAATACAAGTTAGAGTTAATCAATGACATTCAGAATTCAACTCTCCAGACATACGCGACATGCCAAACGGAAAATTCCCAAGTACATACCTGGCAGGTCAGACAGTTTGTTTTCCTGCACACCGGGCACTTGAACTCGTTCACATTGTCCTCGAAGATGCACCATCCCTTGCAATCGGGGGTCTTGCAGTGGAACGAGCCCTCGATTTTGTTCTCGGCCTGTGCCACCGACTTCGCCAGGTGCTGCTCGTACACTTCGGGGGTCACCAGTGCCTTTATTTCCCTGGGAAGGTCCAGAGTGCCATGAGATTTATGTTCGGTTGGAAATAGCACTCGAATTCTTGCGACGTATTAGCGAATACGGGTTCGAGATGAGATATAGCTTCGAAAATTTGTAAAATTCATCGGAAAATTTTAATGCGGTAGTCATATATCATGGGGCCTACTGCTGTCCAATGACAAGAGTAGCGAGAAAATGGAAAAGGCTATTATGACTCTAAAATTCACGTTTTTCTAACGTTTGAACTTTGAGGGCTTCTTGAAAACCCGAACCGAACCGTTCGATCTGAGACCCTGAAATTTTACTTTCCTCCATAGGTGCTTTCCAAGAAAAAGTTTTGAACCCAGTGTGACGTATGACTCGCCAAGCCAGAATTTTAGTTGTGACCCTAAAAAAGTCCAAGGTCGTGCACGAACATCTGAACGCGATAAAAATGTGTCAAAAGCCTCGTTATTTTGATTCTCAAAATCAAAATTTTGGCTTTAGAAGATCTTTCGTACATAACGTTACTCAAGAATCGATTCGTGTCCACTATATATCCCAATATTTATCTTGAAATCCTTTTAAGGTTTTGAAAAAGGTTGTCTTAATTCGTTAGGAAAGTATCCTTGTAATTTCTTTGGACAAAGGCAAATTTTTGTAAAGTGCACTTTTTTAAACTCAAACTTTCGACGGTTTATGCCATCATCATCAAGAGCTAAAAACAAAATTATGGAAAATAGCAACAATAAACAATTAATGAGTATCACTACGTACTAAGTCGGCGAGATTGTTGCTTAAATTGTTCTTAGACGAAGTGGAAGTGAACACATAGTCAACGAACGAAAAACTGAATTGTCGAGGTTAAATTAGGAAGAACTTTTATTTATTACATATTGGTAAAATCATAGCGATGTTTTTTCCCTCAAAAAACCACTAACGGATTTAGAAGGAGTAAAAGATTTATCAACTATTGAAAATTCTTTCTAACAATAATCTTTTCCGGAAACCTATTCATCTTTACCACGTGCTGAGAATGACTCAGTGACGTGCGAGATTGACATTATTGACACACTATCGATCAAGGGAAGAAAGAGATTTGTGTTGTGTGTTGCCTAACTTGTAGGGAAGTGTTAAGGTGGCGTTGCGTTTTAGTTCAAAATGAAGTTCACAATTTATTTTCAAGATTAATAAATATCATCAAGGAAGGAATGTGTTTATATATTTAGGGTGACTTTGAAGTTGGGTCATTTATTTTAACAGTGAGTAGATCTGATCAAAAGAAATGTTTTTTTCCTTTACCATTTTTCTGGTAAAATTAAAGTAACAAAGTTATAGCCCTTTAGAAGTTTGAGTACCGCCCTGTCTCAATAATAATATTATGTGCTCGTGCTTGGCAACAACGGATATAATCCGCCTTATCGGTTCATCGCATCGGACACAAAAAAGCGAAAGAATTTGAAACGCTTATTCAGTTGTATTCAGTCAATGTTTCAGTCGGTAGTGGTGTTTGTTGCGTGACTCAAACGAAATAAAAAATGGCACATGTTTACGAAAATGCTGAACTTGTGGACATGATTCTTATTTACGGGGGGGGAGTCTTTACAAAATGCTGCCGCGGCATCACGAATTTATGCGGATCGGTTTCCCAATCGAGTGCAACCAACCCCTCGTGCCTTTGTTAATGTAGTACAAAGGGCTCGTGAATCAGGTGACTTAAGACCTCACAGGGGGAGGGCATGCCGGTGCTCCAAGACCGCACGATCAAATACAGGTCCGCACTGAAATACTTGTCGGGAGGATACTTTATAAAACAAGGTAATTTTTTTTTAATTTTTTTTATTTTTACACACATATTTTGGTTTATCTTCCTTTTATATACAATCATTATCTGAAAATTAATGACTCAACTTCAAAGTATATCTATATTAATTAGCATTATAATAAACCTTCAACATTCAATATGGCAGAAGCAATATCTCCGTCACCGTTTTTCTGTTTTTGTCTGCTCTTCAATCTCAACCATTTATATTTTTCCTCAAGTAATTTTGCTTATTGTTTTCACAGTTCAATGTTCATCATTTTTGTCTCAATTGGGTCGCCGCTTTTACCAGTTTTTCTGTATGTTGGCCCTTTTAGCAATTGCATTTAATGGAGATACTGTAATGGCTGGTTGTAATTGTAAATAAATAGTTTTTATCTCCAAATTTCAAGATGCCCCATCGTGTCGTTAAAAAATTCAAAATTTAACAATCCCCGAAATTCTAATTACTTACCTATCTTGAAGAGCAATATTACACGAATACTCGTCATCCCTGTAAGGACACTTGACCTCGGCCTCCTCCGTAAACTCAATGGTGTGAGCGAGACATGCCTTGCAGAACTGGTGTAGACACTCCCTAAGCGTGACTCCTTGATGGGGCGCGATCTCGCTAAAGCAGACCACACACTCGAACGTCTGTTGGTTTTCCACCAGGTCAGCGTTATCGAGTTTCACTAGCTGTTGGTAGGTTTGAGGCAGCGGTTGTGGGGCTTTTTTCTTGGTGTGTTTTCGGGCTGGCTGAAGGAGAAGACATGTTTAGAGAGGATTCTATCTCAATTTTGAAAAATTTCGGCTTTATAATATTTCTGAAAATGACAATTTTGCTTTCAGTCTTCATGACTAACTGCAGTCAGCGCTGATTGCAGCAAGCGACCATGTTCTTTCAAGGTCTACCTAGGAAATTCTGCTTTTTAAATAACTAAGGTTTGGCAATGTCTATGTATGAAATATTATACATTTTTGGAATCAGAATTAAAAACTCTATGCCCTGTGCATAAATCCAATATGGCGTCCTTAAGAAAAAATGAGGTTGATGCTGGAGGACAAGAAACGGAATGTCATATTGAAATCCTAGTTATGCCATTTTGTACTTTTGTAGTGGAGAAAAAGTGGCAACGTTGATGCAATTTGTTTTGAACTTTCACTACAAATAAAGTCAGGAAAAAATTAAAACGGTTTTGGGAAAAGACTTATACTTTTTACTTAATTATTTGAGATTATTTAATTAATAACCTGGATGAAATATGCAACCTGCCCGCAATGTCTGACTTTAGTGTTTATTGAAATGAAATAAACCCTGTTTATTTTTTTCAGTGTCTGCTGAAAGGGTTGGTGTATGCCAGAGCCACGATGAGGTGGGGCTAACATTCGGAGCCTGGCCTGGTTCAGATGGCCGGAAAAAGATTGATAACGCAAGCATTTTTTTATAAAAACATTTTTTAATCATTCTCCAGTCTTTTTAATGCCGCACTAAAGACCTCACGAACATATTGTAAAGATGTCTTTAAGACGCACAGTCGTTTTCACAGCGTCGTTAAGATGTTGTATAGCATTCACAAGTCGTCTTTACGCCATCTCTAATATCCCCAATAACGTTTTTAAAACGTCTTTAAGATGGTGCTATTTGGTGCATAGAACGTCGAGTCATACGAGCAAGAGTGCGTAAGGGCATTTCTACCAACTTCATTGTACGTTTTGATGATGAAAAATAAGCTTTGCCGAACCATTGTCAGATTTAACGACTTACCTTGTTCATCCGAACTGTCGCGCAAACTGCACAAATATTGCTGCTGACCGGATTCAGCAACGTGCATAGATGACACTCCCATTCTTTTTCTGCCTTCAAGGTCGAATTTTCGCAGTCTTCAAAATCTTCTTCACTTGCTTTTGGAACCAACTTCACGTCTGCATTTTTCGTAGCGTCTGCTACTCTTGTTGTGGCTCCTGTTACTTTTGTTGTGGCTCCTGCTACTTTTGTTGCGTCATCTGCTACTCTTGTTGTGGCTCCTGTTACTTTTGTTGTGGCTCCTGTTACTTTTGTTGTGGCTCCTGCTACTTTTGCTGCGTCTTCTGCTACTTTCGTTGTGGCTTCTGCTATATCCTTCGTTCCTTCTAATAGTCTCTTAGAAGTTTCTGTAACGGTCGTTTTAGTTTCTACTACATTCACTGTAGCTTCTGCTACTTTGTTTGTAATGTTAGCAACATTTTTCATAGCTTCCGATACATTTTTCGTAGCTACTGTTTTATTTGTTTCAATTTTTTCCTTAGGTATTGCACCTAACTTACTCACAGCCTTGACCTGTTCTGGATTCGTAACTATCTTATTTTCAACTTGCTTTTCATAAACATTTTGAATCGTAGGAAATACATATTGAATTTTCGGTTTCACTTCTAGACTTGTTTGGTCTTTAACCACAGGTGTTGGTACTATTTCTACATTGATTACTTCCTTTTGAACAACGATCGGTGTTTTCTCTACTTTGATTTCCAATACCGTAGCCGGTGGTTCTTTAAATTTATTAGTTTCTATTTTATTTTCTAGTTCAACTGGAATTATCCTAGTTATTTCAGTCTTTTCCGTTTTGGCGGGTTTTGGTATCACATTGACGATTTTCGGAGTGTGGTCGTTTCTACTTTCACCGAGCATATTTTGGAGATTTTGCACGTTTGATTTCATTTTTTCTATTCTATCGTCATTGAACGTTTTCTCAGGCTTCGGCGATGAAGCGGTAGATATAGGGTCTTCAGCTTTTTCTTGATGAGGTATCGATTTAGACGTTGACGGGAGATCTTTGGTACTTAATATCACATTTGCTGCTGATTTTTGTTCTGCAAGAATATACTGGGTGTTAAGGAACATTGTTATAGTCGATTAGTTACAGAGTTCTCAAAAAATTCAAATTTCTCTATTTGAAGGACTTGGGGCAATAGGGTACCCTTACCATATTTGAATAAAAAAACACATTTCCATCTAACAGCACCCGTGGTGTAGGGTATCTACGACCTTCAGGAGCGTTCAAATTTATTTAATTTATTTATTATTGAAACCAGAACCTTTACACATTTGGTTCTATAACGGTCACAAAAAATAACTTTACCGTAAATAAGGAGCTTGTCAAATTTAGTGAACTGTGCTGTTTCAAATTTAGCAAACAAACACCCGAGTTTACATGATCATAGGACACTACCATTGACTAAAACTTTTTTTCAATATAGCACCAAAGCACAGTATTTCAAAAATGAATTTATACTAAGTGACATATAAATCCGAACACCCAGTTTAAATGGTTTTATATTAATAAAATTTTGTATAAGTACGTAATGAAGCATAATAAGTAAAGATAAAAATTTCAAAACGATTGCACTGCTTTAAAGCCCTTTGACCTTTAATAATGTGTGGATGCACCCTGATGTGCTACGCATTCTCCAACGCGCCTAGGCATGCTTCTGATCAGGTGGTCAATGTCCTCCTGTGGTATCTCATTCCAGGCAACCACCAACTCCTCTCGAACTGCTTCTAGAGTCTGAGGAGGACGTTGCAAATTGAGCAATCTCCTACCCATCATGTCCCACACGTGCTCAATTGGGGATAAGTCGGGAGATCTTGGTGGCCATGGTAACAATGTGACATCATTATGTTGAAAGAAGTCTATTGTGACTCTTGCAACATGTGGTCGGGCATTATCTTGTTGGAAAGTTGGATTTGCCAGGGTGTCAAGATAGGGTAAAAGATTGGGTTCTAGAACTTCGTGGATATAACGCTGAAGATTAAAGGTGACCTGGAACCATAAGCTATAGCACCCCAAACCATAACTCCAACAGTGTGATGAACATGTCTTTCAACAAAAAACTGTGGATTCCTCCTTTCACCACGTCGCCTTCTAACCCTGGCACGACCATCGTGCATGCCTAAACAAAATCGAGACTCGTCACTAAAGACAATACTGTTCCATTCCTGATCCCAGAGTGACCGTTGTCTGCACCACTCAAGGCTATTACGTCGGTGTTCTCGAGTTAAAGGGAGGACCCAGTCTGGCCGGTATGAAAACAAGCCAAAACTTCTCATTCGTCGGTAAACACTTCGCATGCCAATAGGTCTTCCGTGTTCTGCAAACCATTCATTTGCAATGGACCTGGTAGTGGAGAAACGGCCCCCTAAATGCCAATAATCTTAGGCGGAGATCTTCACGGTCTGTTGTTCTATGGCGGCGTCCAGTGCCCCTTGCTCTTTGCGTACGGCCTTCTCGAAGCCATGCCTGACAACACCTAACCACAGTGTCTACACTTCTTTGCACTCTAACTGCAATTGCCCGAAAAGAAAGTCCAGCTTCCCGAAGTCCCACTATACGGCCCCTATCAAACTCACTAAGTTGACGAAATCGAACAGGTCTCCGTACTCTAGGCATCGTAACCGATCGTAAAGGATGTCAAGAACCAAAATCCGCCAACGTTGATTCTTTAATGCGGCTGAAATATTCATTTTTAGAGCGTTAGTGAATTAAAAAAAAGCAGTATAAAAACCGGAATGTCCAACTGATAAGGCTGAACATTTTTTCACTTGTTATTTACAGTAAGATAAATACATTCACCAACTTTTATTAAAATAAAACCATTTAAACTGGGTGTTCGGATTTATATGTCACTTCCATATATTTTTTTGATTCTTTTATCACCAAATCTTGCTTTCTCAAAATCGCAAAAAACGTAATTTAAGGATTTACATAAAACTGATAACTTTAGATTTTGTTTTTCACTCTGTCTATGAAAATGCTTGTGATACGGATTGACAACGTTCAAAAATATGGATACCTATAAGAAACAACTTTGATTTATAGCAGCACACCCTGTATAATCCAGAAAGGAGGGGGCAATATTTGTATAAACTACTTATGAGTTTTGATTATTAGTTATTGGGTTATTAGGTATTTTATCTAAAAAATACCTAAGATTGATAATCTGCATATCAGTTGTCCTGACAGTTTGCACTAGTGTGGTCATATAGGAGCCTATTTTGAAAGTTTTTAAAGAATTGTAACGATTGGCTCAATAAATGTTTTTAAATCGACTCGGTCCTATTACTTTCCGGACAAGCCCTGTATATCGATGAAAAGAAAACATAGGTAGTTAGAATTTCGCAGATTTGGTCATGTCAAGGTCAAGTCACTTCTTTTCGATGAGACGCACCAATTTTGATTAAGGAAAGAACTTTAACGCCAAAAATAAAAGAGTAACGTACCTGGAGCTACTAAATATAAGAATACAGGACAGCCATCGGTGATGTTATGGTCCTTTAACGTAGCCGTGTCCTTGGTGACTAGTTCTTTGCCCAGGATCCATCGTTGAAACACAGCTGGAATTTCGTATTCCCTTTCGACCTGTTTCTTCAGTTCGGCAACGGTCAGTTCAGGGACAACATTCAAAGGGAATGGGCCGCGATGCGATACTTTGTCTTCTACGTACATCTCGATTCTGGAAGCGCAAATGATAAAAAGTTCAACAAAAGTTTTTTATTATCACCCAAAGGCGTGTATTTTATATTTATTTGCATGTTATTTTCATATCACCTGGAATATTATAATAATGTAGGATAAGGTTATTTTATCATTTTAATTTTTTTTTATTTTGCGTCAATGCGTAACCCTTGATTGACGACGCCTTTGCGCTGCCTACGCCACTGAACTAGAAAGCCTTCTAGAACAATCGAGAAGCCAACCGCGCAAGCGCCTCACGTTTTTGACGGCTGACAACGGGCAGTCTGTACTCAGCCGCCGATCAAGAAAGACACACAGAAAAGACGTGAACTTAGACGCAGACGGCGTTATATACACTCATTCAATATCGTGTATTTAATCAATAGACGGCCATCATTCATCTGTATCCACGGACTCGTGATTTCCAACCCCTAAACCCCTAGACAAGCAACAAATAGCCCTACAATAATAAATATCATTATTTATTTTTTTTTCTTTTTAATATTCCCGATGTTAATAAACTAGCTTAGTAATTTCTATCCAATTTGAGTATAGAGGGTGTTATTTAAGCACGTGGCCAAACTTCAGGAGGTGAATCTTTGAGTAATTTTAAGATGAAAAGTTCATGTAAACATTGGTCCAGACATGCTTCATCTCCAAGAAATCACTGCTAAATTTGAACAAAATCGACTGAAAGTTTATCAAGATACTTAGGAAAAACCGTTTTTTTTTAAAAGGTTGACACTGTATATTGAAAATGAAACATTTCTGGACCTATGTTTATATAAACTTTTCATCTTAAAATTGCTCGAATAAACATCTCCTGAAGTTTTTCCACGCACTTTTGGGACCCACGCACATACCACTTTTAATTTTGTGGGCCTGGGTATTTTTTTCAACGCAAGAATGTAGCATTATGCTGATTATCTTTAAGTAGAATACATTAATTCTATACTACAACTATTTAAAACTGTAATGACTCATACGCGTGATCAACACGTGATCAGAGCTCGATCCCGGCTTCCTTCCAGTACAGCCGTATAGCGTACGACATATGTCGTTTCTGTGGCCTTGCGGTGGTCAACAGCACAGACAGAGATGGAAATAATGGCTGATTGTTCTCCGCCGGTAGAACCAATGAAATCAAAGACGCGCCTCGACCGGCAGACTCATAGGCGTCGGCAACGCATTGGGACGTGTTTCGTTGAGCGATCGCATATTGTGTGTTTTTATAAGAATTGTTGTGTGATTGTTATTGTTGTGGTTTCTGTGGTTACTGTTTTGGTTATACTTGAGCATGGAGAGTACAAATGGCACGAGTGGAAGTACTGAAAGCCAGGGAACAAGTAGACGGCTTCGTAAAGCACTGAAGAGGGACGCGAAAGAAATCGTGCTCAACGTGTTCAATTATCTGAACAGAACTATGTCGCAGGGAGATGCACTCGCGTGATGTGAAAGTATGACAGGCGTTCCAGAGTGGACCATTCACAGGGTGGTGCATGAAAAGAAGGAAACTGGAGCTACTACTGATCCAAAGTTTAATTTGAAGGGACGAAAGGCCGTTAAATTGGATGACGATAGCGTTAAAGCGAACCGTACATTCATTCTTCTTTAGGAATGAGATACCAACCCTCAAGGCTATACATGCAGCGATCAAGGAAAATGAAATTATACCCCAAATGAGCGTCGAGGTAATGAGGAAATCCCTGCACGAAATTAATTTTCGTTACGAAACGCGAAATCGGAAGTCAGTATTGATAGAGAGACCTGAAATAGTCACCTGGCGTCGAAAATACCTACGCGAAATGATTGAATATAGGCGACAAAGCAGAAAAATCTATTATTTGGACGAGACATGGGTAAATGCAGGTCACACAGTTAAAAAACCTGGATAGACAAAAACGTAGTGAGTAACCGACAAGCAAGCATTGAAGGTTTGTCAACAGGTCTTCGTGGACCGTCAGGGAAGGTCAAAGATTGATCGTAACTCATATTGGTAGCGATAGTGGCTTTTTAGAAGAGTGTGACTTGATTTTCGTCTCTAAGAAAGGAGGTGATTACCATGACGAAATGAATGCCAGCTGCTTCGAGAGCTGGTTTCAAGGGGTGCTTCAGCGAGTTGAGCCCAACTCTGTGATCGTCATGGATAATGCTTCCTACCATAGTCGTCGAGCCGAACATGTACCGACTATGGGATCTCGAAAAAGTGACATGCAGCAATGGTTGCGCGAAAAAGGAATCCCGTTTGACGATTCATGTGTGAAAGCGGAATTGTATGAAAAAATAAACTGCACAAACCTGCGAACATTAGTTACGTGACTGATGAGATGGCCCGTCAATGTGGTGTCACTGTGCTACGGTTACCGCCCTACCACTGTGAACTGAACCCAATAGAGCTCATCTGGGCTCAAGTGAAGGGTTATATTGCGCGCCATAACACAACCTTCAAATTACCAGACGTTAAGGTTTTACTTGAGACTTCCATACAGCTAGTAACGCCCGAAGCTTGGCAGAATGCTATCCGTCATGTTGTGAAGGAAGAAACAAAAATGTGGCAGCTTGACCACCACATCGACACCATCATAGAGCCAGTTATAGTCAATTTCAACGAGGAAAGCGATAGCGACAGTTTATTACTGTCAGATGTAAGTGGAAGCGACGATGAATAAAGGTTAATCCCAAATTTTTGACTTACAATATGTTTCAAACCACTCTTTATTAAGCATGTGACAAATCTAGTTCACCCATGTTAAACATTCATACCCCGCCTATGAACAGCCGACTACTGGTAGTTAAGTGATGTTCACGTGAACATCGATGAGTCATTACAGTTTTAGATAGTTATAGTATAATAAATTTAGGCCACCTTGTATGTTTTCCTTAATTCGTTACGTAAACATGATGGTGTATGTTGTCTTATTACATTGCTACAGTAATAACCGATAACTATTTTGAACGAAGACCGATGGTTACATTATTTATACCCGCCTCAAAAATAGAACGTTTTCTTCAACTGAATTGTATTTTAAAAAAAGTTATAAGTCCCTGTCAACAACCTTGGATAGATCTGTGTGTATTTCGGAATCAGGTGGAGCGCCGAGATCATTTCAAAATAAACGATAGCATTGATAGTTGAGAAAGTTCTTTCGGCTGTTTGTTTTAAAGCGTTTCGGATTCTTTAACGGGACCGTCTCATCCTGTAATTCCAGGTTGACAGTTGTGAATGATATTGTGGTTTCGGGAAGAATAAGTTAAATTGAGACAGACATGTCTTAGGTTCATTTCATCGTTGTATTGTTTATATCCAAGATAAGGATTAGTTAAATTAGGACGTATTTACATTCCGTCCAAACGCTCGTAAACATTTCATGGCTCACTGAGATATTTGGGAAAAATTAATATTTTAAGATGTATCAAAAAACTAATGGAACAGTTCCATTGTCATTTCTTATGCATTACATGATGGTGATTCTAAATGTTGTCATCAACTTTGAGTATTGAAACACTTTTGGCCACTGAAGGTTCTGGAAGAGATGTATTCAGAGCTGTGATGAACGAAAACGATTTGGTATCCTCCTGTCAGCCTTAAGGTTTGATAACCCAGATGATAGGAATGAAAGGAAGAAGCTAGATCCCGTAATGCCTATACCCTGCATTTTCAACGGTTTTACAAAGAACTGTCAAGAGTGTATGGAGTTGGTTACTCTGTCCCAGTCGACGAAAAGCTCGTAACTTTTAGAGGAGATGTCGATTTAAAACGTATATGCCTGCGAAACCTTGCAAATATGGCATACCAATTATGGCATTATGGCATTGATGTGTGGAACAGCTACCTCTATAACGCATATATGTATATCTTGAGACGTGGTCATTGTCGTCTAGACCAGTTAGGTGAAAAATAAAGCTTTCGCCTTTTGTTGGGTACTTCGACAAAATTCAAGCCAAGAGGACTGTTTATACTTTATTAATCTCTAGCTTTCAAAGGACTTTGCCATCTTCATCAGGAGCTGCAATAACATTGAGAAAAAATAGCAACTATTGTGCTAAATGATTTTAAATTAACTTTAAATTATTCCGATTTTTTCAACATTATGCTGTTTTTTTTGACATTATGTAGGTTTTTCGCCAAGATGTTGACTTTGCTGAATTTAAAAAATGAGAGAGATAAGAAATAGTTATATTTACTGTACACTGTCGAATTAAATGTCATATACATGCTAACAGTAATTACACACAACGCGGACGCGGTGATGATTTCCCGTAATTCTCCTCAGTTTTTCGTAATTTATAACTTTGAACATAACCTCTCTTCAGAAAGCACAACATAAAAATAACCCATCGGGCACAGCCAATAGATATACTTCATTGGCAGCATATTCAGTAACACAACCAAGGACCATTTGACCTCACAAAACATATGCAACCAATAATGCGTGTAGTCTAGTTGAGTGATTCCTCCATAGATGGACGTTCACAATGATCCTAGTGAGCAAACGTGGAATGACTGTTTGCACCTTAAAAACTACCTCGTTTGCAAGATGACATCTTATAGGTTTTTTTGACGTTTTATAGGTTAAGGTATAGGTTAAGCGACTAGAGAGTCTCCGTTTACCTCGGTAGTTGCAGTTTACGATAAATCACATTCTTGGCAAACAAGAGGATCCAACATTAGAAACTGAAGATTTGGTTTTAGAAAAAAGGAAAGCCTGCTTTTTCAGGACAACGCATCGGATGACCAAATGTTTGTGTGTACAATGTAGGAAGCCGGCGCTTCAAACGCATTTGCATTTGCAAAATGCTTGACACTTGCTGTACATTTTGATTGTGTTCTTTTTTTATTTATTGGATAGAATTTATTCATTTGCTTATTACTTTATTAGAACATACCAAAACCATTGAGACTTTTCCATAGTTTTAATTTGGTTTGCGAATGTTGCAAGTAAGGTTAATAAAAAAAGGTTTCTTTTTTGTGTTTGCATTTTTTTGAAATGATCATTTAATATTAGTGTCAGTTATTCGCTGTTTTTCTTCTTATTCTAACATTTTGAACTTCTTGAAGATCGCAGTCTTATAGACGGCATGTTTTCTCTTGTGTTCACGTTTCCTGTTAAGGGTTAACCTGAGCTGTATCTCCCACAGGTATTGAGATCCCCATACTTACGATCCTTATATTGGACACCCTGTATATTTTTCTGTTTGTACTAGGAACACTCGAATTACTAGTTGGCAAAGCACATGGACGTTACTAGACGAAAATGTCGACTGATTCATCAATTTTTAAATGCCCAACGATTTGTAACATATCCCTACTATTCGTCTTGTCTTGTCACCGCAGCTCAGTGGCGTATACAAGGCGGGGGACAAACGCTACAAAATACCACGTTCTGGTTAAATTTGACGTTTTTTGAGCTTTTACATCGTCTGAGACAGACACACACACACCGACAGAAATTATTGACATGTTTTTTTGTGATGTAAATGTCATACAGGGTGTCCCAGAAGTCGACGTCAAGCCGAAACCGGGTGATAAGCAAAGTCATAACAGCTATCAGAAAAATATTTAAAAAAATTTTATGTATGTGTTTTGAAAATTATAGGTCTTTGAAAAAAATATAGAAATTTCACACCCTACGGCAGTCTGTCAACTCCTGTTACTACAAATATTAACTTTTTTTGAAGAAAAACTGATGAAAATTTTTAAAAATTTCCTAATTAAACAGCGATTATGAAACGTACAAGGACCCTTAAGGATAACTGTTTGCACAACAGTGGGCGTCAAAATGCTGCTGATGATGATTTACCTTTACAGCAAATGCTCAAACTGTTTTCCTTCAGCCGCAATACACGCTCGACATCTTCTTAAAAAAAATCGGGTTATTAGACGAGCGAATCCACGGTTATTAACAAACTCAGCTGCTTCCAATAGTCTTTGCCGTAGCTCAGCTACATTTTGAATCGGCTTGAAATACACTTTTTCTTTTACAGTTCCCCAGTAAAAAAAATCTAAAGTATTCAAATCAGGTGATCGCGCTGGCCACGGTATTGTACCAGACCGCCCTATCCATCTGCCTGGAAAGTTTTGATCGAGATACTCTCTCACTGAGAGTGCATAGTGCGCTGGGCAGCCATCATGCTGAAACCACATGTCCCTGTAAATACTCAGTGGCACGTCCTCCATTAAATTTTCTAAATAATTTTGCAAAAAACCTAAATAAACCTCAACAGTCAAAGTCTCTGGGAACTCAAACGGACCGATTATTTTACCATTTAAAATTCCTGTCCAATGGTTTATCTTGAAGCGATATTGAGATTTATCTTCTCTCATCAAATGTGGGTTTGCTACTTGCCACTCGTGTAAGTTATGCAGGTTCATGTACCCATCTTTCTTAAATGTGGTCTCATCTGACCATAAAGTTTTTTCAAAGAACCGTGGATCTTCCCTGTGTCTTTCTAACATTGTGCGACAAAAAGCAACTCGGGGCTCATAATCCCGGGGCAGAAGAGCTTGAACACGCTGTACGTGGTATAGATGGAGCACGTTTTTTTGCAAGATTCTATGGGCTGTACTTTTGGACACACCTGTTTTTAGTTCTATTGCACGCACTGAAGTACTCGGGTCTTCTTCGACAGCTCCTAGCACCACGTCTTCGTAAGGAAGGAAAGATCTTCCCTCACCGTGTGATTGGTTTGGTAGTTGGCCCTCTGAGAACAGTAAGCGGTGCACATTTGTGAACACTCGATGATCTGGATGACGAGCTGCATTCGGGTACCTCTCACAGTAAAGTCTCGCTGCAGCACTAGCGTTGCATCTGCATTCCCCATAAATGAGGTGCATGTTAGCATATTCTTGTACGGTGTACACGGCCATAGCGGCACTGCACAATCACACTATCAAAGATAGTCTAAGGAAAGCAAATGTTGTTGTGAAGAGCAATTAAACAGTCCAAATCCAAATCACAAGCGATCAACAGTCCAGTTCACGAATCCAAAATTAGTAACAGTACGAAATCAACAAGCACGAACATGTAAAGATGCGCAGTAAACGAAGGAGTACTGATCGGTATCAAAGTGTGCAATAGCAAGTAAGTGATGTGCTTCATCCATACCACATACAGCGTGTTCAACCTCTCCTGCCCCGGGATTATGAGCCCCGAGTTGCTTTTTGTCGCACAATGTTAGAAAGACACAGGAAAGATCCACAGTTCTTTGAAAAAATTTTATGGTCGGATGAGACCACATTTAAGAAAGATGGGTACATGAACCTGCATAGCTTACACGAGTGGTACGTAGCAAACCCACATTTGATGAGAGAAGATAAATCTCAATATCGCTTCAAGATAAACCATTGGACAGGAATTTTAAATGGTAAAATAATCGGTCCGTTTGAGTTCCCAGAGACTTTGACTGCTGAAGTTTATTTGGATTTTTTGAAAAATCATGTACAAAATTTATTGGTGGACGTGCCACTGAGTATTTACAGGGACATGTGGTTTCAGCATGATGGCTGCCCAGCGCACTATGCACTCTCAGTGAGAGAGTATCTCGATCAAAACTTTCCAGGCAGATGGATAAGGCGGTCTGGTACAATACCGTGGCCAGCCCGATCACCTGATTTGAATCCTTTAGATTTTTTTACTGGGAAACTGTAAAAGAAAAAGTGTATTTCAAGCCGATTCAAAATGTAGCTGAGCTACGGCAAAGACTATTGGAAGCAGCTGAGTTTGTTAATAACCGCGGATTCGCTCGTTTAATAACCCGGTCTTTTTTAAGAAGATGTCGAGCGTGTATTGCGGCTGTAGGAAAACAGTTTGATCATTTGCTGTAAAGGTAAATCATCATCATCAGCATTTTGACGCCCACTGCTGTGCAAACAGTTATCCTTAAGGGTCCTTGTGCGTTTTCATAGTCGCTGTTTAATTAGGAAATTTTGAAAAATTTTCATCAGTTTTTTTTCAAATAAAAATTGTGCATAAGTTAACGAGTAATCTTCTAAGTGTTATACCATTTTGGAATCGTTATTAAATGCGCCAACTTTTAAGGTTACTTGCCAAACTCTCGTAGTACATTTTTTTCCAGTACAGCCAGTTAAAGTTGAGCAAAGTTTTACTTCGGAATACTTGGTTGGGAAATAAGTGGCAATTTTTCCTGAACTAGAAAAGTTGGCAGTAAGGTTGAGACACCAATTTGAACATGCATTATTCATCATTACATTGTAAAAATAAAATCCAAAAAAAGTTAATATTTGTAGTAACAGGAGTTGACAGACTGCCGTAGGGTGTGAAATTTCTATATCTTTTTCAAAGACCTATAATTTTCAAAACACATACATAAAATTTTTTTAAATATTTTTTTGATAGCTGTTATGGCTTTGCCTATCACCCGGTTTCGGCTTGACGTCGACTTCTGGGACACCCTGTATAATATCCAAAAAACATAATCATATATCATTTTCGAAATTTGTCGTGATTCCTCGCCGGCATAAGAAGTGAAAACAAACTAAAAGCAGTATGTACTCACTGTATTCCTCGTTTTTCTTCTGCTGTCTGAGGCCTATGTCTAATCACTGAACAGTTCACCTTCAACTGAGCTAACTCCTTTGCAAAAATGGCCGCTTCCGTCAACTCACCCTTAGCAATAGAAGTCTCCAACCTTTTCAACAACCTGTTTATCTCGATCGTATCCGTATTCTTCGCACTACCACTCTGAGCGTTATTCTTAACGTTTATATTCTTCGGCATATTGAAAAACAAAGACAGCTCATCGTTCCTAGCCAAGTTCGCGTATATCCTTGCGGCAGATTTACTTTCAGAGTCAGTGTAGATGTCCTCGAAGTCCTTGGGTCGCATCAGTTCGTAGTTGTTTTTCCTAGCCTGGTCGCTGACCAAATTCGTGATTGTCGAAGGTGGGACTTGCACCTGCTTAACTACGCCGCTGGTTTGAGCGGCAGACGACACTTTTATCGGTTTCGGGTTTTCACTCTTCCGCACTTTGATATTTTCGTAGATGGTTTGAGTGGTGCCTATCAGTATTTCCGCTACCTTTTCCTCTTGCGTTTTCTCAGGAGCTAGCTCGATCTTTTCATAAGCTTCCTCTTTGGCATCACCGGGATTTTCCATGATTATACTCGCCCTATTCTGTTTCAACGCTATGTGAGACTTTCGGTTTGGCAAGGAATTCTTCATTTCGATGAGCATCTTCTTTAGTCGTTCTTTCTCTTCCTTTTTGTTATCGTCTTTCTGAGACGTATCCTCCTTTTCCGTTTTCTGAGCGTTGAAACTCGCCAAAGCGGAAAAGCCTATCTGAGTCTTGGATCTTTCGAAGTTCGCTTCAATTTTTTGAGGCGTTTCTTCTTTGTCTGGCTTTGACCTGGATGAAGCTAAAGCTGGAAAGCCAATCTGAGTCTTCGATCTTTCAAAGTTCGCGTCGATTTTTTCCGGAGGAGTTTTTTCCTTTCTCATTACCAAAGGACTTCCAGTTTTCGCCCCAGTCTTCTCTTTTTGGTGCACATCATCCTTTTGTAACTTTGCTAAAGCAGAAAAGCCTATCTGTGTTTTAGCTCTTTCGAAATTTGGCTCGAGCTTTTTGGGAGGCGTCTTTTCTTTCCTAGGCAGCAGTGGACTTCCGGGTTTGACACCTCCCGAGGAGAAATCGTCGAAATACGGTTTTATCGCAGAACACACGTGACAAATGATCCTCCAATATTCATTTTCCAAGTTGCATTTCGGACATTTCCAACTTTTCCTTTCAAACTTCGGCGTTTCAGGTTTCGCTTTGATAGCACTAGCACTTTCTGATTTCATTAGCGGTATATTCTTCTTATTATCTATTTCTTCTATCCTCCTTTTGTGTGATTCTAGTAATGTTTCTTGTCTTCTCCTCGTTTCGTCCAAGCTGATTTGTTTCCCAAACAACTTTTGATCTCTTTGGGAAGCTCCAAACACAGTCACTCTTGTTACATTCGTTATGGCGTTGAATTTAGCTATGAGATCTTTAGCTGAGCGACGTTTAGGTGACACCCAACTATCCGTGTTAGGTTTACTCATTTCTTTGGGTCTCATAAACTCAGGCATTTCACCTAGATCGTCCACACCATGTTTGTTTTTAACTATTTCCGAAGCTTCGCGATCCAGCTCGCTGATGTTTGTCAAGAATGACAGCCCGGATTTGCGTTTCTCTTCTTTCTTCTTATCGAACTTCGGTTCTTCGTAAGTGAGATCGAGTGTGGAGTTACGTTTTTCGATGACTTCGTATTTGTGTTCGGCTTTTTCTTTTTTGTTGGCAGCGGTGTTTCTTTTGTACCAAGGTCTAGGAGAGACGGGCGTTTCGACAACAACACTTGACCTTGGAGACGAGCTATTTTGGTCTGGAGTGGTTTTAGTTTCTTCTTTTGCTGGTTTCAAGATGCCGTGGTCTAATTTTAAGGAATCGTTAGACAAGACGTCGTTGGCCAATACCTTGATAACCTTTTCTGGAGGTACTGGTGCGAGTCTCTTCTTCCTCAACGTGTTAGTGCCGTCTTGCTTTCCGGGTGGTTGCGGCGCCCTGCGTTTGCCTTTGACGTGCACGTAGCTTCCGGCTTTTTTCACTTTTGATGATTCGCTGAAGGTTCTTCGGTGCATCTTGACCTCTTCGACCGGTTCGGTAGTTGGCCTCGTCATCAGAGGGAGACTCCGAGTATTTTCTTCTTCTTCTAAAGGCTTTGGTTTGAGTAAAGTGTCTCGATGGAAGAAGAGGTTGTACTTCTTGCGTAGAGTGAGGTTCTTGTCTGACTCACGACGCTTGTCTCGCTGTTTCAACCTCGCTCTGTAAGTGTCCGTCTCCGGACCGAGCACTATGCATTTTTCCGAGGTGCTCTTCTTGTAAGCGTTCGGTGGTACGAACGAAAACGAAGCTACCGTTCCCGAAGAGTGCGTCGAGTCGAGACTCTCGCAGCTGCTGGAAGAATGAGATGCTTGCAACTCATTCTCGATGGATTCTCTGGACGCGGACGGTTTGAACCACTTGAAAAAAGAGAAGAGGCCGCTGTTTCTGCGATTGCCACTCGCGGTTTTTGGATCGCAGCCAACACTTTGTCTGTTCGGGTCCGGTGGGGTGTTTGACGGGTGGTTCATACTTGTTCAACCCCAATCTAGTCGCGGACGCATGTCTGGCGTGTTACATCATGCGTCAGATTTAGACACGCCGCGTGTCGTTCGGACAATTGACCGACCAATCGCGGATTTGATGGCGGCACATTTAGCGAGCGCGGATCTCGACAAGATGGAGCGAAACTGAGCGAGAACGGTCGCCGTGTCAGGTGTATTTTGAGACAAGGCACATACTGAGTATGACGCGCGCGACGCCGGCAGCGGACGGACGTCGGCAGGCAGTGCCGTACGTACGGGCTGTCTGATTTGAATTCGGCGACGTTGTGACGAATTGACCTGCGCGATCGAATAGTTCGGAAGGTACTAGAAAAGACCTCGCATAGCCAAGTACGATTTTTTTGATAATTCTATTTTTCAATATGATCAATGCCCTTGCGCTATATCACCTCAAATCAACCTAAACCATTATTTATTCATACCAAAATCGTAAATAAAACGTACGAGGGTGGTCCCAGAAGTAACCGACCTAAAGAAGAAAACACAATTTAAAAAAAATGTATTTATTTTTCAACATAATCTCCTTTGATCTCTATACACTTTTCCCAGCGATGTTCAATAAGTTCGATACCCTTTTTATAATAAGAACCGTCTTGCTCCTCAGAATAGCCATTAACTGCCGACATCACTTCTTCATCGTTGGAAAATCTTTGACCACTGAGCCATTTTTTCAAGTTTGGAAACAGAACATGATCCGAGGGGGCTAAATCTGGTGAATAGGGTGCATGAGGTAGCAATTCAAACTTTAAATCGTTAATTTTGGCCATTGCAATAACGCATTTGTGCGCTGGTACATTGTCTAGATGAAACAACGCTTTCTTCTTAACCAAATGCGGCCATTTTTGCTTGATTTCATCGCTCAAATATTGCAATAAGTTCGCATAATACTCGCCGTTGATAGTTTTACCGTTTTCAAGATAGTCAATGCAAATTATCCCACGCGCATCCCACAAAACCGACGCCATAACCTTGCCTGCAGATGAAACGGTCTTCGCCTTCTTTGGAGCTTTCTCATGTCCAAATTTTCAGATAATATGCGATGAATCGCACTTTTTGGAATGTCTACTATGTCTGCTAGCTCGCGCACTTTCAGTCGACGATCATTTTTGTGAACTTTCTTCACCATTTCTGGAGTCGTCACCTTATTTGGTCGACCACTGCGATGCTCGTCTGTTGTTGTAAACGAAAGAGCAGACTCACCCAGAGTAGAATCCAGTTTAGCTTTTATATTGGTTGGGCTGAGGCCTCTGAAATAAAAGTATTGTACCACATAACGATGACCAATTTTCTCCATTTTCTCAAATTCACTGAAAACGTTCAGTATTGATGGCTGTCAAACAAATACTAAACAACAGTCTTCAAACTTGCCACATATGCTTTATAGGTTGCATACTTTCTAATACAATGATTTTTTTTCAAACAACTATCGCCATCTCTATGTCAGCTCGGGTACTTCTGGGACCACCCTTGTAGAATGTTACTGGTGAGACATCTTGGTATATAATATCTATATATATATAGAAATGCGCTCTCTTCGCATTTAAACATAGGACCAGTTTTATTCAAAACAACACAGTTAACAGGCACTACAACATCAGAATAGGTTTTGACTTAAGTATACCAGTCCACGCAACAGCCCAGTTTCAGAAATCACCACTCTATGCCTGTACAAAAGTTTACAATAAACTACCAATTGAGTTCCGCAGAAACACTAATATGTTGACATTAAAGAAACGTCTGAGAAGATATCTATCAGAAAAGTGTTACTACACCGTCGACGAATACCTAACTGCTTAATTTTATTTATTTATTAAGCTTAACGGAAAAGAAACAGTCTATTTAATGCTCCTCTTCTAGACATTTTAAGTGCTCAATTGTTTTTATTTATTTAAAATAGATTTTTTTTTCATGTTCGTTAGATGTCATTGAGAATTTGTTTGTATTTGTAATGACTATTTTATTTATTTATTTGTTTATTATGTATTATCTCAATTACTGTTTTAATTAACTACCTGTTCTTTTTTGCATATCGCATACTTATGTATTGTATATGTAATGTTGACAAGTCTTATGTCATATAGCTATTTATGACCAAAAGACAATAAAGACCATCTATCTATCTATATCAAATGACAGGCGACTTAGAATATACGGACAATCATATTGGTTGTAAATAACCTTGGATAAAAATATTATTCTTCTGTGGTCTAAATTTAGCATATCGTGCCTATTTAATTCTACATCTTGCGGAATATCTATTTCTGGTTAAATACGATCTATTCTGTATGATAGATATTTGAGAAATTTACGTTAAGCTTAAACGTTGTCGCACGTCCTTTAAAGATGAACCACGTGGAGGACGAGCAAAACCGCAAACACGCCTGAAAGGTCCACGATATCGTGTTGGACACTGATACACTATCTTGGAGGAATAAAAATCTTCAGTAACACCAAGCCTTGATCTTGTTCAACGTTTCGACTTGTCGAGTCATTTGGTAACGATACCTCTAGCAATACAATTATGTTACGCCGCTGCCTGAACGCTACGTATATGACCTCCGCCTCCGAGTTAATTTTAGTAGATTGATAGTTCGACTGCGTCCGGTTGTCAAATTATTCTTTAATTTTCTGTTTACAAAATAAAGGAAAAAGATGTGAAAGACGTGTTCATCCTATAGGCCGTTGGGCACCAAACAGACGGGAAGAACTTTACTTTTTCTCATTTTCGTGACGATAACACGTCTATTGCTTTCCAGCGCTTGATGTATTCGAATTCCCTATGGCGGACATAAGGTCGTGACTCCTTGTTTTTGAGAATGCAAATGCCTAATCTGGCCAAATTATGGTGTCTATGAAGGATTGATGGAGAAAATGCACATGCTTTTTAGTTTTAGAAACATGTTACAAAGAGTGAAGACATCATGTAGCATTCACTATTTTTCATAAATCGTACCACCTTCACGATTTGACTGACGACTTCAATTTGATTTGGAGCTACTATTTTTTCAAAAATTGTTCACAATGGCCACCTAGGTAGCTAATGACTTCCCAACTAGAACGCAGGGCTTCAACCTGCTCCTTATAGACTTTCTTAACCTCTTTTGCATTCTTCAACTACTGAATGCTTTTAGAAAATTTTAGAACACAATAATACGCGATTATTAATATTTACTCCTCATCTATTGAATATTCACGTAAATTTATTTACTGTTTTCCAAAACGGAACATTTTTAAATCTTTTGGGGAAAAAGGAACAGATAACATGAAAAAAGAAACCTGTATTATTCGCAATGTTTCTATTGTCATTAATTCAAACTAGTCAGTAGAGGTGGCGCCACTCTGAAACAGTATAACAGGTATTGCTATCTTCTGACAAAAAATTAAATGAACGCAACACATAATCCACGACATACGTTGCAATAGGAAAAGTCGAAATCGGTATCGTTTGAAATGACAAGACTACCAGTTCAGTTATTGCCCTAGAGATGACGCATATGTCTATAATCGCAGCTGCTGCCATCTACTGGTAGTAAGTTTAACCCAATCATCGAGCTACGCGCTACGTCATCATTTTAATAGGGGCGAAACGTAACTGGTCATTTGTGTTCGCACTGATGATATAGAAGATTTTTTTATAATATATGTGGATTTTAGCGATAAGAATGTTGTGAACGTTGTACGGGGTAAACAATATTTAACATCAAGCTTTGCCTCTTTTTACAACCTAAGCGGTGTTGGCCTATTGGGCGCCCATAATACTTTAGGATGACTGACTGACACCTGTGGTTAGCTGTTTTTTGTCTTGTCTCACTTCTCGTACTTTTTGTTCCTTTTTCAAGACTGGAGTGAAAAGCGTCCATGTACCTACCTTACCCACCTTCAACTAAAATCACTGACTTCAAAATTTGTTCTTTTCAGGGTCATTATTATAATATAGTTATTGATTTTACATTCAGCATTATTTTTTATTTGTCTTCAATTCTACCCGTATGGGTAGTTTAACCAAAATCTAGGAAGTACGAGATTGGATTTATAAGTATGATATATAACCCAAACACACGCAATGGCAACAAATTACTAGCAGGTGATTTCTTTTTCACACACTTCACAACACTATAGGTAGGTATTCGGATAATCATGTTTTAAGCGACTATACTGTTTTCCTGTCTACTGAATATCTACGTGGAATCGAGTTGTGGAATACATTCTTCTTACACGTTGTTTCACTTTCTGTTTCAAAGTCGCAAGTCCCATATTTTCAAATCCACTTCTGTGGAAAAATGAGGGAAATACACTATTCATACATACGCGCTACTTTTCAAACGTTTCATTTTAGAAATCAGAGAAGAAACCTGTATTATTTGCAATGGTAGGATTATAAGCCTTGTAAGCCGCTGTAGAGATGACGCAATATATTAGGTGCTGTCATCTCCTAGAGGAACGTTGAACTAGCAGCAATTAATCTACGCGGACCTCGGTTGGCCGCGTGGGTCAGAGTGTCGTGCTACTGATCAGCCGGCCGGCCGGGCCGCGAGTTCGAATCTCGCCTTCGCCATGGATGTTGTGTGTTTGTTTTAGGCAGCAGCGGTGGCCGCAGTAGTAGACTCTTCGGTCTCCTGATCAGCCGCCGCGCGCTGTGCGGGTTCGAGTCCCGTCCCAGGAGAAATGTTTCTCTTGGCCATGGATGTTGTGATTGTCCGTAGGTGGTAGATGGTCTCTGACTGTCGAACGCGGAGGTACCACCCGGCGGTTCTCGTAGGCGGAGCCAGAATGTGTGCATGTTGCATGCACACGTGTTCCCTCGCCAGAGTCCGTGTGGCGTCCCCCCTTTCCCATGTATCCCCCATAGCCCCACGGTACCCAATGGGTGCTTAGGCCTTAGGCCTTCGTGGTAGTTGGAGTATAAAAAAAAAAAAAAAAAAAAAAAGACATACGAGTTAAACGGATAAGAATAAACCTGTATCAATAATAATAATGGAGTGATTGTAAGCTTACGTTATTGAGCTAGAGATGGCGTCACAGATTTACACTCGCAGCTGCTGCCATCTGCTGGACAAGATTCGATTAAGCACAATCATCAAGCTACGCGCTACGTGATAATAAGAAAGAAACCTGTAACTTGGCGTATGAATTTTGAATTCTGGAGGATAATATCTATTAGATTTTTCCTTATGCGTCTTCTGGCCATCTTATGTGTTTCAGGCTTGCATACCAGAAATGTGCATAAAATTCAAAATGATTGCAAATTGCAATTGAGGTAGGGGGTAAGTAATATCGAACAGAAATCTTTTATCTAGTGGCGGAACTAGGATCTCTGGGGTCCGAAGCACAAAGATGATATGGCGATGTGGCCTCTGACGAGCAGGGGGAGGTCTAGAACTCCATGATTTTGTAAAAAAATAGCTACTTTGGGACCCCATAAAAAACGTCCTGGGGCTAGATGCACAAGTTGTCGTGTGCGTCATCTCAGATCCGCCCCTGTCATTTACCTATTTGCTTTTAGGCTTTTTTGCCATCCAATTAAGTAGCCTTGGGTGGATTGGTGGCTGTTTGGAAACGTCGCGTGTCGTTAGATGTTTTTTGTTAGATATCGCATTTCGTATTTTTTATCGAAACCAGTTCCTGGTAATATTTTTAGTTCTCAAGTACCACATAAGTGGGTAACTCAGAAATAGGAGTAAATGAAAAGCGCTAATGAAATATTGCTTGGCAATGTCCTAGGTACTATTTTTTTGAAGTTTCTTATTAACTATATAAATGGAATAAAGTAATAATTCAGACTATTTTTCAGGACTTTCACTGCTCTCGACAATCCATTACAGATTTCTTTTTTTAATTACAACGTAGGGCGTGGATTGAACACATTGTATTGTTTACTTTGCTTCCAGAAGATGACAGCACCTCATACAGGTTCTTTAAGAAAATGTCGACTTGTGTTGCAGTGTAACTTTTCGCAAAATTTCTGGCTGTGTGTTTCGGTCAATTTTTTTTATTGAAATTCTGTTAATGATTTATGATTCTGTCAATATTTTCATCGGTTCTCGAAGGTGAAAGCCTTCCGCTTCGTGGTTCATCTTCTGAAAATGCCTTAAACCAGACGACTTGAGCAAGTTCAAACTTGTACTGAAGACGGATCACATGTTCCCCTGTCTGCCCTCTAAGCCCAGAGCCTCCGATGTTGCCAGATCGAACGCTACGTTGCCAGTCTCATCGCTTAATTTACAAACTCCGTAAGATGAGCTGCATCTGATGTATTTGACATCGCTTTTATTGAGAAAAACCTGACAGTTGTCTTTACTCCTATTTCAATGAATTTGTTAGGAGGATTGGACCGTAATCCTTTACTTGAATAATGAACATTTATAATATATTTTTTTGTATGTATATTATAACCCAGGTACCTCCTTCATGTCTTTAAGGGTATGAACATTTTTTAAAATTGTCTTTGAAATTGGGGTTGGGGTAATATGAAATAATTCAATAATATTCAATAATATTTTATTAAATATAGTAAAACAATCGATAAAAATAAATAAATTCACGACTAGAATATTAAAACAGACACCTATTATATCTTTCTCTTTATTAATCACTGACTAGAATATTTACTGTAAACTGTACACATATGGCATAGATCTTTGCATAGTAGAAATAGACAAATCCTAAGTAACTGGATTCAAATAATTAGTTTAACCATGGGCGCCCTAAGAAAATTTTCTCAGGGAGGGCCGATCATCGGCTAGAGATAGCTTTTACTACCAGGACTTTTTAAGAGCAGGAGGTGCGGTGATACTTCCTAAAAATAATCAAAATTATGTGGAATACGTAAATTTTGAAGTCTGACCGGTTTCTCGGGGGTGCCTTAATTCCCCTGCACCCCTCTGCGGACGCCCATAAGTTTAAGGATTTTCATCAATTTGAAGGCTTGTCGATTATTTCTATTATACATTATCATTTACACAAAATTCATACATTTGTACAATAAACCATAAAATTGACCACTTTGTGCACTGTACAATTTCAATCAAGTTCTTCATAGGGCCAGCAGACACATGTACATTAAATAGTATATTACACACCTTGGTTGAAAAATACATCATTCTTGACCGAGCACTTTTAGATGCTGAGTTGCGTATCCGGTCCTTAATGACTTACTTTTCAATTATCAAGGATGGACATTTTTTACGGTAAAATGACTAGAGATCTTTTTGAAACCAATAACATAGGAATTTATAGGAAATCCTTACCAGCGTGGCTCTACGAATGTTGGTCATTTATATCCTATACTTCCTTCTTTTCGTACGATCCTATCAATAAAGGAACTAGTAAAATAAAACCTACACATGTATACTTGCGTTTTCTGAGGAGTCCAAGCATACATTGTTAGTAAGTAATGTGAGAAGAGATTCGATAGCAGCATAACGTGCCTCTTTTTCACGAGTACCTATCACGTCAAACGTCACAACCGACGATCTAGTAACATTCCAAAATTTCCCATACTGACAAGTGACACACAATTCTGACGGATCCACGCTAGATCTGTAGGCAAATTAGTATTTTGTTGCGGTGTTTTGTACGCTATGATTCATACTACCTAACGTCAAGACAAGAAAAAACGTCAAAAGCAAAATGTCTGCTTATGACTATGTTTGGAATAAACAGCTCTGAATATGGTCTTGAGTTTTACCCGAATCATTATTGCCAACAAGCTTTAAGACAAAGGTGTGATAAAATAACAAAATATCCGATTCGGACAACGTGATGAAGGCTGCCTGGAATGTGATTACAGACATAAATGGAAGAAATAGGTTATCAAAAACATTGTACTGTATGATAGTGGGTTAACCATTAGAAATCCACAAAAAAAATCTAATTATTTTGACAACTATTTTAAGCAGGCTTCTTGGGATATCATTCAAAAAATATCTAAGGACAGTCATCCAGTTCCAAGTGATCATACCTGCGACCAAAAATCTGTTATGTTTCTATACGCGTTCTTGAAAGAAGAATTCTATAAATTAATTAGTGACAAGTTAAAAAACAAGCGTTCTTTAGGCACCGATGAAGTTCAGAATTTCTTAATTCTTAACCTGTCAATCAGTCTCAAATTTGTTGTACCGTCCTTTGATAGATGGCACCACACGATGATAACATTAACTTCTATCAGGAACGCCCTCTGTAGTCAAACACGATTACTTATTGATCCGCCCACGTACAATTTTTACGCAATATGATTAGATCAAAACCTAATGGATACTCGTGAAAAGACCATCGACAGCTCACTCGCAATACTGTGTAAAACTGAATATACATCGTATCCCTCTAATGACACTCCTTATCACACAGACTTCAACATCGGAACAGGCATGGCAAACTGAGTTGAAGGAAACCTAAGGCGTAATAGTAAGTCCGCCATTTTGTCCCTAGGCCCTTCCGCGGGTCAGTAGTGTGCACTGGAAGGTTCACCTAGCCAGGAATCCGGGCTAGGAGGGAAATCGGGGTAGCCCCTGGGACTGCTGTCGTTGCTGATGTCGGTGTCGGCGCCTGGGGGCATGTTGTGCGGTAGGGGCATGCCTGGTGGAGGTCCCTGACCTGGAAAGTGTTAAAAGTATTGTAGGATTAAAACACAAAAAGAAATGCAGTAATTTATTTAACTTGATAAAACATTTATATACACTACTATTTATGTCTGACTAATTCTTATGTCCTCTTTGACTGCACTATATTCCTCTCCGCTCTGCTACTCTACCGCATTCAGTACGCTGCTTCCATCTCCCGGCCGCCGAGTTATATAAGCCCCGTTGCTGCTTCGAGAAAGGTCTGGCGAGCCACAAAGCGGCATTTAGAATATTGGAGGTCACTTCACGTCGATCTAGAAGGCGATTCAGTGTCACAGTCCTCACAGACGCCGCCAAGCAGAGTTATCAGCATAAGAGTCGAAAAAACAGTTTCTGCAGCGATGGCTGAAAAGCTAGCTTGTCATTTCGATGCGATCAACCATTCATTACCCACGGTAAAAGTCTAGCAAACAAGGTTTCCATATTTTTTTCAGGCACAAGCCGTTTTTTATTTGGAAAAAAATTCACCATTAGAAACGTTGATCTTTAAGCTATTTCTCTGCAGAGTCGCCATTTTTTGGTGCTCCTTGCAATAGGCGTTTCTTGTTGGGATCGCTAGTGCGGAAGCCGACGGTGTAGCCAGATTTCGCCTAGCATCACGCGCGGCAAAGTTACCGCGTTTGGAAACCATAATTTTGAAACAACTCTCGTATTTGTTGTAGATAGATTAAGAAGCTTCATACTTTTGCTTGCCCTGTACCTATTAAATCAGGCAAACCACTTGATACTGGTTATACTGGCTACTTACCTAAGCTGGCGTAGACCGACAGCTGGTCCGGATAAGGTGTGAAGTGGTCATGACCATGTGGTGGCGTATGACCAGGAAGGTAAGACGGTGACGTAGCCCCATGGAGAAACGACGGTCTACCGATGCCGCTATGGGGCGAAGACCCATCTTGGTCCATACCCATGTTCGCCACGGTGCCATAACTGTCGTCGCTGAGATCTGGAAAAACATGTAATTATTAGCTTACAGAGAAATCCATTATACCACTGACGTCGTAATGTGTACGTAGAGAGAGAAGCGCGTGAGGCGTGCAATACGTATGTTAGAAAGAGATAGAAGAACCACGTCATCTAGCAACCCGAGAAACGGGCCACGGAGGCAGCGGTCATGACCAATGCCATGGTCAAGGTCATGGTCATGATCAAGGTCATCGTTAGTCTATAAAATTTCTTCCTCTGCAATTTTGGCATAATAGTCAAGAGGTTGCCTTACAAATAACATTCCAGCTCAGAATGACCTTGACTTTGAGGACAAGGTCACATTTCGCTGATAAATCCAATGATTTTTTTTATTCCTATATAAAAATGAGGAGTTCCCTTTGAAAATTTTGATTTGACCTCAAAGACAATACTCAAGGTCATTGTCAAGTTCGTGGTCAAGGTGATGCTCAAGGTCAATTGCATGCTCAAGGTCATGGTCAAGGTCATCGTTGAGCAACCTCCACAAACCTTACAACTGTGATGTGTGCTGTCGGGCATTTTTTCTACAGCAAATTGTTTTCAATGCCGTGATCTGACCTGGATATGACCTTGAAGGTAATAGTCTAAGTCGTAGGCAGTCATTTTTGAAGGAAAAACTTCCAAACTTTCCAATTCCGGTGTAACAGAGATAAACTTCTATTTGAAAGAATCATTTTACCTTGAAGAATATTGTGATAGAGTCATAGGCAAGGTCATCGCTGGGTGACCTCCATAAGTCTTACAACTGTGCTATCGGGCATTTTTACTAGAGCAAATTGTTTTCGATGTGATTTGTCCTAGATATGACCTTGAAGGTTATAGTCCTGGTCGTAAGCACATTGTTTTCAATGTCGTGATCTGACCTGGATATGACCTTGAAGCTAATAGTCTAAGTCGTAGGCAGTCATTTTTGAAGAAAAAATGTCTGACCTTTCCAATTCCGGAGTAAAAGAGAAAAATTTCCATTTGAAAAAAATTTCGTGACCTTGAATTCCGTGGACAAGGTCATGGACAAGGTCATCGCTGGGTGACCTCCTCAAACGTTACAAGTGTTCTGTGTACTGTCCATCATTTTTGCTAGAGCAAATTGTATTCACTGTCGTGATCTGACCTGGATATGACCTTGAAGCTAATAGTCTAGGTCGTAGGAAGTCATTTTTGAAGAAAACATGTCTGATCTTCCCAATTCCGGAGTAAAAGAGGAATTTCCATTTGAAAAAATAACGTGACATTGAATTCCGTGGACAAGGTTATTTACAAGGTCGTCGCTGGGTGACTTCCACAAACCTTACAAGTGTGCTGTGTACTGTCCAGCATTGTTGCTAGAGCAAATTGTTTTCAATATCGTTATTTGACCTTGATATGGCCTTAAAGGTCATAGTCCTGATCGTAGGCAAAGTCATATTCGAACGTAAAATTTTCCATCTTTCAAGTTGCTATGTAAGAACGAAAAAGTTCCATTTGAAAAAATCACTTGACCTTGAAGGCCGTGGCCAAGGTCATGGACAAGGTCATAGCTGGGCGACCTCCACAAACCTTACAAGTGTGCTGTGTACTGTCGGGCATTTTTGTTAGACAAAATTGTTTTCGATGTCGTGATTTGACCTGGATATGACCTTGCAGGTCATAGTCCTGGTCGTAGGCAGTCATATTCAAACGTGAAATATTCCATCTTAAAAACTTCGGTGTATGGGAGGAACACTTCCTTTTGAAAAAATTCACTTCGCTGGGTGACCTATACAGATCTTACAACTGTGTTGTGTGCTGTTGAGCATTTTTGCTAAAGCAAGAAGAAAAATCACTTGACCTTGAAGGTCGTGGTCCAGATAATAATCAAGGTCACGCTCATTTTGTCCCCTCAAAACCCCACATCTTTTGTATGAAACCTGTTCTCTTACAATGTGTAGTTTTCGAATTATTCAGGTGGCAGGTTAAAATGGAACACCTGGTTTAATTCTCTAGATTTAGATACTATCTCTGTGGATAAAAATAAGCTGATAGATAATCTACTTTGTTTTTTGATACAGTAGAGAAACATTGTACTTACCATGGTGACTAAAGCTATCTAGGTCGACTTTCATTTCGTCCTTATCTAATAGTTTATCGTGCCTAGGTGACGATCCTCCTTTCATAGACCTAAAGTATTGGCTCCATCTCGTTCTACCCGCATCTTTCTTTAGCCTTTTTTCTTTTGCTCTCCTGCAACAATAATCCACAATTTTCAAAATTGAAGGTCGCTTAACCTACAAAAGGTTTGTTATAGAAAGAGATGCTGTGCAATGTGAATTAACCACGAAACCAAATTCAGATGGCCTGGAATACAACAAGAATAAGAGAGCTTCAACACATTATTAACATGAAGGTGGGATATCTCAACTATTTTGCAAAATTTCGAGTTTTAAATTACAGTACTCCTAGTCGGTGTTGTATTTTCTACGACATTTAGTATATATTCCTTCTTCTCCAGTAAAAAAGTTTATCGACTCAAAATCCATTGATCGAATTAGACAATGCCTTATCAAACACAACTCTATTGTCGACTTACCTATTTTGAAACCATACTTGTACAACCCGCATATCCAAACCGGTATCTTGACTGAGTTGTTCTCTAACGTGTCTAGCTGGTTTTGGACTGTTGTTGTACGCGTTTTTCAAAGTTTCTAACTGCTTGGCTGTTATTGTCGTTCTCGGCCTCTTGTTTGGTTGGTCTCCGTCCAAACACTCCGCAGCTATAGCAGACATTATCTTGAGCAGATGAGATATGCAGAATGGGATCAGGAATATTAAGAGCAGGGTCAATAGGTAAAATACGAAACGAGTCGATGCCCGGAACTTCAAATTATGGCGAAAGTGCTGGTATAAAACTGATGGTTACATTCACCAAAATTTAAAATTGAAAAACGAAAGTCGTCAGCACGTTGCCTAGCAACGATGACGCAGAAGGTCGTGCAATCTGACGCGTTGCAAATATGTTACACCAGAAAGACAGTCAAATCTAAGAAGAAGATCTGTTCGGATATTTAATTTAATATTTTGTTTTCATTTTAATTGAAATTGCTTATTTCAATTTGTATGCGACTTGGTGATAAAATCGACATATCCTGAGTTATTGTTACATTTTGCGACAGTGAGCGGTGGAATGATCATGGAGGTGGAAACCTTGCCTTAGAATGTACGATTCGATATAATCCACAATTCAAAAATGCATACGCTCAAAATAAAACCATTATTTGGGCGTAGAGAACAAACTTACGCATATTTTCAACATCTTAATTCACGAAACTAGTGTAACAGATTAGCAACGCGGCAGATTGTAGCGTCAGAGTTGCTAGGCAACGCGGAGATGAGCATCGCTATCCAGCCGGCTTCTATCTCTTTCTAACATATGTGTCTATATACACTTTTCTCTCATACACATTGAACTCAAGCTGTCATACAAATTCGGTTCTCAGTGTAGAAGCACAAAAGTAAATATGCCTGCAATTTGTTATATTGGAAACATAGAGAAACGTGCTGAAAAGCGTACACCCATTGTGTGATTAATTTAAAAATATATGAAAAATAGTATGTATTAAAAGAGTGCGGTGTATTCTTCGCACGTTCACGAAATGTAGTTAAAAGTTCTTATTAAAGAAAGTACTTTCCAAAAATAATAGCTCTGATTTGAAAAATAGGTGCCAAAACGGACCCCTACAAAAACTTATGAAACATAATATGGCAGTCTCTGATAGTTCGTTTCCTTGCTAAAAATAACCGAAACTTTCCTTACTCACCTTTCGACTTTGCTGCTTCATAGTCCGGCTTACACACCAGCTTCCTGTCTTCCATCAGATAGAACTCATCGCCGGTGTTCAGCTGCCTGCTGCACATGACGCAAGCGAAGCACTGCAAGTGGTAGACGTGCTCCTGAGCCCTGCGGACCACCTGCGTCGGGGGGATTCCCAGGTCGCAGCCGGCGCACTTGGTGCCGAAACGCCTGCACCCACAACACCATGGCGCAAACAACGCGCATGTTCTTAAGCATCGATTACATCGCGCAACAAATCTCTGGCGTTAAGGTTAGATCACACGATGATTATCGTTGCATCAGAAGTGGGATTGAACTATTGGCTACTCGGCGGATGGTGTAGAAATGCTTGTTAATTAATGTTATTAGGATCCTGGTGTCAAAATTGAGATTTAGTTTAGTTAAGTCGCAAAGCAAGTGCTTAGCTGCCTGTTAACATACGGTTGCTATCCAGGGTTTCCAGGTTCACCGACGATCATGTTGCCAGGCGGAATGCGAAAAATTGTCACGATCGCTAACCTTTTTATTTATATCGCCACATTTGACCCAGTGGTTAATAAAAATCACTACCTCAAATTTAAAAAAATATGTTTGATGTGTGGCAAAATTGGGACACCCTGTATAATTGTGAGTATCTTATAAATGTGCCCTACGATACCGTAGATGACCCATACATAGTTTTCTGTGATACATTCTTATTTAGGAGCGATACTCCATTTTCGCATTACGACATCAGAAGTGGGATTGAACTATTGGCTATTCGGCGAATACTGTAGAAATGCATATTAATTATTGTTATTAGGATCGTGGTGTAAAAATTCAGATTTAGTTTAGTTAAATCGCAAAGCAAGTGCTTTGCTGCCTGTTAACACACGGTTGCTATCCAGGGTTTCCAGGTTCAGCGACGATCACGTTGCCAGGCGGAATGCGAAAAATCCTACAATCGGTAATCTTTTAATTTATATCGCTATATTTGGCCTAGTGTGTAATAAAAAGCACTACCTCTCATTTAAAAAAATATTTTTGATGTGTGGCAAAATTGGGACACCCTGTATAATTGTGAGTATCTTATAAATGTGCCCTACGATACCGTAGATGACCCATACATAGTTTTCTGTGATACATTCTTATTTAGGAGCGATACTCCATTTTCGCATTACGACATCAGAAGTGGGATTGAACTATTGGCTATTCGGCGAATACTGTAGAAATGCATATTAATTATTGTTATTAGGATCGTGGTATCAAAATTCAGATTTAGTTTAGTTAAATCGCAAAGCAAGTGCTTTGCTGCCTGTTAACACACGGTTGCTATCCAGGGTTTCCAGGTTCAGCGACGATTACGTTGTCAGGCGAAATGAGAAAAATCGTCACAATCGCGAACCTGTTGGTTTATATCACCATATTTGTTCGAGCGTGCGATAAAAAGCACCATATCTCATTTTAAAAGAACATGTTTGATCTGGGGCAAAATTGTGAGTATCTTATAAATGTGCCGTAGGATACCGTGGATGACCCATAGATAGTTTTCTGTGATACATTCTTATTTAGGAGCAATACTCCATTTTCGCATGATGGCATCAGAAGTGGGATTGAACTATTGGCTATTCGGCGAATGGTGTAGAAATGCATATTAATAAATGTTATTTGGATCGTGGTGTCAAAATACAGATTTAGTTTAGTTAAGTCGCAAAGCAAGTACTTAGCTGCCTGTTAACATACGGTTGCTATCCAGGGTTTCCAGGTTCAGCGACGATCACGTTGCCAGGCGGAATGCGAAAAATCGTCACAGTCGCTAACCTTTTGATTTATATCGGCATATTTGGCCGAGTGTGTAATTAAAAGCACTACCTCTCATTCAAAAAAAATATTTTTCATGTGTGGCAAAATTGGGAAACCCTGTATAATAAAAGATACTTACATCTTATAAATGTGCCCTTCGATGCCGTGGATGACCCATGCATAGTTTTTTGTGATACATGCTTATTTAGGAGCATTTTCGCATGATGGCATCAGAAGTGGGATTGAACTATTGGCTATTCGGTGAATGGGGTAGAAATGCATATTAAGCAATGTTATTAGGATCGTGGTGTTAAAATGGTGCCTGTTAACGTAGGTTGCTATCCAGGGTTTCCATGTTCACCGACGATCATGTTGCCAGGCGGAATGAGAAAAATCGTCACAATCGCGAACCTTTTGATTTCTATCGCCATGTTAGTTCGAGTGTGTAATAAAAAGACTACCTCTCATTTTAAAAAAAATATTTTTGATCTGGTGCAAAATTGGGACACCCTGTATAATTGTGAGTATCTTATAAATGTGATACATTCTTATATAGTAGAAATACTCCATTTTCGTATAACACCTTGCATATAATGGAAACGACTTCGTAGGATTGATGACAGCCCAATTGAAGTTTTGGTCGCGACGCTCTGGAGAGCTTGTTCTCAAAGTTTGAGCAGGATTCAACAGGGGCTGATGACCATAAGGTTTGAAAATATAAAATTATTTGAGGGGGTCATTGTGCAAATATTCCACGATACTAAAAAACGAACTTATTTTTATCAGTTCTTTTTGTTGGCCTATATAAGTTTTAAATTGAACTAACTCATTTACAATCATTTCAAAAACATATTACAGAAACTTTGTCAAATAACCATCGCTCGGTGAAGTAACCTTATCGCCAGCTAAACAACACTATCTCTATTCATGCAACTGTTAGTAGAAAAACGTTTGCTGGGTCTTAGACTGCCCACTTATTTTTAACCTCTAGTAAATACTTCGATAAATATACAATGAGCAACTATATCGAACAATTAGAGATTCACTTTAAGGCTTCCCACAATAAGTGGTTGATTGACTACTCAACAGGAAATTAAGTTGGAGGTTCTTATATGGCTGCATCGCCTTTCATTTAATTTTGTCTTTTTATAGATGTGTGACTGAAGAAACATTGACACTTAGGTGGGTTGCTTTCTATGCTCCGCCCTTAATCTTTTTGCCGAAGCTTTTTTAAGAATATTGTTAAGAGTGAAACAAGTGCTCATACAAGGCTGCATCAAAAAGCTTTTAGACCAGCGCTGTAACTGTAGCTGTAACTTATGAATGTCTGGTGAGGTGGCCGAAGATGAGACGGCGCATTGCAATTGCAGAATTAAACAAGGTACAAAGACTTGCTTGCGTGGCGATAACAGGTGCAAAGAATTGCAGCACTCGAGACCATGCTGGATCACATCTGTACATGTTAGTGTGCCATTATGCCACTAGGAGGCGCATGCGCAATGCGCAGTTAGCGCAACTTGCCTGCCTCAATCCAGTCGGCCTCAAGATTTTGTGTTGAGAAGAATGTTTTTCATATGCTTGTGCATCGCGAAGCGTGCTTAAGTTTTTAAGCGTTATACAGTGTAGTGTGAGTTGCGAAATGCGGGGAGGCGATGACGAGCTACCGTGGACTACAGCTACAGCCAAAGGGAAGATATGAGAAGTGACAGAAGACATGTGGGAAGTGACATACACGATGCGAGGAAGGACCACATTGTTCCCGGATTTGTGTTAGCAAAGAACGTCGAGATCAAAATAGGGGATCGAACCAAAGGCACAAACTGCAAGGGGAAATTACTTGGTATGCTGACGGGTCGAAAACTGAGCAGGGAACAGACGCAGGTATACAGGGTGGCCAAATACTCTCTTGGTATATTTTTGGGAAAAACGTCAATTTTGATTTCTAGGCAAGGGAAAGCATTCGATGTCCAGACAAGACTGCGGAAGTGCTGTCAATAAATTGAAACCAACTCCGTGTAGTTACAGGATACAATGGCCTGAAAGAACACCTGAGAAAAATATAGACCGTAGACAACGCGGAAAAGGAATTGAATCAGCCCTACCTCTTCTATGTGAGTGCGAAACTAAAACCGAGGGAGTTTGGAACAGAACCGACAGGAAAACTGTACGAACTGGTAAAGAACACTAGACTGCCGGGTCGGGTACTGTAAATTTGAGGAGCAATTTATAATAAACTCTAAAAGTAGCAGTGAAACTAGGACTCATTGCAGGAAGAATAAAAAAGCGTTGTGACTTATTAATCTTAATTTCAAAATTCGCTCAAGAAGATGTGAAACAAGGAATAAATAAATTAAAAAATAGAAAGTCGCCAGGAGAACATCCACTACAAAACGAACTCTTAAAATATACTAAGTGACATATAAATCCGAACACCCAGTTCAAATGGTTTCATTTTAATAAAATTTTGTATAAGTACTTAATGAAGCATAATAAGTAAATGATAAAAATTTCAAAATGATTGCACTGCTTTAAAGCCCTTTGACCTTTAATAATGTGTCGATGCACCCTGATGTGCTACGCATTCTCCAACGCGCCTAGGCATGCTTCTGATCAGGTGGTCAATGTCCTCCTGTGGTATCTCATTCCAAGCAACCACCAACTCCTCTCGAAGTGCTTCTAGAGTCTGAGGAGGACGTTGCAAATTGAGCAATCTCCTACCCATCATATCCCACACATGCTCAATTGGGGATAAGTCGGGAGATCTTGGTGGCCATGGTAACAATGTGACATCATTATGTTGAAAGAAGTCTATTGTGACTCTTGCAACATGTGGTCGGGCATTATCTTGTTGGAAAGTTGGATCTGCCAGGGTGTCAAGATAGGATAAAAGATGGGGTTCTAGAACTTTGTAGATATAACGCTGCGCGTTCATGTTACCTCTGATTAAGATTAAAGGTGACCTGGAACCATACGCTATAGCACCCCAAACCATAACTCCAACAGTGTGATGAACATGTCTTTCAACAAAAAACAGTGGATTCCTCCTTTCGCCACGTCGCCTTCTAACCCTGGCTCGACCATCGTGCATGCCTAAACAAAATCGAGACAATACTGTTCCATTCCTGATCCCAGAGTGACCGTTGTCTGCACCACTCAAGGCGATTACGTCGGTGTTCTCGAGTTAAAGGGAGGACCCAGTGTGGCCGGTATGAAAACAAGCCAAAACTTCTCATTCGTCGGTAAACACTTCGCATGCCAATAGGTTTTCCGTGTTCTGCAAACCATTCATTTGCAATGGACCTGGTAGTGGAGAAACGGTCCCTTAAGGCCAATAATCTTAGGCAGCGATCTTCACGGTCTGTTGTTTTACGGCGGCGTCCAGTGCCCCTTGCTATTTGTGTACGGCCTTCTCGAAGCCATGCCTGACAACACCTAACCACAGTGTCTACACTTCTTTGCACTCTAACTGCAATTGCCCGAAAAGAAAGTCCAGCTTCCCGAAGTCCCACTATACGGCCCCTATCAAACTCACTAAGTTGACGAAATCGTACAGGTCTCCGTACTCTAGACATCGTAACCGATCGTAAAGGATGTCAAGAACCAAAATCCGCCAACGTTGATTCTTTACTGCGGCTGAAATATTCATTTTTAGAGCGTTAGTGAATTAAAAAAAGCAGTATTAAAACCGGAATGTCCAACTGATAAGGCTGAACATTTTTTCACTTGTTATTTACAGTAAGATAAATACTTTCGCCAACTTTTATTAAAATAAAACCATTTAAACTGGGTGTTCGGATTTATATGTCACTTAGTATATGAAGGTGATTACCTTGTACAACAACTGCAACTCCTTATTCAAAAAATAATCAACACGAACAGAATACCAGATGAACGGAGGCGAGCGATCATGCAGATGTTCATCAAGAAAGGAGATAAGAAAGACCCCAGTCATTATCGAGCAATAAATCTGTTAAATACAACACTCAAATTGACAACAAGGATAATAGCGATAACAATAAACGAACGAATAACTCTGCAAGAGGAACAGCAGGGATTCCGGACAGGAAGATCATGCACGGATGCAGTTCTTGTAATAAGACAAATAAAAGAAAAGTCGCTGGAATACAACAAACCAGCATATATGTTTCTGATAGATTTGAAGAAAGAGATTGATAGAGTGAGAATTCGGGACGCGATACGTTTATTATATGACAGGGGAAGACCACTGGGTTTAGTAAAAACTATTGAGAATATATACTAAGTGACATATAAATCGGAACACCCAGTTTAAATGGTTTTATTTTAATAAAAGTTGGTGAATGTATTTATGTTACTGTAAATAACAAGTGAAAAAATTTTCAGCCTTACCAGATGGACATTCCGGTTTTTATACTGCTCTTTTTTAATTCACTAACGCTCTAAAAATGAATATTTCGACCGCAGTAAAGAATCAACGTTGGCGGATTTTGGTTCTTGACATCCTTTACCATCGGTTACGATGCCTAAAGTACGGAGACCTGTACGATTTCGTCAACTTAGTGAGTTTGATAGGGGCCGTATAGTGGGACTTCGGGAAGCTGGACTTTCTTTTCGGGCAATTGCAGTTAGAGTGCAAAGAAGTGTAGACACTGTGGTTAGGTGTTGTCAGGCATGGCTTCGAGAAGGCCGTACGCAAAGAGCAAGGGGCACTGGACGCCGCCGTAGAACATCAGACCGTGAAGATCGCCGCCTAAGATTATTGGCCTTAAGGGACCGTTTCTCCACTACCAGATCCATTGCAAATGAATGGTTTGCAGAACACGGAAGACCTATTGGCATGCGAAGTGTTTACCGACGAATGAGAAGTATTGGCTTGTTTTCATACCGGCCACACTGGGTCCTCCCTTTAACTCGAGAACACCGACGTAATCGCCTTGAGTGGTGCAGACAACGGTCACTCTGGGATCAGGAATGGAACAGTATTGTCTTTAGTGACGAGTCTCGATTTTGTTTAGGCATGCACGATGGTCGTGCCAGGGTTAGAAGGCGACGTGGTGAAAGAGGAATCCATAGTTTTTTGTTGAAAGACATGTTCATCACACTGTTGGAGTTATGGTTTGGGGTGCTATAGCTTATGGTTCCCGGTTACCTTTAATCTTCATCAGAGGTAACATGAACGCGCAGCGTTATATCCACGAAGTTCTAGAACCCCATCTTTTACCCTATCTTGACACCCTGGCAAATCCAACTTTCCAACAAGATAATGCCCGACCACATGTTGCAAGAGTCACAATAGACTTCTTTCAACATAATGATGTCACATTGTTATCATGGCCACCAAGATCTCCTGACATATCCCCAATTGAGCACGTGTGGGATATGATGGGTAGGAGATTGCTCAATTTGCAACGACCTCCTCAGACTCTAGAAGCACTTCGAGAGGAGTTGGTGGTTGCCTGGAATGAGATACCACAGGAGGACATTGACCACCTGATCAGAAGCATGCCTAGGCGCGTTGGAGAATGCGTAGCACATCAGGGTGTATCCACACATTATTAAAGGTCAAAGAGCTTTAAAGCGGTGCAATCATTTTGAAATTTTCATCATTTACTTATTATGCTTCATTAAGTACTTATACAAAATTTTATTAAAATAAAACCATTTAAATTGGGTGTTCGGATTTATATGTCACTTAGTATATAAACAGATAACATAGCTATGGTAAGATGTAAAGGAAAACTCTCGCAACCTATAAAGTATGAAACTGGTATTAGACAAGGAGATTCGCTGAGCCCACTAATATTTAATCTGATAATGGATGAAATCATAAAGAAAGTTAAAAAAGAAGAGGATATAGAATGTGAGAAAAGGAAATGCAGATAATATGCTACGCCGACGACGCCATAATAATAGCCGAAAATGAAGATGACCTACAAAGATTAATCAAAGCAGGATTCAAATTGCCAGTAGATTAGGGGCAAAGCATAGAGCGTCAATCTTCGTTCTCCTGTAAGCATTATGCCATTCTGCTTAGCCCAGCGTGTACAAAATAGGTCTATCGCAACGTAAATAGGACCAAAAAAAATGAACAATTTTTTTCTGTTTCGGAAAATCGAATTTATTTTATTCAAAAAGATTTTCGAATGATGATTTTAGTTCGTTGACTAAAATGTCCTAGTCGACGCCTGTTGGATGGCCTCTACGTCGGCGTACCGCTGTCTCTTCATGGCCAAATCTACCTAGTTTGCTGAACACAAAATAGTCGCACAACATGGGGAGTGGTTGATGGTTAAAATGCATTTTTTTCTGAAAAAATCGGACACAACCGTCGATCGACGGGTTGGTGCATTATCGTGCAACAAGCGCCAGCAACCTTTTTCATGATATTCTAGCCGAATACGCGACAGCAAACGCCTCATAACACAAAGTCAAAACACGGCTTTAACCGTTTGGCCCCATGAAACGAATTCTTTGTGAATAATTCCTTTCGAATCGTAGAAACAAACCAATATTTTCACTTTGGTCCTTTCCAAGCGGCCTTTTGGCTCACTTGGGTGCTTCCATTCGGCACTTTGACGATTGGTTTCGAGATCGTATTGAAAACAGCACGTTTTCTAATCAGTCACGATGTTGTAAAGAAAGTTTTTGTCTTTTCTTGACATCTCGAATGTTGAATTCGAAGCAATTTTTGAGCTTGTGCGGAACAACCGTGAACACACCTTTCTCATGCCCAAATTCTTGGTCAAAGGCGATGGATTGAACCTTTAGAGGTATCTAATATCATTTCATGTATCTCATTGAATATTTTTGATCATATACTAAGTGACATATAAATCCGAACACCCAGTTTAAATGGTTTTATTTTAATAAAATTTTGTATAAGTACTTAATGAAGCATAATAAGTAAATGATAAAAATTTCAAAATGATTGCACTGCTTTAAAGCCCTTTGACCTTTAATAATGTGTGGATGCACCCTGGTGTGCTACGCATTCTCCAACGCGCCTAGGCATGCTTCTGATCAGGTGGTCAATGTCCTCCTGTGGTATCTCATTCCAGGCAACCACCAACTCCTCCCGAAGTGCTTCTAGAGTCTGAGAAGGACGTTGCAAATTGAGCAATCTCCTACCCATCATATCCCACACGTGCTCAATTGGGGATAAGTCGGGAGATCTTGGTGGCCATGGTAACAATGTGACATCATTATGTTGAAAGAAGTCTATTGTGACTCTTGCAACATGTGGTCGGGCATTATCTTGTTGGAAAGTTGGATCTGCCAGGGTGTCAAGATAGGATAAAAGATGGGGTTCTAGAACTTCGTGGATATAACGCTGCGCGTTCATGTTATAGTACCTCTGATTAAGATTAAAGGTGACCTGGAACCATACGCTATAGCACCCCAAACCATAACTCCAACAGTGTGATGAACATGTCTTTCAACAAAAAACAAAATCGAGACTCGTCACTAAAGACAATACTGTTCCATTCCTGATCCCAGAGTGACCGTTGTCTGCACCACTCAAGGCGATTACGTCGGTGTTCTCGAGTTAAAGGGAGGACCCAGTGTGGCCGGTATGAAAACAAACCAAAACTTCTCATTCGTCGGTAAACACTTCGCATGCCAATAGGTCTTCCGTGTTCTGCAAACCATTAATTTGCAATGGACTTGGTAGTAAAGAAACGGTCCCTTAAGGCCAATAATCTTAGGCGGCGATCTTCACGGTCTGTTGTTCTACGGCGGCGTCCAGTGCCCCTTGCTCTTTGCGTACGGCCTTCTCGAAGCCATGCCTGACAACACCTAACCACAGTGTCTACACTTCTTTGCACTATAACTGCAATTGCCCGAAAAGAAAGTCCAGCTTCCCGAAGTCCCACTATACGGCCCCTATCAAACTCACTAAGTTGACGAAATCGTACAGGTCTCCGTACTCTAGGCATCGCAACCGATCGTAAAGGATGTCAAGAACCAAAATCCGCCAACGTTGATTCTTTAATGCGGCTGAAATATTCATTTTTAGAGCGTTAGTGAATTAAAAAAAAGCAGTATAAAAACCGGAATGTCCAACTGATAAGGCTGAACATTTTTTCACTTGTTATTTACAGTAAGATAAATACATTCTCCAACTTTTATTAAAATAAAACCATTTAAACTGGGTGTTCGGATTTATATGTCACTTAGTATATTTGATAAATAAACGCGCCTTATCGACGGTTTCTGGCGTAATCACAAATTTTGGCTGGCCAAAATGTTCGTCTTCTTCCATCATCACCATACACTTGCATCAACATCTGATGCGTTTAGGTTATTGTTTTATCAAGTTTAACACATAACTCAATATTGGCTCTTTGTTCTATGCTGATTTTTCTAACGATTCCAAAAAGGTACTGTCACTTTGAGTGCGCTAGCTCCCCGTGAAGTGGTTCGATTGTTATGAAATTTTGACAGGGCATCTATGAATGACGTACCTATCCAAAGCTAGTCTCTGATAATAGATGGCGCTACTTTCAAAAGTCCTGTTTACTTTGCGACATACCTTGTTTAAGTTTCCTGTAACGTGTATCTACAGTATATTCAGATAAGAGATAGACCGGACATAAACAAGACCACGTGATCATCGAACGCTGTAACATTCGGCAGGGACGTATTAAGAGTCACGCAGTACATATTTTAGATAGTAGATGCTGCTTTGCGTAACTTTGTAGTAAATTAGCACAATTCGATGTGTATACGATTGGTGATGGATATAGGATCATGTGGGGGTGGGGTAAGAAATATATAATGATGTAAATATACATAAGGGTTTCAAAATTTTCGCTTCGATTTCCAGCTTCGGATGCCGTCTGATGTTTGGTGAAATACAGTCGAATATATCAAAATGGCGTTTAAATTAGCCTAAATTAAAAATAATCGTATATCTCTTAAAATTGCTTTTAGAATATTGATTAGTATATTTTTTGATTTCTAGGTAAATATGTAACCAAATTAAAACGTTCAAAACGTAAAAAAATGTGCATGGTTGAACATTGTCAGAAAGTAGATTCTTGAATAGGTTTTGCCAAAATGGGTTCAAAAATGTCAATAATTAATTAAAAAATACAGTAGCTTTATAATTACTTATAACTTACCGAATTTGATGAACGACATCTTTTATCGGAAAGATGAGCTTGATAAGCTTTCATCATCGCTACTGCCTGAAGCACCAACGTCAATAATGAATGGCTCGACTTGTTCCTCTAAAATATTGTGCAGTTCCCACATTCTCTTTTCAACTTTGTCTTTCACGTTCTTAATACAGTTTTCCCATTTTTGCGCTGTTATTAATTCTAGTGCTTCTCTCTGCCTATATGAGCTCAATGGGATTGAGCTCGCAATGGTATGGAGGTAAACGGAGCACAGTTTTATTTTGACTTGCTGCCATTTCGTCAATGGCGTATTTTTGATATTCCGCCTTGTGATCCTTGACAATTATTAATAATTGTACTTTCAGCATTGCTTCTTCAAAGTTGATATTTTTCGAGCGGAGCCAATTTTGAACATCAACTTTCCTTGAAGCCGTTGTTGGGACCTTCTCCATTCTTCGAGAATGATAAGGCGCATTATCTAACACAATTACTGCGTTTTCCTCTAAGTTCGGTAAGATTTTTGAAAACCACTGTTCAAACGATTCGCCATTCATTTCCTCGTGATAATCTCCAGTTTTCTTAGACTCAAAGCACCACATTACCGTCAACAACAAATCCATCCTCACTGCCAATATGGCAGATAATGAGCCTTTTCCCTTTACCTGGAAATCGAAGTACTAACTGGTGTAGATTTATTTCAATAAGCGAACCTTTTTCAAATGTTTTCATCACATTCAGCGAAAAAACATTTAGACATGAGTATCAGATTGCTATAATTGGGATTATTTAGTCATATTTAAAGAAAGAATATTGAACGTCGTATGATTACTCAGCGCTTCAAAATTTAATTTAAAGTTATAAACCTTTAAAAAATGAATGATCAGGAACCTGAAATACGCGCAAATATTAATATTAACAAATTATAACTTTATAAAGCTTAAAGTATGAATTAAAATGATTAGAAATATTAGGAACGGTACACAATATAAAACTTAGTAACTTTTTTTAAGTTTATAATATTCGACATATTTTAAGATTATATTAAAAAATTATTGAAATATCGAAAACACATAAAACCATGGCTTAAAAAAGTTCTAACAAATCAAAATGACAATAAAACATCCACGCATTTTATCGAAAGTTATAAAAGTTTTGTTACTTGTAATATGTTTTATCTGCCCCCCGGAATTAATGTTTAGAACCTTGTTCCCAAGGTTTGAAAAACATCCGATTGTTGTCTATTACTCGTATTTACCTGCTGGATTTTTTAATCCGGTGGACAGTCCATCTAGAAAGGCCCTCCTGGATGAAGTTACAGAATCATCAACCCATACTTTACTTGTAGTGTGTCCTGCGTTTACCCACGTTTCATCAAGGTAATAAATCTTCCTGTTTTGATTTCTATATTTCCCAATTTTTGTTAAATAATCCCTCCTCCATAGCACAATTTCTTCTCTATCCAGTAGTAAACTATTACGACCCCGTTTTTTCCATTTGAGATTTAAATGCTTCAGTAACGCATGGAAAGTTGATCGTTTGAAATTTGGCAACGTTGTATCTCCATTTACCTCCTGCAGTACTTTATCTATAGTAGGTATTTCATTCCTAAAGAAGAATTCATGCACTTTCCTCCTAATCGCATGCTTATCAGCTTCATCCAATGATTTAACAATACTTTTGCGATGTTTACTGGTCATTGGCTCAGAAAAGGTGTGATTTTTTTTGTATTGTCTTAACACATTAAACACTGATGCGCGGCACACCCCAACTTTGTGAGAAACCTTCACAACAATTTCTTTGATGGTTGATGCCTCGTTCTCCTCGCGCTCGATCTTATATATATATTCAAAATGACCTCTTTCATTTCTGCACTCAGGTGTCTTTTTTTAGAGCGTTTCCTAGGTGGACTACAGGAGTTTACAACTTCATCGGCAGTATCTGTACTACTGGGCATTTTGCGCAAGCAGTTGATAACAATAACAATCAATAACAAGGTATAACAATAACAACGACAAACTCAACAACTTAATAAGATAACAAACGAAAACGTCCAAAGAAATATGTAATTGCAATGATGCATACGTCTGAACCTGAATGTGACTCTGCCTTGATACGACTGCTCTGCCGCTCGGCATAGGCATTTAATTGCGAATTGACCAATGAGGGCTCCTGTTTTACGTCGAGACGGCGGCGTTAGCGTGAAAACACCCGAACCTTTTGTTTACATCCGGTCTATCTCTTATCTGAATATACTGTACGTACAATAACTGAAGTCGACTTTATTAGGTAACAGATGTGATACTTACTTGAAAAAATCCTCCTTACAATAAAGCTGCCCATTTCTAGCGAAGCACTTGTCCGTCAGTTGCACCCTGCATTCCGTACATTGGAGGCACTTGGCGTGCCACGTTCTGTCGGCGACCTTCAGGATAAATCTGTCCAGGATCAGTTCATGACATCCGCCGCATTTAGGTATTGTTGCTGGAATAAAATAGAGCTTTTAGCTAGTCCTTTTTTACACCCTAAGAAAGAAACGTTGATGATGCGATTTTTGAACTGTCTACGGATTGTTCCACAATCTCAATACCCTAGGGGTGGCATTATGTAGGAGAGCTCCGAGGAGCAAAGCCCGTTGGCGCAGCGGTAAAAGAAAAATAGAGCGTCGACGGCCCGCCCTTGCGAAAGGGTCCCGAGACTGTCAGTTATTCAATATTCGTTTCTCGGATGAGAATACGTTCTATTTAGGTACACGGTGCTGTAAATAGATATAATTGTCGATATTTGAGTGTCTCGAATCCTAATTTGTTTTGATAGGTACTCTCGCAACGTCCTGAAAAATAAATGTGTAGGCCGGCATTTTCGGTGATCATATTCAAATTCAAAATATTTATTTCGTCATGAATAAACATCATAAACAAAGGAAATTCTACATATAGAGCAATGACGAAAAATAACAGTATCTCGATTATAAAACCGATACATTGGACCCTTTAATACAAAGAGTCCATGCCCTGAACACCCTAAAAGTCCTTAAACAAAATAAAAAAAAACAATAAAGAGGCAAATGAAGAACGAACCCCCGGGAGCCGGCAGCGGACGTGAAGAACAAATCTATACAACTTGTCAGCGAGTAGGAATGTAAAAACGATATTTTTGCACACTCAAATGCTGCTAAAGTAGCTGGTGATTCTGTAACAACGTTTTTGTCAGTTTTGAGAATGTTTTTGATGATGAGCTTTTAACTGAAGTTCGTGAATTATTCCATAAGCGAACCGCCACATAGGCAAACGATCGTCGTAAGGAACCCGTTCTACAGGGTTTATTACGATTTATTACGATTTATTACGATTTATTACGGTTTATTACGATTTATTACGATTTATTACGATTTATTACGATTTATTACGATTTATTACGATTTATTACGATTTATTACGATTTATTACGATTTATTACGATTTATTACGATTTATTACGATTTATTACGATTTATTACGATTTATTACGATTTATTACGATTTATTACGATTTATTACGATTTATTACGATTTATTACGATTTATTACAATTTATTACGATTTATTACGATTTATTACGATTTATTACGATTTATTACGATTTATTACGATTTATTATGATTTATTACGATTTATTACGATTTATTACGATCTATTACGATTTATTACGATTTATTATGATTTGTTACGATTTGTTACGATTTATTACGATTTATTACGATTTATTACGATTTATTACGGTTTATTACGGTTTATTACGATTTATTACGATTTATCACGATTTATCACGATTTATCACTATTTATTACGATTTATTGAGATTTATTAAGATTTATTACGATTTATTACGATTCATTACGATTTATCAGGATTTATCACGATTTATCACGATTTATTACGATTTATTACGATTTATTACGATTTATTACGATTTATTACGAATTATTACGATTTATTACGATTTATTACGATTTATTGCGATTTATTACGATTTATTACGATTTATTACGATTTATTACGATTTATTACGATTTATTACGATTTATTACGATTTATTACGATTTATTACGATTTATTACGATTTATTACGATTTATTACGATTTATTACGATTTATTACGATTTATTACGACTTATTACGATTTATTACGATTTATTACGATTTATTACGATTTATTACGATTTATTACGATTTATTACGATTTATTACGATTTATTACGATTTATTACGATTTATTACGGTTTATTACGGTTTATTACGATTTATTACGATTTATCACGATTTATCACGATTTATCACTATTTATTACGATTTATTGAGATTTATTAAGATTTATTACGATTTATTACGATTCATTACGATTTATCAGGATTTATCACGATTTATCACGATTTATTACGATTTATTACGATTTATTACGATTTATTACGATTTATTACGAATTATTACGATTTATTACGATTTATTACGATTTATTACGGTTTATTACGGTTTATTACGATTTATTACGATTTATCACGATTTATCACGATTTATCACTATTTATTACGATTTATTGAGATTTATTAAGATTTATTACGATTTATTACGATTCATTACGATTTATCAGGATTTATCACGATTTATCACGATTTATTACGATTTATTACGATTTATTACGATTTATTACGATTTATTACGAATTATTACGATTTATTACGATTTATTACGATTTATTGCGATTTATTACGATTTATTACGATTTATTACGATTTATTACGATTTATTACGATTTATTACGATTTATTACGATTTATTACGATTTATTACGATTTATTACGATTTATTACGATTTATTACGATTTATTACGATTTATTACGATTTATTACGATTTATTACGACTTATTACGATTTATTACGATTTATTACGATTTATTACGATTTATTACGATTTATTACGATTTATTACGATTTATTTCGATTTATTACGATTTATTACCATTTATTACGATTTATTACGATTTATTACGATTTATTACATTTATTACGAATTATTACGATTTATTACGATTTATTGCGATTTATTACGATTAATTACGATTTATTCCGGAAAGTAATAGGACTCATTTTCTTCCTTGTGAACAGCTACCTGACCGAGGCTGGCATCCCAGCCGCCCTTCAGCCCAGATCTACCCCCCCCCCCGGACTTTTTTGTTTCCTCGCCTGAAAAGGCCGATGAAAGGCAAGCATTTTGAGACGATAGAGGGGATCCAAGCAGCATGCATCGCGGCTCTCAAGGCTATTCCGGAGAATGCCTTCCGTGACGCCTTCAATGCTTGAAAATCGCGCTGGCAGCGCTGCATCGACGCCTATTTTGAAAGTTTTTAAAGAATTGTAACGATTGGCTCAATAAATTTTTTTAAATCGACTCAGTCCTATTATTTTCCGGACAAACCCTGTATGCCTAGGTACGATAAAATTGAGATTATTTCTGATTCTCTGCGGACCAGGCAGAGGCACAAATCTTTCTCTTAAATAGGACGGTTGACCTGTTTTTATAACCCTATAGATAAAAGAATACATGTGACATTTTCTGCGATTCGTCATGTTTAATATGTTGTAGTTATTCAGATAAGGAGTGATATGGTTTCGATATGGAATTCCAAAATCTCATGCAACTATTTTGAAATTTTTGTATGCATGTTTTGGTTCGCGACGATGGCGAATCACCATAGACGACATCTCCATAGTCAAAAAGTGATAAAATTAAAGTATTACACAAATAATATTTTTGATTCGCTGATAAATGTTTTTTTAATTTGTTTATATTTTTCAGTCGCATGTAAGCTAAATTTGTTCTGTTTTTTATATGACTGCCGAAGCCAAATAATTTTTTGTCTCCTGAACTATGGGGATTCCGTCATTGTTAATAGAAATTACTAAATTTTGTTCAAAATGTTCTCTTTCATTACTGTTTTTATTCATAACCATTACTTGCGATTTTGAGGAGTTTAGTTTAAGATTGTGATGCTTTGCAAATCTGTCAATTCTTTGGAGATCTGAATTTAGTTGTTGTTGTGCAATATGGATTGTGGTTTTATTGACAGGGAGATATATTTGTGAGTCATCTGCATATTGTTTTATCTTTGCGAATTTTGCCGATTTGACCATGTCAGGTATGTAGATTGAAAATAGCAAAGGAGATAAAATTGAACTCCTCTTTTTATAGGTTTAAAATCGGTTTTGCAAATAGCGGAATCATCTGCTAACATAACACAGTTTAAACGGTTGCTTAAGTATGTTTTTATTAGATTTATGGAGTTCTGCGAAAACCCCTGGTGATGTAACTTAGCTAGTAACATTTCATGATTCGAAGAAGAATTGCAAGCGGCGACTAAGGATAAATCCAATCTACTAATTTTGGTGAGTGACGGAATCATTGTAGGTATCTATGAGTACTAGAAATATTAGAAATCGCCAAAAGGTTTCTCTTTACTGATTAGAAAATATTATGGCCTATCTCAAAGTATAGAGGTAATATTCATTATATTATAGATTTATTTCTTATGATTGATTTGGTCACAAAGTACAGGATTTTAGTTTTATACTTATATATAGAAAACTAACACCCTGTATTTTGTGACCGGACCGAATTGCTTCTTTAAACATATTAGATTTAAAGCCATAGGGTTTTGTATTTACCATATATATTGCCATACTTTGTATTTATGTAGCATAATAAGAGAATCTTTAACAGAAGCCAAGGAAAGTTTTTATTTTTAGGCAACCTGTAAACCTGCTGAAAAAACACAAATTATACAGTCAGCTTCAAATATTAAAAAAGAGGAAGAAGATAAAATAAAACCCGGTAATGAATCACAACAGCAATGCAAAATTAATGAAAATACAGATAAACAGAGAGCAAAACCTTCTCGAATTACGTAAAATAGGATTTGACATTAGTCGCAGTGGGACATATCTTCGTTTGATTCCCAGAAAATCTAATTCTGCAGAGGGACGAAGACATGTATCGACAGTCCGTGTTAAGCTCATTCGGGCTCAAACTGATCACCACAAGAGCCACTTAGATAGCAAGTTCGCTGCAACATCAATCCATTATATAGAGAACATAGCATCCATACTTGGACCAGATCAAGTATTTTTCATATCTCAAGATGATAAAGCTCGAGTCCCTATCGGCGTAACTGCGGCAAATAAGCAAGCACCTCTTCTAATGCACGTGGAATATAGAATCAAATTGCCTGATCACGATTGGGTAATCGCTGAGCGTCATAAATTAATACCATCTGTTTATGCTGGTATCAAAATCACTTTCAATATGCTAGGACAACCGCAAGCCGTTGGATATTCTGGACCAACATACATCGCTATTCGAAGTGGAAAGCATAGTTCATCTACTGCTAATACTCATGCTCAGGATTTCGAGACGCTTCTCAAACTCGAAGAGTTTCGACCATTAGCTAAAACTGACCATGGACTAGTAAAACCAGTGGTAATCATGACGGTTGATGGAGGGCCAGATGAAAGTCGAACATGCAAAACGTGTGGTCTTTATCATACTCCCGTCAAGTCACTAAATAGTCACATCGAAAATAGAGTCGCTGCTCGTCGTGCTAATGAACTGATGTGCATTATTCAAAATTCAGAGCACCATGATGTTGAATGGTTCGATGAGAACGACGTAGACATTCCAAAATCCGATGAAAGCCAGCAAACTGACAACACTGAGCAATCCAATGTCATCGAAAACTTAGAATCATGGATTCGGGTTTCATGGACTGAAGACTGTTAATTCGAATTTAATATACATATGTACCAAAAATTTAAAATAAGTTTGTTATGTTAGTAAGATATAATATTTTTGTAAAATATAATCTCTATCCTAAATCTGTTTTCTTATTTTTCAAATTATAATTATAACGTTATAATTATAATATTAAAAAAAACAATACATTAATTGACAAATGTTTACGTAAGCATGGGGGGTGGGGGGGGGGTTAAGATTTCCAAACAACCTGAAAACAGAAAAAGTAACTCCAATCCTTAAGAAAGGAGATACTTCTTTGGTTACCAATTACAGACCGGTGACTGTTCCATGCTGTTTTTCCAAGATTCTTGAGTATTGTTTTTTAGATCGACTTCTGCTGTTCTTGGAAAGCAATGACACTCTATCATCCAATCAACATGGTTTCCGTATTGGAAAATCAACCATGTCATTCATTTATCAACAGGTTAGTCTACTGTATTGAGGCAGGAGAATGCCCGGTTGGGATATTTTGTAACCTCAGTAGGGCGTTCGACTGTGTCAGTCAGCCAAACTAACAGACTATGGAATTGGTGGTTCTCCCTACCAGTGGATAAAATCGTACTTGCAGAATAGGTCACAATTCGTGTCAATAACACAAAAACAACGCTGGTCAACTGAAGCAGGTCAAATCGGGTATGGTTAACATAAATATAGGCGTACCACAAGGATCTATATTGGGGCCAGTGCTGTTTTCCCTTTATATAAATAACCTGGAGCAATGTTTCCCTGAAGCACATTTCACGTTGTATGCAGACGATGCCTCCATCATTATATCAAATAAAGACGAGACTGATTTAATAAATAAATGTAACACCTTAGTGTACAACATCAATAGCTGGTTTGAAGAAAATCAGTTACTTCTTAATAGCGAGAAGACCACAGTTATAAGGTTCCATAACATGCAAAAGTCGATACCAGCGATTCAGCTTGTTCTGAACGGTTCAGCACTGCAGAGTGATAAAAGCACTAAGTTTTTAGGGCTCCACTTAGACCAATGTCTCAACTTTAAAGGACATTGCGATTATCTATCATCAAAAATAAATTCACAAGCATATTTATTCAAGAACCTGAGATCTGTTTTCACAGAAAATCAGCTATTGATGTTGTATCATGGTCAGGTTGAGTCTCGCATGCTGTATGCTTTGTGTTTCTGGGGTTCATCGGTGAACGCTTCTAAGGTGTTCCTAAGTCAAAAACGGCTGGTGAGGTGTATGGTGGGAGTAAGCAGCACTTATAGTTGCAGAGAATTATTCAAGAGATTAAAAATAATGACACTGCCTTCGCTTTTTCTCTACAATATGGCTATCTATACTTTTTTAAACAAAGATGATTTCACCTTGAATAGTCGTATACATCAGATGGGCACTCGCAGACAAAACGACATCCATATACCTTTTGCGCGTTATAAGTTAGGCAGCAGATCACCATGTATTTTAGGTCCTAAAATTTTTAACAACCTGCCTGACTCCATAACAAGGATCACCTCAATAGGCCAATTCAAATCTGAGCTGAAAAGCTACTTTATAAGTAACTGTTTTTATGCAATTAGCGACTTTGTCAGTTTTTAAATATCGTTTTTTATCACTAATTTTAACTTGTTTGTTGTTGGATGTTATTTGTTTGTTTTTTTTTATTTATTTATTTACTTTGTACATATTTTCTTATTGTATCTTTTTGACGAAACCTATACATGTTCATGCATGTCTAATGGAAAATAAATTCATTATTATTATCATTATTATTAAGAGCTTTGCTTACTTTTGCTGGCAATGGGGATGGGGGGTAAATAATTGCACTATATCTGCTTACGTAATACTTGAACGGCCCCTTAGTAATGAAAGCTGAACTTCGCCTTTTCCGGCTAGCAGTTCATATCCTTGTATCTTGTTATCAACGAATAAAGATATTATTACTAATAATAACAAGAAAAAACTCACACAGTAGCACCTCGGGGATGTCATCCAAGTTGACAGGCGGTACTCTGAGCGCGTTGGTCCAACAATTCGGATCCTGGCCGACGCTGATCATGGCACCCGCGATTTTGGCGCACCGGCAACGCACGGACAGACAGACCTTAGGCGGACGTCGATGGACTGATGTCCGAGACGTCGCGATGCGCCGTCGCGGCGCTCCAGGCCCTTCGCGACGCCTGCTCGCGTCTGATTGGTCGGTCGGGGTGCGAGACACGCCCACAGGTCGGACAGGGTGGGGGGAGGATTCAGGGATCGTGGGCTTAACAGTGGCGGCACACGTTTTTTTTTAATATGGGAGTCCTGTTCAAAACCGAGTTAAAGTTTCTTCTAATGGGTGATTTTTTTGCTAGTATCTTTTTGGCAACACTGACGCGTGAATCGTATCTTGTGCCATTGTCAAACTTGTTCAGTTTGGTCTATAATTTAACCATGAATCGACTTACGAACGAACAACGCTCGCAAATTATTGAATTTTACTATCAAAATTCATGCTCGGTTAAGAGAGTGCATCGAGCACTGCTTCCAATTTATGGGCAATTTGGTCGGCCTACTGAGGGAGCTATTCGGAAGCTTGTGACTAAATTTCGAACCCAGTTTACATTATTGGACATTAAACGACCAACACGCAGACGTAGAGTGAGGACTGAAGAAAATATTGCGGCTGTATCTGCCAGTGTTAGTGATGACCTTGAAATATCGATTCGCCGCCGTTCGCAGCAATTGGGCCTCTGTTACTCCACTGGGTGGAAAATTTTGCGACAGGATTTGGGTATAAAACCTTATAAGATACAGCTGGTGCAAGAATTGAAGCCACACGACCTCGCACAACGTTTCCAATTTGGTGAATGGGCGCTGGCAAAGTTGGAGGAAGATCCACATCTTTATCGAAAAACTGTGTTCAGCGACGAAGCTCATTTCTGATTGAATGGGTACGTTAACAAGCAAAATTGCCGCATATGGAGTAAAGACCAGAAAGAAGCATTGCAAGAGATACCAATGCATCCCGAAAAAATCACTGTTTGGTGTGGATTATGGGCCGGTGGCATCATCGGGCCGTTCTTCTTCAAAGACGACAATGGCCGGAACGTAACTGTGAATGGCGAGCGCTACCGTGCGATGATAACAAACGTTTTTTTGCCCAAAATGGAAGAGCTGGACTTGGCTGACATGTGGTTTCAACAAGACGGAGGCACATGCCACACCGCACACGAAACAATGGCCGAGTTCGGTGAACAGTTTATCTCACGTTTGGGGCCCGTGATTTAACGCCGTTGGACTATTTCTTGTGGGGCCATGTTAAGGCTAATGTTTACAGGGATAAACCAGCAACGATTGACGCACTGGAAGCCAATATTGAAGCATTTATTCGTGAGATACCTGCCGATATGTTGGAGAGTGTGTGCCAAAATTGGAGCTTGCGCATGGACCATCAAGAGCGGAGCCGCGGCCAACATTTACATGAAATAATCTTTAAACATTAAATTATATCGACCGTTCTATCGACTCAAATAAAGATTTAATCGTTTTTTCAATTTTTTTGTGTTTTTTTTTTTGAAAATCAAATCCTATACCTCTTAAAAAATCACCCGCTATAAGCATACAGAGAGTAGAGAGTATACAGATACAAATAGCATTGTGCATCGACTGTATTTGCACAAGTCACAAGGTTATAGTGATACAAAAGCATATTTAAAATCAGGTAAACATTCAATATACTTAAAAAAAGTTAAAATTTAAAATTTAGTATCCAAAAACTCATTTTACTTTTAAGATAATAATAATAATAATAATAATAATAATAATAATAATAATAATATTTATTTACTCAATGTACAAAGATAACAAACAATATGAGTAAATAAATATAAAATCAAAACAGGCCTAATAGAAGGCATCGCCTGTACATGGACCAATAATTTAAGTTGAAACTGTAGAATGCAAATGACAAAAAAGGACAAAAATTAGCTACAGTAGATTATGTATTTAGTTGATGTTCGTATTTATGAGTTTATGAATTTCAGTCCTAGATATACGTATAGAATGTAGCCACTTTTTTAAATTTCTTTTGAAACAATTTCCGAAACGTAAATCTCTTAAGTCTTTAGGTATAATTTCATAAAATTTAGGCGCTAAATAGAGATATGATCGCTGCATTATAGATTTATGCGGTTGAGGAACTACTGTGCCACGAATTTTGTATCTGGTATAATGATTATGTTTAATTTTTTGGTCTGTGTTTACAAATTTATGGTAGTGAGTGATACTGTATAAGAAATAAAGCTGTCTTATATCATACATTCGAACATCTGCATATAATTTTTCAGTGGGATAAAGTTTCGGTTTTTTAAATATCATTTTTAGAATACTTTTTTGAAAAACATCTAAATTATAGATATGTGAGGAACATGCAGCTCGCCATGCTAATATACCATATGTGAGATGAGGCTCAATCAGTGCATGGTATAATGTTCGAAGATATTTTTCTGTCAATATATTCCCAAGGTATTTAATTTTGTAGGATACAAATCTAACTTTCTTTAAAATATAATTGACATGGATGTCCCATCGTAAGTGAGGATCCAAGACCACTCCAAGGTATTTTATGTTGGGCACTCTATTAATTTGCATTTTTTGATCATTAATATTGAAGGAGAAATTTGTGTAATTTGGCAGATGTCTAGCATAAGATCCAAATGGTAAAAAATGTGTTTTAGAGTAGTTAATGCTTAATTTTCTACTGTTAAACCACCGAATAATTTTGATAAAATCATTTTCAATTACATTTTTCAGATCAGACCAGTCAGTGCCTTCATATAATATTGCAGTATCATCTGCAAAACTAGTTATTTTGCCAACACAATTAATTTGGAAAATATCATTTAAATATATATTGAATAACAGCGGACCTAAGACGGTTCCTTGTGGGACACCACACTTAATATACATTTCTTTACTAAATGATCCTGATATCTGCACAGATTGTGGGCGATTTGACAAATAACTTTCGAACAGTGAGTACGCGTTTCCTCTGAAACCAATTCTCTCCAATGCTTCTAATAATAATTTGTGATTAACTGTGTCGAAAGCCTTCTTTAAATCAACAATAATGCAGATTGAAGGGATTCTGTTATCAATATTTTGATATATTTGATTTACAATTTTAGTTATTGCGTCCGATGTAGCCTTCCCTTCTGTAAATCCATATTGATTTTCACTTAAAATTTTGAATTTTGTGAGGTATCGAATCATTCTAGTAGATAAAACTTTTTCAAAAACCTTTGCTACACTGGATATTATTGATATTGGTCTATAGTTGTTAACATCTGTTTTTGTTCCTGATTTATGTATCGGTATTATATTACCTTTTTTTAAAATTGAGGGATATATGCCAGATTCAAAGCATTTGTTGATTAGGTAAGTGAGTGGTTCTGTTATGTCCTCGGATATAATTTTCAAATGCTCGCTTTTAATACCATCGAACCCAGGACTTTTCCGATTTTTTAAGGACATAACAGTGGTGTATACTTCACATTGTTCGACTTTATCCAAAATAAATGAGTTTAAAGTTCTTTTTGGAGGCTGAGTATTTTGTACATTTGCTTGTATATTACTTGCTAAATTTTCGCCTATGTCAGTAAAGAATTGTACAAATTCATCGCATATCTGTTGAGTATTTTTTAATACTGTTCCCGATGTTGTATTTAACTCAGTGACACACTCTTTAAATTTTGTTTTCCCAGTAATCTCATCAAAAGTTGTCCAAAGCCGCTTAGGATCATTTAAGTTATTATTCAATTTATTTAGGTAATGTTTTCGTTTGGTTTGCCTTGCAAGCTTTATAAATTTATTTTTATATTGGTTGTAACAGTCGGTATTCTCTGTAGTTGGCGTTAGTTTCATTACATCCTTTGGTAATCCAGGCATTTCTGCTTTTCTCTTTGTGACTAATTATTACTTTATTGGTACTAATATCTATTAGTTTTTTTATTTTCTCTATGAACAGTCCCGTTGCTTTGTCTATATTATTTATAGAGTATAATTGTTCCCAGGATTCTTGTTTGACATTTGATATTAGTTTTGAATTGTCGACAAAAAATTTGTAATTTTCCTGGTTGTTATTAACGGTAGGGATGTTAGAATGTTTTTCATTTGAAGATATCAGTAAAATAGTGGAGAAGTGGTCAGTAATATCGCTTTCTAGGATTATTGGTATACAAGTAATTTTGTTGGATAGGTCTATCACAAAGCAGTGATCTATACATGTGCCACTGATGGACCTTGTAGGTAGGTTTATATAGGACAGAAATCCGTTACTTGATAGGATATTCAAGTATTCATTTGTGATGGGATCATCGTCCAAAATATTTATATTGACATCTCCCAAGAAAATATGTTGCTTTAAATGAACTTTATTTTGATTTTGAAAAAAAAATTCGATATTCTTCAAAAACTCGTGGGGTTCTGAACATGGCGGACAATAAATTGCAGATGCCTATCTAATTGAAAAAATCCATGATTGCCTGTTTGTAAGCATTCAAATTTAAGGATCTGGTACTCAACGATAGGGGTATTACGTATCTTGTGATAATCATGTCGTTTTTTTGTGACATTATGTGGATTTTCTACAAGATGTCAACTTAGCACTACCTATTGTACACTTGTGAAAAAAGATAGTAGCAAACTGTCACGAAAAAAAAAAGATATATTGATGACAACAGAACATTCCGTTAGCGACGAACAGAGTAAATTTGATCTTATTTTAACAATGTTTCAACATGTAATGGACTTGTTTTTATTTTTTTCCTCAAAAACGAAATAATATACCAATGGATACAAAGAAACAAGGAAGATGCTTAATCCGAAAAAAAAGTAGATTTTCCGATAAAGTGAGATGCCTACATTTTTTTCTCCATATAATTCATGAGTCTCCTGGAGCTGTCACTGGCATTCATAACTACCCTTAGTTAGAGTGCTGACTTAACGTTTTATTCCAGTGAGCAATACTGCAAAAATTCAACATATTTGGTACAAGGCTGATTGGGATATTGATGAAAAACTATTTGTTTTTGAATCTTTGTTACCTTGTATCCTGAAAACCAAACTTTTTGGGACACATGTTCATACCACTACTTAAATTTGACCCAGAAGTGCGCGTTTGAAACTACGACCTATCACCAAGTACCACCCTGTATAACAAGAATCAGGACAATTTGATCGATTTAGAACACTGCAAATTGCTTGCATTTATTTTTATCTGTGATATAGAACTCATATTTCCATTATATACTAAGTGACATATAAATCCGAACACCCAGTTTAAATGGATTTATTTTAATAAAATTTTGTATAAGTACTTAATGAACCATAATAAGTAAATGATAAAAATTTCAAAATGATTGCACTGCTTTAAAGCCCTTTGACCTTTAATAATGTGTGGATGCACCCTGCATTCTCCAACGCGCCTAGGCATGCTTCTGATCAGGTGGTCAATGTCCTCCTGTGGTATCTCATGCCAGGCAACCACCAACTCCTCTCGAAGTGCTTCTAGAGTCTGAGGAGGACGTTGCAAATTGAGCAATCTCCTACCCATCATATCCCACACGTGCTCAATTGGGGATAAGTCGGGAGATCTTGGTGGCCATGGTAACAATGTGACATCATTATGTTGAAAGAAGTCTATTGTGACTCTTGCAACATGTGGTCGGGCATTATCTTGTTGGAAAGTTGGATCTGCCAGGGTGTCAAGATAGTGTAAAAGATGGGGTTCTAGAACTTCGTGGATATAACGCTGCGCGTTCATGTTACATCTGATGAAGATTAAAGGTGACCTGGAACCATAAGCTATAGCACCCCAAGCCATAACTCCAACAGTGTGATGAACATGTCTTTCAACGAAAAACTGTGGATTCCTCCTTTCACCACGTCGCCTTCTAACCCTGGCACGACCATCGTGCATGCCTAAACAAAATCGAGACTCGTCACTAAAGACAATACTGTTCCATTCCTGATCCCAGAGTGACCGTTGTCTGCCCCACTCAAGGCGATTACGTCGGTGTTCTCGAGTTAAAGGGAGGACCCAGTGTGGCCGGTATGAAAACAAGCGAAAACTTCTCATTCGTAGGTAAACACTTCGCATGCCAATAGGTCTTCCGTGTTCTGCAAACCATTCATTTGCAATGGACCTGGTAGTGGAGAAACGGTCCCTTAAGGCCAATAACCTTAGGCGGCGATCTTCACGGTCTGTTGTTCTACGGCGGCGTCCAGTGCTCCTTGCTCTTTACGTACGGCCTTCTCGAAGCCGTGCCTGACAACACCTAACCACAGTGTCTACACTTCTTTGCACTCTAACTGCAATTGCCCGAAAAGAAAGTCCAGCTTCCCCAAGTCCCACTATACGGCCCCTATCAAACTCACTAAGTTGACGAAATCGTACAGGTCTCCGTACTCTAGGCATCGTAACCGATCGTAAAGGATGTCAAGAACCAAAATCCGCCAACGTTGATTCTTTACTGCGGCTGAAATATTCATTTTTAGAGCGTTAGTGAATTAAAAAAACGCAGTATAAAAACCGGAATGTCCAACTGATAAGGCTGAAAATTTGTTTACTTGTTATTTACAGTAAGATAAATAATTCACCAACTTTTATTAAAATAAAACCATTTAAACTGAGTGTTCGGATTTATATGTCACTTAGTATAGATATAAAAAATAATAAAAAATATCTAAATGAACCAATTTCATGAGACAGATGAACCTAGGGTCTTGCCATTTGAGAAAATCTAAGGGGTGGGTCATCCGTTGGTCTCTTTTTTAAATTTGTATTAAAACTACGCTCTTCAATAATATGTAACACGCGACACTTATTCAAAATTTCTTAGCCCAATTTTGAAGCACATTTTGTTTAACACAATATTTCCGTCAATATGTTGAGCATGAAAGTGCCAAAATAATACCAACTAATGGAAAATGTAGTATTGCTGAAAAACTTTTTCCACTATCAATACCCATAGTCGTGTATGAACGTGTGACTGCGGCGTGGTAGATACCTGAGCTACTATTTACACTTGGCAACATAGATATTCGGAGAATGCACGGGTCCGCGTTAGAGGAATCATCCGGCTTGGAGAAATTTTACTGTCAGAAATTCCAAATTGGTCCTTACCAAAAGCTCTTCAATTAAAAAGTTGTTCACGGTAACAAAACAGCCTACTGTCTTTTAATTTACCACCTAATTACGGTAAGTGAACAGCCAATAGAGGGGTCAAAAGCAGTCGCGCGAATATCTATGAATAAATGATACGAAACACTTGTTCTCAAGCCAAAATCGGGGGTACAGAGGATAAAACGCTGAATACAGAAGCGGATGGCGAGGAGGGGATTATCGGTAAATTTACTAAATAACATAGAAAATGCAACACCGACTAGCAGTGAGGGAATTTTTTAATGTTTTTGGTATACTGATAAATAGAAATGAATAAATGATACCAAACACTTGTTCTCAAGCCAAGATCGGGGGTACAGAGGATAAAACGCTGAATACAGAAGCGGATAGTGAGGAGGGAATTATCGGTAAATTTACTAAGTAACAGGAAATGCAACACCGACTAGCAATGAGGGAATTTTTTAATGTTTTTGGTCTACTGATAAATAGAAATGAATAAATGATACGAAACACTTGTTCTCAAGCCAAGATCGGGGATACAGAGGATAAAACGCTGAATACAGAAGCGGATGGTGAGGAGGGAATTATCGGTAAATTTACTAAATAACATAGAAAATGCAACACCGACTAGCAGTGAGGGAATTTTTTAATGTTTGTGGTCTACTGATAAATAGAAATGAATAAATGATACGAAACACTTGTTCTCAAGCCAAGATCGGGGATACAGAGGATAAAACGCTGAATACAGAAGCGGATGGTGAGGAGGGAATTATCGGTAAATTTACTAAATAACATAGAAAATGCAACACCGACTAGCAGTGAGGGAATTTTTTAATGTTTGTGGTCTACTGATAAATAGAAATGAATAAATGATACGAAACACTTGTTCTCAAGCCAAAATCGGGGTACAGAGGATAAAACGCTGAATACAGAAGCGGATGGTGAGGAGGGAATTATCGGTAAATTTACTAAATAACATAGAAAATGCAACACCGACTAGCAGTGAGGGAATTTTTTAATGTTTTTGGCCTACTGATAAATAGAAATGAATAAGTGATACGAAATACTTGTTCTCAAGCCAAGATCGGGGGTACAGAGGTTAAAACGCTGAATACAGAAACGGATGGTGAGGACGGAATTATCGGTAAATTTACTAAATAACATAGAAAATGTAACACCGACTAGCAGTGAGGGAATTTTTTAATGTTGCTACATACTTGTTAAGTCATCGCGGCATTGATAGGATTGGCCATCATAGTTAACAGCTTCATCCAAAATTCAAAAATACTTGCGGACCCAAACGTGTCATGTTAAAACGAGCCCATTATGTTACACATGGACTCAACACGAACAAAATCTTAAAACTGCAAGGGAAAGATCAACTTTGCACGCAGTTATATGAACATGTTCAAGCTTTCACGAAGAAGCTCTTATTGTTGGAAAAGCAGCTGGACCAAAAGCGGTTGGTTCATTTTTCGACCTTATCTGCTAGAAATCACGAGTAATTGAACTCTGCAAAGTACGCGTTGTTGTTGCAAAGGTTCAGGAAAGGGTTTGATGAGAGATTCGTAGACTTCAAATCGCAAATTCACAGCATGAAAGCGTCCCAAAATCCATTTGATGTTAAAATTGAAAACGCACAATCGAACCTACGAGTTTCAAAGTTGTGGTTGTAAAACTTCGTGGATATAGCGCTGGGCGTCATGCTTTTCAACTATACCTTTTTGATCTGTATTAATTTATTGTGGTGCTTCAATACCTAAAGACCTGTGCGCGATTTTTCCTCGCCTTGCCCCTGAAACAAGAATTTCCATCTTTTCATCTCTCTGGAAACGATCTGGCTTCTTTACAAAGGGTTCAAAAGAAGCAACACCAGTTTCGGTGAATAAATAATGCTAAACAGTCAGTTTGGGGTGCGGGGTGTGGCACATACATTCTCTAAATGGACTGGATTATGGGTATGTGACCCCCGCACCCCCTCACCACCCTGCCACACCCCTTGGCATTACGCAGAGGGATGCTTTGTACAAGTACAGCCATTGACTAATGGCATAGGGTAAGAACGATGTATTTACACATAGGCGTGCTTTTAGAGAATATCTCTGTTCTGCATAGTCATTAGACATCTGTATTTTCTAGGTATGCACACTTTTCCAGGTTTCGCGAAACTTTCTAAGCATTAGACTGTCAGGGCTTATGGTCACTTGGTCTTCTTTGATTCAAACACTCATTTTAACACCAATTCGTAAAGGCAATGGCGGCAAGCAAAAATAAGCATTTCTTTATTAAGTTTCTGTTCGAGAAGCACGCATGCACTGTTAATGTGACCCGTATTTGAAGCAGTAGTATCAGAGCAGAAAATCTGAACTTTATCTTCAATATTCCTGTCAATAATAGTATTTCAAACTGCCTGGGCCTGCTCGCTGTCTGAAGAGTTATCCAATTTACGTACAGCGATAAGTGGCTCTTAATGAGGTTTGTATCGCAAATTTTGAATTTTCGCTAAGTATGTTCGATATTCGATCTTTTTGTGGCGTTACGTTGGTGCTCACGAGCCTCACTAATGTTGACAATATCGGCCATTTTGAAAATTCAGTCAGTTTTTGGCAGCTATCGTGCGTGGACGTGTTTTAGCTTGTTTCCGATTTTTGTCTATTCCAAAAAATGGATGAAAGGGTTTATTTCAAATGTTGACGGCGAAGCTACTTTGGACAAAAGCAACGTTTATCGGTGGTAAAAAATGTTCTCAAAGGGCCGAGAAGATGTGAGCGACGAAAAGCGTTCCGAACACGTCAAAAACATTGATGAGTTCTTGCTGCAAGGTAGAACGGTCAATAAGGAATATTACCTTCAAGTAACGCGCAATTTGCGACAAGTATCCTGCCAGAAACGCCCGGATTTGTGGAAGAACAAAAATTGGCTTTTCCACCATGATAACGCCCCTGCTCGTGCATCGTTACTTGTGCGCCAAAAACAACACTCCAATAATGCTTCACCCACCGTTCTTCCCAGACCTGGCCCCCTGTGACTTTTTTTGTTTCCGAAACTGAAGAGGCCCATGAAAGGACGACGCTACGCCCCGATTGAGGAGATAAAGAGGATTGGAAAAAACGTCATCACAAGTGTATAATGTCTGATGGGGATTACTTTGACGAAGACAAAATAGATATTCAAGAATAAATAAATAATTCTCGAAAAAACATAAAATTCGCGATATTTTTTGAACAAACCTCGTATTTTCATCCGTTATAACAATTGGTTGACGTTCTTCTTTAGACTTGCGTGCATTTAAAGGTAGCAACAATTTGACATCCCAGTGGGCAGTTAGGATATCCGGTGAATTTAGTAAATAATGTTCTTTTAATGATAAATATCTAAGAAATATACTAAGTGACATATAAATCCGAACACCCAGTTTAAATGGTTTTATTTTAATAAAAGTTGGTGAATGTATTTATCTTACTGTAAGTAAGAAGTGAAAAAATTTTCAGCCTTATCAGTTGGACATTTCGGTTTTTATACTGCTTTTTTTTAATTCACTAACGCTCTAAAAATGAATATTTCAGCCGCAGTAAAGAATCAACGTTGGCGGATCTTGACATCCTTTACGATCGGTTACGATGCCTAGAGTACGGAGACCTGTACGATTTCGTCAACTTAGTGAGTTTGATAGGGGCCGTATAGTGGGACTTCGGGAAGCTGGACTTTCTTTTCGGGCAATTGCAGTTAGAGTGCAAAGAAGTGTAGACACTGTGGTTAGGTGTTGTCAGGCATGGCTTCGAGAAGGCCGTACGCAAAGAGCAAGGGGCACTGGACGCCGCCGTAGAACAACAGACCATGAAGATCACCGCCTAAGATTATTGTCCTTAAGGGACCGTTTCTTCACTACCAGGTCCATTGCAAATGAATGGTTTGCAGAACACGGAAGACCTATTGGCATGCGAAGTGTTTACCGACGAATGAGAAGTTTTGGTTTGTTTTCATACCGGCCACACTGGGTCCTCCCTTTAACTCGAGAACACCGACGTAATCGCCTTGAGTGGTGCAGACAACGGTCACTCTGGGATCAGGAATGGAACAGTATTGTCTTTAGTGACGAGTCTCGATTTTGTTTAGGCATGCACGATGGTCGTGCCAGGGTTAGAAGGCGACGTGGTGAAAGGAGGAATCCACAGTTTTTTGTTGAAAGACATGTTCATCACACTGTTGGAGTTATGGTTTGGGGTGCTATAGCTTATGGTTCTAGGTCACCTTTAATCTTCATCAGAGGTAACATGAACGCGCAACGTTATATCCACGAAGTTCTAGAACCCCATCTTTTACCCTATCTTGACATCCTGGCAGATCCAACTTTCCAACAAGATAATGCCCGACCACATGTTGCAAGAGTCACAATAGACTTCTTTCAACATAATGATGTCACATTGTTACCATGGCCACCAAGATCTCCCGACTTATCCCCAATTGAGCACGTGTGGCATATGATGGGTAGGAGATTGCTCAATTTGCAACGTCCTCCTCAGACTCTAGAAGCACTTCGAGAGGAGTTGGTGGTTGCCTGGAATGAGATACCACAGGAGGACATTGACCACCTGATCAGAAGCATGCCTAGGCGCGTTGGAGAATGCGTAGCACATCAGGGTGCATCCACACATTATTAAAGGTCAAAGGGCTTTAAAGCAGTGCAATCATTTTGAAATTTTTATCATTTACTTATTATGCTTCATTAAGTACTTATACAAAATTTTATTAAAATAAAACCATTTAAACTGGGTGTTCGGATTTATATGTCACTTAGTATATACAGATAAAGCAGTGTTTTATTTGTCGAATAAGAATTAGGTATTGAAATGTATACATGGTTTCCCTATTAACTTTCAAATCCAAAGTTTGACCAGTTTAGCGTTCCCCTATAGCAATAATATTTTTTATTAGAGTCAAATGGAAAAAAAATGAGGGTATGCGTTTGTAAAAAAGAACTTTAATTTTTTTGGAACACCCTATTGTTCACGCAATTTTGTGGTCGAAATAACCTAATTATAATTTAAAATGTTTTTTCGTGATGTACTTGTCACGTAACCTGAAAAAACATATCTCATTTTCTAAGTTTTCCTCGATTATAATACGCGTCCATCCTTTCTGCCGCACCCTGTACTTTCTCGCCAGTTGACGAGAATAGTAAAAAAACGGTCTCTACGCCCCTGGCGTGAACGCAAGTGTAAAGTAGGGTGCATTGACGCTATGTGCAGCAAAACAAGTGCAACCAATTCAATTACTATGGCAGATTAACGGCAATCTGCCGCTATTGCCTTGTGGATTTGGACCTATTTACATTAAGCCAGATTTGTGGTGCAAATATTTAACAGCTTCTGCTACTGTCACTGTCGGTAGGTTTAAGTAGCATTTACTACTACTATTGCTATTGTAAACTCATAAATGGCGGTATCTTTAAGCTAACCGAGTTATATTTGTTCATTTATGATTTAGATGTGTCTTGATGTTTGCAAAGAGACGGCTCATATCTTTGAAATTCTTTTTTCCCAGTTACAATAGGTGACAAAAGATAATTGAAAACCGAAATCAGAAGATTTTGAATATTCTGATATTATAGAAAGTCCTGGAAAATTTTGGTGATTTTGAAAATTTTGTAAACATCGAAAACATTTCAAAAAATTTTCAAATTTTGAAATCCTGTGTTTGCAACTGTTAGCCTACTATGAAATCCAAATATATCGCTTCTCTAGAAAGCGCATGTACGAGGGATGCCTTTTAAGTTTTGCATATATACTAAGTGACATATAAATCCGAACCCCCAGTTTAAATGGTTTTATTTTAATAAAAGTTGGTGAATGTATTTATCTTACTGTAAATAACAAGTGAAAAAATTTTCAGCCTTATCAGTTGGACATTCCGGTTTTATATGCTTTTTTTTAATTCACTAACGCTCTAAAAATGAATATTTCAGCCGCAGTAAAGAATCAACGTTGGCGGATTTTGGTTCTTGACATCCTTTACGATCGGTTACGATGCCTAGAGTACGGAGACCTGTACGATTTCGTCAACTTAGTGAGTTTGATAGGGGCCGTATAGTGGGACTTCGGGAAGCTGGACTTTCTTTTCGGGCAATTGCAGTTAGAGTGCAAAGAAGTGTAGACACTGTGGTTAGGTGTTGTCAGGCATGGCTTCGCAAAGAGTAAGGGGCACTGGACGCCGCCGTAGAACAACAGACCGTGAAGATCGCCGCCTAAGATTATTGGCCTTAAGGGACCGTTTCTCCACTACCAGGTCCATTGCAAATGAATGGTTTGCAGAACACGGAAGACCTATTGGCATGCGAAGTGTTTACCGACGAATGAGAAGTTTTGGCTTGTTTTCATACCGGCCACACTGGGTCCTCCCTTTAACTCGAGAACACCGACGTAATCGCCTTGAGTGGTGCAGACAACGGTCACTCTGGGATCAGGAATGGAACAGTATTGTCTTTAGTGACGAGTCTCGATTTTGTTTAGGCATGCACGATGGTCGTGCCAGGGTTAGAAGGCGACATGGTGAAAGGAGGAATCCACAGTTTTTTGTTGAAAGACATGTTCATCACACTGTTGGAGTTATGGTTTGGAATGCTATAGCTTATGGTTCCAGGTCACCTTTAATCTTCATCAGAGGTAACATGAACGCGCAGCGTTATATCCACGAAGTTCTAGAAACCCTTCTTTTACCCTGTCTTGACACCCTGGCAGATCCAACTTTCCAACAAGATAATGCCTGACCACATGTTGCAAGAGTCACAATAGACTTCTTTCAACATAATGATGTCACATTGTTACCATGGCCACCAAGATCTCCCGACTTATCCCCAATTGAGCACCTGTGGGATATAATGGGTAGGAGATTGCTCAATTTGCAACGTCCTCCTCAGACTCTAGAAGCACTTCGAGAGGAGTTGGTGGTTGCCTGGAATGAGATACCACAGGAGGACATTGACCACCTGTTCAGAAGCATGCCTAGGCGCGTTGGAGAATGCGTAGCACATCAGGGTGCATCCACACATTATTAAAGATCAAAGGGCTTTAAAGCAGCGCAATCATTTTGAAATTTTTATCATTTACTTATTATGCTTCATTAAGTACTTATACAAAATTTTATTAAAATAAAACCATTTAAACTGGGTGTTCGGATTTATATGTCACTTAGTATACTTATCAAACGAGAAACAGAAAAGACTTATCTAGAGTACCAACGCCAAAAAAGGAAAGTTCCTGATGTCTCATTCTTTCTCAGCTCCTAGGTCGTTAAACTTCATTCCTTTTGAAATCAAATGTATACATTATAAATTTGGATGAATCTAAAAAAGAGCTAAAGAGGTGCCTCATATCTATACCTCGAATAAAGATACGTCAATAAATTGACCCGTCGATTTTGTTTTCGAGGGGGACACAAGTTTGGCAAAAAATCACGTTAGCACGTGCAGCCCCCTGGGCGGGGGTGACACCAATCCTAAAATGTTAAATGGAAAGGGGGGTCGAGTGATACCTTATTTTAAAGGCCTTTCAATTCCCTTTATAATGATGTAAAATACATGAGCTTGAGTTCAGTAGTTTTGAAGATTTATTGATTTAAAGTTTATAGTAGACTTTAATAGGTGCATCAGATTAGTTTGTACTACTTTCAGACGAAATTTGACTAACAGAATTTACTTAATGTTTTCATAATGCTGGACAAATGTTAAGTTTGTTTGGAAGTAGTCGCCGAGATCCTTGCATGTGCTTTCTCTGCCTAGTTGTACATTTTCAATCGTGTATGTTAAATTTATGTATTGTTTCTTACGTGTAAAAGTTAAAACATGGCATTTGTCGATATTTATGTATGTTGATTAAAGTATTATAAGAGCATTTCCGATTTATACAATTGAACCAAAGATACGTAGGAGTCTTTATAAATGTTCTACTGCGACTGCGATACCACCACGTTCACCGAACGGTAACAATCTCAATATTTTAAAGAAAAACTTCCAGTATTTACTTACTCACAACAGATGACTAATATATAAAAACAACAAGGATCTAATTAAGCGAATATCAAAAATTGTTTGTTCTTTGTGGTTATCGAAGCATGACGAACGTTTTAAGAAACGGACATGTTATATAACGACATTGTGCGGTCTAAATTGGACTGTTCAACGTGAATAAATGACATAATCGCAATAATAAATCTGTTTAACATACACCTGATGTTAATTCGGACGCAATGATCGGACGCGTTTATTTTTCAATAGATCGATGGATTGGAGCATTGATTCCCAAAGTGGTCTATATCGACCCCTAGGGGTCTATGACAACCTGCAAGGGGTCTACGTCACCAAAATTTGGGGGTCCATGAAATGAATATGGGGGTTCACGATAGTGGATCTCAACACATACACTGATAGTACCTATTTACTTACATCATACTATCTTATAATATCAAAACATATACATTATTTATAAAAGTACCTATGAAGTAAAAAATTTATTATATATGTTTATAAAATTGTGTAAGTTGGAGGATGTTGGTATTCGCTTTGTGGTCGCAATACATTTTGAACTTGTTAATTACCTGAGAGTCGCAGTCTCAGAGCTTCGCTACCTTGCACTGACTTGTTCAATTCGTCACTCTATAAATACGAATGTGGGACAAATACATTTATTCGTTTCCTTAATCTTGAAAAGATAGTATATTACACAAATTATAGTGAGTCAGTGTTATTTTGTTTGAGAGTGCTGGATAAAGGTAAGTACATTATTTTTTATTAAATTTTAGTTTTGTACTCGTAGTTAGCAAAGATAGATAAATTACGCCAATCATGACTTTAGTTATTAGTAGTTAAATATACAATCATGCAAAATTACACGAGTACCCCTCAATAGTTTCTTTTTGAAAGTTTTAGCAATCGGTAATATAATTACAGTGCAATCTCCGTAATTCGAGCTAGTTGTTGCAAGAAGATGTTCGAATTATGAAATGTTTTCGGAAAAATAAAAAATATTTTTAATATACTGCTGCTGTATTTTCTGTCTTATTTAAATAATTTAATTTTGCCCACAGATGACTGATGCCATGTCCGAATTTAAAAAGAAATGTAGACAGTACAGTGTTGATTATTTGAAATTTGGCTTCATTCCATCATTGCCGGACAAACAATCGCCTATGTGCCTTTTATGCAACAAAGTTTTGGGCAATGACGCTATGAAACCATCTAAACTGCAAGATCATCTGAGAAGATGCCACCCTGATAAAACAGAGAAAGATTTGAAATACTTTCAAACACTCAAAGATAGATTTCAGAAGAGACCTACACTGGACAGAATGTTCGCTTCGACGTCACAAAGAAATGATGATGGTTTGCGGGCGTCTTGCAATATCTCGTTACTTATAGCAAAATCCGGAAAACCGCATACTATCGGAGAGAAGTTAATTTTGCCAACCGGCGAAGAGGTTTTAAAAACTGTTTTACACAAACCTGCATCTGATATCATTAAAAGAATTCCCTTAAGCAACAATACTGTTGAAAGACGTATTGATGAAATGAAAGCTTCTTATGTAATTATTTGCAAACGAGCCATTTCTCTATACAACTGGACGAGTCAACTTTATCTGATAATGCAGCATTATTATTGGCATATGTTCGTTTTATTATGAATCAAGAAATCTACGAAGATCTGCTCTTCGCAAGAACTTTGATAACCGACACTAAAGGTGAATCAATATTTCATGTTTTGAAGGATTATTTCATTGAAAAAGCAATTCCTTTATCAAATATAATATCAGTAGCTACAGATGGAGCACCTGCCATGGTTGGACGTTATCGTGGATTTATAAGCTATTTAAAACAAAATGTGTCAGGGGTGTTAGCAATACATTGCGTCATCCATCGACAACATTTAGTTGCTAAAAATTTGAGTGTTAGATTGCATGAATCACTTCATTTAGTCATTGATGCAGTAAACCGAATCCGAAGCAACGCGTTGAATATATATATTTGCGCAGTTGTGTGAAGAAAATGACGAACACTTTCATCAATTACTCCTTCACACTGAAGTACGCTGGCTGTCGAAAGGCTTATGTTTGACAAGATTTTTTGCACTTTTTGAGACTATTTTAGAATTTCTGGATACTAAAGATAAAATTTTAAAAGAAAATTTAATGAAGAGGAAAACAGACATCGCCTATTTAACAGATTTGTTTACAAAATTTAATATGGTTAATTTGCAATTACAAGGCGACAGTTTAAATTTGATTAAAACAAAGTCCATCTTATCAGCGTTTCTTGCCAGAGTTAAACTAATGAAGCAAAATATTGGACGGGGCGAATTTTCTCAGTTCCCCAATTTGTCACAGACAAGCTGCCAGGAAGACGACGTTTCAACTTACGTTCAACATTTAAATGCCCTCTATTCAGATTTTGAATCTAGGTTTGAGGATATTTTGACTATGGTAATACCACCGTGGATAATTAATCCATATGGTGACATAGAAGAAACGAATGTCATAATACAAGAGGAACTGACTGAACTAAGTACAAACGAAGAACTTAAGGTTCAGTTTAAAAATGGATATCAGCAATTCTGGCTGCAAAACAACATACCCGTTAGTTATCCCGTATTATGGAATATAGCGAGGAAATTTTTAATTTCCTTTCCATCGTCATACATAGTGGAAAGGGGGTTCAGCGCTGTTACCAATCTCCTAACGAAAAAAAGAAACAGACTGGACATCATTAGCCGAGGAGATTTAAGATTAACCCTTACAAAATTGACGCCAAATGTTGATAATTTATTATTAAAGCATCAGGTTCACCCTTCTCACTAAAAATATTGACTTATTGCTTATGTTATTTTATTTATAGTTTATTTTATGTTTATTGGTGTCTGAACAATAAATGCTCGCATTGGGAATAAGTGCTCGCATTGATTTTTTTAAAGAACCCCCCTTTATAGAAAATATTTTTTTTAAATTATTCTGAAAATTCAAGGATAGGTACACACTAAAATTCGTTAATTTTTTGCCTATTTTTAGATAACTTAAACGTATAAGAAGCGGAATTTAATCAAACTAACAGTGAAATTATTGTAGAACATACGTTTATGTTATAATTAATAAACGAACTCGCTTATTGTACTATTTTAAGTAAAAAACTTTTTTTTTATTATTTTTTACTTTTTTTTTATTTTATCCCTCTTATTTTTTTTCAATGCGGGCACTTATTCCCAATGCGGGCACTTATTGGTCAGACACCTGTTTATTTAATGTTACGTATATTTTACATAACAGATACAAAATTTTATTTTGTGTAGTTTTAATTTAAATTCAATTAATAAATGCATAAATTAACATGTGTTTTTACTTTAAGTTTTAAGTTTGGGAACTCTGGATGGGAGGATCGAGAACTGGCATAGGATATCGAGGATATGAAAAGCATGAAAGAATGTACTAACGAAACTGACTAAATACCATAAATGTTGACAGAACTTTTATAAGACTGATTTTTAAATGATTCTGTCAATTCTTTCATAAGCCTTCATTGACTTTTAAAACCATAAATCCGATGAACAGGCAAATATCTAACAGAGCTGCCTTATCCTTATTAGAAAGTTGGAGCTATTTTTAATTAACAGATTGCTCTGGTCATCCATCGAGCTGGCGGTCAAATCTTAAACGTTTTCTCTATAGTTCCGCCTAGGATTATTATTGAAAATTCTCGATAATCGTCTTTAGCTTCATTGGTCAATTCATGTCGATAAAATTCTAGCAGCTTGTCAGTCTCTGTAATATGCAGGCGTGATAGCTTTTCAGTATAATTCTGTATTCCCACACTTTTGCAGCTCTCGCGAAACATTGGAATTTGAGGCCTTGTAGTCACTTGGTCGATCTTTGTTCTAAACACGATTTTTAACACCCCTTCGTAGTCGTGATGACGGCAAGTAGAAATAGGCATTTCTTTAAGTTTCTGTTCGTTTGAAGCAGCGATATCCCAACAGACAATCTGAACTTTAAGTTCAAGATTCAATAATAGCATAATAGCTATATTAATAATAATAATAATAATAATAACGTGTTTATTGGATAACCCGGAGGGACATAAACAGCGAAGTTTAGCCAAGCCTACTCTTACACTTAACTGTTTATGTCGGTTACATCTGATGTTCAAAACATGGAAAAAAAGATATATATATGACAATAATGAAAAAAATAACACATATATACCTAAGTATAAAATACAAATAGACACAATCTATATCTGTAGCAGAAATGCGTATTTAATCAATAGCGAGCAACATGCTTTCAGTATGTTTACGAAAACTTTCCAAAGACATTAATTTAATACTGTTGTCCAACTGATAATAAAATAGTGCTGCATTATATGTAAATCCTCGTTGGAATAATGCAGAAGTGTGTGGGGTGGTTCTGATACTATAACGATTCCTAACAGCCCTGTCATGCACTTCGTAATTAAATCTTAACTTAGCTCTTAGATATTCAGGCTTTGATGACAATATTATTTTATGAACTAAAACTAAGAATTTATGTTTAACCAAACTTCCTAACCTAAGCCAGTTCAATTCCCTATATTTATCACTTACGTGATCGTATTTACGCAACCCATAAATAAAGCGAACACAGTTATTTTGGATGATTTGAAGACGATTTTTGGTCAATTGATCCAAACATGGATAATAAACGGCATCACAGTAACTGAGCATTGACATCACCAAAGATTCGCACAGTTTTTTTCTCAGCTTAAAGTTAAGCAAGTAGCGATTGGAATAAAGAGTCCTAGAACACAGGTAAGTTTTTTTCATCAAATTAGCTATTTGGCTGCGGAATGTTAATTTTGTGTCAATTTCCACTCCTAGTACCTTAGCTGTTTGAGTATGCTGTAATGTTATGCCATCAATAGTCAGATGGAAAGAATCTTCGACAGCTTTCCTCTTCTGATCAGAACAAAACAATAACACTTGTGTCTTATCTGGATTAATAGTAAGATTATGTTCCATAGAAAACTGATGTACCTTATCTAAATCAAGCTGTAAAATGTCTGATGAATTTTGCGTATCTGAGGCGGCGAAATGGAATATTATTTGAGTATCGTCAGCAAATGTTTGTATCCCTGAATTGTCAACTGCTTTATGCAGGTCACACGTGTAAACCAAAAAGAGCACAGGTCCCAAAATTGAGCCTTGCGGAACTCCTGACGGAATAGTCGTAATATTGGATTGATCGTTATTGATTGCGACACATTGCGTGCGATATTCAGGTACAATAATGAAAGGCATAAAACCAGAGAGTGGCTAAAAACGATAAAATATTAAAAGAATTATTTTAATTGTTTACTTATTTATTTGTTTTCGCATGAATTATCGCGCTGCGTTCGTTTTTGTCGCGATCCCCATTTTTAATGTAAATTAATGTAATTTTATTGCATATTTAAGCCTCCTGCATGTTTATACGCACCAGTCGCGTAATTATCAGCAGTTTATTGTTTTTAATCAAGTTACCTATATTTAGATTATAGTCGGGATTATTCGGTTGTTTTCGAACGAGTTGCGGTTATTTGTTTGTTTACAATAAATTGTTTCTCATTTATTGAGTTGTTTGGCGTGATAGTAATTAAAAAATTAAAACGGTTTTAATGTTTGTATGAAGTATTAAAAACCCATCATATCGGTTGAAGCTAGAGGCAAGTACGTCAACTGAATATTTCTCAGTACGCAAAATCTGAGCTCCAAAAGTTTCACTTGCTGTACCAAAAAAATTGCGTCAATTAGATTGACTCTATATTCTTTTTTTTTATTCGATATGAAGCGTTATATGCACATATTTGGTGCATAACTAATATGGTTTATCCTTTGGGAACACTATGTAAAATCGATGAGGCTGTAAAATAGTTCACAATATTAAATTAAAATGTTTCAAGATACAGAAACAAATGTGACAACTTGCCTCTTGCTGGGGCTGGATGTCACATTGCTTGGGGTGGGTTGTCACGCGTATTTTAGATCATTAATAAATTATGATATCATTCTTTTAAACATATTTATTATTACAAAAATGCTTATTAAACACCAAATCTTTGAGAAAAAAGTAGAAGAGTTTTTTTACAATTAGTCACTATAGCAGTTATGAGATATGTAAAGTTCGCGTCCATCATTGCGCGCATCATGAGACCAACCATTACACGATGAGCATTTCACTCATTCTTCATTTGGCGCGCTGTTAGAAAATGGTTCAAGACAAATCAAGCAAAAACATTCTTCTCCATCAGTTTCATTATCTAAACAGGACTTGTTGTCCCAGATTTCGTGATGCTCAAATTTATGTTTATCCATAACTGAAGCTAAATTATCAAAAAATGCGTTGACGTTCGTTTTATTGAAACTACTGGCTCTTGCTAAACTAGTTGCTTCCGGTTTGCGAATAGACAGTACAGGATGGCGTTTTAGAAACGCACTAAACCAGTCAGGACAAGCTATTTGATGGAGCTCCAATTCTCCGGCATTTTCAAGGAATTAGCATTAGAAAATTCATATGACAGTCCACGTATTTCCTTGGGTGATAATCCAAAATAAATATCAGATGCTTTGAGTACATATTCCACAAGACGATTTTCAAGTTCAGGCGCAAATACTAAATGATTTTTGATGTAGCCGACTGAAATTGACGGCGCAAGAACTCGATCATCAAGTAATTCAGACTCTGGAATTTTCTTACAGTATCTTGCTTAAGTACGGTAATTTACATTGAAGTCAGCTGGAGGCTTTTCTTATTGAGGATCGTATTCTCACTAATCTAGCAGCTCTTAAAAGTACGTCAGGCGGCGCTTCTCAGTCTTCCTTTTGAAATTTCGAACCATGCTCATGTAACCTGAATATATTAAAAAATACATTATAGTCAACGCCAAACAAGTGGCGTGCACGTCATCACGATAAAAATTCCCCGACCTAATGCCTAGGTTTCTATCACAAACAATTGCTCTATTGCAGTTTCATATTAATGTGATATATAAATTGTAAAATGGTCATTACTCTCTTATTATGGTTAATAGTCATATAAACATTGTTATTAAAATATCACATAAGTTGCTTTCTGATAAATTTAGACGCATTATGCGAAATAAAATGTTTTGCAAACGCTCCAATCACTTATCGACATGTAAACGCACTAAACCGATTTCGCAGCGTTGACACATTGTCACCTTGAAACTTATTTAAACTGGGAACTGACATTTGTATTAATTTTGACACTGAATCAATTTGTGGCATTTCAAATCTTTATAAATCCTTTGGCCCCGCATACTGTAAATCAACAACTGTTTGTTTCAAAACAAAATTATTCATTTTACGAGTAGATAAAGGCAATTTTGGTATATAAAGATGCCCAAACAGTTAAATAGTCGGTGTAAGGAACTCGTGGCCTCGTTAATGCACTACTTTGAGCAAGAAAGGGACAACAACGGGCGTTTGTTGCCTTTAAATGCTGTTCAAGAGGTAGGTTACTAATAATTATATGTAATGTATATTAATAATAGTGAAATTTTATTTCATTTTTTGTAGCGTGTTGCTGCTGCTTTAAAAATTAGTTTAAGGACAGTTAGTCGTATTTCCGAGGGTGTGAAAAGTGATGCAAATTTAGAATCGCCCAAGAAAAACCGGAGTTATATTAAACGTGTAACCAACACAGCGACATTGGATACAAGTGCCATTCGAGAAGTGATCTATAATATGTATCACAAAAGTAAGATCATATTGTAATAACTTATCAGAAATTTGCATTAATTTGTTAACTAAATTATAATGTCATATTACACATGGTTTCAGAAGAACAAGTTACGATACAAACTTTATGGTCTCGATTAAGAGATAGGGCATTATTTGATGGTAGTGCCACGTCTTTAAGGCGGTTGCTTAGAGATCTTGGATTTAAGTGGCTTAAGGACAATCCGCGACGAGGGCTCATGGAACTACCAAGTATAGCTTTGAAAAGGGTGGAATTTCTAAGGCAATACAATCAAGCCAAGGTTGAGGCCTTATACCAGTTTGTCTTCCTCGATGAAACTTGGATATTTCAAAATGGGACCATAGGTCGCTCTTGGCAAAATGGAAACCAAAAAAGCGTGAAAGCTATTAAAACAGATGGTAAAAGGTATGTACTTTTACACAATTTGCACTATAAAATTTAAAACTAATATATTTTAGATACATTATATTACATGCTGGAAATGAAAATGGGTTTATTGAGGGTAGTGAAGCGATATTTTCTTCGAAAACAAAATTGAGCGATTACCATGGAGAGATGAACCAGGACAATTTTTTGAAATGGTTTCAACATCAGTTATTAGAAAAATTGGAGAGTCCATCTATGATTATACTGGATAACGCCCCTTATCACAGCATGATATTGAACAAAGTGCCCAACAATGCATGGACAAAAAAAAAATATCCAAGACTGGTTGACAAATCAAAACATACCATTTTTAAACACAATGTTTAAAACAGAGCTATTGAGTATTGTTGCTCGGTACATAATGCTTCTTAATTATATATATTTTGGTCGACAGTTTATATTTCTTTTGTTTATTCCTATTTTTAAAATAACTGCTTTTTTAGAAACAAACCACCTAAAATATACGTGATTGATGAATTGGCGGAACAACATGGGCACAAAGTTCTTCGTCTGCCTCCTTACCATTGTATATTTAACCCTATTGAGTTAATTTGGGGCATACCAAAAGGTTACTATAACAGACATATTGGTAGAGATGGTAACAGTGAAAAAGACTGTTTGGATATGTGGAACGAGGCTCTACAAACGGTTACCCCAGACATGTGGAAAAATAGTGTTCGACATACTGAGCAAGAAATTTTTAAATGGTATGAAAGAGAACGAATTTTTGATCGACCAGACATCGAACCTTTAATAATCAACTTTGAGAGTGATGAAGATTCAGATTCAGACAGCGCTGAAGAAAGAAACTCCGACTAACTTTATTGTACAGAAAAAGCTTACACCAGTAGCTTACCTAATTTTAGAATGCATTTTTCTGTATGAATTCTGTAAAATAAATACCATGCATAAAATTTGGAGGACCCCATTTGGATTTTTATTCAGTACCTTTAAGCTATCAATTAAATATGGTAGTTTCATAGTGTCATCTGATCAATAACTGTCATACTTAATGATTATGCAAGTACAGATCTATAATTTTATTATACCATTATTTTTGTTCTCATTTGAGGTTGATATTGCTTATAAACCTAGATATGTAAATAATAAATTTTATTATTTTACAAAAAGTTTGGCAACAATGTAAATTTTTCAACACACCCACCTTGATGACGTGCACGCCACTTTGTTTGGCGTTGACTTATATATACATATACCTACGTAGAATGATGTGCAAAGCTAAGCGTCTAGTGTGGGGGCTGGTTGTCCCATGTGACAAGAGGCCCCCGCTAATTCGAGACAACCTGCCCCACTAGATAATTAATTTTTAAGGTTAGATAGCGTCACTAAATTAACAAATTCAAAGTCAATAGTTACGTTAAGTCGTATTTGGATTATTGAAGAGCAAAATAAATTCAACTGTTCTGTTTATTATCAAATGTTGTCTCGAAAACACAAATTATGTGGCAAACGAAAAATTGACTCAGGTTAGGCGATTTGTTTATTTTTGTGTGTGCGACCTTAATCTACCAGCGACAACTTTCGTACTGAATACAAGTGTTCTGCGCAGACGCGGAAACGATGTGTAGCGCCAGGCAGCTACATCTTGCGGAGCTGCTGAGATTTAACAATTGCGACAACCAACCCATGCGACAACCAGCCCCGGTCTCCCCTACTTCCTCGAAAAGCAAAATCAAATCGTCATCAGGTAGGTTCACTTCGGCCTCTGGATATCTATGTGATTTGCCCTTGGTATCTACGCAGTTATTAGGTTCGCATACAATGTTGCACCAGACGCTGAGTTAGCATAACAACTTCTCGCTAATCAGTTGTTGACTAAGTGTCTCTATTTCTCAACAGGCTATTGCTTGTCCATTGTTTATTGTTATTGTCTATTTTCTGTTGATGCTCAGTCAGCATATCAAATTGAATAAATTTCGGATACATCTCGATGTTCAATACTCGGTAGATTGTTACGTAGAATGCGGTCCTGTGTATGATGATTCATTTTTTGTCGCGATTGTATATATACTAAGTGACATATAAATCCAAACACCCAGTTTAAATGGTTTTATTTTAATAAAAGTTGGTAACAAGTGAAAAAAATTTCAGCCTTATCAGTTGGACATTCCGGTTTTTATACTGCTTTTTTTTAATTCACTAACGCTCTAAAAATGAATATTTCAGCCGCAGTAAAGAATCAACGTTGGCGGATTTTAGTTCTTGACATCCTTTACGATCGGTTAGGATGCCTAGAGTACGGAGACCTGTACGATTTCGTCAACTTAGTGAGTTTGATAGGGGCCGTATAGTGGGACTTCGGGAAGCTGGACTTTCTTTTCGGGCAATTGCAGTTAGAGTGCAAAGAAGTGTAGACACTGTGGTTAGGTGTTGTCAGGCATGGCTTCGAGAAGGCCGTACGCAAAGAGCAAGGGGCACTGGACGCGGCCGTAGAACAACAGACCGTTAAGATCGCCGCCTAAGATTATTGGCCTTAAGGGACCGTTTCTCCACTACCAGGTCCATTGCAAATGAATGGTTTGCAGAACACGGAAGACCTATTGGCATGGGAAGTGTTTACCGACGAATGGCTTGTTTTCATACCGGCCACACTGGGTCCTCCCTTTAACCCGAGAACACCGACGTAATCGCCTTGAGTGGTGCAGACAACGGTCACTCTGGGATCAGGAATGGAACAGTATTGTCTTTAGTGACGAGTCTCGATTTTGTTTAGGCATGCACGATGGTCGTGCCAGGGTTAGAAGGCGACGTGGCGAAAGGAGGAATCCACAGTTTTTTGTTGAAAGACATATTCATCACACTGTTGGAGTTATGGTTTGGGGTGCTATAGCTTATGGTTCCAGGTCACCTTTAATCTTCATCAGAGGTAACATGAACGCGCAGCGTTATATCTACGAAGTTCTAGAACCCCATGTTTTACCCTATCTTGACACCCTGGCAGATCCAGCTTTCCAACAAGATAATGCCCGACCACATGTTGCAAGAGTCACAATAGACTTCTTTCAACATAATGATGTCACATTGTTACCCTGGCCACCAAGATCTCCCGACTTATCCCCAATTGAGCACGTGTGGGATATGATGGGTAGGAGATTGCTCAATTTGCAACGTCCTCCTCAGACTCTAGAAGCACTTCGAGAGGAGTTGGTGGTTGCCTGGAATGAGATACCACAGGAGGACATTGCCACCTGATCAGAAGCATGCCTAGGCGCGTTGGAGAATGCATAGCACATCAGGGTGCATCCACACATTATTAAAGGTCAACGGGCTTCAAAGCAGTGCAATCATTTTGAAATTTTTATCATTTACTTATTATGCTTCATTAAGTACTTATACAAAATTTTATTAAAATAAAACCATTTAAACTGGGTGTTCGGATTTATATGTCACTTAGCATACTGAAAATTTGTAACCGTCTTACCGTTTCCGAGATGCGAAACGCCCGTTATAAGTGTAGAATGTATCTTTGTTCTAAACTTGTGGACTAACAAGCAAATGGCCCTTACGATTCTCTATTTGCTCTGAGAGCCGTTTTATGGCTCTAGAAGGGCATAAACCCGCTAGCAATAGGACTGTGCATATAACGTTTATGGACACTTCACATGAGATATTATTACATATCGTAAGATTTTTTATTTTCTAGTGGACAGTTAAACGAAACGGCTATTTCCCAGATACATATACTGAGGTATATGTCGCGATATAATTTCGCCATAAAGATGAGAGCTTGGCATTGGCTATGCAAAGTTCCAGGGCACTATAAGATTTAATGGTTCAGTCAGAATAGACGCAGCTCAGTGGGAGCAACGTTGTTTTATACTAAGTGACATATACATCCGAACACCCAGTTCAAATGGTTTTATTTCTTTTTTGTATTTACAAATGACAAAAAATTAGTGGGATCCTTATTGATCCTATCCTCAGCATTTTGAATGTAAGCTGAATAGGAGTCTATAATTTCATTTTTAATCATAGCTCGAATTTCTTTGAATTTTAAATAACAGTGGCTTGAATGGGTTGCTTTGTACTTATTCCTGAACCTATTCTTTTCTCTTATATTTGCAATAATTTCCTTTGTAAACCATTGAGTGCATAAGAAATCGTGGATCCACAACACATTACTGAACCAGCTTCTGCAGTCAGTTGACGAATCAAGATGAAAATTTGATCACTTTACTAGTAAGGGACACTGAACATATATGCCAAAAATTATTAAAATCGAATAAACATACGTAGGTGTTTCTTTGGCGCTCAGTATACAGGGTGTTTCAGTTTATTGTTCCATAACTTTAAGATTCGATAGAACTTTTAAAATTAATGCATAAAGTCTATATAGACATGGGGCGAAAAATGCGTGGCTTCCGAAATACAGGATGTTTAAATTTACTTTCTAAAATAGTTTTTTTAAATATTTCGAAAAATATTTGATGTATAACAGTGAACATTGGTATACAAGGGGTTTTTACAAATACTGAGCGAGTTGGATTTCCATTTACAAAGCCATATACAAAATGAATATCGGCTAACTCTTGATTGGAGAATAAAAATGGCATTTTTATAAAGCTTACAAAAAAAACAGGTAAAAGAAACTAAATTTCGTGCATTCACAATTGCAAAAAAACGTTTCAGGTTTCAACACACAACAAAACTAACTGTCAACTAATTGACGTTTAACCCTATTCTGCTTTCAATTTCAAAAATATTTGCAGGCAGAGCCTACTTCTAAAAATTATCGAGATACTGACTTTTTAACGTTATTTTATCATAAATAATTAAAAATGCATGGAACCTTAAAAACGGCTAATTATCACAAAAATTCACAAGAGAGCTTTTTTATGTTGAAAAGTGCGAAGAATCAGTTTCTTTATTCAAAAAGCAAAAAATTGCTCTAAGAAAAACTTTTCGGTCATTTTAATACACTACAAGTACAGTAGAGAGCGCCCTCTAGCGACTACAGTAAAACTATGCCCATGGTTCGTTTTGTCGTACCAAAAAACCCTTGTATACTAATTTTCACTATTATACATCAAATATTGTTCGAAATATTTAAAAAAAACTATTTTAGAAAATAAATTTAAACACCCTGTATTTCGGAAGCCACGCATTTTTCGACCCATGTTTATATAGACTTTATGCATTGATTTTAAAAGTTCTATCGAATCCTAAAGTTATGCAACAATAAACTGAAACACCCTTTCACAAGCATCTTCACGATTTTGTCGTAACCAAGTGTTCGACTGTACTATCAGTTAAACGATTGATTGTACCCAATCACATGGTAACACCGTGTTTCCTCTCCATATGTAGATACGTTTACATATGCGACAGTACAATCCGACATTAACCATTACGTAACATTCCATGTCCAGTTCCAAGGTCCCGGCAGGATACAATTATTTTTTTGCGAAAAAAAACTGTATCATGAGTAACTGCACTATTTCTGCAATAAAAACCATTTATTTATACTTGGTGGATATGTAATCCTTTCACTAACCAGTTCGCTGCTACACGTTGCTGGTGTTGATTTAGGGAAAATCATTGTTTTCTTAGTAGATAGAGATTTTTGTAACGTAAAATGTATCGCAACAAAAACAAAACATTTCCATTGAAGACGCGTACGGCAAAGATGAATAGCAGTGACCAGCATCATAGCATTTTGAAATAAATCTTTTTTAAGTCATTAGCATTTCTTAACAAACCAGAAAGTGCTTTTGGCGTTACGCCACTGGAAAGCATCCCTATCATTAAGAGTAGTATCTTGGATTTGTTCATTAAGCTGTTTAATTGCATAGTAAAATTTATAAATTCGGTTTAAATTACACAATGAGCCGTATTAATAAAACAAAGGATAGCCTTGTACTTGCAAATTTTGAACGAAATCCTCCAGATGGTATTTATAATAATTTGAGGTAAATGCTTTTGCTTTTTGAGTATTACCATATCCTTCAAAGCAGTGATATCAGTAAAAGGATATTCATAATCTTCACCTTATATGGGGTTGTCCAAATCGGACGCAGGAAAGTAAACGCATATTAAAACAAGAAAGATTGATATTCAAATCAAGTTGGGTACTTTATTTTGAAGGTTCATTTATACCATTTATGTATGAAAAATAATATCGCTCAAATGTTCACCGCGACTGGATTTACAGACGTCCACGCGATGGTCGCAATTTTCAATGACCTTTTGCAACATGGTCGGTTCTATGGCATTTATCTCGGCAATGATGTTGTTTTTGAGTTATTGGAGGGTGGCTGGTTTGTTGACGTAGATTTTGCTTTTCAAATATCCCCATAAAAAGAAGTTCAAGGTAGTCAAATCGCACGATCTTGGTGGCCATGGCACATTTCCTCTGCGCGAAATCACGCGATCACCGAAGAAGGACTGCAATCGATGGATATTGACGTTGGTTGTGTGGCATGTTGCACCGTCTTGTTGGAAATAAACATCGTCCATATCTATTCCTTCAAGTTGCGGTAAAAAATAGTCCTCTATCATTACGTGATATCGCTCAGAATTGACGGTAACGGCGTCCCCGGCCGCATTTTCGAAAAAATTGGCATCAATTTGGCGGTGTTCAAGGAGCCAATCTGAGAACGTTCGGCGCGAAAAATGGTCGGCCCGGCGCAGCTCTTGCGTCAATTGGATCTTGTAGGCGTGTACATTCAAATCCTTGTGGAGAATGCGGAGCAAACTGGTTCTCGAAATGCCCAATTCTTGGAATCGACGCGTTGTTGATTGTTTCGGCTCGTCTCTCACACTCTCCTTCACAACAGCAATATTTTCCGGTGTGCGAACGCTCCTTGGCCGGCCAGACCACTGCAGATTTGCCACAGAACCTGTTGCCTCGAATTTACGCACCAGACGACCGATGGTTGTTTCGTTTGGGCGGTTGTTGCGACCGAAATGTTCACGAAGCGCGCGAAACGTGTTTTTTATTTTTGCACCATTTTTGTAGTGCTCTTGAATAACTTTAATGCGGTCTTCAATCGAATACGACTCCATAGCGATCAATGGCAAACATTCAACTAACAAAATGACATGTCGGTGACAGAAAACAAAGATGGCGTCTATGTCAAATTGACGTTTACTTTCCTGCGTCCCTATTGGACAACCCTTTAATAGGTTGATTTTCTAGCTATTAAATTTAATAGCACATTTGGACGTTTGTCGCTCAAGATACAAATACCAGTCAACCCTTTACTTCTTCTTGGAGGATATCCTCGCGAGTTTAAAGTAATCATTCTGAATATGAAAACAAGGATATGTGGATATGTGGAAAATTAAATTTTAAATAAATCTAATTTAAGAATAGGACTTAACAAACCTTTTGTTTAAAGAGGAGTATGAGTTGTTTATTATTAAAAAATTTATTTTGATCTTAAATTGAAATTAATGGAATTAATTAAAAAAATGTTTAATATTTAGATATGAAGTTTATTTTATTTTTTGTATTTAGATTATATATTGATTTGAAAGTTTCTATATTTAAAAATTTTTTAAAAATTTTTTATTTAAAAAAAATTAATTTATAAATAATTAATAAAATTCATATTAATTTAGTATTAATTTTGTATATAATATAAATGATTAAATTTAGTATAAATTTAAAGTAAACATTTTATTTTGATTATTTAACTAAAAATAAGGACAATAAAAATTAAAAAAGGCTATATCATTTTTAAGGTAAATAATTAATTTTAAAAAATTAAATTTAGTCGCTTTAGTCGCTTTTTTAGAGATACACGTAACACTTTTTTAAAATTCGATAATTTGAGTTATAGCCAACTTTCGAAGGATTTGAGAAATAACTTTTTTTTAAGATAGTCCAAAGATCAAAAAGCTGCATAGAACGATCAAAAATGGACAATCTACTACTACTAATATAAACTTTTTGTTATAAAAATTTTCTACTTTTTAATTCGGTTCACTATAAAAGCGTGTTTTTTAGTTTTTTAAACTATACTAAGTGACATATAAATCCGAACACCCAGTTTAAATGGTTTTATTTTAATAAAATTTTGTATAAGTACTTAATGAACCATAATAAGTAAATGATAAAAATTTCAAAATGATTGAACTGCTTTAAAGCCCTTTGACCTTTAATAATGTGTGGATGCACCCTGATGTGCTACGCATTCTCCAACGCGCCTAGGCATGCTTCTGATCAGGTGGTCAATGTCCTCCTGTGGTATCTCATTCCGGGCAACCACCAACTCTTCTCGAAGTGCTTCTAGAGTCTGAGGAGGACGTTGCAAATTGAGCAATCTCCTACCCATCATATCCCACACGTGCTCAATTGGGGATAAGTCGGGAGATCTTGGTGGCCATGGTAACAATGTGACATCGTTATGTTGAAAGAAATCTATTGTGACTCTTGCAACATGTGGTCAGGCATTATCTTGTTGGAAAGTTGGATCTGCCAGGGTGTCAAGATAGGGTAAAAGATGGGTTCTAGAACTTCGTGGATATAACGCTGCGCGTTCATGTTGCCTCTGATGAAGATTAAAGGTGACCTGGAACCATAAGCTATAGCACCCCAAATCATAACTCCAACAGTGTGATGAACATGTCTTTCAACAAAAAACTGTGGATTCCTCCTTTCACCACGTCGCCTTCTAACCCTGGCACGACCATCGTGCATGCCTAATCAAAATCGAGACTCGTCACTAAAGACAATACTGTTCCATTCCTGATCCGAGAGTGACCGTTGTCTGCACCACTGAAGGCGATTACGTCGGTGTTCTCGAGTTAAAGGGAGGACCCAGTGTGGCCGGTATGAAAACAAGCCAAAACTTCTCATTCGTCGGTAAACACTTCGCATGCCAATAGGTCTTCCGTGTTCTGCAAACCATTAATTTGCAATGGACCTGGTAGTGGAGAAACGGTCGCTTAAGGCCAATAATCTTAGGCGGCGATCTTCACGGTCTGTTGTTCTACGGCGGCGTCCAGTGCCCCTTGCTCTTTGCGTACGGCCTTGCCTGACAACACCTAACCACAGTGTCTACACTTCTTTGCACTCTAACTGCAATTGCCCGAAAAGAAAGTCCAGCTTCCCGAAGTCCCACTATACGGCCCCTGTCAAACTCACTAAGTTGACGAAATCGTACAGGTCTCCGTACTCTAGGCATCGTAACCGATCGTAAAGGATGTCAAGAACCAAAATCCGCCAACGTTGATTCTTTACTGCCGCTGAAATATTCATTTTTAGAGCGTTAGTGAATTAAAAAAAAGCAGTATAAAAACCGGAATGTCCAACTGATAAGTCTGAAAATTTTTCACTTGTTATTTACAGTAAGATAAATACATTCACCAACTTTTATTAAAATAAAACCAGTTAAACTGTGTTCGGATTTATATGTCACTTAGTATATTTAAAGCATAATTACGAAAAAATCTTGTTGGCAAATTTTTCGCAGGATTACCAGGTTACCTCCCCGCCTACAAGTAAATTAAGTCTTTCGCAAGAAGGCCGGGTGTACTTTCCTCGTCTGCCGGCACATTCCGCCGGATCCCGAACCATGCATTTTTCAACGGGAAAGCGCGAGGAAATTCGAGGAAATCTTTGGAACTCTTTGAATTATTAATGCTAACAAGACTAATCTAAGCCGTAGCCAGAGATACGTGAGCCGAACGAAAACGAAAAGTCGGATTCTTTTGTGCCCGGAGCTTATAATTTCGTTAGGATTCTTTGTGCCTTGGCGTAACTTTGGACTGAAGCTGGCATACTTATTTTCGTTTTACATTTCTTCGACGTCGCGCTTTAAGCAGGATTATTGGCCAGAGTTTGTACTTTCTTTGTATAGATAAAGTCTCATAGAAGAGATGATAAAAATCAAAAGCATGATGCAAACAGATATTTGTAACATAACCTTAAAATAGACCGCCTTTCTGAAGGTCATGGAAACTATGAAAATCAATACGACACGGTTCTTAGTGAATATGCATCAGCTATTTCCGATATAACTTCATTTGGTTACCCGCGCACCAATAATTGAAGTACTCATTAAAAATGTACAAGACCGGCGCGTAGTGCTTCAATAACTCCTCGTATGTGTTGTGTATGAAGCATTAACGTAATAAAGTTAATGGATGGACAATCGGTGGGTGTCTCTGTGGGGTGTCATTCATTTTTCAACGTCGATCGTAACACGCTTCGACGCTTTTCACTTGTTTTCGCTGTGACTGCGCGCGACGCCGACAGCGAGCGTTTTTATCGAGGGTCCAGGTGCCGAAATCAGGTTTTACTTTCCGCGCCGTTGGCCAGAAGTATTATAATCGAGAATAAAGACGAAAATGGGTTATTGCTCTTTTGGACATTCCGCGAAAATTAAAAGCTCGCCAATTTTGAAATACCGTACTCGGTCTCATCACATCTGCTGAGGTACCGGGGGGTTGAAAAGGAAACGAGGGTGGGCTGGCCCTAGACAGTCGTCGGCGCTACTTTAAAAGATGAAAGGATGACGGGTGCTTACCAAGGTAAATTTTCACAGTGTGCTGAAAACAAAACCCCGCAGGATGCTATTGAACCACGCTTTCATTTTTTTCACTAGATTGTTTTTAAAAAAATCGCGAAGTTGACCAGAAAAAGTGCGCACTTCAACCCATCATAAAACTTGCGTAAAAACAAAATTTCAAAAAGTCCCCATATAGCAGCCTCGGCAATTATCTTCTGAACATACTGTATGATTTTCATTCAAAGATATTGAAAAATGGAGTGTCAGTTTCTAAGCAGCTGAACCCTTGTAAATGGCTTGAAACTCACAGCGTCGGAGCCGCCTTAACTAAGGTACTTTACGATCTGAAAAATTATAACTTTTAACCAAGTCTTTAAGCGTTGATTGATGATGAAAAACGGTGAACTTTTAACGTATGTCTTAAAAGTTCTGGCACAAAATTCGGTGGCTTTAATTTTAACAAACACAAAATAATATCAAGTTGCTGTTGGAAACAAAAGTTTGTTTACTTTCTCCACTGTCAGTTGACATTTATTTATTACGAAGTTTTCGCTTTAAGATTTCGTATAAATTAGAAATAAGAGCAAGTATCAACGAAGCTGAAATCTGTCGAATATTCCAGAATGAAAACATTTTACGCAGAACCATTTATCGAACAATAGCGGAGTGTGAACAGGGAACATCATGTCTGGATCTACCAAAAAGCGGAAGACCACGTGCATTTACTGCATGGAAGTCAGAGAGATTGGTGAGAAGAGCAAAAAAAACAGGTTGACTCGTTAATAGAGATCTTCTAAGAGTACGATATCGTTGGAATGATATACTAAGTGACATATAAATCCGAACACCCAGTTTAAATGGTTTTATTTTAATAAAATTTTGTATAAGTACTTAATGAAGCATAATAAGTAAATGATAAAAATTTCAAAATGATTGCACTGCTTTAAAGCCCTTTGACCTTTAATAATGTGTGGATGCACCCTGATGTGCTACGCATTCTCCAACGCGCCTAGGCATGCTTCTGATCAGGTGGTCAATGTCCTCCTGTGGTATCTCATTCCAGGCAACCACCAACTCTTCTCGAAGTGCTTCTAGAGTCTGAGGAGGACGTTGCAAATTGAGCAATCTCCTACCCATCATATCCCACACGTGCTCAATTGGGGATAAGTCGGGAGATCTTGGTGGCCATGGTAACAATGTGACATCATTATGTTGAAAGAAGTCTATTGTGACTCTTGCAACATGTGGTCGGGCATAATCTTGTTAGAAAGTTGGATCTACCACGGTGTCAAGATAGGGTAAAAGATGGGGTTCTAGAACTTCGTGGATATAACGCTGCGCGTTCATGTTACCTCTGATGAAGATTAAAGGTGACCTGGAACCATAAGCTATAGCACCCCAAACCATAACTCCAACAGTGTGATGAACATGTCTTTCAACAAAAAACTTGGATTCCTCCTTTCACCACGTCGCCTTCTAACCCTGGCACGACCATCGTGCATGCTTAAACAAAATTGAGACTCGTCACTAAAGACAATACTGTTCCATTCCTGATCCCAGAGTGACCGTTGTCTGCATCACTCAAGGCGATTACGTCGTTGTTCTCGAGGACCCAGTGTGGCCGGTATGAAAACAAGCCAAAACTTCTCATTCGTCGGTAAACACTTCGCATGCCAATAGGTCTTCCGTGTTCTGCAAACCATTCATTTGCAACGGACCTGGTAGTGGAGAAACGGTCCCTTAAGGCCAATAATCTTAAGCGGCGATCTTCACGGTCTGTTGTTCTACGGCGGCGTCCAGTGCCCCTTACGCTTTGCGTACGGCCTTCTCGAAGCCATGCCCGACAACACCTAACCACAGTGTCTACACTTCTTTGCACTCTAACTGCAATTGCCCGAAAGGAAAGTCCAGCTTCCCGAAGTCCCGCTATACGGCCCCTATCAAACTCACTAAGTTGACGAAATCACCAACTTTTATTAAAATAAAACCATTTAAACTGGGTGTTCGGATTTATATGTCACTTAGTATATTAAATATCTAAAGAGACTCAAGTGCCCCGAATACTCTCAAGCGAAACTCCTTGGTATGCCATCCATTTTTGAAGAATATTTAAAAAAGCGAGACGCTGAACTTGTTAAGAAGAATCGTAAAATTTTGCTCTCCAAATATGTCACTTGATAACATCAACCTTCAATTTCTTCTACCCAATGTGACATCAGTTCTGCAGCCAATGAACCAGGGTGTCACTTGGTCAATTTAATAGCAACACAGGAATTGTCAGACTCCAATTTGGTCAATGAAGAATCCTTTGATAACGAACAGGAAGACGAAGTAGAAAACAACGATGAAGAAGAGCTTCCAGTGACAACTAAGGAGGCATTAGACTGCGTGAAAAAATTGCAACGTTATTTTCAGCAAGAAGAAGACAGTACAGCTACGCTTACCAAATTAAATTAAATTCAACTTGCTGTTCTAAATAATTATACAAAAAAACAATATGTTCAAATGAAAATTACTAGCTTTTTACCAAATAATCTACGGTTTTTACACATACCTAAACAGTACGTATGCCTATAATATGTGTATCAGATTCTGAAAAAATGCAAATTTCAAAAGTACGTATAACGTTTTTTTATGCATCTTTATTTATGTAATTCATGTTAAACAAACACATTTTAAGCTTTTAATATGCTATTTCTCCTGCTTTTTTCTTTAAAAAAAGTGGTTCTTTTAAGATAGTCATCCGCCTATAACACTGGACAACAAATTTTAGTTTTTTAATTGTATCTTGTGGGAAAAGTGCACTTCTTTGTTAATTTTGGGGCGCTGAATCAAAAAATGACAATAAAATAAAAAAATTAGTTGCGGTTTAGAAAAAAGCTTTTTATTTTTAAGGATATATTAAAAAAAGTAACAAGATTCATATACTTATAAGAATCACTATATGCGCTGTCTTTTTGCTGTTCTTTTATGGATCGTTTCTGGAGCATCTCTACCAAGAGTCCAACAGTAGTCTGCAAGCATGGAAGGATTCCACTTTCCCTGGTACCTTTTTTCCATTGTTGAAATATCCTGATGAAAACGTTCGCCGTGCTCATCACTTACGGCTCCGCAATTGTCAGGAAAAAAGTCCAGGTGTGAGTGTAGGAAATGTATCTTAAGAGACATATTACAGCCCATCTTTTGATACGATGACAGCATATTTTTGACAAGGGTTTTATAGTTGTCAGCTTTTTCATTTCCCAAGAAATTAGTGACCACCAGCCGGAAATCATTCCAAGCAGTTTTTTCAATACCTGTTGAAGTGTTTTCAAACTGTGTATCTTTCAAAATATTTCGAATCTGTGGCCCAACAAAAATACCTTCTTTAACCTTTGCCTCACTTAATCTTGGAAATTTCTGACGCAGGTATTGAAAAGCTGACCCATCCCTATCTAATGCCTTGACAGTTTTTCATTAGGCCCAACTTGATATGCAGTGGTGGTAATAAATTTTTTTTCGAATCTACTAATGGCTGTACATTTTTTTGACCTGGCTCTAGGAATTGACGAACAGGCCAGTTTTGTCTGGTGTAATGAAGTGCCTTTGCCCGACTGTCCCATTCACACAAAAAACAGCAAAACTTTGTGTAGCCTAGCTGCAGCCCAAGTAAAAGTGCAACAACTTTCAAATCGCCACAAATATGCCATTGGTGCTCATCGTATTTTATGCATGTCAATAGGTACTTCATATTGTCGTATGATTCTTTCATGTGAACTGCTTACCCTACAGGAAGAGATGGTAAAATATTTCCAATATGCAATAACACTGCCTTTAAACTCAATGTTGAACTGTCTATAAACAATCTCCATTCTTCTGGGTTATAGTTTATATTTAAAGCCGCCAGTAAGCCGTTAATGTTACTGCAGAAAACCAAGTTATTCTCCATATTGAAAAATGGTTCTAAGTCTTTGTGGCGTTTACGAAAAACACATACCGAAACATCGTCTTCTAACAAGTTCCACTGCTGCAGTCTTGATCCAAGTAACTCTGCCTTACATTTTGGAAGTTCTAAATCTCTTACAAGATCATTTAATTCTGACTGTGTTATTTTGTGCGGTTGGTGGCATGACGTGCTCGGTATAAAATCAGGATCTCTTGACGTTGATGGCATATCTTCTTCCCGACTAATCACTCGATCGCCATGATCTGATTCGTTTTCTGATTCGCAAGTGTAGGATTCTGGGGGTTTTGGAACAGGATTTTCGTCACTGTGAGGCACAGGTCTCATCGCAGATGGTATGTTTGGGTAGTTAATAACCGATTTTTTTTTTCTTGGACATACCTGTGGCTTGTCCAACACAAGGTACCATGCAAAAGTAACAATCATTAATATGATTTGTAGGCTCTCTCCAAACCATTGGGACAGCAAAGCGCATAGACCGTTTTTTGCCATTTAACCAGCTCCTCAGACTTGAAGCACATGTATTACAGCAGACGTGGGGTGCCCACTGTTTGTCTTGATCACCTAGTTTACAACCGAAATAAAGCTGATATGCCTTTGTTATTAGTGGAGTAATAGACCGTCTCTGAGACGCAAAAGTCACATCACCACACACGTAACAAAACTGATCTGGATTGTTTACACACTTTCGAGACATCTTGCATGAACGCTGTCAGCCAACTGAGGAAAAAATGGCTAATATAAAACAATATAATGTACACGTATGTATAACGTAACACAATCATGCCGATTACATCATCTTTCCTTGCCGAATATAAAAATGTAGCACGTGCATTCTTGTGAATTACAGTATATTAACACTGTCACAGCAGGAACACATATAATTACCGTATCTCTAAAACTTGAACTAATATTGAAAAAATAATTTTCATTCCGGTTTTAGCACATTAAAAATAGTAATATTTTCTTGATTTTATTTAGGATATTTTTTGGCTGTTGATCAGTGTGTAATAGACTATTTGTCACAATCTCGCCGAGCACTCTATATGCTGTTTCTCCATCAATGACTTCCAATAGAATGTAGGAAATCTACAGTCAAACTACTTTTTTTACTCCACATTACTGTTTCTCAATGAAACTTATTCTTCCCTACGGTCTTATGTTAAGGCACAAGGATTTATAATATAACCTTTCAAGCAGTCGATAGCGGGGTACCCTTGTCCTCGAGTCAAGTTACTATCAATATGATACGAGGTCAAAATTTTCAATACAGCGTTGGGGTGCAAAAGAAAAACCAATCCACATGATGTTGCATCCATATGCAGAGCAGGTGTCGAGGCCGATTTAAGCTAAAAGCCATCGAGCGATAAAAAAATTGCCAGCGCTTCGCATAATGTATCCTTACAAGCGACAAATTGCCTTTATTGCATGCATCCAAAAAGTGTATATGAGGGCACCAGCGACAGCTTCGCGATACTCGGGAGCGGAGCGTAAACAGATGGTGCGTTTTTCTATTCCATTTGAGCATTAGCACCCCAGGATGCAGAGCGGCGGTCATCGATATGCGCTGCCAGTTGGGTTGCGGACAGGGACGGATTCAGGATCAGGATGCTATCAGCTATTCAAATTTAAATTATTTATTATCATTTAGGCAATAGAATACAAACATAAGATTCGTCAATTTACATGAATAAAAATAATGAATATTTCAAATTCAAATTCAAAATATTTATTTCGTCATGACTAAACATAAACAAAGGAAATTGTACAATATAGAGCAATCACGAAAAAGGACAGTCTATCGATTATAAAACCGATACATTGGACCCTTTAATACAAAGAGCAAAAGCGAGAAAGCCTTGAAGACCCTAAAAATTTTTAAACAAAATAAAAAAAAAACAAACAATAAAAAGGCAAATGAAACGGTGAAACACAAAAAGGCAAAAACGAAGAAAGAACCTCCGGGAGCTGGAGTGACATTTTCTGCGATTCGTCATGTTTAATATGTTGTAGTTATTCAGATAAGGAGTGATATGGTTTCGATATGGAATTCCAAACGCAAATCTCATGCAACTGTTTTGAACTTTTTGTATGCATTTTTTGGTTCGCGACGATAGCGAATCACCATAGACGACATCTCCATAGTCAAAAAGTGATAAAATTTGTGACATATAAATCCGAACACCCAGTTTAAATGGTTTTATTTTAATAAAAGTTGGTGAATGTATTTATCGCACTGTAAATAACAAGTGAAAAAATTTTCAGCCTTATCAGTTGGACATTCCGGTTTTTATACTGCTTTTTTTTAATTCACTAACGCTCTAAAAATGAATATTTCAGCCGCAGTAAAGAATCAACGTTGGCGGATTTTGGTTCTTGACATCCTTTACGATCGGTTACGATGCCTAGAGTACGGAGACCTGTACGATTTCGTCAACTTAGTGAGTTTGATATAGGCCGTATAGTGGGACTTCGGGAAGAGGGACTTTCTTTTCGGGCAATTGCAGTTAGAGTGCAAAGAAGTGTAGACACTGTGGTTAGGTGTTGTCAGGCATGGCTTCGAGAAGGCCGTACGCAAAGAGCAAGGGGCACTGGACGCCGCCGTAGAACAACAGACCGTGAAGATCGCCGCCTAAGATTATTGGCCTTAAGGGACCGTTTCTCCACTACCAGGTCCATTGCAAATGAATGGTTTGCAGAACACGGAAGACCTATTGGCATGCGAAGTGTTTACCGACGAATGAGAAGTTTTGGCTTGTTTTCATACCGGCCACACTGGGTCCTCCCTTTAACTCGAGAACACCGACGTAATCGTCTTGAGTGGTGCAGACAACGGTCACTCTGGGATCAGGAATGGAACAGTATTGTCTTTAGTGACGAGTTTCGATTTTGTTTAGGCATGCACGATGGTCGTGCCAGGGTTAGAAGGCGACGTGGTGAAAGGAGGAATCCACAGTTTTTGTTGAAAGACATGTTCATCACACTGTTGGAGTTATGGTTTGGGGTGCTATAGCTTATGGTTCCAGGTCACCTTTAATCTTCATCAGAGGTAACATGAACGCGCAGCGTTCTATCCACGAAGTTCTAGAACCCCATCTTTTACCCTATCTTGACACCCTGGCAGATCCAACGTTCCAACTATATAATGCCCGACCACATGTTCCAAGAGTCACAATAGACTTCTTTCAACATAATGATGTCACATTGTTACCATGGCCACCAAGATCTCTCGACTTATCCCCAATTGAGCACGTGTGGGATATGATGGGTAGGAGATTGCTCAATTTGCAATGTCCTCCTCAGACTCTAGAAGCACTTCGAGAGGAGTTGGTGGTTGCCTGGAATGAGATACCACAGGAGGACATTGACCACCTGATCAGAAGCATGCCTAGGCGCGTTGGAGAATGCGTAGCACATCAGGGTACATCCACACATTATTAAAGGTCAAATGGCTTATAAGCAGTGCAATCATTTTATCATTTACTTATTATGCTTCATTAAGTACTTATACAAAATTTTATTAAAATAAAACCATTTAAACTGGGTGTTCGGATTTATATGTCACTTAGTATATTTTGAACTTTTTGTATGCATTTTTTGGTTCGCGACGATAGCGAATCACCATAGACGACATCTCCATAGTCAAAAAGTGATAAAATTTGTTTATATTTCCTAGTCGCATGTAAGCTAGATTTGTTCTGTTTTTTATATGACTTCCACAGCCAAGCGAGCTATCAAATATAATGCCTAGATTGTTTGTCTCCTGAACCATGGGGATTCTGTCATTGCTAATAGAAATTACTAAATTTTGTCCAAAATGTTCTCTTTTATGACTGTTTTTATTCATAACCATTACTTGCGATTTTGAGGGTTTTAGTTTAAGATTGTGATGCTTTGCAAATCTATCAATACTTTGGAGATCTGAATTTAGTTGTTGTGCAATATGGATTGTGGTTTTATTGACAGGGAGATATATTTGCGAGTCATCTGCATATTGTTTTATCTTTGCGAATTTTACCGATTTGACCATGTCATATATGTAGATTAAAAATAGCAAAGGAGATACAATTGAACCTTGAGCAACTCCTCCTTTTATAGGTTTAAAGTCGGTTTTGTAAATAGCGGAATCATTTACTAACATAACACAGGGGTTATGTAAAAATATATGAAATAAACAACATAACAATTATAAACAAACTCTGAGATGGCATAAATAGTATTTAGATACAAGGAATTCTTTCAAACTTTCAAATTAGTTTTAAACTGATCAATATTGGAGCATTCCTTATTATCGTTTTATTCCAACATTGTAATTATCACTAACCTTTCTGGTTGTACAAAGTTTACCAATTGGAAACGTAACTCTATTATTAAAAACCGACACAGATGGTTGGTAGAAAGACAATGAGGGTAGCGTCTAAAAATATGCTTAAATGCTATTGATACCCACTATACAACTAATTGCTCTTTCTTGGTTCAAAAATACCTGCTGAGCTTTAGTTGATACACGTCAGAAACACAAACCGAATCTTAATTTCAATTCGACGTGAGTATAATAAATGGCAACTGACTCTACGATATGACGGAGAAAACGTAGCACTACAAGAGGCGTTTGGTGGAGGTGTAATTACTGATTGGGCTGGGGTTATGCGCAATGGTAAAACCGAACTTTTCATTTAAAACAGGACAGACAATGCTGCAGTTTCTCAGGACAACATTTTAAACAATATTGTTGTACCTTTTGCACAAGATATTGGAGGGGATTTTCTATTCATCGGTGATAACGCTAGGCCGCACAGAGCTCGTACGGTTATACACTTCTTGGCAGAAGATAATGTTACATTATAAAGTGCCTGTCTTAGGGATAAATGTAATACTTCTTCAAAATTCGATAACTTGAGTTATGGGCAACAACAATTCGAGAACTTACTTCTTTTAGGATACTTAAAAGATCAAAACCTACATAGAAACAGTTCCAAGATCAAATATTGAGACTCTGACATATCCCCAAATTTTGCTAAAAAAACTGAATTCCTTTGCTCACCCAATACCTCTTTACGTTCCGAATATATCGGGATTTGAATTTTGGTAAAATTTTCCACATTGCAAAACAACTGCACCAGTTTACGTTATTGTGTTTTTTGGTGACGAATCTGTAAACTTCCTGAGTCCGGCCCTGCGCCGACTTCGAAAGTGCTAAATAACGTTTCCAGACGAGGGTAGCAGGTTTAATTCACTAAAGCCTTTTATCGTCCGACAATAATCGTCTATGATCTTACTTTATTTCCATGCTCCATTTAAATGATCCCGATACTTTATACTGGGCATTTAGATATTTATTTATTCGGTTTTATTGGGCGGCACCACACCATATTTCACCCTCCTTATCACAGACGAGTGATGAATTGATAGCGCAGATTTTTGCTTAACCGCTTGGTTATTTAGCATTCATATTGTATAGAATAGTACAATATGTGAGGTACGTATATGTAGATTTGTTCACTTCTGACACTATCTATTTTGTCGAATAACAACATCCCATGTTTTTCTCTCTCTCAAGATTTCTTTTTAAAGTTGGACCAGCGAAAGATTGCAAGCCGAAAGAATGCGGACAAAAAATTGCGAAGTTGTCAGATGTTCTACATAAAATGCGGTCCATACATATTAACATATTTAAGATATAGAATTGTTCCGCTGAATTTGGCAATGTAGCTGGAAAACCCAGGCCGCAGGTAAACATCCGGTCGCTGATTGGTCCAAAACTCTTATCTTATCTGAAACTAGAATAACGTGCCGATGGCACGGTCATTTATAAACCTACTCCCATAGGCGTAGGCAGTTGGCAAATACTTTGAAAATATAATTTACTGTTTAGTGGTGATAATGGAATTCAAGCATGGGAAAGTTATTCACAGCCAGGCAAGGGAAATAATAGCAAACGTGATACGTGCTTGCGATGCAGAAGCGGCTAACAATACTTTCGTTTATCCACTGGTAGCTAGAAATGCAAGGGCGGCATATTATACGGGTGTTAGTGAACGAACTATAAGTAAAATTAGAAAAGAAGATAAAGACAGGCAAAATGCAACCTCCACACAGCCTTTAGCTTCTCCCGGAAAAAAGAGATCACGCCCTTCTGTGATCCAAAAAATTGATGGAGTCGATTTTTCCATTATTCGGAGAATGATAGAAAAATTTTACTGTGATTTTAAAGTGGTACCTACTTGTAGTAAACTTCTAATCAAACTGAAGGAAGAAATGGAATTTCCATTTGGTAAAGAATCGTTGAGGCTGCTTTTAAAAGCAAAAGGATTTTACTGGCGTAAATGCCACAACAAAAGGAAATTACTAATGGAAAGACCCAGTATTTTACATTGGCGATACAAGTATCTTAGGTCTATTAAAAAGTTCCGGGAAGAAGGAAGGCATATTATTTATTTGGACGAAACTTGGGTTGATAATGACCTCACTTTCAAGAAATGCTGGCAAAGCGAAGAAATTATGGGTGTCCTGAGCAATATAAGTTCTACAGGTAATAAAGTTTCTTTCACCTCGATTTTGCTTATTATACATTTTTCTCAATTTTGGAATATTCTTAATAAGTGCTCATTTAATTTGTCTAATTGAATACATAATCCCTTGCAAGTATTTTTTTCTCAAAAATATGTTTTTTATACATAGTGATTCAAAAAGGTGTTGGCAAACTTAAAATAACACTAAAATGAGGCTATTTATTCATTTCCAGGACGACTTATAATTGTTCATGCGGGTTCGCAAGATGGTTTTGTTCCTGGAGCCTGTCTCATTTTCAAGGCTGGCTGTGCCACTGGTGATTATCACGGTCAAATGAACCAAGAAAATTTCACGAAGTGGCTTACTGAAAAACTATTTCCTAACATTCCTCCTAATAGTATTATAATAATGGATAATGCACCTTACCATTCAGCTTTGGAAGACAAGCCTCCAACTAGATCTTCTCTAAAAAGAGACATCATCACGTGGTTGAGCAAAAAAGGTATAGAGCATGATCCTAATGCTAAAAAAATGGAGCTTTATGAAATAGCTTGTCTACATAGGCCACCATCTGATGAGAAAAATTATAAGATAGATAATTTAATAAGAAGTTTCGGACACACCCCACTTCGAACGCCACCCTATATGTGTCAGTTTAATCCCATAGAGATGATTTGGGCACAAGTAAAATTTTTCATTAGAAGCCATAATACAAGCGGCGAATTTACTATAAAAAAACTAGATGAAATTTCTAATAAGGCCATCGCTTCAGTAAGTGCCAGTGACTGGCAAAAGGTTATTGGACATGTTATAAAAATTGAAGATGAATATTGGGAAAAAGACAGTCTCATTCAAGAAATACAGGAAGAAATAATAATCAACATAGGAGGTGAAAGTGATAGCAATGACAGTTCCTCAGACAGTGATCATGACTCTAATCAGGATTGAAACTATACTAGATTGGCTACCTTTTAGAATTTTTAGATATTCATTTATTATACTATTGGTTTGTGGCTTTTAGTATCTCAGTAGAAAGTCTAATTCTATGTGTTGTTTATGGGTTATTTCATCAAGAAATTACTTTTTGTTTTCCTATATTTTTCTATTCAGTCAGATATTTTTGACTTGTTGTATTCTATTTTAGAAGAATGCATAATTTGTTTTGCTGTTCAATCATAATGCGTACATAGGAATATTACTTGTTGCCTAAAAAATATATTTATTTTGTTCTCAATATTCAGTGTTTGTGTATATTTATTTCTTATAATGTATGTTTGGTATCACGTCATTATGAATCGCAAAAAAATATTAATACTACCAGTTGTAATAAAATATAAATTCAATTAATAATTCAAGTCTCTCCGATCTCCGCCTATGACTCCATATAAAATCGTCTAATGGTAAGGTTTTTTCATCGCATTTCCCCCTTTCGTCCCTAGCAATCTTTGGCTGGTCGATCAATACTAGTTTCTATACTAAGGGACATATAAATCCGAACACCCAGTTTAAATGGTTTTATTTTAATAAAAGTTGGTGAATGTATTGTAAATAACAAGTGAAAAAATTTTCAGCCTTATCAGTTGGACATTCCGGTTTTTATACTGCTTTTTTTTTTAATTCACTAACGCTCTAAAAATGAATATTTCAGCCGCAGTAAAGAATCAACGTTGGCGGATTTTGGTTCTTGACATCCTTTACGATCGGTTACGATGCCAAGTGTACGGAGACCTGTACGATTCCGTCAACTTAGTGAGTTTGATAGGGGCCGTATAGTGGGACTTCGGGAAGCTGGACTTTCTTTTCGGGCAATTGCAGTTAGAGTGCCAAGAAGTGTAGACACTGTGGTTAGGTGTTGTCAGGCATGGCTTCGAGAAGGCCGTACGCAAAGAGCAAGGGGCACTGGACGCCGCCGTAGAACAACAGACCGTGAAGATCGCCGCCTAAGTTTATTGGCCTTAAGGGACCGTTTCTCCACTACCAGGTCCATTGCAAATGAATGGTTTGCAGAAAACGGAAGACCTATTGGCATGCGAAGTGTTTACTGCCGAATGAGAAGTTTTGGCTTGTTTTCATACCGGCCACACTGGGTCCTCCCTTTAACTCGAGAACACCGACGTAATCGCCTTGAGTGGTGCAGACAACGGTCACTCTTGGATCAGGAATGGAACAGTATTGTCTTTAGTGACGAGTCTCGATTTTGTTTAGGCATGCACGATGGTCGTGCCAGGGTTAGAAGGCGACGTGGTGAAAGGAGGAATCCACAGTTTTTTGTTGAAAGACATGCTCATCACACTGTTGGAGTTATGGTTTGGGGTGCTATAGCTTATGGTTCCAGGTCACCTTTAATCTTCATCAGAGGTAACATGAACGCGCAGCGTTATATCCACGAGGTTCTAGAACCCCATCTTTTACCCTATCTTGACACCCTGGAAGATCCAACTTTCCAACAAGATAATGCCCGACCACAATAGACTTCTTTCAACATAATGATGTCACATTGTTACTATGGCCACCAAGATCTCCCGACTTATCCCCAATTGAGCACGTGTGGGATATGATGGGTAGGAGATTGCTCAATTTGCAACGTCCTCCTCAGACTCTAGAAGCACTAAGAGAGGAGTTGGTGGTTGCCTGGAATGAGATACCACAGGAGGACATTGACCACCTGATCAGGAGCATGCCTAGGCGCGTTGGAGAATGCGTAGCACATCAGGGTGCATCCACACATTATTAAAGGTCAAAGGGCTTTAAAGCAGTGCAATCATTTTGAAATTTTTATCATTTACTTATTATGCTTCATTAAGTACTTATGCAAAATTTTATTAAAATAAAACCATTTAAACTGGGTGTTCGGATTTATATGTCACTTAGTATAGTTTACGTACTGATAAGGACGTAGAAACTTCAGAGTCGATCTAGTTGACGCCTTTTTATGTTGAAGGAGCTGCGTAAAGCTGCCTCGGTACTCACTTTCCACGCCTCATATTAGATTTGAATTAGCTAAATGCTTCGAGGACAGACGATTGAATCCGGAAGGAAAACCTTGAGCGTAGCGCATTTTGTATCCATCAGCAGGAAACATAATCTGCAAGGCAAACCTTTCGAGTGCGTGCCCGGCTTGCCACATGGCGGTCGCGTGCCTGACAAGCGACACGTGGCACAGGCAGAGGTCTCATCTGTCTTTTCGGGGATGAACTATCAGGGTGTGCATACAGGGCGTTACGGAATGTTGCCGAAGAAAATTATTCAACGGTTAAAAATCTTTGGCACAAGTCAATTTTTTCGACTCATATAACTTCAACTTGACAACTTTTTCAATTTTGATTGTGATTTTAACGGTATTTACTTCATATGTCTACTTATACAATGTTACTGATTTATTCTTATAACCGTTTTTGCAACGAACGCGTAAAATATGTCGTGTCAAGAGAATTGACTTATGTCCTTTCGATCTTTTGAGACAGAAATATGAGTTATAAGTAAGGTGATGGAGAGATATATAAATCGGAAGCTTCAGGAGTACCTCGAACGTCACAGCGATCCACAGGGGACGCAATTGTGGAGTAGACTCATCCAGTCTTACGGTGAGGCTCATGTCGTTGTTCTTGATATCACGAAAGCGTTCGATCAGCTGCGGCTTGCTGCCCTCTTATGCAACCTTCCATCCTATGACCTCCCAGAGAAGCTCTGCAGATGGGTAGCCGACTTTCACCCTGACCGCAACAGCAATCCACAGTTTCTACCGAACTCTTGCTAATATGATTGAGCGAGTGCCCTGTTGGGATCTTCTCTGATCTCAATCAATCATGAAGCGTTGTTGCAGAAAATGCCAAAGTATGGCATGAATGGTCCACCATATCATTGGGTAAGGTCTTTTTTAGAGAATAGATCTTAATTTGCGCTTATTAAGTCCGACATAGCTCACATCACCATAGGCGTCCCTCAGGGCTCTATTCTAGGACCTGTGCTATTCAGTCTATACTTAAATGACCTTGAGTCCTGTTCTTCTGAGGCTAGATTCATTTTATATGCAGTGGTGATATGGAATAAGTGTCAAGCTAACTTCGAGAGACAGTTTCTACCGAACTCTTGCTAAAATGATTGAGGGGGCTAGTGCCCTGTTGGGATCTTTTCTGATCTCAATCAATCATGAAGTGTTGTTGCAGAAAATGCCAAAGTATGGCATGAATGGTCCACCATATCATTGGGTAAGGTCTTTTTCAGAGAATAGATGTTAATTTGCGCTTATTAAGTCCGACATAGCTCACATCACCATAGGCGTCCCTCAGGGCTCTATTCTAGGACCTTTGCTATTCATTCTATACTTAAATGACCTTGAGTACTGTTCTTCTGAGGGTAGATTCATTTTATATGCAGTGGTGATATGGACTAAGTGTCAAGCTACCTTAGAGAGAGGTTGTGGAGTTTTACTGCAAAATATTCACAAATGGTTTAGCAACAACCAGCGCTATCTAAATTCGGTAAAAACGTCAGTTGTCCAATTTCATAACATCCAGATATCCGATATCATCGCTCCTGTGTTGCAAGGGTATCGCCATTGTGGACAATCTACAGGAAGAAGATTTTCCTAGTTCTACTAACTTTGGGCAGTTTAAAAATCGCATTAGCAAAGTTTGAAAATGAACATGCTTAGAATATGATATTGGTCCGAAAACTCAATGATTCCATCGGTTCAATCTCCTTCGACCTTTACTGGTTTTCCAAAAATAACTAGTGTTTTCCCAAATCCAAATTTGAAAAGTCTCTCTTCAAGTTTTCTGTTACGTTCGTAAAACGTAGCGTCAAGCAGATTGACTCTTCTGTAACACGAAGAGATGAAGACACATTTTTTTTATACTTCAATCACCATGAACGCCTAAACACCCATTTGGTACCACGCCTACGTTGAAGAAATCACTTTTTTATGATAGCCCAAAGATCAAAAAGAGGCAAAGAAAATTTTCCAAGGTCAAAAATTGAGAATCTGTCAGCCCAAAATTTTTCTGAAAAAACCTGACTTCCTTCGCTCACCCTGTATAACTGAACGAATAAAAGAAATATACCGGTCAAACCCAGTACGTATTCTCAAAGAGTTGGTGAAGAACCTCCCAAAAACAGCAATTCGATATCTCTTTCCGTTCCAGGTTGAAAAGCAACTGTCCACCTGTTTAGTACTAACTTTATATTAAAAGATTCTAGACGAAAAATAAACCCTCAATATTGGTCATTATACCCGGCTCGTGACATATGAGCGTATCCCTGCATGTACTTGTAATGTATAACCATATGGTGAAGAGGCAGTATACGGCGAGTCTCGTCAGAAAGATGGTAAACGATACGGGAACACGATCAAAAAGTCAGATAGGTAAATGACCATCAAACAGCACTGTTGGTGAATCATGGTAGACGCCAGATGGTCCGAAAACGTAACACGGAAGGCATCCAAGTTCGGAAGGGTCGAAGAAGCTCTATATTGTTTCATTAGGAAGATTGCTGGTGCTAGAGTGACCCAAATAATAGGCAAGGCGTTTTAGGGCTGAAATTAATAATAATAATGTCTTTATTCAGAAAATGATCATAGTATGGCTACTCTGCCACTTGACTATACCACAATCAGACATCACAAAACATTAGCATAACAATATGAATCAGTAACTGTAAGCAGTGTATTAAAAAGGAGTAAATATATACTAAGTGACATATAAATCCGAACACTCAGTTTAAATGGTTTTATTTTAATAAAATTTTGTATAAGTACTTAATGAAGCATAATAAGTAAATGATAAAAATTTCAAAATGATTGCACTGCTCTAAAGCACTTTGACCTTTGAAATGTGTGGATGCACCCTGATGTGCTACGCATTCTCCAACGCGCCTAGGCATGCTTCTGATCAGGTGGTCAATGTCCTCCTGTGGTATCTCATTCCAGGCAACCACCAACTCCTCTCGAAGTGCTTCTAGAGTCTGAGGAGGACGTTGCAAATTGAGCAATCTCCTACCCATCATATCCGACACGTGCTCAATTGGGGATGAGTCGGGAGATCTTGGTGGCCATGGTAACAATGTGACATCATTATGTTGAAAGAAGTCTATTGTGACTCTTGCAACCTGTAGTCGGGCATTATCTTGTTGGAAAGTTGGATGTGCCAGGGTGTCAAGATAGGGTAAAAGATGGGGTTCTAGAACTTCGTGGATATAACGCTGCGCGTTCATGTTACCTCTGATGAAGATTAAATGTGACCTGGAACCATAAGCTATAGCACCCCAAACCATAACTCCAGTGTGATGAACATGTCCTTCAACAAAAAACTGTGGATTCCTCCTTTCACCACGTCGCCTTCTAACCCTGGCACGACCATCGTGCATGCCTAAACAAAATCGAGACTCGTCACTAAAGACAATACTGTTCCATTCCTGATCCCAGAGTGAGCGTTGTCTGCACCACTCAAGGTGATTACGTCGGTGTTCTCGAGTTAAAGGGAGGACCCAGTGTGGACGGTATGAAAACAAGCCAAAACTTCTCATTCGTCGGTAAACACTTCGCATGCCAATAGGTCTTCCGTGTTCTGCAAACCATTCATTTGCAATGGACCTGGTAGTGGAGAAACGGTCCCTTAAGGCCAATAATCTTAGGCGGCGATCTTCACGGTCTGTTGTTCTACGGCGGCGCCCAGTGCCCCTTGCTCTTTGCGTACGCCCTTCTCGAAACCATGCCTGACAACACCTAACCACAGTGTCTACACTTCTTTGCACTCTAACTGCAATTGCCCGAAAAGAAAGTCCAGCTTCCCGAAGTCCCACTATACGGCCCCTATCAAACTCACTAAGTTGACGAAATCGTACAGGTCTCCGTACTGTAGGCATCGTAACCGATCGTAAAGGATGTCAAGAACCAAAATCCGCCAACGTTGATTCTTTACTGCGGCTGAAATATTCATTTTTAGAGCGTTAGTGAATTTAAAAAAAGCAGTATAAAAACCGGAATGTCCAACTGATAAGGCTGAACATGATACAAAGAATAGCAACAAAAGAACGGACCTGTTGTAAACAAGCTATTATTCGGTAAACTGAATTTATCACAATATGTCGAGTCCAGAAAGCGCAACTATTCAAAATTTTCAATATTTTCAAAAGTTTCAGAATTTTCAAAATTTTCTAAATTTTCAAAATTTTCTAAATTTTCTAAATTTTCAACATTCTCAAAATTTTCAAACATCAAAATTTTCAAAATTTATAAAATATTCAAAATCTACCAGATTTTCAAAATTTCAATTATTTTTGAAACTTTCAAAATTTAAAAAATTTTGAAACTGAATTTATCACTCAATGTGCTGAGCCCAGAGTGTGCAGCTGGACGACTTGAAGCTCTGCAAACTTAAGCTCTTCGAGTTAGCTGGCAAAGAATAATAGATTGTATAACTTGACCGCATTATAAGTAAAAGACATTTCAAAAACTGACGTACGATGTACATTAATGACGTACGATGTACAGCAATGGAAGTCATTGTGCCGCAGATTTAGAGTAATTTGGTTTTCTCGAGGAATCAACCTATCGAGTAAAAGGAGGGGTTTCCCAGTTTTAAAAATTCTATGCTGATGAGTTGGTAAAAAGCGCTAAACACCTATCGATCTTTGACTATCTGCGATCGGATAGACGAAGTCAGTACTATTAAAAAGACATGACCCTGGACAATATCATTTCGCCCTCCCAGAAAGTCAAAGAGATATGAAACAGCAAAAAGCTCGAGAGTCAACTGTAGCACATCGGCTTTTGTGCGCATTGTTTGTGTAACCCATTCTAAGGGCGGAGGGTGAAGGAACCCCCGCTAAGTTCAGCTGTTTCTACTCGAACATATTAGACTGATAATTGGATATGATAGGGCCAATTATTCACTGTTTATCCAATGGTTAGGAGGCTTCGGGTTTTAAAAGTTTTCAAGTAATATGCGGGTAATTTTTCGATGGGATTTTGAGAGTTTAGAGTTTGGATTGTGAATACTACATAGTCATATTGTTCATCTATTGAACAACCCTCTGGGATTGTTACTATTGTATTGGGTGACGGCGATATTTCTGGATGGACAAACCGTAAGCCTCGCATTCATGGGAAAAATTTCCACCTCGATCTTACTTTCTACGTCAAAATTGGCGAAACGTTTCGAAAATGAGATTAAGTCCAGGACTTGACCGGTTTATGCAAAGTGTAAAAGCGGTTCCAAAGGCTAGAAAGGTTCCGTAATTTAAATGTTACAGAGCTTTATGCACTTGAAGATTCAGAATCTAAAACTGTGCAAAAATATAGACTCCTCAAATTTTTTTTTGTGATTTTTGCCAATTTGAATTTTGATGAAAAATGGTCGTATGTAGACTTTAAAAAGACCATTTGGAAGACTTAAGATTCTAGTTTTCTGAATTTTAGCGAAAAAACTTAAAGGGCAAAGAATCTCACGCAATTTTAACAGCGTAAGACAAATTTTTCGCAAAATTTTCGTCTTCTTTTTGGTCCACGGGCTTTAAAACATTTTTTTCTGCTTAGTCATCATATGGATCAGACAGAAACTGTCAGCTTCAACATCCTGTTTTTAGAATCTCGATACGATCTTTTGGCGCGAAGATGTTTGACTTTGCATGAAAAATATGTATTTTGAAAATCTTGAAAATCGTCAAAATTTTTTAAATCTTCAAAATTTTCAAAAAGATTTTAAAATTTTTCGTAATTTCTAGAAAAAAAAGATATCAAAATTATCGAAACTACCGAAATTTTCAAACTTTTCAACATTTTTAAAATTTTCAAAATTTTCAAAATTTCCAATATTTTTAAAATTTTTTTAAATTCTCAAAATTCTCAAAATTTCCAAAATTTTCTTTAACTCTTCTAAATTTTCAGTATTTTCAATTTTTTCATGATTTTGAAGAATATCAAAATTTTCAAAATTTTCGAACTTTCAAAAATTTACAATATATCCAAAATTTTTTACTTTTAATAATTTTCAAAATTTTCAATATCTGCAAATTCTACAAATTTTCTTCCAATATTTACAAAATTTTCAAGATTTTCGTAATTTTCAAAATTTACAACTTTCAAAATTTTCGAGATTTTTGAAATTTTCAAAATTTTCCAAATTTTCTAGATATCAAAATTGTAAACATTTTCATAATTTCTATGATTTCTGAAATTTACAAAATTTTGCCCGAAAATCTAACGGCAACTTATATTTCGTGATCGCGCGGAGAATGTAAGGGTTCCAAAAACTGAAATAAATCTACAAGCTGCTTTACGACATAAATATTTCCTTCCTCTCAACTTGTTGTTTACTATACTACAACTATTTAAAACTGTAATGACTCATACGCGTGATCAACACGTGATCAGAGCTCGATCCCAGCTTCCTTCCAGTACAGCCGTATAGCGTACGACATATGTCGTTTCTGTGGCTTTGCGGTGGTCAACAGCACAGACAGAGATGGAAATAATGCCTGATTGTTCTCCGCCGGTAGAACCAATGAAATCAAAGACGCGCCTCGAAAAGGCAGACTCATAGGCGTCGGCAACGCATTGGAACGTGTTTCGTTGAGCGATCGCATATTGTGTGTTTTTATAAGAATTGTTGTGTGATTGTTATTGTTGTGGTTTCTGTGGTTACTGTTTTGGTTATACTTAACCATGGAGAGTACAAATGGCACGAGTGGAAGCACTGAAAGCCAGGGAACAAGTAGACGGCTTCGTAAAGCACTGAAGAGGGACGCGAAAGAAATCATGCTCAACGTGTTCAATTATCTGAACAGAACTATGTCGCAGGGAGATGCATTCGCGCGTTGTGAAAGTATGACAGGCGTTCCAGAGTGGACCATTCGCAGGGTGGTGCATGAAAAGAAGAAAACTGGAGCTACTACTGATCCAAAGTTTAATTTGAAGGGACGAAAGGCCGTTAAATTGGATGACGATAGCAAAATGGCGTTAAGGCGTACCGTACATTCATTCTTCTTTAGGAATGAGATACCAACCCTCAAGGCTGTACATACAGCGATCAAGGAAAATGAAATTATACCCCAAATGAGCGTCGAGGTAATGAGGAAATCCCTGCACGAAATTAATTTTCGTTACGAAACGCGTAATCGGAAGTCAGTATTGATAGAGAGACCTGAAAATACCTACGCGAAATGATTGAATATAGGCGACAAAGCAGAAAAATCTATTATTTGGACGAGACATGGGTAAATGCAGGTCACACAGTTAAAAAAACCTGGATAGACAAAAACGTAGTGAGTAACCGACAAGCAAGCATTGAAGGTTTGTCAACAGGTCTTCGTGGACCGTCAGGGAAAGGTCAAAGATTGATCGTAACTCATATTGGTAGCGATAGTGGCTTTTTAGAAGAGTGTGACTTGATTTTCGTCTCTAAGAAAGGAGGTGATTACCATGACGAAATGAATGCCAGCTCCTTCGAGAGCTGGTTTCAAGGGGTGCTTCAGCGAGTTGAGCCCAACTCTGTGATCGTCATGGATAATGCTTCCTACCATAGTCGTCGAGCCGAACGTGTACCGACTATGGGATCTCGAAAAAGTGACATGCAGCAATGGTTGCGCGAAAACGGAATCCCGTTTGACGATTCATGTGTGAAAGCGGAATTGTATGAAAAAATTGAACAGCACAAACCTGCGAACATTAGTTACGTGACTGATGAGATGGCCCGTCAATGTGGTGTCACTGTGCTGCAGTTACCGCCCTACCACTGTGAACTGAACCCAATAGAGCTCATCTGGGCTCAAGTGAAGGTTTTACTTGAGACTTCCATACAGCTAGTAACGCCCGAAGCTTGGCAGGATGCTATCCGTTATGTTGTGAAGGAAGAAACAAAAATGTGGCAGCTTCACCACCACATCGACACCATCATAGAGCCAGTTATAGTCAATTTCAACGAGGAAAGCGATAGCGACAGTTTATTACTGTCAGATGTAAGTGGAAGCGACGATGTATAAAGGTAATTCCCAAATTTTTGACTTACAATATGTTTCAAACCACTCTTTATTAAGCATGTGACAAATCTAGTTCACCCATGTTAAACATTCATACCCCGCCTATGAACAGCCGACTACTGGTAGTTAAGTGATGTTCATGTGAACATCGATGAGTCATTACAGTTTTAGATAGTTATAGTATAAACACTATAAGTATAATAAGGGACACCGGAAATGCTGCGGTGAGCAGACAAATGACCTTGCAGTACCTTGCATGAGAATTTCAACAGAATAAAGTTAACCATAAACGAATTAAGGTGTTTCACGATGGGAGTAAAAGCTAAGATTGCAAGATAAGCCAGCACAACAGTGAAACCCGTCCCTGCCTCTGTTCGGACTCGAGCGTTTAGGCGTACGGGTGCGCCGCGGTAGACCCGCCCCCGCCCCGATTCAATCAGCCAGAGTGCAGCCACCGCCGCCGCCGTACTGGGGGCGGGAAGCGGCACACAGGCAGAAACACACGCATCATCGACCGCCTCATTTGCCTCCTGCCTCCGTGGATGCGTCCGGACTCAGCTGTTGAGCGATGAAACGCCAGGACGTATCGATACGCCGAGGAGGCAATGACGGATGAAGGAAATATTAGCGGCAAGGGAGGACAGGCAGACAGGAGTGGATCGAAGAATGAAGACCCGCGCTTATAGAGTATACTTTATCTGAAGTCACTTGAAACACTGTGAAATACCGGGTGCGTTTTATATATCTATATTTAACACGCTCTGTTGCTGCAAAAATCGCCAAATTTCGCAGCAAATATCCCCCGTATAAGATCAAAGGCAGTTTCACCGGTCCACGTGGAGTAAAGCACGCCTATGCGTGGACATAGCCAATGAGAAAGCGTGTATTTCAGAGCTCCGAACAAGTGCAGGTGGCTACTGAAAATTGAAACAGTTTAGCCAGTGCCGTGTAGCGGTGAATAAACGTGTTTTCTTTAGTCTGTCCGTGTTTTTTCATAGATTTTATTAGTTTGAGTGTTTTTGACTTTTGAATACTCAGTTTACTTGTTGATTTAATTTTTGTGTTGATTGTTCTTGTGTGTCCTAAATATGGCTCTTTGGAGACCTTGGGAAAATGCTCCAAGCCACGAGGAGATGGTTGATGAACCTGTGCAGGCAGAATTCTTTCATAAAGATTTAGAGGGACAGACCCAAAAAGTAATCCTAAATATGTATGATTGTCTGAAAAACGAAAATCCAGATTCCTCGCAAAATCAAATTTTAAACAGAATTTGTATCCTGACAAAAATCAGTCGGTCTACCATTTATCGGGTTATAAAAAGGGGAGATGTAGTCAACCATTCCTTCCACAGAAAGCGCATAGGGCAAAAATTAAAAAGAATAGACGTGGGTTTTCAGGAAGATATTCGTCGTATAATATACGGATTTTATAAGGAAAATTTGGTGCCCACGTTGGAAATGATACGGGATAAATTAAAAGATTATCCTGAAGATTTTTATAATTACAAATGCTTAGACTCACTGCACTGTATTGTAAAACTGTGTGGTTTTCAATACAAAAAATTAGATAAAAGAATGGTGATTATGGAGTCGTCTCGAATCGTTGAATTGCGCCAAGAATTTTTGCACAAAGTTAAAATCTATAGAGAGCGGAAAAGAAATCTGATTTACCTGGATGAAACGTGGTATGATACCCATGATGTTGTGCAGTACGGCTGGGTTGACGACAGCAACAAGTGCATTTTAAATGCACCATGCAACCGTGGAAAACGAATCATTATTCTCCATGCTGGCAGTGAAAATGGATTTATACCTAATGCCTTGCTGTTATCTGCCAAAAATATCAAAGAATCATGTGCCGACTATCATGAGGACATGACCTCCGACTTATTTGAAAAGTGGATAGAGCAGCAGTTAATACCAAACATTTCCCCAAATTCAGTGATTATTATGGACAATGCGCCATACCATTCCTGACAGAAAAACAAATTCCGAATACAGGCACAAAAAACAAGACATTGATTTTATGAAGGATAAGGGAATGGAAATACCACAAAAATCAACCAAAGCCATATTATTGGATCTTATTAAAAGACAAAAATTTGAAAAAGAGTATGTTGTTGACAATCTGATTCAGCAAAATGGCCATGAAGTATTACGTCTACCTCCCTATTACTGCATTTTTAACCCGATTGAGTTGGTCTGGGCTGCTTTAAAAAAAAAGTAAGAAAACATAATCAGACCCCTCAATTAAGTGAATCGCTATTGGCCACAATAAGAGATGCAGTATCTCATATTGCTGCCACAGACCTATGGAAGCAGTGTGCTAGGCATATTATTGAAAAAGAAAATGAATATTGTGTTTTGCCTCCTGTAAATCCCGTTGTAATTCCTCTACAAGATGACTCTAGCGACAGCTCCGAAGGCGAGGATGATATATAAATACCTATAATGTAAGTCTTTATATACCTTTTTATATACCTACCTGCTATGTAAATATTTGCCTATGTCAAACGTTGGAATTCTGTAATTTTTCCATTTCTTAATTTTCAGTCAACATAAATTAAACTCCCAATATAAGTATTTTTTATCCCAAATCAAAAAAATAAGAAGATAGTAAAATCCATTTATTGTGATATAAAAACATTATTATTATCGTTCTAAATAAATGACCGCACGCCTATGATACGTCATGAAATTACAAAGGACGCGCCGTCCAAAGGTTTTTATGCTATTTCAAGTGACTTCAGATAAAGTATACCTCGGATTCAGTGGGCACGCCATAAGTTCCATACTGGGTCTCCTGACACGATACTGTCGTCTAAATCGACATATACAGGGTCCGTCAGAAAGGACGCATGTTTTTTTAAATGAGAAGTGCAGTCAAAATAAGTACGGGAAAAACATTTTATTATATCAAAATACTCAGAAATGCATGTCATTTTTTGGGTAAAACAAAATTTACGTTCTAAAAACTATGTCGGCCGTATGGCGTCCTTGAGCCGAAATGCAGGAATAAAGTCTCTTCCGAAATGAGCCCATTGCATCGGCCAGCATCCGTGCAGGAGTTTGGGTTACTTCTCTTATTTCCTCGTTCAAATCGACGCGGGTCCGAGGCTTGCTTTGGTAGACTTTTGATTTCAGGTGGCCCCATAAAAAAAATCACACGTTGACAGCCCGGGGAGCGACCGGACCATGGAATATCGCCATGACGTGAAATGAGACGTCCTGGGAATTTTTGCCGAAGAAGTTCCATCGAAATGCGAGCTGTGTCTTGTTGCAACCACACTGTTCTGAGATTCACAGTAGTTGTTTCTCCGTCATCCTCAAAAAAATGGAGGCCAATAATCATCGTTGGGCCTACTGCTCACCAAACTGCAACTTTTTAACACGTTGTGCATAATCCCCTGGTAACAGTTGTTGACAAACTTGGATTTTGTAAGGATGAAACACTAAATCCTTCTTCAAGATGCGACGTACAGAGGACGCGTGGATCCCTAAGGAACTGGCTCGCAAGCGGACGGAACGATTCGGGCTTTGCAGCGTGTCAACTCTCACTCTGTCTAGGTTTTCGGGGGCTCTAGCAGTATGGTTTCGCCCTGGCGAACATTACCTATCGTGTTGAATGCTTCCTCTCATCTCAAAATGGTGTTACGGTCTGGTACTGACTCGCCATTTTGAAAGTACCGATGTACAGTGAACACACGATGCTCAATATTCCAAACTGACACGGGACCAGCCCAGTCGATGTAGTACCCGTTCGAAAAACGCATTTTTTCTGACGGACCCTGTTTATGAGGCTCTTGGGTCTGGTGGAAGAGGCCACATACCGTTTCTGCAGAAAGCATGAGGATACACCAGTGTATCTCCTGTGTTACTGCGAAGGCTTGATAACGGTATGGTTTCAGATAATAGTGTAGTCACAAATCCAACAGCGGAAAGCTACATGTAAACGCCCTGTGTCAAGGCTGTGGATCAAGCCGTTTTCCCTTAAATAATAGCCAGTGATGTGTTCCTGGTTCCTGTCTGCTTTCTCATTGAAACAAATCTCATTCAACAGTTTTACAGAACTTGGAGTTTTTGTTTCATTTCATCGGTCAGTTTTGTATTTGTATAACTATTTACTTTTGTATCCTTCCACAATGAGGAGCTTTTTGAGTTGCTGCATACGAAGTTGAAAAACAAGAGGTCAACTGGACCTGATGAAATTCCAAACATTCTAGTACAAAGACCATTAATATATATACAGGGTGACTTCGAAGTTGAGTCATTTATTTTAACAGTGAGTAGATCTGATCAAAAGAAATGTTTTTTCCTTTACCATTTTTCTGGTAAAATTAAAGTAACAAAGTTATAGCCCTTTGGAAGTTTGAGTACCGCCTTGTCTCAATAATAATATTATGTGCTCGTGTTTGGCAACAACGGATATAATCCGCCTTATCGGTTCATCGCATCGGAAACAAAAAAGCGAAAGAATTTGGAACGATGTTTTTACAATTATTTTATTCTGTTGTATACAGTCAGTGTCAGTCGGTAACGCGTGAGTGAATAGTGGCGTTTGTTGCGTGGCTCAAACGAAATGAAAAATGGCACATGTTTACGAAAATGCTGAATGTAGTACAAAGGGCTCGTGAATCAGGTGACTTAAGACCTCACGGGGGAGGTAGGTAAAAGTAGATACACATGTCCACACATCCGGATACGGGTGTAACCTGACGAAACGAAGATGGAAATGGAAAAAATCGAGTCAACCTACACATTGTAGTATAAAATGGCTAGAAGACCTCGAATTTTCAAGGAGACATCTAACCACAACCACGCGGCCGGTTATAGCCACTTGCTGTGGTACTTCAAGCCCAAAAGATCTTCAAAGAGAAAATGATCATGCGGAGAAAGGTATGTAACAAAAAGTAGGAAAATAATGGACAAAATCCGCAAAAAGGATGAAAGTGTGTCGATTTTTTCCCTCTCCATCTTCGTTTCCTCAGGTTACATCCGTATTCGGATGTGTGGACATGTGTATCTACCTTTGTAGTTGCATATGAGCATTCATTTCGGGCCTGATGAAGCCAACCAGCAGAAATACGTATCGCTCGGGTTACCTATCCTATTTTCTGCTCGAATTCACTTTCGTCCTTTTTGCTGATTTTGCCCATTGTTTTCCTACTTTTTGTTATATACCTTTCTCTGCATGATCATTTTCTATATATATATATATATACAGGGTGACTTCGAAGTTGAGTCATTTATTTTAACAGTGAGTAGATCTGATCAAAAGAAATGTTTTTTTCCTTTACCATTTTTCTGGTAAAATTAAAGTAACAAAGTTATAGCCCCTTGGAAGTTTGAGTACCGCCCTGTCTCAATAATAATATTATGTGCTCGTGTTTGGCAACAACGGATATAATCCGCCTTATCGGTTCATCGCATCGGAAACAAAAAAGCGAAAGAATTTGAAACGCTGATCACGATGTTTTTATTGAGTCTGTGTCAGTCGGTAACGCGTGAGTGAATAGTGGTGTTTGCTGCGTGGCTCAAACGAAATAAAAAATGGCACATATTTATGCGGATCGGTTTCCCAATCGAGTGCAACCAACCCCTCGTGCCTTTGTTAATGTAGTACAACGGGCTCGTGATTCAGGTGACTTAAGACCTCACAGGGGACTGCATGCCGGTGCTTCAAGACCTCACGATCAAATACAGGTCCGCACTGAAATACTTGTCGGGAGGATACTTTATAAAACAAGGTAAAATTTTTTTTTTAATTTTTTTTTATTTTTACACACATATTTTGGTTTATCTTCCTTCTACAATCATTATCTGAAAATTAATGACTCAACTTCAAAGTCACCCTGTATATATATATGTAACCAAACCACTTGTTTTCTTAATAAATATATCCTTTTGCAGTGGTAAGTTTGAATAATGTTTTTCAGAGAGATTACATCCACACATTGTCAAGAATAACACAATAAATTTTGACAATTTTAAATCTCGAAAATTTCGAAAATTTTAAGAAACTTGAAAATTTTGTAAATTGTAAATTTAAAAAATTTCGAAAATTTTGACAATTTTGAAAATTTCGATAATTCTGAAATTTTGCAAATATTGAAAACATCTTGGTACCAACGTTTATTGGAATTTTTTTAATTATTTTTGGATGTGGTTTCCGCACTAGAAATATTGGGACTTCTTTCTGAAACACCCTGTATTTTATGTCTATCTGCCTTCCAATTAGAGGACTAAGCTTTCTCTGTAGATAACTTCTATTGCCTTTATTTACAGTATTTTTGTCAAAAGTAAACATAAAACTAGTATAACAACACGTCTCCGAAAAAATCGTTAAAAATACATTTTTTATGCACACCTTTCAGAAAGGTTTTCTTTATCATAATCGTCCCTAAATCCCTAAATATATTGACAAAACGAGCCCATTGTTAGAAGCCACCATAACAAGGACAAAACGCACCTTACACAGGATGTTTGCATCACTGTGCCATTGTCTATGCCGTCGATTCAGCTCTTTAGTTCTTTGAAGGACGATCGATGAATGCACTGATAGAAGCTGTTTTATATTATGCCGTTATACAGGGTGGCGCATCGAAAACGAAACAGACGCATTTACTGGCAGCTCACACCCGTCGATTTTGTTTTCGAGGGGGACACAAGTTTGGCAAAAAATCCCCCTAAGCGGGGGTGACACCACCCCCAAAATCTCAAATGGAAAGGGGGGTCGAGTGATACCTTATTTTAAAGGTCTTTCAATTCCCTTTATAATGATTTAAAATTAATGTACTTCAGTTCAGTAGTTTTGAAGATTTATTGGAAAATGGAACACCCTGTATATTTTTCCACTATCGGATCCTCAGTTTCATGAGCTTTTTTGACTATAAAGTTGTTACTGGTGTATTCAAACGTTTGCGGTGTTATAGTTGGAGAGGAAGAGGGTATCATAATTGTTGGGTGAATACACTGTTGTAGCGTTTTCCCAAAACTACGCTGCTGTCGGTTTGTTCCTTGTTGTGTAACGGGGTCCAATTAATATTATATTAATATTATATTGCTTCGTTCCTTATGAGATTTTCAATGTTGCGTTTTTTTTGGCGACTGACCCAGTTTCCCGAAATTTAGCTATAAGTACTAGAACATATTTTCGATGCACGTTACTGTTTTCATGTCGCTCATTAAATATTTCTGCTGTTCTATTAGCGCACTGATTGTTTCCGAAAAATATTTCAATAATTTCAACTCTTTCTGCTGTGGAATATACCACGGATAATTTATGTAAGTAAGTTATTTTAGCAACAAAGTTTGGTCAAATAAATCGCAAACTATGTACTAAATTCCTATTTAAAATAAGTACGAGATATTTCCTTACCTTTCTTCAAGAAATAACTTTTTTCCCACAAAAAAAAAACGCTCCAATAGCTATTTTCAACAACAAAATGATAAACAAACCATGGCCGTTAAGTAAATTCTTTCAGTCAAATTTCTTCTGAAAGTAGTACAAACTAATCTGATGTACCTATTAAAGTCTACTTTAAGCTTTAAATCAATAAATCTTCAAAACTACTGAACCGAAGTACATTAATTTTATATCTTTATGAGGGGAATTGAAAGACCTTTAAAATAAGGTATCACTCGATCCCCCTTTTCATTTAAGATTTTAGGGTTGGTGTTACCCCCGCCCAGGGGGCTGCACCTGTTAACGTGATTTTTTGCCAAACTTGTGTCCCCCTCGAAAACAAAATCGACGGGTCTGAGCGATTTTCCAAAAAAAAACTTAGCTGCCAGTAAATGCGTCTGTTTCGTTTTCGATGCGCCACACTGTATAGTACATTACAGGTGGTATATATTTATTGCCAATGCGGTAGTACTGTTTCGAGTAAATACAAAATCGGACTGAAGTTCGTTCCCAATCAAATTATAAAATATTACGAGGTTTCAATATTCAAACGGTTACTAAGATTTCGTAAAAACATTGAAAAATGTACAACCATATGAACGTACCGACAACGTTATCTCAGCGTACTTGAAGATTGGGGATGTCGGATCACAGAAACATCGCAGATTATCAACATGAGATTCCAACTATACAGGGTGTCCCAACCGTGTGAGGACGGAGTATCACTCCTGAATAAAAACTATCCAAGGAACACTATTTATGGATTATTGTATACGGTATGTGAAGGCGCATTTATAAAATATTCACAATTATACAGGGTATCCCAGTTTTAAAACATACGTCAAAGTTGATTTTTTCCAATGGAATGCCTCACATCTTTAAAAAAAACATCATAATTTGACAGTCTGCCTACCAGCTATCTTGATAACTGGAGTATCGAGTTTTATGTCAAAAAATATACTCAATCTTTCCCTAATATGTTCATTCTTTGAATGATCAATAGTTAAAAACCCAAAACAAACTTATTGCAAAGAAATGAAATGGAACACCCTGTAACTATCGGATCCTCAGTTTCATGAGCTTTTTTGACTACAAAGTTGATACTGGTGTATTCAAACGTTTGCGGTGTTACAGTTCGAGAGGAAGAGGGTATCATATACTAAGTGACATATAAATCCGAACACCCAGTTTAAATGGTTATATTTTAATAAAATTTTGTATAAGTACTTAATGAACAATAATAAGTAAATGATAAAAATTTCAAAATGATTGCACTGCTTTAAAGCCCTTTGACCTTTAATAATGTGTGGATGCACCCTGATGTGCTACGCATTCTCCAACGCGCCTAGGCATGCTTCTCTGATCAGGTGGTCAATGTCCTCCTGTGGTATCTCATTCCAGGCAACCACCAACTCCTCTCGAAGTGCTTCTAGAGTCTGAGGAGGACGTTGCAAATTGAGCAATCTCCTACCCATCATATCCCACACGTGTTCAATTGGGGATAAGTCGGGAGATCTTGGTGGCCATGGTAACAATGTGACATCATTATGTTGAAAGAAGTCTATTGTGACTCTTGCAACATGTGGTCGGGCATTATCTTGTTGGAAAGTTGGATCTGCCAGGGTGTCAAGATAGGGTAAAAGATGGGGTTCTAGAACTTCGTGGATATAACGATGCGCGTTCATGTTACCTCTGATGAAGATTAAAGGTGACCTGGAACCATAAGCTATAGCGCCCCAAACCATAACTCCAACAGTGTGATGAACATGTCTTTCAACAAAAAACCGTGGATTCCTCCTTTCACCACGTCGCCTTCTAACCCTGGCACGACCATCGTGCATGCCTAAACAAAATCGAGACTCGTCACTAAAGACAATACTGTTCCATTCCTGATCCCAGAGTGACCGTTGTCTGCACCACTCAAGGCGATTACGTCGGTGTTCTCGAGTTAAAGGGAGGACCCAGTGTGGCCGGTATGAAAACAAGCCAAAACTTCTCATTCGTCGGTAAACACTTCGCATGCCAATAGGTCTTCCGTGTTCTGCAAACCATTTATTTGCAATGGACCTGGTAGTGGAGAAACGGTCCCTTAAGGCCAATAATCTTATGCGGCGATCTTCACGGTCTGTTGTTCTACGGCGGCGTCCAGTGCCCCTTGCTCTTTGCGTACGGCCTTCTCGAAGCCATGCCTGACAACACCTAACCACAGTGTCTACACTTCTTTGCACTCTAACTGCAATTGCCCGAAAAGAAAGTCCAGCTTCCCGAAGTCCCACTATACGGCCCCTATCAAACTCACTAAGTTGACGAAATCGTACAGGTCTCCGTACTCTAGGCATCGTAACCGATCGTAAAGGATGTCAAGAACCAAAATCCGCCAACGTTGATTCTTTACTGCGGCTGAAATATTCATTTTTAGAGCGTTAGTGAATTAGAAAAAGCAGTATAAAAACCGGAATGTCCAACTGATAAGGCTGAAATTTTTTTTCACCAACTTTTATTAAAATAAAACCATTTAAACTGGGTGTTAGGATTTATATGTCACTTAGTATATTTTGTTGGGTGAATACACTGTTGTAGCCTTTCCCAAAGACTACGCTGCTGTCGGTTAGTTCCTTGTTGTGTAACGGGGTCCAATTATCGCCGATACTCTCTATTAGACATCCCCGACCTCCTTATTACAAACTGCATGCATGTACGCATGTTTTGATTACAACCAGTTATCAATAATTCCATCCTCGAAACGGAGAGGTGGCCGTATCGCCGCACCATCCCCCGAGACTTCCGGCAAATACTGCTCCGTCAACATACAAATTATACCGTGAAGCATGGGCACAAAAGCCAGCAACCCCTTGTATAAACCGGCGGCAGGTCCCCCTGTGGTTTGATTTCATACACAGCCCTATATGTTTGCTTTAATTTCAATTTTATTTGCGTTCCTCGTTAGCGGGAGTTGATGCTTTGAGTTGTGGTCGCTGCTTGTAGCCCTGTTTATGAACTTTGGGTAGTAAATAGTAATTCTTTTTACGATTGCATATTGCGTTGGCTATTGAGAAATACCGTTTTTTGTCCTCAGGTAAGTAATGATAACAAAAACCACCTGGATGAGATTAATTACAATCTATCTAACGTCATTCACATGACAAATGAAATTTTTCAAGTAAAGTAAGAAATAACTAATATTCTAATAACCAGGAAGGCATTAGGAAACGGCTAGTTTTTAAACCGATCTGTACCCTTTTGAAAAAGTTCAATTCAATCGAGCCTTTTGTAGCAAATACATAAGTGAATTACATTTACAATAACGAGTTCTGGACAGTATTCATTCATGCTTAACCATGTCATATATATACTAAGTGACATATAAATCCGAACACCCAGTTTAAATGGTTTTATTTTAATAAAATTTTGTATAAGTACTTAACGAAGCATAATAAGTAAATGATAAAAATTTCAAAATGATTGCACTGCTTTAAAGCCCTTTGACCTTTAATAATGTGTGGATGCACCCTGATGTGCTACGCATTCTCCAACGCGCTTAGGCATGCTTCTGATCAGGTGGTCAATGTCCTCCTGTGGTATCTCATTCCAGGCAGCCACCAACTCCTCTCGAAGTGCTTCTATAGTCTGAGGAGGACGTTGCAAATTGAGCAATCTTCTACCCATCATATCCCACACGTGCTCAATTGGGGATAAGTCGGGAGATCTTGGTGGCCATGGTAACAATGTGACATCATTATGTTGAAAGAAGTCTATTGTGACTCTTGCAACATGTGGTCGGGCATTATCTTGTTGGAAAGTTGGATCTGCCATGGTGTCAAGATAGGGTAAAAGATGGGGTTCTAGAACTTCGTGGATATAACGTTGTGTGTTCATGTTACCTCTGATGAAGATTAAAGGTGACCTGGAACCATAAGCTATAGCACCCCAAACCATAACTCCAACAGTGTGATGAACATGTCTTTCAACAAAAATCTGTGGATTCCTGCTTTCACCATGTTGCCTTCTAACCCTGGCACGACCATCGTGCATGCCTAAACAAAATCGAGACTCGTCACTAAAGACAATACTGTTCCATTCCTGATCCCAGAGTGACCGTTGTCTGCACCACTCAAGGCGATTACGTCGGTGTTCTCGAGTTAAAGGGAGGACCCAGTGTGGCCGGTATGAAAACAAGCCAAAACTTCTCATTCGTCGGTAAACATTTCGCATGCCAATAGGTCTTCCGTGTTCTGCAAACCATTCATTTGCAATGGACCTGGTAGTGGAGAAACGGTCCCTTAAGGCCAATAATCTTAGGCGGCGATCTTCACGGTCTGTTGTTCTACGGCGGCGTCCAGTGCCCCTTGCTCTTTGCGTACGGCCTTCTCGAAGCCATGCCCGACAACACCTAACAACAGTGTCTACACTTCTTTGCACTCTAACTGCAATTGCCCGAAAAGAAAGTCCAGCTTCCCGAAGTCCCACTATACGGCCCCTATCAAATCGTACAGGTCTCCGTACTCTAGGCATCGTAACGGATCGTAAAGGATGTCAAGAACCAAAATCCGCCAACGTTGATTCTTTACTGCGGCTGAAATGTTCATTTCCAACTGATGAGGCTGAAAATTTTTTCACTTGTTATTTACAGTAAGATAATTACATTCACCAACTTTTATTAAAATAAAACCATTTAAACTGGGTGTTCGGATTTATATGTCACTTAGTATATAACTTGCCACTACCTTAACTAGCCTACATTTCAAAATTTCTACCCCACGAACATTTTTGTATGTATCAGTTTCGTCATATGGAACAGAATTTTATTAGTCTCCCTGATCAGTTGAACAGAAATAGACCACATTAACACATATTGACAAAATAAAACAAATAACATGGACAAACATGACATTGACAAGTACTGTAAAATTAAATCCGATACAACTAACGTACGACTGATAAGGCTAATACATTCATAAATTTTATCATTTAAGTACACTCCTGGGCTATAGTTTACCTTCGCTATTAGCATTTTTTAAGGGTTTATTAAAAAGCATACTCGTTCAGTTCTTTTCCACTGTTCGGAAGCTTATTATATAATTTGATAGCCATGTGCCTGGGATCTGCTGGTATTTGCATTAAATGACTTTCAGTATCCAAAAAATAGTTTTCCTCCGTAAGCCACATATTTATTTATTCATATGACCTAGTCGCTCATAGTCATATAAGAAAACCATCTTTAACATTTAACAGACAACATAACAATGACACTTGACAACCAAAAAGCAGTAGCTCTCATACTTCTTGACTTTGCTAAAACATTTGCATTAATCATTCATTTCCTGTTTCCAAATTCAGTTGTTATGGATTTTCTGAGAAACCTCTTTCGTTTATTCAAACTTACCTTGAAAATCGGTTTCAAAAAGTTCCTTTAAATCAACAGTACTCCATCGCACAAACAATTTGTTCTGGTGTGCCTCAGGGATCTGTGTTAGGACCCCTGCTATTTTCATTATATATCTCAGATTTAGAGGCAGAGGTACAATTTTTTGCCAACGAATTTCTATTCACTTAGGAGTAATGACTTGGAATCAGCTAACAATAAAATTCATCAAGATTTTGCCCGAATTTAAAAGTTTAGTAGTATATTTTCCATGAATCGGCAAGAAAGCAATTGTGTGAATCTTTCTTGTTTAGAAAAATATAGCGTTTTACTATTCCTATTTAAATATTAGAACAACAAATCGTATTGAAAGTATTAGGAATACAGTTTAAATGGTTTTATTTTAATAAAAGTTGGTGAATGTATTTATCTTACTGTAAATAACAAGTGAAAAAATTTTCAGCCTTATCAGTTGGACATTCCGGTTTTTATACTGCTTTTTTTTAATTCACTAACGCTCTAAAAATGAATATTTCAGCCGCAGTAAAGAATCAACGTTGGCAGATTTTGGTTCTTGACATCGTTTATGATCGGTTACGATGCCTAGAGTACGGAGACCTGTACGATTTCGTCAACTTAGTGAGTTTGATAGGGGCCGTATAGTGGGACTTCGGGAAGCTGGACTTTCTTTTCGGACAATTGCAGTTAGAGTGCAAAGAAGTGTAGACACTGTGGTTAGGTGTTGTCAGGCATGGCTTTGAGAAGGCCGTACGCAAAGAGCAAGGGGCACTGGACGCCGCCGTAGAACAACAGACCGTGAAGATCGCCGCCTAAGATTATTGACCTTAAGGGACCGTTTCTCCACTACCAGGTCCATTGCAAATGAATGGTTTGCAGAACACGGAAGACCTGTTGGCATGCGAAGTGTTTACCGACGAATGAGAAGTTTTGGCTTGTTTTCATACCGGCCACACTGGGTCCTCCCTTTAACTCGAGAACACCGACGTAATCGCCTTGAGTGGTGCAGACAACGGTCACTCTGGGATCAGGAATGGAACAGTATTGTCTTTAGTGACGAGTCTCGATTTTGTGTAGGCATGCACGATGGTCGTGCCAGGGTTAGAAGGCGACGTGGTGAAAGGAGGAATCCACAGTTTTTTGTTGAAAGACATGTTCATCACACTGTTGGAGTTATGGTTTGGGGTGCTATAGCTTATGGTTCCAGGTCACCTTTAATCTTCATCAGAGGTAACATGAACGCGCAGCGTTATATCCACGAAGTTCTAGAACCCCATCTTTTACCCTATCTTGACACCCTCGCAGATCCAACTTTCCAACAAGATAATGCCCGACCACATGTTGCAAGAGTCACAATAGACTTCTTTCAACATAATGATGTCACATTGTTACCATGGCCACCAAGATCTCCCGACTTATCCCCAATTGAGCACGTATGGGATATGATGGGTAGGAGATTGCTCAATTTGCAACGTCCTCCTCAGACTCTAGAAGCACTTCAAGAGGAGTTGGTGGTTGCCTGGAATGAGATACCACAGGAGGACATTGGCCATCTGATCAGAAGCATGCCTAGGCGCGTTGGAGAATGCGTAGCACATCAGGGTGCATCCACACACAATTAAAGGTCAAAGGGCTTTAAAGCAGTGCAATCATTTTGAAATTTTTATCATTTACTTATTATGCTTCATTAAGTACTTATACAAAATCTTATTAAAATAAAACCATTTAAACTGGGTGTTCGGATTTATATATATTTAGTATATCATATATCGTAGACAATTAATGACCACAAATGGATGAAAATTGATAAAATGTATAAATACCAATGAAAGAAACTTACTCTTTACCTAAATTCAAGCAAAAAAGTGAAAGAAATTTTACCTGATCAGCAGCGAAATCTGTTGTAATCCATAAGTGGTAACTGACCTTATGTTTCCTTTATGCCTTTACATTGATCATACTTTATTTTGTCGTTATTGTACACAGATATTATTTTCCAAAAAAATTTCACTTTATATACATCTCATATTATTAAGGGGGTTAGATGGTAGATTAGATATAGTATTTAAATCTCACCTCCTGTAATATTATTACAAATATAAAAGACTTTAATGATTATTATTATTCTTATCTTTGTTTTCTCTATCATTGAAACATTCATTATTTTCACCATCGATCAATCTCCTATTGGCGTCCATCTTGGATTTTTAGTGGCGTAGAGCTTCCTTGATGTAAAAATGTGTGGCATTTCGTGGTCAACCAAAAACCCCATTTAAACCGTTTCATTTAGAAAGTATACCGACATATGAAAATGTGGATAGGTACCTTATTGCCCCAAGTCCTTCAACATGTCGTCGTATTATTGATCTACTGTGTTGTATACACAGAAAAATAAGTTAAATTTTGTATGTTCCATATAAAACAGTCATCAGTCAATGTTTTTTAAATAAATTCATACCAAAATCGTGTATGATTATTATGCAGTCGATATTGTAAGAAAAAGAACCTTTGAAAAACCATGCACTGAATCCAGGAGTAGGAACTAAATGTCTGTAACGCAGGCTGAGAGTGTGGACGTCTGTTCTGCAACAAATTTTGTTATACAGATAAGCAGGAGGTTGGTGATTGGTACCTTATTGCCCCACGTCCTTCAATTTTTCGTGTTATTTTTTATCTACTTTATGGCTACGTTTTTTGAAACACACTGTACTTTGAGGTCGAAAAGCCGCAACCCACCCATAGCGTAAGCCAAACCTTGGAACTATCCTATCTAACAACGACCCTATCGGGACCAACAGATGGCGATAAGGGATCACGGGCCGTATGGTAATCCGGCTTTATCCCTATAAGGGCCGTAGTGTTACGTATGCACAGGTAAGCCATCCTGCATTGCGACAGGTGTGGTCACACCGCACGCAATAGCAACGCAACCCTCATTAGGTAGTCCACAGGGATCTAAGGGACATCCGTAAGGTTGATAATTTCCGAGTATGCGTCAATATTGATCAGTTTTAGTGTGGAAATGTATCGGAGGAAAATGTGGATTATGATAGGCATTGTGAAAAGTGTAATAGTAATAATAATAATGGTGTTTATTGCCAAGATAAGTACACATAAAAAATTTCATAGAATTTGAACAAGTTCTAGCTGCTTTCCTGACAAACGGCAGAATTTTCTTCATCTAGACCTTACAAGCAAGAAACTTGATCCAACAAGGGTTAAAGAACAGCAGAAATTAAACACAGTTGTGTACGCAGAAAAATGAGTTTTATATCATACAATCAGCCCATAGAAAACGCTTCAATGTTTTTTTAAATAAATTCATATCAAGATCCTGTATAAAATCATACGATCTTGCAAGGAAAAGAACCTTTGAAAAACGATGCACAGAATCTAGGAGTCGAAACTAAATGTCTGTAATCCAGGACGTCTATTCTTAAATAAATTTTGTTATATCTTCAGATAAATAGGAGTTCGGTGATAATCTTTTATATAATTTTATTATTCAGAAATTTGTAATCCCGGTAATATTACCCACCTGATTGACACAATATCACACACATTTGCATACCATTTACGATTGTGACTCCAGCAAGACCAGTTATGCGACATCCTTTACCTGCACAGGGTCCGATCCGAATTCAGTAACGCCGACGATACATATTTGAAAAAAATAAAGCAGCAACTCAGTTATACAGGGTGACTTTGAAGTTGAGTCATTAATTTTCAGATAATGATTGTAGAAGGAAGATAAACCAACCGACAAGTATTTCAGTGCGGACCTGTATTTGATCGTGCGGTCTTGGAGCACCGGCATGCCCTCCCCTGTGAGGTCTTAAGTCACCTGATTCACGAGCCCGTTGTACTACATTAACAAAGGCACGAGGGGTTGGTTGCACTCGATTGGGAAACCGATCCGCATAAATCCGTGATGCCGCGTAAATAAGAATCATGTCCGTCCACAAGTTCAGCATTTTCGTAAACATGTGCCATTTTTGATTTCGTTTGAGCCACACAACAGACACCACTATTCACTCACGCGTTACCGACTGACACTGACTGTATACAACTGAATAAAATAATTGTAAAAACATCGTTCCAAATTCTTTCGCTTTTTTGTTTCCGATGCGATGAACCGATAAGGGGGATTATATCCGTTGTCGCCAAACACGAGCACATAATATTATTATTGAGACAGGGCGGTACTCAAACTTCCAAAGGGCTACATCTTTGTTACTTTAATTTTACCAGAAAAATGGTAAAGGAAAAAAACATTTCTTTTGATCAGATCTACTCACTGTTAAAATAAATGACTCAACTTCGAAGTCACCCTGTATTTGTTCTATAACATCAGGGTTTCCATGGCCGATGAATCGTCTTGTGAGAAACGAAAAATTCTGGCGAGCCGCTGTCGGTCACGAAGGAGGTATTGCTGCACTGTTATTGCTGAGGGAACGACGATCGGTCGCCGACCCTGAGCGGCGCGACCGAAAACGCTGAGGAGCCCGCATCTCTTCGTGCTCCCAGAAATTGCCGCTCAGAAAATACACAAGCGGTTGCTTTGCTATTATTTCTGGTTTCTTAAACACAAGGAAACGCAGTGTTTAGTTATCTTTGTTTCTAATTATACAGGGTGTCCCAATATTTCGCGGATATATACTAAGTGACATATAAATTCGAACACCCAGTTTAAATGGTTTTATTTTAATAAAAGTTGGTGAATGTATTTATCTTACTGTAAATAACAAGTGAAAAAATTTTCAGCCTTATCTGTTGGACATTCCGGTTTTTATACTGCTTTTTTTTAATTCACTAACGCTCTAAAAATGAATATTTCAGCCGCAGTAAAGAATCAACGTTGGCGGATTTTGGTTCTGGACATCCTTTACGATCGGTTACGATGCCTAGAGTACGGAGACCTGTACGACTTCGTCAACTTAGTGAGTTTGATAGAGGCCGTATAGTGGGACTTCGGGAAGCTGGACTTTCTTTTCGGGCAATTGTAGTTAGAGTGCAAAGAAGTGTAGACACTGTGGTTAGGTGTTGTCAGGCATGGCTTCGAGAAGGCCGTACGCAAAGAGCAAGGGGCACTGGACGCCGCCGTAGAACAACAGACAGTGAAGATGGCTGCCTAAGATTATTGGCTTTAAGGGACCGTTTCTCCACTACCAGGTCCATTGCAAATGAATGGTTTGCAGAACACGGAAGATCTATTGGCATGCGAAGTGTTTACCGACGAATGAGAAGTTTTGGCTTGTTTTCATACCGGCCACACTGTGTCCTCCCTTTAACTCGAGAACACCGACGTAATTGCCTTGAGTGGTGCAGACAATGGTCACTCTGGGATCAGGAATGGAACAGTATTGTCTTTAGTGACGAGTCTCGATTTTGTTTAGGCATGCACGATGGTCGTGCCAGGGTTAGAAGGCGACGTGGTGAAAGGAGGAATCCACAGTTTTTTGTTGAAAGACATGTTCATCACACTGTTGGAGTTATGGTTTGGGGTGCTATAGCTTATGGTTCCAGGTCACCTTTAATCTTCATCAGAGGTAACATGAACGCGTAGCGTTATATCCACGAAGTTTTAGAACCCCATCTTTTACCCTATCTTGACACCCTGGCAGATCCAACTTTCCGACAAGATAATGCCCGACCACATGTTGCAAGAGTCACAATATATTTCTTTCAACATAATGATGTCACATTGTTACCATGGCCACCAAGATATCCCGACTTATCCCCAATTGAGCACGTGTGGGATATGATGGGTAGGAGATTGCTCATTTTGCAACGTCCTCCTCAGTCTCTAGAAGCACTTCGAGAGGCGTTGGTGGTTGCCTGGAATGAGATACCACAGGAGGACATTGACCACCTGATCAGAAGCATGCCTAGGCGCGTTTGAGATTGCGTAGCACATCAGGGTGCATCCACACATTATTAAAGGTCAAAGGGCTTTAAAGCAGTGCAATCATTTTGAATTTTTTATCATCTACGTATTATGCTTCATTAAGTACTTATACAAAATTTTATTAAAATAAAACCATTTAAACTGGGTGTTCGGATTTATATGTCACTTAGTATAAATAAGTCGTTTGGATATGATCTACCTATATGCAAAACTGCTTTGTTTGTCCCTTACAGAACTCTAAAGTTTTATTTTTAAAACACATATTTTGAATATCCTTGGAAGCGATTGTCCGATTTGGATGACATTTGCAACACATGAGTTTTGCTAATACATTTCACATTTTACAAAAAACCTGAAAGAGCTCGACAAGGGTGAAAACTACCTCCAGCCTACATAGAAGATGCTTTTATTTACATCGTTTTTTGTCTCTCATAAAAACAGGCCATCTGGCATAGCTTCCTAGAAAAAAATGTTATTCGGAAATTTTATTAGAAGAACTGCCTCTGAATGTAAGAAACATGTTTTTTATGCATGATGATGCTCCACATCACTTTGCGCGTGCTGTAAGAAATTACTTCATGGTAGATGGATTAGTAGAGATCTAGAAACTCCTATTCAATGGCCACCTGGTCCCCCAGATCTTAATCCTTGCGATTTTTTATATTGCGACACCCTGTATATGCTGCATATTCAATTAGTACAGAATCTACTTGACGACATCTTTTCCATCTACAACGAAATCAAAATTGCCAATCGACTCCAGCTGCAAGGATTCAAAGTAGGATACTCTATTTACGTACATCAACAAATTCAATCATCATTATGAATCCGTAAATAGCTATCCCTCCAAAGGACCAGAGATAATCCCGCAGACCCCATGAATGCAGCCTCTCAACTCTTCGACACCCTCATGTATCCGATTCAATTTTTCTAATGGCCCAGTCTGCGCAGAGTCACCCTGAAGCCACCCTTCTTAATCTGTAACTGTGACAATCGGGTCTATTTGCAGACACGCGACCGCCTAAACGACATAGAATTGTCCTGGCAGGACGAGTTTGTGCCCTCGGAAGGACGCGAAGGATTACCGCTGGACGTAATTATTAGGTTGACGCGTGCTTGTCCAATCTTGCCGGCGGATGGAAAGAATATTCTTATAATACCGTATATAAGGCCATAGATACCCCCTCCAACAGTGGGACACAAACAGTTTTTTTAAGCACCACTTGAAAAATTTGGTTGGTTCCGGCATGAACCTCGCGCTATTTCGTCCGTGTTTGTCAACGGGGTACCGCAGGGATCAGTACTTGGTCCCCTGCTATATCGAATATGTATCAATGACCTGCACTCGAGTATTGATAACAGATCCTACTTCCTATTTGCAGACGATACCGCCTCGCTGTCTAGAAATGACCAAATACGGGTGTGTATAGTCTGGAACAAGTCAAAATACACATAAAAACAAGACATCATATTACATTTCATTCTGACAAGTGGGTTGTGAGACATGAACAAGTAAAACTTCTAGGAATAGTTTTCGAAACCATATTTAAGCAGCTAAGCAGATGCCTCGAGAACAATACTTTGTGGGTAGTATATTTTAACAAGTTCCATAGTCACATTACATACGGCACAGTGCTTTGGGGAAACTTTTAATTTTAAAAAACCTGCTTTGATCATAATTACAAGTTATGGATCAACGTGCAGAAATCACTTCAGAAATCTACAAATATTACCACTTCCGTCAATGTATATACTAAGTGACATATAAATCCGAACACCCAGTTTAAATGGTTTTATTTTAATAAAATTTTGTATAAGTACTTAATGAAGCATAATAAGTAAAAGATAAAAATTTCAAAATGATTGCACTGATTTAAAGCCCTTTGACCTTTAATAATGTGTGGATGCACCCTGATGTGCTACGCATTCTCCAACGCGCCTAGGCATGCTTCTGATCAGGTGGTCAATGTCCTCCTGTGGTATCTCATTCCAGGCAACCACCAACTCCTCTCGAAGTGCTTCTAGAGTCTGAGGAGGACGTTGCAAATTGAGCAATCTCCTACCCATCATATCCCACACGTGCTCAATTGAGAATAAGTCGGGAGGTCTTGGTGGCCATGGTAACAATGTGACATCATTATGTTGAAAGAAGTCTATTGTGACTCTTGCAACATGTGGTCGGGCATTATCTTGTTGGAAAGTTGGATCTGCCGGGGTGTCAAGATAGGGTAAAAGATGGGGTTCTAGAACTTCGTGGATATAACGCTGCGCATTGTTACCTCTGGTGAAGATTAAAGGTAACCTGGAACCATAAGCTATAGCACCCCAAACCATAACTCCAACAGTGTGATGTACATGTCTTTCAACAAAAAACTGTGGATTCCTCCTTTCACCACGTCGCCTTCTAACCCTGGCACGACCATCGTGCATGCCTAAACAAAATCGAGACTCGTCACTAAAGACAATACTGTTCCATTCCTGATCCCAGAGTGACCGTTGTCTGCACCACTCAAGGCGATTACGTCGGTGTTCTCGAGTTAAAGGGACTACCCAGTGTGGCCGGTATGAATTCAAGCCAAAACTTCTCATTCGTCGGTAAACACTTCGCATGCCAATAGGTCTTCCGTGTTCTGCAAACCATTCATTTGCAATGGACCTGGTAGTGGAGAAACGATCCCTTAAGGCCAATAATCTTAGGCGGCGATCTTCACGGTCTGTTGTTCTACGGCGGCGTCCAGTGCCCCTTGCTCTTTGCGTACGGCCTTCTCGAAGCCATTGCCCGAAAAGAAAGACCAGCTTCCCGAAGTCCCACCATACGGCCCCTATCAAACTCACTAAGTTGATGAAATCGTACAGGTCTCCGTACTCTAGGCATCGTAACCGATCGTAAATGACGTCAAGAACCAAAATCCGCCAACGTTGATTCTTTACTGCGGCTGAAATATTCATTTTTAGAGCGTTAGTGAATTAAAAAAAAGCAGTATAAAAACCGGAATGTCCAACTGATAAGGCTGAAAATTTTTTCACTTCTTATTTACAGTAAGATAAATACATTCACCACTTAAACCATTTAAAGTGGATGTTCGGATTTATATGTCACGTAGTATATCTTTGAAGTCCTATATTATGAGCACATAAATCTGAACAAACATCAACCTCTGCAGAAGTAGACATATGCACTATGTAATAATAATTACTTACATACTCGCGATTGAATATGATTAAAAATAATAGATCTATCGTTAAATTATATAATTTATACCTCATTGCAAATAAAGAACTTAATTTAGAAAATATGTTTAATTCACACTTCCCAAAGTTTGACGAAAAGACATTCCTCAACCATTTTTTCTATTCAGTTGATTTGCAAATTTATGTTCTTTCGTCCTTCGAATATTTAATAAAGTAGTAGATCAAATCTAACCATGCAGATTTTTACAGTGGTAAAAGTAAAACGAAAACTATATTTCTAACTTATTAAAATACCATGATTACAAATTTAATAGAGTAATTAAAATACCGCTTTACTGTACAAGTCCAATTCAATACTTCTACACTATTTGTATTTGTTGTTTGTCTGTTTCGACTGTGACTAGCTGCTTCCGCCACCTGGTCGGGGATTTATCGACCCATCGACGCTTCCAGAAATGTTCCAGCGTTTTACAGGTCAAGCCGTGAACTTTCATGGAAATAGCCTAGATGACAGCAGGTGCCTCCAGTATTATTTTTGAATCTCGGCCTGACCACTTCCGTCAATGTATATCTTTGAAGTCCTATATTACGAGCACAGAAATCTGAACAAACATCAACCTCTGCAGAAGTAGACATATGCACTATGTAATAATAATTACTTACATACTCGCGATTGAATATGATTAAAAATAATAGATCTATCGTTAAATTATACAGGGTGACTTCGAAGTTGAGTCATTTATTTTAACAGTGAGTAGATCTGATCAAAAGAAATGTTTTTTTCCTTTACCATTTTTCTGGTAAAATTAAAGTAACAAAGTTATAGCCCTTTGGAAGTTTGAGTACCGCCCTGTCTCAATCATAATATTATGTGCTCGTGTTTGGCGACAACGGTTATAATCCGCCGTATCGGTTCATCGCATCGGAAACAAAAAAGCGAAAGAATTTGGAACGATGTTTTTACAATTATTTCATTCATTTGTATACAGTCAGTGTCAGTGAATAGTGGTATCTGTTGCGTGGCTCAAACGAAATAAAAAATGGCACATGTTTATGCGGATCGGTTTCCCAATCGAGTGCAACCAACCCCTCGTGCCTTTGTTAATGTAGTACAACGGGCTCGTGAATCAGGTGACTTAAGACCTCACAGGGGACCTCACGATCAAATACAGGTCCGCACTGAAATACTTGTCGGGATGATACTTTATAAAACAAGGTAAAACATTTTTTTAATTTTTTTTTTTATTTTTACACACATATTTTGGTTTATCTTCCTTCTACAATCATTATCTGAAAATTAATGACTCAACTTCAAAGTCACCCTGTATAATTTATACGTCAATGCAAATAAAGAACTTAATTTAGAAAATATGTTTAATTCACACTTCCCAAAGTTTGACGAAAAGACATTGCTCAACCATTTTTTCTATTCAGTTGATTTGCAAATTTATGTTATTTCGTCCTTCGAATATTTAATAAAGTAGTAGATCAAATCTAACCATGCAGATTTTTACAGTGGTAAAAGTAAAACGAAAACTATCTTTCTAACTTATTAAAATACCATGATTACAAATTTAATAGAGTAATTAAAATACCGCTTTACTGTACAAGTCCAATTCAATACTTCTACGCTATTTGTATTTGTACTAATTTATAACAATTTGACTGGACTATGGTATTTCGCGTTGTTTGTCTGTTTCGACTGCGACTAGCTGCTTCCGCCACCTGGTCGGGGATTTATCGCCCCGTCGACGCTTCCAGAAATGTTCCAGCGTTTTCCAGGTCGAGCCGTGAACTTTCATGGAAACAGCCTAGATGAACAGCAGGAGCCTCCAGTATTATTTTTGAATCTCGGCCTGACCCTTTTCTAGACAGCGCCTCAAGAGCCCATACACGGTGAATAATATTTTCTTCTTATATTGTATTTTGAAACTTGAAAGAGACAGATTAAGGAACTGGTTGGGAATCGAATTAAATTGTTTAACAGCATTGTATGAGAATGATCGTTGAAACAATGCACTACGATGAAGCGGCATAGTTATTTGTTTTAAATATCTTGCATTTATATCATGAACAGAATGTCGGAAAATTAAGCGTTCTCTTATAGAATCAGGCAACCTGGAATGTTTATAATTTTTAATGAAAAACTAGAAAAATGGAGAGTGCGACTCTCATTCATTTTAAGCCATTATTTAATTTCTTTATACAAATGAGATATACTGTATGATCAAACCTACGCATTCCATGGATAAATCTGAGGCACGCATTTTGCATTTTGAATCCGACCTCTACTTGCCTGATCTAAGCAAAACCCATAGACAAAATCGCAATAATTGAAATTGGAAAGCATTAGGGATTCACACAATTTTTTTTAGTGATCTATTTAGTATGTGTATGTTATTATATAAAACTTTTAGAGGACAAAATGATTTTTGCATAAGATTTTTTAGGTGATCTTGAGAATCTAAAACTATGCCGAGATTTTTTGTACTTTCAACAAAATTCACTTTTGAATTATTAGCCATTCTATTGAGATTAGCTTTCAAAAACTTAGTCTTAGATTTGTTACCAAAAATCATTACATGCGTTTTTTCCGGATTAAGTTTTAAGTTGTGACCTAATGAGAGATTGTTCAAGGTGTTAATGTCCTCGTTTATACAATTTTCGTAATATTTGTAATCCTCAATATCAAAAAAACAATAAACCTGGGTGTCATTCGCGAAGGCCTGGACTTTACAAAACTTTAAAGACGTAAGGCTATCAAATGTATAAATTAAAAATAACAAGGGGCCCAATATTGATCCCTGATGAACTCCCGATAGGATCTCCGCTTTGTCTGAGAATGTGTCATTTGATAGAATCGATTGATACCTTCCTGTCAAATATGATTTTAAAAGCAAACATGCTTCCTTATTAAAGCCATAGTACTGAAGTTTAGCTACCAGCAATTCATGATTAATGGTATCGAAAGCTTTTGAAAAGTCTAGAAGTACCAAAACTGAACTCATCCTTTTATCATTTGCTCTTAATATGTCATCGAGTACGTTTGTTAGAGCCACTGATGTAAAAACATTTTTACGAAAACCACACTGAGTACCAGGAGTAATATTATTAAGCATACAAAAGTCATAAATTTGTTCGTACAGCACTCGGAAGATTGACCACAACGACACGGAACCTTTTCCGTGCTGTTATTTGTCCTTACAAAGAAAGGTAAGATCTTTTCTTACGTTTCTTTACGGGACATGAATTAATTTTATGTTCCTTTGGGGGCAAATTTAGGGCAGTGCTACAAACACGAAAACTGCACCACTTCCATCAAAAGAAAACGATATTAGGAAATGAAGATCATACTTCAAGACATCGTGTTTCAGAAAGTCAAGATTTTCTCAATTCAAGATGCAAAAAGCGAATATGAATACTAATCAACGTAGGGCTTCCATCCGAACTTTTCGCTTATTGAAAGAAGCGCCCTTTTCAATCCGAGCACAGATGTCGACCTGTAATTTGCCGACGCACATTCAGGGTATTCATAGAACCATGGCCAGCGATGATTAGGGACAAAACGGGTCCGTTCTCTCTTAATCAAACAAAACCCGCTGACTTTTCACAACAATGCCACGATCGAAGCCCGTCTAATGCCCGGCTTACAACCCTCAGTGCCTGTGGTGGCCGATACACCCGCGCTTACGGTATCTGCCGGGCTTCAAAGCAGCGACGGAGAGGAAGGCACCTCGACTTTATAGAAGCTAGAGAAAATGTCAAATACCTTGGCAAAATATATTGAACGTAAATTAATGTGGCGCTGCCATTTATGACTAGTTTTACCAATCATGGAGAAATACATTTCTCACACAGTGGAAAGTGACTAAACTAACGGCAGAAGACCAAGGTACACAGAACCTTCCGCTTCCATGCTACCAGCAGCCTATGACCTGCAGAGAAGCTTTTCTGATTACATACATACTGTGACAAATAGGCGCTATCTGTTGGGCGAGTCTCCTACTCGCCAGAGTTTAATGATCGATCTCTGCTTTTACGCGAATCACGCCCGCACAAGCCGTTTGTCGGCGTCTGTGAGGACCGTGACAGTTACTCACCTTCTAGATCGACCCGAAGTGACCTCCAATATTCTAGATGCCGCTTTGTGGTTCACCAGACCTTTCTCGAAGCAGCGGGGACTATATAACTCGGCGGCCGGGAGATGGAAGCAGAGTACTGAATGCGATATTTACGTGTATTAAGGTTGCAGATAGGACTAAAAATCTATCTCAATACAATACGTTTAAGCCGATCTCAATTAGCTTACGTCATCGTCCACGTTAAAATTGATCTCAGGGGAGCGAGTGAGATTTTTTGATCGAATAAGATCATTTAGAGACATCTTTGCAGATTGGCAACTAACTTCCTCTTCAGCCGCAAGATATTAGTCGTAATTGACGGGTTCTCCTCTTCATCCCACAATGTCAACCGAGGTGTTCCCCAGGGATCGATCTTCACACCAACACTGTTTCTATCAAACATCAACGACCTCCTTTTCTGAACGATCAATCCGATCCTCAGCTTTGCCGATGACATGCAGATGTCCAGTGTCGGCCTAGCGTTCATCCTGTTTCGATGGATGGCCGAGTTCTGCCAAAAAGCCTGCTGTGAAATGGTTAGTGCATTTTGGGAATAAGATCTATTTTTCTTCGCAGAACCTCCCCACTCTGTAGTAGCCCAGATCAGGCTCAAATACTGCTTACATGCAAAAATCGCAATAACAAGGCGTCTTTGAGCTTCTTCTAGCAATGGTGGTGCCCTGACATTTAGATTTCGCCCTGTGCGGCTATCAGTATAAACAGATGATACAATCTTTTTTGAAAATGCGTAGTTGTTACCATCTCATGTTAGTTACCCGAACGCCACTGTTTTACGCAATTCTCATGAGCTTCGTTCAGCCCTTGGTCTCCATTGTCTCCGGTTGTGTCTTCGGCTTCGTGCGGATTGATTAAAATGGGGGAAGGGGGGATGTTTCATCCCCTCCCTGTGAGGGAAAGTGCTTAGACGAAAGCGACCCTAGATGCACAGACATCGCACACGATATAAAATTATGTTGATATTTCCTCGTGGAATATGCTCTGAAGCTGACCTTGAGGCTATTTTTTTCAATTTATTCTAAAGTATTATATAAAAAATAAATACCAACACGGTTATCATACAAGGGCTAAAAATCATACTGTAACATGTGTCCTAAAAGTTTTGGTACAAAATCCATTGGCTTTAATTTTAACAAACACAAAATAATATCAAGTTGGCTTGGAAACAAAAGTTTTTTTTACTTACTTTACTGTCAGTTGACATTTGTTTATTTTGAATTTTTCGGCTTACGATGACACACAAATTAGAAATAAAAAAAGTATCTACACCCAATTTGTCGGATTATAGAGCACTGCCTAAGACCCCTTATAGTCCGGAATTTTTTATAAAAGAGTACCTTGTAATCCGCCAAATTACATGTCCAATGGTAAGATTATTTATGTTATGTATATTTATGTACTTTGAAGTACAAATCATACATAGTTTATGTATGTCGAATTTAGTAAATTAAATAACAATAGAGAGCTTACGTTTTATTATAAAATCAAGCATAAATGCACATACATATGTACCAAAATAATCAAGAATTATTAATCAAAATCATTAATGGATTTCTCAAATTATGAAGCTTGGAAATATTCATCAATTTTTTTTTGTTTAAGGTTGTTATAACGCGAGATCAGAGCTTTGTCCTTCAGTCTTCTCAAAAGTAAAAGTTCGTCGTAGGATTTACCATTCTCTTCAGCCCATTGTAAACCTAGCTCAAACGCGTTAATTGCGTCTTGTGCTGTGACTTGTGGAGCAGTTGCAATCACGTCGTCGTTATTTTCCTGATTGTTTGTTGTATAATTAGAAACCTCTTTTATAATCTCTTCGTCAGACATTACATGAAAAACATTTTCCTCTTTATCCATTCCACGGCACCAGATTTCCAAATCTTCCGGACTTATATGTGTTTCTGTAGCGGCATGTTCTATAACTTCCGAAGTTACACTGATTTGTGGAACGTTGCTAGGAGTGGTGACTATATCTTTTTCCAAGACGATTTAATAGTTGATGACGGTAACGCATTCCGCGACTGACAAAGAGCAAAAACCAAGTCTTTCATATTAAATTCTTTTAAAGTTGTTTCTATTGGTTGGTCTTTTGATACGGCTGTCAAAAGTAGGTTTTTATATAGTCTTGCTTGACAAACTGAATGATATTCTGGTCCATTGGTTGAATCAGTGCAGTGCAATTTGGCAGAAGAAACATCGCAGTGATGCATTTATCCTCAGTTGTTAGTTCTTCTTCAGACGGATGACCGGGAGCGTTATCAAGAAGCAACAACGCTTTTTGAGGAAAATTATGATCTTTTAACCATTTTCTAACTTCAGGTATGAAGCATTCATCAAACCACTTATCAGAAGGTCTTTTGTCATCCATGCACTTTTTTGTCCGTAATAGTGTACAGGTAAATCAATGTTTTTGAATGCCCGTGGTTTATTAGATTTCCCAATGGCCATCATCTTAAGCGCGTGTATGCCCGCAGCGTTAGCACATGGTAGTATGGTTACACGCTCTTTACTTACTTTTCGTCCAGGTACGGATTTTTCGTTACAAGAAACGAAAGTTTTGTTAGGCATCACACGCCAAAAAAGCCCTGATTCGTCTGCATTGTACACCTGTGACGGGTCAAGATTTAAATCGTTCACCTTTTGCAAAAATCTTAATTTAAAGGGCTCTATGCAGGTGGCATCGTTAGAAAGTTTCTCTCCTGTAATAGTCATTAAACGTATGCCATGACGACTTCTAAAACGTTCTAGCCATCCTTTGCTGGCCACAAAATCATCTTTTTTTGTTATTTCCTTATAAAAAAACTTAGCTTTCATGGCCAACATGGGTCCTGAAATTGGTGCATGCCTATTTCTTTCCTGAATAAACCACATGTAGAAAGCTTCAGCCACTTCTGGATGTTCAGCTTTCTTGAGTGTCTGTCTCTTGCCTGGCCCGCAGTCAGTAGTTGACACGAACTTCTAGATCTTCTCGTGGTTTCTTTTAATGTCATAAATTGTAGATCGCTAAACTGCTGAAGGTTTCATTTCGATTTAAGCGGTCTAAAATATCACATTTTTCTTTAATTGTCAATGTTTTGTGCTTTCGCTTCTGAGTTTGTGATGACATTACTAGGTACTATACTTAATACACAATGAATAAATAGTAAACAATGAACGCACGCAAGGCCGTACCGCTATCACAAGTAGTCAAATTCAAACTAAGTAAAACAATGCTTACGCGGCGAAACACGATAGCGGTGGCGCGTACAAGTCGTAACCTGTTCAAACCTGCGTGATCTACATTAGCGAATATTGTCAAATACGTATGTATGTAATATTCAAAGACATGTCGGATTACAGGGGACGCCGGATTAGACAGGGGCCGTATTATCGATTTTGATCTTTTCCCTGAAATTTGAGAACAAACCCTTATACTATCAGAAACGACCAGATATGTTTTTTTTTTAATTTTATTATATGTAATACTTATGAATAGTAAGGCTTTTAACGCACAAGCAAAGCACAAGTTGTTCAACTTCTTTATGACTACCTGTTTATTGGAACTTTTTATTTTGTTATTTGTACATTGATCGACAATAAACATTATTATTATTATTATGATTATTATCTTCTCTTCGTTTCACAGCATTAAATGGTGGTAGCTGGGCGTTGTGCTTTCTTTCTCTGACCGCGGATGTACCACATCTCCAGAGTCAAGCATCATATTATTATTATTATTCACCGTTCCTCACTTCCCTATTGGAAGGTAAACAAGTAACGGGTGATTTTTTAAGAGGTATAGGATTTGATTTTCAAAAAAAAAACAACGAAAAATTTGAAAAAACGATTAAATCTTTATTTGAGTCGATAGAACGGTCGATATAATCTAATGTTTAAAGATTATTTCATGTAAATGTTGGCCGCGGCTCCGCTTTAGATGGCCCATGCGCAAGGTCCAATTTTGGCACACTCTCTCCAACATATCGGCCGGTATCTCACGAATAAATGCTTCAATATTGGCTTCCAGTGCGTCAATCGTTGCTGTAGACATTAGCCTTAACGTGGCCCCACAAGAAATAATCCAACGGCGTTAAATCACACGATCTAGGCGGCCAATTGACGGGTCCCAAACGTGAGATAAACTGTTCTCCGAACTCGCCTCTCAATAGGGCCATTGTTTCGTGTGCGGTGTGGCATGTGGCACCGTCTTGTTGAAACCACATGTCAGCCAAGTCCAGCTCTTCCATTCTGGACAAAAAAAAGTTTGTTATCATCGCACGGTAGCGCTCGCCATTCACAGTTACGTTCCGGCCATTGTCGTCTTTGAAGAAGTACGGCCCGATGATGCCACCGGCCCATAATCCACACCAAACAGTGATTTTTTCGGGATGCATTGGTAGCTCTTGCGATGCTTCTGGCTGGTCTTCACTCCAGATGCGGCAATTTTGCTTGTTAACGTACCCATTCAACCAGAAATTAGCTTCGTCGCTGAACACAATTTTTCGATAAAAATGTGGATCTTCCTCCAACTTTGCCAGCGCCCATTCACCAAATTGGAAACGTTGTGGTAGGTCGTGTGGCTTCAATTATTGCACCAGCTGTATCTTATAAGGTTTTACACCCAAATCCTGTCGCAAAATTGTCCACGTAGTGGAGTAACAGAGGCCCAATTGCTGCGAACGGCGGCGAATCAACATTTCACAGTCATCACTAACACTGGCGGATACAGCCGCAATATTTTCTTCAGTCCTCACTCTACGTCTGCGCGTTGGTGGTTTAATGTCCAATAATGTAAACTGGGTTCGAAATTTAGTCACAAGCTTCCGAATAGCTCCCTCAGTAGGCCGACCAAATTGCCCATAAATTGGAAGTAGTGCTCGATGCACTCTCTTAACCGAGCATGAATTTTGATAGTAAAATTCTATAATTTGCAAGCGTTGTTCGTTCGTAAGTTAAATTATAGACCAAACTGAAAAAGTTTGGCAATGACACAAGACACGATTCACGCGTCATCTGTCAAAAACAGTGTTGCCAAAAAGATACTAGCAAAAAAATCACCCATTATAAGCACCGGGAATATACCATAGTCGTTGGGTGCGATATCTATTTCCTCGAGTAAGTACCTTTCTGATAGTGTGTGCTGTTTTTAGGATCACTGTTTTCTGTAGTAAATATAGGTTGTGTTTTCCAGGTATTTCTTCTACCAATTTTGATGTGTTCTTTGTTATCAAACCCGTTGCTCCTATGACAATGGGCACTATTTCGGTCTTCATTTTCTATTCTGAATCCTTGTACTTTATTATTATTATTGTTATTATTCGAACAACCATACGAAGCTGACTCATCCGCCATCAAAACCGTCCACCGTATGTCAGCTTTGAGCGAAGCCCGCCACCAGTCGTGTTTTGAGCAAAACAAATGCCGTTGTTGTTGTTAATTCATTGAGATTACACCACGCTGCAACCCTCTGATCCGTTCTAATGGCGACTCACAATGGCAAATGCCATGCTGTCACCCGCGCAGGGTTGAAATCCTAATATAAAGCATCGATGTTGCGTATGTTGCGCGGATCTCGCACGATTGTAGTGTTGACAACTAAATCTGGACACAGCCTTTAAAAGCACGGAGTCGACATAAAATGTAAAGCGGGGGTACGAGAATTATTTTGACCTGGCTAATTTCGCTGAGTATGGGTAGTAGCTATAGCGTATCCATTTAAAATTTGGGGTTGGAGTCGGCAATGAAAATGGCGTCAAGGCAGTTGACTTTCTACTTTATGGATATAAGATACGGCAGAAGCTCGATAACGTAAACACGGGATAATGAAAACTTGCGCTAATGTAAACACAAACTTCGTTCTATAGGATCAAACGGAACGCGCGATAACGTAAACAATGTGGACGCTCGATAACGTAAACAACTCTCGGCGCACGGAAACAGCGCGACGGTAAAATGTTGAAGCCTCGATGATTTATTTCGGGCGTCAGGGAGTCCCCGATTTATGATGTAACAAAGCAACAATCTGTAAAATTAAGCATATGAAAACTCAAATTTTACAAAGAACGTGCAATACATTCCGGGAAAAAGAAAAACTTAAAAAAATGCGAAGGCACCTAAAATGGAAAATTCCCTGTATAAGTGGTTTTTAAAAGAACGGGAAAATCATGTCCCAGTTAGTGGCGAAGTACTTAAACAGAGAGCGAGACTGTTAAATGAAAAACTGAAAGAAACTGAAAATTTCGTAGCTAGTGATGGCTGGCTACAATGATTCAAAACAAGATATGGAATTCGACTGCTGTCTATATCTGGTGAAAAATTATCAGCACAACCACAATTAGTGCAACCATTCAAAGAAAAATTGATGAAAACAATTACCGAGCTAGATTTAAGAATGGAACAAATTTACAACGCAGATGAAAGTGGCCTTTATTGGAAAATGTTAACAGAGAAAACCTATGCTGCATCATTTGAAAAATCTGCCCCGGGAAGAAAGCCGGAGGAACAACGAATAACGTTTCTAGCCTGCACTAATGCTAATGGTTCACACAAAATAAAGCCACTGGTAATTGGGAAAGCAAAAAATCCGCGCTCATTTAAAAATATTAATATCCCTGTTGATTATGACTGTTCAAAAACCGCTAAGATGACTAGCAGTATATTCCTGAAATGGTTCCACAGGTGCTTTGTCCCTCAGGTATTACAATCAATTATCACAAATGCTCTATTCATAATTTGAAGATGTGTTTTCAATTTGTAGGTAAAAGGTTTCCTAAAACAACAGAAGCTTCCAATAAAAGCGTTGTTACTATTGGATAATGCACTAAGTCATCCTCCCGAGCAACAACTGAGGAGTAGGGATGGGTCAATTTTCGTCATGTACATGCCGCCCAACGTAACACCGTTAATTCAACCGATGGACCAGAATATAATAAGACTCACCAAACTATACTATAGGAAGTTTCTACTTTCGTCTGTCTTATCAAAGAATCCTGAAAACTTATCTGAGGCTTTAAAAAAAGTAACATTACGAGAAGCTGTTTTAGATTTACATATGGCCTGGAATGAACTTAACCAGCAAACTATTCAAAAATGTTGGAACAATATCTTTTGTACCAATAATGAAGATGATGAAGAAGACGATGTCCCCTTAAGCGTGATTAGAGAACGTTTGCGATCCAATAATGATAATATTATTAGTGTGTCATTGGATGTTGTTGATTTATTGAAAACAGTGAATCCCAACATTGTTTGTACTCCTGCTGATATTAATTTATGGAACGAAGATAAGCAGACGAATGATGCTGATAAGGAGGAGGATATGGACAGTGAGGATGATGAGAACGATCCCATTGAAGTCAGAAGTGTAGTGACCGACGCGCAAGCTATACAAGTTTTTAACCAAGCTTTAGATTTGGCTGAAAGAAAGAAGTTTCATACACGGATATTTTAGTTCTTCTTAAATTACGGGCGCAGGCATTGGAAGACAATGCTAAGCGCAAATTTACGCAGACAAAAATTGAAGCCTTTGGTGCAAAAAGGTGTTAACTCAGATTTTATAGTTCGGAGATAATTGGCCTCAAAGTTTAAACCCTGACATTTTTTATATGTGGGTGCTATGGTTACTTTTATTATTCAAGGTTATTTAAGACAGATATAAAAGTATCTTGAATAGGCAGTTTTGTTAAAAAATATGTTTTTATCATCAGAAATGTTAAAAAGATTGGTGAAAATCTGACTTGACACTTTTTTAAAAAACGGTTATTTGCTTGGACAGGACAATGAAAACAGTAAAAATGTGTCAATTCAATGATGTTATTTATAAAAAGTAAACTTAGTCTTTTTTTATTATTATGAACTCACAAAGGTAATAACAAATGATCCACAGACTAACTAATCGTCTCCTCTTCTTAAGTTTTCATAAAATCCTCTAAAATTTTCTGGTATGAAAGGAATCTGTTCCTGAATATTGTCAAACTTGTTGGCCCCAATAGGTCGGCTTCTATCGACGTTCACTAATAAAGGTTCATTTTGTCCTCTCCTATCGAGATTCCGCTGTTTTCTTATATCAACAATAGTCCAATTTTCTGTTTCATCAAAAGAGTATCTGTACTTGGTTATACCAAATTCCTCAATCTGGATCCATCTCACATCTCTGAATGAAAATTTCTCGTTAGCTGTAGTTTTTTTCTATCGACGAGTCCAAGTTTTCTTGGAAGCTCTTTTATATCAACAAATTTGTCCGCCATTCTTGTAATATTGAAAGGTGTTTTTTTCCTGGCTTCTGCCATGATAGAAATATATTGGTCTATTGTATAAATTGATTGGTGCTTTCTGATAGACTTTTCAACAGCTGCAAAGTCTCTATCAGAGTCCATGAAAGTATGTCCCACTTCAGGAAACTTATGGTCAATTTTTCTGAACACCCCTGAATTTATTAGATAGTGCCATAGACAGACAATATAATTTTTTTTATTTTGGCCACCTGCCGAATCACTCCATGCAATTAGATGATCGGGAGCGATGGCTTGGTCCTAGATATTCTCCAAAAAGGCCATAAGTGAGCTGCCAATCTCTTCAGGACCGCAACTCCCTTGGTCTTCGGTCCAAACGTGGAAAAAACCTTTACCATTTTGTTGTGTTGATATTAAATATATTCCTAGATTGTAGAGCCATACTTGTCGTACATAGAAGGCTTTGCTTGTAGAAATTTTTGGCAGGGGAAGCGTTTTTTGTAAATCAAATGTGAGGTATATGATTTTTTCGTTTGCTTTTGCATTTTCTCGATTAGATTTTTGTACTTCAAAGGCTTTTTTATACTTTGCAACATGTTACTCATTTGATCCTACATCGCAAACTGCACATGTATCAGTCTTTGGAGAACCAAATCCAAAATTAAAATCATTGACAAAAATTTGTCTATATGTAAAGGTAGATACTGGGACGATATTTTCGTTTGCACACTCTTCTACATTCGAAGCATACACTTTGTTGATGGATAGCCATGGAGAAAGGTAGAGTCGGTTCGGACTTTTGTTTCGAAAATAATGAGATACTTCAGAAGGAAATGATCAGATGTGAATATGAACGAAACTGCGCTTTTCCTAGTAAGTTTTTCTGGGTCTGCTATTATGGTGGCCTCTTCCATCTCGCTTAGGGGCAGATCTACCACTAGATACTTGATCGCTAATTAAATCTAGCTTTTTACGTCCAACATCTAATATAGACGTAACTGCTTCCTTACACACACGCTGACTATCTCCTCCTACTTTGAAAGAATACCTGAATGACTTCTGGCGATGCCTATGAAGTCCAGAGGGCTGCTTAACATTGTATGCTTTCATTATTCCAAACAGATAAGCATTTTTTGCATTTTGATCTAATGAATAATACTCTTCAAATAGACCTTTTCTTCGTTTGAAAACCTGCTGTCACACTTTAAACATTTTTTTTTCTTTTCTTTACATAAACGTTTTCCAATACAAGGATTTTTTGCCTCAATATCAATATCAATATATTTTTATATGCCTTTCCTTTATTTTTGTTCTCTTTATTTTCATAACAATTCCATGATTTTGGAAGAGATTTTCGTTTTCTGAACTTTTTTTGTTTATTCTCATCATCAAGTGGACTTTCATTATTTGGTACCATTTCTGTTATGCCTAGCTGCAGCACATCATGTCCAGGAGCTTCCTTGTTTGCCTGAGTCTGGATTGCAGGAAATAGAAAAACCAAACCTCTCACGAAACGTGTTCAAACGACAACAAATTGGAATTTACCTATAATACAAAAGTTAACACCTTTTTAAGTTTACAGATTGAAGCTTTTGATATAGTTAACACTTTTATGAATCTCTGTATCCAAGAACTGAGAGTCATCTATGGCCAGATAGATGAACTACCACAAAAAGCACGCTTTTAACACCTTTTTGCACTAAAAATCTCAAAAAATGAAAAAACTGAGTTAACACCTTTTTGCACCAAAGTCTTCAATTGTTAATTATTCTTCTTCTAATTAAAAAAATACTTATCGCTGTTAGAATATTTGTTTATTTTGTTATAAATAGTATGTATTAAACGTTTCTTTTAATAAATCAAATATTATATAAATCACGTTCGCTAATGTAAACGTTTCGATAATGTGAACCACACTTGGATTAAATTAGTTTACATTATCGAGCATCTGCTGTATACCCTTCTCCACCCTTCATCAACCCCCTACCCCCAAAAATGTTCACCCACTTAATTTTTTTCAAAAATGATCAGGATCTTCGGAAATGTCAAAAAAGTTTGAGCGATCCTTATTTTTTTGCTTTTTTGCCCCTGGATCGATTTACAAAAAGTATGAAGCTTTTTGGTCCTTAGCATAGTAGAACCCTCTTAAAAAAGACGCGTCAAACCTTGTCTGTTAAGCCAACATTTTCTAACTTCTGGTTTTCGCAGATCATTTCTGGGTGATCGTAGAAAAGGCGATCATAATCGTGAGCCGATTACTCATTTTGGAAGAAACGAAAAAGGTAATGTAAAAAATCACCCTATTCCGTGCTCACCTCACGAGTATAAAATCGGACCCTGCTTTTAATCTAAACGTAACTACGTCGATAATAACCTATAAAAACCTTTGCTAATCTGTGGTGCTCCCTTTCCATTAGCGTGTAACCCAGGTGTTACACTGCTTTGCCGGCCAAAGTTATTAAAGTATCTTTTCAATTATGCAAAATAAGATATACTCGTAAACGGTGGATAAACTGAGCGCTTTGTATCGGTCCGCACATGGCGGTGCCAGAGGGACCTGGCCCCAGTCTGAGAATCAGGTTGAACCAAAAAATTTGCATATTTAGTATACTATTTTGAGAATTTTACCATCGCTTTTCAAAAGGTTATGGGCAGACGCATTTCTGCTGTTCAAAAATTTTTTGTTCTACAAAACGTTACAAAAACACTATCACTTCTATGCGAAGAATGCTGTGTCGATCTTGAAAATTGATCTTGTGACGGTACAGCTATGAAAAAAAAAGAATTTTAGAAAGGACCAAAATTTTCGAAATTCTGATAATTTTTGTAAAAAGTAATCTAAAATCATTTTTTGGAGGCAAAAAAATTCCATTTCTTTTAACATTGTTGCCACAGAACGTTTTAAATATAGTCATAATGCTGTCACAAAAAAAAAGTTGAAGAAATTATTTTTTGAGTATATGTATACAGGGTGTCCCGAGAAAAGTATGCAATATTCTACCAGCGGTTTCTAGAGCTTAAAATAGGAAGAACAGTTTATATACTAAGTGACATATAAATCCGAACACCCAGTTTAAATGGTTTTATTTTAATAAAAGTTGGTGAATGTATTTATCTTACTGTAAATAATAAGTGAAAAAATTTTCAGCCTTATCAGTTGGACATTCTGGTTTTTGTTCTGCTTTTTTTTAATTCACTAATGCTCTAAAAATGAATATTTCAGCCGCAGTAAAGAATCAACGTTGGCGGATTTTGGTTCTTGACATCCTTTACGATCGGTTACGATGCCTAGAGTACGGAGACCTGTACGATTTCGTCAACTTAGCGAGTTTGATAGGGGCCGTATAGTGGGACTTCGGGAAGCTGGACTTTCTTTTCGGGCAATTGCAGTTAGAGTGCAAAGAAGTGTAGACACTGTGGTTAGGTGTTGTCAGGCATGGCTTCGAGAAGGCCGTACGCAAAGAGCAAGGGGCACTGGACGCCGCCGTAGAACAACAGACCGTGAAGATCGCCGCCTAAGATTATTGGCCTTATGGGACCGTTTCTCCACTACCAGGTCCATTGCAAATGAATGGTGTTTACCGACGAATGAGAAGTTTTGGCTTGTTTTCATACCGGTCACACTGGGTCCTTCCTTTAACTCGAGAACACCAACGTAATCGCCTTGAGTGGTGCAGACAACGGTCTTTCTGGGATCAGGAATGGAACAGTATTGTCTTTAGTGACGAGACTCGATTTTGTTTGACAATGTCAAAATAAGTCATAACAAATCAAAACAACTTTTGTTTGCAGTCATGGCTAACTACGTATAATCAACAATTCATTTAAATTTGCAGTACACTTCCTATCATGTGACAAATTTTTTAGTTTGATTTTATTCAAAAATAGCGCAATTTGTCGATATTTAATAAGAGTACCTTTTTTATGTAGAAAACCCTAAATTTTCAAATTCTGAAATTGAATTTCAAAAATAGAATCACACAAAAATGTTGGGGGTAAAATAACCTGAGTCCGTCCCTGTTACATACGCTTCCAAACAAAACTGTCTAAAATTGTTAATATTTTTAAATCCAGCATAAAAAACTAGGCTAGAATACCAAATTTTATGTCTGTATCTCTACACGTTTCGGAAATATTAAGGAAAAGCCATCTTCAGCCTTTAAAAGACCGTAGCGCCCTTAGGGGACGTTTGTCGACCTATATTTATATAAACTTATCTTTCTGTTTTAAGGTCTAGAAACTGGATATGCTTAAAGAAACACAAAATCGATCAAATGTTGTAAAAATTGTATTTTTTACAGCCTTTTGGTGTATTAGACCACTGAGCAGCGTGGCAACAATGGAGTTTCAGAAAATGTATAGCCAGTGAGACCAGGGCTTTAGGGCAGGGGTCCAGTTTGGGGAACTTACAATCCGCTTGACTCCATTTCTTATGAACAAACTCAGAGAACAAAATACAGAGGCTTTCAATTTTTCAAAATAAAGGGAATATTTACTTGTTTAGCGTATAATAATAATATACATAAAAAACAAACAATTTAATGACAAGCAACAACAAAGAATGGCTTAAATTAGGTATTTTAAAATGGACACCATAGGCAAACAACTGCAGATAAAATAGATTAGCTTTCCAGCAGTTAAAATTAATGAATTAACAAAAATACGATATAAAAATATATAGGACAAACAATAAGTGGATAACAAACAATACAAAAAAGAATCACTAAATATCCACAAAGTCGCTGATGGCGTAGCAAGTCCTAGTAATAAAGTAGGTTCTTAACTCAGCTTAAAAATTATTTAAAGAGCTAACTATCTATACTCAGGCCGCTTAATGAATACCTTTGGTCCTGAAACAGAGGGAGATCTACTATCCCGCTTATATTGAGCTAAGGGTAGAAGAATGTCGTGCTGCCTACGTGTATTGAATGTGTGTCTATTACTATTCAAAGTCAAATTATCTCTGTTAACGTATGTATCTACATATTGCCATTTCATAAAGAAACAACGAGGGCAGTGTTAGAATTTTTAATTTCGGGAACAAGTCTCTGCAACTGTATATACTGTCAACGCCTTCTATGCACCTTATTTTGACTTCGAAATACTTTTGAAGCATTCACCGATGACCCACAGAAACACAACGCATTCGCAATTCGATATGACTGTGATATAACATCAATAACTGGTCGCGTGTAAAAACTGTTCTCAGATGCTTAAATAGGTAGGCCTGCGAGCTGAGCTTCGCAGACACGTAGTCACAATGTCCTTCAAAATTGAGGCACTCATCCAGCTGCAGTCCCAAGAATGTTGTACTCTCACTGATGGGCAGGGCTAAATTATCCAATGTGGAATCTTATGACTGTTTTTTCACAGTTTAGATGCAGCTGGTTCTCCACGATCCAGTTATTGATGCTATATTACAGTCGTTAATTAGGATAGCGCCATCTTTATTTGATAGAATGAATGATGTGTCGTCCACGTATAAGGTAAACTCTGCTCTGTGGAAGGACTGCACAATAGTATTTATACAGGGTTTATTGTTATTAATTAATGCATAAAGTCTATATAAACGTGGGTCGAAAAATGCGTGGCTTCCGAAATTTACTTTCTAAAATAGTTTTTTTCGTGCATTCACAATTGCAAAAAAACGTTTCAGGTTTCAACAGACAACAAAACTAACTGTCAACTAATTGACGTTTAACCTTATTCTGCTTTCAATTTCAAAAATATTTGCAGGCACAGCCTACTTCTAAAAATTATCGAGATACTGACTTTTTAACGTTATCTTATCATAAATAATTAAAAATGGATCGAACCTTAAAAATCGAAATATCTCAAAAACGGCTAACTATAACGAAAACTCACAGGAGAGCTTTTTTATGTTGAAAAGTGCGAAGAATCAGTTTTTTCATTCAAAAAGCAAGAAATTGCACTAAGAAAAAATTTTCGGTCATTTTAATACACTATAGGTACAGTAGAGAGCGCCCTCTAGCGGCTACAGTAAAACTACGCCCATGGTTCGTTTTGTCGTACCAAAAAACCCTTTTATACCAATTTTCACTGTTATACATCAAATATTGTTCGAAATATTTAAAAAAAACTATTTTAGAAAGTAAATTTAAACATCCTGTATTTCGGAAGCCACGGATTTTTCGACCCATGTTTATATAGGCTTTATGCATTAATTTTAAAAGTTCTATCGAATCTCAAAGTTATGCAACAATAAACTGAAACACCCTGTATATAATGTAAACAGAACAAGCCCCAATACAGATCCTTGTGGAACGCCAACATCCATACTTATCCCACTAGACTTGACTTGCGTTAGTTGTCCTGAGCAGTTATGAGTTATTGTCACATTCTGCGATCTGTTTCCTAAGAAAGTTTCCAGTTTTACCAATAACAGATCATGGTTGACACAGTCGGTGCTCCTTCATTCAGGTGGCCATGGATACTCGTGTGAAACCCCTACAGCTACCGCAGAGCAAAAAATAACCGAGCATTATCATACTAAAATCCCATTTGACGTGCGCGTATCGGATGTCAGAGTGTATGATTACAGTAGCGGCTGCGAAGAGCCTTTCGCTCTCCGGCCTTTTTTCGGCACGTGCGCGGGTGGGCCAGGCTGAACCGTGCGGCACGTGCCCGTGACGCGCGTGGGAAGTTGACAGTGTAGTTGTTTCTTTTGTTCAGGCCGCAAACTGACGGTGGGCGTCCTTCAAGTTGGATGAGTTGGGCGGTGTGTGTGTTTTGTGTATTGAGATCGGCGACGGTTATAATTTTCTAATGCTTCCGTCCTTTACTTTTTACTCGACCGGAATGTTTTATAAACTCTAGAAGTCGTTTATAATATAATAATAATAATAATAATAATATTTATTTACTCAATGTACAAAGATAACAAGCAATATGAGTAAATAAATATAAAATCAAAACAGGCCCAATAGAAGGCATCGCCTGTACATGGACCAATAATTTAAGTTGAAACTGTAGAATGCAAATGACAAAAAAGGACAAAAATTAGCTACAGTAGATTATGTATTTAGTTGATGTTCGTATTTATGAGTTTATGAATTTCAGTTCTAGATATAGATTGTAGCCACTTTTTTAAATTTCTTTTGAAACAATTTCCGAAACGTAAATCTTTTAAGTCTTTAGGTATAATTTCATAAAATTTAGGCGCTAAATAGAGATATGATCGCTGCATTATAGATTTAGGTTGAGGAACTACTGTGCCACGAATTTTGTACCTGGTATAATGATTATGTTTAATTTTTTGGTCGGTGTTTACAAATTTATGGTAGTGAGTGATACTGTGTAAGAAATAAAGCTGTCTTATATCATACATTCGAACATCTGCATATAATTTTTCAGTGGGATAAAGTTTCGGTTTTTTAAATATCATTTTTAGAATACTTTTTTGAAAAACATCTAAATTATAGATATGTGAGGAACATGCAGCTCCCCATGCTAATATACCATATGTGAGATGAGGCTCAATCAGTGCATGGTATAATGTTTGAAGAAATTTTTCTGTCAATATATTCCCAAGGTATTTAATTTTGTAGGATACAAATCTAACTTTCTTTAAAATATAGTTGACATGGATGTCCCATCGTAAGTGAGGATCCAAGACCACTCCAAGGTATTTTATGTTGGGCACTCTATTAATTTGCATTTTTTGATTATTAATATTGAACGAGAAATTTGTGTATTTTGGCCGATGTCTAGCATAAGATCCAAATGCTAAAAAATGTGTTTTAGAGTAGTTAATGCTTAATTTTCTACTGTTAAACCACCGAATAATTTTGATAAAATCATTTTCAATTACATTTTTCAGATCAGACCAGTCAGTGCCTTCATATAATATTGCAGTATCATCTAGAAAACTAGTTATTTTGCCAACACAATTAATTTGGAAAATATCATTTAAATATATATTGAATAACAGCGGACCTAAGACAGTTCCTTGTGGGACACCACATTTAATATACATTTCTTTACTAAATGATCCTGATATCTGCACAGATTGTGGGCGATTTGACAAATAACTGTCGATCAGTGAGTACGCGTTTCCTCTGAAACCAATTCTCTCCAATGCTTCTAATAATAATTTGTGATTAACTGTGTCGAAAGCTTTCTTTAAATCAACAAAAATGATTGAAGGGATTCTGTTATCAATATTTTGATATATTTGATTTACAATTTTAGTTATTGCGTCCGATGTAGCCTTCCCTTCTGTAAATCCATATTGATTTTCACTTAAAATTTTGAATTTTGTGAGGTATCGAATCATTCTAGTAGATAAAACTTTTTCAAAAACCTTTGCTACACTGGATATTATTGATATTGGTCTATAGTTGTTAACATCTGTTTTTGTTCCTGATTTATGTATCGGTATTATATTACCTTTTTTTAAAATTGAGGGATATATGCCAGATTCAAAGCATTTGTTGATTAGGTAAGTGAGTGGTTCTGTTATGTCCTCGGCTATAATTTTCAAATGCTCGCTTTTAATACCATCGAACCCAGGACTTTTCCGATTTTTTAAGGATATAATAGTGGTGTATACTTCACATTGTTCGACTTTATCCAAAATAAATGAGTTCAAAGTTCTTTTTGGAGGCTGAGTATTTTGTACATTTGCTTGTATATTACTTGCTAAATTTTCGCCTATGTCAGTAAAGAATTGTACAAATTCATCGCATATCTGTTGAGTATTTTTTAATACTGTTCCCGATGTTGTATTTAACTCAGTGACGCACTCTTTAAATTTTCTTTTCCCAGTAATCTCATCAATAGTTGTCCAAAGCCGCTTAGGATCATTTAAGTTATTATTCAATTTATTTAGGTAATGTTTTCGTTTGGTTTGCCTTGCAAGCTCAGTAAATTTATTTTTATATTGGTTGTAACAGTCGGTATTCTCTGTAGTTGGCGTTAGTTTCATTACATTATATAGTCTTTCTTTTTCTATTGATGATCCCAAAGAAATGTTGTTAATACGATTTTTGAACTGCCTAAGGTTAGTAGAACTGGGAAAAGCTTCCTCTTGTAGATTGTTCCACAATCTCGACACTCTCGAGACAAAGGAACGGTCGTATCGGCCAGTTCTGTATGTACGAAGTTCGACACGGTTAGGATGGGACGCCAAAGTCAGGCGGGTCTGCCTGGCAGGTACATCGCGGCATCATGGAAGAGAGCACTGAGTAGCAAAGCCCGTTGGTGTAGCGATAGAAAAGAGCTAGATCGCCGATGGCCCGCCGGTGCGAAAGGGTCCCGAGACTGTCTGTTAGAGAAGCAAGCCTCTTACTTATCCGACAGAGAACAACTAGTACATTTCAATGGCTGTAACTCTGATACCAGATCAGTGATCCATGGAGTTCCTCAGGGTTCCGTACTGGGACCACTGCTGTTTTTATTATACATTAATGATATCCCCAATACCCTGTCAGTAACGCACAATGCTGCTTTGTTCTTATATGCTGATGACACTACTTTGGTAAATTCTAATAAATATGTAAACACCCTTGTCGAAACTAGTTCATTGTGTAAGTCGGACCTTGAGCATTGGTTTGCTGCCAATATGCTATTGCTCAACACTGATAAAACTCAGTCTATAATACTAAGCTTACGCAGTCATGAGTTGGAATCTGCTCAAACAGTGAAATTGCTAGGCGTTCATATTGACTGTACTCTGACATGGGAGGTGCATACTCGCTGTGTGGTGGATCGTTTGTCCAGAGTTATATATCTCATACGTAGTCTAAAGGATAGAGTATCTGATAAAGTTTTATGAACTGCTTATCATGCATATTTCCACTCTAAAATGACATATGCAATTTTGGTCTGGGGACACTCTCCACATATGCAAAAAGTGTTTGGCATGCAAAAGCGTTGTATACGATACATCTCTGGTTTGAAATATAGAGACCCCTGCAAGGCTGAATCCATTAAATTGGCCATACTAACCCTTCCATGCGCGTATATTTTGAGTTTTCTCCTATATATCAAAAGTAACATTAGTACCTTCCCCACTCACAGTGATAACCGCAAATATGAAACACGAAATAGAAACAACATTTGTCATAATAACTACCGTCTAGAAAAATCAAGAACTGGAACAAACTTTCATGGCATTACATTTTTTAATCTGCTGCCCAACAATATAAAAACATTGGATATTGATGTTTTTCATAGGAAACTCAAGCATTATTTAATAAAAAACGCATGCTTTAGCACTTTAAATGTTTATTTATTCATTTCTCTCTCCAACTTATGTACAGTTGTTATTGTTCTGTATGTCTGTATGTGTATAGTGAATAGTATTATACATATACAGGGTGACTTCGAAGTTGAGTCATTTATTTTAACAGTGAGTAGATCCGATCAAAAGAAATGTTTTTTTCCTTTAACATTTTTCTGGTAAAATTAAAGTAACAAAGTTATAGCCCTTTAGAAGTTTGAGTACCGCCCTGTCTCAATAATAATATTATGTGCTCGTGTTTGCCGACAACGGATATAATCCGCCTTATCCGTTCATCGCATCGGAAACAAAAAAGCGAAAGAATTTGAAACGATGTTTTTACTACAATGTACAATTTTATTCAGTTGTTTTCAGTCGACGTGTCAGTCGGTAACGCGTGAGTGAATAGTGGTGTTTGTTGCGTGGCTCAGACGAAATGAAAAATGGCGCATGTTTATGAAAATGCTGAATGTAGTACAAAGGGCTCGTGAATCAGGTGACTTAAGACCTCACGGGGGAGGGCATGCCGGTGCTCCAAGACCGCACGATCAAATACAGGTCCGCACTGAAATACTTGTCGGGAGGATACTTTATAAAACAAGGTAACATTTTTTTTTATTTTTACACACACATTTTGGTTTATCTTCCTTCTACAATCATTATCTGAAAATTAATGACTCAACTTCAAAGTCACCCTGTACATTTCTAAGCGATCTTCTTTTATCTCATGACGACATTTTTGTATTGTTTTTTTCAATTTGCTTTTGGTAATTATGTGTTACGCAGCATTGTATTGTTTTTAACTTGTTTTATTCATGTTTAATGTACATTTTTCTAAGCGTTCTATTAGTATATATTGACTTGTGTAAACACTTTCTGTGTATTATCATCAATAAATTATTATTAATGGATAGGTCCCCAGATACCTGGCTTTCTTAGGTGGCCACCCTGCATCATGCCCTGTGCTCTTTAAACGGTATCGGTACAGTTGGGCAATAAATGCCTTATAATAACGGGTGATTTTTTAAGAGGTTTAGGATTCGATTTTCAAAAAAAAAACACAAACAATTTGAAAAAACGATTAAATCTTTATTTGAGTCGATAGAACGGTAGATATAATTTAATGTTTAAAGATGATTTCATGTAAATGTTGGCCGCGGCACCGCTTTAGATGGCCCATGCGCAAGGTCCAATTTTGGCACACTCTCTCCAACATAGCGGCCGGTATCTGACGAATAAATGCGTCAATCGTTGCTGGTTTATCTCTGTAGACATTAGGCTTAACATGGGCCTACAAGAAATAGTCCAACGGCGTTAAGTCACACGATCTAGGCGGCCAATTGACGGGCCCCAAACGTGAGATAAACTGTTCACCGAACTCGCCTCTCAATAGGGCCATTGTTTCGTGTGCGGTGTGGCATGTGGCACCGTCTTGTTGAAACCACATGTCAGCCAAGTCGAGCTCTTCCATTTTGGGCAAAAAAAAGTTTGTTATCATCGCACGGTAGCGCTCGCCATTCACAGTTACGTTCCGGCCATTGTCGTCTTTGAAGAAGTACGGCCCGATGATGCCACCGGCCCATAATCCAGACCAAACAGTGATTTTTTCAGGATGCATTGGTAGCTCTTGCAACGCTTCTGGCTGATCTTCACTCCAGATGCGGCAATTTTGCTTGTTAACGTACCCATTCAACCAGAAATGAGCTTCGTCGCTGAACACTAACACTGGCGGATACAGCCGCAATATTTTCTTCAGTCCTCACTCTGCGGCTGCGTGTTGGTGGTTTAATGTCCAATAATGTGAACTGGGTTCGAAATTTAGTCACAAGCTTCCGAATAGCTCCCTCAGTAGGCCGACCAAATTGCCCATAAATTGGAAGCAGTGCTCGATGCACTCTCTTAATCGAGCACGAATTTTGATAGTAAAATTCAATAATTTGCAAGCGTTGTTCGTTCGTAAGTCGATTCATGGTTAAATTATAGACCAAACTGAATAAGTTTGGCAATGACACAAGACACGATTCACGCATCATCAGTGTTGCCAAAAAGATACTAGAAAAAATCACCCATTACTACTGTGAGTGTTCAGAAGGGACATTACAGAAACCCAAGCGACACTCTCGGTACACATACGCCTTAATTTCCCATTTTCGTTCATTCTCAACACCTCCAACCGACTTCCGGTCCGTCATCCGCCAACCGGAAATCGCCGATGTCCGCGAACGCGTGTCCCTTAATCGCCGGGGCATCCCCGCGACTGTCAACTGTCGACGGAAGCCTGCCGCCAAGCGTACTTCCGCCACGGACAATGCCGAAATGTGTTACGGCAAATCTGGGTTTCCGGCGAATTTATTATATTGAGAGGGTGGCTCGAAGGGGTGGCTTGAATGATTAGCGCTAGGCGGTTGATTAGGGATTTAGGGAAAGGATTGCAGCCCGGTGGTACGGTTTTAATATGTTGGAGAACGAATACACTATACAAGGTGACCCGAAAGACATGTAGCAAACGGATAGGGGTAATAAGGGGGGTGATTTGCTATCAGAAAAAAAACCACATGTCCCTGTCCGATTGTACACGGTTTTTGAGTTATTGCCGTTTTTAAGAACTTGAGACTGTACTACTTTTTATAAAGTTGTCTTTTGTTTTTTTTTCATTCAAATTTACAGACTATGTTCCTAAATGATGTGTTGCTGCAAAAAACAATAGATGAAAATTTATTCCAATTATTGTTAAGCTAAGAGGGCTAGCGAAATCTGCGAAGGAGGCATCTCCGAAGGCTAAGAAACCGGCGGTGGCCGGTGGTGCGGCCGAGAAGAAAGCTTCTCCAGCTAAGACAAAGAAAAGTGGGAAATCGGTGACGTCGGCTAAAGCTTCTTCTGCTGCACCTTCTGCAGCGCCTGCAAAAAAATCTCCTTCGAAGGCGAAGAAATCCAGCAAGGGAGCTCCGACCAAGAAGCCAAAAGCACCAAAACCGAAAACGGCGAAGGCTGCAACATCGCCAAAAAGGAAGGCCGCTTCTCCCAAAAAGAAGAAATAAAAAAAGTTTAGACGTGTTGCAACGTCGTAGATTACGACTACGTCGGTTCGCGACGTTATATTTATGCGAGAGGATGCTACGTCCCCGCGAATTGAAATGCATGGCACTCTCGAATTTACCAACGTCAATATACTGAAAGTTATCATTACATACCTGTTGAATAGTGTGGATTTGTCTGTATTTTGCAAGAAAATAGAATATAAAATACATTCCATCCAATTCCTCATCCTCCTTTACGTCATAATAGTAATCATTTATTAATTTATGGGTTAATGAATTTCTTCAAAGCAATAAAAACATTATGTCCTCTCCATCCTAAAACACAGATAATATGTGTAAGACGTATCAATCCCTACATCTCCCTGATGCATAATGCAATTACTACGGACATAGACAAAAAATTATGAAAAATGAATCCCAAATAATGTCTTTTAAGTCCAAAAATCATAAAAACTAGTAATGTTTATTGTTTGTCTTTTTGACTGGATATCTATCTGTCACTCGCAGGGTTGCCAAATGTAACGACGATCACGTCCCATGGTGGATGTCTAATATAAATATAACCTAGAATGTGTACTCGTGAAAAAAGAAAAATATGGCAAATTTGTAGTTTTTTGCAGGTTTTAGGTTTGCTGGTACCTTTAAGGCATATATTTGGGAATTTCTTAATCGCTGTGAATATAGTGTGGATGTTTGTTCAGTTCCTGAACTACGAAAAATATTTAACTTTATGGATGTATGGATATCAAAAAACCTGAATAGTTTTGTGGGAATATCAATCTAAGGTGCCATAATGGTTCTGATGAACGGCAAGTAAATGAGTGAATGTTTGGAAACGAGCAATATCTTCTGGTAGAGCCTGTCATCAAGTAGGTGAAACTGGTTGGTGAAATTGGCCCTAAATGCGGAAACTACCATTTTTTAAACTTAACTCTCTACCTGGCACTGCTGATCTTTTACCTTCTGAATATGATGGGAAAACAGTTAAACCCTCCAATTCAAAGAAATGTCAGGTCTTATCAATGGTCCTGACATGATTTTGGGTAATAGAAGGGTTATGGAAATCTCGCCATCTTACCTGATCAATAAGTTAGTGAAAGCATCGTTAAAAAAAACAAAATGGCACACTCGTAAAGCAAGATCAACTCCAATTTTAGGTGAGCGTCGTCGAAATGCTACCGAGGCTTCGCGAGTGTATGCAGATCGCTTTCCGAGACGTTATCATTCAAGGCCGCGTAATTTTTTTTACATTGTGGTTACTGGTCATTTTTCGGAAAGCCAACTCCGAATCGTGCAAACTGAAGAGGAGACAAGTACAAGCACTAAAGTGCGGAAATCGCTGCGTGATGATGGATTGTACTGTATAGTGACGCAGCAACTGCCTATATGTTAGTTCACGATCGATATCGAGCTCGACTTCCACTGATCTATTCAAATAAGCTGAATATGTCAACCCATCACACCTTATTTATTTATTGTTGTGCATAATCTTATTCACTCACCTTCCAAAGCTTTATTCCTAGCTAGTAGTGCAAGTAGTACTTCCGAGTTTGGCGGTCCGTCTATCGTATGTGCAGACATTAAGGGAGGCTGGGTTGGTACTGCAGGTGGTAAGCCCCCAAGAAGCGCCCGGGACTGTTCCAGGATCGACATCGTTGCTACCTGGAAAAAATTATGGTCATCACATCCCAGATAGCATTCATTATATTGTAACGAAGATACCGTTCTTACTGTTCTAAGTCTCTACTCTAATTTATAAACCTTGCAACTTATTAATAAAAGTTGTATAACTATGTCGACTGGACTATTATTCCATCTCAATTCCGCGTTCGACTGTGTCTATCGACTCTCGTGTGATTGTCTCGCTCCACCATCTGTTCGGATATTTATGTTCCAATCGACGATTCAAGAAACATTGCAGCGTTTTCTAGACTGAGTAACGAACTTCCATGGAAATGATCTAGATGGCAGCAGATTCATATCCATACACACTACTTTGCAAAGAATTGTCAAAATTCTACTAACATTCTACAGCAGTTTGTTATTATGTTACAAAAAGCTGAAGTTTGCCAGCCCGCGAGCTTGTCATTTTGAGATACAGATAAGGAGCTTCAAAATTAGATATTACTACTAATAAATGCTATAAGATAGCGACAAGCTGATATCTTGAAATGTTTAACAGTCAATTTTACGCTATAGTATTCATGCATCAATTTCATCATCGCTAATTTCAGCTCAATTACTTAAAACATTTAAATTATAAAGTGGGGCGGGAGGGGAAACCTATCTTTGGAAAGCACTATATTGGGAAGTCATGGTCAAGGTCAAACCCAGGTAACGTGATATAACTTCCGATCTCATCTTGGCCATGACTTTCAAAGTCATTTGAAGGTCAACTGTTTTTTTTATATATCGAAGCAGCCGCGCAGGCTGAAGCCTAAACGCCGGAACACCGCGGATGTTATGATGTTCCCAAAGAAATTTTGTTAATACGATTTTTGAACTGCCTAAGGTTAGTAGAACTAATGAGACCCTATACTTTCGACCTCGGAAATGGAGCAAAAGGAAAATGTAATGCTCGTTTGTTCTAAGTTTCTACTCTAATTTACAAAACTTGCAACTAATTAATAAAAGTTGTATAACTATGTCGACTGAACTATTATTCCATCTCAATTCCGCGTTCGACTGTCTCTATCGATTCTCCTGTGATTGTCTCGCTCCACCATCTGTTCGGATATTTATGTCCCAATCGACGAATCAAGAAACATTGCGGCGTTTTCCAGACTGAGTAACGAACTTCCACGGAAATGATGTAGATGGCAGCAGATTCATATCCATACACACTGCTTTGCAAAGAATTGTCAAAATTCTACTAACATTCTACATCAGTTTTTTATTATGTTACAAAAGATTCAGTCCACAAAAAGCTGAAGTTTGGCAGCCCGCCAGCTTGTCATTTTAAGATACAGATAAGGAGCTTCAAAATTAGATATTACTACTAATAAATGCTATAAGATAGCGACAAGCTGATATCTTGAAATGTTTAACAGTCAATTTTACGCAATAGCACTATATTTGGAAGTCATGGTACAGGTCAAACCCAGGTAACGTGATATAACTTCTGATCTGATCTGGGCCATGACTTTCAAAGTCATTTGAAGGTCAACTCTTTTTTTTATATATCGAAGCAGCAGCGCAGGCAGAAGCCTAAACTCCGGAACACCGCGGCTGCTATGATGATCCCAAATACATTTTGTTAATACGATTTTTGAAGTGCCTAAGGTTAGTAGAACTAATGAGACCCTATACTTTCGACCTAGGAAATGGAGCTAAAGGAAAATGTTATGCTCGTTTGTTCTAAGTCTCTACTCTAATTTACAAACCTTGTAGCTAATTAATAAAAGTTGTATAACTATGTTGACTGGACTATTATTCCATCTCAATTCCGCGTTCGGCTGTCTCTATCGATTCTCCTGTGATTGTCTCGCTCCACCATCTGGTCGGATATTTATATCCATATCGACGAATCAAGAAACATTGCAGCGTTTTCCAGACTGAGTAACGAACTTCCATGGAAATGATCTAGATGGCAGCAGATTCATATCTATACACACTACTTTGCAAAGAATTGTCAAAATTCGACTAACATTCTACAGCAGTTTGTTATTATGTTACAAAAGATTCAGTCCACAAAAAGCTGAAGATTGGCAGCCCGCGAGCTTGTCATTTTAAGATACAGATAAGGAGCTTCAAAATTAGATATTACTACTAAAAAATGCAATAAGATAGCGACAAGCTGATATCTTGAAATGTTTAACAGTCAATTTTACGCTATAGTATTCATGCATCAATTTCATCATCGCTAATTTCAGCTCAATTACTTAAAACATTTAAATTATAAAGTGGAAAGGGAGGGGAAGCGTCTCTTTGGCAAGCACTATATTAGGAAGTCACGGTCAAGGTCAAACCCATGTAAGGTGATATAACTTCTGATCTGATCTTGGTCATGATTTTCAAAGTTATTTGAAGGTCAAGTCTTTTTTTATATATCGAAGCAGCCGCGCAGACAGAAGCCTAAATGCCGGAACACGGCGGCTGCTGTGTTGATCCCAAAGAAATTTTGTTATTACGATTTTTGAAGTGCCTAAGGTTAGTAGAACTAATGAGACCCTATACTATCGACCTCGGAAATGGAGCAAAAGGAAAATGTTGTGCTCGTTACTGTTCTAAGTCTCTACTCTAATTTACAAACCTTGCAGCTAATTAATAAAAGTTGTATAACTATGTCGACTGGACTATTATTCCATCTCAATTCCGCGTTCGACTGTCTCTATCGACTCTCGTGTGATTGTCTCGCTCCACCATCTGTTCGGATATTTATGTTCCAATCGACGAATCAAGAAACATTGCAGCGTTTTCCAGACTGAGTAACGAACTTCCATGGAAATGATGTGGATGGCAGCAGATTCATATCCATACACGATGCTTTGCAAAGAATTGTCAAAATTCTACTAACATTCTACATCAGTTTTTTATTATGTTACAAAAGATACAGTCCACAAAAAGCTGAAGTTTGGCAGCCCGCCAGCTTGTCATTTTAAGATACAGATAAGGAGCTTCAAAATTAGATATTACTACTAAAAAATGCTATAAGATAGCGACAAGCTGATATCTTGAAATGTTTAACAGTCAATTTTACGCTATAGTATTCATGCATCAATTTCATCATCGCTAATTTCAGCTCAATTACTTAAAACATTTAAATTATAAAGCGGGGCGGGAGGGGAAGCGTCTCTTTGGAAAGCACTATATTAGGAAGTCATGGTCAAGGTCAAACCCAGGTAACGTTATATAACTTCTGATCTGATCTTGGCCATGATTTTCAAAGTCATTTGAAGGTCAACTCTTTTTTTATATATCGAAGCAGCCGCGCAGGCAGAAGCCTAAACGCCGGAACACCGCGGATGCTATGATGATCCCAAATACATTTTGTTAATAAGATTTTTGAAGTGCCTAAGGTTAGTAGAACTAATGAGACCCTATACTTTCGACCTCGGAAATGGAGCAAAAGGAAAATATTATGCTCGTTTGTTCTAAGTCTCTACTCTAATTTACAAACCTTACAAGTAATTAATAAAAGTTGTATAACTATATCGACTAGACTATTATTCCATCTCGATTCCGCGTTCGACTGTCTCTATAGATTCTCCTGTGATTGTCTCGCTCCACCATCTGTTCGGATATTTATGTCCCAATCGACGAATCAAGAAACATTGCAGCGTTTTCCAGACTGAATAACGAACTTCCATGGAAATGATGTAAATGGCAGCAGATTCATATCCATACACACTACTTTGCAAAGAATTGTCAAAATTCTACTAACATTCTACAGCAGTTTGTTATTATGTTACAAAAGATTCAGTCCACAAAAAGCTGAAGTTTGGCAGCCCGCCAGCTTGTTATTTTAAGATACAGATAAGGAAGTTCAAAATTAGATATTACTACTAAAAAATGCTATAAGATAGCGACAAGCTGATATCTTGAAATGTTTAACAGTCAATTGTACGCTATAGTGTTCATGCATCAATTTCATCATCGCTAATTTCAGCTCAATTACTTAAAACATTTAAATTATAAAGTGGGGTGGGAGGGGAAGCGTCTCTTTGGAAAGCACTATATTAGGAAGTCATGGTCAAGGTCAAACCCAGGTAACGCTATAACTTCTGATCTGATCTTGGCCATGACTTTCAAAGTCATTTGAAGGTCAACTCTTTTTTTATATATCGAAGCAGCTGCGCAGACAGAAGCCTAAATGCCGGAACACCGCGGCTGCTATGATGATCCCAAAGAAATTTTGGTAATACGATTTTTGAAGTGCCTAAGGTTAGTAGAACTAATGAGACCCTATACTATCGACCTCGGAAATGGAGCAAACGGAAAATGTTATGCTCGTTTGTTCTAAGTCTCTACTCTAATTTACAAACCTTGCAGCTAATTAATAAAAGTTGTATAACCATGTCGACTGGACTATTATTCCATCTCAATTCCGCGTTCGACTGCCTCTATCGACTCTCCTGTGATTGTCTCGCTCCATCATCTGGTCGGATATTTAAATCCATATCGACGAATCAAGAAACATTGCAGCGTTTTCCAGACTGGATAACGAACTTCCATGGACATGATTTAGATGGCAGCAGATTCATATCCATACACGCCAAAGATTCGCAATGGCGTCGCAAACGACATATTTGAAATAATTTACGATACACAAGATTCCGTCTACAAAAAGCTGAAGTTTGCCAGCCCGCGAGCTTGTCATTTTGAGATACAGATAAGGAGCTTCAAAATTAGATATTACTCCTAAAAAATGCTATGAGATAGCGACAAGCTGATATCTTGAAATGTTTAACAGTCAATTTTACGCTATAGTATTCATGCATCAATTTGATCATCGCTAATTTCAGCTCAATTACTTAAAACATTTAAATTATAAAGTGGGGCGGGAGGGGAAGCATCTCTTTGGAAAGCACTATATTAGGAAGTCATGGTCAAGGTCAAACCCAGGTAACGTTATATAACTTCTGATCTGATCTTGGCCATGACTTTCAAAGTCATTTGAAGGTCAAATCTTTTTTTTATATATCGAAGCAGCCGCGCAGGCAGAAGCCTAAACGCCGGAACACCGCGGCTGCTATGATGATCCCAAATAAATTTTGTCAATACGATTTTTGAACTGCCTATGGTTAGTAGAACTAATGAGACCCTATACTTTCGACCTAGGAAATGGAGCAAAAGGAAAATGTTATGCTCGTTTGTTCTAAGTATCTACTCTAATTTACAAACCTTGTTACTAATTAATAAAAGTTGTATAACTATGTCGACTAAACTATTATTTCATCTCATTTCCGCGTTCGACTGTCTCTATCGTCTCGCTCCACCATCTGTTCGGATATTTATGTTCCAATCGACGAATCAAGAAACATTGCAGCGTTTTCCAGACTGAATAACGAACTTCCATGGAAATGATGTAGATGGCAGCAGATTCATATCCATACACACTGCTTTGTAAAGAATTGTCAAAATTCTACTAACATTCTACAGCAGTTTGTTATTATGCTACAAAAGATTCAGTCCACAAAAAGCTGAAGTTTGGCAGTCCGCCAGCTTGTCATTTTGAGATAAGGAGCTTCAAAATTAGATATTACTACTAATAAATGCTATAAGATAGCGACAAGCTGATATCTTGAAATTTTTAACAGTCAATTTTACGCTATAGTTTTCATGCATCAATTTCATCATCGCTAATTTCAGTTCAATTACTTAAAACATTTAAATTATAAAGTGGGCCGGGAGGGGAAGCATCTCTTTGGAAAGCACTATATTAGGAAGTCATGGTCAAGGTCAAACCCAGGTAACGTTATATAACTTCTGATCTGATCTTGGCCATGACTTTCAAAGTCATTTGAAGGTCAACTCTTTTATTATATATCGAAGCAGCCGCGCAGGCAGAAGCCTAAATGCCGGAACACCGCGGATGCTATGATGATCCCAAAGAAATTTTGTTAATACGATTTTTGAAGTGCCTGAGGTTAGTAGAACTAATGAGACCTTATGCTCGAATATGTGCTTGACAAATTTTGGAATTTGACATTAGACACGACCGTCAAGGTCAAACATAAGTTAACCTTAATTTCTTGATAATTCAGACTCCCCAGATAAACTGACTTCACTGTTTTTTCAGGATTGTTCCCTAGCTACAGAAATGGACCTGATCTGCACATGAAGGTCATCACATTAAAGGGCACCATTCGGTATAGGGGGCAAAATCATAAAACTAATGTCTCGGTGGTTTCCCTATACGAGTTGAATAGTTGAAGAAAACTCCTATCAATCGCGGAGATTAGAATTTTCATACTAATATTAGTTAACAAATTATCTAGAACTTTGCAATACAACAACTATAAAGATTTTCAATCGTTACCACTGTTTTATTACATTTTGAAATATTGCGCTCTTATTCAGCCGACTTTTACTACTAGAACAATGATTATGTCAAACCTCGTTAAACTAATTTAATTTTATTTATTATTATCAATTAGTAGTCCATTAATGATATTTATTCTTGTTAATCAAACGGCAGTGCAAACATCAGTAAATATTGCATACATAGTCGGATGAGTATGTATGCATAGTCGAATTAATCTAGCCTCTACTCTAAATATTGGTGTGTCTCAAGGTTCAACCTTTGGGCCATCAATGCCTGTTTCATGTACCAGCAATTCGTTATCTCATTCCATTATACAGGGTGTCCCAGAAGTCGACGTCAAGCCGAAACCGGGTGATAGGCAAAGTCATAACAGCTATCAGAAAAATATTTAAAAAAATTTTATGTATGTGTTTTGAAAATTATAGGTCTTTGAAAAAGATATAGAAATTTCACACCCTACGGCAGTCTGTCAACTTCTGTTACTACAAATATTAACTTTTTTTGGATTTTATTTTTACAATGTAATGATGAACAATGCATCTTCAAACTGGTGTCTCAACCTTACTGCCAACTTTTCTCGTTCAGGAAAAATTGCCACTTATTTCCCAACCAAGTATTCCAAAGTAAAACTTTGCTCAACTTTAACTGGCTGTACTAGAAAAAAATGTACTACGAGAGTTTGGCAAGTAACCTTAAAAGTTGGCGCATTTAATAACGATTCCAAAATGGTATAACACTTAGAAGACTCGTTAACTTATGCACAATTTTTATTTGAAAAAAACTGATGAAAATTTTTCTAAATTTCCTAATTAAACAGCGATTATGAAAACGCACAAGGACCCTTAAGGATAACTGGTTGCACAACAGTGGGCGTCAAAATGCTGCTGATGATGATTTACCTTTACAGCAAATGCTCAAACTGTTTTCCTTCAGCCGCAATACACGCTCGACATCTTCTTAAAAAAGATCGGGTTATTAAACGAGCGAATCCACGGTTATTAACAAACTCAGCTGCTTCCAATAGTCTTTGCCGTAGCTCAGCTACATTTTGAATCGGCTTGAAATACACTTTTTCTTTTACAGTTCCCCAGTAAAAAAAATCTAAAGGATTCAAATCAGGTGATTGGGCTGGACACGGTATTGTACCAGACCGCCCTATCCATCTGCCTGGAAAGTTTTGATCGAGATACTCTCTCACTGAGAGTGCATAGTGCGCTGGGCAGCCATCATGCTGAAACCACATGTCCCTGTAAATACTCAGTGGCACGTCCACCAATAAATGTTGTACATGATTTTTCAAAAAATCCAAATAAACCTCAGCAGTCAAAGTCTCTGGGAACTCAAACCGACCGATTATTTTACCATTTAAAATTCCTGTCCAATGGTTTATCTTGAAGCGATATTGAGATTTATCTTCTCTCATCAAATGTGGGTTTGCTACGTGCCACTCGTGTAAGTTATGCAGGTTCATGTACCCATCTTTCTTAAATGTGGTTTCATCCGACCATAAAATTTTTTCAAAGAACTGTGGATCTTTCCTGTGTCTTTCTAGCATTGTGCGACAAAAAGCAACTCGGGGATCATAATCCCGGGGCGGGAGAGGTTGAACACGCTGTATGTGGTGTGGATGAAGCACATCACTTACTTGCTATTGCACACTTTGATACCGATCAGTACTCCTTCGTTTACTGCGCATCTTTACATGTTCGTGCTTGTTGATTTCGTACTGTTACTAATTTTGGATTCGTGAACTTGACTGTTGATCGTTTGTGATTTGGATTTGGACTGTTTAATTGCTCTTCAAAACAACATTTGCTTTCCTTAGACTATCTTTGATAGTGTGATTGTGCAGTGCCGCTAAGTCCGTGTACACCGTACAAGAATATACTAACATGCACCTCATTTATGGGGAATGCAGATGCAACGCTAGTGCTTCAGCGAGACTTTACTGTGAGAGGTACCCGAATGCAGCTCGTCATCCAGATCATCGAGTGTTCACAAATGTGCACCGCTTACTGTTCTCAGAGGGCCAACTACCAAACCAATCACACGGTGAGGGAAGATCTTTCCTTCCTTACGAAGACGTGGTGCTAGGAGCTGTCGAAGAAGACTCGAGTACTTCAGTGCGTGCAATAGAACTAAAAACAGGTTTGCCCAAAAGTACAGCCCATAGAATCTTGCAAAAAAACGTGCTCCATCCATACCACGTACAGCGTGTTCAAGCTCTTCTGCCCCGGGATTATGAGCCCCGAGTTGCTTTTTGTCGCACAATGTTAGAAAGACACAGGGAAGATCCACGGTTCTTTGAAAACATTTTATGGTCAGATGAGACCACATTTAAGAAAGATGGGTACATGAACCTGCATAACTTACACGAGTGGCAGGTAGCAAACCCACATTTGATGAGAGAAGATAAATCTTAATATCGCTTCAAGATAAACCATTGGACAGGAATTTTAAATGGTAAAATAATCGGTCCGTTTGAGTTCCCAGAGACTTTGACTGCTGAGGTCTATTTAGGTTTTTTGCAAAATGATTGAGAAAATTTATTGGAGGACGTGCCACTGAGTATTTACAGGGACATGTGGTTTCAGCATGATGGCTGCCCAGCGCACTATGCACTCTCAGTGAGAGAGTATCTCGATCAAAACTTTCCAGGCAGATGGATAGGGCGGTCTGGCACAATACCGTGGCCAACCCGATCACCTGATTTGAATCCGTTAGATTTTTTTTACTGGGGAACTGTAAAAGAAAAAGTGTATTTCAAGCCGATTCAAAATGTAGCTGAGCTACGGCAAAGACTATTGGAAGCAGCTGAGTTTGTTAATAACCGTCGATTCGCTCGTTTAATAACCCGATCTTTTTTGAGAAGATGTCGAGCGTGTATTGCGGCTGAAGGAAAACAGTTTGAGCATTTGCTGTAAAGGTAAATCATCATCAGCAGCATTTTGACGCCCACTGTTGTGCAAACAGTTATCCTTAAGGGTCCTTGTGCGTTTTAATAATCGCTATTTAATTAGGAAATTTTGAAAAATTTTCATCAGTTTTTTTTCAAATAAAAATTGTGCATAAGTTAACGAGTAATCTTCTGAGTGTTATACCATTTTGGAATCGTTATTAAATGCGCCAACTTTTAAAGTTACTTGCCAAACTCTCGTAGTACATTTTTTTCCAGTACAGCCAGTTAAAGTTGAGCAAAGTTTTATTTTGGAATACTTGGTTGGGAAATAAATGGCAATTTTTCCTGAACGAGAAAAGTTGGCAGTAAGGGGGAGACACCAGTTTGAAGATGCATTATTCATCATTACATTGTAAAAATAAAATCCAAAAAAGTTAATATTTGTAGTAACAGGACTTGACAGACTGCCATAGGGTGTGAAATTTCTATATTCTTTTCAAAGACCTATAATTTTCAAAACACATACATAAAATTTTTTTAAATATTTTTCTGAAAGCTGTTATGACTTTGCCTATCACCCGGTTTCGGCTTGACGTCGACTTCTGGGACACCCTGTATAAAAATTCTACACTGATGAATACAATTAATACGAATAAGACATTTGTGTTCAACAAGGTTCGCTTCTAAGGCTACTACGAAAGATGTCATGATAAAGGCTTTCGCATGTAGAGTGCTGTCGTCAGCAAGGATGTGAATTGGGTTGATCGTACAGGAAGAAAGGTCGTTATATCTACGAGGTCGGAGCCAAGACCAATTCCTGGGGAGGTCACTCATCCATCTGCAAAGCTTTCCTGGGAGGACACAGGATGAAAGTTTGCTTAAGAGGGCAGCGTGCCACAGCTGATCGAACATTTTCGTGATATCAAGAGCGACATGAACCTCACCATAAGACCGGATGAGTTTATTTCACAATACTGCTTGTCGCTAATCAATCCGTGAAGCTCGCGATTTATGCATCTCTCCATCATCTTACTTGTAACAAGTCCAAACAAACATCGGCAAACGATTCGACAGTCCATAAAGTCAAAGTGAAATCCGAGTCGGAGAATCGCGGCGTTTCGCGTCGATAGTCGGAAACTGTAAATCTCGCTAATTTTCTAGAATACGTATGTTTCACGTAGACGATATTTTTCAATTTGCCGGGACTAAGTGAGCTGGAGCTGCCAACTTAATTTCGCTAAAAGCGAAAGGAGTCGGATTGAGAGAACTAGAGAAGATTTGTGTCACATGCGGCGGCACAAAGGTAGAATCATTTGATTTGATACATAAGCTTTGTTGCAACCAACGTATTTTGAAAAGTGACATTATTATTTTTTTGACATTGTAGGTTTTTCTACAAGATGTTACCTAGCACTAGCTGATGCTTAAACGTCGGGAGGCTTCAGTTATCAATGTTTGACCCTGATGTGATATAAAAGGCGCATAGTGAGGATCCTATACATATATACTAAGTGACATATAAATCCGAACACCCAGTTCAAATGGTTTTATTTTAATGAAAGTTGGTGAATGTATTTATCTTACTGTAAATAACAAGTGAAAAAATTTTCAGCCTTATCAGTTGGACATTCCGGTTTTTATACTGCTTTTTTTCAATTCACTAACGCTCTAAAAATGAATATTTCAGCCGCAGTGAAGGATCAACGTTGGCGGATTTTGGTTCTTGACATCCTTTACGATCGGCTACGATGCCTAGAGTACGGAGACCTGTACGATTTCGTCAACTTAGTGAGTTTGATAGGGGCCGTATAGTGGGACTTCGAGAAGCTGGACTTTCTTTTCGGGCAATTGCAGTTAGAGTGCAAAGAAGTGTAGACACTGTGGTTAGGTGTTGTCAGGCATGGCTTCGAGAAGGCCGTACGCAAAGAGCAAGGGGCACTCGACGCCGCCGTAGAACAACAGACCGTGAAGATCGCCGCCTAAGATTATTGGCCTTAAGGGACCGTTTCTCCATTGCAAATGAATGGTTTGCAGAACACGGAAGACGTATTGGCATGCGAAGTGTTTACCGACGAATGAGAAGTTTTGGCTTGTTTTCATACCGGCCACACTGGGTCCTCCCTTTAACTCGAGAACACCGACGTAATCGCCTTGAGTGGTGCAGACCACGGTCACTCTGGGATCAGGAATGGAACAGTATTATCTTTAGTGACGAGTCTCGATTTTGTTTAGGCATGCACGATGGTCGTGCCAGGGTTAGAAGGCGACGTGGTGAAAGGAGGAATCCACAGTTTTTTGTTGAAAGACATGTTCATCGCACTGTTGGAGTTATGGTTTGGGGTGCTATAGCTTATGGTTCCAGGTCACCTTTAATCTTCATCAGAGGTAACATGAACGCGCAGCGTTATATCCACGAAGTTCTAGAACCCCATCTTGACACCCTGGCAGATCCAACTTTCCAACGAGATAATGCCCGACCACATGTTGCAAGAGTCACAATAAACTTCGGTCAACATAATGATGTCACATTGTTACCATGGCCACCAAGATCTCCCGACTTATCCCCAATTGAGCACGTCTGGGATATGATGGGTAGGAGATTGCTCAATTTGCAACGTCCTCCTCAGACTCTAGAAGCACTTCGAGAGGAGTTGGTGGTTGTCTGCAATGAGATACCACAGGAGGACATTGACCACCTGATCAGAAGCATGCCTAGGCGCGTTGGAGAATGCGTAGCACATCAGGGTGCGTCCACACATTATTAAAGGTCAAAGGGCTTTAAAGCTGTGCAATCATTTTGAAATTTTTATCATTTACTTATTATGCTTCATTAATTAAGTATTTATACAAAATTTTATTAAAATAAAACCATTTAAACTGGGTATTCGGATTTATATGTCACTTAGTATATATACTGACTGAAGACAAAAAAAGGGAACCGCCTACGCATGTTTATTAGAATCCAAGAATTTTTACATATCCATTTATCATGCAATGAACAACAAGTCATAAAATGGACAGATTTTTCTGTTTTGTGGTGGCGCGTGTATTGTTTGGTGATAAAGAGGCAAGAAGCCTTTTTGTAGGGTGTCCCAGCTAAGTGACTTTGAAAGGGGTCGAATTGTCGGCCGAGGATAGCATTCGATTGTTGGTCTGTTGGAATTTTGTGAATAACGCTGCCAATATCCAACGAAATCGGCATAACGATCTTTGAGATATTAACAGAAAAATCACATTTTTAATGATACATGTTCATATGAACTTTTCTGCTTAGATTTAGTTCAGGAAGATACGGTTTTGGTATGCAACAGGGTTCAGTTCTGGGGCTATTACAGTGGAAGTCTTAATAAATATACTAAGTGACATATAAATCCGAACACCCAGTTCAAATGGTTTTATTTTAATAAAATTTTGTGTAAGTACTTAATGAAGCATAATAAGTAAATGACAAAAATTTCAAAATGATTGCACTGCTTTAAAGCCCTTTGACCTTTAATAATGCGTGGATGCACCCTGATGTGCTACGCATTCTCCAACGCGCCTAGGCATGCTTCTGATCAGGTGTTCAATATCCTCCTGTGGTATCTCATTCCAGGCAACCACCAACTCCTCTCGAAGTGCTTCTAGAGTCTGATTAGGACGTTGCAAATTGAGCAATCTCCCACCCATCATATCCCACACGTGCTCAATTGGGGATAAGTCGGGATATCTTGGTGGCCATGGTAACAATGTGACATCATTATGTTGAAAGAAGTCTATTGTGACTCTTGCAACATGTGGTCGGGCATTATCTTGTTGGAAAGTTGGATCTGCCACTGCCAGGGTGTCAAGATAGGGTAAAAGATGGGGTTCATGTTACCTCTGATGAAGATTAAAGGTGACCTGGAACCATAAGCTATAGTACCCCAAACCATAACTCCAACAGTGTGATGAACATGTCTTTCAACAAAAAACTGTGGATTCCTCCTTTCACCACGTCGCCTTCTAACCCTGGCACGACCATCGTGCATGCCTAAACAAAATTGAGACTCGTCACTAAAGACAATACTGTTCCATTCCTGGTCCCAGAGTGACCTTTGTCTGCACCACTCAAGGCGATTACGTCGGTGTTCTCGAGTTAAAGGGAGGACCCAGTGTGGCCGGTATGAAAACAAGCCAAAACTTCTCGTTCGTCGGTAAACACTTCGCATGCCAATAGGTCTTCCGTGTTCTGCAAACCATTCATTTGCAATGGACCTGGTAGTGGAGACACGGTCCCTTAAGGCCAATAATCTTAGGCGGCGATCTTCACGGTCTGTTGTTCTACGGCGGCGTCCAGTGCCCCTTGCTCTTTGCGTACGGCCTTCTCGAAGCCATGCCTGACAACACCTAACCACAGTGTCTACACTTCTTTGCACTCTAACTGCAATTGCCCGAAAAGAAAGTCCAGCTTCCCGAAGTCCCACTATACGGCCCCTATCAAACTCACTAAGTTGACGAAATCGTACAGGTCTCCGTACTCTAGGCATCGTAAGCGATCGTAAAGGATGTCAAGAACCAAAATCCGCCAACGTTGATTCTTTACTGCGGCTGAAATATTCATTTTTAGAGCGTTAGTGAATTAAAGAAAAGCAGTATAAAAACCGGAATGTCCTACTGATAAGGCTGAACATTTTTTCACTTGTTATTTACAGTAAGATAAATACATTCATCAACTTTAATTAAAATAAAACCATTTAAACTGGGTGTTCGGATTGAAGGACTTGAAGCAGATGTAAGAAGTGGTTATTATTATCAAAATATGCATTACCTATCTTTATACGTAGACAAAGCCCTTCCACGGAAAGTCATTAAACTATCACAGCGAAACGCTCTAACAGTCCATGAGTCTAGTAAATAAACTCCGCGCGGAGGAATCACAGTCACGCGAACGTAAATCTAGCTAATTCCCGACGATACGTATGTTCCATGCGGGCGATATTTTTCAATTTGCTCGGACTAAGTGAACTACAGCTGCCAAGGATAACTTCGTTACCACCAAAGACAGCCGGAGAGTTGGGAGTTGCGAGCCGGGAGTTGCACCGCGCGACCGGTTGGGAGTTTCACTGCCCGCCATCATTAAAATCGAGCGTCGCGACGTTGTTTGCGAACGCGTCGTGACGTCACCGGGCGTCGAGTCGGCGCTCAAGGCCTGCCGCGATTCTGAGAGACACTCCCTATTTGACGGAAGAAGGGGGGAGGGCGGTGCGGCAGCCATGACGTATATGGCGAGAGGGGGTGCTGGATTTTTTTCTTCGGTATCGGGGTTTCGGTGGATTACCGGGAAATGTGGGAAACTATTAATAGGCTGATATGAAAAATGATAGAATTGTTGTGTAAAAGGATCAATTTCTAGGTGATCCCTTGCGTATTTTAATCATTTGTCAATAGTAATGATAATGTTTATTCGCAACATACGGCTTAGGAAGTTACTGTAATGAGATGTTGTCGAGAAGGCCAAAATCGGTACGCGTTAGAGGTACTGGACTTTAAAGACAGACTACAGAGCGACCGGATCGTTATTTGAGACAACTACCTCTTAGAGATCGATTTTCCACAATAAGGGCAGCTGCGAACCAGTGGCTTGATGCTGTCGGGAGGGTAATAAGAATGAGGCCAGTTTATCGCCGAATAAGGTCTTTTGGACTGTCCTACTGTACTACCCTTGGGCCCACAGCGTCATCTTCAACGATTGGAGAAGGAGAAACTTGAATGGAATATGGAATGGAACTCAATCGTGTTCAGCGATGAGTCCAGATTCTGTTTGGGCACACATGGTGGCCGTGAAGGAGTGAAGAGGACACGTGGTGGAAGACAGAACATCCAATAATACATCGAACGGCATATTCATCTTACTGTGGGTGTTATGGTATTGGGTGCCATCGCTTCCGGCAGCAGGTCACGATTAGCGTTGATTCGAGGTAGCATGGCTGTCCAGCGCTATATCCACGAAGTTTTACAACCACATCTGCTTCCTTTTTTGCACGTGTTAGTTCTGTGCACGATCCCATGTCGCACGTGTTAGTTCTGTGGCCTCCTCGATCTCCAGACCTTTCCCTCATCGAACATGTATGGGACATGGTGGAAGTTGCAAAGTTCGCCACACCCTCCACAAACATTGGAGGTTCTACGAAACGAAATCCAGATCGTCTGGAATCAACGCCGCGAAGACAGCGAATATGTAGCGAACAGAAGAGTTTTCCATACATTATTAACATTTAGGTGAGATATCTCTTAATCACCTTCTATTTATCAGTAGATTTAAACTTGTAAGAGCATGCTCAAAATTGCAGCACTCCTAGTTGGTGTTGCATTTTTATGTCATTTAGTATACAACAAATTTTTCAATATCTCGGTGAATGACGGCCAAGGCGTTACGTTTCTCATTAGAATTGAAAGAAAAATTAAACTGAGTATCGTCTGCATTCAAGTGTACCTGACAATTTCAGATACTTCGGATGTATAGATACTAAAAAATACTAATGGAAAATTATACTAGGGTTGTCCAATAGGGACGCAGGAAAGTAAACGTCAATTTGACATAGACGCCATCTTTGTTTTCTGTCACCGACATGTCATTTTGTTTACCATTGATCGCTATGGAGTCGTATTCGATTGAAGACCGCATTAAAGTTATTCAAGAGCACTGCAAAAATGGTGCAAAAATAAAAAACACGTTTCGCGCGCTTCGTGAACATTTCGGTCGCAACAACCGCCCAAACGAAACAACCATCGGTCGTCTGGTGCGTAAATTCGAGGCAACAGGTTCTGTGGCAAATCTGCCAGACTCTGGCCGGCCAAGGAGCGTTCGCACACCGGAAAATATTGCTGTTGTGAAGGAGAGTGTGAGAGACGATCCGAAACAATCAACAACAAGAATTGGGCATTTCGAGAACCAGTTTGCTCCGCATTCTCCACAAGGATTTGAATGTACACGCCTACAAGATCCAATTGACGCAAGAGCTGCGTCGGGCCGACCATTTTTCGCGCCGATCGTTCTCAGATTGGCTCCTTGAACACCGCCAAATTGATGCCAATTTTTCATCAAAAATCATGTTCAGCGACGAAGCGCATTTCACTTTGAATGGGACGGTAAACAAACAAAACTGCCGCATCTGGGCGAACGAAAGTCCCCGTGAGTATCAAGAGCAGCCGATGCATCCTCAAAAAGTGACTGTGTGGTGTGCATTGTGGTCAAAAGGCATCATCGGACCTTACTTTTTCGAAAATGCGGCCGGGGACGCCGTTACCGTCAATTCTGAGCGATATCACGTGATGATAGAGGACTATTTTTTGCCGCAACTTGAAGGAATGGATATGGACGATGTTTATTTCCAACAAGACGGTGCAACATGCCACACAACCAACGTCAATATCCTTCTTCGGTGATCGCGTGATTTCGCGCAGAGGAAATGTGCCATGGCCACCACGATCGTGCGATTTGACTCCCTTGGACTTCTTTTTATGTTTGAAAAGCAAAGTCTACGTCAACAAACCAGCCACCCTCCAAGAACTCAAAAACAACATCATTGCCGAGATAAATGCCATAGAACCGACCATGTTGCAAAATGTCATTGAAAATTTCGACCATCGCGTGGACGTCTGTAAATCCAGTCGCGGTGAACATTTGAGCGATATTATTTTTCATACATAAATGGTATAAATGAACCTTCAAAATAAAGTACCCAACTTGATTTGAATATCAATCGTTCTTGTTTTAATATGCGTTTACTTTCCTGCGTCCATTTTGGACAACCATAGAAGTTGTTTTGAAAGCGCTTGGAGTATAGACTCGATTTAATCGACTCCATTTTTTTTATTATTTACGAATATACAATATTTTATTCGCATTTATACATTAAAATATTAACCTTTCAATAGTGGTGTTTCAATGTTTTTTCCTTCTTCCATCGATCATACTTTATATAGACATACCGATTTTTCCTCTTTTTCCCCGAAAGAATTATGACTATCGATTGTGCGTCCACCAGGAGAGAGGGAGTAGGTGCATGGGTGTAGCAAACAACACACTTTCGGGCTATAAATGTTGGAGGAACAATAAAACAATAAAAAATGAACTATTGGAAATTATGTAAAAAGTTGATACTTGGACCAAATAGTTGGCTATGGAAACAAGTAATCGTTTACACTAGCTTCGCTATGACAGATTGAAGTTTGTGGCAAGTAACCAGAGCCGCTTTCCAGTGCCTGATTTGAGTTACTCGGAGTGACTCGGAACTACCCACCACCTGTCAATACAGCTCCAGTGCTCTAAAGGTCATGCGTCTGAGCTACTCATTTTCGAAATCCCCTGCCCCTTCGCGCACTTGCTTTTTGTTCGGTGTTATACGCTCCGAAATAGTGGGGATAACGAAAACGATAATGTGTCAAGATTGTTTTTCATTCTTTTTGTTATTTGTTTGCTTTAAGCTCGCATTAAACCGATACCAGACAATGGAAGATGGTAAAAAAACTGATAATGTTATGAATCGTAGTCACAACTTACATTTGAGATGTTCCTGTATAATAAAGATCACAAGAGAGTGCAAGAAGGAAGGTTCATAGCGGCTTGTAGGTGGCTTCATCTATAACTAGACACTTTAAAGATAATTTTGAATGTCTACATTAAAATACGAATTCGACACATTTATCAAGACACTCTACAATAAAAATGCAGACTTCTGACGTGTCGCGACATTATTCTAAAAGCATCATCAGGCATCAATTGGATAGTCTGACAATGCTTCTGAAAATAAAGGCAAAATGTGTACATTTTCTTTGTTTGGCAGTGTGATACAAATTGGGAACGCAAAGCAAAACATCAGAAAACAGATGGCACATCTGCCATAGCAGCCGTAGTCTTTAGATAAATCACCGTTGCACATCCTTCAGCTTGTGTTCAGAAAAGCATCCTTAATCATGTCCTTCATATTTTCCGGGCTAGATGGTGGATATATATATATAGCTTCCGCCTTTTGTTGGGTACTTCGACAAAATTTAAGCAAAGAGGACTCTTTATACTTTTTTTAATTCTCTCTAGCTTTCAATGGACTTTGCCATCATCATCAGGAGCTGCAATTACAATGATAACAGTAGCAACAAAAGTGTAAAATGAATTTAAATTGAATCAACTTACAGTAGTATGTGAGGATGTTGCTAATTGTTGTTTTCGTATAGGATGAGGGTAACATGGTGAGAGCTGGATACATGGTACAATGGTCAAAATTATATAAAATATGACAAGAACAAGTTAAAAACAGATTAAAAATTATTTAAAAAACATTAGAGCATGACATCGTGAAGCCACTTGATGATTGCACAAAATGGTGGTCATGGAATAATGAGTGAGGTGAACCTTTGACAGAAGGCCGAAGGTTGCCAATGTCTGTGTTGAAAGATGGAACGAATTGTGGGCGTGTGCCAAAACGTTGCCAAATCACTTCAGATGATGTGATTTTCAGAATTTTATGAAAGAAATTGTTAAACCGACCAGAGGCAGTCGAATAAACTATATTTTAATTAATGGGAATTTAAATTAACAGTTATAAATAAATCGTGAGAAGAGAATTATTAGATTTTGAGTGGAATGAAATTTGTTGGTGGAATCGGCCAAAACATTGATTATATTTATGGTTGTGAAAAGTCGAAATTTGGGGAGATATGTAAGTTCTCCAATTTTTCGCAGTTTAGCAAATATGAGTAAATGACACTCAGTCTAGACGACAATGACCACGTCTCAAGTCATATATATATATATATATATATAAACCTCTTGCTTAACGTAGCTCCATAGAAAAAAGTCCATCGGTCTCATATCTGGTGATCTAGGAGGCCAAGATATATGCCCAACACGACCCATCCAACGACTGTTACTCCAGGTGTCCAAATAGTTACGCACACGATTATGATAATGCGCATGTGCGCGGTCATGTTGGAAGTACATATGTATCTGAGTTTGCAGGTTGACGTCCTTCAAAAGCAAAGGTAAATGCTCGATCAAAAAATAAAAAAGTATTCTGTATCTGTTAATTTGTTCTCGAATAAGAAAGGCCCGATAACTTGTCTGCCAATAACTCCTCCCCAAACATTCAAGCTCCGTTTATTTTGTAAATCTACGAGTATTTGCCTAATCCAGTAAGGGTTTTCCGTCGATAACATCCCATAAATAGATTTGCCCAAAATGTATTTGTTTATCAGTAATATTCCGACCACACATGCATGGGCCACCCTGTATATTATATGAAGTTGTCCAAAACGGACGCAGGAAAGTAAACGCATATTAAAACAAGAAAGATTGATATTCAAATCAAGTTGGGTACTTTATTTTGAAGGTTCATTTATACCATTTATGTATGAAAAATAATATCGCTCAAATGTTCACCACGACTGGATTTACAGACGTCCACGCGATGGTCGAAATTTTCAATGACATTTTGCAACATGGTCGGTTCTATGGCATTTATCTCGGCAATGATGTTGTTTTTGAGTTGTTGGTGGGTGGCTGGTTTGTTGACGTAGACTTTGCTTTTCAAATATCCTCATAAAAAGAAGTCCAAGGGAGTCAAATCGCACGATCTTGGTGGCCATGGCACATTTCCTCTGCGCGAAATCACGCGATCACCGAAGAAGGACTGCAATCGATGGATATTGACGTTGGTTGTGTGGCATGTTGCACCGTCTTGTTGGAAATAAACATCGTCCATATCCGTTCCTTCAAGTTGCGGCAAAAACTAGTCCTCTAGCATCAAGTGATATCGCTCAGAATTGACGGTAACGGCATCCCCGGCCGCATTTTCGAAAAAGTAAGGTCCGATGATGCCTTTTGACCACAATGCACACCACACAGTCACTTTTTGAGGATGCATCGGCTGCTCTTGATACTCACGGGGATTTTCGTTCGCCCAGATGCGGCAGTTTTGCTTGTGTACCGTCCCATTCAAAGTGAAATGCGCTTCGTCGCTGAACATGATTTTTGATGAAAAATTGGCATCAATTTGGCGGTGTTCAAGGAGCCAATCTGAGAACGTTCGGCGCGAGAAATGGTCGGCCCGACGCAGCTCTTGCGTCAATTGGATCTTGTAGGCGTGTACATTCAAATGCTTGTTGATTGTTTCGGATCGTCTCTCACACTCTCCTTCACAACAGCAACATTTTCCGGTGTGCGAACGCTCCTTGGCCGGCCAGAGCCTGGCAGATTTGCCACAGAACCTGTTGCCTCGAATTTACGCACCAGACGACCGATGATTGTTTCGTTTGGGCGGTTTTGTAGTGCTCTTGAATGACTTTAATGCGGTCTTCAATCGAATACGACTCCATAGCGATCAATGGTAAACATTCAACTAACAAAATGACATGTCGGTGACAGAAAACAAAGATGGCGTCTATGTCCAATTGACGTTTACTTTCCTGAGTCCCTATTGGACAAGCCTTGGTGCCGCAAAATGCAAAAATTACTCCGGGGGTCTTGATTTTATCACCATCGGTGGGAATCAAAGATAATTTTAAACTGAATTAAGACACTAAGTCGCATCAGACCTCCTTCTTGGGTTTGTCAGTAACCTAACCTATTGTAGAAATCGGTCTATAGACCGTATACTGTACATTGTGCATTAATTTCGAATAACAACGTTGTATTCGTTTTCCTTATACCAACTTCCTGTTGCAGTTGATATGTCAATAACAGATGTCATATTTGTAATACTGTGGCAGGTACTATGAGTAGACACAGATATAGAGTACACTTATGCCCTTAATCAGTGCCATTCAAAAAAATCGAGGCGACATTTTCAAAATAGAGTATGTACAATATCCAATTTCAGGTCCTAAGATGTGCTTACAGAGATACAAGGCACTGGAGTTACTATGTTGAAATCGAGACTAAATAATATGTCCAGAGTGGATAAACTGTTATTATATACCTGTATTTTTTTTTGTTTGAATTAAGGTACACATACCCACTGATTTTTTCCATTGGATTCTAACAGGTAGTGTCAATTCTTACGTGAGCCTTCATTGCCTTTGAAAAGCATAAATCCTGTTTAGGTGCTTTTACCGCTAAAGTGCATTGCGACCACGGTTTCACGTATGTTACGATGAACAGGCAGATATCTAGCATAGCTGCATTATCCTTATTAGGAAGTTTGAGCTGGGATCTTAGTTTTTCGCTGATGACCTTAAAATCTGCACGTCAATCAAGACAGTCGAGGATTGCGTCATGTTGCAAGATGACTTAGCTCTAATTTCGTCATGGTGTTCACGAAACTGTCTCAGTCTGAATGTTTCGAAATGTAAAGTTATGACTTATAAAAGAAAGGTTAACTATTTAATTTATAATAATTATAACATCAATGGTCAGGTTATAGACAGATGCGCCTCTTATAGAGACCTTGGAGTCATTTTTGATACCAAGCTAACGTTTACTGAGCATATTCTCAATATCTCGTCGGCTGCCACTCGACTACTTGGTTTCTGTACCAGAAACTGGAAGGGTTTCTCCAATGTTGATACATTAATGACTTTATTTTTACTTTTGTCAGGAGCAAGTTGGAGTATGCGACTCTGATCTGGTCTCCTATATACCAAAATTCTGTCGTGATCCTTGAGGCCACTCAACGTAAAGCTTTAAAGTATTTTCACCTTAAATGCACAGGTTCTTATCCAGAAAGAGGTTGTGACCATAGTGCCCTATTAGAGTTTTTCAATTTGGATTCACTGTCAACAAGACGAAACATATTTGCTTTGTCGTTTTTGTATGGCCTCATTCACAATAAAATTGACTGTCAAAATTTACTTGAAAAAATATACTAAGTGACATATAAATCCGAACACCCAGTTTAAATGGTTTTATTTTAATAAAAGTTGGTGAATGTATTTATCTTACTGTAAATAACAAGTGAAAAAATTTTCAGCCTTATCAGTTGGACATTCCGGTTTTTATACTGCTTTTTTTTAATTCACTAACGCTCTAAAAATGAATATTTCAGCCGCAGTAAAGAATCAACGTTGGCGGATTTTGGTTCTTGACATCCTTTACGATCGGTTATAATGCCTAGAGTACGGAGACCTGTACGATTTCGTCAACTTAGTGAGTTTGGTAGGGGCCGTATAGTGGGACTTCGGGAAGCTGGACTTTCTTTTCGGGCAATTGCAGTTAGAGTGCAAAGAAGTGTAGACACTGTGGTTAGGTGTTGTCAGGCATGGCTTCGAGAAGGCCGTACGCAAAGAGCAAGGAGCACTGGACGCCGCCGTAGAACAACAGACCGTGAAGATCGCCGCCTAAGATTATTGGCCTTAAGGGACCGTTTCTCCACTACCAGGTCCATTGCAAATGAATGGTTTGCAGAACACGGAAGACCTATTGGCATGCGAAGTGTTTACCGACGAATGAGAAGTTTTGGCTTGTTTTCACACTGGGTCCTCCCTTTAACTCGAGAACACCGACGTAATCGCATCGCCTTGAGTGGTGCAGACAACGGTCACTCTGGGATCAGGAATGGAACAGTATTGTCTTTAGTGACGAGTCTCGATTTTGTTTAGGTATGCACGATGGTCGTGCCAGGGTTAGAAGGCGACGTGGTGAAAGGAGGAATCCACAGTTTTTGAAAGACATGTAAATCACACTGTTGGAGTTATGGTTTGGGGTGTTATAGCTTATGGTTCCAGGTCACCTTGAACGCGCAGCGTTATATCCACGAAGTTCTAGAACCCCATCTTTTACCCTATCTTGACACCCTGGCAGATCCAACTTTCCAACAAGATAATGCCCGACCACATGTTGCAAGAGTCACAATAGACTTCTTTCAACATAATGATGTCACCAAGATCTCCCGACTTATCCCCAATTGAGCACGTGTGGGCTATGATGGGCAGGAGATTGCTCAATTTGCAACGTCCTCCTCAGACTCTAGAAGCACTTCGAGAGGAGTTGGTGGTTGCCTGGAATGAGATACCACAGGAGGACATTGGCCACCTGATCAGAAGCATGCCTAGGCGCGTTGGAGAATGCGTAGCACATCAGGGTGCATCCACACACTATTAAAGGTCAAAGGGCTTTAAAGCAGTGCAACCAATTTGAAATTTTCATCATTTACTTATTATGCTTCATTAAGTACTCATACAAAATTTTATTAAAATAAAACCATTTAAACTGGGTGTTCGGATTTATATGTCACTTAGTATATGTTTCCGCGTTCCAAGGCTAGGGAGTCGACACGGCATTCTATTGTCAAGCTGGCCGTACAAATGTTATGACAAATCGCCAATTAATCTCATGTGCTGCATCATGAACAGTGTTACTGAATCGTGTGATATTTACAGTGACAGTTGTGCATCGATTATTAACTGCTATAGATCATCCAATCTTATTTAGAATGTGTGATACTATAGATTTAAGTCCAAGAACCATGTCTCTTTAATTGTTATTTTTTTCAGCGTTTCCTGTATTTGGGTTTCACCTGTTGGAAATAAATAAATAAATAAATAAATAAATAAATAAATAAATAAATAAATAAATAAATAAATAAATAAATAAATAAATAAATAAATAAATAAATAAATAAATAAATAAATAAATTATTAAATAAATAAATAAATAAATAAATAAATAAATAAATAAATAAATAAATAAATAAATAAATAAATAAATAACGCTTTTTTAATCAATATATTGCTTTGGCCATCCATCGAGCTTGGTGCACGGTGCCTGGTGGTCGAATCTTAAATTTTTTCTCTGTATCTCCGCCAGGAATTATTGAACGTCCTATTAATTCTCGCTAGCCGTATCTAGCAACTTCTATGGTCATTTCATGTCGATAAAATTCTAGCAGCTTGTCATTCTCTGAATATTTCAGTTTGTGGTGTGACGTATCCGTTACGCGGCAGATTGCACGACCTTCCGCATCACCGTTGCTAGGCAACGTGGTGATGCCCTTCGTTCTTCAGTCGGCTTCTATCTCTTTCTAACACGTGTTGATACGCACTTCCCGCGCTTGTTTCTCGTTCACATTGAACAGTTTGGTTTTCCTTGTATACCCACGTCCGCGCCCATGACCAAAAAGAGGGCAAACCGAAGATTTTTCGCGGCAAGAGCGACGGTGGTTGCCATGGCAACGCTATGCTCGTTTCCCCCACTCCCGATCTAGTGAATACCGCTAACCACACCCAGATCTACATTAAACGCTATCAACTCCCCTCTCGCCCCCGTCCCGCGCTTTCCAGAGTTTTCCCTTTTTCCAGTCGATGGGGAGCGTCATCTCTCTCAGCTCGTTGGACGGACGAGGATGGCGTTACAGCTTTCAGCGCGTTCCTGCTCCTTGGGTTTTTGTCCTTTCGAATTAAAAAATGTTGGCTTTAGTTATATATTCTCAAAGCTTTGCGGTTGCCTTTCCGTAAAGGATTTATGCTTTTTCTTTTTGCGAAAAATGAGCGGATGAACTTTGTAATCTGAATATAACAGAATGGGACTCGAGGCGTATTCTTTATAAATTGTAAATTTCGATACTTAAGGTTGCATGCGCCTTTTTTCAACTGCTTGTGTGGAGCAGTATTCTAAATGAATGTCCTAAAATTTTTGCCACTAAACGTTTGTTTACTTACTTTACTGTCAATTGACATTTATTTATTCTGAACTTTTCGCTTTAAGATGTCGTATAACGTATGAATTAGAAATAAGAAAAACTATCTTCATGTTGGCTTGCGGGTACCCATAGCTGAAATCTGTCGAATATTCCAGAATGAAAACATTTCTCGCGAGAACCACTTATCGAACAATGGCGGAGTGCGAGCAGGGAATACCACGTCTGAGTCTCCCAAAAAGTGCAAAACCACGTGCGTTTACTGCACAGACGTCAGACTGCTTGGTGAGAAGAGCAAAAAATCAGGTTGGAACGTCAACGAGGAGACTTGCTCGTCAATACAGATCTTCTAAAACTTCTTTGTCGTCGAAATTGAGAAGGAAAGGTCTTGAATATCGAAAGAGACTGAAGTGCTTCAAATACTCTCAAGCGTAACTCCTCCGTATACCAAGACGCTGTCGTCAGCTTTGCCAATGGAAAAATCATTATTTTAGATGACGAGAAGTATTTCACTTTGAGTAATTTTCTGAAATGAAGGGAAACGACGGATTTCATACAGACCACGTAGAGAAATGCCCTTACAATGTTACAAACATAAAGCGAACTTTGCAGATAAAACCCTTGTCTGGTGCGCAATTTCTAACAGGGGTGTATCCCAACCTTTTGTGGGAAAGGTGAGGTGTGAGGCTTTAAATAGTCAAAGCTATACTAAGTGACATATAAATCCGAACAGCCAGTTTAAATGGTTTTATTTTAATAAAATTTTGTATAAGTACTTAATGAAGCATAATAAGTAAATGATAAAAATTTCAAAATGATTGCACTGCTTTGAAGCCCTTTGACCTTTAATAATGTGTGGATGCACCCTGATGTGCTACGCATTCTCCAACGCGCCTAGGCATGCTTCTGATCAGGTGGTCAATGTCCTCCTGTGGTATCTCATTCCAGGCAACCACCAACTCCTCTCGAAGTGCTTCTAGAGTCTGAGGAGGACGTTGCAAATTGAGCAATCTCCTACCCATCGTATCCCACACGTGCTCAATTGGGGATGAGTCGGGAGATCTTGGTGGCCATGGTAACAATGTGACATCATTATGTTGAAAGAAGTCTATTGTGACTCATGCAACATGTGGTCGGGCATTATCTTGTTGGAAAGTTGGATCTGCCAGGGTGTCAAGATAGGGTAAAAGATGGGGTTCTAGAACTTCGTGGATATAACGCTGCGCGTTCATGTTACCTCTGATGAAGATTAAAGGTGACCTGGAACCATAAGCTATAGCAACCCAAACCATAACTCCAACAATGTGATGAACATCTCTTTCAACAAAAAACTGTGGATTCCTCCTTTCATCACGTCGCCTTCTAACCCTGGCACGACCATCGTGCATGCCTAAACAAAATCGAGACTCTGTTCCATTCCTGATCCCAGAGTGACCGTTGTCTGCACCACTCAAGGCGATTACGTCGGTGTTCTCGAGTTAAAGGGAGGACCCAGTGTGGCCGGTATGAAAACAAGCCAAAACTTCTCATTCGTCGGTAAACACTTCGCAAATGACTCGAGCGAATTCAAACTTGTACCGAATGCGTATCGCACGTTCCTCTGTCTTCCCTTCAAGCGCGGCGCCTCCAGTGTTGTCAGATCTAACGTTACGTCACTCAATTTACAGTCCTCGTATCACCAAAAAAATATAACATTTTAAACGCGATCTCACTTGCTAATAGCAAGTACGATTTTTGACGATGACTATATCGGAAACGTTGTAGGACTCGACAGTAATTCAAAGCATATGCGATGTTTTTACACTTGCCGAAACCCCATTGTCTACCGCGGTATTTATGACGTCAATATGTCAAAACACAATACCAAATTAACACATTCGAATCGAGCCCTACAAAAAACTAAATTAATATTTATTGCTCGGGTGGCTAAGAGGGGCGACATCAGGGACAATGGCGTAACTATACGGGTAAAAGGGATTCCGCATGATAAAATTCACTTTGAAGGGATTATTGATCTGATGTAGCTGTCGTGAAAAGCACCCTAAACTAGGCCTGGTCGCACTGACTCTGCATTTTCTTGAAATACATTATTGCCAAGTGTAAATAGTAGCTTAGGTATGTACCACGCAGAAGAGGAAAGTGTGCGAACCTCGTGTCACAGGTTACTTGTTTGTCCAGACTATGTGTTTTGATAGATTTTAGTATCGGCTTTATAAGTATTTTAGTCCTTTTTCAACCCAGAAAAGGATAATGAGGGAAGTACGGAAAGGAAACGGAACGCTGGATTGGGCTAAAGCTTTCGGAATGAGAAAATGGGATAGAAGAAGACAGAAAAAAATCTCGGATTTTTGTGATGTTATTGAAGAAAGTCAAACATATACTGTATTTTAGCGTCTAAAAAAGGATCTGAAATATACTAGAGCTATTAATAAGGTAGTAGCAGAACACAAAAATGAATTTAGAAATCTGCTTTGGAAAGAGTTATGAGTTATTCTTGAGATAAATCAAAAGGTGTTAAAAATGACTTTAATCAAAATGTCAACGTCGTGGCATTTATTTTATTCCTTTCTCACGGCTATTGAATGAGACACGTCCCAAGTTTATAAAAAAATTTAAAATAAAGAACAAGAACGAAGTGATATCAGTTCGACTGCATTAAATCAACATTAAACAATAGTCAAACTGGCATCTGTTTGTTTTTTATGTTTTATTTTCTATTTTGAGTTTAGGGATATTTGCTTCCATTGGGACGTGTTTTGCGTAACACATTCGGAAACGCATAAAATAAACGCCGAAACGTGAGCAATTTGATTAAGGACATTCTTTAACACTTTTTGATTTATCCCAAGAATCTGAAGAAACTGAAAGCTGATAGCGGGTACCAGGACGAAAAGTTCTTCTGTACCCTCCGTAATGCCTATTTTAATTGGGTATCTTCAGGTGGAATACGTTGATTAATGAAAAATGTTCTTATTATTATTATTATAATTGTATCGCCATCTGTGAAAGAGTAGCTGAACCACACACTACCTCATTCCTAAAGTATGTCTCTCGCAATTCATCTTCTGCCACTGTGTTAGAATGATTGCTGTCGAGATTTTAAGAAACTCTTTTCAACTTTTGGTTTAAAGCAACTACACCTGACTTTTGAAAGAAACACTATCCAACCAGTGACGTTGAACGTTTACGCATATGCTTTGTCTACGTTTTGACATAAACAACAACGGTGTAGACAATGTACAGAGTGGCATAAGAGATGTTAGGTTTATTCGCAAACATCAACACATTAGCGAATCGGCAACTAACTCATCAGGTTCCTCAAGTGATTTTCTTCTACTGTGTCATAGATGGTGCTAGTGTCTGTTTAAAGAGTTGAGTGTCACAAGGTCACAATATTCTGCAAAGAGGATAACAATTACAAAAGGGAGATAAAGGAATCAGACTAAATAAACTTAAGCAACAATTGTCTATCTAGTTTCTCTCTAGAAAGGTGTAATCGATATTCTCCAAACCAACTGATGGATCGTAAGTTTTTCACTAGGAAGTTTTCTCTTATAGTTTGTGATTGGACCTTAAATGCGATGGGTTTTCGCGTTCTTGGAGGACTTTTGGCGTTTTCGGGATATTGGGCGAGGGTGACGTGTCTGGAACATTAAAAAAATAGAGACAACTTCATGCTCGCTTGTCGCTTTGGGGGCAGGATATCGTTTGGGAGCGGAGATGCCTATGCCAGGCGAACTTGGGCTTTGCTGGTTTTACGGGGTGTCACCTTAAAGCAATAAAGAACTAGCACATACCAAATTATATAAAAATGGTTATTTGGCTTCAATCTTTACAATTGATACAAACTGTTCAAAGACGCACGATAACAAAACAAGATGGAAAATATGATTTGCTGAAACATGGGACCGATAATCCTCAACTTCATTTCACCCTTGTTTGAAAATGCTTTCTCTACTGTACGCAGACTCAGTCGGTATCTTGGAATAAAACGATTCACCTCCGCCGCTGTCTAGCTCCGCAGGGGTGCCCGGAGCGTGAAAGCCACCCCTTAGCCCCACGAACAGTTTCTTCCTCTATTCCAGGAGGCGTATCGGCTCCCGCTGTTTGATTTATATTGTTTATTAATGTTGCTGCTGTTGCGTCTATACACCAGCCAACTTGATTACAAACTGCCGCCGCTTGCTCCTCGATAGTTACTCCGACAAAAAGTACCCTTCAGGGACAAGGGAAATCCGCCCGACCTAGCCTGGTTGATAGGAGCTTTCGAAAAGCGACCAGCAAAAATATGGTATACCTGCTTAGATAGCACATTGGCTTCTTTGATATTCGAAATATACTTGGAAGATGTTTTGAATGCGTCGAGAAGGAAGTGTAGTCCTCTGGGAGTATCCATAGCCACAAACTTCTCTTTGCGGATGCTTAAGTGTTAATCGCCAAAGGGGAAATTACTGTGAACACTAATGGGTCAAAAACTCAGGAGACAGATGCAATCCTGGGCATAGTATACAGTTAATTATACAATAGCACCCCTGATGAGAAGAGGAAACACGTCAGGCCACTCAGGAATTGGAAAACTGATGTCACAGAAGCCATGAGGGCAAGAAATCTTCCGGAAGGCGATTAAGACATAATATATACGAGTATAAACATAGTTACCTAACTATTTATTGAGACGACATTGACCACGGCTCACTATATATATATATATATATTTATATATTTGTAAAAAGTGCTCTCATCCATGCGTTCTTTTGGCTGCAACCTTAACGACGAGTAAGTTGTCTGACAATTTAAATCCTTCCCGTATTGGTCGCTAGCATCATAATTGTGATTTCAGCTCCTGAAGATGGCTCCATAGAGAATTCCGAAAGCTTGAGATTACCGTGAAAAGAGCTTACTAAAGCCTAAAAAGTTTGCCAATTTCCCAATTAACAATCAATTGTATTATTTGCCCAACTGGTCGTTGGCAATGGCAATGACTACTGCTCACATTATATATATATATACATATATATTTTGCCTGGTATACAATGTGAGGACCGCTTGTATACCCTACAAAGTGAGGACCACCAGCAGGAATGCAGCTACTAATGTGGCTTAAGGCATGATCTGGTAGCACGCCATGGTTATATCTAAAAGTGGCGAATATACGCGGAAAAAACGTATTTTAAATTTTTGACTTGTATATAGGACAAAGTGAGAACCTTTCAGGGTATATTCTCACTTAGCGCATACAGAGTGAGGACCGTACAAGGTTGGCTATGTCAACTGGTTTGTCTCAAAGTTCACTTTCTTTGATGCTTAGCTGTGATGTCGGCAATAGAGAGAGAGAGAGAGAGAGAGAAAGAGAGAGAGAGAGAGAAAGAGAGAGAGAAAGAGAGAGAGAAAGAGAGAGAGAGAGTTGTTCTTGAACGTTTCAGTAGCTTTAATGATTACAAGATACATTTCGTGAGCGTTTGCAAAATGCGGTCCATGTAGGAGAGTGAAATACCACAACATGCGAAACAAAATGCCGTTAAGTAGGTTGACTCGTTCAAGGATCGTGATATTCAGCGGATAAGGGGACATTTCGTGAGTATCTGTGAAATGTGCTCCACTCAGGAGCGTGAAACACCCCACCATGCAACATTAAAAAGACATCAAGTATATCATACTCTAGTATGTGCTGAGTGAGAATATATCCTGAAAGGTCCTCACTTTGTTTGGTAAGTGTTTCAATATACGGACCCCGTTATGTTACATTTAAAATACTTTTTTCCTCGTATACTCGTGTGTTACTAGATCATGCCTAAAACCACATTTGTATCTGCATGTCTTCTGGTGGTGCTCACTTTGTATGGTATACAGGCGGTCCTCACATTGTATGCTAGTCAAAAATATATATAGATATCAAGAAATCGTAAGATTTATGGTGGCGAATCAGAAGACAAAGTGGGTCGTTTGGAACCTGTCGTACTCAATTGACGCAAAAAATAAGTTTATGTCACAGATGTACAAGTTATATTGACTGTTTTCCGAGTAAAACCTCAAAATGTCAGCTAGCCAGCTCCAACAAACTTGACATATACTCTCCCTCACCCTCCTACAGCACCAACAATTTTAAAAGTCTGCAACAAAAAACTGCAAGAGAAACGCTGAACGACGTGTATGGTTTGCCCCAGCTATCAAATGATGAACAACTCTTGGTGCACGAGATCCTCGTCTCTGATTCTGGTATACAAATGAAGTTCGTCCGAAATTTTATTTCTTCAAGGCTGATACGACGCAGGGCTCGTCAGCGATGCGTTATTAACGACTTTGAACTCTCGGCAGACTGCAAGTGAGCAGCCGGAAAGCCGAAGGCGAAGACGAGATTAATATAAAAAGCAAACGCCCTCGGGCCTCCGCCATAATTTTCAATAATTAAATAGAGAAAAGTCGGCGTGCCGGCGTTTTTGCGGCGGACACACTCCGCGTTCCAGTAATTCGGTTATCCAAACATCTCCGGACGTTCCGCGAGGGGGAAAACGACATTTTAATTGAATTTGGGACCCCGGGTGGAATCGACTATGCATTACCCGACTATAAAAACATATTATGCTGGTCTTGTGTCGTTTATGGTGAGAGAACAAAACCTCGTACTCGACAGCGACATCTCACGACCTCACTCGAAAGTGAGGAGTAGGGAATGGGGTGTAATTTGGAAGGCTAGACGTAGATGGCGCTGTTGGGGGACTTACATAAGGTCAGTAGTAGTGGTGGCGGGGAGGCGTATAAAATTATAAAATAGCGAAGAATACAAATGGATTAGTTGTTACAGAAGACGGCCAAGAGAAAAACCTGGAAAATATTTCCAAGATTCTGAAATGGCCGCTAGGTTGCGTAATTGCAATCTTGAATCTAAAAAAGTGATGCTTCTGTGGATTCCGCTATATTAACCCAACAAATAAATACCTGATCCTTAACTTCAAGGATAATCTGAACCTGTTTTATTATTTTGTTAATTTTTACGGTATCCCCGCTGTAAGAATAAAGTGTGGGTGGAGTCTGGTTCAGGGGTCAAAGCTTCAAGTCTCCAGTTTAGGAAACTGAATTGGGTTTGTGAAAATTGGTATGGCCTCTCTATCCAAGAGTAAATGTAGCGTGCAATATCTCTCTCCACCGCTGAACCCCTCCATCTTCTAGAAATGGAATGCAGTGCCACTAAGACCTGAGGTCCGCGTCAGGGGTCGAGGCTTCAAGGGTCCGGTTTCGAAACTGAATTGAATTGATGAAAATAGGTATGCTCTCTCTATCTGTGCGAAAATGTAGCTCGCAATATCTCCCTCCGCCGTTGGACCCCTCCACCTTTTAGGAATGGAATGGAGTGCCACTAAGATCTGGGGTCCGCGTCAGGGGTTAAGGCTTTAAGGGTCCAGTTTAGGAAACTGAATTGAGTTGATAAAAATTGGTATGGCCTCTCTATCCAAGAGTAAATGTAGCTCGCAATATCTCCCTCCCCCGTTGGACCCCTCTACCTTTTAGAAATGGAATGGAGTGCCACTAAGACCTGGGGTCCGCTTCAGGGGTCAAGACTTTAATGGTCCAGTTTAGGAAACTGAATTGGGTTTATGAAAATCGGTATGGCCTCTCTATCCAAGAGTAAATGTAGCTCGCAATATCTCTCTCTTCACCGCTGAACCCCTCCATCTTCTAGAAATGGAATGCAGTGCCGCTAAGACCTGAGGTCCACGTCAAGGGTCAAGGCTTCAAGGGTCCGGTTTAGAAACTGAATTGAATTGATGTAAATAGGTATGCTCTCTCTATCTGTGCAAAAATGTAGCTCGCAATATCTCCCTCCCCCGTTGGACCCCTCTACCTTTTAGAAATGGAATGGAGTGCCACTAAGACCTGGGGTCCGCTTCAGGGGTCAAGACTTTAATGGTCCAGTTTAGGAAACTGAATTGGGTTTATGAAAATCGGTATGGCCTCTCTATCCAAGAGTAAATGTAGCTCGCAATATCTCTCTCTCCATCGCTGAACCCCTCCATCTTCTAGAAATGGAATGCAGTGCCGCTAAAACCTGAGGTCCGCGTCAGGGGTCAAGGCTTCAAGGGTCCGGCTTAGAAACTGAATTAAATTGATGAAAATAGGTATGCTCTCTCTATCTGTGAAAAATGTAGCTCGCAATATCTCCCTCCCCCGTTGGACCCCTTCACCTTTCAGAAATGGAATGCAGTGCCACTAAGACCTGAGGTCCGCGTCAGGGGTTAAGGCTTTAAGGGTCTAGATTAGGAAACTGAATTGAGTTGATAAAAATTGGTATGGCCTCTCTATCCAAGAGTAAATGTAGCTCGCAATATCTCTCTCTCCATCGCTGAACCCCTCCATCTTCTAGAAATGGAATGCAGTGCCGCTAAAACCTGAGGTCTGCGTCAGGGGTCAAGGCTTCAAGGGTCCGGTTTAGAAACTGAATTAAATTGATGAAAATAGGTATGCTCTCTCTATCTGTGAAAAATGTAGCTCGCAATATCTCCCTCCCCCGTTGGACCCCTTCACCTTTCAGAAATGGAATGCAGTGCCACTAAGACCTGAGGTCCGCATCAGGGGCCAATGCTTCAAGGGTCCGGTTTAGAAACTGAATTGAATTGATGAAAATAGGTAGGACCTCTCTATTTGTGCAAAAATGTAGCTCGCAATATCTCCCTCCGCTGTTGGACCCCTTCACCTTTTAGAAATGGAATGCAGAGCCACTAAGACCTGGAGTCCGCTTCAGGGACCCAGGCTTTAAGGGTCCAGTTTAGGAAACTGAATTGGGTTTATGAAAATTGGTATGGCCTCTCTATCCAAGAGTAAATGTAGCTCGCAATATCTCTCTCTCCACCGCTAAACCCCTCCATCTTCTAGAAATGGAATGCAGTGCCGCTAAAACCTGAGGTCCGCGTCAGGGGTCAAGGCTTCAAGGGTCCGGTTTAGAAACTGAATTAAATTGATGAAAATAGGTATGCTCTCTCTATCTGTGAAAAATGTAGCTCGCAATATCTCCCTCCCCCGTTGGACCCCTTCACCTTTCAGAAATGGAATGCAGTGCCACTAAGACCTGAGGTCCGCGTCAGGGGTTAAGGCTTTAAGGGTCTAGTTTAGGAAACTGAATTGAGTTGATAAAAATTGGTATGGCCTCTCTATCCAAGAGTAAATGTAGCTCGCAATATCTCTCTCTCCACCGCTGAACCCCTCCATCTTCTAGAAATGGAATGCAGTGCCACTAAGACCTCAGGTCCGCGTCAGGGGTCACGGCTTCAAGGGTCCGGTTTAAAAACTGAATTGAATTGATGAAAATAGGTATGCTCTCTCTATCTGTGCAAAAATATAGCTCGCAATATCTCCCTCCCCCGTTGGACCCCACCACCTTTTATAAATGGAATGGAGTGCCACTAAGACCTGGGGACGATTCAGGGATCAAGGCTTTAAGGGTCCAGTTTAGGAAACTGAATTGGGTTTATGAAATTTGGTATGGCCTCTCTATCCCAGAGTAAATGTAGCTCGCAATATCTCTCTCTCCACCGCTGAACCCCTCCATCTTCTAGAAATGGAATGCAGTGCCGCTTAGACCTGAGGTCCGCGTCAGGGGTCAAGGCTTCAAGGGTCCGGTTTAGAAACTGAATTGAATTGATGAAAATAGGTATGCTCTCTCTCTCTGTGCAAAAATGTAGCTCGCAATATCTCCCTCCGCCGTTGGACCCCTCCACCTTTTAGGAATGGAATGCAGTGCCGCTAAGATCTGGGGTCCGATTCAGGGATCAAGGCTTTAATGGTCCAGTTTAAGAAACTGAATTGGCTTTATGAAAATTGGTATGGCCTTGCTATCCAAGAGTAAATGTAGCTCGCAATATCTCTCTCTCTCTCTCTCCACCGCTGAACCCCTCCATCTTCTAGAAATGGAATGCAGTGCCGCTAATACCTGAGGTCCGCAGCAGGAGTCAAGGCTTCAAGGGTTCAGCTTAGGAAACAGAATTGATTTGGTGAAAATTGGTATGGCCTCTCTATCTAAGAGTAAATGTAGCTTGCAATATCTCCCTCCACCGCTGAACCCTTTCACCTTTCAGAAATGGAATGCAGTGCCACTAAGACCTGAGGTCCGCGTCAGGGGTCAAGGCTTCAAGGGTCCGGTTTAGAAACTGAATTGAATTGATGAAAATAGGTATGCTCTCTCTATCTGTGCGAAAATGTAGCTCGCAATATCTCCCTCTGCCATTGGACCCCTCCACCTTTTAGGAATGGAATGCAGTGCCGCTAAGATCTGGGGTCCGATTCAGGGATCAAGGCTTTAAGGGTCCAGTTTAGGAAACGGAATTGGCTTTATGAAAATTGGTATGGCCTCGCTATCCAAGAGTAAATGTAGCTCGCAATATCTCTCTCTCTCTCTCTCCCCACTGCTAAACCCCTCCATCTTCTAGAAATGGAATGCAGTGCCGCTAAAACCTGAGGTCCGCGTCCAGGGGTCAAGGCTTCAAGGGTCCGGTTTAGAAACTGAATTGAATTGATGAAAATAGGTATGCTCTCTCTATCTGTGCAAAAATGTAGCTCGCAATATCTCTATCCACCGCTGAATCTCTCCGTCTTCTAGAAATGGAATGCAGTGCCACTAGGACCTGAGTTCTGTTTCAGGGGTCAACGTTCCAAGGGTTCAGTTTAGGAAACTGCACTGAGTTGATGGATCTAAGAGGAAATATCTCCCTCCACCGCTAAACCCCTTCACCTTTCAGAAATGGAATGCAGTGCCCCTGAAACCTGAGGTACCGCTTCAGGAGTCAGAGCTTCAAGGGTCCGGTGTAGGAAACTGAAGTGCGTTGATGAAAATTGGTGTGACATATCTATCAAAGGGCAAAGGCAGATCGCAGAACCTCCCTCCACCACTGGACCCCTTCACTTCTCAGCGTATATTCCCCTGAGTGCTCAGCAGCTTTCGGTACGGAGCAACAAATTCGGAGTCCCTCGGGACATTTCCGTGAACATGATAGAGGGAGGTACACCGGAGCCAACCGTAGCACTCCGGCTACGCTTTCGCGACGGCGAAGCAATCAATCACCTAGGACAATGGAAACCTGCTAGTGGAGCAATGCAAATACAGTTCTTAAGGTACATATAGCAATGGATTTTTTATACGAAAGCAGCCACGTAGGCAGAAGTCTGCATATATATCAATGTTATAAAACCTTGTTAATCCGATTATTGAACTGTCTAAGGTAAGTAAGTAAGCTCAGGTAGATCGTTCCACAATCTGGACACCCTAGGGACTATATACGAGAAGTAAAGTTAAGGGTCAATAACAGCGCCTATTCGTGAGTGCATTATTTACTGGGAAAATGCAAGTATACCGACTAAATCTCTACCTAACTGTGTTGAGAAACTAGTTACCTACTACCAAGCTTCCAGGGATTTGCAAAAAATGCAAGCAAAGCGCAAGAAGTGTTTGAGCAGCGTCGACAACAGTTTGTTACGAACTTGGACGCTCTGTTTGATATTGCGTATGCCATTGCCCTGCAATTGATGGAAATAAATGAATATAGGGTCTTCTTGCAGCGGTAGAGAGAGCCTGGTCGACCTGATTATTTAGTTGAGTTAGAAACACCGAAGAATAAAAGCCGCGAACTAAATATGTTGCTTCCTTAAATCTATCGACATCACCAGTGCGAGAAAACTCATCTTCAAATTTTCAGCCTTATCAGTTGGACATTCCGGTTTTTATACTGCTTTTTTTAATTCACTAACGCTCTAAAAATGAATATTTCAGCCGCAGTAAAGAATCAACGTTGGCTGATTTTGGTTCTTGACATCCTTTACGATCGGTTACGATGCCTAGAGTACGGAGACCTGTACGATTTCGTCAACTTAGTGAGTTTGATAGGGGCCGTATAGTGGGACTTCGGGAAGCTGGACTTTCTTTTCGGGCAATTGCAGTTAGAGTGCAAAGAAGTGTAGACACTGTGGTTAGGTGTTGTCAGGCATGGCTTCGAGAAGGCCGTACGCAAAGAGCAAGGGGCACTGGACGCCGCCGTAGAACAACAGACCGTGAAGATCGCCGCCTAAGATTATTGGCCTTAAGGGACCGTTTCTCCACTACCAGGTCCATTGCAAATGAATGGTTTGCAGAACACGGAAGACCTATTGGCATGCGAAGTGTTTACCGACGAATGAGAAGTTTTGGCTTGTTTTCATACCTGCCACACTGGGTACTCCCTTTAACTCGAGAACACCGACGTAATCGCCTTGAGTCGTGCATACAACGGTCACTCTGGGATCAGGAATGGAACAGTATTGTCTTTAGTGACGAGTCTCGATTTTGTTTAGGCATGCACGATGATCGTGCCAGGGTTAGAAGGCGACGTGGTGAAAGGAGGAATCTACAGTTTTTTGTTGAACGACATGTTCATCACACTGCTGGAGTTATGGTTTGGGGTGCGATAGCTTATGGTTCCAGGTCACCTTTAATCTTCATCAGAGGTAACATGAACGCGCAGCGTTATATCCACGGAGTTCTAGAACCCCATCTTTTACCCTATCTTGACACCCTGGCAGATCCAACTTTCCAACAAGATAATGCCCGACCACATGTTGCAAGAGTCACAATAGACTTCTTTCAACATAATGATGTCACATTGTTACCATGGCCACCAAGATCTCCCGACTTATCCCCAATTGAGCACGTGTGGGATATGATGGGTAGGAGATTGCTCAATTTGCAACGTCCTCCTCAGACTCTAGAAGCACTTCGAGAGGAGTTGGTGGTTGCCTGGAATGAGACACCACAGGAGGACATTGACCACCTGATCAGAAGCATGCCTAGGCACGTTGGAGAATGCGTAGCACATCAGGGTGCATCCACACATTATTAAAGGTCAAAGGGCTTTAAAGCAGTGCAATCATTTTGAAATTTTTATCATTTACTTATTATGCTTCATTAAGTACTTATACAAAATTTTATTAAAATAAAACCATTTAAACTGGATGTTCGGATTTATATGTCACTTAGTATAAATTAGCCAATGTATACGTAATATTTTTTTGTAGCTTAGGTATACTAAAGTGCAAACTGTGAGCTCATTTGTGATTTTTCTTACCTGCTATATTCTTTTTGTCTTGATTTACGGAATTTTAATTTTTTTCCAAAATATCTCAACGTAATTTCTTATTTTTAGTGGATTACTCTGTTGGGCAATGAACGGTTATTATTATTATGATCCCATTGAAAGAAAAACTTTCTGGTCCACACTGGCACAGGTTATCATTCTCCGATCGCAATAATATTTAGTTTGAAAAAAAAGAACTTTCATTTTTTTGGGACATCCTAATGGGCATTCAAGAACAGTAAAGCTGTGTGGTTGAATTCGAGGCGTTCGGGACATTCTTTAGCCTCAAATTGATGCCATACTCCGAAAATTTTCATCGGATTCACCAGGAAGCAATTCATTATTATCCTTAACCACGTCCCTTACCCGACGAGACTCGAATACGGTGTTTTTCGGAATGTAAACTTCGCATTTACATTTCGAAGCTCCCGGAAAGCGTCCAGCTGCCGAATAAACTCGGCGTGAAAACAGAAAAGGGCGTAACTTCATCCGATAAGGACAAGCGAAATGCAAAAGTTGTCCGGGAACTCCTTTCAAACAGCTGCTCGTGGCAAATCTAATAAAGCCGGCGACATTTTTGCGGAGGCTCCGCAGGAGAGCCAGTTAAAATGTATGAGAGTTTAAATCTGTTTGCCGGCATCTCGTTCCGAGCAATTAGAACGGTAGTAAACACTATGGAGCTCTTCTATGGAGCCTTTATTCGAGACAGGGTCGGAGCTCGGTGAAATTGAAATTGAAATTATTTTTTCAATTGACGGTTTTGAGGATCACCCTGTATAAAAAGTCTTACGCTCCAATATAGAGCTTTTTACATAGCATAGCATGTTTGCTTTTAAAATCATCTTTGACAGGAATGTATCAATCGATTCTATCTCAGACAAAGCCGAGATCCTATCGGGAGTTCCTCAGGGATCAATATTGGGCCCCTTGTTATTTTTAATTTATACATCTGACATCCTTACGTCTTTAAAGTTTTGTAAAGTTCAGGCCTTCGTGGATGACACCCAGGTTTATTGTTTTTTTGATATTGAGGATTACAAATATTATGAAAACTGTATAAATGAGGACATTAACACCTTGAACAATCTCTCATTAGGTCACAACTTAAAGCTTAATCCGGAAAAATCGCATGTAATGATTTTTGGTAACAAATCTAAGACTGAGTTTTTGAAAGCTAATCTCAATATAATGGCAAAATTGAATTTTGTTGAAAGTATACCTGCGTCTGTTCCCTGCTCAGTTTTCGACCCGTCAGCACACCAAGTATACTAAGTGACATATAAATCCGAACACCCAGTTTAAATGGTTTTATTTTAATAAAAGTTGGTGAATGTATTTATCTTACTGTAAATAACAAGTGAAAAAATTTTCAGCCTTATCAGTTGGACATTCTGGTTTTTATACTGCTTTTTTTTAATTCACTAACGCTCTAAAAATGAATATTTCAGCCGCAGTAAAGAATCAACGTTGGCGGATTTTGGTTCTTGACATCCTTTACGATTGGTTACGATGCCTAGAGTACGGAGACCTGTACGATTTCGTCAACATAGTGAGTTTGATAGGGGCCGTATAGTGGGACTTCGGGAAGCTGGACTTTCTTTTCGGGCAATTGCAGTTAGAGTGCAAAGAAGTGCAGACACTGTGGTTAGGTGTTGTCAGGCATGGCTTCGAGAAGGCCGTACGCAAAGAGCAAGCGGCACTGGACGCCGCCGTAGAACAACAAACCGTGAAGATCGCCGCCTAAGATTATTGGCCTTAAGAGACCGTTTCTCCACTACCAGGTCCATTGCAAATGAATGGTTTGCAGAACATGGAAGTCATATTGGCATGCGAAGTGTTTACCGACGAATGAGAAGTTTTGGCTTGTTTTCATACCGGTCACAGTGGGTCCTCCCTTTAACTCGAGAACACCGACGTAATCGCCTTGAGTGGTGCAGACAACGGTCACTCTGGGATCAGGAATGGAACAGTATTGTCTTTAATGACGAGTCTCGACTTTGTTTAGGCATGCACGATGGTCGTGCCAGGGTTAGAAGGCGACGTGGTGAAAGGAGGAATCCACAGTTTTTTGTTGAAAGACATGTTCATCACACTGTTGGAGTTATGGTTTGGGGTGCTATAGCTTATGGTTCCACGAAGTTCTAGAACCCCATCTTTTACCCTATCTTGACACCCTGGCAGATCCAGCTTTCCAACAAGATAATGTCCGGCCACATGTTGCAAGAGTCACAATAGACTTCTTTCAACATAATGATGTCACATTGTTACCATGGCCACCAAGATCTCCCGACTTATCCCCAATTGAGCACGTGTGGGATATGATGGGTAGGAGATTGCTCAATTTGCAACGTCTTCCTCAGACTCTAGAAGCACTTCGAGAGGAGTTGGTGGTTGCCTGGAATGAGATACCACAGGAGGACATTGACCACCTGATCAGAAGCATGCCTAGGCGCGTTGGAGAATACGTAGCACATCAGGGTGCAACCACACATTATTAAAGGTCAAAGGGCTTCAAAGCAGTGCAATCATTTTGAAATTTTTATCATTTACTTATTATGCTTCATTAAGTACTTATACAAAGTTCTATTAAAATAAAACCATTTAAACTGGGTGTTCGGATTTATATGTCACTTAGTATATTTGAATTTCGTGCCAATCTCTTACCATATGCATACCTTCTCGCGTTCCTGTGAACCTGATAACAGGTATTCAATCTACCAATCTTAGGAAGAAGCTGTGCTCTGTGTCAAGATTGCAGAAACGACTAGAAGTATAGGTGCAAAAAAATGTATAAAGATCAACGTTTCTAATGGTAACTTCGTTATTTCAAATAAGAAATTTATTATTATTTATTTTTATTGCAGTAGATAGGGTTTGTGTGTTCTAGGACGCCCTTGAGCGCCGACCTTCGGTGCCAAACGACCTTGAGAGCTGTCCTTCGGCGCCAACCTTGAAATGTGACCTTGAAGTGTGACCTTGAAACGTGACCTTGAGTTTCCGAGTGATCTTGAAGTGTGACCTTGAACATATATGACCTCGAGCACTCAATATCACACTCCAAGGTCACATTTCAAGGTCACCCTTCAATGTCACTCAAAAACTTAAGGTCACTCGGAAACTCAGGGTCACGTTTGAAGGTCACACTTCAAGGTCCCATTTCAAGGTTGGCGCCGAAGGTCAGCTATCAAGGTCGTTTGGCACCGAAGGTCGGCGCTCAAGGGCGTCCCAGAACATACAAACCCTATCTACTTATTGCCATTACAATGCAATATAAATCTTTATCTCCTTACCATTGTATGAGGTTAAGTACTGTCCTGTACCGTCAATATGTTGCGGGCCTGCAAAGCAAGAGAAGCACCACGAAGGCAGGGAGCAGCAGCAATGGCGTTCTCGCCGTTACCCTGCCATAATGTCACCTCCCGGGAGATGACTTTTCTCAACTACCCATAAACTGTCTCGTAAACGCCCTCTTTCTAACTCCAAAACAAAGCGTCGGTAGTTGTGTCGACATTGGAAGTGCACTTTTCACTTCCCACGCGTTCTGGCGAGACAGCATTTCAAAAATTTCGAAATTGGTTAATGTTTTTTTGATGTTAAATGACATGTACAAAACGAGCATTGGAGCTTGCACATACACCTTACATTTTCTGGTCTTCAAAAATATCGAATTGTAACGTTGTATTAGCACCTTAGCTGTTTCAAAATCGATCTAGGTAATTTCGAAATCATATGAACTATAGAGGAGAAGCGTCACTCCGTCGCTAAAGCGAGGTATTTGTAATAGTATTGTGGTATCCAAAATCCTACATGCATTTTAAATGTGACTGTGATATAGCAGGTAGGAGGGATGTAAACATCCAGGAAACGAAGATCACCTGCAGTTAGTTGACCGCAGAACACTGTCAGAAGTGCTTCACATGTCGCAGGAAGTGGGATGCTGATGTTTTGATGCTCCGCTAATGACGTAAGGGCGAGTGTTGTTATTCCAACATATTTGGAATCGGAGATATCGTCGCTTAAGTTCCAACAGCACGTAACAGTAAAAAGGAAAGGTTGGCATTTACTTGAAAAAGGCTACCGTGATTGCAGAAACGTCGTCAGTAGACAACATGGAAGAGTATAAGATATATTTTTACTTTCCGATAAAGTTGTCAGTTTTAAGTTTTGCAGTGTTAGAACTCAAGCGATGCGACGTTCTTGTGAACAGCTGTGATCCTGGTGTAATTATCGGAGAATATTCATTCAACATTTTTGTGTGATTCATCGGTTGGCAGTACCAAAAAGAAGACAACACGGTACAAATTCGATATTTAGTTCTACATCCTACATCAATGATTTCATGATATACCCAAAAAGTATTCTTTATTCGATTCTTTAAATTTGTTTCAAGAAAATAGATGTGGTTCATTTGTTTTACTCTATACTCTTTAGTCTTCTGTACGATATTCATTTCCACTGAAACATAAACACGAACTTTTGAAAAGTGATTGTTTTAATCTACACTGAAAAAGCTTTTGGAACGTAAGCACAAAGTTTGGATACTCTGATTTCTTTTCTGGTTACTTACTTTAGCGTCGTTACTGACTTTGCACAGTGTCAAGGAAACCTGAACGACAGGTGGGTTATCGCCAATGTCTGGAACGCTAAAGCACCTATTTTTCAAGCCGCAATCTGGATCACCCTGTATAAACACGATTACTCTATGGAATGCCAAACTACACATTCCTCTGTGGAAATCAATAAAAGGTATGAAACCAGATGAACCAGGGGCTAGTAACCCTCCTTCTCTTTATTCTGTTTTATTCTATACTAAGTGACATATAAATCCGAATACCCAGTTTAAAGGGTTTTATTTTAATAAAAGTTGGTGAATGTATTTATCTTACTGTAAATAACAAGTGAAAAAATTTTCAGCCTTATCAGTTGGACATTCCGGTTTTTATACTGCTTTTTTTAATTCACTAACGCTCTAAAAATGAATATTTCAGCCGCAGTAAAGAATCAACGTTGGCGGATTTTGGTTCTTGACATCCTTTACGATCGGTTACGATGCCTAGAGTACGGAGACCTGTACGATTTCGTCAACTCAGTGAGTTTGATAGGGGCCGTATAGTGGGACTTCGGGAAGCTGGACTTTCTTTTCGGGCAATTGCAAAGAAGTGTAGACACTGTGGTTAGGTGTTGTCAGGCATGGCTTCGAGAAGGCCGTACGCAAAGAGCAAGGGGCACTGGACGCCGCCGTAGAACAACAGACCGTGAAGATCGCCGCCCAAGATTATTGGCCTTAAGGGACCGTTTCTCCACTACCAGGTCCATTGCAAATGAATGGTTTGCAGAACACGGAAGACCTATTGGCATGCGAAGTGTTTACCGACAAATGAGAAGTTTTGGCTTGTTTTCATAGCGGCCACACTGGGTCCTCCCTTTAACTCGAGAACACCGGCGTAATCGCCTTGAGTGGTGCAGACAACGGTCACTCTGGGATCAGGAATGGAACAGTATTGTCTTTAGTGACGAGTCTCGATTTTGTTTAGACATGCACGACGGTCGTGCCAGGGTTAGAAGGCGACGTGGTGAAAGGAGGAATCCACAGTTTTTTGTTGAAAGACATGTTTATCACACAGATGGAGTTATGGTTTGGGGTGCTATAGCTTATAGTTCCAGGTCACCTTTAATCTTCATCAGAGGTAACATGAACGCGCAGCGTTATATCCACGAAGTTCTAGAACCCCATCTTTTACCCTATCTTGACACCCTGGCAGATCCAACTTTCCAACAAGGTAATGCCCGACCACATGTTGCAAGAGTCACAATAGACTTCTTTCAACATAATGATGTCACATTGTTACCATGGCCACCAAGATGTCCCGACTTATCCCCAATTGAGCACGTGTGGGATATGATGGGTAGGAGATTGCTCAATTTGCAACGTCCTCCTCAGACTCTAGAAGCACTTCGAGAGGAGTTGGTGGTTGCCTGGAATAAGATACCACATGAGGACATTGACCACCTGATCAGAAGCATGCCTAGGCGCGTTGGAGAATGCGTAGCACATCAGGGTGCATCCACACATTATTAAAGGTCAAAGGGCTTTAAAGCAGTGCAATCATTTTGAAATTTTTATCATTTACTTATTATGCTTCGTTGAGTACTTATACAAAATTTTATTAAAATAAAACCATTTAAACTGGGTGTTCGGATTTATATGTCACTTAGTATATTTATCTAAACGCCTTTTATATTTACATTTTAAATGAGACTGAATTTATGGCTTCGATAGCCTAGCACTTGAGGCTTTTTCGACCTATTATAACCGAATTAATGCCTTATACAGGGTGGTTCACACGTCGTGACCAAAAATTGGAAATCATATGCATTACTGCATTTTAAGGGGGTCTCCTATGTAACATTTTTTCTGGGGGTGTTAAAGTTTAAAAATAAAAAACAATTTTTTTCAACATCTTCAGAATCGTCAAGTGGAATATAGAACAATAAAGATTTCTTAATTCCTTTATTGTAGCTGATGTTTCGTGTGGCCTAAATTACTCGATGATCAATAACTGACCATTACGACCGTTCCTTAGCTCCTAGAGTGACGAAACTACAAACAAAACTAGTTTAACAATATTCATTTGACTTTTTTATGTTTAGCCATCCTAGTACGATATTCAGGATTTGCCTTGATAGTTACTTCAATATGTTAACTTGTATGAAGACGAAAACAAGCAATAAATTGACGGTACTTACAAAATTGGCGCTAATTTCTCTAATTTACATAGGCAGGTTAAGGTCGGAATGTCGAAGTGACCAGTCAAAATAAATAAACTGTTGCATAATAAACTTTTTATAGTTCAGTCAAAGTTGGTCGTTCATCAATGGAGTATTTCTGGGACCTCACTAGGGCTGCCATCAACTGAATTACCGATTCTGGTCTGAAGCTTCAAAAACTCTGGACAGTCGGGATTTACAACGGACACCCAGAATACTTTTTATAAATAAAAACATCGCTGTCATTTTCAGTTTCTTTTAAGACTTAGACAGCTTGTTAGCGATTCATTCAACGATGTTTGACAAAAACTAGCAAAATACACTTGAGTCAAAATCAAAACAATTATGAACAATTTTCGTCTTGACATCAAATTAAAAACAATTATAGCGATTTTTTGTTCTGTGATAAAACAATGTGCTTGTAACGCCGTTATTTTCGTAATTATCCTACTGATCTAATAGCTCTATTATGTTGTCCGCTCAATCCTTGAAATTTTTTCAATGCTGTTATTCCATATTCTTTTTCTTGTTTGGCAAGATATTTGGGTCTGAGCTCCTACTGAAGGTTTAGTCAAATTGCAACAAGACAGAATGTGTGACTGTCTTTTTGACTTCTTCCGAAAATTTCAAATACACGGCCGATATCTAACTAACTGGTTTGTATTTGTGAAATGAAATAAAATACGTAGTTTTTTTTCATCTTGATCTCTTATTGAAAAATACATATTGCAGACCTGAGCCCGCTTGACTACATTTTCATCACTTTTTGGTAGCTTTCCACACAAGCTTCATTTCGACGAACCCAGTTTCTTCTTACTCTAGGTCCTCGAGGTTGTCCATTCATTATTTCAGCCGCATTAAAATTTTTTTCGCGACGACGTACGCGAACAAAAACAAAACAACATACTAACCACTGTTACCGTTTGCGATCGATTGCCGGTTCGATAAGAGTGATGATGACCGACGCGCTGGTGTCATGTGTGTTTTAAATATTTAATGAAACTTACTTACTGACTACAAATTTTGGCTTAACTTAGAAAAACTTAAAGCCATTTATTTGTTAATTACCCAATTTAAAAACGTTTTAGATTAGATTATAAAAATTACCCATTTCAGTAATTACCATAACGTTTACACCCTGTATATTGGCCACCCTGTATAACAGGACATTTTTCTAATATTGCGCTGGAAGAGCACACGGAATCCTTTGAAACGTTGGAAATCGCGGATCAATATCTTAACTTGTTATCGAGGTATAATGAAAAATATGTTTAACTTGCAATTTTCAAGTACTATTGGACAAAAAGCAAAATTTAAGCAACGAATAGTTGTTTATGAAAAATGTATGAATTTTATACAATTTCAAAACATTCTGAATGCATTTTTACGTTTTTTATGATCGATAGGGGTTGCAAGATTGCCTACTATAAGAAAAAGACATATACATATATAAATCCGAACACCCAGTTTAAATGGTTTTATTTTAATAAAATTTTGTATAAGTACTTAATGAAGCGTAATAAGTAAATGATGAAAATGTTGACCTTTAATAATGTGTGGATGCACCCTGATGTGCTTCGCATTCTCCAACGCGCCTAGGCATGCTTCTGATCAGGTGGTCAATGTCCTCCTGTGGTATCTCATTCCAGGCAACCACCAACTCCTCTCGAAGTGCTTCTAGAGTCTGAGGAGGACGTTGCAAATTGAGCAATCTCCTACCCATCATATCCCACACGTGCTCAATTGGGGATAAGTCGGGAGATCTAGGTGGCCATGGTAACAATGTGACATCATTATGTTGAAAGAAGTCTATTGTGACTCTTGCAACATGTGGTCGGGCATTATCTTGTTGGAAAGTTGGATCTGCCAGGGTGTCAAGATAGGGTAAAAGATGGGGTTCTAGAACTTCGTGGATATAACGCTGCGCGTTCATGTTACCTCTGATGAAGATTAAAGGTGACCTGGAACCATAAGCTATAGCACTTCAAACCATAACTCCAACAGTGTGATGAACATGTCTTTCAACAAAAAACTGTGGATTCCTCCTTTCACCACGTCGCCTTCTAACCCTGGCACGACCATCGTGCATGCCTAAACAAAATCGAGACTCGTCACTAAAGACAATACTGTTCCATTCCTGATCCCAGACTGACCATTGTCTGCACCACTCAAGACGATTACGTCGGTGTTCTCGAGTATGAAAACAAGCCAAAACTTCTCATACTCTCAATAGGTCTTCCGTGTTCTGCAAACCATTCATTTGCAATGGACCTGGTAGTGGAAAAACGGTCCCTTAAGGCCAATAATCTTAGGCGGCGATCTTCACGGTCTGTTGTTCTACGGCGGCGTCCAGTGCCCCTTGCTCTTTGCGTACGGCCTTCTCGAAGCCATGCCTGACAACACCTAACCACAGTGTCTACACTTCTTTGCACTCTAACTGCGAAAAGAAAGATCAGCTTCCCGAAGTCCCACTATACGGCCCCTATCAAACTCACCAAGTTGACGAAATCGTACAGGTCTCCGTACTCTAGGCATCGTAACCGATCGTAAAGGATGTCAAGAACCAAAATCTGCCAACGTTGATTCTTTACTGCGGCTGAAATATTCATTTTTAGAGCGTTAGTGAATTAAAAAAAAGCAGTATAAAAACCGGAATGTCCAACTGATAAGGCTGAACATTTTTTCACTTGTTATTTACAGTAAGATAAATACATTCACCAACTTTTATTAAAATAAAACCATTTAAACTGGGTGTTCGGATTTATATGTCACTTAGTATACATACTTCAATTATGCCTCAAATTTTAACACGGTTAGCTGTGATCTTGATACTTAAAAATCATACCTATGGCCTGGAGTAATTACACAGTTCAATTTACCTATACTATTCTACATTTTACGACTTATTTCCCTATGGAATCTCCTAGCATAATAATTATCGACGTCCACACCTGCTTTCACTGTCCACTTCGAAATTATTTCGATAGGCACCGTTACATTACGTGATGCTGACGATTATGATGAAATTTATTTAATAATACTCAATTATAACTGATGAGATAAAGGTTGATATCCTCACAGAAACGCTTTCTCTCTTATTATCATTTACATGCAATACAAGCTGAAAAGAGACACGTTCTTTTATCTTCTTATTTTACAATGAACAGTTGAATTGATGGGTGAGAGAAGGTTTTGCCATTCCAGTCTGTAATTAAAATCAAAAATTGAGGGATGAGGCTTGAAGAGAGTTGTGAATGTTGCATCTTTGCTATCAGTGGAGATATCTTATCATTCAGATATTTGTGATCTCGGTAGCAGTACCCTGAAAGCTATTATGTATCGATCGAAGAAAGAGACCAAACCTAAACATATTTAAGTATACTCCACGTGAACGCGCTACAGAACGCCGAGCACGTTACAGGGCCGTACTAAGAATAAATGATTTGTGCTTCTTCGACACGATCGAAAAGTTTGCAAAATTATTGCAGACATGTAGTATAGGGTGCAAATGTAAGGCTTGGAATTAATGTATGTAGTATGTATATGTATGTACTTTGAAGTACAAATCATACAACATACTTTATGTATGTCGAATGTAGTAAATTAAATAACAACGTTTTATTATAAAATTGAGCATAAATGCACATACATATGTACCAAAATAATCAAGAATTATTAATCAAAATCATTAATGAATTTTGAAGCTTGGAAATTTTCATCAATTTTTTGTTTGTTTTAAGGTTGTTATAGGGCGAGATAAGAGCTTTGTCCCTCAGTCTTCTCAAAAGTAAAAGTTCGTTGTAGGATATACCATTCTCTTCAGCCCATTGTAAACCTAGCTCAAACGCGTTAATTGCGTCTTGTGCTGTGACTTGTGGAGCAGTTGCAATCACGTCGTCGTTATTTTCCTGATTGTTTGTTGTATAATTAGAAACCTCTTTTCTAATTTCTTCGTCAGAGATTTCATGCAAAACATTTTCCTCTTTATCCATTCCACGGCACCAGATTTCCAAATCTTCCGGACTTATCTGAATTTCAGTAGCGACTTGTTCTATAACTTCCGAAGTAACACTGATTTGTGGAACGTTGCTAAGAGTGGTGACCATATCTGGCCATAACTTTTTCCAAGCCGATTTAATAGTTGATGACGGTAACGCATTCCACGACTGACAAAGAGCAAAAACCATTTCTTTCATATTAAATTCTTTTAAAGTTTTTTCTTGGTCTTTTGATACGGCTCTCAGAAGTAGGTCTTTCTTATAGTTTTGGTTGACAAACTGAATGATATTCTGGTCCATTGGTTGAATCAGTGCAGTGCAATTTGGCGGAAGAAACTTCGCAGTGATGCATTTATCCTCAGTTGTTAGTTCTTCTTCAGACGGATGACCGGGAGCGTTATCAAGAAGCAACAAAACTTTTTGAGGAAAATTATGATCTTTTAACCATTTTCTAACTTCAGGTACGAAGCATTCATCAAACCGCTTTTTGAAAAGGTCTTTTGTCAACCATGCACTTTTTTGTCCGTAATAGTGTACCGGTAAATAAATGTTTTTGAATGCCCGTGGTTTATTAGATTTCCCAATGACCATCATCTTAAACGCGTGTGTGTCCAGGTACGGATTTTTCGTTACAAGAAACGAAAGTTTTGTTAGGCATCACACGCTAAAAAAGCCCTGATTCGTCTGCATTGTACACCTGTGATGGGTCAAGATTTAAATCGTTCACCTTTTGCAAAAATCTTAATTTAAAGGGCTCTATGCAGGTTGCATCGTTAGAAAGTTTCTCTCCTATAATAGTTATTAAACGCATGCCATGACGACGTTCTAGCCATCCTTTGCTAGCCACAAAATCATCTTTTTTTGTTATTTCCTTATAAAAAAACTTAGCTTTAATGGCCAACATCGGTCCTGAAATTATTGCATGCCTATTTCTTTCCTGAAGAAACCACATGTAGAAAGCTTCTTCCACTTCTGGATGTTCAGTTTTCTTGAGTGACTGTCTCTTGCCTGGCCCGCAGTCAGTAGTTGACACGAACTTCTTGATCTTCTCGTGGTTTATTTTAATGACATGAATTGTAGATCGGCCTACGCCATATTCACTTGCTAAACTACTGAAAGTTTCATTGTGATTTGAGCGGTCTAAAATATCACAATTAAAAGTGCATCGAACCTTAAAAATCGAAATATCTCAAAAACGGCTAACTATAACGAAAACGCACAGGAGAGATTTTTTATGTTGAAAAGTGCGAAGAATCAGTATTTTTATTCAAAAAGCAAAAAATTGCACTAAGAAAAATTTTTCGGTCATTTTAATACACTACAGGTACAGTAGAGAGCGCCCTCTAGCGGCTACAGTAAAACTATGCCCATGGTTCGTTTTGTCGTACCAAAAAACCCTTGTATACCAATTTTCACTATTATACATCAAATATTGTTCGAAATATTTAAAAAAATACTATTTTAGAAAGTAAATTTAAACACCCTGTATTTCGGAAGCCACGCATTTTTCGACCCATGTTTATATAGACTTTATGCATTAATTTTAAAAGTTCTATCGAATCTTAAAGTTATGCAACAATAAACTGAAACACCCTGTATAGGTGATTTTTGGTATATCAACTCCTTTTGAAGAGTCCTCTACAAGCATTCAAAATAAATGGCTCAACTTTGAAAACACCCTGCATTGAAAAGTGTATCCGAAACCTTAACGAAGGAGTGGAAGTAATTGAATCACGCTACTTGACGTCATCTCTCAAAGACATCGTGCCAAATACGCATAAACCTATCGACATGTTTCGCCCTGCTCCCACGTACATATCTCTTCCCCTAGTGACAACCGCGTTGGATTTGCGTGTACCTACGTACGGCTCGTATGGGTCCCTGAGGATGGCCGACCCTGGATGATTCTGGCTAATTGCGTTACGGAACAGAGAGTCGAGTCCTGAGGGAACGTAGGACAGACGGTGCGGCGATCAGACGGTTTAGGGAAGGGACATACATGGGAAGAGGTTCTCACGATTGTCTCTATAGATATAACTAGTAAAAAGGATGACGATATAGATACGGGGCGGTGCAGAATGTACAAGATGTTAAAGAGTGCCTGGCCAAATTTCAATGGATGAATCTAAAACAAGTTATTGGAACGTCAGGAGTTTTTCTTCCTGCAGACATTCGTCAGAAAATTTCTGCACCGGCATGCCGTCCATATGTGAGGTCTTAAGTCACCTGATTCACGAACCCGTTGTACTACATTAACAAAGGCACGAGGGGTTGGTTGCACTCGATTGGGAAACCGATCCGCATAAACATGTGCCATTTTTTATTTCGTTTGAGCCACGCAACAGACACCACTATCCACTACCGACTGACACTGACTGTATACAGCTGAATGAAATAATTGTAAAAACATCGTTCCAAATTCTTTGGCTCTTTTGTTTCCGATGCGATAAACCGATAAGGCGGATTATATCCGTTGTCGCCAAACACGAGCACATAATATTATTATTGAGACAGTGCGGTACTCAAACTTCCAAAGGGCTATAACTTTGTTACTTTAATTTTACCAGAAAAATGGTAAAGGAAAAAACATTTCTTTTGATCAGATCTACTCACTGTTAAAATAAATGACTCAACTTCGAAGTAACCCTGTAGAATTACTGATATTTGAATTATCACTGAATATGCTGTCAATGGAGTATATCTATCTATCTAGCTGTGCCCGATGGGTTATTTATATGTTGTCCTTTCTGAAGACAGGATATGTTCAAAGTTTTAAATTACTTTTTTACGTTTCTTTGTGTCTTCAAAAACCTTTAGGAGAATTACGGGAAATCACCAACGCGCTCGCGCTGTGTGTAATTGTTAGCATGTATATGACTTTTAATTCGACAGTATACACTGAATATAATTATTTCTTATCTGTCTCATTTTTTAAATTCACCAAATTTGCATATTTAATTTCCAGAACTTGTGAGAAAAACTTTTCTAGCTTTGAATCTCAAGCAAGTCCTTGTTTTGTTAGGGATTGTTCCCAGATTCGAATTCCACTTTAGCGTTTTACATAAGATTGCTCCTAGATATAATAACCTATAACTTCATCCCCTTACTATCAGTCCGAGCCTCACCACTGACAGATCGATAACCTAAACTTCAATTTTGAGTTACAGCTTCAGCAGCCAGTCATTTTTATACCTGTTATACAATTTTGTATTGAGACAAATGGTAGACCACTTTTCCGCCCCCCGAGTTTCTGTGATCAGTCATGCCGGCAATCTGCACGATATGTTCAAGCCCGATGATTTCTTGGACCGTTCGAATAGCACCACTTTCAGCAGTACCACCGATTTACGTGGCAGTTCCGTTGAGTCCAGTCGCCCCATCTGCACAAGCTACAAGGTAGGATAAGAAGGTGTAAGAACGCAGATCGTGATAACCCACGTTATGTCGATTCTTTTTCTGCATGAAAAGTTTAAAAAAATAAAACATCTTCAAGAGCAATTGTGGTACAAATTAGGTACTACGAGATCTTAGAGTTTGATTTTTTTTAGTTACGTTTATGATTTGCATAAAAACAGTCAGGGCTTTGAGCTACTTCGTAGACATCATCTTAAAGGTAAAATGTAAAATATAAACACTCTAATGGCCCTATTATGAAGTAGACAAATGGAAGGTACAGGTAACAAATTTGGTGGAATCCCATGAGGTATCGGAAACACGTAAAAACAATGACAGTTCGTTGTTGTACCCATTGAAAACTGCGGTGCAGGGAAAAAGATGAATGTCACAGCCGTTGTATGGAAACAAGATGAACGTCCACTGATCGTCACTGAAACAATTTTCCATGCACCAATCTGCGACGAAAGTAATAATTTTTTAGCAGTTACCATTAATTTTGTTTTATTCGTTCTATATTCTTTTGAATAAACATTTTATTGGTTCACGGTTTGTTCATGTCGCAATTGAAAAAAAATACTTTTGAATAGCACAAAAAAATGTTTAAAATCATATGGAGAATCTCAAAATACACAAATAAAAAGGATTTTCCGTTAAAAAATGTTTGGTTTCACGTTGAGCTACGCTGTATATCAGAAAATCCTTATTCATTTATATTTGAATTTTTTTCTATTTCTTATAATACGGAATCTCCATTAGATCTTTGACCCACCCTGTACAACGAGTCTATGAGTCTTCAAACCTTTAAATTCACTTTTCTCAAAACTTACCTTTTGTGACATTCATCTTTTTTTCCATGTACCCTTCAAACGTTTCACTCAAATATACTAAGTGACACATAAATCCGAACACCCAGTTTAAATGGTTTTATTTTAATAAAAGTTGTATTTATCTTACTGTAAATAACAAGTGAAAAAATGTTCAGCGTTATCAGTTGGACAATCCGGTTTTTATACTGCTTTTTTTTAATTCACTAACGCTCTAAAAATGAATATTTCAGCCTCAGTAAAGAATCAACGTTGGCGGATTTTGGTTCTTGACATCCTTTACGATCGGTTACGATGCCTAGAGTACGGAGACCTGTACGATTTCGTTAACTTAGTGAGTTTGATAGGGGCCGTATAGTGGGACTTCGGGAAGCTGGACTTTCTTTTTGGGGCAATTGCAGTTAGAGTGCAAAGAAGTGTAGACACTGTGGTTAGGTGTTGTCAGGCATGGCTTCGAGAAGGCCGTACGCAAAGAGCAAGGGGCACTGGACGCCGCCGTAGAACAACAGACCGTGAAGATCGCCGCCTAAGATTACTGGCCTACCAGGTCCATTGCAAATGAATGGTTTGTAGAACAAGGAACACCTATTGGCATGCGAAGTGTTTACCGACGAATGAGAAGTTTTGGCTTGTTTTCATACCGGCCACACTGGATCCTCCCTTTAACTCGAGAACACCGACGTAATCGCCTTGAGTGGTGCAGACAACGGTCACTCTGGGATCAGGAATGGAACAGTATTGTCTTTAGTGACGAGTTTCGATTTTGTTTAGGCATGCACGATGGTCGTGCCAGGGTTAGCAGGCGACGTGGTGAAAGGAGGAATCCACAGTTTTTTGTTGAAACACATGTTCATCACACTGTTGGAGTTATGGTCTGGGGTGCTATAGCTTATTGTTCCAGGTCACCTTTAATCTTCATCAGAGGTAACATGAACGCACAGCGTTATATCCACGAAGTTCTAGAACCCCATCTTTTACCCTATCTTGACACCCTGGCAGATCCAACTTTCCAACAAGATAATGCCCGACCACATGTTGCAAGAGTCACAATAGACTTCTTTCAACATAATGATGTCACATTGTTACCATGGCCACCAAGATCTCCCGACTTATCCCCAATTGAGCACGTGTGGGATATGATGGGTAGGAGATTGCTCAATTTGCAACGTCCTCCTCAGACTCTAGAAGTACTTCGAAAGGAGCTGGTGGTTGCCCGGAATGAGATACCACAGGAGGATATTCACCACCTGATCAGAAGCATGCCTAGGCGCGTTGGAGAATGCGTAGCACATCAGGGTGCATCCACACATTATTAAAGGTCAAAGGGCTTTAAAGCAGTGCAATCATTTTGAAATTTTTATCATTTACTTATTATGCTTATTAAAATAAAACCAATTAAACTGGGTGTTCGGATTTATATGTCACTTAGTATAGGCGTGCATATAGACAATCGAATTTAAGAAAATAGTTGCAATGGAAAAGCAAAAAATGCGTTCCACAAAGAATCCAAAAAGTCCATTCAGACAGCCGGGTTCCGAGGTTTTCGTGTTTTACGGGCATGAAATACCGTAGCTATATTTTCTAGACCAATAAATCTCGATTTCTGATTCACCCTGTATAATTAAAATTTCTGGCATCTGACACTATTTTCAGGAGCTGGATAATGTTCGAATCATACCGAGTAAAATGATCTTTAACAACGCTTATGAAGGAAAAGGATATCTACAGACATTCAAAATACTGAACGCTGGCAAATATCCTGCTTTGGTTAGAATATTTCGACCATCTTCAAAGGTAACGCAGAAAAAATCATGTTTCTTTTCTTTGTTATCAAACTGGATTTAATACTCATACGTTTGGTGGGTGGATTTAGTTTCTAATAGCATTTTCTGTTCATGAAATTGGTGCAGTTTATTTTGAATTCGCCTCCCAAAAGAACATAAAGTATATTCACTTTCTAATCTCGTGTTATTGTCTGTCAATGAAGAAGAGAAGAGGATAGGAAACCATAAGCAATTTTAAGCGATGTTGAACTGCGGATATTCCTTGATTATGTCCTTGATTATTCTGTCATTTGCCTTTTGACACAGAACAGAGCGCTGAGAACAGGGTTGCTATACGCAACGGTTTTGTGGACCATCAATGATTATAAATATAATTTAAACATAAATACCTTACTGTAATATAAGCAACATAGCTAATTATTTGTTTGAATTGTGCCAAAAAAAAACTGCATGACTCTATAGGAACTCAATAGTTCTACGCCTGTTGCCATCTGATATCGTTTTTTTCCCAATGATAGCTTTTTACATAAGACACAAAAGAATAGGAATCGTTTAAGTTATGCTATGTGACATATAAATCCGAACACCCAGTTTAAATGGTTGTATTTTAATAAAATTTTGTATAAGTACTCAATGAAGCATAATAAGTAAATGATAAAAATTTCAAAATGATTGCACTGCTTTAAAGCCCTTTGAACTTTAATAATGTGTGGATGCACCCTGATGTGCTACGCATTCTCCAACGCGTCTAGGCATGCTTCTGATCAGGTGGTCAATGTCCTCCTGTGGTATCTCATTCCAGGCAACCACCAACTCCTCTCGAAGTGCTTCTAGAGTCTGAGGAGGACGTTGCAAATTCAGCAATCTCCTACCCGTCATATCCCACACGTGCTCAATTGGGGATAAGTCGGGAGATCTTGGTGGCCATGGTAACAATGTGACATCATTATAGCTATAGCACCCCAAACCATAACTCCAACAGTGTGATGAACATACTGTTCCATTCCTGATCACAGAGTGACCGTTGTTTGCACCACTCAAGGCGATTACGTCGGTGTTCTCGAGTTAAAGGGAGGACCCAGTGTGGCCGGTATGAAAACAAGCCAAAACTTCTCATTCGTCGGTAAACACTTCGCATGCCAATAGGTCTTCCGTGTTCTGCAAACCATTCATTTGCAATGGATTTGGTAGTGGAGAAACGGTCCCTTAAGACCAATAATCTTAGGCGGCGATCTTCACGGTCTGTTGTTCTACGGCGGCGTCCAGTGCCCCTTGCTCTTTGCGTACGGCCTTCTCGAAGCCATGCCTGACAGTGTCTACACTTCTTTGCACTCTAACTGCAATTGCCCGAAAAGAAAGTCCAGCTTCCCGAAGTCCCACTATTCAGCCCCTATTAAACTCACTAAGTTGACGAAATCGTACAGGTCTTCGTACTCTAGGCATCGTAACCGATCGTAAAGGATGTCAAGAACCAAAATCCGCCAATGTTGATTCTTTACTGCGGCTGAAATATTCATTTTTAGAGCGTTAGTGAATTAAAAAAAGCAGTATAAAAACCGGAATGTCCAACTGTTAAGGCTGAAAATTTTTTCACTTGTTATTTACAGTAAGATAAATACATTCACCAACTTTTATTCAAATAAGACCATTTAAACTGGGTGTTCGGATTTATATATCACTTAGTATATATGTATTTTTGGTTTGAAAATTGACATTCAGACCTGCATAAACCACCATCCGTGCAAGGTTGTTATTGTCTTAACTGTCAGTAACAGTGACGTCACAAAAGGTCAGTTCGAGACGTCATCATTTAGCTGTTCTAAGCCGCGTCGCCTAAAATGAATAAGTTGGAACGATTGGAATAGAATGGAAAAGAAATTATTTAGCTTAAGCTACTTCAAACAATAATATTATTTACAAAAAATGTGTCAAATTCACGAAGTGTCGCATCAACCCAAAACAGAGTCTACGAAGTCTTAAAAATAATAGAATTACTAAATGTTTTTATATTAATACACAGATTGTTGTACAATTTTAATGATCGTTTTATATAAGAGAACTAAATTTGCCTCTTGAATGATCTGGTGTATGTTTAAAAAATTCAATGACTTAAGGTTTTTTTTAATTTGAAGTTATTTTCTTTTATCAAAAATTACACAAGATCTCCTACATAAAACGCAATGTTTCATATCTCAATGTAATACTTTTCAATTAAAAAAAATTCTTCGAAAAAATCCCCATATCAAATACTGGGTGTTCCTTAATGATGACAATAACACGGAGTTTTGAAGTTTTAGGAAAAAAATTAAAATTAATTAATACTTTCAGAACCACTGAATATTTGACTGATATTTAGTACGTAGTGAAAGTTAATAAAGTTGCATATTTTTCAATGCAAAAATAATGTTTAGCTTTCATAGTGGCTTGCTTACGAGTATTGACTTCGACATGTTTTAAGAAAGAAATCGTCCGCCAAATATAAATTATTTTTGAATTCCCCGTTCAATTTTAAACAAATGATCTCTCTTGAATTGTTTTCCTTCGATGCGCCATTTTTAAGTAAAAACATAAAAACCGTTCTATTGTCTAAATTATACTAAGTGACATATAAATCCGAACACCCAGTTTAAATGGTTTTATTTTAATAAGAGTTTGTATAAGTACTTAATGAAGCATAATAAGTAAATGATACAAATTTCAAAATGATTGCACTGCTTTAAAGCCCTTTGACCTTTAATAATGTGTGGATGCACCCTGATGTGCTACGCATTCTCCAACGCGCCTAGGCATGCTTCTGATCAGGTGGTCAATTTCCTCCTGTGGTATCTCATTCCAGGCAACCACCAACTCCTCTCGAAGTGCTTCTAGAGTCTGAGGAGGACGTTGCAAATTGAGCAATCTCCTACCCATCATATCCCACACGTGCTCAATTGGGGATAAGTCGGGAGATCTTGGTGGCCATGGTAACAATGTGACATCATTATGTTGAAAGAAGTCTATTGTGACTCTTGCAGCATGTGGTCGGGCATTATCTTGTTGGAAAGCTGGATCTGCCAGGGTGTCAAGATAAGGTAAAAGATGGGGTTCTAGAACTTCATGGATATAACGCTGCGCGTTCATGTTACCTCTGATGAAGATTAAAGGTGACCTGAAACCATAAGCTATAGCACCCCAAACCATAACTCCAACAGTGTGATGAACATGTCTTTCAACAAAAAACTGTGGATTCCTCCTTTCACCACGTCGCCTTCTAACCCTGGCACGACCATCGTGCATGCCTAAACAAAATCGAGACTCGTCACTAAAGACAATACTGTTCCATTCCTGATCCCATAGTGACCGTTGGTTGCACCACTCAAGGCGATTACGTCGGTGTTCTCGAGTTAAAGGGAGTGTGGCCGGTTAGTATATTTGGTCTCACCAAAAGAAAATGGTATTTGTTGGGATTATATTTCATTCTGATTTTGCAGTCTTTTGAAATGAAACCTTTGCCCAGAGGACGATACATTGCATCTGGAATGAGTATAACGAGAACGATTAAGTACAGATACGTTAGGGCGACTGCTGTGCCACAAGCTTGTATCACCATCTACATTAACGAAAAACCGCTTGATTACGAGATCGAAGTGTAAGTAAAATGTATCAATAATACTGCTTTTTGGGCATGCAAATATGCAGATTTTTTTTTTAATATTTTTCCTGTACTATGTCCTTATAACTACTGCAGTATACATTTCACAATTTATACACCTCTTACCATTAAGACCCCGATGCAAAAAGTATAATATTGGTACAGCTGCGATCAAACATGAATGATGGTGTAAAAAAACGTGTGCGTTTACTAAGTATACATTTCCTTGCAACCTTGATTGAATGCTAATGACTAACATAACGTTTAATAACAATGGTGGATGATTTTTTTAATCTACAGAAAGCTGTATAGGCACGTGACATCAGTGGTTATAAAATGTTAGATATAAGCAGGATTGTACGTGCATTCTTCCGTGCTGGCTCTACAGGACGTACAGTTAAAAAAAATCAAAGGCTCGCCATTCATACAAGGTTAATGGTCCAGTTATGTAATGATAATAATTTATTCGCCAAACATCAACAAATAAACTTGCATTTATATAAAAAAGAGAGTTTGGCGAAGGATGAACTTCTCAGATGTGCGCCACTGATGTGACACACATCTGTTCTTCACTTAACCCTGAAAGCGGGTTAAGCTCGGAATGAGAGATACTAAGCTGTAAACTTGTAGAAACCTTCATTTTGACACCATAAAAGAAATATCAACAGTCTCATAAGACCTCGTCCCCTCGCTTTGGTATGTAAAAGGTTAAATGTCACCAAAATCGTTTTTTTTTGCAAAGATATCGCTTCCTTTGGTATACCTCAAGGTAGTAAACTAAGTCCACTACTATTTATTTTATACATTAATGACATTTGTAATATTTTAGATTATTGTAAACTTCGGATATTTGCAGATGATACATTAATATACATATCAGATGAAAATATAGACAGTGCTTTAAAGATGCTAAATTCTGACTTGTCAAAAATCGTAAATTGGTTGAACGTAAATAAACTAAAATACCTAAATGAAAATACTATCACAGTTAGGATAAATGGAGAAACTTTAAGATTCGATAGAACTTTTAAAATTAATGCATAAAGTCTATATAAACATTGGTCGAAAAATGCGTGGCTTCCGAAATACAGGGTGTTTAAATTTACTTTCTAAAATTGTTTCTTTTAAATATTTCGAATATTTGATGTATAACAGTGAAAATTGGTATACAAGGGTTTTTTGGTACGACAAAACGAACCATGGGCATAGTTTTACTGTTGCCGCTAGAGGGCGCTCTCTACTGTACCTGTAGTGTATTAAAATGACCGTGCAACTTTTTGCTTTTTGCATAAAAAAATGATTCTTCGCACTTTTCAACATCAAAAAACTCTTCTGTGAGTTTTCGTTATAGTTAGCCGTTTATGAGATATTTCGATTTTTAAGGTTCGATGCATTTTTAATTATTTATGGGAAAATAATATTTTTTTACATTTTCGATTTGGGCATTACAAGTAATTAAGATGATCGTTTAGATTGTGTTTTTAAACACAGCAATAATTCCTAACTCCAAATAAACACAAAAAACAGAATATTAATTTGCTTAATTTTCCAATATTATTTTTAACAAGTTAAATTAATTATGTACAACTAAAATGCTATTGGAGAGTTAGGACAAACATACAAAATCTAAAGTAGTTGCTGGAAATGTAAGCCCAATTGTTCAATACACAATTCACATTTACGAATGATCGAACGTGGTATAGCATTATTCAAATAAGGCCTTATTTCATCACATGCATTCCTGATTCTGTCTATTAGCATATCTCTTGTGGTTACGGGAGTCTGGTACACTTTTTCTTTTAGAAATCCCTACACAAAGAAATCTAATGGATTTAGGTCGGGGGATCGTGGAGGCCAGGCCGATCCATCTTTCTGGATAATTTTCGTCCAGCCAGTTTCTAACTATTCTCGAATAATGAGCTGGACCACCATCAAGCTGGAACCAGGCCAATCTTCTCTTAAATCTAACATAACATCATCCCACATATCTGCATGTTCAGCCTTTAAAAATTCCAAGAAGGTCGCAGCATTTAACCTTGCAGGCAAAAGGTAGGGTCCAAATAGTCGATTACGGTAGATACCAATTCACACATTCACACTAAATTCATGCTGAAAATTTCTTTCCCGAACTGCATACGGATTTTCATGCGACCAAATATGTTGATTATGAAAATTTACCACTCCACCTCTAGTGAAGCATGACTCATCGGTCCATAAAACGTTACTTAAAAACTCCCTATTATTATCAGTTCTATCAAGAATCCACTGACAAAATGTGATTCTTCGTTCTCCGTCCCCTGGCTGTAGTCATTGCACAGGTTGCAAATGGTAAGGTCGTCTATGGTCATTTTTAAAAACACGGTGAACGTGGCTTGCTGAAATTCCCAAGGCACCAGAAACTCTCCTAACACTTGTGGTCGGATCTCTATCAAACTCACGCAGAATCATGCGGGTAAATCTGCGCTGACGAATATTTATGTTTTGATCCCTTTGGAGATTTCCAAATCCATTTTCAATTATTTGGCGATGCACTCTTACAAATACTGAGCGAGTTGGATGTCGTCTGTTTGGAAATCTTCGTGCGTATTCTCTGGCTGCTTCTGCTGCGTTTCCATTTACAAAGCCACACAAAATGAATATCCGCTAACTCTTGATTGGAGAATAAAAATGGCATTTGTATAAAACTTACAAAAAAAAAAACAGGTAAAAGAAACTAAATTTCGTGCATTCACAATTGCAGAAAAACGTTTCAGGTTTCAACAGACAACAAAACTAACTGTCAACTAATTGACGTTTAACCTTATTCTGCTTTCAATTTCAAAAATATTTGCAGGCACAGCCTACTTCTAAAAATTATCGAGATACTGACTTTTTAACGTTATTTTATCATAAGTAATTAAAAATACATCAAACCTTAAAAATCGAAATATCTCAAAAACAGCTAACTATAACGAAAATTCACAAGAGAGCTTTTTTATGTCGAAAAGTGCGAAGAATCAGTTTTTTTATTCAAAAAGCAAAAAATTGCACTAAGAAAAAATTTTCTGTCATTTTAATACACTACAGGTACAGTAGAGAGCGTCCTCTAGCGGCTACAGTAAAACTATGCCCATGGTTCGTTTTGTCGTACCAAAAAACCCTTCTATACCAATTTTCACTGTTATACATCAAATATTGTTCGAAATATTTAAAAAAAACTATTTTAGAAAGTAAATTTGAACACCCTGTATTTCGGAAGCCACGCATTTTTCGACCCATGTTTATATAGACTTTATGCATTAATTTTAAAAGTTCTATCGAATCTTAAAGTTATGCAACAATAAACTGTATTGTAGAGAATAAAATTCTCTAGAACCTTTGTTTAAAATATTTTATATATAAATATTCCCGATTAGTAATACGCCATATTAGGTATATAATATATAAAATTGAAGTATTCTGCCATAACTCTTGTTTCTAAAGTTAAGAATTCTGAGTTGTACACCTATATGCGGCCTGATGTTGAAGAAGTTTTTGAAGAAATTATTTATTATCACCGAATTTATTGAGGGAAATAACATTTTAACCAAATTTCACGCTAGATTCAGGAAGAAACACTCAACTGAAAGGGCAACACAAATGGTTTTAGAGGACTGGAGGAGATGATGTACAATCGGAAACATACAGTAACCGTGTTTTTGGAGTTCAAAAGGGCGTTTGAGACTATTGACAGGGATAAATGACTTACAAAATTGCATCATTACGGATTTAAATGATCTGTATTCAAAATTCTACAAAACTATTTAATTGGCAGAAGTCAAAAAAACAAAATTGGATCTACATTGTCAAGATCAAAAAATATTTCTTTTGGTATACCACAGGGTATTAAACTAGCTCCACTACTATGTATTTTATACATTAATGACATTTGTAATATTTTAGATTATTGTAAACTTCAGATATTTGCAGATGACACATTAATATACATATCAGATGAAAATATAGATAGTGCTTGAAAGATGCTAAATTCTGACTTGTCAAAAATCGTAAATTGGTTAAACGTAAATAAACTAAAATACCTAAATGAAAATACTAGCACAGTTAGGATAAATGGAGAAATAATTGAAAATGTTGAATCAATCAAATATTCAGGTATATATATATATATATTGATAGTAAACTAAAGTTTGAGGATCACTATGAATACATTATTTCAAAAATTGTCAAAAAGACAAATTACTTTTATAGGTCTTCTCGTAGTCTTGGTACCTGTTCCAAGAAAATAGTTTATAATACAATTATTCTACCGCATTTACTATATTGTTCAACTATCTTGTTCACTGCCAATGAAGCTGTATTCTCAAAATTATAAGTTCTGCAAAATAAAGCTACAGTATATTCAGATAAGAGATAGACCGGACATAAACAAGACCACGTGATCATCGAACGCTGTAACATTCGGCAGGGCGTATTAAGAGTCACGCAGTACATATTTTAGATAGTAGATGCTGCTTTGCGTAACTTTGTAGTAAATTAGCACAATTCGATGTGTATACGATTGGTGATGGATATAGGATCATGTGGGGGTGGGGTAAGAAATATATAATGATGTAAATATACATAAGGGTTTCAAAATTTTCGCTTCGATTTCCAGCTTCGGATGCCGCCTGATGTTTGGTGAAATACAGTCGAATATAATCTCAAAATGGCGTTTAAATTAGCCTAAATTAAAAATAATCGTATATCTCTTAAAATTGCTTTTAGAATATTGATTAGTATATTTTTTGATTTCTAGGTAAATATGTAACCAAATTAAAACGTTCAAAACGTAAAAAAATGTGCATGGTTGAACATTGTCAGAAAGTAGATTCTTGAATAGGTTTTGCCAAAATGGGTTCAAAAATGTCAATAATTAATTAAAAAATACAGTAGCTTTATAATTACTTATAACTTACCGAATTTGATGAACGACATCTTTTATTGGAAAGATGAGCTTGATGAGCTTTCATCATCGCTACTGCCTGAAGCACCAACGTCAATAATGAATGACTCGACTTGTTCCTCCAAAATAAGGTATTGTCCAGTTCCCACATTCTCTTTTCAACTTTGTCTTTCACGTGCTTAATACAGTTTTCCCATTTTTGCGCTGTTATTAATTCTAGTGCTTCTTTGAAAAGTCCTTTGAGGTCACAAAATTTAAAAGTTGTATTGTGCTTAGCTATATAATTTTTAACCTCTGCCCATATGAGCTCAATGGGATTGAGCTCGCAATGGTATGGAGGTAAACGGAGCACAGTTTTATTTTGACTTGCTGCCATTTCGTCAATGGCGTATTTTTGATATTCCGCCTTGTGATCCTTGACAATTCTTAATAATTGTACTTTCAGCATTGCTTCTTCAAAGTTGATATTTTTCGAGCGGAGCCAATTTTGAACATCAACTTTCCTTGAAGCCGTTGTTGGGACCTTCTCCATTCTTCGAGAATGATAAGGCGCATTATTCAACACAATTACTGCGTTTTCCTCTAAGTTCGGTAAAATTTTTGAAAACCACTGTTCAAACGATTCGCCATTAATTTCCTCGTGGTAATCTCCAGTTTTCTTGGACTCAAAGCACCACAGACCGTCAACAACAAATCCATCCTCACTGCCAATATGGCAGATAATGAGCCTTTTCCCTTTACCTGGAAATCGAAGTACTAACTGGTGTAGATTTATTTCAATAAGCGAAATTATTTAGTCATATTGAAAGAAAGAATATTGAACGTCGTATGATTACTCAGCGCTTCACAATTTAATTTAAAGTTATAAACCTTTAAAAAATGACTGATCAGGAACCTGAAATACGCGCAAATATTAATATTAACAAATTATAACTTTATAAAGCTTAAAGTATGAATTAAAATGATTAGAAATATTAGGAACGGTACACAATATAAAACTTAGTAACTTTTTTTAAGTTTATAATATTCGACATATTTTAAGATTATATTAAAAAATTATTGAAATATCGAAAACACATAAAAACATGTCTTAAAAAAGTTCTAACAAATGAAAATGACAATAAAACATCCACGCATTTTATCGAAAGTTATAAAAGTTTTGTTACTTGTAATATGTTTTATCTGCCCCCTGGAATTAATGTTTAGAACCTTGTTCCCAAGGTTTGAAAAACATCCGATTGTTGTCTATTACTCGTATTTACCTGCTGGATTTTTTAATCCGGTGGACAGTCCATCTAGAAAGGCCCTCCTGGATGAAGTTACAGAATCATCAACCCATACTTTACTTGTAGTGTGTCCTGCGTTTACCCACGTTTCATCAAGGTAATAAATCTTCCTGTTTTGATTTCTATATTTCCCAATTTTTGTTAAATAATCCCTCCTCCATAGCACAATTTCTTCTCTATCCAGTAGTAAACTATTACGACCCCGTTTTTTCCATTTGAAATTTAAATGCTTCAGTAACGCATGGAAAGTTCATCGTTTGAAATTTGGCAACGTTATATCTCCATTTACCTCCTGCAGTACTTTATCTATAGTAGGTATTTCATTCATAAAGAAGAATTCATGCACTTTCCTCCTAATCGCATGCTTATCAGCTTCATTCAATGATTTAACAATACTTTTGCGATGTTTACTGGTCATTGGCTCAGAAAAGGTGTGATTTTTTTGTATTGTCTTAACACATTAAACACTGATGCGCGACACACCCCAACTTTGTGAGAAACCTTCACAACAATTTCTTTGATGGTTGATGCCTCGTTCTCCTCGCGCTCGATCTTATTTATATTCAAAATGACCTCTTTCATTTCTGCACTCAGGTGTCTTTTTTTAGAGCGTTTCCTAGGTGGACTACAGGAGTTTACAACTTCATCGGCAGTATCTGTACTACTGGGCATTTTGCGCAAGCAGTTGATAACAATAACAATCAATAACAAGGTATAACAATAACAACGACAAACTCAACAACTTAATAAGATAACAAATGAAAACGTCCAAAGAAATATCAAATTGCAATGAGGCACACGACATACGTAACACGTCTGAACCTGAATGTGACTCTGCCTTGATACGACTGCTCTGCCGCCCGGCATAGGCATTTAATTGCGAATTGACCAATGAGGGATCCTGTTTTACGTCGAGACGGCGGCGTTAGCGTGAAAATCACCCGAACCTTTTGTTTACATCCGGTCTATCTCTTATCTGAATATACTGTATGCGAATAATATTGAATAAAAATAAATACACCAAAATAAAATCTATGTTACAAGAATTGCAGTGGTTGGATATAAAAAATTTCATATCATATTTGGTTCTTATTTTTATATTTAAAATAAAATCATCTGTTGCCAGAACATTTAGAACACTACATAGAATTGAATAATCATTACCACAATTATTATATAAGAGGAAATATAGATTTTCATTTACAAAATTGCAATAGTAATATAACTAGCAAATAAATATTTCAGAAAGGATTACTGGGATTTAATAAACTAAATAATGATATAAAGTCTACTTGTAATTTAAAGATATTTAAAAGAAATTTAAAGGAATATTTCACGGACGATGAAAATTCTTAGAGATGCAAATTATGTTTTTTCTTCTGAATATCTGTATGGTATGTAATTGTTGTAGTTGTTTAAAAGAATGTAATTGTAGCAATCATGCTAAGTAAATCTTAAGAAAACACACAAAAATAATTAAGAAATATGAAGTTGCGCATAATTAGGATTTTCGATAACTTTGCGAAGAATCATGGACTTACAGGGAGATTCTGTGCCTGTAAGTGCTGACTGCTCAAACCGGAAAAAAATTCACATATACCCAAACGAAGAATTGTGCCACCAGGACAGTCATATACAGGGTGTTTTCAAAGTTGAGTCATTTATTTTAACTGCTTGTAGGACTAGTCAAAATTGCATAATAACAGAAATAGTAAAAGATTAAAAATTTAAAAAAATAAGAATTGAGAAATCATCCACGGATGTTTGTAAATTTAGTTGTTAGACTTCGTGACACATGATATTTAAAAGTACAACGAGGAGGTCACGCCGAAAGACCTGCTCAACCTGAAGTGTTACAAATTGAGAAAGGCATCTTAGAAATTGTCGAAGGCGACCCAACAATGAGTACTAGAGCCATAGCAGCTCAAGTTGAAGTTTCTCATAGTAAAGTGTGGAAAACAATACGACAAGAACAGAATTATCCTTATCATTATTAATGGTTACAAGCGCTACAACCTGAAGATCATCCTAGAAGCACAATCTGCTACAATTATCAGAAAATGTTCCTCTAAATATGAGGCAGAATATGTGGTTCCTACATGATAGGGCTTCACCACATTTTAGACGAGAAGTTCATCAACATCTAAATAATGAGTTACCGAATATAGTCAACGCCAAACAAAGTGGCGTGCACGTCATCACGATAAAAATTCCCCGACCTAATGCCTAGGTTTCTATCACAAACAATTGCTCTATTGCAGTTTCATATTAATGTGATATATAAATTGTAAAATGGTCATTACTCTCTTATTATGGTTAATAGTCATATAAACATTGTTATTAAAATATCACATAAGTTGCTTTCTGATAAATTTAAACGCATTATGCGAAATAAAATGTTTTGCAAACGCTCCAATCACTTATCGACATGTAAACGCACTAAACCGATTTCGCAGCGTTGACACATTGTCACCTTGAAACTTATTTAAACTGGGAACTGACATTTGTATTAATTTTGACACTGAATCAATTTGTGGCATTTCAAATCTTTATAAATCCTTTGGCCCCGCATACTGTAAATCAACAACTGTTTGTTTCAAAACAAAATTATTCATTTTACGAGTAGATAAAGGCAATTTTGGTATATAAAGATGCCCAAACAGTTAAATAGTCGGTGTAAGGAACTCGTGGCCTCGTTAATGCACTACTTTGAGCAAGAAAGGGACAACAACGGGCCTTTGTTGCCTTTAAATGCTGTTCAAGAGGTAGGTTGCTAATAATTATATGTAATGTATATTAATAATAGTGAAATTTTATTTCATTTTTTGTAGCGTGTTGCTGCTGATTTAAAAATTAGTTTAAGGACAGTTAGTCGTATTTCCGAGGGTGTCAAAAGTGATGCAAATTTAGAATCGCCCAAGAAAAAGCGGAGTTATATTAAACGTGTAACCAACACAGCGACATTGGATACAAGTGCCACTCGAGAAGTGATCTATAATATGTATCACAAAAGTAAGATCTTATTATAATAACTTATCAGAAATTTGCATTAATTTGTTAACTAAATTATAATATCATATTACACATGGTTTCAGAAGAACAAGTTACGATACAAACTTTATGGTCTCGATTAAGAGATAGGGCATTATTTGATGGTAGTGCCACGTCTTTAAGGCGGTTGCTTAGAGATCTTGGATTTAAGTGGCTTAAGGACAATCCGCGACGAGGGCTCATGGAACTACCAAGTATAGCTTTGAAAAGGGTGGACTTTCTAAGGCAATACAATCAAGCCAAGGTTGAGGCCTTATACCAGTTTGTCTGCCTCGATGAAACTTGGATATTTCAAAATGGGACCATAGGTCGCTCTTGGCAAAATGGAAACCAAAAAAGCGTGAAAGCTATTAAAACAGATGGTAAAAGGTATGTACTTTTACACAATTTGCACTATAAAATTTAAAACTAATATATTTTAGATACATTATATTACATGCTGGAAATGAAAATGGGTTTATTGAGGGTAGTGAAGCGATATTTTCTTCGAAAACAAAATTGAGCGACTACCATGGAGAGATGAACCAGGACAATTTTTTGAAATTTTTTCAACATCAGTTATTAGAAAAATTGGAGAGTCCATCTATGATTATACTGGATAACGCCCCTTATCACAGCATGATATTGAACAAAGTGCCCAACAATGCATGGACAAAAAAAAATATCCAAGACTGGTTGACAAATCAAAACATACCACACAATGTTTAAAACAGAGCTATTGAGTATTGTTGGTCGGTACATAATGCTTCTTAATTATATATATTTTGGTCGACAGTTTATATTTCTTTTGTTTATTCCTATTCTTAAAATAACTGCTTTTTTAGAAACAAACCACCTAAAATATACGTGATTGATGAATTGGCGGAACAACATGGGCACAAAGTTCTTCGTCTGCCTCCTTACCATTGTATATTTAACCCTATTGAGTTAATTTGGGGCATAGCAAAAGGTTACTATAACAGACATATTGTTAGAGATGGTAACAGTGAAAAAGACTGTTTGGATATGTGGAACGAGGCTCTACAAACGGTTACCCCAGACATGTGGAAAAATAGTGTTCGACATACTGAGCAAGAAATTTTTAAATGGTATGAAAGAGAACGAATTTTTGATCGACCAGACATCGAACCTTTAATAATCAACTTTGAGAGTGATGAAGATTCAGATTCAGACAGCGCTGAAGAAAGAAACTCCGACTAACTTTATTGTACAGAAAAAGCTTACACCAGTAGCTTACCTAATTTTAGAATGCATTTTTCTGTATGAATTCTGTAAAATAAATACCATGCATAAAATTTGGAGGACCCCATTTGGATTTTTGTTCAGTACCTTTAAGCTATCAATTAAATATGGTAGTTTCATAGTATCATCTGATCAATAATTGTCATACTTAATGATTATGCAAGTACAGATCTATAATTTTATTATACTATTATTTTTGTTCTCATTTGAGGTTAATATTGCTTATAAACCTAGATATGTAAATAATAAATTTTATTATTTTACAAAAAGTTTGGCAACAATGTAAATTTTTCAACACACCCACCTTGATGACGTGCACGCCACTTTGTTTGGCGTTGACTATAGATGCATAGCGCGCAATGGACCCATTTCATGGCCTGCTCGCTACCCGGACTTAACGCCTTGCGATTTTTTCTGTGGAGCTATTTGAAAGAGTTGGTGTATCAAGATGGAGCACTAAATACTCTGGAAACACTTCAACAGCGGACTGATAATGCTTGTAATTTAAATCGTGGACACCAGGATTTTGACAGTTTTTGTAAAAGCGGTATCCATTTAACTTGATGATGATTTTTTTTAAATAATTTTTACTCTCTTATCATGCAACTTTTATATCAACTGCTCTTCACGAGTTCTACAAGCTGTTAAAATAAATTACTTAACTTTAAAAACGTATTAACGTGACATTTGCAGGCACCAAAGCTCCCTAGACGTTGTCTCGGTGCGCCGTAACCTTAGCTAACCTCGTTCGTGAACGTTTGAAAGACAAATTTGCCAATTTCCTGAGAAAAACATTTCGTAATCTGCGGTCAGTGACACGGCAGAATATCCGTACGACGTAGACAAAATCCATCGGAAAATCAGCGAACCGAATCAGTTTATGGTCAGACACAACATACCCTGGCATTGGATGGAATACAAGAGCAAATTGTCCTAGAACAATGTCACGGTTAAGTTACGTGAAATAGCGCAGGTAGTTATGTAAGCGTATTTTATGCTGTAACAATCACATCAGAAGTTCGATTATAGCACAGTCATAGTAGAACCAAAGGGTAGTTGTGCCAAGAGAAGACAAATAAGGTGAATAAATTTGAGACAAGACTATTTTCATTGTTTTATTTTCTAACAATTAGAAACGCGCAATTTTGAATTACAAATCGTTTCTAGATGGAGAAATTGTATGACAGCACCTATTTTTGAGTTTATCCGCGGCAAAACTTGACATCTGTTCTCACAAAAAATTACAATACATTTGATAACGAGTAATTATGATCTAATAGGATACCAGAAAACAACGCTAACAATTTTCCTGATTTTAGTAGTAGTAGAAAGATTTATTTAACACATTTGGCTACATAAACAGAATAATTGTAAACAACTTAGAACTAGTAAATTCAAGCCATATGGTGTATGATTTAAATGCTGGGCAACCTATAATTGTAGATTTAACAAGTGATTTCTCAATTTTACTTTAAATTTTGTCAAAGTTTTCTAGTCTTTTATCTCTGAGTATAATTTATTATATTCAATCAACCCTTGATGGAATACAGATTTGTAGCATATGTTATACTTTTTGGTCATTAAATGGAAGCCATCTTCATTTCTGGTATTATTTAAATGATGGTCGACATTTGATGATGTTAAATTAGTTAGACTTGATGGAAATATATTATTTTTTACCTTATAAATGAATATCACTACAAGATATTTGATAAAAAATTTTACATTGAGCCATTTTAATTTGCTAAGCATTTGCCTAATTGGAGTATATTTATCTTTTTTAGTATTATTCTCATGCACTTATTTTGTAAAATTTGCAGTCTTTCAAAAATGGAATTATTTGCTAAATATAGAATAGTCGAACAGTACAAGACATTTGGAAGAATGATGGTATTACAGATAATTTTTCTGCTATATGAACTCAGACATCCAGAAACTCTCGATAAATATCCCACTTTACTACTAATCTTATTTATAACTTTTTCATAATGAATATCAAAAATTAATCGAGAGTCAACAAAAACCCCCAGGTATTTAAAATTTTCTACGAATTCAATATCTTCACCATCAAGATTCAATTGAACATTTGTACATTGTTTTTTTCCGATTAACAAGGCTGTCGTTTTACTTGAATTTAATTTTAGTCTGTTAGATGCTAGCCATTTTGAGACAAGTTTCAAGTCTTCATTTATACAGGGTGACTTCGAAGTTGAGTCATTTATTTTAACAGTGAGTGGATCTGAACAAAAGAAATGTTTTTTCCTTTACCATTTTTCTGGTAAAATTAAAGTAACAAAGTTATAGCCCTTTGGAAGTTTGAGTACCGCTCTGTCTCAATAATAATATTATGTGCTCGTGTTTGGCAACAACGGATATAATCCGCCTTATCGGTTCATCGCATCGGAAACAAAAAAGCGAAAGAATTTGGAACGACGTTTTTACAATTATTTTATTCAGTTGTATACAGTCAGTGTCAGTCGGTAACGCGTGAGTGAATAGTGGTGTCTGTTGCGTGGCTCAAAGGAAATAAAAAATGGCACATGTTTACGAAAATGCTGAACATGTGGACATGATTCTTATTTACGCGGCATTACGGATTTATGCGGATCGGTTTCCCAATCGAGTGCAACCAACCCCTCGTGCCTTTGTTAATGTAGTACAAAGGGCTCGTGAATCAGGTGACTTAAGACCTCACAGGGCACATAGTGCGTATTGAATGTCACGTCGTTGCATCAAGGGCTCAAATGCATCAAGACAATGTGTCAAGCAGAAGAACAAAGATTAGCTGTTGAAAAGCACTCCTGCTTGTGGGATATTCATGACAACGACTACCGCAATAGAGATGTCAAAGATTTGGTGTGGGAGCAAGGTTTCAAACAGGTTATACAGGATTGCAACTCGTGCACAAAAGTGGAAACATAAAACAAGAGTAAAATTGCTTTTCTTTTACTTTTATTACAAAGACTATTGCCTACTGCACTTTTATTGTTGTAAATTGGTAATCCTTCCGTTATATTGGTGTGATGTTTCTTCTGCCCGCGTCATGAAGTGCTTAGAAAACTCGTCTCTTATGCTTCGGCCTCGGTTTGTAGTATCCACAGATAATCTCATCCAGGTATCTTGCTTCCTCAATTTATCACGTATGCCAGTATGAAGTTCATCGAAAGGTTGTGTTGACATCCTGTAGAAATCAATGAATTTATCTCGTAGATTCTCTGGCTATTTAATGGATGCACCCAATACCGACGTTTCATTTTTTATTTTGATAATGATAATAGAAGTGCAATCGCAATTAAATCGTCGATCTCCATGGCCAAGTTTCACAGAGCCTAAGCTCAACGTACTGGTAGTAACGGGTGATTTTTTAAGAGGTATAGGATTTGATTTTCAAAAAAAAACACAAAAAATTTGAAAAAACGATTAAACCTTTATTTGAGTCGATAGAACGGTCGATATAGTTTAATGTTCAAAGATTATTTCATGTAAATGTTGGCCGCGGCTCCGCTTTAGATGGCCCATGCGCAAGGTCGAATTTTGGCACACTCTCTCCAACATATCGGACGGTATCTCACGAATAAATGCTTCAATATTGGCTTCCAGTGCGTCAATCGTTGCTGATTTATCGCTGTAGACATTAGCCTTAACATAGCCCCACAAGAAATAGTCCACCGGCGTTAAATCACACGATCTAGGCGGCCAATTGACGGGCCCCAAACGTGAGATAAACTGTTCACCGAACTCGCCTCTCAATAGGGCCATTGTTTCGTGTGTGGTGTGGCATGTGGCACCGTCTTGTTGAAACCACATGTCAGCCAAGTCCAGCTCTTCCATTTTGGGTAAAAACAAGTTTGTTATCATCGCACGGTAGCGCTCGCCATACACAGTTACGTTCCGGCCATTGTCGTCTTTGAAGACGTACGGCCCGATGATGCCACCGGCCCATAATCCACACCATACAGTGATTTTTTCGGGATGCATTGGTAGCTCTTGCAATGATACTGGCTGGTCTTCACTCCAGATGCAGCAATTTTGCTTGTTAACGTACCCATTCAACCAGAAATGAGCTTCGTCGCTGAACACAATTTTTCGATAAAAATGTGGATCTTCCTCCAACTTTGCCAGCGCCCATTCACCAAATTGGCAACGTTGTGGGAGGTCGTGTGGCTTCAATTCTTGCACCAGCTGTATCTTATAAGGTTTTACACCCAAATCCTGTCGCAAAATTTTCCACGTAGTGGAGTAACAGAGGCCCAATTGCTGCGAACGGCGGCGAATCGACATTTCAAGGTCATCACTAACACTGGCGGATACAGCCGCAATATTTTCTTCAGTCCTCACTCTACGTCAGCGTGTTGGTGGTTTAATGTCCAATAATGTAAACTGGGTTCGAAATTTAGTCACAAGCTTCCGAATAGCTCCATCAGTAGGCAGACCAAATTGCCCATAAATTGGAAGCAGTGCTCGATGCACTCTCTTAACCGAGCATGAATTTTGATAGTAAAATTCAATAATTTGCAAGCATTGTTCGTTCGTAAGTCGATTCATGGTTAAACTATAGACCAAACTGAACAAGTTTGACAATGACACAAGACACGATTCACGCGTCATCTGTCAAAAACAGTGTTGCCAAAAAGATACTAGCAAAAAAATCACCCATTATAATAGTTTGCGTTACCTGATTAGGAAACCGTATTCGAAAAACGAATGTATGCGCCCAGCCTAATACCGTTAAAACCCATACGTTAATATGGAAACACTTTACGGAATTCTGCAAGGCAAATAAATACGAGCTTTTGGAAATACAACGGTGAAAATTACAAAGAACTAGTTGTGAAGACAATGTGGAATACCGTTGCAAAAAAATGAGATTCATTTTATTAAGTGGAAAATATTTTTTTCCTGTGAAAAGAAACACATTGCAAAGTAATATTTTTTTAACAAAAAATATTCGTTGTTGACACCAGCACTCATGCTTCTTGTTGAAATATTACTTAGCGATATGTTTTTTCGATTTTTTTTTTCGGAAAAATTAGTTGACATGACGGCAGCTGATAGCGTATAATCACGTATTTTTGCTTTTGGCATGCGGTGTTGCCAGACAGATAATCTCTTTCGGAAGGATTTGTTCTTCGTCACTTGTAGCGAAAAATTAAGCATTTTTTGTTTTGACATGGTGGGGATATTTGTCATGTTTCCGAAATACAGGGTGTGATTTAATTGATGTCTAAACATACATGATATGATTTCTTAGTTCATTTCAGGAATAAAAGTTTTTTATGAACGTATGTCCTAAACCTCTTAACTTTTGAGCTAAAGGGTTTTAAAATTTTAAGGAAAAATGCGTTTTCTTATCATAACTTTGATGCTGTTCTAGATATTTTCATGAAATTTGACATGCACCTAAGCAATATAGAAATTCTTTTATGTAGAATATTTTTTAACATTTCTACCAGTGGCGTCCGTACGAGATGTATACTGGAGGTTTTTAAAAAAAATATGGTAGGTACGCTATTGTTTTTTCCAAAAATAAAAATCATTTTTGAAAATCTCATTTATTTTGCAACAAATTTGACCTCTCTAAAATTTTAATCAGTTTCTATTTATCAGTAGATCTAAAACTTGTAAAATAATTCTCAAAATAGCAGCAATCCCAGTCGGTGTTGTTATTTAGTATAGTAATAATAAAGTTTGACTGATCTATTAAATTATGTAATTCTACAATAGCGTTTGCATGCGCTGGTAGTTCTCACGTCTAGAATGATGAAGAGTTTCTATTCTTTTGTTCCTGTTTTTCTTGCTCTATGATTGTTCATTGTTACATGAAGGTTTTCCATAGTTACATTGCAAGATTGCATAGTTATGCATTTATAGCTTCCACAAGAAAATTACCGATATAATAATAAATTGTTTTAATATTGTCTCGCACATAATAGCAAGTACTATTGATTACAGGCAATATTTCCTTAACGGTGCTAAAATATAGCATAGACTTCCTATTATTTGCAAGACAAGAAACGTTGCAACATTTATTAGGTAGATTGAAGCATGAAGTGATAATAACATTTATTATCTGAAAGAAATGAAAGTACATATACAGGACTTGGAGTACAAAAGCTGAACAACTCATTCGTTCTGTTCGCGTTCAGCTTGTCCAGGAATTATTGCTCACCCACCGTCACTCACATTTGTGATAATATGTACAAAATGTGTCAGAACGCAGAGCAGTTGATAGGTCAGATATTTCAAAAGCTTCAAGAATTAAAAAGAATTTCAGAAATTTCAAAAATTTCAACAACACTAAATACTTTAAGAATTCAAAGAAATTTAACAATTTCGATTTTTTCAAAAAATTTGAGAATTTTGAAAATTTTAAAAATTTCATAGATTTCGAAATCTACAAAATTTCCAAAAATAACAAAATTTCAAACATTTCAGAAATTTGAGACATTTCAAAAACTTCAAACGTATCAAGAATTTCAGATATTTCAAAAATTTCACAAGCTCCAAAAATTACATATATTACAAAGCTTTTAAAATTCTCAAATCTTCAATTAGCTTCCAATCTTTAAAGCTTTTAACGTTTCTAAAAATTTTAAAGCTCCAGAAATTTCAAAAATTTCCAAGATTTCAAAAGTTTCAACAATTTTAAAACTTAACTCATAAATTTCAAAAATTTGAAAGATTTCAAAAACATATCAAGAATTTCAGATATTTCAAAATCGCACAAGTTCCAAAAGTTTTCAAAAATTACAAATATTTCAAAGCTTTCCAAATTCTCAAATGTTCAATAACCTTCCGATCTTTAAAGCTTTTAACGTTCCTAAAACTTTGAAAGTTCCAGAAATTTCAAAAATTTCGAAATTTCAAAAGTTCAACAATTTTAAAATTTAACTCTAAAATTTAAAAAATTTTAAATATTTCAAAAACTTCAAATATTCCAAGAATTTCAGATATTTAAAAAATTTCACAAACTCCAAACATTTTCAAAAATTATAAATATTTGAAAGCTTTCCAAATTCTCAAATGTTCGATTACCTTCCGATCTTTAAAGCTTTTAACGTTTCTAAAAATTTTAAAGTTCGAGAAATTTCGAAAATTTCGGAGATTTCAAAAGTTCCAACCATCTCAAGAATTTCAGTTTTTAAAAAAATTTCACAAGCTCCAAAAATTTTCAAAAATCACAAATATTTCAAAGCTTTCAAAATTCTCAAATGTTCAATAAGCTTCCGATCTCTAAGGCTTTTAACGTTTCTAAAAATTCGAAAGCTCCAGAAATTTCAAAAATTTTTATGATTTCAAAAGTTTCAATTATGTTAAAATTTAACTACAAATTTCAAAAATTTGAAAGATTTCAGAAGCTTCAAACATTTCAAGAATTTCAGATATTCAAAAAATTTCACAAGCTCCAAAGATTTTCAAAAATCACAAATATTTCAAAGCTTTCAAAATTCTCAAATGTTCAATAAGCTTCCGATCTCTAAGGCTTTTAACGTTTCTAAAAATTTGAAAGCTCCAGAAATTTCAAAAATTTTGATGATTTCAAAAGTTTCAATTATGTTAAAATTTAACTACAAATTTCAAAAATTTGAAAGATTTCAGAAGCTTCAAACATTTCAAGAATTTCAGATATTCAAAAAATTTCACATGCTCCAAAAATTTTCAAAAATTACAAATATTTCAAAGCTTTCAAAATTCTCAAATGTTCAATTAGCTTCCGATCTTTAAGGCTTTTAACGTTTCTAAAAATTTGAAAGCTCCAGAAATTTCAAAAATTTTGATGATTTCAAAAGTTTCAATTATGTTAAAATTTAACTACAAATTTCAAAAATTTTAAAGATTTCAGAAGCTTCAAACATTTCAAGAATTTCAGATATTCAAAAAATTTCACAAGCTCCAAAAATTTTCAAAAATTACAAATATTTCAAAGCTTTCAAAATTCTCAAATGTTCAATTAGCTTCCGATCTTTAAAGCATTTAACGTTTCTAAAAACTTGAATGCTCCAGAAATTTCAAAAGTTTCGAAGATTTCAAAAGTTTCAACAATTTTAAAATTTAACTCACAGATTTCAAAAATTTGAAAGATTCCAAAAACTTCAAACATTTCAAGAATTTCGGATATTTAAAAAATTTCACAAGCTCCAAGAATTTTCAAAAATTACAACTATTTCAAAGCTTTCAAAATTCTCAAATGTTCAATTAGCTTCCGATCTTTAAAGCTTTTAACATTTCTAAAAATTTGAATGCTCCAGAAATATCAACAGTTTCGAAGATTTCAAAAGTTTCAAAAATTTTAAAATTTAATTCACAAATTTCAAAAATTTGAAAAATTTCAAAAACTTCAAACATTTCAAGAATTTCAGATATTTCAAAAATTCCACAAGCTCCAAAAATTTTTAAAAATAACAAACATTTCAAAGCTTTCAAAATTCTCAAATGTTCAATTAGCTTCCGATCTTTAAAGCTTTTAACGTTTCTAAAAATTTGGAAGCTCCAGAAATTTCAAAAGTTTCGAAGATTTCAAAAGTTTAAACAATTTTAAAATTTAATTCACAAATTTCAAAAATTAGAAAAAATTCAAAATTTTCACACATTACAAGAATTTCAGATATTTCAAAAATTCCACAAGCTCCAAAAATTTTCAAAAATTACAAATATTTCAAAGCTTTCAAAATTCTCAAATGTTCAATTAGGTTCCGATCTTTAAAGCTTTTAACATTTCTAAAAATTTGAATGCTCCAGAAATTTCAACAGTTTCGAAGATTTCAAAAGTTTCAACAACTTTAAAATTTAATTCACAAATTTCAAAAATTTGAAAAATTTCAAAAACTTCAAACATTTCAAGAATTTCAGATATATCAAAAATTCCACAAGCTCCAAAAATTTTTAAAAATAACAAACATTTCAAAGCTTTCAAAATTCTCAAATGTTCAATTAGCTTCTGATCTTTAAAGCTTTTAACGTTTCTAAAAATTTGAATGCTCCAGAAATTTTAAGTTTCGAAGATTTCAAAAGTTTCAACAATTTTAAAATTTAATTTACAAATTTCAAAATTTTGAAAAATTTCAAAAACTTCAAACATTTCAAGAATTTCAGATATTTCAAAAATTTCACAAGCTCCAAAAATTTTCAAAAATTACAAACATTTCAAAGCTTTCAAAATGCTCAAATGTTCAATTAGTTTCCGATCTTTAAAGCTTTTAACGTTTTTAAAAATTTGAAAGCTCCATCAATTTCAAAATTTTCGAAGATTTCGAAAGTTTCAAAAATTTTAGAATACAACTCACAAATTTCAAAAATTTGAAAAGATTTCAAAAACTTCAAACATTTCAAGAATTTCAGATATTTCAAAAATTTCAGAAGCTCCAAAAGTTTTAAAAAATTACAAATATTTAAAAGTTTTAAAAATTCTCAAAACAGGTGTTTTTTGGGGTAAGCAACTGAAATTTCTGAAAAGCTACCTGAGCAATATAATCCAATTTTTTTGTTGTTGTCCAATCGACTTATTTTCAGTGGAAGTATACGTGGTTTTTCTATTTCTACGGAATATTGAGAGAGATAATATGACCTTGAACATTTTTATTCTAGGTTCATGAGTGCCTCTTTGGTTGTCATGACGCCAAAGTCTCTGCATTTTGGAAATATTGATGTTGGGAATGCTTCTCAACAAATGACCGTGGAACTGAAGAATATTGGACACAAAACCACAACTTTTTTAACTGATCTTGGCAGAACCGACTTAGAGATCATCATCGATCCTAGGCGAGGGAGAATTCATGTAAATTTTTTGACAATTCGCTCGTACCTTCATTTCCTGATAGAGTAAAATTTATATTTGAGAATTCCGTTGTTATAGTTCACAACAGACCGGTGCTTTTACACAACATACATAGTCCGACATATTTCTTCCCAGGTCGTGAATCGAACCCGCGAGGCTTAGAGCCAATGTACTAGCAACTCTAGCTATCCAGCCCCTTGTGACACAGCAGTAGACCAAAAAAAAATAAATTTAGAAATTTACTCTGAGAAGAGCGGTTAGTTCTGCTACTATTTCACAGATAGCGGTAGGATCTTCAGACATTTTTAGGTGCCCCTCTAATGTCTATCTTGATCAGGTGTTTTCAAATACGTAAACGATTTGGATCAACTTATTTGCGATTGGCTAAGCTTCGTAAAATAATCGCTTTTTACCATCCACAACAGATCGTTTTTGAATAAAGACGTGTGTAACGAATATTTCCAAGAATTGTAGCATATGCGCAGTTCGTATCGTTGAAAATGAATGAAAAAACTAATAGCGATATACGTGTTCCGTTCACATTCTATACGATACTGTAATTAAATCTAATAACATTGTAACTCGGATTTTTTATGGTCGATTATATATAACAAGATTATATAAATATTAAATTAGAATGGATGACAGCAACGTTGAAGCATGAAGTCACTCGGGTTTCTTTCTTTGCACACCTGTCGACAGAAGCATAAAAAATCAGTGGTTAGAATTAGTTTCTTTTAAGGCGCTGACCTCAACCAAACGTTGAACATTCTATTGTAGTATCTGAAAAGTTTACTGATGTTTCTGGCCACCTCGGTGCCTTCTGCAAACTACTAAATTCTGTTCGACGGTAATTCGATTGGGAAGTAATCGGAAAAAATACTACATGTATATAGTAACGACATTTATAAAAAATTGTAGAAAATTCGAGGTGGCTATTGAATATTCAGTAATTATTAACGTTTTTTTTTGCACAAAGAGCATCATAATGACAATGAACTGAAATACCAAAAAATGTCTGTTTCTCATCAAAGTTATGTCAACGTGTTTCAGTATTTCCAAAATCATCCAAGATTTTCAAAATTTTCAAGATCACGTTTTTATAATTTTCAGTTTTTAAAATTTTTTATTTTTTCAATCTTCTCAATTTTAAAAAATTTTAGTTTCAAAGTTTTAAAAACGTTCAGAATTTTCGAAATTTGATGTTTTCAAGATTTTCAAAATATTTACAATATGTACAATTTTCAAAACTTTCAAATTATCCAAAATTTTCGAAATTTTCAATTGTCAAATTTCTCAAAATTTTCAAGGTTTTTAAAAGTTCCAGGATTTTAAAACAACTGAAAGTATAAAGTATATTGTAAATTTTCAAAATGTGGATCGGTCACCCTTGCCTGAAATATCTTCAAGATTTTGAAAATTTGGACTGCTTCGTGAAATTTCGATAGTTGTAAAGTTTGAACATTTTTAAAATTTTTCGAAAATCTCAGACGTCTCAGACATTTCAAAAATACTAAGAATTTTCAAGATCACGTTTTTATAATTTTCAGTTTTTAAGATCTCCTATTTGTTCAATCTTCTCAATTTTAAAAAAAATTATAATTTCCAAGTTTTCAAAGTTTTAAAAAGATTCAGAATTTTCGAAATTTGGAAGTTTTCAAGGTTTTCAAAATATTTACAATATGTACAATTTTCAAAACTTTCAAGTTATTCAAAATTTTCGAAATTTCCAAGTGTCAAATTTCACAAAATTTTCAAGGTTTTTAAAAGTTCCAGAATTTTAAAACAACTGAAAGTATATTGTAAATTTTCAAAATGTGGATCGGTCACCCTTGCCTGAATATCTTCAACATTTTGAAAATTTGGACTACTTCGTGAAATTTCGATAGTTGTAAAGTTTGAACATTTTTAAAATTTTTCGAAAATCTAAGACGACTCAGAGATTTAAAAAATTCTACGAATTTAAAAATTTTTATATATACTGAGTGACATATAAATCCGAACACTCAGTTTAAATGGATTTATTTTAATAAAATTTTGTATAAGTACTTAAAAGCATAATAAGTAAATGATAAAAATTTCAAAATGATTGCACTGCTTTAAAGCCCTTTGACGTTTAATAGTGTGTGGATGCACCCTGATGTGCTACGCATTCTCCAACGCGCCTAGGCATGCTTCTGATCAGGTGGTCAATGTCCTCCTGTGGTATCTCATTCCGGGCAACCACCAACTCCTCTCGAAGTGCTTCTAGAGTCTGAGGAGGACGTTGCAAATTGAGCAATCTCCTACCCATCATATCCCACACGTGCTCAATTGGGGATAAGTCGGGAGATCTTGGTGGCCATGGTAACAATGTGACATCATTATGTTGAAAGAAGTCTATTGTGACTCTTGCAACATGTGGTCGGGCATTATCTTGTTGGAAAGTTGGATCTGCCAGGGTGTCAAGATAGGGTAAAAGATGGGGTTCTAGAACTTCGTGGATATAACGCTGCGCGTTCATGTTACCTCTGATGAAGATTAAAGGTGACCTGGAACCATAAGCTATAGCACCCCAAACCAGAACTCCAACAGTGTGATGAACATGTCTTTCAACAAAAAACTGTGGATTCCTCCTTTCGCCACGTCGCCTTCTAACCCTGGCACGACCATCGTGCATGCCTAAACAAAATCGAGACTCGTCACTAAAGACAATACTGTTCCATTCCTGATCCCAGAGTGACCGTTGTCTGCACCACTCAAGGCGATTACGTCGGTGTTCTCGAGTTAAAGGGAGGACCCAGTGTGGCCGGTCTGAAAACAAGCCAAAACTTCTCATTCGTCGGTAAACACTTCGCATGCCAATAGGTCTTCCGTGTTCTGCAAACCATTCATTTGCAATGGACCTGGTAGTGGAGAAACGATCCCTTGACGCCAATAATCTTAGGTGGCGATCTTCACGGTCTGTTGTTCTACGGCGGCGTCCACTGCTCCTAGCTCTTTGCGTATGGCCTTCCCGCAGCCATGCCTGACAACACCTTAACCACAGTATTTACACTTCTTTGCACTCTAACTGCAATTGCCCGAAAAGAAAGTCCAGCTTCCCGAAGTCCCACTATACGGCCCCAATCAAACTCACTAAGTTGACGAAATCGTACAGATCTCCGTACTCTAGGCATCGTAACCGATCGTAAAGGATGTCAAGAACCAAAATCCGCCAACGTTGATTCTTTACTGCGGCTGAAATATTCATTTTTAGAGCGTTAGTGAATTAAAAAAAAGCAGTATAAAAACCGGAATGTCCAACTGATAAGGCTGAAAATTTTTTCACTTGTTATTTACAGTAAGATAAATACATTCACCAACTTTTATTAAAATAAAACCATTTAAACTGGGTGTTCGGATTTATATGTCACTTAGTATATTTCAAAAAATTCAGTTTTCAAATATTTTCAGGATTTCAAATGTTTCGGGCACTTCTAAAATTTCAAAAATTTCAAAATATTCAAACATTTGGAAATTTTGAGTGCTTGAATTTTCTGTAATTTCTTAAATATTCAAAATTTTCGGGATTCATGAAATTTTTTAAATACCTGAAATTTCCGAAAGTTTCAAAATTCCAGAAATTTTTCATATTTTTAAAATTTTTTAAATGTTTGAAGTTTTTGAAATATCCGAAATTTGTTAGATTCCTAAAATTTTTGAAACGTCTGAAATTTTTGAAATCTGTGGAATTATTGAAATATTTTAAATTATCGATATTCTTAAAATTTTCAGATTTCAAATTTTTCACAATATTCAAACTTTAAAATTATCAAAGCTTCTAAGGAGAGGTCACGCTTATAAATGTGACTTTCCAGGTGATCAATTTTTTTGTTACTTGGTCGAGGCACAATAGGGTGTTTCATGGACGCCAAGATTTCATTACTAATCATCATCACTAATTCGAACAATGTCAATGAGCTTCAATCATGATTTGCTATGAGCAAAAATAATTTCAGCCATCTGAGACAATAGAAATAAAAGTAGAAATCCTGGGGACGACAGTTGGATCGTTCCACAAAGAATTCTGGATCAAAACTGAGCCGCCTCAGAGACTCAGGATCTCTGGAACATTCACTGAACCTCAACTGGTCATTGAGCATCCCCTCACTGATTACGACCTCACGTTGATTCAATTCCCAAGAACTTACTATGGAGCTTCTAATACCAGGACTATCGTGGTCAAGAATAGCAGCTCAAGACCTTGTATGTTCTGTATGGTCGCTGAAGAAGGGATGGGAACTATTGTGAGTACTGCCGTCAATTAACGTTGTCTACCCGACGATAGCCAACAATATGCTGTTCCAGCGGGTAAAAAGTACATTGACTCTATACTTCATACGGCTTCGTTTGAGGATTCAAAGAAAAGTGGTGAGTTAAATCGGTTCAAAAGGCGAAATATACTTGTGATTAGGTAGGTTCACTCATGGACGATGAATCTTTGACATCTACATATCAAAAAATATTCAATGAAATTTTAGAATTTTGGAATTTTTGAAATTTGGTGAATGTTTGAAATTCTTAAAAATCTGGGAATACTTAAAATCCTTGAAATTCTTGAAATTCTCGAAATTCTCGAAATTCTCGAAATTCTCAAAATTCTCAAAATTCTCGAAATTCTCAAATTATCGAATTATTGAGGTCATCGAAATTTTCGAATTTCGAATTTCTCGAAATTCTTAACATCCTCGAGATTTTCAAATATTTCAGAATTCTCGAAATTCTTAAGATTATCGAAATTTTCTAATTTAACGAAATTATCCAATTTCTCGAAGTTCTCGAAATTCTTGATATTCTTGAAAATTTTCAAATTCTCGAAATTCTTGAGTCACGAAATTCATTAATTTTTTAAGATGACTGATTTTGAAATTTCTAAAATTTTTAATTATCTTAAATTTTTTATATATTTGAAATTTTTGGATTCTAAAAATTTTTCAATTTTTGCAAATTTATGTTATTTAAACATTTCGCTATTTCTACAGTTATAGTCTGTGGCATTTTATTGTATTAACTCTTAGTTGACGTGCTAGCGTACAATTTTGTATCTTATTAGCAAATGAACAAACAAACAAAGAAGTATAGAGTCAACGCTATTTTCGTGTTCTGCTACTGCCTCATAGATGGGGCTAGAATCTTCAATCCTTTTCCTCCGTCGGAATACTGTTATGGTTGGCAACCTCCAGGTAGAGTAACTTCAATCGATTTACTATTTTTTTTATTGATTATGCAGTCAATGAGTGTTGCAAAGGTTAAAGATCCGAACATGAAGAATTATGTGATAAACCCAATAGAAGGACGATTACGCGCCAACTATAAATGCATCATACTAGCTAAGTAAGTTTCAATCAAGTCGGTAAATTATCATGAACGTTGCAAAATGGATGTTCTTTTTTTTTAGATTTGCACCCAGAAAGATGGAAAAGTTTGACGAAAAGCATTGCATCGTTATGATACAGCTGATAAGGGTCACGTTTAGAGAAGGCATCATCGAAAGTAAATTTTTAAACATTCTCGACTTTTATACTACGAAAGATCTACCTAGCCATGAAAATAACAATAACATAATATATCAAATAGCGATATGTGTTCTAAGCTTACTTGGAAAATGTTTATTTTGATAATTAGTCTCCAATTTACAAAATGAACAAATGAGTAGCTTAAAATTAGAGTATTTCCAGTGTCATAAAATTTTTGATAAAAGAGAATAATCAGCGACAACAATTCCACCACAATAAAATTTTGGCCGAAACAGTTTTGATGGGCGCGTGATCAATAGAAGACGATCCCAGAAGTGGAAGACCCAAGACAGCAACAACTGACGAAATGACTCAAAAAGTTGAAGCCACGGTTCTCGATGATCGTCGTGTGAAGGTCTCTATCATTAGTATGGCATTTAATATATCGGGACCCAGCTCAATAACCATCTTTAACGACAATATCAAATTGAGTGAGTCGTTAGCTAGCTGGTTTCCACAACTGTTGACACCTGAACAACAAGTACGCAGGTTGGAAACTTCAGAAAGTCATTTGGAAACTTTGACCAACGATTCTGACGTTTTGACACAAATTGTGACGGGCCACGAGACTTGGGCGGATCATAGGGATCCTGAGACAAACACAGAATCCGAGCAGTGGGTTCATAAAGGGTCAGGGTCAACCTTCTCAGTAAATTCATTCTTCAATGTACAACAATAAATTCGTACGCTGAAAAATTTACGTTAAGTAATTAACCAGAAAAGACCCACCTTTTCCAATCGAGAAGTATTTCTACCGCAACCGTGCATAAGGCTGCCAAAATTAGAAAAATTGTGCAGCAATGCAGCTTCGTTGAGATAGACCATCCTCCGTGAATCCCGGACTTGACCCCGTCTGCGTTTTATCTCTTTAGGTTACTAAAGAAAAATCTTTGAGTACGACGATGGCCAAAAAGAACCGTCGACGACTTTTTGAGGGACAAGAGCAAACATTTTTTTATAAGGGAGGAGAAATGACGCAAATGCATTGATATAAAAGATTGTACGTCTTTTGTTTCATGGCTAGGTATATTTCTTTTCTAGTAGCCCTCGTATATTAACTAGAGACATTTTTATGCTTTCAGGCAAAGACGGTGAAGTGAAGACGTTCACTACTAGTAATGAAGGTAAAAAGTTCTTTTATGGCATTATTTCTTGATATTCTTGATGTTCTTGATGTTCTCGATATTCTCGATATTCTCGATATTCTAGATATTCTCGATATTCTCGATATTCTCGATATTCTCGATATTCTCGATATTCTCTATATTCTCGATATTCTCGATATTCTCGATATTCTCGATATTCTCGATATTCTCGATATTCTCGATATTCTCGATATTCTCGATATTCTCGATATTCTCGATATTCTCGATATTCTCGATATTCTCGATATTCTCGATATTCTCGATATTCTCGATATTCTCGATATTCTCGATATTCTCGATATTCTCGATATTCTCGATATTCTCGATATTCTCGAAATTCTCGACATTCTCGACTTTCCCGATATTCTCGATACCTCGATATTCTCGATATTCTCGATATTCTCGATATTCTCGATATTCTCGATATTCTCCATATTCTCGATATTCTCGATATTCTCGATAATCTCGATATTCTCGATATTCTCGATATTCTCGATATTCTCGATATTCTCGATATTCTCGATATTCTCGATATTCTCGATATTCTCGATATTCTCGATATTCTCGATATTCTCGATATTCTCGATATTCTCGATATTCTCGATTTTCTCGATATTCTCGATATTCTCGATATTCTTGATATTCCCGAAATTCCTGACATTTTTGTAATTCCGAAATTCTCGTAATTCTCGAAAATTTTGAAATTCCCACAATTCTCGAAATTCTCATATTTCTCTAAATTTTTGAAAATCTTGAAATTTTTGAAATCCTTGAAATTTTCGAAATATCCGAAATTCTTGAAATTTGTTGACTTCGGATCGTTCCAGACGAGGTATTCTCCATCGCACCGCAAGTCAGCTACCAAAAGACCGAAATAGTTTTCACACATACCAAACTGAGAGTGTGCTTATATGGCGAAATCGAAGAGGCTTCGGTTACCCTGTTGCCGGATGCTTGCCGTGCAGAAGACCTGAATGTCTCTGTTATTCACAATTTTACGTTCACTATCAGAAACAACTCGAAATATCTGCCTGTGACCTTCAAATACAACAAGGTAGGTTATAGTAGTCATATAGCGTTGATAATATTTTTGTCGTTTTTAATGTAGCTTTGATTCCCGAATATTAGGACTGATCAGCCATTAGCCCTGCTGACATGTTGTCAAAGTTCAAACTCACTCGAGTCACTTGCTTGTCTGTAGCGATTTTTTTGTGATTATCACACAAAAGGCACGGCAACAAGAAGGACACAGCTATGGAAAAACAAATTTAGGACAAGTTTGTTAGAATGAAGGGGCTATGTAAAATTTGGATTATGACAATACAGGGTGTCCGCAAAGTTGGGGTTGTCCTTTTCAGAAACAACTACCCTTGAAATAACAAAGGTAATGTGTAGTGAAACGAGGGCGACCAAGTAAAAAAAATAAAGGAAAAAGTACTCACTCTCCTAGTTGACGAGAAGGGCTAAGTACGTCTCTGCCCGAAATCATACCGCTCCAACAGAAAATGAAACCAGCTGATGCGCTACCGAGCAGACGCAGGCGGTGGTGCAGACCACGAACAGAGGTAACAAATATGACGGCGTTGCCGCGTTTTCAGTTTTTAGGTAAACGTACTTTATAGGTATTGTTCGAAGTTATCGCCGTTTTATTCAAAAACACAGGTGCGTGCACGACGTAGCCAAGCATCGGTGCAGGCTTTGAGAATGGAGTCCCTCCCCCGAATGAAAGCACTAGCTTGTTCAATTCTGAGACGAAGTTCGTCAACCGTATGCATTTCAGTTTGGTACACTAAGCGTGTCATTTCTCCCCGAAGAAAAAAATCACATGGTGTTAAGTCTGGAGATCGCGGAGGCCACGGGTCCATTACGTCCGATCCACCTATTCGGAAATAATTCATTCAAAAACTCACTCACTTCGCGTCTAAAATGGGGCGGTGCACCATCGTGCAGAAACCACATTGATTGTCTTACACTTAATGGCACGTCTTCCAACAAGGAAAGCAAAATGTTGCGTAAAAAGTCTAGGTATTGCATCCCGTCCAATCGATTTGGGAGAATAAATGGTCCAATGAGCATACCGTTCACCATGCCAGCCCAAACATTCACCGAAAATGTTTGTTGAAAATGTGCCCGACGGACAGCGTGCGGATTTTCTACTGACCAAACATGAGTGTTGCGAAAGTTATTCACCCCATTACGCGTGTACGTAGATTCGTCTGCCACCAATATGCACTTCAAAAAGTCCGGATTATTGTCATGTTGATGCAACAACCACTCACAAAACCGCACTCTTGCTGGAAAATCGTCAGGTTGAAGGGCTTGTACACGTTGGACGTGAAACGGATACAGCCCCTCTTCACGCAGCGTTTGCCACACTTTAGTTTTTGATACTTGCACTTCTCGAGCCACGTCTCTAGTGCTTGTTGAGGGATTCTCGTCTACGCGATTCAGTAGTTCTTCCTCAACTTGCACCATCCGTGGTTGTCTAGGCCTCCCACTGTGCCCACCTCGAAATTCCTCCGAATGGCCCGTATCCCTGACTGAAAATGAAGAAAACGATCTTGAAAGTGAATTTTATGAAGAAGTTAATCACTTTTTCCTATTGCGTTGTAAAAATGAACGACATCAACTTCGAGCAACGGTGTGGTATCACTTCACACTTGGACACAGTCCAACGGAAACTTTCGCATAAACTTCATACCTACGGAGATAGTATTTTGTCAAGAGCCCAGGTTTTTCGACTTTTTTGCTTAGCGTAGTTGAAGAATCACCCAAAGGGGAGAGTCGATAACATTCAAATAAGGCTCTTCCAGTATCGGAGTTCCAGTATCGAATAAAGAAATTAAAATAACAGTCTCATCACTTAATTTACAGCCCTCGTATCACTGGCACACCGTGTATGATATGCTACGAATACCCTTTTCCGTTTTGGCACCCAAGTGAAGTTGTTAGCATATAATATTTTCCTTTCTGTATTTTGTTAGGTATCTTGTATGGAAACGTTTCCCAAAGAATGTACGTTAAAGCCCGATGGATCAGTCGATGTCTTGCTGCAACTGAGACCGACCAAGATAGGAAAAGTGCATACCAATGTAGAATTTGATCTAACTTACCTTGGAGAGGACAAAACGGTATATCGTGTAGGCCAAGCCCGTCTTGCGGTAACTTATGAGGTCAGTAACGTAACAGATTAAGGACGCAAACTTTTCAGTGAAAAAAGGATTCAATAAGCTTATATTCACCCATCTGTTTGAGAAATGTTCCCATTCAATTTATTGCCCGTAATGAACATCCACATTAACATGTCAAGACGTAGGCAGTTATAATGGTGTGACGCTCCAGACAAAGCCTTATATAACTTTTAAGACGGTTTGAAAGTTTCATGGGTGCGAACCTTTGGCACACTTTTAGATCTCTAAATATTTGGGTGCCCAAAAACGCCTACTTGATGGACTAACAACCAATCTATATACAAAATTACCTTCAGGTGCATCAGGAAAAGGCAGAGAAAGAAACCGCGGGTCTGCTTCCAAAATTCAATATGGGAATAACTCCGATGGTTACCAATGAAGTTGGTTTTCTAGTTGATGATATCAGATTCAATTCCGATGTGAAGCAGATGCCGAGACAGGCGATAGTTGATCGAAAGCACAAGAATTTTAGAAAAGGCAATGACGCGTTTGTGGCTTTTCCTAATGATATGCCTAAATATCTAAGGCCTTGGAGGAGCCAAACCCCGTAAGTAATTCTGGGCCCCACAGGGGGTTTGTTTGTTTGTTTGTAAGAACAAACATACGATCATTTATAAAAATTATGAATACGATACGATATGATAAAATTAATGCATAAAGTCTATATAAACATGGGTCGAAAAATGCGTGGCTTCCGAAATACAGGGTGTTTAAATTTACTTTCTAAAATAGTTTTTTTTAAATATTTTGAACAATATTTGATGTATAACAGTGAAAATTGGTATACAAGGGTTTTTTGGTACGACAAAACGACACATGGTTTTTGAGATATTTCGATTTTTAAAGTTCGATACATTTTTAATTATTTATGATAAAATAACGATAAAAAGTCAGTATCTCGATAATTTTTAGAAGTAGGCTGTGCCTGCAAATATTTTTGAAATTGAAAGCAGAATAAGGTTAAACGTCAATTAGTTGACAGTTAGTTTTGTTGTCTGTTGAAACCTGAAACGTTTTTTTGCAATTGTGAATGCACGAAATTTAGATTCTTTTACCTGTTTTTTTTTGTAAGTTTTATAAAAAGGCCATTTTTATTCTCCAATCAAGAGTTAGCGGATATGATACGCACGAAGATTCCCAAACAGACGACATCCAACTCGCTCAGTATTTGTAAGAGTGCATCGCCAAATAATTGAAAATGGTTTTGGAAATCTCCAAAGGGATCAAAACATAAATGTTCGTCAGCGCAGATTTACCCGTATGATTCTGCGTGAGTTTGATAGAGATCCGACCACAAGTGTTAGGAGAGTTTCTGGTGCCTAGGGAATTTCAGCAAGCCATGTTCACCGTGTTCTTAGAAATGACCATAGACGTCCTTACCATTTGCAACCTGTGCAAGGACTACAGCCAGGGGACGGAGAACGAAGAATCACATTTTGTCAGTGGATTCTTGATAGAACTGATAATAATAGGGAGTTTTTAAGTAACGTTTTATGGACCGATGAGTCATGCTTCACTAGACGTGGAGTGGTAAATTTTGATAATCCACATATTTGGTCGCATGAAAATCCGCATGCAGTTGGGGAAAGAAATTTTCAGCATGAATTTAGTGTGAACGTGTGGATTAGTATCTACCGTAATCGACTATTTGGACCCTACCTTTTGCTTGCAAGGTTAAATGCTGCGACCTTCTTGGAATTTTTAAAGGCTGAACATGGAAATATGTGGGATGATGTTATGTTTGATTTAAGAAGATTGGCCTGGTTCCAGCTGGATGGTTGTCCAGCTCATTACTCGAGAATAGTTAGAAACTGGCTGGACGAAAATTATCCAGAAAGATGGATCGGCCGTGGAGGACCAGTCGCCTGGCCTCCACGATCCCCTGACCTAAATCCATTAGACTTCTTTGTGTGGGGATTTCTAAAAGAAAAAGTGTAGTAGACATCCGTAACCACAAGAGATATGCTAATAGACAGAATCAGGAATGCATGTGATGAAATAAGGCCTTATTTGAATAATTGTGTAGATGTGAATTGTGTATTGAACAATTGGATTTACATTTCGGGCAACTATTTTAGATATTGTATGTTTGTCCTGACTATCCAATAGCATTTTAGTTGTAAATAATTAATTTAATTTGTTAAAAATAATATTGGAAAATTAAACAAATTAATATGCTGTTTTTTTGTGTTTGTTTGGTGTTAGGAATTATTGCTGTGTTTACAAACACAATCTAAACGATCATCTTAATTACTTGTAATGCCCAAATCATCGAAAATGTAAAAAAATATTATTTTCTCATAAATAATAAAAAATGCATCGAACCTTAAAAATCGAAATATCTCAAAAACGGCTAACTATAACGAAAACTCACAGTATAGCTTTTTTATGTTGAAAAGTGCGAAGAATCAGTTTTTCTATTGAAAAAGCAAAAAATTGCACTAAGAAAATTTTTTCGATCATTTTAATACACTACAGGTACAGTAGAGAGCGCCCTCTAGGGGCTACATTAAAACTATGCCCATGGTTCGTTTTGCCGTACCAAAAAACCCTTGTATACCAATTTTCACTGTTATACATCAAATATTGCTCGAAATATTTAAAAAAAACTATTTTAGAAAGTAAATTTAAACACCCTGTATTTCGGAAGCCACGCATTTTTCGACCCATGTTTATATAGACTTTATGCATTAATTTTAAAAGTTCTATCGAATCCTAAAGTTATGCAGCAATAAACTGAAACACCCTGTATATTAGCAAAAACCGAATATCATTATTAAAAATAGATTTATACAAGTGGATATTGTTATTGCACCTTAGAACTGTGCCTAATTTTAGCATGGTGTCGGTATTTAGCATTGCGAATCTGTTATTATGGTTTTCTGAATTTTCGTCTGCCTTTCAGGATCAAAACGATTTTCGCAGGCCTTCCCAGAGCTATTGAATCTGAAGAAGGAGCGACGAGAACAAAAAATCCTCCTACAGGCAAAAAAATTCAGGACGTGGAAGTTCTGAAAAGAATTTCTTCAGATTACAGCATAACTGGGCCTAACCCGATGGACGATCTGCTAAGGGTAACCGTGAACACGTTGACGTTCACTACACACAAAGAAAAAGAAATTCATTTTATACCGCTGAGGCCGGAAAAGCTTATGGCCATCAACGTATCGCCCAAGTACATAGAGGTGGGAAAGGTTAGACGATTTTTTATCTGGTATTAGCAACAATAGACGCATTTTTTATTGTTTGTTGACATTTGGATATAAAGCGTCCACGCAGACAGTCTCAATGATGACAGGTCAGATTTTTTTTTGGAAAAACGCTCAGTCCCGTCGATTTTGTTTTCGAGAGGGGCACAAGTTTGACAAAAAATCACGTCAACGCGTGCAGCCCCCTAAGCGGGGGTGGCACCAACCCTAAAATCTTAAATGGAAAGGGGGGTCGAGTGATACCTTATTTTAAAGGTCTTTCAATTCCCTTTATAATGATGTAAAATACATGAGCTTCAGTTCAGTAGTTTTGAAGATTTATTGATTTAAAGCTTAAAGTAGACTTTAATAGGTACATCAGATTAGTTTGTACTACTTTTAGAAGAAATTTGACTAAAAGAATTTACTTAATAAGTAAATGCGTTTCTTCACTACGCCCATGGTTTGTTTATCATTTTGTTGTTGAAAATAGCTATGGGAGCGTTTTTTTGTGTCAAAAACTTATTTTAAATAGGAATTTAGTACATAGTACAAATTAAATCACAAGCATTTTCAAGGCGTTGTTGAAGTTCTTCCAGGGTATTTAGTGCTCCATCATGATACACCATCTCTTCCAAATAGCCCATCAAAAAAAAAACTAATGGCTTTAAATCCGGGGAGCGAGCAGGCTAAGAAATGGGTCCATTGTCCCCTATCCATCTATTCGGAAACTCATTATTTAGATGTTATGTACTTTTGGTCTTTCTTAAAGGGAACTTTTCCGCAAACAACCTGCATGCTGCGGCTGCATTTTGTTTTCACTGTCTGTATGTTTGTATTATGTCCACTCGTTCAACATTTGGCCATTTTTTAGCACAAAATACTCAGACACGCACTATTAAAAGGCTGATACAATCCGACTGGCGTTAACGCGGATTGCAAAGTTCTCGGTATTTGTCTTGACTTACGAATTCGTTTCAGATCGCTCCTTATACCTCAATGAGTGACTGTTTCACGATAGAAAATAATAACATATTTCCAGTAGATGTAACCATCAAGGCGTTGAACAATTCAGTCGTTATCAAAGGTAAAGAGAAACTGGTAATAGGAGCGTGCGATAGGAAAGAAATATATTTTGATTGCTTCTCTCATGGACTGGGAAGGTAACCTTTTGATTTTCTTATGTAGATTCTGTATAAGGCGGCCGTGAACCATGGAAGGCGAACGCTTCTTGATTATCCAAAATTAGTTCCACTTAGAGTCAGTGGCCGACCAAGCCCATCGGAGAGATAAAAAATAAATGGCGCGCCATTTGTTCAGAAATTCATATATTCATATTCATATAATTCATATCATCCATATATAGGATAAAAAATTAACAACAATTGGATGGAAAAATTCGTTTATGTTTAATGTATTTTTTGCGCTTTTATTCTTATAATTATTATAGCGATGGGGTACAAGAAAATAATAGGTGAGAATTAAATGATAAAAGCGAAGAGAATAGGACAGCTGCAAGAGCCATTTAGTTCAAACAGAGTGAGTTAAATATTTCTAACTGCGACATGCCTAAAAATAAAAAGGTTAACAAATAAGGACTATTTTTACAAAAACTATCTCCAGCAACAACACATAATATTATGTACCAATAAATTTATAATACAGAATACAGAAAAATACATATAATAGTATATTTGTATATTTGCGTTTAAGGTTTCTGAAATATTTGCTAGTTATAATGCTATTGCAATTTTGTAAATGGAAATATATAATTCCTCTTGTATAATAATTATGGTAACTATTATTCAGTTCTATGTAATGTTCTAAATGTGGTGGCAAAAGATGATTTTTTATTTTCAATATAAAAATAATAACCGAGTCTGAAGCGTCTAATATTGGTTTATTCACATTTAAAAAGTTTATGGTTTTCACACAGTCAGCATTTAGCACCTTTAAAACATTGTCTATATATTATCTGCAAATATCTGAATTTTACAAATACCACAAATGTCATTAATGTATAAATTAAATAGTAGTGGACCTAGTTGACTACCTTGTGGTACACCAACAGAAATATTTTCCAAACTTGATAATGTAGGTCCAATTTTGGTTTATTGACTTCTGAAATTAAGTGGTTTTGGAGAATTCAAATAACGCTGATCAACAGCCAAAAAATATCCTAAATAAAATCAACAAAATATTACTATTTTTAATGTGCTAAAACCGGAATGAAACTTATTTTTTCAATATTAGTTCAAGTTTTAGAGATACGGTAATTATATGTGTTCCTGCTGTGACAGTGTTAACATACTAAAATTCACAAGAATGCACGTGCTACGTTTTTATATTCGGCAAGGAAAGATGATGTAATCGGCATGTTTGTGTTACGTTATACATACGTGTACATTATATTGTTTTATATTAGCCATTTTTTCCTCAGTTGGCTGACAGCGTTCATGCAAGATGTCTCGAAAGTGTGTAAACAATCCAGATCAGTTTTGTTACGTGTGTGGTGATGTGACTTTTGCGTCTCAGAGACGGTCTATTACTCCACTAATAACAAAGGCATATCAGCTTTATTTCGGTTGTAAACTAGGTGTTCAAGACAAACAGTGGGCACCCCACATCTGCTGTAATACATGTGCTTCAAGTCTGAGGAGCTGGTTAAATGGCAAAAAACGGTCTATGCGCTTTGCTGTCCCAATGGTTTGGAGAGAGCCTACAAATCATATTAATGATTGTTACTTTTGCATGGTACCTTGTGTTGGACAAGTCACAGGTATGTTCAAGAAAAAAAAATCGGTTATTAACTACCCAAACATACCATCTGCGATGAGATCTGTACCTCACAGTGACGAAAATCCTATTCCAAAACCCCCAGAATCCTACACTTGCGAATCAGAAAACGAATCAGATCATGGCGATCGAGTGATTCGTCAGGAAGAAGATATGCCATCAACGTCAAGAGATCCTGATTTTATACCGAGCACGTCATGCCACCAACCGCACAAAATAACACAGTCAGAATTAAATGATCTTGTAAGAGATTTAGAACTTCCAAAATGTTAGGCAGAGTTACTTGGATCAAGACTGCAGCAGTGGAACTTGTTAGAAGACGATGTTTCGGTATGTGTTTTTCGTAAACGCCACAAAGACTTAGAACCATTTTTCAATATGGAGAATAACTTGGTTTTCTGCAGTAACATTAACGGCTTACGGGCGCTTTAAATATAAACTATAACCCAGAAGAATGGAGATTGTTTATAGACAGTTCAACATTGAGTTTAAAGGCAGTGTTATTGCATATTGGAAATATTTTACCCTCTCTTCCTGTAGGGTATGCAGTTCACATGAAAGAATCATATGACAATATGAAGTACCTATTGACATGCATAAAATACGATGAGCACCAATGGCACATTTGTGGCGATTTGAAAGTTGTTGCACTTTTACTTGGGCTGCAGCTAGGCTACACAAAGTTTTGCTGTTTTTTGTGTGAATGGGACAGTCGGGCAAAGGCACTTCATTACACCAGACAAAACTGGCCTGTTCGTTAATTCCTAGAGCCAGGTCAAAAAAATGTACAGCATATGCCATTAGTAGATTCGAAAAAAATTTTATTACCACCACTGCATATCAAGTTGGGCCTAATGAAAAACTTTGTCAAGGCATTAGATAGAGATGGGTCAGCTTTTCAATACCTGCGTCAGAAATTTCCAAGACTAAGTGAGGCAAAGGTTAAAGAAGGTATTTTTGTTGGGCCACAGATTCGAAATATTTTGAAAGATACACAGTTTGAAAACACTTTAACAGGTATTGAAAAAACTGCTTGGAATGATTTCCGTCTGGTGGTCACTAATTTCTTGGGAAATAGAAAAGCTGACAACTATAAAACCCTTGTCAAAAATATGCTGTCACCGTATCAAAAGATGGGCTGTAATATGTCTCTTAAGATACATTTCCTACACTCACACCTGGACTTTTTTCCTGACAATTGCGGAGCCGTAAGTGATGAGCACGGCGAACGTTTTCATCAGGATATTTCAACAATGGAAAAAAGGTACCAGGGAAAGTGGAAACCTTCCATGCTTGCAGACTACTGTTGGACTCTTGGTAGAGATGCTCCAGAAACGATCCATAAAAGAACAGCAAAAAGACAGCGCATATAGTGATTCTTATAAGTATATGAATCTTGTTACTTTTTTTAATATATCCTTAAAAATAAAAAGTTTTTTTTCTAAACCGCAACTAATTTTTTTATTTCATTGTCATTTTTGGATTCAGCGCCCCAAAATTATCAATGAAGTGCACTTTTCCCACAAGATACAATTAAAAAACTAAAATTTGTTGTCCAGTGTAATATGAGATAGATCTTGTTTATTTAGGAGGACAGAACTATTATAAATATTTCCATGCCTTCATTTTGCGAAACTTTTCAATAATTTCAATAAAATCTGTTTCTTTTGAAATCGTTCTTACAATTGATAACATGGACAAATTAATCAATCGTTCTTGGTTGTGATACAGCTTAGAAAATTTTTGTCACATACTGCTACTGATACGCAAATAGTCAAATAGTATTCTAGTGTCAGCAATATACTGGGCAATGATTCACTAAAGTCCCTTTAATAAATAAATTGAGGAACTTTTTGGGCAGTCTGTCTAGAAACAGCTTCCATATTGAATTTCGTATTTATACGTAGTTTTTCAAGTAATAAAACCTTATTGCTTTCTCTATTTTCGGATTTGTATATAAAGGGATAATGACTGTTTGTTTGTTAGCATCGCCTTCAATTGTCCACTCACTTTGTTTACTTCAAATTTTAATCTAATATACAATGGAATAGACTAATTCATTTTTAGTGAGCGTTCTACTTTCTTTTTCACATTTTTCCAGATACTATGTGCCCGTGTATATTGTTATAAACAACTGCCACATTTTTGATGCCACTGTTTTCGCGGAAGTCGTAACGAAAACGGTTAAATGTCACGAGAAGGAATTGCTCTTAGATCCATCCAAAAATACAGTGTATTTCGAAATATACAATCCTGTCAACTGCGGTATTCTATATAAGGCAGAGGTAGGTTGTTCTTTTTATCTAACAACCTTTGCATGCAATCCATTTTTCCCTGGTATACAACCCTATAATAGGTTGCTCAAGCAATCGCAGCTTATAACCATTCATATACTAAGTGACATATAAATCCGAACACCCAGTTTAAATGGTTTTATTTTAATAAAATTTGGTATAAGTACTTAATGAAGCATAATAAGTAAATGATAAAAATTTCAAAATGATTGCACTGCTTTAAAGCCCTTTGACCTTTAGTAATGTGTGGATGCACCCTGATATGCTACGCATTCTCCAACGCGCCTAGGCATGCTTCTGATCAGGTGGTCAATGTCCTCCTGTGGTATCTCATTCCAGGCAACCACCAACTCCTCTCGAAGTGCTTCTAGAGTCTGAGGAGGATGTTGCAAATTGAGCAATCTCCTACCCATCATATCCCACACGTGCTCAATTGGGGATAAGTCGGGAGATCTTGGTGGCCATGGTAACAATGTGACATCATTATGTTGAAAGAAGTCTATTGTGACTCTTGCAACATGTGGTCGGGCATTATCTTGTTGGAAAGTTGGATCTGCCAGGGTGTCAAGATAAGGTAAAAGATGGGGTTCTAGAACTTCGTGGATATAACGCTGCGCGTTCATGTTACCTCTGATGCTAGATTAAAGGTGACCTGGAACCATAAGCTATAGCACCCCAAACCATAACTCCAACAGTGTGATGAACATGTCTTTCAACAAAAAACTGTGGTTTCCTCCTTTCACCACGTCGCCTTCTAACCCTGGCACGACCATCGTGCATGCCTAAACAAAATCGAGACTCGTCACTAAAGATAATACTGTTCCATTCCTGATCCCAGAGTGACCGTTGTCTGCACCACTCAAGGCGATTACGTCGGTGTTCTCGAGTTAAAGGGAGGACCCAGCGTGGCCGGTATGAAAACAAGCCAAAACTTCTCATTCGTCGGTAAACACTTCGCATGCCAATAGGTCTTCCGTGTTCTGCAAACCATTCATTTGCAATGAACCTGGTAGTGGAGAAACGGTCCCTTAAGTCCAATAATCTTAGGCGGCGATCTTCACGGCCTGTTGTTCTACGGCGGCGTCCAGTGCCCCTTGCTCTTTGCGTACGGCCTTCTCGAAGCCATGCCTGACAACACCTAACCACAGTGTCTACACTTCTTTGCACTCTAACTGCAATTGCCCGAAAAGAAAGTCCAGCTTCCCGAAGTCCCACTATACGGCCCCTATCAAACTCACTAAGTTGACGAAATCGTACTGGTCTCCGTACTCTAGGCATCGTAACCGATCGTAAAGGATGTCATGAACCAAAATCCGCCAACGTTGATTCTTTACTGCGGCTGAAATATTCATTTTTAGAGCGTCAGTGAATTAAAAAAAAGCAGTATAAAAACCGAAATGTCCAACTGATAAGGCTGAAAATTTTTTCACTTGTTATTTACAGTAAGATACATACATTCACCAACTTTTATTAAAATAAAACCATTTAAACTGGGTGTTCGGATTTATATGTCACTCAGTATATTATTATTAGAAACTGTTAGGCAATGTTGGATCATGTGTTATCGTACCATCTTGCATGCGAAATCGTATTGAAATCAACTTGTTGTTGGGCTTCTTTTGATGAAAACAGTGCAAGAGGCAAATGAGCATCAATTTTCTTTTTTCATGTAGATCCAAGAGACGTGCTTCAAGATAGTCCCTGCCTCAGGTATAATAGCTCCGAGAAGTGGGATGACTCTTAGGCTGAGATACATTCCGGAATTCGATCCGCCATCGAATACAGAGCTGTATTTGCACTCTGAAAGTGGTTAGTAATAATAGTAATAACCTGGAGTGAAACGTTTTTGCAAGCTTTTATTTAATTTGAACTGTTAGTATGTTAGTATTTTAAGCATACTGTCTGACCACAGACAAGCAACTGTTTCGTGCTTTTTGCCCACTCATCAGCTTGGTCTAAGCTTGGCCGCAGGTGGACATCGAATGAAATCGTGGCAAGCGTTCTTTCTATGGCGTACGAGACAATGCTGGAGCTGTAAGCCCTGTGGTCGGACAGACATAAGCAGTATGCTAAGTTGTTCGTTAACGAATAGACTAGACGTACGAGGGATATCTTTTAAGTTTTGCACATAGTAGGCCGAGCGGATCGAACGTCAGTACTGAATCTAAACCTCACTCTTTAGTAAACTTAGCGGACACAGTATTCGATTCTGGTAACAGATGGCGTTTATTGCTGTCTTATTTTGATAATGCTTAAAACTATACAGGGTGTCCGCAAAGTTGAGGTTTTCCTTTTCAGAAACAACTACCCTTGAAATAACAAAGGTAACGTGTAGTGAAACGAGGGCGACCAAGTAAAAAAAATAAAGGAAAAAGTACTCAATCTCCAGTTGACGAGAAGGGCTAAGTACGTCTCTGCCCGAAATCATACCGCTCCAACAGAAAATGAAATCAGCTGATGCGCTACCGAGCAGATGCAGGCAAACAAGGAAGGCAAAATGTTGCGTAAAATGTCTAGGTCTCGGTTCACCATGCACATTCACCGAAAATGTTTGTTGAAAATGTGTCCGACGGACAGCGTGCGGATTTTCTACTGACCAAACATGAGTGTTGCGAAAGTTATTCACCCCATTACGCGTGAACGTAGATACGTCTGTCACCAATATGCACTTCAAAAAGTCCGGATTATTGTCATGTTGATGCAACAACGACTCACAAAACCGCACCCTTGCTGGAAAATCGTCAGGTTGAAGGGCTTGTACACGTTGGACGTGAAACGGATACAGCCCCTCTTCACGCAGCATTTGCCACACTTTAGTTTTTGATACTTGCACTTCTCTAGCCACGTCTCTAGTGCTTGTTGAGGGATTCTCGTCTACGCGATTACCTTCGACACGCGGGACCGTAACCGTCGGTGGAAGGTTGCATACGGACCTGACACACTGTACCACTCGGTGATGTCGCGGGTCGCGGCTACAGGACGGTATTCAGATATTTTTGATGTTGCAGAGCCCTTTATCTCGGTTCCCTTAAGACATTTGTGTATATGGTACTAAGAAAAATTGCTTATGTTTTCAAGATCTACACGTCGTGTAAAGGAAAACCACAACTTTGCGGACAGTTAAGGTCGCTCGTAGAAAGTATACAGTCAACCTAGTTGATGCCATTTTTTTCCTGATTCTATTTCTCTATTATGGCGCTCGATACACTTGTCGGGTCACCGTCCCGGGAATCGGATCCCAGCGGTGGCAAGTTTGTTCTTGTCTTTTACGTTTGTCCTTTTTCCACAGGTGCAAAGCAAGTAATCCGAGTAAGATTCCATGACGGACCCGCGAAAGTGCCAGTCGCTTTCAATACAGATGTAGTGAATTTTGAAAACATACCGCTGAACATTCCCGTCCACCAAAATGTTATTCTGAGTAATCATTCTGACAGGAGTATCGCTATTACTGTCGATAATCCAAGGTAAAAACGTAAAGACCCGAACAAGTTTAATACGTTTTCCATGATGTAATTAAATCGGTTATTTCAAAAAGTACTTAGGTCCATTTTAGTTTATTAAAAACCCCTCACTGAAGTTTACGTGTTTCGGGTATTTATCTCTTTCCGAGAACGATCCGACCAAGATAGATAAATATGCTTTATTGTCTGAAGAATATAATCATTCCTAACGACAATGCTAACTTAAAACTATACTAAGTGACATATAAATCCGAACACCCAGTTTAAATGGTTTTATTTTAATAAAAGTTGGTGAATGTATTTATCTTACTGTAAATAACAAGTGATAAAATTTTCAGCCTTATCAGTTGGACATTCCGGTTTTTATACTGCTTTTTTTTAATTCACTAACGCTCTAAAAATGAATATTTTAGCCGCAGTAAAGAATCAACGTTGGCGGATTTTGGTTCTTGACATCCTTTACGATCGGTTACGATGCCTAGAATACGGAGACCTGTACGATTTCGTCAACTTAGTGAGTTTGATAGGGGCCGTATAGTGGGACTTCGGGAAGCTGGACTTTCTTTTCGGGCAATTCCAGTTAGAGTGCAAAGAAGTGTAGACACTGTGGTTAGGTGTTGTCAGGTATGGCTTCGAGAAGGCCGTACGCAAAGTGCAAGGGGCACTGGACGCCGCCGTAGAACAACAGACCGTGAAGATCGCCGCCTAAGATTATTGGCCTTAAGGGACCGTTTCTCCACTACCAGGTCCATTGCAAATGAATGGTTTGCAGAACACGGAAGACCTATTGGCATGCGAAGTGTTTACCGACGAATGAGAAGTTTTGGCTTGTTTTCATACCGGCCACACTGGGTCCTCCCTTTAACTCGAGAGCACCGACGTAATCGCCTTGAGTGGTGCATACAACGGTCACTCTGGGATCAGGAATGGAACAGTATTGTCTTTAGTGACGAGTCTCAATTTTATTTATGCATGCACGATGATCGTGCCAGGGTTAGAAGGCGACGTGGTGAAAGGAGGAATCCACAGTTTTTTGTTGAAAGACATGTTCATCACACTGTTGGAGTTATGGTTTGGGCTGCTATAGCTTATGGTTCCAGGTCACCTTTAATCTTTATCAGAGGTAACATGAACGCGCAGCGTTATATCCACGAAGTTCTAGAACCCCATATTTTACCCTGGCAGATCCAACTCTCTAACAAGATAATGCCCGACCACATGTTGCAAGAGTCACAATAGACTTCTTTGAACATAATGATGTCACATTGTTACAATGGCCACCAAGATCTCCCGACTTATCCCCAATTGAGCACGTGGAATGAGATACCACAGGAGGACATTGACCACCTGATCAGAAGCTTGCCTAGCCGCGTTGGAGAATGCGTAGCACATCAGGGTGCATCCACACATTATTAAAGGTCAAAGGGCTTTAAAGCAGTGCAATCATTTTGAAATTTTTATCATTTTCTTATTATGCTTCATTAAGTACTTATACAAAATTTTATTAAAATAAAACCATTTAAACTGAGTGTTCGGATTCATATGTCACTTAGTATAGATGAGTAAGAACTGGGATAATACGGACAATACTTACCTTGCAATTTTCTTTGTGTAAAAATAAATTTTGTTGTTTCATACGAACATGTACTTTTCACAATTCAAGGTTTGGATGTAAAACAGAAACGTGGACTTTTTCTGGCAGTGCACTTTGCCCATGTTTCTCCTATGTACCATAAAAATATTAAAGCATGCAAAATTAAAACATGTGACATGCTTCTAAGTCAATATTCAAGTGTCAGTTTTATTAATAAGCAATAAAAATTTTATTAATACGATCTTTTTGCTGTTTGTTATGACCCTATTTCCTACTGAAGCTACGCGACTCTAGACATTTTCCATTATTATTATCATTAGTGTGAACGTTATTCGAAATTCCAATCTTTTAAGGCTCAAATATTATACAGGGTGTTTGGTGCATCGTTAGCCAGATTGAAATGGCGGATAGGGGAGGTATTTTTCTATAACTCAAACAGTTTTTAGCTCAACGACATTAAATATGTAGATTCTTTAATTTTTTTTAGTAAAAACACCAAAATGTAATACACAAATAAAAAAAAATAAAGAGTATGTCCACCTAATGATTAATTTATCTTAATGGGTCATGTACCAATTTTACAAGATCAACATTACTTGCCAGCAGCATGTAGTTTTTTATTTATAAACTCACAGGTATTTAAAATTTTCAACGAATTCAATATCTTCACCATCAATATTCAGTTGAACATTTGTACATTGTTTTTTTCCGATTAACAAGGCTTTCGTTTTACTTGCATTTAATTTTAGTCTGTTAGATGCTAACCATTTTGAGACAAGCTTCAAGTCTTCATTTATATAAGAGATACCAGCCTTAATATTTTTAGTACTTATATAAATCATAGTGTCATCGGCGAAAATATGAATTTTGCATTTTTTGACTATGTCAGGTAAATCATTTATGTATAAAATAAAAAGAAGTGGTCCCAGGATACTGCCCTGTGGAACACCCAACGTATTTTCAATTTTTGATGAAATAGTGTCATTAACTGCGCCTCCACTATAGACTGCATTAATTGGTCATGCACTACGGACTCCAATAATTTTTCAATGTCTGGTAACACATTTACTGGTCTCATATCGCTGCATCTTTTAGAATTTTTTATTTTGGGAACTGGTGTTATTGTAGAGCATTTCAAATTTTCAGGAAAAGAACTGCTTCTCAGCGAACAATTGATCCAATTTAATACAGGATATCCCAAAATTTCGAAACAGTTGTGTATTACATTTTGGAGTTTTTAGTAAAAAAAAATCTACATAATTAATTCCATTGGGCTAAAAACTTTTTGAGGGACCTGGGATCCTCTGTCCGCCATTTCAATTTGGCAAACGATGCGCCAAGCCTAAAAAATCACTTTAGTACTGACTTATTTGTCAATGACACGGTTTTTACTATCTCCTCAAAAATCTGAATCGCTTCACCTAGGGGGCTTTTGCAATGACCGATTTCATTGTTGTACCTAATTTCACTGGTCTATTAGGCCGATGGAAGGAGTAGTCGTATCTCCGGACCAGGGTATTTTGATGGCAAAGTGCGACGAAATTATCAAGATCCGTGTGCATTTCAAAACTCCAATAAAGTTCAAGATAAAACTGAAAATCAGGGCACACAGTAGCAAATTTGAAATCACCATCATGGGTAAAGTTACGTTGCCGTTCGTTTCTTTCGAGCCCAATTTCATACAGTTTCCAAAGATACCTGCAGGTAAGCAAGAAATAAAAATTGTTTATAATAGCTTTGTCCTAACAAACCATCGATCGATTGAGGTTTGCTAAGGAGAAGAAGTCGTATAATATTCTATTGCAACATTATAGTTCTGAACTATAGTGTATTTACACCCAAGATAGAATGGATGCGTGATTACCAAAGGCAAGGACGGCGTACAGGGCCGCATTTAGGGCTACCTCCGAATGATGGACTACCACCAACGTGTTGGAAAACAAAGATGACAGTATTTAACAGAAACAGAAACTTAACAAATTACTCAAATACACTTAACAACAACCAAGCAAGGTGAATACGAAAACACGAGCACGCAGTTATAGACGCGACGGACGGTGGCCTGAGTGCAACTCTGCCTGCCCTGCCCCTGCCCCGCGCATTATTCCGCCAGGCGACCGCTTGAAATTTAATGGCGAATTGACCAATAAGAGACGTTGTCCCCACCTGTCACCGACAGATCACGCGCTAACTGTTATTATTTACATCTCATCTTGAATTTGGATTCAGTTTAGTTCTGAGCATGCGCAGAAAAAGGATTCAAAATTGGTTCTAAAGCAGTTCGGACCTACTCGTTGGAACAAACCTAACAAAATATCTATACAGATGGAATACTTTTATGAACGTCTGAAGATATCCAATTTAAATAAGCGTTAGAAAGAGTGCATTGAAAATTCTAACACCATCTGTGGGTCAGTAGCAGAACCAGTGGCGGCTCGCGGCAAAATAAAACAGGTGTTCTGCAAATCCGAACTTACCTATTTTTTATATGTCAGTTTGATCCTGCGCTCCTTCTTGGCAGCAAATTTGTCGATCGCCTTTCCGTTGAAATTTTCCGTGGTCGAAATAAATTCCTTTTCGATGGACAGCATCGACAACGCTGTAAGGCGATCCTGGGTCATAGTATTTCGCAGAAAGGTCTTGATTCTTTTCAATGTTGAGAAATCTCGGCAATCATTCCGTGCATAAATAACAGACAACTCTGTCTTTAAACGTCTTTTTTCTAATTCGGGATAAGCCAAGCAGGCAGTTTCCAACTTGTCATCAGGAAACTTGCCACAGTATTCTCCAAAGCGTTCGGGGAAAGAAAGGGATGCGGCTACCAAATGATCTTTGAATTGAAACCTGTCATTTGCAGAATTGACCATATTGTCGCATTCTTCTAATGCGGCAACTCGATGATCGTGACTGCTATTATTACGTCGTCTCCTTTTGTTGCCTTGGGGTGCAGTGCAAATACTTTTGGCTTCGTTTATTATGTCATCAATTTTATTTCTCACATCGACAATACCTTTTTCAAAATTATCGATAGCCGTTTTAACTTGCGCTGGCTCGGTTTTTCTCTTCTGCAACTGGTTGAACAAGATGTCGACGTGAGGCATGACATAGTGAAAAAATGTCAACCAAAACACGAAAACAGAATCGTTTAACATACGGCGAATACCGGAAGCTGCCTTGCAAACGGTTTCATTAGTGAAATTTTCTTCTATCTTTTCCATGCATTCAATGACTCTCTGTTCTCAAACACTACATTTATTGTTCGAATATTAGAATTCCAAAGAGTTGGGTTTTTCCCGAAATGTCCGTTGTTTCATCTGCTATTATCACCAAATAGGAGGCTCTGTTAATCTGTTTTATTATTTCTTCATGACAAACTTCATGAATACAATCCAGTAGATCGTTTTGTATTTCTTTCGAAGTTCCTTTACATATTGAAGCATTCTTTATGTGTTCGCTTAAGGTTGTATCAAGCTCAGCAGAAAAATTAATCAGTCCACGAAATATTCCCGGGTTTTGGGATTTTATACCGAGCACCGACCGACCAATCAGATATCGTACTTCGCATTAGATCCGTACGGATCTGTATAACGTGCAGCACATACTTACGCTTAGATCGCGCATTTGATTTTGCAGAGAGAGACAAAAGCATGCGCGTGCGGCTTGTATCGAAGTAGTGCCCAGATCCTTTTCAAGTGGCCCATGAATAATGTTACGCTGCGGTCGCGACGAAAATGACAAGTACACAATTGGTCGATTATAACGCTTTCTCGATACAAAACAGACTCGACGCTGTCTCTTGCGGGGGCAGCGTTGCCGATACTGTTTCTATTGCGTGATAACATGGAAAATGAATAATGATCAAATTACTACTGCTTTTTTCTGTTAAGACAGAAGTCTTGGCAGTTCTGCAGCTCTGCAGAACTTAACGGCCAGCCGCCCCTGGTGCAGTAAATTTTTAAATGCATTTTTGTGTTCTCTACTGCCCCACAGATGTCGCTGGTATCTTTCAGATCCCTTTTCGGGTGTACAGTATATGTATGTGTCTTGAGGTAGGAATCGTTAGTCAAATTACTCGTATACCTTTTACAGGTGCATTTCAAAGGAGAACCTTCCGAATTACCAATACTTCAGAAGCGCTATCTTGCGTCAAGTTTGACTTGAGCATTTTCGGCGAACTATTTTTGACCTATGCAGACGGCAAGATGGTTACTGATACCATTACTCTAGAACCTCGCGTGTTTGTGGATCTATGCCTCGAATTTAGACCAATAGAGCCTGTGGTGTATACCACGTATATACCGTATGTTCTTAATGGTGTGATAGGACCCCCGCAGTTGAGCATCGCTAAGAGCTTAGACCCCATGAGCTATTTCACATTGGATCAGGAGGTAATGACCATTCCACAACTATTCTTACTTCCCACAGCACTGGCGAGGATTAAAATAATAATAATAGACGTCTTTATTTATCCACAATTACATTGTAGTATAGCCAAATGTCAGACTTATATGACGAAGTTTAGCATGCTGCTACTCTTACACTTAACCATATAGTCTCTAGCAGATGTTCAAAAGAATACACTATCCACAAACAGATTTGGTTCATTACATCGAAAGTAAAATTTAAAAAAAAAAAGAGAAAAAGGCATACTTTCCAAACCCAAATGCACCAAAAAATTATTAATCTGAATTAAAGATGGAATAAAAAAGAAATGAATGATTACGTAAATTATATGTTTGGAGGGTTGAGTAATAATGTTTTAACTTTTTGTCGAAAGACAGGTAATGAAAATTCTTTATATACTTTAAGAAGGTCATTATACATACATTGTAAGAAAAACTGCGTTTAAAAAGTGTAGGCGTATGCAGGGGTATTCTAATATTATTTTCTCTGAGAGTTCTACAGTGAACATCATTATTAAATGAAATTTTTTCCTTCAAGTAATAAGGTTTAGACGTGAGCAGCAATTTGTGAACAAAAACTGAATAGTGATACTTGACCATGTCATTAATTTTTAACCAGTTTAGAACGGGATATTTCGCCGATACATGATCAAATTTACGTAAGCCAAAAATGAATCGTATACAATTGTTTTGAATAACTTGAATAACGTTTTTAGTGAAATTGTCTAAACAAGTATAGTATACGATATTACAATAATTTAGTATACAGGGTTATCCAAATTAAGTGTCCACCATTAGTAACTTTGTTATTAGTGAAAATACAAAGTTGTTTGAATTAGCAAACTAGTAGCATTTTTAACGCTGGTAAAAATGAGAAATAAAAAAAAACAATTGAGAGTCGTTATTTTGATTTTTTTCGGTAAAATAACATTTTTTTAAATGGAAACCCCTGTATATTATATTTTTTTCTGTTAAAGCATCAAATTTTAAACAAAAAAGCTTACAATAACTTTTCTCCTAGGTTACAAATTGTTGAAGTTATGGCCTCCAATCTGAAACAATTAAATTGTATCGACAAACTTTATTTTCAACATCAACTTATAATCTTACAAAATACAATAACAATTTTTTTTAAAGAAGATGCTCGAAAACACCACCTTGTTCTTCAATACATTTTTGGGCACGTTTTTCAACTGCTCGAACTGTCTTAAGTATGGTCCTACCATCTATCTGGGTTATCTTTTCCCTAACTGCAGTCTTTAACGCGTCAAGGTTATCGTACCTTCGCTTGTAAATTTGGTTCTTTAAGTAACCCCACAAGAAGTAATCAAGTGGGTTTAGATCTGGTGATCTGGGAGGCCACTGTATTGGGCCATTTGTTCCTATCCACTGATCATTAAAAGTAGTACTTAGAAAATGATAAGTACCTCTGGAGTTGTGGGCAGGTGCGCCATCTTGCTGAAAATGCAGATGATGTCTACTTATAAGATCCAATTCGTCTAAGAAATTAGTCAGAATTTCTGACATAAACTCCACATATCTTTCACCAGTTAGGGTTCCCTCATAAAAGAACGGGCCAACAATTTTTGAACCAATTATACCGCACCAAACGTTGAAACTGAAACGGACTTGTGGGCCTCTTGGATGTACTAACAAAAGATTTTCTCTTGACCAATAATGGTGGTTTTTTCTATTAAACATTCCAGAATTTGAAAAATTTGATTCATCTGTCCATAAAAGGTAACGAAAGTTATTTACATTTTGGCGACAGAAGCTAAGATACCAATGGCAAAAAACAAGTCTTCTCTCTGGATCCCCTGCCAAAAGCGTTTGAACTGGTCGGTACTTATACGGAATAAATTTGTATTTTTTTAAAATCCTTTGAACAGTACCATAACTGAAATTAGAGTCCTTGAGAATATCTGCTATTGAATTCTCACGATAAGCTTCAAAATATCCAATAACTGCAATTTCCGTGGCCTCGCTTATTATGAATTCTTTTTTTGCCCTTGTTTTAGCAAAAACATTTTCGTTGTCCCTAAATTTTCGATAAAGTCTCAGAAAATATCGTTCTTGGAGGATTTTCTGCACACTAAATAGCATTCTAACATATCACACTTTTCTTCATGGGAGAACATTTTTCTTTAAATTAATGACACAATAAAGCTTATAAACAAGTATTTACACTAATGTTTGACATTATTTGATTTTATCATTGTTTTCCAAAGCCTTCTAGTTGCGAGTATGTCCAGTTTAACAATTTGTCGCTTATCTTAATGCTGTCAAATCGCGAACGCCATGTTGTTTTCATAGCCGTCTTAATATTATAATACTGCAAATAATTAAAAATATTTATCGTTATTTTGACTTTATTTTTGACTTTAGCGGAAAAGTCATTATGAACTTTTTTGTTTAAAATTTGATGCTTTAACAGAAAAACATATAATATACACGGGTTTCCATTTAAAAAAATGTTATTTTACTGAAAAAAATCAAAATAACGACTCTCAATTGTTTTTTTTTTATTTCTCATTTTTACCAGCGTTAAAAATGCTACTAGTTTGCTAATTCAAACAACTTTGTATTTTCACTAATAACAAAGTTACTAATGGTGGACACTTAATTTGGATAACCCTGTATATATGAACAATGCTTCACATAGTTTTTTACGCATCTTAAAATTTAGTAAATACCTGTTTGCTATAAGAGTGCGCAGCCGTAGGTAGGTTTTCTGAGATAGACTTTTAACATGTTCAATAAACCTTAATTTTGTATCAAAAACAACTCCAAGAATTTTTGCAGAATCAGAAAATTGCAAGATTTGGTTATTTATCTGAATGTTCAAGAGCGCAAAATAATAACATTTTAGATTTTTGTGGATTAATAAGTAGATTGTGATCTAAAGAGTATTTAATTAATTTATTAACATCGTTTTGTAAAATTTGAGTAGTATTATTGACATTATCTGGGTTAAAATAATGAAGCAATTGCGTATCGTCTGCAAATGACTGGACATGAGAATTATCAATACTTTTGCTTAAGTCGAACGTAAATGAGGAACAGAAGCGGCCCCAATACAGAGCCCTGAGGTACGCCTGAGGGAATTATTGTCACTTGAGACATTTCTTGATTGAGAAAAACACACTGAGTTCTTTGATGAACGTAACTGTCGAAAAATGAAAGGGATACACTGTCAAGACCTATGTAATTTAATTTAGCAAGTAATAATTTATGATTGATGCTGTCAAAGGCTTTCGAATAGTCTATAGAAATTAAGGCTAGTGCATCTTCTTATCAAAGGCACTTAAAATATTGTCTTGCAGATTAAGTAGGGCAGATGTTGTACTATAATTTTTTCTAAATCCGGATTGAGTGTCGGGAAGTATAAAGAATTTTTCTAGGTAGGCGGTCAATTGGAAGTTTATAATTTTTTCTAAAATTTTGGATAAAATTGGTAATAAACTGATAGGTCTGAGATCATTATACTCAGTGGGTTTCATTCTTTTAGGAATTGGAATAATTAGAGCTTGTTTCCATGTGTTTGGAAAGTAGCCTTTTTCCAAACAGTCGTTAAAGATGTGGACGATGTGATGGAGGATAACTGGCAGGCAAAGCTGGATCATTGACAGGGATATACCATCAATTCCCTTCGCATCAGATTTTAGGCTCCCTATTGTCTGTAATACGTCATTTGAACTAATCTTATTCAATGAAAAAATATATTCAGAGCTCAATTTATTTTTGAAATAGTTTTCGGAAACTAGTGAATCAACAGATTTATAGCTATAAACAGACATAAAATAATCATTAATTTTGGTAGGGTCATTAAAACTTGCCGGAAGGGTTGGTTTACTACGAAAATTTATATCAAGTTGTTTGAGAGACTTCCATAATTTTTTTGAATCATTTTCATTTGCCAAATTTTCGATATATGTATATATAATATTAGATTTCGTAAATAATTCATCTATGCCCGATGTAGAAAGATCGATAAGAAAATCATCCTCACTGAAATGTTTAAAATCCCTGATTGTGATAAATTTTTGTTTTCTTTTATAAGATGTCAAAATGAAAAAATACGAGATTGTGGTCCGAAATACCATTCGTGTCCATGACGGAAGAATAGCTGCATATTTGAGGATTATTTAAAAATATTGGATCGATTAATGTTGCAGTACTATTTGTGACACGGGTGGCTTCCGTTACGATTTGTGTGAACCCCATCAGCTCAAAACTCAGTGAGAATATATTGTTATTAAAAAAATTCATATTCAGATCTCCCAATATCACGATGTTATGATGATATAACGAGAGGCTGGGTAGGAAACCATTTAATAAATCTGCACATTGTTGTATGTTTTTAGAGGGTGGTCGGTACAAAACACCTACTAACAGTTCACACTTACCCGCAACCAATTTAACCCAAATGCTTTCGATAAAATCACCAAAATTTGTATGAATATCTACCTTTTCAGCATGTAAATTTGATTTAACATAGATTCCAACTCCACCACCACGAGATTCTCTATCACAACGCAAGAAACAATAGTTGCTAATATTAACCACATCATCAGTAATATTTTCATTTAGCCACGTCTTTGTGACAGCGAATACAAAATTTTCTAATGCTATTAAATTTACAATAGCATCAAAACTAGACATGAGGGAACGTACATTCAAGTGTCCGATAAGCATTTTACTACCAGCCATTAAGAGTATTTGAATCGTACATAATTTAGAAAAGATTTTGAGTATTCTAAATAATTCTAAAATGATCAAAATAAAATTCGTGAGAGATGTTTTTGTTGAAAGAATTCATACACTGGGCAATTTTTGTCTGTCGGAAGATGATCGGTACTGTAAGATTTTTTATACTGGTGATTTGAATACAAACAGTTGCAACATTTCGAATGTGCCTGCTTACAAAAGGAAGTGTCATGGTTTTCTCCACACTGAGCACAGACTTTAGGATTTTGGCATTTTTTTCCAGAATGATTAAATCGGAAACAATTTGTGCACTGAGACACTTCATTATTTGTGTATACAGATACATTTTGAAATCCTAATAGAATTTTTCCATTATAATCTTCAAAAATCTGTTTAAATAAATTACCTGTGACCTCTGCGTAAATAATATAAATTTTTTTTTAAGCAATATACTTAATAAAATTTATCTTAATATCTTCTTTTTCTATGAAATGGTTTTGGCTTGTGATGTTTTCTACTATCTCTTCTTCGGTAATTCGTCCATCTGTATGTATTAAAAAAAAATCGAAAATGTGTTGATGTTATATGAGATGACAGGGTCGCCAACTAAGAGTGTTAGGTTCTGTATCTGGCAAACTATCTTCGACTTCAAAGATCTGAAATTTGTTTGTTAATATACAATTCACAGAAACGTCACTTTTCAGAATCAAGATTGCTCGCTAGTGGCCATTTCAAAAACTTGAAAATAGTTTCCAGGTTATTCTCTTTGCCATTTTAGTAGAACTTTTTTTGACGCAAATCTCAAAGATGGATACGTTTCCAGATACAGTATCTCTCATGCTTCATTGGCGAATAACATGTAACAAACATACACACCTTCAAAACTATTTGCGAACACGCCGGTGGCCTGATGACATTTTGTAATTTCAAGAAAAACCTACCGAGAAGTGTTCAATTCGACATTGTATCATGCAACACGAAGCTGAGCTATCTGAGGGTTGGCTGTACAGCTGGAAAGCCTTGGTTGATGATCTCTCCCTTAAACATGCATTTCCAAGGACAGACCGAAGAGTCTCTGACTTACATGAATTTCCGTGTCTCCAACGTCTCGAATGTGCAGCAGAGGTTTGGTTTTCTCTATGAGGCGTGCGAGACACAGAAGCCTTTCAAGATTTTTGATGAGACAGGACTTGTTTCCAAAAGGTAATAATCTGTGGATTGTTCTTTTCAAAAGGACTTCTTTGCCAGGCCTGAAGTTGCGTCAAAAAATTGATGAATAAACCATTTCTTAAGGAAACTGCAAAAAATATTTTTCACTCTAGAAGCCTTTTTTGGCATTTTGAGCAATCATAAAAAGCTACATGAAATTCAGCATTCAACTGACCCCGCAAATGTACGACAACTGAATGCTTCTTTATCACCAAACAATACACGCAGTCACCACAAAAACTTAACACAGTAACCTGATTATTTTATCACTTGTTGATCATGGCAAGATAAATCAATTATATAGGTGTTTACCTCTTTCTGTCACTCAGTATACAGGGTGTCCGCAAAGTTGGGGTTTTCCTTTTCAGAAACAACTACCCTTGAAATAACAAAGGTAATGTGTAGTGAAACGAGGGCGACCAAGTAAAAAAAAATAAAGGAAAAGGTACTCACTCTCCAAATGACGAGAAGGGCTAAGTACGTCTCTGCCCGAAATCATACCGCTTCAACAGAAAATGAAATCAGCTGATGCGCTACCGAGCAGACGCAGGCAAACAAGGAAGGCAAAATGTTGCGTAAAAAGTCTAGGTATTGCATCCCGTCCAATCGATTTGGGAGAATAAATGGTCCAATGAGCATACCGTTTACCATGTCAGCCCAAACATTCACCGAAAATGTTTGTTGAAAATGTGCCCGACGGACAGCGTGCGGATTTTCTACTGACCAAACATGAGTGTTGCGAAAGTTATTCACTCCATTACGCGTGAACGTAGATTCGTCTGTCACCAATATGCACTTCAAAAAGTCCGGATTATTGTCATGTTGGTGCAACAACCACTTACAAAACCGCACTCTTGCTGGAAAATCGTCAGGTTGAAGGGCTTGTACACGTTGGACGTGAAACGGATACAGCTCCTCTTCACGCAGCGTTTGCCACACTTTAGTTTTTGATATTTGCACGGGTTCGTTTACCTCTACACGCGTGAGCGTCGGTTGAAGGTTGCATACTGACCTGACACACTGACCCCGACCCAGTTCTGTCTTCGGGTTGAGCTAGTGTCCTAGTACCACTCGGGGATATCGGGGCTACAGGACGGTATTCAGATATTTTTGATGTTGCAGAGCCCTTTATCTCGGTTCCCTTAAGACATTGGTGTATATGGTACTAAGAAAAATTGCTTATGTTTTCAAGATCTACACGTCGTGTAAAGGGAAACCCCAACTTTGCGGACACCCTGTATATGAATAGAATAAAACATTAGTTTTTCATATTGCTTTTAAGGGCGGAATATTATATATTTTGCACTTTTTCAAACGTTTGATCATATATACAACTATCATCTTAGGAATGACTCAGAAAACAATGTACGTCAGCTTGGCAACTTGTCTTCATTGTTAAAATAACCACCTAGCATCTTTGGCGACAATAAAGAAATGTCTACAATACACAATAATAACAATACTCGGTGACATGTATTTATATCACGTCACGCATTTGTTTGCAACGCCTACTTAAAAGAAATATAAAAATCAGAAAAAACACATTTTTCTTATAACCAAGAATATAAATGTAACATATAATACATCATTGAATTCGTATAAAAATGCTATAAGGTACAGACTGTACTTTTTTCGGACCAAGCCGAACCCTTTTTAAAAAAATAGTTCATTTTACAAAAATGCTTTATAATTTTTCAATCCGCTTGTCACCGAATCTTTTTCGCCCAGAACGTAAACCTATTACAGCGTTTCAATCAAAATGAAGCAAGAAACTTGGTTTCAGTATTTAGGTAAAACTTATAACTTTAGCTTTCTCATTGCACCAAGTTCATCCATCAACACTCAAATATCCTGTTTTTCGTCACAGATATTACTACAAAGACCTGCAAGCCGAAGAGGAACTCGTACTGAAAATCGAATTTGAACCTGACGACTTCGGAAAGTACAAAGAAGACATACCGCTATTCGTGGAGAACTTTTTCGACAACAACTGTCCTTTCAACTACCTCCAGCTATCCGCCTCGATTCCAAACCCGTCCATCACCAGCGAAACCACGATCTTGTTTTTCGAAACGATTCCATTACGCGACATGAGATCCAAACGGTTCACGCTACGCATGATCACTCATCAAGCGAATTGTGAATTAGCAGTAGAAAATGAAGAAACTTCACTTAAGATCAAGTACGAGGATGAATCTACGGGAAAACTGAACAGGGACGTAGCCGTAACGGTGACATTTCGCCCAAAGATTCAATGTAATATCAACGCCGTTTTAACGTTCAAATGTTCCTGCGACACCAAGTTTAGAGTCAATGTGACGGCCCAAGCTAATAGTTGCTCACTTGTCACTTATGACACACTTATCAGGTAAATATTTATTATTCAGTCAGGGGAATAAGGAGGCTGAGCAGCCATCCGAATCTTTTTAATGGATCTTAAATCTTGATCTTGACCTTGATCTCGAATCTTGAATCCTGTATCTTGAATCTTGAATCTTAAATCCTGAATCCTGAATCCTAAATCCTGAATCCTGAATCCTAAATCCTGTATCCTAAATCCTGAATCCTAAATCTTGAATCTCGAATCTCGAATCTCGAATCTCGAATCTCGACTCTCGACCATCGAATCTCGAACTTAGAATCTCGAATTTAGAATATCTGATTTAGAATCTCGAATTTAGAATCTCGAATCTAGAATCTCGAATTTAGAATCTCGACCTTAGAATCTCGAATTTAGAATCTCGAATTTAAAATCTCGAATTTAGAATATCGAATTTAAAATCTCGAATTTAGAATCTCGAATTTAGAAACTCGAATTTATAATCTCGAATTTAGAATATCGAACTATGAATCTCGAATTTAAAATCTCGAATTTAGAATGTCGAATCTAGAATCTCGAATTTAGAATATCGAATTTAGAATTTTGAATTTAGAATCTCGAATTTAGAATCTCGAATTTAGAATATAGAATTTAGAATCTCGAATCTAGAATCTCGAATTTGGAATCTCGAATTTAGAATCTTGAATTTAGAATCTCGAATTCAGAATCTCGAATTTAGAATCTCAAATTTAGAATCTCGAATTTAGAATCTCGAATTTAGAATCTCGAATTTAGAATATCGAATTTATAATCTCGAATTTAGAAACTCGAATTTAGAATCTCGAACTTAGAATCTCTAATTTAGAAACTCGAATTTATAATCTCGAATTTAGAATATCGAACTTTGACTCTCGAATTTAGAATCTCGAATTTAGAATCTCGAATCTAGAATCTCGAATTTAGAATCTCGAATTTAGAATCTCGAATTTAGAATCTCGAATTTAGAATCTCGAATTTAGAATCTCGAATTTAGAATCTTGAATTTGGAATCTCGAATTTAGAATCTCGAATTTAGAATCTCGAATTTAGAATCTCGAATTTAGAATCTCGAATTTAGAATCTCGAATTTAGAATCTCGAATTTAGAATATCGAATTTAGAATCTCGAATTTATAATCTCGAATCTATATTCTCGAATTTAGAATCTCGAATTTAGATTCTCGAATTTAGAATCTCGAATTTAGAATTTCGAACTTAGAATCTCCAATTTAGAATCTCGAATTTAGAAACTCAAATTTATAATCTCGAATTTGTAATATCGAACTTTGAATCTCGAATTTAGAATCTCGAATCTAGAATCTCGAATTTAGAATCTCGAATTTACAATCTCTAATCTCGAATCTCGAATTTAGATTCTCGAATTTAGATTCTCGAATTTAGAATCTCGAACTTAGAATCTCGAATTTAGAAACTCGAATTTAGAAACTCGAATTTATAATCTCGAATTTAGAATATCGAATCTAGAATCTCGAATTTAGATTCTCGAATTTAGAATATCGAATTTTGAATTTCGAATTTAGAATCTCGAATCTAGAATCTCGAATTTGGAATCTCGAATTTAGAATCTTGAATTTAGAATCTCGAATTCAGAATCTCGAATTTAGAATCTCGAATTTAGAATCTCGAATTTAGAATCTCGAATTTAGAATCTCGAATTTAGAATCTCGAATTTAGAATCTCGAATTTAGAATCTCGAATTTATAATATCGAAATTAGAATCTCGAATTTATAATCTCGAATCTATATTCTCGAATTTAGAATCTCGAATTTAGATTCTCGAATTTAGAATCTCGAAGTTAGAATCTCGAACTTAGAATCTCGAATTTAGAATCTCGAATTTAGAAACTCGAATTTACAATCTCTAATCTCGAATCTCGAATTTAGAATCTATAATCTCGAATCTCGAATTTAGAATCTCGAATTTAGATTCTCGAATTTAGAATCTCGAACTTAGAATGTCGAATTTAGAATCTTGAATCTAGAATCTCGAATTTATAATCTCGTATTTAGAATCTCGAATTTAGAATCTCGAATTTGGAATCTCGAATTTAGAATCTTGAATTTGGAATCTCGAATTTAGAATCTCGAATTTAGAATCTCGAATTTAGAATCTCGAATTTAGAATCTCGAATTTATAATATCGAATTTAGAATCTCGAATTTATAATCTCGGATTTAGAATCTCGAATTTAGAATCTCGACCATAGAATCTCGAATTTAGAATCTCGAATTTAGAATCTCGAATTTAGAATCTCGAATTTAGAATCTCGAATTTAGAATCTCGAATTTACAATCTCGAATTTTGAATCTCGAATTTAGAATCTCGAATTTAGAATATAGAATATAGAATCTCGAATTTAGAATCATGAATTTAGAATCTCGAATTTAGAATATCGAATTTAGAATCTCGAACTTAGAATCTCGAATTTAGAATCTCGAGTTTAGAATATCGAATTTAGAATCTCGAACTTTGAATCTCGAATTTAGAATCTCGAATCTAGAATCTCGAATTTAGAATCTCGAATCTAGAATATCGAATTTAGAATCTCGAATTTAGAATCACGAATTTAGAATCTCGAATTTAGAATATCGAATTTAGAATCTCGAATTTAGAATATTGAATTTAGAATCATGAATTTAGAATCTCGAATTTTGAATCTCGAATCTCGAACCTCGAACCTCGAATTTCGAATCTCGAATCTTGAAATTTTATGCACTTTTTCACATATTACTTTCTGAGCTACGGGACTCTCAGTCTTTGAGTGTATTCAAACGCCAAACTGAAGCATATTTTGCGCGAGGGCCAATTTTATAACATAAATGAGCTTATTGAATATTTTTTAACTAGTAGCTCTGATATATTACTTATGTATTTGTCTGTTTTTAATTGATTTTAATTATTGTGTCGTATGCCTTTTATTTGTATGACGTATTCCATATCACTTACGAAGTGACACGTCGAAAAAAGGATTGTAATAAATAAATAAAAAGTATTTTCCATAGGTCTACTACAAAACAAAAGTTGAGCTACCCCTTCCCGTTTTTCCCCGATGAGAAAAAAGATCCATTCCTTCACAAAGAAATGAAAACAATCCTTGAAGTAGCGGAAAAGTGGCTATTTAGTCAAGGTTATTTCTATAACCACTATTACAAAATTCCCCATACTATCCGTAAGTATTCGTTCGAAAAGAAGAAAAAAGGAAAGAAAAGGTTCGATCCCAGAGACAAGGATTCAGATCCTATGCGAATGTTTCTTCCTCTGGAAAGATTGCTAGTCAACTTGCTGGATAACTCTGTTACGAAATACTTAGTTGAGTAAGTATCTATTCTACATTTACTTGCGTGTCTACCAACACAATATTATAGTAGTTTTAGGATTGAAAGCTCTATATAAAAACATACTTCTTTACAAGTTTTTAGATAATTTGACCCGTTACTTTGACCTTGGAGCGCAGTTAAACCAAAACGTTTCCTCAAAAAAATATTTCTATTTCATCTAGCGAAACCGCTGCTTCACGCGACGATTTGGACGGCACAATCCACGACTATCGAGTGTACAAGAACATTCTGAGATTCCTTCTCCAGCAAGGAGTGTACGTACAGCAGTGCCATCCAGAGCTACTGCTTAGCTACAGCAGATACACCGTCTTCAACAACAAAATGGTAGACCCGGATCGAGAGTACTCTATCCCTCTTTATAGTACAGAGGACTTCGAGAGGATCAGTTCCTTGTGCTGGATGGACCTAATACTGAAAATATACAAGGTATTTTCTGACAGCAACCAGTAGCACAAGCGTTCACACCAAAGAGACGGCAATCCGACCAGGTGCTCAGTGGCTGCTGGCACTGTCTCCAGTTGGGGTTTTTATACCGCGGTACAGCGCAGCTTGAAGACATTTTGTTAGTACAATTTTTGAGCTGGCACTTTCAAGGTCTGCAAAACCTCGACAGCCTAGGGACAACGGAGCTGTCGTATCCGCTAGTTCTGAAGATAAACTGGTGGGCAGTTGCTTTGTAAAGATGTGTAAATAAAAAAATATACCAATCGACCGCTGTGCGTGTTCTTAAACAGTTGGTCAAGAACCTCCCGACTACTGCAACTTGATATCCGTTCCGAAACTATCGAGTTTAGAATCTCCAATTTAGATTCTCCAATTTAGAATGTCGAATCTAGAATCACGAATTTAGAATCCCGAATTTAGAATATCGAATTTAGAATATCGAATTAAGAATCTCGACCTTAGAATCTCGAATTTAGAATCTCGAATTTAGAATCTCGAATTTAGAATATGGAATTTAGAATATGGAATTTAGAATCTCAAATTTAGATTCTCTAATTTAGAATCTCGAATCTAGAATCTCGAATTTAGAATATCGAATTTAGAATCTCGAATTTAGAATCTCCAATTTAGAATGTCGAATCTAGAATCACGAATTTAGAATCCCGAATTTAGAATCCCGAATTTAGAATATCGAATTTAGAATATCGAATTTAGAATCTCGACCTTAGAATCTCGAATTTAGAATCTCGAATTTAGAATATGGAATTTAGAATATGGAATTTAGAATCTCAAATTTAGATTCTCTAATTTAGAATCTCGAATTTAGAATCTCGAATCTAGAATCTCGAATTTAGAATCTCGAATTAAGAATCTCGAATTTAGAATCTCCAACTTAGAATGTCGAATCTAGAATCACGAATTTAGAATCCCGAATTTAGAATCCCGAATTTAGAATATCGAATTTAGAATATCGAATTTAGAATCTCGACCTTAGAATCTCGAATTTAGAATCTCGAATTTAGAATCTCGAATTTAGAATATGGAATTTAGAATATGGAATTTAGAATCTCAAATTTAGATTCTCTAATTTAGAATCTCGAATTTAGAATCTCGAATCTAGAATCTCGAATTTAGAATCTCGAATTTAGAATCTCGAATTTAGAATCTCCAATTTAGAATGTCGAATCTAGAATCACGAATTTAGAATCTCGAATTTAGAATCTCGAATTTAGAATCTCCAATTTAGAATGTCGAATCTAGAATCACGAATTTAGAATCCCGAATTTAGAATCCCGAATTTAGAATATCGAATTTAGAATATCGAATTTAGAATCTCGACCTTAGAATCTCGAATTTAGAATCTCGAATTTAGAATCTCGAATTTAGAATATGGAATTTAGAATATGGAATTTAGAATCTCAAATTTAGATTCTCTAATTTAGAATCTCGAATTTAGAATCTCGAATCTAGAATCTCGAATTTAGAATCTCGAATTAAGAATCTCGAATTTAGAATCTCCAATTTAGAATGTCGAATCTAGAATCACGAATTTAGAATCCCGAATTTAGAATATCGAACTTAGAATATCGAATTTAGAATCTCGACCTTAGAATCTCGAATTTAGAATCTCGAATTTAGAATCTCGAATTTAGAATCTCGAATTTAGAATATGGAATTTAGAATATGGAATTTAGAATCTCAAATTTAGATTCTCTAATTTAGAATCTCGAATTTAGAATCTCGAATCTAGAATCTCGAATTTAGAATCTCGAATTTAGAATCTCGAATTTAGAATCTCCAATTTAGAATGTCGAATCTAGAATCACGAATTTAGAATCCCGAATTTAGAATATCGAATTTAGAATATCGAATTTAGAATCTCGAATCTAGAATCTCGAATTTAGAATATCGAATTTGGAATCCCGGCCTTAGAATCTAGAATTTAGAATCACAAATTTAGATTCTCGAATTTAGAATCTCGAATTTAGAATATCGAATTTGGAATCTCGGCCTTAGAATCTAGAATTTAGAATCTCAAATTTAGATTCTCGAATTTAGAATCTCGAATTTAGAATATGGAATTTAGAATATGGAATTTAGAATCTCAAATTTAGATTCTCTAATTTAGAATCTCGAATTTAGAATCTCGAATCTAGAATCTCGAATTTAGAATATCGAATTTAGAATCTCGGCCTTAGAATCTAGAATTTAGAATCTCAAATTTAGATTCTCGAATTTAGAATCTCGAATTTAGAATATGGAATTTAGAATATGGAATTTAGAATCTCAAATTTAGATTCTCTAATTTAGAATCTCGAATTTAGAATCTCGAATCTAGAATCTCGAATTTAGAATATCGAATTTAGAATCTCGGCCTTAGAATCTAGAATTTAGAATCTCAAATTTAGATTCTCGAATTTAGAATCTCGAATTTAGAATCTCAAATTTAGATTCTCGAATTTAGAATCTCGAATTTAGAATATGGAATTTAGAATATGGAATTTAGAATCTCAAATTTAGATTCTGTAATTTAGAATCTCTAATTTAGAATCTCGAATCTAGAATCTCTAATTTAGAATATCGAATTTGGAATCTCGGCCTTAGAATCTAGAAGTTAGAATCTCAAATTTAGATTCTCGAATTTAGAATCTCGAATCTAGAATCTCGAATTTAGAATATCGAATTTAGAATCTCGGCCTTAGAATCTAGAATTTAGAATCTCAAATTTAGATTCTCGAATTTAGAATCTCGAGTTTAGAATCTCTAATCTCGAATCTCTAATCTCGAATCTCGAATTTAGATTCTCGAATTTAGAATCTCGAACGTAGAATCTCGAATTTAGATTCTCGAATTTAGAATCTCGAATTCAAGGTCTCCAAAACCTCGACAGCCTAGGGACAACGGAGATGTCGTATCCGCTAGTTCTGAAGATAAACTGGTGGGCAGTTGCTTTGTAAAGATGTGTAAATAAAAAAATTTACCAATCGATCCCTGTGCGTGTTCTCGAAGAGTTGGTCAAGAACCTCCCGACTACTGCAACTTGATATCCGTTCCGAAACTATCAAATTTAGAATCTCCAATTTAGATTCTCCAATTTAGAATGTCGAATCTAGAATCACGAATTTAGAATCCCGAATTTAGAATATCGAATTTAGAATATCGAATTTAGAATCTCGACCTTAGAATCTCGAATTTAGAATCTCGAATTTAGAAACTCGAATTTAGAATATGGAATTTAGAATCTCAAATTTAGATTCTCTAATTTAGAATCTCGAATTTAGAATCTCGAATTTAGAATCTCGAATCTAGAATCTCGAATTTAGAATATCGAATTTAGAATCTCGGCCTTAGAATCTAGAATTTAGAATCTCAAATTTCGATTCTCGAATTTAGAATCTCGAATTTAGAATCTCTAATCTCGAATCTCGGATTTAGATTCTCGAATTTAAAATCTCGAACGTAGAATCTCGAATTTAGATTCTCGAATTTAGAATCTCGAATTCAAGGTCTCCAAAACCTCGACAGCCTAGGGACAACGGAGCTGTCGTATCCGCTAGTTCTGAAGATAAACTGGTGGGCAGTTGCTTTGTAAAGATGTGTAAATAAAAAAATATACCAATCGACCCCTGTGCGTGTCCTTAGAGAGTTGGTCAAGAAACTCCCGACTACTGCAACTTGATATCCGTTCCGAAACTATCGAATTTAGAATATCGAATTTAGAATATCGAATTTAGAATCTCGAATTTAGAATCTCGAATTTAGAATCTCCAATTTAGAATATCGAATCTAGTATCACGAATTTAGAATCCCGAATTTAGAATATCGAATTTAGAATATCGAATTTAGAATCTCGACCTTAGAATCTCGAATTTAGAATCTCGAATTTAGAATCTCGAATTTAGAATCTCGAATTTAGAATCTCGAATTTAGAATATGGAATTTAGAATAATGGAATTTAGAATCTCAAATTTAGATTCTCTAATTTAGAATCTCGAATTTAGAATATCGAATTTAGAATCTCGGCCTTAGAATCTAGAATTTAGAATCTCAAATTTAGATTCTCGAATTTAGAATCTCGAATTTAGAATCTCTAATCTCGAATCTCTAATCTCGAATCTCGAATTTAGATTCTCGAATTTAGAATCTCGAACGTAGAATCTCGAATTTAGATTCTCGAATTTAGCATCTCGAATTCAAGGTCTCCAAAACCTCGACAGCCTAGGGACAACGGAGCTGTCGTATCCGCTAGTTCTGAAGATAAACTGGTGGGCAGTTGCTTTGTAAAGATGTGTAAATAAAAAAATATACCAATCGACCCCTGTGCGTGTTCTCAAAGAGTTGGTCAAGAACCTCCCGACTACAGCAACTTGATATCCGTTCCGAAACTATTGAATTTAGAATGTCGAATCTAGAATCACGAATTTAGAATCCCGAATTTAGAATATCGAATTTAGAATATCGAAATTAGAATCTCGACCTTAGAATCTCGAATTTAGAATCTCGAATTTAGAATCTCGAATTTATAATCTCGAATTTAGAATATGGAATTTAGAATCTCAAATTTAGATTCTCTAATTTAGAATCTCGAATTTAGAATCTCGAATCTAGAATCTCGAATTTAGAATATCGAATTTAGAATCTCGGCCTTAGAATCTAGAATTTAGAATCTCAAATTTAGATTCTCGAATTTAGAATCTCGAATTTAGAATCTCTAATCTCGAATCTCTAATCTCGAATCTCGAATTCAGATTCTCGAATTTAGAATCTCGAACGTAGAATCTCGAATTTAGAATCTCGAATTCAAGGTCTCCAAAACCTCGACAGCCTAGGGACAACGGAGCTGTCGTATCGGCTAGTTCTGAAGATAAACTGGTGGGCAGTTGCTTTGTAAAGATGTGTAAATAAAAAGATATAGCAATCGACCCCTGTGCGTGTTCTTAAAGAGTTGGTCAAGAACCTCCCGACTACTGCAACTTGATATCCGTTCCGAAACTATCGAATTTAGAATATCGAATTTAGAATCTCGAATTTAGAATCTCGAATTTAGAATCTCCAATTTAGAATGTCGAATCTAGAATCACGAATTTAGAATCCCGAATTTAGAATATCGAATTTAGAATATCGAATTTAGAATCTCGACCTTGGAATCTCGAATTTAGAATCTCGAATTTAGAATATGGAATTTAGAATATGGAATTTAGAATCTCAAATTTAGATTCTCTAATTTAGAATCTCGAATTTAGAATCTCGAATCTAGAATCTCGAATTTAGAATATCGAATTTAGAATCTCGGCCTTAGAATCTAGAATTTAGAATCTCAAATTTAGATTCTCGAATTTAGAATCTGGAATCTCGAATCTCTAATCTCGAATCTCGAATTTAGATTCTCGAATTTAGAATCTCGAATTTAGAATATGGAATTTAGAATATGGAATTTAGAATCTCAAATTTAGATTCTCTAATTTAGAATCTCGAATTTAGAATCTCGAATCTAGAATCTCGAATTTAGAATATCGAATTTAGAATCTCGGCCTTAGAATCTAGAATTTAGAATCTCAAATTTAGATTCTCGAATTTAGAATCTGGAATCACGAATCTCTAATCTCGAATCTCGAATTTAGATTCTCGAATTTAGAATCTCGAACGTAGAATCTCGAATTTAGATTCTCGAATTTAGAATCTCGAATTCAAGGTCTCCAAAACCTCGACAGCCTAGGGACAACGGAGCTGTCGTATCCGCTAGTTCTGAAGATAAACTGGTGGGCAGTTGCTTTGTAAAGATGTGTAAATAAAAAAATATACCAATCGACCCCTGTGCGTGTTCTCAAAGAGTTGGTCAAGAACCTCCCGACTACAGCAACTTGATATCCGTTCCGAAAATAACGAGATTTGAATTTGGGACAAATTTTCCATGTCGCGAAACAACTTGCCACTAGATGAGCTACTGAGTAGCCCAAAAGTAAGTAAGCTTGTCATATGCTTCAAGGAACTCGTCTTCGAAAGAGTCTTCACCGAACCACGTGCTGAAGTGGACGTCTACTACGAAGAATTCACGAAGTACTGCGACGAGCATATCGATGAGTACACCGATCGCAACCCGAACGAAGCTAAGCTTTTTATGTGGATGAATTTCCATTTCAAAAAGCAAATTAAGAATCTCTACCCGAAAGAAACGCTCACACGCCCTCCTGTTACATCGTTCAGTCAGGATGATTTTCGAGATGGACTGATGTTAGCTACGTTGGTGGTGGCTTATTGCCCGTATCTTTTGGATCAATTCAAGTCAGTATAAAATAGTGTTAAGGTACGCGTCCACTGGTCCGCATCGCACTATAAACTGATTATGATCTATACTAAGTGACATATAAATCCGAACACCCAGTTTAAATGGTTTTATTTTAATAAAAGTTGGTGAATGTATTTATCTTACTGTAAATAACAAGTGAAAAAATTTTCAGCCTTATCAGTTGGACATTCCGTTTTTTATACTGCTTTTTTTTAATTCACTAACGCTCTAAAAATGAGTCGCAGTAAAGAATCAACGTTGGCGGATTTTGGTTCTTGACATCCTTTACGATTGGTTACGATGCCTAGAGTACGGAGATCTGTACGATTTCGTCAACTTAGTGAGTTTGATAGGGGCCGTATAGTGGGACTTCATGAAGCTGGACTTTCTTTTCGGGCAATTGCAGTTAGAGTGCAAAGAAGTGTAGACACTGTGGTTAGGTGTTGTCAGGCATGGCTTCGAGAAGGCCGTACGCAAAGAGCAAGGGGCACTGGACGCCGCCGTAGAACAACAGACCGTGAGGATCGCCGCCTAAGATTATTGGCCTTAAGGGACCGTTTCTCCACTACCAGGTCCATTGCAAATGATTGGTTTGCAGAACAAGGAAGACCTATTGGCATGCGAAGTGTTTACCGACGAATGAGAAGTTTTGGCTTGTTTTCATACCGGCCACACTGGGTCCTCCCTTTAACTCGAGAACACCGACGTAATCGCCTTGAGTGGTGCAGACAAGGGTCACTCTGGGATCAGGAATGGAACAGTATTGTCTTTAGTGACGAGTCTCGATTTTGTTTAGGCATGCACGATGGTCGTGCCAGGGTTAGAAGGCGACGTGGTGAAAGGAGGAATCCACAGTTTTTTGTTGAAAGACATGTTCATCACACCGTTGGAGTTATGGTTTGGGGTGCTATAGCTTATGGTTCCAGGTCACCTTTAATCTTCATCAGAGGTAACATGAACGCGCAGCGTTATATCCACGAAGTTCTAGAACCCCATCTTTTACCCTGTCTTGACACCCTGGCAGATCAAACTTTCCAACAAGATAATGCCCGTCCACATGTTGCAAGAGTCACAATAGACTTCTTTCAACATAATGATGTCACATTGTTACCATGGCCACCAAGATCTCCCGACTTATCCCCAATTGAGCATGTTTATCATTTACTTATTATGCTTCATTAAGTACTTATACAAAATTTTATTAAAATAAAACCATTTAAACTGGGTGTTCGGATTTATATGTCACTTAGTATATTTTTTGGGAAAGGATGGCAATAAGATCTTAAAAATCGGCTAAAAAAATTCGTAATTTTTTTAATAAAGCATATAAAAGTTTGTACCCGCGGGTACATGCCTGAGATGCAGGTTATTTTATAACCACAGGTATTTCTACGTGAAGGACGCGAATGACGGTCAACTGTTCCACAACGCCTGCTTGATGTGCGAGGCGTGGAAGAAACTCAACCTTTCGTACGAAGTGGACGCCTACCACATCTTCCAACCGAGACCAACGGAAATGATCATGCTTCTAACTTACCTCTACTCCGTTCTTCCGAATTTCTATCCCAAAGAAACGATCGCGATCACCGCTCTGATCTCTGAAAGCGCCACCTATACGCTGGTACTGACAAACTTAGGCGACGTGCCTATCGCTTACACGCCGATGCTATTTTTGAACGACTTGGGGGAGTTTGAGATTGAGAGAAAGATCGTAGTGATACCTCCGAGGCAGAAGAAGCATGTGAAATTGGTGTACAGGGCGAAACATATGGTCAAGGGTACGGCCATTTTGGTGCTGTCTGGTGAAACTATAGGTAACTATTTGACTTTTGAATTCTCTAGTATGCTTTACGTGTTTTATCGAAAGTAGCCAATCATATATCGATTTCCCGTAGTGCTGCTCAAAGTTTTTGATAACAGAAAAAAACGGGAAAATCGTAATTTATAACTTTGCTGTCTTCAGAAAGGACAACATATACTAAGTGACATATAAATCCGAACACCCAGTTTAAATGGTTTTATTTTAATAAAATTTTGTATAAGTACTTGATGAAGCATAATAAGTAAATGATAAAAATTTCAAAATGATTGCACTGCTTTAAAGCCCTTTGATTTTTAATAATGTGTGGATGCACCCTGATCTGCTACGCATTCTCCAACGCGCCTAGGCATGCTTCTGATCAGGTGGTCAATGTCCTTCTGTGGTATCTCATTCCAGGCAACCACCAACTCCTCTCGAAGTGCTTCTAGAGTCTGAGGAGGACGTTGCAAATTGAGCAATCTCCTACCCATCATATCCCACACGTGCTCAATTGGGGATAAGTCGGGAGATCTTGGTGGCCATGGTAACAATGTGACATCATTATGTTGAAAGAAGTCTATTGTGACTCTTGCAACATGTGGTCGGGCATTATCTTGTTGGAAAGTTTGATCTGCCAGGGTGTCAAGATAGGGTAAAAGATGGGGTTCTAGAACTTCGTGGATATAACGCTGCGCGTTCATGTTACATCTGATGAAGATTAAAGGTGACCTGGAACCATAAGCTGTAGCACCCCAAACCATAACTCCAACAGTGTGATGAACATGTCTTTCATCAAAAAACTGTGGATTCCTCCTTTCACCACGTCGCCTTCTAACCCTGGCACGACCATCGTGCATGCCTAAACAAAATCGAGACTCGTCACTAAAGATAATACTGTTCCATTCCTGATCCCAGACTGAACGTTGTCTGCACAACTCAAGGCGATTACGTTGGTGTTCTCGAGTTAAAGGGAGGACCCAGTGTGGCCGGTATGAAAACAAGCCAAAACTTCTCATTCGTCGGTAAACACTTCGCATGCCAATAGGTCTTCCGTGTTCTGCAAACCATTCATTTGCAATGGACCTGGTAGTGGAGAAACGGTCCCTTAAGGCCAATAATCTTAGGCGGCGATCTTCACGGTTTGTTGTTCTACGGCGGCGTCCAGTGCCCCTTGCTCTTTGCGTACGGACTTCTCGAAGCCATGCCTGACAACACCTAACCACAGTGTCTACACTTCTTTGCACTCTAACTGCAATTGCCCGAAAAGAAAGTCCAGCTTCCCGAATTCCCACTATACGGCCCCTATCAAACTCACTAAGTTGACGAAATCGTACAGGTCTCCGCACTCTAGGCATCGTAACCGATCGTAAAGGATGTCAAGAACCAAAATCCGCCAACGTTGATTCTTTACTGCGGCTGAAATATTCATTTTTAGAGCGTTAGTGAATTAAAAAAAAGCAGCATAAAAACCGGAATGTCCAACTGATAAGGCTGAAAATTTTTTCACTTGTTATTGACAGTAAGATAAATACATTCACCAACTTTTATTAAAATAAAACCATTTAAACTGGGTGTTCGGATGTATATGTCACTTAGTATATAAATAACCCGTCGGGCACAGCTAATATACTTCATTGGCTGCATAATCAGTAATAATTTTCTTACACTGCAAATACCACTCGTTTTATGAACATGCAGAACAATACATATAAATGATCCAGATGCGATCTTGCTATTCAGCCAACTTCCTTTCACATCTCAGATATAAAGACCAGAGACTACTCGGCTTCAAACAAAATCTATTTGCTTTCTGCAACCAACAATGCGCGTAGTTGAGTCATTCCTCCATAGATGGACGCTAAAAACTACCTAGTCTGCACGTTGACATTTTATTGGTTTTGTAGACGTTTTTATCTTTGTGACAGTTTAAAATCAAATAACAACTGTGCCGAAGTCACTACTAAAAACGTGCTGAAAAACTGTTTCGAAATTTTGGGATATCCTGTATTAAATTGGATCAATTGTTCACTGAGAAGCAGTTCTTTTCCTGAAAATTTGAAACGCTCTACAATAACACCAGTTCCTAAAATAAAAAATTCTAAAAGATGCAGCGATATGAGACCAGTAAATGTGTTACCAGACATTGAAAAATTATTAGAGTCCATAGTGCATGACCAATTAATGCAGTTTATAGAATAAAACAAAATTTTAGTGGAGGCGCAAGCAGGCTTTCGAAAAAAATATTCCACAGAAACAGCTTTCCAGTTGGTAACTGAGAATTGGAGAAGAGCCATAGACTCAGAAGAAGTTGTCATAGCAGTATTTTTGGATTTGAAGAGGGCATTTGAAACGATTGATAGAGAAGTTAATGACAATATTTCATCAAAAATTGAAAATACGTTGGGTGTTCCACAGGGCAGTATCCTGGGACCACTTCCTTTTATTTTATACATAAATGATTTACCTGCCATAGTCAAAAAATGCAAAATTCAGATTTTCGCCGATGACACTATGATTTATATAAGTACTAAAAATATTCAGTCTGGTATCTCTTATATAAATGAAGACTTGAAGCTTGTCTAAAAATGGTTAGCATCTAACAGACTAACATTAAATGCAAGTAAAACGAAAGCCTTGTTAATCGGAAAAAAATAATGTACAAATTTTCAACTGAATATTGATGGTGAAGATATTGAATTCATAGAAAGTTTTAAATACCTGGGGGTTTTTGTTGACTCTCGATTAATTTTTGATATTCATTATGAAAATGAAAAAGTTATAAATAAAATTAGTAGTAAAGTGGGATATTTATCGAGAGTTTCTGGATGTCTGAGTTCATATAGCAGAAAAATTATCTATAATACCATCATTCTTCCAAATTTCTTGTACTGTTCGACTATTCTATATTTAGCAATTAATTCCATTTTTGAAAGACTGCAAATTTTACAAAATAAGTGCATGAGAATAATACTAAATAAAGATAAATATACTCCAATTAGGCAAATGCTTAGCAAATTAAAATGGCTCAATGTAAAAAATTTTATCAAATTCTTGTAATGATATTCATTTATAAAGTAAAAAATAATATATTTCCATCAAGTCTAACTAATTTAACATCATCAAATGTCGACCATCATTTACATAACACCAGAAATAAAGATGACTTCCATTTAATGACCAAAAAGTATAACATGTGCTACAAATCTGTATTCCATCAAGGGTTGATTGAATATAATAAATTATACTCGGAGATAAAAGACCAGAAAACTTTGACAAAATTTAACGTAAAATTGAGAAATCACTTGTTAAATCTACAATTATAGGTTGCCCAGCATTTACATCATACACCATATGGCTTGAATTTACTAGTTCTAAGTTGTTTACAATTATTCTGTTTATGTAGCCAAATGTGCTAAAAAAATATTTCTACTACTACTACTAGTACTAGGACTAAAAAAACTTAATGCTTTTAAAGCTGCCTGGCTCTCTGAACAGATGGCGATCCACTAATTTGCAGTCTCATTCCTTAGTAGCTCTTTTGCGCAGAGTCGTATGGCCCTTATGATTGAAAAAACCATGCTGAGAAAGGGAAACTTAGCTACAGGCCAAGGGATAAAGTTGGTCATAAAGAATCATTCCGAATTTTTTAAAAAAAAGATATGGATATATAGTTCTACAAGTTTCAATGTCGTTCAAACCGCCGCTTCTGTGTACGGGACAGATCTCTGCTTTTTTCCTAGCTGTTGGAGATTTTGAGGAGCCCAGTGCTTGGTTGATGATAAGCGCATTAACTGTTTTCAAGGAAGATTTTCAAATTTATTTTTGTGCTCTGTTGCTGACTTATACAGGGTGACGCATCGAAAACGTAACAGACGCATTTACTAGCAGCTCAGTTTTTTTTTTAAAAATGCTGAGACCCGTCGATTTTGTTTTCGAGTGGGATACAAGTTTGGCAAAAAATCATGTTAGCACGTCCAGCCCCGTAAGCGGGGGTGACACCACCCCCAAAATCTTAAATCTAAAGGGGGGTCGAGTGATACCTTATTTTAAAGGTCTTTCAATTCCCTTTACAATGATATAAAATTAATGTACTTCAGATCAGTAGTTGTGAAGATTTATTGATTTAAATCTTAAATAAAACTAATACATCATCATTAGTGGAGATAAATATGTTTGGCAGCAAAGTAATTTAAAAATGAAGAATGAACTGACCCGTTAGGCAAGTAAATGGCCACCATGACTCTCCATGCAATAATAAAGATTTTGCTCAAAATGTTGCCGCACATTTTGCAATGTTTGAGGAGTAATTTGAAGGTACTCATTCACAATTCTTTGTCGCAGGTCTTCTAAAGATGTTGGCTGAGTAGCATATTTTACTTTTTAAATGACCCCACATACAGAAATCCAAAGATAGGATAAATGAGATGGGCTGCCAGTAACTGCGTCTGTTTCGTTTTCGATGCGCCACCCTGTATATGGCGCCGGTATCTCAATCAAATATTTCAGTTTGACTAGTATCAGGCTGTGTGCTCTACAATTGATTTGACATTGTAATCAAGTAAAATTAGATCGTATCCTTTTCGAAAAAAAGAACTTTAACTTTTTTGGTACACGCTACTGTATATGTACAGCTATCTTTGTGTAGAATACGTTAATCAATTGTATAACAACATTTTTTTAAGGCTACAAGTTCGCGACAAGCAAAGCGTACGAGGTGATCGGTATACCAAACATCTATAACTTCACCCAGGCGTTTACGATCAGGGTGAATCTGTTCGAGCCGACAGATCAGAGCTTGGTGATCAATTCACCCTATGAAAAAGCGTACGACGCTAGAATTTACGTTTATGTAGATAGCGAGGATTCGAAAATTCCCGAGAAGCTGGACGATTTCGTCGCGATGCACGAGGTGCAGGAAAATAAGGTTGGTCTGAAAAGTTGACTGAATGTATCATTCGTTGACTGCGTTGTCTGTACTGAGGCAGACGAAAAGTCTGATGATCTCAGTCAAAATTTCTCTTACATACTTAACATTACAAAGTTATTGCATTTTTCAAAAAGTATACAATACATAGCTTAAGGCCGACCATATGATGCTCGTCTGGTACGTCGCCTAATTTCAAAGTTAACATTTGTGTTACCATAGATTCCGTTAGTCAAGGTTTAATGTTTAAATAAGATGTCGTTTCACATAGACAAATCCAAGTTATACCAAAAATTGTTTGAAAGTTTTAAAAAATCTCCTACAAGCACGAAAGTACAAAATGTACAAAAGTTAGTTAACGAAGCGTGGCGAAATTACAAATTACAAGCAAAATCCGACAAGGAACTAGATATTATTGTATCTAAGAGAATCGAAGAAGAATTGCAAGCGGCGACTAAGAATAAATCCAATCTACAAAATTTTTTTTCTAAGGTGAGTGACGAAATCATTTTAGGTACCTATGAGTACTAGAAATATTAGAAATCGCCAAAAAGTTTCTCCTTACTGATTAGAAAATATTATGGCCTATCTCAATGTATAGAGGTAATATTCATTATATTATAGATTTATTTCTTATGATTGATTCCGTCAATTGGTCACAAAGTACAGGATGTTAGTTTTATACATATATACAGAAAACTAACACCCTGTATTTTGTGACCGGAACGAATTGCTCGTTTAAACATATTAGATTTAAAACCATAGGGTTTTGTATTTACCATATATATTGCCATATACTTTGTATTTATGCAGCTTAATAAGAGAATCTTTAGCAGAAGCCATAGAAAGTTTTTATTTTTAGGCAACCTGTAAACCTGCAGAAAAAACACAAATTATACAGTCAGCTTCAAATATTAAAAAAAGAGGAAGAAGATAAAATAAAACCCGGTAATGAATCACAACAGCAACGCGAAATTAATGAAAATACAGATAAAAAGAGAGCAACAACTTCTCAGAAAACTATGAAAAATAAGATTGCTCTACTCGAAAAAGTCTGAATGCTTTGTATTCTGCCAAAGATACTATGCCAAGCCGTGCTGAAGTTGATAAACAGATCAATAAGTTACGCGAGGAAATAAAAACAGCAAAACAGTCCTTGAACAGGAAGGTTCAAAACACAGTTGCCCAGAAGAAACACAGGGATGGTATGAAAAGAAAGTTAGAAGATATTTGTCATGAAAATCCAGAAATAAAAAAAGACTATCTTTGAGGGATTCAGTGGGACTTCCTAATCTCTTGAAAGCAATCAACATTCACTATTGAAAACCATCGCGGATAAAGCTTTATTTGAGAGTGCAGCAGATGATAGAAGACGAACGGAATCAATTCGCAGCGTAAAAACTCTTGATGAACCCCCACAAGAATTACGTAAAATAGGATTTGACATTAGTCGCAGTGGGACATATCTTCGTTTGAGTCCCAGAAAATCTAATTCTGCAGAGGGACGAAGACATTTATCGACAGTCCCTGTTAAGCTCATTCGGGCTCAAACTGATCATCACAAGAGCCACTTAGATAGCAAGTTCGCTGAAACATCAATCCATTATTTAGAGAACATAGCATCCATACTTGGACCAGATCAAGTATTTTTCATATCTCAAGATGATAAAGCTCGAGTCCCTATTGGCGTAACTGCGGCAAAAAGGCAAGCACCACTTCTGATGCACATGGAATATAGAATCAAATTGCCTGATCACGATTGGGTAATCGCTGAGCGTCATAAATTAATACCATCTGTTTATGCTGGTATCAAAATCACTTCCGATATGCTGGGACAACCGCAAGCCGTTGGATGTTCTGGACCAACATACATCGCTATTCGAAGTGGAAAGCATAGTTCATCTACTGCTAATACTCATGCTTAGGATTTCGAGACGCTCCTCGAATTTGAAGAGTTTCGACCATTAGCTAAAACTGACCATGGATTAGTAAAACCAGTGGTAATGATGACGGTTGATGGATGGCCAGATGAAAATCCACGTTATCAAAAAGTCATAGGGTTTGCTATACAACACCTCAAGCGACATGATGTCGATGCATTGTTTTTAGCTTCAAATGCTCCTGGAAGAAGTGCGTATAACAGAGTAGAGCGCAGAATGGCTCCTCTTAGTCGGGAGCTGGCTGGTTTAATATTGCTTCATGACCGTTTTGGGTCTCATTAGGATGAACGTGGCGTTACAATTGATGAACATTTAGAAAGATCTAATTTCGAATTTGCAGGAAATGTATTAACTGAAGTATGGAGTGGAAATTGATGCCTATAATGTTAATGCAAAATATGTTGGGGCAGGTGAACAAGATCTTCCTGATTTTCCAGACATTAAATGGTATTCAGAACATGTGCGGGAGAGCCAAAACTTGCTTCAAATTGTAATATGTAGAAATACAGAATGCTGTCGTCCAAGAAGTGGCCTATTTAGATTACTAGACAACAGGTTTCTTCCACCACCTGTAAAAGTAAAACAAACAGTTGATGACTTGGTTTTGGATGAAGAAGGGCAATTTCTTAATCTTCCAGTCAATTTAGCTCTACGCTTAAGTGCTTCACTCAAAGATTTCCTGCGGTAAAATTGAGGCTATCAAGTCGAACATGCAAAACGTGTGGCGTTTATCATGCTTCCGTCAAGTCACTAAATCGTCACATCGAAAATATCCATAAAAAAGTAAACACGCACACGGATAGGAAAGTAAGACCTGTAAGAGTCGCTGCTAATCGTGCTTATGAACTGATGTGCATTATTCAAAATTTAGAGCACCATGATGTTGAATGGCTCGATGAGTATGACGCAGACATTCCAAAATCCGATGAAAGCGAGCAAACTCACAACACTGAGCAGCAATCGAAGCAATCTAATGTCAACGAAAACTTAGAATCATGGATTCGGGTTTCATGGACTGAAGATTGTTAATTTAAATTTAACTTATGTACCAAAAATTTAAAATAAGTTTGTTATGTTAGTAAGATATAATATTTTTGTCCTTTACTCTATTTTGAATACCGTATCAGTAAAATATAATCTGTATCCTAAATCTATTTTCTTATTTTTCAAATTATAATTATAACGTTATAATTATAATATCAAAAAAAAACAATACGTTAATTGAAAATTAATGTTTACGTAAGCATGGGGGTACGGGGTAAGAGCTTTGCTTACTTTTGCTGACAAGGGGGTTGGGGAGGTAAATAATTGTAATAAATCTGCTTACGTAATACTTGAACGGCCCCTTATAGGTTTTTGAGATCACCGAGTCCGGATTTGAGATCAATTCATCAGTATCAGGTCATTTGAACGGCTCTTGAACATTCCAATTTCCAGCATTCTCAAAGCGTTCAAAAAGCTTGTTGTTTTGCAGGTTCCGAGGCAGTTCGAGTTTGACAGCTTGATATTGTTCGACGATGAAGGTCAAGGCCTGCTGGATCTTCAGCTGTGCTATTTGCTATATAGAACCGACGTCTACTATATTTTCTTTAACAGCGAGTCAGTCGGAGACTTTTGCGTTAAGGTATATAAATCATTTATTCAAAAGGTTAGCAAATGAAATTGGATTTCTTATACTAAAAGCGCAGTTTATAATAAAAATATTCTACCGCATTTAGTGTATTGTTTAACTATCTTGTTCACTGTCAATGAAAGTGTTTTCTCAAAATTACAAGTGCTTCAAAATAAATCTATGAGACTAAAATACCAAAGTGAAATCTATGTTACAAGAATTGCAGTGGTTGAATAAAAAAAAAGGAATCATATTTGTTTATTTTTATATTTAAAATAAAGAATCTTTTCCCATAACACTTGAACATTACGTGGAACTGGATGATAATTACAACAAATATTATAGGTACAAGAGGAAATATAGATTTTAATTTACAAAACTGAGATAGTAATCTAATTGGCAAATCAGTATTTCAGAAACGATTACTAAGCTAAATAATGATATAAAGGCTAGCAGATGTTTAAAAAACTTAAAGGAACACTTTATTGGCAGTGAAAATTCTTAAGAGATGCAAGTTTTGTTTTTCTATATTTAAATTGTTCAATTCAATTCTTAATTTGCCCTATAGATGAAAATCCAATAATATGGCAATATAGAAAATATAAAACTAAGAAGGGTAGATGAGAATTCAGTATAAATCATCGTATATATAATAATACACAGATGACGCATCTATCCAAGTGTCAAGCTCTGAACAATTCATGTCTAAACCATCCGATATTGTGTTGTACCTTGTACAAATATTATACTAAGTGACATATACATCCGAACGCCCAGTTTAAATGGTTTTATTTTAATAAAATTTTGTATAAGTACTCAATGAAGCATAATAAGTAAATGATAAAAATTGTGTGGATGCACCCTGATGTGCTACGCATTCTCCAACGCGCCTAGGCATGCTTCTGATCAGGTGGTCAATGTCCTCCTGTGGTATCTCATTCCAGGCAACCACCAACTCCCCTCGAAGTGCTTCTAGAGTCTGAGGAGGACGTTGCAAATTCTACCCATCATATTGGGGATAAGTCGGGAGATCTTGGTGGCCATGGTAACAATGTGACATCATTATGTTGAAAGAAGTCTATTGTGACTCTTGCAACATGTGGTCGGGCATTATCTTGTTGGAAAGTTGGATCTGCCAGGGTGTCAAGATAGGGTAAAAGATGGGGTTCTAGAACTTCGTGAATATGACGCTGCGCGTTCATGTTACCTCTGATGAAGATTAAAGGTGACCTGGAACCATAAGCTATAGCACCCCAAACCATAACTCCAACAGTGTGATGAACATGTTTTTCAACAAAAAACTGTGGATTCCTCCTTTCACCACGTCGCCTTCTAACCCTGGCACGACCATCGTGCATGCCTAAACAAAATCGAGACTCGTCACTAAAGACAATACTGTACCATTCCTGATTCCAGAGTGACCGTTGTCTGCACCACTCAAGGCGATTACGTCGGTGTTCTCGAGTTAAAGGGAGGACCCAGTGTGGCCGGTATGAAAACAAGCCAAAACTTCTCATTCGTCGGTAAACACTTGCATGCCAATAGGTCTTCCGTGTTCTGCAAACCATTCATTTGCAATGGACCTGGTAGTGGAGAAACGGTCCCTCAAGGCCAATAATGTTAGGCGGCGATCTTCACGGTCTGTTGTTCTACGGCGGCGTTCAGTGCCCCTTGCTCTTTGCGTACGGCCTCCTCGAAGCCATGCCTGACAACACCTAACCACAGTGTCTACACTTCTTTGCACTCTAACTGCAATTGCCCGAAAAGAAAGTCCAGCTTCCCGAAGTCCCACTATACGGCCCCTATCAAACTCACTAAGTTGACGAAATCGTACAGGTCTCCGTACTCTAGGCATCGTAACTGATCGTAAAGGATGTCAAGAACCAAAATCCGCCAACGTTGATTCTTTACTGCGGCTGAAATATTCATTTTTAGAGCGTTAGTGAATTAAAAAAAAAACAGTATAAAAACCGGAATGTCCAACTGATAAGGCCGAAAATTTGTTCACTTGGGTGTTCGGATTTATATGTCACTTAGTATATTAATCGTCAACATTGCTAGACATTAGTTTTTGGCATTAGAGGGTAAAAAGTGACTGATCTTCTTGAACCCAGCTTGGGTATTGTATGTTTGATTGTTTGTTGAGGATTTATTAAGCATTAGTGGTACAATGTCTGTGTATAATTATCCGCTTACACATTTTTTTAAATCAATTCTCTGTAATTTTACATTGTTATCTATTAAAATTACATTACTATGCATTTTGAGTATTCATAAAGTGATTTTTTAATTCCGCCTCAAACATTTTTAAATTCGAACACTGTTCAATATCATTATTCAATTTATTGTATTCAAATACTTCCTTTTTCCAAATTGAATTAACAATATAACATATGAAATTTTTTGCATCCAAATACAGTAGTTCTTCTAACATAGATCTATTTCTAGAATATTTGTTATTACCTTTCAATTTTGAGATAGCTTTTCTTAGATTGTTGATGTTTATTGTCCTAAAATGATTCATTGGTGAATTACGATATATTTGCAATGAATATAAGTTGGGATCAGCGTCACCAATCATCTTCACTATTTAATTTATACTGTCAATAAAATAAGTGTTCTTTCTTTAATTATCACTGATCAACAGCCAAAAAACATCCTAAATAAAATCAACAAAATATTACTATTTTTAATGTGCTAAAACCGGAATGAAACTTATTTTTTCAATATTAGTTCAAGTTTTAGAGATACGGTAATTATATGTGTTCCTGCTGTGACAGTGTTAATATACTGTAATTCACAAGAATGCACGTGCTACATTTTTATATTCGGCAAGGAAAGATGATGTAATCGGCATGATTGTGTTACGTTATACATACGTGTACATTATATTGTTTTATATTAGCCATTTTTTCCTCAGTTGGATGACAGCGTTCTTGCAAGATGCCTCGAAAGTGTGTAAACAATCCAGATCAGTTTTGTTACGTGTGTGGTGATGTGACTTTTGCGTCTCAGAGACGGTCTATTACTCCACTAATAACAAAGGCATATCAGCTTTATTTCGATTGTAAACTAGGTGATCAAGACAAACTGTGGGCACCCCACATCTGCTGTAATACATGTGCTTCAAGTCTGAGGAGCTGGTTAAATGGCAAAAAACGGTCTATGCGCTTTGCTGTCCCAATGGTTTGGAGAGAGCCTACAAATCATATTAATGATTGTTACTTTTGCATGGTACCTTGTGTTGGACAAGCCACAGGTATGTCCAAGAAAAAAATCGGTTATTAACTACCCAAACATACCATCTGCGATGAGACCTGTGCCTCACAGTGACGAAAATCCTATTCCAAAACCCCCAGAATCCTACACTTGCGAATCAGAAAACGAATCAGATCATGGCGATCGAGTGATTCGTCAGGAAGAAGATATGCCATCAACGTCAAGAGATCCTGATTTTATACCGAGCACGTCATGCCACCAACCGCACAAAATAACACAGTCAGAATTAAACGATCTTGTAAGAGATTTAGAACTTCCAAAATGTAAGGCACAGTTACTTGGATCAAGACTGCAGCAGTGGAACTTGTTAGAAGACGATGTTTCGGTATGTGTTTTTCGTAAACGCCACAAAGACTTAGAACCATTTTTCAATATGGAGAATAACTTGGTTTTCTGCAGTAACATTAACGGCTTACTGGCGGCTTTAAATATAAACTATAACCCAGAAGAATGGAGATTGTTTATAGACAGTTCAACATTGAGTTTAAAGGCAGTGTTATTGCATATTGGAAATATTTTACCATCTCTTCCTGTAGGGTATGCAGTTCACATGAAAGAATCATATGACAATATGAAGTACCTATTGACATACATAAAATACGATGAGCACCAATGGCATATTTGTGGCGATTTGAAAGTTGTTGCACTTTTACTTGGGCTGCAGCTAGGCTACACAAAGTTTTGCTGTTTCTTGGGGGAATGGGACAGTCGGGCAAATGCACTTCATTACACCAGACAAAACTGGCCTGTTCGTCAATTCCTAGAGCCAGGTCAAAAAAATGTACAGCATATGCCATTAGTAGATTCGAAAAAAAATTTATTACCACCACTGCATATCAAGTTGGGCCTAAAGAAAAACTTTGTCAAGACATTAGATAGAGATGGGTCAGCTTTTCAATACCTGCGTCAGAAATTTCCAAGACTAAGTGAGGCAAAGGTTAAAGAAGGTATTTTTGTTGGGCCACAGTTTCGAAATATTTTGAAAGATACACAGTTTGAAACACTTTAACAGGTATTGAAAAACCTGCTTGGAATGATTTCCGTCTGGTGGTCACTAATTTCTTGGGAAATAGAAAAGCTGACAACTATAAAACCCTTGTCAAAAATATGCTGTCATCGTATCAAAAGAGGGGCTGTAATATGTCTCTTAAGATACATTTCCTACACTCACACCTGGACTTTTTTCCTGACAATTGCGGAGCCGTAAGTGATGAGCACGGCGAACGTTTTCATCAGGATATTTCAACAATGGAAAAAGGTACCAGGGAAAGTGGAATCCTTCCATGCTTGTAGACTACTGTTGGACTCTTGGTAGAGATGCTCCAGAAACGATCCATGAAAGAACAGCAAAAAGACAGCGCATATAGTGATTCTTATAAGTATGTGAATCTTGTTACTTTTTTTAATATATCCTTGAAAATAAAAAGTTTTTTTCTGAACCGCAACTAATTTTTTTATTTCATTGTGATTTTTGGATTCAGCGCCCCAAAATTAACAAAGAAGTGCACTTTTCCCACAAGATACAATTAAAAAACTAAAATTTGTTGTCCAGTGTTATTTTTTCTGTCATTACCCCATCTTCCAAACGCATTTTAGATAATTCAGTCCTTCTATTTGGAAAAAGAGTATTCTTTAACGTTTTCAACATCATTTCTGTTGCTATCGACCTCGTTATTATAGTAATAAACTAATATACCCCCCGTTATTTAATTGTTGTAGTTTTTTAAAAGACTGTAATGTAGCAATCACGCAGAATAAAGCAATAAACGAACAAAAAACAAATCTCTTGATTCATAATGGTCCACCAACCGTGATTTGGAAAACTTTCTCAGCGAATATGAGGTTTCCTCGTCGTCTAAAGCTATTCCTTCCTAATGGTTTATTGCAATGATTCTTTAAGCTCACCGTAAGCGCAAGTCCATCCAAGGAAGACTACGAAACCATAAATATTCCGATCTACAAGACCTTCAATCCTAATGCAAAGTGCAAGTGCAGGAAGAACGCGTTCAATGAAAATTGCCCTTTAGTTGTGATGGCCCAAATCCCTTGCAGGAATCGAATACTTCTAGAGGGCATCATGCGGATGTTTGCAATGATTGGCGACGAAGACGAACGGGCATTTTGGCAAGAACATCTTGGTGAGCTTCTTGAATCTAATTTCAGAAATTTCATCGCTATCTAAAAGACCTGGCTTTCATTGAATTTATTTTCCAAATTTAGTCTGTTGTAAATACAGCTAAAGTGAATACAACAGAATTGCAGTGATGCTGAACTAGTAGAGAGATGATGGTAAGAACGTAAAAAAAAAGTTACATGTACACAAAAAGAAGCACTTTTTTAACCCTTTATTCATTTGTGGAACTATACAAGTATAATATACTAATTGACATATAAATCCGAACACCCAGTTTAAATGGTTTTATTTTAATAAAAGTTGGTGAATGTATTTATCTTGTACTGTAAATAACAGGTGAAAAAAATGTCAGCCTTATCAGTTGGACATTCCGGTTTTTATACTGCTTTTTTTTAATTCACTAACGCTCTAAAAATGAATATTTTCGCCGCAGTAAATAATCAACGTTGGCGGATTTTGGTTCTTGACATCCTTTACGATCGGTTACGATGCCTAGAGTACGGAGACCTGTACGATTTCGTCAACTTAGTGAGTTTGATAGGGGCCGTATAACGGGACTTCCTTTTCAGGCAATTGCAGTTAGAGTGCAAAGAAGTGTAGACACTGCGGTCAGGTGTTGTCAGGCATGGCTTCGAGAAGACCGTACGCAAAGAGCAAGGGGCACTGGACGCCGCCGTAGAACAACAGACCGTGAAGATCGCCGCCTAAGATTATTGGCCTTAAGGGACCGTTTCTCCACTACCAGGTCCATTGCAAATGAATGGTTTGCAGAACACGGAAGACCCATTGGCATGCGAAGTGTTTACCGACGAATGAGAAGTTTTGGCTTGTTTTCATACCGGCCACACTGGGTCCTCCCTTTAACTCGAGAACACCGACGTAATCGCCTTGAGTGGTACAGACAACGGTCACTCTGGGATCAGGAATGGAACAGTATTGTCTTTAGTGACGAGTCTCGATTTTGTTTAGGCATGCACGATGGTCGTGCCAGGGTTAGAAGGCGACGTGGTGAAAGGAGGAATCCACAGTTTTTTGTTGAAAGACATGTTCATCACACTTTTGGAGTTATGGTTTGGGGTGCTATAGCTTATGGTTCCAGGTCACCTTTAATCTTCATCAGAGGTAACATGAACGCGCAGCGTTATATCCACGAAGTTCTAGAACCCCATCTTTTACCCTATCTTGACACCCTGGCAGATCCAACTTTCCAACAAGATAATGCCCGACCACATGTTGCAAGAGTCACAATACACTTCTTTCAACATAATGATGTCACATTGTTACCATGGCCACCAAGATCTCCCGACTTATCCCCAATTGAGCACGTGTGGGATATGATGGGTAGGAGATTGCTCAATTTGCAATGTCCTCCTCAGACTCTAGAAGCACTTCGAGAGGAGTTGGGGGTTGCCTCGAATGAGATACCACAGGAGGACATTGACCACCTCATCAGAAGCATGCCTAGGCGCGTTGGAGAATGCGTAGCACATCAGGGTGCATCCACACATTATTAAAGGTCAAAGGGCTTTAAAGCAGTGCAATCATTTTGAAATTTTTATCATTTACTTATTATGCTTCATTAAGTACTTATACAAAATGTTATTAAAATAAAACCATTTAAACTGGGTGTTCGGATTTATATGTCACTTAGTATAGCTCGTTAGACTTGTCCCATGCCTATGCATGTTACACAAGAAAAAAATCTGTTATAAACAATTAGAATACTCTTGGAATCTATACAGGATACAATGCTAATTTTTCAGACGATCAGTTCGCTACGATTGGTTGACATTTGTCTACTGTTTTTTCGTTTCCTCGAGTTTATTTGCCAACATTTTGAACTTGCAGTCGTTTTAATCGTACAACATTTCGAAATCAGATGTATACTAAGGGTTGTCCAATAGGGACGCAGGAAAGTAAACGTCAATTTGACATAGACGCCATATATATTAATGCTTTTAGAAAAAATATCCAGGGAATCACATTTATTCGTGAAGAAACTGTATTACGTGTTCTAATTATTTGACAAAGTCATGCAGTCGTCAATAATGCAGCTATTCAGCACATGCTACATACTTATTGGTCTAAGAAAGTTTGAAATATAATTGTTTCTTCAGTTTGCATGCTAACTTTATAAACAGTTCAGCACATTTTAGTATAAAATATCTTTTTTCGTAAGCTTCGAGACTTATCTGTGGCAGTGTAAAAATGTCAGCTCTAAATATACTAAGTGACATATAAATCCGAACACCCAGTTTAAATGGTTTTATTTTAATAAAATTTTGTATAAGTACTTAATGAAGCATAATAAGTAAATGATGAAAATTTCAAAATGATTGCACTGCTTTAAAGCCCTTTGACCTTTAATAATGTGTGGATGCACCCTGATGTGCTGCGTATTCTCCAACGCGCCTAGGCATGCTTCTGATCAGGTGGTCAATGTCCTCCTGTGGTATCTCATTCCAGGCAACCACCAACTCCTCTCGAAGTGCTTCTAGAGTCTGAAGAGGACGTTGCAAATTGAGCAATCTCCTACCCATCCTATCCCACACGCGCTCAATTGGGGATAAGTCGGGAGATCTTGATGGCCATGGTAACAATGTGACATCGTTATGTTGAAAGAAGTCTATTGTGACTCTTGCAACATGTGGTCGGGCATTATCTTGTTGGAAAGTTGGATCTGCCAGGGTGTCAAGATAGGGTAAAAGATGAGGTTCTAGAACTTCGTGGATATAACGCTGCGCGTTCATGTTACCTCTGATGAAGATTAAAGGTGACCTGGAACCATAAGCTATAGCACCCCGAACCATAACTCCAACAGTGTGATGAACATGTCTTTCAACAATAAACTGTGGATTCCTCCTTTCACCACGTCGCGTTCTAACCCTGGCACGACCATCGTGCATGCCTAAACAAAATCGAGACTCGTCACTAAAGACAATACTGTTCCATTCCTGATCCCGGAGTGACCGTTGTCTGCACCACTCAAGGCGATTACGTCGGTGTTCTCGAGTTAAAGGGAGGACCCAGTGTGGCCGGTATGAAAACAAGCCAAAACTTCTCATTCGTCGGTAAACACTTCGCATGCCAATAGGTCTTCCGTGTTCTGCAAACCATTCATTTGCAATGGACTTGGTAGTGGAGAAACGGTCCCTTGAGGCCAATAATCTTAGGCGGCGATCTTCACGGTCTGTTGTTCTACGGCGGCGTCCAGTGCCCCTTGCTCTTTGCGTACGGCCTTCTCGAAGCCATGCCTGACAACACCTAACCACAGTGTCTACACTTCTTTGCACTCTAACTGCAATTGCCCGAAAAGAAAGTCCAGCTTCCCGAAGTCCCACTATACGGCCCCTATCAAACTCACCAAGTTGAGGAAATCGTACAGGTCTCCGTACTCTAGGCATCGTAACCGATCGTAAAGGATGTCAACAACCAAAATCCGCCAACGTTGATTCTTTACTGCTGCTGAAATATTCATTTTTAGAGCGTTAGTGAATTTAAAAAAAGCAGTATAAAAACCGGAATGTCCAACTGATAAGGCTGAAAATTTTTTCACTTGTTATTTACAGTAAGATAAATACATTCACCAACTTTTATTAAAATAAAACCATTTAAACTGGGTGTTCGGATTTATATGTCACTTAGTATATGAATGGCAGTTTGTGCTGACTTCGATATCCCTCATTTATGTTTCAGTGTTTCCAAAGGGCTTCATCGTTCTGCTGAGGTACCTCGAAAACACTTTCGATGCCAAGCTGGTGCCTTTCATAGACGTACTCCAACAGTCAGTGGTGTACACTGTGCGTCCAACCAAGAAGCGTTTCTATTGCCAAAACCTGAAGGTCAAAGATGTTACTAGTGAAAACCGCGTGGAAATGCCGATTCACTGGAACAGTGACGGTTTTCCTAACGAAGAGCTCGTCTCGTTGATAGCTGACCACGGCCACGAAATCAGACAATATAAGTTGGTGTTCAAGGCAAAATAATGAGGAATATGATTACGAATTAATAAATATTATATATCGATCATAGTTGTTTCATTCTTCAATGAGGACTAGTCATTAAACTACGGGACCAAAGAGACGTTTTGCTTCCAACGCAATTGCTAAGGAAGTGAATGCCTGGCTGTCTGTGTTTCCGCTACTCCTAAATTTGAATCTCATCTTGAGAAAAGCCTTAAAGGGTCATAGTGTCCAATTGAAGGTAAGAAAATAATTACTCGAGGCCGGTCGTAAATCCTACCACTAGGTTGACATCGAATTCGGAATCTACATAGCCAATTTACCTAAAAAACAAGCTTCTGTATCTGTACCTCAGAACCAGACTAGGTTAAGTCCAAATAAGTAGTTGTGAGATAATTGAATTTGAAATATTTTTCTTGCAATTTATTGAATACGACTTGATATGAGTTAAATAGTCGTAACTTCCTTATTATTATAGATGGATGGACTCTCCATGCAGCAAATAAAAATTCACAATATTATACATATTAAACTCATTTTTGACAAAAATGGACTTGACCTAATGTGGATTTGAGGTACAGATATACATAGATGATATACGCGTAACAATTTTTGGAGATTATCTTATCAGTCGTTTCTTGATAAGCAGTTAGGAGTTAGGAGATTGGTAACAGCGCTGAACCCCTTTCCACTAGGTATGACGATGGAGAGGAAATTAAAAATTTCCTCGCTATATTCCATAATACGGGAGAAAGTAACGGGTATGTGGTTTTGCAGCCACAATTGCTGATATCCGTTTTTAAACTGAACCTTAAGTTCTTCGTTTGTACTTAGTTCAGTCAGTTCCTCTTGTATTATGACATTCGTTTCTTCTATATCACCATATGGATTAATTATTCACGGTGGTATTACCATAGTCAAAATATCCTCAAACCTAGATTCAAAATCTGAATAGAGGGCATTTAAATGTTGAACGTAAGTTGAAACGTCGTCTTCCTGGCAGCTTGTCTGTGACAAATTGGGGAACTGAGAAAATTCGCCCCGTCCAATATTTTGCTTCATTAGTTTGACTCTGGCAAGAAACGCTGATAAGATGGACTTTGTTTTAATCAAATTTAAACTGTCGCCTTGTAATTGCAAATTAACCATATTAAATTTTGTAAACAAATCTGTTAAATAGGCGATGTCTGTTTTCCTCTTCATTAAATTTTCTTTTAAAATTTTATCTTTAGTATCCAGAAATTCTAAAATAGTCTCAAAAAGTGCAAAAGATCTTGTCAAACATAAGCCTTTCGACAGCCAGCGTACTTCAGTGTGAAGGAGTAATTGATGAAAGTGTTCGTCATTTTGCTGCGCAAATAACCGAGTATTCAACGCGTTGCTTCGGATTCGGTTTACTGCATCAATGACTAAATGAAGTGATTCATGCAATCTAACACTCAAATTTTTAGCAACTAAATGTTGTCGATGAATGACGCAATGTATTGCTGACACCGCTGACACATTTTGTTTTAAATAGCTTATAAATCCACGATAACGTCCAACCATGGCAGGTGGTCCATCTGTAGCTACTGATATTATATTTGATAAAGGAATTGCTTTTTCAATGAAGTAATCCTTCAAAACATGAAATATTGATTCACCTTTAGGGTCGGTTATCAAAGTTCTTGCGAAGAGCAGTTCTTCGCTGATTTCTTGATTCATAATAAAACGAACATATGCCAATAATAATGCTGCATTATCAGGTAAAGTTGACTCGTCCAGTTGTATAGAGAAATGGGTCGTTTGCAAATAATTACATAAGAAGCTTTCAATATCAGAGCTCATTTCATCAATACGTCTTTCAACAGTATTGTTGCTTAAGGGAATTCTTTTAATGATATCAGATGCAGGTTTGTGTAAAACAGTTTTTAAAACCTCTTCAACGGCTGGCAAAATTAACTTCTCTCCGATAGTATGCGTTTTTCCGGATTTTGCTATAAGTAACGAGACATTGTAAGACGCCCGCAAACCATCATCATTTCTTTGTGACGTCGAAGCGAACATTCTGTCCAGTGTAGGTCTCTTCTGAAATTTATCTTTGAGTGTTTGAAAGTATTTCAAATCCTTCTGTGTTTTATCAGGGTGGCATCTTCTCAGATGATCTTGCAGTTTAGATGGTTTCATAGCGTCATTGCCTAAAACTTTGTTGCATAAAAGGCACATAGGCGATTGTTTGTCCGGCAATGATGGAATGAAGCCAAATTTCAAATAATCGACACTGTACTGTCTACATTCCTTTTTAGATTCGGACATGGCATCAGTCATCTGTGGGCAAAATTAAATTATTTAAATAAGACAGAAAATCCAGCAGCTGTATATTAAAAATATTATTTGATTTTTCCGAAAACATTCCATAATTCGAACATCTTCTTGCAACAATTAGCTCGAATTACGGAGATTGCACTGTAATTATATTACCGATTGCTAGAACTTTCAAAAAGAAACTATTGAGGAGTACTCGTGTAATTTTGCATGATTGAATATTTAACTACTAATAACTAAAGTCATGATTGGCGTAATTTGTCTATCTTTGCTAACTACGAGTACAAAACTAAAATTTAGTAAAAAATAATGTACTTACTTTTCTCCAGCACTCTCAAACAAAATAACACTGACTCACTATAATTTGTGTTATATACTATCTATTTATATTTTTTAAAATATTTTCTTAGCACTTTCCTTTTCAAGATTCAGGAAACGAATAAACATTCGTATTTATAGAGTGACGAATTGAACAAGTCAGTGCAAGGTAGCGAAGCTCTGAGACTGCGACTCGCAGGTTTTTACAAGTTCAAAACGTATTGCGACCACAAAGCGAATACCAACATCCAACAACTTACACAATTTTATAAACATATATAATAAATTTTTTACTTAATAGCTACTTTTATAAATAATGTATATGTTTTGATATTATAAGATAGTACGATGTAAGTAAATAGGTACTATCAATGTATGTGTTGAGATCCACTATCGTGGACCCCCATATTCATTTCATGGACCCGCAAATTTTTTTTCGCTGAGGTAGACCGCTTGCAGGTTGTCATAGACCCTTAGGGGTCGATATAAATCACTTTGGGAATCAATGAGTTAGATCAACGACAGCGTCCAGATTACCACAAAGCCAGACATCCTGCTCGGCAAGGGGTTCCATTCCACGTGATCGCCGCGCTTAGACAAAAATACCAGGCAAAAAAACAAATCGACCATCTTGCGTAACTAAAGCGATCAACGTGCTGGGGTAAAAAACTGACACAAAGCCAGCATATTCGCGAATATCAAGGACACGCAGTCCAATTGGACATGCCAAGCTCGTCAAGTCGAGTCGCCATTCAACTAAATGTATATTGTAGTATAAATAGTAGATTGTGGAGTGGTACCGCTCATTTTCTTGGCAGGATGATTGCCGTCGACATTACGTACCGTAACGCGTAATCGATCCAATTTTATTCGGTGCCGACCGTCGAAGAAGTGTTAGTGAAAGTGGTACCGGAGAAAGTTGACCATTGAACCGTTTGACCGAGTGCGATAGGCAAAGATGGATGTCGATGAGTTCAGGGAGTTCGGCAAGGCCGCGGTGGATTATATCGCCGATTACTTCCAGACGATCAGAGACAGGTAGGAGCAACCCTTTGCCGCGCGACTCGATAGACTACACAGTTGAGCAAGTCAGCAAATACAAATAATTTATTTAAACACAATAATACAAAATGTATAAGCAGTGTTAACAATAATTCTCCAATCAGCGCTTGCAAACAAAGCAACAATCAATATCTATAAAATATACATTTCAATCTTGCTCATAATTTTCAAAATCTTTCAATTCTCTAACAAAACTTCTATACAATGAAGTAAATTATTAAATGTTTTAATTGCGTCTGGGATTGGATATTCACACCTATATTAGTTCTTGTGGAAATTTGATGAACATTATTTAGTGAACTTTATGGTATTATGGTAAAAAAAATGTTTGCGTTTATTTTTTGTAAATCATTTATAATTTTATAAACAAGTTTACGTTGTTTCACTTCCAAAATCACTCTTAATTTGTTTAAATTTCAGTTTGAATAAATCGTATCAGAACTTGTAAGCGAATTAAGACATTTTCAGAATTTCATTTTAAAGCCATGCATGTTTAGATTTTTTGTAAAAATTATCGCATTACAAGTTCCATAGTAATAGCATCAAGTTCGTGTCATCTTATTTGAGCAATAGACAGCTTGTAACCTTCAACTCAATGACAGTTTCATGTGGCATCCCACAGGGTTCTGTGCTGGGACCACTTTTATCTTTAATATAAGTAAATGACCTTCCTAATAGTATACAAACAAAAACCTTGTACTGATTGCCGATGATTAGTTCTTGTGGAAATTTGATAAACATTATTTAGTGAACTTGTTTGGTGATACGGCATATTATGGTAAAAAAAAATATTTGCGTTTATTTTTTGTAGATCATTTATAATTTTCTCTAACAAAACTTCTATAGTTACTTAAATCTTTTATACAATGAAGTAAAATATTTAATGTTTTAATTGCGTCTGTGATTGTATTTTTTAAACCTATATTAGTTCTTGTGGAAATTTGATAAACATTATTTAGTGAACTTGTTTGGTGATAACGCATATTAAGGTAAAAAAAATATTTGCGTTTATCTTTTGTAGATCATATTTTATAAACAAGTTTACATTGTTCCACCTCCAAAATCACTCTTAATTTGTTTAAATGTTAGTTTGGATAAATCGTATCAGAACTTGTAAGCCAATTAAGACATTTTCAGAATTTCATTTTAAAGCCATGCATGTTTAGATTTTTTGTAAAAATTATCGCATTACAAGTTTCATACTAATAGCATTACGTTCTTGTCATCTTATTTGAGCAATAGACAGCTTGTAACCTTCAACTCAATGACAGTTTCATGTGGCATCCCACAGGGTTCTGTGCCGGGACCACTTTTATCTTTAATATACGTAAATGACCTTCCTAATAGTAATACAAACAAAAACCTTGTACTGATTGCCGGTGATTAGTTCTTGTGGAAATTTGATAAACATTATTTAGTGAACTTGTTTGGTGATAAGGCATATTATCGTAAAAAAAAATATTTGCGTTTATTTTTTGTAGATCATTTATAATTTTCTCTAACAAAACTTCTATAGTTACTTAAATCTTTTATACAATGAAGTACATTATTAAATGTTTTAATTGCGTCTGGGATTGGATATTTACACCTATATTAGTTCTTGTGGAAATTTGATGAACATTATTTAGTGAACTTTATGGTATTATGGTAAAAAAAATGTTTGCGTTTATTTTTTGTAAATCATTTATAATTTTATAAACAAGTTTACGTTGTTTCACCTCCAAAATCACTCTAAATTTGTTTAAATGTCAGTTTGAATAAATCGTATCAGAACTTGTAAGCCAATTAAGACATTTTCAGAATTTCATTTTAAAGCCATGCATGTTTAGATTTTTTGTAAAAATTATCGCATTACAAGTTCCATAGTAATAGCATCAAGTTCTTGTCATCTTATTTGAGCAATAGACAGCTTGTACCCTTCAACTCAATGACAGTTTCATGTGGCATCCCACAGGGTTCTGTGCCGGGACCACTTTTATCTTTAATATACGTAAATGACGTTCCTAATAGTAATACAAACAAAAACCGTGTACTGATTGCCGATGATTAGTTCTTGTGGAAATTTGATAAACATTATTTAGTGAACCTGTTTGGTGATAAGGCATATTATGGTAAAAAAAAATATTTGCGTTTATTTTTTGTAGATCATTTATAATTTTCTCTAACAAAACTTCTATAGTTACTTAAATCTTTTATACAATGAAGTAAAATATTTAATATTTTAATTACGTCTGTGATTGTATTTTTTAAACCTATATTAGTTCTTCTAGAAATTTGATAAAGATTATTTAGTGAACTTGTTTGGTGATAAGGCATATTATGGTAAAAAAAAAATATTTGCGTTTATTTTTTGTAGATCATATTTTATAAACAAGTTTACCTTGTTCCACCCCCAAAATCACTCTTAATTTGTTTAAATTTCAGTTTGAATAAATCGTATCAGAACTTGTAAGCCAATTAAGACATTTTCAGAATTTCATTTTAAAGCCATGCATGTTTAGATTTTTTTGTAAAAATTATCGCATTACAAGTTCCATAGTAATAGCATCAAGTTCTTGTCATCTTATTTGAGCAATAGACAGCTTGTATCCTTCAACTCAGTGACAGTTTCATGTGGCATCCCACAGGGTTCTGTGCTGGGACCACTTTTATCTTTAATATAAGTAAATGACCTTCCTAATAGTAATACAAACAAAAACCTTGTACTGATTGCCAATGATTAGTTCTTGTGGAAATTTGATAAACATTATTTAGTGAACTTGTTTGGTGATAAGGCATATTATGGTAAAAAAAAAATATTTGCGTTTATTTTTTGTAGACCATTTATAATTTTCTCTAACAAAACTTCTATAGTTACTTAAATCTTTTATACAATAAAGTGAATTATTAAATGTTTTAATTGCGTCTGTGATTGGATTTTTTACACCTATATTAGTTCTTGTGGAAATTTGATAAACATTATTTAGTGAACTTGTTTGGTGATAAGGCATACTATGGTAAAAAAAAATATTTGCGTTTATTTTTTGTAGATCATATTTTATAAACAAGTTTACCTTGTTCTACCTCCAAAATCACTCTTAATTTGTTTAAATGTCAGTTTGAATAAATCGTATCAGAACTTGTAAGCCAATTAAGACATTTTCAGAATTTCATTTTAAAGCCATGCATGTTTAGATTTTTTGTAAAAATTATCGCATTACAAGTTCCATAGTAATAGCATCAAGTTCTTGTCATCTTATTTGAGCAATAGACAGCTTGTAACCTTCAACTCTACGACAGTTTCATGTGGCATCCCACAGGGTTCTGTGCCGGGACCACTTTTATCTTTAACATACGTAAATGACCTTCCTAATAGTAATACAAACAAAAACCTTGTACTGATTGCCGATGACACAACGATGCTTTATATTGTCAAATCTACTTTGCAAATATTGGATTTGAAAAAAAATTGAAAATTGATGTTTTAGTAAATGAAGTTTTCATCATCATAACGTCAACACCATAGACACATTAAAATGTTTCTTAATTAGAGATCTTAAAAGTTGTGTTTCTGATGATACGTTCTAGCCACATGTTATGGGTACTTCCACTCAACTGAGAAACGAAATTATGTTATTTAAGTAATTCCTAGCTATTCCCAGAATGCTGCTCAAAGAGTCAGCGCGTATACCACAATAATTAGATATTGAAAGTTTCACACATTACATATATGCTGAATGCTGAATCTTCTGCATTTTCTCACAATAACGTACGCCCGTGAAGCTCCACTCACCTTTTGAGCTAGCTCGAATGAAAAATTAAGTTTAGAGTCAAAAACTACACCCAAATTCTTAATAGAGTTATAACATCCCCAATCTTATAATGAAATTTACAAACAGGCAAAGTTGACTACACTATTACTACTATTAAGAAATATATTATTGTCATCACACTAAGTTACTTAAGCGTCAATATCCCGCTTAAGTGCAATACAATCAGCCTCAGACTCAATAGTTCTGAATAATTTTTAATCGTCCGCAAAGAGGAGTTACAACTTGAACATTGCGCAATATCATCAATAGATAAACTAAACAATAAAGGACCAAGATTTGAACCCTGCGGTCCTTCCGATTTATTTACATACTGTTACGACTTGAAGCCATTATAATCAACATATCGCTTCCTTTTATTACGATAACTTTGAGTGCGTGCTAAAACTGATGAATGGAATCCATAATGGGAAAGTTTATTTAAAAGTTTGGTCCACCCTATCGAACGCTTCAGCAATTTTAAGAAAATTTTGTCGCTGTATCGTTGTTTTTCAGAATCTAAGCACCTTATTACCTGAAGCTTTTAAATTTTTACAACAAATAAACCTGCAAAGGCACTTCCTCACTTCTTTGTTCTTTCATGCTTCCTTTCTTTCATTTTTCCTTTTTCTTTTATCTGGTATCCGTACAAATAGACCTGACAGACCTTTTAACTAAGATCTTACGGTCCACTCTAGAGTATGATGAATAAAGCGATATCTAAGGCTATCCAAAATAAAGCTCAGCTTCGATCACATATAGAAAGTCCGTTTTGGCCTTTTTAGGTTTTCTATTGTTTGAAAAACATGGCCAACCTTCCGTATAATCCTTAACCTTCCTAAACATGTTGTACACCTGCTAAATAATTGAAAACCTTGAAAAACGGTATGTACCTTTTTAAATTCTGATGTTTCAACATCACTGAACTAAATTTTCAAAGATAACTTTGTCCTCTTATCAGGACTCACAACATGACTCTATTGTGTTGAAAAAAGAGAAAGCTTATTTTGATTTGTTTGGCGTTTGCCATTTTCATAATCTTTTATCTCTCAAAAAAAGAGCTCCTAACTGTGTCGTAAAGATAGCTCAGTGCTGAACAGCTCCAAAAAAAGTAATTTCGGCTTTTTTAAATCTGGACCTTGACAGTATTTTTGTTTGTTGTTGTAGATTTATTCAGCATCAATGCCATAATATCAATGTTGCAGTATATCACATATTGTTTTGTGTCTTCAATTCTTATACAGTAATACACTACGTTACCAAGAAACGTTGCTTCCATTTTCTTTGAACATTTTCAAATTGAGACACATCTTGATGTCACTACTTAATTTATATTTGAAATACTGATTTTGTAAACGAAAGTCTAGACTTCCTCTAGTAGAATAACGATTGTTCATTTCAATAAAATTTTCTAAACGATTTTTGAACTTGAAGATAGAAATGGACATCAAGTAGGCTGTTTTTGATATTTCACTATTGTGTCAGCATAAAATTTATTCTTGTATACGTATTTCTAATTAAGCTGGATATCATAGCTTTAGTTTGTAATATTTGTAATTTTAAAAATACAGCGTCGTTTGCAGTGAATGAAAGTCGAACAATATAACAAATGACAAAGAATCATAGAGTTGTACACAATTTTTTCAGAAATACTATGGTTTTGAAATTAATTATAGTAAGTGACATATAAATCCGAACACCCAGTTTAAATGGTTTTATTTTAATAAAATTTTGTATAAGTACGTACTTAATGAAGCATAATAAGTAAATGATAAAAATTTCAAAATGATTGCACTGCTTTAAAGCCCTTTGACTTTTAATAATGTGTGGATGCACCCTGATGTGCTACGCATTCTCCAACGCGCCTAGGCATGCTTCTTATCAGGTGGTCAATGTCCTCCTGTGGTATCTCATTCCAGGCAACCACCAACTCCTCTCGAAGTGCTTCTAGAGTCTGAGGAGGACGTTGCAAATTGAGCAATCTCCTACTCATCATATCCCACACGTGCTCAATTGGGGATAAGTCGGGAGATTTTGGTGGCCATGGTAACAATGTGACATCATTATGTTGAAAGAAGTCTATTGTGACTCTTGCAACATGTGGTCGGGCATTATCTTGTTGGAAAGCTGGATCTGCAGGGTGTCAATATAGGGTAAAAGATGGGGTTCTAGAACTCCGTGGATATAACGCTGCGTGTTCATGTTACCTCTGATGAAGATTAAAGGTGACCTGAAACCATAAGCTATAGCACCCCAAACCATAACTCCAACAGTGTGATGAACATGTCTTTCAACAAAAAACTGTGGATTCCTCCTTTCACCACGTCGCCTTCTAACCCTGGCACGACCATCGTGCATGCCTAAACAACATCGAGACTCGTCACTAAAGACAATACTGTTCCTTTCCTGATCCCAGAGCGACCGTTGTCTGCACCACTCAAGGCGATTACGTCGGTGTAAGGGTTAGAAGGCGACGTGGTGAAAGGAGGAATCCACAGTTTTTTGTTGAAAGACATGTTCATCACACTGTTGGAGATATGGTTTGCGGTGCTATAGCTTATGGTTCCAGGTCACCTTTAATCTTCATCAGAGGTAACATGAACGCGCAGCGTTATATTCACGAAGTTCTAGAACCCCATCTTTTACCCTATCTTGACACCCTGGCAGATCCAACTTTCCAACAAGATAATGCCCGACCACATGTTGCAAGAGTCACAATAGACTTCTTTCAACATAATGATGTCACATTGTTACCATGGCCACCAAGATCTCCCGACTTATCCCCAATTGAGCACGTGCGGGATATGATGGGTAGGAGATTGCTCAATTTGCAACGTCCTCCTCAGACTCTAGAAGCACTTCGAGAGGAGTTGGTGGTTGCCTGGAATGAGATACCACAGGAGGACATTGACCACCTGATCAGAAGCATGCCTAGGCGCGTTGGAGAATGCGTAGCACATCAGGGTGCATCCACACATTATTAAAGGTCAAAGGGCTTTAAAGCAGTGCAATCATTTTGAAATTTTTATCATTTACTTATTATGCTTCATTAAGTACTTATACAAAATTTTATTAAAATAAAACCATTTAAACTGGGTGTTCGTATTTATATGTCACTTAGTATATTTAACAGATTTTGAAATAACCTTTTGATATGATAACGGAAAGATACCTTCCAGTAGAATACATAATATTATCAAACGATTATGACATGGGTAAAATAAACGACTCGTGACATAATAGGTACTGTTACAAAACTGTTAGTTTCTTTTGCATGTTTACATAACGAAATGTCCACTCGTATTCATTTACTACTTGCATTTAACTAACATACAGGCATATTGACTATTATTTTTAGTTTATAATTCCTTGTTATCACAATTTCTAGAATTTTATTACTAACTCAAATAGATTCACAACGATTATACTAAGAACTACATGGAATGTCTAAAAATTAAAATCTATTCCATCCAATCTAAAGTGTAACTCAATATCTTATTTTTGGATCACCCTATATAGATCGAAAGAAATCGTTTTTCCTAAAATATACCAGGAGTGCGACCCTTTCGATGGGTCACCCTGTATAACATTGTTTTTAGTATTTCTTCTGGGAAATTTGGCTATTTGATCCATCGATATTTCCAGTATACTTGTGAGAGTAAAGTTCCCCATTCAACTTTCATTTAGAACAAACGATCGCGGTGCAACGTTTATTTACACTTGGTAATGAATTAAGATTTAACCTCGGTACCAACTTAAGACGTACCTGACCTCCAAACGTAAAGTAATAACTGCCGAGCCATTGACATTGGTGGTCTTTAAATGTGCATGAATGGAATCCTAATGTTTGTCCTATATCTAACATCGCATGCCCCCTTTTTTCAGCCTGTCTGGAGGAGTATTTTTAATACTTTTCGTCTGATTGTTTCCTGTGGTGTAGGGAGAACTGAAAATTTCTTTTTTCTCAAAGTTCCACATACCTACAACACAGATCGTGAATCTGTTTACTCATTTAATAATAATAATCAGTTTTTAGCTATAGGCTTTTCTTACACTTAGCTGTTTTAAAACAGAGAAAATTACAATTTACATATACAATGTTTTTGGCGGTAACACTCAGTATAGCAATTACAATAAAAGACAGTTGTACTTCACACAAACTGGATAAAATAAAGAATGTTTATAATAAAAGACACTTACGATATAAAAGCTGCCTAAACATTATCTTTTCTAAAATCTTTGAAAGTACGGGTAGAATGCTGATTGAGCGTAAATGTGGATTATCATTTTTAGGGAAAAGCAGATTAATAGACTGTTGCTGAGCTTTCCGTTTCGTATGACGATGTGACGTAACCACCAAAAACCGTTAAAAATTACGTATACAGGGCGGCCAATATACAGGGTGTTCCGTAACGATATGCGAATATTTAAGGTACACCCTGTATAACTGACTGATTTAAATTCATAGTATTATTAAAGCGTTTTACTTAAATAATTAATCGATTGTTGCAACGATTTGGAAGCTATGACAGGGTTTCGGTGGAAATAATGTGCCCAGTGTCAACACCGTTCGTCAGTCATTTGTCATACGAAATTCAGTTAACCCAAGAATTACAGCCTACAATTTAATTTCATTTCACAAATATTCAGCCAGTTACATATCTTCCACATTGTATTTATTATCAGCATGAAAACCACAAAATAAGTCTCAGATGTTAGAATTCCACGATTTTGATTAACTTTTTTTTCTCAGGCCGGTCCTGCCTTCCGTTCACCCCGGCTACCTCGGCGAACTACTCCCCAAGGAACCTCCGCAGACCGGGGAATCCTGGCAAGAGGTCCTGCAAGACGTCGACAGGATCATCATGCCTGGCCTCACGCACTGGCACTCGCCAAAGTTCCACGCCTACTATCCGACAGCACACTCTTTTCCAGCCGTTGTCGGGGAGATGATGAGCGCTGGGTTTGGCTGCGTCGGACTCAATTGGGTACGTCTCCGTCACGTGATACCTTAACCAGGTGGTAGTTATACCTAGAACGCACAGAAAAGATGTATGGATTAAAGAGAGATATGCTGTCTAAGCACGTGCTTATTTATGCTTGGTCAGAAATAAATGTGGTGTTGCCAGAATTCGGACATTTACTCATGAAGGAGTTGTTTAACGTCTAAATCATATACTAAGTGACATATAAATCCGAACACCCAGTTTAAATGGTTTTATTTTAATAAAAGTTGGTGAATGTATTTATTTTACTGTAAATAACAAGTGAAAGAATTTTAGGCATTATCAGTTGGACATTCCGGTTTTTATACTGCTTTTTTTTAATTCTCTAACGCTCTAAAAATTTATATTAATAGCCGCAGTAAAGAATCAACGTTGGCGGATTTTAGTTCTTGACATCCTTTACGATCGGTTACGATGCCTAGAGTACGGAGACCTGTACGATTTCGTCAACTTAGTGAGTTTGATAGGGGCCGTATAGTGGGACTTCGGGAAGCTGGACTTTCTTTACGGGCAATTGCAGTTAGAGTGCAAAGAAGTGTAGACACTGTGGTTAGGTGTTGTCAGGCATGGCTTCGAGAAGGCCGTACGCAAAGAGCAAGGGGCACTGGACGCCGCCGTAGAACAACAGACCGTGAAGATCGCCGCCTAAGATTATTGGCCTTAAGAGACCGTTTCTCCACTACCAGGTCCATTGCAAATCAATGGTTTGCAGAACACGGAAGACCTATTGGCATGCGAAGTGTTTACCGACGAATGAGAAGTTTTGGCTTGTTTTCATACCGGCCACACTGGGTCCTCCCTTTAACTCGAGAACACCGATGTAATCGCCTTGAGTGGTGCAGACAACGGTCACTCTGGGATCAGGAATGGAACAGTATTGTCTTTAGTGACGAGTCTCGATTTTGTTTAGGCATGCACGATGGTCGTGCCAGGGTTAGAAGGGGACGTGGTGAAAGGAGGAATCCACAGTTTTTTGTTGAAAGACATGTTCATCACACTGTTGGAGTTGTGGTTTGGGGTGCTATAGCTTATGGTTCCGGGTCACCTTTAATCTTCATCAGAGGTAACATGAACGCGCAGCGTTATATCCACGAAGTTCTAGAACCCCATCTTTTAACCTATCTTGACACCCTGGCAGATCCAACTTTCCAACAAGATAATGCCCGAACACATGTTGCAAGAGTCACAATAGACTTCTTTCAACATAATGATGTCACATTGTTACCATGGCCACCAAGATCTCCCGACTTATCCCCAAATGAGCACGTGTGGGATATGATGGGTAGGAGATTGCTCAATTTGCAACGTCCTCCTCAGACTCTAGAAGCACTTCGAGAGGAGTTGGTGGTTGCCTGGAATGAGATACCACAGGAGGACATTGACCACCTGATCAGAAGCATGCCTAGGCGCGTTGGAGAATGCGTAGCACATCAGGGTGCATCCACACATTATTAAAGGTCAAAGGGCTTTAAAGCAGTGCAATCATTTACTTATTATGCTTCATTAAGTACTTATACAAAATTTTATTAAAATAAAACCATTTAAACTGGGTGTTCGGATTTATATGTCACTTAGTATACTTGTTTATTCAAAACTTATATATATTATATGAATCAAAACATTTTTATTTGTTCTTTATAATGTAGGCCATGCCTAAAGCTTTGTCTCACATAGTTTGGAGATTGAGGGTCGTATTATCAGCCGTGCCTACAATTGTAGGACTCCTTTACGGCATTGATTTTCGTAGTTCTTTCTGTCCTCCAGAAAGGCAGGGGTATTTCTAGATTTCTACTGTTCCATGTCAGGGATCTATTTTGAGGTTATGTTACGAATATCTATTTGCATCAAATTGTTTATACCTTTGATTTCGATCCCCTGCTATATCAGCCCTAAATTTTCTAAGGTTTCAAAAGAAAACATAACCTCACAAAAGCAGAGCGCTGATACGGAAAAGTAGAAATCTAGAAATACCCCAGCCTTTCTGAAGAATAGGAAATACTATAAAAATCGAAGAGACCATTAAGGCGTCCTTCAATTTATTGTAGAAATGACTGTCCATATGACCCTAAATCAGATATTCTCAATATACCGAGTATACTGATTTCTGGTGTTTGTTATGACTAAAGACCGGATTTATATGTATTTACATGTTTTTACATATAACATAATATTTTATGTTTTTTTCGGATAAAAACATATAACGAATCGGAACACCCAGTTTAAATGGTTTTATTTTAATAAGATTTTGTATAAGTACTTAATGAAGCATAATAAGTAAATGATAAAAATTTCAAAATGATTGCACTGCTTTAAAGCCCTTTGACCTTTAATAATGTGTGGATACACCCTGATGTGCTACGCATTCTCTAACGCGCCTAGGCATGCTTCTGAACAGGTGGTCAATGTCCTCCTGTGGTATCTCATTCCAGGCAACCACCAGCTCCTCTCGAAGTGCTTCTAGAGTCTGAGGAGGACGTTGCAAATTGAGCAATCTCCTACCCATCATATCCCACACGTGCTCAATTGGGGATAAGTCGGGAGGTCTTGGTGGCCATGGTAACAATGTGACATCATTATGTTGAAAGAAGTCTATTGTGACTCTTGCAACATGTGGTCGGGCATTATCTTGTTGGAAAGTTGGATCTGCCAGGGTGTCAAGATAGGGTAAAAAAGATGGGGTTCTAGAACTTTGTGGATATAACGCTGCGCGTTCATGTTACCTCTGATGAAGATTAGAGGTGACCTGGAACCATAAGCTATAGCACCCCAAACCATAACTCCAACAGTGTGATGAACATGTCTTTCAACAAAAAACTGTGGATTCCTCCTTTCACCACGTCGCCTTCTAACCCTGGCACGACCATCGTGCATGCCTAAACAAAATCGAGACTCGTCACTAAAGACAATACTGTTCCATTCCTGATCCCAGAGTGACTGTTGTCTGCACCACTCAAGGCGATTACGTCGGTGTTCTCGAGTTAAAGGGAGGACCCAGTGTGGCCGGTATGAAAACAAGCCAAAACTTCTCATTCGTTGGTAAACACTTCGCATGCCAATAGGTCTACCGTGTTCTGCAAACCATTCATTTGTAATGGACCTGGTAGTGGAGAAACGGTCCCTTAAGGCCAAATATAAAAAAAAATAATAACGGAAAAAAGGTCTTTTTAAAAGCTCCCTTAAGGGTAGAATTTTACAAAGAAATGGCTCCTGGGCTGCCCTTACCACCTGAGCGTGTTATTACAAGATGGCGTACATGGCTCAATGCTGCCTTGTTTTATGCAGATAATTTCGTAAAAATCAAAGAAATTTTTCTTTCGCTTGACGCTGATTCTATAGCACTTAGGTTGTGTAAGGAATCGGTACTAGAGTCACTTAGCCTTTATTAAAGCTCATTTTTTCATGTTAGCGAAAGCAATAATGGAGCTGGAAACTACCCAGTTGTCATTAAACGACTCTTTCAGAATCATATTAGACAAGCTCCTGTCATTTGCTTTCGAAAATGTACCTTATCCCTAAGAATCAGCATGGATTTCTCCCTGGTCGATCAATAATGACCAACCTTCTCCACTCTCTCAACGATTGGACTCAGTATCTGGACACAAAGACTCCTGTTGATATAATCTACTTAGATTTTTCTAGGGCTTTCGATCGCGTACCACATAGAAGGCTTCTGTTTAAGTTGGAATGTATGGGAAAAAGAGGCGAGTTGTTACTGTGGATTAAGGCTTTTCTCACCGGGAGGACTTTCTCTGTGCGCGTCAGTGATAGCCAGTCTCACCTTCATCATGTAGCAAGTGGGGTTCCTCAAGGCTCTGCCTTGGGGCCAGTGCTGTTCCTTCTGTATACAAGTGACCTGCCCGCGTTGATTTCCTCCACATGTTCAGCTTATGCCGACGACACCAAGATTTACAATACTGTCATAAATTCTGCTATGCTTCAACGAGATCTTGATATTGTTTGTCAATGGTCAGTCATTTGGCTTTTACCCTTAAATCTAACTAAGTGTTGTGTCCTTCACCTCGGGAAGACAAATCCGCGATTTACATACAAGATCTCTGACCAGAACATCGAAGCAGTTTCCAGCCACACTGATCTGGGCGTTGTAGTCAACGATCGTCTTTCCTGGTCAGAGCATATTCACCACGTTACATCAAAAGCCAAGAAACTTCTATACATGCTGGAGAGGTCTTTCAAAGGATCCGATGTCAACACTTGCGCCTACATTTACAAGGCATTCGTGAGGCCAATTCTTGAATTCGCTGGCCCGGTATGGGACACTGTGCTTCTGCGCGATAGAAATCTCGTCGAATCAGTACAGCGTCGGGCTGCTCGTATCCCTTTTGGAGCACGAAGACCAAACTATGAAGATCGCTTTGAGTTATTCAACCTGACCTCATTCTCTGAGCGAAGACTTCGTGGCGATCTTATAGTTACGTTCAGGATACACCAACCTCATGCATCTATACCGTCTGGCGCGCAGCAATCTACGCGGACACAGCTTCAAACTGCATAAGGAACCATTTAAAACAACAGTCCGACAGTGGTTTCTTCCCAACCGCATATTCAACACCTGGAATAGTTTACTTGAAAGTGTGGTAGGTGCTACTTCAGTTAATAGCTTCAAAGTGCAGTATGATAGCTGAAGGAGTGTACAAACTTTATAGCTATGAAGTGTCTTTTTTTTATTTTTTTCTATTTGATGTATTTGTGTTACGTGTCCGTACACTATACAGGGTGACTTTGAAGTTGAGTCATTAATTTTCAGATAATGATTGTAGAAGGAAGATAAACCAAAATATGTGTGTAAAAATAAAAAAAAAATTATAAAAGAAATTTTACCTTGTTTTATAAAGTATCCTCCCGACAAGTATTTCAGTGCGGACCTGTATTTGATCGTGAGGTCTTGGAGCACCGGCATGCCGTCACCTGATTCACGAGCCCGTTGTACTACATTAACAAAGGCACGAGGGGTTGGTTGCACTCGATTGGGAAACCGATCCGCATAAACATGTGCCATTTTTTAGTTCGTTTGAGCCACGCAACAGACACCACTATTCACTGACACTGACTGTATACAAATGAATAAAATAATTGTAAAAACATCGTTCCAAATTTGCGCCGATCACATCATGTGATGTGGAGCGTTCATTTTCGGCTTTTAAAAATTTATTAACAGACAAACACCATAATTTAAGCATGGATAGTATTAACCAGTTTTATACTGCAACCACATCGTTTAACTTTTTGAGTGTGTAAGTTTGGATTAGTACTGTACTGTTCATTACAGTTGACTTTTAGTTAATAAAAATAATATATTAATATATAAGCGTTTATTTTTTTGTGTTCGCACATTTATGTTTCAGTTTTTCCACATATAAAATCCACATTTCGTCTATCTTTTACAGCATAAAAAAAACATATTTTGCAGTTTTATACCACATAAAAATCCGGACCTTAGTTATGACTCTTGCCAGCATAGCAGGCGTTGTGTTGGTACCCAATGTTCTCTCCAAGCCATCTAGGATAAAAATCCTATAACACGTTTACGAATCGGTAACCGCGTTCACTGTCTCTGTGACTTTATTTTCCTCAAAGAACCAGAGACCAATAATTCCAGCTGAGGTAATTGCACGCCACACCGTACCTTTAAGCGAATTGAACCTGGTATCACTCAATCATTAAAATTCGGTAAACAATGTTTGATTTCTGCTATCCATGGACTTTGTTTTTTTGTTTGGAAATCAGGTTGCCAGCCCTGCCTACACAGAGCTAGAAGTTGTGATGATGAACTGGCTGGGTAAGCTCCTTGGACTTCCAGAAGAGTTCCTCAATTGCTCGGATGGCCCTGGCGGTGGGGTTATACAGGTAACGTTACGATTTTTGCTTTGCTTATTTTGGATGACATGGGAGGTAGGGGAGTCTAGATGATGATTACTTCACCGGTAGTTATTTACTTTTTTACGCGAATGGCAACCCTCACATTGTCTTTGCTTGAAAACGAAACGCATTTTCGGGGATTATTTAGAGAACATAGCATCCATACTTGGACCAGATCAAGTATCTTTTATATCTCAAGATGATAAAGCTCGAGTCCCTATTGGCGTAACTGCGGCAAATAAGCAAGCACCTCTTCTGATGCACATGGAATATAGAATCAAATTGCCTGATCACGATTGAGTAATCGCTGAGCGTCATAAATTAATACCATCTGTTTATGCTGGTATCAAAATCACTTCCAATATGCTAGGACAACCGCCGTTGGATATTCTGGACCAACATACATCGCTATTCGAAGTGGAAAGCATAGTTCATCTACTGCTAATACTCATGCTCAGGATTTCGAGACGCTTCTCGAACTTGAAGAGTTTCGATCATTAGCTAAAACTGACCATGGACTAGTAAAACCAGTGGTAATCATGACGGTTGATGGAGGGCCAGATGAAAATCCACGTTATCAAAAAGTCACAGGGTTTGCTATACGACACTTTAAGCGACAAGATCTCGATGCATTGTTTTTAGCTACCAATGCTCCTGGAAGAAGTGGGTATAACAGAGTAGAGCGCAGAATGGCTCTTCTTAGTCGGGAACTGGCTGGTTTAATATTGCCTCATGACCATTTTGGGTCTCATTTGAATGAACGTGGCGATACAATTGATGGCCATTTAGAAAGATCTAATTTCGAATTTGTAGGACATGTATTAGCTGAAGTATGGAGTTCAATGGAAATTGATGTCTATAATGTTAATGCAAAATAGGTTGGGGCAGGTGAACAAGATCTTCCTGATTTTCCAGACATTAAATGGTATTCAGAACATGTGCGTGAGAGCCACTGCTTGCTTCAAATTGTAAAATGTAGAAATACAGAATGCTGTCGTCCAAGAAGTGGCCTATTTAGATTACTACACAATAGGTTTCTTCCACCACCTGTAAAAGTAAAAGAAACAGATGATGACTTGGTTTTGGATAAACGAGGGCAATTTCTTAATCTTTCAGTCAATTTAGCTCTACGCTTAAGTGCTTCACTCAAAGATTTCCTGCACATGCCCTACGATTATTTTTATCCGACGGTAAAATTGAGGCTTTCAAGTCGAACATGCAACACGTGTGGTCTTTATCAGGCTTCCGTCAAGTCACTGAATCGAAAATATCCATAAAAAAGTAAACACGCACACTGATAGGAAAGTAAGACCTGTAAGAGTCGCTGCTCGTCGTGCTAATGAACTGACGTGCATTATTCAAAATTTAGAGCTCCATGATGTTGAATGGCTCGATGAGAACGACGTAAACATTCCAAAATCCGATGAAAGCGAGCAAACTCGCAACACTGAGCAGCAATCGAAGCAATGTCATCGAAAACTTAGAATCATGGATTCGGGTTTCATGGACTGAAGACTTAATTTGAATTTAATATATGTACCAAAAATTTAAAATAAGTTTGTTATGGTAGTAAGATATAATATTTTTGTCCTTTACTCTATGTCGAATACCGTATCAGTAAAATACAATCTCTATCATAAATCTATTTTCTTATTTTTCAAATTATAACTAGACAATGGTCCTTTACAGGGCTCAGCAAGCGAGGTGACCTTCATCGGTCTTCTGGCGGCCAAAGAAAAGAAAGTGAAAGACCTGATGGCCCAAGACCCCACTCTCAAAGAAGCTGACATCAAAGGAAAACTGGTCGCGTACTCCAGCGACCAATCAAACTCGTCAGTAGAGAAATCCGGTCTTTTGGGCTCAATGCCGATGCGGCTGTTACCGGCAGACAAAGAAGGCAAACTCAGGGGCGACACGCTACTCGACGCCATAGAAAAGGATAAAGCCCAAGGGCTGATCCCTTGCTACGTGGTGGCTAATCTTGGAACCACGCCTACGTGCGCCTTCGATGATCTGGCCGAACTTGGACCCATTTGCAACAGGGATAATATTTGGCTTCACGTAGATGCAGCTTACGCAGGCACCGCGTTCACGTGTCCTGAATACAGGTAAGCTATCTTTCACTTAAGTTTTATTCATCTACGGGTGTAAAACATTTTAGGAGGTGATAGTACAGCCCCTTTGCTACCGAAATTAGTATATAATACCATAGCCTATATTCAAAGGTTGAAAAGTTATTGAACATTTAAGATTTTTTTAAAAACAATCCATATTTCAGAGTAAAAAGATCGAGAGATAAAAAAGTTGGCGATTAAACATTTGTTTTTTGTGGTTTTGGGTTATTATTTCAATAATTAACTGTTATAAATTAAAAAAGATTCGAAAACAATACCATAAAACGTATTTATTTTCATTCAAAAATGTTTAACTAAGAAAAACAAATCATGTTTTACAGTAAGTAAGGTGTTTAACAAAAAAACGTACAAACAATTTAAATAATATCCTCGTTTCATAAGGAATCTAAATTGATATGATAAGTGCACAAAAACTGTGTGAAACTAAACATAATGTATTGTAATACAACAATAGGGAGTAAATTTACCAATGGCTTGTCTCCTATTTTCACAACTCTCTGATTGATAAGAAAGTGTTTTTGTGAAAATAATGTAACTGTAAGCTATGGGATAGTTATTATTTAAAACAACGGTTAAGTTACACGATTAGATTATTTACACAGTTGTCATTGTACTACAGAATAATAAAAACTGACTAAAAGTTACTACAATTGGTAAGTAAAATACAATAATGAAATGAAGGTAAAATTCATTGCAATCGTTGTTCGAACTGACGCCCGCCGTTTCTTATGCAAGCCCGTAGTCTTTTTCTCATGTTGGTACGCGTGATGCGGCCAGTTAGTTGTCCTCTGATAGTGTCAGCAGCAGCAGCAATAATTCTTTCTTTCAACTGTGCAAGAGTGTCTATGGGCTCAGCGTACACCAGTGACTTCATGTGCCCCCATAAATAATAGTCACACGGTGTTAAATCTGGGCTCCTCGCTGGCCACGGTGTCGGTCCACCTCGGCCAATCCAGCGACAAGGATATTTCACGTCCAGCCACTGTCTAACACCCAGATGGAAATGCGCGGGACAGCCATCGTGTTGGTAGATCATCTGCATCCTGATATTCAGAAGCAGGTCTTCGAGCTACTCCCAGAGTTCGGATCTCAAAAAGTTTTCATAGGATTCGCCATTCAGGTTGTCAGGCAAAAAAACTGGTCCAATTAGATACGTACGAATGATTCCCATCCACACGTTTGCCGAAAATCTTCTTTGATGGGCTCTTGGCTTTGCCATGTGGGGATTTGCCTCTCGTGGGGCCCCATAATGTAAGTTGTGATAGTTTGTTGTCCTCTCTCTGTCAAACTTAGACTCGTCGGTCCACAATATTTTAGTTAAATAGTCGTTTTCTTCTTGATCCCGATGAAGCATGTATCGACGAAAATCAATTCTTCTTGCGGGATCTCCTTCTTCTAATACTTGAACCGGTGTGTAATGGAAAGGGTAAAGTCTCGCCGAATGCAAAACGAACCAAACTCTCCACTGAGTTAAACCAAGCTGCTTTGCTATAACTCGTGTAGACGTCGTCGGGTCTCTGCCGTAGCATTCCAGTATTGCCTCTCGATCTTCCTCGTCAAACAACCGAGGACTACCAGCATCATGACGTCTCTCATGAACCTGTCCACTTTCCTTGACGCGTTGGTACACAGAAGCAAATACTCGATGACTCGGTATTCGCCGATTCGGAAAACGGTTTTCGTATTCTCGCCTGGCTTCAATGGAATTTCCATCACTTAAACCATAACAAAACAGAATATCAGCGTATTCTTCGTTACGGTAACTCGCCATTATTAAAACTGATCAAAAAAGTAAAAGTACGTCCTACCGCGTTAAAGGTTGATATTCTACTAACTAACCTAAGCGTTAGTTCCCTTTCCTTGATCCGTCAGCTGTGTCAATTCATAACATACGCAGAGCTTGCTTCCGAGGAGCGACGACAGATTCCGAATACTTAAACCCGAATAACGGCACAGGGCACAAAAAATAACAAAAAGGGTCAAACCATGAAAGGCTCGGTTTACCTGCTCAGGACAATGAAATGCGCTTAGCGGTCATTTCTAACAAAGTAATATTGTTTTGTTAAATGGTTTACTTACTGATATGTTATTATACCATTTTAGAAACCTAATGAAACGAGGAAGTTTTTGCAGTTATTTGTACATTTTCTTTATTATGATTTTTTTGAAAAAAAGGACTTAATGTGAAAGTTGAAAATAAAAATTTTCATTTAACATTTCAATGAAAATAAATACGTTTTCAGTAGTGTTTTCATACGTTTTTTAATTTATGAGAATTATTTATTTAAATAATAACCTGAAACCACCAAAAAACGAATGTTTAATCACCAACTTTTTTTATCTCAACTATTTTACTCTGTAATCTGGCTTGTTGTTTTAAAAAAAATAACCATAACTTTTTAACCTTTGAATATAGGGTAAGGTATTATATACTAATTTCGATAGCAAAGGGGCTGTACTATCACCTCCTAAAATGTTTTATAGTCAACGCCAAACAAAGTGGCGTGCACGTCATCAAGGTGGGTGTGTTTAAAAATTTACATTGTTGCCAAACTTTTTGTAAAATAATAAAATTTATTATTTACATATCTAGGTTTATAAGCAATATTAACCTCAAATGAGAACAAAAATAATAGTATAATAAAATTATAGATCTGTACTTGCATAATCATTAAGTATGACAATTATTGATCAGATGACACTATGAAACTACCATATTTAATTGATAGCTTAAAGGTACTGAATAAAAATCCAAATGGGGTCCTCCAAATTTTATGCATGGTATTTATTTTACAGAATTCATACAGAAAAATGCATTCTAAAATTAGGTAAGCTACTGGTGTAAGCTTTTTCTGTACAATAAAGTTAGTCGGAGTTTCTTTCTTCAGCGCTGTCTGAATCTGAATCTTCATCACTCTCAAAGTTGATTATTAAAGGTTCGATGTCTGGTCGATCAAAAATTCGTTCTCTTTCATACCATTTAAAAATTTCTTGCTCAGTATGTCGAACACTATTTTCCACATGTCTGGGGTAACCGTTTGTAGAGCCTCGTTCCACATATCCAAACAGTCTTTTTCACTGTTACCATCTCTACCAATATGTCTGTTATAGTAACCTTTTGCTATGCCCCAAATTAACTCAATAGGGTTAAATATAGTATACAATGGTAAGGAGGCAGACGAAGAACTTTGTGCCCATGTTGTTCCGCCAATTCATCAATCACGTATATTTTAGGTGGTTTGTTTCTAAAAAAGCAGTTATTTTAAGAATAGGAATAAACAAAAGAAATATAAACTGTCGACCAAAATATATATAATTAAGAAGCATTATGTACCGAGCAACAATACTCAATAGCTCTGTTTTAAACATTGTGATTAAAAATGGTATGTTTTGATTAGTCAACCAGTCTTGGATATTTTTTTTTGTCCATGCATTGTTGGGCACTTTGTTCAATATCATGCTGTGATAAGGGGCGTTATCCAGTATAATCATAGATGGACTCTCCAATTTTTCTAATAACTGATGTTGAAACCATTTCAAAAAATTGTCCTGGTTCATCTCTCCATGGTAATCGCTCAATTTTGTTTTCGAAGAAAATATCGCTTCACTACCCTCAATAAACCCATTTTCATTTCCAGCATGTAATATAATGTATCTAAAATATATTAGTTTTAAATTTTATAGTGCAAATTGTGTAAAAGTACATACCTTTTACCATCTGTTTTAATAGCTTTCACGCTTTTTTGGTTTCCATTTTGCCAAGAGCGACCTATGGTCCCATTTTGAAATATCCAAGTTTCATCGAGGAAGACAAACTGGTATAAGGCCTCAACCTTGGCTTGATTGTATTGCCTTAGAAATTCCACCCTTTTCAAAGCTATACTTGGTAGTTCCATGAGCCCTCGTCGCGGATTGTCCTTAAGCCACTTAAATCCAAGATCTCTAAGCAACCGCCTTAAAGACGTGGCACTACCATCAAATAATGCCCTATTTCTTAATCGAGACCATAAAGTTTGTATCGTAACTTGTTCTTCTGAAACCATGTGTAATATGACATTATAATTTAGTTAACAAATTAATGCAAATTTCTGATAAGTTATTATAATAAGATCTTACTTTTGTGATACATATTATAGATCACTTCTCGAATGGCACTTGTATCCAATGTCGCTGTGTTGGTTACACGTTTAATATAACTCCGCTTTTTCTTGGGCGATTCTAAATTTGCATCACTTTTCACACCCTCGGAAATACGACTAACTGTCCTTAAACTAATTTTTAAAGCAGCAGCAACACGCTACAAAAAATGAAATAAAATTTCACTATTATTAATATACATTACATATAATTATTAGTAACCTACCTCTTGAACAGCATTTAAAGGCAACAAAGGCCCGTTGTTGTCCCTTTCTTGCTCAAAGTAGTGCATTAACGAGGCCACGAGTTCCTTACACCGACTATTTAACTGTTTGGGCATCTTTATATACCAAAATTGCCTTTATCTACTCGTAAAATGAATAATTTTGTTTTGAAACAAACAGTTGTTGATTTACAGTATGCGGGGCCAAAGGATTTATAAAGATTTGAAATGCCACAAATTGATTCAGTGTCAAAATTAATACAAATGTCAGTTCCCAGTTTAAATAAGTTTCAAGATGACAATGTGTCAACGCTGCGAAATCGGTTTAGTGCGTTTACATGTCGATAAGTGATTGGAGCGTTTGTAAAACATTTTATTTCGCATAATGCGTCTAAATTTATCAGAAAGCAACTTATGTGATATTTTAATAACAATGTTTATATGACTATTAACCATAATAAGAGAGTAATGACCATTTTGCAATTTATATATCACATTAATATGAAACTGCAATAGAGCAATTGTTTGTGATAGAAACCTAGGCATTAGGTCGGGGAATTTTTATCGTGATGACGTGCACGCCACTTTGTTTGGCGTTGACTATATTTACCTGTCATCCTTATGTATATACGGGGTGATCCATGATCCATAATAAAGTTCACTTTAGTTTTTTCGACACGAAATAGCGGCAATTTCAAGAGCAAGTTGCAGGCGAGTGTTCGATAATTTGTGCTTCCGTTTGGTTTGGTCCTCGGAGATATCGGTGATATGATGATATCATTTTCAAGACATAAATTGCCAATGTCCTTTTATATGATAAAAATTAGCAAACTGTTCTAGGTATAGCCTGCTTTCATTTACGTTGCTTTCAAAAGTGAATTTTATTATAGCTCACCCTGTATAAAGGTTATCAGCATCGCATCTCAGCCACAATACCGCAACACGCACAGTGGCCTATCTATACGAAAACCTGGAATAAATTACATCAAATAGGTTGACTCTATTATGTATGAATCAAAGAAAAAGACTAAACTAAGACAGTGATCATCACGTGATTATTGCGTGATAAGTACGCTGATATACTAAGTGACATATAAATCCGAACACCCAGTTTAAATGGTTTTATTTTAATAAAATTTTGTATAAGTACTTAATGAAGCATAATAAGTAAATGATAAAAATTTCAAAATGATTGCACTGCTTTAAAACCCTTTGACCTTTAATAATGTGTGGATGCACCCTGATGTGCTACGCATTCTCCAACGCGCCTAGGCATGCTTCTGATCAGGTGGTCAATGTCCTCCTGTGGTATCTCATTCCAGGCATCCACCAACTACTCCCGAAGTGCTTCTAGAGTCTGAGGAGGACGTTTCAAATTGAGCAATCTCCTACCCATCATATCCCACACGTGCTCAATTGGGGATAAGTCGGGAGATCTTGGTGGCCATGGTAACAATGCCACATCATTATGTTGAAAGAAGTCTATTGTGACTCGTGCAACATGTGGTCGGACATTATCTTGTTGGAAAGTTGGATCTGCCAGGGTGTCAAGATAGGGTAAAAGATGGGGTTCTAGAACTTCGTGGATATAACGCTGCGCGTTCATGTTACCGCTGATGAAGATTAAAGATGACCTGAAACCATAAGCTATAGCACCCCAAACCATAACTCCAACAGTGTGATGAACATGTCTTTCAACAAAAAACTGGGGATTCCTCCTTTCACCACGTCGCCTTCTAACCCTGGCACGACCATCGTGCATGTCTAAACAAAATCGAGACTCGTCACTAAAGACAATACTGTTCCATTCCTGATCCCAGAGTGACTGTTGTCTTCACCACTCAAGTCGATTACGTCGGTGTTCTCGAGTTAAAGGGAGTACCCAGTGTGGCCGGTATGACAACAAGCCAAAACTTCTCATTCGTCGGTAAACACTTCGCATGCCAATAGGTCTTCCGTGTTCTGCAAACCATTCATTTGCAATGGACCTGGTAGTGGAGAAACGGTCCCTTAAGGCCAATAATCTTAGGCGGCGATCTTCACGGTCTGTTGTTCTACGGCGGCGTCCAGTGCCCCTTGCTCTTTGCGTACGGCCTTCTTGAAGCCATGCCTGACAACACCTAACCACAGTGTCTACACTTCTTTGCACTCTAACTGCAATTGCCCGAAAAGAAAGTCCAGCTTCCCGAAGTCCCACTATACGGCCCCTATCAAAGTCACTAAGTTGACGAAATCGTACATGTCTCCGTACTCTAGGCATCGTAACCGATCGTAAAGGATGTCAAGAACCAAAATCCGCCAACGTTGATTCTTTACTGCGGCTGAAATATTCATTTTTAGAGCGTTAGTGAATTAAAAAAAAGCAGTATAAAAACCGGAATGTCCAACTGATAAGGCTGAACATTTTTTCACTTGTTATTTACAGTAAGATAAATACATTCACCAACTTTTATTAAAATAAAACGATTTAAATTGGGTGTTCGGATTTATATGTCACTTAGTATAATTGATCTATTCATAAACTTTGAAGCAGTTTACCATAGACACATGGGATATTGTATACATTTGTGTCGTCAGCATACAAGGAACAGGCGGAATATATGACACAAGACAGGTCCGATATTTAGAGGAGAATGAAAGCATGAATGGCTTATGGAATTAAAGGCATACCGGTTATCGTGATGAGCCGCCACATAGGCCACTTCAAAGGGCCATCATGCACCCCTACATTCCTTAAGCCGACTCGGCTCCTCTAGCAAAGTTGAGTATAACCTTGAGTTAACGTTCTGAAGATGTAAAGTGATGGACCAAAGGACTCTTCCTCTACCCCGCAGCGCTCATACAAGGGATCCTCAGCCAGTGTTATGGCCACTACAGTCCCACCAGCACCCTTAGCTTTGGGCCCTACGTTGACGGATAAGTCTAGAGATGCTTCTCCGTTTCTGAGAGTGTTGTCTTGCAATCTACTTCTCCATTGTCCTCCAGACTCGAGCTTGCTCGCTGCTCCTGCGCCATATCACCGCCATCTATCCCAGCGCGCTCCGGAGCCCACACTATCGATACCGGATGCCTCGCTGCTAGACTATCCAGAGCCTCCATGCAATGCAATAAAAGACTCGAAGTAACCTTACAGGCATATTGGTATTATTCTATTAAGCCCTTACCCTCCAAAGTGCGGAATACGCATGCCAGAATCCCAAAGAATAGAGTAGACGAGAAACAGCAAAGGTCCCGAGTCCGGACCTTGTCGAACGCCGCTAGTCACCGCCGTACTGGTTGACAGTGAATCGCCTACCCTTGCGTGATTTCAGGATTAACTTAAGGCTTATAACTTTAGGTTTCTCGACCTTCAAATCCTGTCTTGAACGTTCTTCAAGGAAGCGAAGGGAACGTACAGGTATCTGAATGTGACCCTCTCTATTTTTTACAGGTATCTCCTCAAGGGTGTGGAGCACGCCGACTCCTTCAATTTCAACCCCCACAAGTGGATGTTAGTGAACTTCGACTGCTCGGCAATGTGGGTGAAAAATGCCAGGTACCTAGTCGAAGCGTTCAACGTCGAGAGGATATACCTGAAGGACCAGCACAAAGGCCTGGCGCCCGAGTACAGACACTGGCAGGTATCGTTGGGCAGACGGTTCAGAGCGTTGAAACTGTGGTTCGTCTTGAAGATATACGGAGTCGAAGGGATTCAGAAGCATGTCCGCCACCAGATTTCCTTGGCCAAATACTTCGAGGAACTCGTAAGGACAGATGACAGGTTCGAAGTTTGCACGTCGAGCATGGGCCTCGTCACGTTCCGGCTCGAAGGTGACAACCAGCTTACGAAGAATCTGATCAGCAGGATCCAAGAAAGGAAGAATATTTTCGTCATACCAGGGCAGTTCCGCAACAAATATGTGATACGATTCGCGGTCTGCAGTCGGTTAACAGAAAGGAGCGACGTTGAATTCTCCTGGAAGGAATTCCAGTCCCAAGCGGACGAAATCATCGTCTCGAAGATCACCAGCGAGGTCGGCGATAAGAAAGGCATCGGCGCTATACAATTATCGGATGCCGGGTGTGATAAGAACAGTATCGAAAAGTGCAAGTAACGGTATAGTGTTTAGTGAGAGATAATCACATTTTTCGCCAAATGCATTTGTTTTTGCTTGACACCATCTACGATAAGTACTTATCCTATAAAAGAAAAACGAAAATTTTGGAAAAGTGGCGATTTATTTCTAAGCATGGTCTCCTGTTAGCTCGATATACTGGAACTAGCGATCCTCCAACTTCTCTAACCTGTCTGAAAAATACTTTATCTAGAGGTTTGCAAAGTAGCGATAGGCTTCTCAACTCAAATAATATAGAACTGTATCAGGATCGCAGAAACCGCAAGACGCATCGATGCTATGGATTTTCGTTCCTATCTCATAGCAGGAGCAGAGTATCACTTGCATACCTCCATGCGTTTCTGTGAACCTGATAACAAGCGCTCAATCTTTCAATTTTACGAAGAAAGCCTGATCGGCAGTGCGACTTTAAGGAACTTATAGATTTGCATCAGGATCGCAGAAACTACGAGGGACATAGATGCCAAGTTCTGTGATCCTGATAGCAGGTCACCGTCCAACAATTGTACGAGAAAAATCTGGTCGATAGATCTGTATCAGGATCGCAGAAATGCCTAATAGCAGGTGCAGAGTAGCATTTGCATACCTTCTCGCGTTTCTGTTAATCTGATAACAGGCGTTCAATCTACTAATTTTACGAAGAAGCTGTGGTCGACATCTGTATCAGGATCGCATTAACTACAAAAGGCATCGATGCTATGGATTTGAATTTCGTTCTTATCTCATAGCAGGAGCAGAGTATCACTTGCATACCTCCATGCGTTTCTGTGAACCTGATAACAAGCGCTCAATCTTTCAATTTTACGAAGAAAGCCTGATCGGCAGTGCGACTTTAAGAAACTTATAGATTTGCATCAGGATCGCAGTAATTACGAGGGACATAGATGCCAAAGGCACAAGTTCTGTGATCCTGATAGCAGGTCACCGTCCAACAATTGTACGAGAAAAATCTGGTCGATAGATTTGTATCAGGATCGCAGAAACGGCAAGATGCTGTGGATTTGAATTCGTGTTTGCCTAATAGCAGGAGCAGAGTATCATTTGCATACCTTCTCGCGTTTCTGTTAATCTGATAACAGGTGTTCAATCTACTAATTTTACGAAGAAGCTGTGGTTGTCATCTGTATCAGGATCGAAGAAACTGCAAAAAGCATCGACGCTATGAATTTGAACTTCGTTCTTATCTCATAGCAGGAGCAGAATACCACTTGCATACCTCCCTGCGTTTCTGTGAATCTGATAACAAGTGCTCAATCTTTCAATTTTACGAAGAAAGTCTGATCGGCAGTGCGACTTTAAGAAACTTATAGATTTGCATCAGGTTCGCAGTAACTACAAGGGACATATATGCCAAAGGTACAAGTTCTGTGATCCTGATAGCAGGTCACCGTCCAACAATTGTACGAGAAAAATCTGGTCGATAGATCTGTATCAGGATCGCAGAAATGACAAGTTGACGTGGACTTGGATTCGTGTTTGCCTAATAGCAGGTGCACAGTAGCATTTGCATACCTTCTCGCGTTTCTGTTAGTCTGATAACAGGCGTTCAATCTACTAATTTTACGAAGAAGCTGTGGTCGATATCTGTATCAGGATCGCATTAACTGCAAAAGGCATCGATGCTATGGATTTGAACTTCGTTCTTATCTCATAGCAGGAGCAGAATAAAACTTGCATACCTCCCTGCGTTTCTGTGAACCTGATAACAAGTGCTCAATCTTTCAATTTTACGAAGAAAGCCTGATCGGCAGTACGACTTTAAGAAACTTATAGATTTGCATCAGGATCGCAGTAACTACGAGGAACATAGATGCCAAGGATACAAATTCTGTGATCCTGATAGCAGGTAACCGTCCAGAAAAATCTGGTCGATAGATTTGTATCAGGATCGCAGAAACGGCAAGATGCTGTGGATTTGAATTCGTGTTTGCCTAATAGCAGGAGCAGAGTAGCATTTACATACCTTCTCGCGTTTATGTTAATCTGATAACAGGTGTTCAATCTACTAATTTTACGAAGAAGCTGTGGTTGTCATCTGTATCAGGATCGCAGAAACTGCAAAAGGCATCGATGCTATGGATTTGAACATCGTTCTTATCTCATAGCAGGAGCAGAATACCACTTGCATACCTCCCTGCGTTTCTGTGAACCTGATAACAAGTGCTCAATCTTTCAATTTTACGAAGAAAGCCTGATCGACAATGCGACTTTAAGAAACTTATAGATTTGCATCAGGATCGCAGTAACTACGAGGGACATAGATGCCAAAGGTACAAGTTCTGTGATCCTGATAGCAGGTCACCGTCCAACAATTGTACGAGAAAAATCTGGTCGATAGATATGTATCAGGATCGCAGAAACGGCAAGACGCTGTGGATTTGAATTCGTGTTTGCCTAATAGCAGGAGCAGAGTAGCATTTGCATACCTTCTCGCGTTTATGTTAATCTGATAACAGGTGTTCAATCTACTAATTTTACGAAGACGCTGTGGTTATCATCTGTATCAGGATCGCAGAAACTGCAAAAGGCCTCGGCTATGGATTTGAACTTCGTTCTTATGTCACAGCACGAGCAGAATACCACTTGCATACCTCCCTGCGTTTCTGAGAACCTTATAACAAGTGCTCAATCTTTCAATTTTACGAAGAAAGCCTGATCGGCAGTGCGACTTTAAGAAGCTTATAGATTTGCATCAGGATCGCAGTAACTACGAGGGACATAGATGCCAAAGGCACAATTTCTGTGATCCTGATAGCAGGTCACCGTCCAGAAAAATCTGGTCGATAGATTTGTATCAGGATCGCAGAAACGGCAAGATGCTGTGGATTTGAATTCTTGTTTGTCTAATAGCAGGAGCAGAGTAGCATTTGCATACCTTCTCGCGTTTCTGTTAATCTGATAACAGATGTCCAATCTACTGATTTTACGAAGAAGCTGTGGTCGACATCTGTATCAGGATCGCAGAAACTGCAAAAGGCATCTATGCTAAGGCTTTGAATTTCGTTCTTATCTCATATCAGGAGCAGAATACCATTTGCATACCTCCCTGCGTTTCTGTGAACCTAACAGCAAGTGGCCAATCTTTCAATTTTACAAAGAAGGCTTGGTCGACAGTGCGACTTTAAGAACCATAGGTTTGCATCAGGATCGTAGAAGCCAAGAGGAGCATCGATACCAAGGATACAAGCTTCACGCGAGTATCATAGATAGAGCACAGTTCTATTCACATACCTTCTCGTTGTTCTGTGGTCCTGATAGCAGGTCACCGTTACACAAATTGTACGAGAAAAATCTGGTCGATAATCCGATTTTCATATCATATTTTCAGAATCGCAGAAACGGCGGTTTGAATTCGTGTTTGTCTTATAACAGGAGCAGATTACCATTTGCATACCTCCTCGCGTCTCTGTTAATCTGATAACAGGTGTACAATCTACTAATTTTACGAAGAAGCTGTAATCGACAGTGCGTTGTTCAGAAACTTAACGCACTGTATCAGAATTGCAGAAACGACTGGGAGCATAGTTGCCGAAGATCAAATTTCGCCTCAGCATCATAACATAAGTACCTCCTCGCCCTTCTGTGATCCTGTAATTTGTCCACCAATTTTACACGAACATTCTGCGATTTTCAGAAACCTATATGATCTGTATCAAAGTCGCAGAAACTGCAAAAAACGGCATCGATATGTATTTGAATGTCGATCTTTTCCCATAACACGAGCAATTAAAATTGGAAATTCGCATAGCCCGAAGTGTTCTCTGTTTTGGGTTTCCTCTATGTACCTTAAATGATATTAAAACATGCAAAATTAAATCTAAAATTGTATTTCACGCTTTCTCCATTATTATTATTGTCAAGCTGTAAACGAAACTGCAATATTTGTAAATAGCATAGTTTTTGTTGTCTCCTGAAAACTCAAATTTTGTAACCTATGTGGTTTTAGAAATGGCTGATTCAGTTGTCGTAAATAAAAGATTAATTAATACCTTCAGGGTGTAAATGCAATAGAATCGTGTAAGGTTTCAATATTGTAGATGATGCTTCAGTATATGTGATGAAAATTGTGAGGTTAACCCTTTTGTAGAAGCCGAAACCAAGTTGTACGTTTATTTTAGTTAATAAATTGTATTTATATTTACTGTCGTGTTATTTCTTTATATCGCCCAAACTATTCTATATTTTTACTCAGTGACATTAGAAGTGTTACACCTAGAGAAAATAAGTTTTTGTAAAGAAATCAGTTTCTGAGAGCTGAATAGTACAGATATTGTTAGTTATTGCTCTTTCATTTACTAGTCTTAGGCATAACAAAATCCCTCGAGTTCAAAGATGTCCAAATTATTAGATGAGAGAGATGAGATGAGCGAGATGAGAGAGACGAGAGAGAGAGAGAAAGAGACGAGAGATAGAGAGACGAGAGAGAGAGAGAGACGAGAGAGAGAGAGAGGGAGTCGAGAGAGAGAGAGAGAGACGAGAGAGAGAGAGAGAGTTGAAAAGTAGAAAAATCACCTCGACCGACCACCTGAAGGCTATTTCAGTATCGGAACTCCAGCACTGCTATGAGGAGTGAAATAACCGCCTCTAGCGCTGAGTGGCCCTAGAAGGAGGATGGCAATATTAAATTGTAGTTATGTGTATTTGAATAAAAAAAATTAAAGAAAACAGTCTCGCATTTTATTTACAGATCTCGTCCCTCGTTATTTACACTGATCGTCAAATTAGCTGCAGCATCTTGTCGTTGATCTTCGGGACCAAGTACCATCACTGTAGACTTGCTGTTAATTTTTACACAAATGCTACAACTTTTTTACAAATAGAAGACCAACACAAAGCTCTGGTGCCCGAGTACAGACACTGGCAAATACCACTGAGCAGAAGATTCATAGCGTTGAAACTGTGGTTCGTCTTGAAGATATACGGAGAAGCATGTCCGCTACCAGATTCCTTTGGCCAAAGACTTCGAGGAACTCGTAAGGAAAGATGAAAGGTTCGAAGTTTGCACATCGAGCATGGGCCTCGTCACGTTCAGACTTAAAGGTGGCAACCGGCTTACGAAGAATCTGATCAGCAGGATCCAAGAAAGGAAGAAAATTTTCGTCACACCAGGGCAGTTCCAAAACAAATTTGTGATACGATTCGCGGTGTGCAGTAGGTTTGCAGAAAGGAGTGATGTTGAATTCTCATGGAAAGAATTTCAGTCACCGGCGGATGAAATCATCGTTTCCAACATCCAGAACAGTATTGAAGAGTACAAGTACGAAGTGTACCGAGACTCGATCTGCTTACTTATTTCATATGGCGTTGATGACATAACCGCCAAGAACGGTGACTAAAACTATAGTTAATTGTAACTAAAAAAATAAAAAGGAATATAAATGATGAAATTTTCCTTCCCCACCCCCCTATGACACCCCATTCTCTAATTCTAATTGTTTACCGGTACAAATTTTTTTAAAAATGATCATGTTCCTCTGAAGCGTCGAAAAAACTTTTGAGCAACTTACATTTTTTTCGTTTTTGGTCATTTTCACCGCTCCCACTGGACCGATTTTCAAAATCAATAAACCTTCTTTTTCGTCCTTGGCAATAGCATTAACCTTATGTAAGAATTTCATCCTATACTAAGTGACATATAAATCCGAACACCCAGTTCAAATGGTTTTATTTTAATAAAATTTTGTATAAGTACTTAATGAAGCATAATAATAATAAAAATTTCAAAATGATTGCACTGCTTTAAAGCCCTTTGACCTTTAATAATGTGTGGATGCACCCTGATGTGCTACGTATTCTCCAACGCGCCTAGGCATGCTTCTGATCAGGTGGTCAATATCCTCCTGAGGTATCTCATTCCAGGCAACCACCAACTCCTCTCGAAGTGCTTCTAGAGTCTGAGGAGGACGTTGCAAATTGAGCAATCTCCTACCCATCATATCCCACACTTGCTCAATTGGGGATAAGTCGGGAGATCTTGGTGGCCATGGTAACAATGTGACATCATTATGTTGAAAGAAGTCTATTGTGACTCTTGCAACATGTGGTCGGGCATTATCTTGTTGGAAAGTTGGATCTGCCAGGGTGTCAAGATAGGGTAAAAGATGGGGTTCTAGAACCTCGTGGATATAACGCTGCGCGTTCATGTTGCCTCTGATGAAGATTAAAGGTGACCTGGAACCATAAGCTATAGCACCCCAAACCATAACTCCAACAGTGTGATGAACATGTCTTTCAACAAAAAACTGAGGATTCCTCCTTTCACCACGTCGCCTTCTAACCCTGGCACGACCATCGTCCATGCCTAAACAAAATCGAGACTCGTCCCTAAATACAATACTGTTCCATTCCTGATCCCAGAGTGACCGTTGTCTGCACCACTCAAGGCGATTACGTCGGTGTTCTCGAGTTAAAGGGAGGACCCAGTGTGGCCGGTATGAAAACAAGCCAAAACTTCTCATTCGTCGGTAAACACTTCGCATGCCAATAGGTCTCCGTGTTCTGCAAACCATTCATTTGCAATGGACCTGGTAGTGGAGAAACGGTCCCTTAAGGCCAATAATCTTAGGCGGCGATCTTCACGGTCTGTTGTTCTACGGCGGCGTCCAGTGCCCCTTGCTCTTTGCGTACGGCCTTCTCGAAGCCATGCCTGACAACACCTAACCACAGTGGCTACACTTCTTTGCACTCTAACTGCAATTGCCCGAAAAGAAAGTCCAGCTTCCCGAAGTCCCACTATACGGCCCCTATCAAACTCACTAAGTTGACGAAATCGTACAGGTCTCCGTACTCTAGGCATCGTAAACGATCGTAAAGGATGTCAAGAACCAAAATCCGCCAACGTTGATTCTTTACTGCGGCTGAAATATTCATTTTTAGAGCGTTAATGAATTAATAAAAAAGCAGTATAAAAACCGGAATGTCCAACTGATAAGGCTGAAAATTTTGTCACTTGTTATTTACAGTAAGATAAATACATTCACCAACTTTTATTAAAATAAAACCATTTAAATTGGGTGTTCGGATTTATATGTCACTTTTTGGTTTATCTTCCTTCTACAATCATTATCTGAAAATTAATGACTCAACTTCAAAGTCACCCCTGTTATAGCTTTCACACGTTGCATATAATATGGATATAGCTGGTGGTGTTCAGTTTTTCAGCTATTTTCCGAGCGCTGGTATGAGGATTTGTTTCAATCTCATTTAAAACAGCTCCATCAATTTGAACCAAAGACTTCTGTGTAAAAAAGACTATAAAGATGTGTTTGCAAGCAAACCGTTCAAGCAATATTTCCCAATCCGTGCACGGTAATGGTGGCGATCCCGAATGCCGATGAAACTAATCGGCACGAGATGGAAATAATAATGTATGCAGATGAAGAAATTTGGTCGGAGAAAGTTCCGCGGTTAAATAAGCGTGAAGTAAGATGATGTGACCGTTCAGTCAGTGGCCAGCATTATTAGCAGTGTAACTAACATGGATCCAGATGAATTTAGAGATTTTGGCAAAGCAGCTGTGGATTATATAGCGGATTACTTCAAAAATATCAGAAAACTGTAAGTAATATTTTTCCCGCGCTACTTGTTGGAACCCTATCGGAATCGGAATCCTAAGTCATAATATTCAAAAGACTTTCCAAATTTAGTATAGAAAATTGTTCTTCTAATGAAAATTTGTATATGAATTTCTTCTAAGTACTTGGATTCGGGGTTTAGATAAACACAGTTTTCTGTTATAAAGTTACCGACGTTCCGGAAAAAATAATTTCCTTCTTCAAAGCTCTACGAAAGGAATTCGAAACACTTAAACATTTAAATAATAGAAACCAGGTAAAAGATACTTATTTTGGTTGAGAGATTACCTAAAATGAGTTATTCATAATCTCTGAATGTCACACACAAAAAATTAAGATAAAAATAATAATAATAATAATATTTATTCACTCAATGTACAAAGATAACAAACAATATGAGTAAATAAATATAAAATCAAAACAGGCCCAATAGAAGGCATCGCCTGTACATGGACCAATAATTTAAGTTGAAACTGTAGAATGCAAATGACAAAAAAGGACAAAAATTAGCTACAGTAGATTATGTATTTAGTTGATGTTCGTATTTATGAGTTTATGAATTTCAGTCCTAGATATAGAATGTAGCCACTTTTTTAAATTTCTTTTGAAACAATTTCCGAAACGTAAATCTTTTAAGTCTCTAGGCATAATTTCATAAAATTTAGCCGCTAAATAGAGATATGATCGTTGCATTATAGATTTATGCGGTTGAGGAACTACTGTGCCACGAATTTTGTACCTGGTACAATGATTATGTTTAATTTTTTGGTCGGTGTTTACAAATTTATGGTAGTGAGTGATACTGTGTAAGAAATAAAGCTGTCTTATATCATACATTCGAACATCTGCGTATAATTTTTCAGTGGGATAAAGTTTCGGTTTTTTAAATATCATTTTTAGAATACTTTTTTGAAAAACATCTAAATTATAGATATGTGAGGAACACGCAGCTCCCCATGCTAATATACCATATGTGAGATGAGGCTCAATCAGTGCATGGTATAATGTTCGAAGATATTTTTCTGTCAATATATTCCCAAGGTATTTAATTTTGTAGGATACAAATCTAACTTTCTTTAAAATATAATTGACATGGATGTCCCATCGTAAGTGAGGATCCAAGACCACTCCAAGATATTTTATGTTGGGCACTCTATTAATTTGCATTTTTTGATCATTAATATTGAAGGAGAAATTTGTGTAATTTGGCAGATGTCTAGCATAACATCCAAATGGTAAAAAATGTGTTTTAGAGTAGTTAATGCTTAATTTTCTACTGTTAAACCACCGAATAATTTTGATCAAATCATTTTCAATTACATTTTTCAGATTAGACCAGTCAGTGCCTTCATATAATATTGCAAGTATCATCTGCAAAACTAGTTATTTTGCCAACACAATTAATTTGGAAAATATCATTTAAATATATATTGAATAACAGCGGACAGTTCCTTGTGGGACACCACACTTAATATACATTTCTTTACTAAATGATCCTGATATCTGCACAGATTGTGGGCGATTTGACAAATAACTTTCGATCAGTGAGTACGCGTTTCCTCTGAAACCAATTCTCTCCAATGCTTCTAATAATAATTTGTGATTAACTGTATCGAAAGCTTTCTTTAAATGCAGATTGAAGGGATTCTGTTATCAATATTTTGATGTATTTGATTTACAATTTTAGTTATTGCGTCTGATGTAGCCTTCCCTTCTGTAAATCCATATTGATTTTCACTTAAAATTTTGAATTTTGTGAGGTATCGAATCATTCTAGTAGATAAAACTTTTTCAAAAACCTTTGCTACACTGGATATTATTGATATTGGTCTATAGTTGTTAACATCTGTTTTTGTTCCTGATTTATGTATCGGTATTATATTACCTTTTTTTAAAATTGAGGGATATATGCCAGATTCAAAGCATTTGTTGATTAGGTAAGTGAGTGGTTCTTTTATGTCCTCGGCTATAATTTTCAAATGCTGGCTTTTACTACCATCGAACCCAGGACTTTTCCGATTTTTTAAGGACATAACAGTGGTGCATACTTCACATTGCTCGACATTATCCAAAATAAATGAGTTCAAAGTTCTTTTTGGAGGCTGAGTATTTTGTACATTTGCTTGTATATTACTTGCTAAATTTTCGCCTATGTCAGTAAAGAATTGTACAAATTCATCGCATATCTGTTGAGTATTTTTTAATACTGTTCCCGATGTTGAATTTAACTCAGTGACACACTCTTTAACTTTTGTTTTCCCAGTAATCTCATCAATAGTTGTCCAAAGCCGCTTAGGATCATTTAAGTTATTATTCAATTTATTTAGGTAATGTTTTCGTTTGGTTTGCCTTACAAGCTCTATAAATTTATTTTTATATTGGTTGTAGCAGTCGGTATTCTCTGTAGTTGGCGTTAGTTTCATTACATTATATAGTCTTTCTTTTTCTATTGCCGATGTTATTAATCCTTTGGTAATCCAGGCATTTCTGCTTTTCTCTTTGTGACTAATTATTACTTTATTGGTACTAATATCTATTAGTTTCTTTATTTTCTCTATGAACAGTCCCATTGCTTTGTCTATATTATTTATAGAGTATAATTGTTCCCAGGATTCTTGTTTGACATTTGATATTAGTTTTGAATTGTCGACAAAAAATTTGTAATTTTTCTGGTTGTTATTAACCGTAGGGATGTTAGAATGTTTTTCATTTGAAGATATCAGTAAAATAGTGGAGAAGTGGTCAGTAATATCGCTTTCTAGGATTATTGGTATACAAGTAATTTTGTTGGATAGGTCTTTCACAAAGCAGTGATCTATACATGTGCCACTGATGGACCTTGTAGGTAGGTTTATATAGGACAGAAATCCGTTACTTGATAGGATATTCAAGTATTCATTTGTGATGGGATCATCGTCCAAAATATTTATATTGACATCTCCCAAGAAAATATGTTGCTTTAAATGAACTTTATTTTGATTTTGAAAAAAATTCGATACTCTTTAAAAACTCGTGGGGTTCTGAACATGGCGGACGATAAATTGCAGATACCTCAATTTTGTTATGGTTAATTTGGATCATTATGTTTGAAATTTTGATTCCATCGGTGAAAGTGAATGTATCATGATTATATTGCAGTTTGTTTCTTACAAAAACTATCACCCCAAAAAGAAATATAAAATGATTAAATGGATATTCAAAAAACGAATAATAAGTTCTTTTCATACTCGGTTATCAGAAAAAAAGAAACTATAGCGAACTCACCCTTTTACTCCAAAACTGTGGTGGTCAAACAATGATCCAACGTTATCTTAGATATCATTCAGACTGCAACTGATCAATATAACGAAACGAAAAACTATTAAGGCCGTCTGTCACCGTATAAAATTTTGTTCAAATTTTAGTACCAAATTTTGTGAGAAAATGCGCTAGTGAATTTAGTTCCCAAATTGTTTACGAATTACAATCCTGTCTCTTGAAGAAATTTTTGTAATATAGTTCGTACGAATTCATGCGCAGTCGGTAGAAAAAAAACTGTAACTGACAACTTCGAACTGCCATTTATCACGTCAAAATCATAGTCATACTGACCGCACCAAGATGTGCATAGCGTTGGATTGTTTACCACAGTTTTGAAAAATATTTATTATTGCATGGAGAGTCATGGTGGCCATTTTCAACATTTACTTGCCTAACGGGTCAGCTCATTCTTCATTTTTAAATTACTTTGCTGCTTAATGATGATGTATTAGTTTTGTATCATTATTAAGGGAATCGAAAGACCTTTAAAATAAGGTATCACTCGACCCCCCATTTCCATTTAAGATTTTGGGGGTGGTGTCACCCCCGCTTTTCGATGCGCCACCCTGTATATGGTATATCTAATCATTTTATCTTTATTTTTTGTGTGTATATTTGAATTGCTATATTGTTAAAGAAATTCGGTGATTTATTATATCTCATTTTATATAATGATTAATGTCTATGAATAGAAATATTTTACTTCTTTTTTGTGATTTAAATTTTTAATTAATGTATATGTAAATTTTGTTATTTAAATTTTTTATAAAATGAAATTTTGTTTTTTTATTATTTTATTACTTTAAAATTATTGATACAAACATGTTCATTAAGTAAAGTGAGGTTAGCTATATTGTAAAATATTTGTGCCCAAAACGGAGTTTTTTATAAATATTAAGCACTACTTACACATTTTATATCTACAGGGTGTCCCAACAAAAATGGGAAGTAGTCTTAAGAGCAAACGGGAAAATATATCAAAACTATGTTCTCTTGGTGACCTTGATGTGTTACTAATGCATATTTAAAAATTATTTTGATATATACAGGGTGTCCTATAACTTCGTCACATAGGTAATATGTATTTTTTAATAGAATAGCCTAGACTGTATTGCTTATTTGGATAGAGTTTCTAAAAACAAGAAGTTTTATATTATATGACATATGGTTTCGATTGCTTGGATATTTAGTGAAATGTCTGAAAAAATTACCAACTTTGTCGCAGTTCAGCCATTTTTTAGATAAATTTAAGTTCACAAGCATTTTGTTATCTGTGATTTCGATCTGATCTGAAACACATGCTAAAATACCTTTTTATTTAGGGTCTCACATAACCCAAAATGCACCTTTTCTCATATATTTCAAATGGAACACTCTGTATATTTCGACATCATTAAATAACTTTCTGTGGCATCCTATTTTTGATATGAGGCTTACACTTTTTTCGAACAGTTTCCGAGTCGAGGAAATAAATATATACTAAGTGACATATAAATCCGAACACCCAGTTTAAATGGTTTTATTTTAATAAAATTTTGTATAAGTACTTAATGAAGCATAATAAGTAAATGATAAAAATTTCAAAATGATTGCACTGCTTTAAAGCCCTTTGACCTTTAATAATGTGTGGATGCACCCTGATGTGCTACGCATTCTCCAACGCGCCTAGGCATGCTTCTGATCAGGTGGTCAATGTCCTCCTGTGGTATCTCATTCCAGGCAACCACCACCTCCTCTCGAAGTGCTTCTAGAGTCTGAGGAGGACGTTGCAAATTGAGCAATCTCCTACCCATCATATCCCACGCGTGCTCAATTGGGGATAAGTCGGGAGATCTTGGTGGCCATGGTAACAATGTGACATCATTATGTTGAAAGAAGTCTATTGTGACTCTTGCAACATGTGGTCGGGCATTATCTTGTTGGAAAGTTGGATCTGCCAGGGTGTCAAGATAGGGTAAAAGATGGGGTTCTAGAACTTCGTGGATATAACGTTGCGCGTTCATGCTACCTCTGATGAAGATTAAAGGTGACCTGGAACCATAAGCTATAGCACCCCAAACCACAACTCCAACAGTGTGATGAACATGTCTTTCAACAAAAAACAGTGGATTCCTCCTTTCACCACGTCGCCTTCGAACCCTGGCACGACCATCGTGTATGCCTAAACAAAATCGAGACTCGTCACTAAAGACAACACTGTTCCATTCCTGATCCCAGAGTGACCGTTGTCTGCACCACTCAAGGCGATTACGTCGGTGTTCTCGATTTAAAGGGAGGACCCAGTGTGGCCGGTATGAAAACAAGCCAAAACTTCTCATTCGTCGGTAAACACTTCGCATGCCAATAGGTTTTCCGTATTCTGCAAACCATTCATTTGCAATGGACCTGCTAGTGGAGAAACGGTCCCTTATGGCCAATAATCTTAGGCGGCGATCTTCACGGTCTGTTGTTCTACGGCGGCGTCCAGTGCCCCTTGCTCTTTGCGTACGGCCATGCCTGACAACACCTAACCACAGTGTCTACACTTCTTTGCAATCTAACTGCAATTGCCCGAAAAGAAAGTCCAGCTTCCCGAAGTCCCACTATACGGCCCCTATCAAACTCACTAAGTTGACGAAATCGTACAGGTCTCCGTACGCTAGGCATCGTAACCGATCGTAAAGGATGTCAAGAACCAAAATCCGGCAACGTTGATTCTTTACTGCGGCTGAAATATTCATTTTTAGAGCGTTAGTGAATTAAAAAAAAGCAGTATAAAAACCGGAATGTCCAACTGATAAGGCTGAAAATTTTTTCACTTGTTATTTACAGTAAGATAAATACATTCACCAACTTTTATTAAAATAAAACCATTTAAACTGGGTGTTCGGATTTGTATGTCACTTAGTATATTTGATACAATGATGTTTTTTTCATTTCTAGTCCAGTTCTCTCGTCCGTAGAGCCGGGATATCTAAGTGCTTCTTTACCAGAGCTACCACCCAAAACAGGCGAAAAATGGCGGAAGGTCTTCACGGATGTGGACAATATGATCATTCCTGGACTGACCCATTGGCACTCGCCACATTTTCACGCGTATTTTCCCACGGCCAATTCGTATCCAGGGATCGTCGGGGAACTTGTACTTTCTGGACTTGGATGCCTGTCCAAGGACTGGGTAAGAAAAAACAATGCCAGATATCATCGATTTTTTGTCGGTAAAAGAAAGAACAAATACATATTTTTTTTTGATGTTTTCAGAACAAATTTGGTACGAGTTGAAGTTGGGAATGTGGGACTGTAGTGGTACGGAGTTATAAATCTTGAATTTTTGGTATCAGGGATAGACGCTTTACTAATCAAGTCTATTTTTCCGTCACCTTGTACTTCTGTGACTGCAGCGATACCAGATATTCACCAACACGCGATATCCTTTACCTGCATCGGGTCCGATCCAAATTTAGCAGTACCGGTGACGTGCGATGAAGTAGAGAGTGGGAAATTTGTCTACATATCGTGCACCACGTATAACCAGAGCCACTTAACAAACAAAAAAGACATACCCGAACATATAAAGTTTGACTCATTCCACTTTCGAAGCAGGACGGCACTCTCCAACGAGCGCTAGATCGGTATTTATCAAAATCGCTCGTCTATGATCATGGAGGTGGAAACCTTGCCCTGGAATGTACGAGATGCGGTGTTGCCAAGCGAACCAATGATCCAATGTTGCAGAATTTTTCAACCTAAAATGGAGCGCCGTTAGGACCGATCCGGAATCGATCCTAAATAGATTCAAGACAATTTAAAAATGTGTACGCTCAAAGTAAAACCATTATTTGGGTGTAGAGAATAAGCTAACGTATTGGTGCAACATATTGACAACGCAGCAGATTGCCGCGTCAGCGTTGCTAGGCGACGCGGGTATGAGCTTCGCTATTCAGCCGTCTGCTATCTCCTTCTAACATATGTTTCTGTGCACACTTCTCACATTGAACTCGAGCGGTCAGACAGATTTGGTTCTCGGTGTATAGTTGCGTGGGAATTATTGAGTCTATCTACTTGACGTCATCCTTTATCCACAGGAATCGAATCCGGCATGTGTTGAATTGGAAGTGAGAGTGATGGACTGGTTGTGCAAAATGCTCGGCCTACCAGAGTGCTTCCTCAACGAATCAGAAGGGCCTGGGGGAGGCGTAATTCAGGTAATGGTTCTGAAATATACTAAGTGACATATAAATCCGAACACCCAGTTTAAATGGTTTTATTTTAATAAAAGTTGGTGAATGTATTTATCTTACTGTAAATAACAAGTGAAAAAATTTTCAGCCTTATCAGTTGGACATTCCGGTTTTTATACTGTTTTATTTTTTAATTCACTAACGCTCTAAAAATGAATATTTCAGCCGCAGTAAAGAATCAACGTTGGCGAATTTTGGTTCTTGACATTTCGTCAACTTAGTGAGTTTGATAGGGGCCGTATGGTGGGACTTCGAGAAGCTGGACTTTCTTTTCGGGCAATTGCAGTTAGAGTGCACAGAAGTGTAGACACTGTGGTTAGGTGTTGTCAGGCATGGCTTCGAGAAGGCCGTACGCAAAGAGCAAGCGGCACTGGACGCCGCCGTAGAACAACAGACGTGAAGATCGCCGCCTAAGATTATTGGCCTTAAGGGACCGTTTCTCCACTACCAGGTCCATTGCAAATGAATGGTTTGCAGAACACGGAACTATTGGCATGCGAAGTGTTTACCGACGAATGAGAAGTTTTGGCTTGTTTTCATACCGACCACACTGGGTCCTCCCTTTAACTCGAGAACACCGACGTAATCGCCTTGAGTGGTGCAGACAACGGTCACTCTGGGGTCAGGAATGGAACAGTATTTTTTTTAGTGACGAGTCTCGATTTTGTTTAGGAATGCTCGATGGTCGTGCCAGGGTTAGAAGGCGACGTGGTGAAAGGAGGAATCCACAGTTTTTTGTTGAAAGACATGTTCATCACACTGTTGGAGTTATGGTTTGGGGTGCTATAGCGTATGGTTCCAGGTCACCTTTAATCTTCATCAGAGGTAACATGAACGCGCAGCGTTATATCCACGAAGTTCTAGAACCCCATCTTTTACCCTATCTTGACACCCTGGCAGATCCAGCTTTCCAACAAGATAATGCCCGACCACATGTTGCAAGAGTCACAATAGACTTCTTTCAACATAATGATGTCACATTGTTACCATGGCCACCAAGATCTCCCGACTTATCCCCAATTGAGCACGTGTGGGATATGATGGGTAGGAGATTGCTCAATTTGCAACGTCCTCCTCAGACTCTAGAAGCACTTCGAGAGGAGTTGGTGGTTGCCTGGAATGAGATACCACAGGAGGACATTGACCACCTGATCAGAAGCATGCCTAGGCGCGTTGAAGAATGCGTAGCACATCAGGGTGCATCCACACATTATTAAAGGTCAAATGGCTTTAAAGCAGTGCAATCATTTTGAAATTTTTATCATTTACTTATTATGCTTCATTAAGTACTTATACAAAATTTTATTAAAATAAAACCATTTAAACTGGGTGTTCGGATTTATATGTCACACAGCTGTATATTCCTAGATTAACTATTTCTTTTTCCAGGCTTAAAATAATCAAGTGTCTTGCTTTATCTTTTCCAGAATGCGGCTAGCGAATCGACCCTTGTGGGCCTCCTATGCGGCAGACAACGTTCAGTTAAGACGATGCTAGCGAAGAATCCTCATCTAACTGCCGAGGAAATTCGAGGTAAACTCGTCGCGTACACTTCAAAAGAGTCAAACTCTTCAGTAGAAAAGGCTAGTCTTTTGGCTTCGGTACCGATGCGCCTGCTCCCTACAGACAATCAATGCAGACTAAGAGGCAGTACCTTGAGGGAAGCAGTAGAGAAAGATAAAGCAGATGGGTTGATACCGTGCTGCGTGGTCGCTAGTTTGGGTACGACCGGTACTTGTTCGATAGACGAATTGGAAGAATTGGGGATCGTTTGTAAGGAGAACGACATTTGGCTGCATGTAGACGCGGCGTACGCTGGGGCAGCTTTGGTTTGCCCGGAATATCGACATTTGATGAAAGGTAAACGAGAAACAATCCGTAAAAATCTAAAAAACAAAAAAAAACTTGTCACTGCTGGGGTTTGAACCTACGACGTTCCTCATAACGCGTTTGGTACTCCTCGTCACGGCTAGAATTCGGGTGGTCGTGAGTTCAAATCCCAAGGGCAGCATGTTTTTTTTTGTTTTTTAATCACTAGTTGGCCAATAAGTAAAGAGCGCTCCAGTATTTATGTTCCAAAAAACCTGAGTAGGGTCCAGAATATGTGTTTTCATGTTTGTTTGGCCACATGTGTGATAAGATTTTTCTTTATTATATACGTTTCGGTTGCAACGGTGACCTTCTTCAGTACAATTGACACTTTTTTGACAATAGATTTTATTTATCTACCTTCCAGGTGAAACTTTGCATTTCCTTTTCATTTTCACATTCCTATACAGTGTCGTTACAAGGTTCTGTTATATGCTAAAACGACAAGGGAGCATGAGGTTATCCAATCTTAATCTTACAAAGAATAAAAAAAACCTGCTATTGATCGGGCTTGAACCTACGACGTTCTGAGTCACGCGTTTGGTACTCCTTGTAACGGGTAGAATTTGGGTGGTCATAGGTTCAAATCCCAATGGCAGCAGGTGTTTTTTGTTTTGTACTTACTATCGGGTGGACTGTTTTTTTTTTTTTTTTTTTTGGTGAGGGGGGAATGCATTTACGCACCATACCATAGCCCGAGCTACGGCGTGTGTGGGACTCCAGGGTCTTGAGGAGATCACCTAATACCCACTAAACCCTAAACCTCCGCGTGGCCTGACTCATCAGCGTCTCGGTAGGCCATGTGTTGTGCGTGACCTGCGGTCTGCTACAACGTCTTCTCATGTGTTTCAGTCTCTGGGAACGCCGGGTTGGTTCCCTTTACCTCGCACATTCTATCGATGTCGTTAAGCGATCATCGATAGAGGGTCTGCTGGTTCTCTTGAAACTCTTGTTTTCGAAAAATCAAGAGTTTCAAGTCCTCTTACAAATATGTTGTTCCTGGTCCTGGTCCTGAAGGGTCCTGGTCCTGGTGGGTCCTGGTCGTGGCGGGTCCTGGTGCTGGTTGATCCTGGTCCCGCAGCTTGGTCGCTAGCGGCATCCGGCTGTGTCTACCCAGTAATGGGTAGAGTTGAGCTATGGCTGCTCTGGTCTTTGCGATGACAGCTTCTATGTGGGCTTTCCAGGTGAGGGACTTGTCAAATACGATCCCCAGATATTTGACTTTGTCGCTCCACTGGCTTCGAGAGGTCTTGCAATCCTTCTTCGTTGACTGAAGATTGCCTGCGTCTTCTGGACGTTGATGCGGATTTTCCATTTCACGCACCAGTCCTGGATATGGTCCAGTTCATCCTGTAGTCTCCTACGGATGATCTCGGGTCGTCTATGCTTGGCGGCTGTAGCAGTGTCGTCTGCATATAGAGCCAGCATTGTGTCAGCTGTCTTCGGCACATCGTGAGTATAGATGTTGTAGAGCAGGGGGGCTAAGGCTGACCCCTGGGGCACGCCTGCTTCCAGCTGTCGTCTTGTTGAATGGCATGTACCAATCTTCACCGTGAACCATCTTTGTGTTAGATAGCTCTGGATCAGTTGGCACATGTTCGCATCGATTCCGGCGGCTTCCATTTTGGCGATGAGTCCATCGTGCCAAACTCGGTCGAAGGCTCGTTCCACGTCCAGCAGGACGAGACCGGTTGCCTCCTGGAGATTGAAGCCGCTGGTGATGTTTTCCGTCAGTCGTAGCGCTTGGAGATCCGTGTTGTGGGAGGATCTGAAGCCGAATTGCTCTGGGGGGAGAAGTTGCAGTTCTTCTGCCTGCTTCTCTAGTCGAACGGCGATAGCCTTTTCGACTACTTTGCCCATCGAGGAAACCAGGCTGATGGGCCGGTAGTTCTGGGGCAACTTCCGGTCCATGCCTGGCTTGGTGAGCATTATAACCTGGGCTTCCCGCCACCGCCGCGGGAAGTGGTTAAGTCTCAGAGTGGCATTGGCGATGTTGGTGAGCGCAGCAATGCCTTTGGTGGGAAGGTTCTTCAGCATCCTATTGTTGATGCCGTCCCTTCCCGGCGCCTTTCTGACCTTCAACCTGCGGATGATCAGACGGATTTCCTCTGGACTGGAGGGGTGATCCGTCTCATGGCCAGGTGGTCGACTCCTCATGCTTTCGGCTGCGACTTCCACGGCCTCCTCGTGGTTGTCGTCCTCGTCTTCATGGTAATTGAGTCTGCATTCGGATTCTAGCGAATCGGCGAATGCTTCGGCTTTTTCTTCACTGGAGTAGGCCAAGCCGCGTTGGCCGTGAAGAGTGGGGATCGTGGTGCGCTGACGACGGAATTTTCGCTGCATAGTCCAGGCCGTACCATCCTGGGTCTCTAGTTCTGCACAGGCTGCATTCCATCTGCTGTTTTGGAGTTCCGCGAGTGCGTTCTTCAGAGCTAGCGATGCTCTGTTTCGCGCAACTCTCGACTCCTCTGTCAACAGTTGGAGATGTTCTCGCTTGAGTCTTCTGTTCTCCCTGATCAGGTGCCTAATATGGTGCGGTGCTGGACCATTTAGGTGTCTAGGAACTGCCGTAGTCTCGGAGCGGGTGCTGTCCTCGGGTGGACTGGTAATGAGCGCTTCAGTTTTTATAGTTGGGAGGACAGTATATATGTAATGACTAACAAATTCGAATAGATAAGAAAAGAAGTACGACAATACTTGATACCTTGTTTCCAGGCGTTGAATACACAGATTCCTTCAACTTCAATCCGCACAAGTGGTTCCTGACGAACTCGGACTGTTCAGCGATGTGGTTCAGGAACACGAAAGACGCCGAGGAAGCTTTCAAGGTCAAAAGTACCATCCAGGAGGAACCGCAGTACGAATACGAGATCGAGCACTGGCAGATACCAAATTGCAGAAGATTTCGAGCGTTGAAGCTGTGGTTCGTGATGAGAATCTATGGCGTCCAAGGCATCCAAAAACACATACGGCACCAAGTCGGCCTAGCAAAGTACTTTGAAAAACTGGTCAGAAACGACGAAAGATACGAAGTGTTGATATCTTGCCTGGGAGTAGTGTGCTTCAGATTGAAAGGAGAAGATCAGCTCACCCAAAAGCTGCTCGACAGGATAGCAGAAAGGAAAAAGCTCTTCATAATGCCCTATTATATACAATCGAAACTCGTCATTAGGTTTGTGATATGCAGCAGGTTGACAGAAAGAGAAGACATAGACTACGCCTGGAACGAAATAATATCTTTAACACCTGTAACTAGGAAACAATTGTCTAATGCACCGATACAAACTGTGAGACGCACTTTGTCCTTGAAGAATGCTGGTAGTATCGTCAATAAGGGAATTGTGACTGATATAAACGACAAAATAAAGGTTGAATTGTTTATTTGAAAAATTGCAATGTACATTGTTATTAGTTATGTTGCCATGTGATTGGGATTGCTTGTCGGGCAATTGTGTATAAATAAATAGATAGATGTTCTTCATTTACTTAATCAAAGCTGGTACTTGTTTTATGGTGGGGTGTCAAGACATGCCCACTTCTTAGACTACTCACGGTTCTAAGGTAAGAACTATGCCCCAAAGAATTTCAGCCGTAATAAAAAATAAAGGTGATGTGACCCAATGGTAATCATTCAATTGTTGCTTTGTTAACTTTATTCGCACATTGTTTATTTGTTCGGATGTTCTATTAGTTATAGGTCTAAGTGATTTCAAATATGTATTTTTTACGACTAGAGTGTATCTAAAACGTTTTTGAGTGGGCCAACTGAAGTGGGAAGGGGCTCGTAGTTGATTAAGATCTGCAGTGGGATGTCAATTCTCCATTTTTTTTTTACACCACTTATACAATCGATAAAAATGACAAAATTGTTAGGAATTTAAAACGGTATTTAATACCTTGATTGATCGCGATCAATTCTAATGAATATCGTTTGTTGTCCAACAGTTAAGGAGACCATTTACAGGGCAATCCTGAAAAGATACATCAAACTAAAAAAAAATAGAAAACATACAAAAAGAAGAAGAAAATAACAAATAAAAAAGATATTCAAAAGTGACAAACATATCATAAATTATTTAAGTAATTCCTAGCTACTCTCAGAATGCTGTTCAAACGTTCAGCATATCAATAAACAAATATAGCATTGAAAGTTTCACATATTACATAAAATCAATTTGTGCCCTTTCACAGTAAAAGGTTTTAACGGTACTTCTTTGAATACTTTACATTAAAGTTTATGAACAAGATAATCAATGTAGTAGTCGTAAATTGGGTTCCAAATTAACGATGCAAATTCTTAATTGAGTTATAACGATTTATTTAAACATCCAAATCTTATAATCAAATTTACGAACAGACATTCTCCTGGAAAATCTGACTAAACTACACTTAGACGCATTAAGAAGTAAATTGTTCTCGTCACACTGAGCTACTAAAGGATCCACAAAGAGGATTTTATCACAACTCAAATGTTGTAAATAAGGTGAGCAATAACGGACCAAGGTTTGAACCCTGAGGCACTCCCGATATAGTTGCCTACTGCTATGACTTGAAGCCATTAAACGTAATATGTTGTTAACTTTGACTGGGTGCTAAAGCTGAGGAATGGAATCCAGTTCTGCTGTTTATACAAAACATTCAGGTGGTAACTTGATTTCTTGGTGATTGTTGCTGAGATGAGGTACTCGTAGCTCCCAATTGATGCACCCTTCCATCACTATACTTATAACAGAAAGCAGAGCTATACGCCTGTAGCTCTAAGGATCGGTCTTAGATCCTTATTTTGGGATGAGCAAGTTTCCTGTTTTCAGGGAAAGTTCCGGATTCTTGAGGTATCTGGAAGAGACGCGAAATGACTGGACATCTCTTCAGTACAACGGCAGGAATCAACAGTTAATGTCGAGGGTCGCTAGTTGCAACCCCCTCTATATTTAGGCTCAGCCCTCGCGGATACTCGCGATAATCAATAACGAGGCTTGATAGATTAGCATTTCAGTATCCTAAATTAACAGCAAAGTCTTTCAGTCGTGAGTTTTTTGACAGCCATCAAATGTACATTTGCCATATCCATCACCAAAGTCGACATTTCGATCATTACCAAAATTCCAGTACAACATCATGATTTTGAAGACACTGAAGCCGTTATTTCTCCTTCTTTTTAGGAGACACAGGTATACATATTTCTTCAACAATCATTATTACGAAACTTGATACCAGGTAAGAGTTTGAAAGCAATTGTTCTCAAAGACATGTGTGCATCTTCAAGTCTGAATATATTCATTATTAATGCTTGACCCATTATTCATATGTGAGACGAAGTAATGCAAAATGGAGTTTTTGGTAGCGCATTTTGAACAGTTTATTCAAGTTTTTACGTGTTTGGGAAACTTTCCTTAGTCCCAACCATTGCTAGCATCTACAGTTTGGTGTAACATATTAACCTTGCTTATAAGGGATTTCTCAGTTAGATACTCAAATGTACGAAAACTGAATGCTTCTTTATCACCAAACAATACACCTGACCATTTTATCACTTGTTGTTCATGGCAAGGCCTAGGCCTTGTTTTCTCGCTCAGTATAAAAATAGAATAATAATCAAATTGGAATAGACCAGAAGCCAAGCCTACCAGGTATGTAAATTAGGTGATGAGTCTGGCAACGTAGCGTTCAATCTGGCGACATTGGAGGTGCTAGGCTTGGAAGGGAGACAGGGGAACATGTGATCCATATTCAGCACCAACGTTAATCCTGACCTTTTGAAAAAAGTTTTTTCCGCACAGGGAGTTTTTGAGGAGTTCTAGCAAACGAAGCTGCTCTTCAAACGTAGCTCATATTGGCGGTGAATCGAAGAGAGAGTATAGCAGCGAACAGGGATGTGGAAAGGGGGAGTTTCAAGTATGCACAATTTCCGATTGTATGGTGGATCCTTGCAAGCCGGAACCGTCTGTTGTCATCGTCGGAGCTGGAATTGCGGGACTTTCTGCGGCGCAGAGATTGGTCCAGTGTGGAGTCAGCAATTTCACTATCTTGGAGGCCACCGACAGGTATTTAGATCTTCAACAAACACATACTATACTAAGTGACATATAAATCCGAACACCCAGTTTAAATGGTTTTATTTTAATAAAATTTTGTATAAGTACTTAATGAAGCATAATAAGTAAATGATAAAAATTTCAAAATGATTGCACTGCTTTAAAGCCCTTTGACCTTTAATAATGTGTGCATCCACCCTGATGTGCTACGCATTCTCCAACGCGCCTAGGCATGCTTCTGATGAGGTGGTCAATGTCCTCCTGTGGTATCTCATTCCAGGCAACCACCAACTCCTCTCGAAGTGCTTCTAGAGTCTGAGGAGGACGTTGCAAATTGAGCAATCTCCTACCCATCATATCCCACAGGTGCTCAATTGGGGATAAGTCGGGAGACCTTGGTGGTCATGGTAATAATGTGACATCATTATGTTGAAAGAAGTCTGTTGTGACTCTTGCAACATGTGGTCGGGCATTATCTTGTTGGAAAGTTGGATCTGCCAGGGTGTCAAGATAGGGTAAAAGATGGGGTTCTAGAACTTCGTGGATATAACGCTGCGCATTCATGTTACCTCTGATGAAGATTAAAGATGACCTGGAACCATAAGCTATAGCACCCCAAACCATAACTCCAACAGTGTGATGAACATGTCTTTCAACAAAAAACTGTGGATTCCTCCTTTCACCACGTCGCCTTCTAACCCTGGCACGACCATCGTGCATGCCTAAACAAAATCGAGACTCGTCACCAAAGACAATACTGTTCCATTCCTGATTCCAGAGTGACCGTTGTCTGCACCACTCAAGGCGATTACGTCGGTGTGCTCGAGTTAAAGGGAGGGCCCAGTGTGGCCGGTATGAAAACAAGCCAAATCTTCTCATTCGTCGGTAAACACTTCGCAGGCCAATAGGTCTTCCGTGTTCTGCAAACCATTCATTTGCAATGGTCCTGGTAGTGGAGAAACGGTCCCTTAAGGCCAATAATCTTAGGCGGCGATCTTCACGGTCTGTTCTTCTACGGCGGCGTCCAGTGCCCCTTGCTCTTCGCGTACGGCCTTCTCGAAGCCATGCCTGACAACACCTAACCACAGTGTCTACACTTCTTTGCACTCTAACTTCAATTGCCCGAAAAGAAAGTCCAGCTTCCCGAAGTCCCACTATACGGCCCCTATCAAACTCACTAAGTTTACGAAATCGTACAGGTCTCCGTACTCTAGGCATCGTAACCGATCGTAAAGGATGTCCAGAACCAAAATCCGCCAACGTTGATTCTTTACTGCGGCTGAAATACTCATTTTTAGAGCGTTAGTGAATTAAAAAAAAGCAGTATAAAAACCGGAATGTCCAACTGATAAGGCTGAAAATTTTTTCTCTTGTTATTTACAGTAAGATAAATACATTCACCAACTTTTATTAAAATAAAACCATTTAAACTGGGTGTTCGGATTTATATGTCACTTAGTATATTAAAAAAATGAGGCGATCAGTATTTACTGTGATCAGTCAATATTTATCTTCTAACGTATTTCGAGATTGCGTGAGTGCGCTTTCTTGAGAAATATTTTATTTCTGAAATTGCATGTATTGAATAGTAGGAAGGCTAGATTCTGACTGAATCACAAAATGTTAAGTACAATGATCAATGGAATGATAAAGCAAAAGAAAATACATTTATTGACCACATTTTGTATGCAGGGTGGACAAAAATGAAACATCATACACAAGATTGCGTCTTCTGTGTAACATTTTTTCCTCGTGTGTAACATTTTTTCCATGTAAAATCCATTAAAAAGATTGTAATGAAATATGTAAAAATAAAAAACATTTTTTTTAATATCTTCAAAACCATCAACTTAAATTTGTTATGTGGATTGCATTATCCACACTCAAAAGTCTGTACTCAAAACTAACGTGCACCAGTGGCGGAGATACAGGGGATTAGTGGCATTATTACCTTCAATTTGTTACAAATAATTGATTTTTGTGTTTTTTCCTAGAGCGCATTGTATTCGCAAAAATAAAAACAAGCCTTATGTCAATAAACGTTTAAAAAGACCACCATTCTGATGGATACAAGTGCGGCATCTTTTTAATAAAGAAAGACGTATTTCTGCAAAATTTGTTGTGGCTTGAAATTGATGAAACGCATTATCTATACTTTCTATTCTACAGTAGTGGGTTTAAGGCGTCCCTCAAAAAGAAATCCATAGGGTTCAAATCAGGAGAACTCGCAGGCCAATGTCTATAATGATTATTCAACCATGCGGTTATGCCACGATGATCATGCGGTGGGGCACCGGCGTGCTGTTATCACATCCGTACTCTCATTGCTAACCGAACATCATCTAACAATTTTCTCTGTAATTCTCTAGAAAAGTTAATTACACTGGAATCCACTTAAAATGAACTTGCTTATAATGGTCTCCCGTATATAGTGGACACAATTTAAGGTCCTATAAATGATTGCCTGTAAAATCCTCGGTTATTATAGACTCGCTTAAAATAGACCCTCATTGCGCATTTTGACGATGGTAAGGATTTAAAATTCTCCACGCAAGACTTGATTATTTTGGTACATATGTATGTGCATTTATGCTTAATTTTATAATAAAACGTAAGCTCTCTATTGTTATTTAATTTACTAAATTCGACATACATAAACTATGTATGATTTGTACTTCAAAGTACAAACATATACATAACATATATAATCTTACCATTGGAAATGTAATTTGTCGGATTACAAGGTACTCTTTTGTAAAAAATTCTTAGGCAGTGCTCTATAATCCGACAAATTCGATAGTCCGACACTGCCCTGCATAATGTTTGTCACATTACCGGAGCTCCACTATATTAGTACCGTATTTTCAATGTGTACTTATTCCAGTCTAATTTTTTTCTTAGACCAGGCGGCAGGATCCACTCGTGCTGGCTGGGTGACGTCATAGCCGAGATGGGCTGTTCGAATATCTTGGGCGCATGCATCGGGAACCCAGTCTACAACCTGGCAGCTCAGGAGGGATTGCTCAAGCCTCCATTGAAAAAACACGACGACACCAAAGGGACCTTTTGCACCAGCGACGGAAGGGCTATCGATACGCCGATTTCTATGATGGCGTTTCACGCTTTCAAGCAGATTGAAAACGAAGCCGCTAGTTTGTTCAGCATGGACGGCGGGAAACAGCACGGGTCATTGCTGAATTTCATGGGTACGTCCAACGTTAAGGAAAGTCACGGCTTTGTACAGAGTTCGTACTCAGTATCTAAGCCCCACCTAAATCTAAGACTCAGTGGATGTGAATGGAGAATTATTAGAATTATTAGAAAGCTCGCTAGACAATAATCAGAGTCTGTTTTTGCGTAATTTCATTTTAAAGGGACCTGCATGTCGCCGATCATTTGAACGATTCTTTTTAACGTTCTTTTAGATCACTCTGGTATGATCAGTCTTGCACACCAAAGATTTTTGTTATGCAGTGTTTTGTGCACAAGTTGTTAAGCAATTAGATTGATTGTGGTAAAATTTTGAATATTAGGAACTACGTTGCTTTATCTCCGACAAGCTTTAACAAGTATTCTGCTAGCATCCACTTTATATGTGTCCAAAACGGACGCAGGAAAGTAAACGCATATTAAAACTAGAAACATTGATATTCAAATCAAGTTGGGTACTTTATTTTGAAGGTTCATTTATACGATTTATGTATGAAAAATAATATCGCTCAAATGTTCACCACGACTGGATTTACAGACGTCCACGCGATGGTCGAAATTTTCAATGACATTTTGCAACATGGTCGGTTCTATGGCATTTATCTCGGCAATGATGTTGTTTTTGAGTTGTTGGAGGGTGGCTGGTTTGTTGACGTAGACTTTGCTTTTCAAATATCCCCATAAAAAGAAGTCCAAGGGAGTCAAATCGCACGATCTTGGTGGCCATGGCACATTTCCTCTGCGCGAAATCACGTGATCACCGAAGAAGGACTGCAATCGATGGACATTGACGTTGGTTGTGTGGCATGTTGCACCGTCTTGTTGGAAATAAACATCGTCCATATCCATTCCTTCAAGTTGCGGCAAAAAATAGTCCTCTATCATCACGTGATATCGCTCAGAATTGACGGTAATGACGTCCCCGGCCGCATTTTCGAAAAAGTGAGGTCCGACGATGCCTTTTGACCACAATGCACACCACACAGTCACTTTTTGAGGATGCATCGGCTGCTCTTGATACTCACGGGGATTTTCGTTCGCTCAAATACGGCAGTTTTGCTTGTTTACCGTCCCATTCAAAGTGAAATGCGCTTCGTCGCTGAACATGATTTTTGATGAAAAATTGGCATCAATTTGGCGGTGTTCAATCTGAGAATGTTCGGCGCGAAAAATGGTCGGCCCGACGCAGCTCTTGCATCAATTGGATCTTGGAGGCGTGTACATTGAAATCCTTGTGGAGAATGCGGAGCAAACTGGTTCTCGAAATGCCCAATTCTTGGGATCGACGCGTTGTTGATTGTTTCGGATCGTCTCTCACACTCTCCTTCACAACAGCAATATTTTCCGGTGTGCGAACGCTCCTTGGCCTGCCAGAGCCTGGCAGATTTGCCACAGAACCTGTTGCCTCGAATTTACGCACCAGACGACCGACGGTTGTTTCGTTTGGGCGGTTGTTGCGACCGAAATGTTCACGAAGCGCGCGAAACGTGTTTTTTATTTTTGCACCATTTTTGTAGTGCTCTTGAATAACTTTAATGCGGTCTTCAATCGAATACGACTCCATAGCGATCATCGGTAAACATTCAACTAACAAAATGACATGTCGGTGACAGAAAACAATGATGGCGTCTATGTCAAATTGACGTTTACTTTCCTGACAACCCCATAGAATATCGAAATGATGTTAGCTATCTCTTTGTCGCGACGAGTACCAAAATCTCAACTGTCAGGGTATTTTGAAAATCCCGTCCCGACGTTTCCTACATGATAGCAAGCAAAGGGAATAACCAATAATATCCTGTGAGAGATAAAAAACCACCAAAGACCCGCCTACAAACCATACTCCTAGCAAAGCGTCGTAGAATATTCGGCAGACGATAATTGTATTGGTTGACCAATCAGCGACAAATACTTTTTGTGGGTCTATTTCTATTTACTGATAAGAGCGTTCCAACGAGTTTTTTCCTGTTTTGCGCGAGAAGTGTGCAGAAGTAAACTATTCGATTTGTATTGGTAGAGTCAGTATGGTTCTCATTTATTTGCATTTTGCAGCTATATTTTGCACAAAATAATCGTATTGGTTACAAATCAGCCATTTCTTTGTGACTCATCATGTATGCCGATAAGAGCACTGGAAAAAATTCGCTTGACCTCGTCTATTTTTATACAGCCTTATCAGTTGGACATTCCGGTTTTTATACTGCTTTTTTTTAATTCACTAACGCTCTAAAAATGAATATTTCAGCCGCAGTAAAGAATCAACGTTGGCGGATTTTGGTTCTTGACATCCTTTACGATCGGTTACGATGCCTAGAGTACGGAGACCTGTACGATTTCGTCAACTTAGTGAGTTTGATAGGGGCCGTATAGTGGGACTTCGGGAAGCTGGACTTTCTTTTCGGGCAAAGAAGTGTAGACACTGTGGTTAGGTGTTGTCAGGCATGGCTTCGAGAAGGCCGTACGCAAAGAGCAAGGGGCACTGGACGCCGCCGTAGAACAACAGACCGTGAAGATCGCCGCCTAAGATTATTGGCCGTAAGGACCGTTTCTCCACTACCAGGTCCATTGCAAATGAATGGTTTGCAGAACACGGAAGACCTATTGGCATGCGAAGTGTTTACCGACGAATGAGAAGTTTTGGCTTGTTTTCATACCGGCCACACTGGGTCCTCCCTTTAACTCGAGAACACCGACGTAATCGCCTTGAGTGGTGCAGACAACGGTCACCCTGGGATCAGGAATGGAACAGTATTGTCTTTAGTGACGAGTCTCGATTTTGTTTAGGCATGCACGATGGTCGTGCCAGGGTTAGAAGGCGACGCGGTGAAAGGAGGAATCCACAGTTTTTTGTTGAAAGACATGTTCATCACACTGTTGGAGTTATGGTTTGGGGTGCTATAGCTTATGGTTCCAGGTCACCTTTAATCTTCATCAGAGGTAACATGAACGCGCAGCGTTATATCCACGAAGTTCTAGAACCCCATCTTTTACCCTATCTTGACACCCTGGCAGATCCAACTTTCCAACAAGATAATTCCCGACCACATGTTGCAAGAGTCACAATAGACTTCTTTCAACATAATGATGTCACATTGTTACCATGGCCACCAAGATCTCCCGACTTATCCCCAATTGAGCACGGGTGGGATATGATGGGTAGGAGATTGCTCAATTTGCAACGTCCTCCTCAGACTCTAGAAGCACTTCGAGAGGAGTTGGTGGTTGCCTGGAATGAGATACCACAGGAGGACATTGACCACCTGATCAGAAGCATGCCTAGGCGCGTTGGAGAATGCGTAGCACATCAGGGTGCATCCACACATTACTAAAGGTCAAAGGGCTTTAAAGCAGTGCAATCATTTTGAAATTTTTATCATTTACTTATTATGCTTCATTAAGTACTTATACAGAATTTTATTAAAATAAAACCATTTAAACTGGGTGTTATATGTCACTTAGTATATTTAGTTTTGCAAAAAACACGTTTTTTTTTAATCATAAAATATCGTATGTTTTCATTTCTATCAATTTGTACTGGCCAACCTCTAATTTGTGTTACTATAACATGCGCCCAGATCACTGTATATCTATATACAGGGTGGCACATCTAAAACGAAACAACGCATTTACTGACAGCTCAGTTTTTTTTTTTGGAAAAACGCTCATTCCCGTCGATTTTGTTTTCGAGGGAGACACAAGTTTGTCAAAAAATCACGTTAGTACGTGCAGCCCCCTAAGCGGGGGTGACACCACCCCCAAAATTTTAAATGGAAAGGGGGGTCGAGTGATACCTTATTTTAAAAACAAAATCGACATGTCTGAGCGTTTTTCCAAAAAAAAACTGAGCTGCCAGTAAATGCGTCTGTTTCGTTTGCGTTGCGCCACCCTGTATAATTATATTTTCTGAGTCTGCAAGATGGATTCATAATACTTCTAATACGATTTCTTGTTCTAATATCTAAAAAGGGATAGTAAACCAGAGTGATTAATTGTCAAACAGCCCCATGCAATCTGTCCATAGCCATTCTTCCTATTTGATGGGGCTTAGTTTTAATTCTGTATGCTACACCTTGATACTTTCATTTAATCTCTTCATAGGTTACAGGATCCAGCAGGAGATTCAAAAATTCCCCGAGGATCAAAGGTATGACGTATCTCGAATTATGTACGGACTCACGAACCACTTACGAATCAGGTTGGGAGACGACTTGAGTCAAGTAAGCGCTGGCAACTTTGGCAGCCAGATAAATATACCTGGTGGTAGTGTAGGCGTACCCTTAGGTAAAGTATGACCGAAACGAGGCCTCATTATACAGAGACAGTCCCCATTTCGCACAATTTTTCAAAATACGTATGATGTTTCCAGATTTGAAACTAAAGAAATGAATTCTACACAGTGACTATGTAATTTTATACTTTGACTTTGAAGTTGAGTCATTAATTTTTAGATAATGATTGTAGAAGGAAGAATATGTGTGTAACAATAAAAAAAAATTAAAAAAAACCTTTACCTTGTTTTATAAAGTATCCTCCCGACAAGTATTTCAGTGCGGACCTGTATTTGATCGTGCGGTCTTGGAGCACCGGCAAGGTACGAGGGGTTGGTTGCACTCGATTGGGAAACCGATCCGCATAAACATGTGCCACTTTTTATTTCGTTTGAGCCACACAGCAAACACCACTATTCGCTCACGCGTTACCGACTGACACATTGACTGAATAAAAACATCGTGATCAGCGTTTCAAATTTTCTCGCTTTTTTGTTTCCGATGCGATGAACCGATAACGCGGATTATATACGTTGTTGCCAAACACGAGCACATAATATTATTATTGAGACAGGGCGGTACTCAAACTTCTAATGGGCTATAACTTTGTTACTTTAATTTTACCACAAAAATGTTAAAGGAAAAAAAACATTTCTTCTGATCAGATCTGCTCACTGTTAAAATAAATGACTCAACTTCGAAGTCACCCTGTATATTATCAAAATATTCATTGTTAATATTTTAAACCTATAACACCCTTCTACATTTTTATTATTTGTGTTTGATAAGAAAAAAACTAAGACTTCAATAGTTGGGCCGACTGAAGTGGGAACGGGCTCGTATAAGGCAACCAGTCATACGAGGGACGCAGAATTGGTTGCCTATAATTAAGCGCGCAAATCCATTGCTTCGTTTTCGTCACTTCAGTCATACCTATTTCTGTATATTTCGTGTGTACCACAAGTACAGACTCATAGATCACTGTCATTGCCATATTCCCCGATCATAAAGATTTGCAGCAACGCTTGTATACAGGGTGTCCGCAAAGTTGGGGTTTTCCTTTAGACGACGTGTAGATCTTGAAAACAATTTTTCTTAGTACCATATACGTAGTCGTGCCATAAGTTCTGTCCCATGATAATCTCATGATAAAAATGAAACAAGATAAGATATATTTATATGAAAGATGTTATTTATTCGACAACATTTTTAGAATTCATAATCAAACAGTTTTATTCAAAATGTCCCCCCTTGGCCTTCACACACTGCTTCAATCTCGCGGGCCACTCATCTATCACTGCACGCACAGCTTCCAAAGGAATAGCTGCCGCTGATCGGATCAAATCCGCTTTCAGGGACTCGATATTACGGTGGGCTTTGGAGCAGGCCAACTGCTCTAGCAGGTCCCACAACTTGTAGTCTAAAGGATTGAGGTCCGGACTCCCTGAGGGCCAATCTTCCGCAGCAATGAACTCGGGCACATTGCTTTCCAGCCAGCGCTGCGTACTCTTAGCCTTGTGAGCGGGGGCGGAATCCTGCTGGTAGACCCAGTGTTGGTTGGCAAACAATGTACCACTTAAAGGCTTGACGATAGGATCCAGTATGTCGCTCTGATAGTTTGCCGCTTTTGTTTTCACGCCCTGTTTACAGAAATGGAGCTGAGTGACCCCTTCGTACGACACCCCCCACCAAACCATGACTGACGCAGGGTGGTGGCCTCTCTCAACTCTCGGAATGATCTCCGAAGCTTCCTGTGAACTCCTTGCATACACTTTGTCATTTTGTCGGTTGAATTTTTCTTCTATGGTGAAGATTTTCTCATCCGTGAACAAAATCTTTCGGAATCCCCCAGCTGCGTACCTCTCCAAGAGCTTCTTGGATCTTGTCGCCCTGATGTGTCGCAAGGTGGCCGTAAGTCGCTGGCCCGTACGTCTCCGGTAAGCCCCTAGCCCTAGGTCTTGTTTAATGATGCGCGACATCGTCCGGACAGGAATCTTCATTTCCCTGGATAGGATCTTCTGCTTCCGGAGTGGATTCCTTTGAATCCTGGCTTTTACGGCTTTGATGGCTGCTGGAGTCCTTACTTGACGAGGTCTTCCGCTTCTTGGCCTGTCATCAACAGAGGACGTCTCATTGTACCGCTGAATGGTCCTAGACACAAATTTACGCGATATTTGAAGGCCGCGTAAGAGTTCAAAAATCTGACTAGCACTGTGATTACACTTATGTAAAGCTATCACTGCAATACGGTTCTCTGCCTTGCCCCACTCCATCGTTATGCTTCGAGAGATCAATACAAACTGAGGTATATGTAATTACCCGAAAAGCGCTTAATCAACTGACACCACAATGTAAACAATCGGACAAGTATTAACAGGTCTACACTTGTTTGAAAACGAGGGACAGAACTTATGGCATGACTACGTACACCAATGTCTTAAGGGAACCGAGATAAAGGGCTCTGAAACATCAAAAAATCTGAATACCGTCCTGTAGCCGCGACATCCCCGAGTGGTACTAGGACACTAGCTCAACGCGACGACAGAACTGGGTCGGGGTCAGTGTGTCAGGTCAGTATGCAACCTTCAACCGACGGTTACGGTCACGCGTGTAGAGGTAATCGCGTAGACGAGAATCCCTCACTAGAAACGTGGCTAGAGAAGTGCAAGTATCAAAAACTAAAGTGTGGCGAACGCTGCGTGAAGAGGGGCTGTATCCGTTTCACGTCCAACGTGTACAAGCCCTTCAACCTGACGATTTTACAGCAAGAGTGCGGTTTTGTGAGTGGTTGTTGCATCAACATGACAATAATCCGGACTTTTTGAAGTGCATATTGGTGACAGACGAATCTACGTTCACGCGTAATGGGGTGAATAACTTTCGCAACACTCATGTTTGGTCAGTAGAAAATCCGCACGCTGTCCGTCGGGCACATTTTCAACAAACGTTTTCGGTGAATGTTTGGGCTGGTATGGTGAACGGTATGCTCATTGGACCATTTATTCTCCCAAATCGATTGGACGGGATGCAATACCTAGACTTTTTACGCAACATTTTGCCTTCCTTGTTAGAAGATGTGCCATTAAGTGTAAGACAATCAATGTGGTTTCTGCACGATAGTGCACCGTCCCAGTTTAGACGCGAAGTGCGTGAGTTTTTGGATGAATTATTTCCGAATAGGTGGATCGGACGTAATGGACCCGTAGCGTGGCCTCCGCGATCTCCAGACTTAACACCATGTGATTTTTTTCTTTGGGGAGAAATGAAACGCTTAGTGTACAAAACTGAAGTGCATACGGTTGACGAACTTCGTCTCAGAATTGAACAAGCTGGTGCTTTCATTCGGGGGAGGGACTCCATTCTCAAAGCCTGCACCGATGCTTGGCTACGTCGTGCACGCACCTGTGTTTTTGAATCAAACGGCGATAATTTCGAACAATACCTATAAAGTACATTTACCTAAAAACTGAAAACGCGGCAACGCCGTCGTATTTGTTACCTCTGTTCGTGGTCTGCACCACCGCCGGCGTCTGCTCGGTAGCGCATCAGCTGATTTCATTTTCTGTTGGAGCGGTATGATTTCGGGCAGAGACGTACTTAGCCCTTCTCGTCAACTGGAGAGTGAGTAGTTTTTCCTTTATTTTGGTCGCCCTCGTTTCACTACACATTACCTTTGTTATTTCAAGGGTAGTTGTTTCTGAAAAGGAAAACCCCAACTTTGCGGACACCCTGTAGAGTCAACCTACTTGACCTCATTTTTCATGTCTAATTTTGCCACCAACTCTTCCCCGCAGGTTTCGTGGGCGTTCTGTCACCCTTGATGAAAGACCTGCCAGATTGCAGCCTCAAATTCGGCAAACCGGTGGGTCTGATCCGTTGGGGCGCCGTCCAGAGCCGGAATAAGGGACCCAGGGCAGTCGTACAATGTTGCGACGGCGAAGAATACTGCGCGGATTACGTCATTATCACTGTCAGCTTGGGAGTGCTGAAGGAACACGGGGAGAAAATGTTTTGCCCGGCTTTGCCTGCGAACAAGATGGACGCTATCAAAAGCTTAGGTGAGGTGTTTTACACGGGGATTGAAGCACGTACCCGCACTACGTCACTTGACAAGTGACATTATATCGGTTTTGATTTGCTTTTCGTATTTTTACCGTGTTACTTGATCAAAGATGAAACGATTTACACGATATATGGCATTCTAGATCGATAAATAGAAATTGAAATATGAATGACTTTATTTGTCAAATGTTGACAAGTTAGGCGTTGTTGAGATCGATGTTATTCTCGATCGATTCAAGTAAAATATATATATGTATTTAAAAATCGAAAGTTGGAGTCGTTTCCAGTCAAACCGAAAAGTGCGTCAAAGCAAGTGAATTTGTCAAAAATGTAAATTCGTCTATAATAAGCAACCTCCAAAATTCGTGTTTGTATCTTCAATATTTAACGTCAGTTCAGGCTAGACTTTTATAGCTGTACAGGGTGACAGGTAAATAGGTGCAAAAAAAAACATTTTAGGAGGTGATAGTACAGCTCATTTGCTGGCAAAATTAGTATACATATAATACCATACCCTATATTCAAAGGTTAAAAAGTTATGGAATTTTTTTTTTTTAAAACAACCCAGATTACAGAGTAAAATAGTTGAGATAAAAAAAAGTTGGTGATTAAACATTCTTTTTTTTTGGTGGTTTCAGTTTATTATTTAAATAAATAATTCTCATAAATTAAAAAACATATGAAAGCACTACTGAAAACGTATTTATTTTCATTTAAATGTTGAATGAAAATTTTTATTTTCAACTTTCACACTAAGTCTTTTTTTTTCAAAAAAATCATAATAAAGAAAATGTACAAATAACTGCAAAAACAAATGGTATAACATTCGGATTTATATGTCACTTAGTATATTTATAGCATCATTGGTAGATACACCGTTCCTAAGGCCAAGCTGTGAATCAGATATTAATTTGACTTTATTGATAAACGTCGGATGCGAGAATCGAGAACACCTTTCCTCCTAATTCATTTTATTTTCCTAAACGTACCGATTTTCAGGATACGGCAACATGGATAAGATCTTCCTGGACTACGAGCGGCCATTTTGGGTATGGTCCGAGGGCAACATTAAGTTCGCCTGGTCGCAAGACGAACTGAACAAGAGAACGGACTGGACGAGAGGCTTGAGCGCTGTAGAAGAGGTGGATGGCAGCAAGCATGTCCTTTGCGCGTTCGTCAGCGGTCCGGAAGCGGTTGTTATGGAGCATGCTACTGACGAACAAGTAGCTGAAGGAATCACTAAGGTAAAGGAGCATCAATGCAATAAATACTTCTTGCCTTTTCATGGTTTATTCGCACCAAAACTCTCAAAACTTACCTAACATTAGTCTTCCACTACACGCTGCTGTAGAGACTAGTAACATGTGAAGAGCACCTTCTAGCAAAATCAAGAGCTCTTCAAACTTCGCGTAACATATCGATCGATCTAGAAGTAAACATAATAATGACGGGGATCCCAACCAGTTTCTCATTACATCATTCAGTGAGTCTACAAAAATGAACATTTATAATCTCAAGAAAATTCTGTTAAAATTGGAATTAAAATGGTGCTTAATGAATGTTTCGATGTTATTGGAGCAGAAATATTAATCCTGATAAATAACTGCGTGATATATGGTGAATTTCCAACAAAATTGAGATGCTGGATTCAGGAAGAAAAATTTAAATTAAACATCAATACAAATGCTTTCAGAGGACTGAAGGAGATGTATGGACAATAGGAAACATACAGTGACAGTGTTTTTGCATCACTACGGACTTGAAGGATCTGTATTCAAAATTCTACAACTACTTAATTGGTAGAAGTCAAAAAGTCAGAATTGTATCTAGCTCATCAAGCTCAAAAATACTTCCGTTTGCATTCCACAAGATGGTAAACTAGGTCCAATACTATTTATTTTATACATTAATGACATTTGTGACATTTCAGATTATTCTTAAATTCAGATACTTGTAGACGATACAACAGATGAAATTATAGACACTGCTTTACACATACTAAATTCTGACTTGGAAAAAATAATATACTAAGTGACATATAAATCCGAACACCCAGTTTAAATGGTTTTATTTTAATAAAATTTTGTATAAGTACTTAATGAAGCATAATAAGTATATGATAAAAATTTCAAAATGATTGCGCTGCTTTAAAGCCCTTTGACCTTTAATAATGTGTGGATGCACCCTGATGTGCTACGCATTCTCCAACGCGCCTAGGCATGCTTCTGATCAGGTGGTCAATGTCCTCCTGTGGTATCTCATTCCAGGCAACCACCAACTCCTCTCGAAGTGCTTCTAGAGTCCGAGGAGGACGTTGCAAATTGAGCAATCTCCTACCCATCATATCCCACACGTGCTCAATTGGGGATAAGTCGGGAGATCTTGGTGGCCATGGTAACAATGTGACATCATTATGTTGAAAGAAGTCTATTGTGACTCTTGCAACATGTTGTCGGGCATTATCTTGTTGGAAAGTTGGATCTACCAGGGTGTCGAGATAGGGTAAAAGATGGGGTTCTAGAACTTCGTGGATATAACGCTGCGCGTTCATGTTACCTCTGATGAAGATTAAAGGTGACCTGGAACCATAAGCTATAGCACCCCAAACCATAACTCCAACAGTGTGATGAACATGTCTTTCAACAAAAAACTGTGGATTCCTCTGTTCACCACGTCGCCTTCTAACCCTGCCACGACCATCGTGCATACCTAAACAAAATCGAGACTCGTCACTAAAGACAATACTGTTCCATTCCTGATCCCAGAGTGACCGTTGTCTGCACCACTCAAGGCGATTACGTCGGTGTTCTCGAGTTAAAGGAGGACCCAGTGTGGCCGGTATGAAAACAAGCCAAAACTTCTCATTCGTCGGTAAACACTTCGCATGCCAATAGGTTTTCCGTGTTCTGCAAACCATTCATTTGCAATGGACCTGGTAGTGGAGAAACGGTCCCTTAAGGCCAATAATCTTAGGCGGCGATCTTCACGGTCTGTTGTTCTACGGCGGCGTCCAGTGCCCCCTGCACTTTGCGTACGGCCTTCTCGAAGCCATGACTGACAACACCTAACCACAGTGTCTATACTTCTTTGCACTCTAACTGCAATTGCCCGAAAAGAAAGTCCAGCTTCCCGAAGTCCCACTATACGGCCCCTATCAAACTCACTAGGTTGACGAAATCGTACAGGTCTCCGTACTCTAGGCATCGTAACCGATCGTAAAGGATGTCAAGAACCAAAATCCGCCAACGTTGATTCTTTACTGCGGCTGAAATATTCATTTTTAGAGCGTTAGTGAATTAAAAACAAGCAGTATAAAAACCGGAATGTCCAACTGATAAGGCTGAACATTTTTTCACTTGTTATTTACAATACATTCACCAACTTTTATTAAAATAAAACCATTTAAACTGGGTGTTCGGATTTATATGTCACATAGTATATATTCGAATAATATAGAATAAGTCTAAACAAAATATACCTGTATGCCAATCAGGAAATACTCAAACGAATAAATAAATGGTAAAATAACTAAAAAATTTTAATCAAATCACTGGTAATGTACCAAAATCACTTATTTCTTAGACTATTTTGATAGTGATACTAGATACCTAGGCCAAACCCTATTCAATGATTTTCTTTTGTCGATTTTCATAATTCATTGATAACCCTGAAAGTATGATTTCATCATTCTTTCTTAGCGTCTCAGTATTGTGTTGAAGTTTTTTGGACACGAATCCTATAATATTTTATTACGAGGGATGTCTATTAAGTTTTGCAGATAGAAACATAGTAGCCCGCTCGGATCGAACGTCAGTGCTGAATCTTAACCTCACTCTTTAGTAAACATAAATTCAAAGATTCACAACGATACGTGCACTGTTCTCACTACAGTGAATTTTTAAGTGTTACTAAACAGATGACAAAAGTCGAAAACATTAACATTAAGAAATTCTTTAGACGAAGCTACAAATTTATTAATACACAAAATTCAAAAAGTAATTGAAGTTAGTACTAATAAGGTTAAAATAAGTCACAAGGAAAAAAGCAGAAATGATTGGATGACCAAAGGACTAATAAAATCTGCAAACGAAAAAGAAAGACTGTATAAAATCTTGAAATATTTACCCACGAAAGAAAATATAGATCATTATAATCAGTATAAAAACAAATTTATAGAACTTTTGAGAAAAGCAAAAAAAATTACTATATAAAACAATTGAATAATAATTCACATGACTCTAGACACCTATGGTCCACTGTCAATGATATATTCAATAAGTCATCCTATTCAAAAAACAATATTAATGAAATAAAAACAAAAAGAGGACAGAAAACAGACAATATTCAGCAAATATGTGATGAGTTCATAGAATTTTTCACGAATATAGGAGGAAACTTAGCAAATGATATCAAACAAAATGCTGAATTATGTTGTCGGAACTTCAAACTTCGTTTTTAAAAAACTTTATTTGATTCCAACAATAGTTTACATGGACCGAACCGGAATTACAGTGTGTGTGTTCGCTGTGACTGAGATTGAATGACTGACTCATAATTAAGATACAATCGTTAATATAAACCAAAAGTGATGAGCTAGTAAAAAGGAGTACAATGCAATTATTATATTAATTAATAAAGTGCTAAATGTCGGCAACATAACTGCTGATATTCATCTGCATGAAACAAGACTGAATAATTCATTTGTATTAACTGAAGTAGACTATCAGGATGTTTTCAATGCCATTATGACTCTAAAAAATAAAAAAAGCGCTGGAGTTGACGAAATTAGAGCTGAACATCTAAAGATACTGGCCAAACAAATAACAGAACCACTTGCTTATATCATTAACAAATCCTTCCAATCTGGAGTATTTCCATCAGCTTTCAAGACAGCAATCATCATACCTATCTATAAATCTAATGATAATACGGACGTCGCTAACTATCGACCTATTTCACTTATATCAAGTTTAGCTAAAGATTTTGAGAAATTACTCCTTAATAAAATGATTAATTTTCTTAATAAATTCAAAATTCTAAATTCAAATCAATATGGTTTTATAGCGGGCAAATCTACAACATATTAAGTATAGTAGATGAAATAACCCAAAATATAGATGGAAAAGTACCATCGATATGCGTATTTGTGGACTTACAAAAAGCGTTTGACACAGTTAACCACAATATACTTTTGGAAATCTTAGAAAGAATAGGTTTTCGTGGAAAGATGTATACTTTAATGGAAAATTATTTATCAAATAGACCGCAATCAGTAAAATTATTAAGCTCGTATAGTAAAGAAATGTTTGTTAAATGTGGTGTTCCACAAGGTACAATTTTGGGTCCTCTGTTATTCAATATTTATTTAAACGATATATTCAAAATTAACAGTACTGGTAAAATAGTCAGTTTTGCAGACGATACTGCTATACTCTATAAAGGTAAGAATTGGAACGACTTAAAAGATATTATCCAAAATGACTTGCAAGATTATTCAGTGGTTTAATAACCGAAAATTAACAATTAACTTTACTAAAACTCATTTTTTACCATTTTCATCACTATCTAATCATCTACCAAAATATAACCACCTTCGGTTTAAGGTAAATGATAAAAATATAAAAATCAATAGAGTTAATGATACAAAATATTTAGGAACATATCTAGATCCCCACTTGAGATGGGATGTACATATTTCTCACATACTAAAGAAAATTAGATTCATAGCATATAAAATAAAATTTCTAACCGGTATATTAACTGAATATTATCTACGAATAATATATCAAGCTTTAGTCGAGCCACACATAACATATGGTATAGTAGTGTGGGGTGCTGCATGCACGACATACTTTAACGATTTAGATGTACTTCAAAGAAGAATTTTAAAATCAATGTTGGGCAAATCAAAATTATACCCAACTAATGACTTATATAATGATGCACAAGTATATGATACTAAACAACTTTACTTCTTACATACCATCACTCATTATCACAAAACTATTAGTGAACACGACATAATTAAACATAATCATAAAACCAGATATAAATTACGCGCAAAAAATGTTCCTAAACCAAACAAATCCCTAATGAAACGATGTCACCTGTATATAGCTCCAAAATTGTACGAACATTTACCAAATAATTTAAAACAATTACGCAATGCATTAGGCTTCAAAAAAAAATTAAAAAAATTTATTAACACGATTGGGAGAAATCAAATTAATAAAATAATCTCAAATATTACACAATAAATGCTCTACCATTCTTACCAATAATTTCTTTTTTCTCTCTATTTTATTATATTTTGCAATTCAACATACATATGATCCATGCACAGGCGTTGTCCTCCTATGGATATATTATATTTATTTACTCGTTTCATGTTCCCTATATTTTAGAGTAAATAAATATTATTATTATTATTTGATGCAAACAGATATTTGTAACATAACCCCAAAATAGAGCGCCTTTCTGAATGACAGGAGAAACTATGAAAATCACGGAGGCCATAAAGGCGTCCTACAATTGTTTTTGTTCCAGGTCCTGAGGCAGTTCACCGGAGACGCATCGCTGCCCTTCCCATCTACCGTCCTCAGATCAAAATGGGCCTCCGACCCGTACTTCTGCGGATCGTACAGTTACATGAATCTGGTTTCCAACATTGGGCATCAATGTGATCTGAGCAGTCCGGTACCAGGTTCCTGCGATCCGGTACCACCGATTTTGTTGTTTGCTGGTGAGGCTACTTGCGCAGGCCATCACTCTACGGTTCACGGTGCGAGGTACGTATCTATACAGATGACGGTCTTAACCCAAGATAGTTTCCTAATATTCCGTGGATATAGAAGTACCACTTATTTTGAGTCTCAAAAAAGTCGAATGACTTACCTCTTCGTGTTTCGTTTATCCATTAGAGGGCATCAAAGTATTCTTGTTCAAACACACTTTTTCAGACATTCCGATTTGAATGAAATTTGTAACACGTGTTTTACTAGACGTCCTCATAAATTTTAATCGATTGAATTCGGTTATTTGTAGGTTAAGTGGTATACGAGAAGCAGAAAGAATTTTGCAACTTACGAAGAAATTTGGAGGCCCACCCCCCAAGGAATGCAACTGAATCCGTATCTTAAGGTTAAATTATCTCTTATTGTGCATTACGTCTTTGGTCGAATAAATGAATAAAACATTTGCTATTTATACTGGATGTTATAAATATTTAGTATAGCATGTAAAATATACCAGTGAATACGCGTATACATTGTATACACTGTATATATACATTGTACACATTGAATACATTGTATATATCACCAAAGGTATCTATGAAATTATGACATTGACTCAAGATCACAAGTACTTCCACGAGGCAATCTCATTGTCTCAAAGAAATATGACACAATTTATTATAAAATGGACCTTAGTTTGAAGAAATGTGTCTTTAATAAATATACTACACGGTGCCCATAAAACTGTAGCGCTTGTTTGAAAGTGCGCTTTCATTAGAAAATGTTGAGGTAAAAAAAAGGAATCGACGTCCCCACTAGTATGTTTTAGACCAAGTATTACACAAGGACCAACGGAAATGGATGATAAAATATTGGCGAATTTAAAACTGCTCAAAAATGTTATGTTCTCCAATCTCAAAATATGAAATCTAAAAAACAGGGCTAATAACGAAGAAACCGGTATCCTGCATCAATAATGAAAAAAACAGTATGAGTTAAAGAGCTGTGTATCCTTGATGGTGCTAGAAAATAATACATGCTGCCATCTCTTGGACAGCGCTTTAAGTACGTAGCATTCAATCTACGCGCTACGTTACAATCATGTAAGATACCTGTATATCTGATATTATTAGAATTATAAGCTTCGATTCTACTTGTAGAGATGACGCCACAAGCTCCATCTTCTGGGGAGCGCTTGAACAACACAATGTTCAAGCTACGCGCTACGTTATAACTAAAACAGAAACCTGTAACGTATACAAAATTGGAAAAATGGAAATGTATAATTGGCTTTTAGGATTTTCAGATCAATTGTTCCGTTTTATATTTCGTATCATAACTGTGATAGGAAACGATTGCTCTGATTTTGAGGTAAAAGTGAGTCGTTTGGGAATCTCAGCAAATGGATCTTTGTTTATATCACAATTCATCAAAGCCGCGAGTGTTTGGTGGTCTGCACAGGCCAATCATATAATTCGAAATTGTGTAATGAAACTTTACAGACAAATTATAATCGTACCACCATTCAAAATTGTGTACAAAAACTTCACAGACTAAAAGTATTGAAAATTGTTTATGAATCTTCACACAAATTCGAATCACTGGATCATTGAAAATTGTGTAGACAAATGCACACAAATCTTTGTACCTGTACCATTGGAAATTGTATATATTCTTCACGGAAAAACAATTAAATTTGTTAGGTCGATTCTGATAACAGATGGCACTTCTTATTTCGATAGAACATACATTCTTCGTAGTTTTGCCATGTAGATTATAAAAGAGACAATTTGCCCTCAGTAGATGTTTGTTTCTGCTATTTGCTTTATAAGTTATGTGTGTTATTCTTTGTCTGCATGGGCGCCCATTAGGGGGCAAGAGGGGCAGATGCCCCCCCTGGATTCTGCTTCACAGTGAAATATTCTTAAATTCTTAATAAGATACACCTTGGGTTAGAAGTGGAACATCCCAACATAGAAGATATTATGCACCAACGGGTTTGCTAGTTCTCAGCATTTTTGATCCTGCGCATCCTGTAAACAAAAAACGTGGCCCCCTGAGTTTTGCATATACAGGGTGTCCGCAAAGTTGGGGTTTTCCTTTTCAGAAACAACTACCCTTGTAATAACAAAGGTAATGTGCAGTGAAACGAGGGCGACCAAGTAAAAAAAAATAAAGGAAAAAGTACTCACTCTCCAGTTGACGAGAAGGGCTAAGTACGTCTCTGCCCGAAATCATACCACTCCAACAGAAAATGAAATCAGCTGATGCGCTACCGAGCAGACGCAGGCAAACAAGGAAGGCAAAATGTTGCGTAATGACCAAACATGAGTGTTGCGAAAGTTATTCACCCCATTACGCGTGAACGTAGATTCGTCTGTCACCATTATGCACTTCAAAAAGTGCCCCTCTTCACGCAGCGTTTGCCACACTTTAGTTTTTGATACTTGCACTTTTCTAGCCACGCCTCTAGTGCTTGTTGTTTTTTGAAACGCAATCGATTATATGGGTTCGTTTACCTCTACACGCGTGACCGTAACCGTCGGTTGAAGGTTGTATACTGACCTGACACACTGACCCCGACCCAGTTCTGCCGTCGGGTTGAGACCTTGTATCAATCGGTGATGTCCCGGGTCGCGGCTACAGGACGGTATTCAGATATTTTTGATGTTGCAGAGCCCTTTATCTCGGTTCCCTCAAGACATTGGTGTATATGGTACTGAGAAAAATTGCTTATGTTTTCAAGATCTACACGTCGTGTAAAGGAAAACCCCAACTTTGCGGACACCCTGTATATTGTAAGCGGCCATGTTTGTCTGACAAACCTTTATAAAAACTTTTATTCAGCAAGTCTCTGACTACTTATTGATAACGTCCGTAAAATAAAATACAAGTCCCAGTTTCGATGAAAAAAATAAAAAGTAAAAGACGAAAAACCAAAAAAGCTAACGACACGCGGTGTTCCCAAGCGGTCACCCATCCAAGTACTAACCGCGCCCGACGCTGCTTAGCTTCGGCGATCGGACGAGAGCCGGCGTATTCAGCGTGGTATGGCCGTTACCTGCTATAAATGGTGTGTTTGCTGGTATTTCAATATAACGGATCAATCTGAAGATAAAAATCTAAGTACAGAATACTTGGCCACGCAAAACAACTGTTGAAATGTATTCTACTAGACTCTAGAAAACTACCCTTAGCGAAATTTTTGCCGAAATCCTTCCACAACATTTAAAAAAAAGCAAATGAAAATTGAATTGTGGCTTTAACGTACTAAATGACTTCATCGGTACCCCGGGATAGACATCCTGTTTGACAGATAACCTAGTCATTCTTGCCACCTGGATGGCGACGTTGCCAACTCATCGAACGATTTTGCTACTTCTGCAATTTTGATAGAATGTTATAAAAAAAAGAGGTTTTCAATAAAATATTGAGGAATACCAATGGAGGTATATAAAATTTGAGGCATAGCAATGTTAATGTTTCAGAACATTTTTTAAACGGTCGGTTTTATAGGATAAAATACTTTTTGGATACGGGACTCTTCCAACAATTGGAAAAAAACAATGTTGTATGATATAAATATATTTATTAACTATTTGATCTAAAATTACATGATCAATAATAGAAGTACGATTTTCATTTTACTCTTATTTATTAGTATATATCAATATCAATAGAAAGTTAAAAATGGACAGCTTGATAGCGTGAACCCAACATATAACTCGTTGATCATGTGGAATTACAGGTAGGCGGATGTGGACGCATCACATCCCTACTCTTGTTGGACATTTGGTGCCCACGTATCCTCCAACAACCGAGGTAAGACATTGTAGTTTCCTAAACACGGGGCTGAGATTCCAGGTTTGAAAACGCCAGAGAATCAACGCATATGTAGTAAACATAGTGCCAAGGGCTTTGTGTCAAAGCACGATACTGTCAATTATGGACTATCACCAATTCCTTGGACTAAAAATAGTATTTTGTTCGAGGCTTCGCTAATAACTTTGAGATTTTTCAGAAATGAATGTAAGTACATAAGAATACTTACAAGAACGTTAGATTAGTGCAAGTTTCTGTGAATTTCTTTTTTTAATAATGTATTACAGGGTGGCCAAGATAAGGATCAGACGAGGTTAAATTTAGTAATCACATAATCTTACATCAAGCAGTTGTTTGTAACGCGCACTTAAATGAAATGAAAAAAATAGAAAAAAACACGTTTGTTTATAACTTGAAAAAAAAAACAAATGTAACGTGATACATAGTTGAAGTCGTAGAAAAAGATGCTATTAGATACAAGATCGTACTTTTTTAAATGTTGTGCAGTTCGGGCACATCTAAAAACACCATGTAGTGCCATTAGTTTTTTGACATTTGTTAAAATAAAGTCAGACAAAAATAAAAACGATTTGGCCAAATTTTAGTTTTTCAGGAATATCTCAGTATATGACAAATCTCTCATGGTATGCAATGTGCGCAATTTATTTAAAAAAAACATAGGATGTCAACCCTAACAACCTAATTTCTTTGGGATCATCAAAGAGGCCGCGGTGTTCCGGCATTTAGGCTTCTGTCTGTGCGGCTGCTTCGATATAAAAAAAAGTAGATGAGTGTGCAAGGCTCACGTAGTTTGCTGCACATGTATCCTGTTTACCTCAGAAGAGTTGGAAGTAGACCTAATTTCCACTTTGGAGACACTTGACACCCACGTCACAACACTAAAACACCAAAGCACCACTGAGAGACAATCGAGAACCCTATAAGAACCACTATTAAAAAAATAGCTTAACTGGATAGAGCTCTGCACGGAGCTGTGAACGCGTGGACATTCCGCTGCGCCGACGGTTGCCGAGAGATTGAAGCGTGTAAGTGCTGTACCTGCCTGCAGTGATACCATAAGGCCGGGTAGTACAGCCATATTTCACTAATAAAGAGCAGAGAAAATGAAAATCGTACTTCTCCTACTAATGATCTTGTAATATTATATCAAATAGTTAATAAATATACTTATATAATAAAACATTGTTTTTTCCAATTATTGTTGGAAGAAGCATTTTATCCTACAAAACTGGGCAATTATAAAAGTGTTCAGAGACATTAACGATCCGTTTCTTGGCAAACGCCTCAAATTTTAATATATCTCCATTGATATCCCTCAATATTTTATCTAAGACTTTTTTTATAACATTCTAGCAAAATGGCAGAGGTAGCAAAAGTGTCGGATGAGCTGGCAACGTCGCAACCTAGATGACAAGATCGTATGTCTATCCCGGTGTAACGATTCATTTAGTACGTCAAAGCGTCAGTTTTTTTATCTTCATTTCTTTTTTTCAAGCGGTTTCTCATTTAAATCATACAGTTCTTGAGATACTGGCTCTCCGAATTCACAATTCAATAGAAACTTGATGGATTAGCCGCGCATACAGATTTATTTCTCGTAACTGCTTGAACATTGTATTTGTTAAGACTATCTCGGGTAGATGGCAGCACTTATATTTGTGTGGCACCATCTGTGAAGCTCTACTGTAAGTTATACGCTTTCTTCTTTTCAACGACACAGGTTTCTTTTTAATCTCTGACTCGATGAGACGTAGCGCCTAGATTAAATGTTACGGTTATAAGAATTTTCAATAAGAGATGGCGCCGGCTGTTTTTTGATATGATTTCAGTGATTTTTCACATTTAAATTATAGCAGGAATAAAAATCAACCATATGATGTCCAAAGATAGTTCAAATTGGTACGTAAATAGTCTAGTCTGTTTAAACAGCTATAATACATTTATTAATGGTTTAAATTTAGACGAAAAATTGGAGGAATAGGGGAAATGCAATAAATAGAGAATTTTCCTAAAACCAATTTATTTACAAGATAAAAAATTTGTTAATCACAGTCGTAACATATATTTACACGTATTATTCAGATTGGAAGCAAACTCCACTCGCAAATTCGAGATCCGGTGGTACAATTTGAAATAAAAAGGAGTAGACTTACAGTTGATTGTTAACAATGTGTCAGCATTTCGATCATTTCGCATAATTTTACTATCTCATCTGAAAAAAACTGGAATTTTTTCAGCATTAAAAAAAGTTAGGTACTTCTCTGTATGACAATATGATCCAGAACAGTCTGCGTCATTGGAGTGTCTCTTCCTATATTTTCTAAAGCCAGCTTATTAACTAACTCTTTAAATTCTGCTGGAACGGTAGAATTCTATAGCTACCTACAAGTAGCACTAGAAGATGTATAGATGCTGCAGTGTTTTTTCTATCTGAAAATACGTATATTGGTTATTTTTGCTAAGAATGGTGAAAGTGCTTGCTATTTGAAAATCCGGTGGATGTGCGAAAATAATTCAAATAGATTAGCAGGAGCTATATTGCATTATCCGTCGCTAAAATTGCGTAGTTTTTGTGCATACTTTGCCTATCGTTGCCTACCGGAGTGACAAAGCAGCCTAGGCTATTTTGCATCTCTTTTTGTTTCGTCATTACTTCCGCATTGAATTGGCTAATCAATATTTTGCTATAAAAAGCGAAATAGACAATTACTTACACTGAAGCAACGTATTGAAGAAACAAATTCCAAATGTTTTTGAAAAATAAGCGTGCTCATTCTGAAGACTTAGTAAATTTCTTACCTGCATTACTTGGCCCCATGAGCAAAACAGACGCTGGTTGTGGCGTGTCTGGGCGTACTTCCACCTCCAAACTGTTCGCTTTGTACACACGAAACAACGTGGCTTCACAGCGCAGCCTCAAGGCTCCCCAGCTGCCTCCAACTCCGCTCAATTCGAGACGAGCAGATCGCTTCTCTAGGTTATCCTCCCAGGGTGTGATCCACTCCGAAGTGTAACCTGGAACCTACAACAATATAGTTTTTGAGGGTTTTGAAAGCTTTTGTGGGTCTTGACATTACTGAAAATATTAAGTCATGGTTTTTAGAATTTTGACAGTCAGAAGAGACAATTGAGAGCTCTGAAGGTTCTGGGAGTTTTTAGAGCTTAAGCGTTTTGAGAGTTTTGAAAGTGTTGTGAGCTTAAGGGTTTCGAAAGTTATGAGGTTTTTGAGAGTTCTGAAAGTTTTGTGAGCTTAAGGGTATCGAAAGTTTTTAGGCTTTTGAAAGTTTTGAGGGTTTTGAAAGTTTTGAAATTTTTGATAATTTTGCTTGTGAGCTTTTGAAAGTGTGAGAGAGTCAGAAGAGAGTATTGAGAGCTCTGAAGGTTTTCTTCTAAGCGTTTTGAGAGTTTTGAAAGTGTTGCGAGCTTGAGGGTTCCGAAAGTGTTGAGGTTTTTGAGAGTTTTGAAAGTTTTGAGGGTTTTGAAAGTTTTGAGATTTTTGGGAGTTTTGATAATTTTGAGGCTTGTTGAGCTTTTGAAAGTGTGAGAGAGTCAGAAGAGAGTATTGAGAGCTCTGAAGGTTCTGAGAGTTTTTAGAGCTTAGGCGTTTTGAGAGTTTTGAAAGTGTTGCGAGCTTAAGGGTTTCGGAAGTTTTTAGGTTTTTGAGAGTTTTGAGGGTTTTGAAAGTTTTGAGATTTTTGGGAGTTTTGATAATTTTGAGGCTTGTGAGTTTTTGAAAGTGTTAGATAGTCAGAAGAGAGTATTGCGAGCTCTGAAGGTTTGAGCGTTTTTAGAGCTTAAGCGTTTTGGGAGTTTTGGAAGTGTTACGAGCTTAAGGGTTTCGAAAGTTTTGAGGTTTTTGAGAGTTTTGAAAGTTTTGAGGGTTTTGAAAGTTTTGGAATTTTTGGGAGTTTTGAGAATTTTGAGGCTTGTGAGTTTTTGAAAGTGTTAGATAGTCAGAAGAAAGTATTGAGAGCTCTGAAGGTTTGAGAGCTTTTAGAGCTTAAGCGTTTTGAGAGTTTTGAAAGTGTTGTGAGCTTGAGGGTTTCGAAAGTTTTGAGGTTTTTGAGTGTTTTGAAAGTTTTGAGGGTTTTGAAAGTTTTGGAATTTTTGGGAGTTTTGAGAATTTTGAGGCTTGTGAGTTTTTGAAAGTGTTAGATAGAGAAGAGAGTACTGGGAGCTCTGAAGGTTCTGAGAGTTTTTAGAGCTTAACCGTTTTGAGAGTTTTGAAAGTGTTGCGAGCTTAAGGGTTTCGAAAGTTTTGAGGTTTTTGAGAGTTTTGACAGTTTTGAGGGTTTTGAAGTTTTTGGGAGTTTTGAGAATTTTGAGGCTTGTGAGATTTGAAAGTGTGAGAGAGTAAGAAGAGAGTATTGAGAGCTCTGAAGGTTCTGAGAGTTTTTAGAGCTTAAGCGTTTTGAGAGTTTTGAAAGTGTTGTGAGCTTGGGGGTTGCGAAAGTTTTGAGGTTTTTGAGTGTTATGAAAGTTTTGAGGGATTTGAAAGTTTTGGGATTTTTGGGAGTTTTGAGAATCTTGAGGCTTGTGAGTTTTTGAAAGTGTTAGATAGTCAGAAGAGAGTACTGGGAGCTCTGAAGGTACTGACAGTTTTTAGAGCTTAACCGTTTTGAGAGTTTTGATAGTGTTGCGAGCTTAAGGGTTTCGAAAGTGTTGAGGTTTTTGAGAGTTTTGACAGTTTTAAGATTTTTGGGAGTTTTGAGAATTTTGAGGCTTGTGAGTTTTTGAAAGTGTGAGAGAGTCCGAAGAGAGTATTGAGAGCTCTGAAGGTTGTGAGAGTTTTTAGAGCTTAAGCGTTTTGAGAGTTTTGAAAGTGTTGCGAGCTTAAGGGTTTCGAAAGTTTTGAGGTTTTCGAGAGTTTTGAAAGTTTTGAGGGTTTTGAAAGTTTTGAGAATTTTGAGGCTTGTGAGTTTTTGAAAGTGTGAGAGAGTCCGAAGAGAGTATTGAGAGCTCTGAAGGTTGTGAGAGTTTTTAGAGCTTAAGCGTTTTGAGAATTTTGAAAGTGTTGCGAGCTTAAGGGTTTCGAAAGTTTTGAGGTTTTCGAGAGTTTTGAAAGTTTTGAGGGTTTTGAAAGTTTTGAGAATTTTGAGGCTTGTGAGTTTTTGAAAGTGTGAGAGAGTCCGAAGAGAGTATTGAGAGCTCTGAAGGTTGTGAGAGTTTTTAGAGCTTAAGCGTTTTGAGAGTTTTGAAAGTGTTGCGAGCTTAAGGGTTTCGAAAGTTTTGAGGTTTTCGAGAGTTTTGAAAGTTTTGAGGGTTTTGAAAGTTTTGAGAATTTTGAGGCTTGATAGTTTTTGAGAGTGTGAGAGATTTAAAGCGAGTCTTGAGAGCTTTGATAGTTGTGTTGGCTTTGATAGTTTTGATCGTGAGGGTTCTGAGATTTTTGAGAGTCTGTATAGTTTTGGCAGTCTTGGGAGTTTTACACTGTCGAGAGATTTGAGTGTTTTGTTCTGAGACCTCGGACATCAATGAGCTGTGACAGTTATGGAAGGATTCTGGAGGTATGTTCTAGATAGTAGTCCTAACTTTTGAAAATGCTTACCCTTTCGTCATTGACGTACAATGTGATATTGGATGCTGGAAACGATGGAGGGGCATGGCAATCTGCTATCAATGGTCGACCATGTTCTAAGCCAGCCTTATCTACTATCACTATTGGCACTCCTACTGGTACAACTACGAAAAAATACATATCAATGACCTTAAATATTGAACTAAACAGTATATCAGCAGAAATACATTATCAATACACATACCGAAGGAATGGCAACGATCTGTTATATGTGCCCTACCATATTGGAACTTGTTATACTAAAAGCGTATCTTAAGAAATCGGAATTAGTCAGATTATAACACCTTTTATTTTACATTGATCGATTTTGCACTTTGGAAAACTCCTTCATATCATCCGAAACGACGATAACAATTCATCATGTAAAGAAAGTGTGTTTCCAACTCACCTACTACTGTCATTGGCGCACCCATTATCTGCGTATGAAATGATGGAGCGTCTGCTGAGACTTCACACTGGTAAGTTCTTGTTATATCTCGTAATACTGATATCAAAGTCACGTTATGTGCGTCGGACATAGACACCTGCAAAGAACAGAAAAAAACGTGTCAAAATGGGAGGACTGCTTTGATTTGTACAACACGATGTTCATTTTCCGGGGCCACGATTTCCTTGCCTCTACCTCACTTACATCTACTTGCAGGCCCAGTATAGGGAACACCCTGGTGGGTGGCTCCTCCTTGGGCACGTATCTGTAGAACTCGTCCTCGTCCCGATACCACTTGACGGAGTAGAGGGCGGCACCTTCAAGGTCATATTCACAGCACAAGGTCACCGAATGGCCCACTCGCACAGCTATCGGAACGTGAAGTCGCATTCCTTTCAATGTCCTACTGTTGCGTATCCCTGGAATGAAGAGATCGGCGTCAATTCTGAGATTCCAAAATAGCGTCAAGTAGGTTGACTCTGCACTCGCCACGCAACGATGTCATCATGTTAACCGATAGAGTCTTGAGAGTTTTGAGGGTTATTGGAAGTATTGATAGTTTTGATAGTTGTTATAGTTTTTATAGTCTTCATAGTGTTTATAGTTTACATAGTTTACATAGTTTACATAGTTTACATAGTTTACATAGTTTACATAGTTTACATAGTTTACATAGTTTACATAGTTTACATAGTTTACATAGTTTACATAGTTTACATAGTTTACATAGTTTACATAGTTTTCATATTTTTCAGTTTTCATAGTTCTCACAGTTTTCACAGTTTTCATAGTTTTCATAGTTTTCATAGTTTTCATAGTTTTCATAGTTTTCATAGTTTTTATAGTTTTTATAGTTTTTATAGTTTTTATAGTTTTTATAGTTTTTATAGTTTTATAGTTTTTATAGTTTTTATAGTTTTTATAGTTTTTATAGTTTTTATAGTTTTTATAGTTTTTATAGTTTTTATAGTTTTTATAGTTTTATAGTTTTTATAGTTTTTATAGTTTTTATAGTTTTTATAGTTTTATAGTTTTTATAGTTTTTATAGTTTTTATAGTTTTTATAGTTTTTATAGCTTTTATAGTTTTTATAGTTTTTATAGTTTTTATAGTTTTTATAGTTTTTATAGTTTTATAGTTTTTATAGTTTTTATAGTTTTTATAGTTTTTATAGTTTTATAGTTTTTATAGTTTTTATAGTTTTTATAGTTTTTATAGTTTTTATAGTTTTTATAGTTTTTATAGTTTTTATAGTTTTTATAGTTTTTATAGTTTTTATAGTTTTTATAGTTTTTATAGTTTTTATAGTTTTTATAGTTTTTATAGTTTTATAGTTTTTATAGTTTTTATAGTTTTTATAGTTTTATAGTTTTATAGTTTTTATAGTTTTTATAGTTTTTATAGTTTTTATAGTTTTTATAGTTTTTATAGTTTTTATAGTTTTTATAGTTTTTATAGTTTTTATAGTTTTTATAGTTTTTATAGTTTTTATAGTTTTTATAGTTTATAGTTTTATAGTTTTTATAGTTTTTATAGTTTTTATAGTTTTTATAGTTTTTATAGTTTTTATAGTTTTTATAGTTTTTATAGTTTTATAGTTTTTATAGTTTATAGTTTTTATAGTTTTTTTATAGTTTTATAGTTTTATAGTTTTATAGTTTTTATAGTTTTTATAGTTTTTGATAGTTTTTATAGTGTTATAGTTTGATAGTTTTGATAGTTTTGATAGTTTTGATAGTTTTGATAGTTTGATAGTTTGATAGTTTTGATTAGTTTGATAGTTTTGATAGTTTTGATAGTTTTGATAGTTTTGATAGTTTTGATAGTTTTGATAGTTTTGATAGTTTGATCGTTTTGATAAGTTTTGATAGTTTTGATAGTTTTAATAGTTTTGATAGTTTGATTGTAGTTTTGATAGTTTTGATAGTTTTGATAGTTTTGATAGTTTTGATTAGTTTTGATAGTTTTGATAGTTTTGATAGTTTTGATAGTTTTGATAGTTTTGATAGTTTTGATAGTTTTGATAGTTTTGATAGTTTTGATAGTTTTGATAGTTTTGATAGTTTTGATAGTTTTGATAGTTTTGATAGTTTTGATAGTTTTGATAGTTTTGATAGTTTTGATAGTTTTGATAGTTTTGATAGTTTTGATAGTTTTGATAGTTTTGATAGTTTTGATAGTTTTGATAGTTTTGATAGTTTTGATAGTTTTGATAGTTTTGATAGTTTTGATAGTTTTGATAGTTTTGATAGTTTTGATAGTTTTGATAGTTTTGATAGTTTTGATAGTTTGATAGTTTTGATAGTTTTGATAGTTTTGATAGTTTTGATAGTTTTGATAGTTTTGATAGTTTTGATAGTTTTGATAGTTTTGATAGTTTTGATAGTTTTGATAGTTTTGATAGTTTTGATAGTTTGATAGTTTTGATAGTTTTGATAGTTTTGATAGTTTTGATAGTTTTGATAGTTTTGATAGTTTTGATAGTTTTGATAGTTTTGATAGTTCTGATAGTTTGATAGTTTTAATAGTTTTGATAGTTTTGATAGTTTTGATAGTTTTGATAGTTTTGATAGTTTTGATAGTTTTGATAGTTTTGATAGTTTTGATATTTTTTATAGTTTCTATAGTTTTTATAGTTTTTATAGTTTTTAGAGTTTTTATAGTTTTTATAGTTTTTATAGTTTTTATAGTTTTATAGTTTTTATAGTTTTTATAGTTTTTATAGTTTTATAGTTTTTTATAGTTTTTATAGTTTTTATAGTTTTTATAGTTTTTATAGTTTTTATAGTTTTATAGTTTTTATAGTTTTGATAGTTTTTATAGTTTTGATAGTTTTTATAGTTTTGATAGTTTTTATAGTTTTGATAGTTTTATAGTTTTGATAGTTTTTATAGTTTTTATAGTTTTTATAGTTTTTATAGTTTTTATAGTTTTTATAGTTTTTATAGTTTTTATAGGTTTTATAGTTTTTACAGTTTTACAGTTTTACAGTTTTTACAGTTTTTACAGTTTTTACAGTTTTATAGTTTTATTGTTTTTATAGTTGTTATGGTTTTTATAGTTTCGATAGGTTCGAAAGTTTTGATAGTTTTGATACTTTTGATAGTTTTGATAGTGTTGATAGTTTTGATAGTTTTGATAGTTTTGATAATTTTGGTAGTTTTGATAGTTTTGATAGTTTTGATACTTTTGATACTTTTGATAGTTTTGATAGTTTTGATAGTTTTGATACTTTTGATACTTTTGATAGTTTGATAGTTTTGATAGTTTTGATAGTTTTGATAGTTTTGATAGTTTTGATAGTTTTGATAGTTTTGATAGTTTTGATAGTTTTGATAGTTTTTGATAGTTTGATAGTTTTGATAGTTTGATAGTTTTGATAGTTTTGATAGTTTTGATAGTTTTGATAGTTTTGATAGTTTTGATAGTTTTGATAGTTTTGATAGTTTTGATAGTTTTGATAGTTTTGATAGTTTTGATAGTTTTGATAGTTTTGATAGTTTTGATAGTTTTGATAGTTTTGATAGTTTTGATAGTTTTGATAGTTTTGATAGTTTTGATAGTTTTGATAGTTTTGATAGTTTGATAGTTTTGATAGTTTTGATAGTTTTGATAGTTTTGATAGTTTTGATAGTTTGATAGTTTTGATAGTTTTGATATTTTTAGTTTCTATAGTTTTTATAGTTTTTATAGTTTTATAGTTTTTATAGTTTTTATAGTTTTTATAGTTTTTATAGTTTTTATAGTTTTTATAGTTTTTATATTTTTATATTTTTTATAGATTTTATAGTTTTTATAGTTTTTATAGTTTTTATAGTTTTTATAGTTTTATAGTTTTTTATAGTTTTTATAGTTTTTATAGTTTTTATAGTTTTTATAGTTTTTATAGTTTTTATAGTTTTTATAGTTTTTTATAGTTTTTATAGTTTTTATAGTTTTTTATAGGTTTTATAGTTTTTATAGTTTTTTATAGTTTTTATAGTTTTTATAGTTTTTATAGTTTTATAGTTTTTATAGTTTTTATAGTTTTTATAGTTTTGATAGGTTTTATAGTTTTTATAGTTTTTACAGTTTTTACAGTTTTTACAGTTTTTACAGTTTTTACAGTTTTTACGGTTTTTACGGCTTTTACGGTTTTTACGGTTTTTACAGTTTTTACAGTTTTTACAGTATTTATAGTTTTATTGTTTTTATAGTTGTTGTGGTTTTTATAGTTTCGATAGTTTCGAAAGTTTCGAAAGTTTCGATAGTTTCGATAGTTTTGATAGTTTTGATAGTTTTGATAGTTTCGATAGTTTCGATAGTTTTGATAGTTTTGATTGTTTTGATAGTTTTGATAGTTTTGATAGTTTTGATAGTTTTGATAGTTTTGATAGTTTTGATAGTTTTGATAGTTTTGATAGTTTTGATAGTTTTGATAGTTTTGATAGTTTGATAGTTTTGATAGTTTTGATAGTTTTGATAGTTTTGATAGTTTGATAGTTTTGATAGTTTTGATAGTTTTGATAGTTTTGATAGTTTGATAGTTTTGATAGTTTTGATAGTTTTGATAGTTTTGATAGTTTTGATAAATTTGATAGTTTTGTTAGTTTTGATAGTTTTGATAGTTTTGATAGTTTTGATAGTTTGATGGTTTTGATGGTTTTGATAGTTTTGATACTTTTGATACTTTTGATACTTTTGATAGTTTTGACAGTTTTGATAGTTTTGATAGTTTTGATAGTTTTGATAGTTTTGATAGTTTTGATAGTTTTGATAGTTTTGATAGTTTTGATAGTTTGATAGTTTTGATAGTTTTGATAGTTTTGATAGTTTTGATAGTTTTGATAGTTTTGATAGTTTTGATAGTTTTGATAGTTTTGATAGTTTTGATAGTTTTGATAGTTTTGATAGTTTTGATAGTTTTGATAGTTTTGATAGTTTTGATAGTTTTGATAGTTTTGATAGTTTTGATAGTTTTGATAGTTTTATAGTTTTATAGTTTTTATAGTTTTTATAGTTTTATAGTTTTATAGTTTTATAGTTTTTATAGTTTTTATAGTTTTTATAGTTTTTATAGTTTTTATAGTTTTATAGTTTTATAGTTTTTATAGCTTTTATAGTTTTTATAGTTTTTATAGTTTTTATAGTTTTTATAGTTTTTATAGTTTTTATAGTTTTTATAGTTTTTATAGTTTTATAGTTTTTATAGTTTTTATAGTTTTTATAGTTTTTATAGTTTTTATAGTTTTATAGTTTTTATAGTTTTTATAGTTTTTATAGTTTTTATAGTTTTTATAGTTTTTATAGTTTTTATAGTTTTTATAGTTTTTATAGTTTTTATAGTTTTTAGAGTTTTTATAGTTTTTATAGTTTTTATAGTTTTTATAGTTTTTACTAGTTTATAGTTTTTATAGTTTTTATAGTTTTTATAGTTTTTATAGTTTTTATAGTTTTTATAGTTTTTATAGTTTTTATAGTTTTTATAGTTTTTATAGTTTTTATAGTTTTATAGTTTTATAGTTTTTATAGTTTTTATAGTTTTTATAGTTTTTATAGTTTTTATAGTTTTTATAGTTTTTATAGTTTTTATAGTTTTGATAGTTTTATAGGTTTTATAGTTTTTATAGTTTTTACAGTTTTTACAGTTTTTACAGTTTTTACAGTTTTTACGGTTTTTACGGCTTTTACGGTTTTTTACGGTTTTTACAGTTTTTACAGTTTTTACAGTTTTTACAGTTTTTACAGTTTTTATAGTTTTATTGTTTTTATAGTTGTTATGGTTTTTATAGTTCGATTGTTTCGATAGTTTCGAAAGTTTTGATAGTTTTGATACTTTTGATAGTTTGATAGTGTTGATAGTTTTGATAGTTTTGATAGTTTTGATAGTTTGATAGTTTTGATAGTTTTGGTAGTTTTGATAGTTTTGATAGTTTTGATAGTTTTGATAGTTTTGATAGTTTTGATACTTTTGATACTTTTGATACTTTTGATACTTTTGATACTTTTGATAGTTTTGATAGTTGTGATAGTTTTGATAGTTTTGATAGTTTTGATAGTTTTGATAGTTTTGATAGTTTTGATAGTTTTGATAGTTTTGATAGTTTTGATAGTTTTGATAGTTTTGATAGTTTTGATAGTTTTGATAGTTTTGATAGTTTTGATAGTTTTGATAGTTTTGATAGTTTTGATAGTTTTGATAGTTTTGATAGTTTTGATAGTTTTGATAGTTTTGATAGTTTTGATAGTTTTGATAGTTTTTATAGTTTTTGTAGTTTTTATAGTTTTTATAGTTTTATAGTCTTTATAGTTTTTATAGTTTTATAGTTTTTATAGTTTTTATAGTTTTTATAGTTTTTATAGTTTTATAGTTTTTATAGTTTTTATAGTTTTTATAGTTTTATAGTTTTTATAGTTTTGATAGTTTTTATAGTTTTTATAGTTTTTATAGTTTTTATAGTTTTTATAGTTTTTATAGTTTTTATAGTTTTTATAGTTTTTATAGTTTTTATAGTTTTATAGTTTTTATAGTTTTTATAGTTTAAGTTTTTATAGTTTTATAGTTTTTATAGTTTTTATAGTTTTTATAGTTTTTATAGTTTTTATAGTTTTTATAGTTTTTATAGTTTTTATAGTTTTTATAGTTTTTATAGTTTTACAGTTTTTATAGTTTTTATAGTTTTTATAGTTTTTTATAGTTTTTATAGTTTTTATAGTTTTTATAGTTTTTATAGTTTTTATAGTTTTTATAGTTTTTATAGTTTTTATAGTTTTTATAGTTTTTATAGTTTTTATAGTTTTTATAGTTTTTATAGTTTTGATAGTTTTGATAGTTTTTATAGGTTTTATAGTTTTTATAGTTTTTACAGTTTTTAGTTTTTACAGTTTTTACGGTTTTTACGGTTTTTACAGTTTTTACAGTTTTTACAGTTTTTACAGTTTTTACAGTTTTTACAGTTTTTATAGTTTTATTGTTTTATAGTTGTTATGGTTTTTATAGTTTCGATTGTTTCGATAGTTTCGAAAGTTTTGATAGTTTTGATACTTTTGATAGTTTTGATAGTGTTGATAGTTTTGATAGTTCTGATAGTTTTGATAGTTTTGGTAGTTTTGATAGTTTTGATAGTTTTGATAGTTTTGATAGTTTTGATAGTTTTGATAGTTTTGATAGTTTTGATAGTTTTGATAGTTTTGATACTTTTGATACTTTTGATACTTTTGATACTTTTGATACTTTTGATAGTTTTGATAGTTTTGATAGTTTTGATAGTTTTGATAGTTTTGATAGTTTTGATAGTTTTGATAGTTTTGATAGTTTTGATAGTTTTGATAGTTTGATAGTTTTGATAGTTTTGATAGTTTTGATAGTTTTGATAGTTTTGATAGTTTTGATAGTTTTGATGGTTTTGATAGTTTTGATAGTTTTGATAGTTTTGATAGTTTTGATAGTTTTGATAGTTTTGATAGTTTTGATAGTTTTGATAGTTTTGATAGTTTTGATAGTTTTGATAGTTTTGATAGTTTTGATATTTTTTAGTTTCTATAGTTTTTATAGTTTTTATAGTTTTATAGTTTTTATAGTTTTTATAGTTTTTATAGTTTTTATAGTTTTTATAGTTTTTATAGTTTTTATAGTTTTTATAGTTTTTATAGTTTTTATAGTTTTTATAGTTTTTATAGTTTTTATAGTTTTTATAGTTTTTATAGTTTTTATAGTTTTTATAGTTTTTATAGTTTTTATAGTTTTTATAGTTTTTATAGTTTTTATAGTTTTTATAGTTTTTATAGTTTTTATAGTTTTTATAGTTTTATAGTTTTTATAGTTTTTATAGTTTTTATAGTTTTTATAGTTTTTATAGTTTTTATAGTTTTTATAGTTTTTATAGTTTTTATAGTTTTTATAGTTTTTATAGTTTTTATAGTTTTTATAGTTTTTATAGTTTTTATAGTTTTTATAGTTTTTATAGTTTTTACAGTTTTTACAGTTTTTACAGTGTTTACAGTTTTTACAGTTTTTACAGTTTTTACAGTATTTATAGTTTTATTGTTTTTATAGTTGTTATGTTTTTTATAGTTTCGATTGTTTCGATAGTTTCGAAAGTTTCGAAAGTTTCGAAAGTTTCGATAGTTTCGATAGTTTCGATAGTTTCGATAGTTTTGATAGTTTTGATAGTTTTGATAGTTTTGATAGTTTTGATAGTTTTGATAGTTTTGATAGTTTTGATAGTTTTGATAGTTTTGATAGTTTTGATAGTTTTGATAGTTTGATAGTTTTGATAGTTTTGATAGTTTTGATAGTTTTGATAGTTTGATAGTTTTGATAGTTTTGATAGTTTTGATAGTTTTGATAGTTTTGATAGTTTTGATAGTTTTGATAGTTTTGATAGTTTTGATAGTTTTGATAGTTTTGATAGTTTTGATAGTTTTGATAGTTTTGATAGTTTTGATAGTTTTGTTAGTTTTGATGGTTTTGATGGTTTTGATGGTTTGATAGTTTTGATACTTTTGATACTTTCGATACTTTCGATAGTTTTGATAGTTTTGATAGTTTTGATAGTTTTGATAGTTTTGATAGTTTTGATAGTTTTGATAGTTTTGATAGTTTTGATAGTTTTGATAGTTTTGATAGTTTTGATAGTTTTGATAGTTTTGATAGTTTTGATAGTTTTGATAGTTTTGATAGTTTTGATAGTTTTGATAGTTTTGATAGTTTGATAGTTTTGATAGTTTTGATAGTTTTGATAGTTTTGATAGTTTGATAGTTTTGATAGTTTTGATAGTTTTGATATTTTTTAGTTTCTATAGTTTCTATAGTTTTTATAGTTTTTATAGTTTTTATAGTTTTTATAGTTTTTATAGTTTTTATAGTTTTATAGTTTTTATAGTTTTTATAGTTTTTATAGTTTTTATAGTTTTTATAGTTTTTATAGTTTTTATAGTTTTTATAGTTTTTATAGTTTTTATAGTTTTTATAGTTTTTATAGTTTTATAGTTTTTATAGTTTTTATAGTTTTTATAGTTTTATAGTTTTTATAGTTTTATAGTTTTATAGTTTTTATAGTTTTTATAGTTTTATAGTTTTTATAGTTTTTATAGTTTTTATAGTTTTTATAGTTTTTATAGTTTTTATAGTTTTATAGTTTTTATAGTTTTTATAGTTTTTATAGTTTTTATACTTTTTATAGTTTTTATAGTTTTTATAGTTTTTATAGTTTTTATAGTTTTTATAGTTTTTATAGTTTTTATAGTTTTTATAGTTTTTACAGTTTTTACAGTTTTTACAGTTTTTACAGTTTTTACAGTTTTTACAGTTTTTACAGTTTTTACAGTGTTTACAGTTTTTACAGTATTTATAGTTTTATTGTTTTTATAGTTGTTATGGTTTTTATAGTTTCGATTGTTTCGATAGTTTCGATAGTTTCGAAAGTTTCGAAAGTTTCGATAGTTTTGATAGTTTTGATAGTTTTGATAGTTTTGATAGTTTCGATAGTTTTGATAGTTTTGATAGTTTTGATTGTTTAGATAGTTTTGATAGTTTTGATAGTTTTGATAGTTTTGATAGTTTTGATAGTTTTGATAGTTTTGATAGTTTTTATAGTCTTGATAGTTTCGATAGTCTTGATAGTTTTGTTAGTTTTGATAGTTTTGATAGTTTTGATGGTTTTGATGGTTTTGATAGTTTTGATAGTTTTCTTAGTTTTGAGAATTTTGAGGGTTTTGACGGTTTTGAGGGGTTTGAGGGTAGTGAGTGTTTTGGGAAATCAAAGAGTTTTGAGAGTAATGAAACTTTTTAGAGTGCTGAGAGTTTTGGGAGTTTCGAGAGTCTTGAGAGTTTTAAGGGCTTTAAAAGTTTTGAATATCTTGAAACTGTTGAAATTTCTGAAAGTTCTGAGAGTTTTCAAAGTTTTCAGTTTTCAAAGTTTTTAAAGTTTACAAGGTTTTGAAAGCTTTGAAAGTTTTGAGACTTTCGAAAGTTTTGAAAGTCTAAAAAGCAACCACGAGCTGCCCTCTCTCTTTACCATCACCATATCGTCCTTTCTTGAGATTATTATTGTTATTATTTTTATCGTTATTATACGTGAGTAGGGGTCCTTGCCAATCCATCCACAAACTTCATCATCCAGAATTTCACTTTGCGACCTTGATCCGCTTAAAAAAGGAATGGTGGGACAAGGAGACATTAAAGAAGACTATTCAGGATCATCCTTAATTCCCGTCGGCTACCGGCAATTTGCCCGGAGTCTGAAACACGTGATGTACGCAGCAAGTTTTATTAATATTCCGAAGTTTCTGCCTTGTATTATAACGCCATCTTTGTGAAGACGTGTCGCGACTGATAAGACCCCGCGTTAGCGAACCTTCCATCATACACCAGAAATAGACAGCTCGGTAGACGAAAGCCGTCATAAAGTTTCTGCAGCTTTGTTGGAGTTGCTTCTATGGGGCAACTCATGTATTCTATTCGATCAATTAATCATAAAAGTTCGCCGGATTAGAAGTCACCTCACTTTGTTTCGGGCGCTGAATAAATGGTAGCACGCTCGGAACATACGAATTCAGAAAAAAAATCGCGTCAAATTTGGGATGCTATTATTGACCGGAATCTTGAAAATAAAGGTCAGGTTCTCTGTTGCGATACGACTGCTTCAAATACGGGTCGCATTAACGGGTTGCCAACAGAAACTTAGTAGAGAAAGGCGTAATTGAATCAAAGATCGACCAACTGACTACAGTCCCTGACATTCCAATGTTTAGAAAGTTTCGCAAGTGCTGGGAAGTGCGGACCCCGAGAAAGTACAGATTTATACTGAAAAGATATCATGCCGCAGCGTTTCAGAGACTGACAAGCTGACAAGAATCAATAAAACTTTCAATAATATCCCTTGACGGAGAGACGGATAAAAAAATTATGATTCGACGACCAGGCGCTATGAATCAAGCTCGATGGATGGCCAGAGCAGTCTATTCTTTAAAACTTACTGAGTTCTCAGCTCAAACTTTCTAAAAAGGGTAAGTCAGCTCTGTTAGATATCTGGAACGCGTAACCGCGGTTGCAACGCACATTAGCGGTAAAAGCACCTAACCAGGATTTATGATTTTTAAATGCAATGAAGGCTTCCGAAAAAATTGACCAAACCATTTCAAAAGCAGCTTTACAGGTGCTCTGCGAACATTTGTGGCATTTGACAGATGAGGTCTCTGTCTTATCTCTGTTAGACGACGACGTAGATGAGGAAACTAAAGTGAAAATTGTTGCTAATTTAGCAAAAGAAAGTATGAAAAATATCATACGTCAAGCACACATGTAACAATGTGGCTTAGTTAGTGTGTTACTATGTTTGTTATTTTGCTGTGTTCCCACCAGTTGTTGGTATATCTGTTGGGGGGTATCAATAAATAATTAACAAACGAATAAAGAAGTAAATAGAGAAATAAACGAATTAATAAATGAACGAATAAATAAATATACTAAGTGACATATAAATCCGAACACCCAGCTTAAATGGTTTTATTTTAATCAAAGGTGGTGAATGTATTTATCTTACTGCAAATAACAAGTGAAAAAATTTTCAGCCTTATCAGTTGGACATTCCGGTTTTTATACTGCTTTTTTTTAATTCACTAACGCTCTAAAAATGAATATTTCAGCCGGAGTAAACAATCAACGTTGGCGGATTTTGATTCTTGACATCCTTTACGATCGGTTACGATGCCTAGAGTACGGAGACCTGTACGATTTCGTCAACTTAGTGAGTTTGATAGGGGCCGTATAGTGGGACTTCGGGAAGCTGGACTTTCTTTTCGGGCAATTGCAGTTAGAGTGCAAAGAAGTGTAGACACTGTGGTTAGGTGTTGTCAGGCATGGCTTCGAGAAGGCCGTACGCAAAGAGCAAGGGGCACTGGACGCCGCCGTAGAACAACAGACCGGGAAGATCGCCGCCTAAGATTATTGGCCTTAAGGGACCGTTTCTCCACTACCAGGTCCATTGCAAATGAATGGTTTGCAGAACACGGAAGACCTATTGGCATGCGAAGTGTTTACCGACGAATGAGAAGTTTTGGCTTGTTTTCATACCGGCCACACTGGGTCCTCCCTTTAACTCGAGAACACCGACGTAATCGCCTTGAGTGGTGCAGGCAACGGTCACTCTGGGATCAGGAATGGAACAGTATTGTCTTTAGTGACGAGTCTCGATTTTGTTTAGGCATGCACGATGGTCGTGCCAGGGTTATAAGGCGACGTGGTGAAAGGAGGAATCCACAGTTTTTTGTTGAAAGACATGTTCATCACACTGTTGGAGTTATGGTTTGGGGTGCTATAGCTTATGGTTCCAGGTCACCTTTAATCTTCATCAGAGGTAACATGAACGCGCAGCGTCATATCCACGAAGTTCTAGAACCCCATCTTTTACCCTATCTTGACACCGTGGCAGATCCAACTTTCCAACAAGATAATGCCCGACCACATGTTGCAAGAGTCACAATAGACTCCCGACTTATCCCCAATTGAGCACGTGTGGGATATGATGGGTAGGATATTGCTCAATTTGCAATGTCCTCCTCAGACTCTAGAGGCACTTCGAGAGGAGTTGGTGGTTGCCTGGAATGAGATACCACAGGAGGACATTGACCACCTGATCAGAAGCATGCCTAGGCTCGTTGGAGAATGCGTAGCACATCAGGGTGCATCCACACATTATTAAAGGTCAAAGGGCTTTAAAGCAGTGCAATCATTTTGAAATTTTTATCATTTACTTATTATGCTTCATTAAGTACTTATACAAAATTTTATTAAGATAAAACCATTTAAACTGGGTGTTCAGATTTATATGTCACTTAGTATATATAATTGAACAAATAGACAAATAAAAGAATAAATAAACAAATAAATAATATCCCAATAAGTACCTTCATGGCGAATTATGCTCAAAAAGAGCAAAGCATTGTGGAGGCAATAGAGTAAACTGGATTCAAGATTTATGTGTCGTTCCATGGCAATAGCCGGCGTTTCGGTCTTGGTGTGTCCAGCTTCGCGGAAACTGCAGTTGACAAATGACTACGGGTTCCGATAAAACGTGATGATATTACATTCGGCTTTCGGCTATAAGCGAAAATTTAAAAACAATACACGTTTGCAACAACGTACAAAGCCCACATTTGCAGTCTACCGCTGATATGGAAATGGGGCGTTCACCAGCGAGATGGACGGTTTGAAAAGCCTGATGGAAAATACTGACATCATAAAACTTGGACGAATACGGATAGCGCCCGAAGCGCATAACGGATATTGAAATTTATCGGATATAATGCGTGTATGAAGAAAATTTAACAACGTACTTTTAGTAGGTATGAATTCACATATAAAAAATGTTGACAAGTAGATTGACTCTATACTGCCCACGCTTTCTAGTTCAATTTGCATGTAATGCATCATCAGCTTTATACTAATAAAACAACAAAATAAATCATGAAATAACGATCTCAGAGACGGCATAGTAAGATTTACTTACAAGGAGTTCTGTTAGTTTAGCCTTAAAAATATGTATATCTCCACACTCTTTAATATGATTTGGAAGGCTTTTGAAAATTCATGTACCCAGTATTTCGAGAGATCTCACGCCGACCTTCAAGTCTCCAAGTTGCCTGGTCCAGTACGAGTTAAAATTGTCATTTAAAAGCCTATTTTTGTGAATAAAAGTATACACAGCCATTTCGTATAAAAATAATGATGAAAAATATATTCAAAATTATTGTTTTTTCAGAATCTAAGTAGAGCTGATTGCTGCTAAACTGGGTTTGAATATTTTGCAGTATAACTCCACAATCTCTCCCTAAGGTAGCCTCACACTTATTCGGTATCATCACCGAAGCATCATCTGCATATAAAATGAATCTACCTTCAGAGGAACAACACTCAAGGTCATTTAAGTATAGACTGAACAGCAGAGGTCCTAGAATAGAGCCTTTAGGGACGCCTATGGTGATTTGAGCCATATCGGACTTAATAGGCGCATTCAGTCCACTCACAAATTGAGACATATCCTCTAAAAAAGACCTTATATTAAGATATTTTCTCCATCAGCAGTCAAATGGCCTGCTGAGATCACGGTAACCTCATTAAAGGGACAAACATTTCTCCCGAATTTTGAAGCGACTTTTCAGAATGGTAAAAATAGACGTATTGAGGTGTTAAGGTAAGCAATTTGAAGCTCTAGCTACAAGTTTATAGTTTTGCAAAAAAATTTCAATTTGAAAAATTTTTGTACGTCTACGGATTTGAAAAATATTATTTTCAGATAGCTTGTCCATTCAGCTTCAATTTGCTTTGTCAGATAGAGGATAGTTGCGAGACGAGAGTCCAATTCTGGACCATGCTGAAGAGTTGCCAAGAAACACGAAACAACTATCCATTGTTGGCTGTCTTTTTGTCGGCGTCATGCTTAGAACAAAAAACGTTTCGAACTGTTTCTCTATTTTTACGTGAAAATCGATAAAAATGATCAAAACTGCTGAGACAAACGTTCTCGTAAAGAAGTCATTTATCTATTTTCTCATAAACACCCTATATGTCTATGTACGACGCTATCCGCCCGATGAAAAGCGAATCTACAGCCACCCATGCTAGCGTCGTTGTGCGTTTCGGCTTTTCACAAAGGGCCCTATCGAACGCCACATCGGAAATTGATATAAAGAAAGGAACTCCCAACTCCCTATTTCGTACCACTTCCTAACGACGATACATTGTGTATCGAGAAGTGACAGAGCCGTTTATAGGCCGAGAAGCAGTGGAACAGATCAGTATTTAAAAATATGGCGAATGGGCTATCATGTTTGAACGATAATTTGAAAATATGGTGAATGTGACAATAATACGTAAAGGCGCCACCGTGAAAATGATGAATGTGCTACAAATTGTGTTTGAAAATATGGTGCATGTGATATCAAAGTTTGAAATGTGCTTTGCAGATATGGTGAATGTGCTTAGAACGAGTAACTATATGTACAATTGTGAAAATATACGATGTCTCCGCCATTAAAGTATGAAGTAAACCAATCTTAAGGATTTTCTGGACGTACTCTCAAAATATGCTGCTAATGTCTAACTGGACACAAAACCCCTGTTCGTACAGCTGTCATTAACCTGTCAGTGATTCTGCTACGCTATATAGCCGCAATCCACAAGGCTGGGTCCCAAACACAGTCACTGACAAGTCAACGACCGATGTTTCACGAAAATAGAATCATGCTTACAAGGTGTCTTATTTTCTTGTCACTGAGCCTATCTTAATCACTCATTACTGTATTTGAAAGGATATAAATAATTCTAAGATTTATCATTGACACTCCACAGTTTTAGTCGGCGACATGCTTAGAAAAAAAAACGTTTCGAACTGTTTCTCTATTTTTTTCGTGAAAATCGATAAAAATGTCCAAAACTACTGAAACAAACGTTCTTGTAAAGACGCCATTTATCTTTATTCTCATAAACACCCTATATGTCTATGTGCGACGTTATCCGCCTGATGAAAAGCGAATCTACGGACACCCATGCTAGCGTCGCTGTGCGTTTCGGCTTTTCACAAAGGGCCCTATCGAACGCCACATCGGAAATTGATATAAAGAAAGGAACTCCCAACTCCCTATTTCGTACCACTTCCTAACGACGATACATTGTGTATCGAGAAGTGACAGAGCCGTTTATAGGCCGAGAAGCAGTGGAACAGATCTAACAGAAAACATTATTTAAAAATATGCCGAATGGGCTATCACGCTTGAATGATAATTTGAAGATATGGTGAATGTGACAATAATACATAACCGAGCCACCGTGAAAATGATGAATGTGCTACAAATTGTGGTTGGGTGCATTTTTGAAATATGGTGAATGTGATATCAACGTTTGAAATGTGTTTTGTAGATATAGTGAATGTGCTTAGAACGAGTAAGTATATGTACAATTGTGTAAATATACGGTGTCTCCGCCATTAAAGTATGAAGTAAACCAATCTTAAGGATTTTCTGGACGTACTCTCAAAATATGCTGCTCATGTCTAACTGGACACAAAACCCCTGTTCGTACAGCTGACATCAACCTGTCAGTGATTCTGCTACGCTATATAGCCGGAATCCACAAGGCTGGGTCCCAAACACAGTCACTGACAAGTCAACGACCGATGTTTCACGAAAATAGAATCATGCTTACAAGGTGTCTTATTTTCTTGTCACTGAGCCTATCTTAATCACTCATTACTGTATTTGAAAGGATATAAATAATTCTAACATTTATCATTGACACTTCACCGTTTTAGTCGGCGATATGGTTAGAAAAAAATGTTTAGAACTGTTTCTCTATGTTTTATGCGAAAATCGTTAAAAGTGACCGAAACTACTGAAACAAACGTTCTTGTCAAGAAGCCATTTATCTCTTTATCATAAACACCCTATATATCTATGTACGACGTTATCCGCCTGACGAAAAGCGAATCTACGGCCACCCATGCTAGCGTCGCTGTGCGTTTCGGCTTTTCACAAAGGGCCCTATCGAACGCCACATCGGAAATTGATATAAAGAAAGGAACTCCCAACTCCCTATTTCGTACCACTTCCTAACGACGATACATTGTGTATCGAGAAGTGACAGAGCCGTTTATAGGCCTAGAAGCAGTGGAACAGATCTAACAGAAAGCATTATCTAAAAATATGGCGAATGGGCTATCACGTTTGAATGATAATTTGAAAATATGGTGAATGTGACAATAATACATATATGGCGCCACCGTGGAAATGATGAATGTGCTACAAGTTGTGGTTGGGTGCATTTTTGAAATATGGTGAATGTGATATCAAAGTTTGAAATGTGCTTTGAAGATATGGTGAATGTGCTTAGAACGAATGGAATAACTCGCTGTAAAAAAGATGAATGTGCTAACAGACTGTTTATATGAGCAATTGTGAAAATATCCGCCATTAAAGTATAAAATAAACCAATCTTAAGGATTTTCTATACACAAGAGCACTGTACAGCTGCCACCAACCTGTCAGTGATTCTGCTACGCTATACAGCCGGAATTCACACGGCCGGATGCCAGACTCAGTCACAGACAAGTCACCGACCACTGTACGAACAAACGTAAAGATTCACGAAAATAATTGGCACTCCACAGTTTTTTGTGCACTCCTTTCCCGGTCTATCAATACCCTCGGGTATCAGACATCCACTTGATTATGTTCAGCCAGCGGCGATTCTCTTTTATGCCAGTGCCATTCAGGTAGTCTGACAAACGCTGCCGTTTGCTACTTGAACTACATCGACAACGGCGTTATGTTCAAGCTGCCTGAATGATACAGATGCTACCTACGCTACACCATACCACAAATATTCGCGTCAATAAAGTTTGCCTCCGTTTTACAGAAATTCCAATGAAACTTGATTCTGAATTCCATCGTTTCATTTAATCTCATTTCTTTGCGGTGCTTGATATACTTGCGTGCTTACATATGTCAAAATAATAGCTAAAATACAAAAATGTACATTCACGAAACAATAAAATTTAAAAACTGTAAAGAACAACATCACTGGAACAACTGCAAAATGATATTAAGAATTTAAAATAAATGCAAGCACCCTGAACAGATTAACAGATCTGAACAGTTATTACTAAGGCCCGTATCGTCAATTGTAGGGGGCGTTTATGGCCTCCTTGATTGTCATACTCCTTTCTCTCCTTCAAAAATTTCTGGATTACACTTGTCCCGTGTCAGCGTCAGCGCTCTCCTGTTGTGAAGATATGTTTTCTTTTTAAATTGTAGGAAATTTCAGGCTGATGAAACATGATATAACTCGCAAGCACAATTTGATGCAAACAGATGTTTGAGACATAACCTCAAAATAGAGCGCTGACACGGAGAAGTAGAAAACTATGACAATCAAGGAGGTCATAAAGGCGCCCTACAATTGTAAGGACGACTGACGTTCCGGCCTTAAAAATTCTTCGATTGTAGAAAAAGCTTGCTTAATAACGCTTTATATCTATAGTTAAATGAGCCGCAGCGAGGCATTCTGAGTGCCTTAGGAAGAACATTATAAAAGTGGATTCCACAGTAGCTAGAACCGTTCCTAGTTCTTTGTAGACGATGCTTAGGAATATCTAACTGATGCATGTTAAGACGTGTATTGTAACTATGTACATCATTGTGGGTGTCGTATAGATCCAAATTATTGTGTATATAACATAAGCAAATAAATAGATATTGTAGAATACTCTGGACGTAGCATTAGCGCCACTTTGTCCGCTAACAATCCCAAAACGAAACTTCGCCAGTAAATACTTTATATCAGACTGATGAACGCGAGCAGAACTAGGGCCATTTGTTTGTGTTATAATAGAATTAAACTGTCTGGTAGTTTAATATGCAACAATGTTTTGAACAATGCTCGCAATATGACTACGCCGAGCGACGGTACGAAACGCAGACTACTTGATTTATACCGCTAATATGAATCATTACCGTGTCGCTATGTATGTCGGTCTGTTGTGGGTGCACGTATACTAAGCGACATAAAATTCAACACTCAGAATTACTTGCTGAATTTTGACACAAACTTATTTGAACATTGAAATATTTTCAGCGTTTTGTCTGTATTGGTTCCATTTGCTTCATTGTTGTTTCATTGCATTATCATGCCTAGAGTTTGAGAGCGGTCGGTAATCGGGTGAAGCCGTTATTCGGGTGAATCGAAACGACGCTACTGTAACGAGATGTTGTCGAGCGTGGTTCCAAGAAGGCCGAAATCGACGAATTGGAGGCACAGGACGTCAAAGGCAGACTACAGAGCGACAAGATCGTTACTTGAGGCGACTAGCACTTAGAGATCGATTTACCGCACTAAGGGCCGATTTCACCAACATTAATATTATGGACCAATGGGAAAATACCTTATCGAAATGCAATTTGACAGAAGCTGTCAAAGGTCTCTGAATATTAGTGATTTCTATTGAAATATTGAACACAATCGTGAAAATTCGACAATATTATAAACAAGACACTTTTTGATTCCAACATGATGCTTTTGTATACGTTGTATACATTGTATACATTGTATAAATTGTATACATTGTATACATTGTATATATTGTACATATTGTATACATTGTATATATTGTATATATTGTATATATTGTATATATTGTATATATTGTATATATTGTATATATTGTATATATTGTATATATTGTATATATTGTACGTATATATATTGTATATATTGTATATATTGTATATATTGTATATATTGTATACATTGCATACATTGTATATATTGTATATATTGTACATATTGTATACATTGTATATATTGTATATATTGTATATATTGTATATATCGTATATATTGTATATATTGTATATATTGTATATATTGTATATATTGTATATATTGTATATATTATATTGTATATATTGTATATATTGTATATATTGTACGTAGTCGTGCCATAAGTTCTGTCCCATGATAATCTCATGATAAAAATGAAACAAGATAAGATATATTTATATGAAAGATATTATTTATTCGACAACATTTTTAGAATTCATAATCAAACAGTTTTATTCAAAATGTCCCCCCTTGGCCTTCACACACTGCTTCAATCTCGCGGGCCACTCATCTATCACTGCACGCACAGCTTCCAAAGGAATAGCTGCCGCTGATCGGATCAAATCCGCTTTCAGGGACTCGATATTACGGTGGGCTTTGGAGCAGGCCAACTGCTCTAGCAGGTCCCACAACTTGTAGTCTAAAGGATTGAGGTCCGGACTCCCTGAGGGCCAATCTTCCGCAGCAATGAACTCTGGCACATTGCTTTCCAGCCAGCGCTGCGTACTCTTAGCCTTGTGAGCGGGGGCGGAATCCTGCTGGTAGACCCAGTGTTGGTTGGCAAACAATGTACCACTTAAAGGCTTGACGATAGGATCCAGTATGTCGCTCTGATAGTTTGCCGCTTTTGTTTTCACGCCCTGTTTACAGAAATGGAGCTGAGTGACCCCTTCGTAGGACACCCCCCACCAAACCATGACTGACGCAGGGTGGTGGCCTCTCTCAACTCTCGGAATGATCTCCGAAGCTTCCTGTGAACTCCTTGCATACACTTTGTCATTTTGTCGGTTGAATTTTTCTTCTATGGTGAAGATTTTCTCATCCGTGAACAAAATCTTTCGGAATCCCCCAGCTGCGTACCTCTCCAAGAGCTTCTTGGATCTTGTCGCCCTGATGTGTCGCAAGGTGGCCGTAAGTCGCTGGCCCGTACGTCTCCGGTAAGCCCCTAGCCCTAGGTCTTGTTTAATGATGCGCGACATCGTCCGGACAGGAATCTTCATTTCCCTGGATAGGATCTTCTGCTTCCGGAGTGGATTCCTTTGAATCCTGGCTTTTACGGCTTTGATGGCTGCTGGAGTCCTTACTTGACGAGGTCTTCCGCTTCTTGGCCTGTCATCAACAGAGGACGTCTCATTGTACCGCTGAATGGTCCTAGACACAAATTTACGCGATATTTGAAGGCCGCGTAAGAGTTCAAAAATCTGACTAGCACTGTGATTACACTTATGTAAAGCTATCACTGCAATACGGTTCTCTGCCTTGCCCCACTCCATCGTTATGCTTCGAGAGATCAATACAAACTGAGGTATATGTAATTACCCGAAAAGCGCTTAATCAACTGACACCACAATGTAAACAATCGGACAAGTATTAACAGGTCTACACTTGTTTGAAAACGAGGGACAGAACTTATGGCATGACTACGTATATATTGTATATATTGTATATATTGTATATATTGTATATATTGTATATATTGTATATATTGTATATATTGCATACATTGTATGCATTGTGTACATTGTATACATCGTATACATTGCATTAATTGTATACCTGTACATTGTGTACCCAGTATCACATATCAATTGAAGAAAATAATATAAACATGAATAAAAAATCAACTATAGTAATTAAAACATGAATTTAATTCAAAAATCAAACATTACTTAAAATTTTGATTGAATTATATGTAATTTCTTAATATTCAATAAGCTGGTGATGTTTCAATGACAAGTTGTCATCTCATACTTTGACAGTATTTTGTTTTCAACATTTCATAGCTATTGGTTGCTAAAATTTGTTGATTGGAACTTGAAGCTCGTTCGCTGTATCTGACGGTCTGTTACCCTATAGGTGGAGAATAACGCACTGTTGTTGGTGAAAGGGCAGTAGCGAACCAGTGGTGGAGGATAGTTTATCGCCGAATAAGGTCTTTCGGACCTCTGACCCCGCAGCATCGTCGGCAACGATCGGTATGGAGTAGGTTAGGTTAGGTTTCTTGTGACAGCATCGATAACAATGACGCCTTACCCGAATAGACGCTGCAAGTGATTCATAAGTCCGCGGTTGTTATTTTCGCGAACCTCAGTGGCGGGAAATACCAACTTTCATTCATAACTTTATGAAATTGGCCCCAGGCTTGGAACGCTCAAGGTCAACTACGCAATTCCCACCATAGGCGTACCACAATGTGGGTCATAAAGGGCTATCAAAGCCAATAAAGTTCTCAGTATATTGGAGGTACAAAAAACGTATTTCTTGTAAGGTGACGATACGTCCCACTTTCGGACTCGGTCCTACTGTTCCTGATAAAAGCCTGGCGACTAAAAAAGGTCCTTCTTTTCGGTCGTGGTTTCTCCAACAAAAAGCATGGGGACGAAAAATATCCTACTTTTTCCAAATCATACGGAATTCGTACAATTTTCGAACGACATTGTTAGCAACCCCCCTCCCCTCCCCCGCTCTTCAAACTTCTAATCATCGGCCATCAATGTAAAAACTTGAGTGTGTTTTCATTTTATGATTGTAAACAAAAATAGCAAAATGTGTGCCTTTTGTGGTAGGTACTAGACCCCAATTTAGAAGTACTAAAACACAGTAAACACCTACTTAAAAAATGTTTATTTGATGGTTTAGAAAATATTTTCAAACTAATCTGTGATGATTGTAAGTATTGGCGTTTAAATAAAACAGTTTTAGTGTAAATGCTCCTTACTCTATCCTTGGTTTCACTTTTTTGGATGCTTCGTATTAAAGCCTAACCTGAAAATATTTTTTGAGTATTATTTTCACCAAAGTTATTGCATGGCCATCCAATGGGTCGTCCTCAAAAAGATGAAAATAATCAAATACCTTGGAGAGTATCACTCTATATGTTCCATTAACTAAAAGTGTTATTAGATTTCTTATTGTTTTATTATGTATGCCTGTCGTTTTGTCCAAAGATCTAAGGCATTTTTTACCTTCTTTACAGATGTAAAAAAATATAAAATACGTAGCGGATCGGCAAAATGACGTACACCACGCCAATGAGTAGAATCGTAAACAATAACCTTCGCTTCAGTAGACCTAAGTAAAAAGTATGCCCAAAATTGCAGAACTCTTAGTCGTTGTTGCATTTTCTATGTCATTTAGTATATTTATGCGCGCAAAATGTGTGTATGGCGATGCTTTTCGCGTGAATGGACGATCTAGCACTTTCTGCCTAGCTAGTAAATTAAACCACGGATTGTGGAATCTAATCTTTCTTCCCATGCTAGTGGTGAGCAAGAGTTATTATTCAGGGTGGATCGTAATAAAATTCACCTTTGAAAACAATGTAAAGGGAAGGAGATTATACCTAGAACAGTTATGACAATTAATGTTTTGAAAATATACTAAGTGACATATAAATCCGAACACCCAGTTTAAATTGTTTTATTTTAATAAAATTTTGTATGAGTACTTAATGAAGCATAATAAGTAAATGATAAAAATTTCAAAATGATTGCACTGCTTTAAAGCCCTTTGACCTTTAATAATGTGTGGAAGCACCCTGATGTGCTACGCATTCTCCAACGCGCCTAGGCGTGCTTCTGATCAGGTGGTCAATGTCCTCCTGTGGTATCTCATTCCAGGCAACCACCAACTCCTCTCGAAGTGCCTCTAAGAGTCTGAGGAGGACGTTGCAAATTGAGCAATCTCCTACCCATCATATCCCACACGTGCTCAATTGGGAATAAGTCGGGAGATCTTGATGGCCATGGTAACAATGTGACATCATTATGTTGAAAGAAGTCTATTGTGACTCTTGCAACATGTGGTCGGGCATTATCTTGTTGGAAGTTGGATCAGCCAGGGTGTCAAGATAGGGTAAAAGATGGAGTTCTAGAACTTCGTGGATATAACGCTGCGCGTTCATGTTACCTCTGATGAAGATTAAAGGTGACCTGGAACCATAAGCTATAGCACCCCAAACCATAACTCCAACAGTGTGATGAACATGTCTTTCAACAAAAAACTGTGGATTCCTCCTTTCACCACGTCGCCTTCTAACCCTGGCACGACCATCGTGCATGCCTAAACAAAATCGAGACTCGTCGCTAAAGACAATACTGTTCCATTCCTGATCCCAGAGTGACCGTTGTCTGCACCACTCAAGGCGATTACGTTGGTGTTCTCGACTTAAAGGGAGGACCCAGTGTGGCCGGTATGAAAACAAGCCAAAACTTCTCATTCGTCGGTAAACACTTCGCATGCTAATTAGGTCTTCCGTGTTCTGCAAACCATTCATTTGCAATGGACCTGGTAGTGGAGAAATGGTCCCTTAAGGCCAATAGTCTTAGGCAGCGATCTTCACGGTCTGTTGTTCTACGGCGGCGTCCAGTGCCCCTTGCTCTTTGCGTACGGCCTTCTCGAAGCCATGCCTGACAACACCTAACCACAGTGTCTACACTTCTTTGCACTCTAACTGCAATTGCCCGAAAAGAAAGTCCAGCTTCCCGAAGTCCCACTATACGGCCCCTATCAAACTCACTAAGTTGACGAAATCGTACAGGTCTCCGTACTCTAGGCATCGTAACCGATCGTAAAGGATGTCAAGAACCAAAATCCGCCAACGTTGATTCTTTACCGCGGCTGAAATATTCATTTTTGGAGCGTTAGTGAATTAAAAAAAAGCAGTATAAAAACCGGAATGTCCAACTGATAAGGCTGAAAATTTGTTCACTTGTTATTTACAGTAAGATAAATACATTCACCAACTTTTATTAAAATAAAACCATTTAAACTGGGTGTTCGGATTTATATGTCACTTAGTATAATTGACGAAGCAGCTTTTAATAACTTTGTTTACGTGAAGAATGAACTTAAGACCGCCATCAAAAAGAACTCCCAAGTTTTTGACTGCTTCATCAGTTTCGATAGTAGCACCACCTATGTCTTTTTAACATAATTTCTAAAAGGTGTATGTGAAAAAATAATCAGTTTTGATTTTGAAGGATTTAGTTTGAGGTTATGATTTTATATCTCCATTAATTTCATGTTCAGCAATTTGAGTGTTGCTATTACAGAAGTGGCTACAAATTTGAGATTCGTGAACGAAAAATTGAATACTACAATGTGTGCAAGTCGGAGATATATGAATTAAATAATAATCGTTCAATTACAGAACCTTGGGTACTCCAGATTCAGGCGACACATCCATTGATATGAGCATCTTCGAGATCCTATTGATACCCCGCGAGTGTACGTAAAACGTCGTTGTTGTCCTCGACGTTTCTTTCCATCACAGCTGCATATGCTTGACTATACCGTGCAAAAGCCGTCTGGTTAAACAGAGTTGAAGACGTAGAAAGCTCCAAATGTTACGAATTTATGAAGAACTGAACAACGTCGTGTTTTTGAAGCGTACAGCGACAACTTCAAGCATTTAAATTCCTTGCTAAATAAATAGTTGTTTTGTCACAAATTAGCTTTGATATTGCCTCGAAAATATAATTTTTCTAGCGGAAAAAACAGGATTTTTTTTTCAAGCTTAACTTGACGCACACGCGGGCGGAATATAAAATTTATTGTGAAAACAATATGAAAAGCCTAGTTTCAAATCACCGGAAACAATTCACGGTATCGATTCGAAACGCCAGGTTTAAATATGTAGCTTTAGTTGAATAGAACCACATTGAAAATATTCTCAATGGACCAGTTATATTCGTATGTTGTACACACGTTGGTTGTACTGTTGATACTCATTCCCAGTGGCTTATTGTTATAGCTGTGTTGAATTTTAACAACTAAAACGCATCGCTCGCGGCTCTCCTGTCAATTAGAGATTGTTTTCAAAGCGTCACGTAATCATAATGTTGATTTTCTGCACGCATAAACTGGAGCTGAGCCCAGATTTTGTTATTTTATTGGAAAAAAATTACAAGTAAGTTGACTCTGCATTTCGTACGCGACGTTGTTGCGTATACAGGGTGTTTTCAAAGTTGAGCCATTTATTTTAAGAGCTTGTAGAACTTTTTAAAAGAATTTGATCACCTATACAGGGTGACTTGTAATGTCACGTATTACTGTTAAGGGATGATAGATTAGGTCAAAAGCAATCGATTTTGTTCTATAATGTCCTATCCAGAAGTTAACCGTTTTTGAGTTATTTGAATTTTATTTTTTATTCCGATTTCAGACAGTTAAATTTGAAATACAAAAAACTACATGTCTGATTTCGAGTTTTTTGTTATCGTCGCATAGCGGACATTCCAATAGTTCATAATAAGTAATAAAATGTTGAAAACTTACAAAAGTTTTAAAATTACGCTTTTTAAACGTATGCTTTTCTTATTTTTCTACTAACTTATTCGATAAAAAATGCAATTTTCTGTAAAAGATCTCCTAGTAATGAAACGTGCAAATTATGTAAATAATATCTCTATCTAACAAGCTTTCATTTGAGGTATAAAAGTTACAACTAACTCAAGTACAAAGACATAAAATTAAAAAAAGATGAGTAAAGTTGTACGAACGATAATTACGTAGGATAAATAAAAGGTTTTTATTTTAATTACAGTTTTATTTAATTACATTTCCTTTAGTATCTTACAGATTCTGCTCAAATTGTAATCCCCTGTTACGAATACACGCCCGCATTCACTTTTGGTAACTCTAGTTGTTAAGCGGCTTTTTATTTGGTCAGCTGCACTGATTATCACTGATCAACAGCCAAAAAATATCCTAAATAAAATCAACAAAATATTACTATTTTTAATGTGTTAAAACCGGAATGAAACTTATTTTTTCAATATTAGTTCAAGTTTTAGAGATACGGTAATTATATGTGTTCCTGCTGTGACAGTGTTAATATACTGTAATTCACAAGAATGCCCGTGCTACATTTTTATATTCGGCAAGGAAAGATGATGTAATCGGCATGATTGTGTTACGTTATACATACGTGTACATTATATTGTTTTATATTAGCCATTTTTTCCTCAGTTGGCTGACAGCGTTCATGCAAGATGTCTCGAAAGTGTGTAAACAATCCAGATCAGTTTTGTTACGTGTGTGGTGATGTGACTTTTGCGTCTCAGATACGGTCTATTACTCCACTAATAACAAAGGCATATCAGCTATATTTCGGTTGTAAACTAGGTGATCAAGACAAACAGTGGGCACCCCACATCTGCTGTAATAATGTACATGTGCTTCAAGTCTGAGGAGCTCGTTAAATGGCAAAAAACGGTCTATGCGCTTTGCTGTCTCAATGATTTGGAGAGAGCCTACACATCATATTAATATATCATATTGTGTTGGACAAGCCACAGGTATGTCCAAGAAAAAAAAATCGGTTATTAACTACCCAAACATACCTTCTGCGATGAGACCTGTGCCTCACAGTGACGAAAATCAGAATCAGAAAACGAATCATATCATGGCGATCGAGTGATTCGTCAGGAAGAAGATATGCCATCAACGTCAAGAGATCCTGATTTTATACCGAGCACGTCATGCCACCAACCGCACAAAATAACACAGTCAGAATTAAATGATCTTGTAAGAGATTTAGAATTTCCAAAATGTAAGGCAGAGTTACTTGAATCAAGACTGCAGCAGTGGAACTTGTTAGAAGACGATGTTTCGGTATGTGTTTTTCGTAAACGCCACAAAAACTTAGAACCATTTTTCAATATGGAGAATAACTTGGTTTTCTGCAGTAACATTAACGGCTTACTGGGGGCTTTAAATATAAACTATAACCCAGAAGAATGGAGATTGTTTATAGACAGTTCAACATTGAGTTTAAAGGCAGTTTTATTGCATATTGGAAATATTTTACCATCTCTTCCTGTAGGGTATGCAGTTCACATGAAAGAATCATATGACAATATGAAGTACCTATTGACATGCATAAAATACGATGAGCACCAATGGCATATTTGTGGCGATTTGAAAGTTGTTGCACTTTTACTTGGGCTGCAGCTAGGCTACACAAAGTTTTGCTGTTTTTTGTGTGAATGGGACAGTCGGGCAAAGGCACTTCATTACACCAGACAAAACTGGCCTGTTCGTCAATTCCTAGAGCCAGGTCAAAAAAATGTACAGCATATGCCATTAGTAGATTCGAAAAAAATTTTATTACCATCACTGCATATCAAGTTGGGCCTAATGAAAAACTTTGTCAAGGCATTAGATAGAGAAGGGTCAGCTTTTCAATACCTGCGTCAGAAATTTCCAAGACTAAGTGAGGCAAAGGTTAAAGAAGATATTTTTGTTGGGCCACAGATTCGAAATATTTTGAAAGATACACAGTTTGAAAACACTTTAACGGGTATTGAAAAAACTGCTTGGAATGATTTCCGTCTGGTGGTCACTAATTTCTTGGGAAATAAAAAAGCTGACAACTATAAAACCCTTGTCAAAAATATGCTGTCATCGTATCAAAAGATGGGCTGTAATATGTCTCTTAAGATACATTTCCCACACTCACACCTGGACTTTTTTCCTGACAATTGCGGAGCCGTAAGTGATGAGCACGGCAAACGTTTTCATCAGGATATTTCAACAATGGAAAAAAGGTACCAGGGAAAGTGGAATCCTTCCATGCTTGCAGACTACTGTTGGACTCTTGGTAGAGATGCTCCAGAAACGATCCATAAAAGAACAGCAAAAAGACAGCGCATATAGTGATTCTTATAAGTATATGAATCTTGTTACTTTTTTTAATATATCCTTAAAAATAAAAAGTTTTTTTTCTAAACCGCAACTAGATTTTTTATTTCATTATCATTTTTGGATCCAGCGCCCCAAAATTAACAAAGAAGTGCACTTTTCCCACAAGATACAATTAAAAAACTAAAATTTGTTGTCCAGTGAAAATTTGCACATTTCATTACTAGGAGATTTTTTGCAGAAAATCGCATTTTTTATCGAATAAGTTAGTAAAAAAAAAGAAAATGATACTTTTAAAACGCTTGTAGCTTTTCAACAATTTATTACTTATTACGAACTATTGGAATGTCTGCTATGCGACTATAACAAAAAACTCAAAATCAAGCATGCAGTTTTTTTATATTTCAATTTTAACCGTCTGAAATCGGAATAAAAAATAAAAAACCTAAAATTCAAATAACCCAAAAATGGTTAACTTTTGGATAAGACATGATAGGACAAAATCGGTTGCTTTTAACCTAATCTAACACCCCTTAAGGGGAATACGTGACATTACAAGTCACCCTGTATAAACGATGTATAATAGAGTTAGTTCACATTTTTAAAAATTGTTGTAAAAAAGTTATCAAGTTAAATGGAAATCGTTTTGACAAAAACTGTTCAAAATTGTCCCCATTTGTCCGATTAACTAAAATCTTGCTCGGAGAATCCACGACTACTTTACAAACATTTTCAGTGCGCTGTTGAAGTTCTTCTAGAGTATTCACTGCTCCATCAACATACACCAACTATTTCAAATAGCCCAACAGAAAAAATCGCAAGGCGTTAAGTCCAGGGAGCTAGCAGGTCAAGAAATGGGTCCATTGCGCCCTATTCATCTGTTCGGAAACCCATTATTTAGACGTTTTTGAAATTCTCGTCTAAAATATGGAGCTCCATCGTGTAGGAACCACATATTCTGTCTCCCATTTAGAGAAACATCTTATTATAATTGTGGCAGATTGTGTAGAAGAAAGTCTAAATAAATTTGTCACGTTTCAAAATCACGCAACCTCTCTTTTACTATTTTGATCACTTACAAGTAATTTGAATTTATTTTTATTGATTATAGAGTACCGATTCCTCGGCCAAACCTTTTTTCAATGATTTTCTTTTGGCAAAGTTCATAGTTTATTGATTGTATAATTTCACATGTATACTAAGTGACATATAAATCCGAACACCCAGTTTAAATGGTTTTATTTTAATAAAATTTTGTATAAGTACTTAATGAAGCATAATAAGTAAATGATAAAAATTTCAAAATGATTGCACTGCTTTAAAGCCCATGACCTTTAATAATGTGTGGATGCACCCTGATGTGCTACGCATTCTCCAACGCGCCTAGGCATGCTTCTGATCAGGTGGTCAATGTCCTCCTGTGGTATCTCATTCCAGGCAACCACCAACTCCTCTCGAAGTGCTTCTAGAGTCTGAGGAGGACGTTGCAAATTGAGCAATCTCCTACCTATCATATCCCACACGTGCTCAATTGGGGATAAGTCGGGAGATCTTGGTGGCCATGGTAACAATGTGACATCACTATGTTGAATGAAGTCTATTGTGACTCTTGCAACATGTGGTCGGGAATTATCTTGTTGGAAAGTTGGATCTGCCAGGGTGTCAAGATAGGGTAAAAGATGGGGTTCTAGAACTTCGTGGATATAACGCTGCGCGTTCATGTTACCTCTGATGAAGATTAAAGGTGACCTGGAACCATAAGCTATACCACCCCAAACCATAACTCCAACAGTGTGATGAACATGTCTTTCAACAAAAAACTGTGGATTCCTCCTTTCACCACGTCGCCTTCTAACCCTGGCATGACCATCGTGCATGCCTAAACAAAATCGAGACCCGTCACTAAAGACAATACTGTTCCATTCCTGATCCCAGAGTGACCGTTGTCTGCACCACTCAAGGCGATTACGTCGGTGTTCTCGAGTTAAAGGGAGGACCCAGTGTGGCCGGTATGAAAACAAGCCAAAACTTCTCATTCGTCGGTAAACACTTCGCATACCAATAGGTCTTCCGTGTTCTGCAAACCATTCATTTGCAATGGACCTGGTAGTGAAGAAACGGTCCCTTAAGGCCAATAATCTTAGGCGGCGATCTTCACGGTCTGTTGTTCTACGGCGGCGTCCAGTACCCCTTGCTCTTTGCGTACGGCCTTCTCGAAGCCATGCCTGACAACACCTAACTACAGTGTCTACACTTCTTTGCACTCTAACTGCAATTGCCCGAAAAGAAAGTCCAGCTTCCCGAAGTCCCACTATACGGCCCCTATCAAACTCACTAAGTTGACGAAATCGTACAGGTCTCCGTACTCTAGGCATCGTAACCGATCGTAAAGGATGTCAAGAACCAAAATCCGCCAACGTTGATTCTTTACTGCGGCTGAAATATTCATTTTTAGAGCGTTAGTGAATTAAAAAAAAGCAGTATAAAAACCGGAATGTCCAACTGACAAGGCTGAAAATTCTTTCACTTGTTATTTACAGTAAGATAAATACATTCACCAACTTTTATTAAAATAAAACCATTTAAACTGGGTGTTCGGATTTATATGTCACTTAGTATATTATTAATGACCACGTTCGAGATATCCTCATGAAATACCGTCAGTCCCACGTAGAGTGCCCATTGGCAGCGCCACCTTGTCGTTTCCGTAAGTACTAGACGTATAGGGACAATTATTCCTATCAAGATGCCTTCTTCAAGGTCACTCATTTAACCCTCTGCGGAGGTTGTGTGTGGGCGTTGTTCCGTTAACTTCCACATTCTAGGATATTGACGCCCCAAATACCAGTTTATGGAGTAGTACCATTTTATGTTGTACGAGGGATGTCTTTTAAGTTTTGCAGTAAGCTTAAATCCAAAGTTTCACAACAATACGTGCAGTGTTCTCACTACAGTGAATTTTTAAGTGTCACCGAGTCATTAGAAAAATGGAACTCGACCGAGAACATTTTCGCGCCATAATTTATTACAACTTTCAAAGATTTCTTTACTTTCCCGAAAATTAACAACAAACTGCGTGGTCAAAGGTTCCAGTCACCAGAAGAAGCAGTTGATGCATTCAAAAATGCCGTTTTGGATCTGTCAAGAAACGAGCGGAATAAGTGCTTCGAAAATTGGTTCGAGCGCATGCAGATGTGTATTAATCTTCGTGGAGAATACTTCGAAAAACAATACAGTCATTTAAAACTACCTACCGTGTTGTTTTATTTCCACATGCAAAACTTAAAAGACATCCCTCGTACCTTACGCTTAGTTGTTTTGGCTTGGGTGCTACTTGGTCCATTTTCTAATGGGATTTTAATCTCCAGCGTGGATAGGCATTGCGGAGAACCAATATTCACATTCCTGCAGCTTTGTTTTGTAGCTGCCTGGTAGCTGTTTCGGAGTCGATTTTGTTGGAGGCCATCCCTTCGCCTTGACAAAAACCCTGATGTGAACGCGGTTTTTTATACCGTAAATTTTGGAGAATGAGGCAGGCAGCGCCTACCTTGTGACGTGCCCACTGCTGGCCATTCGTTTTTGACATGAGCGTTTGTGAGCTGAGGACATCCCAGCTGCAACGCGGAGAAGACCATTATCCAGATAAGTTTAGGTTTAGGTGTTCAAATATTTGTAAAACTTTCGTACGTGTACTATGGTAACCGTTTTACGGGTTCTTGTACCGGTCTAATAATTTTATTGTCAGGTAGTTTTGAATAATATCCTTTCTTTTAACTTGCACTCCAGTGGTGGAGGATATGTGCTGCTTGTTTTGACAATATATTGTGATTTTTTTAATTATCTTGTTTTATCTGGCTCTTTGTATTCAGTTAATTCGTCAAAGCTGTTAGTTTATTTTTTTTGTGTGGTGGTCAAGCAAAACAAGTTTTGACTAACATCTCGGGGATTTGTGACTTAATCTCACTTGAGTCGCTGGCGCCCGGAACCCCCCATACTCTCCGCTTTATTAGGCTAGGGCCTTAGATTTCATTTATAGTGATTTATTAATTTATTAATTAATTAAAAAAAGGAAAGAGGAAACTCACCAACATTTCCTCTTATTTATAAAAAAAAGTCGTGGCATAGGTAATACCTATGCCGAACAATGCTGAGTGGAATACACTGCCCAACTAGCAAAGTAGTGGTATAAGCTTTTGGTAAAAGAACCGTTCAGCCATAAAAGCTCTCTATTGTTGTTGCCTGAACACCAAAATGCTGGCTTGATGTTGTGTGGAATGCAAATTTGCTTTCTGCAACATATTTGCCCTAAAATGAGGTGTTTAAAATATTCTTATAGCATAGTTATACAACACCTTATAGGGCAAATTTTTAATAAACGTTTATACAACTATTTTAAACGACATATTTGCAAGTTAGTCAAAATGGTTGTGTTGTGGCATCCATGGTAACGTTTATAAAACAAACCCGAGCCTTGTTGTTTCGCTGTGCAATTTACTACTATAGCCAACAAATTGCTCCCAACGGAAGCACTTATACAACTGTTGTTTAGTAACTGTTGAAGGCTGTACGTATTATGCTAGATATGTTGGTAAACAACTTCACCATAACCTAACTTTCTGCATATTTTTGTTGAAATGCCATAACCAATGTTTTAAGACAAATGACGCATGCATATTAGTTGAAAAGGTTTTATCAAGTGTTCAAACAGAAGATATAGATGTGGTACAAATTCTGGGTAAATCTTTCGACTCTGTCGGTATTTCATTTCAGACATTTGTCAAATTGTTGTATAACACCTGCAGGCAACACCAAAATATTCTAATAACCTAAAGACAACATGGACGATGCCATGATTGTACACAATCACCCGCCATATTGGGCAAACATTTATTCCTCTATTTAATATTAGATAATTATATTGCGCCTCGCCTTCATAAAGAAGGATACGTGTAGTAGCTCTGCTTGCAGTCAAATCTCACACAGTTCAAAGCAAATTTTCTCACCCTGGATACAGTCCTGTCCCTTCGCCACTCCGTCGAACCCTCATACTTTGTTTGTGTGTCGAATCGAGCGGTTCGTTTCCGGTTGGTGCGTACCTTGGTGCCGCGATTTTTTCAAATTGTGGGTGTCATGCCCGGGAGGTCAATTAAGCGAAGGCACCGCGGCCTCACGCGAGTCTGGCGCGGAAAGTGCGGGAAATGTGGGTGATGTAATGAATTGTCTTCGAGACATTCCTAAGAGATTGCGAAAAATTGAATATCGCCGCAGCCGAAGCCCAGTACGTAAACGACATCGGAGAGTAGTGTCGTCTTTATCTTCATCGTCTCAGTCGTCGGAGTCCTTTCTGTCATCTAGATCATGGACTCCCCCTGGTTCGAGTATCATGGATCGGTCCGGGGACGACTACTACCTGCGATCTCTCGCAGGTAGTAGCGAAGATGACGACAGTCACGTACCTACAGCCAAACAAATTGTGCCTAAATACGAAGTAAATGATGGTACTCGGAATAAAGTATTGATTGGGGATAGACGTGTATTTTTTTTGGGGTAAAAGCCAAATCAAATCTACCCCGTTTCTTACATGTATATAATTACGCATGTGTAACTTGATGATACTAAACAAATTGTTGCAACTTACTTTGAACTACTACACGTATCCTTATTTATGAAGGCGAGGCGCAATATAATTGAGAGATTAAACGAACTTACCTAAGTGAAGTTTAATCCTAATTATATGAGCCTCGCCGGAATAAATAAGCTTCCGCCCTTTACTCTACCCTCCCCAATATGTTGCAACAATGCTTTGAACAGGTATGAGGGTTCGACGGAGTGGCGAAGGGACAGGACTGTATCCAGGGTGAGAAAATTTGCTTTGAACTGTGTGAGATTTGACTGCAAGCAGAGCTACTACACGTATCCTTATTTATTCCGGCGAGGCTCATATAATTAGGATTAAACTTTACTTAGGTAATTTCGTTTAATCTCTCAATTATGTTTCAGTTCGAAATTACAGATATAAAGTGATAAACATTAGTGTAATTGTGTCTAAATATAGGATTTGTGGAAGATTTAACGCTGATAAGTTCAGTTTTACATCTTAAAAATCTAGACATACTTTTGATCATTGTCAAAATATGAATCAAATACGAAGCCCGTAGAAATTGGGTAACTAATTTGCACGATAATCACAATAAAATTTGCTGCTCAAGTAATTCAATAGCCCTATATCACAGTTTATCATATACCTGTGTATGAAATTCACAATGGCCGATATGTAAGTAAACAAGATGCTGTAATGTGTTAGTTATATATTCTTCACTCCGTCTATACAATACATAAGAAATAGTTTGGTTGCAATAAAGTAGAATCACGTAACAGAATAGTTGCATAGTTGACAAAAACTGAATCCTGCACTGACGCAAATGTCCTATAGCGGCTGCAAGAAGCTTACACTTTTGTTTTATAACTGTTACCTGCAGCCCTTATACAACCTCTTAAATGACTGAAGTGTACTATTAGGTGTGCCCATTCCGCTTGTATAGCTGTTATAAGAGGGTTTTGCCAATGTTCTTACAGTGTACAATGCTGCTTAACGAATACTGTATAATCATTCTTGCAACTCTAATAGGAGTGACAATTGTTAGTTGGGTGATCAATGGCTTTTGCGAAAAATGTTTCGGAGACTATCAAAGATAGAGCTGCATAAGGACCCAACAGTGATGTTTTTTTGTTTAACCGTACCGAACGTACCGCCTTGTATATTTGAATTTCGCTAACATTCATACCCAAATCTATTACGTTTCACGCTAGATCGGACTGATTGCAGCAGAATACGACGAATTATAATTTAAATTGCTGGAAACGGACGGGTTTTGCGCTTTGCGCATATAATTATAAATTAATGCAAACAAACAATTCGAGCACCGGTTCCTAGACAACAGCCACGTTGCCGAGTCTTTTATGATTCCACTGGATGTAGCGATTTAATGGAACTTTCGTTGAAATGTCCTTTACGTTGTAAAAATAAGTCCAAATCTAATATATAGCTATATGTATATATATATATACAGGGTGGCGCATTGAAAACGAAACAGACGCATTTACTGGCAGCTCAGTTTTTTTTTTGAAAAAGGCTCAGACCCGTCGATTTTGTTTTCGAGGAGGACACAAGTTTGGCAAAAAATCGCGTTTACACGTGCAGCCCCCTGGGCGGGGGTGACACCAACCCTAAAATCTTAAATCGAAAGGGGGGTCGAGTGATACCTTATTTTAAAGGTCTTTCAATAACCTTTATAATGATATAAAATACATGAGCTTCAGTTCAGCAGTTTTGAAGATTTATTGATTTAAAGCCAAAAGTAGACTTTAATAGGTACATCAGATTAGTTTGTACTACTTTCAGAAGAAATTTGACTAAAAGAATTTACTTAATAAGTAACTGCTTTTCTTCACTACGCCCACGGTTTGTTTATCATTTTGTTGTTGAAAATAGCTATTGGAGCGTTTTTTTTGTTTTGTGGCAAAAAAGTTATTTCTTGAAGAAAGATAAGGAAATATCTCGTACCTATTTTAAATAGGAATTTAGTACATAGTTTGCGATTGGTTTGACCAAACTTTGTTGCTAAAATAAGTTGTAACGCTTTATTACATAAATTAACCATGGTATATTCCACAGCAGAAAGAGTTGAAATTATCGAAATATTTTTCGAAAATAATCAGTGCGCTAATAGAACAACAGAAATATTTAATGAAGCGACATGAGAACAGTAACGTGCATCGAAAATATGTTCTAGAACTCGTAGCTAAATCTAGGGAAACTGGGTCAGTCGCCAATAAAAAACGCAACATTTAAAATCCCAAAAAAAAACTGAGCTGCCAGTAAGTGCGTTTGTTTCGTTTTCGATGCGATACCCTGTATGTCGTGAGGCCTTGAAAGTGGAAGCGTTATCTGTAGTTATGTAGTATGTATTGGTTATTAGTTTATTTAAGTTTATTAGTATGTATTAGTATTAGTAAAATAAATACATGTATGTCGCATAGAACTGTGTATAACTTCATTTAAGTTGGCTTAAATCGCTTACAACTAGGTAGCTCACTGTTTATTACAGAATTACACTGGACAACAAATTTTACTTTTTTAATTGTATCTTGTGGGAAAAGTGCACGTCCTTGTTAATTTTGGGGCGCTGAATCCAAAAATGACAATGAAATAAAAAAATTAGTTGCGGTTTAGAAAAAAAACTTTTTATTTTTAAGGATATATTAGAAAAAGTAACAAGATTCATATACTTATAAGAATCACTATATGCGCTGTCTTTTTGCTGTTCTTTTATGGATCGTTTCTGGAGCATCTCTACCAAGAGTCCAACAGTAGTCTGCAAGCATGGAAGGATTCCACTTTCCCTGGTACCTTTTTTCCATTGTTGAAATATCCTGATGAACGTTCGCCGTGCTCATCACTTACGGCTCCGCAATTGTCAGGGAAAAAGTCCAGGTGTGAGTGTAAGAAATGTATCTTAAGAGACATATTACAGCCCATCTTTTGATACGATGACTGCATATTTTTGACAAGGGGTTTATAGTTGTCAGCTTTTCTATTTCCCAAGAAATTAGTAACCACCAGACGGAAATCATTCCCAGCAGTTATTTCAATACCTGTTAAAGTGTTTTCAAACTGTGTATCTTTCAAAATATTTCGAATCTGTGGCCCAACAAAAATACCTTCTTTAACCTTTGCCTCACTTAGTCTTGGAAATTTCTGACGCAGGTATTGAGCTGACCCATCTCTATCTAATGCCTTGGCAAAGTTTTTCATTAGGCCCAACTTGATATGCAGTGGTGGTAATAAAAATTTTTTCGAATCTTCTAGTGGCATATGCTGTACATTTTTTTGACCTGGCTCTAGGAACTGACGAACAGGCCAGTTTTGTTTGGTGTAATGAAGTGCCTTTGCCCGACTGTCCCATTCACACAAAAAACAGCAAAACTTTGTGTAGCCTAGCTGCAGCCCAAGTAAAAGTGCAACAACTTTCAAATCGCCACAAATATGCTATTGGTGCTCATCGTATTTTATGCATGTCAATAGGTACTTCATATTGTCATATGATTCTTTCATGTGAACTGCATACCCTACAGGAAGAGATGGTAAAATATTTCCAATATGCAATAACACTGCCTTTAAACTCAATGTTGAACTGTCTATAAACAATCTCCATTCTTCTGGGTTATAGTTTATATTTAAAGCCGTCAGTAAACCGTTAATGTTACTGCAGAAAACCAAGTTATTCTCCATATTGAAAAATGGTTCTAAGTCTTTGTGGCGTTTACGAAAAACACATACCGAAACATCGTCTTCTAACAAGTTCCACTGCTGCAGTCTTGATCCAAGTAACTCTGCCTTAGATTTAGGAAGTTCTAAATCTCTTACAAGATCATTTAATTCTGACTGTGTTATTTTGTGCGGTTGGTGACATGACGTGCTCGGTATAAAATCAGGATCTCTTGACGTTGATGACATATCTTCTTCCTGACGAATCACTCGATCGCCATGTTCTGATTCGTTTTCTGATTCGCAAGTGTAGGATTTTGGGGGTTTTGGAATATGATTTTCGTCACTGTGAGGCACAGGTCTCATCGCAGATGGTATGTTTGGGTAGTTAATAACCGATTTTTTTTTCTTGGACATACCTGTGGCTTGTCCAACGCAAGGTACCATCATTAATATGATTTGTAGGCTCTCTCCAAATCATTGGGACAGCAAAGCGCATACGCCGTTTTTTGCCATTTAACCAGCTCCTCAGACTTGAAGCACATGTATTACAGCAGATGTGGGGTGCCCACTGTTTGTCTTGATCACCTAGTTTACAACCGAAATAAAGCTGATATGCCTTTGTTATTAGTGGAGTAATAGACCGTCTCTGAAACGCAAAAGTCACATCACCACACACGTAACAAAACTGATCTGGATTGTTTACACACTTTCGAGACATCTTGCATGAACGCTGTCAGCCAACTGAGGAAAGATCAAAGAATGGCTAATATAAAACAATATAATGTACACGTATGTATAACGTAACACAATCATGCCGATTACATCATCTTTCCTTGCCGAATATAAAAATGTAGCACGTGCATTCTTGTGAATTACAGTATATTAACACTGTCACAGCAGGAACACATATAATTACCGTATCTCTAAAACTTGAACTAATATTGAAAAAATAAGTTTCATTCCGGTTTTAGCACATTAAAAATAGTAATATTTTGTTGATTTTATTTAGGATATTTTTTGGCTGTTGATCAGTGTTATCAAAGGAGCTCAACACACCGAAAAGGTTGGCGACCACTGATATAGGTGACGCTATCTAGGCACCAACTTGACCCTTCCGAACTTCACGGTTATCTGTAAGAACATCTACTACGAATCCCTTAGAGCCGACCTACTCGACGCCACCGTTTTAAAAAATAACAACTTGTCGACCGTGCAGAAAGTTCAGAAGATAATTCAAACTTACACAGAGAGCTTATCTCTTCGCCTGCCGTTCCGTAGAAAGAATTTTAACAATCTATGGGCTTTTTAAATTTTAATGTTGTTGGAAGTTTCAAAGCAGAAGAATCTGGGAATTTTTAAGCGCCGAACTACGCTTCTCTGTACGGAGTATCATTTGCCTCAACTTTCTTTTCCCCTTTTTCTTTATAAGCATGTACTTTGGAAGTAGATGCAATCGTTACGTTCATCAGCTACAATATGAGCTTCATAAAATATATATAAAGGGGACTCGGTATTTTGCGTTTCGCGTCTTTAATATTAGAAACGTCGCGACTGTCGACAAATGAATTCGAAAGAGCTGGTTTTATTGTATTTAGGATTTAAGGTATAGGATTTACAAGCTTTTATGACCTGTTTGTGTGTTACTGTATGGTACGAGTCTTGGTAACGAATTTTGAACCAGTTAACCATTACCAATTAAAAAGTATCTTATGGTCGAAAATATTGTACACGGTGGTCAACTAAGACTGGGAATCTATCCACCGTAGAAGAAATCAACGGGTAACTAGAATAATAGGAATTTGTGGTTAGGTAAAATCGTTTCTTACGTGAATGGTGGTTCTCCGCAATGCCTACCCACGCTGGAGATTAAAATCCCATTAGAAAATGGACGATGTAGCACCCAAGCCAAAACAACTAAGCGTAAGGTACGAGAGATGTCTTTTAAGTTTTGCATATGGAAATAAATCAAAACGGTAGGTATTACGTTCGATCCGCGCGGCCTACTATGTTTCTATATGCAAAACTTAAAAGACACACCTCGTACTATCAAGAGGAAAAATGGGAGTTCACCAATTTCACTGATCAACAGCCAAAAAATATCCTAAATAAAATCAACAAAATATTACTATTTTTAATGTGTTAAAACCGGAATGAAACTTAGTTCAAGTTTTAGAGATACGGTAATTATATGTGTTCCTGCTGTGACAGTGTTAATATACTATAATTCACAAGAATGCACGTGTTACATTTTTATATTCGGCAAGGAAAGATGATGTAATCGGCATGATTGTGTTACGTTATACATACGTGTACATTATATTGTTTTATATTAGCCATTTTTTCCTCAGTTGGCTGACAGCGTTCATGCAAGATGTCTCGAAAGTGTGTAAACAATCCAGATCAGTTTTGTTACGTGTGTGGTGATGTGACTTTTGCGTCTCAGAGACGGTCTATTACTCCACTAATAACAAAGGCATATCAGCTTTATTTCGGTTGTAAACTAGGTGATCAAGACAAACAGTGGGCACCCCACATCTGCTGTAATACATGTGCTTCAAGTCTGAGGAGCTTGTTAAATGGCAAATAACGGTCTATGCGCTTTGCTGTCCCAATGGTTTGGAGAGAGCCTACAAATCATATTAATGATTGTTACTTTTGCATGGTACCTTGTGTTGGACAAGCCACAGGTATGTCCAAGAAAAAAAATCGGTTATTAACTACCCAAACATACCATCTGCGGTGCGACCTGTGCCTCACAGTGACGAAAATCCTATTCCAAAACCCCCAGAATCCTACACTTGCGAATCAGAAAACGAATCAGATCATGGCGATCGAGTGATTCGTCAGGAAGAAGATATGCCATCAATGTCAAGAGATCCTGATTTTATACCGAGCACGTCATGCCACCAACCGCACAAAATAACACAGTCAGAATTAAATGATCTTGTAAGAGATTCAGAACTTCCAAAATGTAAGGCAGAGTTACTTGGATCAAGACTGCAGCAGTGGAACTTGTTAGAAGACGATGTTTCGGTATGTGTTTTTCGTAAACGCCACAAAGACTTGGAATAACTTGGTTTTCTGCAGTAACATTAACGGCTTACTGGCGGCTTTAAATATAAACTATAACCCAGAAGAATGGAGATTGTTTATAGACAGTTCAACATTGAGTTTAAAGGCAGTGTTATTGCATATTGGAAATATTTTACCATCTCTTCCTGTAGGGTATGCAGTTCACATCAAAGAATCATACGAAAATATTAAATACCTATTGACATGCATAAAATACGATGAGCAAAAATGGCATATTTGTGGCGATTTGAAAGTTGTTGCACTTTTACTTGGGCTGCAGCTAGGCTACACAAAGTTTTGCTGTTTTTTGTGTGAATGGGACAGTCGGGCAAAGGCACTTCATTACACCAGACAAAAACTGGCCTGTTCGTCAATTCCTAGAGCCAGGTCAAAAAAATGTACAGCATATGCCATTAGTAGATTCGAAAAAAATTTTATTACCACCACTGCATATCAAGTTGGGCCTAATCAAAAACTTTGTCAAGGCATTAGATAGAGATGGGTCAGCTTTTCAATACATGCGTCAGAAATTTCCAAGACTGAGTGAGGCAAAGGTTAAAGAAGGTATTTTTGTTGGGCCACAGATTCGAAATATTTTGAAAGATACACAGTTTGAAAACACTTTAACAGGTATTGAAAAAACTGCTTGGAATGATTTCCGTCTGGTGATCACTAATTTCTTGGGAAATAGAAAAGCTGACAACTATAAAACCCTTGTCAAAAATATGCTGTCATCGTATCAAAAGATGGGCTGTAATATGTCTCTTAAGATACATTTCCTACACTCACACCTGGACCTTTTTCCTGACAATTGCGGAGCCGTAAGTGATGAGCACGGCGAACGTTTTCATCAGGATATTTCAACAATGGAAAAAAGGTACCAGGGAAAGTGGAATCCTTCCATGCTTGCAGACTACTATTGGACTCTTGGTAGAGATGCTCCAGAAACGATCCATAAAAGAACAGCAAAAAGACAGCGCATATAGTGATTCTTATAAGTATATGAATCTTGTTACTTTTTTTAATATATCCTTAAAAATAAAAAGTTTTTTTTCTAAACCGCAACTAATTTTTTTATTTCATTGTCATTTTTAGATTCAGCGCCCCAAAATTAACAAAGAAGTGCACTTTTCCCACAAGATACAATTAAAAAACTAAAATTTGTTGTCCAGTGTTTTCAATTAGTTTTGAAGGCTGATAAAAGTTGCCGCTTGTAGCCTTATTTTGTTGGTCGCCATCTTGTTCTCGGTCACCCTGTATATAATATGTGTAGCGCTGCATCCAGCTGCCGTTTGCACAGAAATTCAATTAACCTCATTCTTGGCTCCAAACAAAGGCTTGTGCTCCAACGCGCTCTTGGATATCTAACAGCTAATATATTGCCGCCAAGACAAACAACAGAATCCCTAATAGCCTAAATCCATCATAACCAAGTTGGAAAAAAGGTATTTTGATTTATTAGATTTTCGCGTATAATAGATCGTTTCGATCCTCTGATAACATATAAAATGCTGAGATACGTCGGTTGCAGGTTATGCTAAACTTGGGACTTTTCTTTTCAGGAACAAGTACGTTTGTAATAACGAAGCTAATGTGAGGCGAAACAACATCGTCAAAGTAAAAGAAAAAAATTAATGAAAAGGTGACATATAAATCCGAACACCCAGTTTAAATGGTTTTATTTTAATAAAATTTTGTATAAGTACTTAATGAAGCATAATAAGTAAATGATAAAAATTCCACAATGATTGCACTCTTGCGTCAATTGGATCTTGTAGGCGTGTACATTCAAATCCTTGTGGAGAATGCGGAGCAAACTTGTTCTCGAAATGCCCAATTCTTGGGATCGACGCGTTGTTGATTGTTTCGGATCGTCTCTCACACTCTCCTTCACAACAGCAATATTTTCCGGTGTGCGAACGCTCCTTGGCCGGCCAGACCCTTGCAGATTTGCCACAGAACCTGTTGCCTCGAATTTACGCACCAGACGACCGATGGTTGTTTCGTTTGGGCGGTTGTTGCGACCGAAATGTTCACGAAGCGCGCGAAACGTGTTTTTTATTTTTGCACCATTTTTGTAGTGCTCTTGAATAACTTTAATGCGGTCTTCAATCGAATACGACTCCATAGCGATCAATGGTAAACATTCAACTAACAAAATGACATGTCGGTGACAGAAAACAAAGATGGCGTCTATGTCAAATTGACGTTTACTTTCCTGCGTCCCTATTGGACCTCTATATGTTTGGTTCACCTTGCAGGGGTAAAAATATTCCGCAATCAAGAAGTGTATGTTGGACACAACGGTGGCCTTTTTCAAATCCAATAAATCTGAAACATTTTTTTCTCATTCTATCGAATCGAAGCAGAAGTAATATGACACAATAGTGGGAAGCAAAAACCTCATTATAAAGAGCCGCCGTAAACTTCTTAATGGAGGAGCTGTAACAGCTATAATGATTATAGATAGGCTTAGCTTAAATAACTCCCTCGGTACGTTGCCGTTGAGAAAATCGGGTATAGCTCGAATATTTCATTTATATTTGACACCTGAATGTGGAAAGCGTGTAGAGTTGTTTTGAGCGCCTCTCAGATATTCAAGAGACGGAGTCGGTGAACGATTTACGGGCTTATGCATACAGGGTGGTTAAAAAATCAGTGAAGACATTTTAAAACCAGCATTCTCGTAGATGGCTTTGAAATGACAACTCATCACATGTTTATTTAATCACATTACCAACTCATTGTTGTTTAAGTTTGTGCTTAAGTGATATTCAGAAAATGAGTCTCCCCATGTCCCCATGACAGTTTTACGTTGTCTTGTTAATAACTTGTAGTCCGAACGTTAATATCTAAATATATTGAGTTGCCTACGTATACCTACGAATGTTTATTCGATTTTAATAATTTTTGACATATAGAGTAATGGACAAAAGTATATAGACAAATTAATATTGTGCTGTATTTCTTTTTTAACTTGTTTTATTAATATACACTAAGTGACATATAAATCCGAACACCCAGTTTAAATGTTTTTATTTTAATAAAATTTTGTGTAAGTACTTAATGAAGCATAATAAGTAAATGATAAAAATTTCAAAATGATTGCACTGCTTTAAAGCCCATTGACCTTTAATAATGTGTGGATGCACCCTGATGTGCTACGCATTCTCCAACGTGCCTAGGCATGCTTTTGATCAGGTGGTCAATGTCCTCCTGTGGTATCTCATTCCAGGCAATCACCAACTCCTCTCGAAGTGCTTCTAGAGTCTCAGGAGGACGTTGCAAATTGAGCAATCTCCTACCCATCATATCCCACACGTGCTCAATTGGGGATAAGTCGGGAGATCTTGGTGGCCATGGTAACAGTGTAACAACATTATGTTGAAAGAAGTCTATTGTGACTCTTGCAACATGTGGTCGGGCATTATCTTGTTGGAAAGTTGGATCTGCCAGGGTGTCAAGATAGGGTAAAAGATGGGGTTCTAGAACTCGTGGATATAACGCTGCGCGTTCATGTTACCTCTGATGAAGATTAAAGGTGACCTGGAACCATAAGCTATAGCACCCCAAACCATAACTCCAACAGTGTGATGAACATGTCTTTCAACAAAAAACTGTGGATTCCTCCTTTCACCACGTCGCCTTCTAACCCTGGCACGACCATCGTGCATGCCCAAAACAAAATCGAGACTCGTCACTAAAGTTCCATTCGTGATCCCAGAGTGACCGTTGTCTGCACCACTCAAGGCGATTACGTCGGTGTTCTCGAGTTAAAGGGAGGACCCAGTGTGGCCGGTATGAAAACAAGCCAAAACTTCTCATTCGTCGGTAAACACTTCGCATGCCAATAGGTCTTCCGTGTTCTGCAAACCATTCATTTGCAATGGACCTGGTAGTGGAGAAACGGTCACTTAAGGCCAATAATCTTAGGCGGTGATCTTCACGGTCTGTTGTTCTACGGCGGCGTCCAGTGCCCCTTGCTCTTTGCGTACGGCCTTCTCGAAGCCATGCCTCCTCAGACTCTAGAAGCACTTCGAGAGGAGTTGGTGGTTGCCTGGAATGAGATACCACAGGAGGACATTGACCACCTGATCAGAAGCATGCCTAGGCGCGTTGGAGAATGCGTAGCACATCAGGGTACATCCACACATTATTAAAGGTCAAAGGGCTTTAAAGCAGTGCAATAATTTTGAAATTTTTATCATTTACTTATTATGCTTCATTAAGTACTTATACAAAATTTTATTAAAATAAAACCATTTAAACTGGGTGGTCGGATTTATATGTCACTTAGTATATTTTTAATCATTTGTATTATTGTATTTGTAAAATATCGATATGTAAAGGATACCAAAGGTAAATATTCATATTGATCATTAAATTTTCAGCTTGACTCGTCGATCATCTTATCTTTGCTTTGCTTTTTATTATATTTTTTCATAATAATTCGCCTCCTAAGCTGCATCGGCGCCCATGGAAACATTTGCCCGAGTAATCCATATGTCAAAACGCTGATATGCTGCCCGAAAATATAGCAGGATAGAATTTCAATAATTTTTGCCCGGAATCCAGAGGAAAGTTTGTGAGGTTTATGTTTTAAATTTCGCGTAAAGGAGCTGAATCCGGAGCGGGCAACTTTCCGGCGTCGGTAATAAGAAATAGTTGGGAAGCGATAAATTTTCGGGAGTAGGTACAAGGTAATGTTGAATAATATCCGCAGATACCCAGAAAGTGGTCGGGCTTCCCGACGTCGGACTTTATATAATTTACTACTGTCCATTTAACTCAAAATATGTAGGTTGAATGGGATCTGTGTTTTTTTGCGTCTCTGCGCCATAACCAATCATGGGAGTCCCCAAAAGAAAATTGAAAGTTCTTTTTTAGCGGTAAAAGCACCTGGCCAGGATGTATGCTTCGTAAACGCAATGAAAACTCACACGTGGGCCCAAGAAAATCCTCATACCAATCATGAAGGTTATTTCCAACAACGTTTTAAAATATACTAAGTGACATATAAATCCGAACACCCAGTTTAAATGGTTTTATTTTAATAAAAGTTGGTGAATGTATTTATCTTACTGTAAATAACAAGTGAAAAAATTTTCAGCCTTATCAGTTGGACATTCCGGTTTTTATACTGCTTTTTTTTAATTCACTAACGCTATAAAAATTAATATTTCAGCCGCAGTAAAGAATCAACGTTGGCATATTTTGGTTCTTGACATCCTTTACGATCGGTTACGATGCCTAGAGTACGGAGACCTGTACGATTTCGTCAACTTAGTGAGTTTGATAGGGGCCGTATAGTGGGACTTCGGGAAGCTGGACTTTATTTTCGGGCAATTGCAGTTAGAGTGCAAAGAAGTGTAGACACTGTGGTTAGGTGTTGTCAGGCATGGCTTCGAGAAGGCCGTACGCAAAGAGCAAGGGGCACTGGACGCCGCCGTAGAACAACAGACCGTGAAGATCGCCGCCTAAGATTATTGGCCTTAAGGGACCGTTTCTCCACTACCAGGTCCATTGCAAATGAATGGTTTGCAGAACACGGAAGACCTATTGGCATGCGAAGTGTTTACCGACGAATGAGAAGTTTTGGCTTGTTTTCATACCGACCACACTGGGTCCTCCCTTTAACTCGAGAACACCGACGTAATCGCCCTGAGTGGTGCAGACAACGGTCACTCTGGGATCAGGAATGGAACAGTATTGTCTTCAGTGACGAGTCTCGATTTTGTTTAGGCATGCACGATGGTCGTGCCAGGGTTAGAAGGCGACGTGGTGAAAGGAGGAATCCACAGTTTTTTGTTGAAAGACATGTTCATCACACTGTTGGAGTTATGGTTTGGGGTGCTATAGCTTATGGTTCCAGGTCACCTTTAATCTTCGTCAGAGGTAACATGAACGCGCAGCGTTATATCCACGAAGTTCTAGAACCCCATCTTTTACCCTATCTTGACACCCTGGCAGATCCAACTTTCCAACAAGATAATGCCCGACCACATGCTGCAAGAGTCACAATAGACTTCTTTCAACATAATGATGTCACATTGTTACCATGGCCACCAAGATCTCCCGACTTATCCCCAATTGAGCACGTGTGGGATATGATGGGTAGGAGATTGCTCAATTTGCAACGTCCTCCTCAGGCTCTAGAAGCACTTCTAGAGGAGTTGGTGGTTACCTGGAATGAGATACCACAGGAGGACACCTGATCAGAAGCATGTCTAGGCGCGTTGGAGAATGCGTAGCACATCAGGGTGCATCCACACATTATCAAAGGTCAAAGGGCTTTAAAGCAGTGCAATCATTTTGAAATTTTTATCATTTACCTATTATGCTTCATTAAGTACTTTTACAAAATTTTATGAAAATAAAAAAATTTAAACTGGGTATTCGGATTTATATGTCACTTAGTATAAATACTTGGGCGGGTATTCTTGACGATCAGGTAATTGGCCCTTTCAAATAGACCTAAACATTATAAAATGTAAATTACAATAAGTTTGTTTGAAAAAATGAAGAAAAGAAGAAAATATTGAAAAAAAAGCAGATCAGTACAAAGTAATATATATGTGTATATGCATAAAAAAAAGAAAAAAATCAATCTTGGAAACAAAGTAGAAAAAGTGGAAAAATAAGTAAAAAGTATTGGTTAAAAGAAAAGAGAAAAAAACTTAAAAAAGAGCAATATGTGTCCACATACTCTATGTAACTGTAATAGAAATAATACAGTGGTAATATTAAGTAATGGATGTTCTATTTTCTACAGTATATTCAGACAAGAGATAGACCGGATGTAAACAAAAGGTTCGGGTGATTTTCACGCTAACGCCGCCGTCTCGACGTAAAACAGGAGCCCTCATTGGTCAATTCGCAATTAAATGCCTATGCCGAGCGGCAGAGCAGTCGTATCAAGGCAGAGTCACATTCAGGTTCAGACGTGTTACGTATGTCGTGTGCATCATTGCAATTTGATATTTCTTTGGACGTTTTCGTTTGTTATCTTATTAAGATGTTGAGTTTGTCGTTGTTATTGTTATACCTTGTTATTGATTGTTATTGTTATCAACTGCTTGCGCAAAATGCCCAGTAGTACAGATACTGCCGATGAAGTTGTAAACTCCTGTAGTCCACCTAGGAAACGCTCTAAAAAAAGACACCTGAGTGCAGAAATGAAAGAGGTCATTTTGAATATATATAAGATCGAGCGCGAAGAGAACGAGACATTAACCATCAAAGAAATTGTTGTGAAGGTTTCTCACAAAGTTGGGGTGTGTCGCGCATCAGTGTTTAATGTGTTAAGACAATACAAAAAAAATCACACCTTTTCTGAGCCAATGACCAGTAAACATCGCAAAAGTATTGTTAAATCATTGGATGAAGCTGATAAGCATGCGATTAGGAGGAAAGTGCACGAATTCTTCTTTAGGAATGAAATACCTACTATAGATAAAGTACTGCAGGAGGTAAATGGAGATACAACGTTGCCAAATTTCAAACGATCAACTTTCCATGCGTTACTGAAGCATTTAAATTTCAAATGGAAAAAACGGGGTCGTAATAGTTTACTACTGGATAGAGAAGAAATTGTGCTATGGAGGAGGGATTATTTAACAAAAATTGGGAAATATAGAAATCAAAACAGGAAGATTTATTACCTTGATGAAACATGGGTAAACGCAGGACACACTACAAGTAAAGTATGGGTTGATGATTCTGTAACTTCATCCAGGAGAGCCTTTCTAGATGGACTGTCCACCGGATTAAAAAATCCAGCAGGTAAATACGAGTAATAGACAACAATTGGATGTTTTTCAAACCTTGGGAACAAGGTTCTAAACATTAATTCCAGGGGGCAGATAAAACATATTACAAGTAACAAAACTTTTATAACTTTCGATAAAATGCGTGGATGTTTTATTGTCATTTTCATTTGTTAGAACTTTTTTAACCAAACATCAGACGGCATCCGAAGCTGGAAATCAAAGCGAAAATTTTGAAACCCTTATGTATATTTACATCATTATATATTTCTTACCCCACCCCCACATGATCCTATATCCATCACCAATCGTATACACATCGAATTGTGCTAATTTACTACAAAGTTACGCAAAGCAGCATCTACTATCTAAAATATGTACTGCGTGACTCTTAATACGTCCCTGCCGAATGTTACAGCGTTCGATGATCACGTGGTCTTGTTTATGTCCGGTCTATCTCTTATCTGAATATACTGTATAAAAGCCTAGCATTATACTGAACATAAGGATCTGGCCAGTTGGTCATTGACCAGTACCCTAATAACAGAACAAAAAAAAAAGGAGTTACCCCCAATGAGAAGGATACCTTAGCTTTCTAGCCAATAACCTACCAGAACTTTTGGAACAGACCTTAGACAACACGCTATTACAACGGAGTCAGAATTTATGACGGGGCACCACCACACATTTTTACAGGCGTCATTCAGTATTTGAATGAACATTATCCAAATCGCTGGATCGGACGAAATGCTCCTGATCCTCGAAAATAGCCAGCAGCATCTCCTGACCTCAATCCGATGGATTTCTGGTATTGGGGAGAACTTAACGGGATGGCTCATGGGGCTGGTCCGATAACAACTGAAGCACAACTTAGCGAACAAAATTTTAATGCGGCTGAAATAATAAATGGACAACTTCGAGGACCTAGAGTAAGAGACTGGGTTCGTCGTAATGAAGCTTGTGTGGAAAGTGGAGGACGGCATTTTGAATACCTTCTTTGAATACAAAAAAGTGCAGTGTTGTCAGATTTTATTCTACTTTAAAGCCGCTCTTCTCTAAAAAATGCGGTTTTGACCCCCATGTTATATGAAACTTTTTGCTTCTGTTAACACCCTCTATCACCCATTTAAATAATGACTATCATAACGTTTACACCCTGTATTTTATTAAGAAGCTGGAAATATCACTGATACTATATACTTGTTAGTCTTAGTAAGTCACACATGTTTATCCTACATCTGCCGTGGACATATAAACAAGATAGTTTTGCTTTATATAGTTTGATATGCAGAGGTCGAAGATTCATCGTACCTAAAAGAACCTACCTAATCACGATTCTGTTTCGTCTTCTCAAACGATTTGACTCATCTCTTTTCATTAAAACCTCCAACGAAGACGTATGAAACATAGAGTCAATCTACTTGACGCCATTTTCAGCTTAGATCAGTCCGAAAAAACATGCTTATTGCCCATACGAGCAGATTGTTGCTCTTTCTTAGGTGTTACATACAGGGTGGCGCATCGAAAACGAAACAGCAAAAAATCACGTTAACACGTGCAGCCCCCTGGGCGGGGGTGACACCAACCCTAAAATCTTAAATCGAAAGGCGGGTCGAGTGATACCTTATTTTAAAGGTCTTTCAATTCCCTTTATAATCATGTAAAATACTTGAGCTTCAGTTCAGTAAACTTCAGATTAGTTTGTACTACTTTCAGAAGAAATTTGACTAAAAGAATTTACTTAATAAGTAAACCGCGCCACCCTGTATAAAAAATATTTCGCGATTCGTGTAACCGTACAAACGAAATAAATTCTTTTTGACGTGAAATTTAATTCTCGCTAACCAATTCAAATTAGACCGGCATCGAAAAAAGAGAAATCCTGTTAGCGGAAACAGTTAAAGTACAAAAGCCGCAGTTCGCAACGTCACTGCTGAAATGGACGGTGGCGATTTTATGAATTTTATATAAAATCGTCCATTACGTGGAAAATTCGAAACTGCAGATGTCATCAAAAATTCACAACGAATTATCGCTTATTAATACGCAATCGCGTTATTGATTCAAATTAAATATAGAAAATTATGTTGCGCAGGATAAATTATTTATTTAACCGAATCACCTAACATGTTACTCCGGTTCCAAAATCACAGTTTCTACAGGATGTTTCACCTCTTATCCGAAAAATTTTAACCACATATGCACTGTTACGAAATAAGTTGATAACTCAAAAAAAAAATGTAATAAAAGCCCTACAGAAATTAAGTTATAAAAATATCGCATTAATATTATGGTGAATAATGAAGACATATCCTTCGTAAACGAATGCAAAAACCTTGGTATCTGGTTTGACTGCAAGCTACGCTTCACTAAACATGTTAACCAACTATGCAATGCGTCCTATAATGTGCTTCGTCAGTTATACCCGAGTCGAAGTGTCCTGTCGACACAGCTCAAGCTTAAACTCTGCGAGTCCCTTATCCTGTCAAAATTATCTTACGGTGACTCTGTTTATGGGCCTGCTCTTTTACAACGTGATGCCGAGCGGATTCAGATGATACAAAACTCATGCATCAGATTTTCTTATGGAATCCGTAAATTTGATCATATTAGTAGCGCTTTTGACCAATCGGGATGGTTTAAGATGAACAAATTGAGGAAACTGCATTGCCTATCTTTGGTACATAAGACCCTTATCCTTAAAGCGCCATATTATCTTTATACAAAACTAAGCCTCCTCTGCCAGTACGATCAAAGATCCTCTAGGAATAAACTCATCTTACTTATCCCGCGGCATTCGACAGCATTGTTCACACGCAGTTTCTCGTACTGGGCACCCAAACTATATAACTGCTTATCAAGTGAGTATAAAGAATATAGCCTAAGCAATTTTAAAAAAAGGTTAAAGATGAGTTTAAAGCAGTCGGATGGCTAAAATTTTACTTTATGCATATCCACAGGTAATTGATTGTTTCCTTTCTCTGATAAGTGTTATATTCTAAGTTTTTTTTTCTCTCTCTCTCTATAGTTTGTGTCAATGTTTTCCAGGTCGGGTTGAAAAACAGCATAAGCTGACACTCCACCTTTTCGTCACTGTTCCATTTTTAATAATAAAATGAAAAAGAAATATCTAAATTTTGCGTTCATCGTCGTGATATTAGAACACGCATTATAATATATTGTAGCAAATGTCGTACCAAATAACCGACAAAAGCAGAATACCAGGAATTTTTTGTTTTTTTCTGTGTCGTGGGTGATCTGAATGAAGAACGGTGAAGTTAAATAAGAAATCATTTTGCGAGTTTATGTTTTTAGTTATTTATTAATAAAAATGGCACATGTGTATACTTTATCTGAAGTCACTTGAAACACTGTCAAATACCGGGTGCGTTTTATATATCTATATTTAACACGCTCTGTTGCTGCAAAAATCGCCAAATTTCGCAACAAATATTCCCCATATAAGATCAAAGGCAGTTTCACCGGTCCACGTGGAGTAAAGCACGCCTATGCGTGGACATAGCCAATGAGAAAGCGTGTATTTCAGAGCTCCGAACAAGTGCAGGTGGCTACTGAAAATTGAAACAGTTTAGCCAGTGCCGTGTAGCGGTGAATAAACGTGTTTTCTTTAGTCTGTCCGTGTTTTTTCATAGATTTTATTAGTTTGTGTGTTTTTGACTTTTGAATACTCAGTTTACTTGTTGATTTAATTGTTGTGTTGATTGTTCTTGTGTGTCCTAAATATGGCTCCTTGGAGACCTTGGGAAAATGCTCCAAGCCACGAGGAGATGGTTGATGAACCCGTGCAGGCAGAATTCTTTCATAAAGATTTAGAGGAACAGACCCAAAGAGTAATCCTAAATATGTATGATTGTCTGAAAAACGAAAATCCAGATTCCTCGCAAAATCAAATTTTAAACAGAATTTTTATCCTGACAAAAATCAGTCGGTCTACCATTTATCGGGTTATAAAAAGGGGAGATGTAGTCAACCATTCCTTCCACAGAAAGCGCATAGGGCAAAAATTAAAAAGAATAGACGTGGGTTTTCAGGAAGATATTCGTCGTATAATATACGGATTTTATAAAGAAAATTTGGTGTCCACGTTGGAAATGATACGCGATAAATTAAAAGATTATCCTGAAGATTTTTATAATTACAAATATGTTTAGACTCACTGCACTGTATTGTAAAACTGTGTGGTTTTCAATACAAAAAATTAGATAAAAGAATGCTGATTATGGAGTCGTCTCGAATCGTTGAATTGCGCTAAGAATTTTTGCACAAAGTTGAAATCTATAGAGAGCAGAAAAGAAATCTGATTTACCTGGATGAAACGTGGTATGATACCCATGATGTTGTGCAGTACGGCTGGGTTGACGACAGCAACAAGTGCATTTTAAATGCACCATGCAATCGTGGAAAACGAATCATTATTCTTGATGCTGGCAGTGAAAATGGATTTATACCTAATGCCTTGCTGTTATCTGCCAAAAATATCAAAGAATCATGTGCCGACTATCATGAGGACATGACCTCCGACTTATTTGAAAAGTGGATAGAGCAGCAGTTAATACCAAACATTTCCCCAAAATCAGTGATTATTATGGACAATGCGCCATACCATTCCCGACAGAAAAACAAAATTCCAAATACAGGCACAAAAAAATAAGACATTATTGATTTTATGAAGGATAAGGGAATGGAAATACCACAAAAATCAACCAAAGCCATATTATTGGATCTTATTAAAAGACAAAAATTTGAAAAAGAGTATGTTGTTGACAATCTGCTTCAGCAAAATAGCCATGAAGTATTACGTCTACCTCCCTATTACTGCATTTTTAACCCGATTGAGTTGGTCTGGGCTGCTTTGAAAAAAAAGTAAGAAAACATAATCAGACCCCTCAATTAAGTGAATCGCTATTGGCCACAATAAGAGATGCAGTATCTCATATTGCTGTCACACACCTATGGAAGCAGTGTTCTAGGCATATATGTATTGAAAAAGAAAATGAATATTGTGTTTTGCCTCCTGTAAATCCCGTTGTAATTCCTCTACAAGATGACTCTAGCGACAGCTCCGAAGGCGAGGATGATATATAAATACCTATAATGTAAGTCTTTATATACCTTTTTATATACCTACCTGCTATGTAAATATTTGCCTATGTCAAACGTTGGAATTCTGTAATTTTTCCATTTCTTAACTTTCAGTCAACATAAATTAAACTCCCAATATAAGTATTTTTTATCCCAAATCAAAAAAATAAGAAGATAGTAAAATCCATTTATTGTGATATAAAAACATTATTATTATCGTTCTAAATAAATGACCGCACGCCTATGATACGTCATGAAATTACAAAGGACGCGCCGACCAAAGGTTTTTATGCTATTTCAAGTGACCTCAGATAAAGTATACACTGATGAGGAGTGGACATTGTTTTAGCGTAAGTAGAAGCAGGGCAAAATTCGCGAGCGGCTTCTCGTTTGTATGCAGACCGATGTCCGAATAGACACATACCACATCACTGTGGTTAAAATTTGTCGGTGAAAACACCCTGGATAGGTGATTTTTGGTATATCAACTTTTTTTACGAGTTCTACAAGCTGTTAAATTAAATTACTCAACTTTAAAATCACCCTGCATATTTCTGTAAAGTTTATAAAATGTTCAATCAAACGAGAAAAAATATACAGGGTGTCCCATTGGAAAAAACCAAGTTTGATTTATAGCTAAAAGTTGACAGCTGACAGCAACGTATTCTACGTAAGAGGCCGTGTAAGGGCGAGGCCCTGCGATATGCTTAAAGGATAACAGATATGAGGGGGTCCCAAAAATATCACAGAAACGAAAATTTAATTTACACCATCTTTTCGCAGTATAGCAAAAATCGCAACTCTCTTATCTTTACTCGTGAGCGTATTGTACACTTTACAATGGAAAAAATCGAACTGATTGTGAAAAAATATGACACTCAAGCGCAAAAAACCGCGCGGCACTTACACCTTTTTGAAACCGTCGACTGGGGTAACGTATAATAGGTGGTCAAATACTTAATCAGCTACTGATGGCCGTTATTCAATGTATGTAATTCAATTTTCATGAAAACCGATATTTTCGTATTCGATGGCGTATATTTACAGTAAAATATGGGCAGAAACAGGAGAATAGGCATACGCATTAGTGGATTGTTTGGATTATGGTTAACATAATAGGCATAACAAGAGTATACTCTATATCCGTTTAGAGCAGCGGTACTCAAACAAATCGATTTTAATCGGGAAACAGCGTTTGAAAACGACAAGTATTTCACGCGCATTTATATGAATCAATCAGTGTAAAAACTCCACAATTTTAAAAAACACAAAGAAATAGGAAAAATCGTACTTTATAACTTTGAACATAACCTTGCTCCATAAAGGACAATATATGAATAAGCACAGTTTGCCACGCCTTTTTTTATAAATAAGAGGAAATGGTGTGATTCCTCTTTCCTCTTTTTTAAATCAAATTAATTAATGACTTAGGGAACTTATATCCGATCGGTCTTCTGAAATAAATAATCTACATAATCGCGATTCGTCGCTGAAAACGACGTTATGCCATTCTGCCAGAAACAAAGATAATACGTTGACATTGCTGCCAAAGCATGCCTCATATATAGTCAACGAGAAACAAAGTGGCGTGCACGTCATCAAGGTGGGTGTGTTGAAAAATTTACATTGTTGCCAAACTTTTTGTAAAATAATAAAATTTATTATTTACATATCTAGGTTTATAAGCAATAATAACCTCAAATGAGAACAAAAATAATAGTATAATAAAATTATAGATCTGTACTTGCATAATCATTAAGTATGGCAATTATTGATCAGATGACACTATGAAACTACCATATTTAATTGATAGCTTAAAGGTACTGAATAAAAATCCAAATGGGGTCCTCCAAATTTTATGCATGGTATTTATTTTACAGAATTCATACAGAAAAATGCATTCTAAAATTAGGTAAGCTACTGGTGTAAGCTTTTTCTGTACAATAAAGTTAGTCGGAGTTTCTTTCTTCAGCGCTGTCTGAATCTGAATCTTCATCACTCTCAAAGTTGATTATTAAAGGTTCGATGTCTGGTCGATCAAAAATTCGTTCTCTTTCATACCATTTAAAAATTTCTTGCTCAGTATGTCGAACACTATTTTTCCACATGTCTGGGGTAACCGTTTGTAGAGCCTCGTTCCACATATCCAAACAGTCTTTTTCACTGTTCCCATCTCTACCAATATATCTGTTATAGTAACCTTTTGCTATGCCCCAAATTAACTCAATAGGGTTAAATATACAATGGTAAGGAGGCAGACGAAGAACTTTGTGCCCATGTTGTTCCGCCAATTCATCAATCACGTATATTTTAGGTGGTTTGTTTCTAAAAAAGCAGTTATTTTAAGAATAGGAATAAACAAAAGAAATATAAACTGTCGACCAAAATATATATAATTAAGAAGCATTATGTACCGAGCAACAATACTCAATAGCTCTGTTTTAAATATTGTGTTTAAAAATGGTATGTTTTGATTTGTCAACCAGCCTTGGATATTTTTTTTGTCCATGCATTGTTGGGCACTTTGTTCAATATCATGCTGTGATAAGGGGCGTTATCCAGTATAATCATAGATGGACTCTCCAATTTTTCTAATAACTGATATTGAAACCATTTCAAAAAATTGTCCTGGTTCATCTCTCCATGGTAATCGCTCAATTTTGTTTTTGAAGAAAATATCGCTTCACTACCCTCAATAAACCCATTTTCATTTCCAGCATGTAATATAATGTATCTAAAATATATTAGTTTTAAATTTTATAGTGCAAATTGTGTAAAAGTACATACCTTTTACCATCTGTTTTAATAGCTTTCACGCTTTTTTGGTTTCCATTTTGCCAAGGGCGACCTATGGTCCCATTTTGAAATATCCAAGTTTCATCGAGGAAGACAAACTGGTATAAGGCCTCAACCTTGGCTTGATTGTATTGCCTTAGAAATTCCACCCTTTTCAAAGCTATACTTGGTAGTTCCATGAGCCCTCGTCGCGGATTGTCCTTAAGCCACTTAAATCCAAGATCTCTAAGCAACCGCCTTAAAGACGTGGCACTACCATCAAATAATGCCCTATCTCTTAATCGAGACCATAAAGTTTGTATCGTAACTTGTTCTTCTGAAACCATGTGTAATATGACATTATAATTTAGTTAACAAATTAATGCAAATTTCTGATAAGTTATTATAATAAGATCTTACTTTTGTGATACATATTATAGATCACTTCTCGAATGGCACTTGTATCCAATGTCGCTGTGTTGGTTACACGTTTAATATAACTCCGCTTTTTCGTGGGCGATTCTAAATTTGCATCACTTTTCACACCCTCGGAAATACGACTAACTGTCCTTAAGCTAATTTTTAAAGCAGCAGCAACACGCTACAAAAAATGAAATAAAATTTCACTATTATTAATATACATTACATATAATTATTAGTAACCTACCTCTTGAACAGCATTTAAAGGCAACAAAGGCCCGTTGTTGTCCCTTTCTTGCTCAAAGTAGTGCATTAACGAGGCCACGAGTTCCTTATACCGACTATTTAACTGTTTGGGCATCTTTATATACCAAAATTGCCTTTATCTACTCGTAAAATGAATAATTTTGTTTTGAAACAAACAGTTGTTGATTTACAGTAGGCGGGGCCAAAGGATTTATAAAGATTTGAAATGCCACAAATTGATTCAGTGTCAAAATTAATACAAAAAATGTCAGTTCCCAGTTTAAATAAGTTTCAAGGTGACAATGTGTCAACGCTGCGAAATCGGTTTAGTGCGTTTACATGTCGATAAGTGATTGGAGTGTTTGCAAAACATTTTATTTCGCATAATGCGTCTCAGTTTATCAGAAAGCAACTTATGTGATATTTTAATAACAATGTTTATATGACTATTAACCATAATAAGAGAGTAATGACCATTTTACAATTTATATATCACATTAATATGAAACTGCAATAGAGCAATTGTTTGTGATAGAAACCTAGGCATTAGGTCGGGGAATTTTTATCGTGATGACGTGCACGCCACTTTGTTTGGCGTTGACTATATAGTCATTACGTTGCCAAAAAGACAAATCGAAGAAATTATTTTTTCTGGGCGTAACACCTCTAATGTCACTGAGTATATTACTATAAATAAAAAAGACGTTAATTATTATTATGATACATAATAGATGGTTTGAGCAAGTTATCGGCTCCAATCGGAGATAAGAAATTAAACATAGAAAAGAAAGATCATGTCATAAGCAATAAGGGTTTATCGTGCACCCATCTATTGCATCTGTTAATTGTAGGACAGGAACAGGAAAAACTGGTGAGGTGTATTTTGAAACTTCTCTTTCGTTAGTTTATAGTTGTGGCCTCGCAGGTGGTAGCGTTGAGACGGGAAGGTGAGAATATGTGAAAACCGATGAACCATGCAAAACTCTGTATGTGATTATCAAGTCGCGTCATAAGCGCCACTCGGAGAAGTCATTTAAATTGAATAGGTTCAGCATCTCGTAATAAAAAGGAGTTTGGGTATCATATAAGACGCGTGTAGCCCTCTGTATGTGTACAGGGTGTTTCAGTTTACTGTTGCATAACTTTAAGATTCGATAGAACTTTTAAAATTAATGCATAAAGTCTTTATAAACATGGGTCGAAAAATGCGCGGCTTCCGAAATACAGGGTGTTTAAATTTACTTTTTAAAATAGTTGTTTTTAAATATTTCGAACAATATTTGATGTATAATAGTGAAAATTGGTATACAAGGGTTTTTTGGTACGACAAAACGAACCATGGGCATTGTTTTACTGTAGCCGCTAGAGGGCGCTCTCTACTGTACCTGTAGTGTATTCAAATGACCGAAAAATGTTTCTTAGTGCAATTTTTTGCTTTTTGGATAAAAAAAAAAATGATTCTTCGCACTTTTCTACATAAAAAAGCTCTCCTGTGAGTTTTCGTTATAGTTAGCCGTTTTTGAGATATTTCGATTTTTAAGGTGCGATGCATTTTTAATTATTTATGGGAAAATAATATTTTTTTCACATTTTCGATTTGGGCATTACAAGTAATTAAGATGATCGTTTAGATTGTGTTTTTAAACACAGCAATAATTCCTAACTCCAAATAAACATAAAAAACAGAATATTAATTTGTATAATTTTCCAATATTATTTTTAACAAATTAAATTAATTATTTACAACTAAAATGCTATTGGATAGTTAGGACAAACATACAACATCTAAAGTAGTTGCTCGAAATGTAAACACAATTGTTCAATACACAATTCACATCTACAAATGATCGAACGTGGTAAGGCCTTATTTCATCACATGCATTCCTGATTCTGTCTATTAGCATATCTCTAGTGGTTACGGGAGTCTGGTACACTTTTTCTTTTAGAAATCCCCACACAAAGAAATCTAATGGATTTAGGTCAGGGGATCGTGGAGGCCAGGCGACTGGTCCTCCACGGCCGATCCATCTTTCTGGATAATTTTCGTCCAGCCAGTTTCTAACTATTCTCGAATAATGAGCTGGACAACCATCAAGCTGGAACCAGGCCAATCTTCTTAAATCTAACATAATGTCATCCCACATATTTGCATGTTCAGCCTTTAAAAAGTCCAAGAACGTCGCAGCATTTAACCTTGCAGGCAAAAGGTAGGGTCCAAATAATCGATTACGGTAGATACCAATCCACACGTTCACACTAAATTCATGCTGAAAATTTATTTCCCGAACTGCATGCGGATTTTCATGCGACCAAATATGTTGATTATGAAAATTTACCACTCCACGTCTAGTGAAGCATGACTCATCGGTCCGTAAAACGTTACTTAAAAACTTCCTATTATTATCAGTTCTATCAAGAATCCACTGACAAAATGTGATTCTTCGTTCTCCGTCCCCTGGCTGTAGTCCTTGCACTGGTTGCAAATGGTAAGGACGTCTATGGTCATTTCTAAGAACACGGTGAACATGGCTTGCTGAAATTCCTAATGCACCAGAAACTCTCCTAACACTTGTGGTCGGATCTCTATCAAACTCACGCAGAATCATACGGATAAATCTGCGCTGACGAACATTTATGTTTTGATCTCTTTGGAGATTTCCAAAACCATTTTCAATTATTTGACGATGCACTCTTACAAATACTGAGCGAGATGGATGTCGTCTGTTTGGAAATCTTCGTGCGTATTCTCTGGCTGCCTCTGCTGCGTTTCCATTTACAAAGCCATATACAAAATGAATATCCGCTAACTCTTGATTGGAGAATAAAAATGGCATTTTTATAAAACTTACAAAAAAAAACAGGTAAAAGAAACTAAATTTCGTGCATTCCCAATTGCAAAAAGACGTTTCAGGTTTCAACAGACAACAAAACTAACTGTCAACTAATTGACGTTTAACCTTATTCTGCTTTCAATTTCAAAAATATTTGCAGGCACAGCCTACTTCTAAAAATTATCGAGATACTGACTTTTTAACGTTATTTTATCATAAATAATTAAAAATGCATCGAACCTTAAAAATCGAAATATCTCAAAAACGGCTAACTATAACGAAAATTCACAAGAGAGCTTTTTTATGTTTAAAAGTTCGAAGAATCAGTTTTGTTATTCAGAAAGCCAAAAATAGCACTAAGAAAAATTTTTCGGTCATTTTAATACACTACAGGTACAGTAGAGAGCGCCCTCTAGCGGCTACAGTAAAACTATGCCCATGGTTCGTTTTGTCGTACCAAAAAACCCTTGTATAGAATTTTCACTGTTATACATCAAATATTATTCGAAATATTTGAAAAAAACTATTTTAGAAAGTAAATTTAAATACCCTGTATTTCGGAAGCCACGCATTTTTCGACCCATGTTTATATAGACTTTATGCATTAATTTTGAAAGTTCTATCGAATCTTAAAGTTATGCAACAATAAACTGAAACACCCTGTATATTCCAACAGGTAGCGTTAGATACCAACCCGGTCCAGCGTATTCCATAATTGACCAGACATATGACGTGTACAGAAGACCTATCGCAGCCCTTAAAGTATCTTTCAATAAGGTACAGTCACCCATTGGCCTTACTCGTTCAATTAGTCTGATCATATTACGAGTAGACAAAAATAACCCTGGTTTGCGAGATTTTTAGGTACTTTTGAGACCGACAAAATGAGACCACGCGTAAAAAGTTGCGACTAATAGCAAAAATATTATGTCCGAAAAACGAGGCAAAATGCAGGTTTTGGCACCTGTTGGTAATGCGACGATGGTTTTTCAGATATTTGAAATTCTTCAAATTCGCAAGATTCGTACTTCCGAATAACCACAACAAAATTGGAGTAGATTGGTCAAGTAGTTTTTAAGAATTTCTAATTGCTTGTCCCAAAACACGTGTTTTCCGGCCATCACTACTAGTTTATTGAGCAATATACAGGGTTAGTTCAAAGGGCTGTCTTATTATTAGCTATATATTAGCTATCTTAAACCGCCATCTCCTTGGTTGGATGAGGGAATGAAAAAGCTTATCAAAGAAAAAGATTCAGCTTTTACCAAATATAAAGCTAGTAAATCACTTGAAGACCTTGATAAATTCAAACAGCTGAGGAATAAGGCACTACATAAAATTCGAATTAAAAGAAATCAGAATCTAACTGATCAAAATAATCTAAAAACTTTATGGTCTGGGCTGAATAGGCTGACGATACTCAAAATAATATTCCATTTCGACGCCTCAGATACGCAAACATCATCAGACATTTTACAGCTTGATTTAGATAAGGTACATCAGTTTTCTATGGAACATAATCTTGCTATTAATCCAGATAAGACACAAGTGTTATTGTTTTGTTCTGATCAGAAGAGGAAAACTGTCGAAGATGCTTTCCATCTGACTATTGATAGCATAACATTACAGCATACTCAAACAGCTAAGGTACTACAGACTATTCAGATAAGAGATAGACCGGACATAAACAAGACCACGTGATCATCGAACGCTGTAACATTCGGCAGGGACGTATTAAGAGTCACGCAGTATATATTTTAGATAGTAGATGCTGCTTTGCGTAACTTTGTAGTAAATTAGCACAATTCGATGTGTATACGATTGGTGATGGATATACGATCATGTGGGGGTGGGGTAAGAAATATATAATGATGTAAATATACATAAGGGTTTCAAAATTTTCGCTTCGATTTCCAGCTTCGGATGCCGCCTGATGTTTGGTGAAATACAGTCGAATATAATCTCAAAATGGCGTTTAAATTAGCCTAAATTAAAAATAACCGTACATCTCTTAAAATTGCTTTTAGAATATTGATTAGTATATTTTTTGATTTCTAGGTAAATATGTAACCAAATTAAAACGTTCAAAACGTAAAAAAATGTGCATGGTTGAACACTGTCAGAAAGTAGATTCTTGAATAGGTTTTGCCAAAATGGGTTCAAAAATGTCAATAATTAATTAAAAAATACAGTAGCTTTATAATTACTTATAACTTACCGAATTTGATGAACGACATCTTTTATTGGAAAGATGAGCTTGATGAGCTTTCATCATCGCTACTGCCTGAAGCACCAACGTCAATAATGAATGGCTCGACTTGTTCCTCTAAAATATTGTCCAGTTCCCACATTCTCTTTTCAACTTTGTCTTTCACGTGCTTAATACAGTTTTCCCATTTTTGCGCTGTTATTAATTCTAGTGCTTCTTTGAAAAGTCCTTTGAGGTCACAAAATTTAAAAGTTGTATTGTGCTTAGCTATATAATTTTTAACCTCTGCCCATATGAGCTCAATGGGATTGAGCTCGCAATGGTATGGAGGTAAACGGAGCATAGTTTTATTTTGACTTGCTGCCATTTCGTCAATGGCGTATTTTTGATATTCCGCCTTGTGATCCTTGACAATTCTTAATAATTGTACTTTCAGCATTGCTTCTTCAAAGTTGATATTTTTCGAGCGGAGCTAATTTTGAACATCAACTTTCCTTGAAGCCGTTGTTGGGACCTTCTCCATTCTTCGAGAATGATAAGGCGCATTATCCAACACAATTACTGCGTTTTCCTCTAAGTTCGGTAAAATTTTTGAAAACCACTGTTCAAACGATTCGCCATTCATTTCCTCGTGGTAATCTCCAGTTTTCTTAGACTCAAAGCACCACAGACCGTCAACAACAAATCCATCCTCACTGCCAAAATGGCAGATAATGAGCCTTTTCCCTTTACCTGGAAATCGAAGTACTAACTGGTGTAGATTTATTTCAATAAGCGAACCTTTTTCAAATGTTTTCATCACATTCAGCGAAAAAACATTGAGACATGAGTATCAGATTGCTATAATTGGGATTATTTAGTCATATTGAAACAAAGAATATTGAACGTCGCATGATTACTCAGCGCTTCACAATTTAATTTAAAGTTATAAACCTTTTGATTTTATATTTATTTACTCATATTGTTTGTTATCTTTGTACATTGAGTGAATAAATATTATTATTATTATTATTATTATTATTATTATTTAAAAAATGAATGATCAGGAACCTGAAATACGCGCAAATATTAATATTAACAAATTATAACTTTATAAAGCTTAAAGTATGAATTAAAATGATTAGAAATATTAGGAACGGTACACAATATAAAACTTAGTAACTTTTTTTAAGTTTATAATATTCGACATATTTTGAGATTATATTAAAAAATTATTGAAATATCGAAAACACATAAAAACATGGCTTAAAAAAGTTCTAACAAATGAAAATGACAATAAAACATCCACGCATTTTATCGAAAGTTATAAAAGTTTTGTTACTTGTAATATGTTTTATCTGCCGCCTGGAATTAATGTTTAGAACCTTGTTCCCAAGGTTTGAAAAACATCCGATTGTTGTCTATTACTCGTATTTACCTGCTGGATTTTTTAATCCGGTGGACAGTCCATCTAGAAAGGCCCTCCTGGATGAAGTTACAGAATCATCAACCCATACTTTACTTGTAGTGTGTCCTGCGTTTACCCACGTTTCATCAAGGTAATAAATCTTCCTGTTTTGATTTCTATATTTCCCAATTTTTGTTAAATAATCCCTCCTCCATAGCACAATTTCTTCTCTATCCAGTAGTAAACTATTACGACCCCGTCTTTTCTATTTGAAATTTAAATGCTTCAGTAACGCATGGAAAGTTGATCGTTTGAAATTTGGCAACGTTGTATCTCCATTTACCTCCTGCAGTACTTTATCTATAGTAGGTATTTCATCCTTAAAGAAGAATTCATGCACTTTCCTCCTAATTGCATGCTTATCAGCTTCATCCAATGATTTAACAATACTTTTGCGATGTTTACTGGTCATTGGCTCAGAAAAGGTGTGATTTTTATTGTATTGTCTTAACACATTAAACACTGATGCGCGACACACCCCAACTTTGTGAGAAACCTTCACAACAATTTCTTTGATGGTTGATGCCTCGTTCTCCTCGCGCTCGATCTTATATATATTCAAAATGACCTCTTTCATTTCTGCATTCAGGTGTCTTTTTTTAGAGCGTTTCCTAGGTGGACTACAGGAGTTTACAACTTCATCGGCAGTATCTGTACTACTGGGCATTTTGCGCATGCAGTTGATAACAATAACAATCAATAACAAGGTATAACAATAACAACGACAAAGTCAACAACTTAATAAGATAACAAACGAAAACGTCCAAAGAAATATCAAATTGCAATGATGCACACGACATACGTAACACGTCTGAACCTGAATGTGACTCTGCCTTGATACGACTGCTCTGCCGCTCGGCATAGGCATTAAATTGCGAATTGACCAATGAGGGCTCCTGTTGTACGTCGAGACGGCGGCGTTAGCGTGAAAATCACCCGAACCTTTTGTTTACATCCGGTCTATCTCTTATCTGAATATACTTTAGGAGTGGAAATTGATACAAAATTAAGATTCCGCAGCCAAATAGCTAATTTGATGAAAAAACTTACCTGTGTTCTAGGGCTCTTTATTCCAATCGCTACTTGCTTAACTTTGAGCTGAGAAAAAAACTGTGCGAATCTTTGGTGATGTCAATGCTCAGTTACTGTGATGTCGGTTATCATCCATGTTTGGATCAATTGACCAAAAATCGTCTTCAGATCATCCAAAATAACTGTGTTCGCTTTATTTATGGGTTGCGTAAATACGATCACGTAAGTGATAAATATAGGGAATTGAACTGGCTTAGGTTAGGAAGTTTGGTTAAACATAAATTCTTAGTTTTAGTTCATAAAATAATATTGTCATCAAAGCCTGAATATCTAAGAGCTAAGTTAAGATTTAATTACGAAGTGCATGACAGGGCTGTTAGGAATCGATATAGTGTCAGAACCACCCCACACACTTCTGCATTATTCCAACGAGGATTTACATATAATGCAGCACTATTTTATAATCAGTTGGACAACAGTATTAAATTGATGTCTTTGGAAAGTTTTCGTAAACATACTAAAAGCATGTTGCTCGCTATTGATTAAATAAGCGTTTCTGCTACAGATATAGATTGTGTCTATTTGTATTTTATACTTAGGTATATATGTGTTCTTTTTTTCATTGTTCTTATATTTTTTTCCATGTTTTGAACATCAGATGTAACCGACACAAACAGTTAAGTGTAAGACTAGCCTTGGCTAAACTTCGCTGTTTATGCCCCTCTGGGTTATCCAATAAAGACGTTATTATTATTATTATTATTCTGATTGCATATTTTAAAATTTTTACTCTGACTGTACTATCATCAGCGTTTAAGTTTCCGGCATATCCGACGTGATTAATGATGGTATTTTTCGTAGAAACCGCCTAGCCGCGGCCGGTCCTCCTCCCTAGTAGCTATATAACGCCCGCCCCAGCGCCTTTTCGGCTTAATTCCGTAGAAGTATGCTAGATGCAACACCTTGCTCGTTATTTATGACTATAAATGAGCTCCCATCCTGTTCGTAAGCTCATCGAAGCGACTCTGTTTCGTTCTGGAACGCCATTTTGCTGCTTTATATTTCGACAGAGACGTATACGTAAATTCAAGATTGATGGCGCGTTTCTCGCTCTTCCGGACAATTTCTTTAACGAATATTCTACGTATTTGATAGGTAAAACACTCCGAACAATCATGAATCGCAACAAAGATAGGCAGGGAAAGAGTGGGAGACTCAATTCATTTTGCACATAAGAGCGCGGAATCATCTATGATAAACGTATTTAATACTTCCAAAACACAGTACTGCACCTTGATTAACAAAAAGCGTCCAAGCTGTGAGTAATCAAAATCGACTATTAAGAAACACGATAAAGCACCTGGAAATGCGTATCACTGAGCTAGAGAAAATAATTTATTAATTTATAGCGGGTGCGTCACACTTATTAATATGAAAAGCAAGATAATATGATATATCTTTAATGCAATCATTCTTACCACGACGAGAAATAAATTCCGCCTGCGGTCAAAGCCTGCCAAGACAACTCGTACATGTTTATTCATGCAAAAACTTCAGTCAACAGAGTTAAATGTGAAATGTTTTTATGCGATGCCACATAAAGTTTCTCGAAAGTGTGTTCGAGAAGATAAAACCGTCTCCTGAACATACAAAGTTAAATCTACAATGCTCTTTATGGGGACACCGACTCCATGATATACATGGACAAGAAACATAATTTGACAACAAGCAAGAAAATTACGACGTTTTACATTCCACATCGTGGGCTGTATGACTGGTGAAACGCATTAAGCTGTTCTAGCTGTTTATGCTGTGCCCTTTCCTCGCTTTTGGTTGATGTTTATGGGCCTGGCGGTCTGTCGCTAAGAATCTTTTTTTTTGTTTCAGGTTAGGAAAAATGGGGAGTATTACGAGCGCTATCACAAGCTTGCTGATTAGCAATATTCTTGAAATTTGGGGCCTTCATCTTCGGAAACAATTACGTCTAAGTTTGAGAATTCTGTCATTTCTATGTCAACCAGAACCAGAACTGTTTGCGAAAAGATTTGGCATATATACTAAGTGACATATAAATCCGAACACCCAGTTTAAATGGTTTTATTTTAATAAAAGTTGGTGAATGTATTTATCTTACTGTAAATAACAAGTGAAAAAATTTTCAGCCTTATCAGTTGGACATTCCGGTTTTTATACTGCTTTTTTTTAATTCACTAACGCTCTAAAAATGAATATTTCAGCCGCACTAAAGAAACAACGTTGGCGGATTTTGGTTCTTGACATCCTTTACGATCGGTTACGATGCCTAGAGTACGGAGACCTGTACGATTTCGTCAACTTAGTGAGTTTGATAGGGGCCGTATAGTGGGACTTCGGGAAGCTGGACTTTGTTTTCGGGCAATTGCAGTTAGAGTGCAAAGAAGTGTAGACACTGCGGTTAGGTGTTGTCAGGCATGGCTTCGATAAGGCCGTACGCAAAGAGCAAGGGGCACTGGACGCCGCCATAGAACAACAGACCGTGAAGATCGCCGCCTAAGATTATTGGCCTTAAGGGACCGTTTCTCCACTACCGGGTCCATTGCAAACGAATGGTTTGCAGAACACGGAAGACCTATTGGCATGCGAAGTGTTTACCGATGAATGAGAAGTTTTGGCTTGTTTTCATACCGGCCACACTGGGTCCTCCCTATAACTCGAGAACACCGACGTAACCGCCTTGAGTGGTGCAGACAACGGTCACTCTGGGATGAGGAATGGAACAGTATTGTCTTTAGTGACGAGTCTCGATTTTGTTTAGGCATGCACGATGGTCGTGCCAGGGTTAGAAGGCGACGTGGTGAAAGGAGGAATCCACAGTTTTTTGTTGAAAGACATGTTCGTCACACTGTTGGAGTTATGGTTTGGGGTGCTATAGCTTATGGTTCCAGGTTACCTTTAATCTTCATCAGCGTTATATCCACGAGTTCTAGAACCCCATCTTTTACCCTATCTTGACACCCTGGCAGATCCAACTTTCCAACAAGATAATGCCCGACCACATGTTGCAAGAGTCACAATAGACTTCTTTCAACATAATGATGTCACATTGTTACCATGGCCACCAAGATCTCCCGACTTATCCCCAATTGAGCACGTGTGGGATATGATGGGTAGGAGATTGCTCAATTTGCAACGTCCTCCTCAGACTCTAGAAGCACTTCGAGAGGAGTTGGTGGTTGCCTGGAATGAGATACCACAGGAGGACATTGACCACCTGATCAGAAGCATGCCTAGGCGCGTTGGAGAATGCGTAGCACATCAGGGTGCATCCACACATTATTAAAGGTCAAAGGGCTTTAAAGCAGTGCAATCATCTTGAAATTTTTATCATTTACTTATTATGCTTCATTAAGTACTTATACAAAATTTAATTAAAATAAAACCATTCAAACTGAGTATTCGGGTTTGTATGTCACTTAGTATAGAAGAAAACTTACAGGTACGGTGACCTATCTGTGATCGCCGAAGTCATGACAAAAATGTCCGGACATTATCTAACTTTATTTAAAAGTTTGTTTATTTTTATAAACTTAAAAATTAATTGTGTTTCCTTTATAAGACAGTGACATATATTGTTTAATCACATTAATAAAACTGTTTTCAAGTGATATGTCATTGAAATATAAAATCAAACTAATATTGATAACGAAATTTTGCTATCATAAATGTTCGGACACGATATTGAAAAAATAATACCAGGCCATGGAAACAAAAAAGTGTTTACAATTTGACGTTTTGATTTAAGAATCAATTCTGTGCAACAAACGGTGCAATCAGCGTTTTATTCATAAAACTGTTTCATCAAGGAAAGAGTTTTCGGAATATTGCTAAACAAATAAATGTCGGAGAGTCTACGGTGGCAGATATTGTAAAAAAGTGTTGAGACGCAGGTTCAACTCAAGTTTCAAGACACGGTGCTGATAGGCGACTATGATCAGTCCTGGAATGCAAAGATCACTTATTCGAATTTATAAAGCTGATCGTCGAGGTATTGAGAGGGACATAACAGCAAAATGGAATGTAGTAACAGCTGGAAATGTTTCACGAGAAACGTGCCGTCGGTAGACTCATAAGTCTGGTTTACATTTTTATAATGTACATAGTGGCGTACGGCAAATTTATTCAGTAAAATCTTTGCTGCACGCCGAGTGAGAATTACAGTATATTCAGATAAGAGATAGACCGGACATAAACAAGACCACGTGATCATCGAACGCTGTAACATTCGGCAGGGACGTATTAAGAGTCACGCAGTACATATTTTAGATAGTAGATGCTGCTTTGCGTAACTTTGTAGTAAATTAGCACAATTCGATGTGTATACGATTGGTGATGGATATAGGATCATGTGGGGGTGGGGTAAGAAATATATAATGATGTAAATATACATAAGGGTTTCAAAATTTTCGCTTCGATTTCAAGCTTCGGATGCCGCCTGATGTTTGGCGAAATACAGTCGAATATAATCTCAAAATGGCGTTTAAATTAGCCTAAATTAAAAATAATCGTATATCTCTTAAAATTGCTTTTAGAATATTGATTAGTATATTTTTTGATTTCTAGGTAAATATGTAACCAAATTAAAACGTTCAAAACGTAAAAAAATGTGCATGGTTGAACATTGTCAGAAAGTAGATTCTTGAATAGGTTTTGCCAAAATGGGTTCAAAAATGTCAATAATTAATTAAAAAATACAGTAGCTTTATAATTACTTATAACTTACCGAATTTGATGAACGACATATTTTATTGGAAAGATGAGCTTGATGAGCTTTCATCATCGCTACTGCCTGAAGCACCAACGTCAATAATGAATGGCTCGACTTGTTCCTCTAAAATATTGTCCAGTTCCCACATTCTCTTTTCAACTTTGTCTTTCACGTGCTTAATACAGTTTTCCCATTTTTGCGCTGTTATTAATTCTAGTGCTTCTTTGAAAAGACCTTTGAGGTCACTAAATTTAAAAGTTGTATTGTGCTTAGCTATATAATTTTTAACCTCTGCCCATATGAGCTCAATGGGATTGAGCTCGCAATGGTATGGAGGTAAACGGAGCACAGTTTTATTTTGACTTGCTGCCATTTCGTCAATGGCGTATTTTTGATATTCCGCCTTGTGATCCTTGACAATTCTTAATAATTGTACTTTCAGCATTGCTTCTTCAAAGTTGATATTTTTCGAGCGGAGCCAATTTTGAACATCAACTTTCCTTGAAGCCGTTGTTGGGACCTTCTCCATTCTTCGAGAATGATAAGGTGCATTATCCAACACAATTACTGCGTTTTCCTCTAAGTTCGGTAAAATTTTTGAAAACCACTGTTCAAACGATTCGCCATTCATTTCCTCGTGGTAATCTCCAGTTTTCTTAGACTCAAAGCACCACAGACCGTCAACAACAAATCCATCCTCACTGCCAATATGGCAGATAATGAGCCTTTTCCCTTTACCTGGAAATCGAAGTACTAACTGGTGTAGATTTATTTCAATAAGCGAACCTTTTTCAAATGTTTTCATCACATTCAGCGAAAAAACATTGAGACATGAGTATCAGATTGCTATAACTGGGATTATTTAGTCATATTGAAAGAAAGAATATTGAACGTCGTATGATTACTCAGCGCTTCACAATTTAATTTAAAGTAATAAACCTTTAAAAAATGAATGATCAGGAACCTGAAATACGCGCAAATATTAATATTAACAAATTATAACTTTATAAAGCTTAAAGTATGAATTAAAATGATTAGAAATATTAGGAATGGTACACAATATAAAACTTAGTAACTTTTTTTAAGTTTATAATATTCGACATATTTTAAGATTATATTAAAAAATTATTGAAATATCGAAAACACATAAAAACATGGCTTAAAAAAGTTCTCACAAATGAAAATGACAATAAAACATCCAAGCATTTTATCGAAAGTTATAAAAGTTTTGTTACTTGTAATATGTTTTATCTGCCCCCTGGAATTAATGTTTAGAACCTTGTTCCCAAGGTTTGAAGAACATCCGATTGTTGTCTATTACTCGTATTTACCTGCTGGATTTTTTAATCCGGTGGACAGTCCACCTAGAAAGGCCCTCCTGGATGAAGTTACAGAATCATCAACCCATACTTTACTTGTAGTGTGTCCTGCGTTTACCCACGTTTCATCAAGGTAATAAATCTTCCTGTTTTGATTTCTATATTTCCCAATTTTTGTTATAGTAGGTATTTCATTCCTAAAGAAGAATTCATGCACTTTCCTCCTAATCGCATGCTTATCAGCTTCACCCAATGATTTAACAATACTTTTGCGATGTTTACTGGTCATTGGCTCAGAAAAGGTGTGATTTTTTTGTATTGTCTTAACACATTAAACACTGATGCGAGACACACCCCAACTTTGTGAGAAACCTTCACAACAATTTCTTTGATGGTTGATGCCTCGTTCTCCTCGCGCTCGATCTTATATATTCAAAATGACCTCTTTCATTTCTGCACTCAGGTGTCTTTTTTTAGAGCGTTTCCTAGGTGGACTTCAGGAGTTTACAACTTCATCGGCAGTATCTGTACTACTGGGCATTTTGCGCAAGCAGTTGATAACAATAACAAACAATAACAAGGTATAACAATAACAACGACAAACTCAACAACTTAATAAGATAACAAACGAAAACGTCCAAAGAAATATCAAATTGTAATGATGCACACGACATACGTAACACGTCTGAACCTGAATGTGACTCTGCCTTGATACGACTGCTCTGCCGCTCGGCATAGGCATTTAATTGCGAATTGACCAATGACGGCTCCTGTTTTACGTCGAGACGGCGGCATTAGCGTGAAAATCACCCGAACCTTTTGTTTACATCCGGTCTATCTCTTATCTGAATATACTGTAGGTTTAGTTGTTATCAACTACTGCGTACGCGCACACGTTTTACGCACGATTATTATTTTCGAGTTTCCCGGTTCATTTCGAGTGGTTTCTTTATCATCATGGCAGACGCAGAAGATCCGCCAGTATCTCGCCATAGCGAGCACGGGCAAACTTTTACAAATGAAGAATACGCAGACATAATGTTCTGTTATGGACTTTGTAACGACGGAATTGCATTTTTTATCGAATAAGTTAGTAAAAAAATAAGAAAATCATACATTTCAAAAGCGTATTTTTAAAACTTTTGTAAGTTTTCAACATTTTATTACTTATTATGAACTATTGGAATGTCCGCTATGCGACGATAACAAAAAACTCACAATCAAACATGTAGTTTTTTTGTATTTCAAATTTAACCGCCTGAAATCGGAATAAAAAATAAAAAAAATAAAATTCAAATAACTCAAAAACGGTTATCTTCTGGATAGGACCAAATCGGCTTTTTACCTAATCTATCACCCCTTAACAGGAATACGTGACATTACAAGTCACCCTGTATACTGTTTAATGAGGGTAATAAATATTATTATTATTATTATTATTATTAAACAAACTTTAAGATACAATCAGATAATGTCCAAACTATTTTGTGTTAGGGCTCGTATCACCTACCTGTGTTATGCAGCTCACGCTGTTACCTGATGATTAAAGTTAAAAGGCAGCGAAATATAAGTTAATAATGAAACAACTTTTGCTGCAAGCCAGAACAGTGTCAAAGGATGGCGACTGCGGTCGGATGCGGCACGGTAGCGAGTTGTTTCAGATTGTAAGTTATAAAATTTTCCACTTGGGAGCCGTTCCGTCGGCGCGCCTGGTGACTTTACCGCAGTTCGAGAAAACAAATCTGCACGGTGAAAAATAGATAAGGCAGTCGGCTTCGTAGGCGAGTCGTCGCAATTATTTGGGGCATAGGCGGAGATATTGGCTCTGCTGGCCCAGATTCCGTCTTCCTGAGTTATAGAAGGGATTTAGAAAAGTTGCGGTTGACTTGTTTCACGTATCTAGCGTGTAAAGGAATTATAATCCTTCATTAGCGTGGTTTTACATGGCCAATCCAGATTATCCCTAGTTAATATTATAAATGTGAAAGTGTGTATATGTATGTTCCGTTTTCACGCCAAAACGGCTGAACCAATTTTCGATGGATTTTAGCATAGACATAAACATAACATTACAACCAACGAAATGATTACAAAAATTGTTGAAAATAGCCCCTTCACTTAGTATGCATACTTCCGCCCTCCTTCTCATGGAATTGCGCAATCGTTGAAATATCCCTGGAGTGTTTTTTATTCTTATTCTTTCTCTCAATTCCTCTACAGTGTTAATGGGACTTGTGTACACTAGTGTCTTAAGACAGCCCCACAAAAAGAAATCTAAACTGTTGAGGTCTGGGGACCTTGGTGGCCATTCTTGGGGCCCACCGGGGTAAATCCAACGATGTGGATAAACAGTTTATAAATAATTACGAAGCGCTGCACTGAAATGCGCTGGTGCACCATCATGCATATACCGCATATTGTTTCTTATCTGACAAAAGGTCACACGCCTTGGAAAATCAATGAGAAGTGATGCCTGTACCATTAAAATCACTGATCAACAGCCAAAAAATATCCTAAATAAAATCAACAAAATATTACTATTTTTAATGTGCTAAAACCGGAATGAAACTTATTTTTTCAATATTAGTTCAAGTTTTAGAGATACGGTAATTATACGTGTTCCTGCTGTGACAGTGTTAATATACAGTAATTCACAAGAATGCACGTGCTACATTTTTATATTCGGCAAGGAAAGATGATGTAATCGGCATGATTGTGTTACGTTATACATACGTGTACAGTATATTGTTTTATATTAGCCATTTTTTCCTCAGTTGGCTGACAGCGTTCATGCAAGATGTCTCGAAAGTGTGTAAACAATCCAGATCAGTTTTGTTGCGTGTGTGGTGATGTGACTTTTGCGTCTCAGAGACGGTCTATTACTCCACTAATAACAAAGGCATATCAGCTTTATTTCGGTTGTAAACTAGGTGATCAAGACAAACAGTGGGCACCCCACATCTGCTGTAATACATGTGCTTCAAGTCTGAGAAGCTGGTTAAATGGCAAAAAACGGTCTATGCGCTTTGCTGTACCAATGATTTGGAGAGAGCCTACAAATCATATTAATGATTGTTACTTTTGCATGGTACCTTGTGTTGGACAAGCCACAGGTATGTCCAAGAAAAAAAAATCGGTTATTAACTACCCAAACATACCATCTGCGATGAGACCTGTGCCTCACAGTGAATCCTACACTTGCGAATCAGAAAACGAATCAGATCATGGCGATCGAGTGATTCGTCGTGAAGAAGATATGCCATCAACGTCAAGAGATCCTGATTTTATACCGAGCACGTCATGCCACCAACCGCACAAAATAACACAGTCAGAATTAAATGATCTTGTAGGAGATTTAGAACTTCCAAAATGTAAGACAGAGTTACTTTAATCAAGACTGCGGCAGTGGAACTTGTTAGAAGACGATGTTTCGGTATGTGTTTTTCGTAAACGCCACAAAGACTTAGAACCATTTTTCAATATGGAGAATAACTTGGTTTTCTGCAGTAACATTAACGGCTTACTGGCGGCTTTAAATGTAAACTATAACCCAGAAGAATGGAGATTGTTTATAGACAGTTCAACATTGAGTTTAAAGGCAGTGTTATTGCATATTGGAAATATTTTACCATCTCTTCCTGTAGGGTATGCAGTTCACATTAAAGAATCATATGACAATATGAAGTACCTATTGACATGCATAAAATACGATGAGCACCAATGGCATATTTGTGGCGATTTGAAAGTTGTTGCACTTTTACTTGGGCTGCAGCTAGGCTACACAAAGTTTTGCTGTTTTTTGTGTGAATGGGACAGTCGGGCAAAGGCACTTCATTACACCAGACAAAACTGGCCAGGTCAAAAAAATGTACAGCATATGCCATTGGTAGATTCGAAAAAAAATTTATTACCACCACTGCATATCAAGTTGGGCCTAATGAAAAACTTTGTCAAGGCATTAGATAGAGATGGGTCAGCTTTTCAATACCTGCGTCAGAAATTTCCCAGACTAAGTGAGGCAAAGGTTAAAGAAGGTATTTTTGTTGGGCCACAGATTCGAAATATTTTGAAAGATACACAGTTTGAAAACACTTTAACAGGTATTGAAAAAACTGCTTGGAATGATTTCCGTCTGGTGGTCACTAATTTCTTGGGAAATAGTAAAGCTGAGACAACTATAAAACCCTTGTCAAAAATATGCTGTCATCGTATCAAAAGATGGGCTGTAATATGTCTCTTAAGATACATTTCCTACACTCACACCTGGACTTTTTTCCTGACAATTGCGGAGCCGTAAGTGATGAGCACGGCGAACGTTTTCATCAGGATATTTCAACAATGGAAAAAAGGTACCAGGGAAAGTGGAATCCTTCCATGCTTGCAGACTACTGTTGGACTCTTGGTAGAGATGCTCCAGAAACGATCCATAAAAGAACAGCAAAAAGACAGCGCATATAGTGATTCTTATAAGTATATGAACCTTGTTACTTTTTTTAATATACCCTTAAAAATATAAAGGTTTTTTTCCAAACCGCAACTAATTTTTTTATTTCATTGTCATTTTTGGATTCAGCGCCCCAAAATTAACAAAGAAGTGCACTTTTCCCACTAGATACAATTAAAAAACTAAAATTTGTTGTCCAGTGTTATAAAATAACCAAATTTCCCAAGTACGTAAGTTAACTGTCAATATACTAATGCAGTGCAATTATGGCAATACTCAAAAGTAGTATAACAATTTAACGGTGTGTTTTTTTTTATATTTTTATTTTGCATCATCATCCTCCCAGCGCCTGGACTACCACAAGTTCGGATTTAATCCAGTTTCTGTTTTACTAACTGTTTCACGATAGTGTACTCAACGTTTGAGCTGCGATCCCACATTCACAGACACACACACACACACACAGAGACAAACGTACACATCCCAGCGGCGTATGCAAGTATGCAAGATTCTATCTCAAAGCGAGTAAACTAAATGTTTTCTCAAACAAATACACGAAAAGGTTATGCGGTTAATTTTACCAAGTTGGTTATCTCTTTGGATGTTCGCATCGAAAACTCTATTAAGACAAGCGAGGCAAGCACCAGTTCTTTCATACCCCATTAGGATGTCCCAAAAACATGGGAGGTTAATGTTTTCCAAACGCGTGCTCTAATTTTGTTTGGACAATGTCAAAACAGTTGTAAATAAAGATTTATGTACCTGGAACCAGAGCAACCCGTCCCGAGTTGCGTTGGAACATGTCAAAACTTGCATATTAGCAGTGTTCGTTTGTTCTACTAGTAAACGCACTGTTTTCGTTCAGTCAACGTGTTGATGGAATAACGCAGTTCTAAAAAGGGAATATTTTTAGTAGGGGAGGTACACCATCAAATTATCGGTTCAAAACTTCCCTCTAATGGACAAATATGGTGGAATACACTTATAATGAACTTGTTTATATTCGAAACCCGTATACAGGGTGTCCCAGAAGTCGACGTCAAGCCGAAACCGGATGATAGGCAAAGTCATAACAGCTATCAGAAAAATAATTAAAAAAATTTTATGTATGTGTTTTGAAAATTATAGGTCTTTGAAAAAGATATAGAAATTTCACACCCTACGGCAGTCTGTCAACTCCTGTTACTACAAATATTAACTTTTTTTCGTTCAGGAAAAATTGACACTTATTTCCCAACCAAGTATTCCAAAGTAAAACTTTGCTCAACTTTAACTGGCTGTACTGGAAAAAAATGTACTACGAGAGTTTAGCAAGTAACCATAAAAGTTGGTGCATTTAATAACGATTCCAAAATGGTATAACACTTAGAAGATTACTCGTTAACTTATACACAATTTTTATTTGAAAAAAAAACATGAAAATTTTTCAAAATTTCCTAATTAAACAGCGATTATGAAAACGCACAAGGACCCTTAAGGATAACTGTTTGCACAACAGTGGGCGTCAAAATGCTGCTGATGATGATTTACCTTTACAGCAAATGCTCAAACTGTTTTCCTTCAGCCGCAATACACGCTCGACATCTTCTTAAAAAAGATCGGGTTATTAAACGAGCGAATCCACGGTTATTAACAAACTCAGCTGCTTCCAATAGTCTTTGCCGTAGCTCAGCTACATTTTGAATCGGCTTGAAATACACTTTTTCTTTTACAGTTCCCCATTAAAAAAAACCTAACGGATTCAAATCTGGTGACCGGGCTGGCCACGGTATTGTACCAGACCGCCCTATCCATCTGTCTGGAAAGTTTTGATCGAGATACTCTCTCGCTGAGAGTGCATAGTGCGCTGGGCAGCCATCATGCTGAAACCACATGTTCCTATAAATACTCAGTGGCACGTCCACTAATTTTGTACATGATTTTAGAAAAAATCCAAATAAACTTCAGGAGTCAAAGTCTCTGGGAACTCAAACGGACCGATTATTTTACCATTTAAAATTCCTGTCCAATGGTTTACCTTGAAGCGATATTGAGATTTATCTTCTCTCATCAAATGTTGGTTTGCTACGTGCCACTCGTGTAAGTTATGCAGGTTCATGTACCCATCTTTCTTAAATGTGGCCTCATCCGACCATAAAATTTTTTCAAAGAACTGTGGATCTTTCCTGTGTCTTTCTAACATTGTGCGACAAAAAGAAACTCGGGGCTCATAATCCCGGGGCAGGAGAGGTTGAACACGCTGTATGTGGTATGGATGAAGCACATCACTTACTTGCTATTGCACACTTTGATACCGATCAGTACTCCTTCGTTTACTGCGCATCTTTACATGTTCGTGCTTGTTGATTTCGTACTGTTACTAATTTTGGATTCATGGACTGGACTGTTGATCGCTTGTGATTTGGATTTGGACTGTTTAATTGTTCTTCAAAACAACATTTGCTTTCCTTAGACTATCTTTGATAGTCTGATTGTGCAGTGCCGCTATGTCCGCGTACACCGTACAAGAATATGCTAACATGCACCTCATTTATGGGGAATGCAGATGCAACGCTAGTGCTGCAGCGAGACTTTACTGTGAGAGGTACCCGAATGCAGCTCGTCATCCAGATCATCGAGTGTTCATAAATGTGCACCGGTTACTGTTGTGCATAAGTTAACGAGTAATCTTCTAAGTGTTATACCATTTTGGAAGCCTTATTAAATGCGCCAACATTTAAGGTTACTTGCCAGACTCTCGTAGTACATTTTTTTCCAGTATAGCCAGTTAAAGTTGAGCAAAGTTTTACTTTGGAATACTCGGTTGGGAAATAAGTGGCAATATTTCCTAAACGAGAAAAGTTGGCAGTAAGGTTGAGACACCAATTTGAAGATACATTATTCATCATTACATTGTAAAAATAAAATCCAAAAAAAGTTAATATTTGTAGTAACAGGAGTTGACAGACTGCCGTAGGGTGTGAAATTTCTATATTTTTTTCAAAGACCTATAATTTTCAAAACACACATAATTTTTTTTTAATATTTTTCTGATAGCTGTTATGACTTTGCCTATCACCCAGTTTCGGCTTGACGTTGACTTCTGGGACACCCTGTATAATGGACAATTGGACCCCGTTATGCAATATGGAACCAAAGCACATTTTGGTCTAAAATGAGGTATTTACATTTTCTAAATCATGAATCAGCTAGCCATGTTTCGCAACAAGAAACCAGGCTTTAAATAGTTGCTGGCACCATCTATGGGTGAAAGAAACATATTGCAAATTTCAAAGCAAGGTCACTGCGATTTTCAACGAAGTTACAAGTACAGGGTGTGTCCGGAAAGTAATCGGACACATTTCCTTCCGCCATGACTGTACTTCGGATCGTGCGCCAAGAAAATTTGAACATGTGTGAAAGAGACCCCCAATTTTTGAATAACGTAATCACAGGTGACGAGTCGGGGATCTTTGAGTATGATCCCGAGACAAAGAGGCAATCTTCCGAGTGGCACACGACGGCGTCTCCTCGCCCAAAAAAGGGAAGAATGAGCAAATCCAAAGTGAAAACGATGCTCATTGTCTTTTTTGACATCAAAGGCATCGTCCACCATGAATTTGTTCCTCCTGGACAAACCGTCAACGCCAAGTTTCACGTGGAAGTGCTCAGGAGACTCAAACGAAGGGTCGGTCGGGTCCGACAAGACATCGCAGCCGACTGGAAGTTGCGCTACGACAACGCCCCGGATCACACCGCCTTTCTTGTGAACAGCTACCTGACCAAGGCCGGCATCCCAACGCTTCCGCAGCCGCCCTAAAGCCCAGATGTGGCCCCCCGGACTTTTTTTGTTTCCTCGCCTGAAAAGGCAAGCATTTTGAGACGACAGAGGGGATCCAAGCAGCAAGGCTATTCCGGAGAATGCCTTCCCTGGCGCCTTCAATGCTTGGAAATCGCGCTGGCAGCGCTGCATCGACGCAGAAGGAGCCTATTTTGAAAGTTTTTAAAGAATTGTAACGATTGGCTCAATACATTTTTTTACATCGACTCAGTCCTATTACTTTCCGGACACACCCTGTATACTTGAAACCTTATTGCAAGGTATCAGTTATTTCTATTTTGTTTTGGAAGAACCAACGGTACTTGGTTTTCTTTTGCATATTTGTGGATTTGTGTTGCATAGTTAAGCGTTACAAAGTGTATCCAGTTGCTACAGGTTATGTTCTTCTATTTGGGGATGTACTACAATAGAACGATGTTAATAATGGAAAGCGTTAAAGCAGAAAGTATCGGTTCGTCAGAAATTCCAAGCACTCCGGTAAGTTGCATCGAATTTGATGATCAGTTGTATTATTATGGGGTTTTATATACAGGGTGTCCGCAAAGTTGGGGTTGTCCTTTTCAGAAACAACTACCCTTGAAATAACAAAGGTAATGTGTAGGGCGACCAAGTAAAAAAAAATAAAGGAAAAAGTACTCACTCTTCAGTTGACGAGAAGGGCTAAGTACGTCTCTGCCCGAAATCATACCGCTCCAACAGAAAATAAAATCAGCTGATGCGCTACCGAGCAGACGCGGGCGGTGGTGCAGACCACGAACAGAGGTAACAAATATTACGGCGTTGCCGCGTTTTCAGTTTTTAGGTAAACGTACTTTATAGGTATTATCGCCGTTTGATTCAAAAACACAGGTGCGTGCACGACGTAGTCAAGCATCGGTGCAGGCTTTGAGAATGGAGTCCCTCCCCCGAATGAAAGCACCAGCTTGTTCAATTCTGAGACGAAGTTCGTCAACCGTATGCACTTCAGTTTTGTACACTAGGCGTTTCATTTCTCCCCACAGAAAAAAATCACATGGTGTTAAGTCTGGAGATCGCGGAGGCCACGCTACGGGTCCACTACTTCTGATCCACCTATTCGGAAATAATTCATTCAAAAACTCACGCACTTCGCGTCTAAAATGGGGCGGTGCACCATCGTGCAGAAACCACATTGATTATCTTACACTTAATGGCACATCTTCTAACAAGGAATGCAAAATGTTGCGTAAAAAGTCTAGGTATTGCATCCCGTCCAATCGATTCGGGAGAATAAATGGTCCAATGAGTATACCGTTCACCATGCCAGCCCAAACATTCACCGAAAATGTTTGTTGAAAATGTGCCCGACGGACAGCGTGCGGATTTTCTACTGACCAAACATGAGTCTTGCGTAAGTTATTCACCCCATTACGCGTGAACGTAACCAATATGCACTTCAAAAAGTCCGGATTATTGTCATGTTGATGCAACAACCACTCACAAAACCGCACTCTTGCTGGAAAATCGTCAGGTTGAAGGGCTTGTACACGTTGGACGTGAAACGCATACAGCCCCTCTTCACGCAGCGTTTGCCACACTTTAGTTTTTGATACTTGCACTTCTCTAGCCACGTCTCTAGTGCTTGTTGAGGGATTCTCGTCTACGCGATTCAGTAGTTCTTCCTCAACTTGCACCATTCGTGGTTGTCTAGGCCTCCCACTGTGCCCACCTCGAAATTCCTCCAAATGGCCAGTATCCCTGACTCTCTGGACCAGGTACACAAATCTGCGGCGCCTTGGATGATGTCGTCTAGGGGAACGATCTGCATACACTCGCGAAGCCTCTGTAGCATTTTGAAGACATTCGCCATAAATTAACAACATATCAACGAGTTCATTATTGGTGTATGAGTGTGCCATTATAATTTTTTTTTGAAACACAATCGATTATACGGGTTCGTTTACCTCTACACGCGTGACCGTAACCGTCGGTTGACGGCATACTGACCTGACACACTGACCCCGACCCAGTTCTGTCGTCGGGTTGAGCCAGTGATCTTGTACCACTCGGTGATGTCGCGGGTCACGGCTACAGGACGGTATTCAGATATTTTTGATGTTGCAGAGCCCTTTATCTCGGTTCCCTTAAGACATTGGTGTATATGGTACTAAGAAAAATTGCTTATGTTTTCAAGATCTACACGTCGTGTAAAGGAAAACCCCAACTTTGCGGACACCCTGTATTGTTGGGTCTCTGTTCGCCGTTTCTGTTTCAGCATTGACCAATCTGGACTAGACTAACCGTTATTGACATATTTCTTAGAGAGGTGCGTTTGAACAATGCAGATAGCTCCTTGTCCCAAATGACATTCACTTCAGAGACAGAGGAACGGGAATTTGTAATGAATGCTCGCCAGCAAAGTCATGTGTAAAAGAGATTCATGACGAACCGAAGAAATATATGTCATTTGGCTAATATATTTTATCTAAATTTTCCACAGGGTACAAAAGAGTGTCCTCCTAATACTTCCATGGATAATGAAAATGACAATTTCCAGACTCTGGAACGCTGCTACGCGAAGTATGCTATTAGTGAATACTTGACGCAGAATACTGAAGTTACTGATATTCGAATTATTGAAGATTTCGATGATTCTATCAAAGACAAGGATTATGAACCGCGTTTTTCCGATGAATCCTCTGTTGACGGTAATCACAACTTGCAATCAACGGAGCGTACAGAGAGGGCAAGCAACAACAATATTGCTGCAGCTCGAGAATATAGGGGACGTCCAAAAAAAAAAAAGGAAAACTAGTTCAACCAAAATAATTCATAGATCATAAATGTTCCTGTGCCATGAAATGTGACCAAAAAGTATCTGTTGACGAGCGAAAAAAATTGTTTGACCATTATCGGAACTTGGGGGATTATAACGTTCAAACAACCTATTTAACAACATGCGTTAAGGAGGAGGAAGTAAAAAGAAAAAACACTGGTGCTATAAACTGAGAGAAACGACAATTTTCTAGATATTACGATGTTAACAAGAAACTCATTTGTAGAGATATGTTCGTTAAGACGCTCAAAATCTCAACTAAACGTACAGGTATTAACACATCAGTGTGTAAGATAAGATCGTTATCAACACTTGATCGCCGAGGTATTGCTGGTGGTCACAACAAAATCAGTGATGAACAAAAAAATGCGGTTATCAGTCACATTAATAAGTTTTCCCACTATAAGTCTCACTACTGTAGGGCAAAAAGTGGCAAAACAGGAATGTTTGGCAGAAGGAACGACACTTACAGTAATGTGAATTTTAGGGGCTGAGGCCGTCCCTGTAACATACGCTTCCAAACAAAACTGCCTAAAATTGTTGATATTTTTAAATCCAGCATAAAAAACTAGGCTAGAATACCAAATGTTGTCTTTATCTCAACACGTTTCGGAAATATAGGGTTGTCCAATAGGGACGCAGGAAAGTAAACGTCAACTTGACATATACGCCATCTTTGTTTTCTGTCACCGACATGTCATTTTGTTAGTTGAATGTTTACCATTGATCGCTATGGAGGCGTATTCGATTGAAGACCGCATTAAAGTTATTCAAGGGCACTACAAAGATGGTGCAAAAATAAAAAACACGTTTCGCGCGCTTCGTGAACATTTCGGTCGCAACAACCGCCCAAACGAAACAGCCGTCGGTCGTCTGGTGCGTAAATTCGAGCCAACAGGTTCTGTGGCAAATCTGCCAGGCTCTGGCCGGCCAAGGAGCGTTCGCACACCGGAAAATATTGTTGTTGTGAAGGAGAGTGTGAGAGACGATCCGAAACAATCAACAACGCGTCGATCCCAAGAATTGGGCATTTCGAGAACCAGTTTGCTCCGCATTCTCCACAAAAATTTTAATGTACACGCCTACAAGATCCAATTGACGCAAGCGCTGCGTCGGGCCGACCATTTTTCGCGTCGAACGTTCTCAGATTGCCTCCTTGAACACCGCCAAATTGATGCCAATTTTTCATCAAAAATCATGTTCAGCGACGAAGCGCATTTCACTTTGAATGGGACGGTAAACAAGCAAAACTGCCGCATCTGGGCGAACGAAAATCCCCGTGAGTATCAAGAGCAGCCGATGCATCTTCAAAAAGTGACTGTGTGGTGTGCATTGTGGTCAAAAGGCATCATCGGACCTTACTTTTTCGAAAATACGGCCGGGGACGCTGTTACCGTCAATTCTGAGTGATATCACGTGACGATAGAGGACTATTTTTTGCCGCAACTTGAAGGAATGGATATGGACGATGTTTATTTCCCACAAGACGGTGCAACATGCCACACAACCAACGTCAATATCCATCGATTGCAGTCCTTCTTCGGTACCAAGATCGTGCGATTTGACTCCCTTGGACTTCTTTTTATGGGGATATTTGAAAAGCAAAGTCTACGTCAACAAACCAGCCACCCTCCAAGAACTCAAAAACAACATCATTGCCGAGATAAATGCCATAGAACCGACCATGTTGCAAAATGTCATTGAAAATTTCGACCATCGCGTGGACGTCTATAAATCCGGTCGTGGTGAACATTTGAGCGATATTATTTTTCATACATAAATGGTATAAATGAACCTTCAAAATAATGTACCCAACTTGATTTGAATATCAATCTTTCTTGTTTTAATATGCGTCCGTTTTGGACAATATTAAGGAAAAACCATCTTCATGGGAGCCCCTTTAAAAGACCGTAGCGCCCTTAGGGGACGTTTGTCGACTTATGTTTATATGAACTTTTCTTCCTATTTTAAGCTCTAGAAACCTCTGGTAGAATATTGCACACTTTTTTCGGGACACCCTGCATATTCAAAGTCTATTCGGCCCGAATTGCGCGGAAGTTACAGACTCAACCTACTCGACGCCATTTTTTATTCTCCATATGCCAAGTTTGATGATCGAGTGCGACTGCTGTTTGACATAAACATCGTCCACTTCAGGCGTATAAATTTCGAGATATGTATAAACCTCGCCCACGCGAGCGGTAGGTATGAGAAGCATCTGTTCGAAAAGGTTTATCAGAACCAATAAATTTATTTTCAATTTACCCATATATACCGCTACGGCCAGCCAGGAGATTACATTTTAAATCTGCGTTTTTAATAGCCCTACGGTACATATGAGCTTAGGTATGCTTTCAGATTGCGTATACTCCAAGAGCTGATGACATCAAAGTCGCCCGGTATATTTGCGGATGATAAAAATCCGGGGGAGAGTTTCCAGAAAAAAAATTCATCATCAAGTACCTTACTTTTCGTTCTCGAGACTCGTTAACCATACAAGGGACGCCTTAACGGTATAAATGTACGATCCGATCAGGCAGGAACTCCATTCCGCGTTATGCATCCTAAGGGTTATGTAATATACTATTATTTTGTGATCGGAACAAAATCATGATACCATAACTCCAACAGTGTGATGAACATGTCTTTCAACAAAAAACTGTGGGTTCCTCCTTTCACCACGTCGCCTTCTAACCCTTACACCGACGAAATCGCCTTGAGTGGTGCAGACAACGGTAACTCTGGGATCAGGAATGGAACAGTATTGTCTTTAGTGACGAGTCTCGATTTTGTTTAGGCATGCACGATGGTCCTGCCAGGGTTAGAAGGCGACGTGGTGAAAGGAGGAATCCACAGTTTTTTGTTGAAAGACATGTTCATCACACTGTTGAAGTTATGGTTTGGGGTGCTATAGCTTATGGTTCCAGGTCACCTTTAATCTTCATCAGAGGTAACATGAACGCGCAGCGTTATATCCACGAAGTTCTAGAACCCCATCTTTTACCCTATCTTGACACCCTGGCAAATCCAACTTTCCAACAAGATAATGCCCGACCACATGTTGCAAGAGTCACAATAGACTTCTTTCAACATAATGATGTCACATTGTTACCATGGCCACCAAGATCTCCCGACTTATCCCCAATTGAGCACGTGTGGGATATGATGGGTAGGAGATTGCTCAATTTGCAACGTCCTCCTCAGACTCTAGAAGCACTTCGAGAGGAGTTGGTGGTTGCCTGGAATGAGATACCACAGGAGGACATTGACCACCTGATCAGAAGCATGCCTAGGCGCGTTGGAGAATGCGTAGCACATCAGGATGCATCCACACATTATTAAAGGTCAAAGGGCTTTAAAGCAGTGCAATCATTTTGACATTTTTATCATTTACTTATTATGCTTCATTAAGTACTTATACAAAATTTTATTGGAATAAAACCATTTAAACTGGGTGTTCGGATTTATATATCACTTATCTAGAGGGATGCATAGCCACGTATCTTTTAATCCAAACATCTGGATCTTATTTATAAGGCAATTTAATTTAATAAAATGAATCCTCTACCATCGTTAGGATTAGACAAAGGCTATTAACATACTCCAAATACTCTGAAGGAAGATTCAGCTCGAGCGGCTTTCTAAAAGAAAAAGTTGCGATAAATACCGATATAGCCAGAGAAAGATCTAGTTCGTATTCCAGGTGGGAATCGCGGCGCTTGAACATTCCTTTGCGTTCATTCTTTTTCAAGTTACTTCACGCGTCACTTGTTATTCGATAGATAGAGATTCGTTGTCTTAATTCGTATGATTAGATCAAAATCACAAAAAATACTTAAAAAAATAATTAACTTATTAGCTCCGACAGCGCTTAGAAATTGTGTTGTTTTGCACCCAAGCCTCCTGGCGGGGAAGTATTGTACTCGTAACGGCGACAAACGAGATATCATACAGGGTGTTTTCAAAGTTGAGTCATTTATTTTACCTGATCGTAGGACTCGTCAGCAGGAGGAGAAATATCAATAATCACCTATACAAAAGTTGCTTAATAAAGGAATTAATAAAAGATTAAACATTTTGTTTAATCTTCTTACCGTTTATCTAACTTTGGTAAACATTTTATGTTATCATATGGTGCAGTTATCATTTTTAAAATCTCATACAAAAGTGAACAGAAAATCCCGGCATGTACGAGATTTTTCGTATGTCTGGCAACCCTGGTCGAAACTGACCCGTCATGCGGTCAGATTCGATACGGCGGAGGGGCGACGTTGCCAGATGAACGCTACTACCGGCAGAACAGGGAAAAGATGTATAGTCAACGCCAAACAAAGTGTATTAATGTGATATATAAATTGTAAAATGGTCATTACTCTCTTATTATGGTTAATAGTCATATAAACATTGTTATTAAAATATCACATAAGTTGCTTTCTGATAAATTTAGACGCATTATGCGAAATAAAATGTTTTGCAAACGCTCCAATCACTTATCGACATGTAAACGCACTAAACCGATTTCGCAGCGTTGACACATTGTCACCTTGAAACTTATTTAAACTGGGAACTGACATTTGTATTAATTTTGACACTGAATCAATTTGTGGCATTTCAAATCTTTATAAATCCTTTGGCCCCGCATACTGTAAATCAACAACTGTTTGTTTCAAAACAAAATTATTCATTTTACGAGTAGATAAAGTCAATTTTGGTATATAAAGATGCCCAAACAGTTAAATAGTCGGTGTAAGGAACTCGTGGCCTCGTGAATGCACTACTTTGAGCAAGAAAGGGACAACAACGGGCCTTTGTTGCCTTTAAATGCTGTTCAAGAGGTAGGTTACTAATAATTATATGTAATGTATATTAATAATAGTGAAATTTTATTTCATTTTTTGTAGCGTGTTGCTGCTGCTTTAAAAATTAGTTTAAGGACAGTTAGTCGTATTTCCGAGGGTGTGAAAAGTGATGCAAATTTAGAATCGCCCAAGAAAAAGCGGAGTTATATTAAACGTGTAACCAACACAGCGACATTGGATACAAGTGCCATTCGAGAAGTGATCTATAATATGTATCACAAAAGTAAGATCTTATTATAATAACTTATCAGAAATTTGCATTAATTTGTTAACTAAATTATAATGTCATATTACACATGGTTTCAGAAGAACAAGTTACGATACAAACTTTATGGTCTCGATTAAGAGATAGGGCATTATTTGATGGTAGTGCCACGTCTTTAAGGCGGTTGCTTAGAGATCTTGGATTTAAGTGGCTTAAGGACAATCCGCGACGAGGGCTCATGGAACTACCAAGTATAGCTTTGAAAAGGGTGGAATTTCTAAGGCAATACAATCAAGCCAAGGTTGAGGCCTTATACCAGTTTGTCTTCCTCGATGAAACTTGGATATTTCAAAATGGGACCATAGGTCGCTCTTGGCAAAATGGAAACCAAAAAAGCGTGAAAGCTATTAAAACAGATGGTAAAAGGTATGTACTTTTACACAATTTGCACTATAAAATTTAAAACTAATATATTTTAGATACATTATATTACATGCTGGAAATGAAAATGGGTTTATTGAGGGTAGTGAAGCGATATTTTCTTCGAAAACAAAATTGAGCGATTACCATGGAGAGATGAACCAGGACAATTTTTTGAAATGGTTTCAACATCAGTTATTAGAAAAATTGGAGAGTCCATCTATGATTATACTGGATAACGCCCCTTATCACAGCATGATATTGAACAAAGTGCCCAACAATGCATGGACAAAAAAAATATCCAAGACTGGTTGACAAATCAAAACATACCATTTTTAAACACAATGTTTAAAACAGAGCTATTGAGTATTGTTGCTCGGTACATAATGCTTCTTAATTATACATATTTTGGTCGACAGTTTATATTTCTTTTGTTTATTCCTATTCTTAAAATAACTGCTTTTTTAGAAACAAACCACCTAAAATATACGTGATTGATGAATTGGCGGAACAATATGGGCACAAAGTTGTTCGTCTGCCTCCTTACCATTGTATATTTAACCCTATTGAGTTAATTTGGGGCATAGCAAAAGGTTACTATAACAGACATATTGGTAGAGATGGTAACAGTGAAAAAGACTGTTTGGATATGTGGAACGAGGCTCTACAAACGGTTACCCCAGACATGTGGAAAAATAGTGTTCGACATACTGAGCAAGAAATTTTTAAATGGTATGAAAGAGAACGAATTTTTGATCGACCAGACATCGAACCTTTAATAATCAACTTTGAGAGTGATGAAGAATCAGATTCAGACAGCGCTGAAGAAAGAAACTCCGACTAACTTTATTGTACAGAAAAAGCTTACACCAGTAGCTTACCTAATTTTAGAATGCATTTTTCTGTATGAATTCTGTAAAATAAATACCATGCATAAAATTTGGAGGACCCCATTTGGATTTTTATTCAGTACCTTTAAGCTATCAATTAAATATGGTAGTTTCATAGTGTCATCTGATCAATAATTGTCATACTTAATGATTATGCAAGTACAGATCTATAATTTTATTATACTATTATTTTTGTTCTCATTTGAGGTTAATATTGCTTATAAACCTAGATATGTAAATAATAAATTTTATTATTTTACAAAAAGTTTGGCAACAATGTAAATTTTTCAACACACCCACCTTGATGACGTGCACGCCACTTTGTTTGGCGTTGACTATATATGACTTAATCCAGTTAGTTTCTCTGTTATGGTACATGTTCGTAACCACGTACTGGACATAAACCTTCATAAACTCGTAAGGAAGTACAAATTCAAGCTGCTCGACGCCATTTCTTTTTTCATTTGAGCCTGTATTCCCTGTAGACAAATCCGGACTAAGGGCTTGTCGGTGATCTGTTACCAGGTGCATTACAGCACTTAAAACAACAGGTCGAACCATTAGCCGCAGGTTAAATCAGCTCGTAAAAGTTATGCCTCACCTAAATTGAAATGCATGGTAAACAAGTAGTTGATATTCAATGCGGATGAATTTTCATCTTAACTCAGTAACCAAGTCTTCGATGTTGCATAAGTTTATCTGCATATAAATGGCGGCTAATCTCATTGTAACATCTGACGTCGAGAGACGGTTCCAATTATCCCGGCTGGTTTGCTTCAAAATTACGGAATTCGGAATTGCAATTATGAGAGAAACTATTCAGAATATTATGATACTTAATAAACATAATAGGATATTGTAGGTTTAAAGTTTTATTATCTGAGTGGGGTTCTTGAAAATTTGCTTACGGAAAATCTGAAAAACTATAATTTCCATTTTCGTCAGCAGTTGTATCACAAGTGTATTAAACTTGGTACAATTAGATATTGCTCGTTTCCAAACATTCATTCATTTACTTGCCGTTCATCAGAACCATTATGGCACCTTAGATTGTTATTCCCACTAAAATCATTCAAGTTTTTTGATATCCATACATCCACAAAGTTGAATATTTTTCGTTGTTCAGGAACTGAACAAACATCCACACTATATTCACAGCCATTAAGAAATTCCCAAATATATGCCTTAAAGCTACCAGCAAACCTAAAACCTGCAAAAAAAAACTACAAATTTGCCATATATTTTTTCACGAGTACACATTCTAGGTTATATATATATTAGACATTATTTGAATACAGCTGATTATTGCATTTCAAGGAGTGACACATGTGTGGGATCTGTCAACTCTTGGTACCAGTCAGAAAACATATACTCTGAAGGTTTAATTCCCTGCTATTCAATGACAACACGGTGTCTTGTGTGGTTGTCAGCGGCCATTTTGTGCGGGTGTGACAGGGTTGCCAGATTGTGCATTAATATCTTGTTTCACCCTCCTGGTCCCAGTGGAGTAAGTTCCGCCAACTGTTGAAATATAACTATTAGAGTAGGAAGACAAACAATAAACATTACTAGTTTTTTTGATTTTTGGACTTAAAGGCCATTATCTGTGAAACCTTTTTCATAATTTTTTGTCAATGCCACCCAACAAAATTACTTGTATACCAATAATCCTACAAAGCGATATTACTGACCACTTCTCCACTATTTTACTGATATCTTCAAATGAAAAACATTCTAACATCCCTACGGTTAATAACAACCAGAAAAATTACAAATCCTTTGTCGACAATTCAAAACTAATATCAAATGTCAAACAAGAATCCTGGGAACAATTATACTCTATAAATAATATAGACAAAGCAATGGGACTGTTCATAGAGAAAATAAAAAAACTAATAGATATTAGTACCAATAAAGTAATAATTAGTCACAAAGAGAAAAGCAGAAATGCCTGGATTACCAAAGGATTAATAACATCGGCAATAGAAAAAGAAAGACTATATAATGTAATGAAACTAACGCTAACTACAGAGAATACCGACTGCTACAACCAATATAAAAATAAATTTATAGAGCTTGTAAGGCAAACCAAACGAAAACATTACCTAAATAAATTGAATAATAACTTAAATGATCCTAAGCGGCTTTGGACAACTATTGATGAGATTACTGGGAAAACAAAAGTTAAAGAGTGTGTCGCTGAGTTAAATTCAACATCTGGAACAGTATTAAAAAATATTCAACAGATATGCGATGAATTTGTACAATTATTTACTGACATAGGCGAAAATTTAGCAAGTAATATACAAGCAAATGTACAAAATACTCAGCCTCCAAAAAGAACTTTTTTTTTTTTTTTTATTCAAAGAAATAACCGCATCAACCTTTACAGGTAATTAGCGGTGGATGTGATTAAATCTTATGTAGAACATTAATTTTTCTTAAATACATAAGTAGTTGGTTAATGTCACATTTGTCCCCTATAATATCCGCTAGAGTTCCGTTAATATTATGTTGAAGTCTTTCACTTTGCAGTAGTGGGCACTCCACTAAGATATGTTTAACGGTGAGTGTTTCTTCACAAATGTCACAGGTTGGTGGTTGTTCTCTATTGAAAAGGTGCCGATGAGTGAGCTGGGTGTGTCCGAGTCGTAGTCTGGTTATAACTATTTGATGTCTTCGATTCTGGGTAATACAGCACCATGGCCCCATAGATGATTTGAGCTCTTAAGAGCTTAGAATTTTTATTTCTCCATTCACTGTTCCATTCTTGATATATTTTATAAGTGAAGTAAGTTTTTGTATCCGAGAATGGTATTTTTGTTGTTGCTGATAGTTCTCCTTGCGCTGCGATCAAAAAGAACTTTGAACTCATTTATTTTGGATAATGTCGAGCAATGTGAAGTATACACCACTGTTATGTCCTTAAAAAATCGGAAAAGTCCTGGGTTCGATGGTATTAAAGGCGAGCATTTGAAAATTATAGCCGAGGACATAACAGAACCACTCACTTACCTAATCAACAAATGCTTTGAATCTGGCATATATCCCTCAATTTTAAAAAAAGGTAATATAGTACCGATACATAAATCAGGAACAAAAACAGATGTTAACAACTATAGACCAATATCAATAATATCCAGTGTAGCAAAGGTTTTTGAAAAAGTTTTCTACTAGAATGATTCAATACTTCACAAAATTCAAAATTTTAAGTGAAAATCAATATGGATTTACAGAAGGGAAGGCTACATCGGACGCAATAACTAAAATTGTAAATCAAATACATCAAAATATTGATAACAGAATCCCTTCAATCTGCATTTTTGTTGATTTAAAGAAAGCTTTCGACACAGTTAATCACAAATTATTATTAGAAGCATTGGAGAGAATTGGTTTCAGAGGAAACGCGTACTCACTGATCGAAAGTTATTTGTCAAATCGCCCACAATCTGTGCAGATATCAGGATCATTTAGTAAAGAAATGTATATTAAGTGTGGTGTCCCACAAGGAACTGTCTTAGGTCCGCTGTTATTCAATATATATTTAAATGATATTTTCCAAATTAATTGTGTTGGCAAAATAACTAGTTTTGCAGATGATACTGCAATATTATATGAAGGCACTGACTGGTCTGATCTTAAAAATGTAATTGAAAATGATTTTATCAAAATTATTCGGTGGTTTAAAGGTAGAAAATTAAGCGTTAACTACTCTAAAACACATTTTTTACCATTTGGATCTTATGCTAGACATCTGCCAAATTACACAAACTTATCCTTCAATATTAATGATCAAAAAATGCAAATTAAAAGAGTGCCCAACATAAAATACCTTGGAGTGGTCTTGGATCCTCACTTACGATGGGACATCCATGTCAATTATATTTTAAAGAAAGTTAGATTTGTATCCTACAAAATTAAATACCTTGGGAATATATTGACAGAAAAATATCTTCGAACATTATACCATGCACTGATTGAGCCTCATCTCACATGTGGTATATTAGCATGGGGAGCTGCATGTTCCTCACATATCTATAATTTAGATGTTTTTCAAAAAAGTATTCTAAAAATGATATTTAAAAAACCGAAACTTTATCCCACTGAAAAATTATACGCAGATGTTCGAATGTATGATATAAGTCAGCTTTATTTCTTACACGGTATCACTCACTACCATAAATTTGTAAACACCGACCAAAAAATTAAACATAATCATTATACCAGGTACAAAATTCGTGGCACAGTAGTTCCTCAACCGCATAAATCTATAATGCAGCGATCATATCTCGCCTAAATTTTATGAAATTATACCTAAAGACTTAGAAGATTTACGTTTCGGAAATTGTTTCAAAAGAAATTTAAAAAAGTGGCTACATTCTATATCTAGGACTGAAATTCATAAACTCATAAATACGAACATCAACTAAATAAATAATCTACTGTAGCTAATTTTTGTCCTTTTTTGTCATTTGCATTCTACAGTTTCAACTTAAATTTATTGGTCCATGTACAGGCGATGCCTTCTATTGGGCCTGTTTTGATTTTATATTTATTTACTCATATTGTTTGTTATCTTTGTACATTGAGTGAATAAATATTATTATTATTATTATTATAGTAATTGCATTATGCATCAGGAAGATGTAGGGATTGACACGTCTTACACATATTATCTGTCTTTTAGGATGGAGAGAACATAATGTTTTTATTGCTTTGAAGAAATTCATTAACCCATAAATTAATAAATTATTGAATTATGACGTAAAGGAAGATGAGGAATTGGATCAAATGTATTTTATATTCTATTTTCTTGCAAAATACAGACAAATCCACACTATTCAACAGGTATGTAATGATAACTTTCAGTATATTGAAGTTGGTAAATTCGAGAGTGGCATGCATTAACAAACGTCCAAATCGGCTGCCAAATTTAACAGATAGAAAATCGACCTATTATTTGCCGCATTCCCATTCGCTGAAGGGGATAACGGATTGTTAAATGTAAACCTGTAACATATATCAAAATACATGAAAGTTGTCCTGTTTTTTCTGTACAAAAGCATCATGTTGGAATCAAAAGGTGGTCTTGTTTATAATACAGTCGAATTTTCACGATCTTATTCAATATTTCAATAGAAATCACTAACATTCAGAGACCTTTGACAGCTTCTGTCACATTGCATTTCGATAAGGTATTTTCCCATTGGTCCATATTAATGTTGGTGAAATCGGCCCTAAGGGTGGACATCACCAAGATTGTAAAATCAACAAGCTGTGATTTTCCAGAAATACAGGGTTATCCAAATTAAGTGTCCACCATTAGTAACTTTGTTATTAGTGAAAATACAAAGTTGTTTGAATTAGCAAACTAGTAGCATTTTTAACGCTGGTAAAAATGAGAAATAAAAAAAAAACAATTGAGAGTCGTTATTTTGATTTTTTTCAGTAAAATAACATTTTTTTAAATGGAAACCCCTGTATATTATATTTTTTTCTGTTAAAGCATCAAATTTTAAACAAAAAAGCTTACAATAACTTTTCTCCTAGGTTACAAATTGTTGAAGTTATGGCCTCCAATCTGAAACAATTAAATTGTATCGACAAACTTTATTTTCAACATCAACTTATAATCTTACAAAATACAATAACAATTTTTTTTAAAGAAGATGCTCGAAAACACCACCTTGTTCTTCAATACATTTTTGGGCACGTTTTTCAACTGCTCGAACTGTCATAAGTATGGTCCTACCATCTATCTGGGTTATCTTTTCCCTAACTGCAGTCTTTAACGCGTCAAGGTTATCGTACCTTCGCTTGTAAATTTGGTTCTTTAAGTAACCCCACAAGAAGTAATCAAGTGGGTTTAGATCTGGTGATCTGGGAGGCCACTGTATTGGGCCATTTGTTCCTATCCACTGATCATTAAAAGTAGTACTTAGAAAATGAACTAAATTTACAAGCGAAGGTACGATAACCTTGACGCGTTAAAGACTGCAGTTAGGGAAAAGATAACCCAGATAGATGGTAGGACCATACTTAAGACAGTTCGAGCAGTTGAAAAACGTGCCCAAAAATGTATTGAAGAACAAGGTGGTGTTTTCGAGCATCTTCTTTAAAAAAAATTGTTATTGTATTTTGTAAGATTATAAGTTGATGTTGAAAATAAAGTTTGTCGATACAATTTAATTGTTTCAGATTGGAGGCCATAACTTCAACAATTTGTAACCTAGGAGAAAAGTTATTGTAAGCTTTTTTGTTTAAAATTTGATGCTTTAACAGAAAAAAATATAATATACAGGGGTTTCCATTTAAAAAAATGTTATTTTACTGAAAAAAATCAAAATAACGACTCTCAATTGTTTTTTTTATTTCTCATTTTTACCAGCGTTAAAAATGCTACTAGTTTGCTAATTCAAACAACTTTGTATTTTCACTAATAACAAAGTTACTAATGGTGGACACTTAATTTGGATAACCCTGTATAGCGAATAAGCTTTGAGATGCATTCAACAAATTTCAGCAACCAACAGCTGTGAAATATTCAGCACAAAATATTGTCAAAGTATGAAATGACAGCTTGTCGAAACATGTCAGATCACCACTGATTTTCATCGGAGGCAATATGACAATTTAGGTTTGCTTATAGATAACATTCTTAAAGCTATTTACTCGATTAAAGAAATACTTGTTCAATGTCAACAAAATCTTGAGCTCTGCGTCCCCAGTGTTGCCAGCTCGAACGCCACGTCGCCAGTCTCACCACTTACTTTACAGACCTCGTACATTCACTCCAAGTTCCTTCACCGAAACGCACCCATTTCAATCTAAGCGAAAGTGATTATTATCATCAGAACAGCTTGAGCAAACGGAGAAACTCTCCGTGACAGATAAGAAGCCGTTAGCAACTCTCCACATCTCGCAACGAGTCCGAGCGGAAACTGGAATAGATCAGATTTAAGTAGAGCAATGATAGTATCAGTAATCATCGGGTCGTGTTTAATAGGTAGCACCTGACTGCGATCAGTCTGGCAGTTTGTGTAATAGCCAGGGTCTGAGTGCTCTCTATTTGTTGCTGAGATGGCCTTTTGGTGGATTGCTTCAGGTTCAGAGGAATCGAACGCGTTCAGGCGTCAAGTAGGTTGACTCTATACTTCCTACGCGTCCGTTGGAGGTTTGAAAGAGAAAGGATAAGTCGAAGAGAAAAACCAAGAAATTGTTTTCAAGTTTCTGAAACTGGTCTTGAATCTGAAACAGTGATGTTTCTGTGAATGCCGCTATATCAACTTAACAAACTTTTTTTACTAGGCAATGTTTACTGTATCTCTAAAAATAAAGTGGTGGCGATACCCAAAGGTTTCCATGAAAAACACCCTGTATTTTCAAAACAGCTCAACCGATTCTAACTTGTGCTAATTGAACAGATCTATTCTTGGGCTGCAAGTGTCATAATATACTAAGTGACATATAAATCCGAACACCCAGTTTAAATGGTTTTATTTTAATAAAATTTTGTATAAGTACTTAATGAAGCATAATAAGTAAATGATAAAAATTTCAAAATGATTGCACTGCTTTAAAGCTCTTTTACCTTTAATAATGTGTGGATGCACCCTGATGTGCTACGTATTCTCCAACGCGCCTAGGCATGCTTCTGATCAGGTGGTCAATGTCCTCCTGTGGTATCTCATTCCGGGCAACCACCAACTCCTCTCGAAGTGCTTCTAGAGTCTGAGGAGGACGTTGCAAATTGAGCAATCTCCTACCCATCATATCCCACACGTGCTCAATTGGGGATAAGTCGGGAGATCTTGGTGGCCATGGTAACAATGTGTGACATCATTATGTTGAAAGAAGTCTACTGTGACTCTTGCAACATGTGGTCGGGCATTATCTTGTTGGACAGTTGGATCTGCCAGGGTGTCAAGATAGGGTAAAAGATGGGGTTCTAGAACTTCGTGGATATAACGCTGCGCGTTCATGTTACCTCTGATGAAGATTAAAGGTGACCTGGAACCATAAGCTATAGCACCCCAAACCATAACTCCAACAGTGTGATGAACATGTCTTTCAAAAAAAACTGTAGATTCCTCCTTTCACCACGTCGCCTTCTAACCCTAGCACGACCATCGTGCATGCCTAAACAAAATCGAGACTCGTCACTAAAGACAATACTGTTCCATTCCTGATCCCAGAGTGACCGTTGTCTGCACCACTCAAGGCGATTACGTCGGTCTTCTCGAGTTAAAGGGAGGACCCAGTGTGGCCGGTATGAAAACAAGCCAAAACTTCTCATTCGTCGGTAAACACTTCGCATGCCAATAGGTCTTCCGTGTTCTGCAAACCATTCATTTGCAATGGACCTGGTAGTGGAGAAACGGTCCCTTAAGGCCAAAAATCTTAGGCGGCGATCTTCACGGTCTGTTGTTCTACGGCGGCGTCCAGTGCCCCTTGCTCTTTGTGTACGGCCTTCTCGAAGCCATGCCTGACAACACCTAACCACAGTGTCTACACTTCTTTGCACTCTAACTGCAATTGCCCGAAAAGAAAGTCCAGCTTCCCGAAGTCCCACTATACGGCCCCTATCAAACTCACTAAGTTGACGAAATCGTACAGGTCTCCGTACTCTAGGCATCGTAACCGATCGTAAAGGATGTCAAGAACCAAAATCCGCCAACGTTGATTCTTTACTGCGGCTGAAATATTCATTTTTAGAGCGTTAGTGAATTCAAAAAAAAGCAGTATAAAAACCGGAATGTCCAACTGATAAGGCTGAAAATTTTTTCACTTGTTATTTACAGTAAGATAAATACATTCACCAACTTTTATTAAAATAAAACCATTTAAACTGGGTGTTCGGATTTATATGTCACTTAGTATATATGCCAATTCTTTTTGCAAACAGTTCTGGTCCTGGTTGACATAGAAATGACAGAATTCTCAAACTTAGACGTAATTGTTTCCGAAGATGAAGGCACCAAATTTCAAGAATATTGCTAATCAGCAAGCAGGTGATACTTCACAAATTTCCTAACCTGACTCAGCAAAAAAAATTCTTTTATTAGTTACACATGTGGCCGCTAGAGGGCTTGTTTCGAAATTTCTGTAGAAATGGTTAATTTTCTCAAAAAAAAAAATATGCAGTGGTATGATTTTTTTTAGGCCAATGCATTTAATTTTGTTGACTAAATTGAACATTTCTGTTGGAATGTGGAAAAAAGCCCTCTAACGGTCACATGTGAAACTAACAAAACTTCAAATGTTATAAAATGTGTAGCGTAAGGATAGTTCTTTTTACCTAGCCCAAGTTTGTTAAAATCGGCTCATCCATTTCGAAGATACAAGGTGTTTCTTACGAAAACCTTTGGATAGTCCCCACCATTTTATTTATAGAGATACGTCAAAAATTGACAAACATCAAGTTTCAGATTATCCTTAAATTTTAGGATCATGTATTTGCTTTGTTATTTTAATGCAACGGAATTCACAGAAACATCACTTTTTTAGATTCAAGATTCCAGTGACGCACCCGGCGGCCATTTCAGAAACTTGAAAATATTTTCCAGGTTTTCCTCTTGGCCGTTTTAGTAATAACGATGGATAGGTTCTCAGATACAGTACATCGCATTCATAGTTGGCCACCCTGTATACCGATGCGTCATAAATAGGCTAGGCGATAAGGGTGGTAGATTTGAGAATCATCAAATCCAGAAAAATATAATATAATATAATATGTACTTAAAAACTGCGCTTCAGCACTGGCCCTACCATTAAGCTTGATATTCACATCGTCTTTTAGATCTCATACCCTACCCTCATGCTGGCTTAGTGCTTCTGTTACCCCTGTATTCAAAAAGAGCGACAAATCCTCCGCTAAAAATTATCGACCAATAAGTCTCGTTCCTATCGCCGCCAAAATAGCTGAAAGAATCGTATTAGGTAAGCTCCTGTCATTTGCTTTCGAAAATGACCTTATCCCTAAGAATCAGCATGGATTTCTCCCTGGTCGATCAATAATGACCAACCTTCTCCACTCTCTCAACGATTGGACGCAGTATCTGGACACAAAGACTCCTGTTGATATAATCTACTTAGATTTTTCTAGGGCTTTCGATCGGGTACCACATAGAAGGCTTCTGTTTAAGTTGGAATGTATGGGAATAAGAGGCGAGTTGTTACTGTGGATTAAGGCTTTTCTCACCGGGAGGACTTTCTCTGTACGCGTCAGTCTCACCTTCATCATGTAGCAAGTGGAGTTCCTCAAGGCTCTGTCTTGGGGCCAGTGCTGTTCCTTCTGTATACAAGTGACCTGCCCGCATTGATTTCCTCCACATGTTCAGCTTATGCCGACGACACCAAGATTTACAATACTGTGGTAAATTCTGCTATGCTTCAACGAGATCTTGATATTGTTTGTCAATGGTCAGTCAGTTGGCTTTTACCCTTAAATCTAACTAAGTGTTGTGTCCTTCACCTCGGGAAGACAAATCCGCGATTTACATACAAGATCTCTGACCACAACATCGAAGCAGTTTTCAGCCACACTGATCTGGGCGTTGTAGTCAACGATCGTCTTTCCTGGTCAGAGCATATTCACCACGTTACATCAAAAGCCAAGAAACTTCTATACATGCTGGAGAGGTCTTTCAAAGGATCCGATGTCAACACTTGCGCCTACATTTACAAGGCATTCGTGAGGCCAATTCTTGAATTCGCTGGCCCGGTATGGGACACTGTGCTTCTGCGCGATAGAAATCTCGTCGAATCAGTACAACGTCGGGCTACTCGTATCCCTTTTGGAGCACGAAGACCAAGCTATGAAGATCGCCTTGAATCATTCAACCTGACCTCATTCTCTGAGCGAAGACTTCGTAGCGATCTTATAGTTACGTTCAGGATACTTCATGGTTTGATGGGCACCAACCTCATGCATGTATACCGTCCGTCGCGCAGCAATCTACGCGGACACAGCTTCAAACTGCATAAGGAGCCATTTAAAACAACAGTCCGACAGTGGTTTCTTCGCAACCGCATATTCAACACCTGGAATAGTTTACCTGAAAGTGTGGTTGGTGCTACTTCAGTTAATAGCTTCAAAGTGCAGTATGATAGCTGGAGGAGTGTACACACTTTATAGCTATGAACTGTCTTTTTTTATTTTTTTCTATTTGATGTATTTGTGTTACGTGTCCGTACACTATATTTACTGCATGAGCTTATAGTATTGTGTACTCTGCTCTTCTCAATTATCATAATAATAATAATAATAATAATAATAATATAATATGTGTAGATATAAAATCAATTAAGTCATCATCTACAAAAGCATCGCATTATTATCCTTATATTCGACATTTAAAAAATTTTCTTATTATGTACTATATCTACTCGTAGTTCGTTTTAGTGGATGCGACCTTTTGAAATGGTTCACCGGAAAGAACTATAGAGCACATCGCTAGTTGCCCCTCCGGTCGATGGTTATGTCCCTTTTCCCTTCTCCTCTGACCCGTTCTCCATTACTCAGTGCTGATACGCCAATTAGCAAGGTCGGATGGCGTTATTAATTAATTGTTGACGTATGAACACTAATAATTCTAGCTGAAGCTAATTAAAAAAAACTCCCCTGTTAGCAGAATACAAATAAATATCATGAACGTTTTTTTCATGCCGGGTGGTTTGGCTTGCCGTGTAAATATATGTTCCTGTAATTTGATTATGTCTTCTGAATATGTTGTACGCATGATGCACATTGTTGTAATGGAAAAGTATACAGGGTGGCCCATCCATGAGTGGACGGAATATCACTCATAAGCAAATAAGTTTTGGGAAAATCTATTTATGGCATGTTATACGTGAAATTTGAGGACATATTTCTAGAATATTGGCAATTATACAGGGTGTCCCAATTTCGAACTACATATCAAAGTTGTGATTTTTTAAATAGAATGCGTCAAATTTTATTTCATATTTAAATAAACCAATTTAAAAGAGGAATATTGATATAACATACTATGAGGTTTTGATAATTAGCTACTGAGATGTATGGTGTTTTTTGTCCAGGAAAACGGTCCACTTCGGCAACCCCCAATCCGCCATTTTGAAATTTGGAGTACTGAATTTTATATCAAAAAAAATTTATTACACACCACAATTTTATCTTATTTGTTACTTTTTCGAATTTTCATTTTCGCTCATACAGAGTGGTCAAAAACTCGTATGGTACTTTTCCCAAGGATGATGCGATATTTTAGGGAATTAAGCCATACCATAAAAGATGTGCTAATAACCGAAAAAATAGCCGTAAAAACCCTTATGTATCTAGTATCAAAAAAGAGATTATAAAAAATTGAATCCAAACTTGCACACATTTGAAATTTTCGAGAAAAAGTAACAAATACGATAAAAGCTGAAGTGTGTAAGTTTTTTTTATACAACATTCAGCACTCCAAATTCCAAAATGGCGGACTGAGGGGTTGCCGAAGTGGGGGGTTTTTCACGACAAAACACCTTATATCTCAGTAGGTAATTACCAAAACCCCATAGAATACTAAGTGACATATAAATCCGAGCACCCAGTTTAAATGGTTTTATTTTAATAAAAGTTGGTGAATGTATTTATCTTACTGTAAATAACAAGTGAAAAAATATTCAGCCTTATCAGTTGGACATTCCAGTTTTTATACTGCTTTTTTTTAATTCACTAACGCTCTAAAAATGAATATTTCAGCCGCAGTAAAGAATCAACGTTGGCGGATTTTGGTTCTTGACATCCTTTACGATCGGTTACGATGCCTAGAGTACGGAGACCTGTACGATTTCGTCAACTTAGTGAGTTTGATAGGGGCCGTATAGTGGGACTTCGGGAAGCTGGACTTTCTTTTCGGGCAATTGCAGTTAGAGTGCAAAGAAGTGTAGACACTGTGGTTAGGTGTTGTCAGGCATGGCTTCGAGAAGGCTGTACGCAAAGAGCAAGGGGCACTGGACGCCGCCGTAGAACAACAGACCGTGAAGATCGCCGCCTAAGATTATTGGCCTTAAGGGACCGTTTCTCCACTACCAGGTCCATTGCAAATGAATGGTTTGCAGAACACGGAAGACCTATTGGCATGCGAAGTGTTTACCGACGAATGAGAATTTTTCACTTGTTTTCATACCGGTCACACTGGGTCCTCCCTTTAACTCGAGAACACCGACGTAATCGCCTTGAGTGGTGCAGACAACGGTCACTCTGGGATCAGGAATGGAACAGTATTGTCTTTAGTGACGAGTCTCGATTTTGTTTAGGCATGCACGATGGTCGTGCCAGGGTTAGAAGGCGACGTGGTGAAAGGAGGAATCCACAGTTTTTTGTTGAAAGACATGTTCATCACACTGTTGGAGTTATGGTTTGGGGTGCTATAGCTTATGGTTCCAGGTCACCTTTAATCTTCATCAGAGGTAACATTCACGCGCAGCGTTATATCCACGAAGTTCTAGAACCCCATCTTTTACCCTATCCTGACACCCTGGCAGACCCAACTTTCCAACAAGATAATGCTCGACCACATGTTGCAAGAGTCACAATAGACTTCTTTCAACATAATGATGTCACATTGTTACCATGGCCACCAAGATCTCCCGACTTATCCCCAATTGAGCACGTGTGGGATATGATGGGTATGAGATTGCTCAATTTGCAACGTCCTCCTCAGACTCGAGAAGCACTTCGAGAGGAGTTGGTGGTTGCCTGGAATGAGATACCACAGGAGGACATTGACCACCTGATCAGAAGCATGCCTAGGCGCGTTGGAGAATGCGTAGCACATCAGGGTGCATCAACACATTATTAAAGGTCAAAGGGCTTTAAAGCAGTGCAATCATTTTGAAATTTTTATCATTTACTTATTATGCTTCATCAAGTACTTATACAAAATTTTATTAAAATAAAACCATTTAAACTGGGTGTTCGGATTTATATGTCACTTAGTATATGTCATATCAATTTTCTTCTTTCGAATTGGTTTATCAAAATATGTAATGAAATTTGAAAAATCGCACCTTTGATATGTTCGTCGAAATTGGGACACCCTGTATAAAGGCCAATATTTTAGAAATGTGCTCTCAAATGTCATGAATAACATACATACATGAACATCCATATCCAGGGTAAAGTTATCATACGTAAAACCATCAGAATAGCGGGATATAATGGAAACGTATTTTTACATAATAATGTTTCTTCGACTTCTGCAGACGGCATCTGATATCACTGTGCCGGTGGTAGTCAGTTTCTCATTAGCCCATTTTGCAAGAATAAATAAGCTGAAAAAAGAAGTGCTTGCGACGTCTTCCTACACAAGGAATGGAATAAAATGCATTATTCAGGGTAGGTATCTACCTCTGGTTCACTAAATCATTTCTAACAGATCCGGTATCCCATTCTACACCTCAAAACGTCCTTAATGGTCGAAGATTCGTATTAGAGACCCATCTTTTTAGATATATCGCGGTTGGGTTGGTTACTATGATCAAATAAAAAAATAATGTTGATATTGCATTGGTTCGCGTGGCAACACCGCATTTCGTACATTACAAGGCAAGGTTTCCACCTCCACGTTCATAGCTAAGCACTCATTGAGGAGTGTCGTCCTGCTTCAAATTGCGTACACGCAGGCAGTGGTAATTTGTATTGCGTAAAAGTATTCGTTACATTTTCAGACCGCTCGCTGTCGCAAAATGTAACAATGACTCGGGATAGGTTGATTTTATTACCATCCGTGGAAATCAAAGATAATTCTAAAATACATTGAAACACTAAATCGCATGAAAATTGAAACAATAATCTCTAATCAAAATGAAAAGAATATATTAAATTTAATTTATTTAACCTACTGTACAAGCCTGTACGAGCATTTTCTGCTCCAACGTATTTTCAACGCGGCAGATTGCACGACTTTCTGCGTCATCGTTGCTAGGCAACGTGGTGATGACCTTCGCTATTCAGCCGGCTTCTATCTCCTTTTAACATGTGTTGATTCATACTTCTCCGCTCATCTCTCGTAAACACTGAACTGAAGCAGTCAGGTTTTCCGTGTATATTAGCTTATGTCTTGGATTGCATTGTTGCGATAGAAAATGGCTCAAAAGTATTTTTGTGTTGCTCAGACGATTTCTTGAGTGATTTTAAGGATAAAACTTTCAAAAATTGCTCATCGAAGTTAGCTTTTTGTGAGAAAAAGAACTGTAAGTACAGTGAAATTATGATCACTCAAGTTTGTTGGTTATCATACCACGTGTTATGAAAAATTGACTGCTTTGGGAAACGCAATGGAAAATTTAGAGTTTTTTATACTGAGAAAACTACATACTAGTACATAATATATAATTTTTCTAACTTATTATATATTAGTAAATATATACTAGGTGACATATAAATCCGAACACCCAGTTTAAATGGTTTTATTTTAATAAAAGTTGGTGAATGTATTTATCTTACTGTAAATAACAAGTGAAAAAATGTTCAGCCTTATCAGTTGGACATTCCGGTTTTTATACTGCTTTTTTTTTAATTCACTAACGCTCTAAAAATGAATATTTCAGCCGCAGTAAAGAATCAACGTTGGCGGATTTTGGTTCTTGACATCCTTTACGATCGGTTACGATGCCTAGAGTACGGAGACCTGTACGATTTCGTCAACTTAGTGAGTTTGATACGGGCCGTATAGTGGGACTTCGGGAAGCTGGACTTTCTTTTCGGACAATTGCAGTTAGAGTGCAAAGAAGTGTAGACACTGTGGTTAGGTGTTGTCAGGCATGGCTTCGTGAAGGCCGTACGCAAAGAGCAAGGGGCACTGGACGCCGCCGTAGAACAACAGATCGTGAAGATCGCCGCCTAAGATTATTGGCCTTAAGGGACCGTTTCTCCACTACCAGGTCCATTGCAAATGAATGGTTTGCAGAACACGGAAGACCTATTGGCATGCGAAGTGTTTACCGACGAATGAGAAGTTTTGGCTTGTTTTCATACCGGCCACACTGGGTCCTCCCTTTAACTCGAGAACACGGACGTAATCGCCTTGAGTGGTGCAGACAACGGTCACTCTGGGATCAGGAATGGAACAGTATTGTCTTTAGTGACGAGTCTCGATTTTGTTTAGGCATGCACGATGGTCGTGCCAGGGTTAGAAGGCGACGTGGTGAAAGAAGGAATCCACAGTTTTTTGTTGAAAGACATGTTCATCACACTGTTGGAGTTATGGTTTGGGGTGCTATAGCTTATGGTTCCAGGTCACCTTTAATCTTCATCAGAGGTAACATGAACGCGCAGCGTTATATCCACGAAGTTCTAGAACCCCATCTTTTACCCTGGCAGATCCAAGTTTCCAACAAGATAATGCCCGACCACATGTTGCAAGAGTCACAATAGACTTCTTTCAACATAATGATGTCACATTGTTACCATGGCCACCAAGATCTCCCGACTTATCCCCAATTGAAAACGTGTGGGATATGATGGGTAGGAGATTGCTCAATTTGCAACGTCCTCCTCAGACTCTAGAAGCACTTCGAGAGGAGTTGGTGGTTGCCTGGAATGAGATACCACAGGAGGACATTGACCACCTGATCAGAAGCATGCCTAGGCGCGTTGGAGAATGCGTAGCACATCACGGTGCATCCACACATTATTAAAGGTCAAAGGGCTTTGAAGCAGTGCAATCATTTTGAAATTTTTATCATTTACTTGTTATGTTTCATTAAGTACTTATGCAAAATTTTATTAAAATAAAACCATTTAAACTGGGTGTTCGGATTCATATGTCACTTAGTATATATTCTGTATTCAATTTATAATGAACGAATAATACTAAAAACTGCGAAATTATGACGTTGATTAAATTTGTTTCTTTTAAACTAATTATAGAAAAATAATTTAAAAAACATTGCACATATGTTTATTTTAATTTTTGTTAGTTTTTTATTATATTTTTTTAATTAGCAAATAAACCAAAAAAAATATACTATTTTGAGAGTTTTATAATGTTATTGAAGATGTTTTTATTTGGTGATCTAAAAAAACATATCTTAAAAATTAAGTCTCAAACATTATAAAATCTTAATAAAAAATACTTCTGATCATCTCGCAGGGAATTTGTTAGCCAAAATACTCGCGATAAATTACCAATTAAAAACATACTAAATTTGATGTAAGTCAATGTTTATCCAATAAACAGATGGGTGGAGGTCGATCCTAATTTGGATTTGCAATTATAAAATATAAATAGAAACCTAAATAGGTATCACGATTTTTTTCGATTTCCAAAAAAAAACACCATGTATCACACAAGGAATTCTCTCTTTCAAATTGACCAGGCTCTATATGAACACTCTGTATCGTCTCAGAAGTGCATTCGTAAAGTGCTTTGCTCATAGCCGTTTCTTCAGCTTTAGTATTCTAAGAAACTGACTACTTATTTGTGAAACTTTGTACATTTTCTATAAGTAAATGCATTTCTTGAAACAGAAGTCTGAAAAGGACTCATATTTATGTCTCTTTCCAACTTAGCCCCGCTCCAAATTTAATTGTATCCAAAAATAGCAGTTATCATCGAAGTAAAGCGAGCCATACACGTTAAGCAATGCTTGACAGGTTTGCTCTACAGTTGATGTGTACAGATAAATCAGATCGTCCATACAGATTGTAATTTAATTGATGACGAAAGATAATTAATTAGTAAAGTAATTAATCAAATGTCATTATTTTAAGAACAAAATAAGGCACCAGCCTACTATACTAAGTGACATATAAATCCGAACACCCAGTTTAAATGGTTTTATTTTAATAAAATTTTGTATAAGTACTTAATGAAGCATAATAAGTAAATGATAAGAATTTCAAAATGATTGCACTGCTTTAAAGCCCTTTGACCTTTAATAATGTGTGGATGCACCCTGATGTGCTACGCATTCTCCAACGCGCCTAGGCATGCTTCTGATCAGGTGGTCAATGTCCTCCTGTGGTATCTCATTCTAGGCAACCACCAACTCCTCTCGAAGTGCTTCTAGAGTCTGAGGAGGATGTTGCAAATTGAGCAATCTCCTACCCATCATATCCCACACGTGCTCAATTGGGGATAAGTCGGGAGATCTTGGTGGCCATGGTAACAATGTGACATCATTATGTTGAAAGAAGTCTATTGTGACTCTTGCAACATGTGGTCGGGCATTATTTTGTTGGAAAGTTGGATCTGCCAGGGTGTCAAGATAGGGTAAAAGATGGGGTTCTAGAACTTCGTGAATATAACGCTGCGCGTTCATGTTACCTCTGATGAAGATTAAAGGTGACCTGGCACCATAAGCTATAGCACCCCAAACTATAACTCCAACAGTGTGATGAACATGTCTTTCAACAAAAAACTGTGGATTCCTCCTTTCACCACGTCGCCTTCTAACCCTGGCACGACCATCGTGCATGCTTAAACAAAATCGAGACTCGTCACTAAAGACAATACTGTTCCATTCCTGATCCCAGAGTGACCGTTGTCTGCACCACTCAAGGCGATTACGTCGGTGTTCTCGAGTTAAAGGGAGGACCCAGTGTGGCCGGTATGAAAACAAGCCAAAACTTCTCATTCGTCGGTAAACACTTCGCATGCCAATAGGTCTTCCGTGTTCTGCAAACCATTCATTTGCAATGGACCTGGTAGTGGAGAAACGGTCCCTTAAGGCCAATAATCTTAGGCGGCGATCTTCACGGTCTGTTGTTCTACGGCGGCGTCCAGTGCCCCTTGCTCTTTGCGTACGGCCTTCTCGAAGTCATGCCTGACAACACCTAACCACAGTGTCTACACTTCTTTGCACTCTAACTGCAATTGCCCGAAAAGAACGTCCAGCTTCCCGAAGTCCCACTATACGGCCCCTATCAAACTCACTAAGTTGACGAAATCGTACAGGTCTCCGTACTCTAGGCATCGTAACCGATCGTAAAGGATGTCAAGAACCAAAATCCGCCAACGTTGATTCTTTACTGCGGCTGAAATATTTATTTTTAGAGCGTTAGTGAATTAAAAAAAAAGCAGTATAAAAACCGGAATGTCCAACTGATAAGGCTGAAAATTTTTTCACTTGTTATTTACAGTAAGATAAATACATTCACCAATTTTTATTAAAATAAAACCATTTAAACTGGGTGTTCGGATTTATATGTCACTTAGTATAATTCGTAAAGTAATTAATCAAATGTCATTACTTTAAGAACAAAATAAGGCACCAGCCTACTATTTCAAAATAATTTCGTTATACCACAGATGCATTAAAATGCTTTTTATTTTCTTTACGCGAAAACCGTGCATTGGACGGAAAAAAGTCATTGGATCAAATTATTTGCAAAATAAATGAGGATATCTATAATATTTTTTTTGAAAAAAAAGCAGTGTCGTGCAATGTATTTTTGAAAAATCTCCAGAATACATCCCGTACAAACGACACTGGTAGACATATTAAACAAATATTCTATATCAAAAAATGCTTATTGATGCGCATGTCGAATTTCATGAAAATATCTAGAACAGTATTAAAGTTGTGATAAGAAAGCGATTTTTTTCTTAAAATCCTAACACCCTGTAGTTCAGAAGCTAAGAGTTTTAGGGCATGTGTTTATGTAAACTTTTCATCCTAAAATGAGCTAAGTAATCATATCCTGTATTTTTAGCTATCAATACAATACAATGCAATACTTTATTGGTGTTAGTGTTCATACAGCACCCTACACACGTCAATCTGTTACAAAATTTTATAGTATGCGTAGATAATCGAATTTCCATAGTAGTACGACTAATATGCGATCCACATTGAAGATGACAAACATGTATATATGAGAATTATGTAAAAATTTAAATGTGGGTATGAAAAGTGAAATAATGAAAACAATTTAAAAAACAATAACAGATATAGCGCATACCAAAATGTAATGTCCAAGAATTCATGGTATGAATAAAAAACATTTTCAGAAGCTTCAATAAAATAACATCCTATATAGAATGAAACTAAGAAAAAATTGAACTTTGTAGTAATGGGAGCTAAAGGATCATTACATGGTTTAATAATAATAATAATAATAATAATAAAGCATATATTGCCCAACAGTATACACCATTTACAGAGCAATGAGTAATAAAAAACAGTTAATGTACTAAATTTACCTAAAACTAACTTTAGCGAAACTACAAACTGACATCATTTAAAAAGTATACGACTTAGATTTTTTAATAGTCTTCTGACCAGCTCTATCTCCGTTTGCGGCTCGACGTCGACATATGAGACACCCTGTATCGGCAATCGAATCGGTTATACCCTAGCGTGTACGGCTAACTTGAGCGCAGATCCACGAGAAGCTTTTCCAGTCTCGCAGCGTCCCGGTATAACTTCAGTTTCCGGGGACTCGCAGGATCCGCCGAGCGTTTCACGTTGGATAAACTATGCAGTTTCCAGATTAACTTTTATAATTAAGTGAAAACCCATTTCCGGTATGAATACACGATGTACGTCGTGTCGTATCGCTTTGTTCATACGGACCGACCGACGTCCTGAGGTACGTTGAAAAGGAGAAACGACGAATGCAAATATTATGCGAAACATAATTACATATATATATATATATATATATATGTATATATAACTTGAGACGTGGTCATTGTCGTCTAGACCAGTTAGGTGAAAATTAAAGCTTCCGCCTTTTGTTGGGTACTTCGACAAAATTTAAGCAAGGAGGACTCTTTATACTTTTTTAATCTCTCTAGCTTTCAATGGTCTTTGCCGTCATCACCAGGAGCTGCAATTACATTGATAAAAGTAACAACAATTGTGTAAAATGAATTTAAATTAACTTACAGTATTATGTGAGGATGTTGCTAAATGTTCATCCTTAACGTAAATAACATTTAGCATGTATTTTACATCATTTTTAAGAGAATTGAAAGACCTTTAAAATAAGGTATCACTCGACCCCCCCGTTTCATTTAAGATTTTAGGGTTGGTGTCACCCCGCCCAGGGTGCTGCACGTGTTAACGTGATTTTTTGCCAAACTTGTATCCCCCTCGAAAACAAAATCGACGGGTCTGAGAGTTTTTCCAAAAAAAAAACTTAGCTGCCAGTAAATGTGTCTGTTTCGATTTCGATGAGCGTAAAATTTCCAGCCTAGTGATGTCTCACAAGTGCATAAAAGATTGGAGTATCACTGAAATATCATTACACGTAGTGTTATGTATTAGTTTTTTGCTAAGTAGGCCATGATTTATTTGTCAGAAAATAACATTAATCAGTAAGTCATAAAAAACAAATAAACACCTTGAATTTTCAATAGAATGTTGATGTTAATATCGACTTCCCAACAAGTCAAATGTGAGACAAATTCCCAACTATAAATGTGTTACAAAAACAAGTCAGAAAAATCGTCGTAAATTTATTTTACACTTGAACAAACATTTTATAAAAATTGTAATGTATATAAAATCGTCCATTTGTATCCAGACATTTTTGACAATTGGTGACATTTTTTCGTACAACCATAGCTAGTGTATTTCTGTTAATATTTTATTTTAAAATAATTTAAAATCATTTTGCACAATGGTTGCTATTTATTCTCAATGCTATTGCAGCTCCTGATGAAGATGGTAAAGTCCATTGAAAGCTAGAGACTAGTAAAGTATAAAGAGTCCTCATAGCTTGATTTTGTCGAAGTACCCAACGAAAGGCGGAAGCTTTATTTTTCACCTAACTGGTCTAGACGACAATGACCACGTCTCAAGTTATATACAGGGTGTCCGCAAAGTTGGGGTTTTCCTTTTCAGAAACAACTACCCTTGAAATAACAAAGGTAATGTGTAGTGAAACGAGGACGACCAAGTAAAAAAAAAATAAAGGAAAAAGTACTCACTCTCCAGTTGACGAGAAGGGCTAAGTACGTCTCTGCCCGAAATCATACCGCTCCAACAGAAAATGAAATCAGCTGATGCGCTACCGAGCAGACGGCGGCGGTGGTGCAGACCACGAACAGAGGTAACAAATATGACCATCGTGCAGAAACCACATTGATTGTCTTACACTTAATGGCACATCTTCTAACAAGGAAGGCGGAATGTTGCGTAAAAAATCTCGGTATTGCATCCCGTCCAATCGATTTGGGAGAATAAATGGTCCAATGGGCATACCGTTCACCATGCCAGCCCAAACATTCACCGAAAATGTTTGTTGAAAATGTGCCCGACGGACAGCGTGCGGATTTTCTACTGACCAAACATGAGTGTTGCGAAAGTTATTCACCCCATTACGTGTGAACGTAGATTCGTCTGTCACCAATATGCACTTCAAAAAGTCCGGATTATTGTCATGTTGATGCAACAACCACTCACAAAACCGCACTTTTGCTGGAAAATCGTCAGGTTGAAGGGCTTGTACACGTTGGACGTGAAACGGATACAGCCCCTCTTCACGCAGCGTTTGCAACACTTTAGTTTTTGATACTTGCACTTCTCTAGCCACGTCTCTAGTGCTTGTTGAGGGATTCTTGTCTACGCGATTACCTCTAGACGGGTGACCGTAACCGTCGGTTGAAGGTTGCATACTGACCTGACACACTGACCCCGACCCAGTTCTGTCGTCGGGTTGAGCTAGTGTCCTAGTACCAGTCGGGGATGTCACGGCTACAGGACGGTATTCAGATATTTTTGATGTTGCAGAGCCTTTATCTCGGTTCCCTTAAGACATTGATGTATACGGTATTAGAAAAAATTGCTTATGTTTTCAAGATCTACACGTCATGTAAAGGAAAACCCCAACTTTGCGGACACCCTGTATATATAGAGAGAGAAAATTATCATGCGGAGAAAGATATATAACAAAAAAAAAGAAAATAATGGGCAAAATCCGCAAAAAGAAGGAAAGTGGAGTCGAGCAGAAAATAGGATAGGTAACCCGAGCGATACGTATTTGTGCTGGTTGGCTTCATCAGGCCCGAAATGAATGCTCATACGCAACTACAGAAGTAGATACACATGCCCACACATCCAAATACCTGAGGAAATGAAGATGGAGAGGGAAAAAAGTGACACACGAAGTCCCCAACAAAAGCCAACCTACACACTTTAGTATAAAATGGCTAGAAGACGTCGAATTTTCAAAGCGACATCTAACCACAACCACGCGGTCGGTTATAGCCACCTACTCGCCAGAATCGTCAGCCTTTAGCGGTCACAGTGATGACGCTCTCGTAGTGGTTATGTCGATAAACTGGCCTTTTGTACGATGTAATTCTCTTTTGCCTGGTCTAATGACCAAATAGTTTTCTATTACGCTTTCTAACGTCAAGTCGGGAAGAATCGCTCGACTTTAATTTTCTTTGTCGCCGAGGTAGCACAAAGTGTCAGCCTGCGAGGCGCGTCACCGCCAAGCAGGCCCTGACTAATTAATAAGCTGTCAGACGGTGAGTTTTCTGGATTTTCCGACACTTTCTCCTCTCCTTTTCTCGTTGCGCTCCTCAATCGGACGCCTTAATTATTTACACGGATTAAGATGCGTCAATAAATTCAACCGGGGAGTTTTGCGACGGAGTCTCGATTGATTGATTTTTTTTTGCATCGCGCCAACCGCGGAGGTAGAGCTTCGAAGCTACAAAGAAGTGGAAGGTATCTTATTGGTCCGGGGCCTCAATCATGCAAGAATCGTAAACCTAGCGCGGTGGTGATTTCCTGTAATTCTCCTCAAAGGTTTTGAAAACATAAAAACGGAAAAAAACGTGATCTGTAACGTTGTAATGTTACCCAACATATCCTGATAAGTCACACCATCTGAACTGATTTGGCAACATAGCACGCACTTTACAAAACAATTCTCGTTCCATCCATCTACAAGGACACTACTAACCTTCTGCCATCTGTCAACGGTTCATCTTACTTACGATTCTATGCCCACCATTTTGTGCAATCATGAGGTGGTTCATGATGTAATCTTTAACTTTCTTTTTAAATATTTTTAATACGTTTCAATTTGATTTCACCAGGTTACTGGGTGTTTCTCTCAACCTAAACGTAAATAACATTTAGCAACATCCTCACATACTACTGTGAGTTAATTTAAAATTCATTTTGCACAATTGTTGCTATTTTTCTCAATGTTATTGTAGCTCCTGATGATGATGGCAAATACCATTGAAAGCTGGAGATCCCTCTTTGCTTAAATTTTGTCGAAGTACCCAACAAAAAGCGGAAGCTTTAATTTGTCACCTAACTGGTCTAGACGACAATGACCACGTCTCAAGTTATATATATATATATATATATATTAAGTGACATATAAATCCCCAGTTTAAATGGTTTTATTTTAATAAAATTTTGTATAAGTACTTAATGAAGCATAATAAGTAAATGATAAAAATCTCAAAATGATTGCACTGCTTTAAAGCCCTTTACCTTTAATAATGTGTGGATGCACCCTGATGTGCTACGCATTCTCCAACGCGCCTAGGCATGCTTCTGATCAGGTGGTCAATGTCCTCCTGTGGTATCTCATTCCAGGCAACCACCAACTCCTCTCGAAGTGCTTCTAGAGTCTGAGGAGGACGTTGCAAATTGAGCAATCTCCTACCCATCATATCCCACACGTGCTCAATTGGGGATAAGTCGGGAGATCTTGGTGGCCATGGTAGCAATGTGACATCATTATGTTGAAAGAAGTCTATTGTGACTCTTGCAACATGTGGTCGGGCATTATCTTGTTGGAAAGTTGGATCTGCCAGGGTGTCAAGATAGGGTAAAAGATGGGGTTCTAGAACTTCGTCGATATAACGCTGCGCGTTCATGTTACCTCTGATGAAGATTAAAGGTGATCTGGAACCATAAGCTATAGCACCCCAAACCATAACTCCAACAGTGTGATGAACATGTCTTTCAACAAAAAACTGTAGATTCCTCCTTTCACCACGTCGCCTTCTAACCCTGGCACGACGATTGTGAATGCCTATACAAAATCGAGACTCGTCACTAAAGACAATACTGTTCCATTCCTGATCCCAGAGTGACCGTTGTCTGCACCACTCAAGGCGATTACGTCGGTGTTCTCGAGTTAAAGGGAGGACCCAGTGTGGCCGGTATGAAAACAAGCCAAAACTTCTCAGTCGTCGGTAAACACTTCGCATGCCAATAGGTCTTCTGTGTTCTGCAAACCATTCATTTGCAATGGACCTGGTAGTGGAGAAACGGTAGTCGTCTAGCAACATATCAAACTCACGGTATGCTCAATTTAAGAAAGTTGTCTCCTTCATCGAGCGTCCTATTTCTACGAACGATGCAGCTTTGTGCTTCCGACTACGACGAAACACTCTTCTAAGTGAGGAGAATTGCTCGAATTTAACATTAGACAAAACGCGATGCGACTCCAAGTCTTAATACAAAAGGCAGTTACCAAGTAATTGGCGTGTTCGATCAAGTTCCACCCCATAAATTCTACTCCTGTTTCTTCCTGTTACGTGAGGTTGTTTCCGTTGCGAGACAACCGACAAACAGCCCAGTGGAAATAGAGAGCTAGCTCTCAGCCACAGCGGCAATTAGACCAGCTATTACAATTGATCAGCCCACTCGTATCGTTCCCGAATATAGTCCAAAATATAAAATAGGCGGTACAGAAAGTGAAACAAATATGTTATATACACAGAGCTGCAGAACTGCCGAAACTTTTGTCTTAACAGAAAAAAGCAGTTGTAATTTGAACATTATTTATTTTCCATATTATCGCACAAATAGAAACAATACCGGCAACGCTGCCCCCGCAAGACACAGCGTCGAGTCTGTTTTGCATTGAGAAAGCATTATAATCGACCAATTGTGTACTTGTCATTTTCGTCGCGACCGCAGTGTAACATTATTCATGGGCGACTTGAAAAGGGTCTGTGCACTACTTCGACACAAGCCGCACGCGCTTGCTTTTGTCTCTCTCTACAAAATCAAATGAGCGATTTAAGCATAAGCATGTGCTGCACGTTATATAGAACCGTACAAATCTAATGCGAAGTACGATATCTGATTGTTTGTCATGAAGAAATAATAAAACGGATAAACAGAGTCTCGTATTTGGCGATAATAGTAGATGAAACAACGGACATTTCGGGGAAAATCCAACTGGTAACAATTTTCAGATACGTATTCAACGGCGAACCAGTAGAACGTTTTTGGAATTAGATGAATCCCGAAAAATGTGACGCTGATATTCTCACAAGACATATTTTGAGCGTCGTAGATCCATTAATAGGAAATTTCCCTAACAAACAGATTTCACAAAGCTATGATGGAGCCGCGGTAAAGAGCGGACATAATGCTGGAGTACAGGCAAAAATTAAACAAAGATATCCATTTGCTCACTATGTGCATTGCTATGCGCATCTGTTAAACCTGACTATGTCCCAAACTGCTTCCGCAAATGCTGAAGATCGGGTGTTCTTTGGGGATTTGAAAGATATTCCGGGATTTTTTAATAATTCTCCTCAACGCGTAGAGGCACTGAACAGAATTGTGGGGAAAAAATTCGCCAAGGAGCAACAGCTCGTTGGAATTTTAATATTCGAACAATAAATGTAGTGTTTGAGAACAGAGAATCACTCATTGAATGCATGGAAAAAATAGAAGGAAATTTCACTAATGAAACCGTTTGCAACGCAGCTTGCGGTATTCGCCGTACTTTGGGATGCTCATGGCATAATATTCGTGGACTATCTTGAAAAAGGTAAAACCATAACCGGAGCATACTATTCATCATTATTGGACCGATTGAAAATCGAAATCGCCGAATTACGACCGCATTTGAAGAAGAAAAAACCGCTTTATCATCACGACAATGCGCCTGTTCATTCATGCTTAGTTGCACAAGCAAAATTGCATGAAATCGGCTTCGAATTGGTTCCTCAGCCACCGTATTCACCAGACCTGGCCCCCAGCGACTATTACTTATTCCCTAATCTGAGGAGATGGCTCATCGGTAAGCGTTTTTACTCAAATGAGGAGCTCATAGCTGAAACTGAAGCGTATTTTGGAGACCCTCCGATCGAGTACTTTTCGGACGGTATCAAAAAGTTAGAAAATCGTTGGATTCGCTGTATCGACCTAAAAGGAGAGTATGTTGAAAAATAAAACCGACTTTGGCCTAAAAAACGTCTCCGTGTTTCATTTTTCAGGGACTTATCAGACTGCCTAGTATGTTAAACGATTTTGTTTTCGTGTTTTGGTTGACATTTTCTCATCATGTCATGCCTCACGTCGACATCTTGTTCAACCAGTTGCAGAAGAGAAAAATCGAGCCAGCGCAAGTTAAAACGGCTATCGATAATTTTAAAAAATGTATTGTCGATGTGAGAAATAAAATTGATGACATAATAAATGAAGCCAAACGTATTTGTACTGAACCCCAAGGCAACAAAAGGAGACGACGTAATAATAGCAGTCACGATCACCGAGTTGCCGCATTAGACGTATGCGACAATATAGTAAATTCTGCAAATGACAGATTCCAATTCAAAGATCATTCGGTAGCCGCATCCCTTTTTTCCCCGAACACTGTGGAGAATACTGTGGTAAGTTTCCTGATGACAAGTTGGAAACTACCTGCGTGGCTTATCCCGAATTAGAAAAAAGTCGTTTAAAGACAGAGTTGTCTGTTATTTATGCACGGAATGATTGCTTAGATTTACATGGAACTCTGTCTTTTTGATACAAAATAGTTTTGAAGAAACACTGAAAGAAACAAAAAAGCTATTAGAGATTATTGTTACAACTCCTATATCAACATCAGAGGCTGAGCTAAATTTCTCAACATTGAAAAGAATCAAGACTTTTCCTCGTAATACTATGACCCGGGATCGCCTTACAGCGTTGTCGATGCTGTCCATTGAAAAGGAATTTAATTCGACCATGGAAAATTTCAACGACAAATTTGCTGCCAAGAAGGAGCGCAGGATCGAACTGCCATATAAAAAATAGGTAAGTTCGGATTTGCAGAACACCTGTTTTATTTTGCCATGAGCCGCCACTGTATATACATAATATTAAAAATAAATAATACATTTAGTGAACCCCAAATAGTTCATTAATTTTAAATGAATTGGTGTACTCAATTTAAGTGAACAGCTTAATAGTTCTGATCAAACGATTGCGTTTTGATTTAATCGAACTATTCGCAAAGATTCAAGCAAAGTGTTTTAGAAATCTGAGCTTAATTGAACGTGCCAGCTGTCACATAGTTAACTAATTGCTTTAACTGGTACAATTATTTTTTTCCAATGCTTGGACCTAATTTGACTGCACTAACAGTAAGAAGAGCCTGGCCGAATTTTAATGATATTTTATTTATAATGAAAATTCACTTCCTCCTATCCTTACTCTAGCCACGCGAAATATCCAAGGAAATTATGGCCTGACATTTTTATTTAAAGCACTGCACAAATTGGATCAATATGCAAAGTAAACGAAGAAAAAGAAATTTGTAAGCAGCTGCAGTATAAATTATTTCAATGAAAGGTTTCGTGAGATTTAATAAAAGCCCTCGTTTGATTTTAAGGGTGGTTATCCGTGAATTTTCTTTTGCTTCTTGTCTAATTCTTTACTGGAATATACTGGATGCTTTCCAAGATATTTTCAAATCAAGTTGAAGAAATTATTGTTTCTTGTTGAACACCTATAACTAATAGAACATCTGAATAAATGCGCGAAGTTAACAAAGCAACAATTGAAAGATTACCATTGGGTAACATCACCTTTATTTTTTATTACGGCTGAAATTCTTTGGGGCATAGTGTTAACCAAGTTTTGGCAAAAATTTGGTGTAAAACAAACCCATATTTCTTGAAGCTTTTGTCTCTGTTCGGTGATTGTACGAGCAGGATGTTGTCGTAGAACCTTTTTCATCTCGTGCCACAATGTTTCAATAGGTAACAGATCTGGACTGCTAGAAACCCATTTCAAAAGTGGTACATTATTTTCTTCCATTTTATAGCCTTCGCATGCCAATAGGTCTTCCGTGTTCTGCAAACCATTCATTTGCAATGGACCTGGTAGTGGAGAAACGGTCCCTTAAGGCCAATAATCTTAGGCGGCGATCTTCACGGTCTGTTGTTCTACGGCGGCGTCCAGTGCCCCTTGCTCTTTGCGTACGGCCTTCTCGAAGCCATGCCTGACAACACCTAACCACAGTGTCTACACTTCTTTGCACTCTAACTGCAATTGCCCGAAAAGAAAGTCCAGCTTCCCGAAGTCCCACTATACGGCCCCTATCAAACTCACTAAGTTGACGAAATCGTACAGGTCTCCGTACTCTGGGCATCGTAACCGATCGTAAAGGATGTCAAGAACCAAAATCCGCCAACGTTGAATCTTTACTGCGGCTGAAATATTCATTTTTAGAGCGTTAGTGAATTAAAAAAAAGCTGTATAAAAACCGGAATGTCCAACTGATAAGGCTGAACATTTTTTCACTTGTTATTTACAGTAAGATAAATACATTCATCAACTTTTATTAAAATAAAACCATTTAAACTGGGTGTTCGGATTTATATGTCACTTAGCATATATAGGTGGCTGTCTCTGGTCGAACAAACAAAAACAACACGTCTAGTTACTCAGTCATTTCTAATTGCAGAATTTTCCCGGAAACAAAACCACAAAGCTTTATATTATGTACGTTTTGTATCTGGCGGCAAATTATCTAGAAAAAGTTTTATACTCGCAATTAGCCTGAAGGGATTAAAGTGTGAAGAGGGTATGTTAAATTTATTCGTTTGTAGTTTTTTGCGCGCCCTGGGAAATGTTTCCAGGAAGAAAAGTCGGCCGGCCTGTAATTTCAAAGCGTTATGAAAAATACGATACGCTTTGCATTTAGCCTTTTCTGTCATAGAAATTATAATTCGCAAAGCGGCGAACTGTGTCATATACAGGGTGTTCTACGAGGGTGGTCCCAGAAGTACCCGACCGAACGAAGAAAACACAAATTTTTTGCAAAAAAAATGTATTTATTTTTCAACATAATTTCCTTTGAGCTCTATACACTTTTCCCAGCGATGTTCAATAAGTTCGATACCCTTTTTATAATAAGAACTGTCTTGCTCCTCAAAATAGGCATTAACTGCCGACATCACTTCTTCATCGTAGGAAAATCTTTGACCACAGAGCCATTTTTTCAAGTTTGGAAACTGACCATAATCTGGTGAGAAATTTTCTCTTCAGTGCATCAGAGTACTCTAAGACCACACCAGCACCAACCCCCAAATCTGCATAATTCTTACCAATGTTGGTTGACGACCCTTGTTAAGGTTCAACCCAGTAAACGTAGCCTAGTCTTGATGCGCCAACCCATAATTTATAGCCGTATCGTATAGGTTTGCCGTGAATGAACTGTTTGCATGAGTGTCTCCCAAAATAAGGAACCATTACCTCATCTACGCTATGCATTTCTGTCAAAATTCCATGTTCCATAAATTTTTGATTCAGGCTCGCAAATAAAGGTCTAACTTGTGCAAACTTATCTCCTTGCTGTAAATTGTAGTTATCTACTAAATGGAAATTTGACATAATATACTCAAATTTATCTCGTGTAAGCGCTTCTGTGACGAGTTGATTATTAGCATCTCTTTCACGTTCCCAGAACATTCTTCTACGTGGTACATCGACATAACCACTCATTATATTGCGCCTCGCCTTCATAAATAAAATAAGTGTTAGTAGCTCTGCTGGCAGTCAACTCTCGCACAGTTCAAAGCAAATTTTCTCACCCTAGATACAGTCCTGTCCTTCCGCCACACCGTCGAACGCTCATACCTGTTCAAAGCTTTGTTTCAACATATCGGGGAGGGTAGAGTAAAGGGCGGGAGCTTATTTATTCCGGCGCGGCTCATATAATTAGGATTAAATTCACTTAGGTAAGTTCGTTTAATCTCTCAAATATTAGTGTTCCAATAAATGCCCTTATTTCGTACTCTTGCACCTCTTGTTGGCGATTCTTTAGCCTGGCATATCTATTTGTTTCTGTTGTTATGCGTGTTATAAGTTCGCCGTCAAAAAAAAGTGAAAACCATTCAAGTGGAGTCTTAGAAGAATTATTTTGTCCAAGAATTTCTTCGAAGTTTCCTGAAACTTCTTGTGGTAGATCCTCCTTCGCCCATTTGTACGTTTTTCCTTCATAAATAAGGATAAGTGTAGTAGCTCTGCTTGCAGTCAAATCTCGCACAGTTCAAAGCAAATTTTCTCACCCTGGATACAGTCCTGTCCTTCCGCCACTCCGTCGAACGCTCATACCTGTTCAAAGCTTTGTTTGGGGAGGGTAGAGTAAAGGGCGGGAGCTTATTTATTCCGGCGAGGCTCGTATAATTAGGATTAAACTTCACTTAGGTAAGTTCGTTTAATCTCTCAAATATTAGTGTTCCAATAAATGCCCTTATTTCGTACTCTTGCACCTCTTGTTGGCGATTCTTTAGCCTGGCATATCTATTTGTTTCTGTTGTTATGCGTGTTATAAGTTCGCCGTCAAAAAAAAGTGAAAACCATTCAAGTGGAGTCTTAGAAGAATTATTTTGTCCAAGAATTTCTTCGAAGTTTCCTGAAACTTCTTGTGGTAGATCCTCCTTCGCCCATTTGTACGTTTTTCCTTCATAAATAAGGATAAGTGTAGTAGCTCTGCTTGCAGTCAAATCTCGCACAGTTCAAAGCAAATTTTCTCACCCTAGATACAGTCCTGTCCTTCCGCCACACCGTCGAACGCTCATACCTGTTCAAAGCTTTGTTGCAACATATCGGGGAGGGTAGAGTAAAGGGCGCGAGCTTATTTATTCCGGCGAGGCTCATATAATTAGGATTAAACTTCACTTAGGTAAGTTCGTTTAATCTCTCAAATATTAGTGTTCCAATAAATGCCCTTATTTCGTACTCTTGCACCTCTTGTTGGCGATTCTTTTGCCTGGCATATCTATTTGTTTCAGTTGTTATGCGTGTTATAAGTTCGCCGTCAAAAAAAAAGTGAAAACCATTCAAGTGGAGTCTTAGAAGAATTATTTTGTCCAAGAATTTCTTCGAAGTTTCCTGAAACTTCTTGAGGTAGATCCTCCTTCGCCCATTTGTACGTTTTTCCTTCATAAATAAGGATAAGTGTAGTAGCTCTGCTTGCAGTCAAATCTCACACAGTTCAAAGCAAATTTTCTCACCCTGGATACAGTCCTGTCTTTCCGCCACTCCGTCGAACGCTCATACCTGTTCAAAGCTTTGTTGCAACATATCGGGGAGGGTATAATAAAGGGCGGGAGCTTATTTATTCCGGCGCGGCTCATACAATTAGAATTAAACTTCACTTAGGTAAGTTCGTTTAATCTCTCAAATATTAGTGTTCCAATAAATGCCCTTATTTCATACTCTTGCACCTCTTGTTGGCGATTCTTTTGCCTGGCATATCTATTTGTTTCAGTTGTTATGCGTGTTATAAGTTCGCCGTCAAGAAAAAAATGAAAACCAACAAATGGAGTCTTAGAAGAATTATTTTGTCCAAGAATTTCTTCGAAGTTTCCTGAAACTTCTTGTGGTAGATCCTCCTTTGCCCATTTGTACGTTTTTCCTTCATAAATAAGGATAAGTGTAGTAGCTCTGCTTGCAGTCAAATCTCACACAGTTCAAAGCAAATTTTCTCACCCTGGATACAGTCCTGTCCTTCCGCCACTGCGTCGAACGCTCATACCTGTTCAAAGCTTTGTTGCAACATATCGGGGAGGGTAGAGTAAAGGGCGGGAGCTTATTTATTCCGGCGAGGCTCATATAATTAGGATTAAACTTCACTTAGGTAAGTTCGTTTAATCTCTCAAATATTAGTGCTCCAATAAATGCCCTTATTTCATACTCTTGCACCTCTTGTTGGTGATTCTTTTGACTGGCGTATCTATTTGTTTCTGTTGTTATGCGTGTTATAAGTTCGCCGTCAAAAAAAAAGTGAAAACCATCCAAGTGGAGTCGCAGAAGAATTATTTTGTCCAAGAATTTCTTCGAAGTTTCCTGAAACTTCTTGTGGTAGATCCTCTCTCGCCCATTTGTACGTTTTTCCTTCATAAATAAGGATAAGTTTAGTAGCTCTGCTTGCAGTCAAATCTCGCACAGTTCAAAGCAAATTTTCTCACCCTGGATACAGTCCTGTCCTTCCGCCACTCCGTCGAACGCTCATACCTGTTCAAAGCTTTGTTGCAACATATCGGGGAGGGTAGAGTAAAGGGCGGGAGCTTATTTATTCCGGCGCGGCTCATATAATTAGGATTAAACTTCACTTAGGTAAGTTCGTTTAATCTCTCAAATAATAGTGTTCCAATAAATGCCCTTATTTCATACTTTTGCACCTCTTGTTGGCGATTCTTCTGCCTGGCATATCTATTTGTTTCAGTTGTTATGCGTGTCATAAGTTCGCCGTCAAAAAAAAAGTGAAAACCAACAAGTGGAGTCTTAGAAGAATTATTTTGTCCAAGAATTTCTTGGAAGTTTCCTGAAACTTCTTGTGGTAGATCCTCCTTCGCCCATTTGTACGTTTTTCCTTCATAAATAAGGATAAGTGTAGTAGCTCTGCTTGCAGTCAAATCTCGCACAGTTCAAAGCAAATTTTCTCACCCTGGATACAGTCCTGTCCTTCCGCCACTCCGTCGAACGCTCATACCTGTTCAAAGCTTTGTTGCAACATATAGGGGAGGGTAGAGTAAAGGGCGGGAGCTTATTTATTCCGGCGAGGCTCATATAATTAGGATTAAACTTCACTTAGGTAAGTTCGTTTAATCTCTCAAATATTAGTGTTCCAATAAATGCCCTTATTTCATACTCTTGCACCTCTTGTTGGCGATTCTTTTGCCTGGCATATCTATTTGTTTCAGTTGTTATGCGTGTTACAAGTTCGCCGTCAAAAAAAAAGTGAAAACCATTCAAGTGGAGTTTCCCACTCCTTCCTGTAAGCTTCCTGTCTATGTTTAGCTTTCTTCAAAGATTCCGCTCCTTTTCTTTTGTTTTCTGTATTCTAGAGTATCGCATCATTTGTCTCTTCCAGAGCAACTTGATTCGGAATCCGACATATTATCATTATTGAATTGAAACCTGTTAGATATCCAAAATAACTGAAAACGATCTTTTGATTTTCAAGTTTCCGGCGCATTCATTGCATCTAATGCACATGGGTAGATAAAAATATGCGCGTCATGTCAATACATAGAACGTGATAACTGACTGACGGCAATTTTTCCCGTTGATGCTTAAAGAGGTAGTCCGCGCAGTGCTAGGCAACCCATTATACAGAGTGGAGTACGCGCGCTTGTCTACCAAGCGGCAACATTGACTCCGCTTTAGATGGCTCATGCGCAAGGTCCAATTTTTGCACACTCTCTCCAACATATCGGCCGGTATCTCACGAATAAATGCTTCAATATTGGCTTCCAGTGCGTCAATCGTTGCTGGTTTATCCCTGTATGGCCCCACAAGAAATAGTCCAACGGCGTTAAATCACACGATCTAGGCGGCCAATTGACGGGCCCCAAACGTGAGATAAACTGTTCACCGAAGTCGCCTCTCAATAGGGCCATTGTTTCGTGTGCGGTGTGGCATGTGGCACCGTCTTGTTGAAACCACATGTCAGCCAAGTCCAGCTCTTCCATTTTGGGCAAAAAAAAGTTTGTTATCATCGCACGGTAGCGCTCGCCATTCACAGTTACGTTCCGGCCATTGTCGTCTTTGAAGAAGTACGGCCCGATGATGCCACCGGCCCATAATCCACACCAAACAGTGATTTTTTCGGGATGCATTGGTAGTTCTTGCAATGCTTCTGGCTGGCCTTCACTCCAGATGCGGCAATTTTGCTTGTTAACGTACCCATTCAACCAGAAATGAACTTCGTCGCTGAACACAATTTTTCGATAAAAATGTGGATCTTCCTCCAACTTTGCCAGCGCCCATTCACCAAATTGGAAACGTTGTGGACGGTCGTGTGGCTTCAATTCTTGCACCAGCTGTATCTTATAAGGTTTTACACCCAAATCCTGTCGCAAAATGTTCCACGTAGTGGAGTAACAGAAGCCCAATTGCTGCGAACGGCGGCGAATCGACATCTCACGGTCATCACTAACACTGGCGGATACAGCCGCAATATTTTCTCCAGTCCTCACTCTACGTCTGCGTGTTGGTGGTTTAATGTCCAATAATGTAAACTGGGTTCGAAATTTAGTCACAAGCTTCCGAATAGCTCCCTCAGTAGGCCGACCAAATTGCCCATAAATTGGAAGCAGTGCTCGATGCACTCTCTTAACCGAGCATGAATTTTGACAGTAAAATTCAATAATTTGCGAGCGTTGTTCGTTCGTAAGTCGATTCATCGTTAAATTATAGACCAAACTGAACAAGTTTGACAATAACACAAGACACGATTCAGCGTCATCTGTCAAAAACAGTGTTGCCAAAAAGATACTAGCAAAAAAATCACCCATTAGTATCGTACATCGTACAGTACTTGAAATTATCGTACAGAAACGATAATTATCGTACGTCTGGCAACGCTGTCGGAGAGTAATGCGCGACTGGACCGGGATGACGTAATACTCATATCGTTGACGAGTTTTTGGCGATTAGTCTACCTACCCTTATAGTCAACCATCCCGGTCTCTCCTACCAATTCGCTGAGCTTGGGAGCGCTTTGCGTTTTGAAGAAAACGAGAATGCCGGCCCCGTTGAGCCGCGGCACAAACGCAGTAATGCCACCTAAGCAGATTTGATAAATCACCATAACAAATACCAAAATTAGAGTGAACGAGAAAAGGCAACACATAATAATCAGTGCGGGCACCTTTGTCGCCACATCACGTCACTTGTATGTACGAAATACGTTCGTGTCGAAGACAACGTGACTACAATGCGAATGTGGATACAACAGCAATCCACAGGTTTTAACGTGGTTTTTATTGTGTGAGGTAAATGAAAAGTGCGAAAGGTGACCTAGTTGAAAAACTCGTCTACCTATTATTTACGTTATTGCTTTCGCTGTATGATATCAGCTTTAAACAATAACATAATCCGTATGATCCAACGGCAATTTATTCTAGATAGAAAAAATATGTATAATAAAGTAGCTTTGATGTTGGGAAAATGTAACTTTATTTTTAACTGATGCCCAGCAGGTATGTTTGATCCAAACGAGACTTTAAACCTACGCTCGTTGTTTTTATATAAGCTGTCTGTATGTTTTTAATGATAAAGAGAAATTTTCAATTGATACATCGTACATAACTAGGGAGGTTAGTGATTTGAATGTGGCTTTTGCAAATCTATATATATATATATAACTTGAGACGTGGTCATTGTCGTCTAGACCAGTTAGGTGAAAAATAAAGTTTCCGCCTTTTGTCGGGTACTTCGACAAAATTCAAGCAATGAGGACTCTTTATACTTTATCAGTTTCTAGCTTTCAATGGACTTTGCCATCATCATCAGGAGCTGCAATTACAATGATAACAGTAGCAACAAAAGTGTAAAATGAATTTAAATTGACTCAACTTACAGTAGTATGTGAGGATGTTGCTAATTGTTGTTTACGTATAGGATGAGGGAAACGTCCAGTAACATGGTGAGAGCTGGATAGATGGTACAAGGGTCAAAATTATATAAAATATGACAAGACAAGTTAAAAACAGATTAAAAATTATTTAAAAAACATTAGAGTATTACATCATGAAGCCACTTGATGATTGCACAAAATGGTGGTCATGGAATAATGAGTGAGATCAACCTTTGACAGAAGGCCGAAGGTTGTCAATGTCTGTGTTGAAAGATGGAACGAATTGTGGGCGTGTGCCAAACGTTGCCAAATGACTTCAGATGATGTGATTTTCAGAATGTTATGTAAGAAATTGTTAAACATTCCACTCAAAATCTAATAATTCTCTTCTCACGATTTATTAATAATTGTTAATTTAAATTCCCATTAATTAAAATATAGTTTATTCAACTGTCTCTGGTCGGTTTAACAATTTCTTACATAACATTCTGAAAATCACATCATCTGAAGTGATGTGGCAACGTTTGGCACACGCCCACAATTCGTTCCATCTTTCAACACAGACAGTGACAACCTTCGGCTTTCTGTCAAAGGTTCATCTCACTCATTATTCCATGACCACCATTTTGTGCAATCATCAAGTGGCTTCACGACGTAATGCTCTAATGTTTTTTAAATAATTTTTAATCTGTTTTTAACTTGTCTTGTCATATTTTATATAATTTTGACCATTGTACCATCTATCCAGCTCTCACCATGTTACTGGACATTTCCCTCATCCTATACGTAAACAACAATTAGCAACATCCTCCCATACTACTGTAAGTTGAGTCAATTTAAATTCATTTTACACTTTTGTTGCTACTGTTATCATTGTAATTGCAGCTCCTGATGATGATGGCAAAGTCCATTGAAAGCTAGAGAGAATTAAAAAGAAGTATAAAGAGTCCTCTTTGCTTAAATTTTGTCGAAGTACCCAACAAAGGGCGGAAGCTTTAATTTTTAAAATAAAGTTTCCGTCTTTTGTTGGGTACTTCGACAAAATTCAAGCAATGAGGACTCTTTATACTCTATTAGTCTCTAGCTTTCAATGGACTTTACCATCTTCATCAGGAGCTGCAATAGCATTGAGAATAAATAGCAACCATTGTGCAAAATGATTTTAAATTATTTTAAAATAAAATATTAACAGAAATACACTAGCTATGGTTGTACGAAAAAATGTCACCAATTGTCAAAAATGTCTGGATACAAATGGACGATTTTATATACATTACAATTTTTGTAAAATGTTCGTTCAAGTGTAAAATAAATTTATGACGAATTTTCTGACTTGTTTTGTAACACATTCTTAGTTGGGAATTTGTCTCACGACATTTGACTTGTTAGGAAGTCGATATTAATATCAACATTCTATTGAAAATTCAAGGTGATTATGTGTTTTTTATGACTTACCCATTAAAGTTATTTTCAGACAAATAAATCATGGCCTACTTAGCAAAAAACTAATACATAACATTACGTGTAATGATATTTCAGTGATACTCCAATCTTTTATGCACTTGTGAGACATCACTAGGCTGGAAATTTTACGCTCTTTTCAAAAATCGAAAAATCCAATATGGCGGCTATAACAAAAAACAGAAGACGATTGAGACATGTCATACATGCTGTATAATTTTTCTTAAAAAAAGTGTCTGAATAATGTCACATTTTGACAGCTGTCAAATTAACCGTTTTGGATTTACTGGCAGAAAACGAATTCCGTCAATTGCGTTTTTTTGCTGATACTTTCAATACCGCGTAAATTTGAAGACGAAAGCGCTCAGTTTCCTCTAAAACTTTCCCCTTTTAACATTTGCCGATATCCCTGTATAGAGAGGCGAATCTGGGACATACTGTATAACCATCATTTTGTAATTGTTCTAAAATCACGGTCGCATTATTTCAGTTAAAGAGTCGTACGGTTCGTGGGAGAGTATCCATCCTGTGGACAAAGTAACACATCTGGACGAGGAACGCGTCCATTTAACAGAGTCTGGATGCAGGCCGGTGGCATGATAATGTGTGTGCTGTTGTGGTAGTCGGGATAGTCGGGATGAGGCTCCCGTTCAAATATTTACTTGATCACACTCGACGCCAACGCGTCGCCGGCGTCGCGACGCTGTGTATATACGAAAGCAGCGTCCCGTTCGTTTCGGCACCAGTTTCAGCGAGGCGGCTGGTACGCCGAGCGTTCGGGACGTTGAACGCCGAAACGCACGAGCATTGAATTGATGCGAAGCATAATAAATGAAAGAACAAACGTTTCGAAAACAGTCTTTTATTTAGCTACTTATAAAAAGGCTTATGCTTGGCACAGGTTAGCCCTTTTGAGAAAAAAGTTAGCTAAGAACATGTATATATAATATACATTCATCACGATTCATCACGATTCATCACGATTCATCACGATTCATCACGATTCATCACGATTCTTCACGATTCATCACGATTCATCACGATTCATCACGATTCATCACGATTCATCACGATTCATCACGATTCATCACGATTCATCACGATTCATCACGATTCATCACGATTTATCACGATTTATTACGCTTTATCACGAATTATCACGATTTATCACGATTTATCACGATTTATCACGATTTATTACGATTTATTACGGTTTATCAAGATTTATCAAGATTTATCACGATTTATCACGATTTATCACGATTTATCACGATTTATCACGATTTATCACGATTTATCACGATTTATCACGGTTTATCACGGTTTATCACGATTTATCACGATTTATCACGATTTATCACGATTTATCACGATTTATCACGATTTATCACGATTTATCACGATTTATCTCGATTTATCACGATTTATCACGATTTATCACGATTTATCACGATTTATCACGATTTATCACGATTTATCACGATTTATCACGATTTATCACGATTTATCACGATTTATCACGATTTATCACGATTTATCACGATTTATCACGATTTATCACGATTTATCACGATTTATCACGATTTATTACGATTTATCACGATTTATCACGATTTATCACGATTTATTACGATTTATTACGATTTATTACGATTTATTACGATTTATTACGATTTATTACGATTTATTACGATTTATTACGATTTATTACGATTTATTACGATTTATTACGGTTTATCAAGATTTATCACGATTTATTACGATTTATCACGATTTATCACGATTTATCACGATTTATCACGATTTATCACGATTTATCACGATTTATTACGACTTATTACGATTTATTACGATTTATTACGATTATTACATATATAATTTATTAAGATATTGGCTTTCACCATGCACAGTGTACACAGCGGATGCGATTGCCGACTGTGACATACGACCGCCGACGACGACGCTTGTCCATCGGGGGACGACGTCGCACGTATCGACTTTAGGAGATACGTCTAAGTTTTAAGGGTAAATGCCCTGGGACATTTGTGATGACTGAAATATGCCTGTACAATCCCCAATTTTTAACCCCTACAAAAAGTTTTCCGGGAATGATAGAATCGTCTTAAACGATAAAAACTACAGTATATTCAGATAAGAGATAGACCGGACATAAACAAGACCACGTGATCATCGAACGCTGTAACATTCGGCAGGGACGTATTAAGGGTCACGCAGTACATATTTTAGATAGTAGATGCTGCTTTGCGTAACTTTGTAGTAAATTAGCACAATTCAATGTGTATACGATTGGTGATGGATATAGGATCACGTGGGGGTGGGGTAAGAAATATATAATAATGTAAATATACATAAGGGTTTCAAAATTTTTGCTTCGATTTCCAGCTTCGGATGCCGTCTGATGTTTGGTGAAATACAGTCGAATATAATCTCAAAATGGCGTTTAAATTAGCCTAAATTAAAAATAATCGTATATCTCTTAAAATTGCTTTTAGAATATTGATTAGTATATTTTTTGATTTCTAGGTAAATATGTAACCAAATTAAAACGTTCAAAACGTAAAAAAATTTGCATGGTTGAACATTGTCAGAAAGTAGATTCTTGAATAGGTTTTGCCAAAATGGGTTCAAAAATGTCAATAATTAATTAAAAAATACAGTAGCTTTATAATTACTTATAACTTACCGAATTTGATGAACGACATCTTTTATTGGAAAGATGAGCTTGATGAGCTTTCATCATCGCTACTGCCTGAAGCACCAACGTCAATAATGAATGGCTCGACTTGTTCCTCTAAAATATTGTCCAGTTCCCACATTCTCTTTTCAACTTTGTCTTTCACGTGCTTAATACAGTTTTCCCATTTTTGCGCTGTTATTAATTCTAGTGCTTCTTTGAAAAGTCCTTTGAGGTCACAAAATTTAAAAGTTGTATTGTGCTTAGCTATATAATTTGTAACCTCTGCCCATATGAGCTCAATGGGATTGAGCTCGCAATGGTATGGAGGTAAACGGAGCACAGTTTTATTTTGACTTGCTGCCATTTCGTCAATGGCGTATTTTTGATATTCCGCCTTGTGATCCTTGACAATTCTTAATAATTGTACTTTCAGCATTGCTTCTTCAAAGTTGATATTTTTCGAGCGGAGCCAATTTTGAACATCAACTTCCCTTGAAGCCGTTGTTGGGACCTTCTCCATTCTTCGAGAATGATAAGGCGCATTATCCAACACAATTACTGCGATTTCCTCTAAGTTCGGTAAAATTTTTGAAAACCACTGTTCAAACGATTCGCCATTCATTTCCTCGTGGTAATCTCCAGTTTTCTTAGACTCAAAGCACCACAGACCGTCAACAACAAATCCATCCTCACTGCCAATATGGCAGATAATGAGCCTTTTCCCTTTACCTGGAAATCAAAGTACTAACTGGTGTAGATTTATTTCAATAAGCAAACCTTTTTCAAATGTTTTCATCACATTCAGCGAAAAAACATTGAGACATGAGTATCAGATTGCTATAATTGGGATTATTTAGTCATATTGAACGTCGTAAGATTACTCAGCGCTTCACAATTTAATTTAAAGTTACAAACCTTTAAAAAATGAATGATCAGGAACCTGAAATACGCGCAAATATTAATATTAACAAATTATAACTTTATAAAGCTTAAAGTATGAATTAAAATGATTAGAAATATTAGGAACGGTACACAATATAAAACTTAGTAACTTTTTTTAAGTTTATAATATTCGACATATTTTAAGATTATATTAAAAAATTATTGAAATATCGAAAACACATAAAAACATGGCTTGAAAAAGTTCTAACAAATGAAAATGACAATAAAACTTCCACGCATTTTATCGAAAGTTATAAAAGTTTTGTTACTTGTAATATGTTTTATCTGCCCCCTGGAATTAATGTTTAGAACCTTGTTCCCAAGGTTTGAAAAACATCCGATTGTTGTCTATTACTCGTATTTACCTGCTGGATTTTTTAATCCGGTGGACAGTCCATCTAGAAAGGCCCTCCTGGATGAAGTTACAGAATCATCAACCCATACTTTACTTGTAGTGTGTCCTGCGTTTACCCACGTTTCATCAAGGTAATAAATCTTCCTGTTTTGATTTCTATATTTCCCAATTTTTGTTAAATAATCCCTCCTCCATAGCACAATTTCTTCTCTATCCAGTAGTAAACTATTACGACCCCGTTTTTTCCATTTGAAATTTAAATGCTTCAGTAACGCATGGAAAGTTGATCGTTTGAAATTTGGCAACGTTGTATCTCCATTTACCTCCTGCAGTACTTTATCTATAGTAGGTATTTCATTCCTAAAGAAGAATTCATGCACTTTCCTCCTAATCGCATGCTTATCAGCTTCATCCAATGATTTAACAATACTTTTGCGATGTTTACTGGTCATTGGCTCAGAAAAGGTGTGATTTTTTTTGTATTGTCTTAACACATTAAACACTGATGCGCGACACACCCCAACTTTGTGAGAAACCTTCACAACAATTTCTTTGATGGTTGATGCCTCGTTCTCCTCGCGCTCGATCTTATATATATTCAAAATGACCTCTTTCATTTCTGCACTCAGGTGTCTTTTTTTAGAGCGTTTCCTAGGTGGACTACAGGAGTTTACAACTTCATCGGCAGTATCTGTACTACTGGGCATTTTGCGCAAGCAGTTGATAACAATAACAATCAATAACAAGGTATAACAATAACAACGACAAACTCAACAACTTAATAAGATAACAAACGAAAACGTCCAAAGAAATATCAAATTGCAATGATGCACACGACATACGTAACACGTCTGAACCTGAATGTGACTCTGCCTTGATACGACTGCTCTGCCGCTCGGCATAGGCATTTAATTGCGAATTGACCAATGAGGGCTCCTGTTTTACGTCGAGACGGCGGCGTTAGCGTGAAAATCACCCGAACCTTTTGTTTACATCCGGTCTATCTCTTATCTGAATATACTGTAAGTATGAGCGCTCTACAGAGTAAATTAATACGTAAATTATCAAATTACATTTGACTACCTTGCAAAGATAGTGTATTTTTTTTCTTTGTGGAACAATTGGAAATCAGGCGTATAAATCTACATCAGCTACTCGCGAAGAACTGGAACATAAAGTAAGGGCAGCATTCCAGAACATCACTGCGGAACAGTTAATCAATGTGGTGCAAGCAGCAACTGATAAAGTTGCACTTCGCCGTGATGAAGGGAGGCCATTTTGAACACTTCGAACCTCAATGGTACGTTCTTTATTTTTTGTTATAATTATAATAGGATATGTATTTAATTTATTTGTATAGTTTACTAAGGCTATATTTCTTTTTTTTTCACTGGCGATAAAGTTATTCGCATTTTATTCTGGTTCATTGCACGTTTTGTAAGCAACACCTTCAATTGTTTCTCACGGATAACTAGAATAATAGGACTAAGTGCATAGACATACCGAATGCAGATACGTATTATTTTGTTTTTAGGTATGATCGTTACTTACAACTGTTCAGAAAAATAGTGGAAACAAATTAAGAGTGTGTAGTGTCAAATTATTCGTGAGAAAATGGTCTCCTAGAAAAATACGATGAGCCACCCCTATTTAAGAAGATCGAGTAAAATGCAAAAAATGGTGTATGTAACTTTTAGAAAATCTTTATAACGAGTTGTCGTTCACCTAAAAACCGTATCTTTCCCGTGTTACTTGATCAAACATGAAGCGATTTTCAGAATCTTGATGTGTCCTGGTTGCCCACTTTACTTTTCTTATCCTATATAATCATAATGATAATAATAATAATAACAATAATAATAATAAAATATAATGAGATCGAAAAATATATTCCTCTTGCACCAGACATTAAAAGAATACGGAAACAAGATAAGGTAGAAATAAGATACAGGGTGGCCCATCGAAAACGAAACAGATGCGTTTACTGACAGCTCAGTTTTGTTTTTGAAAAATGCTCAGACCCGTCGATTTTGTTTTCGAGGGGGACACAAGTTTAAATGACGTAGTGAATCGTCATAACTGCCGATCTGAAGCTCATGTATTTTACATCACTATAAAGTGAATTGAAAGACCTTTAAAATAAAGTATCACTCGACCCCGCTTTCCATTTAAGATTTTAGGGTTGGTGTCACCCCCGCCCAGGGGGCTGCGTGATTTTTTGCCAAACTTATGTCCCCCTCGAAAATAAATCGACGGGTCTGAGCGTTTTTCAAAAAAGTAGATGCGCCTGTCTCGTTTTTGATGCGCCACCCTGTATGTAAATCATAAGTATCTATCACATAATAATCATTCTTGTTTTTAGGGTTAGGCGCTTTTTATACGTTGCAAAAATTCAGTATAATCACTACCATTCATTAATTTTTGAATTCTGCTATCTTTGGCCATAAAGCTCCAAGAGTATTTTTTCAAATTCTTGCTGTTCATTTCTTTTCAATAGCTGGATTATTATTTAGGAACGAATTTCACAAGATACGATACTAAGCAATAACAAATGCTTGCTACAAACCACCTACTCACTTTTCCAATAAATTAACCAGATGATTAGTTAGTTTGCAATACTAACCAACGAATTGGTTATTATATATTACTAGGAATGCTGAGCTCACACTTTATCTACCTACTCTGGATAGTTTGCGAACTAGCCAAAAATTCCTAAATATTATTGAAGTTTGTACTTTGGCGTTAAATCTTGTGCAGCTTATAGACTAACTGCATAGTATACAAACCAACCAATATTCGTAGCTATATTAGTGAAAAGTTGATTTTCCACCAAAGTATCCAGACATATGGATAGTTTGTATACTATCCAGCTAGTCTATAATCTAGCTTAGTAAGTACTTTAACCGTAACATATATAATGCACAACAAGAGATCTGCCAATTATTGAGCAAGTCATAAATGTCTAAAAACAAAAAATCAGCGAGATACGAAATCTATTGCTATCTTTCACCTGTCAATTATTATACATTCTGCGTAGAAATAATCCGGAGATACATATATTGTCATTCTATTATTATTGAATGTCATATTACACGATAAGACATTCTTCAGTCATTGCGTAACATGCATCTTAGGCGAAACTCAATAAGACACTTGTCGATTATTGAGTAATCAGCTTTCAGTGAGCACAGAATTATTAAAAATATTTGGAAAGATTCCTACCGAGGAGGAGGTAATGGGACGCCGGCATTGTTTACGTTTTTTCTTATCTTTGAATTTTTTGTGCTGGTCAGCATGAATCATGCATATACAGTGTGTAATAATCATGTATAAACAAAATCACGAAAGATGACTATTACGTAACACCATAAATTGTACTAAAGTAATCAATGGACGTACGTCGATGATAAAATCACGAGTCAGAAACATATAGACAACAAATTTATATTATGATTTCGCAAAGTTAGGTTATTTCACAGATTATTTTTATTTTCGTTTTATTTCGTGGTTTTGAGTGATACCTTAATAATAATTTTAGTGAGGAGTTTTTGTTTTGAAAAAAAACAGTTATGAGTGGAATACCTTAAGACAGGAACACCAAAGACCAAAGTATTATTCGAAAACAACATAACCTGCTTCAACATAACCTAACTATTCATCTTTCCAATACGATCGATCATGCAACATGAAAACATCTAAATCTATCTAATGCAAATTAGCAATACAGTTTGTTTAGACAATAAAATTCTGTTTGTCTCTGTCTAACATATCAGAAACTTCATTAAATATATTCACAAATCCCTGTCATTTGTCTTTACTACAATCTAAAATGATGACGTAATCGTCATCTTTCGTGATTTCGACTATAGGACAACAGCGAAGAATAATTTACGAGTTAAGTACTGGTCTAGTTATATTTAGTTAGCATAGTATGACTGAAGAAAAAAATGACGTTGAAAGCTGATTACAATAATTTGTTCAACCGAATGACTATAATGTTGCCGTTGAAGTCATTTGAATGTTATTGTGTTCTTGAATATTAACATTTCCAATTAGACAAAAACAGTGTAAAAATGCTCATTTGATTTCTATTTATGAACCAAGTGATAGAGACAAATCCTGAGTCTTGTAAATAGATAGGTTACATGTCATTTGCTTTGTATAAAGCAATTATGCAGATGATACTAAAGTCTATAACACTGTCATGAACTCATCTGTGCTTCAAGAAGACCTCAAGCTGATCAGAAAGTGGTCAGAACTCTGACTCCTGCCTTTAAATCTATCGAAATGCTACGTTCTCCACCTGGGAAAGAATAATCCTAACTTAACATATAAGATTGGCAAACATACCTTAGAGACTGTTCTTCATCACACAGATCTTGGTCTGACAGTTAATGGCCGGCTCACCTGGTCGGAGCACATTCAGAACATAACCTCTAAGGCAAAGCGGTTGCTATATATGATGGAAAGGTCATTTAGCGGTTGCACCGTTAGTACCTCCTCCTTTTTGTACACAACTTTCGTACGACCCCTACTGGAGTTTGCTGGTCCGGTATGGGATTCAAACCTTGTTCGCGATAGCAGCTTATTAGAGGCCGTTCAGCGTCGTGCTACACGTATACCATATGGCACACGTAGGCCAAGTTATGAAGACCGCCTCGAGCTATATAACCTGCCTGCTTTTGCTGATAGAAGAGTACGAGGAGATCTCATCATCACTTTCAGAGCACTGCATAATTTGTTTGGTGTGGACATGTCGCATCTGTTTCGTCTGGCAACGAACAGTCTCAGAGGCCATAACTTCAAATTGCAGAAGGAAGCTTTTAGAACCTCTACTCGTCAGCGCTTCATCTCAAACCGTGTCTTCGATGCATGGAACAGTCTTCCATCTTATGTAGTGAACTCGGAATCCGTCAACAGTTTCAAAAACAATTACGATAGACACCGCAGTGCTTAACATATTGTTCAGAAGTGCTAAGATTGTCAAATTGTTATATTTCTTTTGTCTGTACACTATTATCTATTTTTGTGTTTGAGTTTATAGTACTTGTACTCAACTCAAATTTGTTGTTTAATAATAATAATAATAATAATTAGAAAACTTCCAGTATACAATCAAAGCGAATCAATCTTCATAACTGTGAATGATATGACTACATTTGAGGTCAGCTAATTTATAAATAATTCTTGATGAATATAACCAAATTGTTTTAAGTATGCGTTCTGAACTCCGATTTTGAAAGCCACTGCATTTCTCCATTATCTCCGGAACGAATGATAACAAAATACGAACACGAGGATAGCGTGAAAGTGATATATCGACAAAATCAAACGAGGACGCGAGAACTCGTACAAACGTTGTAGTTTGCTCCGGAAGCTACACGATTTGACGGATGATGCTATACAGCGTACGTTATACGTCCAGCAAGGTTCTCATACGTGTTTACAAGATTTTGTTATACAGGGTGGCCCAGAAATAACACAGGAGGTATATTGGCTTTAGTTCAATCAGGTGACATCAAAATGACCTCAGTAAAAGTCTTCTAGTTTTCGAGATATTGCTACTTTTAAGTTTTTCTCAAAAAATCACTACTTTTCGCTCCTTTTTTGCCTGCTATGGCTATAAAGAATATCTAACTTACGATTTTTTTTTTGGTTACAACTAATAGTCGGTTGAGACATCCGAGTATCCATTTAATTAAAAACGAGCACATCATGCTAAAAAAAAATAAATAATTGCATTTGGTTTCAATGCGAAAACCTTTACTTAATTAGTAACTGTAAAAAAATTTACCAAACTGAATCAGCAAGTGACCTTAAAAACTAGCTATTTAATGCTCTTTCAAAAATTGTAAAGCAGTTGTAGGTTGTTTTTACAGGAAACTGAATAATTGCAACTTATGTCATTGAAGTCGTAACACTTGCGAAATACTACAAATAAAAAATAATAAGTGTCCAAACTACAACTTTGCAGTTGCTGCAATAGCTTTTTTATTTTAGCAAATGTCTAAAATAGCTATCCATTAGCGTTTTTTATTCATTGTTGCATGGAGGCATCAAAATAATGAACAGAACACGGGGTTGTATTTTTTTATTGCCAATGATTTTTACAACATTCAAATCAAATAAAGAATCAGGATCATAAATTAACTAAATGAAAATTAAATCATGTTGTAATGTGAATATTGCCTGAAATGAACGATTATTATTATCATTATTATTATTATTTTCACAACAGACTTTCAAAATGTCTACCACCGACATCATATACACACAACCTGCATGTTCTTAAAAATGGATCGGATATTTTGCGTGCTGCTTGACGGATTCGATGACGCAGGAAAAAACATAAATTAGAGGTTCTTTATAGCCATAACAGGCAAAAAAAAAGGAGCAAGAAGTTGAAAAAGCTTAAAAGAAAAGCTAGAAAACTTTCACTACGGTCATGTTGATTTTATCTGATTGATCTGCAGCCAAATCTACCTTTCGTGTCAATCTGGCATGTTATTTCTGGGACACCCCGTATAATTACACTTGCAGTATCAATAATTTACTATTATTATTATTATGAGGAGTTTTGAACAGACATAAATCTGGCAATTATGATATGTGAACGGGTTTTGACATAATCAATTCTATTGTAGAAAATTTCTTACTATGGTGGTAGTGTTAAGTATAACTGCTTTTTGTATCTCGGATATATTGCAAAATGTGCGGCAACGTTTTGAGCAAAATCTTTATTATTGCATGGAGAGTCATGGTGGGCATTTTCAACATTTACTTGCCTAACGGGTCAGTTCATTCTTCATTTTTAAATTACTTTTGCTGCCAAATGTATTGATCTCCACTCATGACAATGTATTAATTTTCTTTAAGCTTTAAATGCGCCACCCTGTATATGCATTGTAGTGTTCGTCGTTACAGGTAAGTCGATCAATCTATCAATTAATCAACAAAGAAATCGAATCCTAAATCAAGGCCTTTTCCTTATAAAATAGTCTTTTAGAAATACAAGTCAATCTACTTGACATAATTTTTAGTAAGAAGCACGACCTTCCCTGGTCCACCTTGCATACTCGGAGAAGAGGTCTTAGCTTGCGACAAACACAATCCTTTATCCAGCATTGCGCGGAATTACAGAGTCAACCTACTCGACGCCGTCGTTTCCGCGTACGACGAAAAATCAATAACCGATAGTTGTCTGTACAGTGCGACCACCTCCACGTTATGACACCGAGCTCTGTTCCATCTCTACCACTAGCTACAAACAATTTCACGGAGACCAAATAACAAAAAGATCTTATCGACATTGAGCAAGAAAACGGTAGAACGCTGCTGGAATTTGTAATCTACGATAGTTGCGCAGGCAAAGACCTGCTCTGCCTGTCTCCATTCCCTCCGAGGTTTGGAGTTATGAAATTATTTCGGCGGGATGGAAAGAGAACCGAACGGCAGCATTCCTTCAAGTTAGATTTTAATCGGGGCAACGTATACAAAATTAGTTGCGCGATTACGTAGCAGAAAATTTAAGTCGATTGCAAACTGAACCGTATACGGGAAAGTTTGAAAGTTGTCTGTCAAATACCGCTGATAATCTTTGTATCTGCTTATCCGGCAGGCGTATTACGAGAAAAATCGGGTCTTTTGCGACTGTAAGGTGTTAAAAGTCAATTTTTACTGTACAATAAGGTAATTTGGGGCGCTAAGGGCCGATTTCACCAACATTAATGTTATGGACCAATGGGAAAATACCTTATCGAAAAGCAACTTGACAGAAGCTGTCAAAGGTCTCTAAATATTAGTGATTTCTATTGAAATACTGAATAAAATCGTGAAAATTCGACTGTATTATAAACAAGACCACGTTTTGATTCCAACATGATGCTTTTGTACAGAAAAAACAGGACAACTTTCATGTATTTTGATATATGTTATAGGTTTACATTTAACAATCCGTTATCCCCCCTCAGCGAATGGGAATGCGGAAAATAGTAGGTAGATTTTCTAGCTGTTAAATTTGGCAGCAAATTTGGACGTTTGTTAATGCATGGCACTCTCGAATATACCAACTTCAATATACTGAAAGTTATCATTACATACCTGTTGAATAGTGTGGATTTGTCTGTATTTTGCAAGAAAATATTATATAAAATACATTCCATCCAATTCCTCATCTTCCTTTACGTCATAATAGTAATCATTTATTAATTTATGGGTTAACGAATTTTTTCAAAAGCAATAAAAACGTTATATCCTCTCCATCCTAAAACACAGATAATATGTGTAAGACGTGTCAATCCCTACATCTCCCTGATGCATAATGCAATTACTATGGACATAGACAAAAAATTATGAAAGATGTTTCACAGATAATGGCTTTTAAGTCCAAAAATCAAAAAAACTAGTAATGTTTATTGTTTGTCTATTTTTCTATTTTGGATCGTATCGAACATCCCTACTGTCAAGATGTATAACCCAAGGTACCGACGGAGCTATTTTGCGGCGTCATGGAAATAATTTTAAATTATCATTTGCATTTTTTCAAGTGTTGTGCAATGATTTTGGGAAAAATGTCACGAATAGTCTTATGAAGCATAGTAGAGTATATTTCAACAGTTGGCGGAACTTACTCCACTGGGACCAGGAGGGTGAAACGGGATATTAATGCACAATCTGGCAACCCTGTCGCACCCTCACAAAATGGCCGATGAGAACCACATAAGTCACCGTGTTGTCATTGAATAGCATGGAATTAAACCTTCAGAGTATATGTTTTGTGACTGGTACCAAAAGTTGACAGATCCCACACATGTGTCACTCCTTGAAATGCAATAATCAGCTGTATTCAAATAATGTCTAATATAAATATAACCTAGATTGTGTACTCGTGAAAAAAGAAAAATATGGCAAATTTGTATTTTTTTGCAGGTTTTAGGTTTGCTGGTAGCTTTAAGGCATATATTTGGGAATTTCTTAATCGCTGTGAATATAGTGTGGATATTTGTTCAGTTCCTGAACAACGAAAAATATTCAACTTTATAATAATAATAATAATATTTATTCACTCAATGTACAAAGATAACAAACAATATGAGTAAATAAATATAAAATCAAAACAGGCCCAATAGAAGGCATCGCCTGTACATGGACCAATAATTTAAGTTGAAACTGTAGAATGCAAATGACAAAAAAGGACAAAAATTAGCTACAGTAGATTATGTATTTAGTTGATGTTCGTATTTATGAGTTTATGAATTTCAGTCCTAGATATAGAATGTAGCCACTTTTTTAAATTTCTTTTGAAACAATTTCCGAAACGTAAACCTTTTAAGTCTTTAGGTATAATTTCATAAAATTTAGGCGCTAAATAGAGATATGATTGCTGCATTATAGATTTATGCGGTTGAGGAACTACTGTGCCACGAATTTTGTACCTGGTATAATGATTATGTTTAATTTTTTGGTCGGTGTTTACAAATTTATGATAGTGGGTGATACTGTGTAAGAAATAAAGCTGTCTTATATCATACATTCGAACATCTGCGTATAATTTTTCAGTGGGATAAAGTTTCGGTTTTTTTAAATATCATTTTTAGAATACTTTTTTGAAAAACATCTAAATTATAGATATGTGAGGAACATGCAGCTTCCCATGCTAATATGCCATATGTGAGATGAGGCTCAATCAGTGCATGGTATAATGTTCGAAGATATTTTTCTGTTAATATATTCCCAAGGTATTTAATTTTATAGGATACAAATCTAACTTTCTTTAAAATATAATTGACATGGATGTCCCATCGTAAGTGAGGATCCAAGATCACTCCAAGGTATTTTATGTTGGGCACTCTATTAATTTGCATTTTTTGATCATTAATATTGAAGGAGAAATTTGTGTAATTTGGCAGATGTCTAGCATAAGATCCAAATGGTAAAAAATGTGTTTTAGAGTAGTTAATGCTTAATTTTCTACTGTTAAACCACCGAATAATTTTGATAAAATCATTTTCAATTACATTTTTCAGATCAGACCAGTCAGTGCCTTCGTATAATATTGCAGTATCATCTGCAAAACTAGTTATTTTGCCAACACAATTAATTTGGAAAATATCATTTAAATATATATTGAATAACAGCGGACCTAAGACAGTTCCTTGTGGGACACCACACTTAATATACATTTCTTTACTAAATGATCCTGATATCTGCACAGATTGTGGGCGATTTGACAAATAACTTTCGATCAGTGAGTACGCGTTTCCTCTGAAACCAATTCTCTCCAATGCTTCTAATAATAATTTGTGATTAACTGTGTCGAAAGCTTTCTTTAAATCAACAAAAATGCAGATTGAAGGGATTCTGTTATCAATATTTTGATATATTTGATTTACAATTTTAGTTATTGCGTCCGATGTAGCCTTCCCTTCTGTAAATCCATATTGATTTTCACTTAAAATTTTGAATTTTGTGAGGTATCGAATCATTCTAGTAGATAAAACTTTTTCAAAAACCTTTTCTACACTGGATATTATTGATATTGGTCTATAGTTGTTAACATCTGTTTTTGTTCCTGATTTATGTATCGGTATTATATTACCTTTTTTTAAAATTGAGGGATATATGCCAGATTCAAAGCATTTGTTGATTAGGTAAGTGAGTGGTTCTGTTATGTCCTCGGCTATAATTTTCAAATGCTCGCTTTTAATACCATCGAACCCAGGACTTTTCCGATTTTTTAAGGACATAACAGTGGTGTATACTTCACATTGTTCGAGTTTATCCAAAATAAATGAGTTCAAAGTTCTTTTTGGAGGCTGAGTATTTTGTACATTTGCTTGTATATTACTTGCTAAATTTTCGCCTATGTCAGTAAAGAATTGTACAAATTCATCGCATATCTGTTGAGTATTTTTTAATACTGTTCCCGATGTTGTATTTAACTCAGTGACATACTCTTTAAATTTTGTTTTCCCAGTAATCTCATCAATAGTTGTCCAAAGCCGCTTAGGATCATTTAAGTTATTATTCAATTTATTTAGATAATTTTTTATTTGGTTTGCCTTGCAAGCTCTATAAATTTATTTTTATATTGGTTGTAACAGTCGGTATTCTCTGTAGTTGGCGTTAGTTTCATTACATTATATAGTCTATCTTTTTCTATTGCCGATGTTATTAATCCTTTGGTAATCCAGGCATTTCTGCTTTTCTCTTTGTGACTAATTATTACTTTATTGGTACTAATATCTATTAGTTTTTTATTTTCTCTATGAACAGTCCCGTTGCTTTGTCTATATCATTTATAGAGTATAATTGTTCCCAGGATTCTTGTTTGACATTTGATATTAGTTTTGAATTGTCGACAAAAAATTTGTAATTTTCCTGGTTGTTACTAACGGTAGGGATGTTAGAATGTTTTTCATTTGAAGATATCAGTAAAATAGTGGAGAAGTGGTCAGTAATATCGCTTTCTAGGATTATTGGTATGGATGTATGGATATCAAAAAACCTGAATGGTTTTGTGGGAATATCAATCTAAGGTGCCATAATGGGTTCTGATGAACGGCAAGTAAATGAATGAATGTTTGGAAACGAGCAATATCTATGAACTTTTTGGTAGAGCCTGTCATCAAGTAGGTGCTTAATAGCTATCTGCAAGAGGTTCATAGGAAAAAATACCCAGTATCGCATACCAATTGAAGAAAATAATATAAACATGAATACAATAGTAATTGTAACATGAATTTAATTCAAAAATCAAACATTTCTTAAAGTTTTGACTGAATTATATGTAATTTCTCAATATTCAATAATCTGGTGATGTTTCAATGACATACTTTGACAGTATTTTGTTTTCAATAATATATATATAATAATCTGATCTAAAACCTTTTTAAATTGGGTAATTAACAAATAAATAGCGTAAAGTTTTCCTAAGTTAAGCCAAAACTTGCAGTCAGTAAGTAAGTTTCATTGAATTAAATATTTAAAACACACATGACAACAGCGCGTCGGTCTTTCATCACTCTTATCGAACCGGCAATCGATCGCAAACGGCAACAGTGGTTAGTTATCGTTTTGCATAGATAAATTACTTTATCGTTTTGTCGGGCAGAGCATCGGGCGTGTTGTTTTGTTTTTGTTCGCGTACGTCGTCGTGTTTATTTACAATGTTCTCGAATCAAGAGTTCGCCGACATGTTGTTAGTTTACGGTGAAGCTCGTCAGGATTCAAATCTTGCAGCTCAGATTTTTCGCGGCAGATTTCGCCAACGGGTACACCCAGACATAAAAATAATTCCAGAAAAATTGGTTTAAAGAAATAAAAACTTAAGCGATTTCCGTATACTTTTTTTGCCTAAATTTTAGGTTAGCTTGTTTATACATCGTTTAGGTGCTTTATCATAAAAAAATCGTATCAATGCATTTACTTTTGAATACCCCCACCACTTTATTTTTAGAGATGCAGTGAAAATCATCAAACAGAAAAGTTAACATTTTCCTCGACTCCGAAGATCAGATATTTGATTGTTAAGTTAACATAGCGGGACTCATCGAACCATCACTATTTTAGATTCAAGATTGCAGTTACGCCCCCTAGCGACCATTTCAGAAACTTGAATATTTTGAAGGTTTTTCTTTTGACCGTTTTAGTAATAACTTTTTTGCCGCAAGCCTATGCGATGGATAGGTTCCCAGACACAGTAGCATTTTTTATTTCGTTTGAGCCACGCAGCAAACACCACTATTCACTCACGCGTTACCGACTGACACATTGACTGAATAAAAACATCGTGATCAGCGTTTCAAATTCTTTCGCTTTTTTGTTTCCGATGCGATGAACCGATAACGCGGATTATATACGTTGTTGCCAAACACGAGCACATAATATTATTATTGAGACAGGGCGGTACTCAAACTTCTAAAGGGCTATAACATTGTTACTTTAATTTTACCACAAAAATGTTAAAGGAAAAAAACATTTCTTTTGATCAGATCTACTCATTGTTAAGTCACCCTGTATAAACCAAGACACAGCTTGCTAAGATCATTTGTTTTAGTGTCAACAATATATACATTTAAATTCTCCGAGGCTATTTAATGCGGTTACGTCCACGGCTTGCAAATTACAAGAAACGCACTGCTCCTTACACTACAGAAAGAAGTTATCTACACTTTGTCCGGCACACGACCAACACATATTATCTGTAATCGGCCAACCGTTGCGGACCAAAACTAACGCGGGTAGCATTTATTTTGTCCGTCCGGCTTGCACTACTTCTCACGAAAGTTCGACTCTAAAGCTGCCCGTAAATTTTCCGGGGAGCCGCTCCTTCCCTCTTCTTCCTGAAATACGACCGCCCGGTCACCGGTCCCCGGATTTCACCTACTGCAACCGATGTAGTGTATTTATCAACGCAGTTGCGACATTCAACGGCGACGCTGCTGTTTCGGTTTAGTGGAAACACCCTTGAATTATAGCCGTTACAGATATACTCGGGACTTCAAATTAAAATAACTTCTTCCTCATCCGTTTTAATTGCTTCTGATATCGTCCCTGACAAATACGGCAACGACGACGGTCGGTCTTTCTGGATGCTGGTCAAGCAGGTTCAAAAGAAAATAAGGGTCCAAGACCCTTATAATTACATGCCCATGGCTCTGCTTTTTGTTATGAGTAAGATGATGGAGATGTATGTAAAGCGCGCACTTCTGGAGTACCTCGAACGTCATGCCTTGATTAGCCGCAGGCAGTATGGTTTCTGGCATCAGCGACCCTCAGGGAACTCCTAGCTTACGTCACGCAACATATACATTATATACTGTATACATTGTATACATTGTAGACACTGTATTATACATTGTATGCACTGTGTACACCGTATACACGGCATACATTGTACACATTGTGTAGACTGTATTATTATACACTGTATTCACTGTATACATTGTATACACTGTATTATACATTATATACACTGTATACATTGTATAAATTGTATAAATTGTATAAATTGTATAAATTGTATAAATTGTATAAATTGTATAAATTGTATAAATTGTATAAATTGTATAAATTGTATAAATTGTATAAATTGTATAAATTGTATAAATTGTATAAATTGTATAAATTGTATAAATTGTATAAATTGTATAACTTGTATAAATTGTATAAATTGTATAACTTGTATAAATTGTATAACTTGTATAACTTGTATAACTTGTATAACTTGTATAACTTGTATAACTTGTATAAATTGTATAAATTGTATAAATTGTATAAATTGTATAAATTGTATAAATTGTATAATTGTATAAATTGTATAAATTGTATAAATTGTATAAATTGTATAAATTGTATAAATTGTATAAATTGTATAAATTGTATAAATTGTATAAATTGTATAATTGTATAAATTGTATAAATTGTATAAATTGTATAATTGTATAAATTGTATAAATTGTATAATTGTATAAATTGTATAAATGTCTAAATTGTATAAATTGTATAAATTGTATAAATTGTATAATTGTATAATTGTATAAATTGTCTATTGTTAATTATATTGTATAACTTGTATAACTTGTATAACTTGTATAACTTGTATAACTTGTATAAATTGTATAAATTGTATAAATTGTATAAATTGTCTAAATTGTATTAAAATTGTATAAATTGTATAAATTGTATAAATTGTATAAATTGTCTAAATGGTTTTGTATAAATTGTATAAATTGTATAAATTGTATAAATTGTATAAATTGTATAAATTGTATAATTGTATAAATTGTATAAATTGTATATGTATAAATTGTATAAATTGTCTAATTGTATAAATTGTATACTTGTATAAATTGTATAATTGTATATAATTTATAAATTGTATACATTATAATTTGTATAAATTGTTATAAATTGTATCACTTGTATCATTGTATAAATTGTATAATTGTCTCTTGTTCATAAATTGTATCAAATGTATTTGTATAAATTGTATAACTTGTCTTGTCTCCTTGTATAACTTGCTACTTGTCTAACTGTAAACTTGTATAACTTGTATAAATTGTATAATTGTATAATTGTATAAATTGTATAAATTGTCTACATTGTAAAAATTGTATAAATTGTATTAAATTGTATAATTGTATAAATTGTATAAATTGTATAAATTGTATAAATTGTATAAATTGTATAAATTGTGAAAATTGTATATATTGTATAAAGTGTATACATTGTATACATTGTATACATTATATATTGTATACATTGTATACATTGTATACATTGTATACATTGTATACATTGTACATTGTATACATTGTATACATTGTATACATTGTATACATTGTATACATTATATATTGTATACATTGTATACATAAAACGTCGACAGTTAAAGTATATGCGTGAAGGCTCATCGTCGATGTAGACATTATAATGATTTATGCTATGAATACCTGAGTAAAATTTTCATGATATTCATAATTTTCAAAATGTGCAGAAATCAAGTTTTCAGTTTATTAAATTTCCAGATATTCTGAAAATTCAAGAAATATCTTAAAAATTCTGGAAGCTAAAAGAATTGCAGAAATTGAATTTTTTTCCAAATTTTAATAAAATATTTGGGGAGCAATGCCTTGAAGCCATAGTGAATGAAAGGAAAAGGACCAAACGCGGGTCAAGAAGAAAAGGAATAAAGCAAGAAACTAAAAGATTTCAAACCACCTCCAAGATCCTATTATACATATAATGTTTTTTAACATTGTATATCAAATGGCTACTCTTTTATTTCCCAGTATGGTATTACTAATTACAAAAAAATATTTTTTCGATAAAATTATTTACGAAATCTTCCCGTTTCATTGCCGAACCCTGTATTTACGTGAGGTGAGCTCTTATGAGAAAGCACTATATTTTTCAAGTTATTTAGTCAGAATTCACCAACAGAATACGTTTTGCTGAATAACAAACTGTGAAGAACGAACTGACAAGAATTTCTGACGAATTAGACATTCCTGTTAATCGCAGCATTTCCTCGCCCATTGAACGGCAACCTGATGAAAAACCTCAGCTCACCTTGTGCTAAATTACTCTAGCAACTAAGAATGGTAGAATAATTATGCGGAAATGTCGGGAAGTTTTGATCTAAATCAAACTTCTCGATATTTGTCGAATGCGACCTGGTGCTGGTCGTAATCCCCTTTCAGAAAGTTTGTCAGTGGAGTTTCCCCACACAGCTTGGCCTGGAAGAGATAAAGATTATCTGCTGGAGTGCAGATGAAAGGATGGGTTAGAAGTTAGTCAGCTTAGCGGACAGATTCTCGCCCAGAGCTGTGTTTAGGTTACATTTTTACATCGCAGACGACTCGAGAAAATACAGCGAAGGAAGTTAACATTTATTACTATTACCAGAATCGTCGACTAAGGGAGGCAGAACAGTCGGTAAAATTTTTGCAAATTTGAAAGGTTTTCAGATTTTCAAAATTTCCAAAGTGGGTTCATATTTTTCGAAATTTTCAAGATTTGTAAAATATCCCAAATTTCATTTGTTGAAATGTTGTAAATTTTGAAAATTCCAAAAATTTAGAAAATTTTGAAAACTGACTGAAAATTATGAAAATTTAAAAAATTGCGGCAATCTTATATTTTTAAAGTGCAATTTAGAAAGGATGTTTGAAGATTTTAAAAAAGTGAGAATTTAAAAATATTGAATATTCTGAAAATCTTGAGAATTTGAAGTTTTGGATAAAAATTTTGCAAAATCTTGAAAACTTTGAAAATTTAGAACTTTCTGAAGATTTATAAAATTTTGAAATTCAAAGTTTTGAATAAGTTAAAAAAATGTAAAAATACTGAAAATTTTGAAAAACATGAAGGCTTTAAAAATCTTTATAAAACAAGGTATTGGAAATTTCGATAATATTTGAAAATAATTGGACTTGTGAAACTTTTTTGAAAACTGAAAATTGTGAAAATTTTCATCATTTTCCAGTTTTCATAATTTTCAATACTTTTGGCTGTTTCGAAAAAATTTTAAGACTTCTCAATTTTTACAATATTCAAAATCAACAAAATTGAAAATTATGTCTAAATATTTTCACAATTTTTAAAATTTCCAAAATATACAAGATTTTCAAAATTTTCGAAAAATTCTAAATTTTTTGATTCTAAAAAATTTTCAAAATGTCCAAAACTCAAGTTTATTAAATTTCCATGAAAATTTTGATGATTCTGTATATTCAAAAAAAAAATTTGATATTCTGAAAATCCTGGAAGTTTTGAAAATTTTGAGAAGTTTGAAAGTTTTGAACGAGTATTGAAAATTTCGAACATTGAGAATCTTGAAAATTTTGACTGACTTTTTGGAAAATTCGTTTGATTTTTGGGCATTTAGAGACACTCCTCATTAAAATAAAATAGACTATCTGGTTTCAAAGTAGTATACGATTACTTGAAATGTATATTTGAAATTCAGTTTTGGATAAGGCAACGTTTACTAACTACTGTCAGAGTACTACATGGTGACTTTTTGCCCACGTAAGGGAAATCTGAAGGTTTTTCGACCACAAACTCACCACCAGAATTAATCACCTCTAGCTTTTAGGCTATGCTGTCTAACAAAGTACGTTTATATAGCCTAATAAGGTTCCCATAGACCATAGTACCCATCAAAGCATGGCTTTATCGCATCTAACTTGTTTTCTACTTTGTACAAAACCGTTAGTGCATTTTGCTAATTAAGTTTTGCAATTAAGCTGAAAACGGGAACGGTTTATCCGCGGTAGGGCTGGAAAAATACTCATTTTATCTGCCACATTGCCCGCTGCTTAAATCTCTTAAAATAATTCTTGGGCCATTAGCGGACAATACAAATGGAATATTAAAAGCTACGAGGCGATTCGAAGGCTCGTTTTTCAACTTATTTCCTGTCGAAAATAACGAGCAAACCTTACGGGATGGATAAAGAAGAAGGTCTTTGACTAAACTGAATTTGAGAAGCGTGATTTTTTCAGAGTCTAGTGAACATGCACATACATGTCATATAAATTCCTAAGGGCCAATTTCACCAACATTAATATACTAAGTGACATATAAATCCGAACACCTAGTTTAAATGGTTTTATTTAAATAAAAGTTGGTAAATGTATTTATCTTACTGTAAGTAACAAGTGAAAAAATTTTCAGCCTTATCAGTTGGACATTCCGGTTTTTATGCTGCTTTTTTTTAATTCACTAACGCTCTAAAAATGAATATTTCAGCCGCAGTAAAGAATCAACGTTGGCGGATTTTGGTTCTTGACATCCTTTACGAACGGTTACGATGCCTAGAGTACGGAGACCTGTACGATTTCGTCAACTTAGTGAGTTTGATAGGGGTCATATAGTGGGACTTCGGGAAGCTGGACTTTCTTTTCGGGCAATTGCAGTTAGAGTGCAAAGAAGTGTAGACACTGTGGTTAGGTGTTGTCAGGCATGGCTTCGAGAAGGCCGTACGCAAAGAGCAAGGGGCACTGGACGCCGCCGTAGAACAACAGACCGTGAAGATCGCCGCCTAAGATTATTGGCCTTAAGGGACCGTTTCTCCACTACCAGGTCCATTGCAAATGAATGGTTTGCAGAACACGGAAGACCTATTGGCATGCAAAGTGTTTACCGACGAATGAGAAGTTTTGGCTTGTTTTCATACCGGCCACACTGGGTCCTCCCTTTAACTCGAGAACACCGACGTAATCGCCTTGAGTGGTGCAGACAACGGTCACTCCGGGATCAGGAATGGAACAGTATTGTCTTTAGTGACGAGTCTCGATTTTGTTTAGGCATGCACGATGGTCGTGCCAGGGTTAGAAGGCGACGTGGTGAAAGGAGGAATCCACCCCATCTTTTACCCTATCTTGACACCCTGGCAGATCCAACTTTCCAACAAGATAATGCCCGACCACATGTTGCAAGAGTCACAATAGACTTCTTTCAACATAATGATGTCACAGTGTTACCATGGCCACCAAGATCTCCCGACTTATCCCCAATTGAGCACGTGTGGGATATGATGGGTAGGAGATTGCTCAATTTACAACGTCCTCCTCAGACTCTAGAAGCACTTCGAGAGGAGTTGGTGGTTGCCTGGAATGAGATACCACAGGAGGACATTGACCACCTGATCAGAAGCATGCCTAGGCGCGTTGGAGAATGCGTAGCACATCAGGGTGCATCCACACATTATTAAAGGTCAAAGGGCTTTGAAGCAGTGCAATCATTTTGAAATTTTTATCATTTACTTATTATGCTTCATTAAGTACTTATACAAAATTTTATTAAAATAAAACCATTTAAACTGGGTGTACGGATTTATATGTCACTTAGTATATAATCCTCAAGTCGCAAGGACGTCCGTACTTGTAACCCCAACTGGCAACTGACGACTTCCTGTTCATTCAAACTGAACATAAAAATAAACTTGATTTGAATAGGGCTCATCCTAAACGTCGCCCCTTGTCTTCTAATAAGGCTTAATAAGCGTCCCCGGTTGCCGTCAGATGTGCTGAAGTGCAACCTGTTCAGTTTAATCGCGGCAGTCGCTGGCAGACGTGTAAGCTGTACGAATGCCACCATTCATCAGCGGGAATAGTTAATGAAAGGAGGAAAGGACAGGAACACAGCCACTGTCAGCGTTACGCCCCCCTCGCCCCTCCGAGAACACGGGCGGAGTTGGACCATATTGATTTTGGAGGCGCATAGGCCCATACGCCCAAAGCAGAGTATGTAGTTGCATCAAGAGAAGACTCTTCGTCCGGATCGTGAGCTACCGGTAGCTGGCAAAGGCAATTCTGGTGGCTCACAACATATTTTGAGAAGGTGTAAAAATCACAGAAGCTTCCGCAAATTTCGTAAATTCTCATAATAAACACAAGCAGCGGCAACACTGCGGTGAGCGATCTGTTCGAGAACGATCTCGGCGTAGCTGTCAGCTCTCAAAAACTCAGGTCAAAAATCAGTGGCCAGTAGTGAGCAGTGACGTAAGGAACGTCACAAGGTAGGGGCTGCTTGCCTCGTTCTTAGGTACAAAAAAAACCTAGAGAGAAAAAGACTGTTTAAAAATCTACTCTCTACTCTATGTCTGAGACAGAACTACACATTTAAGAGACTCAAACTTGAAGAAAAATCCATGTACATTCTCTTTTACAAGAAATATACTTTCTTTCTGCAAGGGCAAGAAAAGATTAAAATATACCAAAATGATATTCCCTCAGAAAATTATCCCTTGTTCCAAAATAAGTTATGGCAGCTCAAAATTCAAAATGTAGTATAATAAGCCCACAGTAACATGTAAGGACTACGAGGGATGTCCTTTAAGTTTTGCATATGGAAATAAAAAAACACGGTTGGTAATTTTAAATGACTTCATTGTTTTTCGGAGTATTCTCCACGAAGATTAATACACATCTGCATGCGTTCGAACCAATTTTCGAAGCACTTATTCCACTCGTTCGCTGGCAGATCCAAAACGGCATTTTTGAATGCGTCAACTGCTTCTTCTGGTGACTGGAATCTTTGACCACGCAGTCTGTTTTTAATTTTCGGGAAAGTAAAGAAATCGTTAGGACTTAGATCGGGACTATACGTCCAATAATGCCACGTTTTCTTCCGTTAAATACTGTCTTGTTTTTTGGGCTGTGTGCGAGCTTGCATTGTCTTGGAGGGGGATGATTCTTCTTTCGGGGTTGATTTTTCGAAGCTAGGTGATGACTTTTGGCAAACAAATGGTGGTATACCAATCCGCAGTAACAGTTCTTTGCTCATTAAGAGGAACTGTTGCAATATGACCCGCTTTTGACACAAATGTCGTAATGTCGGTCAAGCGTTTTTTGACACCAATTAACCCTGGCTGCTTTCTGCTCTTCAGTCAACAGGTGGGGTATCCAACGAGGCAGCTACAAAACAAAGCTGGAGGAGTGTGAATGGTGGTTCTCCGCAAAGGCTTTCCACTAAAGGGAATCAGATATTGAACAAACTTCTTCAGGACATAGTCCGATGCTGTACAAAAGAAAACTTACCGCTGGAGGTTAAAATCCCATAAAAAAAATGGACGGGTGGTAGTACCCAAACCAACACAGCTAAACGAAAGGTACAAAATGAAAGGGTACTACTCCATAAACGTGCTTGGGGCCTTAATATCCCAAAATCTGGAAGTTAACGTGCACGCATCTCTTAAAAGAAGGTTGAATAAGTAGCCCTGAAGAAAGCACGTTCGACAGAACATCAAAAGGAACAGATAAAAGCCGGTAAAGAAGGTATCTTGATAGGAAGTTAAACGTTCATATATGGTTCAGGAACATCACTTTTTTAGATTCAAGGTTGCAGTTACGCTCACTAGCGGTCATTTCGGAAAATAAAGATAGAAACATCGTATTCACGTTTGAGCTAAAAGAATAAGAGCTAACTTTTATTGCAACAAAAGAATCGTTCGGACGAATAGCGGTCTATGTTACGAGTTGACATTTTCGAGAAAAGGTGAGTTTTAACATCTGTTGCATTTCTTGAAATTTTATGAGTGAAAATGTAACATAGACCGTTATTCCACAAACAAAGGTACAAATCGTTTTTTGAAACAATTTGGTTCAGTACAGTGGCTATCCGCACTCGAAGTTGATGTTACATGGACCGGTCTTCCAACTTGCAGATTTATTTTCACGCTAGCCATATTGGCATACTCGCCCCATGTATTGGTATATCAACAAACATAAAGGGTTGTCCAATAGGGACGCAGGAAAGTAAACTTCAATTGGACATAGACGCCATCTTTGTTTTCTGTCACCGACATGTCATTTTGTTAGTTGAATGTTTACCATTGATCGCTATGGAGTCGTATTCGATTGAAGACCGCATTAAAGTTATTTCAAGAACACTACAAAAATGGTGCAAAAATAAAAAACACGTTTCGCGCGCTTCGTGAACATTTCGGTCGCAACAACCGCCCAAACGAAACAACCATCGGTCGTCTGGTGCGTAAATTCGAGGCAACAGGTTCTGTGACAAATCTGCCAGGCTCTGGCCGGCCAAGGAGCGTTCGCACACCGGAAAATATTGCTGTTGTGAAGGAGAGTGTGAGAGACGATCCGAAACAATCAACAACGCGTCGATCCCAAGAATTGGGCATTTCGAGAACCAGTTTGCTCCGCATTCTCTACAAGGATTTGAATGTACACGCCTACAAGATCCAATTGTCGCAAGAGCTGCGTCGGGCCGACCATTTTTTGCGCCGAACGTTCTCAGATTGGCTCCTTGAACACCGCCAAATTGATGCCAATTTTTCATCAAAAATCATGTTCAGCGACGAAGCGCATTTCACTTTGAATGGGACGGAAAACAAGCAAAACTGCCGCATCTGGGCGAACGAAAATCCCCGTGAGTATCAAGAGCAGCCGATGCATCCTCAAAAAGTGACTGTGTGGTGTGCATTGTGGTCAAAAGGCATCATCGGACCTTACTTTTTCGAAAATGCGGCCGGGGACGCCGTTACCGTTAATTCTGAGCGATATCACGTGATAATAGAGGACTATTTTTTGCCGCAACTTGAAGGAATGGATATGGACGATGTTTAATTCCAACAAGACGGTGCAACATGCCACACAACCAACGTCAATATCCATCGATTGCAGTCCTTCTTCGGTGATCGCGTGATTTCGCGCAGATGAAATGTGCCATGGCCACCAAGATCGTGCGATTTGACTCCCTTGGACTTCTTTTTATGGGGATATTTTAAAAGCAAAGTCTACGTCAACAAACCAGCCACCCTCCTAGAACTCAAAAACAACATCATTGCCGAGATAAATGCCATAGAACCGACCATGTTGCAAAATGTCATTGAAAATTTCGACCATCGCGTGGACGTCTGTAAATCCAGTCGTGGTGAACATTTGAGCGATATTATATTTCATACATAAATGGTATAAATGAACCTTCAAAATAAAGTACCCAACTTGATTTGAATATCAATCTTTCTTGTTTTAATATGCGTTTACTTTCCTGCGTCCGGTTTGGACAACCCCATATTTAGTGGAATCTACACTTTTCATAGACCGTGATTTGCAACAAAACTCGATTTTTAATCATTTGCAACATAGACCGTCAAATATTATGTCTTTGATGGTTCCAGAGTAATACCCTCCCATGCCCCCTTAACTCTGCCTATGCCTTGTTCTCTGATTCCGCCAGTATATCGTGCATCTCAGTCCTTCCAGGCATATGATTAATGCTTTAGCTAGACATTTTAGACGGGGGTCGAGGTGGGGGGAGGGTTTAACCGCACTGTGCCACCACTTCACCACCTTGCTAACATTACAAGCAAATTAGATGCAGGAGATCTTGATCTTAGATATTCTACAGTATTTGAGATTTCTTTCAACGAATGAGGAGCAAGTATTCGACTTAGTTGTAACCGAATTTGCGCAGTCAGGATGCAAGGTCATACTACAAGTCAATCAGGCTTGAGTTTGATATATTATTGAAATGGGTAATATGGGGGGTCAAAACAAGTCAAAAAGTTCATATGACCCATGGTCCAAAAGTTTATAGATTTTTGTCTAAATGGCTTTATAGTTTACAAGTTTAAGTGCTTTATATCGACCACAATCACCACAATCTTACTAATTTTTATAATCTAATCTAAAACGTTTTTAAATTGGGTAATTAACAAATAAATGGCATTAGGTTTTTCTAAGTTAAGCCAAAATTTGTAGTCAGTAAGTTTCATTAAGTTAAATATTTAAAACACACATGACAACAGCGCGTCGGTCATTCATCACTCTTATCGAACCGGCAATCGATCGCAAACGGTAACAGTGGTTAGTTATTGTTCGCGTACGTCGTCGTGTTTATTTACAATGTTCTCGAATCAAGAGTTCGCCGACATGTTGTTACTTTACGGTGAAGCTTGTCAGAATTCAAATCTTGCAGACAATCAAAAGCCTTAGATAAATCGAAAAGGTCCGCCTTGGTATGTAGATGGTTCTCAAATCCTTCGTTAACAAGATCTATAAGACAATTGATTGCTGTAGTAGTAGATCTGTTCCGTCTAAATCCAAACTGCTTGTCATTAAATAATTGACTTGACTCTAGATGAGAGGTTAGTCGATCCTTTAGCAGAATTTCAAAAATCTTAGCAAAGTATAAGATTAGAGAAATTGGTCGATGGTTCGAAAGCACATCACCCGATCCATTTTTAAGTATTGGAATGACTTTGGATATCTTGAGATTTTTTATGTTTAAAAACATTCTAGCGACGGACGAATGTACTTTTGCGCGAGACGGGATATTAAATTTCCAGAATACTCACACGGGGGCCCAAGAAAATCCTCATGCCATTTGTGAAGGTCATTTCCAACAACGTTTTAAAATAAATATTTGGGCGGAGAAGGATACCTTAGCTTTCTAGCCGATAATCTACCAGAACTTTTGGAACAGACCTTAGACAACATGCCATTACAAAGGAGACAGAATTTGTGATTTCATCATGACGGGGCACCACCACACATTTTTAGAGGCGTCATTCAGTATTTGAATGAACATTATCCAAATCGCTGGATCGGTCGAAATGTTCCTGATCCTCGAAAATGGCCAGCAAGATCTCCTGACCTCAATCCGATGGATTTCTGGTATCGGGGAGAACTTAAAGGGATGGTTTATGGGGTTGGTCCAATAACAACTGAAGCACAAATTCGCGAAAAAAATTTTAATGCGACTGAAATAATAAATGGACAAATTCGAGGACCTAGAGTAGACAGAAACTGGGTTCGTCGTAATGGAGCTTGTGTGGACAGTGGAGGACGACATTTTGAACACCTTCTTTAAATACAAAAAAAGTGCAGTGAGGGTTTTAAAAAGAAAAACAATGTATGTATCAAAATTGAGTTCCCTATTTATAAGTGGATTTTTTGTGAGTCAGTTAATGGCCGTCTTTTTAACTGATTGCATTTTACGAGTACATTAACAAATAATGAAATAATACCTTAGAGCCAAAAATAACAAACTGCCGTTTTCACCCCCAAGTTATATGAAACCTTTTGCTTCTTTCAACCCCCTCCATCACAAATTTAAATAATGACTATCATAACGTTTACACCCTGTATATAAAGTCTCCAGTAACTATCGATATGTGAAGGAAAAATAATATGATTTATTCTTCGAAAACTATAGCACTCAGTTCACATAATACGACAAATTCTAAATTATACAGCTAATCAAATAGGTGAATTAATAATGAAAGAATATAATTAATTTCAATTCTCCTTTGTAAAAGATATATGCCCTGATTTGTACTGAGGTTAATGGTTAACAATAACTGGGACAGATAAATAGTGAATCTTTGAATAATTATTATTTAATTCAGAACATACTGAGAATTAGCGTATTCCTTATACAATTTGTTGAGGTTATCCAAAAAATAATATAGGGTTGTCCAATAGGGACGCAGGAAAGTAAACGTCAATTTGACATAGACGCCATCTTTGTTTTCTGTCACCGACATGTCATTTTGTTAGTTGAATGTTTACCATTGATCGCTATGGAGTCGTATTCGATTGAAGACCGCATTAAAGTTATTCAAGAGCACTACAAAAATGGTGCAAAAATAAAAAACACGTTTCGCGTGCTTCGTGAACATTTCGGTCGCAACAACCGCCCAAACGAAACAACCATCGCTCGTCTGGTGCGTAAATTCGAGGCAACAGGTTCTGTGACAAATCTGCCAGGCTCTGGCCGGCCAAGGAGCGTTCGCACACCGGAAAATATTGCTGTTGTGAAGGAGAGTGTGAGAAACGATCCGAAACAATCAACAACGCGTCGATCCCAAGAATTGGGCATTTCGAGAACCAGTTTGCTCCGCATTCTTCACAAGGATTTGAATGTACACGCCTACAAGATCCAATTGACGCAAGAGCTGCGTCGGGCCGACCATATTTCGCGCCGAACGTTCTCAGATTGGCTCCTTGAACACCGCCAAATTGATGCCAATTTTTCATCAAAAATCATGTTCAGCGACGAAGCGCATTTCACTTTGAATGGGACGGTAAACAAGCAAAACTGCCGCATCTGGGCGAACGAAAATCCCCGTGAGTATCAAGAGCAGCCGATGCATCCTCAAAAAGTGACTGTGTGGTGGGCATTGTGGTCAAAAGACATCATCGGACCTTACTTTTTCGAAAATACGGCCGGGGAGGCCGTTACCGTCAATTCTGAGCGATATCACGTGATGATAGAGAACTATTTTTTACCGCAACTTGAAGGAATGGATATGGACGATGTTTATTTCCAACAAGACGGTGCAACATGCCACACAACCAACGTCAATATCCATCGATTGCAGTCCTTCTTCGGTGATCGCGTGATTTCGCGCAGAGGAAATGTACCATGGCCACCAAGATCGTGCGATTTGACTCCCTTGGACTTCTTTTTATGGGGATATTTGAAAAGCAAAGTCTACGTCAACAAACCGGCCACCCTCCAAGAACTCAAAAACAACATCATTGCCGAGATAAATGCCATAGAACCGACCATGTTGCAAAATGTCATTGAAAATTTCGACCATCGCGTGGACGTCTGTAAATTCAGTCGTGGTGAATATTATTTTTCATACATAAATGGTATAAATGAACCTTCAAAATAAAGTACCCAACTTGATTTGAATATCTATCTTTCTTGTTTTAATATGCGTTTACTTTCCTGCGTCCGTTTTGGACAAGGCTTTATTTTTTTTTTAGGTTAGATTAGATTAGATCTCTATGACATCCATAATATTCTGATACCACATACTTAGCTAAGTTAAATTTAATTTGTAAATATTGAAGACGCATGGTTGGCTGATTACAATGATGATGTAAGAGTGTCAAAATAACTTGTCTAGCAGGTGTATTTTCGACTACAGAATTAAACTCAGAATCAGACTTTAAATATTGCAAATGAAGTCACTTTTAGACGCTAAATAAATTTATTTATACATAATGTTTATATACAGGGTGTCCGCAAAGTTGGGGTTTTCCTTTACACGACGTGTCGACCTTGAAAACATAAGCAATTTTTCTTAGTACCATATAAACCAATATCTTAAGGGAACGGAGATAAAGGGCTCTGCAACATCAAAAATATCTGAATACCGTCCTGCAGCCGCGACATCACGGAGTGGTACAATGTCACTGGCTCAATGACAGAACTGGGTCGGGGTCAGTGTGTCAGGTTAGTATGCAACCTTCAACCGACGGTTACGGTCACGCGTGTAGAGGTAATCGCGTAGACGAGAATCCCTCAACAAGCACTAGAGACGTGGATAGAGAAGTGAAAGTATCAAAAACTAAAGTGTGGCAAACGCAGCGTGAAGAGGGGCTGTATCCGTTTCACGTCCAACGTGTACAAGCCCTTCAACCTGACGATTTTCCAGCAAGAGTGCGGTTTTGTGAGTGGTTGTTGCATCAACATGACAATAATCCGGACTTTTTGAAGTGCATATTGGTGACAGACGAATCTACGTTCACGCGTAATGGGGTGAATAACTTTCGCAACACTCATGTTTGGTCAGTAGAAAATCCGCACGCTGTCCGTCGGGCACATTTTCAACAAACATTTTCGGTGAATGTTTGGGCTGGCATGGTGCGTCCGCTCGGTAGCGCATCAGCTGATTTCATTTTCTGTTGGAGCGGTATGATTTCGGGCAGAGACGTACTTAGCCCTTCTCGTCAACTGGAGAGTGAGTACTTTTTTCTTTATTTTTTTTTACTTGGTCGCCCTCGTCTCACTACTTTGTTATTTCAAGGGTAGTTGTTTCTGAAAAGGAAAACCCCAACTTTGCGGACTCCCTGTATATAAATGTAAATCAGTAGAATGATAGTATGAAAAAAGTCAAAATTAGGCGAACTCTGAGCACAGTAAAAAAATCTAAATGTTGTTTTTTACGCTACACATCTCGTACAGTCAAGGTTTCCACCTCCATGATCATAGTTGAGCTGTTTTGGTTAATACTCATCTAGCGCTCGTTGCGAAGTGTCGTCCTACTTCCAAATGGTTTTCACCTACAGTAATAGACAAAAGTATATATATACAAATTAATATTGTGCTGCATTTCTTTTTTAACTTGTTTTATTAATACACCAACCTATATACATAATTTTTTATAGCATAATACTCACTTATACATAAACAAATTCATTAGACTCCCTTCAAAAAAAAACTGGAACTATGAAGGACAAAAATATATAGACAAAGCAAAACAATTATTGAAAAAAGAAGCAAAGTTCATTGAATTATAGAAAACCAACCACCTTTGTGTTAATATTTTGTAGCATAACCATTATTATCAATCACCGCCTGGCATCGTCTCGGCATAGATTGTAGAAGTTTCTTGATATAAGATTCATCAATCTGTCTCCACTTTTGCTCTAAAGCGGCAAAAAGTTCATCCTTCTTTGAATAATTTTTATCCCATATTTATTTATCTAAGTTTTCCCATAGATTTTCAATGCGGTTTATATCGGGAGAATGTGAAGGCCATTTGAGAACTGGTATTTCTTCATCCGCAAAGAATTTCTTTGCGAGATCTGAAGTGTGCTTCGGCTCATTATCTTGCTGGAAGATTGATCTTAAGGGCATATTGTCTTCCATATAGGGTAGCACGACATGCTTTAGTATGTCTGTGTATACAAACTTATCCATAATGCCACCTATTATATGTAAAGGTCCCATCCCAAACCCCGAAAAGCACCCCCAAACTATAACAGACCCGCTTCCATGTTTGACAGTGGGCAAAGTGTACTGGAGGTTCAATCTTTGTCCACTAAGATGTCTAACGTAATGAACACCACCTGATCCAAAGATATTGAACTTGGATTCGTCACTGAAACATACCCTCTTCCAATCACAAATGCTCCAATCAAGATGCAACCGTGCAAATTGTAGTCGGTCCTTACGGTTTTTCCTCGAGATTAGCGGCTTCCTACTCGGGCGACGTGCAAATAACTTCAAATCATTTGATCTTCTACTTATAGTTTTCGTAAAAACACTGGCAATTCCTTTCGTCTCGATTTCGGCTTTTATTTGTCTTGGGGTTTTAAATGGATTTTTGGACGAAATTACTTTTATTAATCTAACTGATCTAGCATTTTGTTTTCTCTTAGAGGCTTCCAAGATACCTTTTTGTTTATATTTGTTCAATCTTGCCCAAACTGCTTTACGCTTCAGCTTCAAATTTTTGGCAATGTCGACTTGACGTTGACCATCTTTGTACTGTTGGACCAGCGAAAGATTGCAAGCCGAAAGAATGCGGACAAAAAATTGCGAAGTTGTCAGATGTTCTACATAAAATGCGGTCCATACATATTAACATATTTAAGATATAGAATTGTTCCGCTGAATTTGGCAATGTAGCTGGAAAACCCAGGCCGCAGGTAAACATCCGGTCGCTGATTGGTCCAAAACTCTTATCTTATCTGAAACTAGAATAACGTGCCGATGGCACGGTCATTTATAAACCTACTCCCATAGGCGTAGGCAGTTGGCAAATACTTTGAAAATATAATTTACTGTTTAGTGGTGATAATGGAATTCAAGCATGGGAAAGTTATTCACAGCCAGGCAAGGGAAATAATAGCAAACGTGATACGTGCTTGCGATGCAGAAGCGGCTAACAATACTTTCGTTTATCCACTGGTAGCTAGAAATGCAAGGGCGGCATATTATACGGGTGTTAGTGAACGAACTATAAGTAAAATTAGAAAAGAAGATAAAGACAGGCAAAATGCAACCTCCACACAGCCTTTAGCTTCTCCCGGAAAAAAGAGATCACGCCCTTCTGTGATCCAAAAAATTGATGGAGTCGATTTTTCCATTATTCGGAGAATGATAGAAAAATTTTACTGTGATTTTAAAGTGGTACCTACTTGTAGTAAACTTCTAATCAAACTGAAGGAAGAAATGGAATTTCCATTTGGTAAAGAATCGTTGAGGCTGCTTTTAAAAGCAAAAGGATTTTACTGGCGTAAATGCCACAACAAAAGGAAATTACTAATGGAAAGACCCAGTATTTTACATTGGCGATACAAGTATCTTAGGTCTATTAAAAAGTTCCGGGAAGAAGGAAGGCATATTATTTATTTGGACGAAACTTGGGTTGATAATGACCTCACTTTCAAGAAATGCTGGCAAAGCGAAGAAATTATGGGTGTCCTGAGCAATATAAGTTCTACAGGTAATAAAGTTTCTTTCACCTCGATTTTGCTTATTATACATTTTTCTCAATTTTGGAATATTCTTAATAAGTGCTCATTTAATTTGTCTAATTGAATACATAATCCCTTGCAAGTATTTTTTTCTCAAAAATATGTTTTTTATACATAGTGATTCAAAAAGGTGTTGGCAAACTTAAAATAACACTAAAATGAGGCTATTTATTCATTTCCAGGACGACTTATAATTGTTCATGCGGGTTCGCAAGATGGTTTTGTTCCTGGAGCCTGTCTCATTTTCAAGGCTGGCTGTGCCACTGGTGATTATCACGGTCAAATGAACCAAGAAAATTTCACGAAGTGGCTTACTGAAAAACTATTTCCTAACATTCCTCCTAATAGTATTATAATAATGGATAATGCACCTTACCATTCAGCTTTGGAAGACAAGCCTCCAACTAGATCTTCTCTAAAAAGAGACATCATCACGTGGTTGAGCAAAAAAGGTATAGAGCATGATCCTAATGCTAAAAAAATGGAGCTTTATGAAATAGCTTGTCTACATAGGCCACCATCTGATGAGAAAAATTATAAGATAGATAATTTAATAAGAAGTTTCGGACACACCCCACTTCGAACGCCACCCTATATGTGTCAGTTTAATCCCATAGAGATGATTTGGGCACAAGTAAAATTTTTCATTAGAAGCCATAATACAAGCGGCGAATTTACTATAAAAAAACTAGATGAAATTTCTAATAAGGCCATCGCTTCAGTAAGTGCCAGTGACTGGCAAAAGGTTATTGGACATGTTATAAAAATTGAAGATGAATATTGGGAAAAAGACAGTCTCATTCAAGAAATACAGGAAGAAATAATAATCAACATAGGAGGTGAAAGTGATAGCAATGACAGTTCCTCAGACAGTGATCATGACTCTAATCAGGATTGAAACTATACTAGATTGGCTACCTTTTAGAATTTTTAGATATTCATTTATTATACTATTGGTTTGTGGCTTTTAGTATCTCAGTAGAAAGTCTAATTCTATGTGTTGTTTATGGGTTATTTCATCAAGAAATTACTTTTTGTTTTCCTATATTTTTCTATTCAGTCAGATATTTTTGACTTGTTGTATTCTATTTTAGAAGAATGCATAATTTGTTTTGCTGTTCAATCATAATGCGTACATAGGAATATTACTTGTTGCCTAAAAAATATATTTATTTTGTTCTCAATATTCAGTGTTTGTGTATATTTATTTCTTATAATGTATGTTTGGTATCACGTCATTATGAATCGCAAAAAAATATTAATACTACCAGTTGTAATAAAATATAAATTCAATTAATAATTCAAGTCTCTCCGATCTCCGCCTATGACTCCATATAAAATCGTCTAATGGTAAGGTTTTTTCATCGCATTTCCCCCTTTCGTCCCTAGCAATCTTTGGCTGGTCGATCTATATAACTCAATGATCTTAGTTTTCACATCGAAAGAAATTTCTGGACCACGCGGCATGGTCTTAAAATCAACTTATTCCACAATACTTGATGAACACAACCTAATCCTCTTCTGACACGAAGCTGTACTAAACTAACGTTGAAAATAATTTGTCTACATATTTTTATCACTCATAAAAAAAGTGCTTATATTCAGACTTGTATTGTGATCATTGCAGATAATGTAAAAACAAGGAATTTAGTTTTTCTACTAATAACGCATTTGTTTATGGAGCAATGAAGTATGAACTCGTTTTCTAAAGGTATTTAGGTAAACATTCATATTTATCTATATACTTTTGTCCATTACTGTACGTACTCGCAGTCAGTGATAATTTGTATTGCGTAACGGTAAATATACAGTGCTGACAATCCCTAAAAAGCATGAAACAACATTGTATGCGGTTGATCGTTATCAGAGACGGACAGCACATTCTGTTCGTTCCAAAACAATTCTCCGCTCTTGCGTATAATAATACATTTCTCTCTACTCATCCCCGAAGAAGATCCACTCCGAAAATTTCCACCCGGCATTTCCCAGGCAAGTTTGCGCGCGACCTACGATGTAATCCAATAAAAAACAAACGACAAACGGCGCTTTCGTACGCGACAGAACATAAGTCTGCATAAAGGAAGGAATAATAAAACTTTGGAATTCCTCCGAGCCGACGGAGCGGAAAAAATGTATGACGGATGAAGACGTGTATACGGCGGTGGCAAGTTCGGATGGATTCCAAAAAATCGCGAGCAACAGGCGGAAACAACTTCAAACAATATTACGCTGCTAAACATCGTTCAACAGGTCGGTTTTTGGCAGCGACAATGCGGGCAATACGAACGACGTTGAAAAACAAAGTCCTTGCAGCTTTTGGGCGAAAACCGCAACTTATGGTGGCTCTATACAGCGTTGCTTATTTTGGATGACATGGGGGGTAGGGGAGTCTAGATGATGATTACGTCATCGGTAGTTATTTACTTTTTTACACGAATGGCAACCCTCACATTGTCTTGAAAACGAAACGCATTTTCGGGGATTCCCGCAAATAATGCATACGTTTAGTGAACAGCGCGCGGTGATTCCCCTACTCGCTTTAGAACCGAGCAGGGGAATTACCGCGCGGTGTTCGCTTGTCTAAATTTCCTCTATCAGTGTATTGTTTCGTTTGGATACTATAGCGAGTAGACGTATTGTAAGCATAGTAAAGCAAGTTAACATTTGTGTTACCATTGATTCCATTAGCCAAAGTTTAATGTTTAAATAAGATGTCGTTTCACATAGACAAATCCAAGTTATACCAAAAATTGTTTGAAAGTTTTAAAAAATCTCATACAAGTACGAAAGTACAACATGTACAATAGTTAGTTAACGAAGTGTGGCGAAATTACAAATTAAAATCAAAATCCGACAAGGAACTGGATATTATTGTATCTAAGAGAATCGAAGAAGAATTGCAAGCGGCGACTAAGAATAAATCCAATCTACTTTTCTAAGGTGAGTGACGAAATCGTTTTAGGTACTAGAAATATTAGAAATCGCCAAAAAGTTTCTCTTTACTGATTAGAAAATATCATGGCCTATCTCAAACTATAGAGGTAATATTCATGGTATTATAAATTTATTTCTTATGATTGATTCCGTCAATTGGTCACAAAGTACAGAATGTTAGTTTTATACATATTATACAGAAAACTAACACCCTTATTTTGTGACCGGAACGAATTACTCGTTTAAACATATTAGATTTAAAGCCTTAGGGTTTTGTATTTACCATATATATTGCCACACTTTGTATTTATGTAGCTTAATAAGAGAACCTTTAGCAGAAGCCATAGAAAGTTTTTATTTTTAGGCAACCTGTAAACCTGTCGAAAAAACACAAATTATACAGTCAGCTTCAAATATCAAAAAAGAGGAAGAAGATAAAGTAAAACCCGGTAACGAATCACAACAGCAATGCGAAATTAATGAAAATACAGATAAACAGAGAGCAAAACCTTCTCAGGAAGCTATGAAAAATAAGATTGCTCGACTCGAAAAAAAATCTGAATGCTTTGTATTCTGCCAGAAATACTATGCCAAGCCGTGCTGAAGTTATGAAATAAAAACAGCAAAACAGTCTTTAAACAGGAAGATTCAAAACGCAGTTGCCCAGAAGAAACACAGGGATGGTATGAAAAGAAAGTTAAAAGATATTTCTCATGAAAATCCAGAAATAAAAAAAGACTATCTCTGAGGGATTCAGTTGGACGTCCTAATCTTGAAAGCAATCAACATTCACTGTTGAAAAAAATCGCGGATATAGCTTCATTTGGGAGTGCAGCACATGATAGAAGACGAACGGAATCAATTCGCAGCGTAAAAACTCTTGATGAACTCACACAAGAATTACGTAAAATAGGATTTGACATTAGTCGCAGTGGGACATATCTTCGTTTGATTGCCAGAAAATCTAATTCTGCAGAGGGACGAAGACATGTATCGACAGTCCCTGCTAAGCTCATTCGGGCTCAAACTGATCATCACAAGAGCCACTTAGATAGCAAATTCGCTGAAACATCAATCCATTATTTAGAGAACATAGCATCCATACTTGGACCACATCAAGTATTTTTCATATCTCAAGATGATAAAGCTCGAGTCCCTACCAAAACTGCGGCAAATAAGCAAGTACCTCTTCTAATGCACATGGAATATAGAATCAAATTGCCTGATCACGATTGGGTAATCGCTGAGCGTCATAAATTAATATCATCTGTTTATGCTGGTATCAAAATCACTTCCAATATGCTAGGACAACCGCAAGCCGTTGGATATTCTGGACCAACATACATCGCTATTCGAAGTGGAAAGCATAGTTCATCTACTGCTAATACTCATGCTCAGGATTTCGAGACGCTTCTCGAACTTGAAGAGCTTCGACCATTAGCTAAAGCTGACCATGAACTAGTAAAACCAGTGGTAACTATGACGGTTGATGGAGGGCCAGATGAAAATCCACGTTATTAAAAAGTCATAGGGTTTGCTATACCACACTTTAAATGACATGATCTCGATGCATTGTTTTTAGCTATCAATGCTCCTGGAAGAAGTGCGTATAACAGAGTAGAGCGTAGAATCGCTCCTCTTAGTCGGGAACTGGCTGGTTTAATATTGCCTCATGACCATTTTGGGTCTCATTTGGATGAACGTGGCGTTACAATTGATAGACATTTAGAAAGATCTAATTTCGAATTTGCAGGACATGTATTAGCTGAAGTATGGAGTTCAATGGAAATTGATGGCTAAAATTGTTGATGATTATTTGATTGGGCCATACCTTCTACCGGAACGGTTAACAGGACCTATTTACCGGCGTTTCTTGGAGGAAGTTCTTCCAGAACTTCTTGAAACTTTTCCATTGAACGTTCGACAGCAAATGTGGTTTCAGCATGATGCAGCGCCGGCTCGCTTTGCTGTACAAGTACGTGAGTATTTGGCTCAGCGGTTTGGGCTCCGTTGGATTGCCAGAGGTGGAGCAGTTTCTTGGCCTCCAAGGTCACCCGATTTAACGTCGCTAGATTTTTTCCTGTGGGGACGTGAGAAGTCTTTGGTTTACGAAACTAGAGTAGAAACAGAGCAAGACTTAATTGGACGAATTACAGCAGCATTTGAAATCATTCAAAACGAGTATCAAATTTTTAGTCAAGTCCGCCGAAATCGGTGTATTCAGGTTGGAGGAAGACATTTTGAACAATTGCTGTGATGATATCATGTACGAAAGCCAAAAATTAAATGCATTAAATCCTATTTCCTACTGAAAATAGAATTAAAATATCATTATAATGTTTTGTAAATGTTACTGTATCACAAAATTGCAAAAACTTGAAATGCGTATACGAATATCGATATTATCTGAATTTGAATACGCACCCCATCTCTGACCGACAAAGAAACACGAAAAAAATATTTCCGTTTTACATATTACATACCTTTCTTTTTGTTGTATCATTTCTCATATGTCTCCAGTCAAATATCCATTAATAAACAACCCAATCACTTTGTTTCCTAAAATGCCTGCCAGAATTTCCAGTGCTCCAATACCTGCAGTTATGCTTATTAACGAATCCATTTAGATAAAATGTGCATGCGTCACTGAAGCTTATATTTTTTACATGAATGGTATTATAACTAAATTTATGGAGTTTAGTATCTGTGTACACAGCGCCTAGTGAAATACCAAACGCAGCAACAATTTTGCATAATGAAGTATTAGAATGTGTTCCAAAAGGCTTCATCCAAAACTCTCCGATGATTAGTAAATACCTAAATCTATTCCACACAAGGTGATTTGATTGGTAATTTGGAAATGGGCTGTCAAGTCCAACTATTAACTTTCAATTATAGGGTTATCGTCGACTAGACTCCGCATTGAACAATTTTAGTGACAATTCGAGTTAATTGGCTATCAAATTGTGTACGTGGAATCGAACTTGTCTCACATTATACTCCGGGAGCTAATTTTGGATTAATCTAGAGCTAGCAGAGGCAACCGGGCCACCGTTGACCCTTCGTGGCGATCTCGACATTCAAGCTATGATCACAACCAGCATAAAAAACCAAACGTTCGAATCTGTATCATTAAAATACTAAGAAGACGCAGATAAGAGGAGACGATAAATTATCACGCCTAAACCTTTCAGAAATCAGTTTAAAAACTACTATCTCAGTTAATGAAGCAGTAAAAAAACTTGGATATTATTTTTGACCAGTGTCTCATGTAAGCAAAATTACTAAAAACTGCTTTCCAATCTTTCCAATCGGTTAGTCACAAGCTTCCGAATAGCTCCCTCAGTAGGCCGACCAAATTGCCCATAAATTGGGAGCAGTGCTCGATGCACTCTCTTAACCGAGCATGAATTTTGATAGTAAAATTCAATAATTTGCAAGCGTTGTTCGTTCGTAAGTCGATTCATGGTTAAATTATAGACCAAACTGAATAAGTTTGACAATGACACAAGACACGATTCACGCGTCATCTGTCAAAAACAGTGTTGCCAAAAAGATACACTAGCAAAAAAATCACCCATTAGTTTAAAAGGGTGGATTCCACCAAGGTTGTCAAATCAACAGGCAAGGGCAGGGACTAAACAAACATCCACACTATATTCACAGCGATTAAGAAATACCCAAATATATCTCTTAAAACTACCAGCAAACCTAAAACCTGCAAAAAAACTACAAATTTGCCATATTTTTGGAGCTATGAAACTTTTCCTCATTTCAGTTTGATTAGTGTCAGGCTGTGTGCTCCGAGTTGGAATGCGCAAAGTTTCTTGTAAATCTATATCTGAATCTGCAGATGAAATTTCTTGTACTGGTTCGCAAGATGATGAAGGAATTAAGAAAGCAGCAGATTTAACTCGTCGCTTTTGTTCTTCGGTGCTCCTAAGATGCGGCTTTTCTTCTTTTATGGCTAATTTTTCCATTTATTTTCATCAATTGACAGGCATCGGTATGCCCAATATCAAAGAGATTGTCCAAGTTCATAACAAACTCTTGACGTTCTAATTATTCAGATTTCACATTCTCATTACAAGCGATTAGATATCTTCTGAAGGAATTCTAAATCTATGCTCAACTTTCTCTACACTCTTTCTTTTTACAGCGGGAAATAAACATCAACACGTCATACAAGCCGCCCCGAAATCCATTCGTGCTTTCATCAACCCCCCGTAGTTACAAGCCTTTTTGTAAAACAAGAAAATACTTTTAAACGTAATCCACGCAAGGTGAAATCACACCCTGAAAGCATCTGGCTTCAAATCAGAAACTCGCAAGCCATATTACAGTCTCTTATGAGAAATTCCCATTTCCAGATTTTTCAGGCAGCTGTTTTTTTTTTCATTGCTCTTATTCGCCAAATGAAACCTGATATTCGGAAAGATTACGGGGATGGAAAAATCTTTTATTAAAATAAAGATAAGGATGTAGATGTGATGTAATCTAGATTTAATATTGAAGATCAGGCCTAGAAGGTAGGAATAGTTAGATACTATTAGGTCGATATTGGAGACGAAATAACAGCTAGGTTAAAAAGTGGCATCAAGTAGATTGATTCTGTACTACCGAAGTTCTTTTTTTCAAAAATAAAATGGGACTTCCTATTAAAAAATCTAAAGTGTTTTTCCCAAAATATACTAAGTGACATATAAATCCGAGCACCCAGTTTAAATGGTTTTATTTTAATAAAAGTTGGTGAATGTATTTATCTTACTGTAAATAACAAGTGAAAAAATTGTCAGCCTTATCAGTTGGACATTCCGGTTTTTATACTGCTTTTTTTGAATACACTAACGCTCTAAAAATGAAAATTTCAGCCGCAGTAAAGAATCAACGTTGGCGGATTTTGGTTCTTGACATCCTTTACGATCGGTTACGATGCCTAGAGTACGGAGACCTGTACGATTTCGTCAACTTAGTGAGTTTGATAGTGGTACTTCGGGAAGCTGGACTTTCTTTTCGTGCAATTGCAGTTACAGTATATTCAGATAAGAGATAGACCGGATGTAAACAAAAGGTTCGGGTAATTTTCACGCTAACGCCGCCGTCTCGACGTAAAACAGGAGCCCTCATTGGTCAATTCGCAATTAAATGCCTATGCCGAGCGGCAGAGCAGTCGTATGAAGGCAGAGTCACATTCAGGTTCAGACGTGTTACGTATGTCGTGTGCATCATTGCAATTTGATATTTCTTTGGACGTTTTCGTTTGTTATCTTATTAAGTTGTTGAGTTTGTCGTTGTTATTGTTATACCTTGTTATTGATTGTTATTGTTATCAACTGCTTGCGCAAAATGCCCAGTAGTACAGATACTGCCGATGAAGTTGTAAACTCCTGTAGTCCACCTAGGAAACGCTCTAAAAAAAGACACCTGAGTGCAGAAATGAAAGAGGTCATTTTGAATATATATAAGATCGAGCGCGAGGAAAACGAGTCATCAACCATCAAAGAAATTGTTGTGAAGGTTTCTCACAAAGTTGGGGTGTGTCGCGCATCAGTGTTTAATGTGTTAAGACAATACAAAAAAAATCACACCTTTTCTGAGCCAATGACCAGTAAACACCGCGAAAGTATTGTTAAATCATTGGATGAAGCTGATAAGCATGCGATTAGGAGGAAAGTGCATGAATTCTTCTTTAGGAATGAAATACCTACTATAGATAAAGTACTGCAGGAGGTAAATGGAGATACAACGTTGCCAAATTTCAAACGATCAACTTTCCATGCGTTACTGAAGCATTTAAATTTCAAATGGAAAAAACGGGGTCGTAATAGTTTACTACTGGATAGAGAAGAAATTGTGCTATGGAGGAGGGATTATTTAACAAAAATTGGGAAATATAGAAATCAAAACAGGAAGATTTATTACCTTGATGAAACGTGGGTAAACGCAGGACACACTACAAGTAAAGTATGGGTTGATGATTCTGTAACTTCATCCAGGAGGGCCTTTCTAGATGGACTGTCCACCGGATTAAAAAATCCAGCAGGTAAATACGAGTAATAGACAACAATCGGATGTTTTTCAAACCTTGGGAACAAGGTTCTAAACATTAATTCCAGGGGGCAGATAAAACATATTACAAGTAACAAAACTTTTATAACTTTCGATAAAATGCGTGGATGTTTTATTGTCATTTTCATTTGTTAGAACTTTTTTAAGCCATGTTTTTATGTGTTTTCGATATTTCAATAATTTTTTAATATAATCTTAAAATATGTCGAATATTATAAATTAAAAAAAAGTTACTAAGTTTTATATTGTGTACCGTTCCTAATATTGCTAATCATTTTAATTCATACTTTAAGCTTTATAAAGTTATAATTTGTCAATATTAATATTTGCGCGTATTTCAGGTTCCTGATCATTCATTTTTTAAAGGTTTATAACTTTAAATTAAATTGTGAAGCGCTGAGTAATCATACGACGTTCAATATTCTTTCTTTCAATATGACTAAATAATCCCAATTATAGCAATCTGATACTCATGTCTCAATGTTTTTTCGCTGAATGTGATGAAAACATTTGAAAAAGGTTCGCTTATTGAAATAAATCTACACCAGTTAGTACTTCGATTTCCAGGTAAAGGGAAAAGGCTCATTATCTGCCATATTGGCAGTGAGGATGGATTTGTTGTTGACGGTCTGTGGTGCCTTGAGTCTAAGAAAACTGGAGATTACCACAAGGAAATGAATGGCGAATCGTTTGAACAGTGGTTTTCAAAAATTTTACCGAACTTAGAGGAAAACGCAGTAATTGTGTTGGATAATGCGCCTTATCATTCTCGAAGAATGGAGAAGGTCCCAACAACGGCTTCAAGGAAAGTTGATGTTCAAAATTGGCTCCGGTCGAAAAATATCAACTTTGAAGAAGCAATGCTGAAAGTACAATTATTAAGAATTGTCAAGGATCACAAGGCGGAATATCAAAAATACGCCATTGACGAAATGGCAGCAAGTCAAAATAAAACTGTGCTCCGTTTACCTCCATACCATTGCGAGCTCAATCCCATTGAGCTCATATGGGCAGAGGTTAAAAATTATATAGCTAAGCACAATACAACTTTTAAATTTTGTGACCTCAAAGGACTTTTCAAAGAAGCACTAGAATTAATAACAGCGCAAATATGGGAAAACTGTATTAAGCACGTGAAAGACAAAGTTGAAAAGAGAATGTGGGAACTGGACAATATTTTAGAGGAACAAGTCGAGCCATTCATTATTGACGTTGGTGCTTCAGGCAGTAGCGATGATGAAAGCTCATCAAGCTCATCTTTCCAATAAAAGATGTCGTTCATCAAATTCGGTAAGTTATAAGTAATTATAAAGCTACTGTATTTTTTAATTAATTATTGACATTTTTGAACCCATTTTGGCAAAACCTATTCAAGAATCTACTTTCTGACAATGTTCAACCATGCACATTTTTTTACGTTTTGAACGTTTTAATTTGGTTACATATTTACCTAGAAATCAAAAAATATACTAATCAATATTCTAAAAGCAATTTTAAGAGATATACGATTATTTTTAATTTAGGCTAATTTAAACGCCATTTTGAGATTATATTCGACTGTATTTCACCAAACATCAGGCGGCATCCGAAGCTGGAAATCGAAGCGAAAATTTTGAAACCCTTATGTATATTTACATCATTATATATTTCTTACCCCACCCCCACATGATCCTATATCCATCACCAATCGTATACACATCGAATTGTGCTAATTTACTACAAAGTTACGCAAAGCAGCATCTACTATCTAAAATATGTACTGCGTGACTCTTAATACGTCCCTGCCGAATGTTACAGCGTTCGATGATCACGTGGTCTTGTTTATGTCCGGTCTATCTCTTATCTGAATATACTGTAGAGTACAAAGAAGTGTAGACACTGTGGTTAGGTGTTGTCAGGCATGGCTTCGAGAAGGCCGTACGCAAAGAGCAAGCGGCACTGGACGCCGCCGTAGAACAACAGACCGTGAAGATCGCCGCCTAAGATTATTGGCCTTAAGGGACCGTTTCTCCACTACCAGGTCCATTGCAAATGAATGGTTTGCAGAACACGGAAGACCTATTGGCATGCGAAGTGTTTACCGACGAATGAGAAGTTTTGGCTTGTTTTCATACCGGCCACACTGGGTCCTCCCCTTAACTCGAGAACACCGACGTAATCGCCTTGAGTGGTGCAGACAACGGCCACTCTGGGATCAGGAATGGAACAGTATTGTCTTTAGTGACGAGTCTCGATTTTGTTTAGGCATGCACGATGGTCGTGCCAGGGTTAGAAGGCGACGTGGTGAAAGGAGGAATCCACAGTTTTTTGTTGAAAGACATGTTCATCACACTGTTGGAGTTATGGTTTGGGGTGCTATAGCTTATGGTTCCAGGTCACTTTTAATCTTCATCAGAGGTAACATGAACGCGCAGCGTTATATCCACGAAGTTCTAGAACCCCATCTTTTACCCTATCTTGACACCCTGGCAGATCCAACTTTCCAACAAGATAATGCCCGACCACATGTTGCAAGAGTCACAATAGACTTCTTTCAACATAATGATGTTACATTGTTACCATGGCCACCAAGATCTCCCGACTTATCCCCAATTGAGCACGTGTGGGATATGATGGGTAGGAGATTGCTCAATTTGCAACGTCCTCCTCAGACTCTAGAAGCACTTCGAGAGGAGTTGGTGGTTGCCTGGAATGAAATACCACAGGAGGACATTGACCACCTGATCAGAAGCATGCCTAGACGCGTTGGAGAAGCACTTCAGGGTGCATCCACACATTATTAAAGGTCAAAGGGATTTAAAGGAGTGCAATCATTTTGAAATTTTTATCATTTACTTATTATGCTTCATTAAGTACTTATACAAAATTTTATTAAAATAAAACCGTTTAAACTGGGTGTTCGGATTTATATGTCACTTAGTATACATCAGAAGCGTAACAAATGACGGTGCACCTTTTCGTTGAGCGACCCTGCACTATTTTTACACATTCTAGAAAAACCTATACAACGTATGCAGACTTGCGATAGTAAGATGTGGGAAACTCGAGAGACAAACGAACTAGAAGAAAATCCGTGAAAACCTCTGTCAGGGTAGATAGACCATGACCACCCCATTCTATTTAATAAATACGTTCAGTGATGTGGCATAACCAGAAGGCGGAAGCCGCCTGCGGCTTGTTTGCGGGATCCAATGCCGGCACTCATGATATTTCCCTATTTAGTTTTAAGCGTCTCTTGAGACGGAGGCGTCGGGTATGAACGTTGCAATGAGATCCGGTCTAGCACATAACTAGAATGAAATTCCGTCAATTCGGCCTTTGAGGGTACCGAAAAGTCAATTCTGAGCTAGCTTTATCCGTTTTCGCACGGCATATGCGAACATTTTCCTGAAAAGAATTTCTATCGGCTCATATGCAATTTTGATTCGCCAACCATGAAGGTTAGGATTGCTCCGACAATCAAATTGACTCGATAAGATGTTATATGTGCATATATTAGCTATTTACATTATCGGAGAAAAAGAAGCCCTGAAAAACATGTACAGGGTTTGTCCGGAAAGTAATAGGACTCATGGCTGTGCTTCGGAGCGTGCACGCACCAACTGGATTCGGTAGAGGGCGTTCCTAGCTAACGAATGAGCGGCTGGTCAGTTGTCTCCGAGCACTTGGAGAGGCAGGACAGGCATTTTCGCGCAACGTGTTTCTGTGAGTGGTGCAAGCCGAAAATGCAGCGTTCGTTAGAGCAGACGTCATTCAAAGGTTAAAAAGTTATAGAAGATTTAATTTTTTTTAAAAAATCAACCCAGATTACAGAGTAAAATAGTTGAGATAAAAAAAAGTTGGTGATTAAACATTCTTTTTTTGGTGGTTTCAGGTTATTATTTAAATACACAATTCTCATAAATTAAAAAACATATGAAAACACTACTGAAAACGTATTTATTTTCATTTAAATGTTATTATATATATATTTAAATTGTTATTTTCAACTTTCACATTAAGAAGTCTTTTTTTTCAAAAAAATCATAATAAAGAAAATGTACAAATAACTGCAAAAACTTCCGCGTTTCATTAGGTTTCTAAAATGATATAATAACATATCAGTAAGTAAACCATTTAACAAAACAATATTACTTTGCTAGAAAGGACCGCTAAGCGCATTTCATTGCACTGAGCAGGTAAACCGAGCGTTTCATGGTTCGACCCTTTTTGTTATTTTTTGTGCCCTGTGCCATTATTCGGGTTTACGTATTCGGAATCTGTCGTCGCTCCTCGGAAGCAAGCTCTGCGTGTGTTATGAATTGACACAGCTGACGGATGAAGGAAAGGGAACTAACGCTTAGGTTAGTTAGTAGAATAACAACCTTTAACGCGGTAGGACGTACTTTTACTTTTTCGATCAGTTTTAATAATGGCGAGTTACCGTAACGAAGAATACGCTGATATTCTGTTTTGTTATGGTTTAAGTGATGGACATTCCGTTGAAGCCAGGCGAGGATACGAAAACCCTTTTCCGAATCGGCGAATATCGAGTCATCGAGTATTTGCTTCTGTGTACCAACGCGTCAAGGAAAGTGGACAGGTTCATGAGAGACGTCATGATGCTGGTAGACCTCGGTTGTTTGACGACGAAGATCGAGAGGCAATACTGGAATGCTACGGCAGAGACCCGACGACGTCTACACGAGTTATAGCAAAGCAGCTTGGTTTAACTCAGTGGAAAGTTTGGTTCGTTTTGCATTCGGCGAGACTTTACCCTTTCCATTACACACCGGTTCAAGTATTAGAAGAAGGAGATCCCGCAAGAAGAATTGATTTTTGTCGATACATGCTTCATCGGGATCAAGAAGAAAAGGACTATTTAACTAAAATATTGTGGACCGACGAGTCTAAGTTTGACAGAGAGAGGACAACAAATTATCACAACTTACATTATTGGGCCCCTCGAGAGGCAAATCACCACATGGCAAAGCCAAGAGCCCATCAAAGAAGATTTTCGGCTAACGTGTGGATGGAAATCATTCATACGTATCTAATTGGACCAGTTGTTTTGCCTGACAACCTGAATGGCGAATCCTATGAAAACTTTTTGAGATCCGAACTCTGGGAGTATCTCGAAGACCTGCTTCTGAATATCAGGATGCAGATGATCTACCAACACGATGGCTGTCCCGCGCATTTCCGTCTCGGTGTTAGACAGTGGCTGGACGAGAAATATCCTTGTCGCTGGATTGGCCGAGGTGGACCGACACCGTGGCCAGCGAGGAGCCCAGATTTAACACCGTGTGACTATTATTTATGGGGACACATGAAGTCACTGGTGTACGCTGAGCCCATAGACACTCTTGCACAGTTGAAAGAAAGAATTATTGCTGCTGCTGACACTATCTGAGGACAACTAACTAGCCGCATCACGCGTACCAACGTGAGAAAAAGACTACGGGCTTGCATAAGAAACGGCGGGCGTCAGTTCGAACAACGATTGCAATGAATTTTACCTTCATTTCATTATTGTATTTTACTTACCAATTGTAGTAACTTTTAGTCAGTTTTTATTATTCTGTAGTACAATTACAACTGTGTAAATAATCTAATCGTGTAACTTAACCGTAGTTTAAAATAATAACTATCCCATAGCTTACAGTTACATTATTTTCACAAAAACACTTTCTTATCAATCAGAGAGTTGTGAAAATAGGAGACAAGCCATTGGTGAATTTACTCCCTATTGTTGTATTACAATACATTATGTTTAGTTTCACACAGTTTTTGTGCACTTATCATACCAATTTAGATTCCTTATGAAACGAGGATATTATTCAAATTGTTTATACGTTTTTTGTATACTGATTTTTTTGTAAAACACCTTACTTACTGTAAAACGTTATTTGTTTTTCTTAGTTAATCATTTTTGAATGAAAATAAGTACGTTGTTTGGTATTGTTTTCGAATCTTTTTTAATTTATAATAGTTAATTATTGAAATAATAACCCAAAACCACAAAAAACAAATGTTTAATCGCCAACTTTTTTCTCTCTCGACTTTTTTACTCTGAAATATGGATTGTTTTTAAAAAATCTTAAATCTTCAATAACTTTTCAACCTTTGAATATAGGGTATGGTATTATATACTAATTTCGATAGCAAAGAGGCTGTACTATCACCTCCTTAAATGTTTTACACCTATTTACCTGTATATTGGCCGGATTCTGTTGGAAGCCGAGGCAGATCAGGATAATCTTTGACCTGAAATACTCTTAATACATCTCGGGCGAGATGAGCGCGTTTCGATTAAGAATATTCCACCAACCTCGTATTTTTTAAATTCGTCCGATTTTCACATCTAATCCCAATCGTCCGCATCCCCACGCACCGCAGACGTGCGATCACATTATGCCGTATGCCGCCATATAAGCGGCGAGAACGGATATGGAAGGAAAATTGCATGAGCCATTACTGAAATTAGCCATCCGTCGAATGCACTGACCCATCATGGATCGCACCAGGCCAGGGTATCGCTTAAGCATATTCAGTCCTACACATCAGCACGATTTTCGACAATACACTCTTTACTCACTCTTGTAAATATAATTGAAAATAATAACAAGCCATGTTTTTTATAACCACTCTCAGCCAGAAAAACTCGTCAGTATTGCCCTGCCGGCTCTTCCTGAAACTCCTCGTTCGCCATACATCCCTCCACGGTAGGTAATGCTTGCTGCTTTTCTTCATAGTGAGCAGCGCTGCGCTAGGCTTCCATTCCGAAGGTATTAGTCATCTATTTTCTATAATAATAATAATAAACCGTCTTTTATTTTCAAAGAAAATTCAGTATAATAAAAAATATACAGGGTGTCCGCAAAGTTGGGGTTTTCCTTTACACGACGTGTAGATATTGAAAACATAAGCAATTTTTCTTTGTACCATATACACCAATGTCTTAAGGGAACCGAGATAAAGGGCTCTGCAACATCAAAAATATCTGAATACCGTCCTGTAGCCGCGATCCGGGACATCACCGATTGGTACAAGGTCGCGTGTAGAGGTAATCGCGTAGACGAGAATCCCTCAACAAGCACTAGAGACGTGGCTACAGTAGTGCAATTATCAAAACCCAAAGTGTGGCAGACGCTGCGTGAAGAGGGGCTGTATCCGTTTCACGTCCAACGTGTACAAGCCCTTCAACCTGACGATTTTCCAGCAAGAGTGCGGTTTTGTGAGTGGTTGTTGCATCAACATGACAATAATCCGGACTTTTTGAAGTGCATATTGGTGACAGACGAATCTACGTTCACGCGTAATGGGGTGAATAACTTTCGCAACACTAATGTTTGGTCAGTAGAAAATCCGCACGCTGTCCGTCGGGCACATTTTCAACAAACATTTTCGGTGAATGTTTGGGCTGGCATGGTGAACGGTATTCTCATTGGACCATTTATTCTTCCAAATCGATTGGACGGGATGCAATACCTAGACTTTTTACGCAACATTTTGCCTTCCTTGTTAGAAGATGTGCCATTGAGTGTAAGACAATCAATGTGGTTTCTGCGTCTGCTCGGTAGCGCTTCAGCTGATTTTATTTTCTGTTGGAGCGGTATGATTTCGGGCAGAGACGTATTTAGCCCTTCTCGTCAACTGGAGAGCGAGTACTTTTTCCTTTATTTTTTTTTTTACTTGGTCGCCCTCGTTTCAGTACACATTACCTTTGTTATTCCAAGGGTAGTTGTTTTTGAAAAGGAAAACCTCAACTTTTCGGACACCCTGTATATAGCTGGCAGCTACTCTTCTCAACCACTGGAAGGGAGCACTCAAATAAGCGAATAATTGAAACTGTTATTAAATAATATGTAATTACATATTTTAAAATCAATGAGGTAGGCAGAAAAGTATACATATGATGAATAACATAGAACAACACAGGCATTCGCAGTGAAAAATACCTGTACATGTACAGATTATGCTTTTAACTTTTAAAAACTGTACAGAGCATACAAAGAAAGGAACAACACATGCTATGTTATACAAATCTAGCCACACTTTTGATATCAACATTGCTATTATACAGGGTGTTTCAGTTTATTGTTGAATAACTTCAAGATTGGATAGAACTGTTAAAATTAATGCAAAAAGTCTATATAAACATGGGTCGAAAAATGCGTGGCTTCCGAAATACAGGGTGTTTAAATTTACTTTCTAAAATAGTTTCTTTTAAATATTTCGAACAATATTTGATGTATAACAGTGAAAATTGGTATACAAGGGTTTTTTTGGTACGACAAAACGAACCATGGGCATAGTTTTACTGTAGCCGCTAGAGGGCGCTCTCTACTGTACCTGTAGTGTATTAAAATGACCGAAAATTTTTTCATAGTGCAATTTTTTGCTTTTTGAATAAAAAAACTGATTCTTCGCACTTTTCAACATAAAAAAGCACTCTTGTGAATGTTCGTTATAGTTAGCCGTTTTTAAGATATTTCGATGTTTAAGGTTCTATGCATTTTTAATTATTTATGATAAAATAACGTTAAAAAGTCAGTATCTCGATAATTTTTAGAAGTAGGCTGTGCCTGCAAATATTTTTGAAATTTAAAGCAGAATAAGGTTAAACGTCAATTAGTTGACAGTTAGTTTTGTTGTCTGTTGAAACCTGAAACGTTTTTTTGTAATTGTGAATGCATGAAATGTAGTTTCTTTTACATGTTTGTTTTTTTGAAGTTTTATAAAAATGCCATTTTTATTCTCCAATCAAGAGTTAGCGGATATTCATTTTGTGTATGGCTTTGTAAATGGAAACGCAGCAGAAGCAGCCAGAGAATATGCACGAAGATTTCCAAACAGACGACATCCAACTCGCTCAGTATTTGTAAGAGTGCATCGCCAAATAATTGAAAATGGTTTTGGAAATCTCCAAAGGGATCAAAACATAAATGTTCGTCAGCGCAGATTTACCCGTATGATTCTGCGTGAGTTTGATAGAGATCCGACCACAAGTGTTAGGAGAGTTTCTGGTGCCTTGGGAATTTCAGCAAGCCATGTTCACCGTGTTCTTAGAAATGACCATAGACGTCCTCACCATTTGCAACCTGTGCAAGGACTACAGCCAGGGGACGGAGAATGAAGAATCACATTTTGTCAGTGGATTCTTGATAGAACTGATAATAATAGGGAGTTTTTAAGTAACGTTTTATGGACCGATGAGTCATGCTTCACTAGACGTGGAGTGGTAAATTTTCATAATCAACATATTTGGTCGCATGAAAATCCGCATGCAGTTCGGGAGAGAAATTTTCAGCATGAATTTAGTGTGAACGTGTGGAATGGTATCCACCGTAATCGACTATTTGGTTAAATGCTGCGACCTTCTTGGAATTTTTAAAGGCTGAACATGCAAATATATGGGATGATGTTATGTTAGATTTAAGAAGATTGGCCTGGTTCCAGCTTGATGGTTGTCCTGCTCATTATTCGAGAATAGTTAGAAACTGGCTGGACGAAAATTATCCAGAAAAATGGATCGGCCGTGGAGGACTAGTCGCCTGGCCTCCAAGATCCCCTTGACCTAAATCCATTAGATTTCTTTGTCTGGGGATTTTTAAGAGAAGAAGTGTACCAGACTCTCGTAACCACAAGAGATATGCTAATAGACAGAATCAGGAATGCATGTGATGAAATAAGGCATTATTTATACCACGTTCGATCATTCGTAGATGTGAGTTGTGTATTGAACAATTGGGTTTACATTTCGAGCAACTACTTTAGATTTTGTATGTTTGTCCTAACTATCCAATAGCATTTTAGTTGTAAATAATTAATTTAATTTGTTAAAAATAATATTGGAAGATTAAACAAATTAATATTCTGTTTTTTTGTGTTTATTTGGAGTTAGGAATTATTGCTGTGTTTAAAAACACAATCTAAACGATCATCTTAATTACTTGTAATGCCCAAATCTAAAATGTAAAAAAATATTATTTTCCCATAAATAATCAAAAATGCATCGAACCTTAAAAATCGAAATATCTCAAAAACGGGTAACTATAACGAAAACTCACAGGAGAGCTTTTTTACGTTGAAAAGTGCAAAGAATCAGTTTTTTTATTCAAAAAGCAAAAAATTGCACTAAGAAAAATTTTTCGGTCATTTTAATACACTACAGGTACAGTAGAGAGCGCCCTCTAGCGGCTACAGTAAAACTATGTCCATGGTTCGTTTTGTCGTACCAAAAAACCCTTGCATACCAATTTTCACTGTTATACATCAAATATTGTTCGAAATATTTAAAAAAACTATTTTAGAAAGTAAATTTAAACACGTTGTATTTCAGAAGCCACTCATTTTTCGACCCATGTTTATATAGACTTTATGCATTAGTTTTAAAAATTCTATCGAATCTTAAAGTTATGCAACAATAAACTGAAATACTCTGTTTGTATAAAAGAGTTACACAAAAATAAAAAGTTAAATATACAACATTGCATCATTGATCCTACTGCATATCAAACAAATCTTGTTCATATCAAGAAGCTTGAATTCTTGTGGCAGCTGATTATACATCCCGATAATTAAGTACGAGATATTCCCTTATCTTTCTTCAAGAAATGTCATCGTCAGCGACGAATCGCGATTTCTGTCTAGGTACGCACTAAGGTCACTTCCAAGACAACGGTGTGCGCTTGAGGTTTGCTGTGTACGATTTCATATACCATGAGTATCAGTGCACGATGTCCAGGCGTGATGGCGCGAGAGACGCGACGCATAAATGCATGTAAAAACGACGCCCGCGGCGGAGGCGTTAAATGCGAGACGACGCAGCGTGAAATGGGGAAAAAGCTTCACACAGCCACTGACACGGATCGCGGGTTTCCTATTAAACACGCGAAAATTGAGTTTTCTACGACTGGAAAATGTACGGTGTCGCTTTCGATCGGGTGCGCAAAGGTGGAGTTCGTCTATGTAGAGCGACAAAGCGACAGAAACGCTCGCTTTCATATATACTAGTGACATATAAATCCGAACACCCAGTTTAAATGGTTTTATTTTAATAAAATTTTGTATAAGTACTTAATGAAGCATAATAAGTAAATGATAAAAATTTCAAAATGATTGCACTGCTTTAAAGCCCTTTGACCTTTAATAATGTGTGGATGCACCCTGATGTGTTACGCATTCTCCAACGCGCCTAGACATGTTTCTGATCAGGTAGTCAATGTCCTCCTGTGGTATCTCATTCCAGGCAACCACGAACTCCTCTCGAAGTGCTTCTAGAGTATGAGGAGGACGTTGCAAATTGAGCAATCTGCTTCCCATCATATCCCACACGTGCTTAATTGGGGATAAGTCGGGAGATCTTGGTGGCCATGGTAACAATGTGACATCATTATGTTGAAAGAAGTCTACTGTGACTCTTGCAACATGTGGTCGGGCATTATCTTGTTGGAAAGTTGGATCTGCCAGGGTGTCAAGATAGGGTAAAAGATGGGGTTCTAGAACTTCGTGGATATAACGCTGCGCGTTCATGTTACCTCTGATGAAGATTAAAGGTGACCTGGAACCATAAGCTATAGCACCCCAAACCATAACTCCAACAGTGTGATGAGCATGTCTTTCAACAAAAAACTGTGGATTCCTCCTTTCACCACGTCGCCTTCTAACCCTGGCACGACCATCGTGCATGCCTAAACAAAATCGAGACTGGTCACTAAAGACAATCCTGTTCCATTCCTGATCCCAGAGTGACCGTTGTCTGCACCACTCAAGGCGATTACGTCGGTGTTCTCGAGTTAAAGGGAGGACCCAGTTTGGCCGGTATGAAAACAAGCCGAAACTTCTCATTCTTCGGTAAACACTTCGCATGCCAATAGGTCTTCCGTGTTCTGCAAACCATTCATTTGCAATGAACCTGGTAGTGGAGAAACGGTCCCTTAAGGCCAATAATCGTAGGCAGCGATCTTCACGGTCTGTTGTTCTACGGCGGCGTCCAGTGCCGCTTGCTCTTTGCGTACGGCCTTCTCGAAGCCATGCCTGGCAACACCTAACCACAGTGTCTACACTTCTTTGCACTCTAACTGCAATTGCCCGAAAAGAAAGTTCAGCTTCCCGAAGTCCCACTATACGGCCCCTATCACACTCACAAGTTGACGAAATCGACAGGTCTCCGTACTCTAGGCATCGTAACCGATCGTAAAGGATGTCAAGAACCAAAATCCGCCAACGTTGATTCTTTACTGCGGCTGAAATATTCATTTTTAGAGCGTTAGTGAATTAAAAAAAAGCAGTATAAAAACCGGAATGTCCAACTGATAAGGCTGAAAATTTTTTCACTTGTTATTTACAGTAAGATAAATACATTCACCAACTTTTATTAAAATAAAATCATTTAAACTGGGTGTTCGGATTTATATGTCACTTAGTATAGATACCTTATTAATCCTTTCGATCATTTAAAAAGTGATGCAGCATAGGTCATGACTGATACATGCATACAAGTACACTTCACTAAGCATAGGAAAAGTACCCTAGCTGTGCTTTTAGTGTTAGAACTGCGTAATGTCTTCGACATTTTGACTGAACGAAAACGGTGCGTTTACTAATAGAACAAACGAGCACTGCAATACGTTAGCTGCTTCTAACATGCAGGTTTTACCATGTTCCAACGCCACTCGGCATGGTTTGTCCTGGTTATGTGCACATGAAATTGTTTTGACATTGTTCAAGCTAAATAGGGGGTTTCTCCTTTTGGAAAACAAACTTTCATTTTTTTGGAACATCCTAGCTTACACGGTATCAAATCTTAACGAAAAAACCTGACCATTTTATCACTTGTTGTTCATGGCAACATAAATCGAAATTCTTGAATTCTAATAAACATACGTAGATGTTTACCCTTTACTCAGTATATGCTTAACTAAAATAATTTATTCACGTTATTTAGGAACTATAAATACATACATTATTTCTATTGAAGTATAAGCGGATCGAAGAGAATATTTATAGAGAAATTTAAAATTACAAAATCAAACAAAGCGTTCAAGTTCCGGTATTTTCCGTCGATGTCCGTATATCAGTTGCATAATGTATTTCAATTTCAATCATCGTACAATGTAATAAAGGATACGGTACATCAAGTAAATTGGCGCTTTTTATTTACTTGCTGAGCTAAATCAATAGTAAAGTTAGTGTTCCATATCCATTTTGGTATCGGATATATTCAGCTGAATTGCCCTAATGCCCCGAGCGTTATTTTTTTAATGTACAGGCACTTTGGCTCCCAAAATGAAATGCACGTATAATAATAATTTTATACACAGAAATAGTGCATTAAGGGCCAATTTCGCCAACACCAGTCCGTTATTTTCCGCCTATAGGGTAACAGACCGTCAGATACAGCGAATCAGCTTCAAGTTCCAATCAACAAATTTTAGCAACCAATAGCTATGAAACTTGTCATTAAAACATCACCAGCTTATTGAATATTAAGAAATTACATATAATTCAGACAAAATTTAAAGAAATGTTTGATTTTTGAATAAAATTCATGTTTTAATTACTATTGTTGATTTTTTCTTCATGTGTAGCCATTAAGCACCTACTTGATGACAGGCTCTACCAAAAGATATTGCTCGTTTCCAGACATTCATGCCGTTCATCAGAACCATTATGGCACCTTAGATTGATATTCCCACAAAACCATTCAGGTTTTTTGATATCCATACATCCATAAAGTTGAATATTTTTTGTTGTTCAGGAACTGAACAACAAACATCCACACTATATTCACATCGATTAAGAAATTCCCAAATATAAGCCTTAAAGCTACCAGCAAACCTAAAACCTGCAAAAAAACTACAAATTTGCCATATTTTTCTTTTTTCACGTGTACACATTCTAGGTTATATTTATATTAGACATTATTTGAATACAGCTGATTATTGCATTTCAAGGAGTGACACATGTGTGGGATGTGTCAACTATTGGTACCAGTCACAAAACATATACTCTGATGGTTTAATTCCATGCTATTCAATGACAACACGGTGACTTGTGTGGTTGTCAGCGGCCATTTTGTGAAGGTGCGACAGGGTTGCCAGATTGTGCATTTATATCCCGTTTCACCCTCCTGATCCCAGTGGAGTAAGTTCCGCCAACTGTTGAAATATACTGTACTATTCTTTATAAGACTATTCGTGACATTTTTCCCAAAATCATTGCACAACACTTGAAAAAATGCAAATGAAAAACAAAAGCATCATGTTGGAATCCAAAAGTGGTCTTGTATATAATACAGTCGAATTTTCACGGTTTTATTCAATATTTCGATAGAAATTACTAATATTCAGAGACCTTTGACAGCTTCTGTCAAATTGCATTTCGATAAGGTATTTTCCCATTGGTCCATAATATTAATGTTGGTGAAATCGGCCCTTATCTTTTTTTATACTGATACGGGACAATACAATTTAATAGACGATTCTTTAAGTAATTTTAAGACAAAGAGTCATATAAGCATATGTCCGCAAACTCTTTGTTGTCAGGATACAGGGAGTGAAGATTAGCCTCTCTCTGTTCTGACTTAGGATGTGCAAGGTTTCTTGTAAGTCTGTCTCATAAGAGTATTTCAAGATTTTACCATGTCCTAAATTAAGTACATTCAAATTCCAAAATGTTTCTATTGTGTTTAACTTTCTATGCAAATTTGTAAAATTACCAAGTATTCAAGTTCTTTGCATAGGTGTGTTGCATCCAGAAACGTCAACGGCCAACATTAGAGACATTAAGACCTCAAAATGTCGCTACTACGGGTGATCAGGCGTAGATGAGAACGAGATTCGGGAACAGGAAACAAAGCCAATGAGCATTTCCAAAGACCGAATCGGAACAGTTCCACTTTCCGCAAGGAAGGAATTTCGATTTAGTCGTTTATGGCTCGCAGTGATCCAATAATGCTCCATTATCGCGTAAGAGCGTGTGTAAAGTTCCTTTTAATAGACACCATCTTGTTTTATTACCGAAGGCACATTTACACTCCAAAGCTTATCCGTAGGTTTTATCGCTATGATTAGATGCTTCATATCCCGCACTACTCATATGAGAATTGAAGATACGAAAATATACCGGGTGCTTTAAGCAATCTCAGCTTAGAAAGTTTCAAAATTGAAAGTAGTAAACGAAAAAGACCGAAATGTTCATAAAATGATTTATTTTTCCTGACTATACAGGGTGACTTGTAATATCACGTATTCCTGTTAAGGGGTGCTAGATTAGGTCAAAAACAACCGATTTTGTCCTATAATGTCCCATCCAGAAGTTAACCGTTTTTGAGTTATTTGAATTTTATTTTTTATTCCGATTTCAGACGTTAAAATTTGAAATACAAAAAAACTACATGTTTGATTTTGAGTTTTTTGTTATCGTCGCATAGCGGACATTCCAATAGTTCATAATAAGTAATACAAAAGTTTTAAAATTACGCTTTTGAAATGTATGATTTTCTTATTTTTTTACTAACTTATTCGATAAAAAATGCAATTTTCTGTAAAAAATCTCCTAGTAAAGAAATGTGCAAATTATGTAAATAATATCTCTATCAAACAAGCTTTCATTTGAGGTATAAAAGTTACAAATAACTCAAGTACAAAGACATAAAATTAAAAAAAGATGAGTAAAGTTGTACGAACGATAATTACGTAGGATAAATAAAAGGCTTACGTAATTCACTTTTGGTAACTCTACTATAGTTGTTAAGCGGCTTTTTATTTGGTCGTCTGCACTGATTATCCTTGTAATTAATTCATCGCGCGTTGGTACGGTCGAAACATCGTACACCAGGCTTGTCATATGTCCCCACACATAGTAATCCATCGGTGTGAGATCTGGGCTTCTTGCTGGCCAGGCAATCGGCCCGCTTCTGCCAATCCATTGATTTGGAAATTGAGAGTCTAAATACGCCCGTACTAATCTACTGTAGTGTGCGGGACAGCCGTCGTGCTGGAACCGCATATTTTGTCTCGTCGCCAATGGGACGTCTTCCATTAATGGAAACAAGTGATTTTTCAAGAACTCTTCATACACTTCTCCATTTAAATTGGCGGGCAAAAAATGAGGTCCAATTAAATATCCATCAATGATGCCCATCCACACATTGACTGAAAACCAGCTCTGAGACCCCGTCGGTCTTATTTTTGGGGGGTTTAAAGCTTCTTTATCAGACCAGTAATGAGCATTATGGTAGTTAGTGATTCCGTCTTTATCAAACTTCGATTCATCGGTCCACAGATTTTTCTTAAAATAGTCTGGATCTTCTGTATCTGCATGTAACATGTTCCTGCAGAAATCTAATCGCCTTGCAGGATCGCCCTCTTTAATCACATGCACAGGCGTGTAGTGATAAGGGTATAATATTGCAGTATGCACAGTAAACCATACTTTGTATTGTGATATACCCAACTGAGCAGCCACAATGCGCGTAGACGTGTTGCTGAAACACACGAAGGGTTTCCTCTTCATCTTCAGGAGGATAGACTCGGGGTCGACCAGCATCATTATGTTGCCTTTGAACACGTCCGGTTTGGCGGATGCGCCGATACAGAGTCAAACACCGTAACATGAGGTGTTCGGCGATTCGGGAAACGTTGCCGATATTCACGGCGGGCAGCTGCAGAATCGCCGTTACAAAGTCCACAACAGAACATTATGTCTGCGTATTCTTCATTTGTAAACGTTTGCCCGTGCTCGCTATGACGAGGTCCTGGCGGATCTTCTGCGTCTGCCATGACGATAAAGAAACCACTCGAAATGAACTGGGAAACTCGAAAATAATAATCGTGCGTAAAACGTGTGCGCGTATACTTTATCTGAAGTCACTTGAAATAGCATAAAAACCTTTGGTCGGCGCGTCCTTTGTAATTTTTAAGACGTATCATAGGCGTGCGGTCATTTATTTAGAACGATAATAATAATGTTTTTATATCACAATAAATTGATTTTACTATCTTCTTATTTTTTTGATTTGGGATAAAAAATACTTATATTGGGGGTTTAATTTATGTTGACTGAAAGTTAAGAAATGGAAAAGTTACAGAATTCCAACGTTTGACATAGGCAAATATTTACATAGCAGGTAGGTATATAAAAAGGTATATAAAGACTTACATTATAGGTATTTATATATCATCCTCGCCTTCGGAGCTGTCGCTAGAGTCATCTTGTAGAGGAATTACAACGGGATTTACAGGAGGCAAAACACAATATTCATTTTCTTTTTCAATAATATGCCTAGAACACTGCTTCCATAGGTCTGTGGCAGCAATATGAGATACTGCATCTCTTATTGTGGCCAATAGCGATTCACTTAATTGAGGGGTCTGATTATGTTTTCTTACTTTTTTTTTTAAAGCAGCCCAGACCAACTCAATCGGGTTAAAAATGCAGTAATAGGGAGGTAGACGTAATACTTCATGGCCATTTTGCTGAAGCAGATTGTCAACAACATACTCTTTTTCAAATTTTTGTCTTTTAATAAGATCCAATAATATGGCTTTGGTTGATTTTTGTGGTATTTCCATTCCCTTATCCTTCATAAAATCAATAATGTCTTGTTTTTTTGTGCCTGTATTCGGAATTTTGTTTTTCTGTCGGGAATGGTATAGCGCATTGTCCATAATAATCACTGAATTTGGGGAAATGTTTGGTATTAACTGCTGCTCTATCCACTTTTCAAATAAGTCGGAGGTCATGTCCTCATGATAGTCGGCACATGATTCTTTGATATTTTTGGCAGATAACAGCAAGGCATTAGGTATAAATCCATTTTCACTGCCAGCATGGAGAATAATGACTCGTTTTCCACGGTTGCATGGTGCATTTAAAATGCACTTGTTGCTGTCGTCAACCCAGCTGTACTGCACAACATCATGGGTATCATACCACGTTTCATCCAGGTAAATCAGATTTCTTTTCTGCTCTCTATAGATTTTAACTTTGTGCAAAAATTCTTGGCGCAATTCAACGATTCGAGACGACTCCATAATCACCATTCTTTTATCTAATTTTTTGTATTGAAAACCACACAGTTTTACAATACAGTGCAGTGAGTCTAAGCATTTGTAATTATAAAAATCTTCAGGATAATCTTTTAATTTATCCCGTATCATTTCCAACGTGGGCACCAAATTTTCTTTATAAAATCCGTATATTATACGACGAATATCTTCCTGAAAACCCACGTCTATTCTTTTTAATTTTTGCCCTATGCGCTTTCTGTGGAAGGAATGGTTGACTACATCTCCCCTTTTTATAGCCCGATAAATGGTAGACTGACTGATTTTTGTCAGGATACAAATTCTGTTTAAAATTTGATTTTGCGAGGAATCTGGATTTTCGTTTTTCAGACAATCATACATATTTAGGATTACTCTTTGGGTCTGTTCCTCTAAATCTTTATGAAAAAATTCTGCCTGCACAGGTTCATCAACCATCTCCTCGTGGCTTGGAGCATTTTCCCAAGGTCTCCAAAGAGCCATATTTAGGACACACAAGAACAATCAACACAACAACTAAATCAACAAGTAAACTGAGTATTCAAAAGTCAAAAACACACAAACTAATAAAATCTATGAAAAAACACGGACAGACTAAAGAAAACACGTTTATTCACCGCTACACGGCACTGGCTAAACTGTTTCAATTTTCAGTAGCCACCTGCACTTGTTCAGAGCTCTGAAATACACGCTTTCTCATTGGCTATGTCCACGCATAGGCGTGCTTTACTCCACGTGGACCGGTGAAACTGCCTTTGATCTCTTATACGGGGGATATTTGCTGCGAAATTTGGCGATTTTTGCAGCAACAGAGCGTGTTAAATATAGATATATAAAACGCACCCGGTATTTCACAGAGTTTCAAGTGACTTCAGATAAAGTATACGCAGTAGTTGATACCGACTAAACCTAATTCTCACTCGGCGTGCGGCGATGGCGTAACTACAATGATGAATAATAACAGCTCTCTCTCTCTCTCTCTCTCTCACTCCTCCACTAAGTCAGCTCTTCTCGCTCGCTTCCTCGTCGAGCCGATGCCATAAAACAAACATGGCATGCGAGTCCTTTGAGGACAGTAACGACTTGTTCAAACAGGTAATACAAATTCCTTAAGAATCCAGCCTCTGTGGGTGTCATTGTTGTTTCTCTGCATGTACTTCAGATAATTGAAAACTTAATACCTCAAATGAAAGCTTGTTAGATAGAGATATTATTTACATAATTTGCACATTTCAATACTAGGAGATTTTTTACAGAAAATTGCATTTTTTATCGAATAAGTTAGTAAAAAAAAGAAAATGATACGTTTAAAAAGCGTTTGTAGCTTTTCAACAATTTATTACTTATTATGAACTATTGGAATATCCGCTATGCGACGATAACAAAAAAACTCAAAATCAAACATGCAGTTTTTTTGTATTTCAATTTTAACCATCTGAACTCGGAATAAAAAATAAAAACTTAAAATTCAAATAACTCAAAAATGGTTAACTTTTGGATAAGACATGATAGGACAAAATCGGTTGCTTTTGACCTAATCTATCACCCCTTAACAGGAATACGTAACATTACAAGTATGTAGTGGGATTTTAAAATAAATTGCACGTCAACATTGTCACTTTTTCTTCTCTACAAAATGACATAATTAGAATTTCAATACGACGTTTGAACGAAACTTGTCACAATATTATAAGGTTTTGGAAGTATTTTACTTAATGTGATATTCATAGTTTTTGTTCGTTTTAAAAAAATTGGCCCTCGAGTGAACAAAATTATTTATCATTCTGCGAGGTTTGACCACGCGAGGGAGAGAAAAAGCGACTGTATCTCCGTAGCCCTTCCGCCGTCCCTATTTCGAAATCGAGCCCCAAGGGCGTCGCAAAAAGTCCCTGCAAAATATTTGCGTGGTGATTCCGGCCACTGTGCCATAAAAAACTGGTTAGAAAATTCATGAAGACGGGCTGTAAAAACGAAACGACCTTTAGATGGATCTGGTGTACACCTCCATAAAAGTGCCGGCGATCCATAATAATGACGTTTTTCGTATTCAATATGTTGACAATAAGCTTCGTTATGGATCTTTGACGTAGGATAATATTTACGAGTATTGGCGGTTAAATGGCATTCTTATAGTCGCGACAGATTGTTTACATGCATTTTTCGGATATGGTGCAGTTTATCCTCGATTCTCGCACACGACGTGCTAGAAAAAAAGGATTTGACAAAGTACACCGCCTTGACACCTTCATTGAAAAATGGCGTCACGTAGATTGACTCTATACTTCTTAAGCCTTCGTTGAAAATAGGTTGATATGCTGTAATTGCAACATGTGTTATTTTTATGCTGCAAATTTGACTAGGGAGTGATAAAGTTGGTGTTTTCTACTATATATTATCAAAATATTCATTGTTAATATTTTAAACCTATAACTAAGATTTCAACAGTTGGGCCAACTGAAGTTGGAAGGGGCTCGTATAGTAGATGCGGTCTGCTTGCCATTAAACACCAAACTGAACAAAATTTGGAATTGGCGGTGCGCCCTTTACCGGCAGCGCTTTAAAATTCGCATATTTGTGATACGCAAAATAGTTATTCATTTAATATGTATAGAACGTTAATATATTTGAATAAAATATGAAGAGCAGCGACCATGCATATAGAATGCAAAAAGCATGTAATATCAAACTGAAAAATCAATAAATCTCTCGTTGATGCGAGAATGACAATTGGAATAACATTTGTGATCTACTTGAATCAGAGCTCAATGTCTATAGAGATTCGTAAGAACTAATTTCAATCACACTCATATGGTTTTTATGGACCGTGTGCCTTGTTCTGAATAGTGATGCGCGCTTCAGTAATCACATCTTGTTTCAAAATCATTCTTCAAACTTCCATTCCATGGACAAGCTGGGGGCAAACTACATCAAAAAATTGTGAAATGTCTGAAAACAAAGTTTGGGCGATTTTTGTGTTTTCATTTTTGCGTTTAAAAAGTTTTTTCGTCCTTGTATCAAAATTTCATCCAAATCCTAACAGTACTATCCAAGTTATAGATGGTCCAAGGGTTTGCGGACAGAAGGACAGACAGACACATAGAACGACAGACTGATGGACATGAGTGACATGGTTTTTCTTGATGCACACGTCATATAACGCCCAAAAAAATTATCATTTTCGAAATGTTTCGTGATTATAAAATATTTCCTCGCCAGTAGGCACGGGAAGTGAACACATGATCAACATATTTTTCCGAGCAGACGCCAAGGTACCTCCTTTGTATCGAATCGAATCTCAACTCGCGAAGCACAAAAAACGTACGCAGCAGCGTTTTTCTTTGACAGGACCGCTGTTCTGTGAGATCGACAAACAGAATGAAACTTGCACTTTAAATCCTTCTTGGAAGGAACGCTGATGCATTTGTAGTTGGACTGTTTTCCCTGTGCAACCTTCCCTCTATACGCTCAAGGAAACATGTTGTTATTCCGACTTCTTTCAACAAACTGCACATCGCTGACAATGGAGACTCCGATGTACACAAACAACAATGTGCTAGCTGTGCTCCTTTTTTGATACACTGCGCCAAGATACATACGAATACAAGCATTAACATTCAATGAAGAGAACCAGCGACATTCCTGTGGTTGTCGGTGAAAGGATACATGGTGCTATAGAATGTATTCAAGAAAATTGTACGGCAGATTAAGCACATAAAAATACAAAAAATATCTAGAAATGATTTGTTTCTATGACGTGTTCAAACTTCGTGTTTTTTTATAGTTCACTTCATCTCGGCAAAATACAAATCAAAATATTGACGATCGAGACAATATTGTAGAGTGTCTGGAGAACCTACAAAGTCTATACAGCCTAGACCGCTTAGAGAGTCGAAACAGTCTAGGCCGCCCAGAAAGTCTGGGCCGCCTAGAGAGTCTAGATAGACTGGACCATATGGACAGTATGGACTGCCTAGTGAGTCTGAACCGTCTAGAAAGTCCAGTCAGTCTAAACACCTAGAAATTCTAGACAGTCTAAATCGTCTAGAGAGTCTAGACAATCTGGACCGCCTAGCGAGTTTAGACAGTCTAGAGCGTCTAGGCAGTTTGAACCATCTAAAGATTCCAGATAGTCTGGAACCGTCTAGACAGTCTGAACCGCCTAGGCAGTTTGGGCCGCCTAGAGAGTATAAACAGACTGGACCGCCTAGGAAGACTACACAGTTTGGACCGCTTAGGAAGTCTGGACAGTCCAGACCGCCAGGACAGTCTGAGCCGCCTAGAGAGCCTAGACAGACTGGACCGCCTAGGAAGCCTGGACAGTATGGACTGCCTAGAGAGTCTGAACCGTCTAGAAAGTCCAGACAGTCTAAACACCTACAGATTCTAGACAGTCTAAATCGTCTAGAGAGTCTAGACAATCTGGACCGCCTAGCGAGTTTAGACAGTCTAGAGCGTCTAGGCAGTTTGAACCATCTAGAGATTCCAGATACTCTGGAACCGCCTAGACAGTCTGAACCGCCTAGGCAGTTTGGGCCGCCTAGAGAGTATGAACCGACTGGACCGCCTAGGAAGTCTACACGGTCTGGACCGCTTAGGAAGTCTGGACAGTCCAGACCGCCTGGACAGTATGGACTGCCTAGTGAGTCTGAACCTCCTGGAAAATCTAGACAGTCTAGACTACCTTGCGATTCTAGATGGTCTAAATCATCTAGAGAGTCTAGACAGTCTGGACCGCCTAGGAAGTTTAGACAGTCTACGCCGTCTAGGCGGTTTGAACCATCTAGAGAGTCTGAACCGTCTGGACCGCCTAGATAGTCTAAGCCTCCTAGATAGTCTAGCCAGTCTGGATGGCCTCGCTAATCTGGGCTGTCTGGATAGTCTGAACCACCTAGATAGTATGGACCGCCTAGACATTCTAAACAGTCTAAGCCACCTAGAGAATCGAGACAATCTGGGCCACCTAGAAAGTCTGAACAATCTGGGCTGCGTAAAAAATCTAAACAGTCTGGACCGCTCATGAAGTCTGAGCAGTCTATTCCACCTAGACAGTCTGGACTGCCTAGACAGTCCGGACCGCCCAGAGGGTCTAGACTGTCGGGACCCCCTACGGATTCTAGACAGTACAAATCATCTGGAGAGTCAGACAGTCTGAACCGCATACACAGTCTACACAGTCTGGACCGTCTAGAGAGTTTAAGCCTCCTAGAAAGACTATATAGCCTCGAGAGTCTAGTCAGTCTGGACCGTCTAGAGAGTCTGAACCAACTAGAGGGCCTAGACAGTATATACCTCCTCAGCAGTTAAAACTGCCTAGAGAGTCTAAACTATCTAAACTGCCTAGCGAGTCTAAACTGCCTGAACCGCATAGAGATTTTAAACAGTCTTGGCCGGCTAGAGAATCTGAATCGCCTAGAGGGTCTATAGAGTATGGACCGCCTACAGAGTCCGGACTGGCTATAGCGTCTGCACCGCCTAGGCAGTACAAACTTCCTAGAGAGTCTCGACATTCTGGACCAGCTATAGCGTCTGCACTGCCTAGACAGCACAAACTTCCTAGAGAGTCTAGACAGTCTAGACCGTCTAGATATTCTGGACGGCCTAGAGATTCTGGATCATCTAGAGAGTTAAGACCATCTGAACGGCTTAAGGAGATTAGACAGTCTAGACCGTTTAGGTAATTTGAACCATCTAGAGAGTCTAGATAGTCTGGATCACCTCCCGGAAAGTCTAGACAGTCTGGATGGACTCGAGAATCTAGACAGTCTGGGCTGTCTAGACAGTCTGAACTGTTCTGAAAGTATGCGTAGAGAGTCTAGACAGTCTGAACCACTTAGAGAGTCTGGACCCCCTAGGCATTCTAGACAGTCTAAGCCACCTAGAGAATCTAGACAGTCTGGGCCACCTAGAAAGTCTGAATAATCTGGGCTGCGTAAAAAATCTAAACAGTCTGGACCGCTCATGAAGTCTGAGCAGTCTATTCCACCTAGACAGTCTGGACTGCCTAGACAGTCCGGACCGCCCCGAGAGTCTAGACCGTCGGGACCCCCTACGGATTCTAGACAGTACAAATCATCTGGAGAGTCAGACAGTTTGAACCGCATACACAGTCTACACAGTCTGGACCGTCTAGAGAGTTTAAGCCTCCTAGAAAAACTATATAGCCTCGAGAGTCTAGTCAGTCTGGACTGCCTAGAGGGTCTAGACAGTATATACCTCCTCGGCAGTTAAAACTGCTTAGAGAGTCTAAAACTATCTAAACTGCCTAGCGAGCCTAGACTGCCTGAACCGCCTAGAGATTCTAAACAGTCTTGGCCGGCTAGAGAATCTGAATCGTCTAGAGGGTCTAGAGAGTATGGACCGCCTACAGAGTCCGGACTGGCTATAGCGTCTGCACCGCCTAGGCAGTATAAACTTCCTAGAGAGTCTAGGCAATCTGGACCCGCTAGAAAGTCTGAACCGCCTAGAGGGTCTAGAGAGTATGGACCGCCCAGACAGTATGAAGAGTCTAGAGCGTCTAGACAGGCGTGACCACCTAGACAGTCTGGTCTACCTAGAGAGCTTAGACAGTCTAGACCGTCTAGACATTCTGGACCACCTTGATATTCTAGATCATCTAGAGAGTTTAGACAATCTGAACCGCTTAGGGAGTTTAGACAGTCTAGGCCGTTTAGGTAATTTTAACCATCTAGAGAGTCTAGATAGTCTGGACCGCCTAGAGAGTCTAAGCCTCCCGGAGAGTCTAGACAGTCTGGATGGATTCGAGAATCTAGACAGTTTGGGCTGCCTAGAGGGTCTGAACTGTCTTGAAAGTATGCCTAGAGAGTCTAGACAGTCTGAACCATTTAGAGAGTCTGGACCACCTAGATATTCTAGATAGTCTAAACCGCCTAGAAGTCCAGACAGTCTGGTCCGCCTGGGAAATTCAAACTGTCTGGACCGCTAAAAAAGTCTAGAAAGTCCGGCTCTCCTAGACAGTCTGAACAATATGGATCGCATAAGAAATCTAAACAGTTTAGATCGCTTAGGAGGTCTAGACAGTTTGGACCGTCTCGAGAGTCCGGAGCGGCTATAGCGTCTGGACCGCCTAGACAGTCCAAACTGCCTAGAGGGTCTAGACAGTCTGAACAGGCTAGAGTGTCTGAACCACCTAGAGGGTCTAGAGAGTATGGACCGTCCAGAGAGTATAAACAATCTGGGCCGTCTAGACAGGTTTGACCGCCTAGACAGTCTAGTTTACCTAGGGAGTTTAGACAGTCTAAACCGCCCAGACATTCTGGACCGCCTATAGATTCTAGATCATCTAGAGAGTTTAGACAATCTGAACCGCTTAGGGAGTTTAGACAGTCTAGACCGTTTAGGTAATTTGAACCATCTAGAGAGTCTAGATAGTCTGGATCGCCTAGAGAGTCTAAGCCTCCCGGAGAGTCTAGACAGTCTGGATAGACTCGAGAATCTAGACAGTCTGGGCTGCCTAGAGAGCCTGAACTGTCTTGAAAGTATGCCTAGAGAGTCTTGACAGTCTGAACCACTTAGAGAGTCTGGACCACCTAGATATTCTAGACAGTCTAAACCGCCTAGAAGTCCAGACAGTCTGGTCCGCCTAGGAAATTCAAACTGTCTGGACCGCTAAGAAAGTCTAAAACGTCCGGCTCACCTAGAAAGTCTGAACAGTCTGGACGCATAAGAAATCTGAACAGTCTATATCGCTTAGGAGGTCTAGACAGTTTGAACCGACCCGAGAGTCTGAACCGCTCAAAAGGTCTAGACACTCTGGAGCGCCTGGAGATTGTACACAGTTCAAATGATCCAGAGAGACAGTCTGAACCTCCTAGGGATCTTAGACAGTCTAGGCCTTCTAGACAGTTTGAACCATCTAGAGAGTCGATATCTAGACAGTCTGGATCACATACACAGTCTACACAATCTGGACCGTTCAGAAGATTTAAACCCAGACAGCCTTGATGACCTTGAAATTCTAGAAAGTTTAGTCAGTATGGACCGCCTAGGGAGTCTAAACTGCCTAGAGCGTCTAGTCAGTATGGACCGCCTAGAGAGTTTAAGCAGTCTGGACTGCCTAAAGGGTCTAGATAGTCTGGACCGCCTAAAGGGTCTAGATAGTCTGGACCATCTAGACATACAACCGCCTAGACATGCTGGTCTGCCTAGGGAGCTTAGACACTCTAGACAGTTTGGACCACCTACAGTGTCTGGACCGCATGAAGAGTCAAGACAATCTGGACCACCTAGAGAGTCAAGATGGTCTTGAACGCCTAGACAGTCTGTACCGCCTAGAGGGTAAAGACACATCCCTAGACTTGACATCACTGGCTACAGACTCGAGAGGGGCTGTGGCACGTAGTCGCCGGTTGTTTTTCACGCAGGTGGAAGGTTACACGTTAGACAGCTACTATCATCGTAAACGCTTCATTAGAGGAAGTCATAAAATGCATTTCGCTCTTACAAGATTTCCAAGTTATCTTTGACGTTACAATAATGAGGTAAAAAGCAGATTCTAGATAAACAAACGCTCTACAAAATGGTTTATTTCTATTTCTGATATCATGCTTGGTTTTTTAATCACAGACGTTACAAGAATGGATAATATTTAATAGTTTTTAGAAAAATCGAGCGGCGGTTCTATTAATCAAGTATTTCGCTCGAATCCCTTGTTTGTATCTCGTAAAACAAAACAGTTGTGCGAGATCGACGAATGTCCGTGCATTTACAGCATTCGTCTAAAGCTCAACGTTGTCGATTTTTTATTTCTCTCCTCTCCAGCACCCTTGTCAGCAACCTTGACATGCATGCATATTAAAGAACGGCAAATGATTCAAATTATGGCGCACTTGAAGTCGAATGACACAGCGCGTTTGTTCATAATTCAGTAGCAGCGAGCCGGATCTTTCTCTTAACCTACTTCCGGTCCGGATCGGCCGTTCTGTGCATACCCTCGCGCTCGCTGTATGCTGATCTTAAATGATGCAAGAGTTCAGATGTAACCGAACCGATAATAAATACCCTCCGACGACATTGAAAGATGAACCGAATTCTATGCGAGAGATACGAACTTCTTCTCGATTGCGCTCATCGATTACGCTCAAGTGCAAATGAATTGTAGATAGAAGGAGAGTAAAAATTTTGAACTGTATATCGAATCATATTAAGGCACAGTATACAGGGTGTAAACGTTATGGTAGGCATTATTGAAATGGGTTTTAATGCAAAAATTATTACAACCGTTCAAAACCTTATTATTTACATTTGTCAAAAAATGTTCAACAATTATCCACCAGTTGTGAATAATATTGTCAAATATTTAAACAAATATTATATAAGATATTACCAAACCCAGAACCATATACAATCGATGACTTTTTCAAAAAAGATGAATAACATTTTTGTTTGGTTGACGCATTTGTATTTTCAAATAAAGGTTGCTGTTATTATTGTTATTGTCATTATACCATTGACAAACTTAATCATGGTGGTAACATTAGGCTCTACAGTATATTCAGATAAGAGATAGACCGGACATAAACAAGACCACGTGATCATCGAACGCTGTAACATTCGGCAGGGACGTATTAAGAGTCACGCAGTACATATTTTAGATAGTACATGCTGCTTTGCGTAACTTTGTAGTAAATTAGCACAATTCGATGTGTATACGATTGGTGATGGATATAGGATCATGTGGGGGTGGGGTAAGAAATATATAATGATGTAAATATACATAAGGGTTTCAAAATTTTCGCTTCGATTTCCAGCTTCGGATGCCGCCTGATGTTTGGTGAAATACAGTCGAATATAATCTCAAAATGGCGTTTAAATTAGCCTAAATTAAAAATAATCGTATATCTCTTAAAATTGCTTTTAGAATATTGATTAGTATATTTTTTGATTTCTAGGTAAATATGTAACCAAATCAAAACGTTCAAAACGTAAAAAAATGTGCATGGTTGAACATTGTCAGAAAGTAGATTCTTGAATAGGTTTTGCCAAAATGGGTTCAAAAATGTCAATAATTAATTAAAAAATACAGTAGCTTTATAATTACTTATAACTCACCGAATTTGATGAACGACATCTTTTATTGGAAAGATGAGCTTGATGAGCTTTCATCATCGCTACTGCCTGAAGCACCAACGTCAATAATGAATGGCTCGACTTGTTCCTCTAAAATATTGTCCAGTTCCCACATTCTCTTTTCAACTTTGTCTTTCACGTGCTTAATACAGTTTTCCCATTTTTGCGCTGTTATTAATTCTAGTGCTTCTTTGAAAAGTCCTTTGAGGTCACAAAATTTCAAAGTTGTATTGTGCTTAGCTATATAATTTTTAACCTCTGCCCATATGAGCTCAATGGGATTGAGCTCGCAATGGTATGGAGGTAAACGGAGCACAGTTTTATTTTGACTTGCTGCCATTTCGTCAATGGCGTATTTTTGATATTCCGCCTTGTGATCCTTGACAATTCTTAATAATTGTACTTTCAGCATTGCTTCTTCAAAGTTGATATTTTTCGAGCGGAGCCAATTTTGAACATCAACTTTCCTTGAAGCCGTTGTTGGGACCTTCTCCATTCTTCGAGAATGATAAGGCGCATTATCCAACACAATTACTGCGTTTTCCTCTAAGTTCGGTAAAATTTTTGAAAACCACTGTTCAAACGATTCGCCATTCATTTCCTCGTGGTAATCTCCAGTTTTTTAGACTCAAAGCACCACAGACCGTCAACAACAAATCCATCCTCACTGCCAATATGGCAGATAATGAGCCTTTTCCCTTTACCTGGAAATCGAAGTACTAACTGGTGTAGATTTATTTCAATAAGCGAACCTTTTTCAAATGTTTTCATCACATTCAGCGAAAAAACATTGAGACATGAGTATCAGATTGCTATAATTGGGATTATTTAGTCATATTGAAAGAAAGAATATTGAACGTCGTATGATTACTCAGCGCTTCACAATTTAATTTAAAGTTATAAACCTTTAAAAAATGAATGATCAGGAACCTTAAATACGCGCAAATATTAATATTAACAAATTATAACTTTATAAAGCTTAAAGTATGAATTAAAATGATTAGAAATATTAGGAACGGTACACAATATAAAACTTAGTAACTTTTGTTAAGTTTATAATATTCGACATATTTTAAAATTATATTAAAAAATTATTGAAATATCGAAAACACATAAAAACATGGCTTAAAAAAGTTCTAACAAATGAAAATGACAATAAAACATCCACGCATTTTATCGAAAGTTATAAAAGTTTTGTTACTTGTAATAAGTTTTATCTGCCCCCTGGAATTAATGTTTAGAACCTTGTTCCCAAGGTTTGAAAAACATCCGATTGTTGTCTATTACTCGTATTTACCTGCTGGATTTTTTAATCCGGTGGACAGTCCATCTAGAAAGGCCCTCCTGGATGAAGTTACAGAATCATCAACCCATACTTTACTTGTAGTGTGTCCTGCGTTTACCCACGTTTCATCAAGGTAATAAATCTTCCTGTTTTGATTTCTATATTTCCCAATTTTTGTTAAATAATCCCTCCTCCATAGCACAATTTCTTCTCTATCCAGTAGTAAACTATTACGACCCCGTTTTTTCCATTTGAAATTTAAATGCTTCAGTAACGCATGGAAAGTTGATCGTTTGAAATTTGGCAACGTTGTATCTCCATTTACCTCTTGCAGTACTTTATCTATAGTAGGTATTTCATTCCTAAAGAAGAATTCATGCACTTTCCTCCTAATCGCATGCTTATCAGCTTCATCCAATGATTTAACAATACTTTTGCGATGTTTACTGGTCATTGGCTCAGAAAAGGTGTGATTTTTTTTGTATTGTCTTAACACATTAAACACTGATGCGCGACACACCCCAACTTTGTGAGAAACCTTCACAACAGTTTCTTTGATGGTTGATGCCTCGTTCTCCTCGCGCTCGATCTTATATATATTCAAAATGACCTCTTTCATTTCTGCACTCAGGTGTCTTTTTTTAGAGCGTTTCCTAGGTGGACTACAGGAGTTTACAACTTCATCGGCAGTATCTGTACTACTGGGCATTTTGCGCAAGCAGTTGATGACAATAACAAGGTATAACAATAACAACGACAAACTCAACAACTTAATAAGATAACAAACGAAAACGTCCAAAGAAATATCAAATTGCAATGATGCACACGACATACGTAACACGTCTGAACCTGAATGTGACTCTGCCTTGATACGACTGCTCTGCCGCTCGGCATAGGCATTTAATTGCGATCGACCAATGAGGGCTCCTGTTTTACGTCGAGACGGCGGCGTTAGCGTGAAAATCACCCGAACCTTTTGTTTACATCCGGTCTATCTCTTATCTGAATATACTGTAGTCCTGTAACCTTCAACATCACTACCTGCAGTACAGCGTACAGTTTCATGTGGCGTTCCACAGGGTTCAGTACTGGGACCACTTTTATTTTTAATATACGTAAACGATCTTTTTGATCATGATATAAGCAAAAACTAGGCTTTTTTTCGATGAGACAGCAATGCTCTGTAGTAGCAGATCGATTGAGCTACTTTATTCTGAGACTATTTGACCTGTGTAAGCACGCAAGTGTATGGAGCACCAACAAAGAAATGAAATGGAGATAGCCAGCGTCAATGACCCAATAAGAAGTAATTGCAATAAAAATTAAATATCATGGATCATCTTCAATCTGCTGATATCTGTTACAAAACCAAACATGAAACTATGTAATAGATCCAATGAGCGTTAGAAGAGGCAGCGGTTTCTCGTTGACATTATTATCAGATTAGCATTGAAACATCTAGAATTCTATTTCGGTGCGAAGTTTCTCACACGAGTTGTGATGAATGGTGTAGAATGCACGTTGATTATTTCGCTACACGCTTCAGCCGGATTTATCGATCTGCTGGGATCATATCATGGCGGAAGCAGGGCTCAGGTCGTGTAATCTTGAACAGCGCAACTTTGTATTTTTATACGGAACGAAAAAGGTAAGGTGATTTTGGTGCACAAGGTGCGGCGGCACAGCTTCCTTTTTCCATACTTGGTAAGACCCATTTTATGAGTAAGAACTGTTCAATTTTTTTGTACGATGCCTAAAGTTTTGCTTTACATAGTAGTGAAGATCGCGCATACTGAAGACATTCGAAATTAGCTGCAAGTATATCAACAGCTTTATCATTCGTAAAACTCATTTGGTATTACAATATATTACAACTATCGACAATTTGAGGATTATTTATGTTTTTATTAGGTATTTGTTGAGGATGATCCAGTATCCAGTTAAAAAGTTCCATTTGACAGATGGCGAAAGTCAGATAAAAAATATGTAATCTGCTGCAAGCTTATTCTAAATTAAAAGACTGTATATTTTTTTCTGATGATCTCTTGTTTTATAACTCAAGAATAATCATACCTACCTCGTTAAGAAAAGACATGCTAGAATGGGTTCATGAGCCACATTTTCCAATGTTGCTGTATTTTCAGCTTGGTAGTGCTTCTGTTAATTGTCTTTTTCGTAAATACCCATAGTGAATATGCATTTAAACAAAAAGTATGCATTTTATAATGCATTCCACTGATTGCAAATGTATCCTCCATCACTAACATTGTGAGACACTAATTTCAAATGTCATTTGTTCTTTAGTCTATACTAAGTGACAAATAAATCCGAACACCCAATTTAAATGGTTTTATTTTAATAAAATTTTGTATAAGTACTTAATGAAGCATAATAAGTAAATGATAAAAATTTCAAAATGATTGCACTGCTTTAAAGCCCTTTGACCTTTAATAATGTGTGGATGCACCCTGATGTGCTATGCATTCTCCAACGCGCCTAGGCATGCTTCTGATCAGGTGGTCAATGGTCCTCCTGTGGTATCTCATTCCAGGCAACCACCAACTCCTCTCGAAGTGCTTCTAGAGTCTGAGGAGGACGTTGCAAATTGAGCAATCTCCTACCCATCATATCCCACACGTGCTCAATTGGGGATAAGTCGGGAGATCTTGGTGGCCATGGTAACAATGTGACATCATTATGTTGAAAGAAGTCTATTGTGACTCTTGCAACATGTGGTCGGGCATTATCTTGTTGGAAAGTTGGATCTGCCAGGGTGTCAAGATAGGGTAAAAGATGGGGTTCTAGAACTTCGTTGATATAACGCTGCGCGTTAATGTTACCTCTGATGAAGATTGAAGGTGACCTGGAACCGTAAGCTATAGCACCCCAAACCATAACTCCAACAGTGTGATGAACATGTCTTTCAACAAAAAACTGTGGATTCCTCCTTTCACCACGTCGCCTTCTAACCCTGGCATGACCATCGTGCATGCCTAAACAAAATCGAGACTCGTCACTAAAGACAATACTGTTCCATTCCTGATCCCAGAGTGACCGTTGTCTGCACCACTCAAGGCGATTACGTCGGTGTTCTCGAGTTAAAGGGAGGACCCAGTGTGGCCGGTATGAAAACAAGCCAAAACTTCTCATTCGTCAATAAACACTTCGCATGCCAATAGGTCTTCCGTGTTCTGCAAACCATTCATTTGCAATGGACCTGGTAGTGGAGAAACGGTCCCTTAGGGCCAATAATCTTAGGCGGCGATCTTCACGGTCTGTTGTTCTACGGCGGCGTCCAGTGCCCCTTGCTCTTTGCGTACGGCTTTCTCGAAGCCATGCCTGACAACACCTAACCACAGTGTCTACACTTCTTTGCACTCTAACTGCAATTGCCCGAAAAGAAGGTCCAGCTTCCCGAAGTCCCACTATACGGCCCCTATCAAACTCACTAAGTTGACGAAATCGTACACGTCTCCGTACTCTAGGCATCGTAACCGATCGTAAAGGATGTCAAGAACCAAAATCCGCCAACGTTGATTCTTTACTGCGGCTGAAATATTCATTTTTAGAGCGTTAGTGAATTAAAAAAAAGCAGTATAAAAACCGGAATGTCCGACTGATAAGGCTGAAAAGTGGTGTAAAAATGTCGTTGAGGAATTGGAAAGAAGTGTATGAATGTGTTGGAATGTGCAAGTTTGCAAAGGTAGTATAAACTGTGAACACCCAGTAGGTGATGTTGAGTTAATATAATCACATATGGATTACGAAAGTTGCAATAAACACAATCTTTATTTTATCACTGATAACTGTCATCATTGCCTTTTTTGACATCTGCCAGTGCCCGCTGTGTATTTACTGGTAAGGAATTGAAGGATAGAACTGAACGTGCAATTGTAACTCTGTGTCAACAAGATTTTTCGAAATATTTCTCTCGTAAAAACACCGAAGCGCCCCGTATATGTTGCACCTAACAACGGCTGATTTGCATCACTCGCGTCGGCTCAATTAGGGCCTCATACAACTGCAATATCAGCAGAAAGGCCGGCTGTGGAAACGCAAATCACAAATCACAAATCACAATGGCCGACCGCGGCATAATCATTCATAAACGTTGCGTCATTATCATCGGTTTGTTTGATTCTGTTCCAGGTAGGGCTTACACGTTCGTCGCGATTTGAATATTAGAGGGTCGTAATTCCTATGTGCAAAGCTGGCAAACGTGCAGGTTGAATATCCGATATAACGGTGTATTTTTTTTGGATAACGAATCCAATTACTACTAAATGAGGTGAAAACCTCGCATTTGTGGGAGTTTACAGCTCGATTTTACCTTCTTCGCTAATTGGTGAGAAGGATTGTAACAGCGATAAATATACTTTGCTATTTGGATGCTACATGAATAAGATGCAAATGGGATAAATTTTGTTATTCACGATACAAAATTTTGTTCATAAATTTGGAGAAAATGCGTTACTGAAATTCGTTCCAAATTTGTTTACAAACTACAATCCTGTTTGTCATGTTAAGAGATTTTTGTAATAGATTTCGTACGAAATCATGCACAGTCGGTAGAAAAAATTACGCGTCAATTTCACCAATTCTCCACCTATAGGGTAACAGACCGTCAGATACCGCGAATGAGCTTCAAGTTCCAATCAACAAACATCCACACTATATTCACAGCGATTAAAAAATTCCCAAATATATGCCTTAAAGCTACCAGCAAACCTAAAACCCGCAAAAAAATACAAATTTGCCATGTTTTTCTTTTTTCACGAGTACACACTCTAGGTTATATTTATATTAGACATTATTTGAATACAGCTGATTATTGCATAACAAGGAGTGACACATCTGTGGGATCTGTCAACTCTTGGTACCAGTCACAAAACATATACTCTGAAGGTTTAATACCATGGAATGCATGCTATTCAATGACAACACGGTGACTTTGTCAGCGGCCATTTTGTGAGGGTGCGACATGGTTGCCAGATTGTGCATTAATATCCAGTTTCACCTCCCTGGTCATAGTGGAGTAAGCTCCGCCAACTGTTGAAACATACTCTACTATGCTTTATAAGAGTATTTGTGGAATTTTTCCGGATCGAACAATGCACCAAATATGCTTATAATCATGATACCTAGTAAATTTACTTGAAAAATCCTCTGTATGTAGGTATATAAGAGCGTTCTTATATTTGTTCATCAATTTGATGATACAACACATCTGCTAAAAATGATCATAATCAGGATAGTAAACTATGACGAAGGTCCACTGTATGTATGACCATGACGGTGTTCACATTTTTCAAATATTCTTCAAGAAGTGTTATCAATCTAGCTCCAACTATCATAAGTACTATGTTTGTATTCCTACTTTAAATGCAATACCAGCAAATGTAAAAGACTCATGTCGCACCTTTCATCACGGGACGTGATCGTCGTTAGACTTGGCAACCCAGCGAGTGACAGATAGATATCCCCGCCAGTGAAAAAGGCAATCAAACAATAAACATTAATAGTTTTTATGATTTTTGGACTTAAGAGACATTATTTGTGAGACATTTTTCATAATTTTTTGTCTATGTCCATAGTAATTGCATTATGCATCACGGAGATGTAGGGATTGACACGTCTTACACATATTATCTGTGTTTTAGAATGGAGAGGACAATGCTTTTATTGCTTTGAAGAAATTCATTAACCCGTAAATTAATAAATGATTACTATTATGATGTAAAGGTGAGTAATTGGATGGAATGTATTTTATATTCTATTTTCTTGCAAAATACATATAGTCAACGCCAAACAAAGTGGCGTGCACGTCATCAAGGTGGGTGTGTTGAAAAATTTACATTGTTGCCAAACTTTTTGTAAAATAATAAAATTTATTATTTACATATCTAGGTTTATAAGCAATATTAACCTCAAATGAGAACAAAAATAATAGTATAATAAAATTATAGATCTCTACTTGCATAATCATTAAGTATGACAATTATTGATCAGATGACACTATGAAACTACCATATTTAATTGATAGCTTAAAGGTACTGAATAAAAATCCAAATGGGGTCCTCCAAATTTTATGCATGGTATTTATTTTACAGAATTCATACAGAAAAATGCATTCTAAAATTAGGTAAGCTACTGGTGTAAGCTTTTTCTGTACAATAAAGTTAGTCGGAGTTTCTTTCTTCAGCGCTGTCTGAATCTGAATCTTCATCACTCTCAAAGTTGATTATTAAAGGTTCGATGTCTGGTCGATCAAAAATTCGTTCTCTTTCATACCATTTAAAAATTTCTTGCTCAGTATGTCGAACACTATTTTTCCACATGTCTGGGGTAACCGTTTGTAGAGCCTCGTTCCACATATCCAAACAGTCTTTTTCACTGTTACCATCTCTACCAATATGTCTGTTATAGTAACCTTTTGCTATGCCCCAAATTAACTCAATAGGGTTAAATATACAATGGTAAGGAGGCAGACGAAGAACTTTGTGCCGATGTTGTTCCTGATTTTTTAGAAACAAACCACCTAAAATATACGTGATTGATGAATCACGTATATTTTAGGTGGTTTGTTTCTAAAAAAGCAGTTATTTTAAGAATAGGAATAAACAAAAGAAATATAAACTGTCGACCAAAATATATATAATTAAGAAGCATTATGTACCGAGCAACAATACTCAATAGCTCTGTTTTAAACATTGTGTTTAAAAATGGTATGTTTTGATTTGTCAACCAGTCTTGGATATTTTTTTTGTCCATGCATTGTTGGGCACTTTGTTCAATATCATGCTGTGATAAGGGGCGTTATCCAGTATAATCATAGATGGACTCTCCAATTTTTCTAATAACTGATGTTGAAACCATTTCAAAAAGTTGTCCTGGTTCATCTCTCCATGGTAATTGCTCTATTTTGTTTTCGAAGAAAATATCGCTTCACTACCCTCAATAAACCCATTTTAATTTCCAGCATGTAATATAATGTATCTAAAATATATTAGTTTTAAATTTTATAGTGCAAATTGTGTAAAAGTACATACCTTTTACCATCTGTTTTAATAGCTTTCACGCTTTTTTGGTTTCCATTTTGCCAAGAGCGACCTATGGTCCCATTTTGAAATATCCAAGTTTCATCGAGGAAGACAAACTGGTATAAGGCCTCAACCTTGGCTTGATTGTATTGCCTTAGAAATTCCACCCTTTTCAAAGCTATACTTGGTAGTTCCATGAGCCCTCGTCGCGGATTGTCCTTAAGCCACTTAAATCCAAGATCTCTAAGCAACCGCCTTAAAGACGTGGCACTACCATCAAATAATGCCCTATCTCTTAATCGAGACCATAAAGTTTGTATCGTAACTTGTTCTTCTGAAACCATGTGTAATATGGCATTATAATTTAGTTAACAAATTAATGCAAATTTCTGATAAGTTATTATAATAAGATCTTACTTTTGTGATACATATTATAGATCACTTCTCGAATGGCACTTGTATCCAATGTCGCTGTGTTGGTTACACGTTTAATATAACTCCGCTTTTTCTTGGGCGATTCTAAATTTGCATCACTTTTCACACCCTCGGAAATACGACTAACTGTCCTTAAACTAATTTTTAAAGCAGCAGCAACACGCTACAAAAAATGAAATAAAATTTCACTATTATTAATATACATTACATATAATTATTAGTAACCTACCTCTTGAACAGCATTTAAAGGCAACAAAGGCCCGTTGTTGTCCCTTTCTTGCTCAAAGTAGTGCATTAACGAGGCCACGAGTTCCTTACACCGACTATTTAACTGTTTGGGCATCTTTATATACCAAAATTGCCTTTATCTACTCGTAAAATGAATAATTTTGTTTTGAAACAAACAGTTGTTGATTTACAGTATGCGGGGCCAAAGGATTTATAAAGATTTGAAATGCCACAAATTGATTCAGTGTCAAAATTAATACAAATGTCAGTTCCCAGTTTAAATAAGTTTCAAGGTGACAATGTGTCAACGCTGCGAAATCGGTTTAGTGCGTTTACATGTCGATAAGTGATTGGAGCGTTTGCAAAACATTTTATTTCGCATAATGCGTCTAAATTTATCAGAAAGCAACTTATGTGATATTTTAATAACAATGTTTATATGACTATTAACCATAATAAGAGAGTAATGACCATTTTACAATTTATATATCACATTAATATGAAACTGCAATAGAGCAATTGTTTGTGATAGAAACCTAGGCATTAGGTCGGTGAATTTTTATCGTGATGACGTGCACGCCACTTTGTTTGGCGTTGACTATACAAATCCACACTATTCAACAGATATGTAATGATAACAGTATATTGAACTTAAATTCGAGATTGCCATGCATCAACAAACGTCCAAATCTGCTGCCAAATTTAACAGCTAGAAAATCGAACTATTATTTGCCGCATTCCCATTGGCTTATGGGGAAATGTAAATTTATAACACAAATCAAAATACATGAAAGTTGACCTGTTTTCTCTGTACGAAAGCATCATGTTGGAATCAAGAAGTGGTCTTGCTTATAATACAGTCGAATTTTCACGATTTTATTCAATATTTTAATAGATATTCTGAGACCTTTGACAGCTTCTGTCAACAAGCATTTCGATACGGTATTTTCCCATTGGTCCATAACATTAATGTTGGCGAAATCGGCTCTTAGTATAGTAAAACCTGCCGATCACTCTTCCAAATCGCATTTTCATGAAAATTTAAGGTATATTACTATCCATGATTTGGCAACATCGCAACTAGATGGAGATAGTTTGATAGTGATGGTGGTGTAGTGATGGGAATATTTATCTGCAATAAAAGAAATGACTACTTAACAATGAACTATTTTCATCATTAAAATAAAGCAAAATTGTATTATTGCGATGAACAGTGCCACAGTAATTTACAGTGTATGTTATATTCAAATAATTTTGAGCAATATTGTGTAAACAAGAAAAAAACAGCTTGTAAAGCAGTATTCTATACTACAGCATTAGCACCCAAAATGCAACTTTGAAGTTCTATAGCAGAAAATGATATTTTCGTACAAGTTACATACTAATCTTTCATTTTAAAATGAGAAACGAAATATTTGCGATATGCGCTAAAGTGTAGTTCAGCCAACTGTAGAAAATAGAGCGAATTCGCATATAAACGAAGTGAACGAAACCGTAAAAGAATTTGTCGAAAATGGATCAGGGCGAGGGACCGAGGAATGAGTGTGCTCTAGATGTTGACTAAATGACCTCTTGAGGAGGATACACTGCTTTATAGGCCTAATTGATTCTTTGGCAATGAGGTAGTCTTACATCCAGAATGAAACGATCACATTGTCACGAAACTTTATTGACAAATAACAAGAAAAAAATTAATAATTTGTTGGGCTACCTAAACGATGGTATTAACGGGGCTCCTACAATCACGAGCACCATCTGCTGAGGTAACGGGGGGGTGAAAAGGAAACGATTGTGGACTGGTCTTAGACGGTGGTCGGCGGTACTATAAAAGAGGAAACGATGACTGTTCGTCGATATTGTGTTGTTGAATTGTTGTTGGTGTGATTGCTCTCGAGTGCCTTTTTTTATCATGGCTGATAATGGACAATAAAGGGTCATATGCGACCATTTTAATTACGAATGCAGTGAGTTTAATTCATGATGAGGACAACAATAGTGTAGAGCAAAATTCATTGGGGTAAGCGAATAAATTATTGCAAGAAGAGGTCATACCATGGAAGATGTGCTGCAGCTGTACTGAGCCACAATACCGCGCAGGCTGTCTATGTGGACCAAATTCATTTGCGTTCTAAGCTTAGTCCAACCTCGCCTATCACTTAGATGGAACAAAGACTCAAACGCAAGAATCTTTGGACCAAAAAAAGTTGATATAAAAATAACTAACAATTCGGATAGCATTTCCAAAGAAAATATATAATAGTTTTATGGCGAATTCTGTCCAAAACCTGACATGAACGACATTCATTTGGAGGTTGCTAAGCAAGAATTTTTAGGGAAACTTAGAAAAAGTGACGACGAGATTTTGCATATCGAACAAGTCGCCAAATCACAGGACTGTGCTTTGTGGCGTCTTCATCGGAGGAAAAGGTTGACAGCGTCCCGATTTGGTGAAGTTTGTAGAAGAAGGCAGACAACAAGCTGTAAAGCTCTAGTAAACTCCATCATATACCCAACAGAGTTTTCTAGTAAGGCAATAAAAAAAGGCAATACAAAAATCATTGGACACGGCAGTTCAATCTTCTAATAATAATAATAATATTTATTTACTCAATGTACAAAGATAACAAACAATATGAGTAAATAAATATAAAATCAATACAGGCCCAATAGAAGGCATCGCCTGTACATAGACCAATAATTTAAGTTGAAACTGTAGAATGCAAATGACAAAAAAGGACAAAAATTAGCTACATTAGATTATGTATTTAGTTGATGTTCGTATTTATGAGTTTATGAATTTCAGTCCTAGATATAGAATGTAGCCACTTTTTTAAATTTCTTTTCAAACAATTTCCGAAACGTAAATCTTTTAAGTCTTTAGGTATAATTTCATAAAATTTAGGCGCTAAATAGAGATATGATCGCTGCATTATAGATTTATGCGGTGGAGGAACTACTGTGCCACGAATTTTGTATCTGGTATAATGATTATGTTTAATTTTTTGGTCGGTGTCTACAAATTTATGGTAGTGAGTGATACTGTGTAAGAAATAAAGCTGTCTTATATCATACCTTCGAACATCTGCATATAATTTTTCAGTGGGATAAAGTTTCGGTTTTTTAAATATCATTTTTAGAATACTTTTTTGAAAAACATCTAAATTATAGATATGTGAGGAACATGCAGCTCCCCATGCTAATATACCATATGTGAGATGATGCTCAATCAGTGCATGGTATAATGTTCGAAGATATTTTTCTGTCAATATATTCCCAAGGTATTTAATTTTGTAGGATACAAATCTAACTTTCTTTAAAATATAATTGACATGGATGTCCCATCGTAAGTGAGGATCCAAGACCACTCCAAGGTATTTTATGTTGGGCACTCTATTAATTTGCATTTTTTGATCATTAATATTGAAGGAGAAATTTGTGTAATTTGGCAGATGTCTAGCATAAGATCCAAATGGTAAAAAATGTGTTTTAAGAGTAGTTAATGCTTAATTTTCTACTGTTAAACCACCGAATAATTTTGATAAAATCATTTTCAATTACATTTTTCAGATCAGACCAGTCAGTGCCTTCATATAATATTGCAGTATCATCTGCAAAACTAGTTATTTTGCCAACACAATTAATTTGGAAAATATCATTTAAATACATATTGAATAACAGCGGACCTAAGACAGTTCCTTGTGGGACACCACACTTAATATACATTTCTTTACTAAATGATCCTGATATCTGTACAGATTGTGGGCGATTTGACAAATAACTTTCGATCAGTGAGTACGCGTTTCCTCTGAAACCAATTCTCTCCAATGCTTCTAATAATAATTTGTGATTAACTGTGTCGAAAGCTTTCTTTAAATCAACAAAAATGCAGATTGAAGGGATTCTGTTATCAATATTTTGATATATTTGATTTACAATTTTAGTTATTGCGTCCGATGTAGCCTTCCCTTCTGTAAATCCACATTGATTTTCACTTAAAATTTTGAATTTTGTGAGGTATCGAATCATTCTAGTAGATAAAACTTTTTCAAAAACCTTTGCTACACTGGATATTATTGATATTGGTCTATAGTTGTTAACATCTGTTTTTGTTCCTGATTTATGTATCGGTATTATATTACCTTTTTTTAAAATTGAGGGATACATGCCAGATTCAAAGCATTTGTTGATTAGGTAAGTGAGTGGTTCTGTTATGTCCTCGGCTATAATTTTCAAATGCTCGCTTTTAATACCATCGAACCCAGGACTTTTCCGATTTTTTAAGGACATAACAGAGGTGTATACTTCACATTGTTCGACTTTATCCAAAATAAATGAGTTCAAAGTTCTTTTTGGAGGCTGAGTATTTTGTACATTTGTTTGTATATTACTTGCTAAATTTTCGCCTATGTCAGTAAAGAATTGTGGTTTGTTTATTGATCGCACACATCCATTTCTGGCAGCATCACCTCCATCTACCTATTACAGTAGACAAGACATGTACTTAATTCAGGTAAAGCCTACCTGTTTATTGCTTTGCAAAAACTACATAAATGTTTCCTCTTGTTTTGACAGCATAAGATATTTTTATGACCGTCGTTCAATTATTACCATCTACCACACGACCCTTGTAAACATAATCGTGTTTATTGACATGAATAAACGAATTAGAATTTGAGTTCTTGAATTTATTTTAGGAAATATATCAAATTATTTGAATACATTTTTTCTTAGTCGGAACGCACCGTCGCGTCGCTTGGACTGACAGGACGAAACAGTAGACGAATTTCGCCCAAAAACCGATTTGTGCTAACATCTCATTCTAGAAAGTTTTCGCGACTACAATACTTCCTCGCCAATGACGTGGGAAGTAACAACGGCTTTAAAATCGAAGAGTATCAGAGATCGCGATTATGAGTACCTATTTGCAGAACGACTTATCTACGAGATATTATATGAAATAGGGCCACCAAATTATCTGAATACGTCCTTTCTCAGTCCGTACACTGCAAAATTCGTCCAAAATACGATTTGTAGAGGTTTGCGCGCTTCGAAATTGACGCTTTATTTTTTTATATTTCAGGATGAAATTTAAACAGAGTGCTGAAAACAAAACCCCACAGGGTGCTATAGAGCCACTTTTTCATTTTTTTCACTAGATTCTTTCTAAAAAAATCGCGAAGTTGAACAGAAAAAGTGCGCACTTCAACCCATCATAAAACTTGTGCAAAAAGAAAATTTCAAAAAGTGCTCCGATAGCACCCTGGGCAATTATCTTCTCAACATACTGTATGAATTTCATTCAAATATATTGAAAAATGGAGTGTCAGTTTTGAAGCAGCTGAACCCTTGTAAATGGCTTGAAACTCACTGCGTCGGAGCCGCCTTAAACTCGCGCTAATATCACTGATCAACAGCCAAAAAATATCCTAAATAAAATCAACAAAATATTACTATTTTTAATGTGCTAAAACCGGAATGAAACTTATTTTTTCAATATTAGTTCAAGTTTTAGAGATACGGTAATTATATGTGTTCCTGCTGTGACAGTGTTAATATACTGTAATTCACAAGAATGCACGTGCTACATTTTTATATTCGGCAAGGAAAGATGATGTAATCGGCATGATTGTGATACTTATACATACGTGTATATTATATTGTTTTATATTAGACATTTTTTCCTCAGTTAGCTGACAGCGTTCATGCAAGATGTCTCGAAAGTGTGTAAACAATCCAGATCAGTTTTGTTACGTGTATGGTGATGTGACTTTTGCGTCTCAGAGTACGGTCTATTACTCCACTAATAACAAAGGCATATCAGCTTTATTTCGATTGTAAACTAGGTGATCAAGACAAACAGTGGGCACCCCACATCTGCTGTAATACATGTGCTTCAAGTCTGAGGAGCTGGTTAAATGGCAAAAAACTGTCTATGCGCTTTGCTGTCCCAATGGTTTGGAGAGAGCCTACAAATCATATTAATGATTGTTACTTTTGCATGGTACCTTGTGTTGAACAAGCCACAGGTATGTCCAAGAAAAAAAAATCGGTTACTAACTACCCGAACATACCATCTGCGATGAGACCTGTTCCTCACAGTGACGAAAATCCTATTCCAAAACCCCCAGAATCCTACACTTGCGAATCAGAAAACGAATCAGATCATGGCGAGCGAGTGATTCGTCAGGAAGAAGATATGCCATCAACGTCAAGAGATCCTGATTTTATACCGAGCACGTCATGCCACCAACCGCACAAAATAACACAGTCAGAATTAAATGATCTTGTAAGAGATTTAGAACTTCCAAAATGTAAGGCAGAGTTACTTGGATCAAGACTGCAGCAGTGGAACTTGTTAGAAGACGATGTTTCGGTATGTGTTTTTCGTAAACGCCACAAAGACTTAGAACCATTTTTCAATATGGAGAATAACTTGGTTTTCTGCAGTAACATTAACGGCTTACTGGCGGCTTTAAATATAAACTATAACCCAGAAGAATGGAGATTGTTTATAGACAGTTCAACATTGAGTTTAAAGGCAGTGTTATCGCATATTGGAAATATTTTACCATCTCTTCCTGTAGGGTATGCAGTTCACATGAAAGAATCATATGACAATATGAAGTACCTATTGACATGCATAAAATACGATGAGCACCAATGGCATATTTGTGGCGATTTGAAAGTTGTTGCACTTTTACTTGGGCTGCAGCTAGGCTACACAAAGTTTTGCTGTTTTTTGTGTGAATGGGACAGTCGGGCAAAGGCACTTCATTACACCAGACAAAACTGGCCTGTTCGTCAATTCCTAGAGCCAGGTCAAAAAAATGTACAGCATATGCCATTAGTAGATTCGAAAAAAATTTTATTACCACCACTGCATATCAAGTTGGGCCTAATGAAAAACTTTGTCAAGGCATTAGATAGAGATGGGTCAGCTTTTCAATACCTGCGTCAGAAATTTCCAAGACTAAGTGAGGCAAAGGTTAAAGAAGGTATTTTTATTGGGCCACAGATTCGAAATATTTTGAAAGATACACAGTTTGAATACTTTAACAGGTATTGAAAAAACTGCTTGGAATGATCTCCGTCTGGTGGTCACTAATTTTTTGGGAAATAGAAAAGCTGACAACTATAAAACCCTTGTCAAAAATATGCTGTCATCGTATCAAAAGATGGGCTGTAATATGTCTCTTAAGATACATATCCTACACTCACACCTGGACTTTTTTCCTGACAATTGCGGAGCCGTAAGTGATGAGCATGGCGAACGTTTTCATCAGGATATTTCAACAATGGAAAAAAGGTACCAGGGAAAGTGGAATCCTTCCATGCTTGCAGACTACTGTTGGACTCTTGGTAGAGATGCTCCAGAAACGATCCATAAAAGAACAGCAAAAAGACAGCGCATATAGTGATTCTTATAAGTATATGAATCTTGTTACTTTTTTAATATATCCTTAAAAATTAAAAAAGTTTTTTTTGTAAACCGCAACTAATTTTTTTATTTCATTGTCATTTTTGGATTCAGCGCCCCAAAATTAACAAAGAAGTGCACTTTTCCCACAAGATACAATTAAAAAACTAAAATTTGTTGTCCAGTGATTCGAACATCAGTTCGAAAGTTTCCTGTTGCTTAAAGATATCTGCATTTCTTATGTATTTCGGTTTTTCAGTCCGTGTCTGTTCACTACTGAGTCAAACTGCTTGACAAATTAACCCTTTTAGCTGCGCGAACTATACCTTTATCCGCATAGCAATGAAGCAATCCAATATATCTTCATCAAAATCCGACACTCCCGGAAATTTCCATAGAATATGGTAATAAGTGGGTAAACAAGCCGCAGAAGTGATACCCTTTCACCCAGAAAGCCCCATTTATATGATCCCTATGTATCCTAATAGATACATCTGCCGAGAGTCCCCTTTTGTCTCTCTAAGCTGTTCTCCCCACATACCGATACGTCTTCGTCGACGATGCCGGAAATTTCGACGGCGTTTCCTTGCCAGACATTTCCTTTTGCCGCTGATCTCTCTATTCCTTGTAACTTGCAAATGAGCGCTCTATCATCCCTTAACACATTCCGAGGCGAGGCGAAGGGAGCGCACCTATCAGCGTGTTGCCGTTTTCAACAACATTGACGAACAACGAAGTCGCGAAACGCACGGGAGATTTCCGCGACGCGACGTTGCGTTGATACTGCTCGCAATAGAAATGGTAACATTCCAGTTAAAAGTTACTGTACGTCTTAGATAGATAGTTGAATATGTTATGCCTGAAGGATAACTTGATTCTCAAGGCCGAACCGACACAGCTGATCCGAAGTCTGTAAGGGGATAACACGTGATCCGCCTTCAGTACAAGTTTTAACTCGCTCGAGTCATTTGGTTGTTTGTAGCACAAGTTGAGAGTTCAGGATTGACTCGAACAGATTCACTCACTTCCTCAACCATTGCTTCATTAAATTAGTGGTAGAGCACATGTGAACAAATCATTGCCGATGGCTGGATTAGAAATCATGAACAAATCGAAGGAGTAGATTCCGAGGCTGGAATAGGAAACGTTAACGAATCAAACCAACTGATTCCAACGCTGGAATAGGAATCGTGCAAGTGTCGAAGGAACCGATTCTGATTCTAGAATAGGAATCGTGAAGAATTGAAAGACTCGAAAGAATCGATTACGAGGCTGGAATCGTAATCTTGAATGAATCGAAGAAATCGATTCTGAGGCCAAAATCTAAATCGTGAACTAATCGAGAAACCGATACCGAGGCTGAAGTGGGAATCGTAAACGAAACGAGGTAATCGATTCCCAGGCTGGAATAGAGATCGTGCACGAATTGAAGAAATTGATTCCGAGACAGCAAGCAGAATCGTTAACGAATCGATTCCGAGGCTAGAATAGAAATCTTAAATGAACCGAAGAAATCGATTCTGATGCCAAAATCGAAATCGTGAACCAATCGAGGAACCGGTACCGAGGCTGGAATGGGAATCGCAAGCGAAACGAGAGAATCGATTCCGAAGCTGGAATCGGATTCTTGAATGAATCAAAGAAATCGATTCTGAGGCCAAAATCGAAATCGTGAACCAGTCGAGGAACCGGTACCGAGGCTGGAATGGGAATCGTAAACGATACGAGGGAATCGATTCCCAGGCTGGAATAGAGATCGTGCACGAATTGAAGAAATTGATTCCGAGACAGTAAGCAGAATCGTTAACGAATCGATTCCGAGGCTGGAATCGGATTCTTGAATGAATCAAAGAAATCGATTCTGAGGCCAAAATCGAAATCGTGAACCAGTCGAAGAACCGATACCGAGGCTGGAATGGGAATCGTAAACGAAACTATGAGAATCGATTCCGAGGCTGGAATCGGATTCTTGAATGAATCAAAGAAATCGATCCTGAGGCCAAAACCGAAATCGTGAACCAATCGAGGAACCGATACCGAGGCTGGAATGGGAATCGTAAACGATACGAGGGAATCGATTCCCAGGCTGGAATAGAGATCGTGCACGAATTGAAGAAATTGATTCCGAGACAGTAAGCAGAATCGTTAACGAATCCATTCCGAGGCTAGAATAGGAATCTTGAATGAATCGAAGAAATCTATTCTGAGGCCAAAATCGAAATCGTGAACCAATCGAGGAACCGATTCCGAGGCTGGGATGGGAATCGTAAACGAAACGAGGGAATCGATACCGAGGCTGGAATGGAGATCGTAAACGAAATGACGGAATCGATTCCGAGGCTGGAATCGAAATCTTCAATGAATCGAAGAAATCGATTCTGAGACCAAAATCGAAATCGCGAACCAATCGAGGAACCGATACCGAGGCTGAAATCGTAAACTAATCGAAGGAATGAATTGGCTTGAATATTTCGAGGCTGCAAAAGAAATCGTAAAGGAATCGAAGAAATCGATTCCGAGGCTGGAATAGAAATCGTGCACGAATTGAAGAAATTGATTCCGAGACAGCAACCAGAATCGTTGACAAATCGATTCGGAGGCTATAATAGGAATCTTGAATGAGTCGAAGAAATCGATTCTGAGGCCAAAATCAAAATCGTGAACCAATCGAGGAATCGATACCGAGGCTGGAATGGGAATCGTAAACGATACGAGGGAATCGATTTCGAAGCTGAAATCCCAATCAGAATCTTAAGCGAATCGAAAGAATAAATTCCGGGGATTGAACAGATATCGTAAAAGAATCGAAGGAATCGATTTCGAGGCTGCAAAAGAAATCGTAAAGCAATCGAAGGAATCGATTCCGACGCAGGAATATAAATGGTGCACTAATTGAAGAAATTCATTCCGAGACAGCAATCAGAATCATTAAGGAATCGATTTCGAGTCTAGAATAGGAACCTTGTATGAATCGAAGAATTCGATTCTGAGGCCAAAATCGAAATCGTGAACCAATCGAGGGACCGATACCGAGGCTAGAATGGGAATCGTGAATGAAACGAGGGAATCGATTCCGAGGCTGGGATCGCAATCAGAATCGTAAACGAAACGAAAGAATTGATTCCGGGGCTTGAATAGACATCGTACAAGAATCGAACAAATCGATTTCGAGGCTGCAAAAGGAATCGTAAAGGAATCCAAGGAATCGATTCCGAGGCTGGAATAGGAAACGTAAACGAATCGAAGAAATCGATTCCGAGGCTGGAATCGAAATCGTGCACGAATTGAAGAAATTCATTCCGAGACAGCAATCAGAATCATTAACGAATCGATTTCGAGTCTAGAATAGGAACCTTGTATGAATCGAAGAATTCGATTCTGAGGCCAAATCGAAATCGTGAACCAATCGAGGGACCGATACCGAGGCTGGAATGGGAATCGTAAATGAAACGAGGGAATCGATTCCGAGGCTGGAATCGGAATCAGAATCGTAAACGAATCAAAGGAATTGATTCCGGGGCTTGAACAGATATCGTACAAGAATCGAAGGAATCGATTCCGAGACTGCAAAAGGAATCGTAAAGGAATCCAAGAAATCGATTCCGAGGCTGGAATAGAAATCGTGCACGAATTGAAGAAATTGATTCCGAAACAGCAACCAGAATCATGAACGAATCGAAGGAATCGGTTCCAAAGCTGTAAATATAAAATGTGAATGAATTAAGGAAACCGACTCCGAGCTGGAATAGGAATAGATTCCAAATCGTCAACGAATTGAAGGAATCGATTCCGAGGCTGAAATAGGAATCGTGCACGAATTGAAGAAATTGATTCCGAAGCAGGAATCGGAATTGTGAACTAATCGATTCCGAGGCTGGAAAAGAAATCTTCAATGAATCGAAGAAATCGATTCTGAGACCAAAATCGAAATCGCGAACCAATCGAGGAACCGATACCGAGGCTGAAATCGTAAACGAATCGAAGGAATGAATTAGCTTGAATATTTCGAGGCTGCAAAAGAAATCGTAAAGGAATCGAAGAAATCGATTCCGAGGCTGGAATAGAAATCGTGCACGAATTGAAGAAATTGATTCCGAGACAGCAACCAGAATCGTTGACAAATCGATTCGGAGGCTATAATAGGAATCTTGAATGAGTCGAAGAAATAGATTCTGAGGCCAAAATCGAAATCGTGAACCAATCGAGGAACCGATACCGAGGCTGGAATGGGAATCGTAAACGAAACGAGGGAATGGATTCCGAGGCTGGAATCGGAATCTTGAATGAATCGAAGAAATCGATTCTGAGGCCAAAATCGAAATCGTGAACCAATCGAGGAACCGATACCGAGGCTGAAATCGTAAACGAATCGAAGGAATGAATTGGCTTGAATATTTCGAGGCTGCAAAAGAAATCGTAAACGAATCAAAGAAATCGATTCCGAGGCTGGAATAGAAATCGTGCACGAATTGAAGAAATTGATTCCGAGACAGCAACCAGAATCGTTGACAAATCGATTCGGAGGCTATAATAGGTATCTTGAATGAATCGAAGAAATCGATTCTGAGGCCAAAAGCGAAATCGTGAACCAATCGATGAACCGATACCGAGGCTGGAATGGGAATCGTAAACGATACGAGGGAATCGATTCCCAGGCTGGAATAGAGATCGTGCACGAATTGAAGAAATTGATTCCGAGACAGCAAGCAGAATCGTTAACGAATCGATTCCGAGGCTAGAATAGGAATCTTGAATGAATCGAAGAAATCTATTCTGAGGCCAAAATCGAAATCGTAAACCAATCGAGGAACCGATACCGAGGCTGGAATGGAAATCGTAAACGAAACGAGGGAATGGATTCCGAGGCTGGAATCGGAATCTTGAATGAATCGAAGAAATCGATTCTGAGGCCAAAATCGAAATCGTGAACCAATCGAGGAACCGATACCGAGGCTGGAATGGAGATCGTAAACGAAATGAGGGAACCGATTCCGAGGCTGGAATCGGAATCAGAATCGTAAACGAATCGAAACAATTGATTCCGGGGCTTGAATAGACATCGTACAAGAATCGACGAAATCGATTTCGAGGCTGCAAAAGGAATCGTAAAGGAATCCAAGGAATCGATTCCGAGGCTGGAATCGGATTCTTGAATGAATCAAAGAAATCGGTTCTGAGGCCAAAATCGAAATCGTGAACAATCGAGAAACCGATACCGAGGCTGAAGTGGGAATCGTAAACGAAACGAGGGAATCGATTCTCAGGCTGGAATAGAGATCGTGCACGAATTGAAGAAATTGATTCCGAGACAGCAAGCAGAATCGTTAACGAATCGATACCGAGGATGGAATCGGAATCTTGAACGAATCGAGGAAATCTATTCTGAGGCCAATATCGAAATCGTAAACTAATCGAGGAACCGATACCGAGGTTGGAATGGGAATCGTAAACGAAACGAGGGAATGGATTACGAGGCTAGAATCGGAATCTTGAGTGAATCGAAGAAATCGATTCTGAGGCCAAAATCGTAATCGTGAACCAATCGAGGAACCGATACCGAGGCTGGAATGGGAATCGTAAATGAAACGAGGGAATCGATTCCGAGGCTGGAATCGGAATCAGAATCGTAAACGAATCTAAGGAATTGATTCCGGGGCTTGAACAGATATCGTACAAGAATCGAAGGAATCGATTCCGAGACTGCAAAAGGAATCGTAAAGGAATCCAAGGAATCGATTCCGAGGCTGGAATCGGATTCTTGAATGAATCAAAGAAATCGGTTCTGAGGCCAAAATCGAAATCGTGAACAATCGAGAAACCGATACCGAGGCTGAAGTGGGAATCGTAAACGAAACGAGGGAATCGATTCTCAGGCTGGAATAGAGATCGTGCACGAATTGAAGAAATTGATTCCGAGACAGCAAGCAGAATCGTTAACGAATCGATACCGAGGCTGGAATCGGAATCTTGAATGAATCGAGGAAATCTATTCTGAGGCAAAATCGAAATCGTAAACCAATCGAGGAACCGATACCGAGGTTGGAATGGGAATCGTAAACGAAACGAGGGAATGGATTACGAGGCTAGAATCGGAATCTTGAGTGAATCGAAGAAATCGATTCTGAGGCCAAAATCGTAATCGTGAACCAATCGAGGAACCGATACCGAGGCTGGAATGGGAATCGTAAACGAAACGAGGGAATCGATTCCGAGGCTGGAATCGGAATCAGAATCGTAAACGTATCGAAGGAACTGATTCCGAGGCTTGAACAGATATCGTACAAGAATCGAAGAAATCGATTCCGAGACTGCAAAAGGAATCGTAAAGGAATCCAAGAAATCGATTCCGAGGCTGGAATAGAAATCGTGCACGAATTGAAGAAATTGATTCCAAAACAACAACCAGAATCATGAACGAATCTAAGGAATCGGTTCTGAGGCTGAAATATAAAATGTGAATGAATTAAGGGAACCGACTCCGAGATGGAATAGGAATAGATTCCAAATCGTCAACGAATTGAAGGAATCGATTCGGAGGCTGGAATAGGAATCGTGCACGAATTGAAGAAATTGATTCCGATGCAGGAATCGGAATCGTGAACTAGTCGATTCCGAGGCTGGAAAAGAAATCGTGAAGGAATCGAAGAAATCTATTCCAAGGCTGGAATAGAAATCGTGCACAAATTGAAGAAGTTGATTTCGAGGCAGAAATCGGAATCGTCAACGAATCGATTCCGAGGCTGAAATAGAAATCGTGCACGAATTGAAGAAATTGATTCCGAGGCAGGAACAAGAATCGTGAACGAATCGGAATCCTGAACAAATCGATGGTACCGATTCCGAGGCTGAAATAGAAACCGCAAACAAATAGAACGAATCGATTCTGAGGCTGGATTAGAAATTGTGCACTAATTGAAAAAACTGTCATGCAATCGAACACAAAAGTGAACATCGTTATGGCCCGCTCAGTACATCAATACGTCATAAGCACTGAATCAATCTACTTGACGAAATATTCAGAGAATCATCATAGACGGAGTAGCACAAATTAAAGATGAGACTAAATGGATGGTACATTTAAGGATCACAGGCTTTCTGTTGCTGAACCAATTATTGTATACAAAATGAATGACCTTTACTTTTCACTACTTCGACGCGGCCCGAAGCATGGATTTAGACAATATTAAAATAAGGATGTTCTTCATCCTTTTTTAAGACGTGCAAGGTTCCAGGATCCCCCACGAACAGTATATCTGTATCCGTAAACACGTAGAGCCACTTGAGAACTGTGTGTGAGTGCCGTGGGTTGAAACTTTCTACTTTTTACAACCCAAATGGATCTCGGAGTGGTCCGGCTGGCGAAAACTTTCAAATTGAATGTTTGCACCAGCGCCAGAAAGGATTTCTTTCTCTAAATAAAGAATAGGGAGGGAAAGAATAGCAGCTGACTAACTTTAAAATGCAGTATGTGTTTCGTTTTAATGTATTTTAAAATACCTCCAAGACAAATTAATAATCGTCAAGGACACAATATAAAGTGTTTCTTAGAGAGGTTCATCCTTTCTTATTATCTGAGCGCGTCAAATTAGCTAGCTGAAATTCGGGCTGATGAAATTAATGCATGAGTACCTTTTAACTAAAAATAGTAGTTGAAAAACATGTTCCTCATATTACCTAAAACATACTGTTGAGCATTGAGACCGCATCGGTGTTCTAGATAAGGCAACCTCACACTACAACATACAACATCGATTCCGAGGTTGGAATAGAAATCGTGAACAAATCATTTCCGAGGCAGAATTCGGAATCGCGAATGAACTGCAGGAATCGATTCCGAGGTTGGAATAGGAATCGTGAACAAATCATTTCCGAGGCAGGAATCGAAAGCCCTAATGAACTGCAGGAATCGATTCCGAGGTTGGAATAGGAATCGTGAACAAATCATTTCCGCGGCAGAATTCGGAATCGCGAATGAATTGCAGGAATCAATTCCGAGGCTGTTATAGGAATCATGAACAAATCGAAGGAGTCTATTCCGAGTCTGGAATAGGAAACGTTAACGAATGAAAGAAATTGATTCCAACATGGTAATAGGAATCATGCAAGAGCCGAAGGAATCGATTCCGAGGCTGGAATAGGAATCGTGAACGAATCAGAGGAATCGATTCCGAGGTTGGAATATGAATCGTGAACAAATCATTTCCGAGGCAGGAATCGGAATCGCGAACGAATTGCAGGAATCGATTCCGAGGTTGGAATGGGAATCGTGAACAAATCATTTCCGAGGCAGAATCCGGAATCGCGAATGAACTGCAGGAATCGATTCCGTGGCTGGAATAGGAATCATGAACAAATCGAAAGAGTCTACTCTGAGTCTGGAATAGGAAACCTTAACGAATAAAAGGAATTGATTCCAACCCTGGAATAGGAATAATGCAAGAGCCGAAGGAATCGATTCCGAGGCTGGAATAGGAATCGTTAACGAATCGGCGGAATCGATTCCGAGGCTGGAATAGGAATCGTGAACAAATCATTTCCGAGGCAGAATCCGGAATCGCGAATGAATTGCAGGAATCGATTCCGAGGCTGGAATAGGAATCATGAACAAATCGAAAGAGTCTATTCTGAGTCTGGAATAGTAAACCTTAACGAATAAAAGGAATTGATTCCAACCCTGGAATAGGAATAATGCAAGAACCGAAGGAATCGATTCCCAGGCTGGAATAGGAATCGTGAACGAATCGGAGGAATCGATTCCGAGGCTGGAATAGGAATCGTTAACGAATCGGAGAAATCGATTCCGAGGCTGGAATAGGAATCGTCAACAAATCATTTCCGAAGCAGAATCCGGAATCGCGAATGAACTGCGCTGGAATCAATTCCGAGGCTGGAATAGGAATCATGAACAAATCGAAAGAGTCTATTCTGAGTCTGGAATAGGAAACCTCAACGAATAAAAGAAATTGATTCCAACCCTGGAATAGGAATAATGCAAGAGCCGAAGAAATCGATTCCGAGGCTGGAATAGGAATCGTTAACGAATCGGAGGAATCGATTCCGAGGCTGGAATAGGAATCGTGAACAAATCATTTCCGAAGCAGAATCCGGAATCGCGAATGAACTGCGCTGGAATCGATTCCGAGGCTGGAATAGGAATCATGAACAAATCGAAAGAGTCTATTCTGAGTCTGGAATAGGAAACCTCAACGAATAAAATAAATTGATTCCAACCCTGGAATAGGAATAATGCAAGAGCCGAAGAAATCGATTCCGAGGCTGGAATAGGAATCGTTAACGAATCGGAGGAATCGATTCCGAGGCTGGAATAGGAATCGTGAACAAATCATTTCCGAGGCAGAATCCGGAATCACGAATGAAATGCAGGAATCGATTCCGAGGCTGGAATAGGAATCATGAACAAATCGAAAGTCTATTCCGAGTCTGGAATAGGAAACCTTAACGAATAAAAGGAATTGATTCCAACCATGGAATAGGAATAATGCAAGAGCCGAAGGAATCGATTCCGAGGCTGGAATAGGAATCGTGAACGAATCGGAGGAATCGATTCCGAGGCAGGAATAGGAATCGTGACGAATCGGAGGAATCGGTTCCGAGGTTGGAATAGGAATCGTGAACAAATCATTTCCGAGGCAGAATCCGGAATCGCGAATGAACTGCAGGAATCGATTTCGAGGCTGGAATAGGAATCATGAACAAATCGAAAGAGTCTATTCCGAGTCTGGAATAGGAAACGTTAACGAACTAAAGAAATTGATTCCAACCCTGGAATAGGAATAATGCAAGAGCCGAAGGAATCGATTCCGAGGCTGGAATAGGAATCGTGAACGAATCGGAGGAATCGATACCGAGGCTGGAATAGGAATCGTGAACAAATCATTTCCGAGGCAGAATTCGGAATCGCGAATGAATTGCAAGAATCGATTCCGAGGCTGGAATAGGAATCATGAACAAATCGAAGGAGTCTATTCCGAGTCTGGAATAGGAAACTTTAATGAATTAAAGAAATTGATTCCAACATGGGAATAGGAATCATGCAAGAGCCCAAGGAATCGATTCCGAGGCTGGAATAGGAATCGTGAACGAATCGGAGGAATCGATTCCGAGGCTGGAATAGGAATCGTGAACGAATCGGATGATCGATTCCGAGGTTGGAATAGGAATCGTGAACAAATCATTTCCGAGGCAGAATCCGGAATCGCGAATGAACTACAGGAATCGATTCCGAGGCTGGAATAGGAATCATGAACAAATCGAAAGAGTCTATTCCGAGTCTGGAATAGGAAACGTTAACGAATAAAAGAAATTGATTCCAACATGGGAATAGGAATCGTGCAACAGCCGAAGGAATCGATTCCGAGGCTGGAATAGGAATCATGAACAAATCGGAAGAGTCTATTCTGAGTCTGGAATAGGAAACCTTAACGAATAAAAGGAATTGATTCCAACCCTGGAATAGGAATAATGCAAGAGCCGAAGGAATCGATTCCGAGGCTGGAATAGGAATCGTGAACGAATCGGAGGAATCGATTCCGAGGCTGGAATAGGAATCGTGAACAAATCATTTCCGAGGCAGAATCCGGAATCGCGAATGAACTGCAGGAATCGATTCCGAGGCTGGAATAGGAATCATGAACAAATCGAAAGAGTCTATTCCGAGTCTGGAATAGGAAACGTTAACGAATAAAAGAAATTGATTCCAACATGGGAATAGGAATCGTGCAAGAGCCGAAGGAATCGATTCCGAGGCCGGAATAGGGATCGTGAACGAATTGGAGGAATCAGATCCTAGTCTGGAATGAGAATCGCTAAGGAATCGATTCCGAGTCTAGAATACGAATAGTGAATCAATCGAAGAAACCGATTCTGAGGCCAAAACAGAAATCGTGAATGACTCGAGGGACCAATACCGAGGCTGTAATGGGAATCGTTAACGAATCGAGGGAATCAGTTCCAAGGTAGATATAGAAATTGTGAATGAATCGAGGAAACCAATTCCGTGGTTGAAATAGGACTCATTAACAAATGAAAGGAATCGATTCCGATGCAAGAATCAGAACCGTGAACGTATCGAAGAAATCGATCATGAGGCCAGATCCGAAATCGTGAAGGAATCGCAGGAACCGATTACCAGGCTGGAATAGGAATCGTTAGCAACTAAAAGGAATCGATTCCGAGGCAACAATCGGTACCGTGAAGGAATCGAAGTAATCTATCTCAAGGCAGGAATAGGAATCGTAAACGAATGTAAAGAATCGATTCCGAGGCTGGAACTGAAACGATGGAATCAAATCACCCAAAAAAAAAAACATCCGACACAGCTCTATTTTAGAGGCTGGTTCGAACACTTTCCCCTGTCAGCTCTAGGAGAATGGCTTAATCTTTTACCTGTCGTAATTTACACTAAGCGTCTCTACCTCCAACTTGCAACTTCATATATAAAACAGTTTCTTTGTACCACGTTTTACTAATAAAGTTGTAACCGCACTGCTCTTATTTTCAAAAAATAACCCCTTGCTTTGTGATGCCGCCGCGCGGTGCTAAATGCACGCTGGAACGTAGTAAATTACATCTTTTTACATCGCCAGCGCGACTCTCTAACAACTAGAATTTCCTAAATTTAAAACGGGGTGAATTTTAAAGGACAGTTATTTCCAGACCATTGGAAAAGCGTTTTATCTGAGGCTATCCCGTTCCTCTGCGAGCTTTTGAATTCAGTGATCCCGATTTCCATTCGTTGCGGAAGCGACCGCCATATTTTATACCGTTTTTCACTGTTCTACAGGTTTCCGAAGACATTATTACGATTTCTTTGTGATCCAAAGTTGTTGACAACGTTTTCTGGAGGGTTTGTTATGATTCGGTTTTTCGAGGTTCTCGTCAAAAAGTGGAGATGATTCGGCATGATCGTGGTACCTAAAGAAAAGAAACTGGATTATTACCAGTACCACTTTGGGTTTAAGCCCCCACCTCTCTCCGATAACACGTCTGCAAGCCCATGAATTGCGAGCCTTGTTAACCTTGTGTTCAACACATTCTCGCCAGTTCATTTTACAGTCCAGATATTTCACTGATGGTGATATTATTGTTTGTTTTAATGTACTCATTTTAGTTTTTTACTAAAAAAAATTAAGAGAGGAACAGAGTCGTAGGAGATTCTTGAAAAATTGTCCAGACATGCCTTTCTTCAAGTTTCCAACAAAAACCTCCAAACTTTTTATTATCCTGAGAGATATTACAATCTATGTATAGGATTTGTTAAAATAAAAATTAATAAAACAACTCAAAATATATATACCGGGTGACTTAGAGGTTGAGTCATTAATTTTCAGATAATGATTGTAGAAGGAAGATAAACCAAAAAATGTGTGTAAAAACAAAAAAAAATAAAAAAAAATGTTTACCTTGTTTTATAAAGTATCCTCCCGACAAGTATTTCAGTGCGGACCTGTATTTGATCGTGAGTTCTTGGAGCACCGGCATGCCGTCCCTTGTGAGGTCTTAAGTCACCTGATTCACGAGCCCGTTGTACCACATTAACAAAGGCACGAGGGGTTGGTTGCACTCGATTGGGAAACCAATCCGCATAAACATGTGCCATTTTTTATTTCGTTTGAGCCACGCAACAGACACTATTCACACGCGACTGACACTGACTGTATGTATAACTGAACTGAATAACATAATTGTAAAAACATCGTTCCAAATTCCTTCGCTTTTTTGTTTCCGATGCGATGAACCGATAAGGCGGATTATATCCGTTGTTGCCAAACACGAGCACATAATATTATTATTGAGACAGGGCGGTACTCAAACTTCTAAAGAGCTATAACTTTGTTACTTTAATTTTAGCAGAAAAATGTTAAAGGAAAAAAACATTTCTTTTGATCAGATCTACACACTGTTAAAATAAATGACTCAACTTCGAAGTCACCCTGTTTAATAAAGCGTTACAAGTTATTTTAGCAACATAGTTAAAATAAATACGAGATATTTCCTTATCTTTCTCCAAGAAATAACTTTTTTGACACAAAAAACGCTCCAATAGCTATTTTCAACAACAAAATGATAAACAAACCATGGGCGTAGTGAAGAAAAGCGTTTACTTATCAAGTAAATTCTTTTACTCAAATTTCTTCTGAAAGTAGTACGGACTAATCTGATGTACCTATTAGAATCTACTTAAAGCTTTAAGTCAATAAATCTTCAAAACTACTGAACTGAAGCTCATGTATCAACGTAACTGCATCATCTGCATATAAAATGAATCTACCTTCAGAGGTCATTACTCAAGGTCATTTAAGTACAGACTGAATAGCAGAGGTCCTAGAATAGAGCCTATTGTGATGTCGGGCATTCAAATCACTATCGCCGATAGTCGCAGATTGAGACATATTCTCTAAAAAATATCTTATCCAATGATATCGTGGACGATTTATGCCGTACTTTGACAGTTTCCGCAACAACACACAATGTAGTAGAGCACCCTAAACATTTGAGCAGTAGGTTCTATCGACTTGTCACTCTAAGTGCCTGCGTGCAAAGTACTGTCATCAGCAAGGTTGTGGTTGAGATTGATTGTACAGGAGAGAAGGTCGTCGGTATGTGGTAGAAACAACGCTGGAGCCGAGGCCGAACCTTGAGGAACACCCGCGTTGGCATTGTGAGGTGGAAAGAAATACCCGTTATTGTGTATGCTAGAATCAAGTTGCACATTCTGGACTCAGCACATTGAGTGAAAAATTCATTTTGCTGAAAGATATCTTGTTCTATTGTTTCTCTCCTTTGTGTATGTTCATATTATACAGAGTGTCCCGAAAAAAGTGTGCAATATTCTACCAGCGGTTTCTAGAGCTTAAAATAGGAAGAAAAGTTTATATAAACATAGGTCGACAAACGTCCCCTAAGGGCGCTACGGTCTTTTAAAGGGGCTCCCCGGAAGATGGTTTTTCCTTAATATTTCCGAAACGTGTTGAGATAAAAACATAAAATTTGTTATGTTAGCCTAGTTTTTTATGCTGGATTTAAAAATATCAACAATTTTAGACAGTTTTGTTTGGAAGCGTATGTAACAGGGACGGACTCAGGTTATTTTAGCCCCAAAATTTTTGAGCGATTCTATTTTTAAAATTAAATTTTAGAATTTAAAAATTTAGGGTTTTTTACGTAAAAAAGGTACTCTCATTGAATATCGATAAATTGTGCCACTTTTGAATAAAATCAAACTAAAAAATTTGTCACATGATAGGAAATCTACTGCGAATTTAAATGAATTGTTGATTATACATGGTTATCCGTGACTGCCAACAAAAGTTGTTTTGATTTGATGACTTATTTTGACGTTAAGCTGACATTGTTAGCAGTGTAAAATTACTAGATTAAAATCAAAATTTTTATTAAATCGATTTAAAATGCCAAGATTTACAGACAGAGAACTGAGTGCCATGCATTTTGTGTACGGGTATTGCAAAGGCAGTTCATTGGCAGCCGTAAGAGAATATCGAAGAAGGTTTCTCAATCGCATAGTACCTGGACGTCGAATGTTTACTGATATTCTCCGGAATTTGTCAAACCGTGGAAGTTTTCAGGGCATGCAGGGCTCAGGAACGCCACTTCGAAATCATCGTATGGATATTGCTTTAAATATGTTTGAAAATAATCCGCAAATAAGCATACGAAATGTTTCAGAAAATATGGATATACCTCGATAAATAGTAAGAAAAATTTTTGAATACCTATTTGATAGTTATCCTAAAAATAATAATTTTAAATAGGAAGAATGACAAGAATGCAAGGATTACATCCTTATCATTTTAAACGGGTGCAGCATTTAACGGAGGCAGATTTTTTACCACGCATCGAGTTTTGCCGGTGGATATTAGCAAATGAAAACACTATTCCTAGAATAACATGCATCACTGGTCAGTTGAAAATCCAAAAGTTGTTCGCCGTACAAATTTCCAACATAGATTTTCATTGAACTTATGGGCAGGAGTAATTGGGGATCAAGTAATTGGACCTATTGTACTTCGCAATCGTCTTAATTCAGAGGTGTATCTGAATTTTCTTCAGAATGAGCTCATGGATATAATACAATTGGATGAGCGCCAGCAGTGTCAAGAAAATATATTTTTTCAACATGATGGCGCCCCTGCACATTTTGGACGCAATGTTCGAAATTGGTTGAATGTCAATTTTCCAGACAGGTGGTTAGGCCGAGGAGGTGCTATAGCGTGGCCGCCACGTTCACCTGACCTAAATCCATTGGATTTCTATTTTTGGGGGTCATTAAAACACCTAGTTTACTCGACTGAAGTGAATACTCAAGAAGATTTACTTCAAAGAATCCATCAGGCTGCAAATGAAATAAGAAGAAAAAGGTTTTCCACTTTTCGGGCTACGCAATCATTAGTTCGTCGAGCGAGACTCTGTATCCAACAAGATGGGAATTTATTTGAGCACTTATTGTAAAGCTAGTTTTAAGTATAACCAACTGTATGACTTCTCTTTTTAAACAAATTTCAATTTCGTTCGTAGAAAAAATTTCTTTCTTTTTTTTGTCTATATGTTAGGTATCTTGCAATAGAAATATGTATTTATGTAATATTTACCAATTATTAAATTAGTTTTTTTGTTACCATGGCTAATTATTCAACAATTCATTTAAATTCGCAGTACATTTCCTATCATGTGACAAATTTTTTAGTTTGATTTTATTCAAAAATGCCACAATTTATCGATATTCAATAAGAGTACCTTTTTTATGTAGAAAACCCTGAATTTTCAAATTCTAAAATTGAATTTCTTAAATAGAATCCGACAAAAATTTTGAGGCTCAAATAACCCGAGTCCGTCCCTGTTACATACGCTTCCAAACAAAACTATCTAAAATTGTTAATATTTTTGAATCCAGCATAAAAAACTAGGCTAGGATACCAAATTTTATGTCTTTATCTCAACACGTTTCGGAAATATTAAGGAAAAACCATCTTTAGGGGAGCCCCTTTAAAAGACCGTAGCGCCCTTAGGGGACGTTTGTCGACCTATGTTTATATAAACTTTTCTTTCTATTTTAAGCTCTAAAAACCGCTGGTAGAATATTGCACACTTTTTTCTGGGCACCCTGTATATTTACTCCTTTTTAATGCATTCCTTACAGATTCATGTTGTTACGCTAATGTTTTGTAATGTCTGGTTGTAGCCATCCACTGATCAACAGCCAAAAAATATCCTAAATAAAATCAACAAAATATTACCATTTTTAATGTGCTAAAACCGGAATGAAACTTATTTTTTCAATATTAGTTCAAGTTTTAGAGATACGGTAATTATATGTGTTCCTGCTGTGACAGTGTAATATACTGTAATTCACAAGAATGCACGTGCTACATTTTTATATTCGGCAAGGAAAGATGATGTAATCGGCATGATTGTGTTACGTTATACATACGTGTACATTATATTGTTTTACATTAGCCATTTTTTCCTCAGTTGGCTGACAGCGTTCATGCAAATTGTCTCGAAAGTGTGTAAACAATCCAGATCAGTTTTGTTACGTGTGTGGTGATGTGACTTTTGCATCTCAAAGACGGTCTATTACTCCACTAATAACAAAGGCATATCAGCTTTATTTCGGTTGGAAACTAGGTGATCAAGACAAACAGTGGGCACCCCACATCTGCTGTAATACATGTGCTTCAAGTCTGAGGAGCTGGTTAAATGGAAAAAAAGGTATATGCGCTTTGCTGCCCCAATGGTTTGGAGAGAGCCTACAAATCATATTAATGATTGTTACTTTTGCATGGTACCTTGTGTTGGACAAGCCACAGGTATGTCCAAGAAAAAAAAATCGGTTATTAACTACCCAAACATACCATCTGCGATGAGACCTGTGCCTCACAGTGACGAAAATCCTATTCCAAAACCCCCAGAATCCTACACTTGCGAATCAGAAAACGAATCAGATCATGGCGATCGAGTGATTCGTCAGGAAGAAGATATGCCATCAACGTCAAGAGATCCTGATTTTATACCGAGCACGTCATGCCACCAACCGCACAAAATAACACAGTCAGAATTAAATGATCTTGTAAGAGATTTGGAACTTCCAAAATGTAAGGCAGAGTTACTTGGATCAAGACTGCAGCAGTGGCACTTGTTAGAAGACGATGTTTCGGTATGTGTTTTTCGTAAACGCCACAAAGACTTAGAACCATTTTTCAATATGGAGAATAACTTGGTTTTCTGTAGTAACATTAACGGCTTACTGGCGGCTTTAAATATAAACTATAACCCAGAAGAATGGAGATTGTTTATAGACAGTTCAACATTGAGTTTAAAGGCAGTGTTATTGCATATTGGAAATATTTTACCATCTCTTCCTGTAGGGTATGCAGTTCACATGAAAGAATCATATGACAATATGAAGTACCTATTGACATGCATAAAATACTATGAGCACCAATGGCATATTTGTGGCGATTTTACTTGGGCTGCAGCTAGGCTACACAAAGTTTTGCTGTTTTTTTGTGTAATGGGGCAGTCGGGCAAATGCACTTCATTACACTAGACAAAACTGGCCTGTTCGTCAATTCCTAGAGCCAGGTCAAAAAAATGTACAGCATATGCCATTAGTAGATTCGAAAAAAATTTCATTACCACCACTGCATATCAAGTTGGGCCTAATGAAAAACTGTCAAGGCATTAGATAGAGATGGGTCAGCTTTTCAATACCTGCGTCAGAAATTTCCAAGACTAAGTGAGGCAAAGGTTAAAGAAGCTATTTTTGTTGGGCCACAGATTCGAAATATTTTGAAAGATACACAGTTTGAAAACACTTTAACAGGTATTGAAAAAACTGCTTGGAATGATTTCCGTCTGGTGGTCACTAATTTCTTGGGAAATAGAAAAGCTGACAACTATAAAACCCTTGTCAAAAATATGCTGTCATCGTATCAAAAGATGGGCTGTATAATATGTCTCTTAAGATACATTTCGTACACTCACACCTGGACTTTTTTCCTGACAATTGCGGAGCCGTAAGTGATGAGCACGGCGAACGTTTTCATCAGGATATTTCAACAATGGAAAAAAGCTACCAGGGAAAGTAGAATCCTTCCATGCTTGCAGACTACTGTTGGACTCTTGGTAGAGATGCTCCAGAAACGATCCATAAAAGAACAGCAAAAAGACAGCGCATATAGTGATTCTTATAAGTATATGAATCTTGTTACTTTTTTTAATATATCCTTAAAAATAAAAAGTTTTTTTTCTAAACCGCAACTGATTTTTTTATTTTATTGTCATTTTTGGATTCAGCGCCCCAAAATTAACAAAGAAGTGCACTTTTCCCACAAGATACAATTAAAAAACTAAAATTTGTTGTCCAGTGTTATTATTATTATTATTAATCTCCAAGGGTACACGCTATTTTATTACCAACATCAAGTTACAGCTACCCTTACCTAAATTACCCAAGCCAATCCAGTTCAATTATTTTCTAACAGCAGGAACGAGAATGTAAACTTTGCCAGAAGGCATATAAATATAGCAGTAAAATTCGACTAGTTTTTTATGGAAATCCCAGCGTAATCCGCAGATGGAAATCCGTTCAGACGGAATCAGTAGTGGCAGTTTCGTTATTCAATTTTTTTACCTAGCCAAATCCATGTTGGCGTCACACGGCATATGGATAACGCGCGGCGGCACCCGCCGTCGCTTCAATAGCTTAGAAATAATCTGCGAAAATAAAGAGTGCCGTAAATCAGACACACAGAATCGCAGCCAGCCTGGAAAATGACCGCTCGGACAAAAGAAAAATATTATGTACGAGCCAAGCCGCAAACGTTCGATTCAAAGCTTCACGGAAATATAAAGGATCCCTAACGGCCTTTGTTGTTTTTTTTGACACATAAATGGATCGAAAAAAGATTTTTATTGTTTTCTGCTGTGATAGTCGAGGAGGTGGAGCCGGCATGATGGAGTACCTGCTACGGCAGCTGTATTTTTTAAAGAAGTTTTTGTTACGATTACGGGAGTCGAAAAGCCCGCATTTGTGGATGGAATAATCCAACTCGATTTTTTCTCCTCGCGCCTACTGTAGTCGTAAAAAAATTTGTTAAAATCGATGTTGGGTGGTCAACTGAGAATACGAGGTATCTAGCAGCTTATTCATCCTGGAGGCTTGCTGTAAAAAAAGTTTCAACCAAAACGGCCGAAATAAAAGCTTGGAAAATATACTAAGTGACATATAAATCCGAACAGCCAGTTTAAATGGTTTTATTTTAATAAAATTTTGTACTTAATGAAGCATAATAAGTAAATGATAAAAATTTCAAAATGATTGCACTGCTTTAAAGCCCTTTGACCTTTAATAATGTGTGGATGCACCCTGATGTGCTACGCATTCTCCAACGCGCCTAGGCATGCTTCTGATCAGGTGGTCAACGTCCTCCTGTGGTATCTCATTCCAGGCAACCACCAACTCCTCTCGAAGTGCTTCTAGAGTCTGAGGAGGACGTTGCAAATTGAGCAATCTCCTACCCATCATATCCCAAACGTGCTCAATTGGAGATAAGTCGGGAGATCTTGGTGGCCATGGTAACAATGTGACATCATTATGTTGAAAGAAGTCTATTGTGACTCTTGCAACATGTGGTCGGGCATTATCTTGTTGGAAAGTTGGATCTGCCAAGGGTGTCAAGATAGGGTAAAAGATGGGGTTCTAGAACTTCGTGGATATAACGCTGCGCGTTCATGTTACCTCTGATGAAGATCAAAGGTGACCTGGAACCATAAGCTATAGCACCCCAAACCATAACTCCAACAGTGTGAAAAACTGTGGATTCCTCCTTTCACCACGTCGCCTTCTAACCCTGGCACGACCATCGTGCATGCCTAAACAAAATCGAGACTCGTCACTAAAGACAATACTGTTCCATTCCTGATCCCAGAGTGACCGTTGTCTGCACCACTCAAGGCGATTACGTCGGTGTTCTCTAGTTAAAGGGAGGACCCAGTGTGGCCGGTATGAAAACAAGCCAAAACTTCTCATTCGTCGGTAAACACTTCGCATGCCAATAGGTCTTCCGTGTTCTGCAAACCATTCATTTGCAATGGACCTGGTAGTGGAGAAACGGTCCCTTAAGGCCAATAATCTTAGGCGGCGATCTTCACGGTCTGTTGTTCTACGGCGGCGTCCAGTGCCCCTTGCTCTTTGCGTACGCCTTCTCGAAGCCATGCCTCACAACACCTAATCACAGTGTCTGCAATTGCCCGAAAAGAAAGTCCAGCTTCCCGAAGTCCCACTATCAAACTCACTAAGTTGACGAAATCGTGCAGGTCTCCGTACTCCAGGCATCGTAACCGATCGTAAAGGATGTCAAGAACCAAAATCCGCCAACGTTGATTCTTTACTGCGGCCGAAATATTCATTTTTAGAGCGTTAGTGAATTAAAAAAAGTAAGATAAATACATTCACCAACTTTTATTAAAATAAAACCATTTAAACTGGGTATTCGGATTTATATGTCACTTAGTATATTTTTAAATTTCTGAAATGGTCGCTAGGGGGCGTAACTGCAACATTGAATCTAAAGAATTGATGTTTCTGTGAATTTCGCTATACTAATGTAACAAACAATACCTGAACTTCAAAGTTGAGGATAATCTGACCTTTTTTTGTTTGAGAATTGAAGCTGCTGTTTTGTCTGCCCATGAGAAACTGCATGGAGCGTGATGGTCAGCATTTCGAGCATTTACTGCGGCGTTAAAAACCTTCAATTTTTTTAATCGGTCCTTCTTAGGGCCACGACATAATAATAAAAAGAAGTTCCGGAAAAATTGCTTTAAAATTAAAAATTTAAGGGAATTACGTATCAAATTTTATTTTGCCTAAATTTTAGGTTAGGAATAAGATATCGAAATGCGGTTTTCTCGAACTTGTTTGGACATCATTTAGCTACCTTTTCGTAAAAAAAATATAGAATACCGTATCATTATGTAATATGAAATACCCTTTCACCAGTTCTACGTACTAAATATCAGTGAAATATTTGAAGCGGTTCTGAAAATATTCATTAATTTCCATTTTTTTCCGAAAACTTCAACACTCCGATTTTTTGTACGAAAACATTTTTGGACCATAGTTTGTAAAGCAAACTATACTAAGTGACATATAAATCCGAACACCCAATTTAAATGGTTTTATTTTAATAAAAGTTGGTGAATGTATTTATCTTACTGTAAATAACAAGTGAAAAAATTTTCAGCCTTATCAGTTGGACATTCCGGTTTTTATACTGCTTTTTTTTAATTCACTAACGCTCTAAAAATGAATATTTCAGCCGCATTAAAGAATCAACGTTGGCGGATTTTGGTTCTTGACATCCTTTACGATCGGTTACGATGCCTAGAGTACGGAGACCTGTACGATTTCGTCAACTTAGTGAGTTTGATAGGGGCCGTATAGTAGGACTTCGGGAAGCTGGACTTTCTTTTCGGGCAATTGCAGTTAGAGTGCAAAGAAGTGTAGACACTGTGGTTAGGTGTTGTCAGGCATGGCTTCGAGAAGGCCGTACGCAAAGAGCAAGGGGCACTGGACGCCGCCGTAGAACAACAGACCGTGAAGATCGCCGCCTAAGATTATTGGCCTTAAGGGACCGTTTCTCCACTACCAGGTCCATTGCAAATGAATGGTTTGCAAAACACGGAAGACCTATTCGCATGCGAAGTGTTTACCGACGAATGAGAAGTTTTGGCTTGTTTTCATACCGGCCACACTGGGTCCTCCCTTTAACTCGAGAACACCGACGTAATCGCCTTGAGTGGTGCAGACAACGGTCACTCTAGGATCAGGAATGGAACAGTATTGTCTTTAGTGACGAGTCTCGATTTTGTTTAGGCATGCACGATGGTCGTGCCAGGGTTAGAAGGCGACGTGATGAAAGGAGGAATCCACAGTTTTTTGTTGAAAGACATGTTCATCACACTGTTGGAGTTATGGTTTGGGGTGCTATAGCTTATGGTTCCAGGTCACCTTTAATCTTCATCAGAGGTAACATGAACGCGCAGCGTTAAATCCACGAAGTTCTAGAACCCCATCTTTTAACCTATCTTGACACCCTGGCAGAGCCAACTTTCCAACAAGATAATGCCCGACCACATGTTGCAAGAGTCACAATAGACTTCTTTCAACATAATGATGTCATATTGTTACCATGGCCAGCAAGATCTCCCGACTTATCCCCAATTGAGCACGTGTGAGATATGGTGGGTAGGAAATTGCTCAATTTGCAACGTCCTTCTCAGACTCTAGAAGCACTTCGAGAGGAGTTGGTGGTTGCCTGGAATGAGATACCACAGGAGGACATTGACCACCTGATGAGAAGCATGCCTAGGCGCGTTGGAGAATGCGTAGCACATCAGGGTGCATCCACACATTATTAAAGGTCTTTAAAGCAGTGCAATCATTTTAACATTTTTATCATTTACTTATTATGCTTCGTTAAGTACTTATACAAAATTTTATTAAAATAAAACCATTTAAACTGGGTGTTCGGATTTATATGTCACTAAGTAGATATATATATATATATATATATATATATATATATATATATATATATATATATATATATTATTGAACTACATCTATTTTTATCAGGCTTGTCTGTACGTGTGGTGGCAAAGGCAAATTGTGCACATACTTGCACAAAAAAGATTGAATAAGCTTGCTGGACAAACTTGCAGTCGTGTCTCTAGCCACCTTAAAATAACAGTTGCCCTTGCCAAATATTCACCGATCACTGATATTTTAATTCACCCACCACAACTGAAAATAATTATTTGCTTTCAAATACTTTTCTGGCATGGTTAGATTCAGCAAACATAACCTCACATCCTGCGCACTGTCCTCGAAAGTCAGCGATTGTGCAGCGAGTCAAAGCCGACTATTTGAAACGCAACCAGTCTAGCAGGCTTTGAAATCTGTCGGTAACGTCGATATTCGCCCGGCCGTCACCTCATCATGATCCATACGAGCATTTTCGACCGATCGCTATGGTTTTCTTGTTGCATCTCACGTAGAGCTTGCCGACAAGAGAGTTCGTGGCGGCTCAGACCAAGAAATATGGAAATTTTGTATAAGAAAATTCCACAGTTTTTGCGATAGCCATTTTTTTGGTGGTATCGTTAGTTTGTTGCTTTCTAATGAATAGTTGAAACTGGCGTCATGAAAGAGCTGGAGCATTTGTCGCAATTTTGATAAACGTGTTTAGTCGAAAATTTCGAAAACCATCCTGCCTAGGGGTATTCAAGTATTACATAAGCACTATGGGGGGTCGGGGGGGCTTTGCTTTGCTAATTTTGGATGACATGGGAGGTAGGGGAGTCTAGATGATGATTACGTCATCGGTAGTTATTTACTTTTTTACACGAATGACAACCCTCACGTTGTCTTTGCTTGAAAACGAACCGCATTTTCGGGGATTCCCGCAAATAATGCCTACGTTTAGTGAACAGCGCGCGGTAATTCCCCTACTCGCTTTAGCACCGAGTAGGGGAATTACCGCGCGGTGTTCACTTGTCTAAATTTATTCTATCAGTGTATTCTTTCGTTTGCATACTATAGCGAGTAGACGTATTGTAAGTATAGTAAAGCAAGTCAACATTTGTGTTACCATTAATTCCATTAGCCAAAGTTTAATGTTTAAAGAAGATGTCGTTTCACATAGACAAATCCAAGTTATACCAAACATTGTTTGAAAGTTTTAAAAAATCTCATACAAGTACGAAAGTACAAAATGTACAAAAGTTAGATAACGAAGTGTGGCGAAATTACAAATTACAAGCAAAATCCGACAAGGAACTAGATATTATTATATCTAAGAGAATCGAAGAAGAATTGCAAGCGGCGACTATGAATAAATCCAATCTACTAAATTTGTTTTACATTAATTGACAATGGGGGAAGGGGGTAAGAGCTTTGCTTACTTTTGCTGACAGGGGGGATGGGGGGTAAATAATTGTAATAAATCTGCTTACGTAATACTTGAACGGCCCCATATGTGAAAAAGTAAACAATTTTGTAGGGAATTAAATTATTCATCATTTTACTTGTTATGACATTTCCACTTATAACATGTGAAACATCGTTGAATTTGTAGAAAAAAAAAGCTAACAAATAGAGTGTGTAATTTTTTTCGGACCACATAAAAAATAATGTCGATGTTTTTCTCAAAAACGAAACGATATGCACAAAATTTAAAAACACCACCATGGAGTGCCTAAAAAGTGCGAATGAAAAAGCTCCACTAGTTTTTTGATACTTCTGAAGTCTGAAAAAAATAAAAACGGTTTGGCCAAATTTAAGTTTGTCTCAAATACCTCAGTAAGCCATGAACTTCTTACAAATTTGCATACATACGATCCTTTTATTGGACACGCTGTATAGTAGCTGCAGTTCTCTGTATTCAGGCGTTGCCTTTCACGTTGAGCTGACCATCCCACTTCTAATTAAACGTTAATTTTTCCACTACGGAAATTAATGAAATTTCCCCCGTCATCCGGCGAATTTTCATTGCGATATTACCGATAAACTCGCTTCCGCCCAGCTTAACTGAACGCTCATATATCACATTCTGTCGTTTCTCTGTTAATTTAAATCCAGACTCAGCGTTCACGTCAAATTCTCATCTAGTGTGCGCGTTTCACGGCCATTGTATTTGGTGACTGATGACACTTCACAATCGATTCTTACTATTCTGTTATGTTCGCACTAGTCAGTCAGCTGCCCTCAAATAAAAGGCTATCTTACAGTACATGCGATCGGGGCCTACCATTAATTAACCTACTCTCCAGCAGTAGCAGCGTCGGTGATTAACGGCGACGCTCCTAGTTTACGTCACGTTGAGTAAAAGCTCATCCGCACCAGTATCACGTATCTTAAAAAGTGACATTATGCCGGGTTTTTTGACATTATACTGTTTTTTTTTTTTTGACGTTATGTAGGTTAGTCTACAAGATGTTAACTTAGCACTTAGTTGTACGTGTTGCCTAAACGTCAAGAGGCTTGTTATCAATCTTTGGCTTTGATGTGATGTAAAATCTGCTTCTGAGATGGCATTACTGGAGGTCTAAGTTGTTGTCTCAAATACACTTAATTGAGATTCAAAGCTTGAAATTAGTTGCGCATCCATTATTCTGGAAATTACATATACAAATTTGCTGAATTTCAAAAATGAGAGAGATAAATAATTACATTCACTGTACACTGTCGAATTACAAGCCATATACATGCTAACAGTAATTACACACAACGCGGGCTCGGTGATGATTTCCCGTAATTTTCCTCAGTTTTTCGTAATTTATAACTTTGAACATAACCTCTTTTCAGAAAGCACAGCATATAAATAACCCGTCATATTCAGTAATGAGTTTCTCACACAGCAAAAATCACTGAATTTATACACATGCAGACCAATACACATAATCATCCAGATGCGATCTTGCTATTCAACCTACTTTCTTCTCAGAGATAAAAACTACAGACTCGGATCAGTCAGCCTCACAAAACTATGCAACCAATAATGCGTTGAGTGATTCCTCCACAGATGGACGTTCACAACGATCCTAGTGAGCAAACGTGGAATGACTGTTTGCGCCCTAAAAACTACCTAAACTGTATCCATCGAAGAAACAAAGTAAAATCAAACATATACACCCGTATTGCACGTGATCAAGAACTTAACCGTAAGAGACGCTACAGGGCCGTATCAAGCTATTGTGACTGATCTATCAAAAAATGTCGTACAAGATATGTGTTGCTGTAAATTCTATCAAAAGCATAGTAAATTATCAGGAATATACCACGCCTTTCTAATCATATTTCGACATTAGGAATCAGTGCAAAAAATTCTGTATTCACCATTTCAGCAAAATGTTACTAAAACGCACACGAAAAAAACTTGTGGACCATCTCAATTGAAATTGTTCATATTTTATTATTAACTTAAATATATACCCAATAATATTTACAAATCAACCTTCTATTCACAATGCAGAGCAAATTTTTTTGAGCAAATAGAAACTACAGACGTAGTAGTAGTAGTACAAAAGTTTATTACAGACTCCATAAAGTTTGTTAGTTTGATTGCTATTAAAATTTACATGAGAAATAGGAAGAAGGTCAAAATGGCACTATTATGCTTTGGAACTCCTAAATTAACTCTAATTTTGTGTAATTATAAATTTGGAATTTCCACATTAATAACTAGAAACTTACACTTTGATTGCAGTCTATAATGAACTTACCTGTCTTGCCAAAAAGCCCGTTAAACTGCCAGTCTTAATGGTATCAATCGATTTATATGTTGTATTCCGAGGAGCTTGAATCATCAGAATTGTTGATGTCAATTATAAGGGGTTCAACTTGGGTGTCAATGATATTGTCCATATCCCACATTTTGGTTTCAACCTTCTCTTGGACATGGTCAATACATGTTCTCCATTTTGCTGGCGTAATTCTATCGACAGCAACATCAAACAGTTTTTTAAGGTCAGAAAACTTAAAAGTGCTGTTATTTGACGCCACGTATTGCTTGATGTCGGCCCAAATCAACTCGATAGGATTCAGTTCGCAGTGATAGGGAGGCAGCCTGAGAATCGTTTTATTTTGGTTTTTTTTAAATCATATTTATACTTATGTCGCTTGACTATATTTATCAGCTCAGCTTTGACCATTATTTGGTCGAAGTCGATCTTCTTTGAGACAAGCCACTGTTGAATGTCTGCCTTTTTGGTGGCCATTGTTGGAATTTTTTCCAATTTTCTGGAGTGGTACGGGGCATTATCCATCACAATAATTGCGTTATCATCAAGTGTCGGCAAAATTTTTTTGAACCAATTTTCAAATGAGTTACCATCCATTTCTTCGTGATAGTCTCCAGTTTTTTTGGATTCAAATGCCCACAATGCTTTAGGAACAAATCCATCTACGCTACCTATGTGGCAAATGATCAGGCGTTTTCCGTTGCCTAAAAGTAATTAGTTATTTTACTTCTCAGCGAGCGCACTAAATGACGGAATTAAGTAACTTACTCTTTTTAGGTTAGTGTAGGATAGGGTCTTAGATTAGTTTTTGGGTGAAGGAAATACTCAGAAACTTGGATGAGATAGCAAAACTGAGTTCGGAGCTTCCAAATTATTGATTCGATCAGAAAATGAATTATCTGCATCCACAAAAGTTCATATACTTCGAAACTTATCTGCAGGATTTTTCAATCCCGTCGAAAGGCCATCTAAAAAAGCCTGCCTTGAGGACCTCACAGATCTGTCTACCCAAACCTTTCCCTGCGTATGCCCCGCGTTCACCCATGTTTCGTCTAAATAATACATTTTTCTTCCTTCAGCGCGGAATTGCCTAATTTTTCTAAGGTATTCTCTCCTCCAGATAACAATTTCCTCCTTTTCTATCAATAAACTATTCCTTCCTCTTTTCAAAAATCGAAAGTCTAGTTCTTTCAACAGCTTATGGAACGTAGATCTTTTAAAATTTGGCAGGTCCTCATCATCATTCACTTGCTTCAATATTTTATCTATTGTAGGTATTTCATTCCTGAAGAAAAAGTTATGTACTTTTCTTCTAATGGCACTTTTGTCAAAGTCATCTATTTTTTCGATGATTTTTTTTCTCGCTGGATATGTTTTTGGCTCAGATAGTGAGTGATTTTGTCTATATTCCTTCAAGATTTTGTAAACACTTGATCGACCTACTCCAGAAATTTCAGCAACCTTACATACGATATTTTCTATAGCCAATCCACTATTCTCTTGCATCTGGTTCTTGTAGATATTTAGAATAATTTGTTTTTCACCTGCGCTAAGATGAAGCTTTTTAGCCCTTTTTCTGGGTGACGTTAAGCTGATTTCAACCACTTCATCAGCTGTATCTGTGTCAGACATTTTAGACTAATATTAAATTTCCGCAAGAAAAATCAAGTCAAGACGTGCATAAAACGTTCGCGCTCATAAACGGGTATCCGTAACTGATTACAATCCTGTGCGTGGTGACGAACCATCAACGTGACGCTGAGAGTTCCCTCTATTATGCAGCGTTGCCAGGCTTAATGTCACAATGATCATGTTTTATTGGGAAAATTGTCAGAAATCGCCGAATGTTGAACAGAAACATTACAAGAAGTCTAACCTTGAAATGTGAGGCTACAAATCGATATTCTTATAGGGGGGAAGGGTAGGGAGCTGTTATGGTTCCTATTAACCTTGGTGAAAGTTGGAAACGGTAATATCATATATGGCATACATTCGGTTGAAGGTGTGTGCACGGAAAATAGATTGCGGATAGGATTTTAATAGATAAATCTGCACAAAAAACACAAAAGGAGATTTTTGTATTTCCCTGAAGAATATCTCAAGGTTATTTCAGATGTACTCATCGAAACTTTATGGAAGGATTATCGAAACCTTATTTTCAATTGCGATAGGGCCACATACATCGACATCGCATTAATGTGAAAAATAAGACAATAGAAAAAAATTCCCTCACTGATGCTATCTCTTGCACAAAAATTTTCTTCACCTTTTTGAGCTTGTTTTCGCATCTCCGTATATGCCGTTCATAATTTGCTGCAGATCAAATTGGAATATACCTTTGTGATGCCATTTATTGTTATATAATGTCCTTTACAACAGTTATTGCACGTATTGCATCAACAGATTGATTTGTGATCCATGCGAATGTGATCAACCACTCGGGCGAAAACTCACCGAGCGTGGCAACCGTGCGACTTTGTCTGGAGGCTCGTCGCTACAAGCCAATCAGGAAGAGGCCGACAGAGCGCCATGGCTACCGATCACGCGTTGATCACGAATCAACCACTGTTTACGATTACTTTGTAGCTTCGTTAGATACACTTTAGTCTGCAAGTTGACATCTTATAGGTTTTTTTGACGTTTTATTGGCTTTTTACATGATACCCGTGCCGCAGGGTTATTAGATAGGTAAAACGTCAAATAATCGGCAAAATGTCAACTTGCTGCCCAATTAGTTCCTGGTGTGCATATATACTGACTTACATATTGATTTGTCTTCTCATGAATAACAAGTGACAAAATGGTCAGTCAGTATACGAGGGATGTCTTTTAAGTTTTGCATATAGAAACATAGTAGGCCGCGCGGATCGAACGTCAGAACTGAATCTTAACCTCACTCTTTAGTAAACTTAAATTCAAAGTTTCACAACAATACGTGCAGAGTTCTCACTGAATTTTTGAGTGTCACCAAGTCATTAGAAAAATGGAACTCAACCGAGAACATTTTCGCGCCATAATTTATTACAACTTTCAGAGACAATTATCGCAACAATGCCTTGCTGAGTTACTGTCTGTTTTCGGCAACGAAGCGCCACATCAGTCGACAATTTTCCGGTGGTATGGAGAATTCAAACGTGGACGGGTGAGTTTTAGCGACGATTCCAGGGTGGGTACACCAAAAACGGCAGTCACCCAGGAAAACGTCGATGCTGTGCGCAAACTCATCATTGAAGATAGACATGTGACATATCGCGAGATTGAGGCGTCCTTGAAGACCTCAAAGATCTCAATTCAAAAAATTTTACATGAAGAATTAGGAGTAAGAAAATTAGTTTCTCATTGGACACCACCTGTTGACTGAAGAGCAGAAAGCAGCCAGGGTTAATTGGTGTCAAAAAACGCTTATTTCAATTCCGGAAACTCAAAAAATGTGTACAGGATTGTTAGTGATGATGAATCGTGGATTTACTGTTAAGAAACAAAAAAATAAACGACAGTCGGCTGTTTGGGTATTCCAAGGTAAAGAAAAGCCAACAAAAGTGATCCGTTCTCGAAGTGTTTCGAAAAAGATCGTCGCGACATTTGTGTCAAAGCGGGTCATATTGCAACAATTCCTCTTAAGGCGGCTCCGACGCAGTGAGTTTCAGGCCATTTACAAGGGTTTAGCTGCTTCGGAATTGACGCTCCATTTTTCTATATATTTGAATAAAATTTATACAGTATGTTAAGAAGACAATTGTCCAGGGTGCTATAGAGCCACTTTTCTAAAAAAAATTTTTTTTCAGGAGTTATGGTGGGTGGAAGTGCAGATAATTGTTGTTCGACTTCTAGATTTTTTTAAAAATAACCCAGAGGAAAAAACGAAAAAGTGGCTCTATAGCACCCTGTGGAGTCTTGTTTTTAGTGCACTGTGAAAATTTCATTGAAAAATATTCAAAAATGAAGCGTCAATTTTGAAGCGCGAAAACCTCTGCAAATAGGCTTTTACACGAATTTTATCCACTATCTCGTGCTGCCAGTCGAAGCAACGCGGCGGTGTGTACGGACTAAGAAAGGACGTATTCAGATAATTTGTTGTCCCAAGTTAAACAGTAGCAGTTTTAACGTCGGTCGTTCGAGATAAACATCGGACCATTAAGTGATATTTTTAATAGACTTCAATGAAAGAGGGGAAAATTTTAATCGATTTTGATCATTTCTTTTTATACAATAGGCCATGCTTCAGAGGTGATACCACAAAAAATCATTTTTGTTCAATCACCCCAATATGGATATCAAATGGAAGCACTTGTACAAAACAGTAATACGAAAACAGTTTCAAATCAAGATGGCGGCCGTTACAAAATGGCGGATACCATACTTGCTAATATCTCAAATAAGAGTCGTCGCCTTGTAGAATACAGTACTTCACTAAAAATTTGATTCCAAGATTGCCGCCGTTTCGAAATTGCGAGTTACATATTTTTGTACAAAACCCCCAATATACATATCAAATGAAAAGACTTGACATGTGTGGTAAAATACAGAACTTTGTGACCAAAAGTTTCCAGGTGGTTCCAGGGTCATTGGAGGTGGTAATCTTTTTAGTTAAAAATAATAATTATAGTGAACGCATTTACCACAAATAAAATGTCACTTGCTGTTTAGCTTTAACCTTATGGAGTATCGTAAAATAAACTTAACACGTCATGAGATATAATGCGTGTGTCGCAGCTCATTTGGCGCTTTGGGCCTCGTGACACACATGATATGTCTCACTGCTGGCAGTTATATTTGGCCGCGTAACGTAAGACGTGTGCCATGCTGATGTGATTTTCTTACGGGAACCAAGAGTCCGTGGCCTGAGGGACCAAATTATACTGAATTGGAAATGAAAACATTAAAAAACACGTTGTTTATAGAGTTTTACAAAAAGAGGATATTCTACAAATCTAAAACAAAAAGCAAATCTTATAAAATAATCAGACATTCTCATTCAAAAATGAACAAAGTAATTTCACAGCAAATCAGTAAGTTATGGTAAATGTCGATATTCTAAGGAACACAAATATGGAGGAACTCTTATAAACTAAACAGATTGACAAAGTCTTATGCAGGAATAAACAAAATACCGGTATAAATAAACAGTAATACAGATAAATATGGAATTACTACAACTACTATCTGATTCACTACCACTTGGAGAATACGCATCAGATAAGTATACATCCCCACATAACTCAGTACTGCCACTCTCTTCATCCGATAGTATTTCATTACACAATTGTTCAAGCCTTTTTTGCTCCGCTTCGTAATGCGACATCACAAATTTGGTATTCAATAATTTATAAACAGTAAAGCAATTTGGACAAGATGACGTACAATACCAACAACGCTTCAATAATAAATGACACGAAACAGTGCTCAACGCGCGACATGATGCAAGTCTTGACTTGCAAAAAACGCGACGCGACTTATGTGCCACGCGACCCGACTGGTCTGTGGGCCACGCGACATACAATTAGTACCTCAGAAAAAAAAATCAAAAAAGGGGAAAAATCATAGGATTTGAGAAAAAAGTCAAGTCAAAATATTAAACCGAAACTTAAAACAAGCTAATTTGACAATAATAACAGTTTGGCCCAGTGGACTGGATTTTCAGATTCTACTGTGGCGCTTAACGTGTCAATGTGACATTTCAATATTCGCCATCTAACAGACTAGATAAAGCTAGCCGATGCTACGTGCTATTGAGCCTGACGATTGACTTTTATTTAAATAAACAATATATACATAATATACAATAAATAGTGAACATCTGGTACTAGTACCAAAATGGAAGAGATTAGCATAACATCTCGCACATCGCTGCTAAAGCGAGATCTGCACACCGCATTTGCCGACACGAAGGGGTTAGTAACGGAGTACAATGTAATATGCTAATCTCTTCCATTTTGGTACCCGAGTACAGCAAAAATAGCCAATTCTCAAGAACTCTTTTTCTTGTTCAAACGGTTCTCTTGTGCCTTCAAGATCACATCGGGATCGCGGATTGGCATATTTCTGCTTTTTCTGGGATCGACCAGTTCTGGGAGCAAGCAGTTCATGTAGAAGAATTTCAATTTCTCTTCCATTTCATTTTTCCCGAAAACGTCATCCTTTCGAATGACGTCTATTTTCAAACCATACGGGGTCCAAACACCAAGCACACAGTACTCTCTTTGTGCAACGTGTAGCTGCCCTTGAATTTGGTAATACCACTTATGTTTTTTATTTATTTCATCGTTTATCCAAAACGTAATTTTTTTGTTCAGAATGCCCTCTTCAGGGGTCATTTCTCTAGCCGACCATGGACATTTAATTTCTAGCAGACCTTTTACGCCTATCAAACCATCTGGCGATGCTGCCAGAAATGGATGGGTCCTATCAATAAACAACCCGCAAGATTGTACTTCTGATTGCGAATATGATTTCTCTATTTCTGATTTTGCCACGCTTTCATGCTTTTTTCCATAGTCACATGCATTGCTAAAGAATTCGGTTGGGTATATTATGGCGTTTACTAGAGCTCTGCAACTTGTTGTATCTCTTCTTCTACAAACCTCACCAAACCGAGACGCAGTCAACCTCATTCTTCGACGAAGACGCCACAAATTGCAATCCTGAGATTTTGTGGCTTGCTCGATCTGGGAAATTTTGTAGTCGGTTTTTGCAAGTTAGTATCACTATCTCTGATTTTAATTTTCCTTGGTTTCAGCTTCCTTTCCAGATTTTTGTGCGCTCTCCTTTCTTCAACTTTAGCAATCAAAGAGGTTGGACTGAAACTAGGGAGTAGCCGCTTTTGGATCACACAAACAGGTCGCTGTGTATTGTGGCTCACTACGGCTGCAGCACATCTTCCTTGGTAGGATCTCTTCTTGCAATAATTAATCCGTTTACCCCCAATGAATTTAGCTATGATTGAGTTAAACTGCTCTACAATACTATTATCGACGTCATGAAGTAAACTTACTGCATTTTTAATCAGAATTGCCAGAAATGATATCAGCCTCTGGTGCAAATCTAAAAAAAAAGGGTATACACACCTGAATTTGAAGATCCATGCCATCTGTCTCTGTTAGAGAATGCATATGCGAAACCTTGCTGTCATTTTTAAGCTAAAATAACATATAAAATATAGTTATAATAGTAACTACGTATAGTCTAATTTATTGGCAAAATGAATGCTAAAATTCATAATTGTTTTGGTACCTACTTTTCTATCTGGAAAACGTTTTTTTTTCCTGTGCGTATTTAAATGCGGCTTCTTCGAGACGCCACGTTTATTTCTCTTATTGTTCATTTTTGATACCTTGATAAGAAAGACACTCAACAATAACAGCACAACAATAACAACACAACAATAACAACACGATAATACAACAATACAATAACGGTAATAAAAGTAATAAGGGCTGAGTATACTATGCGCCAAAATAGGGAAACAGTCGTACGCTAGATCGTATATCCAAATCAAATCCGACTCTGTGCAATATGCAAATTCAACCAGGCACGCGAACAGCACACCTCTGCGTATTACTATCCTTTTCTAACGTAGAGCGCTTGCCTTGTCACAACGCCGTCCTACTAGCGTTTCCCTATCACCCCCCCGATTCCCCTCAGAAACTCTGCTTGACTGTGAGAGCGCCGTTAATGAGCAAAGAACTGTTACTGCGGATTGGTATACCACCATTTGTTTGCCAAAAGTCATCACCGAGCTTCGAAAAATCAACCCCGAAAGAAGAATCATCCTCCACCAAGACAATGCAAGCCCGCACACCGCCCAAAAAACAAGGCAGTATGTGTCTTAATCTTCGTGGAGATTACTTAGAAAAACAATAAAGTCATTTAAAACTACCTACCATGTTGTTTTATTTCCAGATGCAAAACTTAAAAGACATCCCTCGTATGTGGGATATCGTGATTGTTCAAGAACGTCATTTAGAAATCATAGCGACATCTATCAGCGAATTGTCAGAAAAAAACAGCTCCAGACATAGATAGCTACGCCACGGGAGCTTTAAGATAGAAACGTGTTTTTTTAGAAATGTGGTTCGGTTACCTTATTTGCCTTTTGAAATCGAACGTCACCGCGTCTCAAGATCCTAGGGGGTCTCTCCTACCTGAGATCACATTTCCGCTTATACCATTGGAAATAAAAAAGACGTAAGCAAAATGGTTTTTCCATCGTTCGCCGGAAAGTGAACAAAGAAAAATAGAAAACGTTTTTCTCCGTTCGCGGCTGTTATCACTTTGTTTCGTTGAATATGTATGACTGTTGTAAAAATATATCCGGTTTCGCAACGGATTCGGTAGTTGGATCGTTGTATGTAAAAGTTAATGCTTGTTCGCGATTGTTTCATTATTATACATGAGTCTTTGAAATAATACCGAGTGTTTCAAATTCGACTCTGACCGTTAGCGTTTTGAAAACTGCAAAGTTACGTATTTAAGTAACTTAAAAAATGGAACTTAGGTTTCGCAATTCTGCAATATGTTTGGATCAGATGGTGTTCATTACGTTAGACGTCGTAGTGGACAAAGATTGAAACCCCAGTACACTTTGCCCACTGTCAAACATGGAGGCGGGTCTGTTATGGTTTGGGAGTGCTTTTCGGGGTTTGGGATGGGACCTTTACATAGAATAGATGGCATTATGGATAAGACGTATACTAAGTGACATATAAATCCGAACACCCAGTTTAAATGGTTTTATTTTAATAAAATTTTGTATAAGTACTTAATGAAGCAAAATAAGTAAATGCTAAAAATTTCAAAATGATTGCACTGCTTTAAACGTTGATTCTTTACTGCGGCTGAAATATTCATTTTTAGAGTGTTAGTGAATTAAAAAAAAGCAGTATAAAAACCGGAATGTCCAACTGATAAGGCTGAAAATTTTTTCACTTGTTATTTGCAGTAAGATAGGTAAATACATTCACCAACTTTTATTAAAATAAAACCATTTAAACTGGGTGTTCGGATTTATATGTCACTTAGTATACTAAAGCATGTCATGTTACTCTATATGGAAGGCAATACGCTCTTAAGATCAATCTTCCAGCAAGATAATGACCCGAAGCACACTTCAAATCTGGCAAAGAAATTATTTCTGGATGAAAAAATACCAGTTCTCAAATGGCCTTCACAGTCTCCCGATATAAACCCCATTGAAAATCTATGGGAATACTTAGATAAGCAAATAGTTCATTACTGTATGTACATATAGTTGAGTTGACCTATATCAACTTTTAAAATAAAATGGCGCTTTTTTCCAGTTTTTGTCGATTTTGCGAGCAATAATTCAGGATTTTGATAGAGGATATGGAAAGAACGCAAGACAGCACTGATATAACGTAGATTTTTGAGTTTGAAAAATTTTCATTATCTAACCAAAAAACCTAAATTTATAAAAAATACACTTACGTTGATTGTAATAATACAGCTTTGGTAATTTTACAACCTTAAATTGATTTTAGATATACACGGTGTCCCATAAATTAGTGGCACTATAAACTTGTATTTTTTTAAATCTTAATTTATAGAATTTCTTTTTCTTGGTCATTCTGTCAATGTATGGTTTTGGTGGTTCGTACTGGGTATTTCGGAATATATGACCACTTTTTCGTTAAAATTTGACTTCATATACATACCTTAAGCACGTTAGATAAAATCTGTTTAACTGTTATATAGAGTGATGGAAACAGTGGTAAACATTCATATCCAATATTTTTTACGTATCATCCGAGGCATACAGGGTGGCTCAATACGGAAAAATGTAATTTTCTCGAAAAATGTAAATGCAACATCCTGTAGATTATATCCCTATTCAACGGGTCTCCTGATGCCTTTTCAGGTTCATTATATATACCTAAATCTATTAGTTTTTGAGATATTCTATATAACGGGTGTTTTTTTAAGAGGTATAGGATTTGATTTAAAAAAAAACACAAAAAGTTTGAAAAAACGATTAAATCTTTATTTGAGTCGATAGAACGGTCGATATAATGTAATGTTTAAAGATTATTTCATGTAAATGTTGGCCGCGGCTCCGCTTTAGATGGCCCATACGCAAAGTCCAATTTCGGCACACTCTCTCCAACATATCGGCCGGTATCTCACGAACAGCCAAGTCCAGCTCTTCCATTTTGGGCAAAAAAAAGTTTATCATCGCACGGTAGCGGTTTAATGCCCAATAATGTAAACTGGGTTCGAAATTTAGTCACAAGCTTCCGAATAGCTCCCTCAGTAGGCCGACCAAATTGCCCATAAATTGGAAGCAGTGCTCGATGCACTCTCTTAACCGAGCATGAATTTTGATAGTAAAATTCAATAATTTGACAATGACACAAGATACGATTCACGCGTCACCTGTCAAAAACAGTGTTGCCAAAAAGATACTAGCAAAAAAATCAACCATTATTATAAGTGAAAACTATAATATTATCAGGAAAATATAGGTTGGCCATGCTTTTTTGACGAATCTGTCAGTGTAAGCTTTAGTAGTAAAGTTTTGCTTGTATTATTTTCGCCTAGAGATAAAATGAATTTTTCAACACAAGAAATGTTTGATATTATCTGTGCGCTAGGATCAAGTGACAAAAATTCTTTATTGGCAAAAGATTGTATAATAAACGTCACCCAGACAGCAGACCAACGTGTAATCTTGTAGAGCGTTTCAAGCGTGTGGCATATGAGAAAAAAGAAAGGGAAAAATTTGCGTTTTGTGACATATCTTTCACCTAAATTTTACAATTTGATTCCTGCTAATATCAGGAATATCGGAAATGATAAGAAATTTAATGTTTCGTTTAAAATGTTCTGTTGGGAAAATCGTGAAGAATTTATGCGTTTATTTTAAGTTGCTTTGAGGTAGATTGATCTGACTATGTGTTTCTTTTCTTTCTTTTTGATATTATTGTGACACTTTTTTTTCTGTGAGCTTAAGTTAAATCTATGACTTACAACAAAAATATGAAATTTTCTTTCATTTTGTGTATATCGTGTTTACCTGTTTTGTTTGTATAGTTGAGTGATTTTATACAAAAATATATATTGCACGATATTTATCAATTAATTACTGTTTTGGGCATACAAGTTTTTAAACTTAGGTGCTCATATATTATAGAGAAACCTTGTTTTTGTTTCGTTAATGTATAGATATATATTATTTTTATATTGGTAAATTTAGGTTCTGCTGAATAAATGTGGTAGAGTTCAGGGCGTACTGTTCTCTCCAATAACAACAACAACAACAACAACAAAAAAAACGATTACGGACTCAGGCTGACATTTTGTGGCTGGGCACAAGAAAAAATCCGTGACCACGAAGATTTTCTTGAAAATGTTCTGTACGCCGACGAATCGACTTTCCATAAAAATGTATGGGTAAACAGGAACAATTTCCACGATTATGCCAGCCACACTGGACAACAAATTTTAGTTTTTTAATTGTATCTTGTGGGAAAAGTGCACTTCTTTGTTAATTTTGGGGCGCTGAATCCAAAAATGACAATGAAATAAAAAAATTAGTTGAGGTTTAGAAAAAAAACTTTTTAATTTTTAAGGATATATTAAAAAAAGTAACACGATTCATATACTTATAAGAATCACTATATGCGCTGTCTTTTTGCTGTTCTTTTATGGATCGTTTCTGGAGCATCTCTACCAAGAGTCCAACAGTAGTCTGCAAGCATGGAAGGATTCCACTTTCCCTGGTACCTGTTTTCCATTGTTGAAATATCCTGATGAAAACGTTCGCCGTGCTCATCACTTACGGCTCCGCAATTGTCAGGAAAAAAGTCCAGGTGTGAGTGTAGGAAATGTATCTTAAGAGACATATTACAGCCCATCTTTTGATACGATGACAGCATATTTTTGACAAGGGTTTTATAGTTGTCAGCTTTTCTATTTCCCAAGAAATTAGTGACCACCAGACGGAAATCATTCCAAGCAGTTTTTTCAATACCTGTTAAAGTGCTTTCAAACTGTGTATCTTTCAAAATATTTCGAATCTGTGGCCCAACAAAAATACCTTCTTTAACCTTTGCCTCACTTAGTCTTGGAAATTTCTGACGCAGGTATTGAAAAGCTGACCCATCTCTATCTAATGCCTTGACAAAGTTTTTCATTAGGCCCAACTTGATATGCAGTGGTGGTAATAAAATTTTTTTCGAATCCACTATGGCATATGCTGTACATTTTTTTGACCTGGCTCCAGGAATTGACGAACAGGCCAGTTTTTTCTGGTGTAATGAAGTGCCTTTGCCCGACTGTCCCATTCACACAAAAAACAGCAAAACTTTGTGTAGCCTAGCTGCAGCCCAAGTAAAAGTGCAACAACTTTCAAATCGCCACAAATATGCCATTGGTGCTCATCGTATTTTATGCATGTCAATAGGTACTTCATATTGTCATATGATTCTTTCATGTGAACTGCATACTCTACAGGAAGAGATGGTAAAATATTTCCAATATGCAATAACACTGCCTTTAAACTCAATGTTGAACTGTCTATAAACAATCTCCATTCTCCTGGGTTATAGTTTATATTTAAAGCCGCCAGTAAGCCGTTAATGTTACTGCAGAAAACCAAGTTATTCTCCATATTGAAAAATGGTTCTAAGTCTTTGTGGCGTTTACGAAAAACACATACCGAAACATCATCTTCTAACAAGTTCCACTGCTGCAGTCTTGATCCAAGTAACTCTGCCTTACATTTTGGAAGTTCTAAATTTCTTACAAGATCATTTAATTCTGACTGTGTTATTTTGTGCGGTTGGTGGCATGACGTGCTCGGTATAAAATCAGGTTCTCTTGACGTTGATGGCATATCTTCTTCCTGACGAATCACTCGATCGCCATGATCTGATTCGTTTTCTGATTCGCAAGTGTAGGATTCTGGAGGTTTTGGAATAGGATTTTCGTCACTGTGAGGAACAGGTCTCATCGCAAATGGTATGTTTGGGTAGTTAATAACCAATTTTTTTTTTCTTGAACATACCTGTGGCTTGTCCAGCACAAGGTACCATGCAAAAGTAACAATCATCAATATAATTTGTAGGCTCTCTCCAAACCATTGGGACAGCAAAGCGCATAGACCGTTTTTTGCCATTTAACCAGCTCCTCAGACTTGAAGCACATGTATTACAGCAGATGTGAGGTGTCCACTGTTTGTCTTGATCACCTAGTTTACAACCGAAATAAAGCTGATATGCTTTTGTTATTAGTGGAGTAATAGACCGTCTCTGAGACGCAAAAGTCACATCACCACACACGTAACAAAACTCATCTGGATTGTTTACACACTTTCGAGACATCTTGCATGAACGCTGTCAGCCAACTGAGGAAAAAATGGCTAATATAAAACAGTATAATGTACACGTATGTATAACGTAATACAATCATGCCGATTACATCATCTTTCCTTGCCGAATATAAAAATGTAGCACGTGCATTCTTGTGAATTACAGTATATTAACACTGTCACAGCAGGAACACATATAATTACCGTATCTCTAAAACTTGAACTAATATTGAAAAAATAAGTTTCATTCCGGTTTTAGCACATTAAAAATAGTAATATTTTGTTGATTTTATTTAGGATATTTTTTGGCTGTTGATCAGTGCCATCAGCCCTTTGTAAGGTTAACGCACAGCCACGAAAGGTGATCATCAAATGTCTTAACAATTTTATTATAGGGCCACATTTTTTCAATGCTACAATGAACGGACAAGTTTATCTGGATTTTTTGGAAAACACTTTACCGCATTATTAAGACATACCGGGTGGCGCATCGAGATTTTTTTTTCTATTCAACACTGTTTCTTTTTCTTAAATGGCGTAGTAAATCGTCATAACTGCCGATATTGGTCCGATTCTAATCCCAGAATTTATCATGAGGTTCAAACACAGCAGCCACAACAATTAAATGTTTGGGCTGGTACTTTTCGCGATCATTTAGTTGGTCCTTCTTTCTTACCTGGAAATTTGACCGGTGAAATGTATTTGGGATTACTGGAAGACGCCATAGATCCTGCATTTAATAATTGAAAATCAGAATGATCGGCGGTACATTGCGAATAGGTTGTTGTTCCAACAGGATGGTGCCCCAGCACATTACGCATTACGTGTTCGACAATATTTAGATCAGACGTTTCCAGATCGATATTTTGGTAGAAGAGGTGCCGTTGAATGGCCCCCAAGATCGCCAGATTTATCACCTTTGGATTTCTTTATGTGGGGTCATTTAACAAGCAAAATCTATGCTACTCAGCCAACATAATTAGAAGTCCTGCGACAGAAAATTGTAAATGAGTGCCTTCAAATTACTCCTCAAAATCTTTATTATTGCATGGAGAGTCATGGTGGCCATTTTCAACGTTTACTTGCCTAACGGGTCAGTTCATTCTTCATTTTTAAATTACTTTGCTATTAGTTTTATTTAAGCTTTAAATCAATAAATCTTCAAAACTACTGAACTGAAGTACATTAATTCTATATCATTATAAAGGAAATTGAAATACCTTTAAAATAAGGTATTACACGACCCCCTTTCCATTTAAGATTTTGGGGGCGGTGTCACCCCGCTTAGGGGGCTGCACGTGCTAACGTGATTTTTTGCCAAACTTGTGTCTGCTGTTTGAATTAAAAATAAGAATAGTAGAGTATGAAATAAGAGATATTAGAAGCCTGAAGGGTTCCTCTCGCAGGCCTAAATTTTCTAACTTAACATCCCCGGACGACCATGTATTAAAAAGCTATCGACAATCAACTTTCCAACTTTTACTCAAACTTCATCGAACATGCTTCATCAATCATTGTCGTGTGGTGTACTTTTTTAACGCGGCATTATGACATTCGCTCTCTTAACTGTTATAAATAGTTGTAATGGATAGAGATAAATCTTCCCGGACTTTTTCGGATAATCTGCAGAGAGGATAGAGCTTATCGTTACAAATGATTTCTCGTGCGATCTCAATTCCTGAAGCTATTAAAGTCTAATAAAATGTAATACATTTGTTCGTCTGAAGCTCGCTACCGTCTCGAAAATGATTCGGAATTCGTACTGTATTACAAGCTATGAGATGTTAGCAGATATATGAAGGACGTCGAATAGCTATTTATGGATTCTGGGAAATGATCAATCTGTCATGTTTTATATCAGTACACTGCATGCCTAGCTTGAGAAGCGATTCTTTATTCGGCGAGGCACAAAGCACCGAAGGATAAAATGAATGACTTTCTCAATGTATGTACAGGGTGGCCAGCTAAGAATGCGAGGTACTCTATCTGGGAACCTACACATAGTTGAGGCTTGCGGCAGAAACAGTTATTACTAAAACGGCCAAGAAAAAACACTGAGAATATTCTACAGTATATTCAGGTAAGAGATAGACCGGATGTAAACAAAAGGTTCGGGTGATTTTCACGCTAACGCCGCCGTCTCGACGTAAAACAGGAGCCCCCATTGGTCAATTCGCAATTAAATGCCTATGCCGAGCGGCAGAGCAGTCGTATCAAGGCAGAGTCACATTCAGGTTCAGACGTGTTACGTATGTCGTGTGCATCACTGCAATTTGATATTTCTTTGGACGTTTTCGTTTGTTATCTTATTAAGTTGTTGAGTTTGTCGTTGTTATTGTTATACCTTGTTATTGATTCTTATTGTTATCAACTACTTGCGCAAAATGCCCAGTAGTACAGATACTGCCGATGAAGTTGTACTCCTGTAGTCCACCTAGGAAACGCTCTATAAAAAGACACCTGAGTGCAGAAATGAAAGAGGTCATTTTGAATATATATAAGATCGAGCGCGAGGAGAACGAGCCATCAACCATCAATGAAATTGTTGTGAAGGTTTCTCACAAAGTTGGGGTGTGTCGCGCATCAGTGTTTAATGTGTTAAGACAATACAAAAAAATCACACCTTTTCTGAGCCAATGACCAGTAAACATCGCAAAAGTATTGTTAAATCATTGGATGAAGCTGATAAGCATGCGATTAGGAGGAAAGTGCACGAATTCGTCTTTATGAATGAAATACCTACTATAGATAAAGTACTGCAGGAGGTAAATGGGGATACAACGTTGCCAAATTTCAAACGATCAACTTTCCATGCGTTACTGAAGCATTTAAATTTTAAATGGAAAAAACGGGGTCGTAATAGTTTACTACTGGATAGAGAAGAAATTGTGCTATGGAGGAGGGATTATTTAACAAAAATTGGGAAATATAGAAATCAAAACAGGAAGATTTATTACCTTGATGAACCATGGGTAAACGCAGGACACACTACAAGTAAAGTATGGGTTGATGATTCTGTAACTTCATCCAGGAGGGCCTTTCTAGATGGACTGTCCACCGGATTAAAAAATCCAGCAGGTAAATACGAGTAATAGACAACAATCGGAAGTTTCTCAAACCTTGGGAACAAGGTTCTAAACATTAATTCCAGGGGGCAGATAAAACATATTACAAGTAACAAAACTTTTATAACTTTCGATAAAATGCGTGGATGTTTTATTGTCATTTTCATTTGTTAGAACTTTTTTAAGCCATGTTTTTATGTGTTTTCGATATTTCAATAATTTTTTAATATAATCTTAAAATATGTCGAATATTATAAACTTAAAAAAAGTTACTAAGTTTTATATTGTGTACCGTTCCTAATATTTCTAATCATTTTAATTCATACTTTAAGCTTTATAAAGTTATAATTTGTTAATATTAATATTTGCGCGTATTTCAGGTTCCTGATCATTCATTTTTTAGAGGTTTATAACTTTAAATTAAATTGTGAAGCGCTGAGTAATCATACGACGTTCAATATTCTTTCTTTCAATATGGCTAAATAATCCCAATTATAGCAATCTGATACTCATGTCTCAATGTTTTTTCGCTGAATGTGATGAAAACATTTGAAAAAGGTTCGCTTATTGAAATAAATCTACACCAGTTAGTACTTCGATTTCCAGGTAAAGGGAAAAGGCTCATTATCTGCCATATTGGCAGTGAGGATGGATTTGTTGTTGACGGTCTGTGGTGCTTTGAGTCTAAGAAAACTGGAGATTACCACGAGGAAATTAATGGCGAATCGTTTGAACAGTGGTTTTCAAAAATTTTACCGAACTTAGAGGAAAACGCAGTAATTGTGTTGGATAATGCGCCTTATCATTCTCGAAAAATGGAGAAGGTCCCAACAACGGCTTCAAGGAAAGTTGATGTTCAAAATTGGCTCCGCTCGAAAAATATCAACTTTGAAGAAGCAATGCTGAAAGTATAATTATTAAGAATTGTCAAGGATCACAAGGCGGAATATCAAAAATACGCCATTGACGAAATGGCAGCAAGTCAAAATAAAACTGTGCTCCGTTTACCTCCATACCATTGCGAGCTCAATCCCATTGAGCTCATATGGGCAGAGGTTAAAAATTATATAGCTAAGCACAATACAACTTTTAAATTCTGTGACCTCAAAGGACTTTTCAAAGAAGCACTAGAATTAATAACAGCGCAAAAATGGGAAAACTGTATTAAGCACGTGAAAGACAAAGTTGAAAAGAGAATGTGGGAACTGGACAATATTTTGGAGGAACAAGTCGAGCCATTCATTATTGACGTTGGTGCTTCAGGCAGTAGCGATGATGAAAGCTCATCAAGCTCATCTTTCCAATAAAAGATGTCGTTCATCAAATTCGGTAAGTTATAAGTTATAAGTAATTATAAAGCTACTGTATTTTTTAATTAAAAATTGACATTTTTGAACCCATTTTGGCAAAACCTATTCAAGAATCTACTTTCTGACAATGTTCAACCATGCACATTTTTTTACGTTTTGAACGTTTTAATTTGGTTACATATTTACCGAGAAATCAAAAAATATACTAATCAATATTCTAAAAGCAATTTTAAGAGATATACGATTATTTTTAATTTAGGCTAAATTAAACGCCATTTTGAGATTATATTCGACTGTATTTCACCAAACATCAGACGGCATCCGAAGCTGGAAATCGAAGCGAAAATTTTGAAACCCTTATGTATATTTACATCATTATATATTTCTTACCCCACCCCCACATGATCCTATATCCATCACCAATCGTATACACATCGAATTGTGCTAATTTACTACAAAGTTACGCAAAGCAGCATCTACTATCTAAAATATGTACTGCGTGACTCTTAATACGTCCCTGCCGAATGTTACAGCGTTCGATGATCACGTGGTCTTGTTTATGTCCGGTCTATCTCTTATCTGAATATACTGTAAGTGACATATAAATCCGAACACCCAGTTTAAATGGTTTTATTTTAATAAAATTTTGTATAAGTACTTAATGAAGCATAATAAGTAAATGATAAAAATTTCAAAATGATCAGGTGGACAATGTCCTCCTGTGGTATCTCATTCCGGGCAACCACCAACTCCTCTCGAAGTGCTTCTAGAGTCTGAGAAGGACGTTGCAAATTGAGCAATCTCCTACCCATCATATCCCACACGTGCTCAATTGGGGATAAATCGGGAGATCTTGGTGGCCATGGTAACAATGTGACATCATTATGTTGAAAGAAGTCTATTGTGACTCTTGCAATAATGTGGTCGGGCATTATCTTGTTGCAAAGTTGGATCTGCCAGGGTGTCAAGATAGGGTAAAAGATGGGGTTCTAGAACTTCGTGGATATAACGTTACGCGTTCGTGTTACCTCTGATGAAGGTTAAAGGTGACCTGGAACCATAAGCTATAGCACCCCAAACCATAACTCCAACAGTGTGATGAACATGTCTTTCAACAAAAAACTGTGGATTCCTCCTTTCACCACGTCGCCTTCTAACCCTGGCACGACCATCGTGCATGCCTAAACAAAATCGAGACTCGTCACTAAAGACAATACTGTTACATTCCTGATCCTAGAGTGACCGTTGTCTGCACCACTCAAGGCGATTACGTCGGTGTTCTCGAGTTAAAGGGAGGACCCAGTGTGGCCGGTATGAAAACAAGCCAAAACTTCTCATTCGTCGGTAAACACTTCGCATGCCAATAGGTCTTCCGTGTTCTGCAAACCATTCATTTGCAATGGACCTGGTAGTGGAGAAACGGTCCCTTAAGGCCAATAATCTTAGGCGGCGATCTTCACGGTCTGTTGTTCTACGGCGGCGTCCAGTGCCCCTTGCTCTTTGCGTACGGCCTTCTCGAAGCCATGCCTGACAACACCTAACCTCAGTGTCTACACTTCTTTGCACTCTAACTGCAATTGCCCGAAAAGAAAGTCCAGCTTCCCGAAGTCCCACTATACGGCCCCTATCAAACTCACTAAGTTGACGAAATCGTACAGGTCTCCGTACTCTAGGCATCGTAACCGATGAACCAAAATCCGCCAACGTTGATTCTTTACTGCGGCTGAAATATTCATTTTTAGAGCGTTGAACGGTGAAAATAGTTAATAACTACTTTAATATTTTCCACCAAGTTGCCTTCATATACCAAAAACACTTTTCTCAATTATTTGTTATTTACATCAGGTCCTACTCGTAGTGACGTCACGCGTCTGTTGTTATGCCTCGTACTCTCGGCGGTAACGGTACGGGACGTTTTTTCGACCATAAAACGTCGCCTTCGTCAAGTCAATAAACGTATCTGATTTCTCGCAAATGTGGTAAAAATACCGGCGGAATTCGTGCTAAGCTGCAATTAGTGTTATCGCAGAAGTGCTTATTAAAGCTACAGGTTCATAAAGATTTCCTTGATACGGATAAATCTGCTTGCACTTTGAAACTCGCTGAGTTTTTCTTTGAACGTTTTCTGGGTATGCCGGAAGCGGAGCGAATTCGCACGGAAAAGGCTAAACGCCAGTAAATACAAGGGTAGTTTTTTCGTTTGTGTGACTTGCAGGTCACTGACCACAGTTACAGGGTTCTCGTGTCTCTGGCGAGATTTTTTTGGCCCTTCGTTATGATCTTCGATTGTGCACGGTGGCGAGAAAATCCTTCGTCATTCGTGATCTAAATAAGAAGGTATGACAGTTATGGAGGATAGTGGAGGGCTTATCTCATAATGTTATAAGGGTGGATTTCACCAGGCTTGTCAAATCAACAGTCCGTTATTCTCCACCTATAGGGTCACAGTCCGTCAGATACAGCGAATGAGCTTCAAGTTCCAATCAACAAATTTTAGCAACCAATAAGTATGAAATGTCATCACCAGCTTATTGAATATTAAGAAATTACATATTGTTTAGTCAGAATTTAAAAAAGTGTTTGATTTTTTTCGGTACCTCGGGTTATACATCTTGACAGTAGGGATGTTCGACACGATCCTATATATTTAGAAGTATCGATACATTTCACGAGTATCGTCATCTGTCGATCCGGACTGTGTCAGAAAGAGTGACTAACGTCAGATTACTTTTCTTCTTTGTTTCCTTCCGCTGGATATCGATAATTCTATTCCAATATTTTAGTGCATTGATTCCCAAAGTGGTCTATATCGACCCCTAGGGTCTATCACAACCTGCAAGGGGTGTACGTCAGCGAAAAAATATTTGGTTGGTCCATGAAATGAATATGGGGGGGGGTCCACGATAGTGGATCTCAACACATACACTGATAGTACCTATTTACTTACATCATACTATCTTATAATATCAAAACATATACATTATTTATAAAAGTACCTATGAAGTAAAAAATTTATTATAGATGTTTATAAAATTGTGTAAGTTGTAGGACGTTGGTATTCGCTTTGTGGTCGCAATACGTTTTGAACTTGTAAAAACCTGAGAGTCGCAGTCTCAGAGCTTCGCTACCTTGCACTGACTTGTTCAATTCGTCACTCTATAAACACGAATGTGGGACAAATACGTTTATTCGTTTCCTGAATCTTGAAAAGGAAAGTGCTAAGAAAATATTTTAAAAAATATAGACAGATAGTATATCACACAAATTATAGTGAGTTAGTGTTATTTTGTTTGAGAGTGCTGGAGAAAAGTAAGTACATTTTTTTTTATTAAATTTTAGTTTTGTACTCGTAGTTAGCAAAGCTAGATAAATTACGCCAATCATGACTTTAGTTATTAGTAGTTAAATATTCAATCATGCAAAATTACACGAGTACTCCTCAATAGTTTCTTTTTGAAAGTTTTAGCAATCGGTATTATAATTACAGTGCAATCTCCGTAATTCGAGCTAATTGTTTCAAGAAGATGTTTGAATTATGGAATGTTTTCGGAAAAATCAAAAAATATTTTTAATATACAGCTGCTAGATTTTCTGTCTTATTTAAATAATTTAATTTTGCCCACAGATGACTGATGCCATGTCCGAATCTAAAAAGAAATTTAGACAGTACAGTGTTGATTATTTGAAATTTGGCTTTATTCCATCATTGCCGGACAAACAATCGCCTATGTGCCTTTTATGCAACAAAGTTTTGGGCAATGACGCTATGAAACCATCTAAACTGCAAGATCATCTGAGAAGATGTCACCCTGATAAAACAGAGAAAGATTTGAAATACTTTCAAACACTCAAAGATAAATTTCAGAAGAGACCTACACCGGACAGAATGCTCGCTTCGACGTCACAAAGAAATGATGATGGTTTGCGGTCGTCTTACAATATCTCGTTACTTATAGCAAAATCTGGAAAACCGCATACTATCGGAGAGAAGTTCATTTTGCCAGCCGTTGAAGAGGTTTTAAAAACTGTTTTACACAAACCTGCATCTGATATCATTAAAAGAATTCCCTTAAGCAACAATACTGTTGAAAGACGTATTGATGAAATGAGTTCTGATATTGAAAGCTTCTTATGTAATTATTTGCAAACGACCCATTTCTCTATACAACTGGACGAGTCAACTTTACCTGATAATGCAGCGTTATTATTGGCATATGTTCGTTTTATTATGAATCAAGAAATCTACGAAGAGCTGCTCTTCACAAGAACTTTGATAACCGACACTAAAGGTGAATCAATATTTTATGTTTTGAAGGATTACTTCATTGAAAAAGCAATTCCTTTATCAAATATAATATCAGTAGCTACAGATGGAGCACCTGCCATGGTTGGACGTAATCGTGGATTTATAAGCTATTTAAAACAAAATGTGTCAGGGGTGTTAGCAATACATTGCGTCATCCATCGACAACATTTAGTGTTAGATGTTGAGTGTTAGATTGCATGAATCACTTCATTTAGTCATTGACGCAGTAAACCGAATCCGAAGCAACGCGTTGAATATGCGGTTATTTGGGCAGTTGTGTGAAGAAAATGACAAACACTTTCATCAATTACTCCTTCACACTGAAGTACGCTGGCTGTCGAAAGGCTTATGTTTGACAAGATTTTTTGCACTTTTTGAGACTATTTTAGAATTTTTGGATACTAAAGATAAAATTTTAAAAGAAAATTTAATGAAGAGGAGAACAGACATCGCCTATTTAACAGATTTGTTTACAAAATTTAATATGGTTAATTTGCAATTACAAGGCGACAGTTTAAATTTGATTAAAACAAAGTCCATCTTATCAGCGTTTCTTGCCAGAGGTAAACTAATGAAGCAAAATATTGGACGGGGCGAATTTTCTCAGTTCCCCAATTTGTCACAGACAAGCTGCCAGGAAGACGACGTTTCAACTGACGTTCAACATTTAAATGCCCTCTATTCAGATTTTGAATCTAGGTTTGAAGATATTTTGACTATGGTAATACCACCGTTGATAATTAATCCATATGGTGACATAGAAGAAACGAATGTCATAATACAAGAGGAACTGACTGAACTAAGTACAAACGAAGAACTTAAGGTTCAGTTTAAAAACGGATATCAGCAATTCGGGCTGCAAAACAACATACCCGTTACTTATCCCGTATTATGGAATATAGCGAGGAAATTTTTAATTTCCTTTCCATCGTCAAACCTAGTGGAAAGGGGGGTCGGCGCTGTTACCAATCTCCTAACGAAAAAAAGAAACAGACTGGACATCATTAGCCGACGAGATTTAAGATTAACCCTTACAAAATTGACGCCAAATGTCGATAATTTATTATTAAAGCATCAGGTTCATCCTTTTCACTAAAAATATTGACTTATTGCCTATGTTATTTTATTTATAGTTTATTTTATGTTTATTGGTGTCTGACCAGTAAATGCCCGCATTGGGAATAAGTGCCCGCATTGATTTTTTTAAAGAACCGCCCTTTATTTTTTTTAAATTATTCTGAAAATTCAAGGATAGGTACACACTAAAATTCGTTAATTTTTTGCCTATTTTTAGATAACATAAACGTATAAGAAGCAGAATTTAATCAAACTAACAGTGAAATTATTGTAGAACATACGTTTATGTAATAATTAATAAACGAACTCGCTTATTGTACTATTTTAAGTAAAAATACTTTTTTTTATTATTTTTCACTTTTTTTTTATTTTATCCCTCTTATTTTTTTTCAATGCGGGCACTTATTGGTCAGACACCTGTTTATTTAATGTTACGTATATTTTACATAACAGATACAAAATTTTATTTTGAGTAGTTTTAATTTAAATTCAATTAATAAATGTATAAATTAACATGTGTTTTTACTTTAAGTTTTTAACACTAAACTTCACTACAGTTAGAAATTTACAATATCAGGTAAGTAGGGGGTCTACCCAACACGGAAAAACATTGCAAGGGGTCTACGACACAAAAAAGTTTGGGGAACTCTGTTTTAGAGCATCGATACTTCCTAAAACGATAAGAATCGATACATATCGATACTTTTCGTGGATCTAAACATCCCTAATCTTGACAGCTTGTCGTTCTTGTCAACTGGGCTGCAGGGTGCGGTGTTGCCTTTACTAACTTCCATTTTTCTAAAATCTTATGATAAATAAAAGCTTCAAATGAAATACTGACGAATGTAAACGGATATGCATAGAATTTAGAATATAAATTCATATCGCAAATTTCAGATTGTCTATGCATGGACTTGAACCGGATTTTTCGGTATTTTTAAGACAATATTTACCAATAACATCATTCTCCAGGCATTTTATCACTTGCTGTCCGTGGCAATATAAATAGATATGTAAAAAATTCTTGAATTATAATAAACATACGTTTTTTTGTCACTAATTATATTATTTTCTAGATGTAACATTCAAAAAACCCATCCCTCTTTCGAAATTTTGCCTTATTAACACATTAGTCTGTTCAAATTTTCCCGCACCGCCCGGTATAGTGAGTAATAATGTACTGATGGAGCATGACGAGGCACTAAATGAACCTTCCATAAAGCCTTACCAACTGGCTGTTTCATATTCTCCGTATAAAAGTAAGTAATATTTTTAATAGGTAATTCAGCGTGAAAGCACCGAGCAGGGTACATGCTGAATACCTAATAAGCAGCGAACTGAACCAAACATTATTCATGATAATAAAAATACTAAATTAAGGGGCGACACGACACCAGCGACATCTACGTGTCCGAGCTTTAATACGGCCGAAGAAAATTATGGGCCCAGTTGAGTTTTCACATACGAGATACGATACGAGGTAGAATGGCGGACACGGGCGCAGGGTAGGAAGTTTTAGCTAGGTAGATGTGGGCGATTATTACGTAAAAAAACCTATAAAACTGACAAAATGGCAAGATGCTAACTTGATAGTTCCTAGTGTGCAGATAGTTCATAATAATAATAATTTATTTTTTTCTTGAAAAAAGTTTGTATAGAAATCGTCAAGAGAGCATCTACAGGGTGTTTCAGTTTATTATTGCATAACTTTAAGATTCGATAGAAATTTTAAAATTAATGCATAAAGTCTATATAAACATGGGTCGAAAAATGCGTGGCTTCCGAAATACAGGGTGTTTCAATTTACTTTCTAAAATAGTTTTTTTTTTAAATATTTCGAACAACATTTGATGTATAACAGTGAAAATTGGTATCAAAGGGTTTTTTGGTACGATAAAACGAACCATGGGCATAGTTTTAGAGTAGCCGCTAGAGGGCGCTCTCTACTGTACCTGTAGTGTATTAAAATGACCGAAAAATTTTTCTTAGTGCAATTTTTTGCTTTTTGAATAAAAAAACTGATTCCTCGCACTTTTTAACATAAAAAAGCTCTCTTGTGAATTTTCGTTATAGTTAGCCGTTTTTGAGATATTTCGATGTTTAAGGTTCCATGCATTTTTAATTATATATGATAAAATAACGTTAAAAAGTCAGTATCTCGATAATTTTTAGAAGTAGGCTGTGCCTGCAAATATTTTTGAAATTGAAAGCAGAATAAGGTTAAACGTCAATTAGTTGACAGTTAGTTTTGTTGTCTGTTGAAACCTGAAACGTTTTTTGCAATTGTGAATGCACGAAATTTAGTTTCTTTCACCTGTTTTTTTTTTGTAAGTTTTATAAAAATGCCATTTTTATTCTCCAATCAAGAGTTAGAGGATATTCATTTTGTGTATGGCTTTGTAAATGGAAACGCAGCAGAAGCAGCCAGAGAATACACACGAAGACATCCAACTCGCTCAGTACTTGTAAGAGTGCATCGCCAAATAATTGAAAATGGTTTTGGAAATCTCCACAGGGATCAAAACATATATGTTCGTCAGCGCAGATTTAAACGTATGATTCTGCATGAGTTTGATAGAGATCCCACCACAAGTGTTAGGAGAGTTTCTGGTGGCTTGGGAATTTCATCAAGTCATGTTCACCGTGTTCTTAGAAATGACCATAGATGTCCTTACCATTTGCAACCTGTGCGAGGACTACAGCCAGGGGACGGAGAACGAATAATCACATTTTGTCAGTGGATTCTTGATAGAACTGATAATAATAGTGAGTTTTTAAGTAACGTTTTATCGACCGATGAGTCATGCTTCACTAGACGTGGAGTGGTAAATTTTCATAATCAACATATTTGGTCGCATGACAATCCGCATGCAGTTCAGGAAAGAAATTTTCAGCATGAATTTAGTGTGAACGTGTGGATTGGTATCTACCGTAATCGACTATTTGGACCCTACCTTTTGCCTGCAAGGTTAAATGCTGCGACCTTCTTGGAATTTTTAAAGGCTTGAACATGCAAATATGTGGGATGATGTTATGTTAGATTTAAGAAGATTGGCCTGGTTCCAGCTTGATGGTTGTCCAGCTCATCATTCGAGAATAGTTAGAAACTGGCTGGACGAAAATTATCCAGAAAGATGGACCAGTCGCCTGGCCTCCACGATCCCCTGACCTAAATCCATTAGATTTCTTTGTGTGGGGATTTCTAAAAGAAAAAGTGTACCAGACTCCCGTAACCACAAGAGATATGCTAATAGACAATCAGGAATGCATGTGATGAAATAAGGCCTTATTTGAATAATGCTATACCACGTTCGATCATTCGTAGATGTGAATTGTGTATTGAACAATTGGGTTTACATTTCGAGCAACTACTTTAGATTTTGTATGTTTGTCCTAACTATCCAATAGCATTTTAGTTGTAAATAATTAATTTAAGTTGTTAAAAATAATATTGGAAAATTAAACAAATTAATATTCTGTTTTTTTTTGTTTATTTGGAGTTAGGAATTATTGCTGTGTTTAAAAACACAATCTAAACAATCATCTTAATTACTTGTAATGCCCAAATCGAAAATGTAAAAAAAAATATTATTTTCCCATAAATAATTAAAAATGCATCGAACTTTAAAAATCGAAATATCTCAAAAACGGCTAACTATAACGAAAACTCACAGGAGAGATTTTTTATGTTGAAAAGTGCGAGGAATCAGTATTTTTATTCAAAAAGCAAAAAATTGCAATAAGAAAAAATTTTCGGTCATTTTAATACACTACAGGTACGGTAGAGAGCGCCCTCTAGCGGCTACAGTAAAACTATGCCCATGGTTCGTTTTGTCGTACCAAAAAATCCTTGTATACCAATATTTCGGAAGCCACGCATTTTTCGACCCATGTTTATATAGACTTTATGTATTGATTTTAAAAGTTCTATCGAATCTTAAAGTTATGCAACAATAAACTGAAACACCCTGTAGATATACAGGGTGACTTCGAAGTTGAGTCATTTATTTTAACAGTGAGTAGATCTGATCAAAAGAAATGTTTTTTTCCTTTACCATTTTTCTGGTAAAATTAAAGTAACAAAGTTATAGCCCTTTGGAAGTTTGAGTACCGCCCTGTTCAATAATACTCGTAATATCATGTGTTCGTGTTTGGCAACAGCGGATATAATCCGCCTCGGTTCATCGCATCAGAAACAAAAAAGCGAAAGAATTTGGAACGATGTTTTACAATTATTTTCTTCAGTTCAGTTATACATACAGTTAGTGTCAGTCGGTAAGGCGTGTGAATAGTGTCTGTTGCGTGGCTCAAACGAAATAAAGAATGGCACATGTTTATGCGGATCGGTTTCCCAATCGAGTGCAACCAATCCCTCGTGCCTTTGTTAATGTAGTACAACGGGCTCGTGAATCAAGTGACTTAAGACCTCACAGGAGACCTCACGATCAAATACAGGTCCGCACTGAAATACTTGTCGGGAGGATACTTTATAAAACAAGGTAAACATTTTTTTTTAATTTTTTTTTTATTTTTACACACATATTTTGGTTTATCTTCCTTCTACAATCATTATCTGAAAATTAATGACTCAACTTCAAAGTCACCCTGTATACAGAGTTATGACAAAACTATATTAAAACAATATAATAAACAACATTTACACACTGATAAACTCACAGACATTATACAAACATATATGTATTAAGAAACAATACTTAAAGTGATTTCGATTTGCTAATCCTTGTATATCCTTTGGAAGGATGTTAAAGATTTTAGGACCAAGTATATATGGCGATTTATTTCCTATTTCAAATTTAGAAAAATTTGAGTGTATTTTATCACTCTGCCTTCTGGCAACTGTGTGTATTTCTTTGTTGAGAGTAAACTTGGTCTTATTCCGGAATATATAGCGCCAAATCGTGAATCGCCAGGGCAGGTACTGTTAAGATTTTATATTTTTTTAAAATGTCTTTACAGCTGCGTGTGTTACAATAACACTAACAATTCGCTTCATTAAGTTCTTGTACCAGGTGAATTTTATACGGATGAAAACTATGGGCCTTTAGAATCCGTTGGACAGAACGTCGACTAACGCCACACACAGTCTCCCAATTTACGGGTACTTAACGTAGGATCTACATAAACTTGCCCTAAAACCCCCACTTCCATTGCTTCGTTCCTTATGGGATTTTCAATGTTGCGTTTTTTATTGGTGACTGACCCAGTTTCTCGAAATTTAGCTACTTATTAAGTAAATTCTTTTAATCAAATTTCTTCTGAAAGTAGTACAAACTAATCTGATGTACCTATTAAAGTCTACGTTAAGCTTTATATCAATAAATCTTCAAAACTACTGAACTGAAGCTCATGTATTTTACATCATTATAATATATAGGGAATTAAAAGTCCTTTAAAATAAGGTATCACTCGACCCCCCGTTCCGTTTAAGATTTTAGGGTTGGTGTCACCCCCGCTCAAGGGGTTGCACGGGTTAACGTGATTTTTTGCGTCTGTTTCGTTTTCGGTGCGCCACCCTGTATAAACAGTTCAGCGCATTTCAGTATGAAATATTTCTTTTTATAAACTTTAATGCATACAAGAGTATGAAGAAATCTTGGAAAAAATATGTTTCTTCGCAACAAAACGTGTTAGACAAATCCGCTTACCTTTAAAATGTGTATGATAAAGTATGTTTTTCGAATATCGTAGCGAATCTGATCTATTACCCACAAATACGAAATGTGTGAATTCGTTTAGAAGAAAAAAACGTACCTAAGCCTTCGTTCTTCTCATAAAAATAACAATTATCTTTCGGAATGGTTTGTGTTGGATGTCGACAAGTTAAACTCTAAACTGTATTTTGCTATAAAATGTCCTTTGCTCGAACCCTGTTTATTACTCAGTAAACTAGTAACGATGACCGGAAGACAGGTGTTTTGGGATAAATAATTAGAAATTCCTAAAAACTACTTCACCAATCTACTCCAAATTTGTTGTGGTTTTTTAGAAGTATGGAGCCTACCGATTTCAAGCTGTTCGAAAAATTTAAAATAACTAACAAAAGTGTAATCAAACATTCTGTTCACACACGATGTGCATGAAGATGAAACAAGATCACATAATAATTTGTACCTAATTCCAACTAGAACCAATATAGGATTAAATAACCCTGTCACTGATGTAGTAAAAACTATAATAACCTGACAAGTAACGTAAAAAATGTACTTGTATTCAGAAATTATGTAAAGACACTCAAAAGTCACTTGAATTGTTGAATATATCGTATCTAAAATTCGCACTATAAATATTATTGTCGCGGCTGGTGTTTAAACACAGATTAGAAAACTCTGTCTTCTATAAAATTTGTAAAAACTGACTATTAAATAAAGATTTGTTTCAAAAAAAAAAAAATCGAATGACTTACTATTGCAAACAATACAAAATTAACACAAAGGAGAACTTAATAAACGTCAGGATGAGTGGAAGTATAGTTCTAAGCAGTGAGGTCAATCACAAATATAGCATACGTAAACAAGGTTAAGGTTTACGTAATCATCTACTATCTGCAAGAAAGTTGTTCCGATTATTTTTTACACCCCCAATAAAGTGTAAACAAATGAATTCAGAACTTACCAAACCCTAAGCAAGCCTTGTCGTGTCTCCAAATGTATCCAACAGGTAACATAACACCACAGAATCACCGCAAATCGGCACACTACACGATGAAACAATCTAACATCACATTCGAAACCGCAGATGTATGTTTGTACACGACGCGCGCGACGTGATTCCTCGACGAGATCCAAAGATCGACTGATCAGCAGCAGTGCGCTGTGCGCCGGCCGGCCGTACCGGAACGCTCTCGATTACGTCACAGCCAATCGCACCTTAGGCGGAAAGTGGGGTGCAGGGTGGGCGGAGCTTCGCCACCGCTGGCGTTCAACGGCGCTCCACTGAATCATAGCATCGATATCTAATGGGGGTAAATCCGCGATTCCGCTCGCGTGGAAGGAGTGTGAAGCGCAGGTCGTACCTTAGATTGATGGAGATTGGTTTAGAAAGAAGAAATGCAATATTCAAAGGAAGCGTGTCCCGTCAAGCCGGAAACGGGGGATATACCAAGTCAGAATAGTTGAAGTCATATAGGTACTTTTAAAATTTCAAACCTTCGTTTTTCGCATAAAAATAACAATTATTTTTTGTGAAGGCTTGTGATTCATGTCGCAAGGTAAACTGCATTTTCGCTCGGTTTTCGACCATAACTTTTTTACTATTAGTTGTTGTTCTTGCGTGTAATATCATTCTGTAAGTCTCATAAATACCTAAAAATCTTATTAGAAGAATGTTTCCGTTCCTGTCAACACTTTCAATCGAATCCCATAAAACACGTTTTTTCTGTGACGGGAAAAAGTTTGACATTTTATCTCAGTTAACAGGTAACAAAATGTCACTTTTTATGAAATTACTTTTTACCGCGGTAAAAAATGAGCACTTTTTTCCCGGATACTGTATAAACACATAAGCAAAAGTAGATATTTAATTTTAGAATATTTTATTATACAATAAAGTTACATTTCCTATATATCAAAAGTTCAATTATTGAAAATGCATTGCATAAGTGACATGTTCCTTAAGCTATCCGGTACAATAGTCGAATTTTATTGTGTTGAAATTATATGCTTTTCTGCCATCACAACTCCCGTTGATGTACTTGCAAATCCGGTGTTATTTCAGCACTATCGCACGTTCTAAACACTTTATGAGCTATTTCTGTCCTGTGTGCTACCGATTCATCAACATACCCTTCAGCGACCGTTGATGACTTCCAACTGGCATGTTTCTTTAGCCTCCCCCAGATTCAACTAAAAGTGTAGCAGACGATCTCCGAAATGAATGACCTGTATGTGAGTTAGCATTTTCAGGTTGAAGAAAATTAGCCACTGTTTCGGGAACCTTATAAAACTGGTTTTTACCCACAACCTGATTGATACATTATCCATTGTGATATCCATAAAACAGGCGGTGATCCTTTGCTGCTTTGTGCACTCGGTAAAATATATTTTTCCGTAAATACAAATCTCCTGTTTACATCATTCTTTGTTTCCTTAAGTTTTGCAATTAATAACGTTCCCTAACCTCCAATATCATCTAATGTTACCTGGCTGATTTCACAAATTCGATAAGCTCCTGCAATCCCAAATACAACAACAACCTTGGCTATTAAATAAACTTCATCGGGAGCATTATTTAAAAAATCCCTAATTTGTGTACTCGTAAAAATCGCAGCTTTCTAGTGCTTGTAACCTTTCAAATTTTGTTTCACGAATGTAATTAGTTTGAAATATTTTGACATGTCTACATTATTATTGGATCGTAACATATATTAAGTGACATATAAATCCGAAGACCCAGTTTAAATGGTTTTATTTTAATAAAATTTTGTACAAGTAAATGATAAAAATTTCAAAATGATTGCACTGCTTTAAAGCCCTTTGACCTTTAATAATGTGTGGATGCACCCTGATGTGCTACGCATTCTCCAACGCGCCTAGGCTTGCTTCTGATCAGGTGGTCAATGTCCTCCTGTGGTATCTCATTCCAGGCAACCACCAACTCCTCTCGAAGTGCTTCTAGAGTCTGAGGAGGACGTTGCAAATTGAGCAATCTCCTACCCATCATATCCCACACGTGCTCAATTGGGGATAAGTCGGGAGATCTTGGTGGCCATGGTAACAATGTGACATCATTATGTTGAAAGAAGTCTATTGTGACTCTTGCAACATGTGGTCGGGCATTATCTTGTTGGAAAGTTGGATCTGCCAGGGGGTCAAGACAGGGTAAAAGATGGGGTTCTAGAACTTCGTGGATATAACGCTGCGCGTTCATGTTACCTCTGATGAAGATTAAAGGTGACCTGGAACCATAAGCTATAGCACCCCAAACCATAACTCCAACAGTGTGATGAACATGTCTTTCAACAAAAAACTGTGGATTCCTCCTTTCACCTCGTCGCCTTCTAACCTTGGCACGACCATCGTGCATGCCTAAACAAAATCGAGACTCGTCACTAAAGACAATACTGTTCCATTCCTGATCCCAGAGTGACCGTTGTCTGCACCACTCAAGGCGATTACGTCAGTGTTCTCGAGTTAAAGGGAGGACCCAGTGTGGCCGGTATGAAAACAAGCCAAAACTTCTCATTCGTCGGTAAACACTTCGCATGCCAATAGGCTTGAAATTTTTTCACTTTGTTATTAAAATAAAACCATTTAAACTGGGTGTTCGGATTTATATGTCACTTAGTATACTTTTAATCATCGAATAATTCGACCACACTATTGATGGCTTTTGTTGTGCCAATTCCGAAAAATAAGACAATAACACCATCTCCAACAAAGAAGTGCATGTTTTTTTCATCTTCCATTTCATGAATCTTGAACACGCGGTTTCGTGAATTTAGCTAGCAATAATTTTTGAGGTTACTTTGGCTCCTTCTACGGATTCCGGTGGAGTCAGAAAAAACTCTGAATCAGACATTTTTTACTTTATAGTATTAAAAATAATTTCTAGACAACCACTAAGCTCACGATTTTCAAATCAAATCTTAAAATTAAATTGACAGCTATTTGATTACTTCAAAAGTTTTCTTAGCTGTTGCTATAAGTACAACATAGCCTACTAATCTCAAAATTCAAATTTCACATCGATAATCTTCTTGTACTTTTTTCCCTTGTATAGTAAATAACTATTTCTCATTTTTTGTTGTCGATTAAAAAGTTTTCGCAAAAATTTGTGTGCCCATTTTATGCGTCTATGTTTGAAACTACCTCCTTGAACAACTTGCATCAATAAAACCAGACTTTACAATTATTTCTGGGAAATTTCCTAATATGATCAGACTATACATCTCAACTAAGTGTATTTGAGACAAGAAACTAATGGGATTATCATCAATACAGATTATTAGCACATAAATCCTCACTATTCACTATGCATTTATGCACTTTGCACTGCCGGTTCCGTCTAGCTAAAGTCAGGGTTGCCAGGTTTTCAGCCACGTAGTTCGCAAAGTTTTGATGAGAAAATCTCCAGAAATCGCCAATCTCATAACTAAGAGTCAACCATAAAACGCCTGGTTAGAGATTGGAATGAATTTATTATATGATAATAAACAATTCCTTGAAAAGGGAGGGGGGTGACGATGGGAGGGAGGTTGTTGGACACGTGTGATCTGAACGAAAGTATAAGTTCATTCGCAGGGAGCAGATACGTTGTGCTTCCGCTGGTCCTCGTTTTATATTTCCTTAATCTATACAATTTTTTTGCAATGCTGCACCTCGATCCACAAAATTGCTATCATATGATGAATTTAAAAGACATATGAAGCAGTTTATCCTGAATACCTAGAAGTATATAAATTAGTTGATAAAATTTATCTGTCACCTTACACAAAAATATTTACAATATAGCATTCCTTTGTTTGTATACCTAATTGACACAATTTTACACTTTTAACTCGAAATATTGACTAGCCTTCCGCAAAGTTGGGGTTTTCCTTTTCAGAAACAACTACCCTTGAAATAACATAGGTAATGTGTAGTGAAACGAGGGCGAACAAGTAAACAAAAATAAAGGAAAAAGTACTCACTCTCCAGTTGACGAGAAGGGCTAAGTACGTCTCTGCCCGAAATCATACCGCTCCAACAGAAAATGAAATCAGCTGAGGCGCTACCGAGCAGACGCAGAAATCACATTGATTGTCTTACACTTAATGGCACATCTTCTAACAAGGAAGGCAAAATGTTGCGTAAAAAGTCTAGGTATTGCATCCCGTCCAATCGATTTGGGAGAATAAATGGTCCAATGAGCATACCGTTCACCATGCCAGCCCAAACATTCACCGAAAATGTTTGTTGAAAATGTGAGCGACGGACAGCGTGCGGATTTTCTACTGACCAAACATGAGTGAACGTAGATTCGTCTGTCACCAATATGCACTTCAAAAAGTCCGGATTATTGTCATGTTGATGCAACAACCACTCACAAAACCGCACTCTTGCTGGAATATCGTCAGGTTGAAGGGCTTGTACACGTTGGACGTGAAACGGATACAGCCCTCTTCACGCAGCGTTTGCCACACTTTAGTTTTTGATACTTGCACTTCTCTAGCCACGTCTCTAGTGCTTGTTGGGGGATTCTCGTCTACGCGATTACCTCACACGCGTGACCGTAACCGTCGGTTGAAGGTTGCATACTGACCTGACACACTGACCCCGACCCAGTTCTGTCGTCGGGTTGAGCCAGTGACCTTGTACCAGTCGGTGATGTCGCGGCTACAGTACGGTATTCAGATATTTTTGATGTTGCAGAGCCCTTTATTTCGGTTCCCTTAAGACATTGGTGTATTGGTACTAAGAAAAATTGCTTATGTTTCCAAGATCTACACGTCTTGTAAAGGAAAACCCCAACTTTGCGGACACCCTGTATATGTTATACACATCATATTTTTTATAAGCCTACATTTTTAAACTTGTAACCTATTTGTGTTTTGGTATTGTTTTTCAGTTTTTCTGTTTTTTTTTTTGGGGGGGGGGGTGGAGTGCCAGAGTAGCATTATGCTAAACTTCGCCCCCTAAATAAAGACGATTTATTATTATTATTATTATTATTAGGTATATCAACAAAATGGATTACAAATGAAGTGGCATCGGGAATGCTAAAAATCGCCAGATATCGCCAATTTGCTGGATTCTGGACGCCATTAAAGTAGCCAATCGCTAAGCTATGCATTTTAGTCGCCATTTGAAACCGTCAAATCGCCACTTTGGCGAAAAATCGTCGCGCCTGGCAACCCTGGCTATAGTATACAACTCACAGCTCAGACCTCCAGTGATGCCATCTCTGAAGCAGACGTAACTTCGCATCAGAACGAAACTTGACGTTTAGGCAACACGTAAAGCTACAGAACGAATGCACATCAAGTGAACAACATCTATGGGGTTGTCCAAATCGGACGCAGGAAAGTAAACGCATATTAAAACAAGAAAGATTGATATTCAAATCAAGTTGGGTACTTTATTTTGAAGGTTCATTTATACCATTTATGTATGAAAAATAATATCGCTCAAATGTTCACCACGACTGGATTTACAGACGTCCACGCGATGGTCGAAATGTTCAATGACATTTTGCGACATGGTCGGTTCTATGGCATTTATCTCGGCAATGATGTTGTTTTTGAGTTCTTGGAGGGTGGCTGGTTTGTTGACGTAGACTTTGCTTTTCAAATATCCCCATAAAAAGAAGTCCAAGGGTGTCAAATCGCACGATCTTGGTGGCCATGACACATTTCCTCTGCGCGAAATCACGCGATCACCGAAGAAGGACTGCAATCGATGGATATTGACGTTGGTTGTGTGGCATGTTGCACCGTCTTGATGGAAATAAACATCGTCCATATCCATTCCTTCAAGTTGCGGCAAAAAAATAGTCCTCTATCATCACGTGGTATCGCTCAGAATCGACGGTAACGGTGTCCCCGGCCGCATTTTCGAAAAAGTAAGGTCCGATGATGCCTTTTGACCACAATGCACACCACACAGTCACTTTTTGAGGATGCATCGGCTGCTCTTGATACTCACGGGGATTTTCGTTCGCCCAGATGCGGCAGTTTTGCTTGTTTACCGTGCCATTCAAAGTGAAATGCGCTTCGTCGCTGAACATGATTTTTGATCAAAAATTGGCATCAATTTGGCGGTGTTCAAGCAGCCAATCTGAGAACGTTCGGCGCGAAAAATGGTCGGCCCGACGCAGCTCTTGCGTCAATTGGATCTTGTAGGCGTGTATACTTTATCGGAAGTCACTTGAAATTGCATAAAAACCTTTGGTCGGCGCGTCCTTTGTAATTTCATGACGTATCATAGGCGTGCGGTCATTTATTTAGAACGATAATAATAATGTTTTTATATCACAATAAATGGATTTTACTATCTTCTTATTTTTTGATTTGGGATAAAAAATAATTATATTGGGAGTTTAATTTATGTTGACTGAAAGTTAAGAAATGGAAAAATTACAGAATTCCAACGTTTGACATAGGCAAATATTTACATAGCAGGTAGGTATATAAAGACTTACATTATAGGTATTTATATATCATCCTCGCCTTCGGAGCTGAATTACAACGGGATTTATAGGAGGCAAAACACAATATTCATTTTCTTTTTCAATAATATGCCTAGAACACTGCTTCCATAGGTCTGTGGCAGCAATATGAGATACTGCATCTCTTAGTGTGGCCAATAGCGATTCACTTAATTGAGGGGTCTGATTATGTTTTCTTACTTCTTTTTAAAGCAGCCCAGACCAACTGAATCAAGTTAAAAATGCAGTAATAGGGAGGTAGACGTAATACTTCATGGCCATTTTGTTGAAGCAGATTGTTAACAACATACTCTTTTTCAAATGTTTGTCTTTTAATAAGATCCAATAATATGGCTTTGGTTGATTTTTGTGGTATTTCCATTCCCTTATCCTTCATAAAATCAATAATGTCTTGTTTTTTTGTGCCTGTATTCGGAATTTTGTTTTTCTGTCGGGAATGGTATGGCGCATTGTCCATAATAATCACTGAATTTGGGGAAATGTTTGGTATTAACTGCTGCTCTATCCACTTTTCAAATAAGTCGGAGGTTATGTCCTCATGATAGTCGGCACATGATTCTTTGATATTTTTGGCAGATAACAGCAAGGCATTAGGTATAAATCCATTTTCACTGCCAGCATGGAGAATAATGATTCGTTTTCCACGGTTGCATGGTGCATTTAAAATGCACTTGTTGCTGTCGTCAACCCAGCCGTACTGCACAACATCATGGGTATCATACCACGTTTCATCCAGGTAAATCAGATTTCTTTTCTGCTCTCTATAGATTTTAACTTTGTGCAAAAATTCTTGGCGCAATTCAACGATTCGAGACGACTCCATAATCACCATTCTTTTATCTAATTTTTTGTATTGAAAACCACACAGTTTTACAATACAGTGCAGTGAGTCTAAGCATTTGTAATTATAAAAATCTTCAGGATAATCTTTTAATTTATCCCGTATCATTTCCAACGTGGGCACCAAATTTTCTTTATAAAATCCGTATATTATACGACGAATATCTTCCTGAAAACCCACGTCTATTCTTTTTAATTTTTGCCCTATACGCTTTCTGTGGAAGGAATGGTTGACTACATCTCCCCTTTTTATAACCCGATAAATGGTAGACCGACTGATTGTTGTCAGGATACAAATTCTGTTTAAAATTTGATTTTGCGAGGAATCTATATTTTCGTTTTTCAGACAATCATACATATTTAGGATTACTCTTTGGGTCTGTTCCTCTAAATCTTTATGAAAGAATTCTGCCTGCACAGGTTCATCAACCATCTCCTCGTGGCTTGGAGCATTTTCCCAAGGTCTCCAAAGAGCCATATTTAGGACACACAAGAACAATCAACGCAACAATTAAATCAACAAGTAAACTGAGTATTCAAAAGTCAAAAACACACAAACTAATAAAATCTATAAAAAAACACGGACAGACTAAAGAAAACACGTTTATTCACCGCTACACGGCACTGGCTAAACTGTTTCAATTTCCAGTAGCCACCTGCACTTGTTCGGAGGTCTGAAATACACGCTTTCTCATTGGCTATGTCCACGCGTAGGCGTGCTTTACTCCACGTGGACCGGTGAAACTGCCTTTGATCTTATACGGGGGATATTTGCTGCGAAATTTGGCGGTTTGTGCAGCAACAGAGCGTGTTAAATATAGATATATAAAACGCACCCGGTATTTCACAGTGTTTCAAGTGACTTCAGATAAAGTATACATTCAAATCCTTGTGGAGAATGCGGAGCAAACTGGTTCTCGAAATGCCCAATTCTTGGGATCGACGCGTTGTTGATTGTTTCGGATCGTCTCCCACACTCTCCTTCACAACAGCAACATTTTCCGGTGTGCGAACGCTCCTTGGCCGGCCAGAGCCTGACAGATTTACCACAGAACCTGTTGCCTCGAATTTACGCACCAGACGACCGATGGTTGTTGCGACCGAAATGTTCACGAAGCGCGCGAAACGTGTTTTTTTATTTTTGCACGATTTTTGTAGTGCTCTTGAATAACTTTAATGCGGTCTTCAATCGAATACGACTCCATAGCGATCAATGGTAAACATTCAACTAACAAAATGACATGTCGGTGACAGAAAACAAAGATGGCGTCTATGTCAAATTGACGTTTACTTTCCTGCGTCCCTATTAGTAGTTTCTAGTGTAGAAAAACCTACATAATGTCACAGAAAAACCCATATAATGTCAAAAAAACGTCGCTTTTCAAGATACGTTATACCCTTGCCTGTTCCGAGCACTATCATCGGTAACATACTGTACAAATGTAGCTCGTCTAGTCTAGAAGGATCGTATAGATAAGATAAAACTCGAGAGGAGCTATCTTGGGAAAATGCATACAGATCCGCGCATTGCCATGCATTATTTTTCAGGCCGATACACAATGACGCATCGCAATTCAGTTTCTGACATTTTAATATTTGAAGATTTATATCAGTTCGGTTAGGTCGAAAGCTTCGGATACAGGGTGGTCCATAAAAGTGAGACCACGACAAATGACTCGCGAGATTATGCTCTATTAATGGCGGTGAATGAGGATATAACCGCTGATTAACATACAAAGTGTTGAGACTTTTTTTATTTATGCGAAAACTGACGATCTGAACACCCCGCTTCTGAAAATGCCATAAACCACCGACAAACCTGGGTTCTATCTCCGTTGGCTTGCTGAAGTTTAACAAGAGTTTCCGTTGCAATGTTCCCAGCAAAGCCTGATAGCACATCCTTGCTTGAAATTTATGTCCCTCATTTTTAGAACACAATAGATAAGAAACTGTTTCACCGACAAAATCTTGTACCAAAGGTGACTCACATGTTGCCAAGCACGGCGCCTCCAGTGTTGCCAGATTGAACGCTACGTTGCCAGTCTCATCACTTAATTTACGGACCTCGTATGACTTTCGTGATTATGATGATTCTGAAATCGTGAATGGTCAACATAACGTGGGAAAAGTTAAATATTCTACTAGACAGCGTGCTGAGGGGACTAACATATTTAGGCTGAATAGGATCTGGTTTACCTTCCGTTGACGACCACAACCAACCGTAAACAACGTTCCTGTTTCCCAAGATCTAACATATACCGCACAGAATTGCTAATGAACAAGAAGCACAGACGGAAAGCAAAAATGTTAATTTTAATCGACGTACTATGCAAATGCTAGATAAACTAAACACTGATAGTATCTCATCTGCTAGTAGGGTGGTCTAAAAAAAATCGCTTACCTTTAATATTGCTTGATAATGTCAAAACAACTGTAAATAATGTGCTATGTACCTGGAACCAGGGCAATCCGTGCCGAGTTGCGTTGTAACATGTCAAAACTTGCATATATATATATATATATATATATATATATATATATATATAATATATATATATAGGTGAAAAATTAAAGCTTCCGCCTTTTATTGGGTACTTCGACAAAATTTAAGCAAAGAGGACTCTTTATACTTTTTTAATTCTCTCTAGCTTTCAATGAACTTTGCCGTCATCATCAGGAGCTGCAATTACAATGATAACAGTAGCAACAATAGTGTAAAATGAATTTAAATTGACTTAACTTACAGTAGTATGTGAGGATGTTGCTAATTGTTGTTTACGTATAGGATTAGGGAAACGTCCAGTAACATGGTGAAAGCTGGATAGATGGTACAATGGTCAAAATTATATAAAATATGACAAGAACAAGTTAAAAACAGATTAAACATTTTTTAAAAAACATGAAAGCATTACATCGTGAAGCCACTTGATAATTGCACAAAATGGTGGTCATGGAATAATGAGTGAGATGAACCCTTTGACAGCAGGTCGAAGGTTGTCAATGTCTATGTAGAAAGATGGAACGAATTGTGGGCATGTGACCAACGTTGCCAAATCACTTCAGATCTATTTTCAGAATGTTTTGCAAGAAATTGTTAAGCCGACCAGAGGCAGTTGAATTAACTATATTTTAATTAATGGGAAATTAAATTAACAATTATTATTAAATCGTGAGAAGAAAATTATTAGAATTTGAGTGGAATGAAGTTTATTGGTGGAATCGACCAAGAAACAGATTCCATTTATGGTTGTGAAGATTCAAAATTTGGGGAGATATGTAAGTTCTCCAATTTTTCGCAGTTTAGCAAATATGAGTAAATGACACTCAGTTGCTTAACATCTGTCTTTTTGTTGATACAGTTGTTATTCACGAAAATGTGGGACATTTCCAGGAATAAACGTTTGGAAAGGTGTTTTTCTTTATCAAGAACTTTGATACTTGTGTAATTCATAGAGTGCCCTGTTGTGTTAACATGAAATGCAAGAGCGCATCTTTCAGGATGAAGCCTAGAATCACTTTTGTGTGATGTAATCCTTCCTTTAAGAGATCTGGAGGTCTGACCTATGTATATTTGGTTGCAGTTGTTGCAATTGATGGAGTAGACTGTGTTGGTTAAGCTACTACACATACTACTGTAAGTTAAGTCAATTTAAATTCATTTTACACTATTGTTGCTACTGTTATCATTGTAATTGCAGCTCCTGATGATGATGGCAAAGTCCATTGAAAGCTAGAGAGAATTAAAAAAGTATAAACAGTCCTCTTTGCTTAAATTTTGTCGAAGTACCCAACAAAAGGCGGAAGCTTTAATTTTTCACCTAACTGGTCTAGACGACAATGACCACGTCTCAAAAAAAAAAATATATATATATATATAATAATAAAAAGATAGGAAAAATAATGGGTAAGATCCGCCAAAAAGAAGGAAAGTTGATTCGAGCAGAAAATAGGATAGATAACCCGAGCGATACGTATTTCTGCTGGTTGGCTCATCAGGCCCGAAATGATTGCACATATGCAACTACAACAGTAGATACGAGCCCCTTCCCACTTCAGTTAGCCCACTTCAAGATTTGTACCAAAATATGCCTTTATAAACTGAACAGGACGAAACTATTTACTTTTAAAACAATTTATTTTCTCTAGTCGTAAAAAATACATATTTGAAATCACTTAAACCTTAACTACCCAAAACTATTTTAAACGTATTCTGATAGCTGTGATTAATAAAAACAATTGTCATGGCTTTTATTCTTCACATCCACCTATGCGTTATAGACCTATTTTGTATTGAAATGAAAATAGGTTGATATGCTGTAATTGCAACATGTGTTATTTTTATGCCGCAAGTTGGTGTTTTCTACTATATATTATCAAAATATCCATTATTAAAATTTTAAACGTATAACACCCTGCTACATTTTTATTATTTGTGTTTGACAAGCAAAAAACTAAGATTCCAATAGTTGAGCCAACTGAAGTGGGGCTCGTACCTTTCTCCGCAAATGTGTTACTAGTAGTCTCGACTATTAAAATAGTTCGCCGTAACTTATAATTAATTTTTGTTAGGTTGTTACGAACCCTTTCTGGATATTTCTTTCTTAAGGTACTTTCTAATGAGGCCAATGCGAAAGTTAAATTCATAAAGTAAAACAAAGTTCCAGAACATTTAATTAAGCCGCTGCTCCTGCCGCAAAAATTAAATTTCTTATTAATAATTCTCTTAATCCTCTGAAACAGCCCCGGCGAACAGATGCCGTCGGTGGAATTTTTAAATAGAAAATTGGACGAGCCACCTTTTATTCGTAAACATCATTCGGTATATCGCTGACGATACCACAATACCGAAAACCAGTTGTTGATGCTGTCCCAGATTGATGCCATACCCTATTCCTGGTGTATTTACAACAAGGATGCGTGTGTTTATGGTTCGAACAGCCTAAGGTTATGCCCGCTACGTCATCACTTTATACCCTCTCCCTTGCGTCGATTGTACCCTATAAGAATATAGAAAATTGTTGTGACAGTCTCTGGTAAGATTTATGGACATCTGTTACCGCCCTCTTAATGTGGTCCAGTTCTAATCGTGGCGAATATTTATATCGTAGAAAGCTTAAAAATGTATGTGGTCTTCAATGTCCAGAAATTATGTTGCTGTTGACGCTGTTAAGGGACATCCCACTCTCAGAAAGCCATAGGCGGAACGTTTTTTAGTATGTAGATACGCAAGTTTCAGTCAGTTGAGATTGTTGACACAATTGGGATCTGATGAGACGTTTCTTCGACTTATTTATTTTTTTATTTATTAACCATATCATATTTTATATTTGATTGTGTTGAAAATTATTAATCTTATGGGGTTTGTGGATATTTGATGGAGATCCATAAATCAAAATTTAAAATAGTGAACTACCTACATATAATAGACACAATATTGAAGGGTAAAACCCCAAAGTTGGCAAACAACTGAAAGAAATTAAATTAATCCTAAGACTGTGATCCGCTTATATCTATACCAATCATGAGATTTCCTAGAGTACATCATTAGTACCTAGATAAATAGGCTAATACCAATATCAAGCGAGGGTAAACAAAATTAGTAGAAACAAATCTAATAATAACAAGTGTAAAATTGAACTACCTGGAATAATTCCCGGTTGCTAAATCCCTTCGTTCGTAAGTAGCGTTAAGAGGATGAGTGTTAATCAATCACATTTATTTTACCTGCAACAGATATATAAACCTGTCCGTTAGTCATAATTTCAGTTTGTAAACTAATTTGAACAAGGCACCGTGTGTAAAAATTGTCAAATAGATTGCAATATAGTGGAAATTTTTACTATTGTTCAAATTTAAATTATTAATAGTTTTGAACCAGTGATCTAAACAATGTCTGTGAAAGAGATTGGCGTGAAAGGAAAGGCGATTGGGAGTCAAGGAAAGGAAATTATCAACAATGTCAATAACTTCATGGTACAGGAAAGTGTAGAGGGATTAAAGTTTCCACTTCAACAATACCGGTATGTATGAATGTAAAAGATTTTTATAATTATTGTCAATTAAAACTGATTATTCTTCAAATAAAATAGAACGCCACTGCGCTCTGTCGACGACCGCGTGATGAGCGGACCCGCCCACGATGACGTAGCGGTCATATTCTAAGAGCGTTCGAACCATACACGTTAGCCTGTCGTATACGAATACAGTAGATGAAATTGAGAATGCTTCCTGCAGCCATGCTTCCTCTTCAGTGATGTTTCCTCCCCGAAAACATGACAAAAGGGCCATTTGAATATTCAGGCAAAATGAATTTTCCTTGACGTTTATATACTAAGTGACATATAAATCCGAACACCCAGTTTAAATGGTTTTATTTTAATAAAAGTTGGTGAATGTATTTATCTTACTGTAAATAACAAGTGAAAAAATTTTCAGCCTTATCAGTTGGACATTCCGGTTTTTATACTGCTTTTTTTAATTCACTAACGCTCTAAAAATGAATATTTCAGCCGCAGTAAAGAATCAACGTTGGTGGATTTTGGTTCTTGACGATGCCTAGAGTACGGAGACCTGTACGATTTCGTCAACTTAGTGAGTTTGATAGGGGCCGTATAGTGGGACTTCGGGAAGCTGGACTTTCTTTTCGGGCAATTGCAGTTAGAGTGCAAAGAAGTGTAGACACTGTGGTTAGGTGTTGTCAGGCATGGCTTCGAGAAGGCCGTACGCAAAGAACAAGGGGCACTGGACGCCGCCGTAGAACAACAGACCGTGAAGATCGCCGCCTAAGATTATTGGCCTTAAGGGACCGTTTCTCCACTACCAGGTCCATCGCAAATGAATGGTTTGCAGAACACGGAAGACCTATTGGCATGCGAAGTGTTTACCGACGAATGAGAAGTTTTGGCTTGTTTTCATACCGGCCACACTGGGTCCTCCCTTTAACTCGAGAACACCGACGTAATCGCCTTGAGTGGTGCAGACAATGGTCACTCTGGGATCAGGAATGGAACAGTATTGTCTTTAGTGACGAGTCTCGATTTTGTTTAGGCATGCACGATGGTCGTGCCAGGGTTAGAAGGCGACGTGGTGAAAGGAGGAATCCACAGTTTTTTGTTGAAAGACATGTTCATCACACTGTTGGAGTTATGGTTTGGGGTGCTATAGCTTATGGTTCCAGGTCACCTTTAATCTTCATCAGAGGTAACGTGAACGCGCAGCGTTATATCCACGAAGTTCTAGAACCCCATCTTTTACCCTATCTTGACACCCTGGCAAATCCAACTTTCCAACAAGATAATGCCCGACCACATGTTGCAAGAGTCACAATAGACTTCTGTCAACATAATGATGTCACATTGTTACCAGGGCCACCAAGATCTCCCGACTTATCCCCAATTGAGCACGTATGGGATATGATGGGTAGGAGATTGCTCAATTTGCAACGTCCTCCTCAGACTCTAGAAGCACTTCGAGAGGAGTTGGTGGTTGCCTGGAATGAGATACCACAGGAGGACATTGACCACCTGATCAGAAGCATGCCTAGGCGCGTTGGAGAATGCGTAGCACATCAGGGTGCATCCACACATTATTAAAGGTCAAAGGGCTTTAAAGCAGTGCAATCATTTCGAATTTTTTATCATTTACTTATTATGCTTCATTAAGTACTTATACAAAATTTTATTAAAATAATACCATTTAAACTGGGTGTTCGGATTTATATGTCACTTAGTATAGTTTCAGTTTCAGTATGGTTTTTTAAAATGTAGTAACACATTGAGTGCAACCATGGTTCTTGTAAGTAAAATAGCAACGGCATTAGATAATAGGAAAATTGTGATTGCAGCATTTGTAGACCTTAGCAAGGCATTTGATGTAGTCAGTTTCGATATTTTGCTACAAAAGCTTAGAGGTATGGGATTTAGAGGAACATTATATAATTTATTGGAATCATATCTAGTCGATAGAAAGCAATATGTCAAAATAGATGATAACAACAGTCAGTATCTGTCAAATCCTTATGGTGTACCCCAAGGTTCTGTCTTGGGACCTCTTTTATATTCTCTTTATGTTTTAAGTTTGCCTTGTGCTAATCTTAATTGTGACTATTTTACCCTTGCAGATAATACTGTGTTGTTATATTGAGATAGTAAAGTAAGCTTGGAAACTGTGATAAATAATGATTTAGATGTGTACTATAAATGGCTGTTATACAGGATGGCGCATCGAAAACGAAACAGACGCATTTACTGACAGCTCAGTTTTCTTTTTTTTGTAAAACGCACAGACTCGTCGACTTTGTTTTCGAGGGGGACACAAGTTTGGCAAATAATCACGTTACCACGTGCAGCCCCCTGAGCGGGGGTGACACCACCCCCAAAATCTTAAATGTATATTGAATAACAGCGGACCTAAGACAGTTCCTTATGAGACACCACACTTTATATATACTAAGTGACATATAAATCCGAACACCCAGTTTAAATGGTTTTATTTTGATAAAATTTTGTATAAGTACATAATGAAGCATAATAAGTAAATGATAAAAATTTCTAAATGATTGCACTGCTTTAAAGCCCTTTGACCTTTAATAATGTGTGGATGCACCCTGATGTGCTACGCATTCTCCAACGCGCCTAGGCATGCTTCTGATCAGGTGGTCAATGTCCTCCTGTGGTATCTCATTCCAGGCAACCACCAACTCCTCTCGAAGTGCTTCTAGAGTCTGAGGAGGACGTTGCAAATTGAGCAATCTCCTACCCATCATATCCCACACGTGCTCAATTGGGGATAAGTCGGGAGATCTTGGTGGCCATGGTAACAATGTGACATCATTATGTTGAAAGAAGTTCTATTGTGACTCTTGCAACATGTGGTCGGGCATTGTCTTGTTGGAAAGTTGGATCTGCCAGGGTGTCAAGATAGGGTAAAAGATGGGGTTCTAGAACTTCGTGGATATAACGCTGCGCGTTCATGTTACCTCTGATGAAGATTAAAGGTGACCTGGAACCATAAGCTATAGCACCCCAAACCATAACTCCAACAGTGTGATGAACATGTCGTTCAATAAAAAACTGTGGATTCTTCCTTTCACCATGTCGCCTTCTAACCCTGGCACGACCATCGTGCATGCCTAAACAAAATCGAGACTCGTCACTAAAGACAATACTGTTCCATTCCTGATCCCAGAGTGACCGTTGTCTGCACCACTCAAGTCGATTACGTCGGTGTTCTCGAGTTAAAGGGAGGACCCAGAGTGGCCGGTATGAAAACAAGCCAAAACTTCTCATTCGTCGGTAAACATTTCGCATGCCAATAAGTCTTCCGTGTTCTGCAAACCATTCATTTGCAATGGACCTGGTAGTGGAGAAACGATCCCTTAAGGCCAATAATTTTAGGCGGCGATCTTCACGGTCTGTTGTTCTACGGCGGCGTCCAGGGCCCCTTGCTCTTTGCGTACGGCCTTCTCGAAGCCATGCCTGACAACACCTAACCACAGTGTCTACACTTCTTTGCACTCTAACTGCAATTGCCCGAAAAGAAAGTCCAGCTTCCCGAAGTCCCACTATACGGCCCCTATCAAACTCACTAATTTGACGAAATCGTACAGGTCTCCGTACTCTAGGCATCGTAACCGATCGTAAAGGATGTCAAGAACCAAAATCCGCCAACGTTGATTCTTCACTGCGGCTGAAATATTCATTTTTAGAGTTAGTGAATTAAAAAAAAGCAGTATAAAAACCGGAATGTCCCACTGATAAGGCTGAAAATTGTTTCATTTGTTATTTACAGTAAGATAAATACATTCACCAACTTTTATTAAAATAAAACCATTTAAACTGGGTGTTCGGATTTATATGTCACTTAGTATACATTTCTTTACTAAACGATCCTGATATCTGCGCAGATTGTGGGCGATTTGACAAATAATTTCGTACGCGTTTCCTCTGAAACCAATTCTCTCCAATGCTTCTAATAACAATTTGTGATTAACTGTGTCGAAAGCTTTCTTTAAATCAACAAAAATGCAGATTGACGGGATTCTGTTATCAATATTTTGATGTGTTTGATTTACAATTTTAGTTATTGCGTCCGATGCAGCTTTCCCTTCTGTAAATCCGTATTGATTTTCACTTAAAATTTTGAATTTTGTGAGGTATCGAATCATTCTAGTAAATTAAATAAATGCATACAATAAATTGCCAAATAGCAGTAACAATAGCTTTAACAGTTTTGTAAAGAAATTAAAAGACCATATTCGCAGCAAATAACACATTGTATTTGTAGTTAAATATTGTTGAATATCGTAATAAGCACATTTAGAATGTTGTTATTCTCGATGCCAGTGTTTTTGAAGCATCGTTTAGAGAATTGAATGTTATTAATTTTTGTAATATATTGTTTTCAAAAAAAATTTTGCTTGAATGTTGTGGTTCTTACTGTTGTTGTGAGTTTGTTTTGTCGTTTGAAAAGGTCCAACCACGGATTTATCGAAAAACACTGACTAAAAGAAAAAACGCCGAGACACATCAAAAGATTTATCAAGAGGACAATTTTTTAACCGAAAACTACTTCACCCCTTTCACCCTCTGACCACCAGGGTCATCCTTGTAGAAATTTTTAAAAACAAGCGGTATCGAGTAATAGCTTGTTTGAAAGGTCTTTCGAAGTCCTTTATTTTGACGTTAAATTTTTTAAATCGGTCGATTCGTTTTCAAGAAAATTAGAAAAACCTTTGTTTATCTTAATTTGTTCAGGTAGAAAACAAAAACACACGAAAATATCACTTTTCATTTGGAAACACGCAAATTCTCCGCCACCAAAGAAGTTTCAAGGTCAATCTTCTGCAGGCAAGGTCATGTCAACACTTTCGACCATGAAGGACCTCCATGCATTATTTCATATGTTATATGAGGCTGCTCGAACACAAATGGATTACTTCTAAAGGTATTATACTGTTTGTTCTCAGGGCACAGAAATAATATCAATATGATATATTGACATACTTGTGGACCTTTTTGGTATAGAAACTCGACAGGTGAAAACGTAACTCTAATATTATTGCTCCTACAATGCCCGGCCTACGAACCCGACCATTCTATTGGACAATTTCCTATCCTAATTGGAGAGGGAAGCTGTCGTTTTTTTCTATCGTAACGGTTAAGCTTACCGGAGAATTTCTTTCTGCCTGATACCCAAAGAGCTTCCGACATTCATCCCCTGTATTTCTTTCTTTGTCGACGAATTAACTACTGAATTACTGTTGATAGCGTTTACAGAACATATCACAAAATGAGGCGGAGTCGAAAATAATGTGTCTCTTCGAAAACAAGTGACTTGGCCTTGACGTGACCTAGAAGGTCATGGTCAAGACTTATTATTGGCTATGTCCATAGGCTATTTGACAATTGTAGATCAAACTGGAATGTTCTACTCTTTTCGTTTCCGGAGTCGAAAATAAAGTGTCTCTTCGAAAACAAGTGACTTGGCCTTGACGTGACCTAGAAGGTCATGGTCAAGACTTATTATTGGCTATGTCCATAGGCTATTTGACAATTGTAGATCAAACTGGAATGTTCTACTCTTTTCGTTTCCGGAGTCGAAAATAAAGTGTCTCTTCGAAAACAAGTGACTTGACCTTGAACTGACTTAGAAGGTCATGGTTAAGACTTATTATTGGCTATGGCCATGGGCTATTTGACAATTGTAGATCAAACTGAAATGTTCTACTCTTTTCGTTTCCGGAGTCGAAAATAAAGTGTCTCCTCGAAAACAAGTGACTTGACCTTGAACTGACCTAGAAGGTCATGATTAAGACTTATTACTGGCTATGGCCATGGGCCTTTCGACAATTGTAGATCAATGTGGAAGGTTCAACTCTTTTCGTTTCCAGACTCGAAAATGAAGTGTCTCTTCAAAAACAAGTGAGTTGACCTGACCTAGAATGTCATGGTCAAGATCTATACGTATTATTGGCTAGGGCCATAGGCCATTCGACAACTGTAGATCATAGTGGAATGTTCTATTCTTTTCGTTTCCGGAGTCGAAAATAAAGTGTCTCTTCGAAAACAAGTGACTTGACCTTAAATTGACCTAGAAGGTCATGGTTAAGACTCATTACTGGCTATGGCCATGGACCATTCGACAATTGTAGATCAAATTGGAATGTTCTATTCTTTTCGTTTCCGGAGTCGAAAATAAAGTGTCTCTTCGAAAACAAATGACTTGGCCTTGACGTGACCTAGAAGGTCATGGTCAAGACTTATTATTGACTATGTCCATAGGCTATTTGACAATTGTAGATCAAACCGGAATGTTCTACTCTTTTCGTTTCCGGAGTCGAAAATGAAGTGTCTCTTCGAAAACAAGTGACTTGGCCTTGACGTGACCTAGAAGGTCATGGTCAAGACCTATTATTGGCTATCGCCATAGGCTATTCGAGAATTGTAGATCAATGTGGAATGTTCTACTTTTTGCGTTTCCGGACTCGAAAATAAAGTGGCTCTTCGAATACAAGTGACTTGACCTTAAATTGACCTAGAAGGTCATGGTTAAGACTCATTACTGGCTATGGCCATGGACCATTCGACAATTGTAGATCAAATTGGAATGTTCTATTCTTTTCGTTTCCGGAGTCGAAAATGAAGTGTCTCTTCGAAAACAAGTGACTTGGCCTTGACGTGACCTAGAAGGTCATGGTCAAGACCTATTATTGGCTATCGCCATAGGCTATTCGAGAATTGTAGATCAATGTGGAATGTTCTACTTTTTGCGTTTCCGGACTCGAAAATAAAGTGGCTCTTCGAATACAAGTGACTTGACCTTGACGAGACCTAGAAGGTCACGGTCAAGATTTATTATTGGAAATAGCCATGGGGCATTTAACTATTGTAGATCAATGTGGAATCGCCTACTCTTTTCGTTTCGGAGTCGAAAATAAGGTGTCTTTTCGAAAACAAGTGACTTGACCTTGACCTGACCTTATCCTGACCTTGTCCTGACCTTAACCTGACATTGACCTGACCCAGAAGGTCGTTGTTAAGGCTTATCATTGACTATCACCATGGGCCATTCGACAATTGTAGATCAATGTGGAATGTTCTGCCCTTTCCTTTTTGGAATCGAAAATAAAGTGTCTCTTCGAAAACAAGTGACTTGACCTTGACGTGACCTAGAAAGTCATGGTCAATACTTATTATTGACCATAGCCATGGGCCATTTGACTATTGTAGATCAATGTAGCATGGCATATACTTTTCGTTTCGGAATCGAAAATAAAGTGTATTTTCGAAAACAAGTGACCTGACCTTTTACCTGACCTAGAAGGTCATGGTCTAGACTTATCATTGGCTATTGCCAACGTCATTCGACAATTGTAGATCAAAGTGGAATGTTCTATTCTTTTCGTTTCCGGTGTCGAAAGTAAGGTGTCTCTTCGAAAACAAATGACTTGACCTTGACCTTACCTAGAAGGTCATGGTTAGGACTGATTACGGGCTATGGTCATGGACCATTTGACTATTGTAGATCAATGTGGAATGGCCTATTCTTTTCGTTTCGGAGTCGAAAATAAAGTGTCTTTTCGAAAACAAGTGACCTGACCTTGACCTGACCTTATCCTGACCTTGTCCTGACCTTAACCTGACATTGACCTGACCCAGAAGGTCATTGTCAAGGCTTATCATTGGCTATCACCAGGGGCCATTCGACAATTGTAGATCAATGTGGAATGGTCTACTCTTTTCGCTTAGGAGTCGAAAATAAAGTGTCGTTTCGAAAACAAGTGACCTGACCTTAACCTGACCTTGACACGACCTAGAAGGTCATGGTCAAGACTTATCATTGGCTATCGCCATGGGCCATTCGACAATTGTAGATCAAAGTGGAATGTTCTATTCTTTTCGTTTCCGGTGTCGAAAGTAAGGTGTCTCTTCGAAAACAAATGACTTGACCTTGACCTTACCTAAAAGGTCATGGTTAAGACTGATTACGAACTATGGTCATGGGCCATTTGACTATTGTAGATCAATGTGGAATGGCCTACTCTTTTCGTTTCGGAGTCGAAAATAAAGTGTATTTTCGAAAATAAGTTACCTGACCTTGACCTGACCTTATCCTGACCTTGTCCTGACCTTAACCTGACATTGACCTGACCCAGAAGGTCATTGTCAAGGCTTATCATTGGCTATCACCATGGGCCATTCGACAATTGTAGATCAATGTGGAATGTTCTGCCCTTTCCTTTCTGGAATCGAAAGTAAAGTGTCTCTTCGAAAACAAGTGATTTGACCTTGACGTGACCTAGAAAGTCATGGTCAATACTTATTATTGGCCATAGCCATGGGCCATTTTACTGTTGTAGATCAATGTGGAATGGCCTACTCTTTTCGTTTCGGAGTCGAAAATAAAGTGTCTTTTCGAAAACAAGTGACCTGACCTTGTCCTGACCTTAACCTGACATTGACCTGACCCAGCAAGTCATTGTCAAGGCTTATCATTGGCTATCACCATGGGCCATTCGACAATTGTAGATCAATGTGGAATGTTCTGCCCTTTCCTTTCTGGAATCGAAAGTAAAGTGTCTCTTCGAAAACAAGTGATTTGACCTTGATGTGACCTAGAAAGTCATGGTCAATACTTATTATTGGCCATAGCCATGGGCCATTTTACTGTTGTAGATCAATGTGGAATGGCCTATTCTTTTCGTTTCGGAGTCGAAAATAAAGTGTATTTTCGAAAACAAGTGAGCTGACCTTTGACCTGACCTAGAAGGTCATGGTCAAGACTTATAATTGGCTATCGTCATGGGCCATTCGACAATTGTAAATCAATGTGGAATGTTCTACTCTTTTCGTTTCCGGACTCGAAAATAAAGTCTCTTCGAATTCAAGTGACTTGACCTTGACCTTACCTAGAAGGTCATGGTTAAGACTGATTACGGGCTATGGTCATGGGTCATTTGACTATTGTAGATCAATTAGGAATGGCCTACTCTTTTCGTTTCGGAGTCGAAAATAAAGTGTATTTTCGAAAATAAGTTACCTGACCTTGACCTGACCTTATCCTGACCTTGTCCTGACCTTAACCTGACATTGACCTGACCCAGAAGGTCATTGTCAAGGCTTATCATTGGCTATCACCATGGGCCATTCGACAATTGTAGATCAATGTGGAATGTTCTGCCCTTTCCTTTCTGGAATCGAAAGTAAAGTGTATCTTCGAAAACAAGTGATTTGACCTTGATGTGACCTAGAAAGTCATGGTCAATACTTATTATTGGCCATAGCCATGGGCCATTTTACTGTTGTAGATCAATGTGGAATGGCCTATTATTTTCGTTTCGGAGTCGAAAATAAAGTGTATTTTCGAAAACAAGTGAGCTGACCTTTGACCTGACCTAGAAGGTCATGGTCAAGACTTATAATTGGCTATCGTCATGGGCCATTCGACAATTGTAAATCAATGTGGAATGTTCTACTCTTTTCGTTTCCGGACTCGAAAATAAAGTGTCTCTTCCAATAGAATTAACTTGACCTTGACCTGACCTAGAAGGTCATGGTTACGACTCATTACTGGCTATGGCCATGGGCCATTAAACTATTGTAAATCAATGTGGATTGTCCCATTTTTTTTTTCGTAAAAAAGGGGTGTCTCATCAAAAATAAGTGACTTGACCTTGACATGACCTTGAAAGATATGGTCGTGGTCAAATCTGCGAAAATCTAATTACCGACGTTTTCTCATTTACTTTATGTTTGATGTTTTTTAGATAAAATACCCAATAGGTCAATAACTAATAATCAAAACCCATAGGTAGGTTATATCGATATTTTTCTTTCTAAAAGGCGTATCCCAGGGTGTAATAAAAAGTACGGCTTTTCATTTAAAAAAAAATTTGATGTGGGTCGAAATTAGGGCACCCTGTATAATTGTGGGTGTTTCAGAAATATGTCCCTGGATACCATGTATCATAGCCCATAAGTTTTTATTTAAGAGAAATATTTGTGTCTCTGGACACCCTGTATATCATGAAAACGCTTCACAGGATCGCTGAGAGCTCTTACGAACTTTTCATCAGGATGCAATGAAGAACTCATTTCCACAGTCTGAGCAATATTCACAAGCGACTGATTTCCGTAAGTTTTGTGTTTTGTTCAAGATAAATCGTGTTAACTGGATGTTTTCTTTGTCACTGAGTATAAGTGTGACTGTCACACGTTACAGGAGTCCTGATAGTCTGCAACATGTGCCTGCAACTCGTTACATTGTAAACCGATCTTAAGAGCTACCTACTATAAAAAAATCACGAAGGTTGAATATCGCAAGCTCTCAGGGTATCAGATCGTTGAGAAAATCCGTACACGGACACAGCGTGAAGGAAAACACGGGGAGGGTTACTTTGTTATGAGATCAGCTCCGGCTATAATACTTTGTCGCCGAGAGACCATAAAGGACTGGCCTCAACGTACACAACACGCAAATTGCTTTGGTATATCAGTTTTCGCAAGCTCCCTAACAAACGACGTATCTTTTGTTCTGCACTTTCAAGAACAAAAATGACAATTGGGCATCGTTTTACTTTACACGCCGATAGGGCGTATGAACGGCATATTTTTGTATTTTTTTGTCGATGTAAGCTTGTTAAAAGTACCGTATTGCATGTTTGTGCAAAATGTTAGAAAAACAACACAAGATATTTGATCGCAGTACAGCAAAACCCACCCATTATTTTCTAGTCTAATTACTTGTCAAAGAAACAGGATGAAAAATGTTATCCTTGCATTCGAGCTCGAGAGCTGCATGCCAAAATCACGTAACTACTATTTATCACTTATCCGTAATTTGAATTTCTCTTCATTGATAATAGAGTGCCCATTCCTAGGCCAAACCCTTTTCAATGATTTTCTTTTGGCAAATTTAATAGTTTATTGATTGTATAATTTCACTCGAATTATATCTTTCTTTCTCAGCGATTCGGTATGGTGTTGACGATCACCAAAAAAACTCTGTAGTTACATATCTTCTTCAAGGCCAGTCAAGATACCTTATTCTAGAACGTATTCGCTTTTCTCTTTCCCTTAAGGTCGTGGTACAATGGTCGTTTCGTCATTTTCCGGACTCTGGGATCTTAGGCCCCAAGCGCCAATTCATGGACTAGCACCCTTTTTTTTGTGTAACGAAGGTTTAGTCATTTTCGTTTGGGTGCGACGTCTTCCATTTTTTTATGGGATAAGTTCTTTTTTATATACCTTCGGTCCACGTGCCTAAATGCGTGTCCTGATGACGTTCGTTCAATATCTGCTTTCTTTCAGTCAATAGAAACAGAAGAGAGTCATCATCGTTTCTCTTCCAGTTGGTTGCATCTTGTTGCATTTTGTAAATTGGTGGAAGCCATCCCCTGATGTGAACAGGTAAAATATCATTCTAATTAACAATTTCATAGATCTTTATACATTTATTATTGCTTATTGAAATTCTTAGAGACTTCTTGTTTTTATTGGACATTCTACGTAAAGGGGCAGTGCCTATATGGCACCTTCTATTACATCGATCCTGATTTTGATTTTTGAGCTGCCATAACTTTTTAGAACAAGGGTATGTTGGTTTAGTACATTTTTATCTTTATGTTTCAAGTGCGTCTGTTTTCAATGAGTAGTTTTATCTCAGACAGAGAGTAGAGTAGATTTTTAAACAGCCTTTCTCTCTCTAGGGTTTTTTTTACTACCATAATTTTCGGCAACGAGGCAAGCAGCCCCTGCCCAGTGACGTGCCCACTACTGGTCACTTTTGACCAGAGTTGAGGACACCTCGGCCGCGCCTGACAAAGAAAACCTACAGATAAGTTCAATACTTAGGCGCAAAGTATCTGTAAATACTCCGGGCGCATACCATGGTAGACGTCTCAAAAAATAATTTTGTCAGGTTGTATTTAAGATTTATACATCCTTTCTTTTTTTATTACTCGCACTCCAGTGCACTGTTAGATTCTCCTTTTGTGTGATGGTCAAGCAAAACATGTTTCGACTAACATCTCGGGGAGTTGTTGCTTAATCCGTCCTAAGTCACTGGCGTTCTTAACTCCCCCTAATCTCCGCTTTATTGAGCTAGGACCTCCTGAATTTGCACGCGACTAGACAACAGTTTTGCTTGGACCAACCGTTAGATAGTATACTAACTGACATATAAATCCGAACACCCAGTTTAAATGGTTTTATTTTAATAAAATTTTGTATAAGTACTTAATGAAGCATAATAAGTAAATGATAAAAATTTCAAAATGATTGCACTGCTTTAAAGCCCTTTGACCTTTAATAATGTGTGGATGCACCCTGATGTGCTACGCATTCTCCAACGCGCCTAGGCATGCTTCTGACCAGGTGGTCAATGTCCTCCTGTGGTATCTCATTCCAGGCAACCACCAACTCCTCTCGAAGTGCTTCTAGAGTCTGAGGAGGACGTTGCAAATTGAGCAATCTCCTACCCATCATATTCCACACGTGCTCAATTGGGGATAAGTCGGGAGATCTTGGTGGCCATGGTAACAATGTGACATCATTGTGTTGAAAGAAGTCTATTGTGACTCTTGCAACATGTGGTCGGGCATTATCTTGTTGGAAAGTTGGATCTGCCAGGGTGTCAAGATAGGGTAAAAGATGGGGTTCTAGAACTTCGTGGATATAACGCTGCGCGTTCATGTTACCTCTGATGAAGATTAAAGGTGACCTGGAACCATAAGCTATAGCACCCCAAACGATAACTCCAACAGTGTGATGAACATGTCTTTCAACAAAAAACTGTGGATTCCTCCTTTCACCACGTCGCCTTCTAACCCTGGCACGACCATCGTGCATGTCTAAACAAAATCGAGATCCGTCACTAAAGACAATACTGTTCCATTCTTGATCCCAGAGTGACCGTTGTCTGCACCACTCAAGGCGATTACGTCGGTGTTCTCAAGTTAAAGGGAGGACCCAGTGTGGCCGGTATGAAAATAAGCCAAAACTTCTCATTCGTTGGTAAACACTTCGCATGCCAATAGGTCTTCCGTGTTCTGCAAATCATTCATTTGCAATGGAACTGGTAGTTGAGAAACGGTCTCTTAAGGCCAATAATCTTCACGGTCTGTTGTTCTACAGCGGCGTCCAGTGCCCCTTGCTCTTTGCTTACGGCCTTCTCGAAGCCATGCCTGACAACACCTAACCACAGTGTCTACACTTCTTTGCACTCTAACTGCAATTGCCCGAAAAGAAAGTCCAGCTTCCCGAAGTCCCACTATACGGCCCCTATCAAACTCACTAAGTTGACGAAATCGTACAGGTCTCCGTACTCTAGGCATCGTAACCGATCGTAAAGGATGTCAAGAACCAAAATCCGCCAACGTTGATTCTTTACTGCGGCTGAAATATTCATTTTTAGAGCGTTAGTGAATTAAAAAAAAGCAGTATAAAAACCGGAATGTCCAACTGATAAGGCTGAAAATTTTTTCACTTGTTATTTACAGTAAGATAAATTCATTCACCAACTTTTATTAAAATAAAACCATTTAAACTGGGTGTTCGGATTTATATGTCACTTAGTATATTTATCATTGTGTTTTATTAATTAACCAGAAAAGGCGTGGCATGCGATCATGCTAGTCTTCATATTTTGAAGCTGTTAGATTTTTTTTATAGGCTAAAACGCTGTTCGGCACACACGTACATTCGAGCTCGCGTCCATACGTATACGTTCATTTGACATGTACATCCCTTGAAAACGGTGTGCATTTCAAACGAGGAGCTCATAAATAAATGAGGGCTCTCATCAAGCAAAAACGTAGCGGCAGGCATTTAGCACGGCCCTTTAGTTTTTTCGCACGGCGTACTCAGTGCCATCTGTGATGTTTATGGGGCTTTAAAGCACTCTCGGTCCTCCTACAAAATCGTGTGTCTCGTATACGATTAACCCAGATAAGCAGCTTAGTTGTTTGTTTGTGACGCTTTTGAATAAGGATGGAAAATACGGGTTGAAATATAGACAGAAGGAAACATGTGTTAGGATAAGACATGAAGGGCGGTAATTTAAGGGTTTGGAGCTATAAGCCACCTAAGCTATACTAAGTGACATATAAATCCGAACACCCAGTTTAAATGGTTTTATTTTAATAAAAGTTGGTGAATGTATTTATCTTACCGTAAATAACAAGTGAACAAATTTTCAGCCTTATCAGTTGGACATTCCGGTTTTTATACTGCTTTTTTTTAATTCACTAACGCTCTAAAAATGAATATTTCCGCCGCAGTAAAGAATCAACGTTGGCGGATTTTGGTTCTTGACATCCTTTACGATCGGTTACGATGCCTAGAGTACGGAGTCCTGTACGATTTCGTCAACTTAGTGAGTTTGATAGGGGCCGTATAGTGGGACTTCGGGAAGCTGGACTTTCTTTTCGGGCAATTGCAGTTAGAGTGCAAAGAAGTGTAGACACTGTGGTTAGGTGTTGTCAGGCATGGCTTCGGGAAGGCCGTACGCAAAGAGCAAGGGGCACTGAACGCCGCCGTAGAACAACAGACCGTGAAGATCGCCGCCTAAGATTATTGGCCTTAAGGGACCTTTTCTCCACTACCAGGTCCATTGCAAACGAATGGTTTGCAGAACACGGAAGACCCATTGGCATGCGAAGTGTTTACCGACGAATGAAAAGTTTTGGCTTATTTTCATAACGGCCACACTGGGTCCTCCCTTTAAATCGAGAACACCGACGTAATCGCCTTGAGTGGTGCAGACAACGGTCACTCTGGGATCAGGAATGGAACAGTATTGTCTTTAGTGACGAGTCTCGATTTTGTTTAGGCATGCACGATGGTCGTGCCAAGGTTAGAAGGCGACGTGGTAAAAGGAGGAATCCACAGTTTTTTGTTGAAAGACATGTTCATCACACTATTGGAGTTATGGTTTGGGGTGCTATAGCTTATGGTTCCAGGTCACCTTTAATCTTCATCAGAGGTAACATGAACGCGCAGCGTTATATCCACGAAGTTCTAGAACCCCATCTTTTACCCTATCTTGACACCCTAGCAGATCCAACTTTCCAACAAGATAATGCCTGACCACATGTTGCAAGAGTCACAATAGACTTCTTTCAACATAATGATGTCACATTGTTACCATGGCCACCAAGATCTCCCGACTTATCCCCAATTGAGCACGTGTGGGATATGATGGGTAGGAGATTGCTCAATTTCCAACGTCCTCCTCAGACTCTAGAAGCACTTCGAGAGGAGTTGGTGGTTGCCTGGAATGAGATACCACAGGAGGACATTAACCACCTGATCAGAAGCATGCCTAGGCGCGTTGGAGAATGCGTAGCACATCAGGGTGCATCCACATATTATTAAAGATCAAAGGGCTTTAAAGCAGTGCAATCATTTTGAAATGTTTATCATTTACTTACTATGCTTCATTAAGTACTTATACAAAATTTTATTAAAATAAAACCATTTAAACTGGGTTAAAAGTTATAAGCTTTATGTAAATCATGGAATTAACTTTTTTTTCTTAATTTCGATTGAAATGCTGCAGTAGGTTTACATTTTGAAGAACAAGGATTTGGTGACGACATTATTGGAAACAATAAAGCGGTTTGTTGAGATGAATCCATTTTTGAAAATACTGCCTTATTGAAAAAACAATGTGCATCAAGGGTCATATAAAAAAGGATTGTTTTAGAAACCTTTATTTCTTTGTTAGATTTGAAATACCACACTTCATAAATTTTTACGGACTCCTTATCTACATTAAAGTTATCTACCCTTGAGTTCTTTTTCCTTCAAATGTGTAAAAGTTCCGTTTTTCCATTACCCATACAGCATAATATTTTTCAGAAGTATTTCAGAAATTTTACATTGTAATAATCGGGATGTTTCAAAATCCTTATAAATATTGCTAAAATATTTTTGAATAGGTACATATACAGAGTGCTCATTTAAAAACTTCACACCACGGATTTATCGAGAACCAGTGAATAAAAAAAAGACGCCGAAACACGTCAAAAGTTTTGTCAAGGGGGATAACTTTTTAATGAAAAACAACTTCATCCTTTGTTACCCCTTACCCCCAGGGTAACAATCAAAATTGCCGCATCTGGAGTGAAGACCAGCCAGAAGCATTGCAAGAGCTACCAATGCATCCCGAAAAAATCACTGTTGGTTGATTATGGGCCGGTGGCATCATCGGGCCGTACTTCTTCAAAGACGACAATGGCCGGAACGTAACTGTGAATGGCGAGCGCTACCGATTGACGCACTGGAAGCCAATATTGAAGCATTTATTCGTGAGATACCGGCCGATATGTTGGAGAGAGTGTGCCAAAATTGGAGCTTGCGCATGCGCCATCTAAAGCGGAGCCGCGGCAAACATTTACATGAAATAATCTTTAAGCATTAAATTATATCGACCGTTCTATCGACTCAAATAAAGGTTTAATCGTTTTTTCAAATTTTTTGTGTGTTTTTTGAAAATCAAAGCCGTTACTTCATTACGCTGGTATTTCATTAGGCTCTGTACACACAGTTACTAAACTCTATAAATTTCATCCATTCAAAATGTATAAATTATATCTACAACACGTCACCTATCCACCCATCTCATCTGTGACAGTTGCCGTATCGCTACAAGTTTCTAATCACTAATGTTTCAGTTGCCCACGAACGCTTATCAAGGTATATTTTTTTAATGATGTGCATACGTGTACCTATCACATCGATACTGTCAAAGGATCTATTTATCTAAATGTGGGTCAAATCTCATTAAACATTATATATAATATATATATATATAGGTGAAAAATTAAAGCTTCCGCCTTTTGTTGGGTACTTCGACAAAATTTAAGCAAGGAGGACTCTTTATACTTTTTTAATCTCTCTAGCTTTCAATGGTCTTTGCCCATCATCAGGAGCTGCAATAACATTGAGAAAAGTAATTATTGTTAAATTCAAGTTTCCATCTCATCAACAATATTGTTTGTTCAACTGCCTCTGCTCTGTTGACAAGTTCTTATTTAACCTATCTTGAAAATCACACCATCTGAAGTGATTCGGCAACATAGCACATACCTTACAAAAGAATTTTCGTTCCATCCATCTACACGGACACTACTATGTCACTATCTGTCAAAAGGTTCATCTTATTCATGATTCTATGCCCACCATTTTGTGCAATCATCAAGTGGTTCACGATGTAATGTTTAACTTTCTTTTTAAATATTTTTCATCTGTTTTTAATTTGTTCTTGTCATACAGCTAAGTGTAGTTTGTATAATTTTGACTATTGTACCATGTATCCAGCTTTCACCAGGTTGCTGGGTGTATCCCTCAACCAATACCTTAATAACACTTAGCAACAACTGCACATACGACTGTAAGTTAATTTAAAATCATTTTGCACAATAGTGGCTATTTCTTCTCAATGTTATTGCAGCTCCTGATGAAGATGGCAAAGTTCATTGAAAGCTAGAGATTAATAAAGTATAAAGAGTCCAGTTTGCTTGAATTTTGTCGAAGTACCCAACAAAAGGCGGAAGCTTTATTTTTCACTGTGGTTAGGTGTTGTCAGGCATGGCTTCGAGAAGGCCGTACGCAAAGAGCAAGGGGCACTGAACGCCGCCGTAGAACAATAGACCGTGAAGATCGCCGCCTAAGATTATTTGCCTTAAGGGACCTTTTCTCCACTACCAGGTCCATTGCAAATGAATGGTTTGCAGAACACGGAAGACCTATTGGCATGCGAAGTGTTTACCGATAAATGAGAAGTTTTGGCTTGTTTTCATACCGGCCACACTGGGTCCTCCCTTTAACTCGAGAACACCGACGTAATCGCCTTGAGTGGTGCAGACAACGGTCTTTCTGGGATCAGGAATGGAACAGTATTGTCTTTAGTGACGAGTCTCGATTTTGTTTAGGCATGCACGATGGTCGTGCCAGGGTTAGAAGGCGACGTGGTGAAAGGAGGAATCCACAGTTTTTTGTTGAAAGACATGTTCATCACACTGTTGGAGTTATGGTTTGTGGTGCTATAGCTTATGGTTCCAGGTCACCTTTAATCTTCATCAGAGGTAACATGAACGCGCAGCGTTATATCCACGAAGTTCTAGAACCCTATCTTTTACCCTATCTTGACACCCTGGCAGATCCAACTTTCCAACAAGATAATGCCCGACCACATGTTGCAAGAGTCACAATAGACTTCTTTCAACATAATGATGTCACATTGTTACCACGGCCACCAAGATCTCCCGACTTATCCCCAATTGAGCACGTGTGGGATATCATGGGTAGGAGATTGCTCAATTTGCAACGTCCTCCTCAGACTCTAGAAGCACTTCGAGAGGAGTTGGTGGTTGCCTGGAATGAGATACCACAGGAGGACATTGACCACCTGATCAGAAGCATGCCTAGGCGCGTTGGAGAATGCGTAGCACATCAGGGTGCATCCACACATTATTAAAGGTCAAAGGGCTTTAAAGCAGTGCAATCATTTTGAAATTTTTATCATTTACTTATTATGCTTCATTAAGTACTTATACAAAATTTTATTAAAATAAAACCATTTAAACTGGGTGTTCGGATTTATATGTCACTTAGTATATAATAGGTAGATGGAGGCGTTGCTGCAAGAAATGGATTTGTGCGATCAATAATCATTAAACTTTCGTGTCCAATGATTTTCGTATTGCCTTTTTTTATTGCCTTACTAGAAAACTCTGTTGGGTATATGATGGAATTTACTAGAACTTTACAGCTTGTTGTCTGCCTTCATCTACAAACTTCACCAAATCGAGACGCTGTCAACCTTATCCTCCGATGAAGGCGCCACAAAGTACAGTCCTGTGATTTGGTGACTTGTTCGATTTGCAAAATCTCGTCGTCACTTTTTTCAAGTTTCCCTAAAAATTCTTGCTTAGCAACCTCCAAATCAATGTCGTTCATGTCACCCCCCCGTTACCTCAACAGATGGTGCTCGTGATTGTAGGAGCCCCGTCAAAAAATTATCAATGCCATACAACCCGTGACTAATGCAAAACCTTCCAAATAACCCTGTATATAGTCAACGCCAAACAAAGTGGCGTGCACGTCATCACGATAAAAATTCCCCGACCTAATGCCTAGGTTTCTATCACAAACAATTGCTCTATTGCAGTTTCATATTAATGTGATATATAAATTGTAAAATGGTCATTACTCTCTTATTATGGTTAATAGTCATATAAACATTGTTATTAAAATATCACATAAGTTGCTTTCTGATAAATTTAGACGCATTATGCGAAATAAAATGTTTTGCAAACGCTCCAATCACTTATCGACATGTAAACGCACTAAACCGATTTCGCAGCGTTGACACATTGTCACCTTGAAACTTATTTAAACTGGGAACTGACATTTGTATTAATTTTGACACTGAATCAATTTGTGGCATTTCAAATCTTTATAAATCCTTTGGCCCCGCATACTGTAAATCAACAACTGTTTGTTTCAAAACAAAATTATTCATTTTACGAGTAGATAAAGGCAATTTTGGTATATAAAGATGCCCAAACAGTTAAATAGTCGGTGTAAGGAACTCGTGGCCTCGTTAATGCACTACTTTGAGCAAGAAAGGGACAACAACAGGCCTTTGTTGCCTTTAAATGCTGTTCAAGAGGTAGGTTACTAATAATTATATGTAATGTATATTAATAATAGTGAAATTTTATTTCATTTTTTGTAGCGTGTTGCTGCTGCTTTAAAAATTAGTTTAAGGACAGTTAGTCGTATTTCCGAGGGTGTGAAAAGTGATGCAAATTTAGAATCGCCCAAGAAAAAGCGGAGTTATATTAAACGTGTAACCAACACAGCGACATTGGATACAAGTGCCATTCGAGAAGTGATCTATAACATGTATCACAAAAGTAAGATCTTATTATAATAACTTATCAGAAATTTGCATTAATTTGTTAACTAAATTATAATGTCATATTACACATGGTTTCAGAAGAACAAGTTACGATACAAACTTTATGGTCTCGATTAAGAGATAGGGCATTATTTGATGGTAGTGCCACGTCTTCAAGGCGGTTGCTTAGAGATCTTGGATTTAAGTGGCTTAAGGACAATCCGCGACGAGGGCTCATGGAACTACCAAGTATAGCTTTGAAAAGGGTGGAATTTCTAAGGCAATACAATCAAGCCAAGGTTGAGGCCTTATACCAGTTTGTCTTCCTCGATGAAACTTGGATATTTCAAAATGGGACCATAGGTCGCTCTTGGCAAAATCTAAACCAAAAAAGCGTGAAAGCTATTAAAACAGATGGTAAAAGGTATGTACTTTTACACAATTTGCACTATAAAATTTAAAACTAATATATTTTAGATACATTATATTACATGCTGGAAATGAAAATGGGTTTATTGAGGGTAGTGAAGCGATATTTTCTTCGAAAACAAAATTGAGCGATTACCATGGAGAGATGAACCAGGACAATTTTTTGAAATGGTTTCAACATCAGTTATTAGAAAAATTGGAGAGTCCATCTATGATTATACTGGATAACGCCCCTTATCACAGCATGATATTGAACAAAGTGCCCAACAATGCATGGACAAAAAAAAATATCCAAGACTGGTTGACAAATCAAAACATACCATTTTTAAACACAATGTTTAAAACAGAGCTATTGAGTATTGTTGCTCGGTACATAATGCTTCTTAATTATATATATTTTGGTCGACAGTTTATATTTCTTTTGTTTATTCCTATTCTTAAAATAACTGCTTTTTTAGAAACAAACCACCTAAAATATACGTGATTGATGAATTGGCGGAACAACATGGGCACAAAGTTCTTCGTCTGCCTCGTTACCATTGTATATTTAACCCTATTGAGTTAATTTGGGGCATAGCAAAAGGTTACTATAACAGACATATTGGTAGAGATGGTAACAGTGAAAAAGACTGTTTGGATATGTGGAACGAGGCTCTACAAACGGTTACCCCAGACATGTGGAAAAATAGTGTTCGACATACTGAGCAAGAAATTTTTAAATGGTATGAAAGAGAACGAATTTTTGATCGACCAGACATCGAACCTTTAATAATCAACTTTGAGAGTGATGAAGATTCAGATTCAGACAGCGCTGAAGAAAGAAACTCCGACTAACTTTATTGTACAGAAAAAGCTTACACCAGTAGCTTACCTAATTTTAGAATGCATTTTTCTGTATGAATTCTGTAAAATAAATACCATGCATAAAATTTGGAGGACCCCATTTGGATTTTTATTCAGTACCTTTAAGCTATCAATTAAATATGGTAGTTTCATAGTGTCATCTGATCAATAATTGTCATACTTAATGATTATGCAAGTACAGATCTATAATTTTATTATACTATTATTTTTGTTCTCATTTGAGGTTAATATTGCTTATAAACCTAGATATGTAAATAATAAATTTTATTATTTTACAAAAAGTTTGGCAACAATGTAAATTTTTCAACACACCCACCTTGATGACGTGCACGCCACTTTGTTTGGCGTTGACTATAGAGAATTTAATTCCGTACGCGTAAAAACGGACCTTCTTTCTATCATAGTTTTTTCGGCGTCAATTGCACGAGGAATAAATTGTGTTTCCGTCATAATTTTTCTTGGCCGTTTTCGCTGGTCGTGTAGCTGGCACTTCCCACCCTTCTCACTTTGAAATATCAAAGTAAATCCCGAACGAATGCGACCGATATCATTTTATGGCATTTGGCGATTGATCGGACACCCTCAGAAATGTTAAGTGGACCGAAGGTGAACTTGAAGGCCTGGGGGAAGGTTTTTTTTGGCGAGATTCGCGCGTTTTACAGGGTGGATCGGGAAACTGCAGCGATCAAAGTTGAGTCATTTATTTTAACAGTTCTTCCACAGTATTTACTGCTCCGTCGTGATACGAGAACTGTTTCAATTAGCCCTACAGAAAAAATCGAATGAACTGAATTTAAAAGATGTTTCGCGTTGATTTCACTGGTCAACAAAATTTTAACTTTGTCGTGCCACACGGACTTTTTTGATATTTTTTACTTTAATTGGTGATTGTAAGAAAAAATAAACAGTTAAAAAAAATTTGCTAGACAATGATTTTATTCTATTGAGTAATTTAAAATATTAAGAAAAAACACAGATCTTAGTTATTTTTTTATGAATGACTTAATAATCTAAGAGTTTCTTGAATATTTAGCTTCTGGTTGGTCCCTTTTAATTGTCCAGCAGTAATCTGCTAACATATTTGGGCTCCATTTGCCCTGGTACCGCTTTTCCATATTAGAAATGTCCTGATGGAACCTCTCACCGTGCTCGTCGCCGACAGCCCCTAAATTGTCAGGAAAAAAATCCAGGTGCGAGTCTAAAAAATGGATCTTAAGTGACATGTTGCAACCCAATGCTTGATATGACAATAATAGCTCGCTAACCAACTCTCTGTAGCTGTCACTCTTGTGGTTACCCAAAAAATTTGCGACAACATTTTTAAAAGCCTTCCATGCAGATGTTTCTAAATCGCTTAATTTTTCTTCAAATCTTGAATCTTTTATTAACTCCCTAATTTGAGGGCCAACAAAAATACCGTCTTTTATCTTTGCATCACTTATTTTAGGGAATTTTTCTTTTAGATACAAAAATCCACTCCCATTGCGATCCATTGCCTTCACAAAATTTTTTATTAATCCTAATTTGATATGCAATGGTGGTAGAAGCACATTATTTTTCTGTACAAGGGGTAAATACTTTACGTTTTTTTTGCCCAGGAACTAACGATGCACGCGTAGGCCATGTTTTTTTATATAGTGATTAGTTCTGTCTCGGCTATCCCATTCGCATAAAAAGCAGCAAAACTTTGTATAACCCAGCTGAAGTCCAAGTAATAGCGCAACAACTTTAAGATCACCGCAGATTTTGAAGGAATATGTACTGTAATTTATTTTTTCAAGTAAAAGTTTCATATTTTCATAGGTTTCTTTCATATTTGCAGCATGGGCCAGAGGTACAGACGGAAGCTTATTTCCATTATGCAATAACACTGCTTTTAGACTTGCTTTCGAAGAATCAATGAATAAACGCCACTGAGAGAGATCAAAATCTATGTCCAACATTTTCATAATCTCATTTGTGTTATTGCAAAACACCAAATCTCTATCCTGAGAAAAATACGTTCTGAAGTGTTGATCACGGTTTCGAAAATAGCTAACTTTTGTATTATGATGTAGCAAAGTCCATTCTTTTAGACGTGATCCTAATAGTTCTGACTGCTTTTTTGACAAATTTAAATCCCGAACCAAATCATTTAGGTCTCCTTGAGTTATCAAATGTGGCTCGTTTACAATTCCTTTTAACTCAAAGTCATCGTCACCTGAAGTGGACGGTTGTGAATTGTTCTCAACAGACGTAGTTGCAACTGGTATTAGTTCTGCCAATTTTTTACAATGAGAGACTGGTCTTATAGCCGAAGATAAGTTGGGGTAAATAACTGTGGTTTTTTTCTTGTAATTTATACCTTTTATGTCTGTGAGACAAATATAGCAATCTGAAACGTGATCTCGCTGTTCAGTCCATATCATGGGTACAGCAAACGGCATAGGTCGTGTACCTTTCTTCCAGTCAGTTAAATTTTTCACACACGTTATGCAACAGACATGAGGGGCCCGGGATTTGTCTTGATGGGCGACAGAAAAACCAAAACATTGGTGATAACACTCCAACACAAGATTCGTAAAATTTCGTCGTTGTTTTTTGAATGTTAGTTCTCCGCAGACATAACAAAAAGAGTTAGGATCATTATTACACTTCCTCGACATATTCACAGGGTTAATAAATCACAAAAAAGGTGTTCAAATTCAACAACAAATATTTTTATAAGGATTTACTTGTAAGCGTTTCTGTTAATTTACCGCCCTAGTACTAGTTATGAGTATTACAGGTATCACAACAAATGTGAGGCTAATAGACATATGACAGCTGTCATGTAATAATGAGGGTAGACTGATAAAACAAAATTAGCTGTCAAAGTTCGTGTGGCAAAACCAGTGTTGACCAGTGTTTTCTAATTAGCTCTGTTAAAAACTGACACAACCATTGCTAAAACTAACCATTTAGCTCATCTCGGAAAAAAATCACTGCCCTAAATCTAAGGGTTTAGTTGTAATTGCGATTGAAAGTTCATTATCCCGTTTTTTTTTCGAAAATTCACAATATTGCAAATGTTTCCCGAACTATGACATTTCGGACCACACATATAGGGGTTCATTCGATAGGGTTTGACGCCCTCTATCACCTGATCCACTACTAACTTTACACCCTGTATAAGTGTGTGTGAGTGTACTAATGTATTTGTGTATAAAAAAGTGTGCAATATTCTACCAGCGCTTTCTAGAGCTTAAAATAGGAAGAAAAGTTTATATAAACATAGGTCGACAAACGTCCCCTAAGGGCGTTACGGTCTTTTGAAGGGGCTCGCCTGATGATGTTTTTTCCTTAATATTTCCGAAACATGTTGAGATAAAGACATAAAATATAGTATTCTAGCCTAGTTTTTTATGCTGGATTTAAAAATATTAACAATTTTAGACAGTTTTGTTTGGAAGCGTATATAACAGGGATGGACTCAGGTTATTTTAGCCCCAAAAATTTTTTGTGATTCTATTTTTTAAACTCAATTTTAAAATTTGAAAATGTAGGGTTTTCTCCATAAAAAGGTACTCTTATTGAATATCGATAAATTGTGCCATTTTTTTAATAAAATCAAACTAGAAAATTTGTCACAGGATAGGAAATGTACTGCGAATTTAAATGAATTGTTGATTATACATAGTTAGCCATGACTGCAAACAAAAGTTGTTTTGATTTGTTATGACTTATTTTGACGTTAAACCGACATTGTTAGCAGTGTAAAATTACTAGATTGAAATCAAAATTTTTATCAAACCGATTTAAAATGCCAAGATTTGCAGACAGGGAACTGACTGACATGCATTTTGTGTACGGATTTTGCAATGGCAGGTCATTGGCAGCCGTAAGAGGATATCAAAGAACATTTCCCAAACGCATAGTACCTGGACGTCGAATGTTTACTGATATTCACATTTGTCAAACCATGGAAGCATACGATATATAGTACCTCGATCAATAGTAAGAAAAATTTCTGAATACCTATTTGATAGTTATCATAAAAATAGTAATTTTAGATAGGAAGAATGACAAGAATGCAAGGATTCATCCTTATCATTTTAAACGGGTGCAGCATTTAACGGAGGCAGATTTTTTACCACGAATTTCATTGAACTTATGGGCAGGAGTAGTTGGGGATCAAGTAATTGTACTTCCCAATCGTCTTAATTCAAAGGTGTATCTGAACTTTCTTCAGAATGAGCTCATGGATATAATACCATTGGATGTGCGCCAGCAGTTTCAAGAAAATATGTTTTTTCAACATGATGGCGCCCCTGAACATTTTGGACGCAATGTTCGAAATTGGTTGAATGTCAGTTTTCCAGACAGGTGGTTAGGCCGAGGAGGTCCTATAGCGCGGCCGCCACGTTCACCTGACCTAAATCCATTTGATTTCTATTTTTGGGGGTCATTAAAAGGCCTAGTTTACTCGACTGAAGTGAATACTCAAGAAGATTTACTTCAAAGAATCCATCAGGCTGTAGATGAAATAAGAAGAAAAAGGTTTTCCACTTTTCGGGCTACGCAATCATTAGTTCGTCGAGCGTGACTCTCTATCCAACAAAATGGAAATTTATTTGAACGCTTATTGTAAAGCTAGTTTTAAGTATATCCAGCTAGATATCTTCTTTTTTAAACAAATTTCAATTTCGTTCGTAGAAAAAATGTATTTCTTTTGTTTTTGCCTAAATGTTAGCTATGTTGCAATAGAAATATGTATTTATGTAATATTTATTAATTATTAAATTAGTTTTTTCGTTGCTATGGATAATTATTCAAGAATTCATTTAAATTCGCTGTACATTTCCTATCATGTGACAAATTTTTTAGTTTGATTTTATTCAAAATTGGCACAATTTATCGATATTCAATAAGAGTACCTTTTTATGTAGAAAACGCTAAATTTTCAAATTCTACAATTGAATTTCAAAAATAGAATCACACAAAAATTTTGGGGCTAAAATAACCTGAGTCCGTCCCTGTTACATACGCTTCCAAACAAAACTGTCTAAAATTGTTAATATTTTTAAATCCAGCATAAAAAAATAGGCTAGAATACCAAATTTTACGTCTTTATCTCAACACGTTTCGGAAATATTAAGGAAAAACCATCTTCACGGGAGCCCCTTTAAAAGACTGTAACGCCCTTAGGGGACGTTTGTCGACCTATGTTTATATAAACTTTTCTTCCTATTTTAAGCTCTAGAAATCGCTGGTCGAATATTGCACACTTTTTTCGGGACACCCTGTATACTATAACGAATCCTATAATACTTGTCTATTGGATAATAAAACATTATTATTATTAAAAAACAAAAAAAAATGATGAGGGTTGAACTTAAAACACCCGGTATAGCGCCAGAGTATCTCATTCCATCTCGGTCAGTTTTTTAACGCTGAAATATGGCTATCTTCCGGAATAATATACTAAGTGACATATAAATCCGATCACCCAGTTTAAATGGTTTTATTTTAATAAAATTTTGTATAAGTACTTAATGAAGCATAATAAGTAAATGATAAAAATTTCAAAATGATTGCACTGCTTTAAAGCCCTTTAATCATGTGTGGATGCACCCTGATGTGCTACGTATTCTCCAACGCGCCTAGGCATGCTTCTGATCAGGTGGTCAATGTCCTCCTGTGGTATCTCATTCCAGGCAACCACCAACTCCTCTCGAAGTGCTTCTAGAGTCTGAGGAGGACGTTGCAAATTGAGCAATCTCCTACCCATCATAGCCCACACGTGCTCAATTGAGGATAAGTCGGGAGATCTTGGTGGCCATGGTAACAATGTGACATCATTATGTTGAAAGAAGTCTATTGTGACTCTTGCAACATGTGGCCCGGCATTATCTTGTTGGAAAGTTGGATCTGGCAGGGTGTCAAGATAGGGTAGAAGATGGGGTTCTAGAACTTCGTGGATATAACGCTGCGCGTTCATGTTACCTCTGACGAAGATTAAAGGTGACCTGGAACCATAAGCTATAGCACCCCAAACCATAACTCCAACAGTGTGATGAACATGTCTTTCAACAAAAAAACTGTGGATTCCTCCTTTCACCACGTCGCGTTCTAACCCTGGCGCGACCATCGTGCATGCCTAAGCAAAATCGAGACTCGTCACTAAAGACAATACTGTTCCATTCCTGATCCCAGAGTGACCGTTGTCTGCACCACTCAAGGCGATTACGTCGGTGTTCTCGAGTTAAAGGGAGGACCCAATGTGGCCGGTATGAAAACAAGCCAGAACTTCTCATTCGTCGGTAAACACTTCGCATGCCAATAGGTCTTCCGTGTTCTGCAAACTATTCATTTGCAATGGACCTGGTAGTGGAGAAACGGTCCCTTAAGGCCAATAATCTTAGGCGGCGATCTTCACGGTCTGTTGTCCAGTGCCCCTTGCTCTTTGCGTACGACCTTCTCGAAGCCATGCCTGACAACACCTAACCACAGTGTCTACACTTCTTTGCACTCTAAACCTTCACCCGAAAAGAAGGTCCAACTTCCCGAAGTCCCACTATACGGCCCCTATCAAACTCACTAAGTTGACGAAATCGTACAGGTCTCCGTACTCTAGGCATCGTAACTGATCGTAAAGGATGTCAAGAACCAAAATCCGCCAACGTTGATTCTTTACTGCGGCTGAAATATTCATTTTTAGAGCGTTAGTGAATTAAAAAAAAGCAGTATAAAAACCGGAATGTCCAACTGATAAGGCTGAAAATTTTTTCACTTGTTATTTACAGTAAGATAAATACATTCACCAACTTTTATTAAAATAAAACCATTTAAACTGGGTGTTCGGATTTATATGTCACTTAGTATACGTTAATTGATAAGAGTACGCTCGGAATTGACTGTTTCGCACCACTTTAATATTGCTCATCCGACCGTCATCACAGATAGTGAGCATCACCCAGTCATGTAAGCAGTATTCCAGGCTGGCTCGCGTCCGAGCCTCGTACAAAGATTTGGCCAACTCTGAAACGGATGAGCAAACTAATGGACCGTTGATTTGATTCTGTGTAGTCCGCGTACCGTGTATCCAACCACGATATATTAGTGTACATCGAACATACGAAATTGATTTAACATTTATAATCACCTGGAATCGCATGCGGTGCTCTTCATTGCTATTTCATAGGGTCGGCGCTTCATTGATCCATATCCCAGCCGTCTCTTTATATTTAAATTCTGAAAGTTTGCTGTCGGGATTGTGGGCATTTCCGTATATCTTTCATACATTAAAGCCCGGATAATATCAGGAATATTAATGACAATGTTAGATGATGCTATAGAGCTTTCGGTTTGGCAAGAATAATCACAAAAAGCGAGTATACAGAAAATATCGTATCCAATTGCCTGTGCAAAAATAAGTGTAATAATAAAGGGTTGTCCAATAGGGACGCAGGAAAGTAAACGTCAATTTGACATAGACGCCATCTTTGTTTTCTGTCACCGACATATCATTTTGTTAGTTGAATGTTTACCATTGATCGCTATGGAGTCGTATTCGATTGAAGACCGCATTAAAGTTATTCAAGAGCACTACAAAAATGGTGCAAAAATAAAAAACACGTTTCGCGCGCTTCGTGAACATTTCGGTCGCAACAACCGCCGAAACGAAACAACCATCGGTCGTCTGGTGCCTAAATTCGAGGCAACAGGTTCTGTGGCAAATCTGCCAGGCTCTGGCCGGCCAAGGAGCGTTCGCACACCGGAAAATATTGCTGTTGTGAAGGAGAGTGTGAGAGACGATCCGAAACAATCAACAACGCGTCCATCCCAAGAATTGGGCATTTCGAGAACCAGTTTGCTCCGCATTCTCCACAAGGATTTGAATGTACACGCCTACAAGATCGAATTGACGCAAGAGCTGCGTCGGGCCGACCATTTTTCGCGACGAACGTTCTCAGATTGGCTCCTTGAACACTGCCAAATTGATGCTAATTTTTCATCAAAAATCATGTTCAGCGACGAAGCGCATTTCACTTTGAATGGGACGGTAAACAAGCAAAACTGCCGCATCTGGGCGAACGAATATCCCCGTGAGTATCAAGAGCAGCCGATGCATCCTCAAAAAGTGACTGTGTGGTGTTCATTGTGGTCAAAAGGCATCATCGGACCTTACTTTTTCGAAAATACGGCCGGGGACGCCGTTACCGTCAATTCTGAACGATATCACGTGATGATAGAGGAGTATTTTTTGCCGCAACTTGAAGGAATGGATATGGACGATGTTTATTTCCAACAAGACGGTGCAATATGCCACACAACCAACGTCAATATCCATCGATTGTAGTCCCTCTTCGGTGATCGCGTGATTTCGCGCAGAGGAAATGTGCCATGGCCACTAAGATCGTGCGATTTGACTCCCTTGGACTTCTTTTTATGGGGATATTTGAAAAGCAAAGTCTACGTCAACAAACCAGCCACCCTCCAAGAACTCAAAAACAACATCATTGCCGAGATAAATGCCATAGAACCGACCATGTTGCAAAATGTCATTGAAAATTTCTACCATCGCGTGGACGTCTGTAAATCCAGTCGTGGTGAACATTTGAGTTAGTATTAGTAATATCGCAAAACAAGTTACAAACACTAATTTTTTCAGTTTACTTGATTTTTTCAATTATAAAGGACTCTTATTCTATTCTCAGTATTTTTCTGAATAATTGTAAGAAACGATCATATCTAACAACAAATGATACATCCCATTATTCTAGTTATCCGTGAAGTTGTTGCTAATTTATTTGTTACGTAGTTAATTTACAATGGAAAACTATATAATTTATTCTCAAAGATTCCCCAATCGTCGCCATCCCACTCGGCATTATTTTCCAAAGGTGAAATAAGAAATGCGAAATGTACTAGAAGAAAATGCCAATCACTTTATCGTCAATGAAGAAAAAGAAATAGACGTGTTGACCTATTTTATTATTATTGTTTTGACATAAGCTATTCATCCGTTTGGAGAATTCTTCACAAATATAATTATCGATCATTCAAGTACCAGTTATATCAACGTCTTCACATTGACGACCACAACGGAAGATTCACTTAATGCAACTGATTATTGACAAAATACAGAGAAGATGTACGTTTTCCGTTTGAAATTATACTAAGTGACATATAAATCCGAACACCCAGTTTAAACGGTTTTATTTTAATAAAATTTTGTATAAGTACTTAATGAAGCATAATAAGTAAATGATAAAAATGGTTTTATTTTAATAAAAGTTGGTGAATGTATTTATCTTACTGTAAATAACAAGTGAAAAAATTTTCAGCCTTATCAGTTGGACATTCCGGTTTTTATACTGCTTTTTTTTAATTCACTAACGCTCTAAAAATGAATATTTCAGCAGCAGTAAAGAATCAACGTTGGCGGATTTTGGTTCTTGACATCCTTTACGATCGGTTACGATGCCTAGAGTACGGAGACCTGTACGATTTCGTCAACTTAGTGAGTTTGATAGGGGCCATATAGTGGGACTTCGGGAAGCTGGACTTTCTTTTCGGGCAATTGCAGTTAGAGTGCAAAGAAGTGTAGACACTGTGGTTAGGTGTTGTCAGGCATGGCTTCGAGAAGGCCGTACGCAAAGAGCAAGGAGCACTGGACGCCGCCGTAGAACAACAGACCGTGAAGATCGCCGCCTAAGATTATTGGCCTTAAGGGACCGTTTCTCCACTACCAGGTCCATTGCAAATGAATGGTTTGCAGAACACGGAAGACCTATTGGCATGCGAAGTGTTTACCGACGAATGAGAAGTTTTGGCTTGTTTTCATACCGGCCACACTGGGTCCTCCCTTTAACTCGAGAACACCGACGTAATCGCCTTGAGTGGTGCAGACAACGGTCACTCTGGGATCAGGAATGGAACAGTATTGTCTTTAGTGACGAGTCTCGATTTTGTTTAGGCATGCACGATGGTCGTGCCAGGGTTAGAAGGCGACGTGGTGAAAGGAGGAATCCACAGTTTTTTGTTGAAAGACATGTTCATCACACTGTTGGAGTTATGGTTTGGGGTGCTATAGCTTATGGTTCCAGGTCACCTTTAATCTTCATCAGAGGTAACATGAACGCGCAGCGTTATATCCACGAAGTTCTAGAACCCCATCTTTTACCCTATCTTGACACCCTGGTAGATCCAATTTTCCAACAAGATAATGCCTGACCACGTGTTGCAAAAGTCACAATAGACTTCTTTCAACATAATGATGTCACATTGTTACCATGGCCACCAAGATCTCCCGACTTATCCCCAATTGAGAACGTGTGGGATATGATGGGTAGGAGATTGCTCAATTTGCAACGTCCTCCTCAGACTCTAGAAGCACTTCGAGAGGAGTTGGTGGTTGCCTGGAATGAGATACCACAGGAGGACATTGACCACCTGAGCAGAAGCATGCCTAGGCGCGTTGGAGAATGCGTAGCACATCAGGGTGCATCCACACATTATTAAAGGTCAAAGGGCTTTAAAGCAGTGCAATCATTTTGAAATTTTTATCATTTACTTATTATGCTTCATTAAGTACTTATACAAAATTTTATTAAAATAAAACCATTTAAACTGGGTGTTCGGATTTATATGTCACTTAGTATATTAACCAATTTGACCATTTGTCATAAGGAATGGGCCACCGCCGAGGTCAAAAGCGGTTTATTTTTAAGCTCCCTTTCCGTTTTGCATGAAAATGTCCGGATTATCGAACGGATAAAGCCTAAAGCTGAAGGGATGCGTGGCATCATAATTCAAGATTGAACCTTTAAGAGCTCTCGCCGTGAATGCATTCTGAGGTAAAATATAAATTCGACCGTCTGTACGTCAAAGAAACCACAACCAATCCGATTTTCTTCACATTTTCCGAGCCGACGCTTTTCACCGGGAAAAATCAAGATATTCGCGCGCTCCGGCTGGAAGTTTATAGTCCAGTGAACATAGAAATACCGTCACTCGATTCAGTCCATATACGGTGCTGGATAAAGGCGCTTTCCTTTTAGATTCCCATGGATTCGAGTGACAAGTGAGATGACCGTATTAGGAAGAGTGCTCAAGTTTCTTTGGGATGCTCATAGCAGCCCCAGTGCCCTGGGGATTAACCATTAAGAACAATTAAGACGGCGAATTCACGAAAAACTGAGAGAAATTGATCTCAATTCCGTCCAGCGCCTCATGAGTGACATATATAAGTGACATATAAATCCGAACACCCAGTTTAAATCGCTTTATTTTAATAAAATTTTGTATAAGTACTTAATGAAGCATAAAAGTAAATGATAAAAATTTCAAAATGATTACACTGCTTTAAAGCCCCTTGACCTTTAATAATGTGTGGATGCACCCTGATGTGCTACGCATTCTCCAACGCGCCTAGGCATGCTTCTGATCAGGTGGTCAATGTCCTCCTGTGGTATCTCATTCCAGGCAACCACCAACTCCTCTCGAAGTGCTTCTAGAGTCTGAGGAGGACGTTGCAAATTGAGCAATCTCCTACCCATCATATCCTACACGTGCTCAATTGGGGATAAGTCGGGAGATCTTGGTGGTCATGGTAACAATGTGACATCATTATGTTGAAAGAAGTCTATTGTGACTCTTGCAACATGTGGTCGGGCATTATCTTGTTGGAAAGTTGGATCTGCCAGGGTGTCAAGATAGGGTAAAAGATGGGGTTCTAGAACTTCGTGGATATAACGCTGCGCGTTCATGTTACCTCTGATGAAGACTAAAGGTGACCTGGAACCATAAGCTATAGCACACCAAACCATAACTCCAACAGTGTGATGAACATGTCTTTCAACAAAAAACTGTGGATTCCTCCTTTCACCACGTCACCTTCTAACCCTGGCACGACCATCGTGCATGCCTAAACAAAATCGAGACTCGTCACTAAAGACAATACTGTTCCATTCCTGATCCCAGAGTGACCGTTGTCTGCACCACTCAAGGCGATTACGTCGGTGTTCTCGAGTTAAAGGGAGGACCCAGTGTGGCCGGTATGAAAACAAGCCAAAACTTCTTCCATTTGCAATGGACCTGGTAGTGGAGAAACGGTCCCTTAAGGCCAATAATCTTAGGCGGCGATCTTCACGGTCTGTTGTTCTACGGCGGCGTCCAGTGCCCCTTGCTCTTTGCGTACGGCCTTCTCGAAGCCATGCCTGACAACACCTAACCACAGTGTCAACACTTCTTTGCACTCTAACTGAAATTGCCCGAAAAGAAAGTCCAGCTTCCCGAAGTCCCACTATACGGCCCCTATCAAACTCACTAAGTTGACGAAATCGTACAGGTCTCCGTACTCTAGGCATCGTAACCGATCGTAAAGGATGTCAAGAACCAAAATCCGCCAACGTTGATTCTTTACTGCGGCTGAAATATTCATTTTTAGAGTGTTAGTGAATTAAAAAAAAAGCAGTATGTCCAACTGATAAGGCTGAAAATTTGTTCACTTGTTATTTACAGTAAGATAAATACATTCACCAACTTTTATTAAAATAAAACCATTTAAACTGGGTGTTCGGATTTATATGTCACTTAGTATATGAAGAAAATTGCGTTTGGTAGAGCAGAATGGGCGACTCCACATAATTCGATAGTACAGTTTAGTTGAGATTTATGATAACTAGTTAGTAAATTCATTAAAAAAAATCCGATAATTATTTTCTGGGAAAACTTTAAGGACATACGTCACTGACCAAGTTCGCTGGCAGCAGTGGTAGATTTTAGCTAAGTACCCCAGTTAAGTACCCTAGTTAGATAGCATGTGCGGCGTGAGCGACAAACGATGGAAATAGCTGGCCGGTCGGTCGCTATCCGAATCTCTTGAACAAAGTTTTCCGTGGAAGTTGCAGACGCAGCGCGGTATTCAATTTTGCGCTTTAACGCCCACGCTGCAAGCGTTAACAATGCATTTGAGCGCGTCGCCGGCAAACTTTACCGCTTTGGAACGAAAACAATCCTGCACTCTCAACAGTATGGAACCACGGGATAATGTGCGATGTCCCGCATTCGTGTGCATACTGTACATGCGATTTTGATGGAGAAAGTTCGCATAAACATGATTCGGCAAGATTATTAACCGTGCTTTATTCGACAGGCTTAAAACAATAAGGTACCTAAGCACATTGACTTTATTTCGAAAAACTTAATGGAAATACTGAAATCACGTTTATAGCTCAATTTTTTAACAGTGGTTAGTTATTGTTCGCGTACATCGTCGTGTTTATTTACATTGTTCTCGAATCAAGAGTTCGCCGACATGTTGTTAGTTTCAAGTTAAATGGATACCGCTTTCGCAAAACTTATTTAAAATCGCGTGACCTCCTCCTTGTTCTTTTACAACCTTTCCGCGTACAATCTGTATGTCCACTGGTTCATTGTTTTCGTAAGCATGGGCCATTTTTTCTCACAAAATAATCAGAAAAATGAAAGTATACACACTATTAAAAGACTGATACAACTGATCGAACCAAAGGCTCGTACTGAAAATCATACAATAGCACACAAAGTTTGCGCGAATATTGTATTAGGTTGGTTATCTTCAGGTGGAATAGTTGAAGTTCAAACTTTATTAGGGCCGAAAACTAAAAGCAACAGACAGGGAAATTGTCATATGTACTCAAACAATATTTCCAAAGAGTAAAGACAAAATAAAAAACAAACTAAAAGAACAAAGGACAAACTGTATACAAAAAAAATTAAAACATGCATGTGAGTGCCAAGTTAATGGACCTCCTGACAAATACAGGGTGTCCGCAAAGTTGGGGTTTTCCTTTTCATAAACAACTACCCTTGAAATAACAAAGGTAATGTGTAGTGAAACGAGGGCGACCAAGTAAAAAAAAATAAAGGAAAAAGTACTCACTCTCCAGTTGACGAGAAGGGCTAAGTACGTCTCTGCCCGAAATCATACCGCTCCAACAGAAAATGAAATCAGCTGAAGCGCTACCGAGCAGACGCAGAAACCACATTGATTGTCTTACACTTAATGGCACATCTTCTAACAAGGAAGGCAAAATGTTGCGTGAAAAGTCTAGGTATTGCATCCCGTCCAATCGATTTGGGAGGATAAATGGTCCAATCAGCATACTGTTCACCATGCCAGCCCAAACATTTAGTTTGGGTTATTTACCCCATTACGCGTGAACGTAGATTCGTCTGTCACCATATGCACTTCAAAAAGTCCGGATTATTGTCATGTTGATGCAACAACCACTCACAAAACCGCACTCTTGCTGGAAAATCGTCAGGTTGAAGGGCTTGTACACGTTGGACGTGAAACGGATACAGCCCCTCTTCACGCAGCGTTTGCCACACATTAGTTTTTGATACTTGCACTTCTCTAGCCACGTCTCTAGTGCTTGTTGTTTTTTGCAACGCAATCGATTATACGAGATCGTTAACCTCTACACGCGTGACCGTAACCCTCGGTTGGAGGTTGCATACTAACCTGACACACTGACCCCGACCCAGTTCTGCCGTCGGGTTGAGACCTTGTAACAGTCGGGGATATCGCGGCGGGTCGCGGCTACAGGACGGTATTCAGATATTTTTGATGTTGTAGAGCCCTTTATCTCGGTTCCCTTAAGACATTGGTGTATATGGTACTAAGAAAAATTGCTTATGTTTTCAAGATCTACACGTCCTGTAAAGGAAAACCCCAACTTTGCGGACACCCTGTATATACTATCATAGTAAAACGGTAAAGCTACGGATTTACTTTCATACATCTATCTACCTCTGTAAATTAGGTGATGGGACTGGCAACACTGGAGGCGCCGGGCTTGGAGGGGAGACTGGTGAACGTGTGGTCCGCCTTCAGTACAAGTTTGAACTCGTTTGAGTAATTTGTTTGTATAGTATGATATCCTAAGAATGTTCGGTAGAGAAAACCTCTGCTATTCTAATGCTGAAGTGGAAAATTGCTACGATCCTAGTATTGTTTTTTCCGTCGCAGCCATGGAATTCTTAATTTCTTAAGTACGTATTTTACGTTAATCGTACTGAGTCCTCATTCGACGTCTCAGAATTAATTTATTTAACACCCACTTGTTAATTGAGTTCATTATGCTCCAAATGTGTTTGTTTTCGGAATTAAAGCAATTTTGCCCCGTTGTAATGGCTTTAAATTATTTCAAATGCATTAAGCTGGTGTTAAGCTTCAGGGTTGCGATGTTGCTATAGTCTAGTCGACACTAGAGAAAATTCCTTGAAACCGGACCCCGTTTTGATAATCTCGATTTCAAATTCGTGAAAACTCGCTGGCACATCGCTCGTAAGGCATCTCAGAAATGTGCTTGAACTGGGCGATCACGGAACGTCACCTCGTCCACTAAACATTTCGTTTACAAGTACGTATGACTCGTTGGCGGTATGGGATGTCGTGCCATCTATATAGGCTTCAAAATTATCCGGTTGTGGAAATAACAAGTTCAATGATGCTTTCAGCCAATATGGTCGCCCAAACTGGAACATAACGCGAATGCAAAGGCAGCTGGTGTTTTAATTTGGGATTTTCTGCAGCCCAATACCGGTAATTTTGCTTGTTAATCCACTGAAATTCATATGAGCACCATCAGAGAAGAGAATATATAATAATAACGAAAATATACTAAGTGACATATAAATCCGAAAACCCAGTTTAAATGGTTTTATTTTAATAAAAGTTTGTGAATGTATTTATCTTACTGTAAATAACAAGTGAAAAAATTTTCAGCCTTATCAGTTGGACATTCCGGTTTTTATACTGCTTTTTTATAATTCACTAACGCTCTAAAAATGAATATTTCAGCCGCAGTGAAGAATCAACGTTGGCGGATTTTGGTTCTTGACATCCTTTACGATCGGTTACGATGCCTAGAGTACGGAGACCTGTACGATTTCGTCAACTTAGTGAGTTTGATAGGGGCCGTATAGTGGGACTTCGGGAAGCTGGACTTTCTTTTCGGGCAATTGCAGTTAGAGTGCAAAGAAGTGTAGACACTGTGGTTAGGTGTTGTCAGGCATGGCTTCGAGAAGGCCGTACGTAAAGAGCAAGGGGCACTGGACGCCGCCGTAGAACAACAGACCGTGAAGATTGCCGCCTAAGATTATTGGCCTTAAGGGACCGTTTCTACACTACCAGGTCCATTGCAAATGAATGGTTTGCAGAACACGGAGGACCTATTGGCATGCGAAGTGTTTACCGACGAATGAGAAGTTTTGGCTTGTTTTCATACCGGCCACACTGGGTCCTCCCTTTAACTCGAGAACACCGACGTAATCGCCTTGAGTGGTGCAGACAACGGTCACTCTGGGATCAGGAATGGAACTTTATTGTCTTTAGTGACGAGTCTCCATTTTGTTTAGGCATGCACGATGGTCGTGCCAGGGTTAGAAGGCGACGTGGTGAAAGGAGGAATCCACAGTTTTTTGTTGAAAGACATGTTCATCACACTGTTGAAGTTATGGTTTGGGGTGCTATAGCTTATGGTTCCAGGTCACCTTTAAAATTCATCAGAGGTAACATGAACGCGCAGCGTTATATCCACGAAGTTCTAGAACCCCATCTTTTACCCTATCTTGACACCCTGGCAGATCCAACTTTCCGACAAGATAATGCCCGACCACATGTTGCAAGAGTCACAATAGACTTCTTTCAACATAATGATGTCACATTGTTACGATGGCCACCAAGATCTCCCAACTTATCCCCAATTGAGCACGTGTGGGATATGATGGGTAGGAGATTGCTCAATTTGCAACGTCCTCCTTAGACTCTAGAAGCACTTCGAGAGGAGTTGGTGGTTGCCTGGAATGAGATACCACAGGAGGACATTGACCACCTGATCAGAAGCATGCCTAGGCGCGTTGGAGAATGCGTAGCACATCAGTGTGCATCCACACATTATTAAAGGTCAAAGGGCTTTAAAGCAGTGCAATCATTTTGAAATGCGTCTGTTTCGTTTTCGATGCGCCAGCCTGTATATTGATTGATGCTAAAGTTTGGCAGATCATTGATGTAAACCAAAAAAAGAATCGGTCCCAAGACGCTTCCTTGGGGAACTCCGTGCTTAATATGTACATTGTTAGATAAACAATTTTGAAAACTAACGTACTGTCTTTTGTCTGATAAATAAGACGCAGTTAAGGACAGGCTGTTATTACTAAAACCATATAGCGACAACTTTTGAATCAAAATGTGTTGTTGGACACAATCAAATGCTTTTGTAAGATCATAGAAGTTAGCGAGAGCAAACAAGTTATCTTCCAGACATTTGTTAATGAAACTGATAAAATCGTTTATTGCTGCTTTCGGTGATCTGTTGGTACGGTATCCTTGCTACTATTCACATACCTGATTGTTCAGGAGTATTTCGAAAATTTTTGTCATAATTGGTATTATAGAAAAGGGTCTGAAATTACATGAATCATTCTTACATCCTTTCTTGAAGAGTGGCAGAATCTTTGCAAGTTTTAATACGGCTGGAAAGACATTATTTTCTATACACACGTTTATCAATTTTGTTATAGGATATAAGTTATTTAAGGTCTTCATAAGTTTAACGTCGTTGTCATAAGGATCTTTACTTTTAGAATCCTTTCAGCTTTTGATTGCGTCTCGAACATCATTGAATGAAACAGTTCGAACGTTGAAATGTAGTGCAAAATCTTTAATGTTCGACTGGGTAGCTGGAATTTCAGCAATGCTGACGAAGAAACAGTTTGAATCATTCGCGTTGAGAGTAGACGAATGTGATTTTTTATAAGACAAAATCCAAAAGCCAGATTGTGAAAATTTCGATCGTATAAACGTTAAATACAATTTTTTTTGCCTGAATATTCAAATGTCCCTGCTTGTCACGTTTTCGGGGAGGAGACATCACTGAAGAGGAAGCATGAATGAAAGAAGCATTGATAGAAATATTGCTGCATTCGACTTGTTAACGCGTAAACACAGGCTATGGTACGAGGGATGTCTTTTAAGTTTTGCATATACAGGGTGACTTTGAAGTTGAGTCATTAATCTTCAGATAATGATTGTAGAAGGAAGATAAACCAAAATATGTGTGTAAAAATAAAAAAAAAATTAAAAAAAAATGTTACCTTGTTTTATAAAGTATCCTCCCGACAAGTATTTCAGTACGGACCTGTATTTGATCGTGCGGTCTTGGAGCACCGGCATGCCCTCCCCCGTGAGGTCTTAAGTCACCTCATTCACGAGCCCTTCGTAGTACATTCAGCATTTTCGTAAACATGTGCCATTTTTTATTTCGTTTGAGCCACGCAACAAACACCACTATTCACTCACGCGTTACCGACTGACACATCGACTGAACACAACTGAATAAAATTGTAAATTGTAGTAAAAACATCGTTTCAAATTCTTTCGCTTTTTTGTTTCCGATGCGATAAACGGATAAGGCGGATTATATCCGTTGTTGCCAAACACGAGCACATAATATTATTATTGAGACAGGGCGGTACTCAAACTTCTAAAGGGCTATAACTTTGTTACTTTAATTTTACCAGAAAAAATTTAAAGGAAAAAAACATTTCTTTTGATCAGATCTACTCACTGTTAAAATAAATGACTCAACTTCAAAGTCACCCTGTAGAAACATAGTAGGCCGCGCGGATCGAACGACTGAATCTTAACCTCACTCTTTAGTAAACTTAAATTGGCAGTCACCCAGAAAAACGTCGATGCTGTGCGCAAACTCATCATTGAAGATAGACATGTTACATATCGCGAGATTGAGGCGTCCTTGAAGATCTCAAGGACCTCGATTCAAAAAATTTTACATGAAGAATTAGGAGTAAGAAAATTAGTTTCTCTAGCTGCCAGGGTTAGTTGGTGTCAAAAAACGCTTGACCGTCTCAATTCCGGAACTCAAAAAATGTGTACAGCATTGTTAGTGGTGAATCGTGGATTTACTGTTATGAACCAGAAAATAAACGACAGTCGGCTGTTTGAAGAAAAGCCAACAAAAGTCATCCGTTCTCGAAGTGTTTCGAAAAAGATGGTCGCGACATTTCGGTCAAAAGCGGGTCATATTGCAACAATTCCTCTTAATAAGCAGAGAACTGTTACTGTCGGCGTGCCGGCGATACCCCGAGCCTGAGTCCTAACCTGTCGAATCCTGCACTTGTTCGAAGTTTTATCGCTGAATGACCAATAGCTTTTGCAACGCTTAGGCGGCTGCCGCTTCGCCTCGCTCCACCTTGATGAAACCGACTTTCAACTCCTAAATCCGGACAAATTCGGAGCTTCACGCCTAGACTAAAGACCACACTGCCGAACGCGGCGACCATTAGTAAACCTTGCACAGGCTTTACGCTGACGCCACACCTTCAATTGACGTATTGTTGTACTCGCCGTACGTCTCTCCCCCTTTTATAGACGTGGCAGGTTTTTTATAGCCTTTTTTAGGCTAACAAGCTTAGGAGAATTAATTCATTAGTCTTTCACGCCCGAATTCTCTCTAGCTTACGTCCACTGCTGAGCCTGTACCTTTCTTGTATCATCTGTACGAGGTGACTCGCTGTAAATTGACTGTTTTGAATGAACATTCAGAAATAAATGATTTACATTACAACTGTAGCGTCTAATAAAATGTTTCACGAAGTTTTTATACAGTAGAGAGACGGAAAAAAACGAATTTTCCCAAAATCGTTTTATAGTGATAAATGAGGCATTCATTTCAATTTTCGAGAATAGTGATTTGGCTTGTGCTGATAAGATTGCATAATTACCGAGCTAATAAAAATAACTCAAATTTCAAATTTCAATTTAATAAAGTGACTATTGACACCGTTGTTAAAATTATACATAAAATAAAATCAAATTCTAGTGGTACAGAACTTTGCATATGATACTACTATACTAAGTGACATATAAATCCGAACACCCAGTTTAAATGGTTTTATTTCAATAAAATTTTGTATAAGTACTTAATGAAGCATAATAAGTAAATGATAAAAATTTCAAAATGATTGCACTGCTTTAGAGCCCTTTGACCTTTAATAATGTGTGGATGCACCCTGATGTGCTACGCATTCTCCAACGCGCCTAGGCATGCTTCTGATCAGGTGGTCAATGTCCTCCTGTGGTATTTCATTCCAGGCAACCACCAACTCCTCTCGAAGTGCTTCTAGAGTCTGAGGAGGGCGTTACAAATTGAGCAATCTCCTACCCATCATATCCCACACGTGCTCAATTGGGGATAAGTCGGGAGATCTTGGTAGCATGGTAACAATGTGACATCATTATGTTGAAAGAAGTCTATTGTGACTCTTGCAACATGTGGTCGGGCATTATCTTGTTGGAAAGTTGGATCTGCCAGGGTGTCAAGATAGGGTAAAAGATGGGGTTCTAGAACTTCGTGGATATAACGCTGCGCGTTCATGATTCGTCCTTTCACCACGTCGCCTTCTAACCCTGGCACGACCATCGTGCATGCCTAAACAAAATCGAGACTCGTCACTAAAGATAATACTGTTCCATTCCTGATCCCAGAGTGACCGTTGTCTGCACCACTCAAGGCGATTACGTCGGTGTTCTCGAGTTAAAGGGAGGACCCAGTGTGGCCGGTATGAAAACAAGCCAAAACTTCTCATTCCTCGGTAAACACTTCGCATGCCAATAGGTCTTCCGTGTTCTGCAATATATAAATGTATTACAAGATTTAACCGAAGATGATTTCGCTAGACGAGTTGAGTTATGTTAACAAATGACTGCAGCGATTAATGATGATATCATTCATGTTAGTGATGAGTGCGATTTTATCTAAATGGATTTGTTGCAGGTATTGGAGCAATGAAAATCCTCATGCTTTTGTAGTAGGGCATACCCAGTACCACCTAAAAATTGATGTAAGCGCAGGCATTTTAGTAAACAAAGTGATTGATCTATTGTTCATTAATTGACAAATCTTTTGATGTGTCTCTGTATAGGAAGTTTTCAAATGAACATCCTTTATATTTTTTGTCGACAATTCAAAACTAATATCAAATGTCAAACAAGAATCCTGGGAACAATTATACTCTATAAATAATATAGACAAAGCAACGGGACTGTTCATAGAGAAAATAAAAAAACTAATAGATATTAGTACCAATAAAGTAATAATTAGTCACAAAGAGAAAAGCAGAAATGCCTGGATTACCAAAGGATTAATAACATCGGCAATAGAAAAAGAAAGACTATATAATGTAATGAAACTAACGCCAACTACAGAGAATACCGACTGTTACAACCAATATAAAAATAAATTTATAAAGCTTGCAAGGCAAACCAAACGAAAACATTACCTAAATAAATTGAATAATAACTTAAATGATCCTAAGCGGCTTTGGACAACTATTGATGAGATTACTGGGAAAACAAAATTTAAAGAGTGTGTCACTGAGTTAAATACAACATCGGGAACAGTATTAAAAAATACTCAACAGATATGCGATGAATTTGTACAATTCTTTACTGACATAGGCGAAAATTTAGCAAGTAATATACAAGCAAATGTACAAAATACTCAGCCTCCAAAAAGAACTTTATTTTGGATAAAGTCGAACAATGTGAAGTATACACCACTGTTATGTCCTTAAAAAATCGGAAAAGTCCTGGGTTCGATGGTATTAAAAGCGAGCATTTGAAAATTATAGCCGAGGACATAACAGAACCACGCACTTACCTAATCAACAAATGCTTTGAATCTGGCATATATCCCTCAATTTTAAAAAAAGGTAATATAATACCGATACAGAAATCAGGAACAAAAACAGATGTTAACAACTATAGACCAATATCAATAATATCCAGTGTAGCAAAGGTTTTTGAAAAAGTTTTATCTACTAGAATGATTCGATACCTCACAAAATTCAAAATTTTAAGTGAAAATCAATATGGATTTACAGAAGGGAAGGCTACATCGGACGCAATAACTAAAATTGTAAATCAAATATATCAAAATATTGATAACAGAATCCCTTCAATCTGCATTTTTATTGATTTAAAGAAAGCTTTCGACACAGTTAATCACAAATTATTATTAGAAGCATTGGAGAGAATTGGTTTCAGAGGAAACGCGTACTCACTGATCGAAAGTTATTTGTCAAATCGCCCACAATCTGTGCAGATATCAGGATCATTTAGTAAAGAAATATATATTAAGTGTGGTGTCCCACAAGGAACTGTCTTAGGTCCGCTGTTATTCAATATATATTTAAATGATATTTTCCAAATTAATTGTGTTGGCAAAATAACTAGTTTTGCAGATGATACTGCAATATTATATGAAGGCACTGACTGGTCTGATCTGAAAAATGTAATTGAAAATGATTTTATCAAAATTATTCGGTGGTTTAACAGTAGAAAATTAAGCATTAACTACTCTAAAACACATTTTTTACCATTTGGATCTTATGCTAGACATCTGCCAAATTACACAAATTTCTCCTTCAATATTAATGATCAAAAAATGCAAATTAATAGAGTGCCCAACATAAAATACCTTGGAGTGGTCTTGGATACTCACTTACGATGGGACATCCATGTCAATTATATTTTAAAGAAAGTTAGATTTGTATCCTACAAAATTAAATACCTTGGGAATATATTGACAGAAAAATATCTTCAAACATTATACCATGCACTGATTGAGCCTCATCTCACATATGGTATATTAGCATGGGGAGCTGCATGTTCCTCACATATCTATAATTTAGATGTTTTTCAAAAAAGTATTCTAAAAATGATATTTAAAAAACCGAAACTTTATCCCACTGAAAAATTATATGCAGATGTTCGAATGTATGATATAAGACAGCTTTATTTCTTACACAGTATCACTCACTACCATAAATTTGTAAACACCGACCAAAAAATTAAACATAATCATTATACCAGATACAAAATTCGTGGCACAGTAGTTCCTCAACCGCATAAATCTATAATGCAGCGATCATATCTCTATTTAGCGCCTAAATTTTATGAAATTATACCTAAAGACTTAAAAGATTTACGTTTCGGAAATTGTTTCAAAAGAAATTTAAAAAAGTGGCTACATTCTATATCTAGGACTGAAATTTATAAACTCATAAATACGAACATCAACTAAATACATAATCTACTGTAGCTAATTTTTGTCCTTTTTTGTCATTTGCATTCTACAGTTTCAACTTAAATTATTGGTCCATGTAGTGTAGTGTATTTATTTACTCATATTGTTTGTTATCTTTGTACATTGAGTAAATAAATATTCTTATTATTACTATTATTATTATTTTTGGAATCCGAAAACTCTATTCATCAACGCAAAACCCAATGGTGAGGGTCGAATTAGAAACACCCTATATACTCTTATATTCGTCTTATGCCACGGCCGAGTCTTAAGTGAAAAACGTCTCGACTTTATCCTCTTTCCGCGGGCGGTCAGCCCTTGGAAAATGGGATCCGCCAAACACAATGGACTTTCTCAGTAAGACCTGATGAAACCTCTATAAACCCCTTGATCTTATACATTCGCATATTCTTTTGTACCGGAGACTTCGCGAAGAATAGAAAAGGGTTTGCAAGTATTTAGGTCGATACTTTTCGGGTATTCATGAACTTGGTCGGGTAGTATTGTCATCGGTTCGTTTCTGTCTGGTTTTGATTTTGTTAGTCAGGATGTACTATACACAGGGTGACTTTGAAGTTGAGTCATTAATTTTCAGATAATGATTGTAGAAGGACGATAAACCAAAATATGTGTGTAAAAATAAAAAAAAATTAAAAAAAAAATGTTACCTTGTTTTATAAAGTATCCTCCCGACAAGTATTTCAATGCGGACCTGTATTTGATCGTGCGGTCTTGGAGCACGGGCATGCCCTCTCCTGTGAGGTCTTAAGTCATCTGCCATTTCTTATTTCGTTTGAGTCACGCAACAAACACCACTATTCACTCACGCGTTACCGACTGACACATTGACTGAATACAACTGAATAAAATTGTAGTAAAAACATCGTGATAAGCGTTTCAAATTCTTTCGCTTTTTTGTTTCCGATGCGATGAACCGATAAGGCGGATTATATCCGTTGTTGCCAAACACGAGCACATAATATTATTATTGAGACAGGGCGGTACTCAAACTTCTAAAGGGCTATAACTTTGTTACTTTAATTTTACCAGAAAAATGTTAAAGGAAAAAACATTTCTTTTGATCAGATCTACTTACTGTTAAAATAAATGACTCAACTTCGAAGTCACCCTGTATAGGGTGTTCCTTGATGATATGCGGATATTTAAGGGCGTGAATCTACATGAAAAATTGATGTTAGTTTGCTTTATAAACTAAAGTTCAAAAATGTTTCCTTACAAAAATACATGATGTTGAAGTTTTAGGAAAAAAATGGAAATTAATTAATATATATATATATAGATCTTGAAAACATAAGCAATTTTTCTTAGTACCATATAGACCAATGTCTTAACGGAACCGAGATAAAGGGCTCCGCAACATCAAAAATATCTGAATACCGTCCTGTAGCCGCGACCCGCGACATCACCGAGTGGTACAAGGTCACTGTCTCAACCCGACGACAGAACTGGGTCGGGGTCAGTGTGTCAGGTCAGTATGCAACCTTCAACCGACGGTTACGGTCACGCGTGTAGAGGTAAACGAACCCGTATAATCGATTGCGTTTCAAAAAAAAAATAATAATGGCACACTCATACACCAATAATGAACTCGTTGATATGTTGTTAATTTATGGCGAATGTCTTCAAAATGCTACAGAGGCTTCGCGAGTGTATGCAGATCGTTTCCCTAGACGACATCATCCAAGGTCCCGCAGATTTGTGTACCTGGTCCAGAGAGTCAGGGATACGGGCCATTTGGAGGAATTTCGAGGTGGGTACAGTGGGAGGCTTAAACAACCACGAATGGTGCAAGTTGAGGAAGAACTACAGAATCGCGTAGACGAGAATCCCTCAACAAGCACTAGAGACGTGGCTAGAGAAGTGCAAGTATCAAAAACTAAAGTGTAGCAAACGCTGCGTGAAGAGGGGCTGTATCCGTTTCACGTCCAACGTGTACAAGCCCTTCAACCTGACGATTTTCCAGCAAGAGTGCGCTTTTGTGAGTGGTTGTTGCATCAACGTGACAATAATCCGGACTTTTTGAAGTGCATATTGGTGACAGACGAATCTACGTTCACGCGTAATGGGGTGAATAACTTTCGCAACACTCATGTTTGGTCAGTAGAAAATCCGCACGCTGTCCGTCGGGCACATTTTCAACAAACATTTGGAACGTTTGGGCTAGCATGGTGAACGGTATGCTCATTGGACCATTTATTCTCCCAAATCGATTGGACGGGATGCAATACCTAGACTTTTTACGCAACATTTTGCCTTCCTTGTTAGAAGATGTGCCATTAAGTGTAAGACAATCAATGTGGTTTCTGCACGATGGTGCACCGCCCCATTTTAGACGCGAAGTGCGTGAGTTTTTGAATGAATTATTTCCGAATAGGTGGATCGGACGTAATGGACCCGTAGCTTGGCCTCCGCGATCTCCAGACTTAACACCATGTGATTTTTTTCTTTGGGTGAAATGAAACGCTTAGTGTACAAAACTGAAGTGCATACGGTTGACGAACTTCGTCTCAGGATTGAACAAGCTGGTGCTTTCATTCCGGGGGAGAGACTCCATTCTCGAAGCCTGCACCGATGCTTGGCTACGTCGTGCACGCACCTGTGTTTTTTAATCAAACGGCGATAACTTCGAACAATACGTATAAAGTACGTTTACCTAAAAACTGAAAACGCGGCAACGCCGTCATATTTGTTACCTCTGTTCGTGGTCTGCACCACCGCCTGCGTCTGCTCGGTAGCGCATCAGCTGATTTCATTTTCTGTTGGAGCGGTATGATTTCGGGCAGAGACGTACTTAGCCCTTCTCGTCAACTGGAGAGTGAGTACTTTTTCCTTTATTGTTTTTTTACTTGGTCGCCCTCGTTTCACTACACATTACCTTTGTTATTTCGAGGGTAGTTGTTTGTGAAAAGGACAACCCCAACTTTGCGGACACCCTATTTAGATGATGTATCTTAGAACCTATGTTCGTATAAACTTTTCTTAATATCCTTACATGTTGAATCTGACTAGATTTTCCCAACATCCTGTGCCGACCTGTACATTTAAAACGTCCCTACGCAGATATCGAACACGGCGATAACACAGCTCTCCTGCTGTCAGGTGCAAAACGGCCGTAAACCGTTCGTGTACCTGCCAATTGGAGCACCGACATTTGTTCTGCATTGAATGGGGCCTTTTGATTGGCGATTACAACGCTTGACGCATTCATATGTCGCACAAATGCTGCTGTACGGACATTTGTCAATCCGTAATTCTATTGGTGCGTCTACGATGATAGATAAATATGGAAAATCTCGTTGTAAAGTTTCCAGTCTGAAAATAATACGAAATAATAGTCGTCTATTTTATTATTTTTGTTGGATGAGCACGGTATTCCATCTTGTTAATCTGAAAAATAGATCAAGGTTCAAATTGGAGGAAACTTTGTGCCGTAGGGTTTCACGTTCGCTTACTGAAAACAGTACAGTGACAACACAGCTTGAAAGATTGTAGTATATATATATATATATATATATATATATATATATATATATATATATATATATATATATATTATGCATTACGTGTTCGACAATATTTCAGAATTTTCCAGATCGATGGATTGGTAGAAGAGGTGCCATTAAATGGCCCCCAAGATCGCCAGATTTATCACCTTTGGATTTCTTTATGTGGGGTCATTTAAAAAGCAAAATCTATGCTACTCATCCAACATCATTAGAAAACCTACGACAAAGAATTGTGAATGAGTGCCTTCAAATTACTCCTCAAATATTGCAAAATGTGCGCCAACGTTTTGAGCAAAATCTTTATTATTGCATGGAGAGTCATGGTGGCCATTTTCAACATTCACTTGCCTAACGGGTCAGTTCATTCTTTATTTTTAAATTACTTTGCTGCCAAATGTTTAAATCAATAAATCTTCAAAACTACTGAACTGAAGTACATTAATTTTATATCATTATAAAGGGAATTGAAAGACCTTTAAAATAAGGTATCACTCGACCCCCCTTTCCATTTAAGATTTTGGGGGTGGTGTCACCCCCGCTTAGGGGGCTACACGTGCTAACGTGATTTTTTGCTAAACTTGTGTCCCCCTCGAAAACAAAATCGACAGGTCTGAGCGTTTTTCACAAAAGAAACTGAGCTGCCAGTAAATGCGTCTGTTTTGTTTTCGATGCGCCACCCTGTATATATATATTTTGAGACGTGGTCATTGTCGTCTAGACCAGTTAGGTGAAAAATTAAACCTTCCGCCTTTTGTTAGGTACTTCGACAAAATTTAAGCAAAGAGGACTCTTTATACTTTTTTAATTCTCTCTAGCTTTCAATGGACTTTGCTATCATCATCAGGAGCTGCAATTACAATGATAACAGTATAACAATATATATATATATATATATATATATATATATATATATATAGGTGAAAAATTAAAGCTTCCGCCTTTTGTTGGGTACTTCGACAAAATCAATGTAATTGCAGCTCCTGATGATGATGGCAAAGTCCATTGAAAGCTAGAGAGAATAAAAAAGTATAAAGAGTCCTCTTTGCTTAAATTTTTGTCGAAGTACCCAACAAAAGGCGGAAGCTTTAATTTTTCACCTAACTGGTCTAGACGACAATGACCACGTCTCAAGTTATATATATATATATATATATATATATATATATATTGTCTTTTTTTTTAAGGTCAAGTTCAAAAACGCTACTCTTACCTTACGTTCGTACGAAATAAAGCCCATTTATTATTAAAAAAACACGACTGCCTTGCCAGATCCGCATTACTGATGTGTTGATTTAAATCCAAACTCTAAAATATGGAAAGAAATTGTCTCGATACTTTGGAGTTCAGAGATTCCTTCAAGCCTATTCCACATTGTGATGGAGGCATACATCCGTGCTCAAACCAGGGTCCAGTGGCTGGTTCAACAAATCGTGCAACTCTGCTCGTCAGCAAAAGATCAAGGCACGCAGAACCTTCTTTCAAAAATCGACCGAAAAGCATAGACAAGTCGACGTCGTGTCCAGAAACAGATATAACCAAGCGGTCCGCATTTCCAAAGACCAGTACGATGTAAAAATTAGACACAGGGTAATGTCGCAGCGCAATGGCAGTCAGTCTTTCAAGCAGATTGGCAGGAAATTCTAGCACAGACAGGATGGAACGATTGTACCGACCCAAAAGGCTAAGGCGGAAATATACTAAGTGACATATAAATCCGAACACCCAGTTTAAATGGTTTTATTTTAATAAAAGTTGGTGAATGTATTTATCTTACTGTAAATAACAAGTGAAAAAATTTTCAGCCTTATCAGTTGGTCATTCCGGTTTTTATACTGCTTTCTTTTAATTCACTAACGCTCTAAAAATGAATATTTCAGCCGCAGCAAAGAATCAACGTCGGCGGATTTTGGTTCTTGACATCCTTTACGATCGGTTACGATGCCTAGAGTACGGAGACCTGTACGATTTCGTCAACTTAGTGAGTTTGATAGGGGCCGTATAGTGGGACTTCGGGAAGCTGGACTTTCTTTTCGGGCAATTGCAGTTAGAGTGCAAAGAAGTGTAGACACTGTGGTTAGGTGTTGTCAGGCATGGCTTCGAGAAGGCCGTATGCAAAGAGCAAGGGGCACTGGACGCCGCCGTAGAACAACAGACCGTGAAGATCGCCGCCTAAGATTATTGGCCTTAAGGGACCGTTTCTCCACTACCAGGTCCATTGCAAATGAATGGTTTGCAGAACACGGAAGACCTATTGGCATGCGAAGTGTTTACCGACGAATGAGAAGTTTTGGCTTGTTTTCATACCGGCCACACTGGGTCCTCCCTTTAACTCGAGAACACCGACGTAATCGCCTTGAGTGGTGCAGACAACGGTCACTCTGGGATCAGGAATGGAACAGTATTGTCTTTAGTGACGAGTCTCGATTTTGTTTAGGCATGCACGATGGTCGTGCTAGGGTTAGAAGGCGACGTGGTGAAAGGAGGAATCCACAGTTTTTTGTTGAAAGACATGTTCATCACACTGTTAGAGTTATGGTTTGGGGTGCTATAGTTTATGGTTCCAGGTCACCTTTAATCTTCATCAGAGGTAACATGAATGCGCAGCGTTATATCCACGAAGTTCTAGAACCCTATCTTGACACCCTGGCAGACCCAACTTTCCAACAAGACAATGCCCGACCACATGTTGCAAGAGTCAAAATAGACTTCTTTCAACATAATGATGTCACATTGTTACCATGGCCACCAAGATCTCCCGACTTATCCCCAATTGAGCACGTGTGGGATATGATGGGTAAGAGATTGCTCAATTTGCAACGTCCTCCTCAGACTCTAGAAGCATTTCGAGAGGAGTTGGTGGTTGCCTGGAATGAGATACCACAGGTGGACATTGACCACCTGATCAGAAGCATGCCTAGGCGCGTTGGAGAATGCGTAGCACATCAGGGTGCATCCACACATTATTAAAGGTCAAAGGGCTTTAAAGCAGTGCAATCATTTTGAAATTTTTATCATTTACTTATTATGCTTCATTAAGTAATAATTATACAAAATTTTATTAAAATAAAACCATTTGAACTGGGTGTTCGGATTTATATGTCACTTAGTAAATGAAGAAAATTGCGTTTGGTAGAGCAGAATGGGCGACTCCACATAATTCGATAGTACAGTTTAGTTGAGATTTATGATTACTAGTTACTAAATTTCTTCATTAAAAAAAATCCGATAATTATTTTCTGGGAAAACTTTCAGGACATACGTCACTGTCCAAATCAGCTGGCAGCAGTGGTAGATTTTAGTATATTTAGCATATGTACAGCCTTTAACAGTTACTAAACAACAGTTGAATAAGTGCTTCCGTTGGGAGCAATTTGTTGGCTAAGGTAGTAAATTGCACAGCAAAACAACAAGGCCCGGGTTTGTTCTACAAACGTTACCATGGATGCCACAACACAACCATTTTGACTAACGTGCAAATATGCCGTATAAAATAGTTGTATAAACGTTTATGCAACAGTTAAACATTTGCCATATAAGGTGTTGTATAACTATGCTAAAGAATATTTTAAACACCTCATTTTAGAGCAAATATGTTGCAGAAAGCAAATTTGCATTCCACACAACATTAAGCCAGCATTTTGGTGTTCAGGCAACAACAATAGAGAGCTTTATGGCTGAACGGTTCTTTTACCAAAAGCTTACAGCACTACTTTGCTAGTTGGGTCGTCGGCGATCTAATTCTCTTTTACGGCTACGCCAATAATTTTTGCTCCTCATAGCTCTCCCCATGACGCCGCCGCGCGATGTGTCTGCCAAACAGACCCGCCTGACTTCCGCTTCCCATCCTAACCACGTCGAATTTCGTAATCTACCTGGGATCCTCATAGCAGCCGCGGTACGCTGGCATTTAGTTTGCTCCCGTTAAAAAAAGGGTTAATTGAAAAGATAAAAAGGTTCTAGTCATTAATCTACTTTACTATCTACTCTCCGAGGCGATTTTACAGAAAAAATACCTGTAATTGTTTCACCTAGATCCTGGATACAAGTTTATTGATTCGCGATCCCCGGGAATATTTCCCGCTCCGTGTTTCCTGTTCAGAAGGGCACTCTGATTCATTACGTGCGACTGTCTGATGTTGACTACTCCTCCGCTGACTGTGGAAAGACGTGAATGCTCGACGTGATCCGATTCCAGATCAGTCTCTTATCCAACTAAAAAGTTCATCCCCCCCTCGAGCTGGTTACACTTCGCGCTATGTGATTGTTTTTTCTTTAGTCGCAGAAAGCAGAGCCTTCTATGAATTCGAACCTTTATCGTAATTTTTCAGACGAGATAAGTTAAGTAGACGAAAATGGCGTCGAGTAGCTTGACTCTGCAATTCGCGCGTCGATAAGCCCAGAACAAGTTAGACTCTCTGAGAAAAAAGTTATTTACGATCATGTATAAGAGAAAAATTCAGTCAAACAGGCCTATACAACTAATTCATAAGAATTATTTCCCTGATCTTTATCTGGCATCGTCGCCTTTGTCCTACTCCTGACCATACACACAATCATACAGATGCGATCCTGCTATTCAATCAACTTTCTTTTCAGAGATGAAAACTATACAGTATATTCAGATAAGAGATAGACCGGATGTAAACAAAAGGTTCTGGTGATTTTCACGCTAACGCCGCCGTCTCGACGTAAAACAGGAGCCCTCATTGGTCAATTCGCAATTAAATGCCTATGCCGAGCGGCAGAGCAGTCGTATCAAGGCAGAGTCACATTCAGGTTCAGACGTGTTACGTATGTCGTGTGCATCATTGCAATTTGATATTTCTTTGGATGTTTTCGTTTGTTATCTTATTAAGTTGTTGAGTTTGTCGTTGTTATTGTTATACCTTGTTATTGATTGTTATTGTTATCAACTGCTTGCGCAAAATGCCCAGTAGTACAGATACTGCCGATGAAGTTGTAAACTCCTGTAGTCCACCTAGGAAACGCTCTAAAAAAAGACACCTGAGTGCAGAAATGAAAGAGGTCATTTTGAATATATATAAGATCGAGCGCGAGGAGAACGAGGCATCAACCATCAAAGAAATTGTTGTGAAGGTTTCTCACAAAGTTGGGGTGTGTCGCGCATCAGTGTTTAATGTGTTAAGACAATACAAAAAAAGTCACACCTTTTCTGAGCCAATGACCAGTAAACATCGCAAAAGTATTGTTAAATCATTGGATGAAGCTGATAAGCATGCGATTAGGAGGAAAGTGCATGAATTCTTCTTTAGGAATGAAATGCCTACTATAGATAAAGTACTGCAGGAGGTAAATGGAGATACAACGTTGCCAAATTTCAAACGATCAACTTTCCATGCGTTACTGAAGCATTTAAATTTCAAATGGAAAAAACGGGGTCGTAATAGTTTACTACTGGATAGAGAAGAAATTGTGCTATGGAGGAGGGATTATTTAACAAAAATTGGGAAATATAGAAATCAAAACAGGAAGATTTATTACCTTGATGAAACGTGGGTAAACGCAGGACACACTACAAGTAAAGTATGGGTTGATGATTCTGTAACTTCATCCAGGAGGGCCTTTCTAGATGGACTGTCCACCGGATTAAAAAATCCAGCAGGTAAATACGAGTAATAGACAACAATCGGATGTTTTTCAAACCTTGGGAACAAGGTTCTAAACATTAATTCCAGGGGGCAGATAAAACATATTACAAGTAACAAAACTTTTATAACTTTCGATAAAATGCGTGGATGTTTTATTGTCATTTTCATTTGTTAGAACTTTTTTAAGCCATGTTTTTATGTGTTTTCGATATTTCAATAATTTTTTAATATAATCTTAAAATATGTCGAATATTATAAACTTAAAAAAAGTTACTAAGTTTTATATTGTGTACCGTTCCTAATATTTCTAATCATTTTAATTCATACTTTAAGCTTTATAAAGTTATAATTTGTTAATATTAATATTTGCGCGTATTTCAGATTCCTGATCATTCATTTGTTAAAGGTTTATAACTTTAAATTAAATTGTGAAGCGCTGAGTAATCATACGACGTTCAATATTCTTTCTTTCAATATACTAAATAATCCCAATTATAGCAATCTGATACTCATGTCTCAATGTTTTTTCGCTGAATGTGATGAAAACATTTGAAAAAGGTTCGCTTATTGAAATAAATCTACACCAGTTAGTACTTCGATTTCCAGGTAAAGGGAAAAGGCTCATTATCTGCCATATTGGCAATGAGGATGGATTTGTTGTTGACGGTCTGTGGTGCTTTGAGTCTAAGAAAACTGGAGATTACCACGAGGAAATGAATGGCGAATCGTTTGAACAGTGGTTTTCAAAAATTTTACCGAATTTAGAGGAAAACGCAGTAATTGTGTTGGATAATGCGCTTTATCATTCTCGAAGAATGGAGAAGGTCCCAACAACGGCTTCAAGGAAAGTTGATGTTCAAAATTGGCTCCGTTCGAAAAATATCAACTTTGAAGAAGCAATGCTGAAAGTACAATTATTAAGAATTGTCAAGGATCACAAGGCGGAATATCAAAAATACGCCATTGACGAAATGGCAGCAAGTCAAAATAAAACTGTGCTCCGTTTACCTCCATACCATTGCGAGCTCAATCCCATTGAGCTCATATGGGCAGAGGTTAAAAATTATATAGCTAAGCACAATACAACTTTTAAATTTTGTGACCTCAAAGGACTTTTCAAAGAAGCACTAGAATTAATAACAGCGCAAAAATGGGAAAACTGTATTAAGCACGTGAAAGACAAAGTTGAAAAGAGAATGTGGGAACTGGACAATATTTTAGAGGAACAAGTCGAGCCATTCATTATTGACGTTGGTGCTTCAGGCAGTAGCGATGATGAAAGCTCATCAAGCTCATCTTTCCAATAAAAGATGTCGTTCATCAAATTCGGTAAGTTATAAGTAATTATAAAGCTACTGTATTTTTTAATTAAAACCTATTCAAGAATCTACTTTCTGACAATGTTCAACCATGCACATTTTTTTACGTTTTGAACGTTTTAATTTGGTTACATATTTACCTAGAAATCAAAAAATATACTAATCAATATTCTAAAAGCAACTTTAAGAGATATACGATTATTTTTAATTTAGGCTAATTTAAACGCCATTTTGAGATTATATTCGACTGTATTTCACCAAACATCAGGCGGCATCCGAAGCTGGAAATCGAATCGAAAATTTTGAAACCCTTATGTATATTTACATCATTATATATTTCTTACCCCACCCCCACATGATCCTATATCCATCACCAATCGTATACACATCGAATTGTGCTAATTTACTACAAAGTTACGCAAAGCAGCATCTACTATCTAAAATATGTACTGCGTGACTCTTAATACGTCCCTGCCGAATGCTACAGCGTTCGATGATCACGTGGTCTTGTTTATGTCCGGTCTATCTCTTATCTGAATATACTGTAGACTACTCGACTTCACACAACATTTGCAACCAACAGTGCATGCAGTTGAGTCATTCCTCCATAGATGGACGTTCACAACAATCCTAGTGAGCAAACGCCCAACTAGCAAAGTAGTGCTATAAGATTTTGGTAAAAGAACCGTTCAGCCATAAAAGCTCTCTATTGTTGTTGCCTGAACATCAAAATGCTGGCTTAATGTTGTGTGGAATGCAAATTTGCTTTCTGCAACATATTTGCTCTAAAATGATGTGTTTAAAATATTCTTATAGCATAGTTACACAACACCTTATAGGACAAATTTTTAACTGTTGCATAAACGTTTATACAACTATTTTATACGGCATATTTGCAGGTTAGTCAAAATGGTTGTGTTGTGGCATCCATGGTAACGTTTATAAAACAAACCCGAACCTTGTTGTTTTGCTGCGCAAATTTGCTACTTTAGCCAACAAATTGCTTCCAACGAAAGCACTTATTCAACTGTTGTTTAGTAACTGTTAAAGGCTGTACATATGCTAAATATGTTGGTAAACAACTTCACCATAACCTAACTTTCTGCTGCCATATTTTTGTTAAAATGCCATAACCAATGTTTTAAAACAAACAACGCATGCATATTGGTTCAAAATGTTTTATCAACTGTTCAAACAGAAGATATAGATCTGGTACAAATTCTGGGTAAATCATTCGACTCTGTCGGTATTTCATTTCAGACATTTGTCAAATTGTTGTATAACACCTGCAGGCAACATCGAAATATTCTAATAAACTAAAGACAACATGGACGATGCCATGATTATACACAACCACCCGCCATACTGGGCAAACATTTATTCCTCTATTTGATATTAAATAATTGTCAGTTCGAAATTACAGATATAAAGTGATAAACATTAGTGTAATTGTGTCTAGATAAAGGATTTGTGGAAGATTTAACACAGATAAGTTCAGTTTTCCATCTTAAAAATCTAGACATACTTTTGATCATTATCAAAATATGAATCAAATACGAAGCCCGTAGAAATTGCGTAACTACGTTGCACGATAATCACAATAAAATTTGCTGCGCAAGTAATTCAATAGCCCTATATCACAGTGTAGAAGTTTATGATATACCTGTGTATGAAATTCACAATGGCCGATATGTAAGTAAACAAGATGACATAAGAAATAGTTTGGTTGCAATAAAGTAGAATCACGTAACAGAATAGTTGTATAGTTGACAAAAACTGAATCTTGCACTTATGCAAATGTCCTATAGCGGCTGCAAGAGGCTTACACTTTTGTTGTATAACTGTTACCTGCAGCCCTTATACAACCTCTTAAATGACTGAAGTGTCCTATTAGGTGTGCCCATTCCGCTTGTATAGCTGTTCTAAGAGGGTTTTGCCAATGTTCTTACAGTATAAAATGCTGTGTAAGGAATACTGTATAATCATTCTTCCCTTAGGAGTGATAATTGTTAGTTGGACGTGGAATGACTGTTTGCACCCTAGTCTGTAAGATGACATTTTATAGTTTTTTTTATCGTTTTATAGGTTTTTTACATAATAGCCGCGCGGCACATCTGCTGGTGAACTCAATCAGCATAAGCGGTGCCACGTCTCGAAAGTTTTAATGAAAAATGTACAAGGCAATGTATGACATGTAAAATATACTAAGTAACATATAAATCCGAACACCCAGTTTAAATGGTTTTATTTTAATAAAAATAAAAAGTAGTTATGAAGTATAATAAGTAAATGATAAAAATTTCAAAATGATTGCACTGCTTTAAAGCCCTTTGACCTTTAATAATGTGTGGATGCACCCTGATGTGCTACGCATTCTCCAACGCGCCTAGGCATGCTTCTGATCAGGTGGTCAATGTCCTCCTGTGGTATCTCATTCCAGGCAACCACCAACTGCTCTCGAAGTGCTTCTAGAGTCTGAGGAGGACGTTGCAAATTGAGCAATCTCCTACCCATCACATCCCACACGTGCTCAATTGGGGATATGTCGGGAGATCTTGGTGGCCATGGTAACAATGTGACATCATTATGTTGAAAGAAGTCTATTGTGACTCTTGCAACATGTGGTCGGGCATTATCTTGTTGGAAAGTTGGATCTGCCAGGGTGTCAAGATAGGGTAAAACATGGGGTTCTAGAACTTCGTGGATATAACGCTGCGCGTTCATGTTACCTCTGATGAAGATTAAAGGTGACCTGGAACCATAAGCTATAGCACCCCAAACCATAACTCCAACAGTGTGATGAACATGTCTTTCAACAAAAAATTGTGGATTCCTCCTTTCACCACGTCGCCTTCTAACCCTGGCACGACCATCGTGCATGCCTAAACAAAATCGAGACTCGTCACTAAAGACAATACTGTTCCATTCCTGATCTCAGAGTGACCGTTGTCCGCACCACTCAAGGCGATTACGTCGGTGTTCTCGAGTTAAAGGGAGGACCCAGTGTGGCCGGTATGAAAACAAGCCAAAACTTCTCATTCGTCGGTAAACACTTCGCATGCCAATAGGTCTTCCGTGTTCTGCAAACCATTCATTTGCAATGGACCTGGTAGTGGAGAAACGGTCCCTTAAGGCCAATAATCTTAGGCGGCGATCTTCACGGTCTGTTGTTCTACGGCGGCGTCCAGTGCCCCTTGCTCTTTGCGTACGGCCTTCTCGAAGCCATGCCTGACAACACCTGACCACAGTGTCTACACTTCTTTGCACTCTAACGGCAATTGCCCGAAAAGAAAGTCCAGCTTCCCGAAGTCCCGCTATACGGCCCCTATTAAACTCCCTAAGTTGACGAAATCGTACGGGTCTCCGTACTCTAGGCATCGTAACCGATCGTAATGGATGTCAAGAACCAAAATCCGCCAACGTTGATTCTTTACTGCGGCTGAAATATTCATTTTTAGAGCGTTAGTGAATTAAAAAAAAAAAGCAGTATAAAAACCGGAATGTCCAACTGATAAGGCTGAAAATTTTTTCACTTGTTATTTACAGTAAGATAAATACATTCACCAACTTTAATTAAAATAAAACCATTTAAACTGGGTGTTCGGATTTATATGTCACTTAGTATATGTTTAATAGTATCAGGGTTACCGGCACGGGTATCATATACGCCTCAGCACTTTATTTTCAGAGATACAGCAAAAGTTGTCACACAAAAAAGATTCAGGTTATCCTCGAATTTGAAGATCAGGCATTTTTTTGTTAGGTTAATATAGCGGAATTCACAGAAACATCACTTTTTTAGACTGCACGCCTCCTAGCGGCCATTTCAGAAACTTGAAAATATTTTCTAGGTTTTCCCCTTGGGCGTTTTGGTAATAACTGTTTTTGTAGCAAGCCTCTACGATGTACAGATTCCCAGAGACAGTTAGTTGGCCACCCTGTACAGTGCTCGGACCTAATAAAAGAATTTTAATTGGAAGCATTATATCCTTAAAGAATTCCACAAAATTCCCAAAATTTGATAAAAAATCCCCAACATGGCAACCCTGTCAAAGCACCGCTGCCACTTCAGGTCGTTTTTAATGGGTTATTTTTTTGCTAGTATCTTTTTGGCAACACTGTTTTTGACAGATGACGCGTGAATCGTGTCTTGTGTCATAGTCAAACTTGTTCAGTTTGGTCTATAATTTAACCTTGAATCGACTTACGAACGAACAACGCTTGCAATTTATTGAATTTTACTATCAAAGTTCATGCTCGGTTAAGAGAGTGCATCGAGCACTGCTTCCAATTTATGGGCAATTTGGTCGGCCTACTGAGGGAGCTATTCGGAAGCTTGTGACTAAATTTCGAACCCAGTTCACATTATTGGACATTAAACCACCAACACGCAGACGTAGAGTGAGGACTAAAGAAAATATTGCGGCTGTATCCGCCAGTGTTAGTGATGACCGTGAAATGTCGATTCGCCGCCGTTTCGCAGCAATTGGGCCTCTGAAAATTTTGCGACAGGATTTGGGTGTAAAACCTTACAAGATACAGCTGGTGCAAGAATTGAAGCCACACGACCTCCCACAACGTTTCCAATTTGGTGAATGGGCGCTGGCAAAGTTGGAGGAAGATCCACATTTTTATCGAAAAATTGTGTTCAGCGACGAAGCTCATTTCTGGTTGAATGGGTACGTTAGCAAGCAAAATTGCCGCATCTGGAGTGAAGACCAGCCAGAAGCATTGCAAGAGCTACCAATGCATCCCGAAAAAATCACTGTTTGGTGTGGATTATGGGCCGGTGGCATCATCGGGCCGTACTTCTTCATAGACGACAATGGCCGGAACGTAACTTTGAATGGCGAGCGCTACCGTGCGATGATAACAAACTTTTTTTCGCCCAAAATCGAAGAGCTGGACTTGGCTGACATGTGGTTTCAACAAGACGGTGCCACATGCCACACCGCACACGAAACAATGGCCCTATTGAGAGGCGAGTTCGGTGAACAGTTTATCTCACGTTTGGGGCCCGTCAATTGGCCGCCTAGATCGTGTGATTTAACGCCGTCGGACTATTTCTTGTGGGGCCATGTTAAAGCTAATGTCTACAGGGATAAACCAGCAACGATTGACGCACTGGAAGCCAATATTGAAGCATTTCTTCGTGAGATACCGGCCGATATAGTCAACGCCAAACAAAGTGGCGTGCACGTCATCAAGGTGGGTGTGTTGAAAAATTTACATTGTTGCCAAACTTTTTGTAAAATAATAAAATTTATTATTTACATATCTAGGTTTATAAGCAATATTAACCTCAAATGAGAACAAAAATAATAGTATAATAAAATTATAGATCTGTACTTGCATAATCATTAAGTATGACAATTATTGATCAGATGACACTATGAAACTACCATATTTAATTGATAGCTTAAAGGTACTGAATAAAAATCCAAATGGGGTCCTCCAAATTTTATGCATGGTATTTATTTTACAGAATTCATACAGAAAAATGCATTCTAAAATTAGGTAAGCTACTGGTGTAAGCTTTTTCTGTACAATAAAGTTAGTCGGAGTTTCTTTCTTCAGCGCTGTCTGAATCTGAATCTTCATCACTCTCAAAATTGATTATTAAAGGTTCGATGTCTGGTCGATCAAAAATTCGTTCTCTTTCATACCATTTAAAAATTTCTTGCTCAGTATGTCGAACACTATTTTTCCACATGTCTGGGGTAACCGTTTGTAGAGCCTCGTTCCACATATCCAAACAGTCTTTTTCACTGTTACCATCTCTACCAATATGTCTGTTATAGTAATCTTTTGCTATGCCCCAAATTAACTCAATAGGGTTAAATATACAATGGTAAGGAGGCAGACGAAGAACTTTGTGCCCATGTTGTTCCGCCAATTCATCAATCACGTATATTTTAGGTGGTTTGTTTCTAAAAAAGCAGTTATTTTAAGAATAGGAATAAACAAAAGAAATATAAACTGTCGACCAAAATATATATAATTAAGAAGCATTATGTACCGAGCAACAATACTCAATAGCTCTGTTTTAAACATTGTGTTTAAAAATGGTATGTTTTGATTTGTCAACCAGTCTTGGATATTTTTTTTTGTCCATGCATTGTTGGGCACTTTGTTCAATATCATGCTGTGATAAGGGGCGTTATCCAGTATAATCATAGATGGACTCTCCAATTTTTCTGATAACTGATGTTGAAACCATTTCAAAAAATTGTCCTGGTTCATCTCTCCATGGTAATCGCTCAATTTTGTTTTCGAAGAAAATATCGCTTCACTACCCTCAATAAACCCATTTTCATTTCCAGCATGTAATATAATGTATCTAAAATATATTAGTTTTAAATTTTATAGTGCAAATTGTGTAAAAGTACATACCTTTTACCATCTGTTTTAATAGCTTTCACGTTTTTTTGGTTTCCATTTTGCCAAGAGCGACCTATGGTCATATTTTGAAATATCCAAGTTTCATCGAGGAAGACAAACTCGTATAAGGCCTCAACCTTGGCTTGATTGTATTGCCTTAGAAATTCCACCCTTTTCAAAGCTATACTTGGTAGTTCCATGAGCCCTCGTCGCGGATTGTCCTTAAGCCACTTAAATCCAAGATCTCTAAGCAACCGCCTTAAAGACGTGGCACTACCATCAAATAATGCCCTATCTCTTAATCGAGACCATAAAGTTTGTATCGTAACTTGTTCTTCTGAAACCATGTGTAATATGACATTATAATTTAGTTAACAAATTAATACAAATTTCTGATAAGTTATTATAATAAGATCTTACTTTTGTGATACATATTATAGATCACTTCTCGAATGGCACTTGTATCCAATGACGCTGTGTTGGTTACACGTTTAATATAACTCCGCTTTTTCTTGGGCGATTCTAAATTTGCATCACTTTTCACACCCTCGGAAATACGACTAACTGTCCTTAAACTAATTTTTAAAGCAGCAGCAACACGCTACAAAAAATGAAATAAAATTTCACTATTATTAATATACATTACATATAATTATTAGTAACCTACCTCTTGAACAGCATTTAAAGGCAACAAAGGCCCGTTGTTGTCCCTTTCTTGCTCAAAGTAGTGCATTAACGAGGCCACGAGTTCCTTACACCGACTATTTAACTGTTTGGGCATCTTTATATACCAAAATTGCCTTTATCTACTCGTAAAATGAATAATTTTGTTTTGAAACAAACAGTTGTTGATTTACAGTATGCGGGGCCAAAGGATTTATAAAGATTTGAAATGCCACAAATTGATTCAGTGTCAAAATTAATACAAATGTCAGTTCCCAGTTTAAATAAGTTTCAAGGTGACAATGTGTCAACGCTGCGAAATCGGTTTAGTGCGTTTACATGTCGATAAGTGATTGGAGCGTTTGCAAAACATTTTATTTCGCATAATGCGTCTAAATTTATCAGAAAGCAACTTATGTGATATTTTAATAACAATGTTTATATGACTATTAACCATAATAAGAGAGTAATGACCATTTTACAATTTATATATCACATTAATATGAAACTGCAATAGAGCAATTGTTTGTGATAGAAACCTAGGCATTAGGTCGGGGAATTTTTATCGTGATGACGTGCACGCCACTTTGTTTGGCGTTGACTATGGAGAGAGTGTGCCAAAATTGGACCTTGCGCAGGGGCCATCTAAAGCGGAGCCGCGGCCAACATTTACATGAAATAATCTTTAAACATTAAATTATATCGACCGTTCTATCGACTCAAATAAAGATTTAATCGTTTTTTCAAATTTTTTGTGTTTTTTTTTAAAATCAAATCCTATACCTCTTAAATCACCCGTTACAGCACTGGCGTTGATTCTTCTGATATATAGGCTCCATGCTGCGTATGTTTGACATACAACATACCGTATACGTATGGCGGAGAAATTCTGACAACCGCGCACCGTTCGTTTTAAATTCACTCCATAATTTATATAATTTAAGATGAGGAGGAGCAATTATTAGGAAAAGGCCTTGTAGCCGTGCGCAGATGGCATGAATAAATGAGAATGCCTGAAAGGCGAGTGGCTACAACTCTACGCCTCTACGGCTCTATAGCTCTAGCGTGGCCTGTCTAGCTGCCCGTGTTTCTAGTTTATTTAAGTTATGTATTGTGGCACGATACATTTACCCGTCATACTTCATGTTGTCTTTATATGGTGAAGCTGCCGCGCAGGCAGAAACCCAAGTACCGGGGCAGTAAGGCAGAAACACTATCTGTGTTAATAATAGTAATAATAATAATAATAATAATAATAATAACTTTTATTCAAATCGCTTTGCAGGAGCAGGTCAGATAAGCAAACGAAAAATATACATGACTAAATTAGAACAAAATAGATGATAACAAGTTACAAAACAAGTACAAAAAACAGTATGATTGTTCAGAGGTATAAATAGTTAAATAGAAGAATATAAAAAGTACGCAGCGTAAATGTGTAATGAGTAAAACAATCAATAAAATAGACAAAAATCTTATTATTAAAAATGATAAAACTCTTGTAGAGAGTAAAAACACTTAGGGTACAAGATGTTTTTTGAACACTTGTATGTCGTTGATGGCTTTTAACTAGAAGGGCAAATTATTGAGGATAGATCCACATAGGTAGTCAGGGCTATTACGGTATGTGCTGAGGCTATAGTTGTTCAATGTAACGTTGCTATTATTCCTCAGATTGCATATCTGGGTCTTTTTTAGGTAAGTGGATTTGGAAGAATACGATTTCACATAAAGTCACGCTACGTATTTTAAAAGGGTGTAAAAATCATAGAAGCTTCCGTAAATTTTGTAAATTCTCATAATTAACACAAACAGCGGCAACACTGCGGTGATCGATCTGATCGATCGCGATTAAGGTTGATTCTCACTATACATTCCGTTTCCATTCCGTAAATTATTGTAATTAAATATTCGGCTTCGCTTAAAGCAGGCTATTGCGTGTGTATGCACATTATCCGTAAGGTATACTGTGTATACAATCAAATTGTACTGAACGTTTACGAAACGGAATGTATAGTGAGAATCAACCTTTACTTTGAAAGGAATAAATACGCAAGGCAGGGTGACCAGTGTTACCAGGTTTACCGATTTTTCGGTAGATCTACCGATTTTGGTCCTGGTCTACCGAACTACCGATTTTAAAGCAAAATCTACCGAAAAGTGGACTTTTCCTTCAATTGAATAATTAATGTTCCCTATATGAGAGAAATATTTCTGATGCATAGCGATAAAAAGATTGACAAAAGTACTATTATTATTATTCGTACTAGAACGGAGTTTGAAGTTGAGTCATTAATTTTCAGATAATGATTGTAGAAGGAAGATAAACCAAAATATGTGTGTAAAAATAAAAAAAAAATTTAAAAAAAATTTTACCTTGTTTTATAAAGGATCCTCCTGACAAGTATTTCAGTGCGGACCTGTATTTGATCGTGCGGTCTTGGAGCACCGGCATGCCCTCTCCTGTGAGGTCTTAAGTCACCTGATTCACGAGCCCTTTGTACTACATTAACAAAGGCACAAGGGGTTGGTTGCACTCGATTGGGAAACCGATCCGCATAAATCCGTGATACCGCGTAAATAAGAATCATGTCCACAAGTTCAGCATTTTCGTAAACATGTGCCATTTTTGATTTCGTTTGAGCCACGCAACAGACACCACTATTCACTCACGCGTTACCGACTGACACTGACTGTATACAACTGAATAAAATAATTGTAAAAACATCGTTCCAAATTCTTTCGCTTTTTTGTTTCCGATGCGATGAACCGATAAGGCGGATTATATCCGTTGTTGCCAAACACGAGCACATAATATTATTATTGAGACAGGGCGGTACTCAAACTTCCAAAGGGCTATAACTTTGTTACTTTAATTTTACCAGAAAAATGGTAAAGGAAAAAAACATTTCTTTTGATCAGATCTACTCACTGTTAAAATAAATGACTCAACTTCGAAGTCACCCTGTATTTTTATTCTCTTTGCCTGACATTGGTGTGCCACATTCGCTGATTCTCCGCATCTGGGGAATCACCGAAGATACTCGATGATTTGGCTACATCGCCTAGGCATAGCGGCTCGTGACAAGTCCATGCCTGTATTGTACGATTTGTATGATTTCGTGTACTTAGCAATTCCGAATTCGGCCAGTATTAGTATTGCCTGGCTTGCAGTCATTTTTTTTTCGCGTGCGTGTGCCCAACATTATAAGGAAGACTGGGAAGAATTGCCAGATTTCCAAGGCTGGCTTAAAAAAGCGATAAAGGGCGCGATTATGGGAAATGCATGGTATGTGATAAAGATATTAATATCAAAATAAAACACGCAAATGGGCAATTTCATAAAAAATGGCTTGTTAACTTGTTAAAGACAAATCCACTATTATGAGAACATTCAGCACCACTCTTACTTACTATGTAAGCCCTAATCATCTAATCTATTTTCCAATTCAAATGTAACTCATGATGATGATAACATAGCTTACCGAAAGCTTGAGGATAAAGTTCCAAGAGTACACTTTTTACCGAAATCCTGAAAGATTTTTTTAATCTTGATGGCAACGACTACGTCCTACGTATAATATATGCAGAGCGTCACGGGAAAAACTTTTCTGCTTCGTTTTACGAGGGGTTTATTTCTGAATACATCTTAATCTGTCTATCCGTTCCGGTTCTAGTTCGAATGACTCTGTAGTCAAGGCACTGTCCAGTAGAGGGCGCCAGCTGAATCATTTTGTTATTTTGCACATTATTCTCAGCAGAAAGGGAGAAATATAGTCGAAATCACGAAAGATGACGACTACGTCATCGTTTTAGTCTGTAGTAAAGACAAGCGACAGCGATTTGTGAACATATTTAATGAAGTTTCTGATATGTTAGATAGAGACAAACACAATTTTATTGTCTAAACAAACTGTATTGGTAATTTGCATGTATCCGACAAAGATAGACGATGTTTTCATGTTGCATGATCGATCATATTTGAAAGATGAATAGTTAGGTTATGTTGAAACAGGTTATGTTGTTTCCGAATAATGCTTTGGTCTTTGGTGCTCCTGTCTTGAGGTATTCTACTCATAACTGTAGTTATTTTTCAAAACAAAAACTCACCACTAAAATTATTATTACGGTATTACTCAAAACCATGAAATAAAATGAAAATAAAAATAATCAGTGAAATAACCTAACTTCGCAAAATCATAATATAAATTTGTTGTCATTATGTTCCTGACATCGTGATTTTATCATCGATGTACGTCCATTGAGTACTTCAGTACAATTTAGGGTTTGACGTAATAGTCATCTTTCGTGATTTTGACTATGTGTTTACAATAGAGGTTAATCGATGAATTGGTGCAGTCTTGACATAATTAACAATCGATATATGTTTTTGGTGTTCATATATGTTTTTAATTCGGTTATATTATTTCCAAGGCATATTATGACACTTGTTTCCGATTGGTGAAGTGTGCCATAGCCGCAAATTTTATGACCAGGCTCCAACGAAAAAATAGATTTTTGTAGCTAGACCAAGCGATTTATGAAGTATTTCTTGATTTAATCCAAATCCAATCTCTTTATTATCCCGAGAGACATTACAATGTAGTATAGGAATCGATAGAGTAAAAACTAATAAAACAACCCAACATAAATATATTTATAAAACAAACAGACAAATAAATCGTGAAAATGATAAACTCAGAGACGGTGTAATAACATTTACTTACAAGAAATTCTGCAAGTTTCCAGGACCCAGTATTTCCGGGGATCTCAGCTCTTATATACTAAGTGACATATAAATCCGAACACCCAGTTTAAATGGTTTTGTTTTAATAAAATTTTGTATAAGTACTTAATGAAGCATAATAAGTAAATGATAAAAATTTCAAAATGATTGCACTGCTTTAAAGCCCTTTGACCTTTAACAATGTGTGGATGCACCCTGATGTGCTACGCATTCTCCAACGCGCCTAGGCATGCTTCTGATCAGGTGGTCAATGTCCTCCTGTGGTATCTCATTCCAGGCAACCACCAACTCCTCTCGAAGTGCTTCTAGAGTCTGAGGAGGACGTTGCAAATTGAGCAATCTCCTACCCATCATATCCTACACGTGCTCAATTGGGGATAAGTCGGGAGATCTTGGTGGCCATGGTAACAATGTGCCATCATTATGTTGAAAGAAGTCTATTGTGACTCTTGCAACATGTGGTCGGGCATTATCTTGTTGGAAAGTTGGATCTGTCAAGATAGGGTAAAAGATGGGGTTCTAGAACTTCGTGGATATAACGCTGCGCGTTCATGTTACCTCTGATGAAGACTAAAGGTGACCTGGAACCATAAGCTATAGCACCCCAAACCATAACTCCAACAGTGTGATGAACATGTCTTTCAACAAAAAATGTAGATTCCTCCTTTCACCACGTCGCCTTCTAACCCTGGCACGACCATCGTGCATGCCTAAACAAAATCGAGACTCATCACTAAAGACAATACTGTTCCATTCCTGATCCCAGAGTGACCGTTGTCTGCACCACTCAAGGCGATTACGTCGGTGTTCTCGAGTTAAAGGGAGGACCCAGTGTGGCCGGTATGAAAACAAGCCAAAACTTCTCTTTCGTCGGTAAACACTTCGCATGCCAATAGGTCTTCCGTGTTCTGCAAACCATTCATTTGCAATGGACCTGGTAGTGGAGAAACGGTCCCTTAAGGCCAATAATCTTAGGCGGCGATCTTCACGGTCTGTTGTTCTACGGCGGCGTCCAGTGCCCCTTGCTCTTTGCGTACGGCCTTCTCGAAGCCATGCCTGACAACACCTAACCACAGTGTCTACACTTCTTTGCACTCTAACTGCAATTGCCCGAAAAGAAAGTCCAGCTTCCCGAAGTCCCACTATACGGCCCCTATCAAACTCACTAAGTTGACGAAATAGTACAGGTCTCCGTACTCTAGGCATCGTAACCGATCGTAAAGGATGTCAAGAACCAAAATCCGCGAACGTTGATTCTTTACTGCGGCTGAAATATTCATTTTTAAAGCGTTAGTGAATTAAAAAAAACAGTATAAAAACCGGAATGTCCAACTGATAAGGCTGAAAATTTTTTCACTTGTTATTTACAGTAAGATAAATACATTCACCAACTTTTATTAAAATGAAACCATTTAAACTGGGTGTTCGGATTTATATGTCACTTAGTATATTACGACTTCAATGACAAAAGCTGGGATTATTCAGAACCTGCAAATACTATACTAGTTCTGAAAGAGCATTTGTTTTTAAGGTCATTTGCTGATTCAGTCTGGTACATTCTTTTACAGTAATGAGTCTAACTTTGATATAAGTTTCCGCATTGAAACCAAATGTAGTAATTTAGTTTTTTTTTTTTTAGGATATCGTACTAGTTTTCAATGATATGAATACTCTTTCGTCTCAACCAACTATTAAATAAAAACGATGAGTTAGAAGTTCTTTATAGGTAGCCATAACAGGCAAACAAGGAGCGAAATGTAGTGATTTTTGGAAAGAGCTTAAAAGTAGCAAAATATCGAAAGCTTTTACTAAAGTCATGTTGATTTTATCTGGTTGATCTACCTTCCGTGTCACTCTGGCGTGTTATTTCTGGAACACCCAGTATACACAGCGGTCACCAAAACTTGAAACCTGTATCTAGATACAAGCCGAGGAATTTTACTTGCGTGCCAAGCGATATTCTTGAGCCGATAAAAGTGATATTTAATGCCATACGTTTCTTCTAGATGTTATAAAATTGTTTTTTCTGAATTCGAGTAGAGCGAGCTGCTACCAAACCACTTGTGAACATTTTGCAGTAAAACCTCACAATCTCTCTCTAAACTAACATCACACTTATTCGATATCACCGCTGAAGAATCATCTGCATATAAAATGAATCTATGTTCAGATGAACTCAAGGTCATTTAAGTATAGACTGCATAGCACAGGTCCTAGAATAGAACCCTGAGGGACGTCCATGATGATGTGAGCCATGTCGGACTTAATAGGCGCATTCAGTCCGCCATCGACGATAGTCACAAATTAAGATCTATTCTCTAAGAATATTGGAAATTGGGTTCAAATTGTATAATTGTTCTCTAGTTTGAGAGACATTTTATGATAAATCGACCATATTAGATCCATTACTGTACAGATTTGTGCCATAGGCGCGGGTCAATAGCAAAATCGGGTCTTAAGGTCTGTAAGGTGACTTATGTATTCTATATTCATTCTAGATGTTGACACGTTATTTTGAAACATCCTGTCTCCGGGACCATTTGTTGATGAGACATTAATATTTCCATGGGCGCCCGCAGAAATTTTTCTCAACGAGCGATCGTCGGCGAGAGACAACTTTTTGTAAAGAGTGGCAAACTTTCTACCAAATGACGCTAAGTATGCAAATTTTAAGGTCCCTCTCCTCCGCGGGCGCTCATGCACATTTCTCTAGGGACATGCAAAACTAACTTTGACAGAACAGCATCAGCAGCAATACGAAACTTGACGACTTCATGGTATGTTCCTTCGACTGTGTCACATATGTCCGAAACGGCGATAAATCCAACTTCAAAACTTCCAAACTCCCCTTAGGAAATTAACTTCGGCACCTCCTAATCAGAGTTGCACGACTCACAACTAAACGCGGGGCATGGAGTTAAGCACGCGTTCAGCGGCAGTCGCCGTCGGCGACCGGCGGAGTTTTCGGAACTCCGAAACTCCCAACTTCTAACTCCCAGGCAGGCCCGCGTCGGACTAAACAGAGCCCAGCTTCGGCGTGAAGTTGCAGGAAAGATACCCGGACACGTTGCCGGATCGTGCGTGGTAAGTAAGGAGGTGGGTACTTTTTAATACCGTGTGATCCGTTTATACGATGGTGGATCGAATATAAACCGGAATTCTTTTTTAATATTTATTTATTCATAAAACAATACAAAAGCTTGAGAACACCTAAAGCACTCATGCACTGGATATTTCTTCAGAACGAAGGATTTTGAAAGACAATAAATATCACCCGTCCAAGATAAAACTGGTCCATGAGCTTATTGAAGACGATTTTGATGTTCCACTTTTCATATTTTTCCTTAAATGCGGAGCCCAATCCGGCAACACCGCAGGCAAGCGCATCTCATATATGACATATGAACAGACGTCAAGTCATATGGCAGATGGCGGTGGAAATAATGGTGGAAATAACTGCTAAAGATAGTGTTATGAGAAAAAAAATCTTGAAAAGCGTACTTCATCCACACTTTTATTTAGAATAATCTTCAAAGTCAAAAAACAGCGAAATTCGAAGTTCTACAAGACGCAACAGTACCGCATAAAGAATTTTGAAATGCAATAAATTTCACCCATCCAAGATAACACTAGTCCATGAGATTATTGAAGACGATTTTAATAGCAGGTTGGAGCTTTGCGAATTAATGTCCCAACGTTTAATCAACAAATGCAAATCTGTTATTTAATATTTGTTGTTTTTTACACCCATTTACCGAGTCATTGGACTGGCAGACGAGGCCCCATCGAGTGGCCGCCGAGGTCTTCGGGCCTAAGTCCTTTAGATTACTTTCTTTGGGGGCATTTGAAAAGTAAAGTTTTCTCACTACTCCAGTGCAGGAAACAAGGAAAAATAGAGTAATAAAACTTATACAGTAACAGATAATATAAATTTTCCAAAGTAATATATCTATAACGATTGTATTTTTAATTTCTGATATTGGTTACAGGTTTCTTTCTCCAATATGAAATTACAACGTAACCCGTAGCTTAAGTCTTTTGCTTACTTAGGATTTCTTCTAAGAGATGGCAATAGCTGTATTTCTACAGCGTCATCTGTACAGCAAAATTCGAAGCGTAAAGTGACATTTTTAATTATTAATGCAGATTTCTTCTTTATGTAAAATATTTGAAACGTATGTCATAGATGTTTTTTTTCTAATTTTGAGACAAGGCGTTTTTAATTAATTGGTCGACATTTGTAGCAAAAGTCTCGTTTTTGATACTGCAATTCAGTTTAGTTCTCAGACTGGTTACAGGTTTCTTTCTTCTTTATGAAATTGCAACGTAACGCGTAGCTTGACCCCTTTGTTTACTTAAAGTTTCCTCTAATAGATGACAGCAGCTGTATTTCCACAGCGCCATCTATACAGCAAAGACTAAAAGGTATGTTACATTTTTAAATATGAATGCAATTTCATTCTTTGTCTAAAATATTTGAAACGTCAATCGTAGATTAAATACCTTTTACTCCTCATTTTCAATAAGCGGGCAATTTTTGTTGCAACAATATTCTCGTTTTTGATACACAGGTTCCGGTTCTCGTACTGGTTACAGGCTTCTTTTCTGTATATGAAATTGCAACATAACGCGTAGCTTGACCCCTTTGTTTGCTTAAAGTTTCCTCTAAGAGATGACAGCAGCTGTATTTTCACAGCGCCATCTAAACAGCAAATGTTAGAAGGTAAGTTACATTTTTAAATATGAATGCAGATTTCTTCTTCATGTAGTAAATAGGGTATATTTTGTGATTGTTTAAAATTATCATACGTCACTGACAAATTGCTTAGCATCAAATAAATCAGGCCTATGATTATGATATAGTGTAAATACCGCAGAATCTACAAAAATAGTTTTGACATAGTTCTGCCTTAAATCAATGACTTGTTCACTCAAAATTCATTTTTCAGATAATATAAGAAGTTGAATTTGATTTTAAAGTTGGCTTATACATTTGAAAAAGCACAATATAATCAAAATGAACTCGAAGGTCAACCAGTGGCATATGTACGTTCTGGGCGAATTTAGCGAATTTTTCAGGCAAACTGTTTATTATATGGTTTTCGTAAAGGGGGTTCTAAACAGCTAATTTTATTTTTTTGGATATTATGACCTTTTAAGATTATGAAAACATAATAAACCTGAAAGTCGGAAATAAAGGGTGTCTCATAAATATTTTCTTATTTTATGCCATAAATAAAAATACTTAGAATATTTTTACAAAGATAAATTTATTACCAAACGAAAGCCTAAACATTAATTTTATTTATGGAAAAGAGTATCGGATAAATGAGCACCGTTCATGTTTTCACACTCTCTTAATCTCGAACTGAAGTTTTCGATCACTCTCCGAAGCATTGCTCGAGGAATGGCGTTTATTTCATCTGTTATTTTTTGCTTCAACTCTCTCAAATCTTGTGGCGGTGGGGTGTATACCTTACTCTTCAGGTATCCCCATAAGAAAAAATCTGCTGGTGTCAAATCGGGACTTCTCAGTGGCCAGTTAATGTCTCGTCTGCGACTGATGACCCTCTCTGGGAATAACTGATGAAGAGCATCCAAGGATTAATTCGTGACATGAGAAGTCGCTCCATCTTGCTGGAAAAACGTGTTTCTATTGTAGCCACCATGGTTCTGTATAGCTGGAGTTAAAAAAGTCCTAATCATGTGGCAGTAGCGCTCAGATGTTACAGTTTGAGCTTGGCCACGATTGTCTTCAAAAAAATACGGGCCAATGATTCCTTGCCCTGACATAGCAGCCCAGACGATAACTTTAGGCGAGTGTAATGGCGTCTCATGAAGATTTTGCGGGTTCTGCTCGGCCCAATATCGGCAGTTTTGTTTATTAACATGCCCGTTAATGTGAAAATTCGATTCATCAGAAAACCATATGTTGTTGTAACCTCAAAAATGCTCTCTCATTGTTCTACAGAACTCTAATCGATTAGCGGGATCTTGTGGTTTTAATTGTTGTGTAACATCAATCTTGTATGGGTGAAAATGCAAATCCTTGCGAATAATGCGATGAACAGTTGACTTATGCAAAGTTAGAGACGCTCCACGCAGTCTTAATGATTGCCGGGGATCCTCGTTAACGGACTGGCGCACACGTTCAATATTTTCGTTCGATCTTGCTGACCTTGGCCGTCCAGGCGGTTTACTAATACACGTGTTTCCAGTGCTCTCGAACTTTCTTACCCAATATTTAATTAAATTTGCGCTTGGGATATCTCTCATTCTTGCTATGTTATAATGATTTCTGTACAAACGACGTACAAGCTCATAAGAATCCTTGTTTTTATAGAACTCGCGAACACAAAAAGCACGTTGCGGCCCTGTAAAACGCTCCATTGCAACTAAAATTTAACAATGTTGCCAAACGTTTGTCAACTGTCTCGTTTCTCCGGAGCATGCGTATTCCGCCAGAGGACTGATCTAAAAACGAAAATATTTCTGAGACACCCTTTATATAGCGCCACGATTCTTATGCTCATGACTACAACTATTAAAATGTATAGTCGAAATCACGAAAGATGACGATTGCGTCATCATTTTAGTCTGTCAAAGACAAATGACAGCGATTTGTGAATATTTTTAATAAAGTTTCAGATATGTTAGACAGAGACAAACAGAATTTTATTGTCTAAACAGACTGTATTGCTAATTTGCATGTATCCGACAAAGATAGACGATGTTTTCATGTTGCATGATCGATCATATTTGAGAGATGACTGGTTGTTAGGTTATGTTAAAGCAGGTTAGGTTGTTTTCGAATAATACTTTTTCTTTGGTGTTCCTGTCTTAAGATTCTACTCATGTTTTTTTTTCAAAACAAAAACTCCCCAGTAAAATTATTATTAAGGTATCACCCAAAACCATGAAATAAAAATAATCAGTGAAATAACCTAACTTCGCAAAATCATAGCATAAATTTGTTGTCATTGTGTTCCTGACATCGTGATTTTATCATCGACGTACGTCCATTGATTACCAGTGTTGCCAGAGCCAACATTGAAAATTCCGATACTGGTATCGAAAAACTCCGCTACTTTTCGCTACCCCAGGGATTATCGTCGGGGGAGGGGCGCATTAAGACCGGGGGGCATTTATTATACAGATTGTGTCAAAAAAGGAAAACAAAAACCAAACAACGTGATAAAATATAACATAAAACTGTAATAAAAAAACATTTGACTATAAAAACCAATACAATATTACAAATAACTGTCAAATAACAGAACATTTATCACGCAGTCATATTAAAAAAATATCACAGGAAACTTAAAAATAAAAAAGGATATGACTAAAAGCCATATCTGTTTTGCATAAAAAAATGTTTGAGTTACTTAAACTTAGTCACTGTCTGTATCACATTCTTCTTGTTGTATTTCTGTTCTCTCTATACTATATAAATTATTTTTGTATCTTTTAAAATGTTTTTCACCAAACTCGAAGTCTAGGCAGCAACATTTTTTTGTATTGTATAGAGTTTGATAATTATCGCGAACAAAAGTTAAAGATAAAATACGATTCCTTTTCTTTGCTTTGATTATCTCCATATATCAGAATGTCCACTGGATATCTGCATTACCATGTGGCAAAAGTTAAGATTATTAGACATACTTTGGAAATAGACTTCACAGGTTTTGTCCTTACCACCTACTATCATCTATACGCGTCTGCGTTGAATATGAAGTACCGACCGGTGGTTACCACTGTCGATTGGAAAGATATCTGTATTTAGATTTGGTTACTAACTGCATTCATTCTTTTTTCTGGTAAAAATATCCATCATGTGTACCTAAATTACAAAATTCCGCTACTTTTAACAAAAAATCCAATTCCGCCGCTACCACTTGAAAATTCCGCTACCAGTAGCGGAATTCCGCTACTTCTGTCAACACTGTTGATTACTTCAGCAATGTATGGTATGACGTAATAGTAATCTTTCGTGATTTTGACTATATAAACCTGCCGCTAGTTCCACTATGATAAATACGCAATAGTGACTGTCAGTTTGACTGCGACTGTCAACTGGTGCATATTACACTGGGAATGCGGGTATAACAAGAGAATATACACACATTACTTCAAATACTTTATTGACTGTCTTAATTCAAAGATGCATAACGATCATCAAATCGTAAATTATAATAAATATATTTTTAAATAACAATCTACTTACGAGTTATACCCAAAATGTTATTACAATAAGTCCATCACTGATATCGAAATGATTATCGTCAGCTCAATCGTCGGTATCAGGAGGTACTTCATTTTGAAACACCTGGTACACCATTACGGTTTGAGTACTATCATTGAATTTACAAGACACATACAGCTCAGCTATTCTGAATATATAACAATGACTGCTCCACCTTTCTCGAAGATATACACTTCGCGGGTCTTCTTGAAGGATATTTGTTATCGTGGTTTTCTTCTCTTCACCCTAAGGGGAAAACAAAGAGTTTGACAATTTTGCTATCAATGATAGGCATAACGTCTTTGATGACTGGGTAGGCCAAAATTATTTTTATAAATATGTCAAAGTATTTATCTGACTCTTCTACCGGTAACTGTGTATACTTTGACGTTACTAACCTCAGATCCCAATTGACCGAGTTGCATTAGCGCCCTGTCTTTGAATAAAACCGTCAATCTAGACGCGGGCGGATTATCGATCCAAGACGGCACCCGAACATGACCCTGTGGCGCTCCCGAGTTGACCGGCAATGCCTGAGCCGCTTCTGGTGGTTCCTCTTCTTCACCGTCCGGGGCTTCTCTCTCGCCCATCCGAGAGTGAGATCTGTGAAACAAGAGTCAGAAGATATCCAAGTGGAATAAAACATTGGGATAGCGTGTCAGACACTGGTCGGGTTTTGCTGATGCGAACAACCTTAAAACAATCTTTTATCAGGAATAAACTGGAATATGCCGCAATGGAAGCTGTCCAGTGTAAGAGCCTGAAATACAAATACTTAGGGCCACCTGTGGGCAAAGTGTTACATCCTCAACTAAAGTCAAGTGGGAACTTTTGAAGTAGGGCATAAATATTGACAACCAACATCATTGTATATTATTCTTTACCTGGCATAGTTTTCCTCCAGCCTAGATGCACTCCTTTCAGTCACAGACGATCCTAACACCTGTTCTCTCCTAACATTCTCTTCGCCATCCATTATTCGACCATTTTCGAACCCGTCATCTACAGAGGTGCTAGCTAAGCTCAAATCTCTTGCAGCGTCAGCTATTTCTGTAACTGACTCATTCAAATCTACATTTGGGATGTTCAAGTTCACAATGCCCGGATTGTCATACTGAGGAATGTATGGTTTTATGTCAAGGACGGGTGTGTTGTCTATCATGTCTACACCGCTGAAAATAATGTACAGGGTATATATAGAACGGAAAATTTTACGTCTATGACCTTGGGTGAAAATAAATTTGACCTTGAACGTCACTGATCAAGGTCATGTATAAAGGACTTAATACTTTTAATGCAGAGCGCAAACGTTTATGACTATACTACAACTATTTAAAACTGTAATGGCTCATACGCGTGATCAACACGTGATCAGAGCTCGATCCCGGCTTCCTTCCAGTACAGCCGTATAGCGTACGACATATGTATGTCGTTTCTGTGGCTTTGCGGTGGTCAACAGCACAGACAGAGATGGAAATAATGGCTGATTGTTCTCCGCCGGCAGAACCAATGAAATCAAAGACGCGCCTCGACCGGCAGACTCATAGGCGTCGGAAACGCATTGGAACGTGTTTCGTTGAGCGATCGCATATTGTGTGTTTTTATAAGAATTGTTGTGTGATTGTTATTGTTGTGGTTTCTGTGGTTACTGTTTTGGTTATACTTAACCATGGAGAGTACAAATGGCACGAGTGGAGTACTGAAAGCCAGGGAACAAGTAGACGGCTTCGTAAAGCACTGAAGAGGGACGCGAAAGAAATCGTGCTCAACGTGTTCAATTATCTGAACAGAACTATGTCGCAGGGAGATGCACTCGCGCGTTGTTGAAAGTATGACAGGCGTTCCAGAGTGGACCATTCGCAGGGTGGTGCATGAAAAAAAGAAAACTGGAGCTACTACTGATCCAAAGTTTAATTTGAAGGGACGAAAGGCCGTTAAATTGGATGACCATAGCAAAATGGCGTTAAGGCGAACCGTACATTCATTCTTCTTTAGGAATGAGATACCAACCCTCAAGGCTGTACATGCAGCGATCAAGGAAAATGAAATTATACCCCAAATAAGCGTCGAGGTAATGGAGGAAATCCCTGCACGAAATTAATTTTCGTTACGAAACGCGTAATCGGAAGTCAGTATTGATAGAGAGACCTGAAATAGTCGCCTGGCATCGAAAATACCTACGCGAAATGATTGAATATAGGCGACAAAGCAGAAAAATCTATTATTTGGACGAGACATGGGTAAATGCAGGTCACACAGTTAAAAAAAACTGGATAGGCAAAAACGTAGTGAGTAACCGACAAGCAAGCATTGAAGGTTTGTCAACAGGTCTTCGTGGACCGTCAAGGAAAGGTCAAAGATTGATCGTAACTCATATTAGTAGCGATAGTGGCTTTTTAGAAGAGTGTGACTTGATTTTAGTCTCTAAGAAAGGAGGTGATTACCATGACGAAATGAATGCCAGCTGCTTCGACAGCTGGTTTCAAGGGGTGCTTCAGCGAGTTGAGCCCAACTCTGTGATCGTCATGGATAATGAATCCTACCATAGTCGTCGAGCCGAACGTGTACCGACTATGGGATCTCGAAAAAGTGACATGCAGCAATGGTTGCGCGAAAAAGGAATCCCGTTTGACGATTCATGTGTGAAAGCGGAATTGTATGAAAAAATTAAACAGCACAAACCTGCGAACATTAGTTACGTGACTGATGAGATGGTCCGTCAATGTGGTGTCACTGTGCTGCGGTTACCGCCCTATCCCTGTGAACTGAACCCAATAGAGCTCATCTGGGCTCAAGTGAAGGGTTATATTGCGCGCCATAACACAACCTTCAAATTACCAGACGTTAAGGTTTTACTTGAGACTTCCATACAGCTAGTAACGCCCGAAGCTTGGCAGAATGCTATCCGTCATGTTGTGAAGGAAGAAACAAAAATGTGGCAGCTTGACCACCACATCGACACCATCATAGAGCCAGTTATAGTCAATTTCAACGAGGAAAGCGATAGCGACAGTTTATTACTGTCAGATGTAAGTGGAAGCGACGATGAATAAAGGTAATTCCCAAATTTTTGACTTACAATATGTTTCAAACCACTCTTTATTAAGCATGTGACAAATCTAGTTCACCCATGTTAAACATTCATACCCCGCCTATGAACAGCCGACTACTGGTAGTTAAGTGATGTTCACGTAAACATCGATGAGTCATTCCAGTTTTAGATAGTTATAGTATAGATATGACCTTGGGTGAACACATAACTTTGACCTGGAGCGTCCCTGATCAAGGTCATGTGTAAGGGACCTGATACTTTTGATAGAGAAAATTTTACGTCTAGATATGACCTTGGGTGGAAATAACTTTGACGTCCCCCGACCAAGGTCATGTGTAATAGTAAACTTTTCTGGTCTATACGCTTCCTAGATCAAACATAAAGGGCACCATGCAAAAAAATTGTATGGACCTTAATTTGGTGGTCAAAATCACGATCAAGGTCGCCAATGCACGGCTAGGGAAAATGGAGCCACTGTTGCCTGTGCCTCCTTAATTTTGCTTTTACGATAACCTTGACAAGGATGGTCAAGGTTAAAATAATGTTCACCCAAGGTTACAGCTGAACATGAAGTTTTCCGTTCTATTTCCGAGGTCAACAGTATAAAGTAGCATTAAATAAATTGTAGTTTAGTAATACTAAACCCTTATACTTAACACCTCATATATTCTCAAATAAATTGCTGTTCACACTGTATTAAAGACAGATGTGGCAAAAAACATCCTTCATAAACCTTTATATGGCTTTTAGAACAAATTTTTGAAAACCTTGGAGACCTAATCTACTTATTCAATCCCATTCAGAAGATGCTGATCACAGAATTACTACTACCTACCTAAAATAAATAGTATCGTCTAATATTCTGTCAATTTTCACCAATGATAATCCTATAGGGCAAGGTCTATGAGGAGATCTTGTAGCAAACACACCTGTTCTGGTGCCATTCAATCTGGGGGGTGCAACCTTGGCTTTAACGTGTGTGGACTCGTTTTTATGGAAATGGAACAGTATCCACATGTGGGAAAATTCCTGTAAACCTGTCAATAGATTTATAAAAGACCTAAGAGAAGTATCACAGTGCCAAATACAGGTTTAAACTTTTGGCTATTTCAAAAAATAAATTAAGAATCGACAATTTATAAATATATATATGAATCTTACTAAACACACCTTCCAGTGTATGTGCTGGATTGGTGAAAGCATCTTTACTAAGAGTTAACTTTGCTATCATATCAGCGCATATCCCCGGTTGCCTGGGGGTGCCCCTTTTTTCTGGGAAGCTTGTCGTTATCACCCCAATGTAATTGGCCTTAAAGTCTGCATGTTCTTGCCTAGACGTTGAAGCAGGCAGATCTTGACTTATCCTACAATTTCTACATTGCCATTCCTCTAATTTCTTGTTTATTATATCGTGCTCCTTTTTATATACATGGTTCAAGGCTATCATTTGTTGTCTGCAAAAGTTTAGCGTTAAAAAAATTACACAGTATTTCGCTTTTTTACCTCAAGTTATTGATTTCTCTCCTAGCCAAAGTCAACTGGTTTTGAAGGAAAGCTACATCTAAGGAACGGGTAGTATTTGCTGAAGACATTTTGTTTCTTATATGTTCAGATTTGGCAAAAGCAATCAACTTGACAATCTAATCAACACCCTAATCAACCTAAATTTAAATTTACCGTCTATAATTGACAAATCACTGACAAGTGACAAATGGAAAACATCAAAGAAACAATCAAAGCGTTACGTTTCTTACAAGAAAGAAATCTGAAGTCTTAAGCTTTGAGCGTCGCCCTACAGATGACGCTGTAAGTTAATACAGGGTGGAAATCAATCAACGCGCTACGTCTCAATCATAGAAAAGAAATCTGTATTATTGGCCCAAAGTCAGCTGATAAAAAATTGAGGTTATGTAAGATATTTTTTTGACATGTGACATTCAAAGTCGAAAGTGTATTTTAAATATACATTGTATTTGATAATGTAGATAAAGCGTATCTAATAATTATCCGTTGTACTTTTAGCATTGCAAAATGTTACGCAGCTAACTGTAACTATCAAAGATGAGAGAGGACCCATTCGAACATATATTGCACCACTGGAAAAGATTTCGAATTCGACAATAATATACCGCTGTTGAGATGGACTTTTACACTGTGGTAGATGAGAAAGATATGGATGAACCGAGCAGTCAATATATAAAAACCATAGAGTGGGATATGATGGACAAAACAAAGTTTTTTCCACTGTCCATGTTGAGTTCTTTTACTGTTCGTTGTGCATTGTATCCATTAACCCTCATCAAGACTAGACTGCAAATTCAGAAACATAACGACTTATATACGGGTAAGATGAGTTGATAAGAAATTTGCAGTAACTAAATTTACATTTTTAAGGTATGTTGGATGCATATGGTAAGATTTACAGATATGAGGGCTTCACAGGCCTGTATCGGGGATTCTGGGTATCTTCAGTACAAATAATAAGTGGTATGTTATTCTATTTATCTATTTATAGTCTCACATAGCTACATATATTTGTAAAATCTAGAGGAAAGTGCCCACAAGCAGGGTGGATTGATCTATAATCAGCATTTAAATGAAACTTGAAGGAAGTTCATGGATTACTTAGAGTTATAATAATCAAATCAGCTACAAAAATACTTAATTAAATACACAGGTTTCATTCATTAACGTAAACTATATTATAGCAAATTAGTAATGAATGACAAAACCAATAATAATAATATTTGTTGTCTCATCTATTTATTATTATATTTAAAATGAACGTCAATTTCCTAGCTTATTTCAAAGTTTATATTGGACTAGATCAAATGTTGAAAAAATAATTTCTATAGATGCAGCGGAATCCACTGGTAGAAAATTGGCATTAGATGACCATGATCATCTATGCTGTTCTACTGTGATTTCCACCATTGCAATGGTTTCACATTTTTTGCAAACATTACTTGTTTAGCTTTAAATTTACTTATTAAAGGCAGCAGGCTTGTTGCCGGATACTCATTGTGAGTTCCGAAAATACTCACTTAATTTGCAAGTCATATAACAATTTACAGTGAATATTTAAGTTTTATTGATTAAAAAAAAATTTATATGAAATTATAGTTGAAAAAATAATACCAAACACGTTACTTAGCACTTATTTGAAAATTAGGTGCCAAAACTGGACTCCTAGTGAAAATGGTCAATTATCAATTAAACTTTGACATTTAGAGAATATATTTAAAAGAGATATGCAGGAATATACAGTATTTGGAATTTCAATGATCTGTTAAAAAAATCTTAAATTGACAAATCATGAACATAATCCATGTAAATAGTATAAAATATAATGCTTTAGTGGAAATGCTTGAAAATTAACAATTCCTGACTTTTTAATCTTCTCGACAAATCTCTGTACATGTAACTGGTATAACATTACACAAATACTCATTGTATTGCTAAATGCATAATGTAACATAATTTCATGATAAGAGTCACTAAAAATTTGTATAAACACATAAACATGTCTATATGGAAACAAATTAGCTATTTTTCATGGTTGACACTGAATACCCAAATACCATATATTCACCTATACGAGCCCCTTCCCACTTCAGTTCGCCCACTTCAAGATTTGTACCAAAATATGCTTTTATAAACTAAACCATTTACTTCTAAAACAATTTATTTTCTCAAAAACATTTTAGATACACTCTAGTCGTAAAAAATACATATTTAAAATCACTTAGACCTATAACTATTAGAACATCTGAACAAATAAACAATGTGCGAATAAATGCGCGAAGTTAGCAAAACAACAATTGGGTAACATCACCTTTATTTTTTATTACGGCTGAAATTCTTTGGGGTATAGTGTTAACAAAGTTTTGTCAAAAATTTGGTGTAAAACAATCCCATATTTCTTGGAGCTTTTGTCTCAGTTCGGTGATTGTACGAGCAGGATGTTGTCGTAGAACCTCTTTCATCTCGTGCCACAAAGTTTCAATAGGTGACAGATCTGGCCTGATAGAAACCCATTTCAAAAGTGGTACATTATTTTCTTCCATCCATTTTATAGCCTTTTTTGAGGTATGGCACGCTACACCATCTTGCTGAAACACAAAATCTCGGCCGGATGTCAAACATTCTTTCATCACTGGTAAAAGCGATTCTTCTAAAATTGTCAAATATTTGTTTGTATCCACATTTTCATCAATAAAATGAAGTTTTCCTACTCCTTTTGATGACATACTGCCCCAGACCATAATGGATGCTGGAAATTTCACTTTTCTCTTCAAACAGTCAACATGGAATGCTTCATTTTTTTTTGCGAATAACTCTACTGCGACTGTCACCAACACAAACTTCGAATGGGGCCTCATCACTCCATTGTATTGCACACCATTGTTGAGGTGTCCATTGTCTATGTTCTTTAGCCCATCTAAGCCGATTTTTCTTTTGCAGTGGAGTTAATAGTGTCTTTTCTTTGGCCTATAAACAAGTTGTGCAACTTTAGGGTTTTTACTTCACTTTTTTTTTTATAAGAAAACTTACCTTGCAACTGCTAAATCCCAGTTTGTGGGCCTCTCTACGAGTTGTAGACCTCGAAATTCTCCTTCCAACAGCGTCACTCCACAGAGCACTTAATTGTAAATAATTGGCACGCCTGTTTTTCACGATTATTCTTCTTAATGCTCTTCGGTCGGCATTTGTGATATTACTTTTTTTCACATATCGTGGCTTAATATTAACTGAACCAGTTCATCTATTCTAACAATATTTCTCACACTGTACCGCGATAAGTCTAACAAAGTTGCAATTTCTGAGTTTGATTTCCCAGAATTAAAAAATTTAATTATCAGTAACCGAATTTTCTCACTAATAACCTTTGCTCTACCCATTTTGAAAACCTTAACTACCCAAAACTATTTTAAACGTATTCTGACAGCTGTGATTAATAAAAACAATTGTCATGGCTTTTATTTTTCACAGCCACCTATGCGTTATAGACTTATTTTGCATCGAAATGAAAATAGGTTGATATGCTGTAATTGCAACATGTGTTATTTTTATGCTGCAAATTTGATTAGGGACTGATAAAGTTTTCTACTATATATTATCAAAATATTGATTGTTAATATTTTAAACACCCTGCTACATTTTTATTATTTGTGTTTGATAAGAAAAAAACTAAGATTTCAATAGTTGGGCCAACTGAAGTGGGAAGGGGCTCGTACATAACTTTTAATAATCCTGATAAACTCAGGAATGTCCCTTATTCACGCTGGGCAGAAATGCACCACATAGGCTGCGTTTGTGCTTGTACCAAAAGATTAACGATTGAGAAATGCAATGGCGATACTCTCAACAGAAAAAATAAGACAGGGAGTTTCTTTTTATTTTGTTTTTTGTCCGGTTAGAACATTGTTTCCGAGTCCGTTCAAGAGAGAGTTAATACAATGCAAATTATGTGAGAGTTGTTCGGGACCATGAGTAACTGTCTGTTTAAGAGGTTTGCGTATAAGAGATGTGTCTGTGAAAGGGAATCTCACCCATAAATGCGAAATATAAAAAGTACTGATAATATAAGACATTAAAACGGACTCTTATATTTTTAGGTGTGTTCTATATTTCCACGTACGAAGGCGCGAGGCATATTTTGAAACAGCAAAACGTAAATTCTAACGTAAGAGCCTTGATTGCTGGGGCTGCAGCTTCTCTAGTAGGGCAGACGATCATAGTGCCATTTGACGTGCTCAGTCAGCATCTGATGATGATGGGTGTCAATGGTCGAGAAGAAAAGGTATACAGTGAGACTGGCTTGCTGATGTGGGTTCAAAGATACCCCCCTGCGAAGATACGTAGAAAATATTTCCTATTAGGGGTCCAGGCACCCCAGTTTTTACATACTTGGTTTAGTTTGAGCCAGGGAACTCTGTGTATTTATTGCTGATCAAAATCTTAACTCATTATCTTTATCATAGATACAGTAGCGGACAAAAGTTTGGAAACAAATATTAACATTATTATGAACTATTTCATATACCTAAACTCTACCTTTGTCTCCCGTACTAATACAAGGTTTACCTTATCAATATTCCAATTCTCTGGGAATAAAAACACGCGTTTTTTAAATATCACAGTTTTTATGATAAGGTTATCAGTTTTGCCGTATTTATTCGTTCTGCGATATTCTGATATTGCGTGCGGTGAATATTAACATCAGTGAGAAGGCAATAGAGAAAGTATTTTCAAAAGATTTAAGAGACACAGTAATTGAATTATTTAGAAGTGGTGTCAGAAATGTTGCCATTTCTCAATGTTTAAAAATGAACGAAGGCACGATTTCGAAAATTATTAATAAATATCAACAATACGGATCGACAGCAACGCGGCCCAGGTGCGGAAGACCGAAAAAAAACCGATTATGTTTTGGATCGCTACATTAAACGAGGGATTTCTTTTAAGTTTTGCATATAGAAATATAGTAGGCCGTACGATCCGCGCGTACGTCAGTACTGAATCTTAACCTCACTCTTTAGTAAACTTAAATTCAAAGTTTCACAACAATACGTGCAGTGTTCTCACTACAGTGAATTTTTAACTGTCGCCAAGTCATTAGAAAAATGTATCTCAACCGAGAACATTTTCGCGCCATAATTTATTACAGTTACGAAGCGCCACATCAGTCGACAATTTCCCGTTGCTTTGAAGAATCAAAACGTGCACCAAAAACGGCAGTCACCCAGGAAAACGTCGATGCTGTGCGCAAACTCATCATTGAAGATAGACATGTGACATATCGCGAGATTGAGGCGTCCTTGAAGATCTCAAACACCTCAATTCAAAAAATTTTACATGAAGAATTAGGAGTCAGAAAATTAGTTTCTCGTTGGATACCCCACCTGTTGACTGACGAGCGGAAAGCAGCCAGGGTTAATTGGTGTCAAAAAACACTTGACTGTTTCAATTCCGGAAACTCAAAAAATGTGTACAGCATTTGCCAACAGTTAAGCACGGTGGATGCAACATCATGGTTTGGGGCTGTTTTTCAAGTTCTGCAACAGGTCTATTTGTTGAAATTGTTGGGAAAATAGATCAAAAACTTGACAAAGATATTCTTAGTGAACACATGCTCCCTTTTGTTGCAGAAAATATGCCTTTACGATAGACATTCCAGCAAGATAATGACGCCAAGTATACCTCAAAATTCGTGAAGGACTGGTTAAGACTAAAAAATGTTAATGTTCTTACATGACCTTCGCAATCCCCGGACCTAAACCCTATAGAACATCTCTTGGAGCATGTTAAAAGACAACTGACAAGAAAAACTTTTAAAAATAGGAACGATTTATTTGATTATGTAAAAAATATTGGACAAAATATCCCAACAGATGTATGTAAAAAATTGGTGCATTCTATGAGCAGTAGATGTCAGGCAGTGTTGAATGTTAAAGGCTATGCTACCAAATATTAGCTAAACAGTATTTTTTGTATTTAATTTTGTAACAAAAAATATGTGTCCATTCTTTTGTCGTATCATTTTTGGTCATAAAATAATATGAAGGTATTTTAAGGCTAGTCTCTCAGCAAACACAAAGTGTCCTCAACACTGTAAGCAAACTTTATGAGGAAAAAAATAGTCAAAGAATAAAAGTTAGCGCACTTTTCAAAAATCACTAAGAATTTTTACAAACTTGTGTCCGCTACTGTATATATTTTTCTTGGATTTCGTAAATAAAACTTCATCACCCTGTAACCCGGTAGTCGAGCATCCTTGGACCCATATTTAAAGGAACCTATTGTGATATTTTTTAATGTACATACAGTAATGGACAAAAGTATATAGACAAATATGAATATTTACCTAAATACCTTTAGAAAACGAATTCATACTTCATTGCTCCATAAACAAATCCGTTATTAGTAGAAAAACTAAATTCCTTGTTTTTACATTATCTGCAATGAACACAATACAAGTCTGAATATAAGCACTTTTTTATCAGGGACAAAAATATGTAGACAAATTCTTTTCAACATTAGTTTAGTACAGTTTGGTGTCAGAAGAGGATTAGTTTGTATTCATCAAGTATTGTGGAATAAGTTGAGTGATTTTAAGACCATGCCGGGTAGTCCAGAAATTTCTTTCGATGTGAAAACTAAGATCATTGAGTTTTAAAAAGATGGTCAACGTCAAGTCGACATTGCCAAAAATTTGAAGCTGAAGCGTAAAGCAGTTTGGGCAATATTGAACAAATATAAACAAAAAGGTATCTTGGAAGCCTCTACGAGAAGTGGTCGGCCTAGAAAACTAAATGCTACATTAGTTACATTAATAAAAGTGATTTCGTCCAAGGATCCGTTTAAAACCCCAAGACAAATAAAAGCCGAAATCGAGACAAAAGTAATGTTCAGTGTTTCTACGAAAACTATAAGTAGAAGATTAAATGATTTGAAATTATTTGCCCGAGTAAGAAGCCGCTAATCTCGAGGAAAAACCATGAGGACCGATTACAATTTGCACGGTTGCTTCTTGATTTGAGCATCTGTGACTGGAAGAGGGTATGTTTCAGTAACGAATGCAAGTTCAATATGTTTGGATCAGATAGTGTTAGACGTCCTAGTGGACAAAGATTGAACCCCAAGTACACTTTGCCCACTGTCAAACATGGAGGCGGGTCTGTTATGGTTTGGGGGTGCTTTTCGGGGTTTGGGATGGGACCTTTACATACTAAAGCATGTCATGTTACCCTATATGGAAAACAATATGCCCTTAACACGTTCGCTGCGACCTGCCTCGCGCCGCGCGCACGGTAGCGGCTAAACGATTTTAGGCGCTACACAAGCAAAGCGCGGATTCGCGTCGTAAGCCTATTGGATGTGCGTTGTGTAATTGAAAACTATTTCATATATACATTTTCTTCTTCTATCTCGTTTTTTTTTTCGTGCAGTAACACGAAACATGTCTTGAAACCCTATTAAAGATTTTTCTGTGGGCTGGAAAAATCATCACTCGTTTCAGACATATTTCCATCAGACTGCTCACTTCCATCTGAACTGGGAACATAATTGTCTGAGTCACTTAGATTCTCGATTTCACTCCCCGAATTGGCAAGAATATCATACAGTTCTTTTTCTGTAAGCCCTTTATTACGGTTACAATACGTTTTCACTCGTTTTGGACGTGAACAACCTGCTTCCACATCATCCGCCATTGCGCAGTGTAAAAATAAACGAAACTAGATCCTACGCGTAAAATAGTCCAAAAAGATGTTCAATATGTAGGTGACCAAACAGAAAGCGAGTGCGGTACAAACTGACAACACCACAGTCTTGTGAGTTTATATCAGCCAGAAGCGCGGATCCGCGCCCGCCGCCTTTCGTTAAACATCGGTCGGACGCGGATCAGCGTCGTTCGCAGTGAACGTGTTAAGATCAATCTTCCAGCAAGATAATGATCCGAAGCACACTTCAAATATCGCACAGAAATCCTTTCTGGATGAAAAAAAAACCAGTTCTCAAATGGCCTTCACAGTCTCCCGATATAAACCCCATTGAAAATATATGGGAATACTTAGATAAGCAAATACGAGATAAAAATTATTTAAACAAGGATGAACTTTTTGCCGCTTTAGAGCAAAAGTGGAGACAGCTTGATGAATCTTATATCAAGAAACTACAATCTATGCCGAGACGATGACAGGCGGTGATTGATAATAATGATTATTCTACAAAATATTAACACAAACATGGTTGGTTTTCTATAATGCAATGAACTTTGCTTCTTTTTTCTGTAATTGTTTTGCTTTGTCTATATATTTTGGTCCTTCATAGCTCCAGCTTTTTCAATTATTTTTTTGTTGAAAGGAATCTAATGAATTACTTTCTGTATAATGCTATAACGAAGTATGTATACACGTTGGTGTATTAATAAAACAAGTTAAAAAAGAAATACAGCACAATGTTAATTTGCCTATATACTTTTTTGTCCATTACTGTATTTCTGAAACATCCTGAAGACCCCTTCCGAACTTTCAGAATTTCAACACGCTAGGCCTCAAGATCCAACCGGGCCGTAGTAAATTCGCGCTAACCTTGGACGTAGCGCGGCACATTCTGAAAGTGGACGGCATAGCAGGTTTCTACCGCGGGTACTGGGCGAGTCTGTCCGCGTACGTCCCAAATTCGGCTCTCTGGTGGGGCTTCTACCATTTCTACCAGGACCAGTTGTTCGCGATCGCCCCGACGTGGGTGTCGCACTTGTTCATACAGAGCGTTTCCGGGACGTTAGGCGGGTTCACAACGACGGTGTTGACGAATCCGTTGGACGTTGTCAGGGCTAGGTTGCAGGTAAGAACAGGAATAGTAGTAGTAGTAGAAAGATTTATTTAGCACATTTGGCTACATAAACAAAACAATTGTAAACAACTTAGAACTAGTAAATTCAAGCCATATGGTGTATGATGTAAATGCTGGGCAACCTATAATTGTAGATTTAACAAGTGATTTCTCAATTTTACTTTAAATTTTATCAAAGTTTTCTGGTCTTTATCTCCGAGTATGATTTATTATATTCAATCAACCCTTGATGGAATACAGATTTGTAGCATATGTTATACTTTTTGCTCATTAAATGGAAGTCATCTTTATTTCTGGTATTATGTAAATGATGGTCGACATTTGATGATGTTAAATTAGTTAGACTTGATGGAAATATATTATTTTTTACTTTATAAATGAATATCATTACAAGATATTTGATAAATTTTTTTACATTGAGCCATTTTAATTTGCTAAGCATTTGCCTAATTGGAGTATATTTATCTTTATTTAGTATTATTCTCATGCACTTATTTTGTAAAATTTGCAGTCTTTCAAAAATGGAATTATTTGCTAAATATAGAATAGTCGAACAGTACAAGAAATTTGGAAGAATGATGGTATTATAGATAATTTTTCTGCTATATGAACTCGGACATCCAGAAACTCTCGATAAATATCTTTACTACTAATCTTATTTATAACTTTTTCATAATGAATATCAAAAATTAATCGAGAGTCAACAAAAACTCCCAGGTAAAGGGTGTCTCATAAATATTTTCTTATTTTATGCCATATATAAAAATACTTAGAATATTTTTACAAAGATAAATTTATTACCAAACGAAAGCCTAAACATTAATTTTATTTATGGAAAAGAGTATCGGATAAATGAGCACCGTTCATGTTTTCACACTCTCTTAATCTCGAACTGAAGTTTTCGATCACTCTCCGAAGCATTGCTCGAGGAATGGCGTTTATTTCATCTGTTATTTTTTGCTTGAACTCTCTCAAATCTTGTGGCGGTGGGGTGTATACCTTACTCTTCAGGTATCCCCATAAGAAAAAATCTGCTGGTGTCAAATCGGGACTTCTCGGTGGCCAGTTAATGTCTCCTCTGCGACTGATGACCCTCTCTGGGAATAACTGATGAAGAGCATCCAAGGATTCATTCGTGACATGAGAAGTCGCTCCATCTTGCTGGAAAAACGTGTTTCTATTGTAGCCACCATGGTTCTGTATAGCTGGAGTTAAAAAAGTCCTAATCATGTGGCAGTAGCGCTCAGATGTTACAGTTTGAGCTTGGCCACGATTGTCTTCAAAAAAATACGGGCCAATGATTCCTTGCCCTGACATAGCAGCCCAGACGATAACTTTAGGCGAGTGTAATGGCGTCTCATGAAGATTTTGCGGGTTCTGCTCGGCCCAATATCGGCAGTTTTGTTTATTAACATGCCCGTTAATGTGAAAATTCGATTCATCAGAAAACCATATGTTGTTGTAACCGTTAAAATGCTCTCTCATTGTTCTACAGAACTCTAATCGATTAGCGGGATCTTGTGGTTTTAATTGTTGTGTAACAACAATCTTGTATGGGTGAAAATGCAAATCCTTGCGAATAATGCGATGAACAGTTGACTTATGCAAAGTTAGAGACGCTCCACGCAGTCTTAATGATTGCCGGGGATCCTCGTTAACGGACTGGCGCACACGTTCAATATTTTCGTTCGATCTTGCTGACCTTGGCCGTCCAGGCGGTTTACTAATACACGTGTTTCCAGTGCTCTCGAACTTTCTTACCCAATATTTAATTAAATTTGCGCTTGGGACATCTCTCATTCTTGCTATGTTATAATGATTTCTGTACAAACGACGTACAAGCACATAAGAATCCTTGTTTTTATAGAACTCGCGAACACAAAAAGCACGTTGCGGCCCTGTAAAACGCTCCATTGCAACTAAAATTTAACAATGTTGCCAAACGTTTGTCAACTGTCTCGTTTCTCCGGAGCATGCGTATTCCGCCAGAGGACTGATCTAAAAACGAAAATATTTCTGAGACACCCTTTATTTAAAATTTTCTACGAATTCAATATCTTCACCATCAATATTCAGTTGAACATTTGTACATTGTTTTAATTTTAGTCTGTTAGATGCTAACCATTTTGAGACAAGCTTCAAGTCTTCATTTATATAAGAGATACCAGACTGAATATTTTTAGTACTTATATAAATCATAGTGTCATCGGCGAAAATTTGAATTTTGGATTTTTTGACTATGGCAGGTAAATCATTTATGTATAAAATAAAAAGAAGTGGTCCCAGGATACTGCCCTGTGGAACACCCAACGTATTTTCAATTTTTGATGAAATAGTGTCATTAACTTTTGTAACTTGCATCCTTTTAGACAAATAATTTCTAAACCAATCTAAAACACTTCCTGTTATACCATATGCCTTCAATTTACCTAACAAAATATCTCTATCAATCGTTCCAAATGCTCTCTTCAAATCCAAAAATACTGCTATGACAACTTCTTCTGAGTCTATGCCTCTTCTCCAATTCTCAGTTATCAACTGGAAAGCTGTTTCTGTGGAATATTTTTTTTCGAAAGCCTGCTTGCGCCTCCACTAAAATTTTGTTTTCTTCTATAAACAGCATTAATTGGTCCATGCACTATGGACTCTAATAATTTTTCAATGTCTGGTAACACATTTACTGGTCTCATATCGCTGCATCTTTTAGAATTTTTTATTTTGGGAACTGGTGTTATTGTAGAGCATTTCAAATTTTCAGGGAAAGAACTGCTTCTCAGTGAACAATTGATCCAATTTAATACAGGATATCCCAAAATTTCGAAACAGTTTTTCAGCACGTTTTTAGTAGTCATTTCGGCACAGTTGTTATTTGATTTTAAACTGTTTACTTTTTTTCTTAGATAATTCAATGATACGCTGTGAAATTTTGAAAGTGTATCCAACATTTCCCCCTGGAAACTGATTTTCATATAGTCAGGTGCAGCAATGGCAGTACCTACAATATCAACAATACTTTCCACAAAATATTCATTTAGTTTGATTGCAATCACCAAAGAATTTGTTTCGGTACCGTTTTCGAATTGAACTTGATTTACACAATCATGCGGCTTCGAATTGATCAGTCTTTTTAAAGTCTTCCACATCTTTACACTGTCGCACTTGTTATTATCGATTTGTTTATCGTAGAATTTTCTTTTTTCTTCTCTAATTACATATACACATTTATTCCTAAGAGTTTTATATACCTCCCAATCATCATTTGATTTTGTGAATATACATTTATTGTATTGTTTGTCTCTCAAATTTTGAGCTGCCTTAATATTCTTGTTATATGGTGATTTAAAAAAATACTGTGCGGTATTTATAGTGTATAATTAACGTGGCATTTCGACAGCCTGTCTGGAGGAGTATCTTAATACTTTTAGTCTGATTATTAGTCAGTTTGTTGCAGGCATTCCAAAAACTGACTGGTTAGAAGCATCTCATTTAGAGAGAGAATACTTTGAACATAAATAAATTAGCGTTCGTGTATCTCAAAATATATTGCGTGGCCCTTGTATTATACCATGTGTGAGTTCTACAGTTGACCTGCTTAAGATCCACACATGTAATAATGTTATAGTTTTAGATTAGCTTTGTCATTAAGAATGATTGTATTCTTTATACAAGCATCTACAGGGTGTCCCAGAAGTCGACGTCAAGCCGAACCCGGGTGATAGGCAAAGTCATAACAGCTATCAGAAAAATATTTAAAAAATTTTATGTATGTGTTTTGAAAATTATAGGTCTTTGAAAAAAATATAGAAATTTCACACCCTACGGCAGTCTGTCAACTCCTGTTACTACAAATATTAACTTTTTTGGATTTTATTTTAACAATGTAATGATGAATAATGCATCTCCAAACTGGTGTCTCAACCTTACTGCCAACTTTTCTCGTTCAGGAAAAATTGCCACTTATTTCCCAACCAAGTATTCCAAAGTAAAACTTTGCTCAACTTTAACTGGCTGTACTGGAAAAAAATGTACTACGAGAGTTTGGCAAGTAACCTTAAAAGTTGGCGCATTTAATAAGGATTCCAAAATGGTATAGCACATTACTCGTTAACTTATGCACAATTTTTATTTGAAGAAAAACTCATGAAAATTTTTCAAAATTTCCTAATTAAACAGCGTTTATGAAAACGCACAAGGACCCTTAAGAATAACTGTTTGCACAACAGTGGGCGTCATAATTACAGCAAATGCTCAAACTGTTTTCCTTCAGCCGCAATACACGCTCGACATCTTCTTAAAAAAGATCGGGTTATTAAACGAGCGAATCCACGTTTATTAACAAACTCAGCTGCTTCCAATAGTCTTTGCCGTAGCTCAGCTACATTTTGAATCGGCTTGAAATACACTTTTTCTTTTACAGTTCCCCAGTAAAAAAAATCTAACGGATTCAAATCTGGTGACCGGGCTGGCCACGGTATTGTACCAGACCGCCCTATCCATCTGCCTGGAAAGTTTTGATCGAGATACTCTCTCACTGAGAGTGCATAGTGCGCTGGGCAGCCATCATGCTGAAACCACATTTCCCTGTAAATACTCAGTGGCACGTCCTCCAATAAATTTTCTAAATGATTTTGCAAAAAACCTAAATAAACCTCAGCAGTCAAAGTCTCTGGGAACTCAAACGGACCGATTATTTTACCATTTAAAATTCCTGTCCAATGGTTTATCTTGAAGCGATATTGAGATTTATCTTCTCTCATCAAATGTGGGTTTGCTACGTGCGACTCGTATAAGTTATGCAGGTTCATGTACCCATCTTTCTTAAATGTGGTCTCATCTGACCATAAAATTTTTTCAAAGAACCGTGGATCTTCCCTGTGTCTTTCTAACATTGTGCGACAAAAAGCAAGTCGGGGCTCATAATTCCGGGGCAGAAGACCTTGAACACGCTGTACGTGGTATGGATGGAGAACGTTTTTTTGCAAGATTCTATGGACTGTACTTTTGGGCACACCTGTTTTTAGTTCTATTGCACGCACTGAAGTACTCGGGTCTTCTTCGACAGCTCCTAGCACCACGTCTTCGTAAGGAAGGAAATATCTTCCCTCACCGTGTGATTGGTTTGGTAGTTGGCCCTCTGAGAACAGTAAGCGGTGCACATTTGTGAACACTCGATGATCTGGATGACGAGCTGCATTCGGGTACCTCTCACAGTAAAGTCTCGCTGCAGCACTAGCGTTGCATCTGCATTCCCCATAAATGAGGTGCATGTTAGCATATTCTTGTACGGTGTACACGGACATAGCGGCACTGCACAATCACACTATCAAAGATAGTATAAGGAAAGCAAATGTTGTTTTGAAGAGCAATTAAACAGTCCAAATCCAAATCACAAGCGATCAACAGTCCAGTTCACGAATACAAAATTAGTAACAGTATGAAATCAACAAGCAGTAAACGAAGGAGTACTGATCGGTATCAAAGTGTGCAATAGCAAGTAAGTGATGTGCTTCATCCATACCACATACAGCGTGTTCAACCTCTCCTGCCCCGAGATTATGAGCTCCGAGTTGCTTTTTGTCGCACAATGTTAGAAAGACACAGGAAAGATCCACAGTTCTTTAAAAAAATGTTATGGTCGGATGAGACCACATTTAAGAAAGATGGGACATGAACCTGCATAACTTACACGAGTGGCACGTAGCAAACCCACATTTGATGAGAGAAGATAAATCTCAATATCGCTTCAAGATAAACCATTGGACAGGAATTTTAAATGGTAAAATAATCGGTCCGTTTGAGTTCCCAGAGACTTTGACTGCTGAAGTTTATTTGGATTTTTTGAAAAATCATGTACAAAATTTATTGGTGGACGTGCCACTGAGTATTTACAGTGATTTCAGCATGATGGCTGCCCAGCGCACTATGCACTCTCAGTGAGAGAGTATCTCGATCAAAACTTTCCAGGCAGATGGATAAGGCGGTCTGGTACAATACCGTGGCCAGCCCGATCACCTGATTTGAATCCGTTAGATTTTTTTTACTGGGGAACTGTAAAAGAAAAAGTGTATTTCAAGCCGATTCAAAATGTAGCTGAGCTACGGCAAAGACTATTGAAAGCAGCTGAGTTTGTTAATAACCGTGGATTCGATCGTTTAATAACCCGATCTTTTTTAAGAAGATGTCGAGCTTGTATTGCGGCTGAAGGAAAACAGTTTGAGCATTTGCTGTAAAGGTAAATCATCATCAGCAGCATTTTGACGCCCACTGTTGTGCAAACAGTTATCCTTAAGGGTCCTTGTGCGTTTTCATAATCGCTGTTTAATTAGGAAATTTTGAAACATTTTCATCAGTTTTTCTTTGTGCATAAGTTAACGAGTAATCTTCTAAGTGTTTACCATTTTGGAATCCTTATTAAATGCGCCAACTTTTAAGGTTACTTGCCAAACTCTCGTAGTACATTTTTTCCAGTACAGCCAGTTAAAGTTGAGCAAAGTTTTACTTTGGAATACTTGGTTGGGAAATAAGTGGCAATTTTTCCTGAACGAGAAAAGTTGGCAGTAAGGTTGAGACACCATTTTGAAGATGCATTATTCATCATTACATTGTAAAAATAAAATCCAAAAAAAGTTAATATTTGTAGTAACAGGAGTTGACAGACTGCCGTAGGGTGTGAAATTTCTATATTTTTTTCAAAGACCTATAATTTTCAAAACACATACATAAAATTTTTTTAAATATTTTTCTGATAGCTGTTATGACTTTGCCTATCACCCGGTTTCGGCTTGACGTCGACTTCTGGGACACCCTGTATAACTTCAAAAATTCTGTTTTCAGGTGCAAAGAATAGGTTCGATGCGGTGTGCGTTCAGGGATCTCTGGGTAGAGGAGGGTTTGAGGATGTTCTGCAAAGGATTGAGCGCGAGACTGATCCAATCTGCGACCTTCAGCTGTAGTATAATTATAGGTTATGAAACCATCAAGCGAATATCGGTGAATGACGAATATAAACAGTTTATCAAATGGTGATAGTTTATTTTCTTTTTGTTAGTGTTGTTGAAATTGTTTTATAGATCACTTCCTCACCGTCGAAGACGGAAATATATGTAATATATGTAGAGAAATTTATCGTGTCTTTTACGTTTACTGTACATAGTTCAATGATCGTTTTGCAATACACGGTATATGGAGTGAACCAATGTGCTGCAGCTTGTAGAAAGTTGGGGGGAAGATGATTGTTGTTTCATTTTTCATTTTAAATACAGACCGTTTTTATATTTACTTTGTTGTGACTTGCAATAAATCATTCTTAGGTACAAAATGTGCTTTTCAAATTTACACTGTGTGGTATCCTTGTCGTTCGCACTTGAACAGTATAAACAACTGGGAGACATCGTAAATCATTTTTTATTTCAGTACGAAATCAAACTTGGCAAATATCTTGCTCCACTACCAATTATAGTTTTTTTTCATAATTTATCAGCTGTCATCAACGAATTCGGACCATTTAGGGGCAAATATACGATTTACTTGAAAAAATTAAGGCTTAAATTGCCAGTTTCACAGATGTTCAAATTTCATATTAAAACGAGGGTTATTAAAAAATAACTATTATATCCCGTTGATGAATCTAACCACCAGTACAATAGTTGATAGGTATCTGATTGCCAAACAAAATGTACAACGGTTTTTATAAAGTCGTATCACTATATATACTATAACTATCTAAAACTGTAATGACTCATCGATGTTCACGTGAACATCACTTAACTACGAGTAGTCGGCTGTTCATAGGCGGGGTATGAATGTTTAACATGGGTGAACTAGATTGGTCACATGCTTAATAAAGAGTGGTTTGAAACATATTGTAAGTCAAAAATTTGGGAATTACCTTTATTCATCGTCGCTTCCACTTACATCTGACAGTAATAAACTGTCGCTATCGCTTTCCTCGTTGAAATTGACTATAACTGGCTCTATGATGGTGTCGATGTGGTGGTCAAGCTGCCACATTTTTGTTTCTTCCTTCACAACATGACGGATAGCATTCTGCCAAGCTTCGGGCGTTACTAGCTGTATGGAAGTCTCAAGTAAAACCTTCACTTGAGCCCAGATGAGCTCTATTGGGTTCAGTTCACAGTGGTAGGGCGGTAACCGCAGCACAGTGACACCACATTGACGGGCCATCTCATCAGTCACGTAACTAATGTTCGCAGGTTTGTGCGTTTAATTTTTTCATACAATTCCGCTTTCACACATGAATCGTCAAACGGGATTCTTTTTTCGCGCAACCGTTGCTGCATGTCACTTTTTCGAGATCCCATAGTCGGTACACGTTCGGCTCGACGACTATGGTAGGAAGCATTATCCATGACGATCACAGAGTTGAGCTCAACTCACTGAAGCACCCCTTGAAACCAGCTCTCGATGCAGCTGGCATTCATTTCGTCACGGTAATCACCTACTTTCTTAGAGACGAATATCAAGTCACACTCTTCTAAAAAGCCACTATCGCTACCAATATGAGTTACGATCAATCTTTGACCTTTCCCTGTCGGTCCACGAAGACCTGTTGACAAACCTTCAATGCTTGCTTGTCGGTTACTAACTACGTTTTTGTCTATCCAGGTTTTTTAACTGTGTGACCTGCATTTACCCATGTCTCGTCCAAATAATAGATTTTTCTGCTTTGTCGCCTATATTCAATCATTTCGCGTAGGTATTTTCGACGCCAGGCGACTATTTCAGGTCTCTCTATCAATACCGACTTCCGATTATGCGTTTCGTAAAACGAAAATTAATTTCGTGCAGGGATTTCCTCATTACCTCGACGCTCATTTGGGGTATAATTTCATTTTCCTTGATCGCTGCATGTACAGCCTTGAGGGTTGGTATCTCATTCCTAAAGAAGAATGAATGTACGGTTCGCCTTAACGCCATTTTGCTATCGTCATCCAATTTAACGGCCTTTCGTCCCTTCAAATTAAACTTTGGATCAGTAGTAGCTCCAGTTTTCTTCTTTGCATGCACCACCCTGCGAATGGTCCACTCTGGAACGCCTGTCATACTTTCACAACGCGCGAGAGCATCTCCCTGCGACATAGTTCTGTTCAGATAATTGAACACGTTGAGCACGATTTCTTTCGCGTCCCTCTTCAGTGCTTTACGAAGCCGTCTACTTGTTCCCTGGCTTTCAGTACTTCCACTCGTGCCATTTGTACTCTCCATGGTTAAGTATAACCAAAACAGTAACCACAGAAACCACAACAATAACAATCACACAACAATTCTTATAAAAACACACAATATGCGATCGCTCAACGAAACACGTTCCAATGCGTTGCCGACGCCTATGAGTCTGCCGGTCGAGGCGCGTCTGTGATTTCATTGATTCTACCGGCGGAGAACAATCAGCCATTATTTCCATCTCTGTCTGTGCTGTTGACCACCGCAAAGCCACAGAAACGACATATGTCGTACGCTATACGGCTGTACTGGAAGGAAGCCGGGATCGAGCTCTGATCACGTGTTGATCACGCGTATTAGTCATTACAGTTTTAAATAGTTGTAGTATAGTCAAAATCACGAAAGATGACTCTTACGTCATACCATAAATTGTACTGAAGTAATCAATGGACGTACGTCTATGATAAAATCACGACAACATAATAACAACAAACTTATATTATGATTTTGCGAAGTTATGTTATTTCACAGATTATTTCTATTTTCATTTTATTTCATGGTTATAATAATAATAATAATTTTAGTGGGGACTTTTTGTTTTGAAAAAAACTACAGTTATGAGTAGAATACCTCAAGACAGGAACACCGAAGACCAAAGTATTATTCGAAAACAACCTAACCTGCTTTAACATAACCTAACTATTCATCTTTCGAATATGATCGTTTGTTGTTTGGAACAAATCTACGGAAAATGACGATGAATCAGCTGTTTCGTTGCTTTCAGAAGAAACAATATACTGCAAGCAAAGAAAACTTACCACTATACTTATTCTGAAAGGTTCCTTTGTAAATACAGGGTGACTTTGAAGTTGAGTCATTAATTTTCAGATAATGATTGTAGAAGGAAGATAAACCAAAATATGTGTGTAAAAATAAAAAAAAAATTTACCTTGTTTTATAAAGTATCCTCCCGACAAGTATTTCAGTGCGGACCTGTATTTGATCGTGAGGTCTTGGAGCACCGGCATGCCCTCCCCTGAGAGGTCTTAAGTCACCTGATCCACGAGCCCGTTGTACTACATTAACAAAGGCACGAGGGGTTGGTTGCACTCGATTGGGAAACCGATCCGCATAAACATGTGCCATTTTTTATTTCATTTGAGCCACGCAACAGGCACCACTATTCAGTCACGCGTTACCGACTGACACTGACTGTATACAAATGAATAAAATAATTGTAAAAACATCGTTCCAAATTCTTTCGCTTTTTTGTTTCCGATGCGATGAACCGATAAGGCGGATTATATCCGTTGTCGCCAAACACGAGCACATAATATTATTATTGAGACAGGGCGGTACTCAAACTTCCAAAAGGCTATAACTTTGTTACTTTAATTTTACCAGAAAAATGGTAAAGGAAAAAAACATTTCTTTTGATCAGATCTACTCACTGTTAAAATAAATGACTCAACTTCGAAGTCACCCTGTATAAGCAATAACTGAACAACATTCATCATTGGATATCGCAATTTGTTTTCAGCAACGCCTATTAGTGTTTTGTACTACAAATGTGATAAATAAAGCACTAATTCATTTTTCGTTTATATTTATTTCAACCATGAACAACTATTATTATCTAGAACATTTCAGGAAAATATTATAGCTCTTCATATTTAGCAAATATTAACAATGGTATATGTTTTGGGCCCACTGATTTAAAAATTCGATAAACATTAAACGAATATGTTTTTTATCGACGTGGATTCTGGAAATGCTTTGAGATCGCGCTATCTATATGGAAATTATAGCTTTCAATACACCAGAAACAAAAAAGTCAGTATCATTTGCTAATTATGATATATCAAAGTTCTGTCAACACTATAATAAATTCCATGACATTTGTACAACTATCAACTACAACTACTTTTTAAAGATAAATGATTCTATTTCCATAGAAGTAAAATAAAAATTCTTCCATGAAAATATTGCTTAAAACTTTTGGTATAAATGTAATCTAACAAACTGTATATATGTATATATATGCTATATACAGAATAACAAGAAAATGTTTCTAAAGTCCGCTTTACAACTACTTTATATCGCGAGTGTTCCTAATTTTTACCCAAAAATTTGTATTGCGATCTACACATACAAAATTTCGTGATCAGTAGATGAGCTAGAAGAATTCTGTCTCACTAGTTTTAAATCCGCCGCTAGAGGCGCTGCACAAAACCTAACGAAATCTAAGTAATCTCACCGGAAATGATCCAGACAGCCGGCTGCCGATCGCCTTATCAGTGTTGTTGTGTTCGCCTGCGGTCAAGAATGTTTTATACAGGGTGAGTCAAAAGGTTGGCAGGTAGCTGGACCGTAAAAAAGATTGTGCGTGCGTACGTGCAAAAAAATAAATAAGACTACATAGGTAATAGTATATTTGAAAACCAGTGGCGTAGACGTTCACGCGCATGACATAAATGTCGTATGTCACACAAGTGACATAAATGACGCATGTCGTGCACGTGACATAAATGACGTATGTGACGTACTGCCTGGATCACTTCCGGTGAGATTACGTACTTAGATTTCGTTAGGTTTTGTGCAGCGCCTCTAACGGCGGATTTAAAACTAGTGAGGCAGAATTCTTCTAGCTCATCTACTGTGATCAATATACACAAAATTATTTCATACGGCAACACATTGATGAGTGCCAAAAAACGAAATAAATCACAGTGACATTCTTCAATCTTTCAAGTAAAAAATCTAAAATGCATAATTGTATTTTCGCACATGCCGTCTTCAGAAACATTTTCGATGCCTACTTAATAAAATTTCCGAAACAGTAAATGATTGAATAAACCAATGGCATTATACATGATTAATTCTTATGTTTATAACGAATCTCTTACCAAATAACTAATCAATGATATTAAAATTTCAACACGAACTCTGCTGGGACGAATATTGACTATCACATTATATTCTCATATGACATACATTTTCAAATATATACACACATCACTTCTATAATTATGGTCAACAATCAAACTAGGCACATTTAGTAAAAGCCAATGTCACAAAGATCGCGATTTTTTCGTAATAATTAAAGATTTTTGTAGGATAATGAGCAACCTTTAGGAACCTCTTCTAAAGTCATGTATCTAACATTCAGTAGTTGTGTCTCTGAAAAATTTCATAGTTTGATATGTTATTTTATACAACATATATGTTTGTCGAATGTTATAGTTATTCTGATGATATTGTATGAGATCAAAAAAGCATATACAGCGCAAGTTTTTAGCGTGGTTAAAGTTAATGACAAAATAGTAGCTACTAGTATGTTCTAACTTGAAAAATATTCCTATTTCTACAATGTGTGCAATAATGCTACAATATCAATGTTACACAGTATATCACAAAATATAACCGACCTCGCCCACACCAAAAACGCACCCTGTATAACTTTTCACAATTTTTGTTAGATACACAATTTCTTAAGGAATCTAACTCAAGGTTTTGATACGGGAGATAAAATTTCAATTTGTTTATATCACAAACCGCAAGCATATCCGACTTTTTTGTGTACACAAAAAACATCCAAAAATATTTTACGTATCTTCCTAACCAGACCGTTTTATTCAACATCGTTCTAAAACATGAACCGTAAAGTCTTCTAAATTTGAAGAATATATCGTTATATTTCTGAGTATCGCAACTCTCATTATTTTCGTAAATCGTCAATCGATAAATATTATGTAAAATGTCAAAATTGGATTGTCCTTGGTAATATATACTCTAAAGGTCTATTTCTACCGATATTCTCGTTTACCAAAGAGCCAAAACTCAAATCTAACAATACCTATAAAAAAGTAAATTTCAAATGGGTATCATGAGAGGTTTGTACTGTTCGATATCTTAAAATGACAGCTACACATTAAAAATAATATCAACTATTCAAAAAGCACCAATGATTATTGAAAACAAAAACATATTGCACATTCGCTCAATCAGCAAATAATAAACTTAACCGCTTTGTACTTAATCATATTGAAAGATAATATAGTCCAAGAAATTGGATAACTTCAAATAACGAATGATTTGTTGAGCCCAACAAAGTGAGACACTATGTTTCTAAGTGCTGTATTACTTCGACTCTAAATTATCAAATCCTGTGCTCTAACGCAAAATGGCACACATACAATGAAAATCATCACAAATAACTAAGAAATTCGTTGCATAAATCTACCTAATATCAAGTTTGTTTATCGAGAAATCTTGCTATCCCCGATGTTTGCAAAACCTCCTACTTTAGTTCCTCAAAAAATACACACTGATCACTTCATTTTAAAATCGTAAGACGCAGTCTTAAAACGTTGTTCCCACCTTTTGCAGCACCGCTTTCCTACTACGTAATATTGCATCAGCACCCGTAATGAGTAAAATTATCGCTATGATAAGGATCTGATCGCCATACTTGACACTTGCTATGAGCGCCATCTATGGAGGAATGGTACAACTACCGGTATATGCACCTTAGGCCAGAGCAGTTATGAATGACCTCAGCTAGTGCTATATCTGTGTGGCATCACAGTAGATCCACCTAATTTAAAGGTATTAATGAAGGTCCTCAAAATTACGTAGTCAAATCAAGTCGATCAGGCCAAGTCGTTAGTTTGACACTTGTTGATATTTGATATAAAATAAAACTCAACTTGCTGCGTGACGAGGCTTCAAGAAAAGCAAAGATTTTTCGAAAAGGAACAGTGATGAGGACAAAAGTAATCAATCGTTTCATTCTTCCATAAAAGAGGAATATTTGCACACAATTTCAGAGCTGCACTTATATTTGTTAACAAGTTCCGATTGAAGAAAAAATGCATTTTATGACAAAAAAATGAAAACTGTTTTTTAGCCATCTCTTTACACATCATGAAATTATCAGATGAAAATGATTAAGAATACTGCTGAAAAGAGGTTGATAAAAAAAAACTAAAAAAAAGGACGTGGCACCTTAAGCAGAATAAAGTCTATCCAAGATAAGTTGGTAATGGAACATTTCAAAATCTTACCTCTGGCTGAGAGATGTATGTTTTCTTCACAGAATCTTGAACAACAAATTGACTGCTTTTACATTTCAATGAAAATGTACCGATAAGCTACGTTCCCATTTTCTGTTTTGTTTCTGAATATTATACCATTCTATTTTTTATCTAGTACAAGTGTCAATTATGTCGATCAGATCACCATCCCTGTCATTTTTTTCAGTTCCGTAATAAAGGTGCAAATCTTTGTAACCTACGACTAGTTACGTACGCGTCTATAATCATCAAGATAAAACTTCAAAATTGGGTACACACTACGACGAACTATCCATATACTTACCATTCCTCATGCATATAACATAAAAATCAAGAGTTTATTTACATTCCAGCTCTACAATACTTATGGCCGCGTGTTTAGGCTTCCACACTGGTTGACAGGAATAACATTTTGAAGGTAGCGCACAATAAACTGAATAATCGCTAGCACTGGTGATAATGAACCTTTCAACGATTTTAAGAATTACATACGTTATCTTAATGATTCAGATTGGCTAATATATGATGAGCGCTTCAGTTTTTATTTTCTAGAAAGTCGAACTAGAGCCAAAAACGGTTTATGATGGGAGGTGTCCCAGAAGTCGACGTCAAGCCGAAACCGGGTGATAGGCAAAGTCATAACAGCTATCAGAAAAATATTTAAAAAAAATTTATGTATGTGTTTAGAAAATTATAGGTCTTTGAAAAAGATATAGAAATTTCACACCCTACGGCAGTCTGTCAACTCCTGTTACTACAAATATTAACTTTTTTTGGATTTTATTTTTACAATGTAATGATGAATAATGCATCTTCAAACTAGTGTCTCAACCTTACTGCCAACTTTTCTCGTTCAGGAAAAATTGCCATTTATTTCCCAACCAAGTATTCCAAAGTAAAACTTTGCTCAACTTTAACTGGCTGTACTGGAAAAAAATGTACTACGAGAGTTTGGCAAGTTACCTTAAAAGTTGGCGCATTTAATAACGATTCCAAAATGGTATAACACTTAGAAGATTACTCGTTAACTTATGCACAATTTTTATTTGAAGAAAAACTGATGAAAATTTATCAAAAATTCGTAATTAAACAGCGATTATGAAAACGCGCAAGGACCCTTAAGGATAACTGTTTGCACAACAGTGGGCGTCAAAATGCTGCTGATGATGATTTACCTTTACAGCAAATGCTCAAACTGTTTTCCTTGAGCCGCAATACACGCTCGACATCTTAAAAAAGATCGGGTTATTAAACGAGCGAATCCACGGTTATTAACAAACTCAGCTGCTTCCAATAGTCTTTGCCGTAGCTCAGCTACATTTTGAATCGGCTTGAAATACACTTTTTCTTTTACAGTTCCCCAGTAAAAAAATCTAAAGGATTCAAATCAGGTGATCGGGCTGGCCACGGTATTGTACCAGACCGCCTTATCCATCTGCCTGGAAAGTTTTGCTCCATCCATACCACGTACAGCGTGTTCAAGCTCTTCTGCCCCGGGATTATGAGCCCCGAGTTGCTTTTTGTCGCACAATGTTAGAAAGACACAGGGAAGATCCACGGTTCTTTGAAAAAATTGTATGGTCAGATGAGACCACATTTAAGAAAGATGGGTACATGAACCTGCATAACTTACACGAGTGGCACGTAGCAAACCCACATTTGATGAGAGAAGATAAATCTCAATATCGCTTCAAGATAAACCATTGGACAGGAATTTTAAATGGTAAAATAATCGGTCCGTTTGAGTTCCCAGAGACTTTGACTGCTGAAGTTTATTTGGATTTTTTTAAAAATCATGTACAAAATTTATTGGTGGACGTGCCACTGAGTATTTACAGGGACATGTGGTTTCAGCATGATGGCTGCCCAGCGCACTATGCACTCTCAGTGAGAGAGTATCTCAATCAAAACTTTCCAGGCAGATGGATAGGGCGGTCTGGTACAATACCGTGGCCAGCCCGGTCACCAGATTTGAATCCGTTAGATTTTTTTACTGGGGAACTGTAAAAGAAAAAGTGTATTTCAAGCCGATTCAAACTGTAGCTGAGATACGGCAAAAACTATTGGAAGCAGCTGAGTTTGTTAATAACCGTGGATTCGCTCGTTTAATAACCCGATCTTTTTTAAGAAGATGTCGAGCGTGTATTGCGGCTGAAGGAAAACAGTTTGAGCATTTGCTGTAAAGGTAAATCATCATCAGCAGCATTTTGATGCCCACTGTTGTGCAAACAGTTATCCTTAAGGGTCCTTGTGCGTTTTCATAATCGCTGTTTAATTAGGAAATTTTGAAAAATTTTCATCAGTTTTTCTTCAAATAAAAATTGTGCATAAGTTAACGAGTAATCTTCTAAGTGTTATACCATTTTGGAATCCTTATTAAATGCGCCAACTTTTAAGGTTACTTGCCAAACTCTCGTAGTACATTTTTTTCCGGTACAGCCAGTTAAAGTTGAGCAAAGTTTTACTTTGGAATACTTGGTTGAGAAATAAGTGGCAATTTTTCCTGAACGAGAAAAGTTGGCAGTAAGGTTGAGACACCAGTTTGAAGATGCATTATTCATCATTACATTGTAAAAATAAAGTCCAAAAAAAGTTAATATTTGTAGTAACAGGAGTTGACAGACTGCCGTAGGGTGTGAAATTTCTCTATTTTTTCAAAGACCTATAATTTTCAAAACACATACATAACATTTTTTTAAATATTTTTCTGATAGCTGTTATGACTTTGCCTATCACCCGGTTTCGGCTTGACGTCGACTTCTGGGACACCCTGTATAAAGAGTCAGAAATATATAAATAAAAAATGACCGATAATAATAAGTTTATGTGTGAAATGTGTTTAATAGGTGCCCCTACAACCCCCAACATGAATGTTTAACCCCTACAAAAATTTGGCACTTCTCGAACCTTGTCTTTAGATGTTCAAAAACGTTTAGTTACAAAGTACCAATTTTTTTAAGTTGGGGGTAATGCTGCTCGTATATTCGCGTAGACTTTGATGAACAGGGCTCTCTGCAAAAGAGCTGTTAGTGAACATTAACAGCGAACTCTGTGAGACCGATTTTCAAGGTATGTTTGAGTAAGAGAGAGGTTTTTCAGAAAATCCATAATAACTGATTTAGACACGAGAAGTGAACGATTAATTGTATCGAATTTCTTAATGCGCTACGAAATAATTCTGCCAGTATACAGTATCCGTTTTCAATACAGAACAGGATAATTATAAATGTACAAAAATTTATAGCCTACCCTGAATCGTCAATGATTAGTTATTTCATAAATAAATAAAATTTATAGTTATGCGTGTCGCTCATTATTTATTAGCCAGATTGAAGTCTGTTTTTTAGGCAACCTATCACCCACATTTTTCAATATACTTTATAAAAAAATGTATCAGGCCGGTAAAGGTCGAGCTACACCGGGGATCTCGGAAACGGCGAGTGATACGAAGTTGTCGAAATGGGAGCAAAGTTGGGCATTTAGGTAGCTAATAAAATGCCGCTTAGAAAGTTTCGTAATTCAAGATACCGGAGAGAGACAAAATGTTCACAAAATAGTTATAATTTTTCCTGACTTCTAGTGGGATTTTAAAATAAATTTCAGATTAATATCATTTGTTCTCTTCCACAAATGACTATCAGATAATTTCATCTCAGGAAATTCTATTTTTTTTTAAATTTTAACAATGTCCATGTATGACTATATATTTTTGAAGTCAGGATTGAAAACAGTCATCTGTGCAAAAATCCAAGGTAGAAAAAATAAAGTTGATGCTGGAGGACAAGAGGACAATGTTCTAACCGGACAAAAAACAAAATAAAAAGAAACGTATTGTTTTTTGAGTAACGCTATTGTATTTATCAATCGTGTAACTCGAAAATGCAACAAGAAAGCTTGGAAGACAAGACAAATTATAACAGAGTAAAGATCTATATTGGAAAATGGCTAAAGAAAAAAGGAACAGTTTGTTATTTTTAGACAATGCAGGATCTCATCCAAAGACATTCGCTTAAATAATCGTAGCAAGGGATTATAAAGAGTTTTAAAACTTATTAACGAAGTCTAATACTCAAACACCTGCTAGTAAACATTGAAGCAGCTGGTACAGATTTTGAGTTAATACAGAAAATTGCGTCATTCGATAAAATTTATTTAGCAAAACCGCTTCAGACCAAGCTACCAAAGAAACAGTGCAAAATTGCTTCCACAATGCAGGATTTAAGCATGAAAATATGCAAAGTGAATGACCTGACCCAGAAGATGACTTACCACTTAATGTAACTTCAGAATTTATTGAAATTGACTGATAATGAAAACCTTTGTGATTTTTTGGACCTAGATGAAAGTTTGTATGTTAAAGATCCAGATTCAGGCCAAGAAATTGAAAATCCACTTGAAATACAAGAATTTTCCGAGGTTCCAGTACAATAGAAGCTATTCCAAATCATGGTACAGTTGTTACAATGGCCAAGTATTTCAAAAGTTTAGTCGAAAATCAGGTAGTCTTTGGAGCTTCTTTCTAAAGAAATACGATTTCAAGAAGGCATTTTGAAGAAAAAGAGGAGACAAACGACAATATATGACTTTCTGAGTCGTTAAAGTAACTTTTTATTTCATTGTTTTGTGTTGCTACATATATGCATGAACATACATATATTATACATGTACATCCTAACATACCTTTTCAATTTTGGAGTTTTTGTTTATTTTAAAAACAATTACAGTGGACCCCCGATAATCCGGCGCCCCATGTAATCCGACATGTCTTTGAATATGTATTACATTATATTACATATGTATGTACGTATTTGACAATCTTCGCTAACGTAGATCATGCAGGTTTGAACATTATACAACAAACAATCAGGAAAATAACGACGACGTGATTGCAACTGCTCCACAAGTTACAGCACAAGACGCAATTAACGCTTTTGAGCTAGGTTTACAATGGGCTGAAGAGAATGGTACATCCTACAACGAACTTCTACTTTTGATAAGACTGAGGGACAAAGCTCTCATCTCGCGTTATAACAACCTTAAACAAAAAAAAATTGATGAATATTTCCAAGCTTCATAATTCATTAACGATTTTCATTAATAATTCTTGATTATTTTGGTACATATGTATGTGCATTTATGCTTAATTTTATAACAAAACGTAAGCTCTCTATTGTTATTTAATTTACTAAATACGACATACATAAACTATGTATGATTTGTACATAAATACAAATACATAACATATACATATAATCTTACCATTGGATATGTAATTTGTCGGATTACAAGGTACTCTTTTGTAAAAAAATTCCTGACTATAGGGGGTCTTAGGCAGTGCTCTATAATCCGACAAATTCGATAGTCTGACACTGCCCTGCATAATGTTTGTCGGATTACCGGAGGTCCACTATATATACACACGATTTTCCTTGTATTTCTTTTATACGTAGAAAAAGGTAAAATTAAAACGATTTCTCCCTAAGCACTTTGTATTTCAATCTGGTTAGTAACCTATATACGCACTTTGCCCCCATTTAAGCGAAGTTTTGTCTCTCACCGTTTCCATGACCCCGAAGGATCATGCGACACCAATTGTCATCGATGCGCCTGGCAACACCGCTCAAAAATGCCTACCCTATCTACCTGTCCTCGAACGGGACCAGCCTTTTACGAGAAACCTGCGTCGCCTCGCTGCTTGTACGGCGGTGGAGGTGGACCGCCGGTCATCAGCTCGTTGAGGTTAATGAGGTTGTTGAGGTCCATGTTCGGGTCGTCCAGCTGCTCCAGGTAGTCCATGCTGCCTGCGACCGTCGGCGTAGGGGTCGACGCCCCGCCGAGCGCGCCCGATGTAGCGCACGTCGACACCGAGTAGCTGCACAGACATAACCAGACTGTCGCATAACACAAACTCGCTCATACTGCAAGCAGACTACAACCGACAACACCGCACCGAACGTTACGCATTGAGAATACGAGTCGATGATCAGACACAGGGTTGCCAACCTTACAGTTTTAACTGTGGATTTACTGATTTTCAAAAATCTTAAATTTGACAGAAAAAAAGGTCTACAAATCCACAAAAACAAAGATTAAAAAAAATCGGGTATCACGTATTTTGAAAAGTGCACATTATGCCGATTTTTTTTTGACATTATGTAGGTTTTTCTACAAGATGTTAACTTAGCACTTAGTAGTACGTGTTGCCTAAACGTCATGAGGCTTGTTATCGATCTTTGGCTCTGATGATGCTTCTGAGATGGCATTACTGGAGGCCTAAGCTGCGAGTTGTATGTGTTGATGATAATTACATGGGGTTCTTGTCTCAAATACACTTAATTGAGATTCAAAGCTAGAAATTAGTTGCGCATACACTTTTTCGTATCCATTCTGGAAATTACATATACAAATTTGCTGAATTTCAAAAATGAGAGAGATAAGAAATAATTATAATCACCGTACACTGTCGAATTACAAGCCATATACATGCTAACAGTAATTACACACAACGCGGGCGCGGTGATGATTTCCCGTAATTCTCGTCAGTTTTTCGTAATTTATGACTTTGATCATAACCTCTCTTCAGAAAGCATAACTTAAAAAATAACCCGTCGGGCATAGCCAATAGATATACTGCATTGGCAGCATATTCAGTAATGACCAATACACATAATCATCCAGAGGCGATCTTGCTATTTAACCAACTTTCTTCTCAAAGATAAAAACTACAGTCAAGGATCATTATTTGGCCTCACAAAACATATGCAACCAATAATGCGTGTAGCTTAGTTGGGTGATTCCTCCTTAGATGGACTTTCACAACGATCCTACAGTATATTCAGATAAGAGATAGACCGGATGTAAACAAAAGGTTCGGGTGATTTTCACGCTAACGCCGCCGTCTCGACGTAAAACAGGAGTCCTCATTGGTCAATTCGCAATTAAATGCCTATGCCGAGCGGCAGAGCAGTCGTATCAAGGCAGAGTCACATTCAGGTTCAGACGTGATACGTATGTCGTGTGCATCATTGCAATTTGATATTTCTTTGGACGTTTTCGTTTGTTATCTTATTAAGTTGTTGAGTTTGTCGTTGTTATTGTTATACCTTGTTATTGATTGTTATTGTTATCAACTGCTTGCTCAAAATGCCCAGTAGTACAGATACTGCCGATGAAGTTGTAAACTCCTGTAGTCCACCTAGGAAACGCTTTAAAAAAAGACACCTGAGTGCAGAAATGAAAGAGGTCATTTTGAATATATATAAGATCGAGCGCGAGGAGAACGAGGCATCAACCATCAAAGAAATTGTTGTGAAGGTTTCTCACAAAGTTGGGGTGTGTCGCGCATCAGTGTTTAATGTGTTAAGACAATACAAAAAAAATCACACCTTTTCTGAGCCAATGACCAGTAAACATCGCAAAAGTATTGTTAAATCATTGGATGAAGCTGATAAGCATGCGATTAGGAGGAAAGTGCATGAATTCTTCTTTAGGAATGAAATACCTACTATAGATAAAGTACTGCAGGAGGTAAATGGAGATACAACGTTGCCAAATTTCAAACGATCAACTTTCCATGCGTTACTGAAGCATTTAAATTTCAAATGGAAAAAACGGGGTCGTAATAGTTTACTACTGGATAGAGAAGAAATTGTGCTATGGAGGAGGGATTATTTAACAAAAATTGGGAAATATAGAAATCAAAACAGGAAGATTTATTACCTTGATGAAACGTGGGTAAACGCAGGACACACTACAAGTAAAGTATGGGTTGATGATTCTGTAACTTCATCCAGGAGGGCCTTTCTAGATGGACTGTCCACCGGATTAAAAAATCCAGCAGATAAATACGAATAATAGACAACAATCGGATGTTTTTCAAACCTTGGGAACAAGGTTCTAAACATTAATTCCAGGGGGCAGATAAAACATATTACAAGTAACAAAACTTTTATAACTTTCGATAAAATGCGTGGATGTTTTATTGTCATTTTCATTTGTTAGAACTTTTTTAAGCCATGTTTTTATGTGTTTTCGATATTTCAATAATTTTTTAATATAATCTTAAAATAGGTCGAATATTATAAACTTAAAAAAAGTTACTAAGTTTTATATTGTGTACCGTTCCTAATATTTCTAATCATTTTAATTCATACTTTAAGCTTTATAAAGTTATAATTTGTTAATATTAATATTTGCGCGTATTTCAGGTTCCTGATCATTCATTTTTTAAAGGTTTATAACTTTAAATTAAATTGTGAAGCGCTGAGTAATCATACGACGTTCAATATTCTTTCTTTCAATATGACTAAATAATCCCAATTATAGCAATCTGATACTCATGTCTCAATGTTTTTTCGCTGAATGTGATGAAAACATTTGAAAAAGGTTCGCTTATTGAAATAAATCTACACCAGTTAGTACTTCGATTTCCAGGTAAAGGGAAAAGGCTCATTATCTGCCATATTGGCAGTGAGGATGGATTTGTTGTTGACGGTCTGTGGTGCTTTGAGTCTAAGAAAACTGGAGATTACCACGAGGAAATGAATGGCGAATCGTTTGAACAGTGGTTTTCAAAAATTTTACCGAACTTAGAGGAAAACGCAGTAATTGTGTTGGATAATGCGCCTTATCATTCTCGAAGAATGGAGAAGGTCCCAACAACGGCTTCAGGGAACGTTGATGTTCAAAATTGGCTCCGCTCGAAAAATATCAACTTTGAAGAAGCAATGCTGAAAGTACAATTATTAAGAATTGTCAAGGATCACAAGGCGGAATATCAAAAATACGCCATTGACGAAATGGCAGCAAGTCAAAATAAAACTGTGCTCCGTTTACCTCCATACCATTGCGAGCTCAATCCCATTGAGCTCATATGGGCAGAGGTTAAAAATTATATACCTAAGCACAATACAACTTTTAAATTTTGTGACCTCAAAGGACTTTTCAAAGAAGCACTAGAATTAATAACAGCGCAAAAATGGGAAAACTGTATTAAGCACGTGAAAGACAAAGTTGAAAAGAGAATGTGGGAACTGGACAATATTTTAGAGGAACAAGTCGAGCCATTCATTATTGACGTTGGTGCTTCAGGCAGTAGCGATGATGAAAGCTCATCAAGCTCATCTTTCCAATAAAAGATGTCGTTCATCAAATTCGGTAAGTTATAAGTAATTATAAAGCTACTGTATTTTTTAATTAATTATTGACATTTTTGAACCCATTTTGGTAAAACCTATTCAAGAATCTACTTTATGACAATGTTCAACCATGCACATTTTTTTACGTTTTGAACGTTTTAATTTGGTTACATATTTACCTAGAAATCAAAAAATATACTAATCAATATTCTAAAAGCAATTTTAAGAGATATACGATTATTTTTAATTTAGGCTAATTTAAACGCCATTTTGAGATTATATTCGACTGTATTTCACCAAACATCAGGCGGCATCCGAAGCTGGAAATCGAAGCGAAAATTTTGAAACCCTTATGTATATTTACATCATTATATATTTCTTACCCCACTCCCACATGATCCTATATCCATCACCAATCGTATACACATCGAATTGTGCTAATTTACTACAAAGTTACGCAAAGCAGCATCTACTATCTAAAATATGTACTGCGTGACTCTTAATACGTCCCTGCCGAATGTTACAGCGTTCGATGATCACGTGGTCTTGTTTATGTCCGGTCTATCTCTTATCTGAATATACTGTAGTGAGCAAACGTGGAAAAAACTACATAGTCTGTAAGATGACATATAGGTTTTTTTACGTTTTATAGGTTTTTTACATGATACCCATGCGATTCGAGCCATCAAAACTACAGTTTTTTTCCTATCAAAACGGCGGGCTTTGTGCTGGCTACCGATATGCAGCGCCATCTATGGAAGAGTAGGCTAATAAAAAATATATTCGTCCGTATACCTTTCTTAAATGATTTAAATTATGTCGCTCAAGCCAACCGGAACCACAACCGCTCAAAAAACCTTGACCTTGGTCCGCGACAGATATTCGTGTAAATGGAAGGCTGTAGGTTTACAGTTTTTTAAATAATATTCTACAGTTATATACATTTTTCAGGCTCTCTCGGATTTGGTTGGCAACGCTGGCCAGACATTATTTATTTCCTGAATGGTGCATCTATACAGGGTGGCCGAACGGAAAAGTCGCACCCCTATTTGTGGCTTTTTGGAAAAACGCTCGGACACGTCAAATTCGATTTCTAGCGGGACGTATTTTCATCTATAGGGTGATCCAAATATGAGATATGGCATTTTCAAATGGGAACGCTCTTTTCTTAGATTCAAATAAAGTTTCATAACGATTGAAGATAGATATAAACTTTATTATACAAAAAAAAACTTCATGGAAAATCTAAACATTAAAAGAAATGGGGGTTTCGATTCAAATATCTAAACTGTAATGCACCCTGGATGCTATAAATGCAAAGATGTCACCTAGAAATCAAAATTGACGTATCCGTGCATTTTTCCCAAAATATACAGGGTGCGTCATCTATTACTTTTTTTCTATTTGAAAAATCAACACGCTTTTTACGAGGTGAAATCTAATTTTTTTATCGATAAATGAAGGTTGGTTTATGCCATTTATGTATGAAAAATAATATCAGTCCGCGGCTTCGTTTACTGGCCAACATCCGAACATCAAAATTTGCAATCAGTTTTCCCAGAATAATCGGGTCTATGGCCGCAATTTCAGTCCCAATATTGCGCTTTAGGTCTTGAATTGTCCGGGGACCATTCGCATACACTTTTCCTGTCAAAAATCCCCAAAGAAAATAGTCAAGAGGTGTTAAATCGCACGATCTCTGTCTGAATTTCGTGAAATTATGCGGTCTGGAAATTTCGTGTCCAATAAGGTGATTGTTTGGCGAGATGTGTGAGCCGTTGCTCCGTTTTGATTTGGCCACAAAAAGTCTGTTAACAAGCCGCGATAACGTTCCCTGTTGACGGTAGTGGCCTTTTCTTCGGTATCTTCAAAGAAGAATGGTCCAACGATGCCACCAGCCCATAATCCGCACCAAACAGTCACTTTTTCAGGATGGAGAGGTTGCTCATGATATTGGTGTGGATTTTCAGCCCCCCAGAACCTGCAATTTTGCTCATTTACGTACCCATTGAGGTGAAAATGAGCCTCATCAGAAAAGAGCGCTTTGGCCGAAAATCCGTCTTATCTTTCCAGCATCCAATTGACAAAAACACGGTCTGCCGGCTTCAATTCTTGTGTTAGTTGGATTTTGTACGGATGAAGGTGCAAATTAATGTGTAAAATCCGACGTAAAGTGGTCTCACTAATTCCCATTTTTTATATTTCGGCCGTTTTCGTAATAAATTTGGATAACCAAAATGCGTTGTTGTGTTGTAAACGAATCCATGCCTATAAATGGCATACCTTTGACAGTTCATTTGTGCATACCACATGACTCTTGACTCACATGGTAACACATAAACTTATAGGTAAAAAAAGTAATAGATGGCGCACCCAGTACTAGGAGAGTCACAAATGGGGGTGGGACCTTTTCGTTGGGCCACCCTGTATATTCATTATTCGTCTAATTTCAGAGTTGTGATTAACAAGTTCCCTTGTTTAACGGTTCCAGTTGTATTCGAAGTATATAAAAAGATAACTATTAATATTCCTGTTTTTTCTGACCAAAGACAAACTAATAGGTAAAATGGCATTCTGCTCCTATCGAAATCAAAAATTCCCTTGGAAAACATGCGAACTGCCGTATCATATTTTCAATCTAGCTAATGCTCAAGTTGCGTGATTTTCGACTCTTACTGTGAAAAAAATAGGTGGAGTGTTCAAGGACGTTCATAGTTCTCAGTGCGTAAACGAAAGCAATAAAGCAAAAAAAAAACGGATGTGTGAATCATTAAAAAAATTACAAATGTGTCTGGTTAGGTCTGTTTGCAGCATGCTTTCAAGCGACATTAGCCCAGTCAAAGTAGTAAAGCAAGTCAAGATTATTCGCATTCAAACGGAAGGAATCGTCATTTGGAGTATTCTAAACTGACTGGGCTATTTTGACCAATTATGCATAATACTGATTTTAAAAGTATTTAATTTGATTTTCATATTGTACATAAATTATAAAATATTATATCATAATCAGTCAAATCAATAGGGTATGCGAGAGAAAAAATGGAACCGAGATTGTTAATAAACATTTCCATATTTATTTCATAGAACATCACGTAACAGTTATACTTTTTCGAAAAAGGGAGCATTTGCGAAATCAAAATGCAAACATAACAAATCAGTCGATTTTATCACATCAGATAAACAACGTTAAATAAAAACATCTAAAAATACTCCTCACAATGCATTTTGATTTAGAATATAGATACCTGAAAAGAGAACCAGCTCCACAAATTAAGCACCATTCTTTGTATACAGAATATGAAATCAGGTGATGTTACAAGTTTGCAAATAGCAACTAAACAAATAATTCTAACATTTAATATCAAGCACCTCACCTTTTTTACTATGATTGAATTTTAAGTAAGATCTTTTTGTATTGACCTTATTCCAAATTTATTTGCAGTAGCACAAATTCTCCTATTCTTGAAAATTATTTTTTCTCTTTAGTTCGACTGGCTATCAAAGCTTTTAGCTTTTTAAACTATAATTTATTAATCAATTCATGTGTCCGTTAATGACATAACCGCCAAAAACCATAAAAAGGACGATTGTGTATGTATTTTTTTATTTATTTATCACAATTGTTTTTTTTTTCAGAAATGAACAAACTATAAGAAACCGGTGTCTCTAAGCAGGTATCGCCTATATCTTTAATTACTTCATAAGTATGTTAATTTTTTTTTAATTTTCCCTAAGTTAAGCTCGTTTCGCAATATAAAAAGATCGTTCAAAAAAAATAGCTAACTCTAATAAAAAATAAGTAAAAAATCTTACTAAACTATATCACTTAAAATAAAGCACAAACGGTCACAGATATTTAAATGTATATATGATTTTTTTTAAATCAATCTGGTCCCATAACTTCTTTAAACCGAGCTCTTATTGTAATTCAAGCATATTTGGGAAGCTGAACACAAAAAAAGAGACCGGATATTAGTATAAAAAAATACGCTAAGTGGATGAACATTGAAAGCTTTCCAAGTGCAAGTAAAAAAATAAATTTTAGTAAAGGACCGCGCACAAAACATATGGAAAATGGTTCCCAGCCGAATTGTTTAAAAAATGAGCATGATATATTTCTCGCTCAGAAAAATGTTATAAAAAGAAAGTATTTCATTTGAAAATGTTTGAGGAAGGCGTTGAAAGGCGTCAATTTAAAGGCAAGCTTATTTTTAACACTGAAATTACACGAGTTTTTCGAAAATTCACAAGCACACGAAATAGTCGTGATTTTGTTTTTTGAAGATTTATTTAGCATTAATGCTACAATATCAATTTTGTATAAGTACTCTTTTAAACATTTTCTGAATCATTTTTCTGTAATTTTACAATATGTCTATTAAAATTACATCACTATACGTTTTGGGTATTCATAAAGTGATTTTTTAATTTCCACAAATTTTTAAATTCGAACACTCTTTAATATACTGTATAAATACTCTCCTACTATCTTTTGAAATACAGATTTGTTAGTTATGCTACTATTACAATTTTGCAGATGAAAATCTATACTGTCTCTAGTTTCGCAGTTATGATAATGACTTTTGTGGTGGTAATAAATGATTCTTTTAATTTGAATATGAAAATGAGAACTAAATAACATATGAAATTTTTTACATTCAACCGTTGTAGTTATTCTAACATATACTTAATCCTAACATATTTGTTTTTATTTAAAATGATTCTCATTGCTTTATTTTGTAGAATTTGTGATTTTGAAAATATGCTTTCATTTGCTGTAAAGAAAATAGTTGAGCAATATAAAAAATGGGGAAGAAGTATGATGTTATACACATTTTTTTGGACACATACCGATTATAGGAAACTCTATAGAATTTATCTTTTTTAATATTTATGAAATAATAAATTCGTAATGCTGTTGAAACAGTAGTCTGCTATCCACATATATACCCACATATTTGAATGATTCGATTGCTTAAATTTTTTATTCATAAGTGTAATGTCAGCTAAATGTTTCCCTATTGACAAAAATTTTATATTATTACTGCTTAATTTAAGTTTATTATTGTTCAGGTGTCTTTGATTATAACGTTTAAAAGGTCAATTGTGATTTTGAAGCCGAAAGAGAAAGAAAAAGCGCAATAATGTGAACACAGCTTTAGGGTATTGTAATTTATGGACTATTCCAGTTTTTTGTTTTGCTCTTCGCCCGACATATTTTTAGATAAATCGACTGAGACCCATTTTCCATATGTTTTGTGGCGGGTCCTTTGACAAATGGTGTAGAGCAAATGATTTCCAAAATGAATCGTATAAAACACTTGAAAAGCTTCACTGATTATACAGGATCGCCCTTAATGATGCGGTATTAATTCAGGGTGCAATTCTTCAGATAACTTTCAGGAAAAGATTAATAGAACAGAAAATAATTGAAAAATTTCAAAATTAATTTCAGAGGTATACTAGAGAGTTTTTGGAGCTCTTGTTTGGCTGCTTATTTCGATTTTGCTCAGAAGCAGGACGAACCTTTGTTATCCATTATCAAAATAAGTTAGCACCATTAGCTACGGAGATTAGGCTTCTTTTTTGCCTTATTCAGCGCTGTTATCGGAATTCGTAAAGCCAGGTAGGGTAAGCTTTCAAGTTATAAAAGCATGATATAATTTAAATACGAGTTTTAGATGACAGATAAAAATAAGTGCAAGGAATAGGCAGTGTTCTAAATGAACTGAAATGTTCTTATTTTTGTTATACAGGGTGACCTTGAAGTGGACGTGAAGCCGGAAACGGCAGGGCTATTATGTAAAAAACGATAAAATGTCATCTTGATCGCTATGATTGCTGTTCGCTTACGTTTATGCAACGCGTACAGCTACGAAACGAGTTAACAGCTTGTGCTAAGTAGAAAAACCTTCGTTAAGACACAAAAAACCTACAAAACGTCAAAAAAAAAACGATAAAATGTCACTTTTCAAGAGACGTAATACCCGTGCCGTTTCCGGCTTGAGATCGACTTTTGGGACACCCTGTATATGCAATGTGGCACGGGAGTCCTTTATTGTAGATCTGCAGACATCACTTGTACTTCTGTCGGTCTATGATTCTTAACCAATTCATTTCTTGTCAGGTTTGGACACAAATACCACAGAAAATTTTCCATAAAAAAACACTGATCAACAGCCAAAAAGTATCCTAAATAAAATATTACTATTTTTAATGTGCTAAAACCGGAATGAAACTTATTTTTTCAATATTAGTTCAAGTTTTAGAGATACGGTAATTATATGTGTTCCCGCTGTGACAGTGTTAACATACTAAAATTCACAAGAATGCACGTGCTACGTTTTTATATTCGGCAAGGAAAGATGATGTAATCGGCATGATTGTGTTACGTTATACATACGTGTACATTATATTGTTTTATATTAGCCATTTTTTCCTCAGTTGGCTGACAGCGTTCATGCAAGATGTCTCGAAAGTGTGTAAACAATCCAGATCAGTTTTGTTACGTGTGTGGTGATGTGACTTTTGCGTCTCAGAGATGGTCTATTACTCCACTAATAACAAAGGCATATCAGCTTTATTTCGGTTGTAAACTAGGTGATCAAGACAAACAGTGGGCACCTCACATTTGCTGTAATACATGTGCTTCAAGTCTGAGAAGCTGGTTAAATGGCAAAAAACGGCCTATGCGCTTTGCTGTCCCAATGGTTTGGAGAGAGCCTACAAATCATATTAACGATTGTTACTTTTGCATGGTACCTTGTGTCGGACAAGCCACAGGTATGTCCAAGAAAAAAAAATCGGTTATTAACTACCCAAACATACCATTTGCGATGAGACCTGTGCCTCACAGTGACGAAAATCCTATTCCAAAACCCCCAGAATCCTACACTTGCGAATCAGAAAACGAATCAGATCATGGCGATCGAGTGATTCGTCAGGAAGAAGATATGCCATCAACGTCAAGAGATCCTGATTTTATACCGAGCACGTCATGCCACCAACCGCACAAAATAACAGTCAGAATTAAATGATCTTGTAAGAGATTTAGAACTTCCAAAATGTAAGGCAGAGTTACTTGGATCAAGACTGCAGCAGTGGAACTTGTTAGAAGACGATGTTTCGGTAGGTGTTTTTCGTAAACGCCACAAAGACTTAGAACCATTTTTCAATATGGAGAATAACTTGGTTTTCTGCAGTAACATTAACGGCTTACTGGCGGCTTTAAATATAAACTATAACCCAGAAGAATGGAGATTGTTTATAGACAGTTCAACATTAAGTTTAAAGGCAGTGTTATTGCATATTGGAAATATTTTACCATCTCTTCCTGTAGGGTATGCAGTTCACATGAAAGAATCATATGACAATATGAAGTACCTATTGACATGCATAAAATACGATGAGCACCAATGGCATATTTGTGGCGATTTGAAAGTTGTTGCACTTTTACTTGGGCTGCAGCTAGGCTACACAAAGTTTTGCTGTTTTTTGTGTGAATGGGACAGTCGGGCAAAGGCACTTCATTACACCAGACAAAACTGGCCTGTTCGTCAATTCCTAGAGCCAGGTCAAAAAAATGTACAGCATATGCCATTAGTAGATTCGAAAAAAAATTTATTACCACCACTGCATATCAAGTTGGGCCTAATGAAAAACTTTGTCAAGGCATTAGATAGAAATGGGTCAGTTTTTCAATATCTGCGTCAGAAATTTCCAAGACTAAGTGAGGCAAAGGTTAAAGAAGGTATTTTTGTTGGGCCACAGATTAGAAATATTTTGAATGATACACAGTTTGAAAACACTTTAACAGGTATTGAAAAAACTGCTTGGAATGATTTCCGTCTGGTGGTCACTAATTTCTTGGGAAATAGAAAAGCTGACAACTATAAAACCCTTGTCAAAAATATGCTGTCATCATATCAAAAGATGGGTTGTAATATGTCTCTTGAGATACATTTTCTACACTCACACCTGGACTTTTTTCCTGACAATTGCGAAGCCGTAAGTGATGAGCACGGCGGACGTTTTCATCAGGATATTTCAACAATGGAAAAAAGGTACCAGGGAAAGTGGAATCCTTCCATGCTTGCAGACTACTGTTGGGCTCTTGGTAGAGATGCTCCAGAAACGATCCATAAAAGAACAGCAAAAAGACAGCGCATATAGTGATTCTTATAAGTATATGAATCTTGTTACTTTTTTTAATATATCCTTAAAAATAAAAAGTTTTTTTTCTAAACCGCAACTAATTTTTTTATTTCATTGTCATTTTTGGATTCAGCGCCCCAAAATTAACAAAGAAGTGCACTTTTCCCACAAGATACAATTAAAAAACTAAAATTTGTTGTCCAGTGAAATTAACAAGCCTAACATTTCCTAACAGTTTCTAACAACGATATTAAACAGGTGTTCATACCATACTACTACAAAAGTTTTGAAAATTTGCCGTTAGCTTCACGTCAAAAGCGAAAAAAATGAACGACCAATCATGACTGTCAAATTATTACGGTTCTCTTCAGTGGTCATAAAAACTCTTCCCACTATCATAATTTGCTATCGCCGTCAAAATTTTTGTTCGGCTCTCTACTATTTTAGCGAAATTACTTTTTTACGTAATGACCTGAAGAATATCACATCAAGAAGGAGCAACCTGCGTGAAGAAAAAATGAGATTCCTACCTGCTGACAACTGAAGGTGTGTCTCTGGATGGATCAGGTGACTGCAAGAAGTGTTGCGGCGTGTTGGGATAACTGTGCGCAGTGAAACCAGGTACGTGCGTCACCAGCTGGGGTCTCACGTAACCGTTGTTCGTCGCTGGTTGATTATCTAGAACGGATTATTATTTTTTTAGATTTCTACTATTTGTAATCCTTTCGTCGGTCCGACCCAAAAGACACCCAATAAGCACGAACCAGCTGTCCGTGAAGAAACCAAACTTTACATCCAGAATCGTCAGGCACCTGGCGGTCGAGAACGCGCTCACAGTCCCGCGGCTCTCCACAATTCAAAAACCATATTAACCCCGATTAACCGAAATGCGTTTTATCCAGAGCAGCAGATTGGTATACCACCATTTGTTTGCCAAAAGTCATCACCGAGCTTCGAAAAATCATCCCCTAAAGAAGAATCATCCTCCAGCAAGACAATGCAAGCTCGCACACAGCCCAAAAAACAAGTCAGTATTTAACGAAAGAAAACTATTTCTTTACTTTCCCGAAAACACTGGTCAACACTGGTTTTGCCACACGAACTTTGACAGCTAATTTTGTTTTATCAGTCTACCCTCATTATTACATGACAGCTGTCATATGTCTATTAGCCTCATATTTGTTGTGATACGGTAATACTCATAACTAGTACTACGGCAGTAAATTAACAGAAACGCTTACAAGTAAATCCTTATAAAAATATTTGTTGTTGAATTTGAACACTTTTTTGTGATTTATTGACCCTGTGAATATGTCGAGGAAGTGTAATAACGATCCTAACTCTTTTTGTTATGTCTGCGGAGAAGTAACATTCAAAAAACAACGACGAAATTTTACGAATCTTGTGTTGGAGTGTTATCACCAATGTTTTGGTTTTTCTGTCGCCCATCAAGACAAATCCCAGGCCCCTCATGTCTGTTGCATAACGTGTGTGAACAATTTAACTGACTGGAAGAAAGGTGCACGACCTATGCCGTTTGCTGTACCCATGATATGGACTGAACAGCGAGATCACGTTTCAGATTGCTATTTTTGTCTCACAGACATAAAAGGTATAAATTACAAGAAAAAAACCACAGTTATTTACCCTAACTTATCTTCGGCTATAAGAGCAGTCTCTCATTGTAAAAAATTGCCAGAACTAATACCAGTTGCAACTACGTCTGTTTAGAACAATTCACAACCGTCCACTTCAGGTGAATGTGTTGACCAGGACGATGACTTTGAGTTAAAAGGAATTGTAAACGAGCCACATTTGATACCTCAAGGAGACCTAAATGATTTGGTTTGGGATTTAAATTTGTCAAAAAAGCAGTCAGAACTATTAGGATCACGTCTAAAAGAATGGAATTTGCTACATCATAATACAAAAGTTAGCTATTTTCGAAACCGTGATCAACACTTCAGAACGTATTTTTGTCAGGATGGAGATTTGGTGTTTTGCAATAACATAAATGAGATTATGAAAATGTTGGACATAGATTTTGATCTCTCTCAGTGGCGTTTATTCATTGATTCTTCGAAAGCAAGTCTAAAAGCAGTGTTATTGCATAATGGAAATAAGCTTCCGTCTGTACCTCTGAAATATGAAAGAAACCTATGAAAATATGAAACTTTTACTTGAAAAAATAAATTACAGTACATATTCCTTCAAAATCTGCGGTGATCTTAAAGTTGTTGCACTATTACTTGGACTTCAACTGGGTTATACAAAGTTTTGCTGCTATGGGATAGCCGAGACAGAACTAATCACTATATAAAAAAAACATGGCCTACGCGTGCATCGTTAGTTCCTGGGCAAAAAAACGTAAAGTATTTACCCCTTGTACAGTCAAATAATGTGCTTCTACCAGCATTGCATATCAAATTAGGATTAATAAAAAATTTTGTGAAGGCAATGGATCGCAATGGGAGTGGATTTTTGTATCTAAAAGAAAAATTCCCTAAAATAAGTGATGCAAAGATAAAAGAGGGTATTTTTGTTGGCCCTCAAATTAGGGAGTTAATAAAAGATTCAAGATTTGAAGAAAAATTAAGCGATTTAGAAACATCTGCATGAAAGGCTTTTAAAAATGTTGTTTCAAATTTTTTGGGTAACCACAAGAGTGACAGCTACAGAGAGTTGGTTAGCGAGCTATTATTGTCATATCAAGCATTGGGTTGCAACATGTCACTTAAGATCCATTTTTTAGACTCACACCTGGATTTTTTCCTGACAATTTAGGGGCTGTCAGCGACGAGCACGGTGAGAGGTTCCATCAGGACATTTCTAATATGGAAAAGCGGTACCAGGGCAAATGGAGCCCAAATATGTTAGCAGATTACTGCTGGACAATTAAAAGGGACCAACCAGAAGCTAAATATTCAAGAAAATCTTAGATTATTAAGTCATTTATAAAAAAAATAACTTTTGATTTACGAGATCTGTGTTTTTTCTTAATATTTTAAATTACTCAATAGAATAAAATCCTTGTCTAGCAAATTTTTTTTAACTGTTTATTTTTTCTTACAATCACCAATTAAAGTAAAAAAATATCAAAAAAGTCCGTGTGGCATGACAAAGTTAAAATTTTGTTGCCCAGTGAAATTAAAAACAGACTGCGTGGTCAAAGGTTCCAGTCACCAGAAGAAGCAGTTGACGCATTCAAAAATACCGTTTCAAGTCTGCCGGCATACGAGTAGAATAAGTGCTTCGAAAATTGGTTCGAGCGCATGCAGATGTGTATTAATCTTCGTGGAGAATACTTCGAAAAACAATAAAGTCATTTAAAACTACCTACAGTATTGTTTTATTTCCATATGCAAAACTTTTTTCAATAAAAGCATTATGAGTTTAAATATTTATTTACGTGTTATCCGAAATTTCGATTATCCGAAAGCACTTATTTCGGAAAATCGGGGTTCTACTGTATTTAGGCAGTTCAAAAATGGGATAACAAAAGTTTTTTAAGCTCCTCATAGCCTGCGCGGCTGTTTCGACATAATTAAAAAAATGTTTTACGTGCGTTTAAGCTGCGATTTTACCTTGATAAGGTGTGTAGTACTTAGCGAACGGTATATCTTTGGCTCTGTCCGGGTACAGATACAGAAGATGACTGAGGTCGGAAATGCGATCTGCCAGCGATCGTATTGTGAAATCTTTGGATGTCCACGGTTGTAGACTAAACACCTCACCAGACTCTGAAAAAAAAAACAACAATATCAAATGCAGCAGATTATCACAACAAATATACAAAGTTTGTTCTATTTAGAGCATCGTCAGACTGTCACATTGACATTTTAGAGTGGTACAACTTGCTTGAACATACAATAAACGTCCTCTTCGAACCTAGTTGTAGGTGACACTACCTTTAGTTCTGTTATACAGAGTGACTTGTAATGTCACAAGGGGTGATAGATTAGGTCAAAAGCAACCGATTTTGTCCTATCATGTCTTATCCAAAAGTTAACCATTTTTGAGTTATTTGAATTTTAAGTTTTATTCCGATTTCGAATAAAAAAAAACTGCATGCTTGATTTTGAGTTTTTTGTTATCGTCGCATAGCAGACATTCCAATAGTTCATAATAAGTAATAAAATGTTGAAAAGCTACAAACGTTTTAAAATTACGCTTTTGAAATGTAACATTTTTTTGCTAACTTATTCGATAAAAAATGCAATTTTCTGTAAAAAATCTCCTAGTAATGAAATGTGCAAATTATTTAAATAATATCTCTATCTAACAAGCTTTCATTTGAGGTATTAAGCGTTCAATTATCTGAAGTACATGCAGAGAAACAACAATGACACCCACAGAGGCTGGATTTTTAAGGAATTTGTATTACCTGTTTGGACAAGTCGTTACTGTCCTCAAAGGACTCGCATGCCATGATTGTTTTATGGCATCGGCTCGACGAGGAAGCGAGCGAGAAGAGCTGACTTAGTCGAGGAGTGAGAGAGAGAGAGCTGTTATTATTCATCATAGTAGTTACGCCATCGCCGCACGCCGAGTGAGAATTAGGTTTAGTTGGTATCAACTACTGCGTATGGTATATCTGAAGTTACTTGAAATAGCATAAAAACCTTTGGTCGGCGCGTCCTTTGTAATTTCATGACGTATCATAGGCGTGCGGATTTACAGGAGGCAAAACACAATATTCATTTTCTTTTTCAATAATATGCCTAGAACACTGCTTCCATAGGTCTGTGGCAGCAATATGAGATACTGCATCTCTTATTGTGGCCAATAGCGATTCACTTAATTGAGGGGTTTGATTATGTTTTCTTACTTTTTTTTAAAGCAGCCCAGACCAACTCAATCGGGTTAAAAATGCAGTAATAGGGAGGTAGACGTAATATTTCATGGCCATTTTGCTGAAGCAGATTGTCAACAACATACTCTTTTTCAAATTTTTGTCTTTTAATAAGATCCAATAATATGGCTTTGGTTGATTTTTGTGGTATTTCCATTCCCTTATCCTTCATAAAATCAATAATGTTTTTTGTGCCTGTATTCGGAATTTTGTTTTTCTGTCGGGAATGGTATGGCGCCTTGTCCATAATAATCACTGAATTTGGGGAAATGTTTGGTATTAACTGCTGCTCTATCCACTTTTCAAATAAGTCGGAGGTCATGTCCTCATGATAGTCGGCACATGATTCTTTGATATTTTTGGCAGAAAACAGCAAGGCATTAGGTATAAATCCATTTTCACTGCCAGCATGGAGAATAATGATTCGTTTTTCACGGTTGCATGGTGCATTTAAAATGCACTTGTTGCTGTCGTCAACCCAGCCGTACTGCACAACATCATGGATATCATACCACGTTTCATCCAGGTAAATCAGATTTCTTTTCTGCTCTCTATAGATTTTAACTTTGTGCAAAAATTCTTGGCGCAATTCATCGATTCGAGACGACTCCATAATCACCATTCTTTTAATTTTTTGTATTGAAAACCACACAGTTTTACAATACAGTGCAGTGAGTCTAAGCATTTGTAATTATAAAAATCTTCAGGATAATCTTTTAATTTATCCCGTATCATTTCCAACGTGGGCACCAAATTTTCTTTATAAAATCCGTATATTATACGACGAATATCTTCCTGAAAACCCACGTCTATTCTTTTTAATTTTTGCCCCATGCGCTTTCTGTGGAAGGAATGGTTGACTACATCTCCCCTTTTTATAACTCGATAAATGGTAGACCGACTGATTTTTGTCAGGATACAAATTCTGTTTGAAATTTGATTTTGCGAGGAATCTGGATTTTCGTTTTTCAGACAATCATACATATTTAGGATTACTCTTTGGGTCTGTTCCTCTAAATCTTTATGAAAGAATTCTGCCTGCACAGGTTCATCAACCATCTCCTCGTGGCTTGGAGCATTTTCCCAAGGTCTCCAAAGAGCCATATTTAGGACACACAAGAACAATCAACACAACAATTAAATCAACAAGTAAACAGAGTATTCAAAAGTCAAAAACACACAAACTAATAAAATCTATGAAAAACACGGACAGACTAAAGAAAACACGTTTATTCACCGCTACACGGCACTGGCTAAACTGTTTCAATTTTCAGTAGCCACCTGCACTTGTTCGGAGCTCAGAAATACACGCTTTCTCATTGGCTATGTCCACGCATAGGCGTGCTTTACTCCACGTGGACCGGTGAAACTGCCTTTGATCTTATACGGGGGATATTTGCTGCGAAATTTGGCGATTTTTGCAGCAACAGAGCGTGTTAAATATAGATATATAAAACGCACCCGGTATTTCACAGTGTTTCAAGTGACTTCAGATAAAGGATACGCGCACACGTTTTACGCACGATTATTATTTTCGAGTTTCCCAGTTCATTTCGAGTGGTTTCTTTATCATCATGGCAGACGCAGAAGATCCGCCAGGACCTCGCCATAGCGAGCACGGGCAAACTTTTACGAATGAAGAATGCGCAGACATAATGTTCTGTTATGGAGTTTGTAACGGCGATTCTGCAGCTGCCCGCCGTGAATATCGGCAACGTTTCCCGAATCGCCGAACACCTCATGTTACTGTGTTTGATTCTGTGTATCGGCGCATCCGCCAAACCGGACGCGTTTAAAGGCAACATAGTGATGCTGGTCGACCCCGAGTCTATCCTCCTGAAGATGAAGAGGAAATCCTTCGTGTGTTTCAGGAAGACCCTACTACGTCTACGCGCATTGTGGCTGCTCAGTTGGGAATATCACAATACAAAGTATGGTTTACTGTGCATACTGCAAGATTATACCCTTATCACTACACGCCTGTGCATGTGATTGAAGAGGGCGATCCTGCAAGACGATTAGATTTCTGCAGGTACATGTTACATGCAGATACAGAAGATCCAGACTATTTTAAGAAAATTCTGTGGGCCGATGAATCGAAGTTTGATAAGGACGGGATCACTAACTACCATAATGCTCATTACAGGGCTGATAAAGAAGCTTTAAACCAATGAAAAATAAGACCGACGGGGTCTCAGAGCCGGTTTTCAGTCAATGTGTGGATAGGCATCATTGATGGATATTTAACTGGACCTCATTTTCTGCCCGCCAATTTAAATGGAGAAGTGTATGAAGAGTTCTTGAAAAATCACTCGTTTCCATTAATGGAAGACGTCCCATTGGAGATGAGACAAAATATGCAGTTCCAACACGACGGCTGTCCCGCACACTACAGTAGATTAGTACGGGCGTATTTAGACTCTAAATTTCCAAATCAATGGATTGGCAGAGGCGGGCCCATTGCCTGGCCAGCAAGAAGCCCAGATCTCACACCGATGGATTACTATGTGTGGGGACATATAAAAAGCCTGGTGTACGATATTCCGCCCGTACCAACGCGCGATGAATTAATTACAAGGATAATCAGTGCAGCTGACCAAATAAAAAGCCGCTTAACAACTAGAGTTACCAAAAGTGAATTACGTAAGAGAATGCGAGCGTGTATTCGTAACAGGGGATTACAATTTGAGCAGAATCTGTACAATACTAAAGGAAATGTTATTAAATAAAACTGTAATAAAAATAAAAGTCTTTTATTTATCATACGTAATTATCGTTCGTACAGCTTTACTCATCTTTTTTAATTTTATGTTTTTGTACTTGAGTTAATTGTAACTTTTATACCTCAAATGAAAGCTTGTTAGATAGAGATATTATTTACATAATTTGCACATTTCATTACTAGGAGATTTTTTACAGAAAATCGCATTTTTTTATCGAATAAGTTAGTAAAAAAATAAGAGAATCATACATTTCAAAAGCGTAATTTTAAAACTTTTGTAAGTTTTCAACATTTTATTACTTATTATGAACTATTGGAATGTCTGCTATGCGACGATAACAAAAAACTCAAAATCAAACACGCAGTTTTTTTGTATTTCAAATTTAACCGCCTGAAATCGGAAAAAAAAATAAAATTCAAATAACTCAAAAACGGTTAACTTCTGGATAGGACATTATAAGACAAAATCGGTTGCTTTTGACCTAATCTATCACCCCTTAACAGGAATACGTGACATTACAAGTCACCGTGTATTTATTTTAGTTACAACATTGTGATTAGTTTCTATCTGTTATGAACTTACCTGTCACCCAAGCAATAGTAATACCGCCCAATTCACTATCAGAAAATCTTAACAAAAACGTTCCACAAGGACATGAAGATAACATCTCTTCAGCTTGCTTCTTGCGCACGAATCCCATTATTGCACTGCAAAAAAAAACAAGAAAAAATAGTCTAATATTTTGAGAATTCCTATGGGTGTGTTTTCAAAAGAATCTCGATATATTCCTGAACGTCAATTCTACTCCTAAAATACATAAAGATGCATATTAAACGGTATTGAGAAGCAACGAAGGTTTACCTCACTGAACAGTTTTTAAATACAACAATATTCTTGCTGAGACGTTTCCAAGTGGCCATGAGAGCTAAATAAATACACCTTCTACAAAGTCGCAATACAGTAGACTCCACTTATAATGAAGGTGCTTATAATGGATACCCGTATACAGGGTGTTCCAGAAGTCGACGTCAAGCCGAAACCGGGTGATAGGCAAAGTCATAACAGCTATCAGAAAAATATTTAAAAAAATTTTATGTATGTGTTTTGAAAATTATAGGTCTTTGAAAAAAATATAGAAATTTCACACCCTAAGGCAGTCTGTCAACTCCTGTTACTACAAATATTAACTTTTTTTGGATTTTATTTTTACAATGTAATGATGAATAATGCATCTTCAAACCGGTGTCTCAACCTTACTGCCAACTTTTCTCGTTCAGGAAAAATTGCCATTTATTTCCCAACCAAGTATTCCAAAGTAAAACTTTGCTCAACTTTGAAGTGGCTGTACTAGAAAAAAATGTACTACGAGAGTTTGGCAAGCAACCTTAAAAGTTGGCGCATTTAATAAGGATTCCAAAATGGTATAACACTTAGAAGATTACTCGTTAACTTATGCACAATTTTTATTTGAAGAAAAACTGATGAAAATTTTTCAAAATTTCCTAATTAAACAGCGATTATGAAAACGCACAAGGACCCTTAAGGATAACTGTTTGCACAACAGTGGGCGTCAAAATGCTGCTGATGATGATTTTCCTTTACAGCAAATGCTCAAACTGTTTTCCTTCAGCCGCAATACACGCTCGACATCTTCTTAAAAAAGATCGGGTTATTAAACGAGCGAATCCACGGTTATTAACAAACTCAGCTGCTTCCAATAGTCTTTGCCGTAGCTCAGCTACATTTTGAATCGGCTGGAAATACACTTTTTCTTTTACAGTTCCCCAGTAAAAAAATCTAAAGGATTCAAATCAGGTGATCGGGCTGGCCACGGTATTGTACCAGACCGCCTTATCCATCTGCCTGGAAAGTTTTGATCGAGATACTCTCTCACTGAGAGTGCATAGTGCGCTGGGCAGCCATCATGCTGAAACCACATGTCCCTGTAAATACTCAGTGGCACGTCCTCCAATAAATTTACTAAATGATTTTGCAAAAAACCTAAATAAACCTCAGCAGTCAAGGTCTCTGGGAACTCAAACGGACCGATTATTTTACCATTTAAAATTCCTGTCCAATGGTTTATCTTGAAGCGATATTGAGATTTATCTTCTCTCATCAAATGTGGGTTTGCTACGTGCCACTCGTGTAAGTTATACAGGTTCATGTACCCATCTTTCTTAAATGTGGTCACATCTGACCATAACATTTTTTCAAAGAACCGTGGATCTTCCCTGTGTCTTTCTAACATTGTGCGACAAAAAGCAACTCGGGACTCATAATCCCGGGGCAGAAGAGCTTGAACACGCTGTACGTGGTATGGATGGAGCACGTTTTTTTGCAAGATTCTATGGGCTGTACTTTTGGGCACACCTGTTTTTAGTTCTATTGCACGCACTGAAGTACTCGGGTCTTCTTCGAAGCACGAACATGTAAAGATGCGCAGTAAACGAAGGAGTACTGATCGGTATCAAAGTGTGCAATAGCAAGTAAGTGATGTGCTTCATCCATACCACATACAGCGTGTTCAACCTCTCCTGCGCCGGGATTATGAGCCCCGAGTTGCTTTTTGTCGCACAATGTTAGAAAGACACAGGAAAGATCCACAGTTCTTTGAAAAAATTTTATGGTCGGATGAGACCACATTTAAGAAAGATGGGTACATGAACCTGCATTGCTTACACGAGTGGCACGTAGCAAACCCACTTTTGATGAGAGAAGATAAATCTCAATATCGCTTCAAGATAAATCATTGGACAGGAATTTTAAATGGTAAAATAATCGGTCCGTTTGAGTTCCCAGAGACTTTGACTGCTGAAGTTTATTTGGATTTCTTGAAAAATCATGTACAAAATTTATTGGTGGACGTGCCACTGAGTATTTACAGGGACATGTGGTTTCAGCATGATGGCTGCCCAACGCACTATGCACTCTCAGTGAGAGAGTATCTCGATCAAAACTTTCCAGGCAGATGGATAGGGCGATCTGTTGCCAGCTCGGCCACCAGATTTGAATCCGTTCGATTTTTTTTACTGGGGAACTGTAAAAGAAAAAGTGTATTTCAAGCCGATTCAAAATGTAGCTGAGCTACGGCAAAGACTATTGGAAGCAGCTGAGTTTGTTAATAACCGTGGATTCGCTCGTTTAATAACCCGATCTTTTTCAAGAAGATGTCGAGCGTGTATTGCAGCTGAAGGACAACAGTTTGAGCATTTGCTGTTAAGTTAAGTTAACGAGTAATCTTCTAAGTGTTATACCATTTTGGAATCCTTATTAAATTTTAAGGTTACTTGCCAAACTCTCGTAGTACATTTTTTTCCAGTACAGCCAGTTAAAGTTGAGCAAAGTTTTACTTTGGAATACTTGGTTGGGAAATAATTGGTAATTTTTCCTGAACGAGAAAAGTTGGCAGTAAGGTTGAGACACCAGTTTGAAGATGCATTATTCATCATTACATTGTAAAAATAAAATCCAAAAAAAGTTGATATTTGTAGTAACAGGAGTTGACAGACTGCCGTAGGGTGTGAAATTTCTATATCTTTTTCAAAGATCTATAATTTTCAAAACACATGCACAATATTTTTTTAAATATTTTTCTGATAGCTGTTATGACTTTGCCTATCACCCGGTTTCGGCTTGACGTCGACTTCTGGGACACCCTGTATAGTGGACACAATTTTAAAGTCCTATAAATAATTACATGTAAAATCCGCGGATATTATAGACTCGCTTAAAATAGACCCTAGCTTATAGCGGATTATTTCAAGTTCACAATAATTAGTGACCTTGAGCAGGGTTCATCTCAAGCAAATATATGTGTTCGTATGGCTATAAAAAATCCACTGTGTCAAATATTTGGAAAAACCGTGACAAAATTAAAAATGACTGGAAAGCAAACAGTCAAAAGAAAAAATGCGGCAATCGCTGCAACCCCAAGTCGATGATATGCTGTTTAAATGGTTTCAACAAAAGCGTGCTAATAATTTTCCAATACGAAGACCTATGCTACAAATACAGGCTGAAGAATTTGGGATATTGATTGGAGATTACTTCAAATGCAGTATACCTGTAATATGTGTATCAGATTCTGAAAAAATGCAAATTTCAAAATTACGTATAACTTTTTTGTATGTATCTTTATTTATGTAATATATGTTAAACAAAGATGGTCATTCGCCTATAACAGACTGTTTGTCACAGAACCGCCGTGTCCATTATAAGCGGTTTGCACGGTAGTTTCTTACGAGAAAACACTCGGAAAAAAAGACTAATTTTCGTAAGCTTACCCGTCCATCCAGGGCCCTTTCAAGTGCTCCCTAGTCAGCTTCATGATCGCGTAGAACCACTCCCAGAACGTGAAGTTCCTTTCGCTCAACGGTTCTTTGCAGAATTGAGTCCAGTTCAGTATCGCGTTGCTGGTTTCGTTGTAATTTCCTCTGAACGCTTTTTCGGCCAGGAAGCGAAGGTTATCTTCCGTTAGGGCCTTGCCCGTGGCCGCGCGGAACTTCAGGGAGAGCGTTTCCGCCACTTTGCCCCACGGAACCTGATTGATCAAAGAATGCAAGGTCTGCCACGAAGGAAAAAACAAGAACAAACATTTTTTGTTTCGGAAAATCGAATTTGTTTTACTCAGAATAGAGACGGTGCATTTGCATATTGAAAACGCCACGTTTCGAAACCAGTCGCAAAGTTTTCGGTTTTTTTTGCCTATTTAATGATGCTAATGAGCTTGTGCGCAACAAACAGTAAATACACATTTCTCATGCCCAAATTCTTGGGTCAAAATGCGATGGATTGAATCTCTACAGATATTTCATTCCATTTCTATGTATGTCAATGAAGATTTCTGATCATTTTTGATTAATTCACGCTCTTTTTTTTTTCGACGAATTTTGACTGGCCCATAAAATATACTAAGTAACATATAAATCCGAACACCCAGTTTAAAAGGTTTTATTTTAATAAAAGTTGGTGAATGTATTTATCTTACTGTAAATAACAAGTGAAAAAATGTTCAGCCTTATCAGTTGGACATTCCGGTTTTTATACTGCTTTTTTTTAATTCACTAACGCTCTAAAAATGAATATTTCAGCCGCGGTAAAGAATCAACGTTGGCGGAATTTGGTTCTTGACATCCTTTACGATCTGTTACGATGCCTAGAGTACGGAGACCTGTACGATTTCGTCAACTTAGTGAGTTTGCTAGGGGCCGTATAGTGGGACTTCGGGAAGCTGGACTTTCTTTTCTAGGTGTTGTCAGGCATGGCTTCGAGAAGGCCGAACGCAAAGAGCAAGGGGCACTGGACGCCGCCGTAGAACAACAGACCGTGAAGATCGCCGCCTAAGATTATTGGCCGTAAGGTATCAGGCCCATTGCAAATGAATGGTTTGCAGAATACGGAAGACCTATTGGCATGCGAAGTGTTTACCGACGAATGAGAAGTTTTGGCTTGTTTTCATACCGGCCACACTGGGTCCTCCCTTTAACTCGAGAACACCGACGTAATCGCCTTAAGTGGTGCAGACAACGGTCACTCTGTGATCAGGAATGGAACAGTATTGTCTTTAGTGACGAGTCTCGATTTTGTTTAGGCATGCACGATGGTCGTGCCAGGGTTAGAAGGCGACGTGGTGAAAGGAGGAATCCACAGTTTTTTGTTGAAAGACATGTTCATCACACTGTTGGAGTTATGGTTTGGGGTGCTATAGCTTATGGTTCCAGGTCACCTTTAATCTTCATCAGAGGTAACGTGAACGCGCAGCGTTATATTCACGCAGTTCTAGAACCCCATATTTTACCCTATCTTGACACCCTGGCAGATCCAACTTTCCAACAAGATAATGCCCGACCACACGTTGCAAGAGTCACAATAGACTTCTTTCAACATAATGATGTCACATTGTTACCATGGCCACCAAGATCTCCCGACGTATCCCCAATTGATCACGTGTGGGATATGATGGGTAGGAGACTGCTCAATTTGCAACGTCCTCCTCAGACTCTAGAAGCACTTCGAGAGGAGTTGGTGGTTGCCTGGAATGAGATACCACAGGAGGACATTGACCACCTGATCAGAAGCAAGCCTAGGCGCGTTGGAGAATGCGTAGCACATCAGGGTGCATCCACACATTATTAAAGGTCAAAGGGCTGTAAAGCAGTGCAATCATTTTGAAATTTTTATCATTTATTGTATAGTAATGTTGTTGTTGAATATTCATTTAGCATTAATGCTAGAATCTGAATTTTGATTCGGTTACATATTTTTCATCAATCCATTTTCTGTAGTTTTACATTCTTGTCTATTAAAACTAAAATTACGTCACTATGCATTTTGAGTATTCATAAATTGATTTTTTAATTTCACCTTAAACATTTTTAAATTCGAACTCTGTTTAATGTCATTATTATTTAATAAATTGAATAATGATATCAGAGTTCGAATTTTAGAATGTTTAAGATGAAATTAAAAAATCACTTTATGCATAATCAAAATACATAGTGACGTAATTTCAATTTTAATAGACAAGAATGTAAAATTACAGAAAGTGGATTGAAGAAAAATATGTAACCAAATCATTATACAAAATTCACGTTGTAGCGTTAATGCTGAATAAATCTTCAACAACAAAACTATTTCGTTGTAAAAGTACCAAAAAAAACGTATAATTTGATTTTCAGGGCATCGTGACAGAAGCAGAAGTGAAAGACGTAGCCGAGAAATACGACAAAATCTGCGAGGAAGCTTTAGATCGCGCGAAAAAAGAAACGCACATCAAATACAAGGATTGGATCGACAGCCCGTGGTCTGGATTCTTCGAGGGAAAAGACCCGTTGAAATTGAAGATAATGCCCGACCACATGTTGCAAGAGTCACAATAGACTTCTTTCAACATAATTATGTCACATTGTTACCATGGCCACCAAGATCTCCCGACTTATCCCCAATTGAGCACGTGTGGGACATGATGGGTAGGAGATTGCTCAATTTGCAACGTCCTCCTCAGACTCTAGAAGCACTTCGAGAGGAGTTGGTGGTTGCCTGGAATGAGATACCACAGGAGGACATTGACCACCTGATCAGAAGCATGCCTAGGCGCGTTGGAGAATGCGTAGCACATCAGGGTGCATCCACACATTATTAAAGGTCAAAGGGCTTTGAAGCAGTGCAATCATTTTGAAATTTTTATCATTTACTTATTATGCTTCATTAAGTACTTATACAAAATTTCATTAAAATAAAACCATTTAAACTGGGTGTTCGGATTTATATGTCACTTAGTATAGTTGAATGTAAAAAATGCTTAAGAATTATGGTGTTGTACACAATTTTTTTTTGAATACATACTTTCAACATTACCAATTCGTATTTTTTAACAAATCTTTGACAAATCGAAAAAAATTATTTTTGTTAAAAAGTGTGATCAATGATATATTTTGTAATGGTAACCATAAAAGAAATATATTGGTGTCAAAATTGAAAAAAGCAGTAAATGAACTCTACTGTCTTTTACCTGAATACGGCACACTAGTTTGGTGTTTTTTTTTTCATAAAATATGTAACTTACTTTATCGGGAACAGCGAAAGGAGCTCTTCCAGGTTCGCTGAACGCATTGTCCCAAGTGACTGTGGCCCAGGCGTGTGGCTCTTGATTTCCGTGGACTATTACCACAACCGGGAGACTTAAAGTCCATACCTGCAAAGATCGGCAATGGTAAAACTTTCAACTATTTAAGATATAATTAAACCTTTAATCCAAGAGCTACGAGGTATGACAATAAAGATCGATTTATAAACTCTGAGGTTCCGCACTACCCTGGTATCGTTCCCATAACGCAGAACTGTATCATGCGCTTGATGTTAAACTGTTTATAAACAGGAATTACTTGATGAACTTTTTCCCGGTTCAACCAATGAAAGGGAACCTGCAAATGACGTGTTTGTTGCGACAGATCAGCTAGGCTTCCGCGTAATTTTCACACTGTTTTGTTTTATTTGTACGAATTAATATATAGATAAAGCAAAACAATTATAGAAAAAAGAAGCAAAGTTCACTGAATTATGGAAAACCAACCATGTTTGTGTTAATATTTTGTAGCATAACCATTATTATCAATCACCGTCTGGCATCGTCTCGCATAGATGTAGAAGTTTCTTGATATAACATTCATCAATCTGCCTCCACTTTTGCTCTAAAGCGGCAAAAAGTTCATCCTTGTTTAAATAATTTTTATCTCGTATTGGCTTATCTAAGTATTCCCATATATTTTCAATGGGGTTTATATCGGGAGACTGTGAAGGCCATTTGAGAACTGGTTTTTTTTCATCCAGAAAGGATTTCTGTGCGATATTTGAAGTGTGCTTCGGATCATTATCTTGCTGGAAGACTGATCTTAAGGGCATATTGTTTTCCATATAGGGTAACATGACATGCTTTAGTATGTAAAGGTCCCATCCCAAACCCCGAAAAGCACCCCCAAACTATAACAGACCCGCCTCCATGTTTGACAGTGGGCAAAGTGTACTTGGGGTTCAATCTTTGTCCAGTAGGACGTCTAACACTATCTGATCCAAACATATTGAACTTGCATTCGTTACTGAAACATACCCTCTTCCAGTCACAGATGCTCAAATCAAGAAGCAACCGTGCAAATTGTAATCGGTCCTCATGGTTTTTCCTCGAGATTAGCGGCTTCTTACTCGGGCAAATAATTTCAAATCATTTAATCTTCTACTTATAGTTTTCGTAGAAACACTGAACATTACTTTTGTCTCGATTTCGGCTTTTATTTGTCTTGGGGTTTTAAACGGATCTTTGGACGAAATCACTTTTATTAATCTAACTAATCTAGCATTTAGTTTTCTAGGCCGACCACTTCTCGTAGAGGCTTCCAAGATACCTTTTTGTTTATATTTGTTCAATATTGCCCAAACTGCTTTACGCTTCAGCTTCAAATTTTTGGCAATGTCGACTTGACGTTGACCATCTTTGTAAAACTCGATGATCTTAGTTTTCACATCGAAAGAAATTTCTGGACTACCCAGCATGGTCTTAAAATCACTCAACTTATTCCACAATACTTGATGAATATAAACTAATCCTCTTCTGACACGAAACTGTACTAAACTAATGTTGAAAAGAATTTGTCTACATATTTTTGTCCCTGATAAAAAAGTGCTTATATTTAGACTTGTATTGTGTTCATTGCAGATAATGTAAAAACAAGGAATTTCGTTTTTCTACTAATAACGCATTTGTTTATGGAACAATGAAGTATGAATTCGTTTTCTAAAGGTATCTTGGTAAATATTTATATTTGTCTATATACTTTTGTCCATTACTGTATGTTACAAGTGATGAAAACACTGCATCTGATTTGCAGACAAGTTTCGTCTTCAAATATGTGAAAAATAATGCAATTTTGGGTGATTTTAAAGGTAATGGTTCGCCCGTGATATGGCAAAGTCAAAGTTTATAAATCGACACTGAGTGATGTCTATCGATAGAGCAGTTATAACATCTGGATTGCCCCCCGTTGTATAAGAATTGAAGGGTGTGGGTCAATAAGGTACCTAAGCCACATTGACTTTATTTCGAGTAATCTATATTTATCAGATTTATGTAAATCGCCTTTTCGCTTCAATGCTACAATTTTGAGGAACAAAGATTTGGGTACAACACAATCTAAAAAATGTAACGCATTTTTGAAAACACTGCGGATTCGCGCCTTACTGGAAAAAAATTGCACTCCAATGGCCAATTAAAAATAGTTGGTGTAAACATGTAAGTTTGATGTTCATTGTAAGACTTGAAACAGCACACTCCATTAAATTTGACGGATTCCGTTAAAGATCTTTTTCGAGAAAGATATAGAAACAAATGCTATTTTTTCATAAGGACTGAGTCAGATTTCGAAAAACTTACGAATGTTCCTGGAGATTGAAGAAGGTCACACGCCACAGGGATAAATTTATATTGCCAAAAGAAGTCACTCATCACAAAATTACATATTATTGACACGTAAAAGTTATAATTATAAACAACTTAAAAGTAAACTCAAGACATTTGATTTAAATGCAGGGCAAGCTATAACTGCAGCTTTAACAAGTGATTCCTCAATTTTGCATTGAAATCTGTAAAGTATTCTGGTCTTTTATCCCCTTTATGGAATACAGATTTGTAGCATATTCTTTTTGGACATTAAATTATGGTAAAAGCATGAAAACAAGAAAATTGAAAGAAACCATAAACAACTATGGGTTCAAGCAAAAAATTGAAGAGAGTACCAGAATAACATCATTATCAGAGACTTTGTTAGATCTTGTTATTGTAAATTTCGAATGTGCAGGGATTAAAGCTGTACATACACCTAAAGTTAGCGATCACAGTTGGACAATGCTGCCCTTGGTAGGGCATTTTTCTGATGCAAAAATTAAGAAAATCGTAAATACTATTAAGTACGAAAAACTTGAACGAGAACTTGCTGACTGCTATTGGAGTTTTGGTGAGAATATGGAAAAAATATATGACAACATAATAGGAAATATAAAAACTTGTTTAGATCTTGCAACTGATAAAAAAGTGATTTGCTCGACTAAAAATACACCCTGGTATAACAAGAATATTAAGGCAGCTCAAAATTTGAGAGACAAACAATACAATAAATGTATATTCACAAAATCAAATGATGATTGGGAGGTATATAAAACTCTTAGGAATAAATGTGTATATGTAATTAGAGAAGAAAAAAGAAAATTCTACGATAAACAAATCGATAAAAACAAGTGCGACAGTGTAAAGATGTGGAAGACTTTAAAAAGACTGATCAATTCGAAGCCACATGATTGTGTAAATCAAGTTCAATTCGAAAACGGTACCGAAACAAATTCTTTGGTGATTGCAAACAAACTAAATGAATATTTTGTGGAAAGTATTGTTGATATTGTAGGGACTGCCAATCCTGCACCTGACTATATGAAAATCAGTTTCCAGAGGGAAATATTGCATACACTTTCAAAATTTCACAGCGTATCATTGAATTATCTAAGAAAAAAAGTAAACAGTTTAAAATCAAATAACAACTGTGCCGAAATGACTACTAAAAACGCGCTGAAAAACTGTTTCGAAATTTTGGGATATCCTGTATTAAATTGGATCAATTGTTCACTGAGAAGCAGTTCTTTCCCTGAAAATTTGAAATGCTCTACAATAACACCAGTTCCCAAAATACAAAATTCTAAAAGATGCAGCGATATGAGATCAGTAAATGTGTTACCAGACATTGAAAAATTATTAGAGTCAATAGTGCATGACCAATTAATGCAGTTTATAGAAGAAAACAAAATTTTAGTAGAGGCGCAAGCAGGCTTTCGAAAAAAATATTCCACAGAAACAGCTTTCCAGTTGGTAACTGAGAATTGGAGAAGAGCCATAGACTCAGAAGAAGTTGTCATAGCAGTATTTTTGGATTTGAAGAGGGCATTTGAAACGATTGATAGAGATATTTTGTTAGGTAAATTGAAGACATATGGTATAACAGGATGTGTTTTAGATTGGTTTAGAAATTATTTGCCTAAAAGGATGCAAGTTACAAAAGTTAATGACACTATTTCATCAAAAATTGAAAATACGTTGGGTGTTCCAGAGGGCAGTATCCTGGGACCACTTGTTTTTATTTTATACATAAATGATTTACCTGCCATAATCAAAAAATGCAAAATTCAAATTTTCGCCGATTACACTATGATTTACATAAGTACTAAAAATATTCAGTCTGGTATCTCTTATATAAATGAAGACTTGAAGCTTGTCTCAAAATGGTTAGCATCTAACAGACTAAAATTAAATGCAAGTAAAACGAAAGCCTTGTTAATCGGAAAAAAACAATGTACAAATGTTCAACTGAATATTGATGGTGAAGATATTGAATTCGTAGAAAATTTTAAATACCTGGGAGTTTTTGTTGACTCTCGATTAATTTTTGATATTCATTATGAAAAAGTTATAAATAAGATTAGTAGTAAAGTGGGATATTTATCGAGAGTTTCTGGATGTCTGAGTTCATATAGCAGAAAAATTATCTATAATACCATCATTCTTCCAAATTTCTTGTACTGTTCGACTATTCTATATTTAGCAAATAATTCCATTTTTGAAAGACTGAAAATTTTACAAAATAAGTGCATGAGAATAATACTAAATAAAGATAAATATACTCCAATTAGGGGAATGCTTAGCAAATTAAAATGGCTCAATGTAAAAATTTTTATCAAATATCTTGTAATGATATTCATTTATAAAGTAAAAAATAATATATTTCCATCAAGTCTAACTAATTTAACATCATCATATTTCGACCATCATTTACATAATACCAGAAGTAAAGATGACTTCCATTTAATGACCAAAAAGTATAACATATGCTACAAATCTGTATTCCATCAAGGGTTGATTGTATATAATAAATTATACTCGGAGATAAAAGACCAGAAAACTTTGACAAAATTTAAAGTAAAATTGAGAAATCACTTGTTAAATCTACAATTATAGGTTGCCCAGCATTTACACCATACACCATATGGCTTGAATTTACTAGTTCTAAGTTGTTTACAATTGTTCTGTTTTTGTAGCCAAATGTGCTAAATAAATATTTCTACTACTACTACTACTATCTTTATTTCTCGTATTATGTAAATGCTGTTCGACATTTGAATAACGATAATGAATTGTCAAAGGAAAACAATTTTGGAACACTGCTGCTTTTAGATGGAAATGTGGTTGGTTTTCCTAACGTGGGTTAGGTACCTTATTGCCCCGAAGCCCTGAAGCCCACCTACCTGGAACGTCATTTCTTTGGCTCCATCACAAAACTGGGACTGGAAAAGTAACGAAAACTTTTGGGTTAGATTACGAGTTACACGCCGTTTATAAATTCATTTTAAGTACTGTCCACCGATAGAGCGAATGTTATAACATCTGGATTACCGCCCTATTGCGTAAGGCTGAAGGGCTTGGGCCAATAAGGTACCTAAGCCACATTGACTTTATTTCGAGAAATCTAAATTTGTAAGTTTTATTTACATAGCCTTTTTTGCATAATTTCACTTGGAATGCTACAATAGGTAGTCGAATCATATTAGACGAAAATGCCCCTGGTTTGCGGAATAATTGTAAAGTCTGGTTTTATTGCGGCAAGTTGGCGGAGGCTTCTTACTTCTAAATAACCACAACAAAATTTGAGTCGATTGGTTTACTAGTTTTAGAGAGGTTCTAATCGTTTATCCCAAAACACATCACTACTAGTTTATTGAGCAATATACAGGGTTCGTTGAAAGGCCATTTTATAGCAAAATACACGAGTTCACGTTGCCTACATGAGTCACAAGCCATTCCAAAAATTAATTGTTATTTTTTATGCGAAAAATGAAGGGTTACGTTTTTCCTTCTTAACAAATTCAAACATTTATCAACAGTATTAGTTAGGTTAATGTTCACGTATGCCGCAATGTTATATCCCCCTACTATCTACAAGAAAGTTGTTCTAATTATTTTTCTACTAATAAACTAAAGATCAACATCGATAAAACAAAATACATAATTTTTTAACCAAAAATATAATAATCCAAAACCTTTGTATAAGAATAAATTATGTCATAGTAGAAAAAGTATCAAGCATCAAATATATGGGTTTAATTATCGATGACAATTTGAATTGTTCTAGTCACATTAATTTTTTGTATAAAACAACGTCGATGATAGCTGCTTTGTAGAGAAGCAGAGACTACAAAAAGTAAAATGAACATTTTTATTGGCATACTTTAGATATATGTCACCTATTTCGGGAATGTGTGGTTAATCACAGGTTTCGCAAAATAGTAGTAGTAGTAGAAAGATTTATGTAGCACATTTGGCTACATAAACAGAATAATTGTAAACAACTTAGAACTAGTAAATTCAAGCCATATGGTGTATGATGTAAACGCTGGGCAACCAATAATTGTAGATTTAACAAGTGATTTCTCAATTTTACTTTAAATTTTGTCAAAGTTTTCTGGTCTTTTATCTCCGAGTATAATTTATTATATTCAATCAACCCTTGATGGAATACAGATTTGTAGCATATGTTATACTTTTTGGCCATTAAATGGAATTCATCTTTATTTCTGGTATTATGTAAATGATGGTCGACATTTGACGATGTTAAATTAGTTAGACTTGATGGAAATATATTATTTTTTACTTTATAAATGAATATCATTACAAGATATTTGATAAAAAAATTTTACATTTAGCCATTTTAAATTGCTAAGCATTTGCCTAATTGGAGTATATTTATCTTTATTTAGTATTATTCTCATGCACTTATTTTGTAAAATTTGCAGTCTTTCAAAAATAGTATTATTTGCTAAATACAGAATAGTCGAACAGTACAAGAAATTTGGAAGAATGATGGTATTATAGATAATTTTTCTGCTATATGAACTCAGACATCCAGAGACTCTCGGTAAATATCCCACTTTACTACTAATCTTATTTATAACTTTTTTATAATGAATATCAAAAATTAATCGAGAATCAACAAAAACCCCCAGGTATTTAAAATTTTCTACGAATTTAATATCTTCACCATCAATATTCAGTTGAACATTTGCACATTGTTTTTTTCCGATTAACAAGGCTTTCGTTTTACTTGCATTTAATTTTAGTTAGATGCTAACCATTTTGAGACAAGCTTCAAGTCTTCATTTATATAATAGAATATTAAATTTTTTTTTCAAGTATGACCGACTTATCAACACGGATAATATGTATACAGAATTGAATGTTTGTAAATTAGATAAGCTGTTGGAATTAGAACAATGTAAAATGATTTTCAAAATTTAAAATAACCAACAAAACTGTGATCAAACATTCTGTTTACACATGATGTACATGACTATGAAACAAGATCACATAATAATTTGTACCAGATTCCTACTAGAACCAATATAGGATTAAATAACCCTGTCACTGATGCAGTAAACATTATAATAACCTAAAAAATAACGTAAAAATGTACACGTATTCAGAAATTATGTAAAAACACTCAAAAGTCACTTGAGTTGAATTATCGTAGCTAAAATTCGCACTTTAAATATTGTTGTTCTCGAGGCTAGTGTTTAAACACAGATTAGAAAACCCTGTCTTCTATAAAATTTGTGAAAATTGACTACAGAATAAAGATTTGTTTCCAAAAAAATGAAATCTAACGACTTACTGTCGCACAATTGACACAAAGGAGCACTTAAATAAACGTCAGTATGAGTTGAAGTATCGTTGTAAGCAGTGAGTTAGGTCAATCACAAATATAGCATACGTAAACGCTTTATTTGATATTCATTGATTTAAGCATCAAACAACGTTAACGTTTACGTAAGCCTCTACTATCTACAACAAAGTTGTTCCAATTATTTTTTACACCCTCAAAAAAGTGTAAACAATTGAATTCAGAACTTACCGAATCCTAAGCAAGCCTTGTCGTGTCTCCAAATGTATCCAATAGGTAACATAACACCACAGGCACTACACGATGAAACAATCTAATATCACATTCGAAACCGCCGATGTTTCTTTGTTTGTACACGACGCGCGCGACGTGATGCCTCGGCGAGATCCAAAGATCGACTGAAGACTGAACAGCAGCGGTGCGTGGTGCGCCGGCCGACCGTACCGGAACGCGATTCCGCTCGCGTAGAAGGTGTACGAAGCGCAGGTCGTACTTCCTACATTAGGACGCGTATCCTATTAGATATCGATGCTATAATTCGGTGGATCGCCGTTGAACGCCAGCGGTGGCGAAGCTCCGCCCAACCTGCACCCCACTTTCCGCCTAACATGCGATTGGCAGAGAGAAACGGACATGTGACCGTGACGTAGTCGAGAGCGTTCCGGCACACAACGCACTGCTGCTGATCAGTCGATCTTTGGATCTCGCCGGGGCATCACGTCGCGCGCGTCGGGTACAAACAAAGAAACATCGGCGATTTCGAATGTGATGTTAGATTGTTTGATCGTGTAGTGTGCCGATTTACAGTGATTCTGTGGTGTTATGTTACCTATTGGATACATTAGGAGACACGACAAGGCTTGCTTAGGGTAAGTTTTGAATTCATTTGTTTACACTTAATTAAGGGTGTAAAAAATAATCGGAACAACTTTCTTGTAGATAGTAGAGGTTTACGTAAATTTCAACCTTGTTTGATGCTTAAATCAATGAATATCAAATAAAACGTTTACGTATGCTATATTTGTGATGGACTCAACTCACTGGTTACAACGATACTTCAACTCATCCTGACGTTTATTTAAGTGCCCCTTTATGTCAATTGTGCAACAGTAAGTCGTTAGATTTAATTTTTTTGGAAACAAATCTTTATTCAATAGTCAATTTTCACAAATTTTATAGAAGACAGAGTTTTCTAATCTGTGTTTAAACAATATTTAAAGTGCGAATTTTATATACGATAAATTAAACAATTCAAGTGACTTTTGAGTGTCTTTACATAATTTCTGAATTTATGTACATTTTTGAAGTTATTTGGTAGGTTATTATAATTTTTACTGCATCAGTGACAGGGTTATATAATCCTATCTATGTTCTAGTATCAAGTACAAATTATTATGTGATCTTGTTTCATGTTCATGCACATCATGTGTGAACAGAATGCTTGATTACACTTTTGTTAGTTATTTTAAATTTTGAAAATCATTTTAGATTGTTCTAATTCCAACAGCTTCTCTAATTTACAAACATTCAATTCTGTATACATATTATCCGCATTGGCAAGTCGGTCATACTTGAACAAAATTTTTAATATTCTATTTTGCGAAACCTGTGTTTTTTTTTAAATAATTTATTTAAACACAATAATACAAAATGTATAACCAGTTTTAACAATAATTCCCCAAACACTGTCCCCGAGAATAACAAAACAATAATCAATATCTATGAAGGCAATGTTGCTCATAATTTCAACAAATAAATTCATTAACATTTTTAAAATCTTTCAATTCTCTAACAAAACTTCCATAAATATTTGAATCTATACAATGAGGTAAATTATTAAATTTCTTAATTGCGTCTGTGATTGGATTTTTTAAACCTATATTAGTTCTTGTGGAAATTTGATAAACATTATTTAGTGATCTTGTCTGGTGATCATGCACGTTATGGTAGAACCTAATATTTATGTTACTTTTGAGTAGATTATTTATAATTTTATAAACAAGTTCACATTGTTCCACCTCCAATAACACTCTTTATTTGTTTAAATTTAAATTTGAATGAAGTGTATTAGAACTTGTAAGCCAATCAAAATTTAACAATATTTTCAGAATTTTATTTTGTAAAACTTGAGCTTTATTAAAATTAACTTCACCGCACATACCCCATACTGACAAGAGGCACCTAAAATGTGTGAGAAAGAAGGCATTATAAATTTGAAATTTGCTTTTGTTGGACAAATAATATCTACTCTTATATAAGGCAGATAGCATTGAAACTATTTTATCACAAATTCCATTTAAGTGAAGTGACCAATTTAAACTTTCATCTATTAGTAATCCCAAATATTTAATACTTGACACTTTTTCTAGCGCATATATTATTTATGTTAATATTTAGATTATTGCTAACTATCTTATTTTTTTGTTTAAATATAATGTATTTTGTTTTATCAATGTTAATTTTTAATCTATTCGAAAACAGCCATTTAAGATAACTATTCAGGTCATCATTAATAAGATTCGTTAAAGCAATTTCGTCTGTTCCAGTATATACCAGTACAGTGTCATCTGCAAAGGTAAAATATCGTCCCCTCAGATAGGCCAACTTGATATTCAGTACATAAAGGATGTATAACAGAAGTCCAAGAACTGACCCCTGTGGTACTCCATAGGTGCTAGATAACCATTCACTATCAATGTCTCCAAGCTTTATGTACTGTTTTCTGTCATATAAATAAGACTTAATCAAGCTGTACGAAACACCTCTAAATCCCATTTTAAACAATTTATCCAAAATGATGTCTATGCTTACTACGTCAAAAGCTTTTTTTAGGTCAATGAAAACAGCTACAACTATTTGTTGTTCATCTAGAGCCATAAAATCAACAACCGCCAAAACTTGGTTAACACTGTGCCCCAAAGAATTTCAGCCGTAATAAAAAATAAAGGTGATGTTACCCAATGGTAATCTTTCAATTGTTGCTTTGTTAACTCCGCGCATTTATTCGCACATTGTTTATTTGTTCAGAAGTTCTTTCAGTTATAGGTCTAAGTGATTTCAAATATGTATTTTTTACGACTAGAGTGTTTCTAAAATGTTTTTGAGAAAATAAATTGTTTTAGAAGTAAATAGTTTCGTCATGTTTGGTTTATAAAGGCATATTTTGGTACAAATCTTGAAGTGGGGAGTGGGTCTCGTATACAGTGGCTTTTACCCAACCAAACGAAGAAAAAATATAAAAAATGTTTTTCCACAAATCTGTAAAAAATCTCGGTTATGTAGGATATAACAAGGTAGAATAAGTATTTTTTCAAAACACAATCACGCCAATAAAAAAACATTTTCGAAAAAACACGTTTTTGAGGATAGCACCTCTAGGGGCGATCCAACGATCTAAAAATTTGGCTAAGGTGATTCATTTGAATCTATCCAGTTTTGGATACCTTTGGATGCAATTTCACCAAAAGCATTTATTACATACACATATTATTCAAACGTATAAAAGTTACTTGAGGTCTACGATAACCGTTCTCAATAAGGATAGCGATATATTCTGGTTTGAAATTATTATCTAGTGGTACGGTGAAACGAATAAAAAATATAATTTTCCTATGTAACAAAAGCATAAGCATCTATAATGGCATTAAGATTAAATTAATTTAATTACGGAAGTACTCGCTCAGAGTCACCAAAAAACTGCTATCAGTCGGAGGATACCGTTTGTTTTTCGTACCAAATGCAAAATCATCTTTGTCCTCCGATCATTGAAAATTCCATTGTTCTCACCATCGACCAATTCCCGTTTTAGGCCAATTTTGAAAAAATGGCTTACAGCTTTCTTTGTGTAAAAATGTGTAGGAAATCGTGGTTGTTCAAAAATGCCATTTAGAAAATTATAGTTCGTTGCCAAAAAAAATCAACTTCGGACATAGATACCTACTCCACGGGCGCTTTAAGACGAAAATGTGGTTTCTTACTCAATTGTGGCTTAGGTACCTTATTGCCCCAAGCCCTTCAATTTTCATAAGAAACCACCTACCTGGAACATCAATTCTCCTCCTCCGACGCTGAACTGCGACTGGAAAAGCAACGAAAACTTTTCATCCATGACACTTTCGGTGCCTTTCTTCTCGGCCCTTTTGATTTTTTTCAACTGCATATTCCGGAAGCTAACCGATAATTGTCTCGTCGCCTGCTGGTATTCCATTGTACCTGAAATTAAGTAATGACATTTGACATATAATAGAGTCAGAACAGGCCTGCTGTAACATTTCAGATGATTTATTACCGACAAACTATTGATTGACATGTTGCTTTAAAAGATACCCCAATACAATAAAAAACGTTTTGCGAAAAAATCACAACCAACCACAACTACAGTAGCTGACAAAAGTTTGGAAACAAATATCAACTTATTATAAACTATTTCATGTACCTAAATTATAAGTGTTCAGGAACAGATAATATTTTTTACGTTTTTTGAAGAAAAATGCGAAGAAATGTGGAATTTTAGAAACAATATAATACTTTTAGGTGATTTTAATTTAAATTATTATGGTAAAAGCATGAAAACAAGAAAATTGAAAGAAACCATAAACAACTATGGGTTCAAGCAAAAAATTGAAGAGAGTACCAGAATAACATCATTATCAGAGACTTTGTTAGATCTTGTTATTGTAAATTTCGAATGTGCAGGGATTAAAGCTGTAAATACACGTAAAGTTAGCGATCACAGTTGGACAATGCTGCCCTTGGTAGGGCATTTTTCTGATACAAAAATTAAGAAAATCGTAAATACTATTAAGTACGAAAAACTTGAACGAGAACTTGCTGGCTGCTATTGGAATTTTGGTGAGAATATGGAAAAAATATATGACAACATAATAGGAAATATAAAAACTTGTTTAGATCTTGCAACTGATAAAAAAGTAATTTGCTCGACAAAAAATACACCCTGGTATAACAAGAATATTAAAGCAGCTCAAAATTTGAGAGACAAACAATACAATAAATATATATTCACAAAATCAAATGATGATTGGGAGGTATATAAAACTCTTAGCAATAAATGTGTATATGTAATTAGAGAAGGAAAAAGGAAATTGTACGATAAACAAATCGATAATAACAAGTGCGACAGTGTAAAGATGTAGAAGACTTTAAAAAGACTGATCAATTCGAAGCCGTATGATTGTGTAAATCAAGTTCAATTCGAAAACGGTACCGAAACGAATTCTTTGGTGATTGCAAACAAACTAAATGAATATTTTGTGGAAAGTATTGTTGATATCGTGGGTACTGCCAATGCTGCACCTGACTATATGAAAATCAGTTTCCAGGGGGAAATGTTGCATACACTTTCAAAATTTCACAGCGTATCATTGGATTATCTAAGAAAAAAAGTAAACAGTTTAAAATCAAATAACAACTGTGCCAAAATCACTACTAAAACGTGCTGAAAAACTGTTTCGAAATTTTGGGATATCCTGTATTAAATTGGATCAATTGTTCACTGAGAAGCAGTTCTTTTCCTGAAAATTTGAAATGCTCTACAATAACTCCAGTTCCAAAAATAAAAAATTCTAAAAGATGCAGCGATATGAAACCAGTAAATGTGTTACCAGACATTGAAAAATTATTAGAGTTCATAGTGCATGACCAATTAATGCAGTTTATAGAAGAAAAAAAAATTTTAGTGGAGGCGCAAGCAGGCTTTTGAAAAAAATATTCCACAGAAACGGCTTTCCAGTTGGTAACTGAGAATTGGAGAAGAGCCATAGACTCAGAAGAAGTTGTCATAGCAGTATTTTTGGATTTGAAGAGGGCATTGGAAACGATTGAAAGAGATATTTTGTTAGGTAAATTGAAGGCATATGGTATAACAGGAAGTGTTTTAGATTGGTTTAGAAATTATTTGTCTAAAAGGATGCAAGTTACAAAAGTTAATGACACTATTTCATCAAAAATTGAAAATACGTTGGGTGTTCCACAGGGCAGTATCCTGGGACCACTTCTTTTTATTTTATACATAAATGATTTACCTGCCATAGTCAAAAAATGCAAAATTCAAATTTTCGCCGATGACACTATGATTTACATAAGTACTAAAAATATTCAGTCTGGTATCTCTTATATAAATGAAGACTTGAAACTTGTCTCAAAATGGTTAGCATCTCACAGACTAAAATTAAATGCAAGTAATAAGTCTCGTTCCTATCGCCGCCAAAATAGCTGAAAGAATCATATTAGATAAGCTCCTGTCATTTGCTTTCGAAAATGACCTTATCCCTAAGAATCAGCATGGATTTCTCCCTGGTCGATCAATAATGACCACCCTTCTCCACTCTCTCAACGATTGGACTCAGTATCTGGACACAAAGACTCCTGTTGATATAATCTACTTAGATTTTTCTAGGGCTTTCGATCGCGTACCACATAGAAGGCTTCTGTTTAAGCTGGAATGTATGGGAATAAGAGGCGAGTTGTTACTGTGGATTAAGGCTTTTCTCACCGGGAGGACTTTCTCTGTGCGCGTCACTGATAGCCAGTCTCACCTTCATCATGTAGCAAGTGGAGTTCCTCAAGGCTCTGTCTTGGGGCCAGTGCTGTTCCTTCTGTATACAAGTGACCTGTCCGCATTGATTTCCTCCACATGTTCAGCTTATGCCGACGACACCAAGATTTACAATACTGTCGTAAATTCTGCTATGCTTCAACGAGATCTTGATATTGTTTGTCAATGGTCAGTCAGTTGGCTTTTACCGTTAAATCTAACTAAGTGTTGTGTCCTTCACCTCGGGAAGACAAATCCGCGATTTACATACAAGATCTCTGACCACAACATCGAAGCAGTTTCCAGCCACACTGATCTGGGCGTTGTAGTCAACGATCGTCTTTCCTGGTCAGAGCATATTCACCACGTTACATCAAAAGCCAAGAAACTTCTATACATGCTGGAGAGGTCTTTCAAAGGATCCGATGTCAACACTTGAGCCTACATTTACAAGGCATTCGTGAGGCCAATTCTTGAATTCGCTGGCCCGGTATGGGACACTGTGCTTCTGCGCGATAGAAATCTCGTCGAATCAGTACAGCGTCGGGCTACTCGTATCCCTTTTGGAGCACGAAGACCAAGCTATGAAGATCGCCTTGAATTATTCAACCTGACCTCATTCTCTGAGCGAAAACTTCGTGGCGATCTTATAGTTACGTTCAGGATACTTCATGGTTTGATGGGCACCAACCTCATGCATCTATACCGTCTGTCGCGCAGCAATCTACGCGGACACAGCTTCAAACTGCATAAGGAGCCATTTAAAACAACAGTCCGACAGTGGTTTCTTCCCAACCGCATATTCAACACCTGGAATAGTTTACCTGAAAGTGTGGTTGGTGCTACTTCAGTTAATAGCTTCAAAGTGCAGTATGATAGCTGGAGGAGTGTACAAACTTTATAGCTATGAACTGTCTTTTTTTATTTTTTTCTATTTGATGTATTTGTGTTACGTGTCCGTACACTATATTTACTGCATGAGCTTATAGTACTGTGTACTCTGCTCATCTCAATTATCATAGTAATAATAATAATAATAATAATAATAATAATATACCATGGTTAATTTATGTAATAAAGCGTTACAAGTTATTTTAGCAAGAAAGTTTGGTCAAATCAATCGCAAACTATACTAAATTCCTATTTAAAATAAGTACGAGATATTTCCTTATCTTTCTTCGAAAAATAACTGTTTTGCCACAAAAAAAAACGCTCCAATAGCTATTTTCAACAACAAAATGATGAACAAACCATGGGCGTAGTGAAGAAAAGCATTTACTTATTAAGTAATAATTCTTTTAGTCAAATTTCTTCTGAAAGTAGTACAAACTAATCTGTGTGTACCTATTAAAGTCTACTTTAAGCTTTAAATCAATAAATCTTCAAAACTACTGAACTGAAGTACATTAATTTTATATCATTATAAAGGGAATTGAAAGACGTTTCAAATAAGGTATCACTCGACCCCCCTTTCCATTTAAGATTTTAGGGTTGGTGTCACCCCCGCCCAGGGGGCTGCACGTGTTAACGTGATTTTTTGCCAAACATGTATCCCCCTCGAAAACAAATTCGACGGGTCTGAGCGTTTAAAAAAAAATTAGCTGCCAGTAAATGCGTCTGTTTGGTTTCGTATAAGGAATTGCTGTCATGAACATATTAGTAAAGATGCGAATTTTACGCGAATATCCAAATATAGCATAAGACGAACACACACAATTGATAATAACCTGTACCTGTGTTATTGAGAATTTCTCCTGAACATTCTCCGGCCTTGCCCAGTTTCTCGTTCTTGATCAGCATATTGGCCTGAGCTTCGGAGATGATCGTCACTTTGACCTGGGGCGGAGTCATGTGAACGTTCAGCTTGCCGCCTACCAGTAGGCGGACTGTCGCCGTAAAACGCGTGTTCGTTTTCATCACCTAGTAGGGATAGAGACAAATCAAAAAGTGGCGGGAGTGTCAAAGCAGATTGCACGTCTGAAAAATGGCGGTTATGGAGAAAAATAGCTGAAAAATGAACGTTTCCAATGGTGCATTCGTTTTTTCGAACAAAAAGTTGTGCTTTAAAAAAGTGTGGAAACCACATTTTTTAAACAGCCCTCGTATAACCTTGATTTTAATAATTTCAAAAAGTAAATTTTTTCCCATTTATTATTATTATTATTAAATTAAACAAATTATCTCTGATACATAAATCTGAATTAATAATAATAATAATATTTATTCACTCAATGTACAAAGATAACAAACAATATGAGTAAATAAATATAAAATCAAAACAAGCCCAATAGAAGGCATCGCCTGTACATGGACCAATAAAAAAGGACAAAAATTAGCTACAGTAGATTATGTATTTAGTTAATGTTCGTATTTATGAGTTTATGAATTTCAGTCCTAGATATAGAATGTAGCCACTTTTTTAAATTTCTTTTGAAACAATTTCCGAAACGTAAATCTTTTAAGTCTTTAGGTATAATTTCATAAAATTTAGGCGCTAAATAGAGATATGATCGCTGCATTATAGATTTATGCGGTTGAGGAACTACTGTGCCACGAATTTTGTACCTGGTATAATGATTATGTTTAATTTTTTGGTCGGTGTTTACAAATTTATGGTAGTGAGTGATACTGTGTAAGAAATAAAGCTGTCTTATATCATACATTCGAACATCTGCATATAATTTTTCAGTGGGATAAAGTTTCGGTTTTCTAAATATCATTTTTAGAATTCTTTTTTGAAAAACATCTAAATTATAGATATGTGAGGAACATGCAGCTCCCCATGCTAATATACCATATGTGAGATGAGGCTCAATCAGTGCATGGTATAATGTTCGAAGATATTTTTCTGTCAATATATTCCCAAGGTATTTAATTTTGTAGGATACAAATCTAACTTTCTTTAAAATATAATTGACATGGATGTCCCATCGTAAGTGAGGATCCAAGACCACTCCAAGGTATTTTATGTTGGGCACTCTATTAATTTGCATTTTTTGATCATTAATATTGAAGGAGAAATTTGTGTAATTTGGCAGATGTCTAGCATAAGATCCAAATTAAATCTCAGTAGTTCATCTATATTTCTCCATACGAGGTTTGTCGGGAAAATACGTATAAAAGTGGACTATACTATAACTATCTAAAACTGTAATGACTCATCGATGTTCACGTGAACATCACTTAACTACCAGTAGTCGGCTGTTCATAGGCGGGGTATGAATGTTTAACATGGGTGAACTAGATTTGTCACATGCTTAATAAAGAGTGGTTTGAAACATATTGTAAGTCAAACATTTGGGAATTACCTTTATTCATCGTCGCTTCCACTTACATCTGACAGTAATAAACTGTCGCTATCGCTTTCCTCGTTGAAATTGACTATAACTGGCTCTATGATGGTGTCGATGTGGTGGTCAAGCTGCCACATTTTTGTTTCTTCCTTCACAACATGACGGATAGCATTCTGCCAAGCTTCGGGCGTTACTAGCTGTATGGAAGTCTCAAGTAAAACCTTAGAGTCTGGTAATTTGAAGGTTGTGTTATGGCGCGCAATATAACCCTTCACTTGAGCCCAGATGAGCTCTATTGGGTTCAGTTCACAGTGGTAGGGCGGTAACCGCAGCACAGTGACACCACATTGACGGGCCATCTCATCAGTCACGTAACTAATATTCCCAGGTTTGTGCTGTTTAATTTTTTCATACAATTCCGCTTTCACACATGAATCGTCAAACGGGATTCCTTTTTCGCGCAACCATTGCTGCATGTCACTTTTTCGAGATCCCATAGTCGGCACACGTTCGGCTCGACGACTATGGTAGGAAGCATTATCCATGACGATCACAGAGTTGGGCTCAACTCGCTGCAGCACCCCTTGAAACCAGCTCTTGAAGCAGCTGGCATTCATTTCGTCATGGTAATCACCTCCTTTCTTAGAGACGAAAATCAAGTCACACTCTTCTAAAAAGCCACTATCGCTACCAATATGAGTTACGATCAATCTTTGACGGTCCACGAAGACCTGTTGACAAACCTTCAATGCTTGCTTGTCGGTTACTCACTACGTTTTTGCCTATCCAGGTTTTTTTAACTGTGTGACCTGCATTTACCCATGTCTCGTCCAAATAATAGATTTTTCTGCTTTGTCGCCTATATTCAATCATTTCGCGTAGGTATTTTCGACGCCAGGCGACTATTTCAGGTCTCTCTATCAATACTGACTTCCGATTACGCGTTTCGTAACGAAAATTAATTTCGTGCAGGGATTTCCTCATTACCTCGACGCTCATTTGGGGTATAATTTCATTTTCCTTGATCGCTGCATGTACAGCCTTGAGGGTTGGTATCTCATTCCTAAAGAAGAATGAATGTACGGTTCGCCTTAACGCCATTTTGCTATCGTCATCCAATTTAACGGCCTTTCGTCCCTTCAAATTAAACTTTGGATCAGTAGTAGCTCCAGTTTTCTTCTTTTCATGCACCAACCTGCGAATGGTCCACTCTGGAACGCCTGTCATACTTTCACAAGTCGCGAGTGCATCTCCCTGCGACATAGTTCTGTTCAGATAATTGAACACGTTGAGCACGATTTCTTTCGCGTCCCTCTTCAGTGCTTTACGAAGCCGTCTACTTGTTCCTGGCTTTCAGTACTTCCACTCGTGCCATTTGTACTCTCCATGGTTAAGTATAACCAAAACAGAAACCACAACAATAACAATCACACAACAATTCTTATAAAAACACACAATCGCTCAACGAAACACGTTCCAATGCGTTGCCGACGCCTATGAGTCTGCCGGTTTTAAAATATTTAAAGGAAAAGTAAAAGTAACAAAAAAAAACGTCACCTGTGGGGGCTGTTTTTCAATGATAAACGTCGACGTCACCAATGAAGACAACAGCTGCGTGACTTCTTGTAGGAGCTGAGGCAGCACGTGGTGTTCCCCAGGAGGATCAAGAGGAAGTTTCTGCTTCAACCTCTCCACCTATTAAGAAAGAACTTATCTGAAACTTTTCACATTCTTTTGTTTATTTACGATTTATTTAGCATGATTTACAATTACATTCTTCTAAAAAACTAAACAATTACATAACATACAGATATTCAGAAAAATTTGCATCTCTAAGAATTTTCATTGTCCATGAAACATTCCTTTAATTTTCTTTAAATTACAAGTATACTTTATATCATTATTTAGTTTATTAAATTCAAGTAATCCTTTCTGAAATATTGATTAGCTAGTTTACTATTGCAATTTTGTAAATGAAAATCTATATTTCCTCTTGTATATTGGGCATTGATCCACATTGGACTCTGCCATTTTAATAATTTAAAATAAACGATCAATACACATATAATTGTATAGGAAATATTGGCAGTATCGGATTGGAGGTGCGACATAGTAATACAAAAAAAATAGTACCTCTTTTATCTGCTGCCGATTCAACCATATCAACTCAGCCAAACTCTCGCACCACTCCTGGATCGTGTCCAAGTTGCTGTTGAAGTTTGCACCATTGCCAGCCAGCTGCTGTTCTCTCTTCCACCTAGAAGAATTAAGATTATGCGGGTGTTTCCTAACTTGTGGCACGCCACACTATGTACACAATCGAAGGCCTTAGTCAGATCAAAAAAACTGCTCAACGGTAAGTAAACACGTTATACCTGATCAACTCCTCGTCGAGCACCAACATCTGCAGCTGAGAAAGCAGCTGGACCGTCTCCTTCAGTTTTTCCGCCAACGCCAGACGGAGATTCATCAATCCGGCCACTTTCTGGTTGAGCACCTGTTCGAGCATCTCCTTTTGGCGCTGCAGTTTCTGAGTGTGCGCAGTGATTGGCACGTTGGGTTGCGTCGCACCGGATGACAGATGAGCTGTACATGTTTTTAGATTGAGTCATAAACGATTGTTATAAAGGAGTATTCAAGTTTTCCAATATTTCATTTTGTGTTCACATTCTCAAATACAAACGATACAATAAAAGTTTTACAAAATGACTTAACAAACAGCGTAAAGTGCCGGCTATGGCAACGTGGTCACGTAGTGAGATAAGGGCAGTTTTATAACCATAAGCTTAGGTAGTTCAAGCATAGATCAGTACTTAGAAGAAATGACGCTTGCATTAAAGACTGATTGTCTCAAGCATTTCTGTACCCAAGAATCCTTCAATGTTAAACGGACTTGATCTGACATTTTCCTTGCTGAAAATGTTTGTTATACATACCATGAGTTCCGGGACTTTAAATTTTGATATGTGCTATATCTGTTATTGCTTTTTGAATTGTTGTCATTATTTCTTTTGTACCTTTTTATACCCACATTTAAATTTTGACATAATTATTATATATGTATATATATATTTAACTTGAGACGTGGTCATTGTCGTCTAGACCAGTTAGGTGAAAAATAAAGCTGCCGCGTATAGTGGGTACTTCGACAAAATTGAAACAATGCGGACTCTTTATACTTTACTAGCTTTCAATGGACTTTGCCATCATCATCAGGAGCTGCAATAACATTAAGAAGTAGCAACTATTGTGCAAAAGGACTTAAAATTACTTACAATAGTATGTGAGCTTTGATATTTAATAACATTTAGCAACAATCTTTCATATATATATATATATGTATATATATAGGTGAAAAATTAAAGCTTCCGCCTTTTGTTGGGTACTTCGACAAAATTTAAGCAAAGAGGACTCTTTATACTTTTTTAATTCTCTCTAGCTTTCAATGGACTTTGCCATCATCATCAGGAGCTGCACTTACAATGATAACAGTAGCAACAAAAGTGTAAAATGAATTTAAATTGACTCAACTTACAGTAGTATGTGAGGATGTTGCTAATTGTTGTTTACGTATAGGATGAGGAAAACGTCCAGTAACATGGTGAGAGCTGGATAGATGGTACAATGGTCAAAATTATATAAAATATGACAAGAACAAGTTACTGTAAGTTGAGTCAATTTAAATTCACTTTACACTTTTGTTGCTACTGTTATCATTGTAATTGCAGCTCCTGATGATGATGGCAAAGTCCATTGAAAGCTAGAGAGAATTAAAAATGTATAAAGAGTCCCCTTTGCTTAAATTTTGTCGAAGTACCCAACAAAAGGCGGAAGCTTTAATTTTTCACCTAACTGGTCTAGACGACAATGACCACGTCTCAATATATATATATATATATATATTATATATATATATATATTATATATTGAAGGGGTTGAAATAGAGGGTAAAAGTTACTATGGAGAATTTATTATTTTTTTTAAGCTAGACAAACTGATATGAGTTTCATATGCTCGGTTTTTTGATACAGTGTAAATGGGCACTTACAAAAAATTTATAAATATAAATAAAGGGATAAAGTGGGAATTTACACTTTTCAAGTGTTTGTAAAGAATTTAGAATATTTTAAATTATTCGAGCCTAAAAGTGGGGGTATGTTTATCGTTTACTTACAAAATTGCATCGCTATAGATTTGAAGGATCTGTATTCGAAATTCTAAAAAAACTACTTAGTTGACAAAAGTCAAAAAAACTAAAATTGGATGTACATTATCAAGCTCAAAACATATTTTTTATTATAATTATAATTAATTATTATTTATATATTATTTTAAAATATTATAAAATTCAGATAGTTCCAGATGATACATTAATATGCATATTGGATAAAAATATGGACACTGCTTTAAATATGCTGAATTCTAAATCATAAATGTAAAAAAAGTGAATGATTCTAGAACAAAATGTATGTTAATAGGGAAAGACTTAAACGAAAATAATTAGGATAAATATATAAATAGTTGGTATAAATATTAATAGTAAACAAAATTTTGAGGAACACTATAATACATTATATCAAAAATTACAAAAAATACTTTTATGGGGCTTTTCTCAGTCTTTGTACACATTCCAAAAAGAAATTTCATAATACAATTATTCTACCACATTTACTTTAAAGTTAAATAAAAATTAGAACACAAAAAATCTTTTTAGAAAAATTGCAGTTGTATATTAAAAATTATACTAAGTGACATATAAATCCGAACACCCAGTTTAAATGGTTTTATTTTAATAAAAGTTGGTGTGGATGTATTTATCTTACTGTAAATAACAAGTGAAAAAATGTTCAGCCTTATCAGTTGGACATTCCGGTTTTTATACTGCTTTTTTTAATTCACTAACGCTCTAAAAATGGATATTTCAGCCGCCGTAAAGAATCAACGTTGGCGGATTTTGGTTCTTGACATCCTTTACGATCGGTTACGATGCCTAGAGTACGGAGACCTGTACGATTTCGTCAACTTAGTGAGTTTGATAGGGGCCGTATAATGGGACTTCGGGAAGCTGGACTGTCTTTTCGGGCAATTGCAGTTAGAGTGCAAAGAAGTGTAGACACTGTTTTTAGGTGTTGTCAGGCATGGCTTCGAGAAGGCCGTACGCAAAGAGCAAGGGGCACTGGACGCCGCCGTAGAACAACAGACCATGAAGATCGCCGCCTAAGATTATTGGCCTTAAGGGACCGTTTCTCCACTACCAGGTCCATTGCAAATGAATGGTTTGCAGAACACGGAAGACCTATTGGCATGCGAAGTGTTTACCGACGAATGAGAAGTTTTGGCTTGTTTTCATACCGGCCACACTGGGTCCTCCCTTTAACTCGAGAACACCGACGTAATCGCCTTGAGTGGTGCAGACAACGGTCACTCTAGGATCAGGAATGGAACAGTATTGTCTTTAGTGACGAGTCTCGATTTTGTTTAGGCATGCACGATGGTCGTGCCAGGGTTAGAAGGCGACGTGGTGAAAGGAGGAATCCACAGTTTTTTGTTGAAAGACATGTTCATCACACTGTTGGAGTTATGGTGTGGGGTGCTATAGCTTATGGTTCCAGGTCACCTTTAATCTTCATCAGAGGTAACATGAACGCGCAGCGTTATATCCACGAAGTTCTAGAACCCCATGTTTTACCCTATCTTGACACCCTGGCAGATCCAACTTTCCAACAAGATAATGCCCGACCACATGTTGCAAGAGTCACAATAGACTTCTTTCAACATAATGATGTCACATTGTTACCATGGCCACCAAGATCTCCGGACTTACCCCCAATTGAGCACGTGTGGGATATGATGGGTAGGAGATTGCTCAATTTGCAACGTCCTCCTCAGACTCTAGAAGCACTTCGAGAGGAGTTGGTGGTTGCCTGGAATAAGATACCACAGGAGGACATTGACCACCTGATCAGAAGCATGCCTAGGCGCGTTGGAGAATGCGTAGCACATCAGGGTGCATCCACACATTATTAAAGGTCAAAGGCCTTTAAAGCAGTGCAATCATTTTGAAATTTTTATCATTTACTTATTATGCTACATTAAGTACTTATACAAAATTTTATTAAAATAAAACCATTTAAACTGGGTGTTCGGATTTATATGTCACTTAGTATATATCATATTTGGTTCATATTTTTAAATTTAAAATAATACATATTTTGCCCCAACATTTACAATATTGGATAGAATTGTATAATCATTACCGCAATTATTATACAAGAGGAAGTATAGATTTCCATTTACAAAATTGCAATAGTAATGTATCTAGCAAATCAATACATATTTCAGAAGGGATTACTTGAATTTGATAAACTAAATAATGATATAAAGTCTACTATTTAAAGAAACATTTCATGGACGGTGAAAATTCTTAAAATGTTTTTCAAAATATTTGTATGTTATCTAATTGTTGTAGTTTTTAGAAGAATGTAATTGTAGCAATCATGCTAAAAACAAACAAACAAGAGTTTCAGAAATTATATTCTCATATTATGAATATACAGGGTGTTTCAGAACTAAGGGATCAAACTTCTAGGGGTTAAGCAGTTAAAATGAATGACTCAACCTGTATATAGAAAAGACGCGATACACATTAATCACGAAATCTCTTAAACCGTTTAATCTAGGAACATGAGACTTGGTAGAGAGCTAGTTCATGCAGAAGGAATGCCAGGTAAAAACAGGGCTAGGTTCAGGCGGCTAAGGGCAGATATATATGAAGCTGGAAAGATACGCATTAATCTCTGAAATTATTTGAACTGCAATCATGAATTTTGGCGGGGAGGTAGTCTATGAGCAGCACATTTCAGCTGAGAAGGGATTTTATGACGGTACCTAAAGATTGACAAGGATGAGGTTCTTAAACTAAGAATAGATCGGGTAACCGGAAAATAACTAAATGGATCAAGTCAGTCAAATCGGGCCATACAATCGGCACCTAGACATTCTCTGCCTGCCCTACCGGTTGCTACTGCCCATCCGGCCACGGCGTCCCGGTCCACGTCTTCGCGGCAGTGCCCACCGCGACATCGCTGCAGCGCGTTATCGCCGTTCATTTCGTGCATGGTCCGTTGCGCTGCAATATGGATAGATTAGTCAGCCGGACCGATTCGCTGGACATTGATTCGTTGAAGAAACTGGATCTGTGTCTAATATTCGCCGTAATCGCCATAGAGAAAATCGACCAGATTGAAATGAAGCCGCGAAAACGGCAGTTTCGGGACACGTAGCACTTGACGACCCCGAAGCACTCGTGGACTGGCTACTTCTTCAGGATTTTCAGTACAAAGAACTTTGAAAGACGATAAATTTCGCCCGTACAAGATAAAACTTGTCCATGAGCTTAATGAAGACGATTTTGATAGAAGGTTGGAGTTTTGCGAATGAATGTCCCAACGTTTATTTACATGATGCTGTTGATATTGGAGTGCAATATCCTGAAAAAGTAAATGTGTGTATGGTGTATCTGAAGTCACTTGAAATAGCATAAAAACCTTTGGTCGGCGCGTCCTTTGTAATTTCATGACGTATCATAGGCGTGCGGCATTTATTTAGAACGATAATAATAATTTTTTTATATCACAATAAATGGATTTTACTATCTTCTTATTTTTTTGATTTGGGATAAAAAATACTTATATTGGGAGTTTAATTTATGTTGACTGAAAGTTAAGAAATGGAAAAATTACAGAATTCCAACGTTTGACATAGGCAAATATTTACATAGCAGGTAGGTATATAAAAAGGTATCTATACAGGGTGACTTTGAAGTTGAGTCATTAATTTTCAGATAATGATTGTAGAAGGAAGATAAACCAGAATATGTGTGTAAAAATAAAAAAAAATTAAAAAAAAAATTTTACCTTGTTTTATAAAGTATCCTCCCGACAAGTATTTCAGTGCGGACCTGTATTTGATCGTGAGGTCCCCTGTGAGGTCTTAAGTCACCTGATTCACGAGCCCGTTGTACTACATTAACAAAGGCACGAGGGGTTGGTTGCACTCGATTGGGAAACCGATCCGCATAAACATGTGCCATTTTTTATTTCGTTTGAGCCACGCAACAGAAACTATTCACACGCTAACCGACAGATACTGACTGTATGTATAACTGAACTGAATAAAACACTTAATTGCAAAAACGTCGTTCCAAATTCTTTCGCTTTTTTGTTTCCGATGCGATGAACCGGTAAGGCGGATTATATCCGTTGTTGCCAAACACGAGTACATGATATTATTATTGAGACAGGGCGGTACTCAAACTTCCAAAGGGCTATAACTTTGTTACTTTAATTTTACCAGAAAAATGGTAAAGGAAAAAAACATTTCTTTTGATCAGATCTACTCACTGTTAAAATAAATGACTCAACTTCGAAGTCACCCTGTATAAAGACTTACATTATAGGTATTTATATATCATCCTCGCCTTCGGAGCTGTCGCTAGAGTCATCTTGTAGAGGAATTACAACGGGATTTACAGGAGGCAAAACACAATATTCATTTTCTTTTTCAATAATATGCCTAGAACACTGCTTCCATAGGTCTGTGGCAGCAATATGAGATACTGCATCTCTTATTGTGGCCAATAGCGATTCACTTAATTGAGGGGTCTGATTATGTTTTCTTACTTTTTTTTTTAAACCAACCCAGATCAACTCAATCGGGTTAAAAGTGCAGTAATAGGAAGGTAGACGTAATACTTCATGGCCATTTTGCTGAAGCAGATTGTCAACAACATACTCTTTTTCAAATTTTTGTCTTTTAATAAGATCCAATAATATGGCTTTGGTTGATTTTTGTGGTATTTCCATTCCCTTATCCTTCATAAAATCAATAATGTCTTGTTTTTTTGTGCCTGTATTCGGAATTTTGTTTTTCTGTCGGGAATGGTATGGCGCATTGTCCATAATAATCACTGAATTTGGGGAAATGTTTGGTATTAACTGCTGCTCTATCCACTTTTCAAATAAGTCGGAGGTCATGTCCTCATGATAGTCGGCACATGATTCTTTGATATTTTTGGCAGATAACAGCAAGGCATTAGGTATAAATCCATTTTCACTGCCAGCATGGAGAATAATGATTCGTTTTCCACGGTTGCATGGTGCATTTAAAATGCACTTGTTGCTGTCGTCAACCCAGCCGTACTGCACAACATCATGGGTATCATACCACGTTTCATCCAGGTAAATCAGATTTCTTTTCTGCTCTCTATAGATTTTAACTTTGTGCAAAAATTCTTGGCGCAATTCAACGATTCGAGACGACTCCATAATCACCATTCTTTTATCTAATTTTTTGTATTGAAAACCACACAGTTTTACAATACAGTGCAGTGAGTCTAAGCATTTGTAATTATAAAAATCTTCAGGATCATCTTTTAATTTATCCCGTATCATTTCTAACGTGGGCACCAAATTTCCTTTATAAAATCCGTATATTATACGACGAATATCTTCCTGAAAACCCACGTCTATTCTTTTTAATTTTTGCCCTATGCGCTTTCTGTGGAAGGAATGGTTGACTACATCTCCCCTTTTTATAACCCGATAAATGGTAGACCGACTGATTTTTGTCAGGATACAAATTCTGTTTAAAATTTGATTTTGCGAGGAATCTGGATTTTCGTTTTTCAGACAATCATACATATTTAGGATTACTCTTTGGGTATGTTCCTCTAAATCTTTATGAAAGAATTCTGCCTGCACAGGTTCATCAACCATCTCCTCGTGGCTTGGAGCATTTTCCCAAGGTCTCCAAAGAGCCATATTTAGGACACACAAGAACAATCATCACAACAATTAAGTCAACAAGTAAACTGTAAACTCAAAAGTCAAAAACACACAAACTAATAAAATCTATGAAAAAACACGGACAGACTAAAGAAAACACATGTATTCACCGCTACACGGCACTGGCTAAACTGTTTCAATTTTCAGTAGCCACCTGCACTTGTTCCGAGCTCTGAAATACACGCTTTCTCATTGGCTATATCCACGCATAGGCGTGCTTTACTCCACGTGAACCGGTGAAACTGCCTTTGATCTGTTATACGGGGGATATTTGCTGCGCAATTTGGCGATTTTTGCAGCAACAGAGCGTGTTAAATATAGATATATAAAACGCACCCGGTATTTCACAGTGTTTCAAGTGACTTCAGATAAAGTATACCAGCATTTTCGGAAATTATATTGTAGCAACTTCCTTTATTCCTATGAACTTGACGGGCGAGACGTACTTGGACATATTAGAAAAAACATGAGCCAAAAATAATAGAAAATGACGTTAATTATAATGAAAATTACATTCATTTCCAACAAGATGTTGCACCGCCGCACTATGTGGCCCCAGTACGACGGTTCACCCATTTTCCGATTTAGTGGATCGGCGGTCGAGGCCCCATCGAGTGGCCGCCGAGATCTCCGGACATGAGTCCTTTAGATTAGTTTCTTTTGGGGGCATTTGAAAAGTAAGCGAAGCCAGATTCCATTCATCATCTTCGTCTGCGGATTACGGCTGAATGTAGACAAATAAACCAAGACATGCTTGAAAATGTGAAGAATAAATATTTATTATTGCATGGAGGTAAATCGACACCACTTTTTATTTTAACTTTAATGTGAGCGTAAACTGAATGCTGTTTTTTTTTAATACTCATAGACTTGTTTTACAAACTTAAATAGCCTCACAACGATTGAAGAAAGCTATAAGCTTCATTATAAAAAAGCTACTAAAAAATATACTAAGTGACATATAAATCCGAACACCCAGTTTAAATGGTTTTATTTTAATAAAAGTTGGTGAATGTATTTATCTTACTGTAAATAACAAGTTAAAAAATTTTCAGCCTATCAGTTGGACATTCCGCTCTAAAAATGAATATTTCAGCCGCAGTAAAGAATCAACGTTCGCGGATTTTGGTTCTTGACATCCTTTACGAGTACGGGGACCTGTACGATTTCGTCAACTTAGTGAGTTTGATAGGGGCCGTATAGTGGGACTTCGGGAAGCTGGACTTTCTTTTCGAGTAATTGCAGTTAAGAGTGCAAAGAAGTGTAGACACTGTGGTTAGGTGTTATCAGGCATGGCTTCGAGAAGGCCGTACGCAAAGAGCAAGGGGCACTGGACGCCGCCGTAGAACAACAGACCGTGAAGATCGCCGCCTAAGATTATTGGCCTTAAGGGACCGTTTCTCCACTACCAGGTCCATTGCAAATGAATGGTTTGCAGAACACGGAAGACCTATTGGCATGCGAAGTGTTTACCGACGAATGAGAATTTTTCACTTGTTTTCATACCGGCCACACTGGGTCCTCCCTTTAACTCGAGAACACCGACGTAATCGCCTTGAGTGGTGCAGACAACGGTCACTCTGGGATCAGGAATGGAACAGTATTGTCTTTAGTGACGAGTCTCGATTTTGTTTAGGCATGCACGATGGTCGTGCCAGGGTTAGAAGGCGACGTGGTGAAAGGAGGAATCCACTGTTTTTTGTTGAAAGACATGTTCATCACACTGTTGGAGTTATGGTTTGGGGTGCTATAGCTTATGGTTCCAGGTCACCTTTAATCTTCATCAGAAGTAACATGAACGCGCAGCGTTATATCCACGAAGTTCTAGAACCCCATCTTTTACCCTATCTTGACACCCTGGCAGATCCAACTTTCCAACAAGATAATGCCCGACCACATGTTGCAAGAGTCACAATAGACTTCTTTCAACATAATGATGTCACATTGTTACCATGGCCACCAAGATCTCCCGACTTATCCCCAATTGAGCAAGTGTGGGATATGATGGGTAGGAGATTGCTCAATTTGCAACGTCCTCCTCAGACTCTAGAAGCACTTCGACAGGAGTTGGTGGTTGCCTGGAATGAGATACCACAGGCGGACATTGACCACCTGATCAGAAGCATGCCTAGGCGCGTTGGAGAATGCGTAGCACATCAGGGTGCATCCACACATTATTAAAGGTCAAAGGGCTTTAAAGCAGTGCAATCATTTTGAAATTTTTATCATTTACTTATTATGCTTCATTAAGTACTTATACAAAATTTTATTAAAATAAAACCATTTAAACTGGGTGTTCGGATTTATATGTCACTTAGTATACATGGAAAATCAAAAAATGGGGTTTCCATTTAAACGCAATCATCCTGTATTGTACGGCTATAGATGCAACAACGTCCCCCTAGAAATCAAATATGACGTCTCCGAGCGTTTTTCCCAAAATACAAAAGGGAGAGTCAAAAATGGGGATACGGCCTTTTCGTTGGGCCACCCTGTATGTATTCGAACAGTTCATTAACGATTAAATGTCTTAGGCTGAGATTATTTTTGTTGTATTAATAAAAGGTACTGTTTCGATAGAAGATTTGATATCAGGTTGCCACGAAAACAGATCTTTGATATCTTTTCCAGTTTGATCGCAAAACTAATTTCTATTTTAGTTGGGACACCCTGTATTTTCCAAAACATCAAATTTAATGAGTGATGGGTGAAAGGCCGTTTTTAAATTGGATCTACTACAAGGATGCCGATATGTAACTGACTGGTTTGTATCTTGAATATTATTTGTGAATTGAAATAAAATACGTCTATTTCATTCATCTTAATCTTTTATTGAAACTTGAAAATTATGTGTGAAAAATAATATCAGACAAATGTCCACCTCTAGAAGCAAACCAGAGCCCTCTTGATTATATTTTCCATAACTTTTTGGTAGGTTTCGGGAGAAATATTTTCAATCGCTTCCGTAATATTGTTTTTCAGCTACTCTACGGCAGGGGCGGCTGGCCCTTAAGTTCTGTAGAAGTGCCAAAACTTTTGTCTTAGCAGAAAAAAGCAGTAGTAATTTGATCATTATTTATTTACCATGTTATCACACAAATAGAAACAATACCGGCAACGCTGCCCCCGCAAGACACAGCGTCGAGTCTGTTTTGTATCGAGAAAGCAGTATAATCGACCAATTGTGTACTTGTCATTTTCGTCGCGACCGCAGCGTAACATTATTCATGGGCCACTTGAAAAGGGTCTGTGCACTACTTCGACACAAGTCGCACGCGCTTGCTTTTGTCTCTCTCTACAAAATCAAATGCGCCATTTAAGATCCGTACAGTTGCGAAGTACGATATCTGATTGGTGGGTCGGTGCTTGGTATACAATTTTGCGGAGCATTTGAATTGGCGCTACGAAACCGAGAGCTCCCAAAATCCTGGAATATTTCGTGGACTGATTAATTTTTCTGCTGAGCTTGATACAACCTCAAGCGAACACATAAAAAATGCTTCAATATTTACAAGAACTTCGAAAGAAATATAAAACGTTGTACTGGATTGTATTCTTGATGTTTGTCATGAAGAAATAATGAAACAGATTAACAGAGCCTCTTATTTGGCAATAATAGCAGATTAAACAACGGACATTTCGGGGAAAACTCAACTGGTAACAATTTTCAGATACGTATTTAACGGCGAACCAGTAGAACGTTTTTGGAATTATATGAATCCCGAAAAATGTGACGCTGATACTATCACAAGAGCATCGTTGATCCAGAAATAGGAAATTTCCCTAACAAACTGATTCCACAAAGCTATGATGGAGCCGCGGTAATGAGCGGACATAATGCTGGAGTACAGGCAAAAATTAAGCAAAGATATCCATTTACTCACTATGTGCATTGCTATGCGCATCAGTTAAACCTGATTATGTCCCAGGCTGCTTCCGCAAATGCTCAAGTTTGGCTATTCTTTGGGGATTTGAAAGATATTCCGGGATATTTTAATAATTCTCTTCGACGCGTAGAGGTACTGAACAGAATTGTGGGGAAAAAATTCCCCAAGGAGCAACAACTCGATGGAATTTTAATATGCGAACAATAAATGTAGTGTTTGAGAACAGAGAATCACTCATTGAATGCATGGAAGAAATAGAAGAAAAATTCACTAATGAAACCGTTTGCAAGGCAGCTTGCAGTATTCGATTCTGTTTTCGTTTACATTTTTTCATCATGTCATGCCTCACGTCGACATCTTGTTCAACCAGTTGCAGAAGAGAAAAACCGAGCCAGCGCAAGTTAAAACGGCTATCGATAATTTTGAAAAATGTATTGTCGATGTGACAAATAAAATTGATGACATAATAAATGAAGCCAAAAGTATTTGCACTGAACCCCAAGGCAACAAAAGGAGACGACGTAATAATAGCAGTCACGATCACCGAGTTGCCGCATTAGAAGTATGCGAAAATATAGTGAATTCTGCAAATGACAGATTTCAATTCAAAGATCATTTGGTAGCCGCATCCCTTTTTTTCCCCGAACACTTTGGAGAATACTGTGGTAAGTTTCCTGATGACAAGTTGGAAACTACCTGCTTGGCTTATCCCGAATTAGAAAAAGTCGTTTAAATTCAGAGTTGTCTGTTATTTATGCACGGAATGATTGCCGAGATTTACATGGAACTCTGTATCTTTTAAAATGTTTGATAGTTTGGAAGAAATACTAAAAGAAACAAAAATCTATTAGAAATTATTGTTACAACTCCTATGTCAACATCAGAGGCTGAGCGAAATTTCTCAACATTGAAAAGATCAAGACTTTTCTTCGTAATACTATGACCCAGGATCGCCTTACAGCGTTGTCGATGCTGTAGATTGAAAAGGAATTTATTTCGACTAATGGAAAATTTCAACGGGAAGGTGAACGACAAATTTGCTGCCAAGAAGGAGCGCAGGATCGAACTGACATAAAAAATAGGTAAGTTCGGATTTACAGAACACCTGTTTTATTTTGCCACGAGCCGCCACTGCTCTACGGTATTTGGTTTCTTGGCATGGATGACACGAGGGTTCTCTAATAGCCAGATACGACAATTCTGCTTATTAACAAATCCGTTCATATCGCTCATTGTTGTCGGTAAAAATCGTTATTTTGTATTGTCGACTACTTTCATGGTCACTAGGATGTAGTTCTTGTGTTAACTGAATTTTGTATGTCCACAGATGCAACTTTTTTTTTAAATAGTGCATAATGTGCGACGAATACCCGGTTCTTGAGCACGATGTCTTGTAGACGTCTCAGGGCGCTCCACTACACTTTCACGAACTCTCTCGATATTTTCCGCGGTACGAACAGTTCGAACACGGCCCGACCTTGGCAAGTCTTTAACTTCAAATTTCCCCACCAACTGACGAATGGTGTTGACACTGGGTACATTATTGCGACCGAAATTTTGTCGTAACTTCCGAATCGTTGCCACAATCGACTCATTATTCAAGTAAAACGTTTTAAGAATACGGACGCGTTGCGGGATGATGAGTTGGACACATGTATGGTATATCTGAAGTCACTTGAAATAGCATAAAAACCTTTGGTCGGCGCGTCCTTTGTAATTTCATGACGTATCATAGGCGTGCGGTCATTTATTTAGAACGATAATAATAATGTTTTTATATCACAATAAATGGATTTTACTATCTTCTTATTTTTTGATTTGGGATAAAAAATACTTATATTGGGAGTTTAATTTATGTTGACTGAAAGTTAAGAAATGGAAAAATTACAGAATTCCAACGTTTGACATAGGCAAATATTTACATAGCAGGTAGGTATATAAAGACTTACATTATAGGTACATATTTATATATCATCCTCGCCTTCGGAGCTGTCGCTAGAGTCATCTTGTAGAGGAATTACAACGGGATTTACAGGAGGCAAAACACAATGTTCATTTTCTTTTTCAATAATATGCCTAGAACACTGCTTCCATAGGTCTGTGGCAGCAATATGAGATACTGCATCTCTTATTGTGGCCAATAGCGATTCACTTAATTGAGGGGTCTGATTATGTTTTCTTACTTTTTTTTTAAAGCAGCCCAGACCAACTCAATCGGGTTAAAAATGCAGTAATAGGGAGGTAGACGTAATACTTCATGGCCATTTTGCTGAAGCAGATTGTCAACAACATACTCTTTTTCAAATTTTTGTCTTTTAATAAGATCCAATAATATGGCTTTGGTTGATTTTTGTGGTATTTCCATTCCCTTATCCTTCATAAAATCAATAATGTCTTGTTTTTTGTGCCTGTATTCGGAATTTTGTTTTTCTGTCGGGAATGGTATGGCGCATTGTCCATAATAATCACTGAATTTGGGGAAATGTTTGGTATTAACTGCTGCTCTATCCACTTTTCAAATAAGTCGGAGGTCATGTCCTCATGATAGTCGGCACATGATTCTTTGATATTTTTGGCAGATAACAGCAAGGCATTAGGTATAAATCCATTTTCACTGCCAGCATGGAGAATAATGATTCGTTTTCCACGGTTGCATGGTGCATTTAAAATGCACTTGTTGCTGTCGTCAACCCAGCCGTACTGCACAACATCATGGGTATCATACCACGTTTCATCCAGGTAAATCAGATTTCTTTTCTGCTCTCTATAGATTTTAACTTTTTGCAAAAATTCTTGGCGCAATTCAACGATTCGAGACGACTCCATAATAACCATTCTTTTATCTACTTTTTTGTATTGAAAACCACACAGTTTTACAATACAGTGCAGTGAGTCTAAGCATTTGTAATTATAAAAATCTTCAGGATAATCTTTTAATTTATCCCGTATCATTTCCAACGTGGGCACCAAATTTTCTTTATAAAATCCGTATATTATACGACGAATATCTTCCTGAAAACCCACGTCTATTCTTTTTAATTTTTGCCCTATGCGCTTTCTGTGGAAGGAATGGTTGACTACATCTCCCCTTTTTATAACCCGATAAATGGTAGACCGACTGATTTTTGTCAGGATACAAATTCTGTTTAAAATTTGATTTTGCGAGGAATCTGGATTTTAGTTTTTCAAACAATCATACATATTTAGGATTACTCTTTGGGTCTGTTCCTCTAAATCTTTATGAAAGAATTCTGCCTGCACAGGTTCATCAACCATCTCCTCGTGGCTTGGAGCATTTTCCCAAGGCTCCAAAGAGCCATATTTAGGACACACAAGAACAATCAACACAACAATTAAATCAACAAGTAAACTGAGTATTCAAAAGTCAAAAACACACAAACTAATAAAATCTATGAAAAAACACGGACAGACTAAAGAAAACACGTTTATTCACCGCTACACGGCACTGGCTAAACTGTATCAATTTTCAGTAGCCACCTGCACTTGTTCGGAGCTCTGAAATACACGCTTTCTCATTGGCTATGTCCACGCATAGGCGTGCTTTACTCCACGTGGACCGGTGAAACTGCCTTTGATCTTATATTATATATTTGCTGCGAAATTTGGCGATTTTTGCAGCAACAGAGCGTGTTAAATATAGATATATAAACCGCACCCGGTATTTCACAGTGTTTCAAGTGACTTCAGATAAAGTATACTATAACAACCGCCACCTACTGAAAAATGGCACGCAATTCAAATCAGTCAGTTATATATTGGCCACCCTGTATAATGCTGATTTTCGTCATCAAATCCATAGCATTTAGACTACAAGATGTTTCCTAACAAAAGCAGACCTGCTTTGCAAAGACATTTATCTGTTTCTCAGAAAAAGCAATAAACTATATGCTTACTTTCGTCCACATTATGAGGATGTTTATGCTTAGATTTACATAATTCGCAAAGACGTTGACATCTGCGGATATTTCACTGTTGCAAAATTAAATATGCATTACGTGACTCAATTTCGTTGCTTTATTAAAAAAAAACGGGATATATCGATATTAAAAGTTTCTCGTCGATAGTTCTTCCACGAATTTTTTTCAGCATTTCAACGCGTGGTTTCAGAGGTGAACGTACGTTTCTTAGAAAGAAATGATGGATGTAAACCGAAATATATTCGTGCAATAAACAATCGAATAAATTATAACTCACCATTTATTTTTGTACACTCGTGATATTGTATAGCAAACGCTTCTTGTTCCTGCTCCATCCTCCTGAGTTCCTCGGCAGTACTCTATGAAAAACAAAACATTGTCGATAACGTAGAAACTAAATCTAGAACTTTTTTTTTATATTCAAATATGAAAAGGTTTAGGTCGATACTTCTCAACTTCACTATGTCCATGAAGTACAGAGTACCTTGTATGTGGGATGATCTACATTGTGCACTTTCGTGGGCGTAACATAAGAGCTGAAAACAAATGTAAGGCGTAGTACCTGCGTTCTGTTGCGTAGTATGTCGATCTTGTGCATAACTTCGGCTCCCGAATTGGTGATGACCATGTTAGGCAGTCCGCCCAGATTCTCCCCGCTGGCGTTCTGGATCAATCTCATCTCCGCAGCCAGACAATTCCGAACGTACGTGAACAGCTGCATCGGATTCGAACTGGAAAATGTTTAGCTGATACTATTTTTTTCTACGACAGCGTTATCGAGTTTCCTATGAGAAACTTTTCTTTGATATTTATACTTTCTATGCCAAACAGCGAGGAGGCAACTGGCGACTGTGTAATGCGTAACAAACTCGAACTGGTGAAGCTGCGGCGGTGTCGTCACTGGCACACACCGCTTATTTTAATAATATTTAGATATTATACTTAGCTGTTTTTATATCTACGCATATATTAATCTAATGTCAATTTGACGTTAGACCATAAGGGGTATTAGAGGGATGTCTTTTAAGTTTTGCATATAGAAACATAATAGGCCTGGTAAATAAATCTTTTTCTATGCCAAATATACTTACAGCTTACACTTGTATAATTAACATATTCCATCTAACAAAAAAAGGTAATAGCAAAATCCGTCCATATTGGGTTGTTTGTACATCTAGTAGGTGTGGAAGAGAAAACACGATTTTTTTTCGGGGCACATTCATTTTTTATGGGCTCAGAAGGTATTTGAGATTGGGATTTTTTCGTATTAAAAAGTAATATATTGGGATATGATACATAGCATTTTATATAGAATGTTTCCTGTACTTATTGATAAAAGACTAAATTTGCCATTCAAAAAAAAAACTTGCGCTAAACATTTCACCCAAAAATTTCGCATTTTTTAATTTTCGATTTTTGGACTCCAAAATACATCAGAAGTTTTTAAATGGAGGTGCGTATTTTATTTATATATTATAATTGTTGATTTCCTCAAAAAAATTAAATGCATTTTTATGAAAAAGTAGCTAGATGACGTACAAAAAAGCTCGTGAAACCCATATCTCGATATCTTGTTCCTAACCTAAAATTTAAACCAGAGTTTTTTACGGAAATTCCTTGAATTCATAATTATTCTTGCATTCTTTTTTGTTTATAAGAATAAAATCACCCTTTTAAAAAATATCGCAAAATGTCTGTAAAAGGTAATAACAAAAGGCATATTTTTAGTTTAAATGCATATTCACTATGAGTATACAGGGTGTCCCAGAAGTCGACGTCAAGCCGAAACTGGGTGATAGGCAAAGTCATAACAGCTATCAGAAAAATATTTAAAAAAATTTTATGTATGTGTTTTGAAAATTATAGGTCTTTGAAAAAAATATAGAAATTTCACACCCTACGGCAGTCTGTCAACTCCTGTTACTACAAATATTAACTTTTTTTGGATTTTATTTTTACAATGTAATGATGAATAATGCATCTTCAAACTGGTGTCTCAACCTTAATGTCAACTTTTCTCGTTCAGGAAAAATTGCCACTTATTTCCCAACCAAGAATACCAAAGTAAAACTTTGCTCAACTTTAACTGGCTGTACTGGAAAAAAATGTACTACGAGAGTTTGGCAAGTAGTATAAAATTTATTGGTGGACGTGCCACTGAGTATTTACAGGGACATGTGGTTTCAGCATGATGGCTGCCCAGCGCACTATGCACTCTCAGTAAGAGAGTATCTCGATCAAAACTTTCCAGGCAGATGGATAAGGCGGTCTGGTACAATACCGTGGCCAGCCCGATCACCTGATTTGAAGCCTTTAGATTTTTTTACTGGGGAACTGTAAAAGAAAAAGTGCATTTCAAGCCGATTCAAAATGTAGCTGAGCTACGGCAAAGACTATTGGAAGCAGCTGAGTTTGTTAATAACCGTGGATTCGCTCGTTTAATAACCCGATCTTTTTTAAGATGTCGAGCGTGTATTGCGGCTGAAGGAAAACAGTTTGAGCATTTGCTGTAAAGGTAAATCATCATCAGCAGCATTTTGACGCCCACTGTTGTGCAAACAGTTATCCTTAAGTTTCCTTGTGCGTTTTGATAATCGCTGTTTAATTAGGAAATTTTGAAAAATTTCATCAGTTTTTCTTCAAATAAAAATTGTGCATAAGTTAACGAGTAATCTTCTAAGTGTTATACCATTTTGGAATCCTTATTAAATGCGCCAACTTTTAAGGTTACTTGCCAAACTCTCGTAGTACATTTTTTTCCAGTACAGCCAGATAAAGTTGAGCAAAGTTTTACTTTGGAATACTTGGTTGGGAAATAAGTGGCAATTTTTACCTGAACGAGAAAAGTTGGCAGTAAGGTTGAGACACTAGTTTGAAGATGCATTATTCATCATTACATTGTAAAAATAAAATCCAAAAAAAGTTAATATTTGTAGTAACAGGAGTTGACAGACTGCCGTAGGGTGTGAAATTTCTATATCTTTTTCAAAGACCTATAATTTTCAAAACACATACATAAAATTTTTATAAATATTTTTCTGATAGCTGTCATGACTTTGCCTATCACCCGGTTTCGGCTTGACGTCGACTTCTACGAAAAAGACAATTCCCATGTTGAACTGAGTATGACCTTAGTAAAATATGCTACTCAATGATTGTACTAACAACTGGAAAAATCGAAATACTGCCCTGCAAAACCCTATATTTTCAGGTTTTCTACAGGAACAATTTCACAGGCCCCTGCAGCAACGTGTGCAATCATCATAATCATATGTACTGCAATAAATAATGATACCATATAATTTCTTCTGATTAAATGTAATCATTTGAAAACATGTCTATTTTTACAATCAATTTAAATGATTTACTAATAATTACTGGGTAAATCAAATATGCAGTTAATAAACATAAGTACATCAGCAGTAAGAGACGCAGGTTTGATAAGTCTGGCAAACTGTAGATATAAGCACAATTCAGAAACAGTGATAAGATAAAATGATGGGAATATATTCTACAAACCAGATACAGTGTAATGTTACACCTAGCATATAACATTGCATACTTGCATTCTTCTTGCTATACAGCATGTTTGTTTGTTTGTTGTAGATTTGTTTAGCATTAATGAATTTTAGTTTTCCATGAAATATTTTTTCAATTTCCCTTTGAACATTTTCGAAATGGCACACTCCTAGGTATCATTATTTAATCTATTAAATTCAAACAATCCTTTTTAAAATACCGATTTGTTTGTTATATTGCTTCTACAATTTTGTAAATGAAGCCCCTCTAGTACTTGAATATAAGGTTATGAAATTTTTGATATTTAACCATTGTAGTTCTTTCAGCATAAAATTTAGTCTAGTATATTTAATTTGTAATACATATAATTTTGAATATACAGATTCATTTGCAATGAACGAAATAGTTGAAGAATGTAATATGTTGAAGGCTGAACTTTCAAGTCCATAGTAATGCAATTTACCAAAATATTTATTGCATTACTTTGAATATTGCATTTTTTTCTCCAAAATCCGTCTGCTTCACATTAATTCAACATATACTTTACACTAAAATCAATTTCATGAATTAAACTGTAAAAGATTTGAGCTATAATGGCTTCCAGAATAGTATAGTTAAGTATACAATAAAATGTTCGTTGTACATATTTATATAACGTGTTCATTTTGTACTTACCTATATTTTTGTCTGAACATACGAGCAGCTTCAGCAAGTTTGAGCTTTGTCAAGAAATATTCAGCGTCAGTAACGACAGCTGCTTTGTTCTCAATTTCATTTATTAGGGAGTGGACCAAAGTTGCCACATACTGCTCATGCTGAGGATTGTCTACTAAGGGTTCATGCCTGTAACAAACATTTAATATTTTCCATCTACCTAGTACAGCAGTGTAGATTACCTATTTGTTTTTTCACTACTAACGCTATGTTGTCAATTTTACTGCATCATAAACAATGGTTAAAGCTGTGTAATCAGTTTTGTAGGACAAACTGCATATTTTCCTTATCATTGGGTCTATGGTCAATAGAATTGTGAAGCCTATACACAGAACAGCATTTTAAGGGGGGTCTTCCATGTCATATTTTTTGCTCGCGGGCTTCATTAAAAAAATACGAGGTATTGAAATTTAAAAATAAAAAACAATTTTTTTTAATATCCTCAAAACCATCAACTGAAATGAACTAAAAGTTGAATCACCTTATATATCAGTACAAAACGACGCCGAACCATGATGTGTGAGGTACCAGCAGTGCTTTGACAGGGTTGCCATGTTTGTGGATTTTTCCCGAAATTCAGGGGATTTTCACTTGGGGAATATAATGTTGTGGGGACGTTTCGCGAATAGAAAACATCCCACTAAAAAACTAATTTTGATGTCTTAGTACCAAAACTATTACGTGGCTTACTTTATATCAAGCCAAAATATTTTGTACACCTGCTGAAGATGCATGTGCAGTTGTTAAATGATATTGATAATTTTATCATTTTCACTTTATCAATATCACTTTTACAGTTAAGTTGCTTTCAAAAGAGCTTATTGAAATTGAGCACTCAGCTTGAAGTTTTACAATTATTGATGATATATCATATCACTAAAACTGGTGAAAAAGGTGCATTCAAGATACTGTTAATAGTAAGATGTGTTTGACAACAGCTGATAAAACTTAAAAGAGAATTAATTTTGATTAAATAAAAAGATAAATTTACTAGTTACAAAAAAATAATTATTACTCTGAAAAAAAAAGTTGGTTTAAACCTGCCAAACCTTTTTTTAATAAAACTGAATTTTTATGAATAATAAATACGAGCCCCTTCCCACTTCAGTTGGCCCAACTATTGAAATCTTAGTTTTTTTTCTTATCAAACACAAATAATAAAAATGTAGCAGGATGTTAAAGGTTTAAAAGATTAACAATGAATATTTTGATAATATATAGTAGAAAACACCAACTTTATCACTCCCTAATCAAATTTGCAGCATAAAAATAACACATGTTGCAATTACAGCATATCAACCTATTTTCATTACAAAGCAAAATAAGTCTATAACGCATAGGTAGCTGTGAAAAATAAAAGCCGTGACAATTGTTTTTATTAATCACAGCTGTCAAACTTATTAGTGAGAAAATTCGGTTACTGATAATGAAATTTTTTAATTCTGGGAAATCAAACTCAGAAATTGCAACTTTGTTAGACTTATCGCGGTACAGTGTGAGAAATATTGTTAGAAGATATAATGTAACTGGTTCAGTTAATATTAAGCCACGATATGTGAAAAAAAGTAATATCCCAAATGCTGCCCGATGAGCATTAAGAAGAATAATCGTGAAAAACAGGCATGCCAATTATTTACAATTAAGTGTTCTGTGGAGTGACGCTGTTGTACGGAGAATTTCGAGGTCCACAACTCATAGAGAGGCCCACAAACTGGGATTTAGCACTTGCAAGGTAAGTTTACTTATACAAAAAAGTGAAGTAAAAACCCTAAGTCAGCTTAGATGGGCTAAAGAACATTCGACATCATGCTCGTACAATCACCGAACTGAGACACAAGCTCCAAGAAATATGGGATTGTTTTACACTAAATTTTTACAAAAACTTGGTTAACACTATGTCCCAAAGATTTTCAGTCGTAATAAAAAATAAAGGTGATGTTACCCAATGATAATCTTTCAATTGTTGCTTTGTTAACTTCGCGCATTTATTCGCACATTGTTTATTTGTTCAGATGTTCTATTAGTTATAGGCCTAAGTGATTTCAAATATGTATTTTTTACGACTAGAGTGTACCTAAAATGTTTTTGAGAAAATAAATAGTTTCGTCATGTTTATAAAGGCATATTTTGGTACAAATCTTGAAGTGGGCCAACTGAATATCCTAACCACTTCTCTACTAGGGTATGTAATGTAATATTATCCTAGACAAATGAAAAATTGAAAGCTTAAAAACCATTATAAAGTGGGCATTGCCCTACACAAACTGTTAAAAAATAGTAAAACCAACATACCAAAACTTGTCCTCAATGTACTGCGCAAGATAGTGGCGGACTTCGATAGGAAAATGATCTCCATATATACCCCTGATTTGCTGGAGGCTCTCGGGCGGGAGCTGTTGAGCTTTAGCCCACAGCGCCATAGTTACGTCTGCAAACAAAAAACTAAATCTACACTTCGAAATGCAACATTTGCAATCCTGTTTTTGTTTACTAAAGCTTTCTAAGCGCAAAATTCGTATAATAATCTCAAGGTCATCGGAACTAGATACGGCACGACAAAAACTTGTTTATATTTCACGGCTTTCTCGACTCGGTGCGGCGTTTTTGATGCGGCTGCAACTCGATAGACGCAACGGAACGAATCCCACAATCGCCGAAACGCAGTGATTAGCTATACACTGGCGATTTTATCAACAAGAAATCAAAGAAAGAAAAGAACAAATAAATGTTTCTTCACCTCACGCTGCAATCAATTCTACCCAACAAACATGGCTGACATAAGTGACAGTTGACATATTAAGGAAAGAAGGCAGACAACTTTAACGTATTGGCCAATCCAACGAATATACTCAGAGCTCACGTGGCTGAGCAACCGCGCCCCGTTTCCGGCTCCGTCTTGAAAAATGAAAATGCCAAAAACTTTAATCTGGCATAATGTTAAGATGTATGTATCTCACAAAATACTCTTTCTAAATTCCCGAATCAGATCTTAGGCCACGACTGTCTTTCTTATATTGGAAATTAAAACGTAGGTCTAGGCTTTATTATTGCGTCTTTTTCAAACTGTCGTTCAGAGATGGCAGCAGCTGTACAACCTTATGTCGACATCTATACGTCAATATAGAAAGCACGTAGTATTATTATTAAACGTAGATCGTTTATGTTTGTTTTTAGCCTTTTCTTCAGAGATGGCAGCAGCTGCACTACATTGTTTCGCCATCTATCGAGCAATACGTTAAGCTTGCAAATGTATCATATTATAGGTTCCTTTCTTATGAGAGTCGTAGTTCTTAGCGGTTGGTACAAATGTATGTCATATGACCAATGAGGAAGTCATCTTGGGGAATTCCAACATTTCCGACATTTTGTGAAATTGTGATAGACATTAGCTTTTTTGTTTTTGAGTGAATGACACTTCCATTTCAAGAATTAGTAAATACGCTAATTTTTATTCATTGTTAAATCATTATAGTGCTCATTTTCATTGTAAAAGTGTCCACTTGAACAGATATTTTTCAAATTACCCGCTTTTGTCAAATTACGTATCGATTCCGGTCCAGTTCTACCATTTCGACGTCTCATCGCTTGGTAGAGCAGCCCACAACCAAAAAGCGATTTCTTTTGATCAGTTCACCGTCTGGTCGTGTGCTGCTGATTTTTTTACATCCGTATACACGTGAGTACCTCATATTTTATAACTAGAATCTCGCAAAAATGCATAAAACTACCAGCAGATTCTCTTTGAGCAAACAATCTCTTCAAATAACCACGAAATAGCCAGTCCTAGATCTTTGTTATTCACATCATAGTAATGGAGGAACTTTTGATCCTTTCCTACTGCGATCTGTAAATATTTGTAGAGTTCTTGTGTAATTGCGCATCATTTAGAAACACGCTACCCTCAACGACTCCGGAAAAACAATTCAAATCGCTACAAAAGCTGCCTTATTGTCTCGTGAATGCTTCGTGAGTCGTTGACCTGTTTTTTTACAAAATTCCGTTATTCTTCACGTATGATCTCAATGCCGTTGCTAAGACCCATCGGCAACGAATTAAAATGTTCTTAAAATTGCAACACAACAAATTCCACTGTTAAATGAGATCGTGAACGTATTTGTCCAGGCCTTTCTTCGCATGTAGGTTATTCTATGAGTCAGAGCTTCTTTATCGTTCTTCAACAGCGCAAATAGACGATTCTTATCAAAAGGCTCAAAGTTTGCGAAAATAGAAAGTCTTGAAAGTGGCATCCTATTGAAGCTACCACTTCTGTGAAAGGTTGCACATATAAGCCAGGCTATATTCAATATAGTTTCAAATTATTGTGAGTAGACCATTGTAGAATGGAAGTTAACCTGTATGGTTTGAAATAATTGTATTATTAATAATGGCATTTATTACCTAGCAGAAACAGATCCATTTACAAGGCATTAATACCATACATAATTGATTAAAGACATATTTCACTAGGCATACCTTCAAGATTTCTGAAGATACAAATTAAATATGTCACAAAAATTACAAGTTTTATTAATGTTTCAGCACATTTGTCTGGTTACATATTGTAAGAGTTGTTTGAAAATTCTCGTAAATATTGCCTAAAATATCATGTGTTTATTGTATTTCTGTTCCTCTTAGCTATTAAGTCATTGAAACTTGGTATTCAGAGATAATTTTGGGTGATTTTTATGAATGTGTCCTTGAAGAATCTTGTTAAGCTCCATTCACAATAGGAAAGTAAGCTTCCAGGGCCACCTGTTGATATCATTGCAAAATTGACATTTGAATCATAGTCACCCAATATTTTTGAATCCTACAAATAATTTGGGACACTGAAATCGAATATGACTCCGAAAACTGTGGAGTGCTGTTGAGCTGAATTCCAGGTAAAATTTGGTTGTTAGGGGTAAACTGCGACTCCTAGTGTCAGATTCTGATTTACTCAGGAGATCGAGATTGTTCGACCTGCCTTTGGAAATGAGTTGCCACAAAGATATTTAAGATTCTCTTAAAAGACTATTTAATTGAACATAGCTTTTCTAGTGTGAAAGAATATGATATAGGTTTTTTAGATTAAAGTTGCAAAGGATACAATGTTTTCTGTCGAGAGGAAAATAAATAAAGTTTTAGATATCATGGCTTTTGAAACTTTCATCACAAGGAACCTAAAAATATTACAATCCTATGTGGGAAAAAATTCCATTTTTGCTGGTCTACATTTGAATAATGGAATATGGAAAATAAGTGATTAGATGGATACGTATTTATTGATCACATTTTGTAAATTAATACAAGTGACAAGTCAGAGAAGGAAAAAATAATTGATACATAGAACCAAAAAGTAAGACCTACACATGGCATAGAAATTTTTTTATTTTGTGCTTAAACTTGTTATAATCTGTGGTATCCCTTATTAGTAAATTGAAGAAGATTTATTTTGTTAGAATTACTAAAAATTAGATACCTTAAGATCAGTAGATATTTAAAGAAAAAACATTAATCAGTAAGACACACGCAAAGTCAAATATTCATAAACTTAAGTACCTCTTTTTTGAGTGTATGAGGAGTTTAACATTCTTTTTGAAATATGATGAATTTGTAGGCCTCATTCTAGCTGGTATAGAAATGTATATATATTCATGTTTTGTCTGGTTGTATAAAGGTGAACATCACAAGCAAAGTTAATTGACCAATTAAGTATCTAGTGGCCTTTTCTTATCTTACAGATAAAAAACGTTGATGCATAGAACATTATCTGCAATTTAGATAAAAAATATGATGTATTCAGCATTGCATTTACAGGTGTAAAACGATTACATCTCAATGTAACTCCAATTGCATGATTTTATAGTTTTTCATCCAGAAAGAATTTCTTTGCGAGATTTGAAGCGTGCTTCGGGTTATTATCTTGCTGGAAGATTGATCTTAAGGGCATATTGTCTTCCATATAGGGTAACATGACATGCTTTAGTATGTCTGTGTATACAAACTTATCCATAATGCCATCTATTCTATGTAAAGGTCCCATCCCAAACCCCGAAAAGCACCCCCAAACCGTAACAGACCCGCCTCCATGTTTGACAGTGGGCAAAGTGTACTTGGGGTTCAATATTTGCCCACTAGGACGTCTAACGTAATGAAAACCATATGATCGAAACATATTGAACTTGGATTCGTCACTGAAACATACCCTCTTCCAGTCACAGATGCTCCAATCAGGATGCAACTGCGCAAATTGTAATCGGTCCTTACGGTTTCTCCTCGAGGTTAGCGGCTTCTTACTAGGACGACGTGCAAATAACTTCTAATCATTTAATCTTCTACTTATTGTTTTCGTAGAAACACTGACAATTCCTTTTGTCTCGATTTCAGCTTTTATTTGTCGTGGGGTTTTAAACGGATGTTTTTTTACGAAATTACTTTTATTAATCTAACTGATCTAGGATTTAGTTTTCTAGGCCAACCAGTTATCTTAGAGGCTTCCAAGATACCTTTTTGTTTATATTTGTTCAATATTGCCCAAACTGCTTTACGCTTCAGCTTCAAATTTTTTGGCAGTGTCGACTTGATGTTGACCATCTTTGTATAACTCAATGGTCTTAGTTTTCACATCGAAAGAAATTTCTGATACACGCGGCATGGTCTTAAAATCACTCAACTGTACTAAACTAATGTTGAAAAGCATTTGTCTACATATTTTTGTCCCTCATAAAAAAGAGCTTATATTCAGACTTGTATTGTGTTCATTGCAGATAATGTAAAAACAAGGAATTTAGTTTTTCTGCTAATAACGCATTTGTTTATGAAGCAATGAAGTATGAATTCGTTTTCTAAAGGTATTTAGGTAAATATTCATATTTGTCTATATACTTTGGTACATTACTGTATCTTTGTATGAACTTTTTTTATTGAAATTACCCAAAAAATCGTCTTTTAAATTTATGGTACATACTTAATTAACCCTGTATATCTGATAAACGATATAGACAAAATTTTCATTTTCACCAGCTGAGCTAACTGAAGCTGAGTATACTTACGTAAGTTGGAGCATTTAAACTGGTTATCACCGTAAAAACGACAACAATACATTTTTATTTCCAAATAACAATGCAAAATACATTTTATGTACCCATAATATAATATCATATAACATCACAAAAAAGAAACTAGAGAGAGGAAATAAACTAGTATCATGTTAAATTGTCATCCAGACAAGTTCAAAAATCAAAAATTTGTGTACTTTTTTTGTTAAAGAAAGTGAAATTTTTTTATATCTATTATTCTACGTTCCTTTTTTTTTGCAGCTGTGATTAATAAAAACAATTGTCATGGCTTTTATCTTTCACAGCCACCTATGCGTTATAGACTTATTTTGCATTGCAATGAAAATAGGTTGATATGCTGAAATTGCAATTGTTATTTTTATGCTGCAAATTTGATTAGGGAGTGATAAAGTTGGTGTTTTCTACTATATATTATCAAAATATTCATTGTTAATATTTTAAACCTATAGCACCCTGCTACATTTTTATTATTTGTGTTTGATAAGAAAAAAACTAAGATTTCAATAGTTGGGCCAACTGAAGTGGGAAGGGGCTCGTAGATGCTTTTTAGAGTTCGATTTTTAAAGATGAACAGTAAGACTTCTTGTAAATAACTAACAGTTATATTTGAAATATTAGAACTAAATTTTCCATATGATTCCCTTTTAAGCAAACGTTTCGAAGCGTTTTTTGTTACTATAAAAAGCCGACTTACATAAAAAAATATCTTAGGATAGATTCAAAATTAGCCTGAATGTAACATACACTGTTTAAATTATGTTCTGTTTTTTTTTCTATATGTTCTGACCCTTGACTGCAATTTAAGATTTATTTTTTCTGTCAAAGCTACTCTATACTATAACTATCTAAAACTGTAATGACTCATCGATGTTCACGTGAACATCACTTAACTACCAGTAGTCGGCTGTTCATAGGCGGGGTATGAATGTTTAACATGGGTGAACTAGATTTGTCACATGCTTAATAAAGAGTGGTTTGAAACATATTGTAAGTCAAAAATTTGGGAATTACCTTTATTCATCGTCGCTTCCACTTACATCTGACAGTAATAAACTGTCGCTATCGCTTTCCTCGTTGAAATTCACTATAACTGGCTCTATGATGGTGTCGATGTGGTGGTCAAGCTGCCACATTTTTGTTTCTTCCTTCACAACATGACGGATAGCATTCTGCCAAGCTTCGGGCGTTACTAGCTGTATGGAAGTCTCAAGTAAAACCTTAAAGTCTGGTAATTTGAAGGTTGTGTTATGGCGCGCAATATAACCCTTCACTTGAGCCCAGATGAGCTCTATTGGGTTCAGTTCACAGTGGTAGGGCGGTAACCGCAGCACAGTGACACCACATTGACGGGCCATCTCATCAGTCACGTAACTAATGTTCGCAGGTTTGTGCTGTTTAATTTTTTCATACAATTCCGCTTTCACACATGAATCGTCGAACGGGGTTCCTTTTTCGCGCAACCATTGCTGCATGTCACTTTTTCGAGATCCCATAGTCGGTACACGTTCGGCTCGACGAGTATGGTAGGAAGCATTATCCATGACGATCACAGAGTTGGGCTCAACTCGCTGAAGCACCCCTTGAAACCAGCTCTCGAAGCAGATGGCATTCATTTCGTCATGGTAATCACCTCCTTTCTTAGAGACGAAAATCAAGTCGCACTCTTCTAAAAAGCCACTATCGCTACCAATATGAGTTACGATCAATCTTTGACCTTTCCCTGACGGTCCACGAAGACCTGTTGACAAACCTTCAATGCTTGCTTGTCGGTTACTCACTACGTTTTTGTCTATCCAGGTTTTTTTAACTGTGTGACCTGCATTTACCCATGTCTCGTCCAAATAATAGATTTTTCTGCTTTGTCGCCTATATTCAATCATTTCGCGTAGGTATTTTCGACGCCAGGCGACTATTTCAGGTCTCTCTATCAATACTGACTTCCGATTACGCGTTTCGTAACGAAAATTAATTTCGTGCAGGGATTTGCTCATTACCTCGACGCTCATTTGGGGTATAATTTCATTTTCCTTGATCGCTGCATGTACAGCCTTGAGGGTTGGTATCTCATTCCTAAAGAAGAATGAATGTACGGTTCGCCTTAACGCCATTTTGCTATCGTCATTAAATTTAACGGCCTTTTGTCCCTTCAAATTAAACTTTGGATCAGTAGTAGCTCCAGTTTTCTTCTTTTCATGCACCACCCTGCGAATGGTCCACTCTGGAACGCCTGTCATACTTTCACAACGCGCGAGTGCATCTCCCTGCGACATAGTTCTGTTCAGATAATTGAACACGTTGAGCACGATTTCTTTCGCGTCCCTCTTCAGTGCTTTAGGAAGCCGTCTACTTGTTCCCTGGCTTTCAGTACTTCCACTCGTGCCATTTGTACTCTCCATGGTTAAGTATAACCAAAACAGTAACCACAGAAACCACAACAATAACAATCACACAACAATTCTTATAAAAACACACAATATGCGATCGCTCAACGAAACACGTTCCAATGCGTTGCCGACGCCTATGAGTCTGCCGGTCGAGGCGCGTCTTTGATTTCATTGGTTCTACCGGCGGAGAACAATCAGCCATTATTTCCATCTCTGTCTGTGCTGTTGACCCCCGCAAAGCCACAGAAACGACATATATGTCGTACGCTATACGGCTGTACTGGAAGGAAGCCAGGATCGAGCTCTGATCACGTGTTGATCACGCGTATGAGTCATTACAGTTTTAAATAGTTGTAGTATAGTAGGCAGAATACAATTACCATGTTTGGACTTAAAAATCGTGATATTTGTTTTTTCTGCATTTCATCGTGCAAGCATCCACACGAACGCCCGCAATAGTTCGTGAAGCGGCAAGCATCAATATGACCCGGCGATTCCCTTCGATGCGTGTCCGAAAAAGAGACAATTCACAATCGTGCTCGATCGTTTTTAATCGCAGATTGTGAAGAGGAGCCATTAGATTCGTGATCTATTTTTGATTCCACATTTGTAATCCTGTATATTTTTTCTTTTCAGAAATTTTTGTATGAGTCAAAAGGTAGAAAAACCAGTCTTATCCGGTCAACGTATCAAGACCAGAAAAAGAGGTATGTCTACTGTTAATATTTCTCCCTGCTTTTTTTTGATGAAATTGTATATTTTAGATGAAAAGGAGAGATATGATCCAACTGGGTTTAGAGACGCAATAATCTCTGGACTGGACAAATGTTCTAATGATTTTGAAGCAATTTCACGATATTTGGACGGTGCAGGCAATAAACTAGATTATCGTCGATATGGAGAGTGCCTTTTCGACATACTTATCGCCGGAGGCATTTTGGGTAAGAACATTTCTACCAAAAAGTATATACCATTTGTCATAGCCAGTTGAGAGAAAAAAAATGAAATGAAAACCATTATTTAATGATAATCAAATATGTGTTGAATTTTAAAGAAATGTCATAATACTGAATGAAAGTGAATATGGGCATTTACACTCGCTATGAGTTGTGTTATATTGGTGACAACATAGAATATTCAGTTATTATTTTTTCAAACATGTTTGCTATTGTTATAATCTCACGACTATTACATATAATAATAATAATAATAATATTTATTCACTCAATGTACAAAGATAACAAAAAATATGAGTAAATAAATATAAAATCAAAACAGGCCCAATAGAAGGCATCGCCTGTACATGGACCAATAAATTTAAGTTGAAACTGTAGAATGCAAATGACAAAAAAGGACAAAAATTAGCTACAGTAGATTATGTATTTAGTTGATGTTCGTATTTATGAGTTTATGAATTTCAGTCCTAGATATAGAATGTAGCCACTTTTTTAAATTTCTTTGAAACAATTTCCGAAACGTAAATCTTTTAAGTATTTAGGTATAATTTCATAAAATTTCGCTAAATAGAGATATGCTCGCTGCATTATAGATTTATGCGGTTGAGGAACTACTGTGCCACGAATTTTGTACCTGGTATAATGATTATGTTTAATTTTTTGGTCGGTGTTTACAAATTTATGGTAGTGAGTGATACTTTGTAAGAAATAAAGCTGTCTTATATCATACATTCGAACATCTGCGTATAATTTTTCAGTGGGATAAAGTTTCGGTTTTTTAAATATCATTTTTAGAATACTTTTTTGGAAAACATCTAAATTATAGATATGTGAGGAACATGCAGCTCCCCATGCTAATATACCATAAATATGTGAGATGAGGCTCAATCAGTGCATGGTATAATGTTTGAAGATATTTTTCTGTCAATATATTCCCAAGGTATTTAATTTTGTAGGATACAAATATAACTTTCTTTAAAATATAATTGACATGGATGTCCCATCGTAAGTGAGGATCCAAGACCACTCCAAGGTATTTTATGTTGGGCACTCTATTAATTTGCATTTTTTGATCATTAATATTGAAGGAGAAATTTGTGTAATTTGGCAGATGTCTAGCATAAGATCCAAATGGTAAAAAATGTGTTTTAGAGTAGTTAATGCTTAATTTTCTACTGTTAAACCACCGAATAATTTTGATAAAATCATTTTCAATTACATTTTTCAGATCAGACCAGTCAGTGCCTTCATATAATATTGCAGTATCATCTGCAAAACTAGTTATTTTGCCAACACAATTAATTTGGAAAATATCATTTAAATATATATTGAATAACAGCGGACCTAAGACAGTTCCTTGTGGGACACCAGACTTAATATACATTTCTTTACTAAATGATCCTGATATCTGCACAGATTGTGGGCGATTTGACAAATAACTTTCGATCAGTGAGTACGCGTTTCCTCTGAAACCAATTCTCTCCAATGCTTCTAATAATAATTTGTGATTAACTGTCGAAAGCTTTCTTTAAATCAACAAAAATGCAGATTGAAGGGATTCTGTTATCAATATTTTGATGTATTTGATTTACAATTTTAGTTATTGCGTCCGATGTAGCCTTCCCTTCTGTAAATCCATATTGATTTTCACTTAAAATTTTGAATTTTGTGAGGTATCGAATCATTCTAGTAGATAAAACTTTTTCAAAAACCTTTGCTACACTGGATATTTTTGATATTGGTCTATAGTTGTTAACATCTGTTTTTGTTCCTGATTTATGTATCGGTATTATATTACCTTTTTTTAAAATTGAGGGATATATGCCAGATTCAAAGCATTTGTTGATTAGGTAAGTGAGTGGTTCTGTTATGTCCTCGGCTATAATTTTCAAATGCTCGCTTTTAATACCATCGAACCCAGGACTTTTCCGATTTTTTAAGGACATAATAGTGGTGTATACTTCACATTGCTCGACTTTATCCAAAATAAATGAGTTCAAAGTTCTTTTTGGAGGCTGAGTATTTTGTACATTTGCTTGTATATTACTTCCTAAATTTTCGCCTATGTCAGTAAAGAATTGTACAAATTCATCGCATATCTGTTGAGTATTTTTTAATACTGTTCCCGATGTTGTATTTAACTCAGTGACACACTCTTTAACTTTTGTTTTCCCAGTAATCTCATCAATAGTTGTCCAAAGCCGCTTAGGATCATTTAAGTCATTATTCAATTTATTTAGGTAATGTTTTCGTTTGGTTTGTCTTACAAGCTCTATAAATTTATTTTTATATTGGTTGTAGCAGTCGGTATTCTCTGTAGTTGGCGTTAGTTTCATTACATTATATAGTCTTTCTTTTTCTATTGCCGATGTTATTAATCCTTTGGTAATCCAGGCATTTCTGCTTTTCTCTTTGTGACTAATATACAGGGTTTGTTCGGAAAGTAATAGGACTGAGTCGATTTAAAATGAGCCAATCGTTACAATTCTTTAAAAACTTTCAAAATAGGCTCCTTCTGCGTCGATGCAGCGCTATCAGCGCGATTTCCAAGCATTGAAGGCGCCAGGGAAGGCATTCTCCGGAATAGCCTTGAGAGCCGCGGTGCATGATGCTTGGATCCCCTCTGTCGTCTCAAAATACTTGCCTTTCATCGGCCTTTTCAGGCGAGGAAACTAAAAAAAAGTCCGGGGGGGCACATCTGGGCTGTTATGCGGCTGCGGAAGCGTTGGGATGCCGGCCTTGGTCAGGTAGCTGTTCACAAGAAAGGCGGTGTGAGCCGGGCAACTTATAATCGGCTGCGATGTGTTGTAGTACCCGACTGACCCTTCGTTTGAGTCTCCTGAGCACTTCCACGTAAAACTTGGCGTTGACGGGTTGTCCAGGAGGAACAAATTCATGGTGGACGATGCCTTTGATGTCAAAAAGACAATGAGCATCGTTTTCACTTTGGATTTGCTCATTCTTCCCTTTTTTGGGCGAGGAGACGCCGTCGTGTAGCACTCGGAAGATTGCCTCTTTGTCTCGGGATCATACTCAAAGATCCACGACTCGTCACCTGTGATTACGTTATTCAAAAATTGGGGGTCACTTTGACAATTTCGGGTCGTCAGTGAGCACTTTTGGGACCACCTTCTCGCACACCTTGCGCATGTTCAAATGCTGTGTCACAATGTCATGAACCACAGATTTTGGTAAATTTAACATCTGGGCAATTAAACGAATACTTAGTCGACGGTCTGAGTTCAAAACTTTGCGCACACGAGTGACATTATCGGTGTTTGTCGAAGTCGAACGTCTTTCACCACGGTCTTCATCAGCGACCTCTTCCCGGCCCTCCAAAAAGGCTTGGTGCCACCGAAACACACCACTTCTTGCTAATGCAACACCTGGGTAAGCCTGCTTGATCATATCAAACGTCTCTGTCGCAGATTTACCGAGTTTCACACAGAATTTAATCGCGTACCTCTGTTCTAACGAACGCTGCAGTTTCGGCTTGCACCACTCACAGAAACACGTCGCGCGAAAATGCCTGTCCTGACTCTCCAAGTGCTCGGAGACAACTGACCAGCCGCTCATTCGTTAGCTAGGAACGCCCTCTACCGCGCACGCTCCGAAGTACAGTCATGGCGGAAGAAAATGAGTCCTATTACTTTCCGGACAAACCCTCTTAACTTACTTCATGGTTTTCTTGTATGATTCATCATTTTTATCTGTTTGATAATACACCACATTTCATAATAAACATTATCTTTGTTCTCACATCATTTATAAGGAAAAACAACAAATGGTAATGAACTCATCAGGTTGGCTGTTAGAGAACATAACAGCATCGTTTTTTTTAACAATTGACTAGCATGTACTCTGAGAAAAAGTCAATCCCATGCTGTAATTTGAAGGTTCACATACAATTTCATACTCGGAAGACAAAAGTCTCATCATATAACATGTAAGCCACATACATGGTACATCAACATAAATTTTGTAAAAGGCATTATGGATCAAAACGTTTCTAAGTCACTTAAAGATAGTGATCTTATAATTAGTGGCAATTTGTTAAAAAATGTAATTGCCTAGAAGCCCAGACCATCTTGACAGCTCGTCAGTTGCGAATATATAGGGATAAAAATTCTCTTATTTCTAGTGTTATTATTCGTATATATGGGGTTGTCCGAAACAGACGCAGGAAAGTAAACGCATATTAAAACAAGAAAGATTGATATTCAAATCAAGTTGGTTACTTTATTTTGAAGGTTCATTTATACGATTTATGTATGAAAAATAATATCGCTCAAATGTTGTTTTTGAGTTCTTGGAGGGTGGCTGGTTTGTTGACGTAGACTTTGCTTTTCAAATATTCCCATAAAAAGAAGTCCAAGGGAGTCAAATCGCACGATCTTGGTGGCCATGGCACATTTCCTCTGCGCGAAATCACGCGATCACCGAAGAAGGACTGAAATCGATGGATATTGACGTTGATTGTGTGGCATGTTGCACCGTCTTGTTGGAAATAAACATCGTCCATATCCATTCCTTCAAGTTGCGGCAAAAAATAGTCCTCTATCATCACGTGATATCGCTCAGAATTGACGGTAACGGCGTCCCCGGCCGCATTTTCGAAAAAGTAAGGTCCGATGATGCCTTTTGACCACAATGCACACCACACAGTCACTTTTTGAGGATGCATCGGCTGCTCTTGATACTCACGGGGATTTTCGTTCGCCCAGATGCGGCAGTTTTGCTTGTTTACCGTCCCATTCAAAGTGAAATGCGCTTCGTCACTGAACATGATTTTTGATGAAAAATTGGCATCAATTTGGCGGAGCCAATCTGAGAACGTTCGGCGCGAAAAATGGTCGGCCGGACGCAGCCCTTGCTTCAATTGGATCTTGTAGGCGTGTACATTCAAATCCTTGTGGAGAATGCGGAGCAAACTGGTTCTCGAAATGCCCAATTCTTGGGATCGACGCGTTGTTGATTGTTTCGGATCGTCTCTCACACTCTCCTTCACAACAGCAATATTTTCCGGTGTGCGAACGCTCCTTGGCCGGCCAGAGCCTGGCAGATTTGCCACAGAACCTAATAATAATCAAGACCGAAATAAGCGACACCCCACACAAAAATATCACCATCCTTTGGGTGCCGTCACATATAGGGATCCCTGGTAATGAGTTAGCAGATCGGAAAGCAAAGACAGCTATCAACAACTCAATCCTGTCCATCGAAGAGGTACCAGCTTGTGACGCCACGCTGCATCTAAAGCAGAAAATAATGGAGAACTGGAATGATAACTGGAGAAACAAGCCATCTAAACTACGGGATGTAAAACCGAGCTTTGGAACATGGCAAACCATCACCAGCAACCGACGCATGCAAACCACCATCACACGACTCCGACTAGGACACACACGAGCCACCCACGGATATCTTCTAGCCCAAGAACCTGTGCCTATTTGTGAAATTTGTGACGTGCAGTTAACAGTGAAGCACATTCTAGTGGAGTGCCCAATGCTTGAAGTGTATAGGACAACGTTTAACTTAGAAAACACTCTGATAGGAATTCTAGGTCCAAAATGTAGCATAGCAAATCTTGTAAATTTTCTGAAAGCCACTAACTTTATTTATAAAATATAATCAATTCCACCGCTAATGACCATAAGGTTGAAGCGGATAGTTAAATAAAAAAAAAAAAAATTTGGCGGAGCCAATCTGAGAACGTTCGGCGCGAAAAATGGTCGGCCGGACGCAGCCCTTGCTTCAATTGGATCTTGTAGGCGTGTACATTCAAATCCTTGTGGAGAATGCGGAGCAAACTGGTTCTCGAAATGCCCAATTCTTGGGATCGACGCGTTGTTGATTGTTTCGGATCGTCTCTCACACTCTCCTTCACAACAGCAATATTTTCCGGTGTGCGAACGCTCCTTGGCCGGCCAGAGCCTGGCAGATTTGCCACAGAACCTGTTGCCTCGAATTTACGCACCAGACCGATGGTTGTTTCGTTTGGGCGGTTGTTGCGACCGAAATGTTCACGAAGCGCGCGAAACGTGTTTTTTATTTTTGCACCATTTTTGTAGTGCTCTTTAATAACTTTAATGCGGCCTTCAATCGAATACGACTCCATAGCGATCAATGGTAAACATTCAACTAACAAAATGACATGTCGGTGACAGAAAACAAAGATGGCGTCTATGTCAAATTGACGTTTACTTTCCTGCGTCCCTATTGGACAACCCTTTATATTCGTGAACATCTTCGATGGTTAGGTATGGATCACCTTTTGCCTCGGAAAACATCAAGCACTCATACACATACGGACTTGCCACCAGTCAGAAGCTTCCATTCAGTAAATACATACTGCCTCAGCCGAGTGGCTTCGTCAATAATTGCATATGCTTTGTGCGACTGGAATAGTGAGAAGTAACAAATACGGCAAATCGGCAACACGTCTCGCAATAGGTTGCGGAGGAAATGAATATTTTGAGAAAGTTTTCTGGATATAACATCAATGTGGCTTTCCCATTGGAGCTCGATTTTCATTTTGGATGTTTGTTTCTCTCATAGAGAACACAACTCCTTAATCTTTTTACCATTTAACAACGACTTGTTCGAATAAAATCTGATTTTGGCTTTTTTCCAATTCAATGTCAACTTCCATCAGAGAGTTAGCTGCAACAGATATTGATGTGTCATCTGCAAGGAGGGTATATTTGAGCATTTGAGAAACTACAAATTCTGTTTCCGTTGTAATGGCATGTTGTCTAAGGTCTGTTCCAAAAGTTCTGGTAGGTTATTGGCTATACTACAACTATTTAAAACTGTAATGACTCATACGCGTGATCAACACGTGATCAGAGCTCGTATAGCGTACGACATATGGCTTTGCGGTGGTCAACAGCACAGACAGAGATGGAAATAATGGCTGATTGTTCTCCGCCGGTAGAACCAATGAAATCAAAGACGCGCCTCGACCGGCAGACTCATAGGCGTCGGCAACGCATTGGAACGTGTTTCGTTGAGCGATCGCATATTGTGTGTTTTTATAAGAATTGTTGTGTGATTGTTATTGTTGTGGTTTCTGTGGTTACTGTTTTGGTTATACTTAACCATGGAGAGTACAAATGGCACGAGTGGAAGTACTGAAAGCCAGGGAACAAGTAGACGGCTTCGTAAAGCACTGATGAGGGACGCGAAAGAAATCGTGCTCAACGTGTTCAATTATCTGGACAGAACTATGTCGAATATGAAAGTATGACAGGCGTTCCAGAGTGGACCATTCGCAGGGTGGTGCATGAAAAGAAGAAAACTGGAGCTACTACTGATCCAAAGTTTAATTTGAAGGGACGAAAGGCCGTTAAATTGGATGACGATAGCAAAATGGCGTTAAGGCGAACCGTACATTCATTCTTCTTTAGGAATGAGATACCAACCCTAAAGGCTGTACATGCAGCTATCAAGGAAAATGAAATTATACCCCAAATGAGCGTCGAGGTAATGAGGAAATCCCTGCACGAAATTCATTTTCGTTACGAAACGCGTAATCGGAAGTCGGTATTGATAGAGAGACCTGAAATAGTCGCCTGGCGTCGAAAATACCTACGCGAAATGATTGAATATAGGCGACAAAGCAGAAAAATCTATTATTTGGACGAGACATGGGTAAATGCAGGTCACACAGTTAAAAAAAACCTGGATAGACAAAAACGTAGTGAGTAACCGACAAGCAAGCATTGAAGGTTTGTCAACAGGTCTTCGTGGACCGCCAGGGAAAGGTCAAAGATTGATCGTAACTCATATTGGTAGCGATAGTGGCGTTTTAGAAGAGTGTTACTTGATTTTCGTCTCTAAGAAAGGAGGTGATTACCATGACGAAATGAATGCCAGCTGCTTCGATAGCTGGTTTCAAGGGGTGCTTCAGCGAGTTGAGCCCAACTCTGTGATCGTCATGGATAATGCTTCCTACCATAGTCGTCGAGCCGAACGTGTACCGACTATGGGATCTCGATAAAGTGACATGCAGCAATGGTTGCGCGAAAAAGGAATCCCGTTTGACGATTCATGTGTGAAAGCTTAATTGTATAAAAAAAAAGAGCACAAACCTGCGAACATTAGTTACGTGACTGATGAGATGGCCCGTCAATGTGGTGTCACTGTGCTGCGGTTACCGCCTTACCACTGTGATCTGAACCCAATAGAGCTCATCTGGGCTCAAGTGAAGGGTTATATTGCGCGCCATAACACAACCTTCAAATTACCAGACGTTAAGGTTTTACTTGAGACTTCCATACAGCTAGTAACGCCCGAAGCTTGGCAGAATGCTATCCGACATGTTGTGAAGGAAGAAACAAAAATGTGGCAGCTTGACCACCACATCGACACCATCATAGAGCCAGTTATAGTCAATTTCAACGAGGAAAGCGATAGCGACAGTTTATTACTGTCAGATGTAAGTGGAAGCGATGATGAATAAAGGTAATTCCCAAATTTTTGACTTACAATATGTTTCAAACCACTCTTTATTAAGCATGTGACAAATCTAGTTCACCCATGTTAAACATTCATACCCTGCCTATGAACAGCCGACTACTGGTAGTTAAGTGATGTTCACGTGAACATCGATGAGTCATTACAGTTTTAGATAGTTATAGTATAGTTATACGTAAAGTTTCAATTGAGCTTGGTATTTTCTGGTGAATATGTGAATCGATGCTTAGAGTTGACTGAATTTTTTGTTGTGTCAGTACCGGGGGGCAGTTTGTCTCAGGAAGGTGACGGCCCGCACAAGACGGAGGCGTGTATTTTCAACACCCCGGACGAGATCAACATGGAAATGATGAAGAACTGGGAACAGGTCTTTATCAAACTTATGCGACGATACAAGTACTTGGAGAAGATATTCCAGGTAAGAGATCGCAAATTCACGACGGCTTATTTCCAGGAAAACCTTAGTTTTGGGATGATCCGCATGCTACCAGTCCTGTTTCTGAATTCCAGGATGAAATAAAGAAGGTGTTGGTGTTCGTGAAGTACTTCTCGCTCTCTGAGCGCAAAAAGCTCTCCGTGATGGTCTACCTGTGGATCGCGAACGGCAGCGTCCCGTTCAACGCGATCGTCGTCCTCAACAATTCCCACTTGGTCAAAGACAACCTCGCGTTGGACTTCATCATCGACATCTTCAAGGTGTGGCGGCAAGAGAAGGGCGTCAACTCGCTCTATTCGGCCATAAAGAAATCGAATATCGAATCTCACCTGACCAGTTTCATACCGGACACGAAACAGTCCCAGCTGTATTTCCGCAACGCGTTTCTGGACAACGGGCTGGACGAGATCCTGAAGCTGTACAACGACCAGCATCAGCAGCAAGCGAAAAAGGAGTTGCAGCGATTGCTCGCCGACAATCTGGCGGAGAATAAGCAGTTGAAGGATATCATCGCCGAGATCAAGGAGACGGCACAGAGAGAGAATATCCAAGAGCACGAAACCGTTTGCATCATATGGACGACCGTTATGGATTTGCCCGAGTGGTCTAAGAAAGAGGTGAGACTATGAGATATGCTTGATTTTTTTGTGTTTTATTTTCGTTAATATAGTACAAACATATTCGTCGACGATGTGTTCCCTTCACTGTTGTTTAAAAACAATTTCAGCAACAATCCTCCAGACGATGAAGACATAGATCTTCGAAAGCTTGAGAGTTTAAGTTATAAGAGTGCACTTTTGCAATAGAAATTAAAGGATATTTTCTCCTAACAGTTAAGGCAATCAACTATGAATATACAGGGTGACAGGTAAATAGGTGTAAAACATTTTAGGAGGTGATAGTGCAGCTCCTTTGCTATCAAAATTAGTATATAATACCATACCCTATATTCAAAGGTTAAAAAGCTATGGAAGATTTAATTTTTTAAAAATAAACAACCCAGATTACAGAGTAAAATAGTTGAAATAAAAAAAGTTGGTGATTAAACATTCTTTTTTTGGTGGTTTCAGGTTATTATTTAAATAAATAATTCTCATAAATTAAAAAACAAATGAAAACACTACTGAAAACGTATTTATTTTCATTTAAATGTTAAATGAAAATTTTTATTTTCAACTTTCACATTAAGAAGTCTTTTTTTTCAAAAAAATCATAATAAAGAAAATGTACAAATAACTGCAAAAACTTCCTCGTTTCATTAGGTTTCTAAAATGGTATAATAACATATCAGTAAGTAAACCATTTAACAAAACAATATTACTTTGCTAGAAAGGACCGCTAAGCGCATTTCATTGTACTGAGCACGTAAACCGAGCGTTTCATGGTTCGACCCTTTTTGTTATGTTTTGTGCCCTGTGCCGTTATTCGGGTTTAAGTATTCGGAATCTGTCGTCGCTCCTCGGAAGCAAGCTCTGCGTATGTTATGAATTGACACAGCTGACGGATCAAGGAAAGGGAACTAACGCTTAGGTTAGTTAGTAGAATATCAACCTTTAACGCGGTAAGACGTACTTTTACTTTTTTGATCAGTTTTAATAATGGCGAGTTACCGTAACGAAGAATACGCTGATATTCTGTTTTGTTATGGTTTAAGTGATGGAAATTCCGTTGAAGCCAGGCGAGAATACGAAAACCGTTTTCCGAATCGGCGAATACCGAGTCATCGAGTATTTGCTTCTGTGTACCAACGCGTCAAGGAAAGTGGACATGTTCATGAGAGACGTCATGATGCTGGTAGACCTCGGTTGTTTGACGACAAAGATCGAGAGGCAATACTGGAATGCTACGGCAGAGACCCGACGACGTCTACACGAGTTATAGCAAAGCAGCTTGGTTTAACTCAGTGGAAAGTTTGGTTCGTTTTGCATTCGGCGAGACTTTACCCTTTCCATTACACACCGGTTCAAGTATTAGAAGAAGGAGATCCCGCAAGAAGAACCGATTTTTGTCGATACATGCTTCATCGGGATCAAGAAGAAAACGACTATTTAACTAAAATATTGTGGACCGACGAGTCTAAGTTTGACAGAGAGGGCACAACAAATTATCACAACTTACATTATTGGGCCCCACGAGAGGCAAATCCCCACATGGCAAAGGCAAGAGCCCATCAAAGAAGATTTTCGGCAAACGTGTGGATGGGAATCATTCATACGTATCTAATTGTACCAGTTTTTTGCCTGACAACCTGAATGGCGAATCCTATGAACACTTTTTGAGATCCGAACTCTGGGAGTATCTCGAAGACCTGCTTCTGAATATCAGGATGCAGATGATCTACCAACACGATGGCTGTCCCGCGCATTTCCGTCTGGGTGTTAGACAGGGCCTGGACGAGAAATATCCTTGTCGCTGGATTGGCCGAGGTGGACCGACACCGTGGCCAGCGAGGAGCCCAGATTTAACACCGTGTGACTATTATTTATGGGGGCACATGAAGTCACTGGTGTACGCTGAGCCCATAGACACTCTTGCACAGTTGAAAGAAAGAATTATTGCTGCTGCTGACACTATCAAAGGACAACTAACTGTCCGCATCACGCGTACCAACATGAGAAAAAGACTACGGGCTTGCATAAGAAACGGCGGGCGTCAGTTCGAACAACAATTGCAATGAATTTTACCTTCATTTTATTATTGTATTTTACTTACCAATTGTAGTAACTTTTAGTCAGTTTTTATTATTCTGTAGTACAATTACAACTGTGTAAATAATCTAATCGTGTAACTTAACCGTAGTTTAAAATAATAACTATCCCATAGCTTACAGTTACATTATTTTCACAAAAACACTTTCTTATCAATCAGAGAGTTGTGAAAATAGGAGACAAGCCATTGGTAAATTTACTCGATATTGTTGTATTACAATACATTATGTTTAGTTTCACACAGTTTTTGCGCACTTATCATACCAATTTAGATTCCTTATGAAACAAGGATATTATTTAAATTGTTTGTACGTTTTTTTGTATACTGATTTTTTTGTAAAACACCTTACTTACTGTAAAACGTTATATGTTTTTTTTAGTTAAACATTTTTGAATGAAAATAAATACGTTGTTTGGTATTGTTTTCGAGTCTTTTTTAATTTATAATAGTTAATTATTGAAATAATAACCCAAAACCACAAAAAACAGATGTTTAATCGCCAACTTTTTTCTCTCTCGACTGTTTTACTCTGAAATATGGATTGTTTTTAAAAAAATCTTAAATCTTCAATAACTTTTCAACCTTTGAATATAGGGTATGGTATTATATACTAATTTCGATAGCAAATGGGCTGTACTATCACCTCCTAAAATGTTTTACACCTATTCACCTGTCACCCTGTATAAATATAAATTGGGAAATTGGAAAGTTTTTTAGGCTTTAGTAAACTCTTAACGGTAATCTCGAGCTTTCGGCATTCTCTATGGAGCCATCTGCAGGAGCTGAAAACACAGTTATGATGCTAGCAACCAATACGAAAAGGATCTAAATTGTCAGACAACTTACTCGTCGTTGAGGTTGCGTCGTCATCAATAAAGCCAATGTGTCCGTCCTTTTGGTTTTATATTTGTAACAAGTGCTCTCATCCACGCGTTCGTTTTGAAACACCATTTGGCTGCAGCCTCAACGACGAGTAAGTTCTCTGACAATTTAAATCCTTCCCGTATTGGTTGCTAGCATCATAGTTGTGTTTTCAGCTCCTGCAGATGACTCCATAGAGAATGCCGAAAGCTCGAGGTGACAATTGATTGTATATATATACATATATAATTTTTTTTCAGGAACTGGTGACTGACCAAGCCGTAAGGCACTTGAAATATTACACTTCCCTATTCGAAGCTTTTACCCAATCAGCAAGGGCTGAACTCAGCCTGCTACTGAAGATTCAGGACTACTGTTACTCAAATATGACGTTTATGAAAGCATTTCAGAAGATTGCGATGCTTTTCTATAAAACGGACGTTATCTCCGAACAGACCATACTTAAATGGTAATTTTTTTTTAACGATTTTGTCGATATTCTATCGTGTTAAGGTACGCGTCCACTTGTCCGCATTGCCGTTGATACAGCGGTCGCGCCACCTTAAATTAGTCGGCCAGCCCGTGATTTGTGCAAAATAATTTTCAGGTATAAACAAGACTACAACGTCAAAGGAAAGATGATGTTCGTGGAGCAAATGAAAGAATTCATCGATTGGCTGCAGAATGCGGAAGAAGAGAGCGATTCCGACGGTGATAGTGATTAGGTAAGTTTTTTCTTTGATACCGACTAGACCAAGGAAATAAGCGAAAAACAAAACTTCATATGACCGTATGTCCTAAATGTCTTAACTTTTGAGATATAGGGTGGTGGTAGTAGTAGAAAGATTTATTTACGAGGGTGGAATTTTACGAATACTTTTCTTAGCCAATCACGAGCGCTGTCACATTGCAGGTTCTTGCAGTGTAGTGTATTAGGAGTGGGGATAACGCGTGGTGAGCTGTTCCACTCGGTCGTCCACAATAAAGCCCAGATTTTGTCACCATGTGACTATCATTTGTTTGCGCCCATGAAAGATAATTGCAATTTTTATGCGAAAAACGAATGTTTGAAATTTGAAAAACACAGGACTTAGATTTTTTATATTCTTCTTTTAACTATTATGACTTAGCTTATCCCCCGTTTAGAGCTCGACGTCGGCTTCTGGGACACGCTGCATTGAAATGTTAAATTAATAAAACATATCTATTAGCAAACTATTTCATTCCTTTGAATATTGCATTTATTCCTCCGAAACCAATCTCCTTCAATCTAGCGTAAGACGTACGACCTGCGCTTCACACTCCTTCCACGCGAGCGGAATCGCGGATTTATCCCATTAGACATGCTATGATTCAGCACCCCACTTTCCGCCTAAGATGCGATTGGTAGAGAAACGGGCATGTGACTGTGACGTAATCGAGAGCGTTCCGGTACGCTTGGCCGGCGCACCACGCACTGCTGCTGATCAGTCGATCTTTGGATGTCGTCGAGGCATCACGTCGCGCGCGTCGTGTACAAACAAACATCTGCGGGTTCGAATGTGATGTTAGATTGTTTCATCGTGTAGCGTGCCGAATTGCAGTGATTCTGTGGTGTATGTTACCTATTGGATACATTTGGAGACACGACAAGGCCTGCTTACGGTTTGGTAATGAGACACATAAAAATATCCGACTAATAGTAAAAATGTTATGGCCGAAAAACGAGGCAAAATGCAGGTTTCTGCACTTGTTGGTAATGCAACGATAATTTTACGCTACTGCTTCAAATTCTTCAAAGCAGTATGATTCATACTTCTAAATAACAACAACAACATTTGAGTAGATTGGTCTAATAGTTTTTGAGAATTTCTAATTGTTTATCCCAAAACACCTGTTTTCCGGCTATCTGTACTAGTTTATTGGGGTCAGTTCAAATGACATTTTATAGCAACAGACACTAGTTTACCTTGCCGATATGAATCGCAAACCATTGCGGAAGATAAAAAAGGACGGGTTACTTTTTTTCTTCTAAACAAATTCAAACGTTTCGCATTTATTCAATTACTCACAAATACGAAATGTTTGAATATGTTTAGAAGAAAAAAATTTAACTTTTGGTTTTCGCATAAAAATAACATTTAAGTATCAAAACCTGGTTTTTCGGTCATAACATTTTTGTTATTAGTCGGATCTTTTTACGTGTGGTCTCATTTCGTAGGTCTCATAAATACCTAAAAATCTTATACAGGGTGTTTCAGTTTATTGTTGCATAACTTTAAGATTCAATAGAACTTTTAAAATTAATGTATAAAGTCTATATAAACATTGGTCGAAAAATGCGTGGCTTCCGAAATACAGGGTGTTTAAATTTACTTTTTAAAATAGTTTTTTTTTTAATTATTTCGAACAATATTTGATGTATAACAGTGAAAATTGATATACAAGGGTTTTTTGGTACGACAAAACGAACCATGGGCATAGTTTTACTGTAGCCGCTAGAGGGCGCTCTCCAAATAAACACAGAAAACAGAATATTAATTCGTTTAATTTTCCAATATTATTATTAACAAATTAAATTAATTATTTACAACTAAAATGCTATTGGATAGTTAGGACAAACATACAAAATCTAAAGTAGTTGCTCGAATTGTAAACCCAATTGTTCAATACACAATTCACATCTACGAATGATCGAACGCATTATTCAAATAAGGCCTTATTTCATCACATGCATTCCTGATTCTGTCTATTAGCATATCTCTTGTGGTTACGGGAGTCTGGTACACTTTTTCTTTTAGAAATCCCCACACAAAGAAATCTAATGGATTTAGGTCAGGGGATCGTGGAGACCAGGCGACTGGTCCTCCACGGCCGATCCATCTTTCTGGATAATTTTCGTCCAGCCAGTTTCTAACTATTCTCGAATAATGAGCTGGACAACCATCAAGCTGGAACCAGGCCAATCTTCTTAAATCTAACATAACATCATCCCACATATTTGCATGTTCAGCCTTTAAAACTTCCAAGAAGGTCGCAGCATTTAACCTTGCAGGCAAAAGGTAGGGTCCAAATAGTCGATTACGGTAGATACCAATCCACACGTTCACACTAAATTTCTTTCCCGAACTGCATGCGGATTTTCATGCGACCAAATATGTTGATTATGAAAATTTACCACTCCACGTCTAGTGAAGCATGACTCATCGGTCCATAAAACGTTACTTAAAAACTCCCTATTATTATCAGTTCTATCAAAAATCCACTGACAAAATGTGATTCTTCGTTCTCCGTCCCCTGGCTGTAGTCCTTGCACAGGTTGCAAATGGTAAGGTCGTCTATGGTCATTTCTAAGAACATGGCTTGCTGAAATTCCCAAGGCACCAGACACTCTCCTAACACTTGTGGTCGGATCTCTATCAAACTCACGCAGAATCATACGGGTAAATCTGCGCTGCCGAACATTTATGTTTTGATCCCTTTGGAGATTTCCAAAACCATTTTCAATTATTTGGCGATGCACTCTTACAAATACTGAGCGAGTTGGATGTCGTCTGTTTGGAAATCTTCGTGCGTATTCTCTGGCTGCTTCTGCTGCGTTGCTATTTACAAAGCCATACGCAAAATGAATATCCGCTAACTCTTGATTGGAGAATAAAAATCGCATTTTTATAAAACTTACAAAAAAAAAAACAGGTAAAAGAAACTAAATTTCGTGCATTCACAATTGCAAAAAAACGATTCAGGTTACAACAGACAACAAAACTAACTGTCAACTAATTGACGTTTAACCTTATTCTGCTTTCAATTTCAAAAATATTTGCAGGCACAGCCTACTTCTAAAAATTATCGAGATACTGACTTTTTAACGTTATTTTATCATAAATAATTAAAAATGCATCGAACCTTAAAAATCGAAATATCTCAAAAACGGCAAACTATAACGAAAATTCACAAGAGAGCTTTTTTATGTTGGAAAGTGCGAAGAGTTAGTTTTTTTATTCAAAAAGCAAAAAATTGCACTAAGGAAAAATTTTCGGTCATTTTAATACACTACAGGTACAATAGAGGCTACAGTAAAACTATGCCCATGGTTCGTTTTGTCGTACAAAAAAACCGTTGTATACCAATTTTCACTGTTATACATCAAATATTGTTCGAAATATTTAAAAAAAACTATTTTAGGAAGTAAATTTAAACACCCTGTGTTTCGGAAGCCACGCATTTTTTGACCCATGTTTATATAGACTTTATGCGTTAATTTTAAAAGTTCTATCGAATCTTAAAGTTATGCAACAATAAACTGAAACACCCTGTATAAAAAGTTTTTTCGTTCCTGTCAACACTTTCGATTGAATCCCAAAAAAACGTTTTCTCATTCTTTGTTGTCAAATAAAAAGTTTTCCCACAAAAATTGGTGTACCCATTTTATGCGTTCATGTTTTGAATAACTTGCATCAACAAAACCAGACTTCACAATTATTTTGGGGAAATTTGCTAATATGATTAGAATTATGAATTGTTTTATATCCATATTCAGTCTAAAAGTATTAATAAAATCCAGCACACCATGAAATTCTATAACAGAAACGAAATAATAAACAGTTGAGTCAACTTGCAGAAGAGTGCAACTATGCATCAACAACGATGGCAAACAGTTTGAGCGCCTGACCACATGTCAGTAACCTTTTCTCCAAATAGCTGGAAAATCAAATAAAAGTTTTATAATACAGCTTTTTATTGACTTCGTTCAGAGTAATTTCCACCACATTCAATGCACTTCTGCGTTTGTCAAAACCACTAAAACCAGCTCTGCCAAGTTTCACCCGAGAGTGCGGCACCCTCGTTGTCTCAAGGTCCTCATCGCTAGAAAATCGTTTGACATTTTAGGAAGTTGAAAATGATTGGCCAGTTTCGTTTTGAATTTCATCATCAATTTGATATTATGCTTCGTTTTCAGGTGATAGAGGAACTAAAATCAGTGCCACCAACAACTCCAACCAACAAAATAAAATAAAAAAAAAACACTAAGCAAACTGGATATCGGGTAACATTTTTTCCGATGTATTGAAATTATGTGACGTTATTGTGTAAAAATTATATATGTATTTCTGGTGCCTTACTCTTGTGTCAGCGTAAATCGTCGTGGCTTGTGCCAGCAGGCAGCAATAGGTTCATGACTACATTGGGACTCTGCGAAATTGACGACACTTGTAATTATGAATTTTGTCAAAACAATATTCTAGTAAATCAGTAAATGGAAATAGTGTAGTATATTATTATATTTGATGCATCGGAAAAAATGTAATTTGGAAGTTATTATATTATAGAATGCCAACATAGACAGAAGCAGTTACAAAATTCACTGTTATATATCATTGTCAATTTTTTTAATATACAGAAGAATTTTAATCCAATGTGTTTTCATTCTTCCTCGTCAATGCAGAATCTCTGGTATCAGGTCTTTGGGATACTATTACACTATCCGTTTATATTTTTCACGACTTTGTTGGGTTCTTCTGGAAATTTCAAGATATCATCAAAGGTAAGTTTATTTAGTATCTAACGCGTCATATAATTTTTATGATAAGGTGGATCTATTAGGAAGCACAACCATACATTTTTTATTTGGGCTCTTCGGAAAAAAATGGCGTACGCCCATGGTGATTGTTAGGATAATTATCAGTAGTTTCTGACGGATCCGTCAACGTCAGATAGACGGTTTGACGACACTTGTAATTATGAATTCTGTCAAAACAATATAGTAAATGGAAATAGTGTAGTATATTATATTTGATGCATCGGAAAAAATGTAATTTGGAAGTTATATTATAGAATGCCAACATAGAAACAGTTACAAAATTCACTGTTATATATCATTGTCGATTTTTTTAATATACAGAAGAATTTTAATCTACCAAGTTTTCATTCTTCCACGTCGATGTAGAATTTCTGGTATAACGTCTTTGGAATACTATCAAAATAACATCCGTTTATATTTTTCACAACTTTGTCGGGTTCTTCTGAAAATTTCAAGATATCATCAAAGGTAAGTTTATTTAGTATTTAATGCGTCGTATCATTTTTATGATAAGGTGGATTTATTGGGAAGTATAACCATAACATTTTTTATTTGGGCTCTTCGGAAAAAAAATTGCGTACGCCCATGGTGATTGTTAGGATAATTATCAGTAGTTTCTGACGTATCCGTCAACGTCAGGTAGACGGTTTGACGACACTTGTAATTATGAATTCTGTCAAAACAATATTATAGTAAATCAGTAAATGGAAATAGTGTAGTATATTATATTTGATGCATCGGAAAAAATGTAATTTGGAAGTTATATTATAGAATGCCAATATAGAAACAGTTACAAAATTCACTTTTATATATCATTGTCGATTTTTTCAATATACAGAAGAATTTTAATCTACCAAGTTTTCATTCTTCCACGTCGATGTAGAATTTCTGATATAACGTCTTTGGAATACTATCAAAATAACATCCGTTTATATTTTTCACAACTTTGTCGGGTTCTTCTGGAAATTTCAAGATATCATCAAAGGTAAGTTTATTTAGTATTTAATGCGTCGTATCATTTTTATGATAAGGTGGATTTATTGGGAAGTATAACCATAACATTTTTTATTTGGGCTCTTCGGAAAAAAAATTGCGTACGCCCATGGTGATTGTTAGGATAATTATCAGTAGTTTCTGACGTATCCGTCAACGTCAGGTAGACGGTTTGACGACACTCGTAATTATGAATTCTGTCAAAACAATATAGTAAATCGGTAAATGGAAATAGTGTAGTATATTATATTTGATGCATCGGAAAAAATGTAATTTGGAAGTTATATTATAGAATGCCAATATAGAAACAGTTACAAAATTCACTGTTATATATCATTGTCGATTTTTTCAATATACAGAAGAATTTTAATCTACCAAGTTTTCATTCTTCCACGTCGATGTAGAATTTCTGGTATAACGTCTTTGGAATACTATCAAAATAACATCCGTTTATATTTTTCACAACTTTGTCGGGTTCTTCTGGAAATTTCAAGATATCATCAAAGGTAAGTTTATTTAGTATTTAACGCGTCATATAATTTTAATGATAAGGTGGATTTATAGGGAAGCACAACCATACATTTTTTATTTGGGCTCTTCGGAAAAAAAATTGCGTACGCCCATGGTGATTGTTAGGATAATTATCAGTAGTTTCTGACGTATCCTTCAACGTCAGGTAGACGGTTTGACGACACTTGTAATTATGAATTCTGTCAAAACAATATAGTAAATGAAAATAGTGTATTGTACGTATATTATATTTGATGCATCCGAAAAAACAGTAATTTGGAAGTTATTATATTATAGAATGCCAACATAGACAGAAGCAGTTACAAAATTCACTGTTATATATCATTGTCGATTTTTTTAATATACAGAAGAATTTTAATCTACCAAGTTTTCATTCTTCTACGTCGATGTAGAATTTCTGGTATAACATCTTTGGAATACTATCAAAATAACATCCGTTTATATTTTTCACAATTTTGTCGGGTTCTTCCGGAAATTTCAAAATATCAAAGGTAAGTTTATTTAGTATTTAATGCATCGTATAATTCTTATGACAAGGTGGATTGATTCGCTTGCACCACCATACATTTTTCATTTACGCTCTTAGGAAAAAAAATTGCGTACGCCTATGGTGATTGTTAGGATACTTACTAAATAGTATAGACACTGTCTGATTATCTAGTAATATTTCAAAATTCCCCATATCGACAAGTGACATTTCTGACGGATCCGTCAACGTCAGGTAGACACATTGGGACTCGGTGAAATTGATGACACTTCTGATTATGAATCTTTGAATATGTTTACAAGATTTATCAAAATTCAATAAATAATTCTTAATCTACTGTTTTCATTCTTCTTCGTCGATATAGAATCTCTTGGGGACATGGGATAACGTCTTTGGATTTCTATCCAATAAGCATCCGTTTGTTTTTCACAACTTTGTCGGCAAAGTTAACATTAAACCGATTTTTTGCGAAATTCCTATTTACGTTAGTTGTGGATACGAAGGCATAACGTTTCACAGGTTAGTATTTTGAAAAGACCGAGCTAAGTTTTTTTATTCCTAAACTCCTACCGATGTATACAGACTGTGGAACATAAGTCAGACCAAATCGTCTGTTGTTCTGAACAATACTTTTATTTAACATACTGTTTGAATAATGAACTTATATAACTGATAATCTCATTTTGATGGGCTGGAAGATTAGATGAGTAAGCGTTTCTGAAATCCCATCTTGAAGACAGATGGCTCCATACTTTTTCTGGTCTCAAACCCATTGGCGCTTGCAGCAGATTTAACCAGTGTGGTTTACATTCTCCAGTCAGTAACTAAAAAAATAACAGAAAATGTTGTAGTCGAAATTTGACTAGATTTATTCAGTTGTATCATAAAATTTGAAATAATTTAACAATATAACAGGAATCTTGTCACATTTCTGTCTCAATAGAAAATATGTGTCTTATTTTTAACAGGCGCGTAATGTTACAGAGGTGTAAGCTTCTTAATAATAGAGCCTCTTTCACTGATGCCAAACATGCAGACTTTACAACAGCCACTTTTCAAGCCTTAAAAAAAATGTCAAGGAAGTGTCACTTTTTGCCAATTGCTCCGCTATTACTGAATCATTACTCAAACCCCTGAAGTTTTTTCGTTCGTGGCATGTACTGTATTTCGACGTCCAAAAAGACATCTGAAAGATTCTAGCGCCATCTGGGATACCTTATCACACCATTTGTTGACGACAATTTGCAATGTACATGTGGGATCTTACAAATTAATTTATTATCTATCCGAATGACGTCATATCATGTACTCGTCAACTGAATAGAATCAGTGGTTAGGCAATAATCAGACAAATGAAAGTATACGCACTATCAAAAGACTGATACAACTGACCCAACCAAAGACTTGTACTGAAAACCATACAATAACACAAAAAGTTTGTCAAATTTATACAAACGATAAGAGTAGTGAATAAAAAACGCACTGGTTGAGAATATCAAAAAATCTGTGTAATAACATTCTTCTTTTTAAAAATCTTTAATCTTTTACTATCTTTTTTATTATGCAAATTTTATATAGGAGATAAATGACTCAACTTTAAAAACACACTGAATTTTTCTGATAAATATCGCTGATCAACAGCCAAAAAATATCCTAAATAAAATCAACAAAATATTACTATTTTTAATGTGCTAAAACCGGAATGAAACTTATTTTTTCAATATTAGTTCAAGTTTTAGAGATACGATAATTATATGTGTTCCTGCTGTGACAGTGTTAATATACTGTAATTCACAAGAATGCACGTGCTACATTTTTATATTCGGCAAGGAAAGATGATGTAATCGGCATGATTGTGTTACGTTATACATACGTGTACATTATATTGTTTTATATTAGCCATTTTTTCCTCAGTTGGCTGACAGCGTTCATGCAAGATGTCTTGAAAGTGTGTAAACAATCCAGATCAGTTTTGTTACGTGTGTGGTGATGTGACCTTTGCGTCTCAGAGACGGTCTATTACTCCACTAATAACAAAGGCATATCAGCTTTATTTCGGTTATAAACTAGGTGATCAAGACAAACAGTGGGCACCCCACATCTGCTGTAATCTGTAATACATGTGCTTCAAGTCTGAGGAGCTGGTTAAATGACAAAAAACGGTCTATGCGCTTTGCTGTCCCAATGGTTTGGAGAGAGCCTACAAAGCATATTAATGATTGTTACTTTTGCATGGTACCTTGTGTTGGACAAGCCACAGGTATGTCCAAGAAAAAAAATCGGTTATTAACTACCCAAACGTACCATCTGCGATGAGACCTGTGCCTCACAGTGACGAAAATCCTATTCCAAAACCCCCAGAATCCTACACTTGCGAATCAGAAAACGAATCAGATCATGGCGATCGAGTGATTCGTCAGGAAGAAGATATGCCATCAACGTCAAGAGATCTTGATTTTATACCGAGCACGTCATGCCACCAACCGCACAAAATAACACAGTCAGAATTAAATGATCTTTTAAGAGATTTAGAACTTCCAAAATGTAAGGCAGAGTTATTTGGATCAAGACTGCAGCAGTGGAACTTGTTAGAAGACGATGTTTCGGTATGTGTTTTTCGTAAACGCCACAAAGACTTAGAACCATTTTTCAATATGGAGAATAACTTTGTTTTCTGCAGTAACATTAACGGCTTCCTTAAATATAAACTATAACCCAGAAGAATGGAGATTGTTTATAGACAGTTCAACATTGAGTTTAAAGGCAATGTTATTGCATATTGGAAATATTTTACCATCTCTTCCTGTAGGGTATGCAGTTCACATGAAAGAATCATATGACAATATGAAGTACCTATTGACATGCATAAAATACGATGAGCACCAATGGCATATTTGTGGCGATTTGAAAGTTGTTGCACTTTTACTTGGGCTGCAGCTAGGCTACAGAAAGTTTTGCTGTTTTTTGTGTGAATGGGACAGTCGGGCAAAGGCACTTCATTACACCAGACAAAACTGGCCTGTTCGTCAATTCCTAGAGCCAGGTTAAAAAAATGTACAGCATATGCCATTAGTAGATTCGAAAAAAATTTCATTACCACCACTGCATATCAAGTTGGGCCTAATGAAAAACTTTGTCAAGGCATTAGATAGAGAAGGGTCAGCTTTTCAATACCTGCGTCAGAAATTTCCAAGACTAAGTGAGGCAATGGTTAAAGAACGTATTTTTGTTGGGCCACAGATTCGAAATATTTTGAAAGATACACAGTTTGAAAACACTAACAGGTATTGAAAAAACTGCTTGGAATGATTTCCGTCTGGTGGTCACTAATCTCTTGGTAAATAGAAAAGCTGACAACTATAAAACCCTTGTCAAAAATATGCTGTCATCGTATCAAAAGATGGGCTGTAATATGTCTCTTAAGATACATTTCCTACACTCACACCTGGACTTTTTTCCTGACAATTGCGGAGCCGTAAGTGATGAGCACGGCGAACGTTTTCATCAGGATATGGAAAAAAGGTACCAGGGAAAGTGGAGTCCTTCCATGCTTGCAGACTACTGTTGGACTCTTGGTAGAGATGCTCTAAAAACGATCCATAAAAGAACAGCAAAAAGACAGCGCATATAGTGATTCTTATAATAAGTATATGAATCTTGTTACTTTTTTTAATATATCCTTAAAAATAAAAAGTTTTTTTTTCTAAACCGCAACTAATTTTTTTATTTCATTGTCATTTTTGGATTCAGCGCCCCAAAATTAACAAAGAAGTGCACTTTCCCATAAGATACAATTAAAAAACTAAAATTTGTTGTCCAGTGATATCCCTTGGCCTATCCCAGGTATCCGGTTTGACGCCGACTTCTGGGACACCCTGTATAAGGCGGTCCCATGTTTGTGAAACATGAGTTAGAGTATTCAAACCGCAATGATAAATCTCTAGCGGACGAAGTTTTAGATGAAAAATGCATGCCTGGGATCCGGCGACCAATAGGTATACTGCGGTGAAAAAAATTAATTGTCTAAGTTCTGCTCACCGAAAAGAATTGAAGTGTACTCAAATTTGATCAAGTACTTGACACCTGCATATTTCCATTTAAAATCATAACAATAAAAAATTATTTATTACGTATTTATTTTTTTTTATATTATTTAGCGTACGTTTATCGGTGTGGAAACTGAAATAATGATCCATACCTCATCAAATTTGTGGTATCCTATATGAAACATCGTATGAGTCAGGCTTAGTTGGGCAGGTTTCGATCTACTAGCTTCCTGCACTCGACTTTTATCTCCACTAACTCCCAATTGCTGATAGATCCATTCCTTATTCCCTTTGATAAAATGAAACAACGTTTTCAAACTGCATTTTCCGTTATCTGTCATCAGTATATCACTGACCAACAAATCTGCCATCTGAGAAGTCGACTCGATCCTGTCTAGAGCACTCGTCACTTTGTCAGTGTTCTTGGCGTTCTCTAAAAATTCTTCGATTTGATCTGTATGTTTGTTATCTTCATCGACACTGCACAAAGCTTCTGCGACTGCTAGGAGAATTTCATCTTTCGATTGATAGCTTGCCTCAGCGCTAGTGACTGAAATTTTTTGACGGACTTTGTCCTTGTCAACGCAAACTTTATTTTTGGCGAGAGCTTGCGAATCGTTCAAAAACTTAGTGTACAAAGCGTTGACGACGATTTGAAGTAGACAGGATTGATGTAGAGGTACAACATTGAAAGGCATATAATTTTGTAGCAAATCTGCGATTTTTCTGAGGACCGGATGTACGCAGTCCCAAAGTAGGCTCAAACAGGACAAGGTAAGCGCCATAGCTTGATACATTGTAGCCCCGCTTTCAACTGCCGAACTGACGGTGTCTGAAGTGATTTGGAGTAAGGGGTCTACGAAGTCTGTCATAGCCTCGAACCACGGTGGGCGTATTTGGTTCCACACCTGAAATGTTATACAAGGTTTGTCGAAATAAGACAGCACGAAGTGGCATCTATTTTATTCATCTGTCTCCTGCTTGGAAGACTGTATATTCATTCAATGTCAGATGAAATTACTTCGAAGCTGGTAGTGCGTTTTAATATACGAGTTCTGTTGATTAAGTGATGAGATTGGCAACGTGGCAAGTTAGGTATGTTTGAGTTATCTCAAGTTGTGCTCAAGCTATTCCTAAGGTATGATCATTCAAGCTATACTCAAGCAATGCTCGAGATATCTTCAAGCTATGCTCAGGCGATCTCAAGCTATGCTCAAATTATGATCTAGCTATGCACAAGCTAGAGAGTTTTAAGTTATCTCAAGTTGGGCCCAAGCTATTCTCAAGATATGTCAAGATTTGCTTAAGCGATACTCAGGTTATATTCAAGATATGTTGAGGCGATCTCAAGCTCTGCTCAAGTTATCTCAATTTGTGCTCAAGCTGTGATAATTCCATCTCAAGATATGTACAAGCTTTCTCAGGCTCTGCTCAAACTATCTCAAGATATCTCGATCTATGCTCAAGCGATACCCAGACTATGCTCAAGATATGTTCAAGCTATGCTCAGACGATCTCAAGCTCTGCTCAAATTATTATCAAGATAGGTATGTTTATCTCGAGCCATGCTCAAGTTATCTCAATTTGTGCTCAAGCTGTGGTAATTCCATCTCAAGATATGCACAAGCTTTCTCAGGCTATGCTCAAGATATCTCGATCTATGCTCAAGCGATACCCAGACTATGCTCAAGATATGTTCAAGCTATGCTCAGACGATCTCAATCTATGCTCAAATTATGATCAAGCTATGCTGAAGCTAGGTAGGTTTAAGCTATCTCGAGCCATGCTCAGGCTATCTCAAGCTATTATCAAGATATGTCAAGCTATGCTCAGGCGATCTCAAGCTATGCTCAAATTATGATCAAGCTATGTTTAAGCTAGGCATGCTTAAGTTACCTCAAACCATGCTCAAGCTATCTCAAGTTGTGCTCAAGCTATGATCATTCCATTTCAAGCTTTCTCAAGCTATGCTCAAACCGACTCAATATATGTTCAAGCTATGCTTAGACGATCTCAAGCTATGCTCAAATTATGATCACGCTATGGTCAAGCTAGATGTCCTTAAGTTATCTCGAGCCATGCTCAAGCTATGATCATTCCATTTCAAGCAGTGCACAAGCTTTCTCAAGCTATGCTCAAACTATCTCAAGCTATGCTCAAGATATGTTCAAACTATGCTCAGGGGGTCTCAAGCTATGCTCAAATTATGATCACGCTATGCTCAAGCTAGGTGTGCTTAAGTTATCTCGAGCCATGCTCAAGATGTCTCAAGTTGTGCTCAAGCTATGATCATTCCATTTCAAGCTTTCTCAAGCGATACTCAAGATATGTTCAAACGATCTCAAGCTATGCTCGTGTTATGATCAAGCTGTGCTATATTGTGCTATAAAAACCTTACATTTTTCCTGTCGAATGATTTCGTCCAGTTTTCTTTCTTGATTATCGTAGGAACGAGAACCGCTTGAAAATCATCCTCATTCCCTACATAAAGTGAAACCTTTACTGCTGAATGAATGATGTTATAGTAATCTGACGGTTGTAAAGTTGGGCCTAAAATTGTCGCTATCTTACATGTGCCATCATTGCAACACAAAAATCCTCCGCAATCCGTGTCTTGTGTTGGTTGCTTTTGCATACCTTCTTGCAAAACTTTCGACGCAGCTGTCAAAATCATCATTATCACCCTTTGCTGTCTCATGCTCAATACCTGGAAAAATCAAATCGAATAATAATATTAATACCAATAATAATGTTTATTTGCAACATAAAGCTTAGGTAAATAGTACATTGCAGCAAAATACAAGGTTGGAGGTATAAAATAATATTTAAAATCAGGGGACCTAAAATGGAGCCGTTATCTGTTTCTACCTATTGGACTCTGTTAGACAAATAGTGACACATCTATCTAAAATACAGGAGTTTATTATATTAGTAATGTAAGGAATGATTTTATGCTGACACAATAAGATCATTCAAAGATATATTCCATCGACACCCATGTCAGGCGATTTAAATCTGAAAAGTGAACTCTTAACATCCTTAGACACTGTGTGAAATAAACTTTCGAAAATAGCGTTTGTGGAATTACAGCACAAAGTATTTTGCCGCTCGTGAAATATGATTGAAAAAGTTGTCATCTCATACCGTACACCTGGAAGAAGATTTTCTACGACTGCCGAAAAATAGTTGCTTTGTGAATCAAAAGCGCAAAGTATTTTGCCGCTTGACGAATCTGTGCTTTGGGGCCGCGGTGCCCCGGCATTTAGGCTGGTTCGGTATAAAAAATATGTGTTTAATGCTGATGACAAAATATATAATATCTAGGAAAATGATGTCAAGTATTCTTTCTGAATTGTACGAGCGCAAAGTACTTTGGCGCTCGATAACCACGATTGACGCACCTTGAGTAGCAATGTCCAGTTTGGTTGGGGCTGTGCTAGCAATACGATCAGTTCCAAAGCAATAGCTACTCTTGGTTCTAGATTGGATGTACTTGGTGAATTCATAGTTTGACTTTTGAAAATGTGTGGCAAAGCAAAGATTATCCAGGAACACGGTCCAGTAGTCCTAGGTTTGAACATTTCTATGTTGTCGGAATTTTTTTTGAAGACCTAGAAACATTACAAGTCGCGACCAAAAATGAAACATCATACATAGGAAAGTATTTTAAGGGGGTCTTCTATGTAACATTTTCCCCCGAGGGCTTTATTGAGAAGATACAACTATATTAGGATATGTATATTTAGGAAAAAGTGCACTCTAGGAAAAATTAAGAGTAATTTTTTGTAGCAAATTGAAGGTAAAATTCGGAAAAAAAACAGTGGCGTACTATTTTTATTTGGAAAAATAAGGCCACTAATCACTTTGTATCTCCACCACAGGTGCACATTAATTTTAAGATTTTTGAATGTGGAAAATACTTAGGCAAATCCATATACCAAATTTTTGTTCAATCCAGTCGACGGTTTTGAAGATATTAAACAAAAATTGTTTTGTATATTCAAACTTCAACACCCCGTATCTTTTTAGAAGACATGCCTTAAAATGCGGTCCTGTGTACGATGTTTCATTTTTTGGTCACGACTTGTGAGTCTACTTAATAGTAATATCTGTAATAAATTATCTAATATTTGAAAAAACTTGTAGAAATGCATGACTATTTTCGACAAACATTTTTTGAAAAACTTCATACTTCCTCATATTTTTAACCACAAGCTATGCAGCCCACGCCCATATATCATTTAAAAGCGAAGCCCGCCTTTTCGAAAACGACAATCTAATCATATTGGATATTCGTTGACCATCAATCCATTCCAACACGTCATCCTGTTAGCTTTGCTCTTTATGATAAAAGTATTATACCCGTTTTACGTTCAGAGGAACGAACCAATGCATGGCCTACTATAGTGTATTTACACCCAAGATAGAATGGATGCGTGATTTCCAAAAGCAAGGAAGGCGTACAGGGCCGCATTCAGGGCTACCTCCGAATGATGGACTACCACCAACGTGTTGTAAAACAAAGATGACAGTATGAAACAGAAACTTAACAAATTACTCAAATACACTTAACAACAACAACCAAGCAAGGTGAATACGAAAACACGAGCACGCAGTGATACACGCGACGGACGGTGGCCTGAGTGCAACTCTGCCTGCCCTGCCCCTGCCCCGCGCATTATTCCGCCAGGCGACCGCTTGAAATTTAATCATTTCAATCAATTTCATCAATATCGGTATTTCAAAAGTTTCCAAGTAAAAGCGTGTCGAAAATAGCCGCATCCTCAATTTTACGACTTTCGGCGTTGAGACGATTTTTACCTTACTGAGATCATCCAAAGAACAAGATCTTAGCAGCATAAACGTATACAACTCCTGACATTTCATATGAATATCTCTGAATATCTTACTGGACGAATGTTGAGATATTCCGATCAAATCTTTACCGGAATCGCATATGGCTGGCAACAGTTGCGCGACACATAGCAACAAGTTGAATATGTCGACGACAACTAGTCGACTTCTAGCGTCTGATGGACAACTCTAAAATAAGTATTAACAATGTAATGTGCGCCCGTTTTTAAATTCTGGCACCGAAAAGGAAGGCAGCAGAACACATCGCACGCCTTTGGCGTACCCGGGGGGGCAAGAGGGGGAGGCAGTACATTGTTCATGTACATGGTTCTCCACAAACTGAATCAGTATATGTATTAGTTATTGATATTTTATGAAATGAATGACTGTACGATAACAAAAACAGTTTATTTTTAAATACTATCTTAAATAAACTCAGAAATACATTGTATGTATTTTGAGAAGGATTCTCGAATCATCGTGGAAGACTCTGTATCAAAGGATAAGACACTGAAATCCAAACAGAAGGACAAATATCAAGCATAGATATAATTTAAGAAATTTCCATCAAACATTTTTTGAACCTGCCCCCATTCTGTTTTGAGCTGGATACGTCCTTGTTGCACGCACATGCCACCGAAAATGCCGCCTTTGTTAGTTCAAAGAGATGCCGCGTTAGCATAGGCGTGCGATATGTGTTTTACTGCTATCTTCCTTTTCGGTCCCGAGTATAGAGTACTTGCAGTTTTTAGTTACCTGTGTGTATCGTACTGTTAAAATGGTCAATGATTCATTTAGCATTCCAGAAAATACTCGTTGCGCCATTTTTGGTGGTACAGTGTTCCAAAGATCCTCCTTGGTGCCTGGTATGGAAAAAAATATACCCCAACACTCTTAACCCTCTTGAAATCTTAAATTCTTACCTTGCATGAAGGTCCACCACATCTGAATAGTGTAAGACCCTCTTTCACATTCAAAAAACGGTTTGTGGCATTCCCAATCCAAACACTCTGCGTCTTGTAGTATGTAAAGTGAAATTAATCTGCAATAAAGATCTAGCAGTCGTTCCGCCAGCGCTTCGCACATTTCGTTGTATCTTTTGGAGCTTTTCTGGACTTCGGCGAGGGAATACGAGCTTGATTCTGTCGTTTGTATGTAAAACCAGAGGTAGTTTTTCAAGAGAGCCGCTGCTCCGATGGTGCCAGTCAAAACGGAGAGGTCTGCATGATCTAGAGCTTCTTGAGTTAAAATGTGCAGGTGGTCTGAGGAAATAATGGGTATTTGAATGCATTTTTTTGAAAGCATTAACAATAAAAAGAATAAATTGTGTCGTATTATCTTTGTTATCAAACAAAAAAAGATAGTCAGGATATTTATGAGAGTCGAGAGAGTCAAGGAACTAGAGAATCAAGCGCATTTTTTTCGTGAGGTAAAAGGACCACACAGCGTAAAGGTAAATTCTGAGGTTTCCATACCTAAAAATTCCTCGGAAGACTTGCTTACTAGCGACATAAATTTCGGTGGATCAGAATTTTTTACAATTTCGTCTTCCGTAGAATCAGAATCTTCAGAGCTCGTTTCCTTTTTTGTGGTCTGGAAAAATCCAGATGGTTGCTTATACGCCGCGATGTATTCATCTTCCCACCATTGAACCAATTTTATAGAAGCAAATGAAGCTGATCTTGGGAAATCCAGTTTCCCGCCCATTACGCCTGGACAGACCGTTTGCTGGAGAATTGCCTGCTTGCTCTGGAATTTATGAAAAAAAATATGGTCGGCGCTACCCATCATGAGGAAATGCATCGTAAAGTACATTGGATTGACGAGAGGTTTTATTGGGATAATTGGTTGCTAAGGGTTTTTCAAATCCACGAAATCCAGGAAAACAAATAGCAGAAACTTTTATACTTTGTACATAAGAAACCCAACTTACTTGATAATATTCCATGTCCCTTTTTATCAGGATACCTAGCTTGTCCATCAAGTTTCCATCTTCCATTACCTCCATCTTTGCTGATATACAAACAATCCTATTTTTATGCAAAAATGTTTATAGACCAACAAACGGTTGAAAGCGACATGAAGGAAACCGCGATCTTTTATTGATCAAGCAAACCCTTGTAACTATGGATGCAAATTCATTGAATCATCTTACACAAATAGTCCAAGAATTTTTGCATCTGTTCGAGAAAATATTCTGATTTTGTTTTTTCCATAATCTAATTCACGAAATTGTCAAAAATTTCCTGTTTATATATTACCCATGTTCCTCAAGCCAGCCCTGTTATTATTAACACGGAGATGTCGCGCGCTCTAGTGGACCGTAAGACGCTGCGCCGTGGTGACGATGGCAATAACTGAAGTAGTCGTTCTATTGCCCAGTAGAGGGCGCTTGAGCTCCGTTTTACCTAAGCTAATTAAGCAAACTTATTAAATATATTTAAACTGTTTTACTTCCAGCAGATAAACTTATTTTAATAGTTCATGAATTTTAAATAAATTGGTAAGTAAGCGGTTTAATAAACTTAATTAAACGACTGCGTTTTGGTTTTCTGAAACTAGTTTCCTAGATTCAAGTAAACTGTTTTAGAAATCGGAGTTTAATTAAACTCATTAAGCTTATTAGCTGTCACATAGTTAATTACATCTTTTAATTGAGGGGTCTAATGCATAAACCGACCACGTCCATTTTTTGGGCAAAATGAGCTGGGTTTATTCTCACACAGTTTTGTTTGGATTCTGAACCTTCCAGTGCGTAATCCAGCTCTGTAACATTTAAATTGTGGAAACTGACGTGATAATTGGTTGCCTATGCACGACAAAATATATGTGCCCCAACAGTACCTACTCAAAGATTATTGAGAATTCAAACAACAGTCGTCCATGTAACGCAGGATATATTTTTAAATTTCAAGTCCCACTTGCAAGAGTTGTTTGTCAAGAATCATTCAGAAGAACAATAGACTTATAATTTCAAAATATCGACTCATGCGCTATGAAAAACTAGATAATGAAATATTTAAATAAGAGATAAAAGGAATTTGCAGCCCCTAACATTTTTAACGCCAAAGTTTGTTTTATTTAAATTCCATCCCTTAAAAAATCAAAGTCGAAGTCCATTAAATCTTTACCTCATAACTCATTTATTTTTTTTATTTTCAAATTGATATATTTAAAAAATAATGCAGCAGAATTATCTGCAATTGACAACAAATACGAAAATTTTCAGTAACTAAAAAATTTACATAAAAAACGTTTCCTCGGCATTTTTCCTCATGTGACTTGACTAGTTTATGCATTGGACCTAATTACAATTTTGATTGGTTCAATTTTTTATCAGCGCTGTTTTCGAAAACCCTGAACATGTCGATATGAATCGCCCAGGAATGGGTACTGAAACATTGAAGGCATATTGTTCACTCTTTATTAATAAAAACAATATAATGGGATGAATTTTCATCGGTTTTTGCTGACCAATCCGGCAGGTCCTCTCGCCAATCCACACTGTCCGTCTGGAACGATCTTCAACGGTGTGAAACCAAGATCTTCTTGTGGGATGCCGTATTGGGCCAGCTTCTCTTGGAACGTTTCCAGAAGGTCATCGTGCGCCTTGCAAACTCGAGCCAGGTCGTATTGCAGGTCGCTTATGGTGGCGTTTTTCTTCGAAAGTATTTCCTGAAATGAAATTGGAATTGTAAATATTAAAATGCTAAAATACTATGGCAAAATGTGTGCCCTACACCATCGATGTTTCAGTATGCAGTTTTTACCTCTAACTTCTTGTTGCTCTGAGACGGCGCCCCAGACAGGGCCGCATTCAGCTGTCCTATAACGACATCTCTATGTTCAGCAACTTGACTCAATGTCTGTATGCGTTTCTGCAAGAGTACATTTTTTGCTCCAGTTTTTTGCTGGACTTCGATCACAGCTTTCACAAACCTGTCGTGTAGGACATCTCTTTCTTCTTGTATCTAAGGGTTCGATGGAGATAATATTTAGAATATTGCCGGAAAAATGTAAGGGTTGAATACTCGAGAGTTTTTTCTTGTCATACTAGCTCAGCCCTGAAACTCATCTTAGCATTGCAATCCATTTTCGATAAATAAAGTGAAATATCAAAGACAGACGGGCTTAAGGAATCGAACCTTATTTGCAGTTCTATATTCATATGAAATTTCGAATATTTCAAAGTGGTGAAACAGCACTTCAATTTCCTGAAAACACTCTGTAACAGCCCGTATAGTAAAAAATTGACTAGTTTGATTGTAAGTTAAATGCAGTGACACAGTATTCAGATGGATAATAGGTTAATACAAAAAATATAGATGGGTCACACTACGTTAGTGGCACTGAAAAGCAAAGCAAATAGGGCCAGAATTCGATGGTTTGTAAGCCAATGTGTCTGAGTCTAGTAAAATCTCAATAAATGTTAGTCTTACAGAAGCAAATTGCAGTTCAAGAGAATCGTGTGCCCAACGAAGATCATCGAGTTCTTTATTTCTCTGCTGAAGAAGTGCTTTGGTATTCTGAAAAATAACCGGAAATGTAAAATACAATCGACTTATGAAAAATTCTACTCATTACCGCGAGTGAAATCTTATCCTTCTCATAATTCTGTAACTGTCTTTTATACTCCGCCACGTCGTCTAAGGCTTGCTTGAGCGGTATGGTGAGTTTTTTGTTCTCCTGAGTCAAATCGAAGCATTGCTTGGTCATCCTTTCGTTCTGTTTCCTGAGCACTTCCATCTGATCTTTCAAGGTGCTGATCAACGCCAGGTTGTTCAGGGTTATGTCGTTGTAATAATTTCGCATCTCGTTGAATGCTCGCTCGTGGTGTTTTATCAGCTGGTCGATATGTTGGTTTTTTCTTTCTTCCACCTCAGATATTTCCATGCTGCAACGGTGGTGAAAAAAGATGAGATTGGCTCTAGTCCATCGCTCTTCATTCGTGGGACAAATTTTCTCTCAATTTTATTCACAACCTTGTTTGTTGGTGTGTCTTAATATGATCAAGGGGTTTTTTAACAAATTACATAAAAATTTATATTTATGTCTTCCATTCTGAACATTACGATTCGGTAACTTTACTGTAATGTTGACCGTTTTATGAAGCTTGATAAAAACCCTAAGAATGGCCATTTCCAATGCTTAAAAACTGTTAAAACTCTTATTCTTGTGGTTGTTATGCATATAAATTAAAGTTCGAACCTTTCTCTACGCGGGCGCGGTGATGATTTCCCGTAATTCTCCTCAGTTTTTCGTAGTTTATAACTTTGAACATAACCTTTCTTCAGAAAGCACAACATAAAAATAACCCGTCGGGCACAGCCAATAGATATACTTCATTGATTTTGTCACACAGCAAATATGACTGATTTTATACACATGCAGACCAATACACATAATCATCCAGATGCGATCTTGCTATTCAACCAACTTTCTTCTCAAATATAAAAACTACAGACAAGGACCATTTAGCCTCACAAAACATATGCAACCAACAATGCGTGCAGATGAGCCATTCCTCCATAGATGGACGTTCACAACGATTCTAGTGAGCAAACGTGGAATGACTGTTTGCGCCCTAGCTTGCAAGATGACATCTCATAGGTTTTTTTTTGACGTTTTATAGGTTTTATACATGATACCCATGCGGATCACCGATCATTTTTATATCAAGCTTGCATTGCTGCTGAAGGAAAGCAGTTTGAACACTTATTGCGAATTCAATAAATACATTCACGAATTAATAAAAGTGACGATCTGTCTTCCTGTCACTACGTAGAATGTCCGTCAATCCGTCTAAGAAAAAAATAAAATTTGTAGCAATGGGAACTAAAAGATCATCACAAATCACTACATTTTTTCCAAAGCCAATAATTTGAAAAGTAACGACTTGGATTTTTTTATATTCTTCTGATAACTATCATGACTTGGCCTTTTGCGGTTTGACGTTGTCTTCTGCGTCACCCGTTGCATACGAAAGATACCTACTACATCATATAACGATGAAATCAGTTACTTACTCATGTTTTGCATTGAGTTCTGTCCTCAATTCGTTGAACTTTTTCTCATACTTGATTTCCATTTCTTTTGCTTTCGTGTCAAACTCGTTCTTGACTTTCGTCAGCGATTCGCTATGTTGCTAAAACATGTGTTAGCATTGTGCGTGAACGTGGCTTAATTTCGGTGATTTCGCGTTGGATTTCCTTCTTCAATCTACGAACATCTGATGTCTTTCTCAGATTAATTTATACAATACTGATGTGGATCAGACGTATAAATTCGAGAAGACTGTGCCACGTGTGAATAATGCCCCACGTTTCAGTGATCAGAATTGACCCCTAGAATTCTGCGTGGTCTTCATTTTCTGCTCAAACTGGATTGATCGATGTGGAGGACGTGTGGTTTCACGTGCCATATCCAACAATTCAATTGCTGCTATATCTCTACAGTATAATTTCTTCTTTAGTAATTACAGTTGTTCTTATTGTGGTTTTTCTTTTTTTTGTGTTGTTTGAACTCAAGTGGCTATACTAATACGCCCAGAAACTTTCGTGGATTGAAGAAAGAAATTCAACACTGCCTCATCGAAATTCAGACACAGACTGTGCACTTTTTTCAGTTTTTTTGTTATTAGAGTCTATAAAATATTGCGTGAATTTTGGACCAGCCTTTATAAGTGGTGACTATACCAAATATCAACCAAAATACCATTTTTAAAGACTTGACTTGATCTTGGTGAGACAATTCTTGTTCTCTGGCATGCGCTTTCAAGTTTTTCTTATCTCTCAACAATTCCCGTTCTTGTTGAGAATGTTCATCCTGAGCATTCTTCAGGGACACGAGAGCTTCCGCTTTGGCTTCAGTCAAGTTGTTTTGATGTTCGAATTGCAGATGCTTCACTTTTTGTTTGTAGAATTTCAATTCTTCGTCGTTTTTTTCCGTGGATTCTTCTATCTCTCTGTCTTTGTTTCTGAATAAAAACAACAAAATGTTAGTTAGAAAGATCAGAAAAAAGTTCTCGTCGCTTGTGGGATCCCCGCGCTGTGCAATGAGATATTTTCCAAGAATTCTATTTGGCAAAAAAATACCTTACCTTAATTTTGCTTTACATTCTTCTAGTTCGTTTCTAGTAATCTCCCAGAAGGTTCTGATTTTATCTCTTTCCATTTGAAAGAAATTCCGCTCTTCGCGTTCTCTTTCATTTTCTTCCTTTATCCTCAAACAGAACGCTTCGAGCTGCTCTCTTGTCATAGACGTGGTATCCACTCCATCGATTATGTTTCCTGTAAAGTGACTTTTTTGTCTAATTTCTCACATTTAATGCCTGCAGTCCGCAAAAGTTTCATTTGAATTTCAAAATTTGGAATCACAAGGACCCAGTATTTCTCACGATATCTCATAGCATAGGGGAAAACCAAAATACTATCCTTGACGATGCCTAGCAAGGAGTGAAGCACTTGCCTTTGATTGTAGTGCAAATTGCAAATCGTTTATTACAAATGTGTTATTATCTAATAAAAATAACGTACCCCCTCCTCCTTTGCCACTCTTTTTCTTTGGAGGCTGAAAATTAACAGATTTTTTATTTTTATATTCATAGAGCAGTTTTGGATTACATACCATTTTGATGAGTGTTTTCTTCAAGAGCAGAGATCAAATGAATTGGGTAAATTTGTCAAATATGACAAGAAACTGAAAGCTACCCTAACCGTTGAAAAAATTTCTAAAAATCGATTAAATTGCGGTTGCTATGACATCATGCAATTTAGTCTCGAGCCGACCCTGTTCTTTTCAACACGGGAGAATGTCTCATAAACTACTAGGGACATCTATTGACTAGTAGAGGTTACTATGGTACGCAGTATCTGTGGATTTGACATTTGTCATTTGCCACTGTCTCGATTGTCACCAAATCCACAATCGAAAACAAAAATCGCTTCATCAAGGAAAATTTTGAAAATAGAAAGATGTGGGCTGATACATTACTTATTGTGTTCATTTCAATCTGCACAGCTTTGCTTGGAGAAGGATTAACGTGGTTGATGGTGTACCGTACAGAAAAATATCAAAAATTGAAAGCGGAAGTGGAGAAACAGAGCAAGAAATGTAATGTTTTCTGAAACAAAATTTTGAATGCTTATTTTGGGCTTTCTACTTTGTTTTATGTATTCAAAAATATCGATTTTTATTCCTCTGAAGCATTTTTGAGCCTGGTTGTTGTTTCTAGACAAAAAGGGCAGAAGGTGTAAAATATTCGGTTTTTTCTTTTTTGCAGTGGAAAAACGTAAGGAAACCCACGGAGATTCCTTAGATAAACAACATAAAAAGAAAATAGAACGAGAAGAGGAGAGGTTGAAAAACAATAATAGAGATCTGTCTTTTGTAAAAATGAAGTCGATGTTTGCTATTGGTTTTGCATTTACAGCGTTATTGAGCATGTTCAATAGCATGTGAGTCTTTCAGTAAGATTTTAAAACACCAAAAATGATTACCTTACCATTTTATTCCTCATATCTAGTCCCAAGAGACTTCACGATTTTTTAATCGTACAAGCCAAATTACCTCATTGTACCAAGTAAATGATTTTTGAAAAAAGTTGTACTCTATAAATCTTTCTAGTACACATAAGCTTTTTTTTCAGCTTCGACGGAAGAGTTGTCGCAAGGCTACCATTCTTGCCTTTAACGTGGATACAAGGACTGAGCCACAGAAACTTACCTGGCGAAGATTACTATGACTGTTCCTTTATATTTCTGTATATCTTGTGCACAATGTCAATTAGGCAAAATATCCAGAAACTGCTAGGGTTTGCTCCGTCAAGAGCTGCTTCTAAACAAGGGAACAGTTTATTCGGACCAACTCCAGGACAATTTAAATGAAGGGTAGTCAAGTTTCTTGTATAGGCAATTTTTTAATGGTAGTAAATTTACTATCATCCTTTTTGATAAGAGCAAAGTCTGGTATAGTGCAAGTCTGTACCATGCAAAATGTGAAGAATGTTAATAAAATGTAAAAATTACTCTGCATTTTTATTTTATAGCCATGTCCAAGAATCTGAATTATTTTCAATAATGCATCAGTGTTGCAAAATTCACTTTTTTGAAATAACCAAAAATAGCCGTTTTTTCCTTGTGGCAATAATGAAATTTGAAACGACATGATCTGCTTTTAAATAAACGTATTTATATTAGATATTTCAGTTATTTTCTTCAGCAACTTTATACAATGTATAATTTGACTCTAGAAATTGAAAATGTCAATTGATTAAAATCATCACAACCCTTTAACAAAGAAAATACGTATTTTTAACAAATATTTTATTTTACCAAGTTCTACAACTTAAGCTTTAAGTGCGTATTTCCTGGGCGGGAACGCGGACCGTTTGCGGATCTCTTTCACTGTTTTGATCTTCTGTTCATGGGAAGACAGGGCGCGTCTGATAGCACGGGTCTTCTTTGGCCTCAGATCCAATGGCTTGTATTTCTTGTTTTTGTACAGCTTCCTAAGGTTCTCCTTTTGCTTTTGGTGCATTACAATGTACACACGGGCAATAGCTTTGCGGACCACTCGGCTGGAACGTTTTGAAATGAGTACATGATGGTTTTGGAAGTGCAGAACTACTCACATTTTGGACAGTTTAGAAGGTGCTCCTCCAGTCACTTTTGCCACCCGAAGGCTCGTCAACTCTGTTTTGAGCTCCTCGAGCTGTTTGGTCAGCTCCCTTTTGTCCTTGGTTCGCAATTCGGAGCATTTTACTTTGCCCTAAAATAAAAACATCAGCTTCAAATACATAACCAAAAATCGGTGTTTAAAATCCCTCTCAACAGTTCATGGCGAAAAATTGCGACAAACATTGACAGAGACGGTACGAACATTACATTTTTATTCAAAAGTTTGACGTGATTGTTTGATTTTTCCTGGATATTTCGGGAAATAAAGAAACTTACCATTTTTGCTTTCGAAAAGCACTAAAAAGGAAAATAGAAGGAAACTTCAACTGTCAATGTCAACGTTATTATCTGTCAAGCACAGAAAGCGGAGAAAGAACATTACAAAACAATCACAGTTGAGGCCGCACCTCTTTTCCACAATCAGAAAATAGGCGTGGTCTTGAAACCACGCCTTATTTTCACTATAAATTTTTTGAAAAGAAGGCGTGGTTATGTTATATCAACAAAACCACGTCCTATTTTGCTAGTCAATAGTGAACTATGGGCGTGGTTTCAAGATGGCGGAAGAGAAATATTAGAGCGAAACCACGCCACTACTAGTATTCGGTCTATGTATCAATTGAATTGTCGGTTGTCAGTAATGCCAAAAGTTTGTCTTTTTTTGCAAAAAAAAAATCACTCAAACATCAAATCTAGCTCTGCGCGCACCGCTTGCAAATACCTTCCGCAAAAACTTGTGCAATATAGAACATCTAACGCGGGCAGACCACTTCAGAGAAAGGTATGGATGGCATTTTTCAGTGATATTGCATGTATAACATTGACCTAGATTCCTTTGGTGTCAAATACAGCTTCGAAAGTCCTGATTTCCGTTATGTAATTTTCAAGAGTAGCTAGCCTTCCATCAATTTACTATCGATTTTCCTTTTAACAATAATATGATACTTGTATTTCTCATTTAAAATAATAATTATTATATATTACATAACGCATTTTGGAAAGGAGTCCTGACATTTTAACCATAACCACGGCCAAATATTTTGCTAGTGTAAAATTAGTCACAGCTGAGCACATGATTCGAAATCGTCACCGCTGCCAAACAAAAAATTGTTGGAATCCATTTTCGTGTTGTTTACTTTGTAGACTCGAAAATACAAAATTTGCTGACCTTAACCTAGACCTGCAAGCCTAAAGTAAAAGTAGGTCTTTAGGTGAGAAATATTAAGAATCATTTAGCCTATTTGTGCTCGGAATTTCAAGTTGTTTTTCACTTTGATCAAACTCATTCGTTTTTTGAACAAACAAATTCTAGAACTATGTGGAATATTGTAGATGTTACATGATAGATTTCTACCAGTAAGTAGTATGCTAAACAAACATTTCACTTTCTTAGCATACACAACACACTGTGATAACAGCTCATATTTCTCTTTATTTTTATGTGATTGCACTGTAGATCTCTAGATAGGAAATAACTATAAAAACGCTGTACAAAGGTCACTGCAACTAGGTAAATAAATTAATGATAGTTATAATTAAGTTATAATTTAATATGCTAACTGAGGTAGCTGAACGTCAATTTCTAGAGCTTTGCTTCATTTTATTTTAAAATTTGGCTGGAGTTAGGTACACAGTTTGTTTAAAAACATCGTTCTCTTGATTTCTATAAATAATGCTACATATGGATGAATATACAGTATTTGGGTTTTCAGTGTCAAATAAGAAAAATAGCTTATTTTGTTTTCTTATTTATTGAGTCACAAGACATGTGATACATATTTGACAGGTTCAGGAAATATTTCGATTTTTACAGTTTTTATAGGTGCCTGGGGAAAGTGTATGGCCAGGGGGGTAACAAGTTGACTTCATAGTTTAAAGATACTGTAAACATGATATAAATACAGACTTGGAAATTTTTTTTTCCACTTGCCATTGGAAAAGGACCCTTCGACATTTCATTTACTTATATATTTTTATGAATTTTATGATCCTTAAATGTACCTCCTATTTCGCCTAACCTTTAATGTGTCTATGATGGTTCTCGGAATATTTTTTCGTCAAGTAGATTGACTCAGTAGTTATGACGTATAGATATACGACGGACACGGGCTTGTGTGATGCCGATATTTTCAAGCAACAGAAGACTTGTGAACCGATGTTTGAATATTATCGCGAGCTTAATACTTCCATCGTTCAGGAGGTCGTAGTTTTTGAAAACTGATTCAGAAGCTGCGGAAATAAAATTGCTGGAACATAGTGTTTCAAAGATTCCTTCTCAATTTCAGACATTGTTTGGAGGGGTTGAAAATTGTAGGTTGGAAGCTGTTTAAGTTAAATGGTTGTGAATTGTTGCATATTTCGATTACTGTACCACAGATAAGAGGGTAGACACTATGAGAAGGATACAGTATGTAGGATGAGACCCCTATTTCCAATTTCTTCTTCGCAGTTAACATCGAAGAATGCACAGAGCAAAGGTGATAGCGAGCACTTTAGTGAGTCCTGCCGGACAAAAGCTAGCAGCATGGTTGGTGATACGGAACGCGCCTGTTGTGCTCAGCTGCCCCCAATGCAGGCACTACAACGTTCCGGCCGCTACAGAACCGTTCCTGAATGGCAGTTCCGGACAGTATGTCGAAGATATGTACAACGCATGGTTAGCTGACCCATCTAGTGTACACGCGGTAAGTTTGGTTGTTAAGATATTTATTTAGTATCCTCCAGGGCTCGAAAAAATCATGATTTTTATATAAATATCATATCACATATGTATATGTTTACAGTGAAAAATCTCCTTTGTTCGGACACCACTGGGAACAACTTGAAGTGTCCGTTCAAGAGGGGTGTCCGTATGAAAGAAATATTACAAAAATCGTGTTTTTAATGGAAACTGAACGTATTAAAGAAACTGTTTTATTTAAAACTTATATGTATATAAATGCTTTTAAAATAAACACAAAACTTTAAACTTAAGAAAAGAAAGATATATACAAAGTACGAGCACCTTCCCACTTCAGTTGGCCCACTTCAAGATTTGTACCAAAATATGCCTTTATAAACTAAACATGACGAAACTATTTACTTCTAAAACAATTTATTTTCTCAACAACATTTTAGATACAATCTAGTCGTAAAAAATACGTATTTGAAATCACTTAGACCTATAACTAATAGAACATCTGAACAAATAAAGAATGTGCGAATAAATGCGCCTTAGTTAACAAAGCAACAATTGAAAGATTACCATTGGGTAACATCACCTTTATTTTTTATTACGGCTGAAATTATTTGGGGCATAGTGTTAACCAAGTTTTGGCAAAAATTTGGTGTAAAACAATCCCATATTTCCTGAAGCTTTTGTCTCAGTTCGGTGGTTGTACAAGCAGGATGTTGCCGTAGAACCTTTTTCCACAAAATTTCAATAGGTGACAGATCTGGACTTCTAGAAACCCATTTCAAAAGTGGTACATTATTTTCTTCCATCCAGCCTTTTTTAAGATATGGCACGCTGCACCATCTTGCTGAAACACAAAATCTTGGCTGGATGTCAAACATTCTTCTATCACTGGTAAAAGCGATTCTTCTAAAATTGCCAAATATTTGTTTGTATCCATATTTCCATCAATAAAATGAAGTTTTCCTACTACTTTTGATGACATACTGCCCCAGACCAACTTCAATAAATTCTGTTTTCTTTGTCCTGTTTACTTTGCGATAGACCCTGTATATGGATTTCAATTTTCAAAAGCACGAAATGGATATATAGGTCCAATTTAAAAAAGTATATTTTTCATTTGTAATACGAAACAGTGAAAACACTATGGTCATACAAATTGTAAACAAAGTAACGTCATCGATAAATAACTAAAGTTGTCTTCTTTCTAAAAGAAAATCGTCATTCGAAAATCTTTTGCCCCGTGCAAACCGCTGTATTAACTCGGCAGGAAACTATTTTGAACAAAATAAATTCGATTTTCTAAAGAGAAAAATGTTTGTTAATTTTTTTTCTTTGTCCTGTTTACTTCGCTACAAACCTCGTATACTCTATGTATCGAAATATATATATATATATATATATATAGGTGAAAAATTAAAGCTTCCTCCTTTTGTTGGGTACTTCGAAAAAATTTAAGCAAAGAGGACTCTTTATACTTTTTTAATTCTCTCTAGCTTTCAATGGACTTTGCCATCATCATCAGAGCTCTCACCATGTTACTGGACGTTTCCCTCATCCTATACGTAAACAACAATTAGCAACATCCTCACATACTACTCTCCTGATGATGATGGCAAAGTCCATTGAAAGCTAGAGAGAATTAAAAAAAGTATAAAGAGTCCTCTTTGCTTAAATCTTGTCGAAGTACCCAACAAAAGGCGGAAGCTTTAATTTTTCATATATATATATATATATATATAATTATATATATCTGGAATTAGGGTTATTAAAGAATAGTCGACTAAACGATTTTTACATATGAGCGATTTTTAATAAATCTATTATACGGTTTCTCAATATTCCGTGAACATAGAAGTACCACGTATTTTTATACTCAAAATAAGTTGATTGGACATTCCTGTATGACACATTTTTAGTTATTTGTGGAACCGATAGTACCCGAACTGCTAGATGAACTTGCCAGCCGCCCGCTGTTCTAATTCGGACGAGTTCTATACATCGAGAACTGGTGGAAAAAACCGCTCTTATCTGCCTCTACTGCGAAAAATCTATGTCTACGGGAAGTAAACAATTTGCCTCAACAACAAGCACAAACTGGATTTTACACCAGATTCAATGATGTGTCATAATTCTTATTTATCATAAAGGCGCTTTTGGTTAATATAATCAACTGTGTGTCTGTACACCAGTACGCAAAATTTAATCACTGATCTCCATTTCTCGATATTATTTACCTTGATTGCGACCTTAACAGAGTAAAAAATCGATACGCTTTATCGTCAGTACAATTATTTTTCTGGCCGTGACTTTTCACTTACAATGTTATCTTATTTGAAACAAGGATTTGTAGGTAGCACTGATTCAGTCGTTGCACTGATCGTATTTAGTTCGCTAGCTAAATAAATCGACAGAAAAATTATAAATTATATACTTTCTGGCTTTTTACTTTCTATGCAACTGGAAGTATTCTAATTGCGAAAATTTGGAAAATGAGATATGGTTTTTGGATTTTATGCCATCTTCATCGCGAAAAACATGTCATTATCTCATAATCTCTGTCCCATGTATAAGGTTGTTACTATGCCAAGGACGAAAAAGCTTTTTAGTTTTTGCAAACTTTTTTTCAGAGGATTTAAATTGCGTTGAACTTAATCTTGTCTGAACTTGATTACGTTGCGTAGGAATTGCAGAGTCATCCTACTTGACGCCATTTTGATATCAGTGGAGTGCGTGACGTTTTTGTACAAATTTTATTTTTTAATAGTCACCTGCACAGAATTGTCATTATGTACTACAGTGGACCTCCGGTAATCCGACAAACATTATGCAGGGCAGTGTCGGACTATCGAATTTGTCGGATTATAGAGCACTGCCTAAGAGCCCCTATAGTCCGGAATTTTTTACAAAAGAGTACCTTGTAAGATTATATATGTTATGTATGTACTTTGAAGTACAAATCATACATAGTTTATGTATGTCGAATTTAGTAAATTAAATCGCAATAGAGAGCTTACGTTTTATTATAAAATTAAGCATAAATGCACCTAGATATGTACCAAAATAATCAAGAATTATTAATCAAAATCATTAATAAATTTATCAAATTATGAAGCTTGGAAATATTCATCAATTTTTGTTTTGTTTAAGGTTGTTATAACGCGAGATCAGAGCTTTGTCCCCCAGTCTTCTCAAAAGTAAAAGTTCGTTGTAGGATGTACCATTCTCTTTAGCCCATTGTAAACCTGGCTCAAAGGCGTTAATTGCGTCTTGTGCTGTGACTTGTGGAGCAGTTGCAATCACGTCGTCGTTATTTTCCTGATTGTTTGTTGCATAATTAGAAACCTCTTTTATAATCTCTTCGTCAGACATTTCATGAAAAACATTTTCCACTTTATTCATTACACGGCACCAGATTTCCAAATCTTCTGGACTTATCTGTGTTTCAGTAGCGACTTGTTCTATAACTTCCGAAGTAACACTGATTTGTGGTACGTTGCTAGGAGTGGTGACTATATCTGGCCATAACTTTTTCCGAGACGATTTAATAGTTGATGACGGTAACGCATTCCACGACTGACAAAGAGCAAAAACCAAGTCTTTCATATTAAATTCTTTTAAAGTTTTTTCTATTGGTTGGTCTTTTGATAAGGCTCTCAGAAGTAGGTTTTTCTTATAGTCTTGCTTGACAAACTGAATGATATTCTGGTCCATTGGTTGAATCAGTGCAGTGCAATTTGGCGGAAGAAACATCGCAGTGATACATTTATCCTCAGTTGTTAGTTCTTCTTCAGACGGATGACCGGGAGCGTTAACAAGAAGCAACAACGCTTTTTGAGGAAAATTATGATCTTTTAACCATTCTCTAACTTCAGGTACGAAGTATTCATCAAACCACTTTTTGAAAAGGTCTTTTGTCATCCATGCACTTTTTTTGTCCGTAATAGTGTACAGGTAAATCAATGTTTTTGAATGCCCGTGGTTTATTAGATTTCCCAATGACCATCATCTTAAGCGCGTGTGTGCCCGCAGCGTTAGCACATGGTAGTATGGTTACACGCTCTTTACTTACTTTTCGTCCAGGTACGGATTTTTCGTTACAAGAAACGAAAGTTTTGTTAGGCATCACAGGCCAAAAAAGCCCTGATTCGTCTGCATTGTACACCTGTGACGGGTCAAGATTTATATCGTTCACCTTTTGCAAAAATCTTAATTTAAAGGGCTCTATGCAGGTGGCATCGTTAGAAAGTTTCTCTCCTGTAATAGCCATGACGTCTTTTAAAATGTTCTAGCCATCCTTTGCTGGCCACAAAATCATCTTTTTTTGTTATTTCCTTATAAAAAAACTTAGCCTTCATGGCCAACATGGGTCCTGAAATTGGTGCATGCCTATTTATTTCCTGAAGAAACCACATGTACAAAGCTTCTTCCACTTCTGGATATTCAGCTTTATTGAGTGTCCGTCTCTTGCCTGGCCCGCAGTCAGTAGTTGACACGTACTTCTTGATCTTCTCGTGGTTTCTTTTAATGTCATAAATTGTAGATCGGCCTACGCCGTATTCACTTGCTAAACTACTGAAAGTTTCATTGCGATTTAAGCGGTCTAAAATATCACATTTATCTTTAATTGTCAATGTTTTGTGCTTTCGCTTCTGACATTACTAGGTACTATACTTAATACACAATGAATAAATAGTAAACAATGAACGCACGCTAGGCCGTACCGCTATCACCAGTAGTCAAATTCAAACTAAGTAAAACAATGCTTACGCGTCGAGCACGATAGTGGTGACGCGTACAAGTTGCGACCTGTTCAAACCTGCGTGATCTACATTAGCGAAGATTGTCAAATACGTATGTATGTAATACATATTTAAAGACATGTCGGATTACAGGGGGCGCCGGATTAGACAGTGGCCGGATTATCCTGGGTCCACTGTATGTATGATATTTAATGTACTGTATACCTTCTATTTGGTATTATTCCAAATTCGCAATTTCGCCGCAACGGGAAAACAAAATGATACGGATATATCACAAATTATATAAGCCGCAGATAACGATAAATATCTCGTTAAGAAATAGTTTACATTATCTTAGATGATTTCAGTCGTCAACCACTCGCTAATTATGTCTGTCGTTCATGGTGAAATATTCCTTTATTGTTCATTAAGTACTAATAGATAACGTGATAAACATAAATGAACATGAGTGAATGTATGCTATGACCGTCCAGGCAGACACGAGATTATCATTTTTTTAAAAAAGAAATAGATAATATTCGTCTGGAATATTTATAGATATTTTCCCCCAAGTTGTCTGGAACCTCATCGAGATTAGAATCTTCGGAAAGTTCTTGTATTTCGACCGGATTTTCAATTTTTGACGTGAATCTGGATCTTCAACATACAATCATTCATCTATGTTCAAAAAATAATGATCAGTATCAGTCAATTTCAATAAATTCTTATTTTTGAGAATATCTGGAAGTACATTAAGTGGTAAGTTATCTTTTGGGTCAGGTGTATCTCCTTATTTAACTGGTCTTCACTTTGCATATTTTCATGCTTAAATCCTGCTTTTCAGAAGCAATTTTGCACACTAAAGGACACTAAATCTTATACATAAATACTCAGGATAATGAAATATTAAGCATTCCTTTGACTAATCACTAGTAGATAATTATCTTAAGAGGCTTCCAAGATACCTTTTTGTTTATATTTGTTCAATATTGCCCAAACTGCTTTACGCTTCAGCTTCAAATTTTTGCAATGACAACTTGACGTTGACCATCTTTTTATAACTCGATGATCTTAGTTTTCACATCGAAAGGAATGTCTGGACCTCGCGGCATGGTCTTAAAATCGCTCAACTGATGAATACAAACTAATCCTCTTCTGACACGAAACTGTACTAAACCAATGTTGAAAAGAATTTGTCTACATATTTTTGTCCTTCATCAAAAAGTGCTTATATTCAGACTTGTATTGTGTTCATTGCAGATAATGTAAAAACAAGGAATTTAGTTTTTCTACTAATAACGCATTTGTTTATGAAGCAATAAAGTATGAATTCGTTTTCTAAAGGTATTTAGGTAAATATTCATATTTGTCTATATACTTTTGTCCGTTACTGTATATCTTCTTTTTTGTAATGGGGTTGATCCCGTATAAATAAGTAAATAAAAAAGTATACAGTCGACTACCAAACAAACAAATCTATTCGAATACCAGCCAAATGTATTCTGAATAGTATTCGAGTCTGAATAATAATAACGATGTCTTTTTGCAGTCATGGGACTCGTATTTCCGTCAAACGACGCAGGGGGGCGGCGGCTACGTGGCCCCTCCCTCTTTAGCATCGGTCGGGAGGAACGAAATGCCGTTGTCCGCTATAATGCCCCTTGCGGGGGGCACCGCCCTGGGAGCCACCCCTATCAGCGAGAAAATCATCGATGACCATCTGGCCGTGCAAGCTATCATCAGGAGTTATCAGGTACGATGGACGATTTTTAAGCATGATATGTCATCGAATATGTGTTTAATATTTCGGGTTCCAGTAAAATACAAAAAAATGATTCTATAAAACATTTTGATTCCGCCTGAAAATACCCTATTCAAATACAGATTAAAATAGCCACTGTTTTCAAAGTAGATTTTTTAATTTATTTTCGTGTTTTGTATGCCGGAATGCAGTGCATTGTTGTCAATTTTCAGGTGGGATACATGAATCAATGTTTATACGAGGGTTGTTTCAAATATAAGGTCCCCACATTTTTTTTCAGGCACATGGAATTTTTTATTTGAAAAAACGAATTCACCATTGGAAACGTTGATCATTAAGGTATTTTTCTCCATTGGTGAGTTCTCCCCTGCGACGATTTTGGATTGCCCGTCTCAGCTTTTTCAGAATCCAGAATCTCAACCACCTGTTCCCGGATCGTGATTCGCCGATCTTTGAGCAAGATTTACTCAATCTTCGCCGCAACGTCGGCCTCCTACTTCGTTGTCGAAGAAGTCTCTTCACCATTTCAGGACATGTTACACGTTTCCCATATACTTCACTCAAATGGCGATGAACTTCTATTGAGCATAGCTGTCAGGCAGGTACTGAGCATCGCAAATAGGCGCTTATTGTTGGGATCGGTGGTGGGGGAGCCGACAAATACGACGCTGTTACCAGATTTCGCCTAGAGTGTCGCGCTGTAACGCTTCGTTTCCGCAAAAGTCCAGAAAAGATGGAATGCAATGAAGATTCCAACTTTTCTGCACAATCACAGAAAGGGGGTTACGATTAGCTTCCGGTAGCTCAGTCGGTGGCATGAAGACATCTACAGGCGTGTAGCTGTGTGTCGACCATGGCATGGCTAGAGGATAGAAGAACAAACAGAACAAAAAAATTTAACAGATTTTATTTAACAAAAAAGCATTTTCATTACATTTGAAATTGAAATTTTAAAGAACAAAATACGTTTTAAATCTTTGGCGCTGCTATAAAACTATACACTTATCTTTCGCTAAGCTGGTCCATTTTGACTGGACTGAAGCGAGGATGGCCAGGCGCTTGAAGTGGAGGTTCCAGTTATGAGGGGTGACCTCACATTTAGTGGCTTCAAAACCAGTTGTAGGCGAAGTTGAACTTAAAGGCGATAGCGCTGCCAAGGCACATGCATGGGTGAAGTGATAGGCCAAGCTATGCAAAGTCAAAGACAAAGGGAAAGGGGGTGGCCCCAATCATTTTGTCCTATTCGGACACACATTCTACAAAATTCTAGCACATGGTGCTATATGACCTCATGCTACAGAGAACAAAATTCTTAGCTCTTGCTAGATCGGCGGCTCAAGTGAAAAAAAAGCGCGAGGAAGATCACAGATCAGGAACTCCGCATCAAGCGCGCTCCAAGCGGAAAATTTTCCAAGTAAAAAAACTAGAGATGGGATTAATGAAATGATAATCGAGAAGTGATTTAATAAATACGAAACCGTTACAGCGCGGTAGAGATTTAAGCGTTGGGAAACTTATTTTTGAGATAACCCTTGTAATAAGCAACTAGTACCTGAATACGGTACTACAGAGAAGCATTGATTCATTTGGTTTATCAGGAACGAGTTGTCCATTATTGAAATGTAACAGTTTTAAAATAGTTGATGCTTAAAATGTTGTGTTAAATTTGAATTGAAACATCAAATTTTTTATCATCGTTTTGGTTTCATCTGAATAACGATGCGTGTTTTTCATATTCTAACTTGGATTTTGATTCATGATACATCGACATTTTGTAGATTTAACACTGAATTCACATCTGCTTGATCATGTGTTATACACGCTATTTCACATACATTTTGAAAAAAAAACCGTATTAAGCTATATCTAACCTTCATTATTGTTTTTGGCATGTTTTTGATAAGGATAGTCGTATTTATTTTGACATAGTTGCATGGTATTATACGGTATCGTAACCCGCCACCATTATTGGTTCAGTGAAATTAGTATGCGACGTAAAAATTATTAATAAAATCCGAAAATCGTAATTAAAAAAGGAAGGGGAAAGGAAATTATTGATTTTCAAAAAAAAAACTTGATGTATTATTATTTGTAAGTCTAATTTTATTGGACTATGAGGGATGTCTTTTAAGTTTTGCATTTGGAAATAAAACAACACGGTAGGTGGTTTTAAATGACTTTATTGTTTTCCGAAGTATTCTCCACGAAGATTGATACACATCCGCATGCGCTCGAAAAAATTTTCGAAGCACTTATTCCACTCCTTTGCTGGCAGATCCAAAACGACATTTTTGAATGCGTCAACTGCTTCTTCTGGTGACTGAAACCTATGACCACGCAGTCTGTTTTTAGTTTTCTGGAAAGTAAAGAAATCGTTAGGACTTACAGTATATTCAGATAAGAGATAGACCGGATGTAAACAAAAGGTTCGGGTGATTTTCACGCTAACGCCGCCGTCTCGACGTAAAACAGGAGCCCTCATTGGTCAATTCGCAATTAAATGCCTATGCCGAGCGGCAGAGTCACATTCAGGTTCAGACGTGTTACGTATGTCGTGTGCATCATTGCAATTTGATATTTCTTTGGACGTTTTCGTTTGTTATCTTATTAAGTTGTTGAGTTTGTCGTTGTTATTGTTATACCTTGTTATTGATTGTTATTGTTATCAACTGCTTGCGCAAAATGCCCAGTAGTACAGATGCCGATGAAGTTGTAAACTCCTGTAGTCCACCTAGGAAACGCTCTAAAAAAAGACACCTGAGTGCAGAAATGAAATAGGTCATTTTGAATATATATAAGATCGAGCGCGAGGAGAACGAGGCATCAACCATCAAAGAAATTGTTGTGAAGGTTTCTCACAAAGTTGGAGTGTGTCGCGCATCAGTGTTTAATGTGTTAAGACAATACAAAAAAAATCACACCTTTTCTGAGCCAATGACCAGTAAACATCGCAAAAGTATTGTTAAATCATTGGATGAAGCTGATAAGCATGCGATTAGGAGGAAAGTGCATGAATTCTTCTTTAGGAATGAAATACCTACTATAGATAAAGTACTGCAGGAGGTAAATGGAGATACAACGTTGCCAAATTTCAAACGATCAACTTTCCATGCGTTACTGAAGCATTTAAATTTCAAATGGAAAAAACGGGGTCGTAATAGTTTACTACTGGATAGAGAAGAAATTGTGCTATAGAGGAGGGATTATTTAACAAAAATTGGGAAATATAGAAATCAAAACAGGAAGATTTATTACCTTGATGAAACGTGGGTAAACGCGGGACACACTACACGTAAAGATGGGTTGATGATTCTGTAACTTCATCCAGGAGGGCCTTTCTAGATGGACTGTTCACCGGATTAAAAAATCCAGCAGGTAAATACGAGTAATAGACAACAATCGGATGTTTTTCAAACCTTGGGAACAAGGTTCTAAACATTAATTCCAGGGGGCAGATAAAACATATTACAAGTAACAAAACTTTTATAACTTTCGATAAAATGCGTCGATGTTTTATTGTTATTTTCATTTGTTAGAACTTTTTTAAGCCATGTTTTTATGTGTTTTCGATATTTCAATAATTTTTTAATATAATCTTAAAATATGTCGAATATTATAAGCTTAAAAAAAGTTACTAAGTTTTATATTGTGTACCGTTCCTAATATTTCTAATCATTTTAATTCATACTTTAAGCTTTATAAAGTTATAATTTGTTAATATTAATATTTGCGCGTATTTCAGGTTCCTGATCATTCATTTTTTAAAGGTTTATAACTTCAAATTAAATTGTGAAGCGCTGAGTAATCATACGACGTTCAATATTCCTTCTTTCAATATGACTAAATAATCCCAATTATAGCAATCTGATACTCATGTCTCAATGTTTTTTCGCTGAATGTGATGAAAACATTTGAAAAAGGTTCGCTTATTGAAATAAATCTACACCAGTTAGTACTTCGATTTCCAGGTAAAGGGAAAAGGCTCATTATCTGCCATATTGGCAGTGAGGATGGATTTGTTGTTGACGGTCTGTGGTGCTTAGAGTCTAAGAAAACTGGAGATTACCACGAGAAAATGAATGGCGAATCGTTTGAACAGTGGTTTTCAAAAATTTTACCGAACTTAGAGGAAAACGCAGTAATTGTGTTGGATAATGCGCCTTATCATTTTCGAAGAATGGAGAAGGTCCCAACAACGGCTTCAAGGAAAGTTGATGTTCAAAATTGGCTCCGCTCGAAAAATATCAACTTTGAAGAAGCAATGCTGAAAGTACAATTATTAAGAATTGTCAAGGATCACAAGGCGGAATATCAAAAATACGCCATTGACGAAATGGCAGCAAGTCAAAATAAAACTGTGCTCCGTTTACCTCCATACCATTGCCAGCTCAATCCCATTGAGCTCATATGGGCAGCGGTTAAAAATTATATAGCTAAGCACAATACAACTTTTAAATTTTGTGACCTCAAAGGACTTTTCAAAGAAGCACTAGAATTAATAACAGCGCAAAAATGGGGAAACTATATTAAGCACGTGAAAGACAAAGTTGAAAAGAGAATGTGGGAACTGGACAATATTTTAGAGGAACAAGTCGAGCCATTCATTATTGACGTTGGTGCTTCAGGCAGTAGCGATGATGAAAGCTCATCAAGCTCATCTTTTCAATAAAAGATGTCGTTCATCAAATTCGGTAAGTTATAAGTAATTATAAAGCTACTGTATTTTTTAATTAATTATTGACATTTTTGAACCCATTTTGGCAAAACCTATTCAAGAATCTACTTTCTGACAATGTTCAACCATGCACATTTTTTTACGTTTTGAACGTTTTAATTTGGTTTCATATTTACCTAGAAATCAAAAAATATACTAATCAATATTCTAAAAGCAATTTTAAGAGATATACGATTATTTTTAATTTAGGCTAATTTAAACGCCATTTTGAGATTATATTCGACTGTATTTCACCAAACATCAGGCGGCATCCGAAGCTGGAAATCGAAGCGAAAATTTTGAAACCCTTATGTGTATTTACATCATTATATATTTCTTACCCCACCCCCACATGATCCTATATCCATCACCAATCGTATACACATCGAATTGTGCTAATTTACTACAAAGTTACGCAAAGCAGCATCTACTATCTAAAATATGTACTGTGTGACTCTTAATAGGTCCCTGCCGAATGTTACAGCGTTCGATGATCACGTGGTCTTGTTTATGTCCGGTCTATCTCTTATCTGAATATACTGTAGATCTCGGGACTATACATTTGTATATATTGTACACATTTTTTGAGTTTCCGGAATTGAAACGGTCAAGCGTTTTTTTGACGCCAATTAACCCTGGCTGCTTTCTGCTCTTCAGTCAGCAGGTGGGGTATCCAACAAGAAACTAATTTTCTTACTCCTAATTTTTCATGTACAATTTTTTGAATCAAGGTCTTTGAGATCTTCAAGGACGCCTCAATCTCGCGATATGTCACATGTCAATCTTCAATGATGAGTTTGCGCACAGCATCGACGTTTTCCTGGGTGACTGCCGTTTTGGTGCATCCACCCTGGGATCGTCGCTAAGACTCACCACGTTTTGTCTCTGAAAGTTGTAATAAATTATGTCGCGAAAATGTTCTCGGTCGAGTTCGATTTTTCTAATGACTTGGTGACAGTATTGTTGTAAAACTTTAAATTTAAGTTCACTAAAGAGTGAGGTTAAGATTCAGTACTGACGTTCGATCCGCGCGGCCTACTATGTTTCTATATGCAAAACTTAAAAGACACCCCTCGTATTATCATTTTCACACTAATTCATTCAAGCAAGCACTTTGAAAAACCTGTTGAAAATCAGTTTATATTTTGTCAAAAACATAAAAAGAACATATTTGTATGAAGAAATTATGTTTCGAAATATATCAAAAGGCTGTTGATACATATAACCAGCGTTATATCAGTATGAAAATATTTGAAACATACATTGCGTTGATGCAGTAACAAACAAGAATAAGGGACAAATAGAAAATGAGAATAAAGCTACGAGAATCATTTTAAATAAAAACAAATACGCTGTTAGAACTAAAGCGGTTGATTGTACAGAAATTTATATGTTATTTTCGTATTCAAATTAAAAAAAACATTTATTACCATCATACAATATTAATGTTACACAGTATCACATATTATATCTTCAAGACTACATATTTTATACAAAATTATTACTACTACAATTTTGTAAATGAAAGTTTACTCCGTCTAGTAGAATAATTATGGTACTTATTGTTCAATTCAATAAAATTTTCTTAGTGATTTGGTAGAAGACGATTTTTTAACTTGAATATGAAAATAAAAACCAAGTAGGTTATTTCAGCATCAAATTTTTTCTAATATATTTATTTTTATTTAAGATGATTCTCATAGCTTTATTTTGTAATATTTATAATTTTGAAAATACAGTTTCCTTTGCAGTGAAAAAAAATAGTCGAACAATATAACAAACGAGGAAGAATTATAGTGTTGCAGACAGTTTCTTTAGAATAAACTCTTAGACTATGCGAAATTCTATAAAAGTAATTTATATTTTCTATATTTTTGAAATATCCATAGTGCCCTTGAAACTTTAATTTACTATGGGGTTGTCCAAAGCGGACGCAGGAAAGTAAACGCATATTAAAACAAGAAAGATTGATATTCAAATCAAGTTGGGTACTTTATTTTGAAGGTTCATTTATACCATTTATGTATGAAAAATAATATCGCTCAAATGTTCACCACGACTGGATTTACAGACGTCCACGCGATGGTCGAAATTTTCAATGACATTTTGCAACATTGTCGGTTCTATGGCATTTATCTCGGCAATGATGTTGTTTTTGAGTTCTTGGAGGGTGGCTGGTTTGTTGACGTAGACTTTGCTTTTCAAATATCCCATAAAAAGAAGTCCAAGGGAGTCAAATCGCACGATCTTGGTGGCCATGGCACATTTCCTCTGCGCGAAATCACGCGATCACCGAAGAAGGACTGCAATCGATGGATATTGACGTTGGTTGTGTGGCATGTTGCACCGTCTTGTTGGAAATAAACATCGTCCATATCCATTCCTTCAAGTTGCGGCAAAAAATAGTCCTCTATCATCACGTGATATCGCTCAGAATTGACGGTAACGGCGTCCCCGGCCGCATTTTCCAAAAAGTAAGGTCCGATGATGCCTTTTGACCACAATGCACACCACACAGTCACTTTTTGAGGATGCATCGGCTGCTCTTGATACTCACGGGGATTTTCGTTCGCCCAGATGCGGCAGTTTTGCTTGTTTACCGTCCAATTCAAAGAGAAATGCGCTTCGTCGCTGAACATGATTTTTGATGAAAAATTGGCATCAATTTGGCGGTGTTCAAGGAGCCAATCTGAGAACGTTCGGCGCGAAAAATGGTCGGCCCCACGCAGCTCTTGTAGGCGTGTACATTCAAATCCTTGTGGAGAATGCGGAGCAAACTGGTTCTCGAAATGCCCAATTCTTGGGATCGACGCGTTGTTGATTGTTTCGGATCGTCTCTCACACTCTCCTTCACAACAGCAATATTTACCGGTGTGCGAACGCTCCTTGGCCGGCCAGAGCCTGGCAGATTTGCCACAGAACCTGTTGCCTCGAATTTACGCACCAGACGACCGATGGTTGTTTCGTTTGGACGGTTGTTGCGACCGAAATGTTCACGAAGCGCGCGAAACGTGTTTTTTATTTTTGCACCATTTTTGTAGTGCTCTTGAGTAACTTTAACGCGGTCTTCAATCGAAACGACTCCATAGCGATCAATGGTAAACATTCAACTAACAAAATGACATGCCGGTGACAGAAAACAAAGATGGCGGCTATGTCAAATTGACGTTTACTTTCCTGCGTCCCTATTGGACAACCATTTATTTAGCATTATGATAAATAAATCTTCAACAAAGAAACAAACAATGTCGACTCATAGATTTGTATCATTACTTACCATTACTTTGCAACATTATGAATCATCGCTGAAACAAACGTGATTATCAGCACATTTGTTAGATTCTCCAATTTTTTCGAGTCAATTTATAATAAATTTACGTACAGTTGCGTTTTAGAGGATTTTCACTAACTAGGACGCATCTGGTATTTTAAAAAGTATGTATATGATTGGCAGTCGAACTCTAGGCATGATAATGCAATGAAACCAATGGAACCAACATAGAAAAATCACTGAATATTAAGTAAACATATTCTTATTGTTTGGATAGTGATATGACAAAAAAACATTTACAAAAAAAGTACGGCTCGAAATGCCTTCAACATTTTATCAGCGTATATTTCCATGATAGCAAATATGTGTACAAGTTTTTATCAAAATTCAATAAATAATCCGGATTTCCTTAAAACTAATAATTTAGATTTCTCGAAATAGAGTCAATGTAGTTTAAGTACTTTGTGTTGCTTGCAAAATAATGAATGATTTTCAGCAGGCTCCCCATCAAACATCCATGTTGAGTGGTACAAATAGGGTGACTAAAAAGAGTGGCAATATTTCTAAAGCATAACTTACGCTTAAAATGGGTTCCAAAATCCCACACGGTTCAATGAACATATTAGTAATACAGTTTACGTCCGACCGACCACAGACAGTCAACCATTGATGGTTGTTTCGTGCTTTTTAGCTCTCATCAGCATGGTCTAGGCTCTACAGGGTGTGACAGCATAACTTCTTTCATTCAAAACTTAAAAACTTTCTGATCCATGGCTTTTATTATTTGTTTTTGTAATCTAGTAACATGCCTGAAGTTTTGTTTTACATAATTTTGTAAACTGATTTCTGGCGTTCGTCATGACTCTTGCCAGCATATCACGCAATTTCTTCCTAGATGTTGGTATACAAATCTCAAGGGGCCAAATCAGGAGAGCGAGCCGGCTACTAATTGAGATGAGGCGCTCTGGGAGGTGAACCCTCAAAACAGCCACCGATGCTCTTGAAGTGGATGCCGTTGCAGTGGCTTGTTGGGACCAAATGTCCCCTAGGTCCAACACATCTGACCATGGAAAAAGAATCCTATTTGCATAGTGTCACTGCGACTTTATTTTCCTCAAAGAACCAGGGATCGTTAATTCCAGCTGAAGAAATTGCACACTGTGCCTTTAGGTGAATGCAAAGGTCTTTGATGCAATACTCGAGAATTGGTGAGGGCCCAGTAGCGCATCTTTTCTTTGTTGATGGATCCATTCAAATAAAAATGGGCTTCGTCACTAAAAAAAACAATAGCGTCCTCAGGAACGACTTCGAGAATCAAGTCACATTCAGAAAGTTCTGCACGATTGTCATCTTGTAATACAGGATGTTTCAGTTTATTGTTGCATAACTTTAAGATTCGATAGAACTTTTAAAATGAATGCATAAAGTCTATATAAACATCGGTCGAAAAATGCGTGGTTTCCGAAATACATGGTGTTTAAATTTACTTTCTAAAATAGTTTTTTTTTAAATATTTCGAACAATATTTGATGTATAACAGTGAAAATTGGTATACAAGGGTTTTTTGGTACGACAAATCGAACCATGGGCATAGTTTTACTGTAGCCGCTAGAGGGCGCTCTCTACTGTACCTGTAGTGTATTAAAATGACCGAAACATTTTTCTTAGTGCAATTTTTTGCTTTTTGAATAAAAAAACTGATTCTTCGCACTTTTCAACATAAAAAAGCTCTCTTGTGAACTTTCGTTATAGTTAGCCGTTTTTGAGATATTTCGATTTTTAAGGTTCGATGCATTTTTAATTATTTATGATACAATAAAGTTAAAAAGTCAGTATCTCGATAATTTTTAGAAGTAGGCTGTGCCTGCAAATATTTTTGAAATTGAAAGCAGAATTAGGTTAAACGTCAATTAGTTGACAGTTAGTTTTGTTGACTGTTGAAACCTGAAACGTTTTTTTGCAATTGTGAATGCACGAAATTTAGTTTCTTTTACCTGTTTTTTTTGTAAGTTATATAAAAATGCCATTTTTATTCTCCAATCAAGAGTTAGCGGATATTCATTTTGTGTATGGCTTTGTAAATGGAAGATTTCCAAACAGACGACATCCAACTCGCTCAGTATTTGTAAGAGTGCATCGCCAAATAATTGAAAATGGTTTTGGATATCTCCAAAGGGATCAAAACATAAATGTTCGTCAGCGTAGATTTACCCGTATGATTCTGCGTGAGTTTGATAGAGATCCGACCACAAGTGTTAGGAGAGTTTCTGGTGCCTTGGGAATTTCAGCAAGCCATGTTCACCGTATTATTAGAAACGACCATAGACGTCCTTACCATTTGCAACCTGCGCAAGGACTACAGCCAGGGGACGGAGAATGAAGAATCACATTTTGTCAGTGGATTCTTGATAGAACTGATAATAATAGGGAGTTTTTAAGTAACGTTTTATGGACCGATGGGTCATGCTTCACTAGACGTGGAGTGGTAAATTTTCATAATCAACATATTTGGTCGCATGAAAATCCGCATGCAGTTCGGGAAAGAAATTTTCAGCATGAATTTGGTGTGAACGTGTGGATTGGTAATCGACTATTTGGACCCTACCTTTTGCCTGCAAGGTTAAATGCTGCGACCTTGGAATTTTTAAAGGCTGGACATGGAAATATGTGGGATGATGTTATGTTAGATTTAAGAAGATTGGCCTGGTTCCAGCTTGATGGTTGTCCAGCTCATTATTCGAGAATAGTTAGAAACTGGCTGGACGAAAATTATCCAGAAAGATGGATCGGCCGTGGAGGACCAGTCGCCTGGCCTCCACGATCCCCTGACCTAAATCCATTAGATTTCGTTGTGTGGGGATTTCTAAAAGAAAAAGTGCACCAGACTCCCGTAACCACAAGAGATATGCTAATAGACAGAATCAGGAATGCATGTGATGAAATAAGGCCTTATTTGAATAATGCTATACCACGTTCGATCATTCGTAGATGTGAATTGTGTATTGAACAATTGGGTTTACATTTCGAGCAACTACTTTAGATTTTGTATGTTTGTCCTAACTATCCAATAGCATTTTAGCATAATTAATTTAATTTGTTAAAAATAATATTGGAAAATTAAACAAATTAATATTCTGTTTTTTATGTTTATTTGGAGTCAGGAATTATTGGTGTGTTTAAAAACACAATCTAAATGATCATCTTAATTACTTGTAATGCCCAAATCGAAAATGTAAAAAAAAATATTATTTTCACATAAATAATTAAAAATCGAAATATCTCAAAAACGGCTAACTATAACGAAAACTCACAGGAGAGCTTTTTTATGTTGAAAAGTGCGAAGAATCAGTTTTTTTATTCAAAAAGCAAAAAATTGTACTAAGAAAAAATTTTCGTTCATTTTAATACACTACAGGTACAGTAGAGAGCGCCCTCTAGCGGCTACAGTAAAACTATGCCCATGGTTCGTTTTGTCGTACCAAAAAACCCTTGTATACCAATTTTCACTGTTATACATCAAATATTGTTCGAAATATTTAAAAAAAACTATTTTAGAAAGTAAATTTAAACACCCTGTATTTCGGAAGCCACGCATTTTTCGACCCATGTTTCTAGAGACTTTATGCATTAATTTTAAAAGTTCTATCGAATCTTAAAGTTATGCAACAATAAACTGAAACACCCTGTATAAGGAAATTATGCTGCCGCACCCTGTGCTATAACACCAGAAACGGCGGCATCTCTCGGCCACAATGTCAACATTGCTAGCTGACAATGCGAACTGGGATACAGTTCCACATATTTGCACTCTCGCAGTGCATTCGGGTACTTTTATTGGAACTAGTTGTGCTTTAAATATTGCCATCGAAATCACTAAGTATCCATAGTGCGTTTCTGTGCATAACAGTCTCATATATCTTACCTTTTTCCATGTGTATATAGGCGAGGGGCCATTTGATAGCGGACCTGGATCCGCTAGGCATAATGACCCAAAACGAAGGTTTCTGTAAGACAGGATCCCCCTCGAGCATCATTACGCGTCAGCATAAGCTAGGTACGACCCCTCAAAAAGCTTGAAACATTCATACTGAGAATCGTACAGTTTGAAACACCATTGTATCTGTTTGCTTGAACATACTAAAGTGTGGGGTCACGTACTTGTATATAATCTCGTTTTCGTATCATCGGACATAGGAAATAGACACGACAAAATTGTAAATTTCGTAGAAAATCTTGTATTGCAGTGCTTTTCAAAAACACTGTATGACGGTGTACTATGCAGTTTTTTCTAAAATATTTATTTTGTCTAATTTCTATGATCTGTCACGTAACTTGTTTTATGCCTGTCATTTGTTCGTTTGCAATCTGAAGTCGCGGCAATAGAGATCAATATTAATAATTGTTTATCGAAAACTACCAGAGAGAGTCAACACTTGAAACGAACAAATTGTATGGCTGAATTCGCTTGTCCTGTCTAACCATATTTCATTCTTCGTTTGGTTTCTGGCGAGTGTGCGATGTTACAAATAGATGATGTACTTACCTGAATCTGATGACTAATCATCTTCAATATGCATGAAGACATGTGCAACTGGGGTGATTAATGCAGCTTATGTATAAACCAATACGATCCAGGAAAATTAAAAGAAGTTATATACAGGGTGGACCAATGAAAAGGTCGCACACCCATTCGTGAATCTCGTGGTATATTTTGGGGGGCACCTTTTCATCTGTAGCCGTACAATACAGGGCGATCCGAAAATGAGATATCGCGATTTTTAAATTTTTATTTTTTGAGTTTTGAGTAACTTTTGTATAATAAAGTTTATACCTATCTATGAAGCTATTTTTGTTTATAATTAAGCTTGATTAACTTAATACTGATGATGATGGAATGCATGGCAAAAAATAATAATCATGGATACCGACGAGAATATTTACCATCAGTAAGTGTCATCGTATGTCATAGAAAAACTTTGTCTTTTATTTCAAATTCTTAAGTTGTGATAAATATTGAACAGTGGCTTACTCAATTCAAGAAAGGGTATAAACAACAAAACTGAACTGAACTTCATGAAGTCTACTCGGAGTATGTTAAATAAAAAGTATTCAGAATTTCTCGCGGAATAAAAAAATATCGAATAAAATGTATAGCATTCCATAAGAAAATCAAAAGTTGCTATGGGGCCGTTCAAGTATTACGTAAGCAGATTTATTATAATTATTTACCCCCCCCCCCCATCCCCCTTGTCAGCAAAAGTAAGCAAAGCTCTTACCCCTTCCCCCATGCTTACGGAAACATTTGTCAATTAATGTATTGTTTTTTTTTTTAATATAATTATAACGTTGCGAATTGTTCGTCTTCTATCATTGCTGCACTCCCAAATAAAGCTATATCCGCGATTGTTTTCAATAGTGAATCTTGATTGCTTTCAAGATTAGGATCTCCCACTGAATCCCTCAGAGATAGTTTTTTTTTATTTCTGGATATTCATGACAAATATCTTCTAATTTTCTTTTCATACCATCCCTGTGTTTCTTCTGGGCAACTGCGTTTTGAACCTTCCTGTTTAAAGACCGTTTTGTTGTTTTTATTTCCTCGCGCAACTTAATGATCTGTTTATCAACTTCAGCACGGCTTGGCATAGTATCTCTGACAATACAAAGCATTCATTTCTTTCGAGTAGAGCAATCTTATTTTTTATAGCTTCTTGAAAAGGTTTTGCTCTCTGTTTATCTGTATTTTCATTAATTTCGCATTGCTGTTGTGATTCATTACCGAGTTTTATTTTATCTTCTTCCTCTTTTTTAATATTTGAAGCTGACTGTATAATTTGTGTTTTTTCTGCAGGTTTACATGTTGCCCAAAAATAAAAACTTTCTATGGCTTCTGCTAAAGCTTATCTTATTAAGCTACATAAATACAAAGTATAGCAATATATATATGGTAAATACAAAACCCTACGGCTTTAAATCTAATATGTTTAAACGAGCAATTCGTTCCGGTCACAAAATACAGAGTGTTAGTTTTTTGTATATATGTATAAAACTAACATCTTGTACTTTGTGAGAAATTGACGAAATCAATCATAAGAAATAAATCTATAATATAATGAATATTACCTCTATACTTTGAGATAGGCCATAATATTTTATAACCAGTAAAGAGAAACTTTTTGGCGATTTCTAATATTTCTAGTACTCATAGGGACCTAAAATGATTTCGTCACTCACCTTAGAAAAAAAATTTAGTGGATTGGATTTATTCTTAGTCGCCCCTTGCAATTCTTCTTCGATTCTCTTAGATACTGCCCAAGGGCAAAAAATGAAAGAAACCTTGAATACAAATATTTCACTGACAACTCAAAATTAATATTTAACGCACAAACGGAATCGTGGGACGAAATTTTTTTAACAAATTCTTTAGACGAAGCTACAAATTTATTAATACACAAAATTCAAAAAGTAATTGAAGTTAGTACTAATAAGGTTAAAATAAGTCACAAGGAAAAAAGCAGAAATGATTGGATGACCAAAGGACTAATAAAATCTGCTAACGAAAAAGAAAGACTGTATAAAATCATGAAATATTTACCCACGAAAGAAAATATAGATCATTATAATCAGTATAAAAACAAATTTATAGAACTTTTGAGAAAAGCAAAAAAAAATTACTATATAAAACAATTGAATAATAATTCACATGACTCTAGACACCTATGGTCCACTGTCAATGATATATTCAATAAGTCATCCTATTCAAAAACAATATTAATGAAATAAAAACAAAAACAGGACAGAAAACAGACAATATTCAGCAAATATGTGATGAGTTCATAGAATTTTTCACGAATATAGGAGGAAACTTAGCAAATAATATCAAACAAAATGCTGATATTCATCTGCATGAAACAAGACTGAATAATTCATTTGTATTAACTGAAGTAGACTATCAGGATGTTTTCAATGCCATTATGACTCTAAAAAATAAAAAAGCCCTGGAGTTGACGAAATTAGAGCTGAACATCTAAAGATACTGGCCAAACAAATAACAGAACCACTTGCTTATATCATTAACAAATCCTTCCAATCTGGAGTATTTCCATCAGCTTTCAAGACAGCAATCATCATACCTATCTATAAATCTAATGATAATACGGACGTCACTAACTATCGACCTATTTCACTTATATCAAGCTTAGCTAAAGTTTTTGAGAAATTACTCCTTAATAAAATGATTAATTTTCTTAATAAATTCAAAATTCTAAATTCAAATCAATATGGTTTTATAGCGGGCAAATCTACAACAGATGGGGTATTAAGTATAGTAGATGAAATAACCCAAAATATAGATGGAAAAGTACCATCGATATGCGTATTTGTGGACTTACAAAAAGCGTTTGACACAGTTAACCACAATATACTTTTGGAAATCTTAGAAAGAATAGGTTTTCGTGGAAAGATGTATACTTTAATGGAAAATTATTTATCAAATAGACCGCAATCAGTAAAATTATTAAGCTCGTATAGTAAAGAAATGTTTGTTAAATGTGGTGTTCCACAAGGTACAATTTTGGTTCCTCTGTTATTCAATATTTATTTAAACGATATATTCAAAATTAACAGTACTGGTAAAATAGTCAGTTTTGCAGACGATACTGCTATACTCTATAAAGGTAAGGATTGGAACGACTTAAAAGATATTATCCAAAATGACTTTTGCAAAATTATTCAGTGGTTTAATAACCGAAAATTAACAATTAACTTTACTAAAACTCATTTTTTACCATTTTCATCACTATCTAATCATCTATCAAAATATAACCACCTTCGGTTTAAGGTAAATGATAAAAATATAAAAATCAATAGAATTAATGATACAAAATATTTAGGAATTTATCTAGATCCCCACTTGAGATGGGATGTACATATTTCTCACATACTAAAGAAAATTAGATTCATAGCATATAAAATAAAATTTCTAACCGATATATTAACTGAATATTATCTACGAATAATATATCAAGCTTTAGTCGAACCACACATAACATATGGTATAGTAGTGTGGGGTGCTCAATGCACGACATACTTTAACGATTTAGATGTACTTCAAAGAAGAATTTTAAAATCGATGTTAGGCAAATCAAAATTATACCCAACTAATGACTTATATAATGATGCACAAGTATATGATACTAAACAACTTTACTTCTTACATACCATCACTCATTATCACAAAACTATTAGTGAACACGACATAATTAAATATAATCATAAAACCAGATATAAATTACGCGCAAAAAATGTTCCTAAACCAAACAAATCCCTAATGAAACGATGTCACCTGTATATAGCTCCAAAATTGTACGAACATTTACCAAATAATTTAAAACAATTACGCAATACATTAGGCTTCAAAAAAAATTAAAACAATTTATTAACACGATTGGGAGAAATCAAATTAATAAAATAATCTCAAATATTACACAATAAATACTCTACCATTCTTACCAATAATTTCTTTTTTCTCTCTATTTTATTATATTTTGCAATTCAACATACATATGATCCATGCACAGGCGTTGTCCTCCTATGGATATATTATATTTATTTACTCGTTTCATGTTCCCTGTATTTTAGAGTAAATAAATACTAAATATTATTATTTTATAAAATATTATCTAGTTCCTTGTCGGATTTTGCTTGTAATTTCGTCACACTTCGTTAACTAACTTTTGTACATTTTGTACTTTCGTACTTGTATGAGATTTTTTAAAACGTTCAAACAATTTTTTGTATAACTTCGATTTGTCTATGAGAAACGACATCTTATTTAAACAATTAAACTTTGGCTAATGGAATCAATGGTAACACAAATGTTAACTTGCTTCACTATGCTTACAATACGTCTACTCGCTATAGTATCCAAACGAAACAATACACTGATAGATGAAATTTAGACAAGTGAACACCGCGCGGTAATTCCCCTACTCGGTTCTAAAGCGAGTAGGGGAATGACCGCGCGCTCTTGCCTAACGTATGCATTATTTGCGGGAATCCCCGAAAATGCGTTTCGTTTTCAAGCAAAGACAATCTACCGATGACGTAATCATCATCTAGACTCCCCTACCCCCCATGTCATCCAAAATAAGCAAAGCAGACCCCCCCCGCCCCCCATAGTGCTCACGTAATACTTGAACGGCCCCCTAGTTGTGATAAACATTGAAAAGTGTCTTACTCAATTCAAGAAATGGTATAAATAACAAAACTGAACTGAACTTCATGAGGTCTACTTGAAGTATGTTTAATAGAAAGTATTCAGAATTTCTCACAGAATAAAAAAATAACGAATAACATGCATTCCATAAGAAAATCAAAAGTTGCTATCAGTTTCTGAAAAACTTGGCAACGTCGCGGATATCATCAGCGGAACCTAAACCCACCAATTCTTAAAAAAAAAATAGATGAGTCAATCGTCCGATATCCGATGAGTTCCAAACTTTTGTTATAAACTGTATGTGTCTATACACACTTCCCTCGGGTCGTAGTGTTTACGATTTGAATTAAGTGTTTTTATAATTTTTCTGGATCGTACTGAACTTTATAATCCTTGTATTATGGTGATGGTCCGAAACGCCTACGTAAGCGGTCGTAGTCGAGTAGTTCGAGGTGTTGGAAATGTTGATCTTGTAGATTCGTGGCCACCACATTGCACGCTTGGACCCGTTGGGCATCAACAGCGCGGATCTGGATGACCAAACGCCGCAAGAGTTAGTCTACAAAAACTACAATTTTGGTAAGACTCGCACCGGCCATCGGGAACACACGTACGATGTATAGTTTGCCTGATAATAATTCGCTGTAAATGTAAGATCATTTCGGACTCTTCACAATGGTTCACGATTAGATCTGACATAGCGTGTACCGTTAATACTTGGTGCCCCAACGAAAATCTTTTATCAAAGGAAAAGTTCCCAAAGAAAGTTATTTGAAATTTACGGGAAAAAGTTCATTTTGCGTTTTGAGATGCCCGGTATTAATAGAAAGATAGATCAGCTCAAAATCGATCATAATAAAATATACTAAGTGACATATAAATCCGAACACCCAGTTTAAATGGTGTTATTTTAATAAAATTTTTTATAAGTACTTAATGAAGCATAATAAGTAAATGATATAAATTTCAAAATGACCTTTAATAATGTGTGGATGCACCCTGATGTGCTACGGATTCTCCAAAGCGCCTAGGCATGCTTCTGATCAGGTGGTCAATGTCCTCCTGTGGTATCTCATTCCAGACAACCACCAACTCCTCTCGAAGTGCTTCTAGAGTCTGAGGAGGACGTTGCAAATTGAGCAATCTCCTACCCATCATATCCCACACGTGCTCAATTGGGGATAAGTCGGGAGATCTTGGTGGCCATGGTAACAATGTGACATCATTATGTTGAAAGAAGTCTATTGTGACTCTTGCAACATGTGATCGGGCATCATCTTGTTGGAAAGTTGGATCTGCCAGGGTGTAGAACTTCGTGGATATAACGCTGCGCGTTCATGTTACCTCTGATGAAGATTGAAGGTGACCTGGAACCATAAGCTATAGCACCTCAAACCATAACTCCAACAGTGTGATGAACATGCCTTTCAACAAAAAACTGTGGATTCCTCCTTTCACCACGTCGCCTTCTAACCCTGGCACGACCATCGTGCATGCCTAAACAAAATCGAGACTCGTCACTAAAGACAATACTGTTCCATTCCTGATCCCAGAGTGACCGTTGTCTGCACCACTCAAGGCGATTACGTCGGTGTTCTCGAGTTAAAGGGAGGACCCAGTGTGGCCGGTATGAAAACAAGCCAAAACTTCTCATTCGTCGGTAAACACTTCGCATGCCAATAGGTCTTCCGTGTTCTGCAAACCATTCATTTGCAATGGACCTGGTAGTGGAGAAACGGTCCCTTAAGGCCAATAATCTTAGGCGGCGATCTTCACGGCGGCGTCCAGTGCTCCTTGCTCTTTGCGTACGGCCTTCTCGAAGCCATGCCTGACAACACCTAACCACAGTGTCTACACTTCTTTGCACTCTAACTGCAATTGCCCGAAAAGAAAGTCCAGCTTCCCGAAGTCCCACTATACGGCCCCTATCAAACTCACTAAGTTGACGAAATAGTACAGGTCTCCGTACTCTAGGCATCGTAACCGATCGTAAAGGATGTCAAGAACCAAAGTCCGCCAACGTTGATTCTTTACTGCGGCTGAAATATTCATTTTTAGAGCGTTAGTGAATTAAAAAAAAAGCAGTATAAAAACCGGAATGTCCAACTGATAAGATAAATACATTCACCAACTTTTATTAAAATAAAACCATTTAAACTGGGTGTTCGGATTTATATGTCACTTAGTATATTGTGACTAAAATTTATCTGAATATCTTCAAATATGACGGAGCTGTAAGCCGTTAAAGTTGGACATTGTTTCAGACAATCGAAATTATTATGTTATATGATATCAAACTTCTTGCTTTTACAAGCTCTATTTAAATATGCAATAAAATATATATTTGTAAAAATATATGTTTGCTATGGCACGAAGTTATGGAATACCCCGTATATATTAAAATAATTTGCACCAGTAACATATCAAGTTGCCACGAAAACGGATTTTTGATCTTTTCCAGTTTGATTATGAAACTGATTTCCATTTTCGTTGGGGGACACCCTGTATATTTCATGAAAGAATGCTACCAGTTCTATAATCCATTGTGAAGAGAAGGCATTTTTTATATAAACTTGCGGAACGACAAAACTTGGATCCATGTATTCTGAATTTGAGATTTGTACGAGGGTTGTTTCAAAAATAAGGTTCCCTAATTTTTTTCGCTCACAAGGAATTTTTGAGTCGAAAAAATTAATTCACCATTGGAAACGATGATATTTAAGCTATTTTTCTCCGTAGCCGCCATTTTTTGCACTCGGAGACAAGAATCCAATGAAATTATCATTAGCACACAAATCCCCACTATGCACCTGTGCATTATCGTTTCCTTCTAAGTATACAGAACAACTTAAAGCTTAGACCTCCAATAATGCCATCTCTGAAGCAGATTTTACACCACATCAGAGCCAAACATTGATAACTGAAGCAACATGACGTTTAGGCAACACGTACAACTACGATACTAATTCACAACACTAGTGCTACATCTTGTAGCAAAACCTACATAATGTCACAAAAAACCAATACAATGTAAAAAATCGACATGTCACTTTTCAAGACACGTAATACCCGTGCTGTACTGGGCATCGTAAATAGGCGCTTTGTGTTGGGATCGGTGGTAGGGGAGCCGACAAACACGACGCTGTTGCCAGACTTCGTCTAGCATCACGCGCCGCAAAGATACAGCGTTGCAAACCTTATTCTTGAGACAACCCTCGTAGTAAAAAATATAGTAGTGTAAAGAGTCCCTTTGTGTTTTCTGATATTCTCTTAAATCTGAATTCAAGGTAAGTTATAGAAGTAGCAATTTTCGTATCGTAATGATCATCAATTTCGTCTATTAACCATTGATTTTTTTCTAACAGCTCAAGTTCCATAACGTTTTGTCGTTCATAAACATTGTTTCTTTTTGCTCGATAGCGCATATTTAATAGCGAGAAAAAATGAATAAAGCCTCAAGGATTCAAAATATCGGACATCTTTCCAACCAATAAGAATGCAAGATGTTATGGTATCATTTTTTCTTGTGGACTAATGAAATAATCATCCAACTTAACATTACAAATCATGAAGCTTGATTCATAGATTGACTTTCAATTTAATCTGTCTCTGAATTAAACGACATGATTTTTCCTGATTTGCAACAACGCCTTATTACGCGTATGTCTATTTGCATTAACTTTTTTATTCTGTCCATTGATCCATCCAGCCAGTTATTGTATATTATTATTATTGATAAAATATATATCTAATAGTTTGTCCATTTTTTGATTGATTGTACATTCATTTTTGTCTTAATTTGATTTAGATCTGTCTTGTCAAAGTATTGTGGTATCCTCAGCAAAAACTGTGAATTTATCATTTATGTTTGAATTTCTTAAATCATTGTTATAAACGAAAAATAGGATCGGACCGAATACTGTTCCTTGAGGTACCCCTGCGCTTATATTTAATTTCATTTGAAATAATATGAAAAAAGTTTCTATAAACATAGGTCCGGAAAAGCAGAGTTCAAGATACAGGGTGATAAATTTAAAGAAAATATACAGTAATGGACAAAAGTATATAGACAAATATGAATATTTACCTAAATACCTTTAGAAAACGAATTCATACTTCATTGCTCCATAAACAAATGCGTTATTAGTAGAAAAACTAAATTCCTTGTTTTTACATTATCTGCAATGAAAACAATACAAGTCTGAATATAAGCACTTTTTTATGAGGCGTAAAAATATGTAGACAAATTCTTTTGTTATGTTACCCTATATGGAAGTCAATATGCCCTTAAGATCAATCTTCCAGCAAGATAATGACCCGAAGCACACTTCAAATCTCGCAAACAAATTCTTTCTCGATGAAAAAATACCAGGACTCAAATGGCCTTCACAGTCTCCCGATATAAACCCCATTGAAAATCTATGGGAATACTTAGATACGCAAATATGAGATAAAAATTATTCTAACAAGGATGAACTTTTTGCCGCTTTAGAGCGAAAGTGGAGACAGATTGATGAATGTTATATCAAGAAACTTCTACAATCTATGCCGAGACGATGCCAGGCGGTGATTGATAATAATGGTTATGCTACAAAATATTAACACAAACATGGTTGGTTTTCTATAATTCAGTGAACTTTGCTTCTTTTTTCTATAATTGTTTTGCTTTGTCTATATATTTTTGACCTTCATAGTTCCAGTTTTTTCAATTAATTGAATTAATTTATTTATGTATAAGTGAGTATTATGCTATAACGAAGTATGAATACAGGTTGGTGTATTAATAAAACAAGTTAAAAAGAAATGCAGCACAATATTAATTTGTCTATATACTTTTTCCATTACTGTATATTAATATCACTGGTCAACAAAATTTTAACTTTGTCGTGCCACACGGACTTTTTTGATATTTTTTACTTTAATTTGTGATTGTAAGAAAAAATAAACAGTTAAAAAAATTTGCTAGACAAGGATTTTATTCCATTGAGTAATTTAAAATATTAAGAAAAAACACAGATCTCGTAAATCAAAAGTTATTTTTTTTTTATAAATGACAATAATCTAAGATTTTCTTGAATATTTAGCTTCTGGTTGGTCCCTTTTAATTGTCCAGCAGTAATCTGCTAACATATTTGGGCTCCATTTGCCCTGGTACCGCTTTTCCATATTAGAAATGTCCTGATGGAACCTCTCACCGTGCTCGTCGCTGACAGCCCCTAAATTGTCAGGAAAAAAATCCAGCTGCGAGTCTAAAAAATGGATCTTAAGTGACATGTTGCAACCCAATGCTTGATATGACAATAATAGCTCGCTAACCAACTTTCTGTAGCTGTCACTCTTGTGGTTACCCAAAAAATTTGCAACATTTTTAAAAGCCTTCCATGCAGATGTTTCTAAATCGCTTAATTTTTCTTCAAATCTTGAATCTTTTATTAACTCCCTAATTTGAGGGCCAACAAAAATACCCTCTTTTATCTTTGCATCACTTATTTTAGGGAATTTTTCTTTTAGATACAAAAATCCACTCCCATTGCGATCCATTGCCTTCACAAAATTTTTTATTAATCCTAATTTGATATGCAATGGTGGTAGAAGCACATTATTTGGCTGTACAAGGGGTAAATACTTTACGATTTTTTGCCCAGGAACTAACGATGCACGCGTAGGCCATGTTTTTTTTATATAGTGATTAGTTCTGTCTCGGCTATCCCATTCACATAAAAAGCAGCAAAACTTGGTATAACCCAGCTGAAGTCCAAGTAATAGTGCAACAACTTTAAGATCACCGCAGATTTTGAAGGAATATGTACTGTAATTTATTTTTTCAAGTAAAAGTTTCATATTTTCATAGGTTTCTTTCATATTTGCAGCATGGGCCAGAGGTACAGACGGAAGCTTATTTCCATTATGCAATAACACTGCTTTTAGACTTGATTTCGAAGAATCAATGAATAAACGCCACTGAGAGAGATCAAAATCTATGTCCAACATTTTCATAATCTCATTTATGTTATTGCAAAACACCAAATCTCCATCCTGAGAAAAATACGTTCTGAAGTGTTGATCACGGTTTCGAAAATAGCTAGCTTTTGTATTATGATGTAGCAAATTCCATTCTTTTAGACGTGATCCTAATAGTTCTGACTGCTTTTTTGACAAATTTAAATCCCGAACCAAATCATTTAGGTCTCCTTGAGGTATCAAATGTGGCTCGTTTACAATTCCTTTTAACTCAAAGTCATCGTCCTCGTCAACACATTCACCTGAAGTGGACGGTTGTGAATTGTTCTAAACAGACGTAGTTGCAACTGGTATTAGTTCTGGCAATTTTTTACAATGAGAGACTGCTCTTATAGCCGAAGATAAGTTAGGGTAAATAACTGTGGTTTTTTTCTTGTAATTTATACCTTTTATGTCTGTGAGACAAAAATAGCAATCTGAAACGTGATCTCGCTGTTCAGTCCATATCATGGGTACAGCAAACGGCATAGGTCGTGCACCTTTCTTGCAGTCAGTTAAATTTTTCACACACGTTATGCAACAGACGTGAGGGGCCCAGAATTTGTCTTGATGGGCGACAGAAAAACCAAAACATTGGTGATAACACTCCAACACAAGATTCGTAAAATTTCGTCGTTGTTTTTTGAATGTTAGTTCTCCGCAGTCATAACAAAAAGAGTTAGGATCATTATTACACTTCCTCGACATATTCACAGGGTTAATAAATCACAAAAAAGTGTTCAAATTCAACAACAAATATTTTTATAAGGATTTACTCGTAAGCGTTTCTGTTAATTTACTGCCGTAGTACTAATTATGAGTATTACCGTATCACAACAAATATGAGGCTAATAGACATATGACAGCTGTCATGTAATAATGAGGGTAGACTGATAAAACAAAATTAGCTGTCAAAGTTCGTGTGGCAAAACCAGTGTTGACCAGTGTATCTTAAAAATATTTACTGGATTGTGTTGAAATTTGAACTGACGCGCAAATGTCAAACCTCCATGCAGAAATGTTTTTTGTTTTCCAAGGCACTTGTGATTTTTTAGCAAAAATTAATAAACCAATTTTTCTTATATTTTTTTTTCGAAAACTAAGTGAGATACGAAAAAAATACAAGATGCAAAGAAGTTGTATCTTTGTTTAATCAAACGACGAATATTAATGTTACATAAAAGGCAGTGGCGTACTTATGTTTACCAATAATATTCGAGACGCCACTGGACCCAATAATTTAATCTATTTAAGGCCAAATTAGCCTACAACAAATAATATTGTCAAATTTCAACAGAATCGAGAAAATGTTTAAGATATAAATAAAAAGAGCATTTTTGTTTATAGAAACTTTTTTCCATATTTTTTAACATAAAATATCTACGTCGCTAGATAATTTTGCAGTTTGGGATCGAATCTCTTAGATAATTTGCACTAACTGGCTGGATTTTGATGTTCGTTCGCATTGCTCCGTAACACTCAGCATGTACACATTACTATTTCTTTGCATAACTCATCATGTCATGTTTTTCTTTTGTTTTCTTGATGTTGTGTAGACTGTCCATCTAAAACCTATGTAGAGGAGCTGGAAAAGCAGGTCCGGCAGTTCATGGCCCGTAAGAAATTTATCATTTTTATTATTACATTTATATTTTAGTTATTTAAGACTATCCAGTTGTCGACGTTTCGTCTTTATTTGTCGGGGAAGTATGGAAACTGTAGGCTGTGTGTCATAAGTCATAACGAGCAGGCAGGCGCCCCAGTCTGTGCTATGAACCGTAAACGAGTTTCATGTTTTATTAAATCTTCTAATTGCACACTTTGGGATTTTAAAGAACAATTAAGTACTAGCATAGAAATAAAAATGTAGATTAAAGGTGTTCTAAAATTAGGTGCAAGAATTTCTGCCTAAAGTTTGAATTATATGCAGAAAACTGACCCTGTTTTTTAGTGAATTGCTTGCCGCGAGTTGCCTTGATATGGTTAAAAATCTTGAAGGTTATCGAAGCTACTTTGATGCTGTTAAACCTCATGCCGCATAAAACTGACAGTTTCCATACTTTCTCTAACTTTTACCAAAGCAACTGAAATCAAGGTAAATGAATTTGTTTAAAATCTTTTTAACTATTCTATTCCTAACTATTGATTTTCCATTGTAACTGTAATAATTTTCATTAGGACCCTGTTACTCTACAGCTTTCTAGTTTTCGCTTTTCATCTAACTGTGCAACGTTTCAAACTGATCGATTTTTTGTGTTGTGAAAATATGTCTAGTTTTGTTAGAAGTGATCGTTTTTGCTTAAGTTTGACTTTGCTAGAGTATGAATTTTTTGAGCATTGTGATAAGCATGCTTATGATGTTTTTCGAAAGGACACTTGCTTTCAGTATGGATTTCTCAAAAAAAAAACTATGATTCTAATTACTTTAGACTTTTTTAGAGAAAGCAGGTGGTCTCACAACTTTGATTCACGAAACATTTTCATACAGTGACTGATCTATGCAAGGTGTTACAGAATGTTTATTTATTCATTTACGGCTTCCCTTTACATACAAAAACATTACGTACAATAGCTTTATATGAGTTATTAAACTAAATAAGAACTAAAGATTCATATCTACTTACATTTAAAAACTTAACAAACTGAGGTTAAATAGAAACATTTTCCATGTACTGTACTGAAGGTTGTTTTTTTTTAATTTGTAAGTTATATTGGTTTTTGAATTTGAAACTTTGTTTTAACTGCGAACTGAGAAGGGTTTTGCCATATACCGTTCTTAGAATAAAATGTACTCATATTAAAAAAAAGTAAATTCTTTTAGTCAAATCTCTTCTGAAAGTAGTACAAACTAATCTGATGTACCTATTAAAGTCTACTTCAAGCTTTACATCAATAAATCTTGAAAACTACTGAACCGAAGCTCATGTATTTTACATCATTATAAAGGGAATTGAAAGGCCTTTAAAATAAGGTATCACTCGACCCCCCTTTCCATTTAAGATTTTAGGGTTGGTGTTACCCCCGCTTAGGGGGCTGCACGTGCTAATGTGATTTTTTGGCAAACTTGTATCCCCCTCGAAAACAAAATCGACAGGTCTGAGCGTTTTTCAAAAAAAAAACTAAGCTGCCAGTAAATGCGTCTGTTTCGTTTTCGATGCGCCACCCTGAACATTAATGAAATGAGATACGCATATCCTCTAATTTTTTTCCGTTTTCTAACAACTCAAAAAATAATTTAGTATATAGCACGATAACTGGGAAATTTTCCCAACAACATTCTGCAATACCCACGTTCGAAACATCTAATTTTCAACCTATAGATCAGTCATCATTAATCTCTACCAAGACCTAACGAACATTCAAATGTTTAGAGGAAAGCGACATGGACAGAGTGTTCAAGCTCCCGTCGACGACTTTCATCGGCGGCAAGGAGAACGCTCTACCGCTCAGGGAGATTTTGAAACGATTGGAACAGACGTACTGCAGACACATCGGAGCCGAATACATGTTCATCAACAGTTTGGAACAGTGCAACTGGATCAGGCAGAGATTGGAGACGCCTGGAATTATGGACTTGACCGCCGAACAGAAGAGGCTGGTATTGGCGAGGCTGACCAGGTCGCACGGGTAGGTTTCGATGATTAAAATTACGTATACTTTATCTGAAGTCACTTGAAACACTGTGAAATACCGGGTGCGTTTTATATATCTATAGTTAACACGCTCTGTTGCTGCAAAAATCGTCAAATTTCGCAGCAAATATCCCCCGTATAAGAACAAAGGCAGTTTCACCGGTCCACGTGGAGTAAAGCACGCCTATGCGTGGACATAGCCAATGAGAAAGCGTGTATTTCAGAGCTCCGAACAAGTGCAGGTGGCTACTGAAAATTGAAACAGTTTAGCCAGTGCCGTGTAGCGGTGAATAAACGTGTTTTCTTTAGTCTGTCCGTGTTTTTTCATAGATTTTATTAGTTTGTGTGTTTTTGACTTTTGAATACTCTGTTTACTTGTTGATTTAATTGTTGTGTTGATTGTTCTTGTGAGTCCTAAATATGGCTCTTTGGTGGAGACCTTGGGAAAATGCTCCAAGCCACGAGGAGATGGTTGATGAACCTGTGCAGGCAGAATTCTTTCATAAAGATTTAGAGGAACAGACCCAAAGAGTAATCCTAAATATGTATGATTGTCTGAAAAACGAAAATCCAGATTCCTCGCAAAATCAAATTTTAAACAGAATTTGTATCCTGTCAAAAATCAGTCGGTCTACCATTTATCGGGTTATAAAAAGGGGAGATGTAGTCAACCATTCCTTCCACAGAAAGCGCATAGGGCAAAAATTAAAAAGAATAGACGTGGGTTTTCAGGAAGATATTCGTCGTATTATATACGGATTTTATAAAGAAAATTTGGTGCCCACGTTGGAAATGATACGGGATAAATTAAAAGATTATCCTGAAGATTTTTATAATTACAAATGCTTAGACTCGCTGCACTGTATTGTAAAACTGTGTGGTTTTCAATACAAAAAATTAGATAAAAGAATGGTGATTATGGAGTCGTCTCGAATCGTTGAATTGCGCCAAGAATTTTTGCACAAAGTTAAAATCTATAGAGAGCAGAAAAGAAATCTGATTTACCTGGATGAAACGTGGTATGATACCCATGATGTTGTGCAGTACGGCTGGGTTGACGACAGCAACAAGTGCATTTTAAATGCACCATGCAACGGTGGAAAACGAATCATTATTCTCCATGCTGGCAGTGAAAATGGATTTATACCTAATGCCTTGCTGTTATCTGCCAAAAATATCAAAGAATCATGTGCCGACTATCATGAGGACATGACCTCCGACTTATTTGAAAAGTGGATAGAGCAGCAGTTAATACCAAACATTTCCCCAAATTCACTGATTATTATGGACAATGCGCCATACCATTCCCGACAGAAAAACAAAATTCCGAATACAGGCACAAAAAAACAAGACATTATTGATTTTATGAAGTATAAGGGAATGGAAATACCACAAAAATCAACCAAAGCCATATTATTGGATCTTATTAAAAGGCAAAAATTTGAAAAAGAGTATGTTGTTGACAATCTGCTTCAGCAAAATGGCCATGAAGTATTACGTCTACCTCCCTATTACTGCATTTTTAACCCGATTGAGTAGGTCTGGGCTGCTTTAAAAAAAAGTAAGAAAACATAATCAGACCCCTCAATTAAGTGAATCGCTATTGGCCACAATAAGAGATGCAGTATCTCATATTGCTGCCACAGACCTATGGAAGCAGTGTTCTAGGCATATTATTGAAAAAGAAAATGAATATTGTGTTTTGCCTCCTGTAAATCCCGTTGTAATTCCTCTACAAGATGACTCTAGCGACAGCTCCGAAGGCGAGGATGATTTATAAATACCTATAATGTAAGTCTTTATATACCTTTTTATATACCTACCTGTTATGTAAATATTTGCCTATGTCAAACGTTGGAATTCTGTAATTTTTCCATTTCTTAACTTTCAGTCAACATAAATTAAACTCCCAATATAAGTATTTTTTATGCCAAATCAAATAAATAAGAAGATAGTAAAATCCATTTATTGTGATATAAAAACATTATTATTATCGTTCTAAATAAATGACCGCACGCCTATGATACGTCATGAAATTACAAAGGACGCGCCGACCAAAGGTTTTTATGCTATTTCAAGTGACTTCAGATAAAGTATACATTCAAAAATTAAACAAAGGTATCCATTTGCTCACTATGTGCATTGCTATGCGCATCAGTTAAACCTGATTGTGTCTCAAGTTGCTTCCGCAAATGCTCAAGTTCGGGTGTTCTTTGGGGATTTGAAAGATATTCCGGTATTTTTTGATAATTCTCCTCAACGCGTGGAGGTACTGAACAGAATTGTGGGGAAAAAATTCCCCAAGGAGCAACAACTGGTTGGAATTTTAATATTCGAACAATAAATGTAGTGTTTGAGAAGAAAGAATCACTCATTGAATGCATGGAAGAAATAGAAGAAAATTTCACTGATGAAACCGTTTGCAAGGCAGCTTGCGGTATTCGCCGTATGTTAAACGAATCTGTTTTCGTGTTTTGGTTGACATTTTTTCATCATGTCACGCCTCACGTCGACATCTTGTTCATCCAGTTGCAGAAGAGAAAAACCGAGTCAGCGCAAGTTAAAACGGCTATCGATAATTTTGAAAAATGTATTGTCGATGTCAGAAACAAAATTGATGGCATAATAAATGAAGCCAAAAGTATCTGCACTGAACCCCAAGGCAACAAAAGGAGACGACGTAATAATAGCAGTCACGATCACCGAGTTGTCGCATTAGAAGAATGCGAAAATATAGTGAATTCTGCAAATGACAGATTTCAATTCAAAGATCATTTGGTAGCCGCATCCCTTTTTTCCCCGAACACTGTGGAGAATACTGTGGTAAGTTTCCTGATGACGAGTTTGAAACTACCTGCTTGCCTTATCCCGAATTGGAAAAAAGTCGTTTAAAGACAAAGTTTTCTGTTATTTATGCACGGAATGATTGCTGAGATTTACATGGAACTCTGTCTTTTTGATACAAAGTAGTTTGGAGGAAACACTAAAAGAAACAAAAAAGCTATTAGAAATTATTGTTACAACTCCTATGTCAACATCAGAGGCTGAGCGAAATTTCTCAACATTGAAAAGAATCAAGACTTTTCTTCGTAATACTATGACCCAGGATCGCCTTACAGCGTTGTCGATGCTGTCCATTGAAAAGGAATTTATTTCGACCATGGAAAATTTCAACGGGAAGGTGATCGACAAATTTGCTGCCAAGAAGGAGCGCAGAATCGAACTGACATAAAAAATAGGTAAGTTCGGATTTGCAGAACACCTGTTTTATTTTGCCATGAGCCGCCACTGAGCTGAGGAGGTAATTCGCGTGGAAGTCGCCCAAGTTGAGAGAACGATGTTGGAGAGAGTCTCCGCGAACTTTCAATACTGATGTGATGTTCTACACTTAATTGTGTGCTATTTCTTTGTGAACCCGAATCCGTCAATACATTTGTTTTTGGGTAAAAATTACCGATTTTGTGATTGTTTAAAAACCGTCCGACCTTTGTGAAAGACCTGGTATTTCCAAAAGTTACGTCAAATTACACTGATCAACAGCCAAAAAATATCCTAAATAAAATCAACAAAATATTACTATTTTTAATGTGCTAAAACCGGAATGAAACTTATTTTTTCAATATTAGTTCAAGTTTTAGAGATACGGTAATTATATGTGTTCCTGCTGTGACAGTGTTAATATACTGTAATTCACAAGAATGCACGTACTACATTTTTATATTCGGCAAGGAAAGATGATGTAATCGGCATGATTGTGTTACGTTATACATACGTGTACATTATATTGTTTTATATTAGCCATTTTTTCCTCAGTTGGCTGACAGCGTTCATGCAAGATGTCTCGAAAGTGTGTAAACAATCCAGATCAGTTTTGTTACGTGTGTGGTGATGTGACTTTTGCGTCTCAGAGTCGGTCTATTACTCCACTAATATAGCATAGCATATAGCATATCAGCTTTATTTCGGTTGTAAACTAGGTGATCAAGACAAACAGTGGGCACCCCACATCTGCTGTAATCCATGTGCTTCAAGTCTGAGGAGCCGGTTAAACGGCAAAAAACGGTCTATGCGCTTTGCTGTCCCAATGGTTTGGAGAGAGCCTACAAATCATATTAATGATTGTTACTTTTGCATGGTACCTTGTGTTGGACAAGCCACAGGTATGTCCAAGAAAAAAAAAATCGGTTATTAACTACCCAAACATACCATCTGCGCTGAGACCTGTGCCTCACAGTGACGAAAATCCTATTCCAAAACCCCCAGAATCCTACACTTGCGAATCAGAAAACGAATCAGATCATGGCGATCGAGTGATTCGTCAGGAAGGAGATATGCCATCGACGACGTCAAGAGATCCTGATTTTATACCGAGCACGTCATGCCACCAACCGCACAAAATAACACAGTCAGAATTAAATGATCTTGTAAGAGATTTAGAACTTCCAAAATGTAAGGCAGAGTTACTTGGATCAAGACTGCAGCAGTGGAAGTTGTTAGAAGACGATGTTTCGGTATGTGTTTTTCGTAAACGCCACAAAGACTTAGAACCATTTTTCAATATGGAGAATAACTTGGTTTTCTGCAGTAACATTAACGGCTTACTGGCGGCTTTAAATATAAACTATAACCCAGAAGAATGGAGATTGTTTATAGACAGTTCAACATTGAGTTTAAAGGCAGTGTTATTGCATATTGGAAATATTTTACCATCTCTTCCTGTAGAGTATGCACTTCACATGAAAGAATCATATGACAATATGAAGTACCTATTGACATGCATAAAATACGATGAGCACCAATGGCATATTTGTGGCGATTTGAAAGTTGTTGCACTTTTACTTGGGCTGCAGCTAGGCTACACAGTTTTGCTGTTTTTTGTGTGAATGGGACAGTCGGGCAAAGGCACTTCATTACACCAGACAAAACTGGCCTGTTCGTCAATTCCTAGAGCCAGGTCAAAAAAATGTACAGCATATGCCATTAGTAGATTCAAAAAAAATTTATTACCACCACTGCATATCAAGTTGGGCCTAATGAAAAACTTTGTCAAGGCATTAGATAGAGATGAGTCAGCTTTTCAATACCTGCGTCAGAAATTTCCAAGACTAAGTGAGGCAAAGGTTAAAGAAGGTATTTTTGTTGGGCCACAGATTCGAAATATTTTGAAAGATACACAGTTTGAAAACACTTTAACAGGTATTGAAAAAACTGCTTGGAACGATTTCCGTCTGGTGGTCATTAATTTCTTGGGAAATAGAAAAGCTGACAACTATAAAACCCCTTTCAAAAATATGCTGTCATCGTATCAAAAGATGGGCTGTAATATGTCTCTTAAGATACATTTCCTACACTCACACCTGGACTTTTTTCCTGACAATTGCGGAGCCGTAAGTGATGAGCACGGCGAACGTTTTCATCAGGATATTTCAACAATGGAAAAAAGGTACCAGGGAAAGTGGAATCCTTCCATGCTTGCAGACTACTGTTTGACTCTTGGTAGAGATGCTCCAGAAACGATCCATGAAAGAACAGCAAAAAGACAGCGCATATAGTGATTCTTATAAGTATATGAATCTTGTTACTTTTTTTAATATATCCTTAAAAATAAAGTTTTTTTCTAAACCGCAACTAATTTTTTTATTTCATTGTCATTTTTTGATTCAGCGCCCCAAAATTAACAAAGAAGTGCACTTTTCCCACAAGATACAATTAAAAAACTAAAATTTGTTGTCCAGTGTTATTTTTGAAACTGCTTAAATGTCTGTGCTTTTTTAATATCTTTCGAATCATTGAAAATTCTACAACACATGTAACTCGAAGATGTCTCGATTTTTCGTTTTGTTTTCAGCTTTGAATCGTTCCTGGCGAAAAAATGGTCGTCAGAGAAGCGATTCGGTCTGGAAGGCTGCGAAATGCTGATCCCGGCCATGAAGACGGTCATCGACAAATCTACGGAACTCGGCGTCGAGAGCATCGTTATGGGGATGCCGCATAGAGGGCGCTTGAACGTGCTTGCTAACGTATGTCGCAAGCCGTTGCATCAGCTGTTCACGCAGTTCTCCGGTTTGGAAGCGGCGGATGAAGGATCCGGAGATGTCAAGTACCATTTGGGTACTTATATCGAAAGGTTAGTACAGGGGTACCTCATATTTTTAGTTTTTAATAAATTTAAACGTGAATGGTAAATTCATAGTTTTTACTGATCATACCACAATGCTTTGACAAGACACAGATATAAATGACATTGAAACAAAAACGGACATGATTTTGTTGTAGATTTATGTCAATGTTACACAGTATATCACATAATATATTATCTTCAAGACTACATATTTTTGTACAAAGTTTCAGTACTGTGCATTCTGTTTTTTCCCTTTAAACATTTTCAAACTAGCGCACATGTAGATATCATTACCGTAGTCATTGTTCGATTGAATAGAATTTTCCAAGTTATTTGGTAGAAGATGATTTTTTAACTTAAATATGAAAATGAAAACCAAGTAGGTGGGAAATTTTTGATACTCAACCATTGTTGTTCTTTCAGCGTAAAATATATTCTAGTATATTTATTTTTATTTAAGATGATTCTCATAGCTTTATTTTTCCATATTTGTAATTTTGAAAATACAGTTTCGTTTAAAGTGAACAAAATAATCGAACAATATTACAAATGAGGAAGAATGATAGTGTTGCACATTTTTTTTAGATTAAACGCTTAATCTGTGCGAATTTAATTTATTTTTTTGGATATTTTTGTAATACTAAGCAGGCTTTCGAAAAAAATATTCCACAGAAACAGCTTTCCAGTTGCTAACTGAGAATTGGAGAAGGGCCATAGACTCAGAAGAAGTTGTCATAGCAGTATTTTTGGATTTGAAGAGGGCATTTGAAACGATTGCTAGAGATATTTTGTTAGGTAAATTGAAGGCATATGGTATAACAGGAAGTGTTTTAGATTGGTTTAGAAATCATTTGTCTAAAAGGATGCAAGTTACAAAATTTAATGACACTATTTCATCAAAAATTAAAAATACGTTGGGTGTTCCACAGGGCAGTATCCTGGGACCACTTCTTTTTATTTTATACATAAATGATTTACCTGCCATAGTCAAAAAATGCAAAATTCAAATTTTCGCCGATGACACTATGATTATATAACTTAAATAAATGAAGACTTGAAGCTTGTCTCAAAATGGTTAACATCTAACAGACTAAAATTAAATGCAAGTAAAACGAAAGCCTTGCTAATCGGAAAAAAACAATGTACAAATGTTCAACTGAATATTGATGGTGAAGATATTGAATTCGTAGAAAATTTTAAGGGTTTTTGTTGACTCTCGATTAATTTTTGATATTCATTATGAAAAAGTTATAAATAATATTAGTACTAAAGTGGGATATTTATCGAGATTATCTGGGTGTCTGAGTTCATATAGCAGAAAAATTATCTATAATACCATCATTCTTCCAAATTTCTTGTACTGTTCGACTATTCTGTATTTAGCAAATAATTCCATTTTCGAAATACTGCAAATTTTACAAAATAAGTGCATGAGAATAATACTAAATAAAGATAAATATACTCCAATTAGGCAAATGCTTAGCAAATTAAAATGGCTCAATGTAAAAAATTTTATCAAATATCTTGTAATGATTTATAAAGTAAAAAATAATATATTTCCATCAAGTCTAACTAATTTAACATCATCAAATGTCGACCATCATTTACATAATACCAGAAATAAAGATGACTTGCATTTAATGACCAAAAAGTATAACATATGCTACAAATCTGTATTCCATCAAGGGTTGATTGAATATAATAAATTATACTCGGAGATAAAAGACCAGAAAACTTTGACAAAATTTAAAGTAAAGTTGAGAAATCACTTGTTAAATCTACAATTATAGGTTGCCCAGCATTTACATCATACACCATATGGCTTGAATTTACTAGTTCTAAGTTGTTTACAATTGTTCTGTTTATGTAGCCAAATGTGCTAAATAAATCTTTCTACTAGTACTACTACTATATCCATAGTTCCATCTTAATTTACTACGTATTGGCCCAAATATTTAAATGATTTGAATGACTCACTTTTTTTCATGATTACTCGTCAGATTAATTGAATTTTGATCTAAAGCTTTTCCTATGAGCATACTTTTTGTTTTGGTTGTATTTAATTTGAATTTATTCACATTCAACCAATTAATTATGTTTTTCATATCAATCAAAAAATACTGTAATTACAGTTACTTGACTTCCAATGTTAGTAAGACCAAATTTATGATTTTTAAACGCTACCTTGATCTGTATTCAAAATTCTGCAAAACTAACAATAAAGCATGTCTATCTTTCTGCAGTTAGAAGTCTAAGATCTGTATTAAGCTCCATTTTCACCGATTTGACGGACAGAAAGAAATCATCTTTGACAATCTTAGACGTTGACTTTGAGCATAGAATTTATAAGAATTATTCTAGGTTGAACCGGGTAACGAACAAAAATATCAGACTGGCCGTGGTAGCGAATCCATCTCACTTGGAAACAGTCGATCCAATGGCACAAGGGAAAACAAGAGCTGAACAGTTCTACAGAGGTGACGGGGAAGGCAAAAAGGTATATAATAATAATAATAATCGTCTTCATTGAAATTGTAGAATTCAATAGAGAGAAAAAAACGATTGGTAAAGCTTAGCAACACGCTACTCTTACACTTGACCAGCAATGAAAAAAAAATAAAAGTTGTAGCAGTGCGAGGTCAAACATCAGTGTCGGCCTTCTGACCACGTTCGGCTTTTTGAGGTTATTTCAGGATGTGGAATTGAAAAATTTTAATAATGAATTAATCAGCAACTCTTCAAATCCGTTCGTGGTGTTTTGTAAAATATGACCATAGATTTTGATAATTTTACAAAAAAATCGGTATACTATGTGGTCTCACTCCTGATGATGACAGCATAGACTGTCGAAAGCTTGAGTTGTAAGTTAAAAGAATGCACTCTGCATAATTTGCCGATTTTCTAAAATACGAATTTTTCTACTATATATATATATATACAAAGAAAGAAAAGAAATGTTCCTATTTTTCAGGTGATGTCTCTGTTGCTTCACGGTGACGCAGCTTTCGCAGGCCAGGGTGTGGTATTCGAAACTATGCACTTGTCAGAGTTGCCTGATTACACTACCCATGGAACTGTTCATATTGTCGCCAATAACCAGATCGGTTTCACAACCGATCCACGTTTCTCGAGATCATCTCCATATTGTACAGGTAAGACTTGAGCAAAAACTACTTTCAATTTCAGGACTTTGGTTCTCTTTACAGTGATAAAGCAGAATATCGTTTATAACCACCACTGTGGTCTTTTTCAAATTCATTTGTTAATTTTTTTGTTTTTATTTAGCATTAATGCTACAATGTCAATTTTTCATTTACACATTTTTTGAATCTATTTGAATTTTGCAGTATTCTAAAATGTGGCATCCCTACTGATATATTTTGAACGTTTAACATATTTCCAACTTTTGTTTTTTGACTTCTATTTACTAAATAATTTTGTAAAATGTCCAATACTGATCCTTTAAAACCATAGTGATGCAATTTCATTAACAATTTTTCCCTATCTATAGTCTCAAATGCCATTTTGAAGTCTAAAAATACATTCGTTCTCATCTAACTTCTTCTCCAGGCTTCCACCACCATTTGGATTACTGTTTCTGTAGAATATTTTTTTCTAAATCCAGCTTGATTTTTTGCAAAAATTTTGTTTTCTTCAAGAAATCCAATGATTTGTTCGTATATTTATTTTATTACGGCTGAAATTCTTTGGGGCATAGTGTTAACCAAGTTTTGGCAAAAATTTGGTGTAAAATAATCCCATATTTTTTGAAGCTTTTGTCTCAGTTCGGTGATTGTACGAGCAGGATGTTGTCGTAGAACCTCTTTCATCTCGTGCCACAAAGTTTCAATAGGTGACAGATCTGGACTTCTAGAAACCCATTTCAAAAGTGGTACATTATTTTCTTCCATCCATTTTATAGCCTTTTTTAAGGTATGGCACGCTGCACCATCTTGCTGAAACACAAAATCTTGGCAGGATGTCAAACATTCTTCCATCACTGGTAAAAGCGATTCTTCTAAAATTACCAAATATTTGTTTGTATCCACATTTCCATCAATAAAATGAAGTTTTCCTACTCCTTTTGATGACATACTGCCCCAGACCATAATGGTTGCTGGAAATTTCATTTTTCTCTTCAGACAGTCAACATGGAATGCTTCATTTTTTTTGCGAATAACTCTTCTTCGACTGTCACCAACACAAACTAAGATTTCAATAGTTGGGCCAACTGAAGTGGGAAGGGGCTAGTAGACAGTAGATAAGTCTTAAATCCGGCATATGCATTCACTGTAAGGCAAAATTCCAAGGTAAAACAATCATTTAGTAAAGAAACACCCTGACTTTATCACATCCGTTTCTAGTAAAATACATGAATGTAAACGTTGGGCATATAGAAGTCATAAAAAACTAATTTTGTTGCACATATGAAGACGAAACATCGCAGGTATAGACGGTATAAATCTGTCACAAGGTGTGGTTCAATATAAAAAGTAAAATGTGATTTATTGACTTGTTTATTTTTGTATACATTGTTTGAAGAAAAATAAAATATTTTTAATAATTGTTAAACTTTATTACCATAGTTCCCTAAAATGTGGTACTTGGTTTGATTGTTCAACATTAAAATTATTTTTTAATTTGTTAAAGTTTTCGTTTTTCTATTTTTAGGGGTTGAAAAATCACTACAAATCTATGGAAATTGACATTATTTATTCAATTCAAAGTGTAAACAAATGAATTCAGAACTTACCAAACTCCAAGCAAGCTTTGTCGTGTCTCCAAATGTATCCAATAGGTAACATAACACCACAGAATCACTGCAAATCGGCACACTACACGATGAAACGATCTAACATCGCATTCGAAACAACCGCGGATGTTTCTTTGTTTGTACCCGACGCGCGCCACGTGATGCCTCGGCTAGATCCAAAGATCGACTGAACAGCAGCTGTCCGTTGTGCGCCGGCCGTACCGAAACTCTCTCGATCACGTCACAGTCACATGTCCGTTTAACTCTGCCAATCGCATCTTAGGCGGAAAGTGGGGTGCGCGGTGGATTGCCGTCAACTTGAAGCTACTCCATTTGAAAGCGATAGGTGTAGCTCCGCCCACTTTGCACCCCACTTTCCGCCTAAGATGCGATTGGCAGAAAGAAACGGGCATGTGGCTGTGACGTAATCGAGAGCGTTCCGGTACGAACGGCCGGCGCACAGCGCACTGCTGCTGTTCAGTCGATCTTTGGATCTCGCCGAGGCAACACGTCGCGCGCGTCGTGCACAAACAAAGGAACATCCGCGGTTTTGAATGTGATGTAGTGTGCCGATTTGCAGTGATTCTGTGGTGTTATGTTACCTATTGGATACATTTGGAGACACGACAAGGCTTGCTTGGTATTTGGTAAGTTCTGAATTCATTTGTTTACACTTTGAATTGAAAAAATAATGTCAATTTCCATAGATGTGTAGTGATTTTTCATCCCCTAAAAATAGAAAAACGAAAAGTTTAACAAATTAAAAAATAATTTTGATGTCGAACTATCAAACCAAGTACCACATTTTAGAGGACTATGGCAATAAAGTGTATCAAGTATTAATTCTATTTTATTCTTCTTCAAACAATGTATACAAAAATAAACAAGTCAATACATCACATTCTAGTTTTTATATTCAACCATAACTGGATGACTGAAGGTATTCTTACTTCGATCAAGAAGAGAGATGAGTTGAAACAGAGTTTGACGAAAGATAATGATAATTTGATATTGAGACAGTCCTATATCTCCTACAGAAACAGAGTAACTAATCTTATTAAGATCTCTGTAAAATCAATATTATAGACAAATTTAATTTTAGCTGGTAATAACTATAGGAAGAGCTGGGATGTTATTAATGAGGTAACTAATGCTGGCAAAATAAAAAAAAAATGACGTAAAATCAATTAATCACAATAATCAGCAGCTGGACGCACCCACTGATATAGCCTGTGTTTTTAATAAATATTTTGTTGATATAGGTGAGCAAATAACAAGTCAGACTGATCAAAACTCAATTCTTGATACATCAGATCCTCATGTCGTCAACATTGCTCACTCTATGTTTCTAACTCCAGTGGATAACATAGAGTTACAACAAATAGTTTGTAATCTGAAAAATAATAGCGCACCCGGAAAAGATGGCTTACGCACTAAAACTATCAAGATGATCATGAAGTATATCAATCACCCTATAACTCACATTATCAACCTCTGTTTCAAATCCTCAGTAATTCCTCGCCAATTTAAAGAAAACATAGTGACACCAATATTTAAATCTGGAAGTAAAGACAATATGTTCAATTATAGACCTATTTCAGTTATCAATGTATTTGGGAAGATTTTTGAGAAGTGTTTGAATAACAGACTTTGTTCTTTTCTTGAGAAATATGACATAATATCGAACTGTCAATTTGGGTTCCGCAAAAATTGCAATACAGAGCAATCTCTACAAGAACTTACAGGACAAGTGCTTGAAAATTTTCAAGATGGAAATAAGACTGTTGCAGTTTTCCTAGATCTTCAAAAGGCTTTCGATTCAGTATCTCATACAATTTTAGTAAAGAAACTAGAAAGTGTTGGAGTGCGTAGTGGAGTTCTGAACTTATTTGAGAACTATTTGGCTGATCGATTACAACAAGTTAAGGTAGGGTCAGATTTAAGCAAAATCCAAGATCAAAATAGGTGTGCCTCAGGGGACGGTTTTGGGACCAACACTGTTCCTCATATACATAAATGAACTACTTCGATGTAATTTCAACTGTAAGATGATATCATATGCAGACAATACTGTTTTAGTTTGCACTGGTCATTCATGGGATGACGCAATACAGAATGCTGGTTGGATAACAATTTACTTAAACTTAATATCTCTAAAACTAAGTATGTAACGTTTTCTCCAACCAAAGCAGGCATGCCATTACACCACCGAACATTAATTCTAAATGATAGTGCTGAAACTGTCGAAAGAGTTGAAGTTATTAGATACTTAGGAATCATGGTTGACAGTAATTTAAAATGGCAGAGTCATGCCGAGCTTTTGGCATCGAAATTAAGGAGAATTATTCATAAGTTTTTCATTCTTAGGAATATTTTAAGCAGAAAGAGTCTTCTCTCAATATATAACTCGTTTGTGGGGTCTCTACTAACTTACGGGATAAGTATTTGGGGAGCCGCATACACTAGTACTTTAAAAATACTGCAAACCACGCAAAATTATATTGTCAGGACTATTTTTCGTATCTCACGTAGGTCAAGTTGCAGATTTGTTTACATTGAAAATGATCTTTTGAATGTTAGAGGTTTATATATTTTTGCTGCTCTAAAATTTGTCCACTCCCGAAACAATGTTCCAACCAGCCACGCTTATGAAACAAGAACTAAAATAAATATAATTCACACCTATACCAGAGTTAATAAATCTGTTTGCCAAAAATGCATAAAGTTTGATGGTATTAGGTTGTATAACAAATTACCCCTAGAATATAAAATCCTCTCGAAGTATAGTTTCAAAAAGAATTAAGAAGTTCATCTTAAATAACTTTGACATGCTTGCATCGACGGTAGCTTGACTCAACTCAGTAATTTCGTTTCTATCTAATGTTTTTTTTTATTTCTTTTTTTTATATACATTTGCTCATAATATACCTTATGACCATTAGCCGAAGTATACAGAATTTTCACAATTCATATACCGTTACTTGCTGGTTCTAGATCTGATGCTAGTATCTTTGCTCAGATTTCTGTTGCAATCTTGGTTATTCAGGGTAGCAAGTGCATACAAGCTCATGTATTTTTTAAGCTTTTTTTATTTAAATTGTACTGAAGGTTGTTTTTAATTTGTAAGTTATATTGGTTTTTGAATTTGAATAACTTGTAGATACTTGACGCGGTGACAGATTCATACCGTCTATACCTACGATGTTTCGTCTTCATATGTACAACAAAATTAGTTTTGATGACTGTTTTGTCGTATTGATTAGGGAGTGATAAAGTTGGTGTTTTCTACTATATATTATCAAAATATTCATTGTTAATATTTTAAACCTGCTACATTTTATTATTTGTGTTCGATAAGAAAAAAACTAAGATTTCAATAGTCGGGCCAACTGAAGTGGGCAGGGGATCGTACCGCGACACATACCTGTAGTCTACCTATTTCAGACGTGGCGCGTGTCGTGAACGCGCCCATCTTCCACGTGAACGCCGACGATCCCGAAAGCGTCATCCACGTGTGCAACATGGCCGCCGAATGGAGAGCCACCTTCCACAAGGACGTCGTCATCGATCTCGTCTGCTACAGGAGATACGGACACAACGAACTGGACGAACCGATGTTCACACAGCCTCTGATGTACAGGAAGATCAAGGAGACCAAGCCGGTGCTGTTCAAGTATTCCGAACAGTTGCTCAAGGAGGTGAGTGTCGATTGTTTATCGCGATAGATAAGGTTTACCACGAAGGGGAAATTTTATGATTTTTTTAAACATTATCTTCAAGATAGCCATCGGTTTGTATGTACTTGTGGTAATGGAAGTTCCTCTAGACAAATCACCGACGGAGTTACCCAAGGATCGGTTTTGGGGCTATTGTTATTCCTGGTTTATGTCGATGTAGTTTTCTCACTGTCTTTGGAAGGAGATATCATCATACAACGGTGACAGTTGGAGAAACAAGATGGGACTTATTTTTTATATTTAAAAAAAAAATATTTTGCCACATTTGGAAAGACCATAGAATTTAATAATCATTACCACAATTATTATACAAGAGGAAATATAGATTTTCATTTTACCAAAATTGCAAATAGTAATGTTGTTGTTTGAAGATTTTATTTAGCATAATGCTTACAATGTCAATTTTGTTATACATAATTCGGTTACATATTTTTCATCCAATCCATTTTCTATAATTTTACACTCTATAAAACGTACGTCATAAGTGAATTTCCCTGACATAAAACTAACGTCATAGAATAATTGTAATTGATCATAAGCGTTTTGTTGTAAGATCCAAATTAAAAAATCACACTTCCGAAATTCAAATACATAGGCTCGCACGTAAATCTTAAGAGACATATTACAGCCCATCTTTTGATACGATGACAGCATATTTTTGACAAGGGTTTTATAGTTGTCAGCTTTTCTATTTCCCAAGAAATTAGTGACCACCAGACGGAAATCATTCCAAGCAGTTTTTTCAATACCTGTTAGTGTTTTCAAACTGTGTATCTTTCAAAATATTTCGAATCTGTGGCCCAACAAAAATATCTTCTTTAACCTTTGCCTCACTTAGTCTTGGAAATTTCTGACGCAGGTATTGAAAAGCTGACCCATCTCTATCTAATGCCTTGACAAAGTTTTTCATTAGGCCCAACTTGATATGCAGTGGTGATAATAAATTTTTTTTCGAATCTACTAATGGAATATGCTGTACATTTTTTTGACCTGGCTCTAGGAATTGACGAACAGGCCAGTTTTGTCTGGTATAATGAAGTGCCTTTGCCCGACTGTCCCATTCACACAGAAAACAGCAAAACTTTGTGTAGCCTAGCTGCAGCCCAAGTAAAAGTGCAACAACTTTCAAATCGCCACAAATATGCCATTGGTGCTCATCGTATTTTATGCATGTCAATAGGTACTTCATATTATCATATGATTCTTTCATGTGAACTGCATACCCTACAGGAAGAGATGGTAAAATATTTCCAATATGCAATAACACTGCCTTTAAACTCAATGTTGAACTGTCTATAAACAATCTCCATTCTTCTGGGTTATAGTTTATATTTAAAACCGCCAGTAAGCCGTTAATGTTACTGCAGAAAACCAAGTTATTCTCCATATTGAAAAATGATTCTAAGTCTTTGTGGCGTTTACGAAAAACACATACCGAAACATCGTCTTCTAACAAGTTCCACTGCTGCAGTCTTGATCCAAGTAACTCTGCCTTACATTTTGGAAGTTCTAAATCTCTTACAAGATCATTTAATTCTGACTGTGTTATTTTGTGCGGTTGGTGGCATGACGTGCTCGGTATAAAATCAGGATCTCTCAACGTTGATGGCATATCTTCTTCCTGACGAATCACTCGATCGCCATGATCTGATTCGTTTTCTGATTCGCAAGTGTAGGATTCTGGGGGTTTTGGAATAGGATTTTCGTCACTGTGAGGCACAAGTCTCATCGCAGATGGTATGTTTGGGTAGTTAATAACCGATTTTTTTTTCTTGGACATACCTGTGGCTTGTCCAACATAAGGTACCATGCAAAAGTAACAATCATTAATATGATTTGTAGGCTCTCTCCAAACCATTGGGACAGCAAAGCGCATAGACCGTTTTTTGCCATTTAACCAGCTCCTCAGACTTGAAGCACATGTATTACAGCAGATGTGGGGTGCCCACTGTTTGTCTTGATCACCTAGTTTACAACCGAAATAAAGCTGATATGCCTTTGTTATTAGTGGAGTAATAGACCGTCTCTGAGACGCAAAAGTCACATCACCACACACGTAACAAAACTGACCTGGATTGTTTACACACTTTCGAGACATCTTGCATGAACGCTGTCAACCAACTGTGGAAAAAATGGCTAATATAAAACAATATAATGTACACGTATGTATAACGTAACACAATCATGCCGATTACATCATCTTTCTTTGCCGAATATAAAAATGTAGCACGTGCATTCTTGTGAATTACAGTATATTAACACTGTCACAGCAGGAACACATATAATTACCGTATCTCTAAAACTTGAACTAATATTGAAAAAATAAGTTTCATTCCGGTTTTAGCACATTAAAAATAGTAATATTTTGTTGATTTTATTTAGGATATTTTTTGGCTGTTGATCAGTGTAATTTTACAATCTTGTCTATTAAAACTAAAATTACGTCATAAGGTGATTTTTTAATTTCACCTTAAACATTTTTAAATTCGAACTCTGTTAATGTCATTATTATTTAATAAATTGAATAATGATATCAGAGTTCGAATTTTAGAATGTTTAAGATGAAATTAAAAAATCACTTTCCGAATATTCAAAATACATAGTGACGTAATTTTAATAGACAAGAATGTAAGATTACAGAAAGTGGATTGAAGAAAAATATGTAACCGAATCATTATACAAAATTGACGTTGTAGCATTAATGCTAAATAAATCTTCAACAACAAAACTATTTCGTTGTAAAAGTACCAAAAAAACATATAATTTGATTTTCAGGGCATCGTGACAGAAGCAGAAGTGAAAGACGTAGCCGAGAAATACGACAAAATCTGCGAGGAAGCTTTAGATCGCGCGAAAAAAGAAACGCACATCAAATACAAGGATTGGATCGACAGCCCGTGGTCTGGATTCTTCGAGGGAAAAGACCCGCTGAAATTGAACCCAACCGGTGTTATCGAAGACACGCTCGTCCACATCGGCAAAAGATTCTCTTCGCCGCCACCAAATGCTGCCGACTTCGTCATCCACAGAGGTATGCGCATAGAACAAATTCCAAAATAAGTTTTATTATGTATAATGATCTCGACGTTCATCAATCTAGCAGTCAGATGAAAAGTATGTTATATAATAATAATAATATTTATTCACTCAATGTACAAAGATAACAAACAATATGAGTAAATAAATATAAAATCAAAACAGGCCCAATAGAAGGCATCGCCTGTACATGGACCAATAATTTAAGTTGAAACTGTAGAATGCAAATGACAAAAAGGACAAAAATTAGCTACAGTAGATTATGTATTTAGTTGATGTTCGTATTTATGAGTTTATGAATTTCAGTCTTATATATAGAATGTAGCCACTTTTTTAAATTTATTTTGAAACAATTTCCGAAACGTAAATCTTTTAAGACTTTAGGTATAATTTCATTAAATTTAGGCGCTAAATAGAGATATGATCGCTGCATTATAGATTTATGCGGTTGAGGAACTACTGTGCCACGAATTTTGTACCTGGTATAATGATTATGTTTAATTTTTTGGTCGGTGTTTACAAATTTATGGTAGTGAGTGATACTGTGTAAGAAATAAAGCTGTCTTATATCATACATTCGAACATCTGCGTATAATTTTTCAGTGGGATAAAGTTTCGGTTTTTTAAATATCATTTTTAGAATACTTTTTTGAAAAACATCTAAATTATAGATATGTGAGGAACATGCAGCTCTCCATGCTAATATACCATATGTGAGATGAGGCTCAATCAGTGCATGGTATAATGTTCGAAGATATTTTTCTGTCAATATATTCCCAAGGTATTTAATTTTGTAGGATACAAATCTAACTTTCTTTAAAATATAATTGACATGGATGTCCCATCGTAAGTGAGGATCCAAGACCACTCCAAGGTATTTTATGTTGGGCACTCTATTAATTTGCATTTTTTGATCATTAATATTGAAGGAGAAATTTGTGTAATTTGGCAGATGTCTAGCATAAGATCCAAATGGTAAAAAATGTGTTTTAGAGTAGTTAATGCTTAATTTTCTACTGTTAAACCACCGAATAATTTTGATAAAATCATTTTCAATTACATTTTTCAGATCAGATCAGTCAGTGCCTTCATATAATATTGCAGTATCATCTGCAAAACTAGTTATTTTGCCAACACAATTAATTTGGAAAATATCATTTAAATATATATTGAATAACAGCGGACCTAAGACAGTTCCTTGTGGGACACCACACGTAATATACATTTCTTTACTAAATGATCCTGATATCTGCACAGATTGTGGGCGATTTGACAAATAACCTTCGATCAGTGAGTACGCGTTTCCTCTGAAACCAATTCTCTCCAATGCTTCTAATAATAATTTGTGATTAACTGTGTCGAAAGCTTTCTTTAAATCAACAAAAATGCAGATTGAAGGGATTCTGTTATCAATATTTTGATGTATTTGATTTACAATTTTAGTTATTGCGTCCGATGTAGCCTTCCCTTCTGTAAATCCATATTGATTTTCACTTAAAATTTTGAATTTTGTGAGGTATCGAATCATTCTAGTAGATAAAACTTTTTCAAAAACCTTTGCTACACTGGATATTATTGATATTGGTCTATAGTTGTTAACATCTGTTTTTGTTCCTGATTTATGTATCGGTATTATATTACCTTTTTTTAAAATTGAGGGATATATGCCAGATTCAAAGCATTTGTTGATTAGGTAAGTGAGTGGTTCTGTTATGTCCTCGGCTATAATTTTCAAATGCTCGCTTTTAATACCATCGAACCCAGGACTTTTCCGATTTTTTAAGGACATAACAGTGGTGTATACTTCACATTGCTCGACATTATCCAAAATAAATGAGTTCAAAGTTCTTTTTGGAGGCTGAGTATTTTGTACATTTGCTTGTATATTACTTGCTAAATTTTCGCCTATGTCAGTAAAGAATTGTACAAATTCATCGCATATCTGTTGAGTATTTTTTAATACTGTTCCCGATGTTGTATTTAACTCAGTGACACACTCTTTAACTTTTGTTTTCCCAGTAATCTCATCAATAGTTGTCCAAAGCCGCATAGGATCATTTAAGTTATTATTCAATTTATTTAGGTAATGTTTTCGTTTGGTTTGCCTTGCAAACTCTATAAATTTATTTTTATATTGGTTGTAACAGTCGGTATTCTCTGTAGTTGGCGTTAGTTTCATTACATTATATAGTCTTTCTTTTTCTATTGCCGATGTTATTAATCCTTTGGTAATCCAGGCATTTCTGCTTTTCTCTTTGTGACTAATTATTACTTTATTGGTACTAATATCTATTAGTTTTTTTATTTTCTCTATGAACAGTCCCGTTGCTTTGTCTATATTATTTATAGAGTATAATTGTTTCCAGGATTCTTGTTTGACATTTGATATTAGTTTAGAATTGTCGACAAAAAATTTGTAATTTTCTTGGTTGTTATTAACGGTAGGGATGTTAGAATGTTTTTCATTTGAAGATATCAGTAAAATAGTGGAGAAGTGGTCAGTAATATCGCTTTCTAGGATTATTGGTATACAAGTAATTTTGTTGGATATTAAACTAGCGATTAAAATTGTTGGAGCAATCAAAATTTTGTAATCAATAAATTGGGTTTAACCAAATTCTATATTGTAAAAAATACCTCTGCTTAGTGTGGGAAGGTAAATACAAAGGTTACTATGAAAGTTTTAGAATACAGCTTTATTATTAACTTCGTTCAAAGTAATTTCCATCACATTCAATACACAGAAACAGGATGGGGCAATTGCCCATACATCCAAAGAATCGATGGACACGGTGAAAGCACTTTTTCCTCGAAAAGTTATATCGAAGTTTGAACATGTTCACTGGCCTCCTAGGTCACCCGACCTCATGCGATTATTTTTTGATTCTAAAGGCCCATAGTTTTCATCCGTATAAAATTCACCTGGTACAAGAACTTAATGAAGACGATTTTGATCGGCGATTACAATCTTGTGAAGATATGAATGAACGAATTATAAACGATGAACATTTTCTATTCAACACTTGCTTTTAAGACGAATGTTCCTTTTTCTTAAATGGCGTGGTAAATCGTCATAACTGGCGATATTGGTCCGATTCTAATCCCAGAATTTATCATGAGGTTTATACACAGCAGCCACAAAAATTAAATGTTTGGGCTGGAATTTTTGGCGATCATTTAGTTGGTCCTTTTTTCTTACCTGGAAATTTGGCCGGTGAAATGTATTCGGAATTACTGGAGGACGCCATAGATCCTGCATTAACAGCCATAATTGAAAATCAGAATGATCGGCGGTACATTGCGAATAGGTTGATGTTCCAACAGGATGGTGCCCCACCACATTACGCATAACGTGTTCGACAATATTTAGATTCCAGATCGATGGATTGGTAGAAGAGGTGCCATTGAATGGCCCGCAAGATCGCCAGATTTATCACCTTTGGATTTCTTTATGTGGGGTCATTTAAAAAGCAAAATCTTTAAAATAAGGTATCACTCGACCCCCCTTTCCATTTAAGATTTTGGGGGTGGTGTCACCCCCGCTTAGGGGGCTGCACGTGTGCTAACGTGATTTTTTGCCAAACTTGTGTCCCCCTCGAAAACAAAATCTACGGGTCTGAGCGTTTTTCAAAAAAAAAACTGAGCTGCCAGTAAATGCGTCTGTTTCGTTTTCGATGCGCCACCCTGTATATATTAATGTATCATCAGGAAATAGTTGAATTTTGCAGTGTTGTAAAATATCACGAATATCATTAATATATAAAATAAATAGTATTGGACCTAATTTGCTACCCCGTGGCGAAATGTTTTTAATGTTTGATAATGTATTGCCAATTTTAGTTCTTTGACTTCTATTGATTAAATAACTTTGTAATAAGTTGAAATTTCGTTAACAATTTCTCCCTGTCAATAGTCTCAAAGGCTCTCTTGAAATTTAAGAACAATATAACTGCAAACTTTTTTTCATTAATATTTCGCCTCCATTCTTCTGCTACCGTTTGAATTGCTGTTTCAGTAGAATACTTTTTTCTGAATCCTGCTTGAAATTTTGTCAATATCTTATTTTCTTCAATATGTTCAATGACTTGTTCATATATGATTCCTTCTAAGACCTTTTCGACATCTAGCAGTACATTAATTGGCCGCATGTTTGTATATAACTCAGAATTTTACACTTTTGGAACAGGAGTAATTGTAGAACATTTTAATTTGAAGGAAATTCGCCATACACTAGGATTTATATAAGATTTCAATCTGGTAATAGCTTTTGGAAGATGGCTGATATTTATTGCTTGGAATTGTCTCATAGAAGAATTATAAGTAACTTGCATGTGATAGATTTTTATCCCCATCTTCTTTTGATTCCACTATCTCATTTATACTTTCTATAAAATAAGCGTTCATTCGTTCTGCAATCAATATTTTTTGTGTTACTGTACCATCTTCGAAGCACATTCTTGATAATTCATTCTTCCTACTGGGAGAAACAATATTTTTTAGTGTGTTCCACATCATTTATTGCTATCGATTTTGTTTTCATAATATTTTTTTCTTTTCGTTCCTAAAATTTGTTAAACACTTGTTTCTTGATTTCTAGGAATATTTGTGTAAACCAGAGTGTTCGTTTTTTCTTTTGATATACCACTTTCCTAATTTGTGCGTCTTTCATGCAGTTCTCCATACAATCCATAATGTAGTAGTAGTAGTAGAAAGATTTATTTAGCACATTTGGCAACATAAACAGAACAATTGTAAACAACTTAGAACTAGTAAATTCAAGTCATATGGTGTATGATGTAAATGCTGGGCAACCTATAATTGTAGATTTAACAAGTGATTTCTCAATTTTACTTTAAATTTTGTCAAAGTTTTCTGGTCTTTTATCTCCGAGTATAATTTATTATATTCAATCAACCCTTGATGGAATACAGATTTGTAGCATATGTTATACTTTTTGGTCATTAAATGGAAGTCATCTTTATTTCTGGTATTATGTAAATGATGGTCGACATTTGATGATATTAAATTAGTTAGACTTGATGGAAATATATTATTTTTTACTTTATAAATTACAAGATATTTGATAAAATTTTTTACATTGCGCCATTTTAATTTGCTAAGCATTTGCCTAATTGGAGTATATTTATCTTTATTTAGTATTATTCTCATGCACTTATTTATTAAAATTTGCAATGGAAAATGGAATTATTTGCTAAATATAGAATAGTCGAACAGTACAAGAAATTTGGAAGAATGATGGTATTATAGATAATTTTTCTGCTATATGAACTCAGACATCCAGAAACTCTCGATAAATATCCCACTTTACTACTAATCTTATTTATAACTTTTTCATAATGAATATCAAAAATTAATCGAGAGTCAACAAAAACCCCCAGGTATTTAAAATTTTCTACGAATTCTATATCTTCACCATCAATATTCAGTTGAACATTTGTACATTGTTTTTTTCCGATTAACAAGGCTTTCGTTTTACTTGCATTTAATTTTAGTCTGTTAGATGCTAATCATTTTGAGACAAGCTTCAAGTCTTCATTTATATAAGAGATACCAGACTGAATATTTTTAATACTTATATAAATCATAGTGACATCGGCGAAAATCTGAATTTTGCATTTTTGTACTATGGCAGGTAAATCATTTATGTATAAAATAAAAAGAAGTGGTCCCAGGATACTGCCCTGTGGAACACCCAACATATTTTCAATTTTTGATGAAATAGTGTCATTAACTTTTGTAACTTGCATCCTTTTTAAATAATTTCTAAACCAATCTAAAACACTTCCTGCTATACCATATGCCTTCAATTTACCTAACACAATATTTCTATCAATCGTTTCAGATGCCCTCTTCAAATCCAAAAATACTGCTATGACAACTTCTTCTGAGTCTATGGCTCTTCTCCAATTCTCAGTTACCAACTGGAAAGCCGTTTCTGTGGAATATTTTTTTCGAAAGCCTGCTTGCGCCTCCACTAACATTTTGTTTTCTTCTATAAACTGCATTAGTTGGTCATGCACTATGGACTCTAATAATTTTTCAATGTCTGGTAACACATTTACTGGTCTCATATCGCTGCATCTTTTAGAATTTTTTATTTTGGGAACTGGTGTTATTGTAGAGCATTTCAAATTTTCAGGAAAAGAACTGCTTCTCAGTGAACAATTGATCCAATTTAATACAGGATATCCCAAAATTTCGAAACAGTTTTTCAGCACGTTTTTAGTAGTGATTTCGGCACAGTTGTTATTTGATTTTAAACTGTCTACTTTTTTTCTTAGATAATTCAATGATACGCTGTGAAATTTTGAAAGTGTATGCAACATTTCAGCATGATTAAAAATTTCAGTGATATTGGCTTGTAAGAGCTTAAAGACAACATTCGACGAGAAATGAACGTCACTCCGGAACTCTACAAGAGAGTGTTTCAGAATTTGCGCGCGCTATTAGAGTGTGTCCTAAGAGATGACAAACATTTTTAATATTTAAGAAATAAAACTCGACGAACGTACGAATATGTTGATAGTAATGAATATTTTCTTTTCATCAAGCGTGCATTTTTTTTCTTAAATCGAAAAGTAAACTGTCCCGCGTGTCTTAGAAAAAAAGTGTAAATTGTTGCAGGTATCGAACGTATTTTGAAAACCCGTATGGAACTGGTTGATCAAAGAATCGTCGACTGGGCTCTAGGTGAAGCTATGGCCTTCGGTTCATTGTTGAAAGAAGGTATTCACGTCAGGCTGTCGGGTCAAGATGTCGAGCGCGGTACATTCTCGCACAGACATCACGTTCTGCACCATCAAACCGTTGACAAGGCTACGTACAGGTAAGATATGCAACAATTTGTTAAAATCTGATCTGATTATCGTCATGAAAACCACATAAGTTTCAAAGGTTGCACTTCTATGTAAGAATTAATTTATGTTATAGGTGAAGGGAATAAAGTATTTTTTTATAATTAACAGTTAATAATTAGATAATAATAATGATTTAGCTATCTAATTTGCCTATACAGCAGACGCTCGATAATGTAAACTAATTTAATGCAAGTGTGGTTCACATTAGCGAACGTGATTTATATAATATTTGATTTTTTAAAAGAAACGTTTAATACATACTATTTATAACAAAATAAACAAATATTCTAACAGCGATAAGTATTTTTTTAATTAGAAGAAAAATAATTAACAATTTTTGTCTGCGTAAATTTGCGCTTAGCATTGTCTTCCAATGCCTGCGCCCGTAATTTATGAAGAACTAAAATATCCGTGTATGAAACTTCTTTTCTTTCAGCCCAATCTAAAGCTTCGTTAAAAACTTGTATAGCTTGCGCGTCAGTCACTACACTTCTGACTTCAATGGGATCGTTCTCATCATCCTCACTGTCCATATCCTCCTCCTTATCAGCATCATTCGTCTGCTTATCTTCGTTCCATAAACTAATATCAGCAGGAGTACAAACAATGTTGGGATCCACTGTTTTCAATAAATCAACAAAATCCAATGACACACTAATAACATTATCATTATTGGATCGCAAACGTTCTCTAATTACGCTTAACGGGACATCGTCTTCTTCATCATCTTCATTATTGGTACAAAAGAGTTGTTCCAACATTTTTGAATAGTTTGCTGGTTAAGTTCATTCCAGGCCATATGTAAATCTAAAACAGCTTCTCGTAATGTTACTTTTTTTAAAGCCTCGGATAAGTTTTCAGGATTCTTTGATAAGACAGACGAAAGTAGAAACTTCCTATAGTATAGTTTTTAGGTGCCTTCTCATTTTTTAAAGTTTTTCTTTTTCCCTGACCTCCAAATGTATTGCACGTTCTTTGTAAAATTTGAGTTTTCATACGCTTAATTTTACAGATTGTTGCTTTCGATATTCCATATTTTTTGCTAACTGTGTCACTCCCGCACCTAGTGCAACTTCGTCTATGACTTTCACTTTCTCACTCAACTTTAAACACTTTCTTTTATAGGATGTGGATGCCATAGTCGTAAAATATATTAACGCGTGCAATGTATTCACTTAAGTTCAAAAATGAAATACATACGTACGTATAAACGTATCCTGAACGATCATACGACTGACCGAGTTTGTCGTATTTTATCGCAGAGGTTAATCCCCTACACTCTACATCATAAATCGGGGACTCCCCGACGCCCGACATAAATCATCGAGGCTTCAGCATTTTACCGTCGCGCTGTTTCCGTGCGTCGAGAGTTGTTTACGTTATCGATCGTACACATTGTTTACGTTATCGCGCGTTCCGTTTGATCCCACAGAACGAAGTTTGTGTTTACATTAGCGCAAGTTTTCATTATCCCGTGTTTACGTTATCGAGCGTCTGCTGTAAACCAACAGATAACTCTAATCTTATTTTTTCCTTTAGGCCCCTTTGCAACTTGTACCCCGACCAAGCCCCGTACACGGTCTGCAACAGCTCGCTGTCCGAATACGGCGTGCTTGGTTTCGAAGTGGGCTATTCTTTGACCAACCCGAACGCTTTGGTCATTTGGGAGGCTCAGTTCGGAGACTTCGCGAACACCGCGCAGTGCATCATGGACCAGATCCTGTCGAGCGGTCAAGCCAAGTGGGTCAGGCAGACCGGAATCACGCTTTACTTGCCTCATGGCATGGAAGGTGAGTCACATGATTTCGTAGAATGAAAGTTTATTTTTTAGGTGGACGACTTTGAAACATCGCGATTTTGAACTACAGTGGAACCCCAATAATCCGGCGCCCCCTGTAATCCGACAGTCTTTGAATATTACATACATACGTATTTGACAATCTTCGCTAATGTAGATCACGCAGGTTTGAACAGGTTACAACTTGTACGCGCCGCCGCTATCGTGCTCGACGCGTAAGCATTGTTTTACTTAGTTTGAATTTGACTACTTGTGATAGCGGTACGGCCTAGCGTGCGTTCATTGTTTACTATTTATAAACTCAGAAGCAAAAGCGCAAAACATTGACAATTAAAGAAAAATGTGATATTTTAGACCGCTTAAATCGCAATGAAACATTCAGTAGTTTAGCAAGTGAATACGGCGTAAGCCGATCTACAATCTATAACATTAGAAGAAACCACGAGAAGATCAAGAAGTTCGTGTCAACTACTGATTGCGGGCAGGCAAGGGACAGACACTCAAGAAAGCTGAACATCCAGAAGTGGCAGAAGCTTTCCACATGTGGTTTCTTCAGGAAAGAAATAGGCGTGCACCAATTTCAGGACCCATGTTGGCCATGAAAGCTAAGTTTTTTTGTAAGTAAATAACAAAAAAAGATGATTTTGTGGCCAGCAAAGGATGGCTAGAACGTTTTAAAAGTCGTCATGGTATACGTTTAATGACTGTTACAGGAGAGAAACTTTCTAACGATGTCACCTGCATAGAGCCCTTTAAATTAAGATTTTTGCAAAAGGTGAACGATTTAAATCTTGACCCGTCACAGGTGTACAATACAGACAAATCAGGGCTTTTTTGGCGTGTGATGCCTAACAAAACTTTCGTTTCTTGTAACGAAAAATCCGTACCTGGACGAAAAGTAAGTAAAGAGCGTGTAACCATACTACCATGTGTTAACTCTGCGGGAACACACGTGCTTAAGATGATGGTCATTGGGAAATCTAATAAACCACGGGCATTCAAAAACATTGATTTACCTGTACACTATTACGGACAAAAAAGTGCGTGGATGACAAAAGACCTTTTAAAAAAGTGGTTTGATGAATGCTTCGTTACTGAAGTTACAAAATGGTTAAAAGATCATAATTTTCCTCAAAAAGCGTTGTTGCTTCTTGATAACGCACCCGGAAATCCGTCTGAAGAAGAACTATCAACTGAGGATTAATGCATCACTGCGATGTTTCTTCCGCCAAATCGCACTGCACTGATTCAACCAATGGACCAGAATATAATTCAGTTAGTCAAGCAAGACTACATATAAGAAAAACCTACTTCTGAGAGCCGTATCAAAAGACCAACCAATAGAAAAAACTTTAAAAGAATTTAATATGAAAGACTTGGTTTTTGCTCTTTGTCAGTCGTGGAATGCGTTACCGCCATCGACTAGTAAATCGTCTTGGAAAAAGTTATGGCCAGATATAGTCACCACTCCTAGCAACGTTCCACAAATCAGTGTTACTTCGGAAGTTACAGAACAAGTCGCTACTGAAACACAGATAAGTCCGGAAGATTTGGAAATTTGGTGCCGGGGAATGGATAAAGAGGAAAATGTTTTTCATGAAATGTCTGACGAAGAGATTATAAAAGAGGTTTCTAGTTATACAACAAACAATCAGGAAAATAACGACGACGTGATTGCAACTGCTCCACAAGTCTCAGCACAAGACGCAATTAACGCCTTTGAGCTAGGTTTACAATGGGCTGAAGAGAATGGTACATCCTACATCGAACTTTTACTTTTGAGAAGACTGAGGGACAAAGCGCTGATCTCGCGTTATAACAACCTTAAACAAACAAAATTGATATTTCCAAGCTTCATAATTTAATAAATTCATTAATGATTTTGATGAATAATTCTTGATTATTTTGGTACATATGTATGTGCATTTATGCTTAATTTTATAATAAAACGTAAGCTCTCTATTGTTATTTAATTTACTAAATTCGACATTCATAACATATATAATCTTACCATTGGATATGTAATTTGTCGGATTACAAGGTACTCTTTTGTAAAAAATTCCGGACTATAGGGGGTCTTAGGCAGTGCTCTATAATCCGACAAATTCGATAGTCCGACACTGCCCTGCATAATGTTTGTCGGATTACCGGAGGTCCACTGTATATAGATTATAGTTTAAAAACACGTTTCAATAGGAAAATACGTATAAAAAATTCGAGGCGTCGTATCGAGGGTTCTGTTTTTCATTAGGAGGTACAAACAAGATGGAGGTTTACTAGATTATCCTTATTTTTTTTCTTGCAGGTCAAGGTCCCGAGCATTCGAGTGCCCGTCTGGAACGTTTCCTGCAAATGTCCTCCGACGACCCGGACTATTTCCCTCCGGAAAGCGACGACTTCGCCATCCGCCAGCTGCACGACATCAACTGGATCGTGGCTAACCCCACGACGCCCGCCAATTTGTTCCATATCCTGCGCAGGCAAATCGCGTTGCCGTTCAGAAAACCGCTGATCTTGATGACGCCCAAGAGTCTGCTGAGACATCCTGAGGCTAGAAGCTCTTTCGACGAAATGGTTGATGGTATGTAGATTCTGGAAACTTCGTTACCCGAAAAGTATTCGATGAGATTAGGAGGCAGGCTTAAGATTTATTTAGCGTGACTGCTACGATTACATTCGTTTAAAGAACTAAAACAAAATACAGATAATTAGAAAAACAAAATTTGCATCTCTAAGAATTTTCGTTGTCCTTGAAATATTCCTTTAGTTTTTTAAACATCCTCGGATTTTAAGTACATTATTTAATTTATTACGTAGTCATGCCATAAGTTCTGTCCCTCGTTTTCAAACAAGTGTAGACCTGTTAATACTTGTCCGATTGTTTACATTGTGGTGTCAGTTGATTAAGCGCTTTTCGGGTAATTACATATACCTCAGTTTGTATTGATCTCTCGAAGCATAACGATGGAGTGGGGCAAGGCAGAGAACCGTATTGCAGTGATAGCTTTACATAAGTGTAATCACAGTGCTAGTCAGATTTTTGAACTCTTACGCGGCCTTCAAATATCGCGTAAATTTGTGTCTAGGACCATTCAGCGGTACAATGAGACGTCCTCTGTTGATGACAGGCCAAGAAGCGGAAGACCTCGTCAAGTAAGGACTCCAGCAGCCATCAAAGCCGTAAAAGCCAGGATTCAAAGGAATCCACTCCGGAAGCAGAAGATCCTATCCAGGGAAATGAAGATTCCTGTCCGGACGATGTCGCGCATCATTAAACAAGACCTAGGGCTAGGGGCTTACCGGAGACGTACGGGCCAGCGACTTACGGCCACCTTGCGACACATCAGGGCGACAAGATCCAAGAAGCTCTTGGAGAGGTACGCAGCTGGGGGATTCCGAAAGATTTTGTTCACGGATGAGAAAATCTTCACCATAGAAGAAAAATTCAACCGACAAAATGACAAAGTGTATGCAAGGAGTTCACAGGAAGCTTCGGAGATCATTCCGAGAGTTGAGAGAGGCCACCACCCTGCGTCAGTCATGGTTTGGTGGGGGGTGTCCTACGAAGGGGTCACTCAGCTCCATTTCTGTAAACAGGGCGTGAAAACAAAAGCGGCAAACTATCAGAGCGACATACTGGATCCTATCGTCAAGCCTTTAAGTGGTACATTGTTTGCCAACCAACACTGGGTCTACCAGCAGGATTCCGCCCCCGCTCACAAGGCTAAGAGTACGCAGCGCTGGCTGGAAAGCAATGTGCCAGAGTTCATTGCTGCGGAAGATTGGCCCTCAGGGAGTCCGGACCTCAATCCTTTAGACTACAAGTTGTGGGACCTGCTAGAGCAGTTGGCCTGCTCCAAAGCCCACCGTAATATCGAGTCCCTGAAAGCGGATTTGATCCGATCAGCGGCAGCTATTCCTTTGGAAGCTGTGCGTGCAGTGATAGATGAGTGGCCCGCGAGATTGAAGCAGTGTGTGAAGGCCAAGGGGGGACATTTTGAATAAAACTGTTTGATTATGAATTCTAAAAATGTTGTCGAATAAATAATATCTTTCATATAAATATATCTTATCTTGTTTCATTTTTATCATGAGATTATCATGGGACAGAACTTATGGCACGACTACGTAAATTCAAGTGATACTTTCTGAAATATTGATTTGCGATTTTGTAAATGAAAATCTATATTTCCTCTAATATACAGGGTGGCGGGAAATACATGCGGAGCCGTTGGGGTGAGATAGTACAAGCCAATCTGTGTCGATTTTACTATCGGAACTACTGTCTGAAAATTAGCCGTTTTCGAATTACAGCAGACGCTCGATAATGTAAACTAATTTAATCCAAGTGTGGTTCACATTATCGAAATGTTTACATTAGCGAACGTGATTTATATAATATTTGATGTATTAAAAGAAACGTTTAATACATACTATTTATAACAAAATAAACAAATATTCTAACAGCGATAAGTATTTTTTTAATTAGAAGAAAAATAATTAACAATTTTTGTCTGCGTAAATTTGCGCTTAGCATTGTCTTCCGATGCCTGCGCCCGTAATTTACGAAGAACTAAAATATCCGTGTATGAAACTTCTTTTCTTTCAGCCCAATCTAAACCTTGGTTAAAAACTTGTATAGCTTGCGCGTCAGTCACTACACTTCTGACTTCAATGAGATCGTTCTCATCAACCTCACTGTCCATATCCTCCTCCTTATCAGCATCATTCGTCTGCTTATCTTCGTTCCATAAATTAATATCAGCAGGAGTACAAACAATGTTGGGATTCACTGTTTTCAATAAATCAACAACATCCAATGACACTAATAACATTATCATTATTGGATCGCAAACGTTCTCTAATTACGCTCAAGGGGACATCGTCTTCTTCATCATCTTCATTATTGGTACAAAAGAGATTGTTCCAACATTTTTGAATAGTTTGCTGATTAAGTTCATTCCAGGCCATATGTAAATCTAAAACAGTTTCTCGTAATGTTACTTTTTTTAAAGCCTCAGATAAGTTTTCAGGATTCCTTGATAAGACAGACGAAAGTAGAAACTTCCTATAGTATAGTTTGGTGAGTCTTATTATATTCTGGTCCATCGGTTGAATTAACGGTGTTACGTTGGGCGGCATGTACATGACGAAAATTGAGCCATCCCTGCTCCTCAGTTGTTGCTCGGGAGGATGACTTGGTGCATTATCCAATAGTAACAACGCTTTTATTGGAAGCTTCTGTTGTTTTAGGAAACCTTTTACTTACAAATTGATGAACACATCTTCAAATTATGAATAGAGCATTTGTGATAATTGATTGTCATACCTGAGGGACAAAGCACCTGTGGAACCATTTCAGGAATATACTGCTAGTCATCCAAGCGGTTTTTGAACAGTCATAATCAACAGGGACATTAACATTTTTAAATGAGCGCGGATTTTTTGCTTTCCCAATTACCAGTGGCTGTATTTTGTGTGAACCATTAGCATTAATGCAGGCTAGAAACGTTATTCGTTGTTTCTCCGGCTTTCTTCCCGGGGCAGATTTTTCAAATGATGCAGCATTTTCCAATAAAGGCCACTTTCATCTGCGTTGTAAATTTGTTCCATTCTTAAATCTAGCTCGGTAATTGTTTTAATCAATTTTTCTTTGAATGGTTGCACTAATTGTGGTTGGGCTGATAATTTTTCACCAGATATAGACAGCAGTCGAATTCCATATCTTGTTTTGAATCGTTGTAGTCAGCCATCACTAGCTACGAAATTTTCAGTTTCTTTCAGTTTTTCATTTAACAGTCTCGCTCTCTGTTTAAGTACTTCGCCACTAACTGGGACATGATTTTCCCGTTGTTTTAAAAACCACTTATACAGGGAATTTTCCATTTTAGGTGCCTTCGCGTTTTTTAAAGTTCTTCTTGCAGCATAAGTTGATAATTTTCTTATGATTTTGAAGGCACCGAGTTTAAAAGGATCATCCCAGACGCCGGCCCGGCTTCAGAAAATCCCGACGGCGTCCAGAAACTGATCTTCTGTACCGGAAAAGTTTACTTCGACGTCAAAAAAGCGATCATCGGAAAGAATTTGGAATCGAAGATTGCGCTTACCAGAGTTGAACAGGTAAATCGAAAAATCATGTTGGATATTTTAAAGAAAGATCCGTTTTGTGATGAAGCCTTGGGGGGCGATATGAGTGTTGGCAAATATTTTTGTTTGTTTGTTTAAGATTTATGTGTTTAAAAAAATCTATAACTTTTCGATATCATACAGTTATTTAGAAAAACAAAAATTGCAGCTCTTAGAATTTTCACTGTCGATAAAACGTTCCTTTAATTTTCTTTTGAACATCTTTAGGTTACAAGTAGTCATAACTTAGTTTATTAAATTCAAGTGATACCTTCTGAAATATTGATTTGATTGTTATATTACCGTTATAATATAGCAAAATATAATTTTTTATTTTAAATATAAAAACCATGCGTTATTCATATTCAACCACTGCAATTCTTGTAACATCGATTTTATTTTCGTGTACTTATTTTTTATTCAATATTTTTCCCATTGCTTTACTTTGTAGAATTTCGAGAATACAGCTTCTTTGACAGTTAGCAAAAAACTTCAACACCACAGTAAATGCGGTAGAATAATTGTATTATAAATATATTTTTCTTTTAATATGTACGAATCGAAAAAGTAATTTATTTTTTGGCAAATTTTGAAATCGCCCTGAAACTTCAGTTTACTGTCAATATACAGGGTGTCCCAGAAGTCGACGTCAAGCCGAAACCGGGTGATAGGCAAAGTCATAACAGCTATCAGAAAAATATTTAAAAAAATTTTATGTATGTGTTTTGAAAATTATAGGTCTTAGAAAAAAATATAGAAATTTCACACCCTACGGCAGTCTGTCAACTCCTTTTACTACAAATATTAACTTTTTTCGGATTTTATTTTTACAATGTAATGATGAATAATGCATCTTCAAACTGGTGTCTCAACCTTACTGCCAACTTTTCTCGTTCAGGAAAAATTGCCACTTATTTCCCAACCAAGTATTCCAAAGTAAAACTTTGCTCAACTTTAACTGGCTGTACTGGAAAAAAATGTACTACGAGAGTTTGGCAAGTAACCTTAAAAGTTGGCGCATTTAATAACGATTCCAAAATGGTATAACACTTAGAAGATTACTCGTTAACTTATGCACAATTTTTATTTGAAAAAAAAAACTGATGAAAATTTTTCAAAATTTCCTAAATAAACAGCGATTATGAAAACGCACAAGGACCCTTAAGGATAACTGTTTGCACAACAGTGGGCGTCAAAATCCTGCTGATGATGATTTACCTTTACAGCAAATGCTCAAACTGTTTTCCTTCAGCCGCAATACACGCTCGACATCTTCTTAAAAAAGATCGGGTTATTAAACGAGCGAATCCACGGTTATTAACCAACTCAGCTGCTTCTTTGCCGTAGCTCAGCTACATTTTGAATCGGCTTGAAATACACTTTTTCTTTTACAGTTCCCCAGTAAAAAAATCTAAAGGATTCAAATCAGGTGATCGGGCTGGCCACGGTATTGTACCAGACCGCCTTATCCATCTGCCCGGAAAGTTTTGATCGAGATACTCTCTCACTGAGAGTGCATAGTGCGCTGGGCAGCCATCATGCTGAAACCACATGTCCCTGTAAATACTCAGTGGCACGTCCACCAATAAATTTTCAAAAAATCCAAATAAACTTCAGCAGTCAAAGTCTCTGGGAACTCAAACGGACCGATTATTTTACCATTTAAAATTCCTGTCCAATGGTTTATCTTGAAGCGATATTGAGATTTATCTTTCCTCATCAAATGTGGGTTTGCTACGTGCCACTCGTGTAAGTTATGCAGGTTCATGTACCCATCTTTCTTAAATGTGGTCTCATCCGACCATAAATTTTTTTCAAAGAACTGGATCTTTCCTGTGTCTTTCTAACATTGTGCGACAAAAAGCAACTCGGGGCTCATAATCCCGGGGCAGGAGAGGTTGAATACGCTGTATGTGGTATGGATTCGCTCGTTTAATAACCCGATCTTTTTTAAGATGTCGAGCGTGTATTGCGGCTGAAGGAAAACTGTTTGAGCATTTGCTGTAAAGGTAAATCATCATCAGCAGCATTTTGACGCCCACTGTTGTGCAAACAGTTATCCTTAAGGGTCCTTGTGCGTTTTCATAATCGCTGTTTAATTAGGAAATTTTGAAAGATGTTCATCAGTTTTTTTTCAAATAAAAATTATGCATAAGTTAACGAGTAATCTTCTAAGTGTTATACCATTTTGGAATCGTTATTAAATGCGCCAACGTTTAAGGTTACTTGCCAAACTCTCGTAGTACATTTTTTTCCAGTACAGCCAGTTAAAGTTGAGCAAAGTTTAACTTTGGAATACTTGGTTGGGAAATAAGTGGCAATTTTTCCTGAACGAGAAAAGTTGGCAGTAAGGTTGAGACACCAGTTTGAAGATGCATTATTCATCATTACATTGTAAAAATAAAATCCAAAAAAAGTTAATATTTGTAGTAACAGGAGCTGACAGACTGCCGTAGGGTGTGAAATTTCTATATTTTTTTCAAAGACCTATAATTTTCAAAACACATACATACATTTTTTTATATATATTTTTCTGATAGCTGTTATGACTTTGCCTATCACCCGGTTTCAGCTTGACGTCGACTTCTGGGACACCCTGTATATACATTTTCAATTATTTTGCCATTTACCCTAACTGTGCTACTATTTTGATTTAAGTGATTCCCTACTAGCATACATTTTATTTTTGAAGCATTCAAATTTTGGCTTATTTCTATTCTAATTTATGTTTTGTTTTAAATCAGAATTTAGCGTCAGTATCTATATGTTCATCTGATATGTACAGTAATGGACAAAAGTATGTATACAAATTGATATTGGGTTGTATTTCTTTTTTAACTTGTTTTATTAATATACCAACCTTTATACATAATTCGTTATAGCATAATACTTATACATAAATAAATTCATTAGACTCCCTTCAATAAAAAAATTAATTGAAAACAACTGGAACTATGAAGGACAAAAATATATAGACAAAGCAAAACAATTATAGAAAAAAGAAGCAAAGTTCATTGAATTATAGAAAACCAACCATGTTTGTGTTAATATTTTGTAGCATAACCATTATTATTAGTCACCGTCAGGCATCGATTGTAGAAGTTTCTTGATATAAGATTCATCAATCTGTCTCCACTTTTGCTCTAAAGCGGCGAAAGTTCATCCTTGTTCGAATCATTTTTATCTCGTATTTGCTTATCTAAGTATTCCCATAGATTTTCGATGGGGTTTATATCGGGAGACTGTGAAGGCCATTTGAGAACTGGTATTTTTTCATCCAGAAAGAATTTCTTTGCGAGATTTGAAGTGTGCTTCGGGTCATGATCTTGCTGGAAGATTGATCTTAAGGGCATATTTGTTTTCCATATAGGGTAACATGACACATAGTGCCATCTATTCTATGTAAAGGTCTCATCCTAAACCCCGAAAAGCACCCTCAGACTAGAGACTACAGGCTTCCAAGATACCTTTTTGTTTATATTTGTTCAATATTGCCCAAACTACTTTACGCTTCAGCTTCAAATTTTTGGCAATGTCGCCTTGACGTTGACCATCTTTGTATAACTCAATGATCTTAGTACAATACTTGATGAATACAAACTAACCCTCTTCTGACACGAAACTGTACTAAACTAATGTTGAAAAGAATTTGTCTATATATTTTTGTCCCTCGTAAAAAAGTGCTTAAATTCAGACTTGTATTGTGTTCATTGCAGATAATGTAAAAACAAGGAATTTAGTTTTTCTACTAATAACGCATTTGTTTATGGAGCAATGAAGTGTGAATTAGTTTTCTAAAGGTATTTAGGTAAATGTTCATATTTGTCTATATACTTTTGTCCATTACCGTAGGTGTTAACCTTTTTTGGTTAGTTTTATGCTGGGTGCGAAATGCGTTTCCTATAGACATGAAATCTAAAATGGGTAGGTCATTGCGCTGCTTAAAGAAAGGAAGGAAGCTAGGAAGCAGACGAGGTTAAAAAGTGGCCCCAAATAAAAAAATAAAGCATATCTTATTTATTTTTCAGCTTACGCCGTTCCCGTTCGATCTGATAAAGGCCGAATGTTCCAAATACGCGAACGCCAGCGTGGCCTGGTGTCAAGAAGAACACAAGAACCAAGGAGCATGGACATATGTCCAGCCCAGGTTCGAAACTACCACATCTGGACAGAAACATGTCGCGTAAGTTATCCTATTTTTTATTTTGGGGGTGTAAAAGATAGATAACTTTAACAGAGATTGTGATAGATTTAAGTCTTCCTTATTTGAAAGAGAAAGCTGTTCTAACACTTTCAAATGCCTGGTGTTCCAAATTGACAAAGGAGTTTATACAAATCGTATTTCCTTTTCGTCGCAAAGAACTTGGTGAAAATTATATAAAACTACATTATTGATTGAGGACAATTATATACATTTTTTCGCTACAAGAAGAGCAACTAGTAAGATTGAGGGCAAATTATTTTTTTTATTAAATTTATATTTTCGCTTCAATCAAAAAAATGAATAAAATTGGACCAGTTGCATTGTCTTGAAGCAGAAAAATGTGTATAGGTGAAGATATGATTTTTCTGATAATAGCATTGTTTCGAAAAGTTTTAGTTCGCCTAAACCAAAGGGTTGGTTTGGTAAAATGTTCGGCAAAAAAGAGCCCGCGATCGAACCAAGTGAACAAAATGTTGACGAGGGCAGGCATATTAGGTGAGAGACTGGCCAAAGAAGTCATATCTTCACAAGTATTTTGCATGCGGTAGTTATTAGTGTTTCGGTTGGTGTTGGTTTGCTTGCAATTTTTACAGCTTCATATGTTGAGGTCTACTTGTAGACATGCTTGGTTATCTTATGTTTCTATCTTAATTAACTTAATTTCACCAATTATTTGAGAAATGATTTCCTTCATCTTCTACATACTGTTTGAAGAGACTCTATCCTTGAGAAATCCCCATAAAAGTGCCACAAATATTTCCACAATTCTGAAGCGTTCTTTAGTCACAAAACGATGCACAATGAAATTCTTCAATCTCTGAATGCGCGTTTTAAAACAATGCCGTCAGATGCAAGTCCCGAAGTACTGAGATATGGTTGACACTCCAGTTCCATCGAGAAGTTCGAATGTGATGTGAAGTTACACTGTTGTGACTGTAACGTTTTCTCACATTCCAGATTCATGAAAAATACACATACAAGCACAAGTAGTCAAAATTGCTTGTTTAGTCGTTACTGCTCGCCTAAAACATTGATTGAGGTTTTCTCGAAGAAGACTCCCAACCTCACTTGACTATCGATGTTAATAAGACAAAAGTTATGATTTAAATGCTTCCTTGATTATATAAATTACTTAAAAATTCTTCGACGGCATAAAGATCTGTATTCTTTGTAAACGATGCTTAGAAATATCTGACTTATGCATATTACGGTATTGTAACTATGTACATCAGTGCTGTCCAACTTAATGTGGCCCAAGGGCCACTTCAAAAAAAAATAATGCAGTTTGGAGGGCCGCATTATAAAATCTTTCTATACAACATTATTACTGAGTTTTAATAGGTATATGCATATTCGGTATTTGAGAATAATTTATACTTGTGATGTATACATGACCCGTGAAGCGGGCCGCATGACCTTTAAAATAAGGTATCACTCGACCCCCCTTTCCATTTAAGATTTTGGGGGTGGTGTCACCCCCGCTTAGGGGGCTGCACGTGCTAACGTGATTTTTTGCCAAACTTGTGTCCCCCTCGAAAACAAAATCGACGGGTCTAAGCGTTTTTCAAAAAAAAAAGTTAGCTACCAGTCTGCGTCTGTTTCGTTTTTGATGCGCCACCCTGTATATATACTAAGTGACATATAAATCCGAACACCCAGTTTAAATGGTTTTATTTTAATAAAAGTTGGTGAATGTATTTATCTTACTGTAAATAACAAGTGAAAAAATTTTCAGCCTTATCAGTTGGACATTCCGGTTTTTATACTGCTTTTTTTTTAATTCACTAACGCTCTAAAAATGAATATTTCAGCCGCAGTAAAGAATCAACGTTGGCGGATTTTGGTTCTTGACATCCTTTACGATCGGTTACGATGCCTAGAGTACGGAGACCTGTACGATTTCGTCAACTTAGTGAGTTTGATAGGGGCCGTATAGTGGGACTTCGGGAAGCTGGACTTTCTTTTCGGGCAATTGCAGTTAGAGTGCAAAGAAGTGTAGACACTGTGGTTAGGTGTTGTCAGGCATAAGTTTATTGGCCTTAAGGGACCGTTTCTCCACTACCAGGTCCATTGCAAATGAATGGTTTGCAGAACACGGAAGACCTATTGGCATGCGAAGGGTTTACCGACGAATGAGAAGTTTTGGCTTGTTTTCATACCGGCCACACTGGGTCCTCCCTTTAACTCGAGAACACCGACGTAATCGCCTTGAGTGGTACAGACAATGGTCACTCTGGGATCAGGAATGGAACAGTATTGTCTTTAGTGACGAGTCTCGATTTTGTTTAGGCATGCACGATGGTCGTGCCAGGGTTAGAAGGCGGCGTGGTGAAAGGAGGAATCCACAGTTTTTTGTTGAAAGACATGTTCATCACACTGTTGGAGTTATGGTTTGGGGTGCTATAGCTTATGGTTCCAGGTCACCTTTAATCTTCATCAGAGGTAACATGAACGCGCAGCGTTATATCCACGAAGTTCTAGAACCCCATCTTTTACCCTATCTTGACACCCTGGCAGATCCAAGTTTCCAACAAAATAATGCCCGACCACATGTTGCAAGAGTCACAATAGACTTCTTTCAGCATAATGATGTCACATTGTTACCATGGCCACCAAGATCTCCCGACTTATTCCCAATTGAGCACGTGTGGGATATGATGGGTAGGAGATTGCTCAATTTGCAACGTCCTCCTCAGACTCTAGAAGCACTTCGAGAGGAGTTGGTGGTTGCCTGGAATGAGATACCACAGGAGGACATTGACCACCTGATCAGAAGCATGCCTAGGCGCGTTGGAGAATGCGTAGCACATCAGGGTGCATCCACACATTATTAAAGGTCAAAGGGCTTTAAAGCAGTGCAATCATTTTGAAATTTTTATCATTTACTTATTATGCTTCACTAAGTACTTATACAAAATTTTATTAAAATAAAACCATTTAAACTGGGTGTTCGGATTTATATGTCACTTAGTATACAATATTCGCAGAGAAAAGTAGATCATCGATTTGCTACTACAGAGCATTATTGTGTCATCTGCAAACAGTATAAGGTTTTTGTTTGCATTAGAATTAGGAAGGTGATTTATGTACATTAAGAATAAATGTAGACCCAGCACAGAACCCTGTGGGACGCCACATGAAACTGAAGGTAGTGTTGTTGCTGCTGTCTGTTGCTCAAAACTAGGATCCCAGTAATTCCCCTAGAAGTAGTAAAAATACTTCATTTTCCTTTTGTTGTACATTCTTTCCGTTCTAAGGGAAAATCACCTTTGAACTTTCTTAATGAGATATAGCTACGTTGGCGCCTAAAGCCGTTGATCCACACGCATATAATTGTCAGCACAAATGGACGGATTTCAATAGGCTTGGGTATCTTCTGCTGGAGAATGTTAATCGATGTTGATAGTCTAAACCGAAAAAATACAGTCTAACGCTTTATATTATTTTTTTCCAGTTACATTGGTAGACCAGTCGCCGCGAGTACAGCAACCGGCAGCAAGGTTCAATACTTGAAGGAGCTTAACGCCTTCCTTGAAGACGCTACAAGTTTGTAAGTCATCCAAGTTGGCGATACTTCAAACGAACTCTCTCACCTGCTAGAGTTAGATAAATATTTTTGCACCAAAAAAAACGCAAAACCTCTATAATACCTTGACGATTTTAACGAAGTTCAGTTCGAGTGTATATTTTGATGTTTTTCTTTGAAAATAATGTATCGTAGATGTCTTGCGTTTTGAAGTCCCCTCTTCACAATGGTCCAGGTTGTGTCACCGCACCGCCACCTTTGTTACGAATAATACGCTGCACAAGTTGCACAAATCTTCGTGAACCTACACCGCAAAGATACGACACAAAAATGAGTATAACCTCGACGGACAGTCCTCCAGGTTTCAAGTGGACATAGAAGTTGAGGCCTGCAACATCGAGCCTTATTTTTGCACGTGCCCTTTCAAAACGTTGTATGAGTTGATTCCTGATAAGATACCGTTTTCCCCTCCAAAAGAAATAGGATTTGTCGAACTCTGTGTCGGCGATGACTTCCTCGTTTGAGCTAATTTTTTTCACCGCGAGCCATTTCTTCATGTCAGGGAACAAGAGAAAATCGCAGGGGGCCAGATCGGGTGAATACGGGGGGTGCGGCAGCACTTCATGACGCAATTCATGCAGTTTGGCGGCGACAACTCCGGATGAATATGGTGGCGCGTTATCGTAGTGAAAACGCGAATTACGGAACGATACTGTTCTTTTTCCATCTTACAGAAAATCACGAGACACGAATGGCTACCAAATCCAAACTAACCTATCATTCAGCCTGAAATTTGTTGTGCCGTCGCTTGATAGATGGCCGCTTAGGAACGCCATCTGTCGTCAAACGCGCGTACTTACTGAACGTATCTCTAGTCTTCGTGGTTACTTCATCTGTCAGTTGTCAAATGAAAGATTGCCAAGTACATCGGCGATGACGTATACCGGTCCATAGTGAAGAGTCAAACTCGAAACAATCAGCACCAAAATCGTAAAACTTATGTAATTATGTACATAGCAGCATATATAGTACATTTAGTGAACGTTTATTTCGAAAGTAAAAAGCCGATTGTATGACGCGTATTGCGAGACCAGTTGCAATTTATAAATGTGTAATAAAATTTATCTGTGTATCTTGTGAAATGTGATATGCGACGCCGTTAAGGTTAAACGGATAATTTAAGTAGTTGAAATCGATTAAAAAGTTCAAGCGCAACTGGTCCATGAGAGAGACTAACTTTGTAAAAGCAGTTAGGCATTTTAAAGTATTTTAAATTAATAATGTTATTTATTTGTGTATGTATGAGATGAAATGGATGGAATGAAACTGTTACTCCATATCAGTTGTCTTTTTTTTTCACCTCCTTTTTTACAACACCAAATACCGTCTTCCTCAACATTACAATTAATTTATTTCAAAATCAACTGCATCACAAAAAAATGTTAAAATTGGATATACAACTAGACAAGAAATGAGTGTAATGGGAACTAACATATCACACGGTGTAGATTTTCCGATTTTTTATTAAAGCCTATAATTTGAAAAGTACACGACTTGACGTCGACTTTGGGACATCCTGTATAGGAGCCAACATATGGAAGAATCAATCCATCCTAACTTTTTTAGGGCACGGGTTCCATTAAAACAAAAACACAGTTTTTGTTAACTTTAATAAAAATCAACATTGGATATAGCGAATCTTCCGATTCCAACTGAATGATCACGTGGTTGATATTGTCAACGTTTCTACTCGCTAAAATTATTGCATTTTACATTGAGGCCTAGGCGGATATTTGGCCGTCAAATTCCTTAAAATTATATGATACTGTTTGGTATTGGCTTGTACGAAGCTTTCGCGCCATTTTTCTTCCTTCGTCTTGGTTTTCTTCATGCCTGGCCAGTGGACCAGGAAAGCACCGTCCAAGATCACGAATTTGTAACCGACAAGGCACATTTCGAGCATCTAAAATTCAAAAAGAATACACATATCAATACGTCATAAGTACTGAGTGAATCTACTTGACGACAACCATCATATACGAAGTAAGACAAATTAAACAGGTAAGTCATCATTTACACAAGCGTCGCAGAACGCTAAATCCAAAATATCTAAATATTACAAAAATATAATTTCATAAATATTGAAAACCGCGCATGCAGATTTCGCAAATTTTGAGAAATGTAATAAAACTGTTTCAACCTATTATGAAATTTAAATGTTAAACCCTTGAATGCTACGTTAGTAGACCCTTATAAAACGGGAATAAATAACGTACTTGTAACATTTTGTCTTGCAAGCCTTCCCAGGACAAAAGCTCATTGTAGGGTGGCTCGTTTTTAGTGCCAATGTAGATAGGTTCCCATCTGTGATAAGGCACTTCCCTTTTTACTGTTATAAAAGGCTGAAAATACGAAAAATGAAAATCCAGACACTCTTCTTTAAAATATATCCCGAGTGATGACAATTTTAATCCTCGTACGTCGGAAAATTTCAGTAGATAGGGTTGCAAATAAATCATGATTTTTTTTTCGAAAAAATAACAAAAATAAGATTTTTTCTTTAAATATGTATAAAGAACTTTGAAATAATATATTTTCATTATTTTTTCTATTTAGCCAAAAATATTTATTGTTTAGATTTATTTATAGTAAGAAAATCCCCGCGTCGCAAAAGAACTACTCCCCTAATATTTTAATTCCTGGCGAAACGTACGTAATATATATATATATTTTGAGACGTGGTCATTGTCGTCTAGACCAGTTAGGTGAAAAATTAAAGCTTCCGCCTTTTGTTGGATACTTCGACAAAATTTAAGCAAAGAGGACTCTTTATACTTTTTTAATTCTCTCTAGCTTTCAATGGACTTTGCCATCATCATCAGGAGCTGCAATTACAATGATAACAGTAGCAACAAAAGTGTAAAATGAATTTAAATTGACTCAACTTACAGTAGTATGTGAGGATGTTGTTTACGTATAGGATGAGGGGAAACGTCCAGTAACATGGTGAGAGCTGGATAGATGGTACAATGGTCAAAATTATATAAAATATGACAAGAACAAGTTAAAAATAGATTAAAAATTATTTAAAAAACACTGACAACCTTCGGCCTTCTGTCAAGGGGTTCATCTCACTCATTATTCCATGACCACCATTTTGTGCAATCATCAAGTGGCTTCACGATGTAATGCTCTAATATTTTTTAAATAATTTTTAATCTGTTTTTAACTTGTTCTTGTCATATTTTATATAATTTTGACCATTGTACCATCTATCCAGCTCTCACCATGTTACTGGACGTTTCCCTCATCCTATACGTAAACAACAATTAGCAACATCCTCACATACTACTGTAAGTTGAGTCAATTTAAATTCATTTTACACTTTTGTTGCTACTGTTATCATTGTAATTGCAGCTCCTGATGATGATGGCAAAGTCCATTGAAAGCTAGAGAGAATTAAAAAGGTATAAAGAGTCCTCTTTGCTTAAATTTTGTCGAAGTATCCAACAAAAGGCGGAAGCTTTAATTTTTCACCATATATATATATATATATATATATATACAGGGTGACTTCGAAGTTGAGTCATTTATTTTAACAGTGAATAGATCTGATCAAAAGAAATGTTTTTTCCTTTACCATTTTTCTGGTAAAATTAAAGTAACAAAGTTATAGCCCTTTGGAAGTTTGAGTACCGCCCTGTCTCAATATCATGTGCTCGTGTTTGGCAACAACGGATATAATCCGCCTTACCGGTTCATCGCATCGGAAACAAAAAAGCGAAAGAATTTGGAACGATGTTTGTGTACAGTTTATTATTTTATTCAGTTCAGTTATACATACAGTCAGTGTCAGTGTCGCGTGTGAATAGTGTCTGTTGCGTGGCTCAAACGAAATAAAAAATGGCACATGTTTATGCGGATCGGTTTCCCAATCGAGTGCAACCAACCCCTCGTGCCTTTGTTAATGTAGTACAACGGGCTCGTGAATCAGGTGACTTAAGACCTCACAGGGGACCTCACGATCAAATACAGGTCCGCACTGAAATACTTGTCGGGAGGATACTTTATAAAACAAGGTAAAAATTTTTTTTTAATTTTTTTTTATTTTTACACACATATTTTGGTTTAATTAATGACTCAACTTCAAAGTCACCCTGTATATATATATATATATTGTATCATCAGCAAATAGTTTAATTTTGCAGTGTTTTAAAATATCAGGAATATCGATAATAATATAAAATAAATAGTAATGGGCCTAATTTGATACCTGTGGCACACCTACCGAAATGTTTATGTTTGATAATGTGTTGCCAATTTTAGTTCTTTGACTTCTATTGATTAAATAATTTTGTAATAAGTTGAATACTGAACTTTGAAATCCATAGCAATGCAATTTCGTTAACAATTTCTTGTCCACAAAAAAGTCAGAAGATTTAAATTTCGCCGCGTTCTGGCGTAAATTTCGAGTTTATTTTTTTTATACTTCCACACACAAAATTTTCTACCTCCAGTGGTTTAATCATACGCTTACTTTGACGGCATCTCCAGGATCTGTAACCATCCAAGCTGCAATGTTCGGGAATTTTTGACAGTGTGTACATATGTAACGATGAAAATACACCGCCTTTTCATCCTTAGCTAATTGTATCAACTCTTTCTTTGTCCGCGGTATCTCTACAGTACTCTCCACTTCGAAGATCGGTAACACGTACACCCTGAAAAAAAATGCATTCTAAGAGCGAGAAGTTTTTTAAATACTAGATCAAGTGCCAAAAACCAAACCTAATTTTGTTATTGATTAAAGAAATATACGGAAAATAGCTGAGCTAGCTTTACTTTCTCCTCCCTGCATCCTCTCGCCTCCCCAATGTTTAACCCCTGCAAAAAAAATCCAAAAATCATCAGGATCGTCTGAAACACAACAATACGAAGTTCGTGCGATTTTTTTTTTGTTTTTGGCACCGGGTCCCGAATTCCTCTCTACGGCCCTGAAAACATTATTAATTATTATGGATTCTGCAATCGTTACCTGTCTACAATATCGGTTAGCTTGTATGTCTCTTTCATAGCGAGGAACTTTCTCGCGAGCCCTTCGCTCGGCATAAGTTGTATGTCAGAAACCAAAACGTCATTCGTGATGGCTGCCGAGCGAGCCGCGTTTCGGCATACGTTGATTGGATAGGTGCTTCTTTTTACTGCATTTCTACAAAGAAATCGAAAAGGATGGTTTCAACTTCATCTTAATCAGAGAGTATGGATACATCAAAATATCTCGAAAAATAAGTATCGTGGAGAAAACCTAGTATAAAGTTGTAAGGTTCCTGGAACGATGACCTTGAACGTGACTCTATGACCTTCAAGTTTATATTAAGGTCAAAGCGGCTTTCTTAAATGGAAACGTCCATCTTCCTGTATAATGTATAACTAAGTTGTGAGGTTTGAAAAGGATGATCTAATTATGACCTTGAACGTGAGGTCATTCAAGGTCATTTGAAGATCAAGACAATTTTTTAAACGGGAACAACTATTTTTGACTCGGAAAATGTAAAGAGCAGAAACCTTTATGTTCAACTTCATCTTAATCAGAGAGTATGGATACATCAAAATATCTCGAAAAATACGTATCGTAGAGAAAAACTAGTATAAAGTTGGAAGGTCCGTGGAACGATGACCTTGAACGTGACTCTATGACCTTCAAGTTTATTTCAAGGTCAAAGCGGCTTTCTTAAATGGAAACGTCCATTTTCCTGTATAATGTATAACTAAGTTGTGAGGTTTGAAAAGGATGACCTAATTATGACCTTGAACGTGAGGTCATTCAAGGTCATTTGAAGATCAATACAATTTTTTAAACAGGAACAACTATTTTTGACTCCGAAAATGTAAAGAGCAGAAACCTTTATGTTCAACTTCATCTTATTCAGAGAGTATGGATACATCAAAATATCTCGAAAAATACGTATCGTAGAGAAAACCTAGTATAAAGTTGAAAGGTTCCTGGAACGATGACCTTGAACGTGACTCTATGACCTTCAAGTTTACTTTAAGGTCAAAGCGGCTTAAATGGAAACGTCCATCTTCCTGTATAATGTATAACTAAGTTGTGAGGTTTGAAAAGGATGACCTAATTATGACCTTGAACGTGAGGTCATTCAAGATCATTTGAAGATCAAGACAATTTTTTAAACAGGAACAACTATTTTTGACTCCGAAAATGTAAAGAGCAGAAACCTTTATGTTCAACTTCATCTTAATCAGAGAGTATGGATACATCAAAAAATCTCGAAAAATACGTATCGTAGAGAAAAACTAGTATAAAGTTGGAAGGTTCCTGGAACGATGACCTTGAACGTGACTCTATGACCTTCAAGTTTATTTTAAGGTCAAAGCGGCTTTCTTAAATGGAAACGTCCATCTTCCTGTATAATGTATAACTAAGTTGAGAGGTTTGAAAAGGTTGACCTAATTATGACCTTGAACGTGAGGTCATTCAAGGTCATTTGAGGATAAAGACAATTTTTTAAACAGGAACAACTATTTTTGACTCCGAAAATGTAAAGAGCAGAAACCTTTATGTTCAACTTCATCTTAATCAGAGAGTATGGATACATCAAAATATCTCGAAAAATACGTATCGTAGAGAAAACCTAGTATAAAGTTGGAAGGTCCAGGAACGATGACCTTGCACGTGACTCTATGACCTTAAGTTTATTTTAAGGTCAAAGCGACTTTCTTAAATGGAAACGTCCATCTTCCTGTATAATGTATAACTAAGTTGTGAGGTTTGAAAAGGATGACCTAATTATGACCTTGAACGTGAGGTCATTCAAGGTCATTTGAAGATCAATACGATTTTTTAAACAGGAACAATCTATTTTTGACTCCGAAAATGTAAAGAGCAGAAACCTTTATGTTAACTTCATCTTAATCAGAGAGTATGGATACATCAAAATATCTCGAAAATACGTATCGTAGAGAAAACTAGTATAAAGTTGGAAGGTCCCTGGAACGATGACCTTGAACGTGACTCTATGACCTTCAAGTTGATTTTAAGGTCAAAACGGCTTTCTTAAATGGAAACGTCCATCTTCCTGTATAATGTATAACTAAGTTGAGAGGTTTGAAAAGGATGACCTAATTATTACCTTGAACGTGAGGTCATTCAAGGTCATTTGAAGATCAAGACAATTTTTTAAACGGGAATAACTATTTTTGACTCCGAAAATGTAAAGAGCAGAAACCTTTATGTTCAACTTCAACTTAATCAGAGAGTATGGATACATCAAAATATCTCGAAAAATACGTATCGTAGAGAAAACCTAGTATAAAGTTGGAAGGTTCCTGGAACGATGACCTTGAACGTGACTCGATGACCTTCAAGTTTATTTTAAGGTCAAAGCGGCTTTCTTAAATGGAATCGTCCATCTTCCTGTATAATGTATAACTAAGTTGTGAGGTTTGAAAAAGATGACCTAATTATGACCTTGAACGTGAGGTCATTCAAGGTCATTTGAAGATCAAGACAATTTTTAATCAGGAACAACTATTTTTGACTCCGAAAATGTAAAGAGCAGAAACCTTTATGTTCAACATCATCTTAATCAGAGAGTATGGATACATCAAAATATCTCGAAAAATACGTATCGTAGAGAAAACCTAGTATAAAGTTGGAAGGTTCCTGGAACGATGTCCTTGAACGTGACTCTACGACCTTCAAGTTTATTTTAAGGTCAAAGCGGCTTTCTTAAATGGAAACGTCCATCTTCCTGTATAATGTATAACTAAGTTGTGAGGTTTGAAAAGAATGACCTAATTATGACCTTGAACGTGAGGTCATTCAAGGTCATTTGAAGATCAAGACAATTTTTAAACAGGAACAACTATTTTTGACTGCGAAAATGTAAAGAGCAGAAACCATTATGTTAACTTCATCTTAATCAGAGAGTATGGATACATCAAAATATCTCGAAAAATACGTATCGTAGAGAAAAACTAGTATAAAGTTGAAGGTTCCTGGAACGATGACCTTGAACGTGACTCTATGACCTTCAAGTTTATTTTAAGGTCAAAGCGGCTTTCTTAAATGGAAACGTCCATCTTCCTGTATAATGTATAACTAAGTTGTGAGGTTTGAAAAAGACGACCTAATTATGACCTTGACGTGAAGTCATTCAAGGTCATTTGAATATCAAGACAATTTTTTAAACGGGAACAACTATTTTTGACTTGGAAAATGTAAAGAGCAGAAATATTTATGTTCAACGATATCCAAGACCTTAACTATGAGCAATGACATTTGAAGGTCAAATGAATATTTAACCGGAAATATCTATTTTTAATTCATCAAAGGTAAATTGCGGACAATTTTAAGTTCAAGCATACCATTGCCAATGATCTTGACTTTCGAAAATAAATTTAAAATAAACTTAACTTTTTTGGATATAGAGAAGCGAAACATTTCAAAGTCAAGGTCATTATTACATACTTGACCGTGACCTTGACTTTGATATTCAAGGTCACTCGATGGTCAAATGAATATTTGAATAGGATACTCGTATTCTTGCTGTCAGAACCGTAATTTCATTTCATGGTCAAGGTGACGTTCAAGGTCCCCTTTACATCTATTTTTAATTCCTCAAACAGTTCTAGGGTCTAGTATATCCTTTTGTCAACGATCCCTACCTTGACCTTAAAGATCATTTGCAGGTCGTATAAACTTTAAATAATCTCTCCACTTTTCTTCAGGGATATAGAGACGGGAAATATTTCAAGGTCAAGGTCACAATCACGTATTTGGCCGTCACCTTGACTCCTATCTTCAAGGTCACTCGAAGATCTAATGAATTTCTGAGGGGAATACTCCTATTCTTGCTCTCAGAGCCCTAATTTCATGTCCCGCTTAATCATCGTAAAACCTTTAAGGTCATGGTCAAGGTAAAAGAAATTGGTAAAATATGTGCCAGGTAATCTTACTTGCTATACGTGTCAAACTTGGACGAGTCGTCAACTTTGCAGCTGGTAGGTTTCGTAAAATATACATATTTCTTTGAAGGTGGAATATCCTTGTGATAAACGAAGTGAAAAGACACCCTAGACATCCCGGGAAGACAATAACAAAACTGGTTGAGCTGACTTATCACGAAGGCAGCGTCGATTTCTGGGACAAACGCTGCTATGCTTAACATTCCGTCCCAATACCTGAAACATTTTAATTTTTAACTCCTACAGAAATAAACGGGAGCCTCGTCAAAAAACGACGGTTAAATCCTACGCCATTTCATTATTTTTTCATCGCCGTATTTGAACTCGGCGCCCCAAATTTCATTCCTACAACATATCCTATGTTTTGAAGTTTCTTATTGAACAAGGAGTATATAATTTACCTGAGCAATTCTGGAACATATCTCATAAAAGTAGAAGTCATATGAGTAGCATACGTTATCCCTGGTACATTGGAATCAATCTTTGGAGTGATTATATTGTACAAGATTCTGTAGGGACTGTTAGGTCCCATTTCCGGACCGTACTCTTCATCTTCTGTGCTAAAATGTGACACAACAGTTTAAACAGTGACTTTTCCACGTAGAGGCAAATCATCATAAGGATTGCAGGCATTTATTCTTACCTGTATTTCAATTCCAGTGGCAGGCCGTAGTGGAAATTGCAGTAACTGATATTTGAAGGAACTGGATGTTCATACTGTACGAAGTATCCAGGTAGTTTGGATTGGTTAGCTTCCTCGTTTACGGTGGTTATGCGGAGCGAGAGAATGTGAGATTTGTAACTTGGTTGAATGCGGGAATTTGTCAGGATGAACAGGCAGACGACTAGACTGGAGAAGATGCAGGCTAGGAGAAAAGTGCGGTTGGTCAGTCTTAACCCGATGGACATGGCATAGTCATTTGGAGGTGAAAGTGACCGGCTTTCTGGAAGATAAATTTGAATATATCAGCAGAGTTATTTGAAAAAATGTCTTCTACAGATTGATGGTTTCCCACACAGCAGATTAGTTTTCAGTATGACCTATGGTCCAAAAATCAATAGATTTTTGTCTAAATGGTTTTATAGTTTACAAATTTAAGTGCTTTATATCGACCACAATCACCACAATCTTACTAATTTTTATAATCTAATCTAAAACGTTTTTAAATTGGGTAATTAACAAATAAATGGCATTAAGTTTTTCTAAGTTAAGCCAAAATTTGAGTCAGTAAGTAAGTTTCATTAAATTAAATATTTAAAACACACATGACAACAGCGCGTCGGTCATTCATCACGCTTATCGAAGCGGCAATCGATCGCAAACGGTAACAGTGGTTAGTTATCGTTTTGCATAGATAAATTACTTCATCGTTTTGTCGAGTCAGAGCATTGGGCGTGTTGTTTTGTTTTTGTTCGCGTACGTCGTCGTGTTTATTTACAATCTTCTCGTCAGAATTCAAATCTTGCAGCTCAAATTTAACGTTTTAAAATAAATGTTTGGGCGGGTATTCTTGACGAACAGGTAATTGGCCCTTTCGAGTTACCCCCAAAGTTATCAGGAGAAGGATACCTTAGCTTTTTAGCCAATAACCTACCAGAACTTTTGGAACAGACCTTAGACAACATGCCATTACAACCGAGACAGAATTTGTAGTTTCTTCATGACGGGGCACCACCACACATTTTTAGAGGCGTCATTCAGTATTCGAATGAACATTATCCAAATCGCTGGATCGGTCGAAATGCTCGTGATCCTCGAAAATGGCCAGCAAGATCTCCCGACGTCAATCCGATGGATTTCTGGTATTGGGGAGAACTTAAGGGATGGTTTTTGGGGCTGGTCCAATAACAACTGAAGCACAACTTCGCGAAAAAAAAATGTTAACGCGGCTGAAATAATAAATGGACAACTTCGAGGACCTAGAATAAGAAGAACCTGGGTTCATCGTAATGAAGCTTGCGTGGAAAGTGGAAGACGACATTTTGAACCCCTCCTTTGAATACAAAAAAAGTGCAGTGTGGGTTTTAAAAATAAAAACAATGTATGTATCAAAATTGTGCAAGCAAGAAACGTAATTTCAGGAAATAAAGTCGATGTGATTTAGATGCCTTTTAAATTTCGTATATAAAAAGTATGTCTGTTGACATTTTATCGTCCTTATATTTCATCTGATAAGACTAAGTACTAGATAGTGTTATTTTCTACCGGATAACTACGAAAACGACACGACAAGGCAAGCGCCCCATTCTTTGCAAGTCACCGTAAAGGCTGTCTTTCATCATTTTTCCTACCACAAAAAACAAGAAGGTTAAAAAGTTGGGATAAGGAACATGTATCGACTAAGCTTGACCTTCTAGGTAAGACTTGATGCAAAAATTCAATAATAATTTTCATACTTACATTATGTTCCTTGGTTTTCGTTTATTTCACATCGCCCCACCAATTCATAGTCGAGAGGTGGAGACAGAATTTCCACTATAGCTACCGGTGTACCGGTGGGAATGAGGACTTGGGAACTGTCAAATGCCGGATGGCGCAACGAAAATCAATACCAGTGCAAAGTATCACACAACTGGTGTGTAATATAACGAGACTTATTTGGAATATGCAGACTAGACAAACTGATAACAGTTTTATTACATTTTACGTAGTAGTGCGAAACATTAAGCTATATGTAAATAAAATGTAGATATAATTAGGTTATTCTTAGTAACCTGAGCAGTGATGTAAAATACAGGGTGATTCTTCTAACTTTATTATTGTTTCGACTCGTGGACTGTCGGATTATTAAGTTTTCTTTAGTCGAATATAGTTTATCGAAATCCTGAAATCGCGTTTCGTGCTTAATTCCGATAGAAATGCTGCAATAGGTTTGCGATTTGAGAAACAAAGCGTTATTTCGTAAAATTAATTTATTTTTGAAAATAAAAGCACATTTTCAACAATCCTTACTTAGCTGTTCATAAAATAAAACGATAACGAAGATCGGTGGCTGACTTTCTCTCTGACCGCAAGATATCCATTGCAATTGACGGATTTTCCTCTTCATCCCACATCCCACAACGCAACGCGGGTGTTCCCAGGGATCGATCTTGGCTCAGGTACTGTTCCTCTTAGACAGGGTGTTTCGGTTTATTGTTGCATAACTTTAAGATTCGATAGCACTTTTAAAATTAATGCGTAAAGTCTATATAAACATAGGTCGAAAAATGCGTGGCTTCCGAAATACAGGGTGTTTAAATTTACTTTCTAAAATAGTTTTTTTTTAAATATTTCGAACAATATTTGATGTATAACAGTGGAAATTGGTATACAAGGGTTTTTTGGTACGACAAAACGAACCATGGGCATAGTTTTACTATAGCCGCTAGAGGGCGCTGTCTACTGTACCTGTAGTGTATTAAAATGACCGAAATTTTTTTCTTAGTGCAATTTTTTGCTTTTTGAATAAAAAAAATGATTCTTCGCACTTTTCAACAAAAAAAAGCTCTCCTGTGAGTTTTCGTTATAGTTAGCCGTTTTTGAGATATTTCGATTTTTAAGGTTCTATGCATTTTTAATTATTTATGGGAAAATAATATTTTTTTTACATTTTCGATTTGGGCATTACAAGTAATTAAGTTCATCGTTTACATTGTGTTTTTAAACATAGCAATAATTCCTAATTCTAAATAAACACAAAAAAACAGAATATTAATTTGTTTAATTTTCCAATATTATTTTTAACAAATTACATTAATTATTTACAACTAAAATGCTATTGGATAGTTAGGACAAACATACAAAATCTAAAGTAGTTGCTCGAAATGTAAACCCAACTGTTCAATACACAATTCACATCTACGAATGATCGAACGTGGTATAGCATTATTCAAATAAGGCCTTATTTCATCACATGCATTTCTGATTCTGTCTATTAGCATATTTCTTGTGGTTACGGGAGTCTGGTGCACTTTTTCTTTTATAATTCCCCACACAAAGAAATCTAATGGATTTAAGTCAGGGGATCGTGGAGGCCAGGAGACTCGTCCTCCACGGCCGATCCATCTTTCTGGATAATTTTCGTCCAGCCAGTTTCTAACTATTCTCGAATAATGAGCTGGACAACCATCACGCTGGAACCAGGCCAATCTTCTTAAATCTAACATAACATCATCCCACATATTTGCATGTTCGGCCTTTAAAAATTCCAAGAAGGTCGCAGCATTTAGTCTGTATCAAAGACAAACGACAGCGATTTGTGAATATTTTTAATGAAGTTTCAGAAATGTTAGACAGAGACAAACAGAATTTTATTGTCTAAACAAACTGTATTGCTAATTTGCATGTATCCGACAAAGATAGACGCTGTTTTCATGTTGCATGATCGATCATATTTGAAAGATGAATAGTTAGGTTATGTTAAAGCAGGTTAGGTTGTTTTCGAATAATACTTTGGTCTTTGGTGTTCCTGTCTTAAGGTATTCTACTCTACTGTTTTTTTTTCAAAACAAAAACCCTCCACTAAAATTATTATTAAGGTATCACACAAAACCATGAAATAAAATCAAAATAAAAATAATCAGTGAAATAACTTAACTTCGCAAAATCATAATATAAATTTGTTGTCATTACGTTCCTGACATCGTGATTTTATCATCGACGTACGTACAATTTATGGTATGACGTAAAGGTCAACTTCCGTGATTCTGACTATACTTCAAAATCAGCAAATGTAAGGCAAAAGACGTTGTTTCAAAAATAACGTACCCAGATTTTTTTCAGGCACAAGGTATTTTTTATTTGGAAAAACGAATTCACCATCGTAAACGTTGATCTTTAAGCTATTTTTCTTCATAGTCTTAACTTAATTTGCAGATTCAGAGGAGAGACAAAGAACTAGCAGAAATGATTTTTGATATAGAAGCGTTCATCAAAAAGGGGGGGAACAAAACTCGATCGATGGCGATACCAGGCATTTTTGTGTTTTCAGAAAAGATATCACAAAATCCATTAGAACCATATGACAGTAAGTATCATGTAGAAATAGTCTCTAACTTGAAGGATAACTCCAAAAGTCGTTTCAAGGATTTCAACGAAATTGCTACAGTGACGCAATTTGTTGTTTCACCCTTCATGGAAGATGATATAACAGTTTCGCAACTTCTGTTCCGCAGAATTTTAGCGAGGACATATATGAAGTTTATTAAAAACAAATACCGTAATCGATGTATTTTTTATCTGGACATGTTTTTGTTCAAAATAGTGCGTTGCTTTTTTATTTTTAGTTACCTTTATTAAATCACGCTTCTTGTTGGTATCGGAGCCGATACACACGACGCTGTTGCCGAATTTCGCCTGGCATCACGCGCAACAAAAATACATCGTTGCGAAGCTTATTTTCGAGACAACCCTCGTACTGATTATACTACAGCGGACCCCCGATAATCCGGCGCCCCCTGTAATCCGACATGTCTTTGAATATGTATTACATACATACGTATTTGACAATCTTCGCTAATGTAGATCGCGCAGGTTTGAACAGGTTACAACTTGTACGCGCCACCGCTATCGTCTCGACGCGTAAGCATTGTTTTACTTAGTTTGAATTTGACTACTGGTGATAGCGGTACGGCCTAGCGTGCGTTCATTGTTTACTATTTATTCATTGTGTATTAAGTATAGTACCTAGTAATGTCAGAAGCGAAAGCACAAAACATTGACAATTAAAGAAGAATGTGTAATTTTAGACCGCTTAAATCGCAATGAAACTTTCAGTAGTTTAGCAAGTGAATACGGCGTAGGCCGATCTACAATTTACGACATTAAAAGAAACCACGAGAAGATCAAGAAGTTCGTGTCCACTACTGACTGCGGGCCAGGCAAGAGACAGACACTCAAGAAAGCTGAACATCCAGAAGTGGAAGAAGCTTTGTACATGTGGTTTCTTCAGGAAAGAAATAAACGTGCACCAATTTCAGGACCCATGTTGGCCATGAAAGCTAAGTCTTTTTATAAGGAAATAACAAAAAAAGATGATTTTGTGGCCAGCAAAGGATGGCTAGAACATTTTAAAAGTCGACATGGCATACGTTAAATGACTGTTACACGAGAGAAACTTTCTAACGATGCCACCTGCAAAGAGCCCTTTAAATTAAGATTTTTGCAAAAGGTGAACGATTTAAATCTTGACCAGTCATAGGTGTACAATGCAGACGAATCAGGGATTTTTTGGCGTGTGATGCCTAACAAAACTTTCGTTTCTTGTAACGAAAAATCCGTGCCTGGACGAAAAGTAAGTAAAGAGCGTGTAACCATACTACCATGTGCTAACGCTGCGGGCACACACGCGCTTAAGATGATGGTCATTGGGAAATGTAATAAACCACGGGCATTCAAAAACATTGATTTACCTGTACACTATTACGGACAAAAAAGTGCATGGATGACAAAAGACCTTTTCAAAAAGTGGTACCTGAAGTTAGAGAATGGTTAAAAGATCATAATTTTCATCAAAAAGCGTTGTTGCTTCTTGATAGCGCTCCCGGTCATCCGTCTGAAGAAGAACTAACAACTGAGGATAAATGCATCACTGCGATGTTTCTTCCGCCAAATTGTACTGCACTGATTCAACTAATGGACCAGAATATCGTTCAGTTTGTCAAGCAAGACTATAAGAAAAACCTACTTCTGAGAGCCGTATCAAAAGACCAACCAATAGAAAAAACTTCAAAAGAATTTAATATGAAAGACTTGGTTTTTGCTCTTTGTCAGTCGTGGAATGCGTTACCGTCATCAACTATTAAATCGTCTCGGAAAAAGTTATGGCCTGATATAGTCACCACTCCTAGCAACGTTCCACAAATCAGTGTTACTTCGGAAGTTATAGAACAAGTCGCTACAGAAACACAGATAAGTCCGGAAGATTTGGAAATCTGGTGCCGTGGAATGGATGAAGAGGAAAATGTTTTTCATGAAATGTCTGACGAAGAGATTATAAAAGAGGTTTCTAATTATACAACAATCAGGAAAATAACGACGACGTGATTGCAACTGCTCCACAAGTCACAGCACAAGATGCAATTAACGCATTTGAGCTAGGTTTACAATGGGCTGAAGAGAATGGTACATCCTACAACGAACTTTTAGTTTTAAGAAGACTGAGGGACAAAGCTCTGATCTCGAGTTATAACAACCTTAAACAAAAAAAAATTGATTAATATTTCCAGGCTTAATAATTTGATAAATTCATTAACGATTTTGATTAATAATTCTTGATTATTTTGGTACATATGTATGTGCATTTATGCTTAATTTTATAATAAAACGTAAGCTCTCTATTGTTATTTAATTTACTAAATTCGACATACATAAACTATGTATGATTTGTACTTGAAAGTACATACATATACATAACATATATGTATACATAATCTTACCATTGGATATGTAATTTGTGGGATTACAAGGTACTCTTTTGTAAAAAATTCCGGACTATAGGGGTCCGATAGTCCGACACTGCCCTGCATAATGTTTGTCGGATTACCGGCGGTCCACTGTATTTGATTGCCACAGGAAGGGAAGGGTATAAAAATCACCATTAAGCAGATATAAACGATTTAATTCCAATTTCAAAAGCAAATATAAAGCTATATAAAAGTATGCAACATCCTAAGTAATCTCATTTGTTCACGGTACAATAAAATTTTTCGACAAACGGAATTCAACACGTAAAATATAGAACAGTGGAAAATGATTCCAAATTTCGCCAAACTATCATCTAATATTGAGAGTAAATACATTTTGCTTAAACGTTATACTTGGTCTTCTTACATGCAATATGTAAACAAGTATATATTTTTAACATTTTATCAGTTTAGTTTTACACTTAACACGGAATAGTACGGCAGACTCACGAGAATTTCAGTTGGATATTAAAAATTCGTGACATTCTATTCAGATTCAGCAACGTTCAAAGTGTGTGCGGGAAACTGAAGAATTAAAAACTTTCGAATCTGACCCTTAGCTAAAACTTTGCTATCATATTTTGGGACACCCTATACGAGTTCATATAACTTTAAACTAAGTTTGTTGTCGAATTCTAAAGAGTTGACAACACATCTTGGGCCACCGTGTATAAAAACAACACTCAGTCATAATAAGAAATCTGTTAATATAGATTGTTACAGAAAAGGATCAGGGTTTTCAGCCCTCAAATTAACTCAGTTTTCAAGTTGATTGCTTCTATAAAATGTTTGCATTTAGATACTTCGAATCATACTTACTTGAAAAGCAACATTTCCATCCTTTTTTGAATATACAAGTATAGCTCAGTATTTTACGAGCAAAATATTTATGGTGAGTTTGTAGTGTGGGTTCGGGCAATATCTACTTACTTTTTCAGCTTTTCGATACTTTTATATCATTGGTAACAGTTTAAAATACATAGATGCAATCAAGTTCAAATTTAAGCTATTTTCAAGACCCCCCTAACATAACCTGATCATTTAATTGATGCAAAATGTTTGATAGACAGGTCTTCACAACCTAGTATTTGAAAGACGCATTTTAAATCATTCCATTCAAAGAAATTTATGAGTTGTAGATTATATCATTTTATGGTGTGTATACAGATGTAGGAATAAGAATATTTTCAGGAGCATATCGTTGGCTATAATTTTCGTAATAACTTTTTTAGATATCACAAAAATTGAGGGTAAATTTGAATGGAATGACATGTTGATTATAAATGTAGAATGAAGGACCGTTTAATTTTGAATTCAATCTGGCTAGTAGGTGCGTGCTCACTTTACTATAGCAATCACATAAGAGTAATATATTATTACTAATAGATCCTTAAGGTGAATTTTAATAATATTCAGGATAGCTTTCACAAGCGATCTCATATTTAAAATATAACACCTTCGATATATATATTATATATCCAGAGTGTCCCATTTTAACCTTATCTAAATATTCCGAAAACTTGACTTGACCCTGACCATGACCTAAGGTCAATTTTCAAACAGAACCTTGTTTTGTACATAGAAATTGAAAAGAGAAAATTTTACGCAAGTTGATGATGACCTTGACCAGGATCTTCAAGGTCATGTAAACTCAAGGGAACAATTTTAAATAGAGCCCCCTTTTTACATCGGAATTGAAGAGATGAAGAAATTTCACGGACACTGATGGTGACCTTGTGCGCGAACTTCAACGTCAACTAAACATTTACAAGTAGAACCCTCGTTTTTACATCAAACTTGAAAAGAGGAGCAAATTTGACGCAAGTTGAAGGTGACTTAAAAATGACCTTGATCATGACCTGTAGGATCATCTAAGAACAATTGAACATTTTAAAATAGAACCCTCCGTTTAACATATTGAAATGAGGAAATTTTACGCAAGTTGGTGACCTTGACCATTATCTTTAAAGTCATCTAAAGACAAGTGAATATTTTCAAATAGATTCCTTTTTCAACATCTGACTTGAAGAGGAAATTTGACGCACGTTGATGGTGACCTTGACCACCACCTTTAGGCATCTAAGATCAAGTGAACATTTTCAAATAGAACCCCCTTTTTACATCGCACTTGAAAAGAGGAGGTTGTTTGACGCAAGTTGAAGGTGACCTTGGCCGTGACATTTATGGACGTCAAAGGTCAAGCGAACATTTTCAAATAAAACCCTTTTTTTACATCGGAATTGAAGACGACATTCTACGCACGATAAGCATGACCTTGACCTACAAGATCAAGTGAATATTTACAAACAGAACTCCCTTTTTACATTGGAAATGAAACGAGGATCAAATTTTACGTTCTAACATGACCATTGCCGTGACCTTGACCGTTTTCAATGTCTCGATTTGACCTTGAAGGCCATGGTCAAGATATGCGGATGAAAGATTTCCTCATTTTTTCAATTCCATTTAAAAATATTTATTCGACCTTGAAGGTCGTGGTCAAGGTCATTGTCAGGGTGAAATTCAGGTACGAAAGATTTCCTCCTTTTCAATTCCGATGGGGTGTACATTTAAAAATATTTACTTGACCTTGAAGGTCGTGGTCAAGGTGATATACGGACGAAAGGTTTCCTCAATTCCGATGTAAAAAAGGAGTCCATTTAAAAATATTTACTTGACCTTGAAGGTCAATGTCAAGGTCATTGTCGAGGTGAAATACGGACGAAAGATTTCTTCATTTTTTGAAATCTGATGTGAAAAGGAGGGTACATTTAAAAATACATACTTGACCTTGGAGGTCGTGGCCAAGGTCATTGTCAAGGTGATATACGGACGAAAGGTTTCCTCAATTCCAATGTAAAAAAGGAGTCCATTTAAAAATATTTACTTGACCTTGAAGGTCATGTCAAGGTCATATACGGACGAGATTTTCTACTTTTTTAGTTCTGATGTGAAAAAGGACGGGTTTATTTCGACATCCTACAACTTTTGTTTGGAACTTTTTTCGAGAAGGCGCATTTTTCGAAACATCTAGGTGGGGAGATCAAAATGGGACACCCTGTCAAATTAAACGTACTTTATGCTATATAAACATATGTATATGATAAAAAACCTCCTCTAAACAAAAAACGAAACACTAAGGGCTCGTTTATACAAGCGATTTATGTCGCGCGATGCAAATCCCGTGCATAAAAGAGCTCCGAAGAATATATAAATAAAACTAAATAAAACAGATAAAACTATATTTAGTACACTCATAACATTTCTTGTAATACTTGACCGATTGCATTGATGAAATTCTCGTATTACAAAAAATGCCCGTAACAACGAAATACACGAAATACAACAGCGTATGTACAAAATTCGTATCAACCTTACAATTTCAAATAGGATGGAATAAAAAGCAAAAATGGGACAATAAATTAATTTATTGTAGAATGAGTGTTATGAAGTCACTTAAAAATTTACGAAAATAAACCTACTGTTCTTTCTTCTCTTCCGTCTTCTTGCCAATCGGAATCGCAGCTTTCACTCTGGAACAAAAAACAAAAACATGTTGAGAAAAAAGTTAGCTACGAACAACCCCCCCTCGCTTAGTTTTGCCACCAAATTTTTTTCAAACACAATGAGGCTCTGAGACGCCAAAAAACGAACTTGGAATGAGTGATGGTTTTTCGCGATGCCCTAAAATATCCAAAAAACATAAAACTCCATTTTCGAAATTTTTCGCGATTGCAATACTTCGCCAGTAGACGTGGGAAGTAAAAAAGAGCAAAAAGGAAGTAGTGAGTCAGTTCAAGAAGAAAATAGATATTGTCAACCAAGATAAAACAACCCTCAATTAATCTACCAAAAATATAAGGTAGAAGAAATGATACTTCAATACTTACTTTGATGTGATCTCAGCTAATTTTGTTCTGACGAGGTCCAAATTGGCATCGATTTGTGTCTTGTTTGTCTCGTACACTTTTGGAAGAGAAAATAGGGCTACCCATGCTGGAAAAATTGAACAAGCATTAATATTCAATCGACTAGAGCATTTGAAAAATAGGTTTTTGATGTTTCAAGACCTATCCGAGGCAACGTTTTCTACATATTTTACAAGTATTTTGAAATATCCAGTTGCTAGATAAGGAAATAAGTAGAATAAAAATTTGAATACTCATTATTTACACAGGTGTATCGTAATAGATAAGCGATATAAAATATCCTTTATTGTCGTAAGAATAGAATCATTCTTAGTCAACTTTAAAAACTAACATAATTACATATCTGGATCTTAATTAAATAGATTGAACTCACATTGTATAATAACTCATAAATAGTTTTCTTTGATAAGTTTTCATTTAGGAGCCATCCGCTCTTGCATATTTGGGACGCCCTGTATATAATCGAAACGCTTCATAGGACTGCCAATGAGAATTTTTGTTCTGGACGCTCTGCAGATCTTATTCTCAAACGTTGAGCAATATTCACCAAGTTTGTACCCCCTCCTTTATAACTTAACTATGAAGATAATGGCGATTCCTTGATCGAGAAATGTGAAATTCTGTAAAGAAAGTTTCTTACCGATAATGATAAGTGACATGCCGTTGAACCAGGCCCCGACGTAGGTAAGCGTCCATAGCAGAACTCCGAATTTGATCGAATCCACCAGATCTTCGACTAAGAATAACCTGCGGAGCTCTATCACAGCTGCATTGAAGTGAGCCACTGCTACCTCAATGATTTCGCGTACCTGCGAACAAAAAAAAATGATGAAGGTAACCGTGTGTTGGCTATATAATAAAGTTTAAAAAAACTAAAAAAACACGCTTGTATATCTTAGATGACTTTAAAGGTCGTGGTCAAGGTCACCATCAACGTGCGTCAAATGTTCTCTTCATGTCAGGTGTTGAAAAAGGGTTCTACTTGAAAATGTTCTCTTGTCCTTCGATGACTTTAAAGCTCATGGCCAAGGTCACCTTCAACTTGCGTCAAACTACCTCCTCTTTTCAAGTCCGACGTAAAAAGGGGGTTCTATTTGAAAATGTTCACTTGATCTTAGATGACTAAAGGTCGTGGTCAAGGTCACCATCAACGTGCGTCAAACTTCCTATTCAAGTCAGATGTTGAAAAAGGGTTCTACTTGAAAATGTTCACTTGTCCTTAGATGACCTCAAAGCTATGGCCAAGGTCACCTTCAACTTGCGTGTCAAACTACCTCCTCTTTTCAAGTCCGATGTAAAAAGGGGGTTCTATTTGAAAATGTTCACTTGATCTTAGATGACTTTAAAAGTCGTGGTCAAGGTCACCATCAACGTGCGTCAAATTTCTTCTTCAAGTCAGATGTTGAAAAAGAGTTCTACTTGAAAATGTTCACTTGTCTTTAAATGACCTTAAAGCTATGGCCAAGATCACCTTCAACTTGCGTCAAACTACCTTCTCTTTTCAAGTCCGATATAAAAAGGGGGTTATATTTGAAAATGTTCACTTGATCTTAGATGACTTTAAAGGTCGTGGTCAAGGTCACCATCAACGTGCGTCAAACTTCCCCTTCAAGTCAGATGTTGAAAAAGGGTTCTACTTGAAGATGTTCACTTGTCCTTAGATGACCTTAAAGCTATGGCCAAGGTCACTTTCAACTTGCGTCAAACTACCTCCTGTTTTCAAGTCCGATGTAAAAAGGGGGTTCTATTTGAAAATGTTTACTTGATCTTAAATGACTTTAAAGGTCGTGGTCAAGGTCACCATCAACGTACGTCAAATTTCCTATTCAAGTCAGATGTTGAAAAAGGGTTCTACTTGAAAATGTTCACTTGTCCTTACTGGACCTTAAAGCTATGGCCAAGGTCACCTCCAACTTGCGTCAAACTACCTCATCTTCAAGTCCGACGTAAAAAGGTGGTTCTATTTGAAAATGTTCACTTGATCTTAGATGACTTTGAAGGTCGTGGTTAAGGTCACCATCAACGTGCGTCAAATTTCCTCTTCAAGTTAGATGTTGAAAAGGGGTTCTACTTGAAAATGTTAACTTGTCCTTAGATAACCTTAAAGCTATGGCCAAGGTCACCTTCAACTTGTGTCAAACTACCTCCTCTTTTCAAGTCCGATGTAAAAAGGGGGTTCTATTTGAAAATGTTCACTTGATCTGAGATGAGTTTAAAGGTCGTGGTCAAGATCACCATCAACGTGCGTCAAATTTCCTCTCCAAGACAGATGTTGAAGAAGGGTTCTACTTGAAAATGTTTACTTGTCCTTAGATAACCTTAAAGCTATGGCCAAGGTCACCTTCAACTTGGGTCAAACTACCTCCTCTTTTCAAGTCCGATGTAAAAAGGGGGTTCTATTTGAAAATGTTCACATGATCTTAGATGACTTTAAAGGTCGTGGTCAAAGTCACCATCAACGTGCGTCAAACTTCCTCTTCAAGTCAGATGTTGAAAAAGGGTTCTACTTGAAAATGTTCACTTGTCCTTAGATGACCTTAAAGCTATGGCCAAGGTCACCTTCAACTTGCGTCAAACTACCTCCTCGTTTCAAGTCCGATGTAAAAAGGGGGTTCTATTTGAAAATGTTCACTTGATCTTAGATGACTTTAAAGGCCGTGGTCAAAGTCACCATCAACGTGCGTCAAACTTCCTCTTCAAGTCAGATGTTGAAAAAGGGTTCTATTTGAAAATGTTCACTTGTCCTTAGATGACCTTAAAGCTATGGCCAAGGTCACCATCAACGTGCGTCAAACTTCCTCTTCAAGTCAGATGTTGAAAAAGGGTTCTACTTGAAAATGTTCACTTGTCCTTAGATGACCTTAAAGCTCATGGTCAAGGTCACCAACTTGCGTAAAATTTCCTCATTTCAATATGTTAAAAGGAGGCTTCTATTTTAAAATGTTCACTTGTTCTTAGATGATCCTAAAGGTCATGATCAAGGTCATTTTTAAGTCACCTTCAACTTGCGTCAAATTTCCTCCTCTTTTCAAGTTTGATGTAAAAAAGAGGGTTCTACTTGTACATGTTTAGTTAACCTTAAAGATCGTGGACAAGGTCACCATCAGTGTCCGTGAAATTTCTTCATCTCTCCAGTCTTCCACCACCATTTGGAGTGCTGTTGCTCTAGAATATTTTTTCTAAATTCGGCTCGATTTTTTGCCAATTTTTTTTCAATGAATTCAATTATTTGCTCGTATATTATCCCTTCGAACAGCTTCTGGACATTTGATAAGACATTAATCGATCGCATATTTGCATATGGCTCAGAATGCTAAACTTTTGGCACAGGAGTAATGGTGGAACATTTTAATTTTGATGGAAGTTCACCATGTACTAAACAATGATTCACCAATAATAATAATTTCACTCCAATTATATTGAAACAATCATTTACAATCTTTTTTGAGAGATTCTCACTTGAATTCCAATTCTGCGATAACTTTTCTCAGATTGTTGATGTTTATTGTCCTAAATTGATTCACTGATGAATTAAGATATACTGTAATGAACATAAATCGGGATCAGCGCCATCAATCGTCTTCACTATATGATTTATACTGTCTATAAAATAAGTCTTTAATCTTTCTGCTATAATTATTTTTTCCGTCACTACTCTATCTGCGAAACACATTTTAAATAATTCACTCTGCCTAGTTCGAGAAACAATATTCTTCAATGTTTTCCACATCATTTTAGAATTATTTTTATCCTATCTTATTATCATAGTATTTTTTCTGTTCCCTCCTGATTTTCAATGTACTTAAAACCTCTCAAATACGTACCTTATCCTGCGGCAGCGACACGTCCAAGTCGAGGTACTCCTTGAACGGATGTCCATCTCCGGTTTTCTGCACCGCCTGCACGACGTTCTTGTAGATGCGGAACGCGATCGTGCCCGTCAGACCGATCAGCGACAGGTACGCCACGACGCTGATCAGCGAGAAGTAGGTAAGGGAAAGGAGGACGGCTAGCACGCCGCCGAACACAGGGCCGGACTTTTTCGGGTCGCGCCAGTAAATCAGGCTCTCCACTGAAAAAAAAAACAAAGATAACGGGTGATTTTTTAAGAGGTATAGGATTTGAATTAAAAAAAAAACACAAAAAATTTGAAAAAGCGATTAAATCTTTATTTGAGTCGATAGAACGGTCGATGTAATTTAATGTTTAAAGATTATTTCATGTAAATGTTGGCCGCGGCTCCGCTTTAGATGGCCCATGCGCAAGGTCCAATTTTGGCACACTCTCTCCAACATATCGGCCGGTATCTCACGAATAAATGCTTCAATATTGGCTTCCAGCGCGTCAATCGTTGCTGGTTTATCCCTGTAGACATTCGCCTTAACATGGCCCCACAGGAAATAGTCCAACGACGTTAAATCACACGATCTAAGCGGCCAATTGACGGGCCCCAAACGTGAGATAAACTGTTCACCGAACTCGCCTCTCAATAGGGCCATTGTTTCGTGTGCGGCGTGGCATGTGGCACCGTCTTGTTGAAACCACATGTCAGCCAAGTCCAGCTCTTCCATTTTGGGCAAAAAAAAGTTTGTTATCATCGCACGGTAGCGCTCGCCATTCACAGTTACGTTCCGGCCATTGTCGTCTTTGAAGAAGTACGGCCCGATGATGCCTCCGGCCCATAATCCACACCAAACAGTGTTTTTTTCGGGATGCATTGGTAGCTCTTGCAATGCTTCTGGCTGGTCTTCACTCCAGATACGGCAATTTTGCTTGTTAACGTACCTATTCAACCAGAAATGAGCTTCGTCGCTAAATACAATTTTTCGATAAAAATGTGGATCTTCCTCCAACTTTGCCAGCGCCCATTCACCAAATTGGAAACGTTGTGGGAGGTCGTGAGGCTTCAATTCTTACACCAGCTGTATCTTATAAGATTTTACACCCAAATCCTGTCGCAAAATTTTCCACGGTCATCACTAACACTGGCGGATACAGCCGCAATATTTTCTTCAGTCTTCACTCTACATCTGCGTGTTGGTGGTTTAATGTCCAATAATGTAAACTGGGTTCGAAATTTAGTCACAAGCTTCCGAATAGCTCCCTCAGTAGGCCGACCAAATTGCCCATAAATTGGAAGCAGTGCTCGATGCACTTTCTTAACCGAGCATGAATTTTGATAGTAAAATTCAATAATTTGCAAGCGTTGTTCGTTCGTGAGTCGATTCATGGTTAAATTATAGACCAAACTGAACAAGTTTGACAATGGCACAAGACGCGATTCACGCGTCATCTGTCAAAAACAGTGTTGCCAAAAAGATACTAGCAAAAAAATCACCCATTATTACCCTTCAACAAAGCCTCGCTTTATCAACAAAGGGTCCCGTCATAATGCCTATCAGATTGATCAACAAGTTGCCAATTGTTATCAGAGCTGTCACCAATTTCAATGCTTTCCAACGCCACGTTAAAAGTCTATTTTTATAGAAAACTCTTTTTACATCGCTGACGAATTCTCAGCATCAGACTTGAATTGATTTATTGCATATAATTTATTTTTAATCTGTTTTCAATCTGTTCGTCATTTTTTGTTTATTTTTTTTATACTCCAACTACCACGAAGGCCTAAGGCCTAAACAACACAACACAACACAAAATACCTATTTATGAAAATATATCTCCAAACATTGTTATATTTCTATTATTATAACACGTCTGGGATATCTATTGCTTTTAAAGTGATCTGCAGTGTTGCGAAACCGGAAAAAAACGGAATCGGTAAATAGTGTCGTCGAGTTCGATATAAGGTAAAATATACCGAAAAATCCGGTTCAAGTCCATGCATAGACAATCTGAAATTCGCAATATGAATTTATATTCTAAATTTTATGCATATCCGTTCATATTTTATTTGAAGCTTTTATTTGTCATAAAATTTTAGCAAAATGTAAAATAGTAAAGGCAACACCGCACCCTGCAGCCCAGTTGACAAGAACGACAAGCTGTCAAGATTAGGGTTGTTCAGATCCACGAAAAGTACCGTTACGTATCGATTCTTATCGTTTCAGGAAGTATCGATACGATACGAAATATTGGAATAAAATTGTCGATATGAAGCGGAAGGAAACAAAGAAGAAAAGTAATCTGAAGTTAGTTACTTTTTCTGGCACAGTACGGATCGCAAGATGACGATACTCGTGAAATGTATCGATACACCTTATGTATAAATATGGGGTATGGGAAGCAAAAGTATCGATACTTCTAAATATAGGATCGTATCGTATCGAACATCCCTACTGTCAAGATGTATAACCTAAGGTACCGACGGAGCTATTTTGCGGCGTCATGGAAATAATTTTAAATTTTCATTTGCATTTTTTCAAGTGTTGTGTAACGATTTTGGGAAAAATTGCACAATAGTCTTATAAAGCATAGTAGAGTATATTTCAACAGTTGGCGGAGCGTACTCCACTGGGACCAGGAGGGTGAAACGGGATATTAATGCACAATCAGGCAACCATGTCGCACCATTAAAAAATGGCCGCTGACAACCGCACAAGTCACCTTGTTGTCATTGAATAGCATGGAATTAAACCTTCCTCAGTGTATATGTTTTGTGACTGGGTCCAATGGTTGACGGATCCCATACATGTGTCACTCGGGGAGTTTTGAAATGCAATAATCAGCTGTTATTCAAATAGTGTCTAATTATATAACCTAAAATATGTACTCGTGAAAAAAGAAAAATATGACAAATTTCTAGTTTTTTTTGCAGGTTTTAGGTTTGCTGGCAGCTCTATATACATACAGGGTGGCCCATAAGTCCTTTGAGCTGGAAAAAAAGAAATAAAACCAAACTAGTTACATTATGAAGAATTATTATATTTTGTTATCATCTTTATTGAATGGGAATTATGTTTTAAAAATCACATCGTCTAAATGCAATCCATTACGATCACGGCACTCATATAAACGACGTCTAAAATGGTCGATGACTGCGCGGCAAGTCAACACTGTAATGCTTGCCATATCTCTTCGGATATTTTCTTTCAGGACATCAACTGATCGCGGAGTGGTGTCGTACACTTTACTCTTGAGGTAGCCCCATAAAAAGAAGTCCATTGGGGTCAAATCTGGACTACGTGGTGGCCAGGAAATGTCTCCTCTTCGAGAAATTACTTTGCTGGGAAAAAGTTGACAGACGACGGGCATAGAAGTGTTGGAGGTGTGGACAGTTGCTCCGTCCTGTTGAAACCAGGTCTGCGTATTATAGCCTGGAAAATTCTGCAACGCTGGTGTCAAAAACTCTTCTATCATTGCTAGATACCGCTCCGAAGTAACAGTTAATGCGCGACCTCTGTCGTCCTCAAAAAAATAAGGGCCTACGATGCCATGCGCTGACATAGCAGCCCAAACTGTAACTTTAGGGCTGTGTAAGGGCTTCTGATGCTTACGCCTTGGATTTTCGGGGCTCCAATAACGGCAATTTTGTTTATTTACATGCCCGTTGAAATGGAAGTGAGCCTCGTCCGAGAACAACACATTATTGAGCGAAGAAAATCGATTCAACATTTCATTCGCAAAGTTTAGTCTCTGAATAGCGTCATTATCTTTTAATTCCTGCACTAACTGAATTTTGTAAGCGTGCAGACGTAAATCTTTCCTTAAAATCCGCTGTAAAGATGTTCTGGGTACGTTTAGTGCACTGGAACGCTTACGAGTAGACTGGGTAGGATTTTGACGAACAGACTGTGCCACAATGTTGATGTTTTCTTCAATACGAGTTGTCCTTGGTCGACCCCACCGCTGTTTATCTAACGTCGAACCAGTCTCTTCGAACTTAGCAACCCAGTTCTTAATCGTCTGAGCTGTTGGACACTTTGTAAAATTGTGTAAATTGTGGTATTCTCGATATTTACGCCGCGCAATGGTTGCCGAATCATTATTTTGATAAAACGCGCGCACACAAAAAGCACGATCCGCTCCAGTGAAACACTCCATGGCGACTGAATTCCCAGATACTGAAGATACTGCCCCCACCTCGCTCGCGCCGCTCACGCTCACCCGTTAAATTTTATTCAAATTTGAAATTTCAAAGGACTTATGGACCACCCTGTATATTTGGCTATTTCTTAATCGTTGTGAATATAGTGTGGATGTTTGTTCGAAATATATTCAACTTTATGGATGTATGGATATCAAAAAACCTGAATGGTTTTGTGGGAATATCAAACTAAGGTGCCATAATGGTTCTGATGAACGGCAAGTAAATTTATGAATGTTTGGAAACGAGCAATATCTATGAAATTTTTGGTAGAGTCTGTCATCAAGTTAGTTGTTTTCTTTAAATTTTGACTGTAATTTCTTAATATTCAATAAGCTGGTGATGTTTCAAGGACAAGCTATCATCTCATACGTTGACAATATTTTGTTTTCAACATTTCATAGCTATTGGTTGCTAAAATTTGTTGATTGGATGTTGAAGCTCATTCGTTGTATTTGACGGACTGATACCCTATAGGTGGACTGTTAATTTGACAACCTTGGCGAAATCCACCCTAAATGACATATAAAATGGAACACCCAGAATTATTTATTTAGTTTTGATAAAAACTTGTACACATATTTCCGAGCCGTACAGGATCTGAACAATATGAACATGACTTAATAATCAGTGATTTTTCTGTCTTGCTTCCGTTTGTTTCATTGCATTATCATGCCTAGAGATCGTGGATGCGCTAATTTCACTCAACCAGAAGAGGAATAGTGGATTGCTTTCGATCAATGTAAAGCAAAATATACAGGGTGTCCCAGAAGTCGACGTCAAGCCGAAACCGGGTGATAGGCAAAGTCATAACAGCTATCAGAAAAATATTTAAAAAAATTTTATGTATGTGTTTTGATAATTATAGGTCTTTGAAAAAAATATAGAAATTTCACACCCTACGGCAGTCTGTCAACTCCTGTTACTACAAATATTAACTTTTTTTGGATTTTATTTTTACAATGTAATGATGAATAATGCATCTTCAAACTGGTGTCTCAACCTTACTGCCAACTTTTCTCGTTCAGGAAAAATTGCCACTTATTTCCCAACCAAGTATTCCAAAGTAAAACTTTGCTCAACTTTAACTGGCTGAACAGGAAAAAAATGTACTACAAGAGTTTGGCAAGTAACCTTAAAAGTTGGCGCATTTAATAAGGATTCCAAAATGGTATAACACTTAGAAGATTACTCGTTAACTTATGCACAATTTTTATTTGAAGAAAAACTGATGAAAATTTTTCAAAATTTCCTAATTAAACAGCGATTATGAAAACGCACAAGGACCCTTAAGCGTAACTGTTTGCACAACAGTGGGCGTCAAAATACTGCTGATGCTGATGATGATTTACCTTTACAGCAAATGCTCAAACTGTTTTCCTTCAGCCGCAATACAAGCTCGACATCTTCTTAAAAAAGATCGGGTTATTAAACGAGCGAATCCACGGTTATTAACAAACTCAGCTGCTTCCAATAGTCTTTGCCGTAGCTCAGCTACATTTTGAATCGGCTTGAAATACACTTTTTCTTTTACAGTTCCCCAGTAAAAAAAATCTAACGGATTCAAATCTGGTGACCGGGCTGGCCACGGTATTGTACCAGACCGCCCTATCCATCTGCCTGGAAAGTTTTGATCGAGATACTCTCTCACTGAGAGTGCACAGTGCGCTGGGCAGTCATCATGCTGAAACCACATGTCCCTGTAAATACTCAGTGGCACGTCCTCCAATAAATTTTCTAAATGATTTTGCAAAAAACCTAAATAAACCTCAGCAGTCAAAGTCTCTGGGAACTCAAACGGACCGATTATTTTACCATTTAAAATTCCTGTCCAATGGTTTATCTTGAAGCGATATTGAGATTTATCGTCTCTCATCAAATGTGGGTTTGCTACGTGCCACTCGTGTAAGTTATGCAGGTTCATGTACCCATCTTTCTTAAATGTGGTCTCATCTGACCATTTTTTCAAAGAACCGTGGATCTTCCGTGTGTCTTTCTAACATTGTGCGACAAAAAGCAACTCGGGGCTCATAATCCCGGGACAGAAGAGCTTGAACACGCTGTAGATTTTTTTTACTGGGGAACTGTAAAAGAAAAAGTGTATTTCAAGCTGATTCAAAATGTAGCTGAGCTACGGCAAAGACTATTGGAAGCAGTTGAGTTTGTTAATAACCGTGGATTCGCTCGTTTAATAACCCGATCTTTTTAAGAAGATGTCGAGCGTGTATTGCGGCTGAAGGAAAACAGTTTGAGTATTTGCTGTAAAGGTAAATCATCATCAGCAGCATTTTGACGCCCACTGTTGTGCAAACAGTTATTCTTAAGGGTCCTTGTGCGTTTTCATAATCGCTGTTTAATTTGGAAATTTTGAAAAATTTTCATCAGTTTTTCTTCAAATAAAAATTGTGCATAAGTTAACGAGTAATCTTCTAAGTGTTATACCATTTTGGAATCGTTATGAAATGCGCCAACTTTTAAGGTTACTTGCCAAACTCTCGTAGTACATTTTTTTCCAGTACAGCCAGTTAAAGTTGAGCAAAGTTTTACTTTGGAATACTTGGTTGGGAAATAAGTGGCAATTTTTCCTGAACGAGAAAAGTTGGCAGTAAGGTTGAGACACCAGTTTGAAGATGCATTATTCATCATTACATTGAAAAAATGAAATCCAAAAAAAGTTAATATTTGTAGTAACAGGAGTTGACAGACTGCCGTAGGGTGCGAAATTTCTATATCTTTTTCAAAGACCTATAATTTTCAAAACACATACATAAAATTTTTTAAAATATTTATCTGATAGCTGTTATGACTTTGCCTATCACCCGGTTTCGGCTTGACGTCGACTTCTGGGACACCCACCCTGTATGTCATTTTGACAATTTTGTACAAAAAGCTATCCGCTTGACAACCTGTTAGAACATGACATACAAAAGTATCAATAACCCGATATGCTGCGGTCTTGGCTAATTACCTCCCTTCCAACGCAGAATATCTTTATTTTTACAAAAAGTTTCCGGAAAATTTAATTTTGGAATACTCTCGATTACTTGCATTTGTACGAAAGCGATTCGATGTATTTTTACCCAGATCCCGGAATTAAAAAATATTACCTGAAATAGATTATTCTACCTACGCAAACAATACTTTTCCGTTCGTTGATTCCACGCCTGCCACATTTCCGTTTCGGATTTTCCGGCTTAAATAATTATTTAATCAATATTCTTGGCATCAGTTACCAGCCGCGCGATCGAGATATAGTGAGAATACACACAGTTATAAAAAAAATGGCGAACTTTCACTTTTACTTCCCACAGAGAAGTATTGTCTATTCTACTCGTCATTATGTCCGTGGTACTTTGGTAAGTCAGTATGTCTGTCAGGTCTGGTTTCCCAGACGCCAGACAAAATCACGGAGGAAGACAGCAAGGAGGGAGAGCAAAGAGACAGAATTGCCCTTCCTGCCCGACGTGTGAGACTCTCCAGAAATGGCATACTAAAACTCCATACTCTTTCGCCACGCATGCCAACAACTGTACTCCGTAGGCAAACATTTGATCGAAGCAACGTTATAATTCCATATAAAATTTTGGAAATAATGATTCACACACTATTTTTTGTTCTAAAACTGAGGAAGTGTCACATGGTATATAATATACTAAGTGACATATAAATCCGAACACCCAGTTTAAATGGTTTTATTTTAATAAAAGTTGATGAATGTATTTATCTTACTGTAAACAACAAGTGAAAAAATGTTCAGTCTTATCAGTTGGACATTCCGGTTTTTATACTGTTTTTTTTTAATTCACTAACGCTCTAAAAATGAATATTTCAGCCGCAGTAAAGAATCAACGTTGGCGGATTTTGGTTCTTGACATCCTTTACGATCGGTTACGATGCCTAGAGTACGGAGACCTGTACGATTTCGTCAACTTAGTGAGTTTGATAGGGGCCGTATAGTGGGACTTCGGGAAGCTGGACTTTCTTTTCGGGCAATTGCAGTTAGAGTGCAAAGAAGTGTAGACACTGTGGTTAGGTGTTGTCAGGCATGGCTTCGAGAAGGCCGTACGCAAAGTGCAAGGGGCACTGGACGCCGCCGTAGAACAACAGACCGTGAAGATCGCCGCCTAAGATTATTGGCCGTTTCTCCACTACCAGGTCCATTGCAAATGAATGGTTTGCAGAACACGGAAGACCTATTGGCATGCGAAGTGTTTACCGACGAATGAGAAGTTTTGGCTTGTTTTCATACCGGCCACACTGGGTCCTCCCTTTAACTCGAGAACACCGACGTAATCGCCTTGAGTTGTGCAGACAACGGTCACTCTGGGATCAGGAATGGAACAGTATTGTCTTTAGTGACGAGTCTCGATTTTGTTTAGGCATGCACGATGGTCGTGCCACGGTTAGAAGGCGACGTGGTGAAAGGAGGAATCCATAGTTTTTTGTTGAAAGACATGTTCATCACACTGTTGGAGTTATGGTTTGGGGTGCTATAGCTTATGGTTCCAGGTCACCTTTAATCTTCATCAGAGGTAACATGAACGCGCAGCGTTATATCCACGAAGTTCTAGAACCCCAACTTTCCAACAAGATAATGCCCGACCACATGTTGCAAGAGTCACAATAGACTTTTTTCAACATAATGATGTCACATTGTTATCATGGCCACCAAGATCTCCCGACTTATCCCCAATTGAGCACGTGTGGGATATGATGGGTAGGAGATTGCTCAATTTGCAACGTCCTCCTCAGACTCTAGAAGCACTTCGAGAGGAGTTGGTGGTTGCCTGGAATGAGATACCACAGGACATTGACCACCTGATCAGAAGCATGCCTAGGCGCGTTGGAGAATGAGTGCATCCACACATTATTAAAGGTCAAAGGGCTTTAAAGCAGTGCAATCATTTTGAAATTTTTATCATTTACTTATTATGCTTCATTAAGTACTTATACAACATTTTATTAAAATAAAACCATTTAAACTGGGTGTTCGGATTTATATGTCACTTAGTATAGCATGTCTTGGTGATGCGGTTAACATGCGTGTGAAAAAGTAGGTCTTCGTCTATGAGTAGATCCAAACTTTTGCATAAATGATTAAATTTTAAATTTATGCTGTTTATTTTCAGGTTCAGGCTTGCTTTTAGATGTCACCGTTTTTCTGTCTTGCAAAATAGTACGACATTCGATTTTTGAGGATCAAGTTTCATGTTATTAATAGCAGACTAGTTATTAAAACTTTCGAGATCAATATTAGCCATTTTGAAATCATCGGGTGGAAAGCTTAACGATAATCGAGTATCATCCGTATAACAAGTTGCACTCGAGTTTTTAATTTTGACGACCGAATCGAATGTATATATTAAGAACAAGAGGGGCCCTAGTACTGAACCTTGTGGCACCCCTGAAGGAACATTCCGTAAATTTGAAATACTTGTTCCTAGAACCATCTAGTGTCTGTCTTTAAGATACGACGCTAGGAAACGTAGCACCGGTTTATCAAATCCAGGGTTGCCAGGTTGTTATAAAAAATCGGAGAATAAAATCACTATTTTATATGACGAAAAGTAATTCACTTCAAATGAAGGGAAACGACGGATTTTAATATGTACAATGTTAGGTACAAACATAGAGCGAAATTTGCAGATAAAATCCTTGTCAGCTGCGCGATTTCTAACAGGGGTGTATCCCAACCTTTTGTGACAAGAGTGAATTTTTGGGCTTTACTGTCTAGGAAGGTTCAACATGGAGGCTGGGAAGCCGAAAATGAAGAACGATCAAGACTGCGAATTTACGAAAAACCGAGAGAAATTTGTCTGAATTCCGTCCAATTTATTATGACTACAGTATATTCAGATAAGAGATAGACCGGACATAAACAAGACCACGTGATCATCGAACGCTGTAACATTCGGCAGGGACGTATTAAGAGTCACGCAGTACATATTTTAGATAGTAGATGGTGCTTTGCGTAACTTTGTAGTAAATTAGCACAATTCGATGTGTATACGATTGGTGATGGATATAGGATCATGTGGGGGTGGGGTAAGAAATATATAATGATGTAAATATACATAAGGGTTTCAAAATTTTCGCTTCGATTTCCAGCTTCGGATGCCGCCTGATGTTTGGTGAAATACAGTCGAATATAATATCAAAATGGCGTTTAAATTAGCCTAAATTAAAAATAATCATATCTCTTAAAATTGCTTTTAGAATATTGATTAGTATATTTTTTGATTTCTAGGTAAATATGTAACCAAATTAAAACGTTCAAAAAGAATATTGAACGTCGTATGATTACTCAGCGCTTCACAATTTAATTTAAAGTTATAAACCTTTAAAAAATGAATGATCAGGAACCTGAAATTCGCGCAAATATTAATATTAACAAATTATAACTTTATAAAGCTTAAAGTATGAATTAAAATGATTAGAAATATTAGGAACGGTACACAATATAAAACTTAGTAACTTTTTTTAAGTTTATAATATTCGACATATTTTAAGATTATATTAAAAAATTATTGAAATATCGAAAACACATAAAAACATGGCTTAAAAAAGTTCTAACAAATGAAAATGACAATAAAACATCCACGCATTTTATCGAAAGTTATAAAAGTTTTGTTACTTGTAATATGTTTTATCTGCCCCCTGGAATTAATGTTTAGAACCTTGTTCCCAAGGTTTGAAAAACATCCGATTGTTGTCTATTACTCGTATTTACCTGCTGGATTTTTTAATCCGGTGGACAGTCCATCTAGAAAGGCCCTCCTGGATGAAGTTACAGAATCATCAACCCATACTTTACTTGTAGTGTGTCCTGCGTTTACCCACGTTTCATCAAGGTAATAAATCTTCCTGTTTTGATTTCTATATTTCCCAATTTTTGTTAAATAATCCCTCCTCCATAGCACAATTTCTTCTCTATCCAGAAGTAAACTATTACGACCCCGTTTTTTCCATTTGAAATTTAAATGCTTCAGTAACGCATGGAAAGTTGATCGTTTGAAATTTGGCAACGTTGTATCTCCATTTACATCCTGCAGTACTTTATCTATAGTAGGTATTTCATTCCTAAAGAAGAATTCATGCACTTTCCTCCTAATCGCATGCTTATCAGCTTCATCCAATGATTTAACAATACTTTTGCGATGTTTACTGGTCATTGGCTCAGAAAAGGTGTGATTTTTTTTGTATTGTCTTAACACATTAAACACTGATGCGCGACACACCCCAACTTTGTGAGAAACCTTCACAACAATTTCTTTGATGGTTGATGCCTCGTTCTCCTCGCGCTCGATCTTATATATATTCAAAATGACCTCTTTCATTTCTGCACTCAGGTGTCTTTTTTTAGAGCGTTTCCTAGGCGGACTACAGGAGTTTACAACTTCATCGGCAGTATCTGTACTACTGGGCATTTTGCGCAAGCAGTTGATAACAATAACAATCAATAACAAGGTATAACAATAACAACGACAAACTCAACAACTTAATAAGATAACAAACGAAAACGTCCAAAGAAATATCAAATTGCAATGATGCACACGACATACGTAACACGTCTGAACCTGAATGTGACTCTGCCTTGATACGCCTGCTCTGCCGCTCGGCATAGGCATTTAATTGCGAATTGACCAATGAGGGCTCCTGTTTTACGTCGAGACGGCGGCGTTAGCGTGAAAATCACCCGAACCTTTTGTTTACATCCGGTCTATCTCTTATCTGAATATACTATAGTTAGTGTTTAAATAAATTTCTTCATTAAAAAAAACCGATAAATATCATGTGCCAAGACTTTTAGGACATACAGTAATGGACAAAAGTATATAGATAAATATGAATATTTACCTAAATACCTTTAGAAAACGAATTCATACTTCATTGCTCCATAAACAAATACGTTATTAGTAGAAAAACTAAATTCCTTGTTTTTACATTATCTACAATGAACACAATACAAGTCTGAATATAAGCACTTTTTTATGAGAGACAAAAATATGAAGACAAATTCTTCTCAACATTAGTTTAGTACAGTTTCGTGTCAGAAGAGGATTAATTTGTGTTCATCAAGTATTGTGGAATAAGTTGAGTGATTTTAAGAGCATGCCGCGTGGTCCAGAAATTTCTTTCGATGTGAAAACTAAGATCATTGAGTTATACAAAGATTGTCAAAAATTTGAAGCTGAAGCGTAAAGCAGTTTGGGCAATATTGAACGAATATAAACAAAAAGGTATCTTGGAAGCTTTTAAGAAAAGTAGTCGGCCTAGAAAACTAAATGCTAGATCAGTTAGATTAATAAAAGTAATTTCGTCCAAAGATCCGTTTCAAACCTAAAGACAAATAAAAGCCGAAATTGAGACAAAAGGAATTGTCAGTGTTTCTACAAAAACTATAAGTAGAAGATTAAATGATTTGAAGTTAATTGCACGTCGCCCGAATAACAAGCCGCTAATCTGGAGGAAAAACCGTAAGGACCGATTGCAATTTGCACGGTTGCATCTTGATTGGAGCATCTGTGACTGGAAGAGGGTCTGTTTCAGGACGAATCCAAGTTCAATATGTTTGGATCAGATGGTGTTCATTACGCTGGACGTCCTAGTGGACAAAGATTGAACCCCAAGTACACTTTGCCTACTGCCAAACATGGAGGCGGGTCTGTTATGGTTTGGGGGTGCTTTTCGGGGTTTGGGATGGGACCTTTACATAGAATAGATGACATTATGGATAAGTTTGTATACACAGACATACTAAAGCATGTCATGGACGACAATATGCCCTTTAAGATCAATCTTCCAACAAGATAATGACCCGAAGCACACTTCAAATCTCGCAAAGAACTTCTTTCTGGATGAAAAAATACCAGTTCTCAAATGGCCCTCATAGTCCCCTGATATAAACCCAATTGAAAATCTATGGGAATACTTAGATAAGCAAATACGAGATAAAAATTATTCAAACGAGGATGAACTTTTTGCCGCTTTAGAGCAAAAGTGGAGACAGATTGATGAATCTTATATCAAGAAACTTCTATAATCTATGCCGAGACGATGCCAGGCGGTGATTGATAATAATGGTTATGCTACAAAATATTAACACAAACATGGTTGGTTTTATATAAGTCAATGAACTTTGCTTCTTTTTTCTATACTTGTTTTGATTTGTCTATATATTTTTGTCCATCATAGTTCCAGTTTTTTCAATTATTTTTTTATTGAAGGGAGTCTAATGAAAAGAAATACAACATAACATTAATTTGTCTATATACTTTTGTCTATTACTGTACGTTACTTTGAAAAAGAACTGAGTCACAAACTTGTTCTGGATTGTCGGTGTTAGGAAGTGGCATAACTGGTGACACGTTCCCCAGTTGTAGCACTTCAGAACCTTGTTATCTCATCATCTTTCTCGAAACACACTTTTCGACATATAAATTCTCAATTTCACACTGTACATTTCATATACGAGCGTAATTTTCCAATAAACTTAATCATGAAATCAAAAAGAACAACACGTTTAACCTAAACCAGCCATATGCTAACACGGCAAAAATGCAAATATCGAACCGGAACGAAAGCAAAAACGTACCGGGTCCTCGTTCAGGTAGTTCCTCTTCCGCTTCGCGCTGGTTATACTTTTGTTTCCTCACCATTTTCAGTCAAGATACTACTAAAAAACACTGAAAAGATACCGTATGTCCGTCGCGTACTGCCAACGACTTCACATACGGTCACAAACACGACACCACGCGACGCAGTACGACCTTAAAGAAGTGCCAAGAAAATGCCAACTGGCACCGGTACCACCTTGGCTGCGGGCGCCACGTTGTCAGATTTTTTATTTCGACGTTTTTTCATAGAGATATTCGGTGCGCGCCGACTTTCTTTATCAGACAAATATTACGATAGCGACAAACGACGATATTGTGTGAAAGGCTTTTTTTAGACGAGAATTAAATAAATTCACAAACAACAAAGAATTTATATCACGCAGTGACGATATCAAGTATGGTGTATTTGAAGTCACTTGAAATAGCATAAAAACCTTTGGTCGGCGCGTCCTTTGTAATTTCATGACGTATCATAGGCGTGCTTTCATTTATTTAGAACGATAATAATAATGTTTTTATATCACAATAAATGGATTTTACTATCTTCTTATTTTTTTGATTCGGGATAAAAAATACTTATATTGGGAGTTTAATTTATGTTGACTGAAAGTTAAGAAATGGAAAAATTACAGAATTCCAACGTTTGACATAGGCAAATATTTACATAGCAGGTAGGTATATAAAAAGGTATATAAAGACTTACATTATAGGTATTTATATATCATCCTCGCCTTCGGAGCTGTCGCTAGAGTCATCTTGTAGAGGAATTACAACGGGATTTACAGGAGGCAAAACACAATATTCATTTTCTTTTTCAATAATATGCCTAGAACACTGCTTCCATAGGTCTGTGGCAGCAATATGAGATACTGCATCTCTTATTGTGGCCAATAGCGATTCACTTAATTGAGGGGTCTGATCATGTTTTCTTACTTTTTTTTTAAAGCAGCCCAGACCAACTCAATCAGGTTAAAAATGCAGTAATAGGGAGGTAGACGTAATACTTCATGGCCATTTTGCTGAAGCAGATTGTCAACAACATACTCTTTACCAAATTTTTGTCTTTTAATAAGATCCAATAATATGGCTTTGGTTGATTTTTGTGGTATTTCCATTCCCTTATCCTTCATAAAATCAATAATGTCTTGTTTTTTTGTGCCTGTATTCGGAATTTTGTTTTTCTGTCGGGAATGGTATGGCGCATTGTCCATAATAATCACTGAATTTGGGGAAATGTTTGGTATTAACTGCTGCTCTATCCACTTTTTAAATAAGTCGGAGGTCATGTCCTCATGATAGTCGGCACATGATTCTTTGACATTTTTGGCAGATAACAGCAAGGCATTAGGTATAAATCCATTTTCACTGCCAGCATGGAGAATAATGATTCGTTTTCCACGGTTGCATGGTGCATTTAAAATGCACTTGTTGCTGTCGTCAACCCAGCCGTACTGCACAACATCATGGGTATCATACCACGTTTCATCCAGGTAAATCAGATTTCTTTTCTGCTCTCTATAGATTTTAACTTTGTGCAAAAATTCTTGGCGCAATTCAACGATTCGAGACGACTCCATAATCACCATTCTTTTATCTAATTTTTTTGTATTGAAAACCACACAGTTTTACAATACAGTGCAGGAGTCTAAGCATTTGTAATTATAAAAATTTTCAGGATAATCTTTTAATTTATCCCGTATCATTTCCAACGTGGGCACCAAATTTTCTTTATAAAATCCGTATATTATACGACGAATATCTTCCTGAAAACCCACGTCTATTCTTCTTAATTTTTGCCCTATGCGCTTTCTGTGGAAGGAATGGTTGACTACATCTTCCCTTTTTATAACCCGATAAATGGTAGACCGACTGATTTTTGTCAGGATACAAATTCTGTTTAAAATTTGATTTTGCGAGGAATCTGGATTTTCGTTTTTCAGATAATCATACATATTTAGGATTACTCTTTGGGTCTGTTCCTCTAAATCTTTATGAAAGAATTCTGCCTGCACAGGTTCATCAACCATCTCCTCGTTGCTTGGAGCATTTTCCCAAGGTCTCCAAAGAGCCATATTTAGGACACACAAGAACAATCAACACAACAATTAAATCAACAAGTAAACTGAGTATTCAAAAGTCAAAAACACACAAACTAATAAAATCTATGAAAAAACACGGACAGACTAAAGAAAACACGTTTATTCACCGCTACACGGCACTGGCTAAACTGTTTCAATTTTCAGTAGCCACCTGCACTTGTTCCGAGCTCTGAAATTTGGCGATTTTTACAGCAACAGAGCGTGTTAAATATAGATATATAAAACGCACCCGGTATTTCACAGTGTTTCAAGTGACTTCAGATAAAGTATACCTTACGAGGTCTGTTTATACAGGGTCTTGCTTAATGATATGCGAATATTTAAGGGCGTGATTATTAATTTAATTGGAAAAATTAAACACATTGGGGGTAATGAACAACAACAACTGACAGCATAAACATAACATTAAAACCAACGAAATGATTACAAACATTGTTGAAAATGGCCCCCTTCACTTAGTATGCATGCTTCCGCCCTCCTTCTCGTGGAATTGTGCACTCTTGAAACATCCCTGGAGTGTTTTTTATTCCATCACAAGCTGCAACTATTCTTTCTCTTAATTCCTCTACAGTGTTAATGGAACTTGTGTACACTAGTGTCTTAAGATAGCCCCACAAAAAGAAATCTAAACCGTTGAGGTCTGGGGACCTTGGTGGCCATTCTTGTGGCCCACCGCGGCCAATCCGACGATTTGGATACAGTTTGTAAATAATTACGAAACGCTACACTGAAACGCGCTGGTGCACCATCATGCATGTACCACATATCGTTTCTTATTACTAACGGAACATCATCAAGCAGCAAAGGTAACTGTTGTTGAAGAAAATTGAGGTAAGTCTGTCCATCAAGTCGTCCCGGCCAGAAGAATGGGCCAATAATTCCTGCCCATACGTTAACAGAAAATTGGTGTTACGTTAAACTCAGCATCTGCCCGGACACCTAGCGACCAAACAGTCTGTCTGTGTAAAACGGATTTGGAAACACCACCACATGGTGCACATTTTTTTTATAATCTGACAACGTCGCTCGACATCGCCGATTCAAGTTATCGTCTATCTCTGTCGGATTTGTTTGATAAGAGCTCATTTAGAAAGCCATCCATTCTGCGACCGCTCCGGCTCGTAGGAAGCGAACGTCGACTCGCTGCAGATGGTACGATCTTCGAGTACCCAAGGGATTTCCATGTCAGGCGTGACTTCCATGCGGAAGGAGCTACCGTTCCCTTGATCATGGACGCAGGCGTGACTTCCATGATGTAGGAAGCTACCGTTTCCCTGGTTATGAACAAGGTTGTGACTTCCATGCGGTAGGAAGCTACCGTTCTCCCGTGCAAGGTATTTCCATATCTGGCGTGACTTTCATGCGGTAGGAAGGTACCGTTTCGCTGGTTATGCTACCGTTTCACCAAGTATGGACACAGGTGTGATTTCATGCGGTAGGAAGCTACTGTTCCCTCAAGTATGGACACGGACATGACTTCCATGCGTAGGAAGCTACCGTTCCCTCAAGTGTGGACACGGGCGTGACTTCCATGCGGTAGGAAGCTACCGTTCCCTCAAGTATGAACACGGGCGTGACTTCCATGCGGTAGGGAGCTACAATTCCCCGAGTATGGACACAGGTGCGAGTTTCATGGCGTAGGAAGCTACCGTTCCCTCAAGTATGGACACGGGCGTGACTTCCATGCGTAGGAAGCTACCGTTCCTCAAGTATGGACACGGGCGTGACTTCCATGCGTAGGAAGCTACCGTTCCCTCAAGTATGGACACGGGCGTGACTTCCATGCGGTAGGGAGCTATAGTTCCCCGAGTATGGACACAGGCGTGACTTTCATGCGGTAGGAAACTACCGTTGCCTCAAGTATGGACACGGGCGTGACTTCCATGCGTAGGAAGCTACCGTTCCCTCTCAAGTATGGAGACGGGCGTGACTTCCATGAGGTAGGGAGCGACAGTTCCCCGAGTATGGACTCAGGCGTGACTTTCATGCGGTAGGAAGCCACAGTTCCCTCAAGTATAGACACGGGCGTGACTTCCATGCGTAGGAAGCTACCGTTCCCTCAAGATGGACACGGGCGTGACTTCCATGCGGTAGGGAGCTACAGTTCCCCAAGTATGGACACGGGCGTGACTTCCATACGTAGGAAGCTACCGTTCCCTCAAATATAGACACGGGCGTGACTTCCAAGCGTAGGAAGCTACCGTTCCCTCAAGTATGGACACGGGCGCGACTTACATGCGGTAGGGAGCTACAGTTCCCCTGATCATGGACAGGAGCGTGACTTCCATCCAATAGCAAGGTCCCTTCCCCTGGTTATAGACACATGCGTGACTTCCAGACTTCCATGCGGTAGGATGCTATCGTTCCCCTAGGCAATGTATTGTAATTTCTAATTGAGAAATATCGTGGCCATTATATATTGTTTTATCATCAGTATCAAGACAGCTAATTAACATTGAATCGACAGTAGAGTTGTGCATGTTATAAGTCCGTAGAAAATGGAAGGTACTCAAAGGGTTTATTCCAAAATAGGCTTGACCCCAAAAACCCAGCTTTATCGACCATATATTCTCGCCAAGGAATGACAACTCCCCTATCGCTACGTCACCAAGTAAGTGACTTTGAAATTATCCTGACATTGAACCCCTTGTTAAGTTGTTGATGTACTACCCTCGAAATAAAAGTGAAAAAGTACAGGTTAATACTTCGAACGCTTGTAAGGTGGGATTGCTGTTTTCTCTTCTCATGTTTATCGTCGTAACATCCTATAATTACTCTATAGACTGTTTCACTTCCCATACTTCGCTGATTGTGGCAAATCTATCTGCTTTCGCATCAAAATTCACCATGTTTCTATGCAGAGGGAGAGGCTACGGTCGAATACTCGGCGTTACCCACGCGAAGCGACCGCACGTGGCGGCGTCCCGCAGCGTAAGCCAAGCTCGGTTTGCCCAAAAATCAACACAACTTTCCTGGAACTGCGTGACTGGGTATTTATTGTATATCCTGTGCTCCGGGTGGTACTTGTCGAAATGCGCAGCAGCCAAATCGCAAGACGTTCGTTTATACAGGGTGACTTCGAAGTTGAGCGGGTTAAGTGGAAGAGCAGCTACAGCTGAACTTCGCCCGTATTTGGGTATTTTTTTATATAATCAGTCTATTTCGAAATAAAGACGTTTATTATTATTATTATTATAATTTATTTTAACAGTGAGTAGATCTAATCAAAAGAAATGTTGTTTCCTTTAACATTTTTCTGGTAAAATTAAAGTAACAAAGTTATAGCCTCTTAGAAGTTTGAATACCGCCCTGTCTCAATAATAATATTATGTGCTCGTGTTTGGCAACAACGGATATAATCCGCTTTATCGGTTCATCACATCGGAAACAAAAAAGCGAAAGAATTTAAAACGCTTATCACGATGTTTTTACTACAATTTTATTCAGTTGTATTCAGTCGATGTATCAGTCGGTAACGCGTTAGTGAATAGTGGTGTTTGTTGCGTGGTTCAAACTAAATAAAAAATGGCACATGTTTACTAAAATGCTGAACTTGTGGACATGATTCTTATTTATTTACGGGGGGGGAAGTCTTTACAAAATGCTGCCGCGGCATCACGGATTTATGCGGATCGGTTTTCCAATCGAGTGCAACCAACCCCTCGTGCCTTTGTTAATTTAGTACAAAGGGCTCGTGAATCAGGTGACTTAAGACCTCACAGGGGAGGGCATGCCGGTGCTCCAAGACCGCACGATCAAATACAGATCCGCACTGAAATACTTGTCGGGAGGATACTTTATAAAACAAGGTAACATTTTTTTTAATTTTTTTTTTATTTTTACACACATATTTTGGTTTATCTTCCTTCTACAATCATGATCTGAAAATTAATGACTCAACTTCAAAGTGTACATGCTTATGGAGCACAAATATCCTCAAGACAATCTAAATCTAGAAATGTCTAAATAGAAATTATATCGAAAGTAAAAGCAAAGCATCTTGACACAATTTTTTGTAGAATACATGTCCGAGCCCATAAATGCGTCACTATTCCACCAACATTTCGCACGTTATCTGGCAGAACCACGCGCATTATGTAGGTCGCATATTTTACACGCTTGTCGATTCTGAAGCATGTCTGACGATGTAATATCAACCGGATAGGCAACTAGATATTCTTTTATTTTTTACTACTCCTTACACCTGTAACGTCAGGTGTCTCGTTTCTCAATGTAGTTACAATGTCAATTGCGGTATAGTGTATCTCTGTCCTATGTACTATGGTTATATAAAAGTAATAAAATTCATGTAAATATATACAGGGTGACTTTGAAGTTGAGTCATTAATTTTCAGATAATGATTGTAGAAGGAAGATAAACCAAAATATGTGTGTAAAAATAAAAAAAAAATGTTACCTTGTTTTATAAAGTATCCTCCCGACAAGTATTTCAGTGCGGACCTGTATTTGATCGTGCGGTCTTGGAGCACCGGCATGCCGTCCCCTGTGAGGTCTTAAGTCACCTGATTCACGAGCCCGTTGTACTACATTAAGAAAGGCACGAGGGGTTGGTTGCACTCGATTGGGAAACCGATCCGCATAAATCCGTGATGCCGCGTTAATAAGAATCATGTCCACAAGTTCAGCATTTTCGTAAACATGTGCCATTTTTGATTTCGTTTGAGCCACGCAACAGACACCACTATTCACTCACGCGTTACCGAGTGACACTGACTGTATACAACTGAATAAAATAATTGTAAAAACATCGTTCGAAATTCTTTCGCTTTTTTGTTTCCGATGCGATGAACCGATAAGGCGGATTATATCCGTTGTTGCCAAACACGAACACATAATATTATTATTGAGACAGGGCGGTACTCAAACTTCCAAAGGGCTATAACTTTGTTACTTTAATTTTACCAGAAAAATGGTAAAGGAAAAAAACATTTCTTTTGATCAGATCTACTCACTGTTAAAATAAATGACTCAACTTCGAAGTCACCCTGTGTACAGGGTGGCGCATCGAAAACGAAACAGACGCATTTACTGGCAGCTCAGGTTTTTTTTAAACGATCAGACCCGTCGATTTTGTTTTCGAGGGCGACACAAGTTTGGCAAAACGTTAGAACGTGCAGCCCCCTAAGCGGGGGTCACACCACCCCCAAAATCTTAAATGGAAAGGGGGGGGGGTCGAGTGATACCTTATTTTAAAGGTAAGGAGGTAAGAAAAAAGGACCAACTAATGATCGCCAAAAATACCAGCCCAAACATTTAATTTTTGTGGCTGCTGTGTATGAACCTCATGATAAATTCTGAGATTAGAATCGGACCAATATCGGCAGTTATGACGATTTACTACGCCATTTAAGAAAAAGAAACATTCGTCGGAAAAGCAAGTGTTGAATAGAAAATGTTCATCGTTTATAATTCGTTTTTCGGTAAGCTCAAGGACATACGTTTTTCAGTTGTGTCTCTGTCTCAAAAACTTTCTCGTTACGCATGAGTGCTGTTCAATCATATTTGTCAGAGTGACAGCTTCCTTGACATCGGAAGAGAATGAAAACAACGGTCCCCCGTTACCCACCTTCATGCGTAATGGAGAGAGTAGCAGATGCGCTGAAGATTAAGACCCGCCCATGGTACGGAGACTCAATCTGTTTACTTATTTCATATGGCGTTGATGACGTAACCGCCAGGAACGTTGACTACAATTTATTTCTTTACTGCTACTGCAGTCGGGTTTCTTATTTTTTATTTTTTATAAAAGTATGTTGAAATCTGGTTTCAGACTGATCGTACTTTTACAGTGATCTCAATACACAAATACCCATAATATGTTAATTTTCTGTATCACTAACGGAAACACGTGCTCGGTGAATCACGAACGCTTCAACAATCCATATTCTTCACGCAACATTTTGCACATATTGTATGCTTTTATGCACTTTATGGTCATCGTTAATTGCAACTGATTAATATTCGTACGTGTTAGAGATCGTTAGATTATAATTATCTAATTAAAGAAATTTAATTGAGGAATGAAGAAACCGTCTAGGAAACACTGATAATCTGGTATCGCCTTCCTGTATAATAAAACGGAAAATGAAAAAAGATGAATCACCGTTAAGATGGTTTTTGAACTAGCGCGTTACTCAACAAAACTAAGAGAGGAAATTTTTCGGTGGAAAATGGTCGTATCTAAGCTTAAAAAAAAGCATTTTGAAGCTTTAAGATTCTAGTTTTTAGCTTTTTTGGCCGACGCATTTTAGGAGCAACGATTCTCATGAAATTCTAACAAATACCGCAAGAAAAATATACTAAGTGACATATAAATCCGAACACCCAGTTTAAATGGTTTTATTTTAATAAAAGTTGGTGAATGTAGTTATCTTACTGTAAATAACAAGTGAAAAAATTTTCAGCCTTATCAGTTGGACATTCCGGTTTTTATACTGCTTTTTTTTAATTCACTAACGCTCTAAAAATGAATATTTCAGCCGCAGTAAAGAATCAACGTTGGCAGATTTTGGTTCTTGACATCCTTTACGATCGGTTACGATGCCTAGAGTACGGAGACCTGTACGATTTCGTCAACTTAGTGAGTTTGATAGGGGCCGTATAGTGGGACTTCGGGAAGCTGGACTTTCTTTTCGGGCAATTGCAGTTAGAGTGCAAAGAAGTGTAGACACTGTGGTTAGGTGTTGTCAGGCATGGCTTCGAGAAGGCCGTACGCAAAGAGCAAGGGGCACTGGACGCCGCCGTAGAACAACAGACCGTGAAGATCGCCGCCTAAGATTATTGACCTTAAGGGACCGTTTCTCCACTACCAGGTCCATTGCAAATGAATGGTTTGCAGAACACGGAAGACCTATTGGCATGCGAAGTGTTTACCGACGAATGAGAAGTTTTGGCTTGTTTTCATACCGGCCACACTGGGTCCTCCCTTTAACTCGAGAACACCGACGTAATCGCCTTGAGTGGTGCAGACAACGGTCACTCTGGGATCAGGAATGGAACAGTATTGTCTTTAGTGACGAGTCTCGATTTTGTTTAGGCATGCACGATGGTCGTGCCAGGGTTAGAAGGCGACGTGGTGAAAGGAGGAATCCACAGTTTTTTGTTGAAAGACATGTTCATCACACTGTTGGAGTTATGGTTTGGGGTGCGATAGCTTATGGTTCCAGGTCACCTTTAATCTTCATCAGAGGTAACATGAACGCGCAGCGTTATATCCACGAAGTTCTAGAACCCCATCTTTTACCCTGGCAGATCCAACTTTCCAACAAGATAATGCCCGACCACATGTTGCAAGAGTCACAATAGACTTCTTTCAACATAATGATGTCACATTGTTACCATGGCCACCAAGATTTCCCGACTTATCCCCAATTGAGCACGTGTGGGATATGATGGGTAGGAGATTGCTCAATTTGCAACGTCCTCCTCAGACTCTAGAAGCACTTCGAGAGGAGTTGGTGGTTGCCTGGAATGAGATACCACAGGAGGACATTGACCACCTGATCAGAAGCATGCCTAGGCGCGTTGTAGAATGCGTAGCACATCAGGGTGCATCCACACATTATTAAAGGTCAAAGGGCTTTAAAGCAGTGCAATCATTTTGAAATTCTTATCATTTACTTAAATTGATGTGTACGAGCGTATTCCCAAAAATATACCAGGAGAGTCACAAATGGAGACGCGACCTTTTCGTTTGACCACCCTGTATATAGTTCACCATGCTACATAACCTCGAATACAGGCAAAAATAGCTATTTTTGTACTTTTAGGTTACGATATCTCGGATGTTCGAGCCAATTGAGATATTTGGACCACGGATTCGGATTCAGTGCATCAAAAACCTCCGGGGAAAGTTTATTCTGGTTCCTGGGTAAGAGGATCGGCTCACTGTTGTCGGTCCGCGTAATCGACAAAAAGCATTTAGCGTAAAAAAATCTAAGTAGTCCACGAGACGAAGGCACTGACCTTCACCAAAAATACCGCACATCTGCACCGTTCCAATTGCTATTCAACCAGATAAAACCGAAACCGAGACAGACGCCGGCATTGCGTTAGATAATCGGGCTCGCAAGCTTAAAATAACCTGACACGCACAGCTAAAACGAACTAAAACCATCACGCACTCACAACTACATACTTTGTTATAGTCGCCTAATCACACCTCGGCGATCACTGAAATCCTGAAAGATCTTCGAAGGCGTCCGGTGCGGAAAAACGAAGAGCAAAACACCACCCGCAAACTAGAGTACAGATCCGTCGGGCGATCGGATTCGATCAAAATAACCCGCCCCCACTTTTCAACACAGCATCACACTAGCAACAGACTTACGTTCAGCTCGATTCATGAGAAAATCCAGAAACGCGTCCATGGCTGGAAGATGACGGCGTAGAGACAGAGTCGGGTCTGACAGATGGACCGCCGGTGCTCGCCCAGAAAACGCTTGGACCGCGGCCAGAGGAAAATTGGCGCCAGATTTAACCGCCGTACAGCCATCTATCGATTTGTTTCTAAAATGGCCGCGAGTAGTTCGACTCAATACTTGATGCCTGCACTTCACTAATGCCAAGTTATTTAGACTCACGAGAACATACAGGATGACTTTGAAGTTAAGTCATTAATTTTAACAGTGAGTAGATCTGATCAAAAGAAATGTTTTTTTCTTTACCATTTTTCTGCTAAAATTAAAGTAACAAAGTTATATAGCCCTTTGGAAGTTTGAGTACCGCCCTGTCTCAATAATAATATTATGTGCTCGTGTTTGGCAACAACGGATATAATCCGCCTTATCGGTTCATCGCATCGGAAACAAAAAAGCGAAAGAATTTGGAACGATGTTTTTACAATTATTTTATTCACTTGTATACAGTCAGTGTCAGTCGGTAACGCGTGAGTGAATAGTGGTGTCTGTTGCGTGGCTCAAACGAAATCAAAAATGGCACATGTTTACGAAACTTTACACTGCAGCCCAGGATCGCATCATTGAAATATTGAATTTTTGTGTCCAGGTCAACTTTGAAGTTGAGTCATTAATTTTCAGATAATGATTGTAGAAGGAAGATAAACCAAAATATGTGTGTAAAAATAAAAAAAAATTAAAAAATGTTACCTTGTTTTATAAAGTATCCTCCCGACAAGTATTTCAGTGCGGACCTGCATTTGATCGTGCGGTCTTGGAGCACCGGCATGCCGTCCCCTATGAGGTCTTAAGTCACCTGATTCACGAGCCCTTTGTACTACATTAACAAAGGCACGAGGGGTTGGTTGCACTCGATTGGGAAACCGATCCGCATAAATCCGTGATACCGCGTAAATAAGAATCATGTCCAAAAGTTCAGCATTTTCGTAAACATGTGCCATTTTTGATTTCGTTTGAGCCACGCAACAGACACCACTATTCACTCACGCGTTACCGACTGACACTGACTGTATACAACTGAATAAAATAATTGTAAAAACATCGTTCCAAATTCTTTCGCTTTTTTGTTTCCGATGCGATGAACCGATAAGGCGGATTATATCCGTTGTCGCCAAACACGAGCACATAATATTATTATTGAGACAGGGCGGTACTCAAACTTCCAAAGGGCCAGAACTTTGTTACTTTAATTTTACCAGAAAAATGGTAAAGGAAAAAAACATTTCTTTTGATCAGATCTACACACTGTTAAAATAAATGACTCAACTTTGAAGTCACCCTGTATAATATCGGACTTCTATCACTAAATATTCCTGTTGTTACCGGTATCGGAAGCTTCTCAATGATAGAACGTCTAATTTCAAAGACGAAACATTTACAATTCCCAAGTTTCAGAACCGCCAAAAATTTTTCCGAAAGGAGGCGCCTCTAAAACGACGTAATTTCTAGCACTGTATCGACATCGAATTTGGAATCTACGCACCCGATTTACCCAGGAAACAAGCTTCCATCTCGATCATAGACGCGCAACAGTTTTTGGATATTTTTTATTAGTCGTTTCTGGTTTATTTTTAAGACAACCCTCGTACATTTTAATACCCTAGTCTGTTTTAGAAAAACGTACGGTGAACTATCAAAGACGGTCGACTTTAACCACTTCTTATTAATCATTTTCAACGTAATACATCTGCCTTTCAATTTCCGTGACAATCTTCTGTAACACCGTGAATAATTTCACGGTAAACGACAAGAAAGCTGTTAGTAAAAGCGTGCCTTACCTTTCGGATTGAGCCTGTCTGGGTTAAACCATGCATCTGAAATAACAAAATTATGTTTGTTTAGTGTTAGTGCAATTAGAAATCCAGTGCGAATAGGCAAGCGGTGATCGTGGTACGTAAAAAAGAGGCAAGCTAAAACAAACGAAAAAAAAATTAATACAAGAAAAGCCCGTCAACAATGGATCAGATTCAACTTTATTTTCCATTTGACTGTACAATAGTCTAGGAAGTTGTCACACGAGAAAAAAGAATACAAAATGATGAAACAGCAAAAGCGTTAATCACAAACAAATGGCATAAAAGAAGCAGTCTAGTGAAAAGAGCCGATAGTTACGAACATGTTTGTAATTTGTCTTAAAAAAATTTCTCATTCCTATGTAATATGAGCATTATAACTGTTATTTAGTCTTGCTAAAGGGATATGCAGATTACACTGATCAACAGCCAAAAAATATCCTAAATAAAATCAACAAAATATTACTATTTTTAATGTGCTAAAACCGGAATGAAAGTTATTTTTTCAATATTAGTTCAAGTTTTAGAGATACGGTAATTATATGTGTTCCTGCTGTGACAGTGTTAATATACTGTAATTCACAAGAATGCACGTGCTACATTTTTATATTCGGCAAGGAAAGATGATGTAATCGGCATGATTGTGTTACGTTATACATACGTCTACATTATATTGTTTTATATTAGCCATTTTTTTCTCAGTTGGCTGACAGCGTTCATGCAAGATGTCTCGAAAGTGTGCAAACAATCCAGATCAGTTTTGTTACGTGTGTGGTGATGTGACTTTTGCGTCTCAGAGACGGTCTATTACTCCACTAATAACAAAGGCATATCAGCTTTATTTCGGTTGTAAACTAGGTGATCAAGACAAACAGTCTTCTGCTGTAATACATGTGCTTCAAGTCTGAGGAGCTGGTTAAATGGCAAAAAACGGTCTAAGCGCTTTGCTGTCCCAATGGTTTGGAGAGGGCCTACAAATCATATTAATGATTGTTACTTTTGCATGGTACCTTGTGTTGGACAAGCCACAGGTATGTCCAAGAAAAAAAAATCGGTTATTAACTACCCAAACATACCATCTGCGATGAGACCTGTGCCTCACAGTGACGAAAATCCTATTCCAAAACCCCCAGAGTCCTACACTTGCGAATCAGAAAACGAATCAGATCATGGCGATCGAGTGATTCGTCAGGAAGAAGATATGCCATCAACGTCAAGAGATCCTGATTTTATACCGAGCACGTCATGCCACCAACCGCACAAAATAACACAGTCAGAATTAAATAATCTTGTAAGAGATTTAGAACTTCCAAAATGTAACGCAGAGTTACTTGGATCAAGACTGCAGCAGTGGAACTTGTTAGAAGACGATGTTTCGGTATGTGTTTTTCGTAAACGCCACCATTTTTCAATATGGAGAATAACTTGGTTTTCTGCAGTAACATTAACGGCTTACTGGCGGCTTTAAATATAAACTATAACCCAGAAGAATGGAGATTGTTTATAGACAGTTCAACATTGAGTTTAAAGGCAGTGTTATTGCATATTGGAAATATTTTACCATCTCTTACTGTAGGGTATGCAGTTCACATGAAAGAATCATATGACAATATGAAGTACCTATTGACATGCATAAAATACGATGAGCACCAATGGCATATTTGTGGCGATTTGAAAGTTGTTGCACTTTTACTTGGGCTGCAGCTAGGCTACACAAAGTTTTGCTGTTTTTTGTGTGAATGGGACAGTCGGGCAAAGGCACTTCATTACACCAGACAAAACTGGCCTGTTCGTCAATTCCTAGAGCCAGGTCAAAAAATGTACAGCATATGGCATTAGTAGATTCAAAAAAAATTTTATTACCACCACTGCATATCAAGTTGGGCCTAATGAAAAACTTTGTCAATGCATTAGATAGAGATGGGTCAGCTTTTCAATACCTGCGTCAGAAATTTCCAAGACTAAGTGAGGCAAAGGTTAAAGAAGGTGTTTTTGTTGGGCCACAGATTCGAAATATTTTGAAAGATACACAGTTTGAAAACACTTTAACAGGTATTGAAAAAACTGCTTGGAATGATTTCCGTCTGGTGGTCACTAATTTCTTGGGAAATAGAAAAGCTGACAACTATAAAACCCTTGTCAAAAATATGCTGTCATCGTATCAAAAGATGGGCTGTAATATGTCTCTTAAAATACATTTCCTACACTCACACATGGACTTTTTTCCTGACAATTGCGGAGCCGTAAGTGATGAGCACGGCGAACGTTTTCATCAGGATATTTCAACAATGGAAAAAAGGTACCAGGGAAAGTGGAATCCTTCCATGCTTGCAGACTACTGTTGGACTCTTGGTAGAGATGCTCCAGAAACGATCCATAAAAGAACAGCAAAAAGACAGCGCATATAGTGATTCTTATAAGTATATGAATCTTGTTACTTTTTTTAATATATCCTTAAAAATAAAAAGTTTTTTTTCTAAACCGCAACTAATTTTTTTATTTCATTGTCATTTTTGGATTCAGCATCCCAAAATTAACAAAGAAGTGCACTTTTCCCACAAGATACAATTAAAAAACTAAAATTTGTTGTCCAGTGTAATTTTTACATCTATTATTCCAGATGAATATCATAGTTATTTTTGATTTTTTTAGATAGAAATACTGATATCATAAATGCAGAGATAGGCAATAGTAAAAGGTTAGAATCGGCGAAGTTTTGACTGTACTAAAATCAAACAAAGCATATAAACGCAGAAATACCCGCTACTATCATCGTATCTGTTCAAATAATGATGTACATTGTATCCCGGATATTGTGGGGTGGGTTATCGATTTATTGTTCAGAGAAGGAAGAGAATAGAGCTATAAAATATGTATGTATGTAAGGGCAATGAGCGATGTACAGCAGTGGACAAAAGTATATAGACAAATTAATATTGTGATGTATTTATTTTTTAACTTGTTTTATTAATACACCAACCTGTATATGTATATAATACTTATACATAAATAAATTCATTAGACTCCCTTCAATAAAAAATTAATTGAAAAAACTGGAACTATGAAGACAAAAGTATATAGACAAAGCAAAACAATTATAGAAAAACGAAGCAAAGTTCATTGAATTATAGAAAACCAACCATGTTTGTGTTAATATTTTGTAGCATAACCATTATTATCAATCACCGTCAGGCATAGATTGTAGAAGTTTCTTGATATAAGATTCATCAATCTGTCTCCACTTTTGCTCTAAAGCGGCAAAAAGTTCATCCTTGTTTGAATGATTTTAATCTCGTATTTGCTTATCTAAGTATTCCCATAGATTTTCAATGGGGTTTATATCGGGAGACTGTGAAGACCATTTGAGAACTGGTATTGTTTCATCCAGAAAGAATTTCTTTGCGAGATTTGAAGTGTGCTTCAGGTCATTATCTTGCTGGAAGATTGATCTTAAGGGCATATTGTCTTCCATATAGGATAACATGACATGCTTCAGTATGTCTGTGTATACAAACTTATCCATAATGCCATCTATTCCTTGTAAAGGTCCCATCCCAAACCTCGAAAAGCACCCCCAAACCATAACAGACCCGCCTCCATGTTTGACAGTGTACTTGGCGTTCAATCTTTGTCCACTAGGACGTCTAACGTAATGAACACCATCTGATCCAAACATATTGAACTTGGATTCGTCACTGAAACATACCCTCTTCCAGTCACAGATGCTCCAATCAAGATGCAACCGTGCAAATTGTAATCGGTCTTTACGGTTTGTCCTCCAGATTAGCGGCTTCTCGGGCGACGTGCAATTAACTTCATATCATTTAATCTCCTACTTATAGTTTTCGTAGAAACACTGACTCCTTTTGTCTCGATTTCGGCTTTTATTTGTCTAGGGGTTTTAAACGGATATTTGAACGAAATTGCTTTTATTAATCTAACTGATCTACAGTATATTCAGATAAGAGATAGACCGGATGTAAACAAAAGGTTCGGGTGATTTTCACGCTAACGCCGCCGTCTCGACGTAAAACAGGAGCCCTCATTGGTCAATTCGCAATTAAATGCCTATGCCGAGCGGCAGAGCAGTCGTATCAAGGCAGAGTCACATTCAGGTTCAGACGTGTTACGTATGTCGTGTGCATCATTGCAATTTGATATTTCTTTGGATGTTTTCGTTTGTTATCTTATTAAGTTGTTGAGTTTGTCGTTGTTATTGTTATACCTTGTTATTGATTGTTATTGTTATCAACTGCTTGCGCAAAATGCTCAGTAGTACAGATACTGCCGATGAAGTTGTAAACTCCTGTAGTCCACCTAGGAAACGCTCTAAAAAAAGACACCTGAGTGCAGAAATGAAAGAGGTCATTTTGAATATATATAAGATCGAGCGCGAGGAGAACGAGGCATCAACCATCAAAGAAATTGTTGTGAAGGTTTCTCACAAAGTTGGGGTGTGTCGCGCATCAGTGTTTAATGTGTTAAGACAATACAAAAAAAAAATCACACCTTTTCTGAGCCAATGACCAGTAAACATCGCAAAAGTATTGTTAAATCATTGGATGAAGCTGATAAGCATGCGATTAGGAGGAAAGTGCATGAATTCTTCTTTAGGAATGAAATACCTACTATAGATAAAGTACTGCAGGAGGTAAATGGAGATACAACGTTGCCAAATTTCAAACGATCAACTTTCCATGCGTTACTGAAGCATTTAAATTCTGTGGTGCTTTGAGTCTAAGAAAACTGGAGATTACCACGAGGAAAGGAATGGCGAATCGTTTGAACAGTAGTTTTCAAAAATTTTACCGAACTTAGAGGAAAACGCAGTAATTGTGTTGGATAATGCGCCTTATCATTCTCGAAGAATGGAGAAGGTCCCAACAACGGCTTCAAGGAAAGTTGATGTTCAAAATTGGCTCCGCTCGAAAAATATCAACTTTGAAGAAGCAATGCTGAAAGTACAATTATTAAGAATTGTCAAGGATCACAAGGCGGAATATCAAAAATACGCCATTGACGAAATGGCAGCAAGTCAAAATAAAACTGTGCTCCGTTTACCTCCATACCATTGCGAGCTCAATCCCATTGAGCTTATATGGGCAGAGGCTAAAAATTATATAGCTAAGCACAATACAACTTTTAAATTTTGTGACCTCAAAGGACTTTTCAAAGAAGCACTAGAATTAATAACAGCGCAAAAATGGGAAAACTGTATTAAGCACGTGAAAGACAAAGTTGAAAAGAGAATGTGGGAACTGGACAATATTTTAGAGGAACAAGTCGAGCCATTCATTATTGACGTTGGTGCTTCAGGCAGTAGCGATGATGAAAGATCATCAAGCTCATCTTTCCAATAAAAGATGTCGTTCATCAAATTCGGTAAGTTATAAGTAATAATAAAGCTACTGTATTTTTTAATTAATTATTGACATTTTTGTACCCATTTTGGCAAAACCTATTCAAGAATCTACTTTCTGACAATGTTCAACCATGCACATTTTTTTACGTTTTGAACGTTTTAATTTGGTTACATATTTACCTAGAAATCAAAAAATATACTAATCAATATTCTAAAAGCAATTTTAAGAGATATACGATTATTTTTAATTTAGGCTAATTTAAACGCCATTTTGAGATTATATTCGACTGTATTTCACCAAACATCAGGCGACATCCGAAGCTGGAAATCGAAGCGAAAATTTTGAAACCCTTATGTATATTTACATCATTATATATTTCTTATCCCACCCGCACATGATCCTATATCCATCACCAATCGTATACACATCGAATTGTGCTAATTTACTACAAAGTTACGCAAAGCAGCATCTACTATCTAAAATATGTACTGCGTGACTCTTAATACGTCCCTGCCGAATGTTACAGCGTTCGATGATCACGTGGTCTTGTTTATGTCCGGTCTATCTCTTATCTGAATATACTATAAGTATTCGTTTAATTGCCCAGTTGTTAAATTTACCAAAATCTGTGGTTCATGACATTGTGGCACAGCATTTGAACATGCGCAAGGTGTGCGCGAAGATGGTCACAAAAGTGCTCACTGACGACCGGAAATTGCGGCGAGTGGAAGTGTGCCAAGAACATTTGAACATGTGTGAAGTGACCCCCAATTTTTGAATAACGTAATCACAGGTGACGAGTCGTGGATCTTTGAGTATGATCCCGAGACAAAGAGGCAATCTTCCGAGTGGCACACGACGGCGTCTCCTCGCCCAAAAAAGGGAAGAATGGGCAAATCCAAAGTGGAAACGATGCTCATTGTCTTTGTTGACATCAAAGGCATCGTCCACCATGAATTTGTTCCTCCTGGACAAACCGTCCACGCCAAGTTTTACGTGTAAGTGCTCAGGAGACTCAAACGAAGGGTCAGTCGGGTCCGATAAGATCGCAGCCGACTGGAAGTTGTACCTCGACAACCGGAGAATGCATTCCGTGAGCAGCGCTGCATCGATGCAGAAGGAGCCTATTTTGAAAGTTTGTAAAGAATTGTAACGATTGGCTCAATAAATTTTTTTAAATCGACCCGGTCCTATTACTTTCCGGACAAACCCTGTATAGTAATAGTAGCAATATTGATGCGAAATGTTAGAAATGATTCAGTTTCATAGGTTTAAACTGACATTTGCTCAAAAGTATCAGTTCGAAAATCTGTTAAATTTCCATCTATTTTTTTTGTTGGAAATACGCTATCGCGAGAAATAAATGAAATGATCACTTTTTGGGCTTAAAAGCTATCAGAGCAGGATTTATTCAAACAGTTATTAACATTACTGAGAACTTTATTCATTTCTTGCTCTCTCTGGCTTACTCTCTAACGCTCCTCCTTCCTCAACTTTTCCATATAAATCCGATGGACTAAAAAATACTCTCAGCTCACTACGCACAATGGAGACAAACAGTGAAACAGTTGACAAAAACACCGTCAAGGCAACAGCATTATTCTGATACGCGTTATCATTTTGGAAATATTCCTGTGCTATTTTCAGCCTCGCATCTGATTAATGTACAATGACAAGCTGGCATCGGCACTGCAACGTTTTCAGTCCAGCAGAATTTCGAACGGTGTGGATGCACCAATAGACCAAGAGATAGCGCCATTATCGACCATAGTCGGTTACAATCTTAACAACGAGACAAGTCCCTTTCAATCTGCTTGGCCAGCGTCCAGAAAGACCGACTATACTACAACTATTTAAAACTGTAATGACTCATACGCGTGATCAGAGCTCGATCCCGGCTTCCTTCCAGTACAGCCGTATAGCGTACGACGTATGTCGTTTCTGTGGATTTGCGGTGGTCAACAGCACAGACAGAGATGGAACTAATGGCCGATTGTTCTCCGCCGGTAGAACCAATGAAATCAAAGACGCGCCTCGACCGGCAGACTCATAGGCGTCGGCAACGCATTGGAACGTGTTTCGTTGAGCGATCGCATATTGTGTGTTTTTATAAGAATTGTTGTGTGATTGTTATTGTTGTGGTTTCTGTGGTTACTGTTTTGGTTATACTTAACCATGGAGAGTACAAATGGCACGAGTGGAAGTACTGAAAGCCAGGGAACAAGTAGACGGCTTCGTAAAGCACTGAAGAGGGACGCGAAAGAAATCGTGCTCAACGTGTTCAATTATCTGAACAGAACTATGTCGCAGGGAGATGCACTCGCGCATTGTGAAAGTATGACAGAGGCGTTCCAGAGTGGACCATTCGCAGGGTGGTGCATGAAAAGAAGAAAACTGGAGCTACTACTGATCCAAAGTTTAATTTGAAGGGACGAAAGGCCGTTAAATTGGATGACGATAGCAAAATGGCATCAAGGCGAACCGTACATTCATTCTTCTTTAGGAATGAGATACCAACCCTCAAGGCTGTACATGCAGCGATCAAGGAAAATGAAATTATGCCCCAAATGAGCGTCGAGGTAATGAGGAAATGCACGAAATTAATTTTCGATACGAAACGCGTAATCGGAAGTCAGTATTGATAGAGAGACCTGAAATAGTCGCCTGGCGTCGAAAATACCTACGCGAAATGATTGAATATAGGCGACAAAGCAGAAAAATCTATTATTTGGACGAGACATGGGTAAATGCAGGTCACACAGTTAAAAAAACCTGGATAGACAAAAACGTAGTGAGTAACCGACAAGCAAGCATTGAAGGTTTGTCAACAGGTCTTCGTGGACCGACAGGGAAAGGTCAAAGATTGATCGTAACTCATATTGGTAGCGATAGTGGCTTTTTAGAAGAGTGTGACTTGATTTTCGTCTCTAAGAAAGGAGGTGATTACCATGACGAAATGAATGCCAGCTGCTTCGAGAGCTGGTTCCAAGGGGTGCTTCAGCGAGTTGAGCCCAACTCTGTGATCGTCATGGATAATGCTTCCTACCATAGTCGTCGAGCCGAACGTGTACCGACTATGGGATCTCGAAAAAGTGACATGCAGCAATGGTTGCGCGAAAAAGGAATCCCGTTTGACGATTCATGTGTGTACGCGGAATTGTATGAAAAAATTAAACAGCACAAACCTGCGAACATTAGTTTCGTGACTGATGAGATGGCCCGTCAATGTGGTGTCACTGTGCTGCGGTTACCGCCCTACCACTGTGAACTGAACCCAATAGAGCTCATCTGGGTTCAAGTGAAGGGTTATATTGCGCGCCATAACACAACCTTCAAATTACCAGACGTTAAGGTTTTACTTGAGACTTCCATACAGCTAGTAACGCCCGAAGCTTGGCAGAATGCTATCCGTCATGTTGTGAAGGAAGAAACAAAAATGTGGCAGCTTGACCACCACATCGACACCATCATAGAGCCAGTTATAGTCAATTTCAACGAGGAAAGCGATAGCGACAGTTTATTACTGTCAGATGTAAGTGGAAGCGACGATGAATAAAGGTAATTCCCAAATGTTTGACTTACAATATGTTTCAAACCACTCTTTATTAAGCATGTGACAAATCTAGTTCAGCCATGTTAAACATTCATACCCCGCCTATGAACAGCCGACTACTGGTAGTTAAGTGATGTTCACGTGAACATCGATGAGTCATTACAGTTTTAGATAGTTATAGTATACCAAGTTTACTAAGAGGTGCGATTTGTTTTCAAAAAATAGTTTTTCGTGTTCTTCTTATTCCTTTGGACTATTTGTGCATGTTAATGGAATTAAACAAGAATTACTGCGGAACTAACGATAGCTCGACGTTAAATGGACGTATATCTCCTGGACTATTAGTTTATTAATAAAACTACCGTGCCTGAGAAGCCGTACGAAACTTGATTGTCATGCATAACTGCATCCGAACTATAAAATGTAATTATCTCCGATAACTGGCAACTATCGAGATAAAGAACGAATGAAAATAGTACTGTATACTGTATTAATCTTATAACCATTTATAAAACTGTTTTTTTACTACTAAACTTAGAAATAACCATTAGCGATCGCACTTCTTCCTTTAAAAGTAACAATTTTCACTCTAGGTAAATACTGATAATAAAAAACAGCCAAGTATACAGGGTGTCCGCAAAGTTGGGGTTTTCCTTTACACGACGTGCAGATCTTGAAAACATAAGCAATTTTTCTTAGTACCATATACACCAATGTCTTAAGGGAACCGTGATAAAGGGCTCTGCAACATCAAAAATATCTGAATACCGTCCTGTAGCCGGGACATCACCGACTGGTACAAGATCACTGGCTCAACCCGACGACAGAACTGGGTCGGGGTCAGTGTGTCAGGTCAGTATGCAACCTTCAACCGACGGTTACGGTCACGCGTGTAGAGGTAATCGCGTAGGCGAGAATCCTTCAACAAGCACTAGAGACGTGGCTAGAGAAGTGCAAGTATCAAAACCTAAAGTGTGGCAAACGCTGCGTGAAAAGGGGCTGTTTCCTTTTCACGACCAACGTGTACAAGCCCTTCAACCTGACGATTTTCCAGCAAGAGTGCGGTTTTGTGAGTGGTTGTTGCATCAACATGACAATAATCCGGACTTTTTGAAGTGCATATCGGTGACAGACGAATCTACGTTCACGCGTAATGGGGTGAATAACTTTCGCAACACTCATGTTTGGTCAGTAGAAAATCCGCACGCTGTCCGCCGGGCACATTTTCAACAAACATTTTCGGTGATTCGGGCTGGCATGGTGAACGGTATGCTCATTGGACCATTTATTCTCCCAAATCGATTGGACGGGATGCAATACCTAGACTTTTTACGCAACATTTTGCCTTCCTTGTTTGCCTGCGTCTGCTCGGTAGCGCATCAGCTGATTTCATTTTCTGTTAGCGCGGTATGATTTCGGGCAGAGACGTACTTAGCCCTTCTCGTCAACTGGAGCGTGAGTACTTTTTCCTTTATTTTTTTTTTACTTGGTCGCCCTCGTTTCACTACACATTACCTTTGTTATTTCAAGGGTGGTTGTTTCTGAAAAGGAAAACCCCAACTTTGCGGACACCCTGTATAATGAATTTCATTGAAATCTGAATTTTGCTTTGGTATTCTGATTATGTTTTTTTACATAAACTTATCCCCTTTAACGAGTCATTTCCAGGTCTACAAAATTGTTTTAGGCGTTTTAATTTTTCGAAGAAATTAAAAAAAATCGCTCTCGATAGATTTTTTTAGGCTTTAAGAGTTATTCTGATCAAATGTTCTTCAGTACTTTTCTCTGAAGTTTATTGTTTTCCAGATATAAACGTCTTGGTATCTGAGAAAGTGCGAGATATACCGTTTTCGATTCCGGAAAACTATGAAAAAACGATGTTGCCAAGGATCACAAATGTTCTTCAAACACCCATCAACAAAATCTTGAAGCATTCTAAGGGATAGTGTTACTTTAAACCGTCGTCACAACAAACGAAGATTTAATCCAGAATTCGTTTTTCAAATAAAAAACCTACTTGTGCCTGAAAAAAATGTGAGAACCCTATATATGAGTCAACCCTCGTTTATCGAAGTTGCAAAGGTTTTCATTATCATGGTAGGACTTGGCTTTTTTGGCTCTAAACAACGTGCAATCCGAAATCCGTCGTCGAACAAACCGTTAAATTTCTTTAGCAGGCTGTGACTTTGACTGGACAACATTTGTAATCATCGCAACCTTTTTCTAGTAGGCCTTGACTTTGACCTCGACACCACGGCTTTTCGATCAACATTGCATTGTCGATATTACGAGAAGTAGACTTTGACTCAAGTGGAATGCTAATTTTTTGTGCCATAATTCCAATGACGTTGTAAAAATATACAATAAAATATAAGGCTCTCGTTTTTTCCAGGGTGTCCGCAAAGTTGGGGTTTTCCTTTTCAGAAACAACTACCCTTGAAATAACAAAGGTAATGTGTAGTGAAACGAGGGCGACCAAGTAAAAAAAAATAAAGGAAAAAGTACTCACTCTCCGGTTGACGAGAAGGGCTAAGTACGTCTCTGCCCGAAATCATACAGCTCCAACAGAAAATGAAATCAGCTGAGGCGCTACCGAGCAGACGCAGGCAAACAAGGAAGGCAAAATGTTGCGTAAAAAGTCTAGGTAGGTATTGCATCCCGTCCAATCGATTTGGGAGAATAAATGGTCCAATGAGCATACCGTTCACCATGCCAGCCCAAACATTCACCGAAAATGTTTGTTGAAAATGTGCCCGACGGACGGCGTGCGGATTTTCTACTGACCAAACATGAGTGTTGCGAAAGTTATTCACCCCATTTCGCGTGAACGTAGATTCGTCTGTCACCAATATGCAAAAAGTCTGGATTATTGTCATGTTGATGCAACAACACAAAATCGTCAGGTTGAAGGGCTTGTACACGTTGGACGTGAAACGGATACAGCCCCTCTTCACGCAGCGTTTGCCACACTTTAGTTTTTGATACTTGCACTTCTCTAGCCACGTCTCTAGTGCTTGTTGAGGGATTCTCGCCTACGCGATTACCTCTACACGCGTGACCGTAACCGTCGGTTGAAGGTTGCATACTGACCTGACACACTGACCCCGACCCAGTTCTGTCGTCGGGTTGAGCTAGTGTCCTAGTCCCTGTCGGGGATGTCGCGGCTACAGGACGGTATTCAGATATTTTTGATGTTGCAGAGCCCTTTATCTCGGTTCCCTTAAGACATTGGTGTATATGGTACTAAGAAAAATTGCTTATGTTTTCAAGATCTACACGTCGTGTAAAGGAAAACCCCAACTTTGCGGACACCCTGTATACCGAAGAATTTCCGAAACAATGTAGTGGCATTTTATGACGGTACAAAGATCCATCAGTCGCGTGTCAGGTTATTCACCCCACGACTACGCTTCTTTCTATCATTGCTGCTTGTGTATGTTCGATAGCGAAGCCAGTTAAGCGTTCAATCATTTTTATCACAAAAAGAGAAGTACCGTTCTATCGAGAGATATCGCAGCAACATAAAATAAGAGCATTGTTATTGTTGCCTGAATCAATAAAGTTTGACCGAGAACAGAAATTTACTCAGAAATCCATTTGTTTGGGAATTGAATAGTACATATATGAATATTGTAAATAGGTCTTGTGATTGAGAAAATTTTCAAACGTGAGAATGTTAAACTTTAAAATGCAAAAAGTGTTTGGGTTTTTCAGCTTGAGGATGTTCCTCATTTTAGTTTGAAACAGCTGATTTTCTTAGTTGACACTGTAAATCCAAATACCCTATTTTTATTTTTAATTTCGTCAAAAAGTTGGGCCAAACCCAATGAACGAAACACAACAGCTGTGTCACGTTCAAATCATTATCTTCCACCTGTCTGACACAGGTAGAAAAGTAGTTCCCAGGTAATTTTCGAATTTAATCTGTCTATTGTTGTATACGGCTTCACATATTTATGTCGAGGCTGAAAATCAAGGCAACTGAAACGGTACTACCTGTATGTGACCTTGAGGATCTATAAAATGATTGTGTACTTACGGGAGCGATATTTACAAATCACGAGTTTTTTTATAATCGATAGTTAAAAGATAAGCGTGGTTACAAAGTTCTAGTTGTTTTAAACGTTGTATACATATAAAATGTAACAGCCACGTGTTACTTTAGAGTTTCTACAAGCGTAGAGGAGCTTCAAAACATTATTAACAGTAAGGTGGGATATCTCGGATATTTTGAGAAATTTCGAGTTAAAATTTTCTATTTATCAGTAGGTGGACCTAATACTTGTAAAAGTATGCTCAAAATTACAGCACTCCTAGTCTTTAGCGCATATCGCAAATATTTCATTTAGTATTTTAAAATAAAAGATTAGGATGTAACTTGCACGAAAATATCATTTTTTTCTTTAAGGAACCCTCTGCTTGCTATTTTATAGAACTTCAAAGTTGCATTTTGGGTGCCTAATACTGTGGTATAGAATACCGCTTTATAAGCTGATTTCTTCTTGTTTATACAAAAGATTGTTCAAAATTATATGAATATAACATAGACTGTAAGTTTCTGTGACACTGTTCATCGCAATAATGCAATTTTGCATCATTTCAATGATGAAAATAGTTCATTGTTAAGTAGTCATTTCGGATAATTATTCCCAACACTACACCAACGTCACTGTCATATTCTCTCCATCTAGTTGCGACGTTGCCAAATCATGGATAGTAATATACCTTAATTGATTTTGTCAAATTCTTACTTATACAGGGTGACTTCGAAGTTGAGTCATTTATTTTAACAGTGAGTAGATCTGATCAAAAGGAATGTTTTTTTCCTTTACCATTTTTCTGGTAAAATTAAAGTAACAAAGTTATAGCCCTTTGGAAGTTTGAGTACCACCCTGTCTCAATAATAATATTATGTGCTCGTGTTTGTCAACAACGGATATAATCCGCCTTATCGGTTCATCGCATCGGAAACAAAAAAGCGAAAGGATTTGGAACGATGTTTTTACAATTATTTTATTCAGTTGTATACAGTCAGTGTCAGTCGGTAACGCGTGAGTGAATAGTGGTGTCTGTTGCGTGGCTCAAACGAAATCAAAAATGGCACATGTTTACGAAAATGCTGAACTTGTGGACATGATTCTTATTTACGCGGTATCATGGATTTATGCGGATCGGTTTCCCAATCGAGTGCAACCAACCCCTCGTGCCTTTGTTAATGTAGTACAACGGGCTCGTGAATCAGGTGACTTAAGACCTCACATATGGACGGCATGCCGGTGCTCCAAGACCTCACGATCAAATACAGGTCCGTACTGAAATACTTGTCGGGAGGATACTTTATACAACAAGGTAACATTTTTTTTAATTTTTTTTTTATTTTTACACACATATTTTGGTTTATCTTCCTTCTACAATCCTTATCTGAAAATTAATGACTCAACTTATATATGAGAAATAACTGAAAAAGTTGCTTTTGAAAATCACTAAATAATGAAAACATAGCAAAGAACATTGCAACTTTTTGATGATTTGATCATTATTTAACTATTATGTTGGACAATGACATATTGGGTGGACCTAGCGAGGTGGTCCAAATCGACGTTGGGTATTTTAATATGCAATGACCGCTGGTGCCTTTTGTATTTTTTGTCACGCGAGCCGCTGGTGCATTTTCCACTGTTACGACACATACTGTTCAAAATTTCATCTAGTTTTCGGTAAATATTGGGACAACTATTTACAATAAATTAAGACCTTTATTTTGCAAATAACCTCATTTTTTATTACGTATTTCTCCAAAAAAGGGACAACTTGGCAACAACGGACATCATTTATTTTATCTGTCAAGAAATGAACGTTATAAAATGGCCATTGAGAATCGTTTGTACTTTCAAATATTTCTCATAAACGCAAAATCTTTGATCTCATCGCAAATACGCGAAATAACTGGTTCAGGAATTTCAAGAAGACTTGAAAAATCACAAAACAACACCTCTACACAGTTTACCAAGTAAATACCATCATTTACGTATGTACTTTGATCTGTTATTTGAGCTAATAAGCTAATGTGTAATAGCACCACTGGTTTTGAACCTTTTTTTGCAAAAAACAACGATTTTTTACAGTCTCACATCTATTTTCCTTAGTACTATACAGTGTATAGCATAAAAGCAGTATTCTATTCTAGAGTATTACCACCAAAAATGCAACTTCGAAGTTCTATAAAATAGCAAACAATATTTTCGTAAAAGTTACATCATAATCCTTCATTTTAAAGTAGAAATAAAGTATTTGAGATATGCGCTGAAGTAAGGTTTTACCGAAAAAGAGCAATCACCTGCAGAAAAAAAACAACGGGCAGGTGTGAAAAGAAATCACAATTTTTCAGATCCATTAACTATCGAGTAAGGCCGGACTTACATGCACGACAAGGATTCATAAACTGTGCAACTGCATTGCATAAATCTGTCGCAAATGGTCAAAAGGGCATGCCAATTTTTTCAAGTTATATAAACTCAACTTGAGGCTTTTTACTAAACGAATCCTAGCCTCACTTTTGATTGTTATTTTAACGGCATTTCTTATATCTGGTTATACTATTTACTGAATAAGACCGACGTATGCCCTTTTATCTATTTACCACAGAATTAGCATTATATTATATGAGAACGATCTACAGACCAAAGCCGTTTTATTTCTCGAAATGAAGTCGACGTGCCTTACTTATTGCAAGATGAGAAAGATCTTCGGAAGATGGTACCTACTTGGACAAAACATGACGCATATCAGAGACCTCTGACACGCTTTATCCTGCCCAGGTTGTGACACTTTGGCGGTGACCCCGTTCAAAACGTCGTCCACCACCTCGTTCGCGGCCCTTTTCAACTCGTCAGCCATCACTGTCGGACACCACAATCACAAAACCACAACGAACGGTCGCTCTATGGATGCAAAGTCGCGGATGTCACACGGTCTCGCGTTCGTGGGGACACAATAACGCACTGTTTCGTTTAGATAGCAGGTGGACAAACGTATCTACATGTAGCTAGTTCTCTCAGCTCGGTGGTTGTGCGATACCGAATCGAGATGGGCGCATCGAAAAAAGATCGATACTCGACGTCGACGTTGATTGCGTAACCAGAAGGGTGACTGTCGTTTTTTTACATTATGCAGGATTTTTTATGACACGTAGGTTTTCCTTTACTTTTAACAAGCGCGATTGAATCATTTGCATACCACCAGCTATCTAGTCAAGCAGTTGACGTTTTATAGATTTTTTGACATTGTACAGGGTGTTTCAAGTTAGACCCTCACCACTGGGATCTCGAAAACTGTAAGAGATGCGAAGTGACATAGAAGAGGTAAAGTTGCGTATTTAGGTTGTTAACAAAATGTCTCTTCGAAATTCAAAGTAGTTTCATACAAAATTTTTCAAAATTGTTATTCCTGACTTTATTTGTAGTGGGTTTTTATAATAAATTGCACATTAAAATTGCCACTTTTTCTCCTCTACATATTGGTGTAATTAATAAAAAAAACGTTTCGTCTCTTGTCACCCAGCATCAACTTTATTTTTTCTTACGGACTCCATATTGGATTTTTGTACAGATGCATAAAGTTTTTAATTCTGATTCCAAAAATGTAGAATACGACACATTGCCATTTTTAGTTTAATATTCAAATTAACAGTTTGCACACTGACGTCTCTGTTCAAGCGGTGGTTAGGTATACTTGTATGCATATGCAATTATCGTTTCAATGTGTCAAGACATGTTTTAAAAGCCTGCTTTATAAATGCGCCTTACGACACATTTCGAGTATTATTTCTAGATAAAACACTTAAAAATTAAAAATTAAAGTAACAAAGTTATAGCCCTTTGGAAGTTTGAGTACCGCCCTGTCTCAATAATAATATTATGTGCTCGTGTTTGGCAACAACGGATATAATCCTCCTTATCGGTTCATCGCATCGGAAACAAAAAAGCGAAAGAATTTGGAACGATGTTTTTACAATTATTTTATTCAGTTGTATACAGTCAGTGTCAGTCGGTAACGCGTGAGTGAATAATGGTGTCTGTTGCGTGGCTCAAACGAAATCAAAAATGGCACATATTGGATTTTTGTACAGATGCATAGAGTTTTAAATTCTGATTCCAAAAATGTAGAATACGACACGACATTGCCATTTTTAGTTTAATATTCAAATTAACTGTTTGCACACTGACGTCTCTGTTCAAGCGGTGGTTCGGTATACTCGTATGCATATGCAGTTATCGTTTTAATGTGTCAAGACATTTTTTAAAAGCCTGCTTTATAAATGCGCCTTACGACACATTTCCAGTATAATTTCTTGATAAAACACTTCTACTAAAAACAACAATAGACAGTTGTTTTCTTTTCGGTCATGACAGTTAAATAAAAAAAATACATTAATTCCAAGCTTTGGATGATTTTCCATACTTTTTGATCGTGTCGCAGAACCACAAATCGTTTATTCTTAGTACGGCCCTGTAACGTGCTCGGCGTTCTCGAGCGCGATCACATGGAGTATACTATACGTGAATATGTTTAGTCTCTTTCTTCGATGCATACATAATATCTACAATCTCACCGTTCCATGCTCGATATTTTCGCCCATCTCTAATGTTGATTATATTCTGGCGCCGACTCGGTGATATCATCGTTATCGACCCTGGAGCGGCGAAACACGGTGCGTCGTTGTACTTTGACCCGTGATAGGGCGCCGACGCGCGCCGCTTGACGCTTGGCGTCGGCTACGTGACGCCCCAGACATGACCTACACTCGACTGCGGCAAGCGGGGCATTTTGACAGACGAGACGAAAAGATGCATCGCAGGTGTCTGGGCGTTAACAATTTTCCAAAGGGCCCGTTAAGGTTCCCCGAACCGATGCGAAATTCGCGACGGATTCCAGATGAAGACTCGCGCAAAAGCGAATATAAGCGCATCGAGTTGTGGATGAAGAAATTACTAATATTAACTATGTACAATTACGAGAAGCTCTTTTACTGAAAGATATGACTGAAGCGTTTGTTGATCATAGCTACTATACCGCAAAGTTGGGGTTTTCATTTACACGACGTGTAGATCTTGAAAACATAAGCAATTTTTCTTAGTACCATATACACCAATGTCTTAAGGGAACCGAGATAAAGGGCTCTGCAACATTTTCGGTGAATGTTTGGGCTGGCATGGTGAACGGTATGCTCATTGGACCATTTATTCTCCCAAGTCGATTGGACGGGATGCAATATCTAGACTTTTTACGCAACATTTTGCCTTCCTTGTTTGCCCGCGTCTGCTCGGTAGCGCATCAGCTGATTTCATTTTCTGTTGGAGCGGTATGATTTCGGGCAGAGACGTACTTAGCCCTTCTCGTCAACTGGAGAGTGAGTACCTTTTCCTTTATTTTTTTTTACTTGGTCGCCCTCGTTTCACTACACATTACCTTTGTTATTTCAAGGGTAGTTGTTTCTGAAAAGGAAAACCCCAACTTTGCGGACACCCTGTATAAGCCTATTGGATAAAGTTGAAGTTTGTATAAAAGAAGCTACAGTCAAGACAACAATTTATAAAAAGAAAAATCCAACACCTTGGTTCTCGCAAATGTTCAGGGATTCTAAATTAAAAAGGGATTACGATTATAAAAAGTTTATGATTACTTTAAGTGAAAATGATTGGCTAGAATACACAAGATCAAGAAACCAATCTGTAGCAGTTCTACGAGATGAAAAGAAAAAATATTACAATGCCAAAATTGACCAGAGTAAAAATAATAGCAAGCATATGTGGAAAACGATGAAAAACATTATTTCTCCTATAAAAAAAAGTGCATTATCTAAAATGAAATTCGACGATGGGGTAATAACAAATGAAGAAATAATAGAAGATCGAATGAATACCTATTTCATAGAAAGCGTCGACCACATTGTAAAATCAATTATTGACGGGATCCCAACCAATGTCCCACTAGCTCAGATTATAATCCATCATTCAGTGAATTTAGAACAATAAACATTAATCGTCTCAAGAAGATTATATCAAAAATTAAATCAAATCAAAATAAGGGTGAGATTTTGTCTAAAAGTGTGCTTAATGAATGTTTTGATATTATTGAAGCAAGAATATTAATCCTGATAAAATATGGTAATTGCATCACTACGGATTAAAAGGATCTGTATTCAAAATTCTACAAAACTATTTAATTGACAGAAGTCAAACAAACAAAATTGGATCTACATTATCAAAATCAAAAAATATTTCTGTTGGTATACCACAAGGTAGTAAACTAGGTCCACTACTATTTGTATTATACATTAATGACATTTGTAATACTTTAGATTATTGTAAACTTCAGATATTTGTAGATGATACAATAATTTAGATATCAGATGAAAATATAGACACTGCTTTAAAAATGCTAAATGCTGACTTGGCAAAAATCGTAAATTGGTTAAATGTAAATAAACTAAAATTGAATACTTCTAAATAGTATCACAGTTAGGATAAATGAAGAATTAATTGAAAATGTTGAATCAATTAAATATTTAGGTATATACAGGGTGACTTCGAAGTTGAGTTATTTATTTTAATAGTGAGTAGATCTGATCAAAAGAAATGTTTTTTTCCTTTACCATTTTTCTGGTAAAATTAAAGTAACAAAGTTATAGCCCTTTGGAAGTTTGAGTACCGCCCTGTCTCAATAATAATATTATGTGCTCGTGTTTGGCAACAACGGATATAATCCGCCTATCGGTCCATCGCATCGGAAACAAAAAAGCGAAAGAATTTGGAACGATGTTTTTACAATTATTTTATTCAGTTGTATACAGTCAGTCGGTAACGCGTGAGTGAATAGTGGTGTCATTATCTGAAAATTAATGACTCAACTTCAAAGTCACCCTGTATATATTGATAGTAAACTGAAGTTTGAGGATCACTATGAATACATTATTTCAGAAATTCACACTCAAGAGGTCAGACAAATTTGGTTCTCAGTGTATATCGTAAAACTATGTTGTTATATTTTGACTTGTTACAAAAATAACTCGGTCATAAATGGTGTACGGAGGAGGATGTTTAAATAAATTTAATTATCTGCGGGCTAGGAGTCACCTTGTATGGCGCTGTATGCTGCGAATTTATATACGAGCATATTATAATACAGGTACAAACATTATCATTATCAGTACTTTGCTTTATGGCGTACTTAGATAAATTTGTATATGACGATATTTTTGTATAGGCGTCATAAGAGATGACAAAATATAAACTTTACCAAAATTAAAATGTAGATGAATGATGCGAAATTCGAGAGGACGGCAAATGTTTGACGCTTTTTTCACTGTGTATTGTCAAAATTGGCCATCTCAGTAATTAAGAACTTTACAGTATTTTATGCTGAATGAGAATGGTCTTCGAGACGAAGACCTGCTGGAAACAATCGTTCTGCATACGATTTGAAAAACTACTTGCTACACACAAAAAGCTGCAAAAAAAATAAAAAATGCAACAAAAACAAAATTGCAAAACAAAAATAGCCGTGATGGTGTTCCGGAAACAGTGGCACAATACGAGGCAAAAAACCATACGAAAAGTTCGTGTATGAGGAGAGAAGATGCGAGGCGATGTTGCCAGGTCTGTTGAAATTTCACCAGATTTATTTTATGAATAATCTGGTTATTGGTGAAACACTTAAGCAGACCATGATGCGAATCAATATTATTACCTTCTTTTTTGAGTTTTCAAGAATCTTACGTTCAATTGTTTCGAAAAAAACTTTGGTTGCTCATGGAATGCATTTTTAGAAAAATCGCTGACACCTTTTTTATGAATAAGTGTCAGAAATTTGAAAGTTTTTTATCGTCGACGATGTGTTCCCTTCACTGTTGCCTAAAAACAATTTCAGCAACAATCTCGCCGACTTAGTAACTATTTTTCCTCCTAATTGTTAATTGATGCTATTGTCAATAATTGTTTCCAGCTCCAGACGATGAAGACATAGATCCAGTGGCGGCTCGTGAGGTAGTGCCACGGTGCCATGGCACTACCTTGTCTTCTTCAAAAAGAATATTTTTTTCAATCTTCAATGTTTTACTTTATTTTTTGCTTTTTCATTTTTTTTTGGTATAAATTATATGAAGTGACAACACTGACAACGTGACAACACCGCAAGCACCCGAACACGCGACGAGATATAAAGCATGCCTTGACCTTGACGTCATCAACTTGTGCCAATGTCGGGCCGGCCCAAATAAAAAGAGAGAAATTTTACCAGCATCGCATACGAGCGACAGAGATAACGCTACAATACACATTTTTATATGAGGTGAATAGCGAAAGACAAGTATAATTTGTGCCAGGCACATCATCAGTCGTAATTCGTTATCAAATGATATCGGCGGTGTTTTTGTTCGGTCGGTCGTTTCGTTATGATTACGTCTAGTGCTGATTTCGGTCTTTTTTTACCTGAAAAGTGAGAAATAACGTTTTTGTTTTAGTACGTCTAGTGTTAATGAACTGCTCTGTTTTGTGATCATATTTTTTACTGTTTTATTAAAACTAGTGAAAATGAATAAAATCGGGATATTAAAAAACTCATTTAGTGGTTTTTCGCTGGATCAAAAACTGCAAATTAAAGAATTAGGACGGCCAATACCCGATTTAAAAATTGAGAAACAAAGTGGTAGCGGACAAAAATCGCGCTGTCGCAAATTTAATAAAAATGTGTACGATAAAAACAGCTGGATATGTGGTTGTGAAGAAACGAATAAACTATTTTGTTTTGTATGTGTTCTATTTGGAGGTGACGAGACTTGGTCAAAAAAAGGTACAGATGATCTTATACATATATGGGATAAAATGAAGACCCACGAAAAATCTAAAGTCCATATGAATAATGTTTTTAGCTTTTCTATTCTTGGTAAATTAAATATAAGGACTCAACTCAATTCGGCTTATCGCAATGATCTAATTAAACATAATAATCAAGTGGATAAGAATCGATATGTATTGAATAAAATTATTAATTGTATAAGGTTTTGTGGAGTATTTGAGTTAGCCTTAAGGGGTCACGATGAAAAGGAAAATTCGGAAAACAGAGGCATATTTAAGGAGCTGGTGAATTTTAGCGCCGAATTAGACAACGAATTGAAAGTCCATATTCAAAGTGCCAAACTTTTCAAGGGTACCTCAAAAACAACTCAAAACGAGCTTCTTGAGTGCATGCTAGATGTTTATCATGAAGAAGTTAAGAAGGAGATTGCAAATTCTCCTTTTGTTGCAGTAATTGCCGATGAAACGACTGACGTAGCCTGTGAATTTCAGTTAGTTATTATTTTCAGATATTTGTGTAAAGGACAACCAGTTGAGAGATTTTGGAGATTTTACGTCCCCGACGGACACGATGCCAAATCAATCGCTGCATGCGTTTTAAATGTTGTAAATCCATTAATAGATCAAAATCCAAACAAATTAATAGCTCAAAGCTATGATGGTGCGTCTGTTATGAGTGGTGAATTGAATGGCGTTCAAAAGATTATTAAGGAAACTTATCCACTTGCAAATTATGTTCATTGCTATGCACACCAGTTAAATCTAATTATGACAAGCGCATGCTCTGTCAATAAGCAGGCTAGAATATTTTTCCATAATTTATCTGGATTGTGCTCTTTTTTTTCGACGTCTCCTCAAAGAACAAAAATTTTGGATGAAATAGTTAATCGCAGATTGCCAAGATCTTCCCAAACACGTTGGAATTTTCAGTCACGAGGTGTTCATACAGTTTATGAAAATAGGAAAGACCTGATTGAAGTTATGGACAATATAGAAAGTACTTCACGCGATTCTTCGTCGATTAATCAAGCCAGTGGGTACAAATTAAAGCTGCAAGATACAAATTTTGTATTTTGGCTAAGTATATTCCATAAAATAATGCCACATGTTGAAATTGTCTTTAACCAATTACAAAAAGTATGCACCGATTCTGTTAAGGTCAAAAATGATTTAGAGAATTTTGAAGCAGCAATTCAAACTATACGAGAACAAATGGATAGCATTATTGACGAGATTGAACGAGTGCAGAGAGAAACTGATGAACCGGCAAGAAAAAAAAGGCAAGTTGAAGAAGGCAGCAAAAAACGGGAAGCGTTAGAAATATGCGATGCAGTATTATCGCAAATAAGAACAAGATTTAACTTTTCTGGGCATTTAGTTGCTTCTAATTTATTTGTGTCTGAAAAGTTTTCTGTTTATAAACATCAGTTTCCTGAAGCACATTTAAATGACACATGCACACAATTTTCATTTTTAGACAAAAACAGGCTTAAAACTGAGTTACAAGTATTATATCAGAGAGAAGAATTGAGTACTACTTCTGGAGCTGTTCCACTATCCATTTTATTGAACGAGGAAGGATTAAATTGTACGTTTCAAGAAACTCTTAAGCTCTTAAGTATTTTAATCACTATACCGATGTCAACATCTGAAGCAGAACGCTCTTTTTCAATGCTGAAACGGATTAAAACTTTCCTCAGAAACACAATGAAGGAAGAAAGGCTTAGTGCTTTAGGAATGCTGTCTGCAGAAAAACATTTTGTTAGTGGCATTGAAAATTTTAATAATAAGGTAATCGAAAACTTTGCTACCAAAAAAGAAAGAAGAATGGACTTCATGTATAGAAAACTTTGAAGTTATAGGTACTTCTCCACACTTGTTTTATAATTTGGTGCGCGTGTGTAAATAGTTTTATTTTTGATTTTTTTTTGGACATATAGATTTATTGAACCTCAAGAACTTTGACCACTAACTATCAGGGGTAAGTTATAAGTTATTCTTTACAATTTTAAATCGATTCAAAATTATGGCTTCCATTCTGGCACTACCTCACTGAATTGGCACGAGCCGCCACTGCATAGATCTACGAAAGCTCGAGTTTAAGTTATAAGCAATAATTTGCCTTCTACCCAAAGAAATTCAAGGATCAGGGTGACTTCGAAGTTGAGTCATTTATTTTAACAGTGAGTAGATCTGATCAAAAGAAATGTTTTTTTCCTTTACCATTTTTCTGGTAAAATTAAAGTAACAAAGTTATGGCCCTTTGGAAGTTTGAGTACCGCCCTGTCTCAATAATAATATTATGTGCTCGTGTTTGGCAACAACGGATAAAATCCGCCTTATCGGTTCATCGCATCGGAAACAAAAAAGCCAAAGAATTTGGAACGATGTTTTTACAATTATTTTATTCAGTTGTATACAGTCAGTGTCAGTCGGTAACGCGTGAGTGAATAGTGGTGTCTGTTGCGTGGCTCAAACGAAATCAAAAATGGCACATGTTTACGAAAATGCTGAACTTGTGGTCATGATTCTTATTTACGCGGCATCACGGATTTATGCGGTTCGGTTTCCCAATCGAGTGCAACCAACCCCTCGTGCCTTTGTTAATGTAGTACAAAGGGCTCGTGAATCAGGTGACTTAAGACCTCACAGGGGTGCTCCAAGACCGCACGATCAAATACAGGTCCGCACTGAAATACTTGTCGGGAGGATACTTTATAAAACAAGGTAACGTTTTTTTTTATTTTTTTTTTATTTTTACACACATATTTTGGTGTATCTTCCTTCTACAATCATTATCTGAAAATTAATGACTCAACTTCAAAGTCACGAAATACTCCTTTTTGGTATCAATATTGAACTTCCCTTTTCCCCTGGTTTGCCACTGCTTCCGAATCACCCTGTATCCAACATAACTTATCCTCTAGCCTTACCCAATCCCATTTTTTTGAAAATGGCCTCCGCATCGGCCGGCGCGATTTTAGCCTTGACCTCTAGGCCCTTCTGCGGAGCCTCTTTTTGAGGGGGCTCGACGGGAGCCGATGCGGGCTTCGCCGGGGGCTCTGGTGTTTTTTCTTTAACCGGTGGCTCCGGAGTTTTTTCTTTAACTGGAGCCGGAGCCGCAGGGACGTAACTGGGCACCGGGGGCGGCGCGGAAGTAGGGGCTGATATGGGTGTCACTGGAAAAAATCATTAGAATAGGGAGTTTTCGCGATCACAAATACCTCTCCGATACGTTCACGATTTTGGTTCCGGCCTCGAATTCGAATCATTTAATTCCTTCACGACTCCGATTCCTTCCTCGGGATGATCGAATCCTCCGAAGCCGGCGTTGGAATCGGCTCTTTCTATTCGTTCCAGGCTCGGAATCGCTGTGTTTACGATATCCTTTCATTCTTTCACGACTCCAATTCCGATTTCGGTCTAGGAATCGATTACTCTGATACGTTCAGATTCCGATTCCAGCTTCTGAATCTATTCCTTCCTTCCATTAGCTCACGATTCCGATTCCGGCCTCGGAATTGATCCCTTTCATTCGACCATGAATCGATTTCGACCTCGGATTAAATTCCTTCGAAACGTTCACGATTCAGTATTATTCCTTTCATACAGTTTGTCCAAATCCGGTCCGACCCGGTTGGAATCGAAATCGCCGGAATCAAAATCATCGGAATTGTAACAGCTGCAATCGAAAGCGAAGCCACCGAAATCTGAATCCAAATCGAAACAGCCGCAATCGGAATCATCGGGATCGAAACCGCTGGAATCTGAATCGAAATCACCAGAACCGGAATCATCGGTATCGTAACCACCGGAATCTGAATAGAAATCAAAAGAATCGAAACCGCCAGAATCGGAATCGAAACCACCTGAACCTGAATCGAAATCATCATAATCTGAACCGCCGGAATCAGAATCGAAATCATCGGAATCTGAATAAAGATCATCAGAACGAAACCGCCGAAATCTGAATCGGTACTGCCGGAGTCGGAATCGAAATCATCAGAATCGAAATAGTCGGTATTGGAATCAGAATCATCAGAATCGAAATAGTCGGTATTGGAATCAGAATCATCGAAATCGAAACCACCGGAATCTGAATCGAAATAATCGGAGTCGAAACCACCTGAATCTGAATCGAAATCATCATAATCGGAACCCCCGGAAAAGGAATCGAAATCATCGGAATCTGAATAAAGACCATCAGAACCGAAACCACCGGAATCTGAGTCGGTACTGCCAGAGTCGGAATCGAAATCATCCGAATCGAAATCGTCGAAATTGGAATCAGAATCATAGAAATCGAAACCACCGGAATCTGAATAGGAATCAAAAGAATCGAAACCGCCAGAATCTAAATCGAAATCACCAGAATCGGAATCATCGGTATCGAAACAACCGAATCTGAATATAAATCAAAAGAATCGAAACCGCCGGAATCGGGATGGAATCGAAACCGCCGGGAATCTGAACCGAAATCAACAGACCCTGAATCATCGGTATCGTAACCACCGGAATCTGAATCGAAATCAAAAGAATCGAAACCGTCGGAATCGAAAGTGAAATAATCGGAGTCAAAACCACCTGAATCTGAATCGAAGTCATCATAATCGGAACCGCCGGAATCGGAACCTGAATAAAGACCAACAGAATCGAAACCGGCAGAATCGGAATCGAAATAATCGGAGTCGAAATCCCCTGAATCTGAATCGAAATTATCATAATCGGAACCGCCGGAATCGGAATCGAAATCATCGGAATCTGAATAAAGCCTATCAGAATCTAAAACGCCGAAATCGGAATCGAAACCACCGGAATCTGAATCGGCACTGCCGGAGTCGGAATCGGAATCATCAGAATCGAAACCGTCGAAATTAGAATCAGAATCATCGAAATCGAAACCACCGGAATCTGAATCGAAATTATCATAATCGAAACCACCGGAATCGGAATCGAAATAATCGGAGTCGAAACCACCTGAATCTGAATCGAAATCATCATAATCGGAACCGCCGGAATCGGAATCGAAATCATCGGAATCTGAATAAAGACCATCAGAATCGAAACTGCCGAAATCGGAATAGAAACCACCGGAATCTGAATCGGCACTGCCGGAGTCGGAATTGGAATCATCAGAATCGAAACGGTCGAAATTAGAATCAGAATAATCGAAATCGAAACCATCGGAATCTGAATCGAAATTATTATAATCGGAACCGTCGGAATCGGAATCGAAATCATCGGAATCTGAATAAAGCCTATCAGAATCGAAACCGCCCAAATCGGAATCGAAACCACCGGAATCTGAATCGGTACTGCCGGAGTCGGAATCGAAATCATCAGAATAGAAACCGCCGAAATTGGAATCAGAATCATCGAAATCGAAACCACCGGAATCTGAATCGAAATCATCATAATCGGAACCGCCGGAATCGGAATCGAAATCATCCGAATCTGAATAAAGACCATCAGAACCGAAACCGCCGAAATCGGAATCGAAATAATCGGAATCGAAACCACCGGAATCGGAATCGAAATCATCCGAATCTGAATAAAGACCATCAGAACCGAAACCGCCGAAATCGGAATCGAAATAATCGGAATCGAAACCACCGGAATCTGAATCGGTACTGCCGGAGTCGGAATCGAAATCATCAGAATCGAAACCGTCGAAATTGGAATCAGAATCATCAAAATCGAACCACCGGAATCTGAATCGAAATTATCGGAATCGAACCCACCGGAATCGGAATACATATCAAAAGAATCGAAACCACTGGAATCTGAATCGAAATTATCGGAATCGAAACCACCGGAATCTGAATAGAAATCAAAAGACCCGAAACCGTCGGAATCTGAACAGAAATCATCAGAACCAGAATCATCGGTATCGTAACCACCGGAATCTGAATAGGAATCGAAGGAATCGAAACCACCTGAATCTGAATCGAAATCATCATAATCGGAACCGCCGGAATCGGAATCAAAATAATCGGAATCTGAATAAAGACCATCAGAATCAAAACTGCCGAAATCGGAATCTCAACCACCGGAATCGGAATCAAAAGAATCGAAACCGCCGGAATCTGAATCGAACTCACCAGAATCGGAATCATCGGTATCGAAACAACCGAATCTGAATATGAATCAAAAGAATCGAAACTGCCGGAATCGGGATGGAATCTAAACAGCCGGAATCTGAACCGATATCATCAGAACCACAATCATCGGTATCGTAACCACCGGGATCTGAATAGAAATCAAAAGAATCGAAACCGCCGGAATCGGAATCGAAATAATCGGAGTCGAAACCACCTGAATCTGAATCTAAATCATCATAATCGGAACCGCCGGAATTGGAATCGAAATCATTGGAATCTGAATAAAGACCATCACAATCGAAACTGCCGAAATCGGAATCGAAACCACCAGAATCGGAATAGAAATCAAAAGAATCGAAACCGCCGGAATCTGAAGTGAAATCACCAGAACCAGAATCATCGGTATCAAAACAACCGAATCTGAATATAAATCAAACGAATCGAAACCGCCGGAATCGGGATGTAATCTAAACAGCCGGAATCTGAACCGATATCATCAGAACCAGAATCATCGGTATCGTAACCACCGGGATCTGAATCGAAATTAAAAGAATCGAAACCGCCGGAATCGGAATCGAATTCGAAATCTGACCATCAGAATCGAAACCGCCGAAATCGGAATCGAAGCCACCTGAATCTGAATCGGTACTGCCAGAGTCGGAATCGAACTCATTAGAATCGAAACCATCGAAATTGGAATCAGAATCATCGAAATCGAAACCACCGGAATCTGAATCGTAATTATCAGAATCGAAACCACCGGAATCTGAATAGAAATCACAAGAATCGAAACCGCCGGAATCTGAACCAGAATCATCGGTATCGTAACTACCGAAATCTGAATCGGTACTGCTGGAGTCGGAACCGAAATCATCAGAACAAAACTGTCGAAATTGGAATCAGAATAATCTAAATCGAAACCACCGGAATCTGAATTGAAATAATCAGAATCGGAACCGCCTGAATCGAAATCATCGGATTCGAAACCGCCGGAATCTGAATCGAAACTACCGGAATCTGATCAAAACTGCCGGAGTCGGAATCGAAACCTCCGGAATTGGAATCGAAATCATCAGAATTTGGAATAATTCGTTCAAGACCGGCCCAGCTCTATTATACACACGATAGATTGACATGTTATTCTGAGACAGTATACAGGGTTACTCAAAACGTTAACGTTTCCATATTCCGTATACGTGAATGCCAAAACTCTCCAATATCGCCGTCGTTTTTTTATAAATGTTCCCTTACCGTGTGGTTTCGGCGGTTCCTTTTTGGGCTCATCGAAATTCTTGAAGGTCTCCAGATGGTCGACCTTGGCTTTCTCAGGCACGTTCTCGTATTTCGTACGTACGAATTCGTCATCGTCACTATCGGAGTATTTGTCCAGCAGATCGCGATCCGGATTCTTGGAATGCAGTTTTTCTATGTCCTCCATCACCTGGAACAATCAATGGGAGACGTCCAATCCGATTCTGCGTTCGATATAAAGCGGGAGATGCCACGGTAATGAAGGACTTCGGGCAATAAGGTACCTGAGCCATATTTGAATAAAAAAACGTGTTCATCTAAATTCACCCGAGGCGTAGATATTCAAATTCAAATTATGTATTTTATCATCCTGAGAGGCATGGCAATGTATGCAAAAACTAATAAAACAACACAAAACAAATATATGTGTAAAAGCACAAATAAAATCATAAAATAACAAACTCAGAGACGGCATAATAAGTTTAGGCTTATAATTGTGTCATATCTCCACACTCTTTAATATGATTTTTTGTCAAAGTGAGTTTCAGCTGGAAGCATTCGAATTAAGACTGTAAACACTAGAAGAACTCTTGTCAAAGCTTATTTACATGGTTAGTACAAGAAAATCTAGTATATCTTTTAATATGATATTAAGCTAAGTCTCTAACTAGAGAATAAGCCCAATATGAGGCTATTTGACTGACCATGAGTCATTGTACAGCTTTTACTTATTATTTCAGATTTACCGTTGCGCATTTTCCGGTGAAAAATGAGCTTGGAAATCATCGACAATTCTATAATAATAAATTAACCATTACAGCAGATTGGCCGTTGGTTCTCATTTTCATATTCACATTAAAACATCATTTATTACCAACACATTTAGAAACCTTCACAAATTAAATAGTCATTGTTATAATTACGAAACTAGAAGCTGTAAACTATTTTAACTGCCAAATTGTAATAAAAGCATAACTAGCAAATCTGTATTCCAAAAGGGAGTATTTGAATTTAATCAACTGGACATTAGTGTTCGAATTTTTAAAATTCTTAAGGTGAAACTAAAAATCGGTTTATGAATACCCAAAATGCAAAAATGATTAAAAAAATGTGTAAAATAATTACATAACATTGACATGTAGCATTAATTCTAAATAAATATTCAAGGAACAAAAAAACAACTAACCACACAAGGATAACGGAATTGACCTTTACAGTCGCTGGCCAAAAGCTCGTTATCTATTCGCTGATTAAACTCAAAAAAACATCGATTTATCGATGTTCATCTCTACTGTTTGCATACCTAAACAAAATTGATGACTCGGGGATTCCCCGAGTATTGTCTATGATATACCTAGTTTTTGTGAAGCTCTAGATTCCATTTTTTTCAACCCAGAATCGCGGAAAGCGGAATTGCCAAAAAATATCTATCTTTCTTGCGATGACCCGCCTAGGGCCACCACTGGCAGGGTGTAAAGGTAACCACAAAAGCTATTATTATATATTGACCCAATATATTACCAATCTTAGCACCCCCTAAAGTAATTATACATCGTCAATTACCCCCACATAAAACTGACCTGTCGTTCGTTTTCCATGAATGTTTTGAGGATATTCTGTCTATCCTGCAGGTGGTCCCTGGGCAGAAAATCCTCCCCGTGCATGAAATCATCCAGTTTGGGTTCGGGTGCAGGTTGTCGCGCGTTCTGGGGCACCGCGTCGCCCATTTCCAACAGATTCGAGTCCATTTTCTGCGATAGCGGATCTTCCACCGTCTTGGAGGGTTGAAAACTGACGCCGGTAAAAGCGAGGCCTGTATTTTCCGAGCCGGTATCGATTTTCGCAGGTTCGCTGCACTGCATGTCCAGCAGGTCCCCCACGGGGGGGTTCGCGTGCCCCAACGGGCTCGAATCGTGCCCCAGGTGCTCGAAATCGTCCACGGAGTCACCCTCGCGACGCATTTGGGGTGATTTCGAGTCGAATTCGCGATGGATGTCTTCCATTTTTTCTTTGCGGTGAACGATGATATGTCGAAAATGTCTTTGAAACACGTAGAATTTGACGCGTGAACGTTGAAATGGGATGGATGTATTGCACAAGTGCACTCGGCTTAAACGTCACGACTGAAAAACTTAACCTTACCTAAAACACCGACAACCATTTTCAGCCGACTTCTTTTGTTGCCCGTTTCAGCGCAACGTTGCCAGACGTATCTGAAATTTCGGTCAAACTGGGATCTTTATACAAGGTGGACCTGTTTCATTCTACAATTCGGATTCACTTATATAAACGTACATCTAAGTCTCAAATAGCATAGATTCTTGCATCTTTCATATACGCCTCAGGCCTCCTTTCGCTTAAACAGCTGGTAGGAACTGATGACAACGTGAAGTGGAGCTGTCTTCGTTAGTTTGGAAACATTGATCTAGCTCCTAAGTCACATCTGTAGGATGCTTTTATGGCCTCCTTGATTTTCATAGTTTTTCCTGTCCTTCAGAAAGGCGCTCTATTTTGAGGTGATGTTTTCTTTTTGAATTCCAACAAATTTCAGGCTGATAAAACTTTTTATTATCTGTTTTATCAGCCTGAAATCTTAACATTCAAAAAGCCTTTCAATTGCAGAGCGCTGACAACGCTGACACGGAACAGTATAAATATAGCAACACACCAGCCTTTGTGAAGGACAGAAAATACTACGAAAATCAATGAGGTCAATACGGCTCTACTACGCAATTTGACAGACAGATCGAGGGAAATTATCCTTAGATAAAAATACATTTATTTGTATTATTTACACCACTCTCCTTCGAGGAAATGTTCAGGGAACTGGACACTCAAAACTCTCGTCGTGATCTAAGATTTTGTTATATTGTAGTGCCGCCCTGTATATTAGTCTGGAGAAATAACGGTTCGCGATATGGCGACGTTGCAATGTCTGTCTACAAACGAATTGGTGCGAGGCATGAATCAGCACGGATGATGATGCCATCGCCCAGAGGCGTGCTGGTTTTAACACTTTACAAAAGCTTTTCAACAAGCGGAGAAATTACCATCATTGACAGAAGTGCTCCACTACGAAATAGCTTTTCGCTACCTATAAAAACATAGGTAAAAAATAATGTGTCCGTAAACAAGAGGGCTCTAGGTAGAAAAATGCATTATGTAACATAATACCCCTACATATGATTATTCAAAATTGCAATGCTTTGATTACGGTTTTAATAACACCTATCGTACGTATTTGAAGCGAATCCGAAGTTAATTTACATGCATCTAACCCATTTTATCATGTACATTCTATTATTTAGTGAAACATTGCAAAACTATGCGACGTTTTCCACTTTTAGGCTGCTAAAAATCAATTTTCTTTATCGGTGGCCAAATGCGAACGATGCTGTGTGCATTAAGGTAACTTGGGGCGTTAAATTTGAATGTCATTGTGAAAAAATCTTTTTTTGAACTCGAGTCGCTCGTTTAAAAATGACCTCTTTTAAAGAATACTCTTCATGTTGCCGGACGTCAAAATTTGTTTAAGCAATTTATGTGTAAGTTCGTCAACATTATTAGGGCATTCCACCTAAAAATACCCATTAAGAATAGGCATATTAGACAATGCCCGACTGAATCTACCATACTTAAAGTTTCCTCTTAATAAATTGAAATTCCGAAGCATCAATGTCTATAAATATAAACAAATATATTATTTAGAAAACATTTATTATGTTACTATCACTGATAAACCACTATGAATCATTAGCACGCTGGCATTTTAAAGCACGTATCTACGTATTAACTGTTATCGATATGAATCATAATAACATGAAAACAGACTCTGAGGCATTTGATATGGAAAAATAATAATGTAGTTTTATAGTACCTCCAGAATTTAGTAGTGATTCATCTCTCTAATATTGTCGAATTCTGATTTGGGAGATGAAGTTGGTTTTACCGATTCATTGGTTATGCTGTTACCGAAGACAAAAAAGCTGTTGACGATCGGTCCAGTGGAGTTATTAACAAAAATAAATAAGACGGCTTTAATGAATCTGTTTGGTGTGTTTCCCTCCTCTTTGATGAGTACATCAATGTGAAATGGTCACAGCGTATAGGCAACCAGTCATGCCTCAGCATCTGAAAACTGTCTTTCTATTCTTTTTGATGGACACGTCCATAAATTTTATGCTTGCTGCAACCACATTACTTTTGATCTAAAAACAGATGTTTGCCCACAATCGTAGATTGCAAAACTACATCCGTTTTTAGCAGTTTAACATAGTTTCAACCGCAATGAAGCATTTTCTATTTGGCGCAATGCTATCTGCGCATGTCTCGAGACATCACGCGACTACTGCCGTCAACGCCATTGCCAGATTTACGTTTTATTTTTCCGTAAGTTTCTCAGCATCTATACAGGGTGACTTCGAAGTTGAGTCATTTATTTTAACAGTGAGTAGATCTGATCAAAAGAAATGTTTTTTTCCTTTACCATTTTTCTGGTAAAATTAAAGTAACAAAGTTATAGCCCTTTGGAAGTTTGAGTACCGCCCTGTCTCAATGTGCTCGTGTTTGGCGACAACGGATATAATCCGTCGTATCGGTTCATCGCATCGGAAACAAAAAAGCGAAAGAATTTGGAACGAATTATTTCATTCATTTGTATACAGTCAGTGTCAGTGAATAGTTGTATCTGTTGCGTGGCTCAAACGAAATAAAAAATGGCACATGTTTATGCGGATCGGTTTCCCAATCGAGTGCAACCAACCCCTCGTGCCTTTGTTAATGTAGTACAACGGGCTCGTGAATCAGGTGACTTAAGACCTCACAGGGGACCTCACGATCAAATACAGGTCCGCACTGAAATACTTGTCGGGAGGATAGTTTATAAAACAAGGTAAAAATTTTTTTTAATTTTTTTTTAATTTTTACACACATATTTTGGTTTATATTCCTTCTACAATCATTATCTGAAAATTAATGACTCAACTTCAAAGTCACCCTGTATAGGGACAGGGTACACGAGTGATTGATTGTTTTATTGTTCTATTCCCGAACAGCGGTCAGTGGTCTAAGATTTTATGTTGCTATCGGGCATACTTTCTGCTATTGAAGCATTACAATAATTGTCTTTTTAATGAACCAGCGTCTATAAGGAAACTGGCATATCTGGGCCGAAATAACAGATATGGCAACGCCGCGCTCTTATCATACGGCCACCGAAAGTCAGGTTAATTATTTTCAGTTTATAAAATCGTGTTGTGGGTTTGAGACTGGAGAGGTTCTGCGAATGAATACACGGTGATAATTTCGAAACCAAAGAGAAAAAGGAAAAAACACAATGTCGGGGGCCACCTTGGAAGCGGAACTTTACGAAAGTAGCTCCAAGTTTTTAAACGGGGACGTTTTAGCTTCAGATAAGGTGGGTACCAAAAGAAACACAACCTAGAGGTGTCACTGATTTTTTTCTGATCACCGGTGCCAAACTGATAGACACATATCACTTAAATAGAGGTGGAGTAGCACAGGAATCTGTATATTTTCTTTCACATTGCTTCCAAAGTTTAATTTCTCAGAAAAACAACGAATTGTTTGATTTTTTACGACTACATTTTTCTATGATTGTTTTTCAAATATTTTGTCCATGCATTAAATTTTCTTTTGATTTTAAATCCAAATTGATTGAGAACGGTTCAGATCATTCCAGAGCGATTCAAATTGTTTCAGACCACTCCAGATTCTTCCACAATGATTCAAATCAGTTCAGAACGATTCAGATCGTTTCAAAACGGCTCAGAATATTCCAAAACGATTCAAATCATTTCAGAATGATTCAGATTGTTTCAGAATATTTCAGATTCTTCCAGAACGAATCAAACAGTTTCAGAACACTTTCAGATCGTTGTAGAACGATTCAAATCATTTCAGAACACTCCCGATTGTTCCAGAACGATTTAAATCGTTTTAAAACGGTTTCAGATCACTTAAGAACGATTCAAATTTTTTAGAACCAGTACAGATTCAAATCAGTTCAGAACGATTCAAATCGTTTCAAAACGCCTCAGAATGTTCCAAAACGATTCAAATCATTTCAGAATGATTCAGATTGTTTCAGAATATTTCAGATTCTTCCAGAACACTCCCGATTGTCCCAGAACGATTTAAATCGTTTCAAAACGGTTTCAGATCACTTAAGAACGATTCAAATTGTTTAGAACCAGTCCAGATTCTTCCACAATGATTCAAATCAGTTCAGAACGATTCAAATCATTTCAAAACGCCTCAGAATGTTCCAGTATGATTCAAATCATTTCAGAATGATTCAGATTGTTTCAGAATATTTCAGATTCTTCCAGAACGAATCAAACAGTTTCAGAACGCTTTCAGATCGTTGTAGAACGATTCAAATCATTTCAGAACACTCCCCATTGTTCCAGAACGATTTAAATCGTTTCAAAACGGTTTCAGATCACTTAAGAACGATTCAAATTGTTTAGAACCAGTCCAGATTCTTCCACAATGTTTCAAATCAGTTCAGAACGATTCAAATCGTTTCAAAACGCCTCAGAATGTTCCAAAACGATTCAAATCATTTCAGAATGATTCAGATTGTTTCAGAATATTTCAGATTCTCTCAGAACAAATCATACAGTTTCAGAACGCTTTGAGATCGTTGTAGAACGAATCAAATCATTTCAGAACACTCCTGATTGTTCCAGAACGTTTTAAATCGTTTCAAAACGGTTTCAGATCACTTAAGAACGATTCAAATTGTTTAGAACCAGTCCAGATTCTTCCACAATGATTCAAATCAGTTCGGAACGATTCAAATCGTTTCAAAACGCCTCAGAATGTTCCAAAACGATTCAAATCATTTCAGAATGGTTCAGATTGTTTCAGAATATTTCAGATTCTTCCAGAACGAATCAAACAGTTTCAGAACGCTTTCAGATCGTTGTAGAACGATTCAAATCATTTCAGAACACTCCCGATTGTTCCAGAACGATTTAAATCGTTTCAAAACGGTTTCAGATCACTGAAGAACGATTCAAATTGTTTAGAACCAGTCCAGATTCTTCCACAATGATTCAAATCAGTTCAGTACGTTTCAAATCGTTTCAAAACGCCTCAGAATGTTCCAAAACGATTCAAATCATTTCAGAATGATTCAGATTGTTTCAGAATATTTCAGATTCTTCCAGAACGAATCAAACAGTTTCAGAACGCTTTCAGATCGTTATAGAACGATTCAAATCATTTCAGAACACTCCCGATTGTTCCAGAATGATTTAAATCGTTTCAAAACGGTTTCAGATCACTTAAGAACGATTCAAATTGTTTAGAACCAGTCCAGATTCTTCCACAATGATTCAATTCAGTTCAGAACGATTCAAATAGTTTCAAAACGCCTCAGAATGTTCCAAAACGATTCAAATCATTTCAGAATGATTCAGATTGTTTCAGAATATTTCAGATTCTTCCAGAACGAATCAAACAGTTTCAGAACGCTTTCAGATCGTTGTAGAACGATTCAAATCATTTCAGAACACTCCCGATTGTTCCAGAACGATTTAAATCGTTTCAAAACGGTTTCAGATCACTTAAGAACGATTCAAATTGTTTAGAACCAGTCCAGATTCTTCCACAATGATTCAAATCAGTTCAGAACGATTCAAATCGTATCAAAACGCCTCAGAATGTTCCAAAACGATTCAAATCATTCCAGAATGATTCAGATTGTTTCAGAATATTTCAGATTCTTCCAGAACGAATCAAACAGTTTCAGAACGCTTTCAGATCGTTGTAGAACGATTCAAATCATTTCAGAACACTCTCGATTGTTCCAGAACGATTTAAATCGTTTCAAAACGGTTTCAGATCACTTAAGAACGATTCAAATTGTTTAGAACCAGTCCAGATTCTTCCACAATGAATCAAACCGTTTCAGAACGATTCATACCGTTTATAAACACTTTAACGTGTCTTTTGACCAATTGTTAGCCACGTTATCTTTGATTTCGATATTTTCGCATTAGAACAGTTCATCGTTAATAAAATTTAAGAAACATGATATTTTGCAAACTAGGATTTATTTGAGTTTTTTTCCAGGAAATTCAACATTTAAAAAAAACAAATGGCTATAGACAAGACAAATATTTGAATGGCCATACTTTGGTGAGTGGGATTACATCATATATTATTAGCATTATCTTATCTGATTTCGTTTTTATATTATGAAGATTGCATGTTAGGTGTGCTTTTAACCTTTACGTCTGAAATTATATTATTTTTATACGATCTAATAAAACTAGTTCTTCCCGACAGCAGTTTGGAATTTTTCTAAATTTCTGGACCTTTCAAAAAATATGTTTTGACAGCACGCAAGGATTACGAGATGCTTGCAGTATCTTCTATAAAGGGACGTTTTGGCAGCTCCTGAATATTTACGTTTTTTTCCGCAAACTTCGCCACCAATGGGACGATTGTCAAAAGCTTTATCGACTGGCATCTTAAACTTCCGTCGAAATCTGAGTTAACTTTATGAGATATAGAATTATTATCAGACAAATAAGGTACATCCGACACAAAACATAATATCTCAATTTTACATTTATACCTACAGTCAAAATCACGAAAGATGACTCGTACGTCATACCATAAATAATTGTAGTGAAGTAATCAATGGACGTACGTCGATGATAAAATCACGAGTCAAAAACATAATGACAACAAATATATATGATGATTTTGCGAAGTTAGGTTATTTCACGGATTATTTTTATTTTCATTTTATTTCACGGTTTTGAGTGATACCTTCATAATATTTTTAGTGAGGAGTTCTTGGTTTAAAAAAAAAACACTTATGAGTAGAATACATTAAGACAGGAACACCAAAGACCACTGTATTATTCGAAAATAACATAACCTGAAAACATCGTCTTACTTTGTCGGATACATGCAAATTAGCAATACAGTTTGTTTAGACAATAAAATTCTGTCTGTCTCTGTCTAACATATCAGAAACTTCATTAAATATATCCACAAATTGCTGTCGTTTGTCTTTACTACAGACTAAAATAATGACGTAATCGTCATCTTTCGTGATTTCGACTATATGAATCAAATTCAAGCGGATAACCAAATGGAAATGGTATTTACCATTTTGGGTTGGTATTTACCAATCCGTTCAAGCGAGTGTAGTTATCAGTTTGGTTATAAGATCCGTGACGTCACGAATCAGCTGTTATATGTCATAGTTATCACCGCAAAATTGTGGTATTTACCCAACTCAAGAGTAGTTTTATATTTCTGGTTATTATTTGAAATGTGACAAGTTAGAATTTTGCCGGGTATTGGATATTGTTATTGTACTTCAGCTTCATTTTTGAGAAAAACGATACAGGCTGACTTCAGTTTTACCATAAAGTGGAGCACCTTATTAGTTATACTCATTACGGTTGTTGGGGATACTTTAAATGTAGTTCCTATGCTTAACAAAGTATCCTGTGTAGCCATATACCACAAGAATATTAAAATATGGCCATATAAACTCACTAGATGATATCCACCTGTATACGGTTTTGCTAATTTCTTTTTTCATCATTTCTGCTGAATCAATAAATGTTTTCTTTGACATGCGGAAAAATTTAGAGAATTGAAAGTTATCATAGCTACAAACCCATGGTTAGATCATTAAAAAAAAAATCTGAAAAAAACATTTCTCCATGAATATTATGAAAGGTTTCTTATTTAAACTTTCCATATACAGTTGTAGACGAAAAAGCACCGATTATTAAGTGATAATTAAAATAATCAGAGATTATATACGCGCTTTTCTAAAATAAACAACTTGCAACAAAAACCGCGGTTAAAACCAACGCGTTCAAGCGATTCGTGTAACTGACGTCATCAACCCGTGTGTCATCTTGAACCATATTATAACCGCGGCACATAACACAGAAATTTTGGTTATTCGCTTGGATTTGATTATGGTTTATTCACTGAATCAGAGCAGTTACGGCACAATGTCAAATGACAGTGACGCACATGGTTGCCACATTAATTAAATCTACTAGATCCTAGGACAAAATCTACTTTGTCTTCGATGCCTTACGGCAACCAACATTACGGAGCGTATGTTTTGTAAACGCTGGAGCTAGTATAAATTCTATTTACTGCCTAATACCTCTATTACGGACTGTAAAGGCAATAATGGAGCTCCACGATCTCGTTCGTCAAAGAAATGACGAATTGTTTTGCTTGTCGACCCAGAGGTTCCGGCATTTTGAAAAAGAAAAGTAAAAGAAGAATTATAAGTAAGATTTGGATCCCCATCTTCGATCTCATTTATAATTTCTATAACAGAAGCTTTTTTTTGTTGTGTGCTGGAACGAAAGTGGTCGTCATACCGAACACCTTTTATGAAAAATTCGCACATTTTTTTTCTTAAAAACTATCCCGAGGTGCCCTTTTGCAGTTGAATCACCTACTAGTCGATTATTTTAAGTCTAAAAATACGCTGTGAAAAATAAAAGCCATGACAATTGTTTTTATTAATCAAAGCTGTCAGAATACGTTTAAAATAGTTTTGGGTAGTTAAGGTTTTCAAAATGGGTGGAGGAAAGGTTATTAGTGAGAAAATTCGGTTACTGATAATTAAATTTTTTAATTTTGGGGAATCAAACTCAGAAATTGCAACTTTGTTAGACTTATCGCGGTACAGTGTGAGAAATATTGTTAGAAGATATAACGTAACTGGTTCAGTTAATATTAAGCCACGATATGTGAAAAAAGTAATATCACAGCATTAATAAGAATAATCGTGCAAAACAGGCGTGACAATTATTTACAATTAAGTGCTCTGTGGAGTGACGCTGTTGGAAGGAGAATTTCGAGGTCCACAACAGATAGAGAGGCCCACAAACTGGAATTTAGCACTTGCAAGGTAAGTTTTCTTATAAAAAGAAGTGAAGTAAAAACCCTAAAGTTGCACAACTTGTTTATAGGCCAAAGGAAAGCCACTATTAACTCCACTGCAAAAGAAAAATCGGCTTACATGGGCTAAAGAACATAGACAATGGACACCTCAACAATGGTGTGCAATACAATGGAGTGATGAGGCCCGATTCGAAGTTTGTGTTGGTGACAGTCGCAGTAGAGTTATTCGCAAAAAAAATGAAGCATTCCATGTTGAATGTCTGGAGAGAAAAGTGAAATTTCCAGCATCCATTATGGTCTGGGGCAGTATGTCATTAAAAGGCGTAGTAAAACTTCATTTTATTGATGGAAATGTGGATACAAACAAATATTTGGCAATTTTAGAAGAATCGTTTTTATCAGTGATGGAAGAATGTTTGACATCCGGCCAAGATTTTGTGTTTCAGCAAGATGGTGCAGCGTGCCATACCTCAAAAAAGGCTATAAAATGGACGGAAGAAAATAATGTACCACTTTTGAAATGGGTTTCTAGCAGTCCAGATTTGTCACCTATTGAAACTTTGTGGCACGAGATGAAAAAGGTTCTACGACAACATCCTGCTCGTACAATCACCGATCTGAGACAAAAGCTTCAAGAAATATGGAATTGTTTCACACCAAATTTTTGTCAAAACTTGGTTAACACTATGCCCCAAAGAATTTCAGCCGTAATAAAAAATAAAGGTGATGTTACCCAATGGTAATCTTTCAACTGTTGCTTTGTTAACTTCGCGCATTTATTCGCACATTGTTTATTTTAGTTATAGGTCTGAGTGATTTCGAATATGTATTTTTTACGAGTAGAGTGTATCTAAGATGTCTTTGAGAAAATAAATTGTTTTAGCAGTAAATAGTTTCGTCATGTTTAGTTTATAGAGGCATATTTTGGTACAAATCTTGAAGTAGGCCAATTGAAGTGGGAAGGGGCTCGTAGTCTTGTGACATAACGAATATGAAACGAAATAAGCTGTTTTTCTTAGTTGAAACTGAAGATCCAAATACCGTATGTTCACCCATACAATTTTCCAAAACAGCGGCTAATGTTACATTTCGCGTCCTATCAAGTAACGTCCAAAATAATAGGTAAGAATAACCAGCCATTATCAAACTTTCGCCTTTCATTTTGCGAAAAAATGACTGCTGAAGCAAGGTTACTTTATCAGTTGATTGTTCATTGTTTGTATCCAAAAGGGAAGTTTGCCTAAATTATTTCTCCAATATACACACTAATTTTAAACTCTCGGTTTCTAATTGGTAAATATTTAGACTAATTACGACAACAGCTGTAAAAGTTTATAGTTATGCTGGTTTAAAATGTTAAGAAAATTGGATCATTTCGGTTAAATAGCTGTTAGATTCCTGGTTTATGCGGTGGCAGAAACAAACTGTTTATTGTGTGACCTGCTCATAATATACGTATTGTTTGTCAATGATAACAAAACGCGCAATACGCGATATCTTTATATTATAATTCTTCGAACGATATTGTGCATCGTTACGCGTTATTTAAAAATAGCTCAAGTGCAATTTCCATTACTAATTAACTTTTGGCTTCAGTTAACGCCTTCTAAAATAGATCGTAAAGTGGCGGATTTTTATTAGATTTAAATCACACACTCTCAGTTCGAGCGCCAGAACATGGCAATTATACGGCAGTTGAACCGATAATTCACAGAAATTTAGAGAGCGTAGTCACCAGAGGCTGTAACAAAAACGCTACAAGTTACAAGTATTTTGCCGTATCTGCAAGTCGTATTTAATTTCGTAACAATGCAAATAACTTGAATCGAATGAGCAGAATTGCAGACCTCCAGAAATCGTATTTTTCAGGCGGGTTAAAGACGTTGGAGCATCGCTGGTCAAGTGTATGGAGCTGAAAAGAGGCTATATTGAGGAATAAATCGCCACGTTTCCAAAATTTTCTTCTTATCGGACCGCACTTGTATGTAGCAAGTGTATACAAGATATCGACATTTTATTCTATAATACCCTGTATACAGGGATCAATATTACACTGAATTCCTTCCTTAAGGATAAATATATGTCGTTTTTAAATTTTAATCCGTGCCACTTTGTATAAAACGGCAGTTTAGCGGAAAAATAAAGCACGCTATTTCCGTTGTACACGTATGAATATCGGATTGATTAATAAGAATATTGATTAGTTTCCAATTATTACCAGATGCTCTCATATGATTTTATGTTAATATGCATAGTGAAAAACGTCTTTCCGTCCTCGATATTTATTTAAATTCGTACCACAACCCCCACAATGGCCGTCCTCCCAACGCCCGAATGCTGTCGATTCAAAGGGTTCCCTACTGTATGCGCGAAGTAAGATCGTAAAACGTGCTCTTGTCTGACTACTGAAATGTGCAGCGGAGCTTGCTCCAGTTCTTTCGCGTCTCTTCCAGATATCTTACGAATCCGGAACTTTCCCAGAAAACTTCTAGATGGCGCCACGTACTATTTCGGTAAAAAACTTATCAGAACTTTTTTGTGCCACCCTGTATACAACAACTTAGGCCTTAGGCCTTCGTGGTAATTGGAGTATAAAAAAAATTATTAAGGTATCACTCAAAACCATGAAATAAAATGAAAATAAAAATAATCAGTGACATAACCTAACTTCGCAAAATCATAATATAAATGTGTTGTCATTATGATTCCGACTCGGGATTTTATCATCGACTTACGTCCATTGATTACTTCGGTAGAATTTATGGTATGACGTAACAGTCATATTTCGTGATTTTGACTATATAACCCTGCGAACGTACATGCTACTTTCTTGTCAGAGTGACATTCACAGATTGTGGCGTTGATATTATTTACCGATTTCCCAGAATATGGTGCGTGTCGGTTCCAGTTTGAATCTATATTTCAATGCAATTTGCAGGAAATGGACATCTTCATCGATTATCAAGGTTTTTATTTTATTTACAGTACACATGTTACTTGGAGAAACATTTTGTGCGTTATCAGTATGTACGGCTGGTTAAATACATGTTTTTACATAGATTTTCAATTTCTCTGTGATAATTTTCGAATTAGAACTATTGTAAAATGCAGTACTTGATGACGACTTATTTGGTATCCTATGATTGTTGTCATTTTCTAAATGGAAATCTATAATTCCCCTAGGTAGAGTAGAATATTGCCAACGTTTACCGAGAAACTTAATTTTCTTATCGTCTATGCAACTCTATTGGAGGCTGAACTATACTTTAGCGCATATCGCAAATATTTCATTTCTTATTTTAAAATGAAAGATTAGGATATAACTTGCACGAAAATATGATTTTTTCTTTAAGGAACCATCTGCTTGCCATTTTGTAGAACTTCAAAGTTGCATCTCGGGTGCTAATTCTGTTCTAAGCTGTTTTCTTCTTGTTTACACAATAGATTGTTCAAAATTATATGAATATAACATACACTGTAAGTTACTGTGATACTGTTCATCGCAATAATGCAATTTTACATTATTTTAATGATGAAAATAGTTCATTGTTAAGTAGTAATTTCTTTCAGATAATTATTCCCATCACTACACCGCCATCACTATTATATTCTCTCCGTCTAGTTGCGATGTTGCCAAATCATGGATACTAATGTACCTTAATTTGGTTTGTCAAATTCTTACTTATATATACTAAGTGACATATAAATCCGAACACCCAGTTTAAATGGTTTTATTTTAATAAAAGTTGGTGAATGTATTTATCTTACTGTAAGTAACAAGTGAAACATTTTTCAGCCTTATCAGTTGGACATTCCGGTTTTTATACTGCTTTTTTTTAATTCACTAACGCTCTAAAAATGAATATTTCAGCCGCAGTAAAGAATCAACGTTGGCGGATTTTGGTTCTTGACATTCTTTACGATCGGTTACGATGCCTAGAGTACGGAGACCTGTACGATTTCGTCAACTTAGTGAGTTTGATAGGGGCCGTATAGTGGGACTTCGGGAAGCTGGACTTTCTTTTCGGGCAATTGCAGTTAGAGTGCAAAGAAGTGTAGACACTGTGGTTAGGTGTTGTCAGGCATGGCTTCGAGAAGGCCGTACGCAAAGAGCAAGGGGCACTGGACGCCGCCGTAGAACAACAGACGCCTAAGATTATTGGCCTTAAGGGACCGTTTCTCCACTACCAGGTCCATTGCAAATGAATGGTTTGCAGAACACGGAAGACCTATTGGCATGCGAAGTGTTTACCGACGAATGAGAAGTTTTGGCTTGTTTTCATACCGGCCACACTGGGTCCTCCCTTTAACTCGAGAACACCGACGAACTCGCCTTGAGTGGTGCAGACAACGGTCACTCTGGGATCAGGAATGGAACAGTATTGTCTTTAGTGACGAGTCTCGATTTTGTTTAGGCATGCACGATGGTCGTGCCAGGGTTAGAAGGGGACGTGGTGAAAGGAGGAATCCACAGTTTTTTGTTGAAAGACATGTTCATCACACTGTTGGAGTTATGGTTTGGGGTGCTATAGCTTATGGTTCCAGGTCACCTTTAATCTTCATCAGAGGTAACATGAACGCGCAGCGTTATATCCACGAAGTTCTAGAACCCCATCTTTTACCCTATCTTGACACCCTGGCAGATCCAACTTTCCAACAAGATAATGCCCGACCACATGTTGCAAGAGTCACAATAGACTTCTTTCAACATAATGATGTCACATTGTTACAATGGCCACCAAGATCTCCCGACTTATCCCCAATTGAGCACGTGTGGGATATGATGGGTAGGAGATTGCTCAATTTGCAACGTCCTCCTCAGACTCTAGAAGCACTTCGAGAGGAGTTGGTGGTTGCCTGGAATGAGATACCACAGGAGGACATTGACCACCTGATCAGAAGCATGCCTAGGCGCGTAGGAGAATGCGTAGCACATCAGGGTGCATCCACACATTATTATAGGTCAAAGGGCTTTAAAGTAGTGCAATCATTTTGAAATTTTTATCATTTACTTATTATGCTTCATTAAGTACTTATACAAAATTTTATTAAAATAAAACCATTTAAACTGGGTGTTCGGATTTATATGTCACTTAGTATATTATTATACAAGAGGAAATATAGAGTTTCGTTTACAAAATTTCAATAGTAATATACCTGGCAAATCAATATTTCAGAAAGGATTACTTGAATTTAATGAACTAAATAATTATATAAAGTGTACTTGTAATTTAAAAATCTTTAAAAGAAAATTAAAGGAATATTCGATGGACAGTGAAACTTCTTAGAGACGCAAGTTTTGTTTTCCAATATCTGTAAGTTGTGTAATGTAGTTTTTTAAAAGAAAGTAATCATGTTAAATAAATCTTAAACAACAAAAAATATTGTTCATAGTTTTACTGCACATGTCCTTCACTTTAGATCTGTATAGTACTGACGAGCTCTGATAAGGTCGAAACATCACATGTAACTAGTTGAGATGACGATACACAAAAAACAGACTGACGAATAACAGAAAGCATTAAGTAATTTCCATTTTTTTTTCAGGGACACAAACCAGTGGAGCGACAAAAAAGAACGCGAGAAGTGAAAGAACATTTCGAGCCCCCGACACTTATCGTGGCCATAATGACGCACATCAGTTTTTATATTCTCATGTTTCTCGGCTACCTCAGCCAGATGCTGTTCCCGCCAAAAGTGATCAAAGAAACAAACAGAGATGGGTATAGACCGATGTTCGATAGGTAAGGTTGCACGGAATTGGAGGGCTTGGGACAGTAAGGTGCCTAAGCCACATAATAATAATAATTTATTGATGGTATTACACAGAAATGCGTTTGCACAAGTCGGTTAAAGTAGAATAGTCAGTAAAAACAACAAACAATTGCGTAAATAAGACAAACTTGAAACACACAGTGGCAATAAAAGATAAAAACGTTAATAAAATCAAAGGTAAAATCTACGAGCCTCTTCCCACTTCAGTTGACTCACGTCAAGATTTGTACCAAAATATGCCGGCGACGTGGTGAAAGGAGGAATCCAGAGTTTTTTGTTGAAAGACATGTTCATCACACTGTTGGAGTTATGGTTTGGGGTGCTATAGCTTATGGTTCCAGGTCACCTTTAATCTTCATCAGAGGTAACATGAACGCGCAGCGTTATATCCACGAAGTTCTAGAACCCCATCTTTTACCCTATCTTGACACCCTGGCAGATCCAACTTTCCAACAAGATAATGCCCGACCACATGTTGCAAGAGTCACAATAGACTTCTTTCAACATAATGATGTCACATTGTTACCATGACCACCAAGATCTCCCGACTTATCCCCAATTGAGCACGTGTGGGATATGATGGGTAGGAGATTGCTCAATTTGCAACGTCCTCCTCAGACTCTAGAAGCACTTCGAGAGGAGTTGGTGGTTGCCTGGAATGAGATACCACAGGAGGACATTGACCACCTGATCAGAAGCATGCCTAGGCGCGTTGGAGAATGCGTAGCACGTCAGGGTGCATCCACACATTATTAAAGGTCAAAGGGCTTTAAAGCAGTGCAATCATTTTGAAATTTTTATCATTTACTTATTATGCTTCATTAAGTACTTATACAAAATTTTATTAAAATGAAACCATTTAAACTGGGTGTTCGGATTTATATGTCACTTAGTATATTAACTGGTGAAAACTGCTGTAAAGGACTGGTTTTCAGCAAGTTTTCCCGAAGAAACCCTCTTAGACATGAAAATCGTGTAAAGATTAAAATTTCAATTTTATTTTCAGATTTACAGCGTTTTACCTGCGATACGTCTACAGGCGGATCAAAGACTGTTGGAATTATCCTATTTGTAGTGTGCCTGGAAGTGAAGTCGTTTTGAAAGAGCGCGTCACGAATGATAACGGCTGGACATTCCAGTAAGTTTTGAATTCATTGTTTGTTGTAGATTTATTTAGGATTAGTGCTACAATATCAATGTCACACAGTAACGTATGCCCTAAAAGTTTTCCTCGAAACATGCCGCAGGCTCGCCTAATAGAGGATTTTTGGGGTTTACCGTCTAGGAAGGTTTGTCATGGAGGCTGGAAAGCCCAAGACGAAGAACAATTAAGAAAAACTCTAAATTCTGCTCTTTAAATAAATTTCTTCATTAAAAAAATCCCACAAATACTTTATGCCAAAACTGTAGAAATTATTTATCTAAAAGGATGCAAGTTACAAAAGTTAATGACACTATTTCATCAAGAATTGAAAATACGTTGGGTGTTCCACAGGGAAGTATCCTGGGACCACTTCTTTTTATTTTATACATAAATGATTTACCTGCCGTAGTCAAAAAATGCAAAATTCAGATGTTCGCCGATGACACTATGATTTATACGTAGTCGTGCCATAAGTTCTGTCCCATGATAATCTCATGATAAAAATGAAACAAGATAAGATATATTTATATGAAAGATATTATTTATTCGACAACATTTTTAGAATTCATAATCAAACAGTTTTATTCAAAATGTCCCCCCTTGGCCTTCACACACTGCTTCAATCTCGCGGGCCACTCATCTATCACTGCACGCACAGCTTCCAAAGGAATAGCTGCCGCTGATCGGATCAAATCCGCTTTCAGGGACTCGATATTACGGTGGGCTTTGGAGCAGGCCAACTGCTCTAGCAGGTCCCACAACTTGTAGTCTAAAGGATTGAGGTCCGGACTCCCTGAGGGCCAATCTTCCGCAGCAATGAACTCTGGCACATTGCTTTCCAGCCAGCGCTGCGTACTCTTAGCCTTGTGAGCGGGGGCGGAATCCTGCTGGTAGACCCAGTGTTTGTTGGCAAACAATGTACCACTTAAAGGCTTGACGATAGGATCCAGTATGTCGCTCTGATAGTTTGCCGCTTTTGTTTTCACGCCCTGTTTACAGAAATGGAGCTGAGTGACCCCTTCGTAGGACACCCCCCACCAAACCATGACTGACGCAGGGTGGTGGTCTCTCTCAACTCTCGGAATGATCTCCGAAGCTTCCTGTGAACTCCTTGTATACACTTTGTCATTTTGTCGGTTGAATTTTTCTTCTATGGTGAAGATTTTCTCATCCGTGAACAAAATCTTTCGGAATCCCCCAGCTGCGTACCTCTCCAAGAGCTTCTTGGATCTTGTCGCCCTGATGTGTCGCAAGGTGGCCGTAAGTCGCTGGCCCGTACGTCTCCGGTAAGCCCCTAGCCCTAGGTCTTGTTTAATGATGCGCGACATCGTCCGGACAGGAATCTTCATTTCCCTGGATAGGATCTTCTGCTTCCGGAGTGGATTCCTTTGAATCCTGGCTTTTACGGCTTTGATGGCTGCTGGAGTCCTTACTTGACGAGGTCTTCCGCTTCTTGGCCTGTCATCAACAGAGGACGTCTCATTGTACCGCTGAATGGTCCTAGACACAAATTTACGCGATATTTGAAGGCCGCGTAAGAGTTCAAAAATCTGACTAGCACTGTGATTACACTTATGTAAAGCTATCACTGCAATACGGTTCTCTGCCTTGCCCCACTCCATCGTTATGCTTCGAGAGATCAATACAAACTGAGGTATATGTAATTACCCGAAAAGCGCTTAATCAACTGACACCACAATGTAAACAATCGGACAAGTATTAACAGGTCTACACTTGTTTGAAAACGAGGGACAGAACTTATGGCATGACTACGTATAAGTACTAAAAATATTCAGACTGATATCTCTTATATAAATGAAGACTTGAAACTTGTCTCAAATTGGTTAGCATCATCAAAATTAAATACAAGTAAAACGAAAGCCTTGTTAATCGGAAAAATACAATGTACAAATGTTCAACTGAATATTGATGGTGAAGATATTGAATTCGTAGAAAATTTTAAATACCTGGGGGTTTTTGTTGACTCGATTAATTTTTGATATTCATTATGAAAAAGTTTTAAATAACATTAGTAGTAAAGTGGGATATTTATCGAGAGTTTCTGGATGTCTGTGAGTTCATATAGCAGAAAAATTATCTAAAATACCATCATTCTAAATTTCTTGTACTGTTCGACTATTCTATATTTAGCAAATAATTCCATTTTTGAAAGGCTGCAAATTTTACAAAATGAGTGCATGAGAATCATACTAAATAAAGATAAATATACTCCAATTAGGCAAATGCTTAGCAAATTAAAACGGCTCAATGTAAAAATTTTTATCAAATATCTTGTAATGATATTCATTTATAAAGTAAAAAATAATATATTTCCATCAAGTCTAACTAATTTAATATCATCCAATGTCGACCATCATTTGCATAATACCAGAAATAAAGATGACTTCTATTTAATGACCAAAAAGTATAACATATGCTACAAATCTGTATTCCATCAAGGGTTGATTGAATATAATAAATTATACTCGGAGATAAAAGACCAGAAAACTTTGACAAAATTTAAAGTAAAATTGAGAAATCACTTGTTAAATCTACAATTATAGGTTGCCCAGTATTTACATCATACACCATATGGCTTGAATTTACTAGTTCTAAGTTGTTTACAATTATTCTGTTTATGTAGCCAAATGTGCTAAATAAATCTTTCTACTGCTACTACTACATACGTTTTACTAATGTATCATCAGCATATATTTGACTATAGTTGATATATAAAATAAATAATAATGGACCTAACTGACATTTTATGCTTATTCGACATTTTGATAGTACTACTTTGTTCCAGATTCACAGGTTCAAAAAGGAAATGCCTTAATCTAGCTTCGTATAATTATTTGGGTTTTTCGGAAAACACTGGCCCCTGTTCAGAGCATGCGATAGCTTCATTGTATAAATATGGAGTTACCACTGGAGGCACAAGGTAAATATTTGTAAAAATTGTTTTCGTTCCACTATTCTTGCCCGAAGATAAATATGCTTTATTGTTTGAAGACTCTTATCCACTAAATTGAATCAAATAAAAATATAACAGTATCTATATAAGGTGTCCCAAGATTCCGTGGATACGTATGTTTATTAAAATTCCATTCTGCGTCTTGTTCTAAACGAATTTAGTATTACGGTATAGGGGGAGACGTTTTCAAACTCTTTGATTTCTTATAGACAGCAAAACGGTACGTGCGAGATCCACAGGCAACTGGAGCGTCTCATGGCCGAATTTCTCGGCGTTGAAGACGCGATCACTTTCGGCATGGGTTTCGCGACCAACGCCCTCAACATCCCTGCTCTGATCGCGCCAGGTTGTCTCGTAATCAGCGATGAGAAAAACCACGCCAGTTTGATTGTCGGCATCCGACTGTCTGGGGCTACAGTCAAGGTGTTTCGGCATAACAGTAAGTGATCCTCGTTTTCTTTCTTTTTTTCTTCTTCAATTCTTTCTTCCTGATTCTGTCTGGTGTCTAGGCCACCCAACCTGACTTCATTTCATTCCTTTACCGGTTCTGTCTGATGTTTAGTTGACAATACAATTAGGCTCATGATTGGTGATGAAAAAATCGATGCCTCAATGAAGTTGGCCGAAATAACAAAACTACGTTTTTTATGAAATTTTACATATTAGCGGAAACTTATTAAAAACTAAAATGTATTTCTGGTAACAAACGATATTAACCTAAAATACTACATTTTTTGTAGTAGTAGTAGTAGTAGAAAGATTTATTTAGCACATTTGGCTCCTTAAACAGAATACTTGTAAACCACTTAGAATTAGTAAACTCAAGCCATATGATGTATGATGTAAATCCTGGGCAAGCTATAATTGTAGATTTAACAAGTGATTCCTCAGTTTTACTTTAAATTTTGTCAAAGTTTTCTGGTCTTTTATCTCTGTGTATAATTTATTATATTCAATCAACCCTTGATGGAATACAGATTTAATAATAATAAATCTTTATTTCAAAATAACATTGCATGATTACAATGTATTATACACTGTTAGGTGAAATATACGTCACAGTGTCATCAAAACAGAAAAAACAAAGAGACAAAACATATAACATAATAGAGATATTACATTTCAATATATTCTTGAAGGTCATATGGTTCTAAGTGCATTAACAATTGATAAATACACTTTTTATATTCTTGTATATCTGCCAACCTTTTAATTTCTTGTGTTAACTTATTATATATTTTAGTGCAGCTGACATTTTTTTCAGTAACCGTGAGATGATGGACTGGATACAGAAGATTTATATTTCTTGTGTTACAGTCACTTCGTGGGTTACCGATAAAATTGTTAATATTTTTAAATGTAAAAATTAGAATCTCTTGAATATATATTGTGGCTACAGTTGAAATTTTATTACTCTTAAATTTTTTTTTAGCATATGTTATACTTTTTGGTCATTAAATGGAAGTCATCTTTATTTCTGGTATTATGTAAATGATGGTCGGCATTTGATGATGTTAAATTAGTTAGACTTGATGGAAATATATTATTTTTTACTTTATAAATGAATATCATTACAAGATATTCGATAAATTTTTTTACATTGAGCCATTTTAATTTGCTAGGCATTTGTCTAGTTGAAGTATATATATTTAGCTTTATTCAGTATTATTCTCATGCACATTTTGCAAAATTTGCAGTCTTTTAAAAATGGAATTATTTACTAAATATAGAATAGTCGAACAGTACAAGAAATTTGGAAGAATGATGGTATTGTAGATAATTTTTCTGCTATATGAACTCAGACATCCAGAAACTCTTGATAAATATCCCTCTTTACTACTAATCTTATTTATAACTTTTTCATAATGAATATCAAAAATTAATCGAGAGTCAACAAAAACCCCCAGGTAAAAAAAAAACGTCACAAAATTAAATAGTCATTATCATAAATACGACACTAGAGGCAGTATAGATTTTCATCTGCAAAATTGTAATAGTAGCATAACTCGCAAATATGCAAGTCAAAAAGAAGAATTTAATATTTTGGATAATGCTATTAAACAGTGTTCAAATTTAAAGATGTTTAAGGTGAAATTAAAAAATCTTTTTATGAACACCCAAAATGCACAATGTAATTTTAGTAGGCAAGAACGGAAAATTACAAAAAACTGATTAAAAAAGGCGAGATTTAGATAATATACTAAGTGACATATAAATCCGAACACCCAGTTTAAATGGTTTTATTTTAATAAAATTTTGTATAAGTACTTAATGAAGCATAATAAGTAAATGATAAAAATTTCAAAATGATTGCACTGCTTTAAAGCCCTTTGATCTTTAATAATGTGTGGATGCACCCTGATGTGCTACGCATTCTCCAACGCGCCTAGGCATGCTTCTGATCAGGTGGTCAATGTCCTCCTGTGGTATCTCATTCCAGGCAACCACCAACTCCTCTCGAAGTGCGTCTAGAGTCTGAGGAGGACGTTGCAAATTGAGCAATCTCCTACCCATCATATCCCACACGTGCTCAATTGGGGATAAGTCGGGAGATCTTGGTGGCCATGGTAACAATGTGACATCATTATGTTGAAAGAAGTCTATTGTGACTCTTGCAACATGTGGTCGGGCATTATCTTGTTGGAAAGTTGGATCTGCCAGGGTGTCAAGATAGGGTAAAAGATGGGGTTCTAGAACTTCGTGGATATAACGCTGCGCGTTCATGTTACCTCTGATGAAGATTAAAGGTGACCCAAACCATAACTCCAACAGTGTGATGAACATGTTTTTCAACAAAAAACTGTGGATTCCTCCTTTGACCACGTCACCTTCTAACCCTGGCACGACCATCGTGCATGCCTAAACAAAATCGAGACTTGTCACTAAAGACAATACTATTCCATTCCTGATCCCAGAGTGACCGTTGTCTGCACCACTCAAGGCGATTACGTCGGTGTTCTAGAGTTAAAGGGAGGACCCAGTGTGGCCGGTATGAAAACAAGCCAAAACTTCTCATTCGTCGGTAAACACTTCGCATGCCAATAGGTCTTCCGTGTTCTGCAAACCATTCATTTGCAATGGACCTGGTAGTGGAGAAAGGGTCCCTTAAGGCCAATAATCTTAGGCGGCGATCTTCACGGTCTGTTGTTCTACGGCGGCGTCCAGTGCCCCTTGCTCCTTGCGTACGGCCTTCTCGAAGCCATGCCTGACAACACCTAACCACAGTGTCTACACTTCTTTGCACTCTAGCTGCAATTGTCTGAAAAGAAAGTCCAGCTTCCCGAAATCCCTATCAAACTCACTAAGTTGACGAAATCGTACAGGTCTCTGTACTCTAGGCATCGTAACCGATCGTAAAGGATGTCAAGAACCAAAATCCGCCAACGTTGATTCTTTACTGCGGCTGAAATATTCATTTTTAGAGCGTTAGTGAATTAAAAAAAAAGCAGTATAAAAACCGCAATGTCCAACTGATAAGGCTTTTCACTTGTTATTTACAGTAAGATAAATACATTCACCAACTTTCATTAAAATAAAACCATTTAAACTGGGTGTTCGGATTTATATGTTACTTAGTATATATCTATGCTAACATGTAACCTTTTTTTTTTAGTTACAATTTAAACCGATATAAAATACAACTAATGCTCTTCTGGAAGATACTATATGGAAAACATTTTTAGGAATCAAAAAAACTTTTGGATGATAGTATTAGCTACTCCCGTCTGGTTTAATAATTTGATTTTCTTTAAAGATATGAAACATCTGGAGAAGGTTCTGCAAGAAGCCATCTACTACGGTCAGCCGAAATGCGCGACGCATACGCCTTGGAAGAAGATTGTGATAATTGTAGAGGGCGTTTACAGTATGGAAGGTACCATCGTCCATTTGCCACAGGTACTTACAGAGTAGGAATTTGATTCTTTATCATTCGCAATATGTGATTTACTTAGAAGAAATCTTTTCATTTTTTATATGGTATTTTGAGTCATGTTTATAAAATTGGGGAATCATTATTTTTTCTTCTATGCTTTCTATTTTTATTTTTCTTTTATTTCGCTTCATTATTGAGTTATTTTTTGGTTCATGTTTTCCAACATTTTATACTAAGTGACATATAAATCCGAACACCCAGTTTAAATGGTTTTATTTTAATAAAAGTTGGTGAATGTATTTATCTTACTGTAAATAACAAGTGTTTTTCAGCCTTATCAGTTGGACATTCCGGTTTTTATACTGCTTTTTTTTAATTCACTAACGCTCTAAAAATTAATATTTCAGCCGCAGTAAAGAATCAACGTTGGCGGATTTTGGTTCTTGACATCCTTTACGATCGGTTACGATGTCTAGAGTACGGAGACCTGTACGATTTCGTCAACTTAGTGAGTTTGATAGGGGCCGTATAGTGAGACTTCGGGAAGCTGGACTTTCTTTTCGGGCAATTGCAGTTAGAGTGCAAAGAAGTGTAGACACTGTGATTAGGTGTTGTCAGGCATGGCTTCGAGAAGGCCGTACGCAAAGAGCAAGGGCCACTGGACGCCGCCGTAGAACAACAGACCGTGAAGATCGCCGCCTAAGATTATTGGCCTTAAGGGACCGTTTCTCCACTACCAGGTCCATTGCAAATGAATGGTTTGCAGAAAACGGAAGACCTATTGGCATGCGAAGTGTTTACCGACGAATGAGAAGTTTTGGCTTGTTTTCATAGCGGCCACACTGGGTCCTCCCTTTAACTCGAGAACACCGACGTAATCGCCTTGAGTGGTGCAGACAACGGTCACTCTGGGATCAGGAACGGAACAGTATTGTCTTTAGTGACGAGTCTCGATTTTGTTTAGGCATGCACGATGGTCGTGCCAGGGTTAGAAGGCGACGTGGTGAAAGGAGGAATCCACAGTTTTTTGTTGAAAGACATGTTCATCACACTGTTGGAGTTATGCTTTGGGGTGCTATAGCTTATGGTTCCAGGTCACCTTTAATCTTCATCAGAGGTAACATGAACGCGCAGCGTTCTAGAACCCCATCTTTTACCCTATCTTGACACCCTGGCAGATCCAACTTTCCAACAAGATAATGCTCGACCACATGTTGCAAGAGTCACAATAGACTTCTTTCAACATAATGATGTCACATTGTTACCGTGGCCACCAAGATCTCCCGACTTATCCCCAACTGAGCACGTGTGGGATATGATGGGTAGGAGATTGCTGAATTTGCAACGTCCTCCTCAGACTCTAGAAGCACTTCGAGAGGAGTTGGTGGTTGCCTGGAATGAGATACCACAAGAGGACATTGACCACCTGATCAGAAGCATGCCTAGGCGCGTTGGAGAATGCGTAGCACATCAGGGTGCATCCACACATTATTAAAGGTCAAATGGCTTTAAAGCAGTGCAATCATTTTGAAATTTTTATCATTTACTTATTATGCTTCATTAAGTACTTATACAAAATTTTATTAAAATAAAACCATTTAAACTGGGTGTTCGGATTTATATGTCACTTAGTATATTTACATCATCATATAAAATAAACCTATTTAACTATATTTAAATAAGCTGTGATAAACGTGCTGGATCTCAGAGCTGAGTATTGTATCTAACTTCAAAGATAGGTCGTATTGATGAGATCCAATGAAAGCAAAACAGGCGCGTCTTCGATTGGCTTAGACGATGATGTATAGAAAGCAACGTATCATCTTAATGCCATTTGTAGGTTATAGCCTTGAAGAAGAAGTACAAAGCCTACCTGTACCTGGACGAAGCGCACAGCATCGGAGCGATGGGCCGTAGAGGTGGCGGGGTTGTCGACTATTTCGGCTGTGATCCTAAAGATATCGACATTCTGATGGGTACATTCACGAAAAGCTTCGGGTCGCACGGCGGATACATCGCCGGCACGAAGGTATGTATACATAAAGTATTTCAACAGGTTCTTAGACAGGTAATAACATGGAAGAAAAAGATTTGTTGGGTCAGGAAGCGAACACCATTTGGCAGATGCTGAACTACGAAATTAGCACCTCGAAGATTTTAAAAATATGCTGCGAATGTCTGAAGATCGTTTTAATTTCCTCATGTAATGCGTTTCACCACACAACATGTGCACCCATAAGGGGGTAGTAAAATATACCTAATTGGGTACCCTTTTATTGAGCAACCAGTGTCGTGTGTTTTTACACGCTTTTATTAGCTTGGCTTGTAACGAAATCTTTGAGCATAATTTTCACCGATTTCCAGAAGTTTGATTAATTTGAAACTTCGCAACTTTATTCAAAAAAAATATCTAATGATTTAATCATTAAAAACATATTGCCCCTTTCTTGTAGGAATTCATCAGCTACCTCCGTCAACACAGCTTCGCCTCAGCACACGCTTGGGCGATGGCTCCCCCCTTAGCCGCCCAGATAGTCTCGGTATTGGAGACGCTGATGGGCAGAGATGGAACCGACGAGGGCCGCAGAAGAATCGAACAATTGGCACGGAACACGCGCTACGTCAGGTTAAGGCTCGAGCAGATCGGGGTCATCATACACGGGTGTGACGATTCGCCTGTGGTGCCTATACTCGTTTATCTCTACTCGAAAATTGCGTAAGTATAGTCATTGGTCATTTTATGCCGAGGTGTATCAAAGAATCTACAAATTCATGATGATTATGGAAACAAGTTGCCCCAGGATACTTGCTTGAGGAACACCCAATGAGTTTGTTGTACAGATTTCAGTTATTTAGCTCTGCGCGAGTTATCAATGGATGTATCTTGGACGTTAATCCTTTTATTAAGAAGAGCTATAATTTTATTTAAATTGGTAGTTTTGATGGAGTGGAAAATATTGATGAATTTCATGTTTTACCTTCTGCAGAATTCATTAATTAAAAAATAATCTTTTTCACTGGATAATTTGAAAATTTGCACGATTCGAATTTGACAATTTAAAAAAAATGAAATTTAGTAAAAAAATTGGTTTTGAAAATTTGGAAAATGATTTGTAGATTTCTAAATTTAAAAGAATGGAATGGAATGAAAAAACTTTTCCAATGATTAACTTGAAAATTCGAATGGCCAATAATCTTGGAAAAAAATGGAAATTTAGGAAGAAAATTGGTTTTAAAAATTTGGAAAATAATTTGGAAATTTAAAAAACATTAGAAGTAATTTCATATCTATTGTCAAATATAAAATATACCAAAAATTGAAGTTCTTGATTATAAGTACTTTTGTTGTCGTTTTGAGACTAAAAATTTAGAAAATAAATTATATACTAAGTGACATATAAATCCGAACACCCAGTTTAAATGGTTTTATTTTAATAAAATTTTGTATAAGTACTAAATGAAGCATAATAAGTTAATGATAAACATTTCAAAATGATTGCACTGCTTTAAAGCCCTTTGACCTTTAATAATGTGTGGATGCACCCTGATGTGCTACGCATTCTCCAACGCGCCTAGGCATGCTTCTGATCAGGTGGTCAATGTCCTCCTGTGGTATCTCATTCCAGGCAACCACCAACTCCTCTCGAAGTGCTTCTAGAGTCTGAGGAGGACGTTGCAAATTGAGCAATCTCCTACCCATCATATCCCACACGTGCTCAGTTGGGGATAAGTCGGGAGATCTTGGTGGCCATGGTAACAATGCGACATCATTATGTTGAAAGAAGTCTATTGTGACTCTTGCAACATGTGGTCGGGCATTATCTTGTTGGAAAGTTGGATCTGCCAGGGTGTCAAGATAGGGTAAAAGATGGGGTTCTAGAACTTCGTGGATATAACGCTGCGCGTTCATGTTACCTCTGATGAAGATTAAAGGTGACCTGGAACCATAAGCTATAGCACCCCAAACCATAACTCCAATAGTGTGATGAACATGTCTTTCAACAAAAAACTGTGGATTCCTCCTTTCACCACGTCGCCTTCTAACCCTGGCACGACCATCGTGCATGCCTAAACAAAATCTACACTCGTCACTAAAGACAATACTGTTCCATTCCTGATCCCAGAGTGACCGTTGTCTGCACCACTCAAGGCGATTACGTCGGTGTTCTCGAGTTAAAGGGAGGACCCAGTGTGGCCGGTATGAAAACAAGCCAAAACTTCTCATTCGTCGGTAAACACTTCGCATGCCAATAGGTCTTCCGTGTTCTGCAAACCATTCATTTGCAATGGACCTGGTAGTGGAGAAACGGTCCCTTAAGACCAATAATCTTAGGCGGCGATCTTCACGGTCTGTTGTTCTACGGCGGCGTCCAGTGCCCCTTGCTCTTTGCGTACGGCCTTCTCGAAGCCATGCCTGACAACACCTAACCACAGTGTCTACACTTCTTTGCACTCTAACTGCAATTGCCCGAAAAGAAAGTCCAGCTTCCCGAAGTCCCACTATACGGCCCCTATCAAACTCACTAAGTTGACGAAATCGTACAGGTCTCCGTACTCTAGGCATCGTAACCGATCGTAAAGGATGTCAAGAACCAAAATCCGCCAACGTTGATTCTTTACTGCGGCTGAAATATTCATTTTTAGAGCGTTAGTGAATTAAAAAAAGCAGTATAAAAACCGGAATGTCCAACTGATAAGGGTGAAAATTTTTCACTTGTTATTTACAGTAAGATAAATACATTCACCAACTTTTATTAAAATAAAACCATTTAAACTGGGTGTTCGGATTTATATGTCACTTAGGATAGTATAGACACTTTAATAGCAAATCGAACTAAAAATTAGAGAATAAATTGCAAGTATAGGAGAATTTCTGTTGATGCAACAGAACATCCTACAATCAAGTATGATTTAGATTATTTAGAATAAGATCGATATAAAAATAAAAATTAAGATATTTACAAAAACATTTAAGTAAAAATAACTCCAAAGTTGTAAATAGCAACTAAAAAAATAAATCAAGCATCCCTTAGTTTTTTACCTTAATTGGATTTTTTTTTAATGTCTTAATTTTTGATTGATCTTATAATATTCTTCTATACTTTGAAATTATGTTTTACTTTTAAGTTCGATTTGCTATTAATCGTGTTTTATTTTATTTTTTGCAAACTACAGTTTATTATGTATTGTGTCACTATTTACATTATTGAATCCAAGAAGCATATAAAACTCTTGCATTTTGTCCTACATTAAAAAAAATAGTAATTGTTTTGTTTGTTGTTTATTTAGCATGATTGATACAATTACATTCTTTTAAAAAACTACAACAATTACGTAATGTACAAATATTCCAAGAAACAAAACTTGCATATCTAAGAATTTTCACTGTCTATGAAATGTTCCCTTAAATTTTCTTTTAAATACATTTAAATTACAAGTAGACTTTATACCATTATTTAGTTCATTAAAATTAAGTAATCCCTTCTAAAATATTGATTTGCTAGATACATTACTATTGCAGTTTTGTAAATGGAAATCTATGTTTCCTAGTATAGCATATACAGGGTGTTTCAGTTTATTGTTGCATAACTTTAAGATTCGATAGAACTTTTAAAATTAATGCATAAAGTCTATATAAACAAGGGTCAAAAAATGCGTAGCTTCCGAAATACAGGATGTTTAAATTTACTTTCTAAAATAGTTTTTTTTAAATATTCCGAACAATATTTGATGTATAATAGTGAAAATTGGTATACAAGGGTTTTTTGGTACGACAAAACGAACCATGGGCATAGTTTTACTGTAGCCGCTAGAGGGCGCTCTCTACTGTACCTGTAGTGTATTAAAATGACCGAAAAAATTTTCTTAGTGCAATGTTTAGCCTTTTGAATAAAAAAACTGATTATTCGCACGTTTCTGCATAAAAAAGCTCTCCTGTGAGTTTTCGTTATAGTTAGCCGTTTTTGAGATATTTCGATTTTTAAGGTTCGATGCATTTTTAATTATTTATGGGAAAATAATATTTTTTTTTTACATTTTGGATTGGGCATTACAAGTAATTAAGATGATCGTTTAGATTGTGTTTTTAAACACAGCAATAATTCCTAACTCCAAATAAACACAAACCGAATTTTTAAAGGCTGAACATGCAAATATGTGGGATGATGTTATGTTAGATTTAAGAAGATTGGCCTGGTTCCAGCTTGATGGTTGTCCGGCTCATTATTCGAGAATAGTTAGAAACTGGCTGGACGAAAATTATCCAGAAAGATGGATCGGCCGTGGAGGAGCAGTCGCCTGGCCTCCACGATCCCCTGTCCTAAATCCATTAGATTTCTTTGTGTGGGGATTTCTAAAATAAAAAGTGTACCAGACTCCCGTAACTACATGAGGTATGCTAATAGACAGAATCAGGAATGCATGTGATGAAATAAGGCCTTATTTGAATAATGCTATACCACGTTCGATCATTCGTAGATGTGAATTGTGTATTGAACAATTGGGTTTACATTTCGAGCAACTACTTTAGATTTTGTATATTGGTCCTAACTATCCAATAGCATTTTAGTTGTAAATAATTAATTTAATTTGTTAAAAATAATATTGGAAAATTAAACAAATTAATATTCTGTTTTTTGTGTTTATTTGGAGTTAGGAATTATTGCTGTGTTTAAAAACACAATCTAAACGATCATCTTACTTACTTGTAATGCCCAATCGAAAATGTAAAAAAAAAATATTATTTTCAGATAAATAATTAAAAATGCATCGAACCTTAAATATCGAAATATCTCAAAAATGGCTAACTATATCGAAAACTCACAGGAGAGCTTTTTTATGCAGAAAAGTGCGAAGAATCAGTTTTTTTATTCAAAAAGCAAAAAATTGCACTAAGAAAAATTTTTCGGTCATTTTAATACACTACAGGTACAGTAGAGAGCGCCCTCTAGCGGCTACAGTAAAACTATGCCCATGGTTCGTTTTGTCGTACCAAAAAAACCCTCGTATAGCAATTTTCACTGTTATACATCAAATATTGTTCGAAATATTTAAAAAAAAACTATTTTAGAATGTAAATATAAACACCCTTTATTTCGGAAGCCACGCATTTTTCGACCCGTGTTTATATAGACTTTATGCATTAATTTTAAAAGTTCTATCGAATCTTAAAGTTATGCAACAATAAACTGACACACCCTGTATAATAATATATACTATACTATAGTATATAATAGTATTTTCGTTTGAGTATATCCCTATTAGAATGCAGTCCCGATAAAAAATGTTTAAAGTCAATTTTATCCATCAAATGACTTCGTTACATGACACATTGATTTTCAAATATCAACAAACGATCGAATTTATTCAGCGCCATGGTCCGCATCCTGATCGAACACCGCATAGCAACGGTAGGCGTCGGTTATCCCGCCACCCCTTTGACCCAAGGCCGAATCAGGATTTGCCTTTCGGCGGCGCACACCAAAGAACAGCTGGACTACGCTTTAGACGTCATAGAAAAAGTCGCCGACGAACTAGGATTGAAATATTCCCGGCGACCGAGAGATCTCACACCCATAGATTATCACAAAATCAAAGTTTATACCGAAGAGTCATTGTAAGTTTACAGACAAAACGTCACTTTCGGACTCGTCACAAGAAGAAAGTGGTGTTATCGGTGTGATTCAACCAGTAGTATTGTCGACTTTGCTTTAGGCCAGCTGTTAGCACGTGGAGGTTGGGATATATGGAAGAAGAACGGCCCTCAAATATATTCACAAATAGCATGTTTTGGGGCGTTGGGCCAACTTCACTGAGACAGGCAATTAAAACGACTTTCAGCTCACCCTTGATAAAAATCTTCGTGCCTCCTTTTCCGATGTTAAACAAGCTACGTAAAGACGCGCACTGTCAATCATGGGCGGTGCGAAAATTTTGTCGAGAGGGAGCTTAAAATCATTTTGTTTCCCAAAATAGATGCGTCCACAAATACAGGGTGTTCGGAAAGTTGGGACTTTCCTTTTCAGAAACGACTACGTTTGTAGACAAAGCGAATATGTGAAGAAACAACAGCGAAAACAAAATCGAAAAGAAATTTAAAGTCAACTAGTTCGCGAACGAACTGTTTTACACAAGAATAATGTCAGTAAAAGTACCCACTTTGAGGACATCTTGTATATTTAATAAAAGTCAAAGGCTATCAGAATAACTCTCAAAGAGCAAAAATTCACAGTGATGGGTGTTAAAATTGTATATTTCTGGGCGTGATTAAAATGTCACACCCTTTATCACAGAAGCATCTAGACCTAGACGCTTTTTGGAGTCCATTTGCGTGAAGAAATCGTTACTCTATATAGAATCCCAACTTTCATGATAAGTAGGCTCGTGTTTACGTAGGGAAGAGCTTCGTGAATGTTCAAAATAGCAATTTTTTTTACTCAATATTTGTTATTAAATAATCTGAGCTTGATAAGCACGGCAATATTGCCTATTCGAGGTGAAATAGCGCGCGATTTGATTTTTGGGCTTCTGTTGACGTTTGGTTTATTGTTTTTGTACGAAAATTAAGTTTTTCACATCACGGAGCTCGACAGATTTGCGCATCTTTGACATGCCAGCAAAATACGGGTGAATGAAGGAGATATATTGCTTGCTTGATAGTTTGAAGGCTGTACATATCACTCAAAAACGCGCCGTCGCGTCGCGTTTTTCGCTACCTCTCTTTATATAATTACTATAATAGGTATATTTATTATACAGCTGCTATGCAGGGTGTCCGATTTTAATCTGTCCACGGGAATATTTCGGAAAACACTAGAAGAAAAAGTTTGCAACAAAAGCTTTATGCCTTCGAGGTGACCTTGAGCACGACCTTCATCGCAATTTTCAAGGATCGAGAAAGAAATTTGACATTCATCGTCAATTGTCATTGTGTCATGTTGTGGTTATGCGTTATCGTCGAATGTATTTCGTATTCCGTCTTGAGGAATAGAAATCATTAAAGTTTCATTCAAGCTCCTCTAGTATTTTTATTACCAGTACCCTTCACATGTAAACGTGTAAAATTTTGAGGGGACCTTGGAGGCGATAAAGGACATTGTCAAGGTCACCTTTAGGCGGCTCCCACATCACTGTCTTGATTTGACCTTGAAGGCCAGGTCATATTTTGGCGTAAAATCTCCTTTCCAATTTCTGTATAAAAGGGTGGGTCATTTTGAAAATATTCGCATGACCTTGAAGGTGATAAAGGTCATTGTCAAGGACATCTTTGCGCGGCTATAGCAAATTGTTTTCACTAACCTAGAAGGCCAGGTGATGCTCATATTTGAGCGTAAAATCTCCTCCTTTTTCCAATTTCTATATAAAAAGGTAGGTCATCTTGAAAATATTCGCATGACCTTGAAGGTGATAAAGGTCGTTGTCAAGGTCCTCTTTGCGCGGCTCGCACATATCTCACAACTGTGCTATCGAACATTTTTGCTATAGCAAATTGTTTTCACTAACCTTGAAGGCTAGGTGATGGTCATATTTGAGCGTAAAATCTCCTCCTTTTTCCAATTTCTATATAAAAAGGTAGGTCATCTTGAAAATATTCGCATGACCTTGTAGGTGATAAAGTTCGTTGTCAAGGTCCTCTTTGCGCGGCTCGCACATATCTCACAACTGTGCTATCGAACATTTTTGCTATAGCAAATTGTTTTCACTAACCTTGAAGGCTATGTGATGGTCATATTTGAGCGTAAAATCTCCTCCTTTTTCCAATTTCTATATAAAAAGGTAGGTCATTTTGAAAATATTCGCATGACCTTGAAGGTGATAAAGGTCATTGTCAAGGTCCTCTTTGCGCGGCTTGCACATATCTCACAACTGTGCTGTCGAACATTTTTGCTATAGCAAATTGTTTTCACTGATCTTGAAGGCCAGGTGATGGTCATATTTGAGCGTAAAATCTCCTCCTTTTTCCAATTTCTGTATAAAAGGGTGGGTCGTTTTGAAAATATTCGCATGACCTTGAAGGTGATAAAGGTCATTGTCAAGGCCCTCTTGTCGCGGCTCCCACATATCTCACAACTGTGCTATCGAACATTTTTGCTATAGCAAATTGTTTTCACTGATCTTGAAGGCTAGGTGATGGTCATATTTGAGCGTAAAATCTCCTCCTTTTTCCAATTTCTATATAAAAGGGTGGGTCATTTTGAAAATATTCGCATGATCTTGAAGGTGATAAAGGTCATTGTCAAGGTCCTCTTTGCGCGGCTCGCACATTCTCACAACTGTGCTATCGAACATTTTTGCTATAGCAAATTGTTTTCACTAACCTTGAAGGCTAGGTGATGGTCATATTTGAGCATAAAATCTCCTCCTTTTTCCAATTTCTATATAAAAGGGTAGGTCATTTTGAAAATATTCGCATGACCTTGAAGGTGATAAAGGTCATTGTCAAGGTCCTCTTTGCGCGGCTTGCACATATCTCACAACTGTGCTGTCGAACATTTTTGCGATAGCAAATTGTTTTCACTGATCCTGAAGGCCAGGGGATAGTCGTATTTGGGCACAAAATCTCCTCCTTTTTCCAATTTCTGTATAAAAGGGTGGGTCGTTTTGAAAATATTGGCATGACCTTGAAGGTGATAAAGGTCATTGTCAAGGCCCTCTTTGCGCAGCTCGCACATATTTCACAACTGTGCTATCGAACATTTTTGCTATAGCAAATTGTTTTCACTGATCTTGAAGGCCAGGTGATGGTCATATTTGGGCGTAAAATCTCCTCCTTTTTCCAATTTCTGTATAAAAGGGTGGGTCGTTTTGAAAATATTCGCATGACCTTGAAGGCGATAAAGGTCATTGTCAAGGCCACCATTCGGCGGCTTCCACAAATCTCACAACATTGCTTTCGAGCATTTTGAAATTATTTTCACCTTGGAAGACGAGCTCAAGGTCACCATCATTTTGTCCTTCGAGACCGTGCAACTTTTGTTTGAACTTTTTTTTGTAAGTTATGTAGTTTTCGAAATGTTTAGACCTAAAGATTAAAATAGGACACCCAGAATAAACAGACTAACCCAAAAATGTGTCTTTCTTTTGGATTCTGCAGAACACAAATATCCGAAAGTTTGCCCGCATATTATGGGATACTTTGGCTAAGCTATACAGGGTGTCCACATTGGCGCACCCTGCATACATTTACGCACTATAGAATAGACGTAAGATTCTGTCATAGATGCGCGAATCTTGCCCTACAAAGAAAACTTGAATACCGGTATTTATTTGTTTCGACAAAGAAAATGTTGTTGCATTTTATACATTTTGAAAGCATATACTGTATTTTTTAAATAGCTATTTATTGAAATCTGTAAGAGGTTTATGTTTTAGTTGTCCACTGCATAAAAAATCCTCTCTCTCAAATAAACTCGTTGAAAATACTTGTGTTTTATTCTATATATTATTTAGTCCCTTGCTTTTAACAATGATTCTACCTGAAAATAGGCATCCAAAAATATATCTCCAAAATACTCTCGCCATCTATGAAATAGTAGCAAAACACAAAAACGATTTAGGAATCTACTTCAAAAAGAGTAAGTGTTTGGTCCTGCTACTATCTCATAGATGGCGCAGGGATCTTCAATGCATTTTTGGTGTCTCTCGAATGCCTATTTGAATTGGGTACTTTTAGGTGGAATACTTCAGAACTCAGTATACAAGATGATGTACCATGGCTTACTAGATAAGATAAGTTGACCAATCGCCGAGATCGAAACATCGTTGCCATTTCCGTTTTCCAGTAAACCTACCTCTTTTACGTTGCCCTCCCAGGTACAGTATAGGGAACTCATGAAACGTTGAGACGTGGATGTTATGTTTCCCGGATATTTACTATGAATATTGGGCATCATGTGGTAATTTTGACTTCTGATTCGGAACTTTTGGGCAAGTTGTCTAATCGTATTAGCAAATTTCCCCGAAATATCTAATTGTAAAGTCTGGTTTTATTTATAAGTTGTTCAAGGGGGTATTTAAAACATGGACGCATAAAATTGGTACACCAAATTTTTGTCGGAAAACTTTTTATTTGACAACAAAGAATGAGAAAACGTGTTTTTTGGGATTCGATCGAAAGTGTTGACAGGAACGAAAAAACTGTTCATATAAGATTTTTTGATCGTCGTTGGTTTTTATTGAATGTTTGTTTTCAAAGACTGTGCGATGTTGCCAGATTTCATTGCTTTATAGGTTTTCGTCTTGATGGATATTCTCAATGATTAAAAAAATTTCGTGATTAAGAAGGTGCTTATACCTTGTAAAGCCCAGATAATATCAACAATAGTCTGCAGCTAACCCGTTTGCGGACATTTTTAATCTTATTTCGATCATTTACAACCCAAACCTAGTGCCTATTCGGACGGAGAATCAAAGAATGCTGGTGAATTATCCCTCCAACTATTTGGAATGTATCTCCATTAATATTAGTTCCATATTTTGTTCAAAGCATTTTTATGAGGTTTTAGCGAAATCGCAAAGGTAGCAAAAACACCCGACGAGCTGACAACACCGCAATCCAACTGACAAGAATGACAAGATTTGCTGTAAAGTTTGGTGTTAATTTTGCAATTTAAACTTTCATGTTTTAAAGTGTTTGCAACGATTTCGCTGTAGCTAGTCTTATTGCCTTATTGGGACTATATAGTAGAGTATATTTCAACACTAACTTGTCTTGCGTGGTCACGCCGGGTATTTTTGCCCATCCTTACTTTCCATGTCACTTGTCAATCATCTGTCAAAGAGTGACAATCTTGACGACACCTCAATGTTGAAAAAAGTTGTAAATTAATTTCGGAAGCTTATTAATTTATCCTCTTATTTCTGCAAAAATGTTACCTTAGACGTTATAAAATTGGTCTCTTCTTATCAAAAATCCAATAATCCAGGACGTATTATCATTATTCTAAGCAGAAGCGTACCTGCAGCGTAGTGGCTTTGCCTGGTTTGTGTATATACGGTGTGCGTTTAGAGGACTTGGGACTTAAAAGATGTCTGAAGAGAATTTTGAGGAGGACGTGCACTTCGATGATGATATTGATGCAGATGAACCGTTCAGAGACGGGCCCCCAAGGGGCGGAGGACGAGATTTTTTCAGGGGTAGAGGAGGCAGAGGGGGATTTGGGTAAGTATCAACACTCATTCAAGGACATCAATTTATTTGTTTCCGTTAGTATCGATAAAACTATGCTAGTAGATAGAAAAATCTATAAGGATATAATGGCCATGTTTTTTTTGCTAGCAGTGTATTAGAAATCTACTTTATAAAGGTTATTGTCTCATAGATAGTGCTGTATGTCTATACCCTAATATAGTTGGATACAGCGCCATCTATGAGGCAATAACCTTTACAAAGATTTCTAATTAGTGAGGATAGGAGAAACATAGCTGAGACTGATGCTAAGTTATCTCAGATAATTTTTTGGTTACGTGAATATAGTTTAGCTTGATCTATCTTCAGATAGAATACATTATTTACTGTTAAAAGTCTCAGCAGCCCCAAAGATGCATTAAATTCAACATTTAACAAGTTTTTGATGATTATATTCCAATTTAGCTCAGCAAACTACCCAAATGTACAAAGTTTCACTGATGTGTAACGACAGTCCACTTTTGCTCTAAAGCGGCAAAAAGTTCATCCTTGTTTGAATAATTTTTATCTCATATTTGCTTATCTAAGTATTCCCATAGATTTTCAATGGGGTTTATATCAGGAGAATGTGAAGGCCATTTGAGAACTGGTATTTTTTCATCCAGAAAGAATCTCTTTGTGAGATTTGAAGTGTGCTTCGGGTCATTATCTTGCTGGAAGATTGATCTTAAGGGCATATTGTCATCCATGACATGCTTTAGTATGTCTGTGTATACAAACTTATCCATAATCCCATCTATTCTATGTAAAGGTCCCATCCCAAACCCCGAAAAGCACCCCCAGACCATAACAGACCCGCTCCCATGTTTGACAGTGGGCAAAGTGTACGGGGTTCAATCTTTGTCCACTAGGACGTCTAACGTAATGAACACAATCTGATCCAAACATATTGAACTTGGATTCGTCACTGAAACATACCCTCTTTCAGTCACAGATGCTCCAATCAAGATGCAACCGAGCAAATTGTAATTGATCCTTACAGTTTTTCCTAGAGATTAGCGGCTTCTTACTCGGGAAATAACTTGCAAATCATTTAATCTTCTACTTGTAGTTTTCATAGAAACACTGACAAATCATTTTGTCTCGATTTCAGCTTCTATTTGTCTTGGGGTTTTAAACGGATCTTTGGACGAAATTACTTTTATTAATCTAACTGATCTAGCATTTAGTTTTCTATATATTAATAGCAAGCTAAAGTTTGAGGATTGCTATGAATACATTATTTCAACAATTGTCAAAATAAACAAATTACTTTTATAGGGCTTCTTCTAAGTTTAGTCCTACAAAATAAAGTTTTTGTTACAAGAATTACAATGGTGGAATATTGAAAATTTCATATCATATTTGGTTCTTATTTTATATTTAAAATAAAAAATCATCTTACTTTTCACAACGTTTATTGAATAATCATTACCACAATTATTTTACAAGAGGCAATATATATTTTCCATTTACAAACTTTTATCATAAACTCAAATAGCTTCACAAGATTGAAGATAGGTATAAACTTTATTATACAAAAGTTATTAAAAACTCCATGGAAAATCTAGAAATGAAAAAAAAAATGGGGGATTCTACTTGAAAATCTAAAGTGTAATGCAGTATCTTATTTTTTGATCATCCTGTATTGTACAGCTGTAGATAAAGAGACAGGAATCAACATTTACGTGTCAGAGCGTTTTTCCCAAAATATACCAGGAGAGTCACAAATAAGGGTGCAACCTTTTCATTGGGCCACCCTGTATATGTTACAAATCAAGGGATGATTGAATATAATAGATTAAATACAGAGATGAGAGACCAGAATTTACTAATTCTAAATTGTTGCGCTAAATAAATCTTTCGACTACTACTATTACATTTTCATCTAATACGATTTCTTTTTATGTAGCAAAGGGCCCGGTGGTCCCCGCAACTGGAACGGGCCCCCGGGTCCCCCGCGAGACATGAGATTTCGCGGCCGTGGTTACGGCCCTGGCGGACCTCCTCCTCCGCCGTTCGGCAGAGGTCGCGGCGGACCCCCCGGCCGACCCCCCATGTTCCGAGGCGGACCCCCACCGAGAAACGGGCCCCCGGGCGGCGGTTTTGGCGGACCTCCACCTGGATGGGGGGGACCGCCTAACGGGCCCCCGCCCTTCGGACCTCCTGGCATGATGGGACCCCCGCCTGGTATGGGCGGTAGAGGCGATAGGTCGCCAATAGACGATCGGCCAGGTAGGTTTTGCAAGTTTTTTTGGATAAATTAATAGTATCATCTAAATAAAATGTTTCAGGTGAAAGGGGACAGAACCAGAAGCCAGGCGCTGGTGGACAGGCACCGTCATTTCCTGGGGTAAGATATTTAGAAATTAAGTAAAAGTAATTAATGTCAGTGTTCTATAGAAAAATGTATTTTTCAGGATCATAATAGACCAATAAGAAGACGTCTTTCTAGTAATGAATCAAATATCTTCGGAAAGTTCGTCTATTTCAACTGGATTTTTATTTTCTTGGCCTGAATTTGGATCTTCAACATACAAACATTCATCTAGGTGCACAAAATCATAAAAGTTATCATTATCATTTTCAATAAATTCTTATTTTTGATGATATCTGAAAGTACATTAAGTAGTAAGTCATCTTCTGGGTCAGGTGTATTAGTCTCATTTAACGCGGCTCCGACGCAGCGAGTTTCAAGCCATTTACAAGGGTTCAGCTGCTTCAAAACTGTCACTCCATTTTTTAATGAAATTCATACAGTATGTTGAGAAGATAATTGCCCAGGGTGCTATAGGAGCACTTTTTGAAATTTTGTTTTTGCACAAGTTTTATGATAGGTTGAAGTGCGCACTTTTTCTGTGCAACTTCGCGATTTTTTTAAAAAGAACCTAGTGAACAAAATGGAAAAGTGGCTCTATAGCTCCCTGTGGGGTTTTGTTTTCAGCACTCTGTGAAAATTTCATCCAAAAATATCAAAAAATAAAGCGTCAATTTCGAAACGCGCAAACCTCTACAAATCGTATTTTGGACGAATTTTGTCTACTGTTTCGTGCTGCCAACCCAAGCGTTGCAATGTACGGACTAAGAAAGGAAGTATTCAGATAATTTGGTGGCCCTATTTCAGATAATATCGCTTAGATAAGTCGTTCTGCATTCTGGTAAGGCCAGCCCACCTTCGTTTCCTTTTCACCCCCCCGTTACCTCAGCAGATGATGCTCCTGATTCTAGGAGCCCTGTTAACTGGTCTTCACTTTGCATATTTTCATGCTTAAATGCTGCTTTGCGAATTCTGCACTGTTTCTTCGGTTACTTGGTCCCAAGCACTTTTTCACTGTACCTGAATTTGCATTACATTTATCTGCAGGGTGTCGACCAAGCCTCCGAAATCTGGGTAGAAACAAAAACCTCCGAAGGCAAGTCGTACTACTACAACGCCAGAACGCGCGAGACGACCTGGACGAAACCTGAAGGAGCGAGTGTGAAGGTGATCTCGCAGGATCAGGTGGAAGCGATGGCTGCTCAAGTAACCACTGGCGGTGCGCCAGGGCTCGGGATGCCGACGGGTCCCCCGATGAACACGTCAACGGCCGCTCAAGCGGCCTTGGCGCAGGCGAGCATCACTAACAAGCCAGAAACAAGTATGTATCTAAAGGTTGTATTTATTCGCAGTTTCTTCCGGTTCGTTGCACATTTTTTATTTCGAAAGCAACACCTTCAATTGTTTGTTAGGGATAACTAGAATAATAGGACTCGGTGCAAAGGTATTCGAGGGATGTCTTTTAAGTTTTGCATATGGAAATAAAACAACACGGTAGGTAGTTTTAAATGACTTTATTGTTTTTCGAAGCATTCTCCACGAAGATTAATACACATCTACATGCGCTCGAACCAATTTTCGAAGCACTTATTCCACTTGTTTGCTGGCAGATTCAAAACGGCATTTTTGAATGCGTCAACTGCTTCTTCTGGTGACTGGAACCTTTGACCACGCAGTCTGTTTTTAATTTTCGGGAAAGTAAAGAAATTGTCTCTGAAAGTTGTAATAAATTTTGGCGCGAAAATGTTCTCGGTTGAGTTCCATTTTTCTAATGACTTGGGCACTTAAAAATTCACTGTAGTGAGAACACTGCACGTATTGTTGTGAAACTTTGAATTGAAGCTTACTCTAGAGTGAGGTTAAGATTCAGTACTGACGTTCGATCCGCGCGGCCCTGTTTCTATATGCAAAACTTAAAAGACATCCCTCGTACCGAATGCAGATACGTATTATTTGTTGTTCGGTATGATCTTTTGTCAGAATTATTCAGAAAAATACTGAAAATAAAATTAGTGTGTAGTGTCAAATTATTCGTGGGAAACTGGTCTCTTACAAAAAGTCAACGAGCCACCCCCTTCCTATTTGAAAAAATCGTGTACACTGAAAAATATAGTGTTTGTAATTTTTAGGAAATCGTTAAAACGACTGGAAGGCCTTAGAATCTAAATTTTTCGGTAATTTTTGACAGGCTGTATTTCGGTGAAAAATGATCGTATCTAGACTTTAAAAAGGGCATTTTGAAGCTAGTTTTCAGCTTTTCCAGTCGAAAATTTAGGAGCAACGGTTTTCATGCCATTCTAACAGATGTTGTTTGTTGCTTAAAATTTATTTAGCATGATTGCTACAATTACATTCTTCTAAAAAACTAAACAATTACATAACATTCAGAAAAAAAAACAAAATTTGCATCTCTAAGAATTTTCATTGTCCATGAAATATTCCTTTAATTTTCTTTTAAATATCTTTAAATTACGTAAGTAAGTGGACTTTATATCATTATTTAGTTTATTAAATTCAAGTAATCCTTTCTGAAATATTGATTTGCTAGTTATATTACTATTGCAATTTTGTAAATGAAAATCTATATTTACTATCGTATAATAATTGTGGTAATGATTATTCAATTCTATGTAGTGTTAAAGATAAGAACCAAATATGATATGAAATTTTTTATATTCAACCACTGCAATTCTTGTAATATAGATTTTATTTTGGCGTACTTATTTTTATTCAATATTATTCTCATAGCTTTATTTTGCAAGACTTGTAATTTTGAGAATACAGCTTCATTGGCAGGGAACAAGATAGTTGAACAATATAGTAAATGCGGTAGAATAATAGTATTATAAACTATTTTCTTGGAATAGGTACCAAGACTATGAGAACAGTATAAAAGTAATTTGGTTTTTTGGCAATTTTTGAAATAATGTATTCATAGTGATCCTCAAACTTTAGTTTACTATCAATATATATACCTAAATATTTAATTGATTCAACATTTTCAATTATTTCTCCATTTATCCTAACTGTGATAGTATTTTCATTTAGGTATTTCTCTATTAGTCTACATTTTGTTTTAGAAGTATTCAATTTTAGTTTATTTACATTTAACCAATTTATGATTTTTGCCAAGTCTGAATTTAGCATTTTTAAAGCAGTGTCTATATTTTCATCTGATTTGTGTATTAATGTATCATCTGCAAAAATCTGAAGTTTACAATAATCTAAAATATTACAAATGTCATTAATGTATAAAATAAATAGTAGTGGACCTAGTTCACTACCTTGTGGTATACCAACAGACATATTTTTTGATCTTGATAATGTAGATCCAATTTTATTTTTTTGATTTCTGTCAATTAAATAGTTTTGTAGAATTTTGAATACAGATCCTTTAAATCCGTAGTGATGCAATTTTGTAAGTAATTTATCCCTGTCAATAGTCTCAAACACCCTTTTGAAGTCCAAAAACACTGTTACTGTCCATACATCTCCTCCAGATAGCGCAACAAATTTTTTTGCAGAATTTTTGACTACTTTGGTAAAAAATGTTTTTCCGTATTTAAAATCTCTATCCGATCATTTGATAATTTTGGTTACATGGCTAGGTAGATTTCTTTTCTAGTGTCCTCCTATTCTACGACCTGCTTCATGCTTGATATTTACTTTCAGTCCAAGCCAACGAGGAGGCGAAAAACAGCGGCAAAGAAGGCGGAATGCCGCCGCACATGGCCCCTCCAGCCGCCATGATGCCGCCTCCGGGCATGTTTCCGGGCGTTCCTCCGGGCCAATTTGCCCCGCCCTTCGGCCTACCGCCTCCCGGATTCCCCGCTGGGGGATGGCCCCCGGGGGCGCCGCCCCATCAGCCTCCAGGTTGGCCGGCTGGACCTCCCGGTAAGTACAAACATTCGAATTCAAATTTTGTTATTGGCGACTAAATCTTAATAACAAAGACAGAGCTAACAACGAAACATTTTTAAATTGCGATCTTAAGAACGTCTGTCACGATATGAAATTTTCTGCTAAATTTGGTACGCTATTTTTCGTACAGAATTAAGACTGGTATCAGACAGCATTTAGTACATAATTTTCCGTGAACAAATTGAGTGCTAACTTCTTTAGAACCTGTTCTAAATGATATCTTGATAGAAGTGATTAGACGCCTGCTGCTTATTTGGAAAAGTACAGGGTGTTTACCCATAGTGAATAGGCATTTAATGAAAAAATATGCCTTTTGTTAATAGGATTAATTATATACTTACCTTTCAGCGATATTTAGTAATACAGCAGACGCTCGATAATGTAAACTAATTTAATCCAAGTGTGGTTCACATTATCGAAATGTTTACATTAGCGAAAGTGATTTATATAATATTTGATTTATTAAAAGAAACGTTTAATACATACTATTTATAACAAAATAAACAAATATTCTAACAGCGATAAGTATTTTTTTAATTAGAAGAAAAATAATTAGAAATTTTTGTCTGCGTAAATTTGCGCTTAGCATTGTCTTCCAATGCCTACGCCCGTAATTTACGAAGAACTAAAATATCCGTGTATGAAACTTCTTTTCTTTCAGCCCAATCTAAAGCTTGGTTAAAAAGTTGTATAGCTTGCGCGTCAGTCACTACACTTCTGATTTCAATGGGATCGTTCTCATCATCCTCACTGTCCATATCCTCCTCCTTATCAGCATCATTCGTCTGCTTATCTTCGTTCCATAAATTAATATCAGCAGGAGTACAAACAATGTTGGGATTCACTGTTTTCAATAAATCAACAACATCCAATGACACACTAATAACATTATCATTATTGGATCGCAAACGTTCTCTAATTACGCTTAAGGGGACATCGTCTTCTTCATCATCTTCATTATTGGTACAAAAGAGATTGTTCCAACATTTTTGAATAGTTCGCTGGTTAAGTTCATTCCAGGCCATATGTAAATCTAAAACAGCTTCTCGTAATGTTACTTTTTTTAAAGCCTCAGATACGTTTTCAGGATTCTTTGATAAGACAGACGAAAGTAGAAACTTCCTGTAGTATAGTTTGGTGAGTCTTATTATATTCTGGTCCATCGGTTGAATTAACGGTGTTACGTTGGGCGGCATGTACATGACGAAAATTGACCGATCCCTGCTCCTCAGTTGTTGCTCGGGAGGATGACTTGACAACGCTTTTATTGGAAGCTTCTGTTGTTTTAGGAAACATTTTACCTACAAATTGAAAACACATCTTCAAATTATGAATAGAGCATTTGTGATTGTCATACCTGAGGGACAAAGCACCTGTGGAACCATTTCAGGAATATACTGCTAGTCATCCAAGCGGTTTTTGAACAGTCATAATCAACAGGGATATTAACATTTTTAAATGAGCGCGGATTTTTTGCTTTCCCAATTACCAGTGGCTTTATTTTGTGTGAACCATTAGCATTAGTGCAGGCTAGAAACGTTATTCGTTGTTTCTCCGGCTTTCTTCCCGGGGCAGATTTTTCAAATGATGCAGCATAGGTTTTCTCTGGTAACATTTTCCAATAAAGGCCACTTTCATCTGCGTTGTAAATTTGTTCCATTCTTAAATCTAGCTCGGTAATTGTTTTCATCAATTTTTCTTTGAATGGTTGCACTAATTGTAGTTGTGCTGACAATTTTTCACCAGATATAGACAGCAGTCGAATTCCATATCTTGTTTTGAATCGTTGTAGCCAGCCATCGCTAGCTACGAAATTTTCAGTTTATTTCAGTTTTTCATTTAACAGTCTCGCTCTCTGTTTAAGTACTTCGCCACTAACTGGGACATGATTTTCCCGTTGTTTTAAAAACCACTTATACAGGGAATTTTCCATTTTAGGTGCCTTCGCATTTTTTAAAGTTTTTTTTTTCCCGGACCTCCAAATGTATTGCACGTTCTTTGTAAAATTTGAGTTTTCATACGCTTAATTTTACAGATTGTTGCTTTCGATACTCCATATTTTTTTGCTAACTGTGTCACTCCCGCACCTAGTGCAACTTCGTCTATGATTTTCACTTTCTCACTCAACTTTAAACACTTTCTTTTATAGGATGTGGATGCCATGGTCGTAAAATATATTAGCGCGTGCAATGTATTCACTTAAGTTCAAAAATGAAATACATACGTACGTATAAACGTATCCTAAACGATCATACGACTGACCGAGTTTGTCGTACTTTATCGCAGAGGTGAATCCCCTACACTCTACATCATAAATCGGGGACTCCCCGACGCCCGACATAAATCATCGAGGCTTCAGCATTTTACCGTCGCACTGTTTCCGTGCGCCGAGAGTTGTTTACGTTATCGAGCGTACACATTGTTTACGTTATCGCGCGTTTCGTTTGATCCCATAGAACGAAGTTTGTGTTTACATTAGCGCAAGTTTTCATTATCCCGTGTTTACGTTATCGAGCGTCTGCTGTATTTTCAGAAAGGGTGATTTTATTCTGATGAATGGAAAAGGAATCCAAAAAAGCATTTGCTTAATTGGAGTATATTTATCTTTATTCAGTATTATTCTCATGCACTTATTTTGTAAAATTTGCAGTCTTTCAAAAATGGAATTATTTGATAAATATAGAATAGTCGAACAGTACAAGAAATTTGGAAGAATGATGGTATTATAGATAATTTTTCTGCTATATGAACTCAGACATCCAGAAACTCTCGATAAATATCCCACTTTACTACTAATCTTATTTATAACTTTTTCATAATGAATATCAAAAATTAATCGAGTCAACAAAAACCCCCAGGTATTTAAAATTTTCTACGAATTCAATATGTTCACCATCAATATTTAGTTGAACATTTGTACATTGTTTTTTTTCCGATTAACAAGGCTTTCGTTTTACTTGCATTTAATTTTAGTCTGTTAGATGCTAACCATTTTGAGACAAGCTTCAAGTCTTCATTTATATAAGAGATACCAGACTGAATATTTTTAGTATTTATATAAATCATAGTGTCATCGGCGAAAATCTGAATTTTGCATTTTTTGACTATGGCAGGTAAATCATTTATGTATAAAATAAAAAGAAGTGGTCCCAGGATACTGCCCTGTGGAACACCCAACGTATTTTCAATTTTTGATGAAATAGTGTCATTAACTTTTGTAACTTGCATCCTTTTAGACAAATAATTTCTAAACCAATCTAAAACACTTCCTGTTATACGATATGCCTTCAATTTACCTAACAAAATATCTCTATCAATCGTTTCAAATGCCCTCTTCAAATCCAAAAATACTGCTATGACAACTTCTTCTGAGTCTCCAATTCTCAGTTACCAACTGGAAAGCCGTTTCTGTGGAATATTTTTTTCGAAAGCCTGCTTGCGCCTCCACTAAAATTTTGTTTTCTTCTATAAACTGCATTAATTGGTCATGCACTATGGACTCTAATAATTTTTCAATGTCTGGTAACACATTTACTGTGTTATGTAATTGTTTAGTTTTTTAGAAAAATGTAATTGTAGCAATCATGCCAAATAAATCTTAAACAAACAAACAACCAAATTTCTCCGCGAATGCGGTTTAGGGTATCTATCGACCCATATGGCGCCTACGTGACTCGTGTCAATATTCATACATTTTAACTATTCTCTATGTTCGTTTCAGGTGCACCTTGGGCTCTACCACCGCTCTTGGCCCCAGGCGGAATCCCTGGAGGAGCCGCCGCGGCTCTCGATGAGGCGGCGGTCATGTCGAAAATTGATCCGGACATTGTCGCCAAAGCTGCCGAATGGACGGAGCACAAGGCGCCAGATGGAAGGCCGTATTACCACAACGCCAACCGCGGGGAAAGCGTATGGGAAAAGCCGCAAGCATTGAAGGATTTAGAAAGTAAGTACGGTGAAATACCCCTTCGCGGACACCTCCTTTAAATGGACAGACGCTCATACAATTTGCATCGCACAAACATATATCAAAGTATTTATTTATTTTTTTGTAGCCGCTAAGTTGGCCGCTGCCCAGGGAATCTCTACTCGTCCCAGTGGAGGTCCAGTTTCGCAATCGAACTCTGATCAAGATTCGGCTCGGCTGAACGGCACCGCGGCCAAAGAGGCCAAAGAATTGGCGAAGAAAGAGAGCATGGAGACGGAAGATGAGGAGGAACAGGCGAAGAGGATCGCGGACGCTAAAAGGAAAAAAGAAGAGGAGGAACAGAAGGCTAAGGAGCTGAAGGCCCAGGATAAGTCGAGGCCGGTTTCTAGCACGCCTGTACCGGGAACGCCGTGGTAAGAGAATGTTTTGTTCAAGCGCGCTTCAAAATGATCGTATTTAGTCAAATCAATTATAAATTTTGTTTGTTCGTTTCAGATTTATTTAGCATTAATGCTACATTGTCCATAATATCCATATTACACAGTATATCACAAAATATATTAGAGAAATTTCACTACTATGAATTCTGGTTTTCCATGAGATGTTTTTTCAATTTCCCTTTGAACATTTTCAAACTGTCACACGTCTTGATATCATTACTTAATTTATTAAATTCGTACAATCCCTTGAAATACTGACTTGTTCGTTATATTGCTACTGAAGTTTTGAAAACGAAAGTCTATACTTCCTCTAGTAGAATAATTATTGTGGCACTCATTGTTCAATACAATAAAATTTTCTAAGTGATTTGGTAGAAGATGATTTTTTAACTTGAATATGAAAATGAAAACCAAGTATGCTATGAAATTTTTGATATTTGACCATTGTAGTTCTGTCAGCATAAAATTTATTCTAGTACATTTATTTTTATTTAAGATGATTCTCATATCTTTATTTTGCAATATTTGTAATTTTGAAAATACAGTTTCATGTGCAGCGAACAAAATAGTCGAACAATGGTGTTGTACACCATTTTTTTAGAATATACGAAATTCTATAAAAGTAATTTATTTTCTTGGATATTTTTGAAATAATATATTCATAGTGCCCTGCAAATTTTAATTTACTGTCGTTGTATATGCCCAAATATTTAAATGATTCGATTGACACAATTTTTTCATGATAAATTGTAAGATTTATCGTATTTTAATCTAAAGATTTTCCTATTAGCATATATTTTGATTTGTTGGTGTTTAGTTTAAGTTTATTTACATTTAACCAATTTACTACGTTTTTCATATCATTATTTAACAGCTCTATTGCAGTTTCAATGTCTTTATTTCATCTATATATATATATATACAGGGTGTCCCAGAAGTCGACGTCAAGCCGAAACCGGGTGATAGGCAAAGTCATAACAGCTATCAGAAAAATATTTAAAAAAAATTTATGTATGTGTTTTGAAAATTATAGGTCTTTGAAAAAGATATATAAATTTCACACCCTACGGCAGTCTGTCAACTCCTGTTACTACAAATATTAACTTTTTTGGATTTTATTTTTACAATGTAATTATGAATAATGCATCTTCAAACTGGTGTCTCAACCTTACTGCCAACTTTTCTCGTTCAGGAAAAATTGCCACTTATTTCCCAACCAAGCATTCCAAAGTAAAACTTTGCTCAACTTTAACTGGCTGTACTGGAAAAAATGTACTACGAGAGTTTGGCAAGTAACCTTAAAAGTTGGCGTATTTAATAACGATTCCAAAATGGTATAACACTTAGAAGATTACTCGTTAACTTATGCACAATTTTTATTTGAAAAAAAACTGATGAAAATTTTTCAATATTTCCTAATTAAACAGCGATTATGAAAAGGCACAAGGACCCTTAAGGATAACTGTTTGCACAAGAATCTTGCAAAAAAACGTGCTCCATCCATACCACGTAGAGCGTGTTCAAGGTCTTCTGCCCCGGGATTATGAGCCCCGAGTTGCTTTTTGTCGCACAATGTTAGAAAGACACAGGGAAGATCCACGGTTCTTTGAAAAAATTTTATGGTCAGATGAGACCACATTTAAGAAAGATGGGTACATGAACCTGCATAACTTACACGAGTGGCAGGTAGCAAACCCACATTTGATGAGAGAAGATAAATCTCAATATCGCTTCAAGATAAACCATTGGACAGGAATTTTAAATGGTAAAATAATCGGTCCGTTTGAGTTCCCAGAGACTTTGACTGCTGAGGTTTATTCAGGTTTTTTACAAAATCATTTAGAAAATTTATTGGAGGACGTGCCACTGAGTATTTACAGGGACATGTGGTTTCAGCATGATGGCTGCCCAGCGCACTATGCACTCTCAGTGAGAGAGTATCTCGATCAAAACTTTCCAGGCAGATGGATAGGGCGGTCTGGTACAATACCGTGGCCAGCCCGATCACCTGATTTGAATCCTTTAGATTTTTTTACTGGGGAACTGTAAAAGAAAAAGTGTATTTCAAGCCGATTCAAAATGTAGTTGAGCTACGGCAAAGACTATTGGAAGCAGCTGAGTTTGTTAATAACCGTGGATTCGCTCGTTTAATAACCCGATCTTTTTTAAGAAGATGTCGAGCGTGTGTTGCGGCTGAAGGAAAACAGTTTGAGCATTTGCTGTAAAGGTAAATCATCATCAGCAGCATTTTGACGCCCACTGTTGTGCAAACAGTTATCCTTAAGGGTCCATGTGCGTTTTCATAATCGCTGTTTAATTAGGATATTTTGAAAAATTTTCATCAGTTTTTCTTCAAATAAAAATTGTGCATAAGTTAACGAGTAATCTTCTAAGTGTTATACCATTTTGGAATCGTTATTAAATGCGCCAACTTTTAAGGTTACTTGCCAAACTCTCGTAGTACATTTTTTTCCAGTACAGCCAGTTAAAGTTGAGCAAAGTTTTACTTTGGAATACTTGGTTAGGAAATAAGTGGCAATTTTTCCTGAACGAGAAAAGTTGGCAGTAAGGTTGAGACACCAGTTTGAAGATGCATTATTCATCATTACATTGTAAAAATAAAATCCAAAAAAGTTAATATTTGTAGTAACAGGAGTTGACAGACTGCCGTAGGGTGTGAAATTTCTATATTTTTTTCAAAGACCTATAATTTTCAAAACACATACATAAAATTTTTTTAAATATTTTTCTGATAGCTGTTATGACTTTGCCTATCACCCGGTTTCGGCTTGACGTCGACTTCTGGGACACCCTGTGTATATATATATATATATACGAGGCGTGTTTTTAAAGTAAGTACCGTTCTGACCTAAAAAAACAACAAGTAAATTTTGTCTAAAAATAATTTATTCACTTGAAAGACCATATTTTACTCTACTTTTTTACGCAATTCCCATTACGATTGAGGCATCTATCGTATCTTGAGACCAGCTTTTGTATGCCATCGTCAAAGAAGCTTGCCGCCTGAGTAAACAACCACTGCTTCACATTTTTGGCACCCAGCGTGAACACAATTTCCGATAATTTAAACGAACGGACACAATTTCGTAAAGAGCACTTCTTGAGACAGCAGGAAACTGTTCAGCTAAGGACGAAATCGTGAATCGTCTGTTCTCTTTCACTTTACAGTCCACTTTTTGAATCAGGTCATCGGTAATGACTGAAGGTCTCCCACTTCGTTCCTCACCATGAATGTTTGTGCGGCCATCTTCAAAGGCCCTAACCCATTTCTGCACCATTCCATCACTCATAATGTTTTCACCACTGACTTGGTGATGAATTTCAACTGATTTGAAGCCTTGAGCACAGAGAAACCGGATTACAGCACACACTTCGCAGTCGGATGGATTCTCAATCGGTGGAGGCATTTTAAAATCACGCAAACAGATGTAGACTCGATCGGACGGTTCAGTAATGGCATCTGCGGCTTCCCAGCAGATGTAGCTACACGACGCGCATGCGCTAAACGGCAACCGCAGCGCTGCGGCGGCGTAATTTAAAAACGGTACTTACTTTAAAAACACGCCTCGTATATATATATATATATATATATATATATATTAATGTATCATCAGCAAATAGTTGAATTTTGCAGAGTTGTAAAATATCGGGAATATCGTTAATATATAAAATAAATAGTAACAGACCTAATTTGCTACTCTGTGGCACACCTACCAAAATGTTTTTAATGTTTGATAATGTATCACCAATTTTTAGTTCTTTGACTTCTATTGATTAAATAATTTTGCAATAAGTTGAATACTGAACCTTGGAATCCATAGCAATGCAATTTCGTTAACAATTTCTCCCTGTCAATACTCTCAAATGCTCTCTTGAAATCTAAGAACAATGTTACTGTAAACTTTTTTTATGCCTCCATTCGTCTACTACCAGTTGAATTGCTGTTTCAGTAGAACACTTTTTTCTGAATCCTGCTTGAAATTTTGTCAATATCTTATTGAGTGCGTGAATACATTTTTTCTGCAATATCAATGGTTCATGCTCGTAATAAATTAAACCACTAAATTCCTAAATATTGTTTATATATACCAAGTGACATTTAAATCCGAACACCCAGTTTAAATGGTTTTATTTTAATAAGATTTTGTATAAGTACTTAATGAAGCATAATAAGTAAATGATAAAAATTTCAAAATGATTGCACTGCTTTAAAGCCCTTTGACCTTTAATAATGTGTGGATGCACCCTGATGTGCTACGCATTCTCCAACGCGCGTAGGCATGCTTCTGATCAGGTGGTCAATGTCCTCCTGTGGTATCTCATTCCAGGCAACCACCAACTCCTCTCGAAGTGCTTCTAGAGTCTGAGGAGGACGTTGCAAATTGAGCAATCTCCTACCCATCATATCCCACACGTGCTCAATTGGGGATAAGTCGGGAGATCTTGGTGGCCATGGTAACAATGTGACATCATTATGTTGAAAGAAGTCTATTGTGACTCTTGCAACATGTGGTCGGGCATTATCTTGTTGGAAAGTTGGATCTGCCAGGGTGGCAAGATAGGGTAAAAGATGGGGTTCTAGAACTTCGTGGATGTAACGCTGCACGTTCATGTTACCTCTGATGAAGATTAAAGGTGACCTGGAACCATAAGCTATAGCACCCCAAACCATAACTCCAACAGTGTGATGAACATGTCTTTCAACAAAAAACTGTGGATTCCTCCTTTCACCACGTCGCCTTCTAACCCTGGCACGACCATCGTGCATGCCTAAACAAAATCGAGACTCGTCACTAAAGACAATACTGTTCCATTCCTGATCCCAGAGTGACCGTTGTCTGCACCACTCAAGGCGATTACGTCGGTGTTCTCGAGTTAAAGGGAGGACCCAGTGTGGCCGGTATGAAAACAAGCCAAAACTTCTCATTCGTCGGTAAACACTTCGCATGCCAATAGGTCTTCCGTGTTCTGCAAACCATTCATTTGCAATGGACCTGGTAGTGGAGAAACGGTCCCTTAAGGCCAATAATCTTAGGCGGCGATCTTCACGGTTCTTTGTTCTCCCTCCTTCCTTCCTTCCTTTTTTCTTCCCTTCTTTCTCCATGACTTTGTTTGGTATCTGGGCATCTGACTTACAAGACTTCAACCAAGAGCAAACGTCCTACGGACCGCTCTGACAGACAATGACGAATAGTTCGACATTTTTCGCGGTTACAAGAGGTCTCTTAAGAGAAAACTTCCAAAAACTCGTATTCATCATGATCATGCGTTAAAAAAAAAATAGAAAGTAGCACCGTGTAAATTAAAATCGTTTTTGCAGGTGCGTGGTGTGGACCGGGGACAAACGCGTCTTCTTCTACAACCCGTCGTCGCGCACCTCGGTATGGGAACGTCCCGAGGAGCTGCTGAAACGCACCGACGTCGACAAAATGGTGGCCGGCCCGCCGCAAGACGCAGTTTCCGGCGGAAAAGCGGCGGAAATGTCGGCGGGAGATGCGAAAAGCCCGAGCGGAAAGAAGCGCAACACGGAGGACGAGAGCGGCGATAGCGACAGCGATGGCGGAGCAGCTGTGCCGCCTAAGAAGGTCAAGACGAACGAGCAGGACAATTTGCAACATAACAGTAAGTTATTTTTTTGATAAAAGTTGTGAATGGAACTTTGCTCAATGAGAAGAAATTACATTCAAACACAGGAGAACCTCAGCGATCATTACTGAGACCGATCATATTTTCAGTATATATCAACGATTTGTTTTTTTGTTTGTTGTAGATGTATTTAGCATCAATGTTACACAGTATATCACCTATTATATTATGTCTTCAAGACTCTATATATTATTTTTTAAAGTCTTTATCACGTGTGAATTTAGAGCAGAGTTCCCCAAACTTTTTTGTGTCGTAGACCCCTTGCCATGTTTTTCCGTGTTGGGTAGACCCCCTACTTACCTGATATTGATTTCCTGTAAATTTCTAACTGTAGAGAAGTTTAGTGTTAAAAACTTAAAGTAAAAACACATGTTAATTAATACATTTATTAATTGAATTTAAATTAAAACTACTCAAAATAAAATTTTGTATCTGTTATGTAAAATATACGTAACATTAAATAAACAGGTGTCTGACCAATAAGTGCCCGCATTGAAAAAAAAATAAGAGGGATAAAATAAAAAAAAGTGAAAATAATAAAAAAAAAGTTTTTTACTTAAAATAGTACAATAAGCGAGTTCGTTTATTAATTATAACATAAACGTATGTTCCACAATAATTTCACTGTTAGTTTGATTAAATTCCGCTTCTTATACGTTTAAGTTATCTAAAAATATTCAAAAAATTAACGAATTTTAGTGTGTACCTATGCTTGAATTTTCAGAATAATTTAAAAAAAATATTTTCTATAAAGGGGGGTTCTTTAAAAAAATCAATGCGGGTACTTATTCCCAATGCGGGCATTTATTGGTCAGACACCAATAAACGTAAAATAAACTATAAATAAAATAACATAAGCAATAAGTCCATATTTTTAGTGAGAAGGATGAACCTGATGCTTTAATAATAAATTATCGACATTTGGCGTCAATTTTGTAAGGGTTAATCTTGAATCTCCTCGGCTAATGATGTCCAGTCTGTTTCTTTTTTTCGTTAGGAGATTGGTAACAGCGCTGAACCTCCTTTCCACTAGGTATGACGATGGAAAGGAAATTAAAAATGTCCTCGCTATATTCCATAATACGAGATAAGTAACGGGTATGTTGTTTTGCAGCCAGAATTGCTTATATCCGTTTTTAAACTGAACCTTAAGTTCTTCGTTTGTACTTAGTTCAGTCAGTTCCTTTTGTATTATGACATTCGTTTCTTCTATGTCGCCATACGGATTAATTATCCACGGTGGTATTACCATAGTCAAAATATCCTCAAACCTAGATTCAAAATTTGAATAGAGGGCATTTAAATGTTGAACGTAAGTTGAAACGTCGTCTTCCTGGCAGCTTGTCAGTGACAAATTGAGGAACTGAGAAAATTCGCTCCGTCCAATATTTTGCTTCATTAGTTTGGCAAGAAACGCTGATAAGATGACTTTGTTTTAATCAAATTTAAACTGTCGCCTTGTAATTGCAAATTAATCATATTAAATTTTGTAAACAAATCTGTTAAATAGGCGATGTCTGTTTTCCTCTTCATTAAATTTTCTTTTAAAATTTTATCTTTAGTATCCAGAAATTCTAAAATAGTCTCAAAAAGTGCAAAAAATCTTGTCAAACATAAACCTTTCGACAGCCAGCGTACTTCAGTGTGAAGGAGTAATTGATGCAAGTGTTCGTGATTTTCTTCACACAACTGCGCAAATAACCGCGTATTCAACGCGTTGCTTCGGATTCGGTTTACTGCATCAATGACTAAATGAAGTGATTCATGCAATCTAACACTCAAATTTTTAGCAACTAAATGTTGTCGATGGATGACGCAATGTATTGCTAACACCCCTGACACATTTTGTTTTAAATAGCTTATAAATCCACGATAACGTCCAACCATGGCAGGTGCTCCATCTGTAGCTACTGATATTATATTTGATAAAGGAATTGATTTTTCAATGAAGTAATCCTTCAAAACAAGAAATATTGATTCACCTTTAGTGTCGGTTATCAAAGTTCTTGCGAAGAGCAGTTCTTCGTAGATTTCTTGATTCATAATAAAACGAACATATGCCAATAATAATGCTGCATTATCAGGTAAAGTTGACTCGTCCAGTTGTATAGAGAAATGGGTCGTTTGCAAATAATTACATAAGAAGCTTTCAATATCAGAACTCATTTCATCAATACGTCTTTCAACAGTATTGTTGCTTAAGGGAATTCATTTAATGATATCAGATGCAGGTTTAAGTAAAACAGTTTTTAAAACCTCTTCAGCGGCTGGCAAAATTAACTTCTCTCCGATAGTATGCGGTTTTCCGGATTTTGCTATAAGTAACGAGATATTGTAAGACGCCCGCAAACCATCATCATTTCTTTGTGACGTCGAAGCGAACATTCTATCCAGTGAATGTCTCTTCTGAAATTTATCTTTGAGTGTTTGAAAGTATTTCAAATCTTTCTCTGTTTTATCAGGGTGGCATCTTCTCAGATGATCTTGCAGTTTAGATGGTTTCATAGCGTCATTGCCCATAAAAGGCACATAGGCGACTGTTTGTCCGGCAATGATGGAATGAAGCCAAATTTCAAATAATCAACACTGTACTGTCTACATTTCTTTTTAGATTCGGACATGGCATCAGTCATCTGTGGGCAAAATTAAATTATTTAACTAAGACAGAAAATCCAGCAGCTGTATATTAAAAATATTTTTAGATTTTTCCGAAAACATTCCATAATTCGAACATCTTCTTGCAACAATTAGCTCGAATTACGGAGATTGCACTGTAATTATATTACCGATTGCTAAAACTTTCAAAAAGAAACTATTAAGGAGTACTCGTGTAATTTTGCATGATTGAATATTTAACTACTAATAACTAAGGTCATGATTGGCGTAATTTATCTATCTTTGCTAACTACGAGTACAAAACTAAAATTTAATAAAAAATAATGTACTTACTTTTCTCCAGCACTCTCAAACAAAATAACACTGACTCACTATAATTAGTGTGATATACTATCTGTTTATATTTTTTTAATATTTTCTTAATACTTTCCTATTCAAGATTCAGGAAACGAATAAACGTATTTGTCCCACATTCGTATTTATAGAGTGACGAATTGAACAAGTCAGTGCAAGGTAGCGAAGCTCTGAGACTGCGACTCTCAGGTTTTTACAAGTTCAAAATGTATTGCGACCACAAAGCGAATACCAACATCCCACAACTTACACAATTTTATAAACATATATAATACATTTTTTACTTCATAGGTACATTTATAAATAATGTATATGTTTTGATATTATAAGATAGTATGATGTAAGTAAATAGGTACTATCAGTGTATGTGTTGAGATCCACTATCGTGGACCCCCATATTCATTTCATGGACCCCCAAATTTTTTTTCGCTGACGTAGACACCTTGCAGGTTGTCATAGACCCCTAGGGGTCGATATAGACCACTTTGGGAATCAATGATTTAGAATATCGAAATATCTGTGAAAACCAAAGTGTTATAGTTTAGTTCTAATTTAGCTATAAACCATATTTATCTATCCAAATACAGGTCAAACCTAACTCAAATCACCCAAAAAAATCGACAATCCAAGTCTATGTCAATACGACTGCCTAGCTGTTGACTCGTAACACTTTTCTAAATTCTTTCTAGAATGATTGTTTCCGTTTCAGATACGAACGGGTTAAGCGCGCCACCCGGCGGTCCGGGCCAGAAGAAGATCGACATTGGCAAGGAGGCGGCGATCGAGGCGGAGGTGCGCGCCGCCAAGGAGCGGGCCGTCATCCCGTTGGACACCAGGATAAAACTGTTCAAAGAGATGCTCGCCGAGAAACAGGTGTCCGCGTTCAGCACGTGGGAAAAGGAATTGCACAAGATCGTGTTTGATTCTAGGTTAGTGTCATCATATAATAACGGAATCTGTTACAGTGGACCTACGGTAATCCGACAAACATTATGCAGGGCAGTGTCGGACTATCGAACTTGTCGGATTATAGAGCACTGCCTAAGACCCCCTATAGTCCGGAATGTTTTACAAAAGAGTACCCTGTAATCCGACAAATTACATATCCAATGGTAAGATTATATATGTTATGTATATGTATGTACTTTGAAGTACAAATCATACATAGTTTATGTATGTCGAATTTAGTAAATTAAATGGCAATAGAGAGCTTACGTTTTATTATAAAATTAAGCATAAATGCACATACATATGTACCAAAATAATCAAGAATTATTAATCAAAATCATTAATGAATTTATCAAATTATGAAGCCTGGAAATATTAATCAATCTTTTTTGTTTAAAGTTGTTATAACGCGAGATCAGAGCTTTGTCTCTCAGTCTTCTCAAAAGTAAAAGTTCGTTGTAGGATGTACCATTCTCTTCAGTCCATTGTAAACCTAGCTCAAAGGCGTTAATTGCGTCTTGTGCTGTGACTTGTGGAGCAGTTGCAATCACGTCGTCGTTATTTTCCTGATTGTTTGTTGTATAATTAGAAACCTCTTTTATGATCTCTTCATCAGACATTTCATGAAAAACATTTTCCTCTTTATCCATTCCACGGCACCAGATTTCCAAGTCTTCCGGACTTATCTGTGTTTCGGTAGCGACTTGTTCTATAACTTCCGAAGTAACACTGATTTGTAGAACGTTGCTAGGAGTGGTGACTATATCTGGCCCTAACTTTTTCCGAGACGATTTAATAGTTGATGACGGTAACGCATTCCACGACTGACAAAGAGCAAAAACCAAGTCTTTAATATTAAATTCTTTTAAAGTTTTTCTATTGGATGGTCTTTTGATACGGCTCTCAGAAGTAGGTTTTTCTTATAGTCTTGCTTGACAAACTGAATGATATTCTGGTCGCATCAGTGCAGTGCAATTTGGCGGAAGAAACATCGCAGTGATGAAGTACGCAAAAAATCTTACTTTACAAATCGCTTGATGAAATTCGAGCATAAATAGAAGCAGCATCAAGAACTGAACAAAAGAAAAACAAACTCGCAAAACGCTTTCAAATTTGGAACCAGTATAGAGAATAAAGATTACACTGGACAACAAATTTTAGTTTTTTAATTGTATCTTGTGGGAAAAGTGCACTTCTTTGTTAATTTTGGGGCGCTGAATCAAAAAATGACAATGAAATAAAAAAATTAGTTGCGGTTTAGAAAAAAAACTTTATTTTTAAGGATATATTAAAAAAAGTAACAAGATTCGTATACTTATAAGAATAACTATATGCGCTGTCTTTTTGCTGTTCTTTTATGGATCGTTTCTGGAGCATCTCTACCAAGAGTCCAACAGTAGTCTGCAAGCATGGAAGGATTCCACTTTCCCTGGTACCTTTTTTCCATTGTTGAAATATCCTGATGAAAACGTTCGCCGTGCTCATCACTTACGGCTCCGCAATTGTCAGGAAAAAAGTCCAGGTGTGAGTGTAGGAAATGTATCTTAAGAGACATATTACAGCCCATCTTTTGATACGATGACAGCATATTTTTGACAAGGGTTTTATAGTTGTCAGCTTTTCTATTTCCCAAGAAATTAGTGACCACCAGACGGAAATCATTCCAAGCAGTTTTTTCAACACCTGTTAAAAGTGTTTTCAAACTGTGTATCTTTCAAAATATTTCGAATCTGTGGTCCAACAAAAATACCTTCTTTAACCTTTGCCTCACTTAGTCTTGGAAATTTCTGACGCAGGTATTGAAAAGCTGACCCATCTCTATCTAATGCCTTGACAAAGTTTTTCATTAGGCCCAACTTGATATGCAGTGGTGGTAATAAATTTTTTTTCGAATCTGCTAATGGCATATGCTGTACATTTTTTTGACCTGGCTCTAGGAATTGACGAACAGGCCAGTTTTGTCTGGTGTAATGAAGTGCCTTTGCCCGACTGTCCCATTCACACAAAAAACAGCAAAACTTTGTGTAGCCTAGCTGCAGCCCAAGTAAAAGTGCAACAACTTTCAAATCGCCACAAATATGCCATTGGTGCTCATCGTATTTTATGCATGTCAATAGGTACTTCATATTGTCATATGATTCTTTCATGTGAACTGCATACCCTACAGGAAGAGATGGTAAAATATTTCCAATATGCAATAACACTGCCTTTAAACTCAGTGTTGAACTGTCTATAAACAATTTCCATTCTTCTGGGTTATAGTTTATATTTAAAGCCGCCAGTAAGCCGTTAATGTTACTGCAGAAAACCAAGTTATTCTCCATATTGAAAAATGGTTCTAAGTCTTTGTGGCGTTTACGAAAAACACATACCGAAACATCGTCTTCTAACAAGTTCTACTGCTGCAGTCTTGATCCAAGTAACTCTGCCTTACATTTTGGAAGTTCTGAATCTCTTACAAGATCATTTAATTCTGACTGTGTTATTTTGTGCGGTTGGTGGCATGACGTGCGCGGTATAAAATCAGGATCTATTGACGTTGATGGCATATCTTCTTCCTGACGAATTACTCGATCGCCATGATCTGATTCGTTTTCTGATTCGCAAGTGTGGGATTCTGGGGGTTTTGGGATAGGATTTTCGTCACTGTGAGGCACAGGTCTCATCGCAGATGGTATGTTTGGGTAGTTAATAACCGATTTTTTTTTCTTGGACATACCTGTGGCTTGTCCAACACAAGGTACCATGCAAAAGTAACAATCATTAATATGATTTGTAGGCTCTCTCCAAACCATTGGGACAGCAAAGCGCATAGACCGTTTTTTTGCCATTTAACCAGCTCCTCAGACTTGAAGCACATGTATTACAGCAGATGTGGGGTGCCCACTGTTTGTCTTGATCACCTAGTTTACAACCGAAATAAAGCTGATATGCCTTTGTTATTAGTGGAGTAATAGACCGTCTCTGAGACGCAAAAGTCACATCACCACACACGTAACAAAACTGATCCGGATTGTTTACACACTTTCGAGACATCTTGCATGAACGCTGTCAGCCAACTGAGGAAAAAATGGCTAATATAAAACAATATAATGTACACGTATGTATAACGTAACACAATCATGCCGATTACATCATCTTTCCTTGCCGAATATAAAAATGTAGCACGTGCATTCTTGTGAATTACAGTATATTAACACTGTCACAGCAGGAACACATATAATTACCGTATCTCTAAAACTTGAACTAATATTGAAAAAATAAGTTTCATTCCGGTTATAGCACATTAAAAATAGTAATATTTTGTTGATTTTATTTAGGATATTTTTTGGCTGTTGATCAGTGAATTGTTTTGCTTTGTCTATATATTTTTGTCCTTCATAGTTCCAGTTTTTTTCAATTAATTTTTTATTGAAGGGAGTCTAGTGAATTTATTTATGTATAAAGTGAATGTTATGCTATAACGAATTATGTATACAGGTTGGTGTATTAATAAAACAAGTTAAAAAAGAAATACAGCACAATATTGATTTGTCTATATACTTTTGTCCATTGCTGTAAATTTTTTCTCAAAACACTCTGCACTTTCAGGTACCTGCTGCTGACGTCCAAAGAGCGCAAACAGGTGTTCGAGAAATACGTAAAAGAACGAGCCGAGGAGGAGCGTAGAGAAAAGAGGAACAAGCTGCGAGAGAAGAAGGACGCTTTCAGGAAATTGCTCAGCGAGGCGCACCTGCATGGAAAGTAAGTCCATAGTTGTTTGTGCGTTTAAAACGCTACTTTACCGCTTGAGAAATACCTATTGTTTGTCGCTCGCGTTACGTGTGCATTCATGGACGGCTTCGTTTTCAGGTCGTCGTTCAGCGATTTCGCTCAAAAGTACGCAAAGGAAGAACGTTTCAAGGGGGTGGAAAAGATGCGGGAGCGAGAAAGCCTCTTCAACGAGTACCTGATCGAAGTGCGGAAGAGGGAGAAGGAAGAGAAAATCCAGAAGAGAGAAACGGTAAGTCGTGCTTACTTTGCTATAGGCGGACTGGATAGTTTTATCAGTCTGCCATGTTGTTTTTACAGGACAGATCGAGAGCGCAAAATACCATTTTGCCGCTCGACAAGTATATATTTTCATGGTATTACAATAGCGACAATATCAAAAAGTATTTTGCTTGATTAAAACTGAACATGTCAGTACGGTCTAAATACCCAGAAGTCGACGTCAAACCGGAAACGGTGATATACCAAGTCGTGTACTTTTCAAATTACAGCAGACGCTCGATAACGTAAACACAGGATAATGAAAACTTGCGCTAATGTAAACACAAACTTCGTTCTATGGGATCAAACGGAACGCGCGATAACGTAAACAATGTGCACGCTCGATAACGATAGAGTGTAGGGGATTCACCTCTGCGATAAAATACGACAAACTCGGTCAGTCGCATGATCGTTTAGGATACGTTTATACGTACGTATTTCATTTTTGAACTTAAGTGAATACATTGCACGCGTTAATATATTTTACGACTATGGCATCCACATCCTATAAAAGAAAGTGTTTAAAGTTGAGTGAGAAAGTGAAAATCATAGACGAAGTTGCACTAGGTGCGGGAGTGACACAGTTAGCAAAAAAATATGGAGTATCGAAAGCAACAATCTGTAAAATTAAGCGTATGAAAACTGAAATTTTGTAAAGAACGTGCAATACATTTGGAGGTCCGGGAAAAAGAAAAACTTAAAAAATGCGAAGGCACCTAAAATGGAAAATTCCGTGTATAAGTGGTTATTAAAACAACGGGAAAATCATGTCCCAGTTAGTGGCGAAGTACTTAAACAGAGAGCGAGACTGTTAAATGAAAAACTGAAAGAAACTGAAAATTTCGTAGCTAGTGATGGCTGGCTACAACGATTCAAAACAAGATATGGAATTCGACTGCTGTCTATATCTGGTGAAAAATTATCAGCACAACCACAATTAGTGCAACCATTCAAAGAAAAATTGAAGAAAGCAATTACCGAGCTAGATTTAAGCATGGAACAAATTTACAACTCAGATGAAAGAGGCCTTTATTGGAAAATGTTACCAGAGAAAACCTATGCTGCATCATTTGAAAAATCTGCCCCGGGAAGAAAGCCGGAGAAACAACGAATAACGTTTCTAGCCTGCACTAATGCTAATGGTTCACACAAAATAAAGCCACTGGTAATTGGGAAAGCAAAAAAAAAACGCGCTCATTTAAAAATGTTAATATCCCTGTTGATTATGACTGTTCAAAAACCGCTTGGATGACTAGCAGTATATTCCTGAAATGGTTCCACAGGTGCTTTGTCCCTCAGGTATCACTATCAATTATCACAAATGCTCTATTCATAATTTGAAGATGTGTTTTCAATTTGTAGGTAAAAGGTTTCCTAAAACAACAGAAGCTTCCAATAAAAGCGTTGTTACTATTGGATAATGCACCAAGTCATCCTCCCGAGCAACAACTGAGGAGCAGGGATGGGTAAATTTTCGTCATGTACAACGTAACACCGTTAATTCAACCGATGGACCAGAATATAATAAGACTCACCAAACATACTATAGCAAGTTTCTACTTTCGTCTGTCTTATCAAAGAATCCTGAAAACTTATCTGAGGCTTTAAAAAAAGTAACATTACGAGAAGCTGTTTTAGATTTTCATATGGCCTGGAATGAACTTAACCAGCAAACTATTCAAAAATGTTGGAACAATCTCTTTTGTACCAATAATGAAGATGATGAAGAAGACGATGTCCCCTTAAGCGTAATTAGAGAACGTTTGCGATCCAATAATGTTATTAGTGTGTCATTGGATGTTGTTGATTTATTGAATTGAAAACAGTGAATCCCAACATTGTTTGTACTCCTACTGATATTAATTTATGGAACGATGATAAGCAGACGAATGATGCTGATAAGGAGGAGGATATGGACAGTGAGGATGATAAGAACGATCCCATTGAAGTCAGAAGTGTAGTGACTGACGCGCAAGCTATACAAGTTTTTAACCAAGCTTTAGATTGGGCTGAAAGAAAAGAAGTTTCATACACGGATATTTTAGTTCTTCGTAAATTACGGGCGCAGGCATTGGAAGACAATGCTAAGCGCAAATTTACGCAGACAAAAATTGTTAATTATTTTTCTTCTAATTAAAAAAATACTTATCGCTGTTAGAATATTTGTTTATTTTGTTATAAATAGTATGTATTAAACGTTTCTTTTAATAAATCAAATATTATATAAATCACGTTCGCTAATGTAAACATTTCGTTAATGTGAACCACACTTGGATTAAATTAGTTTACATTATCGAGCGTCTGCTGTATATGTTTTATGTTTTTCTGATAACTGTTCTATTCTGGCCAATCCCTCGTTTCCGACTTGATGTCGACTTCTGGAACACCCTGTATAGTTTGAAAAGCCAGGAAAGTCATTAATATCAACAAAATAAAATGAAGTTCAACATTCGCACCAACCAAAAGACTTCAAAACTAATTTAGAATGTTGGTCAAAAGATACGAATGTGGTATTAAAAATATATCACTATTCGTAAACAGAACCGTTGAAGTCGTTTTGTTGGTTAAATCTTAACGCAAGTTTAAAACTTTTTAGGTAATTCATATGTTGGATGATCTTTTGCCGAAATGAAATATATTTTTCCATAAGAGGCATGGAAATTATTCTAATAGTCTTTCTTCTATAAACTGGTTCCAAATTTGAAAGCGTTTCGCGAGATGGTTTTTCTTTTGTTCAGTTCTCGATGCTGCTTCCACTTTTGCTCCAATTTCATCAAGCGATTTTTTTGCATATTTCATACTTGGAACCAGTGTTTTGCAGGTTTCTCTCAGGATTCATCAGTTAGTGGATTTATTAAAATGAAAACAAACGCTAACTGGTGCATCTATTTTTTTAATTTTCTTCACTTTATTTATATCTCTTTCGGGCAAGTAAATCACGTTAAATTATTTGAGAATCCGGAACGGAATAATAAATTTCACTCAAAATTTTCTCGTGGTTGCCATCGATTTACTTGTCATTTCAGCTATTTTAACCTTTCAGCAATTTTAGACTTAAGTTAGGGGTTTCAGCTTCCTCGGTATGTACTTTAACTTAACCAAAATTCTTTTATTTTTTCAGCAAAAACAAAGCACAAACGTGTTAGTCTCAATCCAGTATCATCAAGAATAAATGTTTTGCTCTTTAATATTACCATTTCAACATATCTGTTATAAAATTGAGACTAGCATGTTTTAATAATATACAAGTGTTTTTTCATTCCACTGTCGATTCTAGATCAATTGAACTTACATAAGAATATAAAAGTCTACAAATTCACACAAAAAACAAGTCATATTTTATAAATTATACGTATTTTTCAGGTTACAATTTGATTCTTTCAAAACACATTTTTGAAATTCGATAGAAACTTTGTTTGTTTGTTGAAGATTTATTTAGCATTAATGCTACAATTTCTTTTATACAATTTCTGTAATTTGACATGTCTATTAAAATTACATCACTATGTATTTTGAGTATTCATAAAGTGATTTTAAAACGTTGACATTGATGTCACAGCGTACTTCAAATATATATATCCTTATGTTGCCAAAAGAACAAGTTGAAAAAATGATTTTTTCTGGATGTAACACTTCTAATGTCACCGAGTATATTTCCGAAAAACCTTTTTTTATTATTTTAACACCCTGTATCTTGAGAACGAAGAATCTGCGGATCTATGCTTATATACTAAGTGACATATAAATCCGAACACCCAGTTTAAATGGTTTTATTTTAATAAAATTTTGTATAAGTACTCAATGAAGCATAATAAGTAAATGATAAAAATTTCAAAATGATTGCACTGCTTTAAAGCCCTTTGACCTTTAATAATGTGTGGATGCACCCTGATGTGCTACGCATTCTCCAACGCAGCTAGGCATGCTTCTGATCAGGTGGTCAATGTCCTCCTGTGGAATCTCATTCCAGGCAACCACCAACTCCTCTCGAAGTGCTTCTAGAGTCTGAGGAGGACGTTGCAAATTGAGCAATCTTCTACCCATCATATCCCACACGTGCTCAATTGGGGATAAGTCGGGAGAACTTGGTAGCCATGGTAACAATGTGACATCATTATGTTGAAAGAAGTCTATTGTGACTCTTGCAACATGTGGTCGGGCATTATCTTGTTGGAAAGTTGGATCTGCCAGGGTGTCAAGATGGGGTAAAAGATGGGGTTCTAGAACTTCGTGGATATAACGCTGCGCGTTCATGTTACCTCTGATGAAGATTAAAGGTGACCTGGAACCATAAGCTATAGCACCCCAAACCATAACTCCAACAGTGTGATGAGTATGTCTTTCAACAAAAAACTGTGGATTCCTCCTTTCACCACGTCGCCTTCTAACCCTGGCACGACCATCGTGCATGCCTAAACAAAATCGAGACTCGTCGCTAAAGACAATACTGTTCCATTCCTGATCCCAGAGTGACCGTTGTCTGCACCACTCAAGGCGATTACGTCGGTGTTCTCAAGTTAAAGGGAGGACCCAGTGTGGCCGGTATGAAAACAAGTCAAAACTTCTCATTCGTCGGTGAACACTTCGCATGCCAATAGGTCTTCCGTGTTCTGCAAACCATTCATTTGCAATGGACCTGGTAGTGGAGAAACGGTCCCTTAAGGCCAATAATCTTAGGCGGCGATCTTCACGGTCTGTTGTTCTACGGCGGCGTCCAGTGCCCCTTGCTCTTTGCGTACGGCCTTCTCGAAGCCATGCCTGACAACACCTAACCACAGTGTCTACACTTCTTTGCACTCTAAATGCAATTGCCCGAAAAGAAAGTCCAGCTTCCCGAAGTCCCATTATACGGCCCCTAACAAACTCACTAAGTTGACGAAATCGTACAGGTCTCCGTACTCTAGGCATCGTAACCGATCGTAAAGGATGTCAAGAACCAAAATCCGCCAACGTTGATTCTTTACTGCGGCTGAAATATTCATTTTTAGAGCGTTAGTGAATTAAAAAAAAACAGTATAAAAACCGGAATGTCCAACTGATAAGGCTGAACATTTTTTCACTTGTTATTTACAGTAAGATAAATACATTCACCAACTTTTATTAAAATAAAACCATTTAAACTGGGTGTTCGGATTTATATGTCACTTAGTATATGAACTTTTTATCTTAAAATTTGCCTGTTAAATTTTTGCTGCATACCAAATATTTGAGTCAATTGAGCATAAAATGAGAGTATGCCGTTTTTTATTGTTTATGACTTATTTTTTGTGTGATGTTTCCACTCCGAATAAATATGAACATCCGCATTCGTACATCACAAATACGTGTAAAATGAAACTTGCATATCCGATATTTTTATCACAGTATGAAACTACAAATTTTGTTAAATCTCCATCATTGCCAAGCGCTTGCAATAGTCAAATATCATCGTTCACTTACCTGATAGTAGGTTGAGCCCCTGAATATTTTCAACAGAAATTATGGATCATAATTGATTGTGTTAATGTGTGATAAATTACTTGTCTACCAAAGATAAATGAGCAGGAATAATCTACATAAAATATAGTAACATCTCAGAGTTTCATATGAGTTTTGACCAAAATGCATCTGAACGAAATAGCCAATATAAAATATAGTAATCGCTCAGTGTTTCGTTTAGCTTCAGTACTGTTTGAAGAGTTGGTTGCTAGATGGCGGGCTACGTCCGACTGTGGTTCCGGGATCGGCCGTCGACCGTAGGTGGCGCTGCCGGCGTGCTGGCCGTAAGAAGCTGCCTCTTCTACACTTCCCCCACTTCTTGCCTACTACGTGGGTCGCTTGTTTTTAGTTGACGGTACTAAATAATCTACAAGTTAGTTTACCATGTGAGAAAGAACGATTCTTCTTCTTCTACAAAAAAAAAAAAAATGTTACCTCAGCCATAGTGAAGTATTTGGTGTGACGTTGTTCAGGCAAAAGGCTCGTGGGCTTTCATCGCTCTATCTTTCAGTCGGTGAGGCATAAATAACACTGATCAACAGCCAAAAAATATCCTAAATAAAATCAACAAAATGTTACTATTTTTAATGTGCTAAAACCGGAATAAAACTTATTTTTTCAATAGTAGTTCAAGTTTTAGAGATACGGTAATTATATGTGTTCCTGCTGTGACAGTGTTAATATACTGTAATCCACAAGAATGCACGTGCTACATTTTTATATTCGGCAAGGAAAGATGATGTAATCGGCATGATTGTGTTACGTTATACATACGTGTACATTATATTGTTTTATATTAGCCATTTTTTCCTCAGTTGGCTGACAGCGTTCATGCAAGATGCCTCGAAAGTGTGTAAACAATCCAGATCAGTTTTGTTACGTGTGTGGTGATGTGACTTTTGCGTCTCAGAGACGGTCTATTACTCCACTAATAACAAAGGCATATCAGCTTTATTTCGGTTGTAAACTAGGTGATCAAGACAAACAGTGGGCACCCCACATCTGCTGTAATACATGTGCTTCAAGTCTGAGGAGCTGGTTAAATGGCAAAAAACGGTCTATGCGCTTTGCTGTCCCAATGGTTTGGAGAGAGCCTACAAATCATATTAATGATTGTTACTTTTGCATGGTACCTTGTGTTGGACAAGCCCAGAATCCTATACTTGCGAATCAGAAAACGAATCAGATCATGGCGATCGAGTGATTCGTCAGGAAGAAGATATGCCATCAACGTCAAGAGATCCTGATTTTATACCGAGCACGTCATGCCACCAACCGCACAAAATAACACAGTCAGAATTAAATGATCTTGTAAGAGATTTAGAACTTCCAAAATGTAAGGCAGAGTTACTTGGATCAAGACTGCAGCAGTGGAACTTGTTAGAAGACGATGTTTCGGTATGTGTTTTTCGTAAACGCCACAAAGGCTTAGAACCATTTTTCAATATGGAGAATAACTTGGTTTTCTGCAGTAACACTAACGGCTTACTGGCGGCTTTAAATATAAACTATAACCCAGAAGAATGGAGATTGTTTATAGACAGTTCAACATTGAGTTTAAAGGCAGTGTTATTGCATATTGGAAATATTTTACCATCTCTTTCTGTAGGGTATGCAGTTCACATGAAAGAATCATATGACAATATGAAGTACCAGTTAAGTTTGCTATATTAACTACTACACTTGCTCTTTTTATTCGCTCCAACACAGACACGAAATATTGGTAAAGACCACACATAAAAATATCAACCAAGGATCACCGGGAAGATTAACGAAATATATATCGCCACACCTGTTTGCAGCTGCAGATCCCACACGGAAGAGATTGCACAAAATTAATTCTGGAAATACTTTTTTGACTTCTAATGTCAAAAATTAGGTCAAGCTAAAGAAGGTTTTTAGGAGATTCCTGAATTTTTAGTGTGAATATGGAGGAAAACTCTAAAAAGGATGGAGCTAGTGAGGAAGTGGAGAGTGTGGTCTCACTGAGTGAAAAGGGATTTTGTACAGAGGAAGTTTTGAAACTAAAAGATTATACCATTTCGATTCAAGAGAAATTAATAAAAGAATTGTACGAAAAGATAGACCAATTAAACAAAAAAATTGGGAAAATGCAACAACCGTCACAACAAGCAATTACAACTTACGCTAATATGGTTAAAGTTTCAGGGCCTTCAACCGTTAATTCGCCTACACAAATGGTAGAATATAAGCAACAATGCGTACCATTACAAACATGTACAGCAAAAAAACAATCACCAGTATTAAAACCCACAAATACAGTCATTGTTAAGCCTAATAACCAACAAGAGTGTAATAACACAAAGAAAGACATCGCAAAATTTGTGAATCCTACCAGTTTGAAAATTGCTATTGAAAAAGTTTATGAATTGAAAGATGGTGGGGTGAAAATCCAATGTAAAACAAAAGATGATAACGCGAAGCTACATAATGAAATAAAATCAAAAATGCCAGAAACATATACAGTGAAAACTTCAGAGATAAGTAAAAAACCACAAATCAAAGTTATTGGATTTTGTCAAGAATATGCAGAAGACGAGCTAATAAATACTATAAAATCACAAAATGAATCTTTTCAAGAAAATTCACATATGAGAGTAATTACAGTCAAGAAAATGAAAACTAAATATCAAGCAATTTTAGAAGTGGATGCTGTGACTTTTAAGTGTGTTATGAATCAGGGTGTTATTTTTATCGACATGTCTGTTTGCTCTGTTTTCGAGTACATCAATGTTTTGCGATGCTATAAATGTACCGGATTTAACCACACAGCTAAATACTGCACAAAATCAGGAAGATGTCTTACTTGTGGATTAGAAGGACATTCAACAGAAAACTGTAGTACCAGTGAAATGTACAAATGCTGTCCAAATTGTAAAAGTGCAAACCAAGATTTTAATCTAGGATTACCTATTAATCATGGACCATTTGACAAAAATTGTGAAGTATATAAAAGGAAAATTGAACCTGAGAGGGAAAAAATTAATTATGCAAATGAATAGCAACTACTAAGCTCAGATTTGCAAGACGTGGCTAAATCTATAAGTGATGAATATAACTCAATATACCATTTAAACATACAAGGAGTCCTGAATAATATAGATGAAGTTCAACAGTTTTTAAGATGGAGAAAACCACTTGTATTATGTCTTACCGAAACACATGCTACAGAAGACATCACTGATGGTGAATTACAAATTACTAATTATAAAACCTACAGATGCAACTCCAACTCCAGACATACTGGAGGTGTAGTGATTTATGTTTACCACAAAATACAGATCACATTATTCGATTGTACCACTTTAGACTATGCATACTGGTATGCACATATACAGTTCAAATTATTTGGGAAACGTTATGATCTTTGTACTTTTTACCGTTCACCAAACAGTGATGCAGATACATTTTTAACGTTTTTTGAAGAAAAATGCGAAGAAATGTGGAATTTTAGAAACAATATAATACTTTTAGGTGATTTTAATTTAAATTATTATGGTAAAAGCATGAAAACAAGAAAATTGAAAGAAACCATAAACAACTATGGGTTCAAGCAAAAAATTGAAGAGAGTACCAGAATAACATCATTATCAGAGACTTTGTTAGATCTTGTTATTGTAAATTTCGAATGTGCAGGGATTAAAGCTGTACATACACCTAAAGTTAGCGATCACAGTTGGACAATGCTGCCCTTGGTAGGGCATTTTTCTGATACAAAAATTAAGAAAATCGTAAATACTATTAAGTACGAAAAACTTGAACGAGAACTTGCTGGCTGCTATTGGAATTTTGGTGAGAATATGGAAAAAATATATGACAACATAATAGGAAATATAAAAACTTGTTTAGATCTTGCAACTGATAAAAAACTGATTTGCTCGACAAAAAATACACCCTGGTATAACAAGAATATTAAGGTAGCTCAAAATTTGAGAGACAAACAATACAATAAATGTATATTCACAAAATCAAATGATGATTGGGAGGTATATAAAACTCTTAGGAATAAATGTGTATATGTAATTAGAGAAGAAAAAAGAAAATTCTACGATAAACAAATCGATAATAACAAGTGCGACAGTGTAAAGATGTGGAAGACTTTAAAAAGACTGATCAATTCGAAGCCGCATGATTGTGTAAATCAAGTTCAATTCGAAAACGGTACCGAAACAAATTCTTTGGTGATTGCAAACAAACTAAATGAATATTTTGTGGAAAGTATTGTTGATATTGTAGGTACTGCCAATGCTGCACCTGACTATATGAAAATCAGTTTCCAGGGGGAAATGTTGCATACACTTTCAAAATTTCACAGCGTATCATTGAATTATCTAAGAAAAAAAGTAAACAGTTTAAAATCAAATAACAACTGTGCCGAAATGATTACTAAAAACGTGCTGAAAAACTGTTTCGAAATTTTGGGATATCCTGTATTAAATTGGATCAATTGTTCACTGAGAAGCAGTTCTTTTCCTGAAAATTTGAAATGCTCTACAATAACACCAGTTCCCAAGATAAAAAATTCTAAAAGATGCAGCGATATGAGACCAGTAAATGTGTTACCAGACATTGAAAAATTATTAGAGTCCATAGTGCATGACCAATTAATGCAGTTTATAGAAGAAAACAAAATTTTAGTGGAGGCGCAAGCAGGCTTTCGAAAAAAATATTCCACAGAAACAGCTTTCCAGTTGGTAACTGAGAATTGGAGAAGAGCCATAGACTCAGAAGAAGTTGTCATAGCAGTATTTTTGGATTTGAAGAGGGCATTTGAAACGATTGATAGAGATATTTTGTTAGGTAAATTGAAGGCATATGGTATAACAGGAAGTGTTTTAGATTGGTTTGGAAATTATTTGTCTCAAAGGATGCAAGTTACAAAAGTTAATGACACTATTTCATCAAAAATTGAAAATACGTTGGGTGTTCCACAGGGCAGTATCCTGGGACCACTTCTTTTTATTTTATACATAAATGATTTACCTGCCATAGTCAAAAAATGCAAAATTCAAATTTTCGCCGATGACACTATGATTTATATAAGTACTAAAAATATTCAGTCTGGTATCTCTTATATAAATGAAGACTTGAAGCTTGTCTCAAAATGGTTAGCATCTAACAGACTAAAATTAAATGCAAGTAAAACGAAAGCCTTGTTAATCGGAAAAAAACAATGTACAAATGTTCAACTGAATATTGATGGTGAAGATATTGAATTCGTAGAAAATTTTAAATACCTGGGAGTTTTTGTTGACTCTCGATTAATTTTTGATATTCATTATGAAAAAGTTATAAATAAGATTAGTAGTAAAGTGGGATATTTATCGAGAGTTTCTGGATGTCTGAGTTCATATAGCAGAAAAATTATCTATAATACCATCATTCTTCCAAATTTCTTGTACTGTTCGACTATTCTATATTTAGCAAATAATTCCATTTTTGAAAGACTGCAAATTTTACAAAATAAGTGCATGAGAATAATACTAAATAAAGATAAATATACTCCAATTAGGCAAATGCTTAGCAAATTAAAATGGCTCAATGTAAAAAATTTTATCAAATATCTTGTAATGATATTCATTTATAAAGTAAAAAATAATATATTTCCATCAAGTCTAACTAATTTAACATCATCAAATGTCGACCATCATTTACATAATACCAGAAATAAAGATGACTTCCATTTAATGACCAAAAAGTATAACATATGCTACAAATCTGTATTCCATCAAGGGTTGATTGAATATAATAAATTATACTCGGAGATAAAAGACCAGAAAACTTTGACAAAATTTAAAGTAAAATTGAGAAATCACTTGTTAAATCTACAATTTTAGGTTGCCCAGCATTCACATCATACACCATATGGCTTGAATTTACTAGTTCTAAGTTGTTTACAATTGTTCTGTTTATGTAGCCAAATGTGCTAAATAAATCTTTCTACTACTACTACTACTACCTATTGACATGCATAAAATAGGATGAGCACCAATGGCATATTTGTGGCGATTTGAAAGTTGTTGCACTTTTACTTGGGCTGCAGCTAGGCTACACAAAGTTTTGCTGTTTTTTGTGTGAATGGGACAGTCGGGCAAAGGCACTTCATTACACCAGACAAAACTGGCCTGTTCGTCAATTCCTAGAGCCAGGTCAAAAAAATGTACAGCATATGCCATTAGTAGATTCGAAAAAAATTTTATTACCACCACCGCATATCAAGTTGGGCCTAATGAAAAACTTTGTCAAGGCATTAGATAGAGATGGGTCAGCTTTTCAATACCTGCATCAGAAATTTCCAAGACTAAGTGAGGCAAAGGTTAAAGAAGGTATTTTTGTTGGGCCACAGATTCGAAATATTTTGAAAGATACACCGTTTGAAAACACTTTAACAGGTATTGAAAAAACTGCTTGGAATGATTTCCGTCTGGTGGTCACTAATTTCTTGGGAAATAGAAAAGCTGACAACTATAAAACCCTTGTCAAAAATATGCTGTCATCGTATCAAAAGATGGGCTGTAATATGTCTCTTAAGATACATTTCCTGCACTCACACCTGGACTTTTTTCCTGACAATTGCGGAGCCGTAAGTGATGAGCACGGCGAACGTTTTCATCAGGATATTTCAACAATGGAAAAAAGGTACCAGAGAAAGTTGAATCCTTCCATGCTTGCAGACTACTGTTGGACTCTTGGTAAAGATGCTCCAGAAACGATCCATAAAAGAACAGCAAAAAGACAGCGCATATAGTGATTCTTATCTTGTTACTTTTTTTAATATATCCTTAAAAATAAAAAGATTTTTTTCTAAACCGCAACTAATTTTTTTATTTCATTGTCATTTTTGGATTCAGCGCCACAAAATTAACAAAGAAGTGCACTTTTCCCACAAGATAAAATTAAAAAACTAAAATTTGTTGTCCAGTGTAATAGGTTTGAACTCGATACTACAGAGTCAACTACGTTTGCAATGAAAATGCTAATTTGTGGCAAAACAACACCGAAAACGTAGAAAACAAATTGAAGAAAAATAGTATTCATTTGGTAATAAATGGCAAGTACTGACCCGTAACATATTTTGTTTGTAAACAATGCTTGAAGACATCGTTGTCTAGCTCTTCAACTGTGTTCATCCAGACGGCTTACGCACGATACAAACAGACATTTGCAGCTCTGACGGAAAGAAACATCGAGGACGACAGGGTGGCCATCTAAAAATGCGCGGTACTGTATCGTAAAGACTTGAGGCAAAAAATTTTACTAAATCGGTGAAGAGAAAAACCTCTAAAATATTTTCAAGTTTCTGAACTGGCCGCTAGAGGGCGCAACTGCAAGATTGAATCTAAGATCTTTGTTAGATTCACAGAAATGGTTAATTTTTTTGAAAAAATTAAATGCATTGATATGACTTTTTTATGAAAAAGTAGCTAAACGGTGTCTAAATAAACAATGTTGCTGGAATTTCTTTTTATTATTAATTTGTGGCCCTAAAAAGGACCGATTTAAAAAAGACAGATTTTTAATAAGAGGGATGTCTTTTAAGTTTTGCATATAGAAACATAGAACGTCAGTACTGAATCTTAACCTCATTCTTTAGTAAACTTAAATTGAAAGTTTCACAAGAATACGTGCAGTGTTCTCACTACAGTGAATTTTTAAGTTTCACCAAGTCATTAGTAAAATGGAACTCAACCGAGAACATTTTCGCGCCATAATTTATTGCAACTTTCAATTATCGCAACAAGAGTGCCTTTCTGAGTTACTATCTGTTTTCGGCAACGAAGCGCCACATCAGTCGACAATTTCACCTTAAACGCTTTTAAATTCGAACAGTGTTTAATATTATTATTCAATTGATTGAATTCAAATACTCCGTTTTGAAATACAGATTTGCTACAATCTATGCTGCCTCTACTTTCGTAGTTATGATAATCGTGCTAGCATCTTACGATTTCAGGGGCAGAGACAGACACGAAGTTTTAGCAGATATATTCAGTCCAAAATTCTGAGCCCATGAACCTTTTGTTTGTATAACGTTGTCAGTGAATGATTACTATTAAATTAAGTGTTTTTACAAGATTGGCAATACTTTCTTCAAAAGTTAAAGAAACTGTAACTATAAAATATATGAAAAATGTAAAGCTAATAACATTTCCTTTCAGGTCCAGTCTGTGTGTGTGTGAATGTGTGTATATCAGCCTATTTTTTGAGAATAAACTAACTGAAAATTCATTTCATATAGTCTTCATTTTACTGTTTCTTCTATATGAGAGTTCAAGTATAATCCATGTTTGCATTTCCAATGATAATATATAAAATGTCTTCAATTTGTAACAGTAGAATCTCACACTACCACTAAATGGTTAATAAAATACGGGCATACTCAAACTTGTAACATATATAATTTTAGAGTGGTAAATTTGACCGGTTTACAATGCAAAATTTTTTGATAATGAAGCACCATAAACTCAGTCGCAGTTATTGAACAAAGACAAAACAAGCGTGCCACAAAGTCTAAAATCCTTACCAATGCGCTTGTTGTGGATAGGAAATCAAGCTTACTGGTCAAATTCACAACTCTTACTTCGAGTCAAGAACAATTTGAAAAAAACTGCAGGCTGATTTCTAACTCTTTATTTTCAGGCGGAATTTTTCTCAACTCTCTTCCAGATCCTAATCACTGTTTGCCTTTCAGCTAGGCGTACCAACGTTGCAGCCAGTGAGACACATCGAATACTATTTTTAAATGTTTTAGATGTAGATCGGTGCCCGTCCTAACCTGAAAATAACCCTCGGATATGCTTACAGGTAAAACGGGACTTCTTGGCAATGTTGCGCGAACACTCCGACATAGACCGGCATTCTCATTGGTCGGATGTGAAGCGAAAAGTCGATTCTGATCCGCGTTATCGGGCCGTCGAGTCGCACGCGGCGAGAGAGGATTATTTCCGCGAGCATTGCAAGATGCTGAAGGAGGAGAAGAAGAGATCGAAGGACAAGGACAGGGAGCATAAAAGGGAGAAGGAAAAGCACAAGAAGAAGGATAAGGATCGCGACAGGGACAGAGAAGAGAAGAAGGAAAAGAAGGAGAGCAGGGATAGAGATAAGGACAAGGAGAAGGATAAAGACAAGGATAAGGAAAAGGACGAAGCTAAGGCGGATGGCGAAGACGTCGACGAAGATGGGGATGTTTCCATGAAAGAGGCGGAGGTGAGTGTTTCAAGAAATGTACTATGGAATATAAATTTTTTCAATGTGTAAAAGGTCGCACCGTCATTTGAGACTCGCCTGTTTTAAAGGGTTGTCCAATAGGGACGCAGGAAGGTAAACGTCAATTTGACATAGACGCCATCTTTGTTTTCTGTCACCGACATGTCATTTTGTTAGTTGAATGTTTACCATTGATCGCTATGGAGTCGTATTCGATTGAAGACCGCATTAAAGTTATTCAAGAGCAAAAATAAAAAACACGTTTCGCGCGCTTCGTGAACATTTCGGTCACAACAACCGACCAAACGGAACAACCGTCGGTCGTCTGGTGCGTAAATTCGAGGCAACAGGTTCTGTGGCAAATCTGCCAGGCTCTGGCCGGCCAAGGAGCGTTCGCACACCGGAAAATATTGCTGTTGTGAAGGAGAGTGTGAGAGACGATCCGAAACAATCAACAACGCGTCGATCAGAAGAATTGGGCATTTCGAGAACCAGTTTGCCCGCATTCTCCACAAGGATTTGAATGTACACGCCTACAAGATCCAATTGACGCAAGAGCTGCGTCGCGCCGACCTTTTTTCGCGCCGAACGTTCTCAGATTGGCTCCTTGAACACCGCCAAATTGATGCCAATTTTTCATCAAAAATCATGTTCAGCGACGAAGCGCATTTCACTTTGAATGGGACAGTAAACAAGCAAAACTGCCGCATCTGGGCGAACGAAAATCCCAGTGAGTATTAAGAGTAGCCGATGCATCCTCAAAAAGTGACATTGTGGTCAAAAGGCATCGTCGGACCTTACTTTTTCGAAAATGCGGCCGGGGACGCCGTTACCGTCAATTCTGAGCGATATCACGTGATGATAGAGGACTATTTTTTGCCGCAACTTGAAGGAATGGATATGGACGATGTTTATTTCCAACAAGACGGTGCAACATGCCACACAACCAACGTCAATATCCATCGATTGCAGTCCTTCTTCGGCGATCGCGTGATTTCGCGCAGAGGAAATGTGCCATGGCCACCAAGATCGTGCGATTTGACTCCCTTGGACTTCTTTTTATGGGGATATTTGAAAAGCAAAGTCTACGTCAACAAACCAGCCACCCTCCAACAACTCAAAAACAACATCATTGCCGAGATAAATGCCATAGAACCGACCATGTTGCAAAATGTCATTGAAAATTTCGACCGTCGCGTGGACGTCTGTAAATCCAGTCGTGGTGAACATTTGAGCGATATTATTTTTCATACATAAATGGTATAAATGAACCTTCAAAATAAAGTACCCAACTTGATTTGAATATCAATCTTTCTTGTTTTAATATGCGTTTACTTTCCTGCATCCGTTTTGGACGACCCCATATTTTGGGGAAAACTAGAAGCTTTCACGTTCTTAAAATTCTTTTGAAAACTACTCTAGTTCATCCCGATTCTAACGGTATGCCTTTGCACACGTTGCAGTTACAAAACAACCATCAAGTATCACTTACCTAGACATATGTTATATAAACATTCAGAGTCAGTAGGCAACTATAAATTCAGCATATGTATTCACTGCAATGCAAAATTTAAAACTAAAAATTTGCTAGATAATCATATACTCAAGCAGCATCCTGACCTTATTGCATCCGTTTCTTCTAGAATTCATGAATGTAAACCTTGTGAATATAAAACAACTATAAAGAATTGTTTGGCAAGCCACGCATTGAAACATCCAGAGTCAGTAGATAATTATAAATTCAGCATATGTATTCACTGTAAGGCAAAATTCAAATGTATTCCAATACTGAATGATCATTTAATCAAGAAACATGCTGACTTTATTCCATCATCCGTGTCTAGTAAAATACATGAATGTACACATTGTGCATATAAAAGTTTATTTAAAAGTAAAATTGATAGACATATGTCAAAACACTCAAAATTACCAGATAATCATAAATTCAGTATATGTATTCACTGTGATGTGAAACTCAAACACACACAGACACTGAATGATCATATAGTCAGGAGACATCCCGATTTTATTGCATCCATTTCTGCTAAAATACATGAATGTGCATATAAAACTGTGAAAAAATCTGACCTTGCTACACATATGAAGAAGAATGGTACGTGTAGCCCGCTTAAGCGGCCTATGCACTGGCTCCTTATGGTGGCCGGGATGCCTCTAAAATTCAAGATTCATTCATTCATTCATGGTACGTGTAGAATGATCATATAGTCGAGGAACATTCCTAGTTTATTGCATCCGTTTCTGCCAGAATTCATGAATGTACACATTGCTCATATAGAACAACCATCAAGGCCCAGTTTTCTGAACATATGTTAAAACATCTACGTAGACAGTAGATAAGTTTAAATCCGACATATGCATTCACTGTAAGGCAAAATTCCAAGGTAAAACAATCATTTAGTCAAGAAACACCCTGACTTTATCACATCCGTTTCTAGTAAAATACATGAATGTAAACGTTGTGCATATAAAAGTCATAAAAAACTAATTTTGTTGCACACATGAAGACGAAACATCGCAGGTATAGACGGTATAAATCTGTCACTAGAAGGTGTGGTTCAATATAAAAATGTGATGTATGGACGTGTTTATTTTTGTATACATTGTTTGAAGAAAAATAAAATAGAATTAATACTTGTTACACTTTATTGCCATAGTCCTCTAAAATGTGTTACTTGGTTTGATAGTTCAACATCAAAATTATTTTTTAATTTGTTGAAAGTTCTCGTTTTTCTATTTTTAGGGGATGAAAAATCACTACAAATCTATGGAAATTAACATTACTTTTTTCAATTCAAATTGTAAACAAATGAATTCAGAACTTACAAAACTCCAAGCAAGATTTGTCGTGTCTCCAAATGTATCCAATAGGTAACATAACATCACAAAATCACTGCAAATCGGCACACTACACGATGAAACAATCTAACATCACATTCAAAACCGCGAATGTTTCTTTGTTTGTACCCGACGCGCGCGACGTGTTGCCTCGGCGAGATCCAAAGATAGACTGAACAGCAGCAGTGCGCCGGCCGTCAGTACCGCAACGCTCTCGATTACGTCACAGCCACATGCTCGTTTCTTTCTGCCAATCGCATCTTAGGCGGAAAGTGGGGTGCGCGGTGGATCAACTTGAAGCTACTGCATTTGAAAGCGATAGGTGTAGCTCCGCCCACTTTGCACCCCACTTTCCGCCTAAGATGCGATTGGCAGAAAGAAACGAGCATGTGGCTGTGACGTAATCGAGAGCGTTCCGGTACGGCCGGCCGGCGCACAGCGCACTGCTGCTGTTCAGTCGATCTTTGGATCTCGCCGAGGCAACACGTCGCGCGCGTCGTGCACGAACAAAGGAACATCCGCGGTTTTGAATGTGATGTTAGATCGTTTCATCGTGTAGTGTGCCGATTTGCAGTGATTCTGTGGTGTTATGTTACCTATTGGATACATTTGGAGGCACGACAAGGCTTGCTATGGAGTTTGGTAAGTTCTGAATTTATTTGTTTACGCTTTGAATTGAAAAATAATGTGAATTTGCATAGATTTGTAGTGATTTTTCATCCCCTAAAAATGGAAAAACGAAAACTTTAACAAATTGAAAAACAATTTTGAGGTCGAACTATCAAACCAAGTACCACATTTTAGAGGACTATGGCAATAAAGTGTAACAAGTATTAATTCTATTTTATTTTTCTTCAAACAATGTATACAAAAATAAACAAATCAATACATCACATTCTAGTTTTTATATTCAACCATAACAGTGTCAGATTCATACCGTCTATACCTACGATGTTTTGTCGTATTTTACTAGAAACGGATGGATTATATGATCATTTAGTCCAAGTTTTCTTTTGAAGTTTGCACTACAGTGAAAACATGTCAAATTTCCTATAACCTTTTTTACCTCTGGATGTTGCATCATATGTCTAGCAAAAAAAAAAATGTTAACACTCATGGATTTTACTAGAAACGGATGTGATACGGATGTTTCTTGATTAAATGATTATCCAGTCTTGCTTTATCTACGGATTTTGCCTTACAGTGAATACATATGCTGGATTTACCTCCTGACTCTGAATGTTTCAATATGTGCTTTTCCAAATAATACTTGATAGTTGTTTTATATTCACAATGTTAACAATGTATATATATATAACTTGAGACGTGGTCATTGTCGTCTAGACCAGTTAGGTGAAAAATTAAAGCTTCCGCCTTTTGTTGGGTACTTCGACAAAATTTAAGCAAAGAGGACTCTTTATACTTTTTTAATTCTCTCTAGCTTTCAATGGACTTTGCCATGATCATCAGTAGCAACAAAAGTGTAAAATGAATTTAAATTGACTCAACTTACAGTAGTATGTGAGGATGTTGCTAATTGTTTACGTATAGGATGAGGGAAACGTCCAGTAACATGGTGAGAGCTGGATACATGGTACAATGTAAAATACAAAATTATATAAAATATGACAAGAACAAGTTAAAGACAGATTAAAAATTATTTGAAAAACATTAGAGCATTACATCGTGAAGCCACTTGATGATTGCACAAAATGGTGATCATGGAATAATGAGTGAGGTGAACCCTTTGACAGAAGGCCGAAGGTTGTCAATGTCTGTGTTGAAAGATGGAACGAATTGTAGGCGTGTGCTAAAACGTTGCCAAATCACTTAGATGATATGATTTTCAGAATGTTATTAAGAAATTGTTAAACCGACCAGAGGCAGTTGAATAAACTATATTTTAATTAATGGGAATTTAAATTAATAATTATTAATAAATCGTGAGAAGAGAATTATTAGATTTTGAGTGGAATGAAATTTACTGGTGGAATCGGCCAAAACACAGATTCTATTTATGGTTGTGAAGAGTCGAAATTTGGGGAGATATGTAAGTTCTCCAATTTTTCGCAGTTTAGCAAATATGAGTAAATGACACTCAGTTGTTTAACATCTGTCTTTTTGTTGATACAGTTGTTATTCATGAAAATGTGGGACATTTCCAGGAATAAACGTTTGGAAAGGTGTTTTTCTTTATCAAGAACTTTGATACTTGAGTAATTCATAGAATGCCCTGTTGTGTTAACATGAGATGCTAGAGCGCATCTTTCAGGATGAAGCCTAGCATCACTTTTGTGTGATGTAATCCTTCATTTAAGAGATCTGGTGGTCTGACCTATGTATATTGCAACAACTGCAACCAACGTTTCCCTCATCCTATACGTAAACAACAATTAGCAACATCCTCACATACTACTGTAAGTTGAGTCAATTTAAATTCATTTTACACTTTTGTTGCTACTGTTATCATTGTAATTACAGCTCCTGATGATGATGGCAAAGTCCATTGAAAGCTAGAGAGAATTAAAAAAGTATAAAGAGTCCTCTTTGCTTAAATTTTGTCCAAGTACCCAACAAAAGGCGGAAGCTTTAATTTTTCACCTATATATATATATATATATATAAAGGCCAAACCAGAATTATGGAATCCAAAACATGGGCACAAACTACATTCACTGAACTTCTTGTTTTTAAAAAATTAGACACCCAAAATTTGCGTTTTATTTTTTTGCGATCTATGAACTTATGCAGTATAACGAAAGATGCAGCACATACGGCAGATTTGTTTTTTATTTTAAAAGAAGGCGTTTTTGACGTAGTTTAATTTTTCGCGCGACACACCAACGTAACGTCTACAAACACGTTCAAATCGCGTGGGAAGCGAAGTTTGTTAACTGAGGACAACATGATTGTGGGCATTTATAAGGATGTACAAACATTTGATATCACCGTTTGCGAAAGATTTTTTGGTGAGTACACGCCTTTTAATGGGATAAATCCGCGATTCCGCTCGCGTGGAAGGAGTGTTAAGCGCAGGTGGTACGTCTTTCGTTAGATTGAAGGAGGTCAGTTTCGGAGAAAAGAAATGAAATAGTTTGCTCTTTTCAGAGAAGATTCAGTGTGAATGTTTGGACAGCAGTAATTGGCAATCATGTGATTGGGCCACATTATTTGCCAGATCGTCTTAACGGAGATAATTATCTACATTTTCTGCAAAATAAGTTGCCCGAATTGGCGAATGAGGTGCCAATTTGCAATAGCGACAGACGAATTGTGTTCCAACATGATGGCTGTCCTGCACACTAGAGGCTAATTGTGCGGGAACATCCAAATGATGTTTTTCCGAATGCGTGGATTGGACGAAATGGTCCTATTCCATGGCCTGCACGCTCCCCAGACCTAATTCCATTGGATTTTTACATCTGGGGACGTGCAAAAGCACTCGTCTACGCGACAGCAGTTGGAAGAAGAGAAGAGTTGATCCGAAGAATAGAAGAGGCGTTTGGTACGATTCAAATTCAATTCAAAATTGAGACTTACATTTTTTGTTCTTTTTTGTAACCCTTTGTGAGTTTATAAATAAAAAACTACATGGTGCTGGCAGGCAGTGTTGATTTGTAAGATTAGTACAACATCACCCATTAAGATAAATTAATCATTAGGTGGACACACTCTTTATTTTTTTTATTTCACTTTGTGTATTACATTTTGGAGTTTTTACTAAAAGAAATTAAAAAATCTACATAATTAATTCCGTTGGGCCAAAAACGGTTTGAGGGACCTGGGGTGATAGAAAAAGACCTCTTCTGTCTGCCATTTCAATTTCTCAAACGATGCACCAGGAGAGTCACAAACGGGTGTGCGACGTCTTCGTTGGGCCACCTTGTATATGACCTTTAGTTTCATAATGACGAGTCTTATGTCATGGAGCATGATCTAATAGGACAATAAACTATCTATGTGTGTAATTTTCATAGGATGAAAATGAAAAAGACGATTCTGACGAAGAGAAAGCGAAAGAAGAAAAGGAGAAGGACAGAAAAGCGAGGGCTGAAGCAAGTTTAAGGGAGAGAGAGAAAGAAGTCCAAAGGACGTTGGCGAATCATATGAGAGACAGAGATAAGGAGAGAGAACAGCATAAGAGAGATGAAGCTGTACAGGTAAATATTTTTTAATTCAGTTATTTTTGCTGTACTATAACTATCTAAAACTGTAATGACTCATCGATGTTCACGTGAACATCACTTAACTACCAGTAGTCGGCTGTTCATAGCCGGGGTATGAATGTTTAACATGGGTGAACTAGATTTGTCACATGCTTAATAAAGGGTGGATTGAAACATATTGTTAGTCAAAAATTTGGGAATTACCTTTATTCATCGTCGCTTCCACTTACATCTGACAGTAATAAACTGTCGCTATCGCTTTCCTCGTTGAAATTGACTGGCTCTATGATGGTGTCGATGTGGTGGTCAAGCTGCCACATTTTTGTTTCTTCCTTCACAACATGATAGGATAGCATTCTGCCAAGCTTCGGGCGTTACTAGCTGTATGGAAGTCTCAAGTAAAACCTTAACGTCAGGTAAATTGAAGGTTGTGTTATGGCGTGCAATATAACCCTTCACTTGAGCCCAGATGAGCTCTATTGGGTTCAGTTCACAGTGGTAGGGCGGTAACCGCAGCACAGTGACACCACATTGACGGGCCATCTCATCAGTCACGTAACTAATGGTCGCAGGTTTGTGCTGTTTAATTTTTTCATACAATTCCGCTTTCACACATGAATCGTCAAACGGGATTTCTTTTTCGCGCAACCATTGCTGCATGTCACTTTTTCGAGATCCCATAGTCGGTACACGTTCGGCTCGATGGTAGGAAGCATTATCCATGACGATCACAGAGTTGGGCTCAACTCGCTGAAGCACCCCTTGAAACCAGCTCTCGAAGCAGCTGGCATTTATTTCGTCATGGTAATCACCTCCTTTCTTAGAGACGAAAATCAAGTCACACTCTTCTAAAAAGCCACTATCGCTACCAATATGAGTTACGATCAATCTTTGACCTTTCCCTGTCGGTCCACGAAGACCTGTTGACAAACCTTCAATGCTTGCTTGTCGGTTACTCACTACGTTTTTGTCTATCCAGGTTTTTTTAACTGTGTGACCTGCATTTACCCATGTCTCGTCCAAATAATAGATTTTTCTGCTTTGTCGCCTATATTAAATCATTTCGCGTAGGTATTTTCGACGCCAGGCGACTATTTCAGGTCTCTCTCTATCAATACCGACTTCCGATTACGCGTTTCGTAACGAAAATTAATCTCGTGCAGGGATTTCCTCATTACCTCGACGCTCATTTGGGGTATAATTTCATTTTCCTTGATCGCTGCATGTACAGCCTTGAGGGTTGGTATCTCATTCCTAAAGAAGAATGAATGTACGGTTCGCCTTAACGCCATTTTGCTATCGTCATCCAATTTAACGGCCTTTCGTCCCTTCAAATTAAACTTTGGATCAGTAGTAGCTCCAGTTTTCTTCTTTTCATGCACCACCCTGCGAATGGTCCACTCTGGAACGCCTGTCATACTTTCACAACGCGTGAGTGCATCTCCCTGCGACATAGTTCTGTTCAGATAATTGAACACGTTGAGCACGATTTCTTTCGCGTCCCTCTTCAGTGCTTTACGAAGCCGTCTACTTGTTCCCTGGCTTTCAGTACTTCCACTCGTGCCATTTGTACTCTCTATGGTTAAGTATAACCAAAACAGTAACCACAAAACCACAACAATAACAATCACACAACAATTCTTATAAAAACACACAATATGCGATCGCTCAACGAAACACGTTCCAATGCGTTGCCGACGCCTATGAGTCTGCCGGTCGAGGCGCGTCTTTGATTTCATTGGTTCTACCGGCGGAGAACAATCAGCCATTATTTCCATCTCTGTCTTTGCTGTTGACCACCGCAAAGCCACAGAAACGACATATGTCGTACGCTATACGGCTGTACTGGAAGGAAGTCGGGATCGAGCTATGATCACGTGTTGATCACGCGTATGAGTCATTACAGTTTTAAATAGTTGTAGTATAGGATATTTGTTTTTGCTGTAAATTTATACACACTCACTATACACTGTGTGATACAGCTTAAATACAGGGTTAAATTAGCAAAAAAGCGTTTTTTGGGCGCATTTTCATGCTGTTGAGAAACTGAAATTTGGACAAATCGTTCTAATTTTTTTTACTTTATTTCAAGAAATATACTAAGTGACATATAAATCCGAACACCCAGTTTAAATGGTTTTATTTTAATAAAATTTTGTATAAGTACTTAATGAAGCATAATAAGTAAATGATAAAAATTTCAAAATGATTGCACTGCTTTAAAGCCCTTTGACCTTTAATAATGTGTGGATGCACCCTGATGTGCTACGCATTCTCCAACGCGCCTAGGCATGCTTCTGATCAGGTGGTCAATGTCCTCCTGTGGTATCTCATTCCAGGCAACCACCAACTCCTCTCGAAGTGCTTCTAGAGTCTGAGGAGGACGTTGCAAATTGAGCAATCTCCTACCCATCATATCCCACACGTGCTCAATTGGGGATAAGTCGGGAGATCTTGGTGGCCATGGTAACAATGTGACATCATTATGTTGAAAGAAGTCTATTGTGACTCTTGCAACATGTGGTCGGGCATTATCTTGTTGGAAAGTTGGATCTGCCAGGGTGGCAAGATAGGGTAAAAGATGGGGTTCTAGAACTTCGTGGATGTAACGCTGCGCGTTCATGTTACCTCTGATGAAGATTAAAGGTGACCTGGAACCATAAGCTATAGCACCCCAAACCATAACTCCAACAGTGTGATGAACTTGTCTTTCAACAAAAAACTGTGGATTCCTCCTTTCACCACGTCGCCTTCTAACCCTGGCACGACCATCGTGCATGCCTAAACAAAATCGAGACTCGTCACTAAAGACAATACTGTTCCATTCCTGATCCCAGAGTGACCGTTGTCTGCAACACTCAAGGCGATTACGTCGGTGTTCTCGAGTTAAAGGGAGGACCCAGTGTGGCCGGTATGAAAACAAGCCAAAACTTCTCATTCGTCGGTAAACACTTCGCATGCCAATAGGTCTTCCGTGTTCTGCAAACCATTCATTTGCAATGAACCTGGTAGTGGAGAAACGGTCCCTTAAGGCCAATAATCTTAGGCGGCGATCTTCACGGTCTGTTGTTCTACGGCGGCGTCCAGTGCTCCTTGCTCTTTGCGTACGGCCTTCTCGAAGCCATGCCTGACAACACCTAACCACAGTGTCTACACTTCTTTGCACTCTAACTGCAATTGCCCGAAAAGAAAGTCCAGCTTCCCGAAGTCCCACTATACGGCCCCTATCAAACTCACTAAGTTGACCAAATCGTACAGGTCTCCGTACTCTAGGCATCGTAACCGATCGTAAAGGATGTCAAGAACCAAAATCCGCTAACGTTGATACTTTACTGCGGCTGAAATATTCATTTTTAGAGCGTTAGTGAATTAAAAAAAAGCTGTATAAAAACCGGAATGTCCAACTGATAAGGCTGAAAATTTGTTCACTTGTTATTTACAGTAAGATAAATACATTCACCAACTTTTATTAAAATAAAACCATTTAAACTGGGTGTTCGGATTTATATGTCACTTAGTATAAATAAATATCACTAACATGATGGTATTTTTTTATATTTTTTGCCTGAGGGTTCATCTTTGAGAAACCATCAACTTTGTTTTTTTATATCACCTGAAAAAAGTACACCCTGTATCTAAGCCTTATTTTTTATCTCGTATAACATTTATTTTTCAACTACTCGTTCTAGTCACTATGCCTGTCTTTTTTTTTCTAGCATTTCAATGCTTTGCTGGCGGACTTGGTGCGAAACTCAGACTTGAGTTGGAGAGAAGTAAAAAGGATCCTGCGCAAAGACCACAGATGGGATTTGGCCGACACATTATCCAGGGAAGATAAGGAAAAACTGTTCAACGAGCACATCGAGCAGTTGATCAAGCGAAAAAGGCAGAACTTTAGAGAGCTGTTGGACGAAACGACAGAGGTGACTTTGGTCAGCACTTGGAAGGAAATTAAGAAGATCATCAAGGACGATCCGAGATACACCAAGTTTGCGTCCAGCGAGAGGGTAAGGCATTTTTGATTTGATTATAAAGGGTGTTATAGAATTTATTATATTCGTTTACAAATTTTATTGAATTCATTTTTTGTAATTTTACATTCTTGTCTATTAAAATAAAGTGATTTTTTAATTTCACCTTAAACATTTCTAAATTCGAACACTGATGTCATTTGATCAATTAATTAAACTGAAATACAGCAGACGCTCGATAATGTAAACTAATTTAATCCAAGTGTGGTTCACATTATCGAAATGTTTACATTAAAGAACGTGATTTATATAATATTTGATTTATTAAAACAAACGTTTAATACATACTATTTATAACAAAATAAACAAATATTCTAACAGCGATAAGTATTTTTTTAATTAGAAGAAAAATAATTAACAATTTTTGTCTGCGTAAATTTGCGCTTAGCATTGTCTTCCAATGCCTGCGCCCGTAATTTACGAAGAACTAAAATATCCGTGTATGAAACTTCTTTTCTTTCAGCCCAATCTAAAGCTTGGTTAAAAACTTGTATAGCTTGCGCGTCAGTCACTACACTTCTGACTTCAATGTAATCGTCCTCATCATCCTTACTGTCCATATCCTCCTCCTTATCAGCATCATTCGTCTGCTTATCTTCGTTCCATAAATTAATATCAGCAGGAGTACAAACAATGTTGGGATTCACTGTTTTCAATAAATCAACAACATCCAATGACACACTAATAACATTATCATTATTGGATCGCAAACGTTCTCTAATTACGCTTAAGGGGACATCGTCTTCTTCATCATCTTCATTATTGGTACAAAAGAGATTGTTCCAACATTTTTGAATAGTTTGCTGGTTAAGTTCATTCCAGGCCATATGTAAATCTAAAACAGCTTCTCGTAATGTTACTTTTTTTAAAGCCTCAGATAAGTTTTCAGGATTCTTTGATAAGACAGACGAAAGTAGAAACTTCCTATAGTATAGTTTGGTGAGTCTTATTATATTCTGGTCCATCGGTTGAATTAACGGTGTTACGTTGGGCGGCATATACATGACGAAAATTGACCCATCCCTTCTCCTCAGTTGTTGCTCGGGAGGATGACTTGGTGCATTATCCAATAGTAACAACGTTTTTATTGAAAGCTTTTGTTGTTTTAGGAAACCTTTTACCTATAAATTGAAAACACATCTTCAAATTATGAATAGAGCATTTGTGATAATTGATTGTCATACCTGAGGGACAAAGCACCTGTGGAACCATTTCAGGAATATACTGCTAGTCATCCAAGCGGTTTTTGAACAGTCATAATCAACAGGGATATTAACATTTTTAAATGAGCGCGGATTTTTTGCTTTCCCAATTACCAGTGGCTTTATTTTGTGTGAACCATTAGCATTAGTGCAGGCTAGAAACGTTATTCGTTGTTTCTCCGGCTTTCTTCCCGGGGCAGATTTTTCAAATGATGCAGCATAGGTTTTCTCTGGTAACATTTTCCAATAAAGGCCATTTTCATCTGCGTTGTAAATTTGTTCCATTCTTAAATCTAGCTCGGTAATTGCTTTCATCAATTTTTCTTTGAATGGTTGCACTAATTGTGGTTGTGCTGATAATTTTTCACCAGATATAGACAGCAGTCGAATTCCATATCTTGTTTTGAATCGTTGAGGCCAGCCATCACTAGCTACGAAATTTTCAGTTTCTTTCAGTTTTTCATTTAACAGTCTCGCTATCTGTTTAAGTACTTCGCCACTAACTGGGACATGATTTTCCCGTTGTGTTAAAATACAGGGAATTTTCCATTTTAGGTGCCTTCGCATTTTTTAAAGTTTTTCTTTTTCCCGAACCTCCACGTTCTTTGTAAAATTTGAGTTTTCATACGCTTAATTTTACAGATTGTTGCTTTCGATACTCCATATTTTTTTGCTAACTGTGTCACTCCCGCACCTAGTGCAACTTCGTCTATGATTTTCACTTTCTCACTCAACTTTAAACACTTTCTTTTATAGGATGTGGATGCCATAGTCGTTAACTATATTAACGCGTGCAATGTATTAACTTAAGTTCAAAAATGATATACATACGTACGTATAAACGTATCCTAAACGATCATACAACTGACCGAGTTTGTCGTATTTTATCGCAGAGGTGAATCCCCTACACTCTACATCATAAATCGGGGACTCCCCGACGCCCGACATAAATCATCGAGGCTTCAGCATTTTACCGTCGCGCTGTTTCCGTGCGCCGAGAGTTGTTCACGTTATCGAGCGTACACATTGTTTACGTTATCGCGCGTTCCGTTTGGTCCTATAGAACGAAGTTTGTGTTTACATTAGCGCAAGTTTTCATTATCCCGTGTTTACGTTATCGAGCGTCTGCTGTACTTCCTTTTGAAATACAGATTTACTAGTTATGATAATTACCATTTATTTTTTTTGTGTAAGGTTTTCTAAATGTGGTGGTAATAAAATTTGACTGCAATTCTTCTAACATAAGACTTAATCTTAACATATTTGCTTTCATTTTAAATGATTATCATATCTATATTTATAGAATTTGTAATTTTGAAAATATACTCAGCGACAGAAATGTTACATCCAGAAAAACATTTCTTCAACTGGTTTTTTTGACAACATAATGACTATATTTAAAGCATGCTCTGGGATCAAGGTCAACGTTTTATCTTTGTTTTTGTTTATCTTTTTTTAAATGCTACGAAGACGCCCAACACATTATTTTTTTTTCTTATTGTCAATAAAATTTCATGGGAACGTTGTTGTTTCATTCTTGATGAAAGACTATCCTCGTTGCCAAAAATCAAGTGGAAAAGTCATTTTTTCTGGGTGTAACACTTCTAATGTCACTGAGTATATAGTAGTAGTAGAAAGATTTATTTAGCACATTTGGCTATATAAACAGAATAATTGTAAACAACTTCAAACTAGTAAATTCAAGCCATATGGTGTATGATGTAAATGCTGGGCAACCTATAATTGTAGATTTAACAAGTGATTTCTCAATTTCACTTTAAATTTTGTCTGGTCTTTTATCTCTGAGTATAATTTATTATATTCAATCAACCCTTGATGGAATACAGATTTGTAGCAAATGTTATACTTTTTGGTCATTAAATGGAAGTCATCTTTACTTCTGGTATTATGTAAATGTTGGTCGACATTTGATTAGTTAGACTTGATGGAAATATATTATTTTTTACTTTATAAATGAATATCATTACAAGATATTTGATAAAATTTTTTACATTGAGCCATTTTAATTTGCTAAGCATTTGCCTAATTGGAGTATATTTATCTTTTATTCAGTATTATTCTCATGCACTTATTTTGTAAAATTTGCAGTCTTTCAAAAATGGAATTATTTGCTAAATGTAGAATAGTCGAACAGTACAAGAAATTTGGAAGAATGATGGTATTATAGATAATTTTTCTGCTATATGAACTCAGACATCCAGAAACCCTCGATAACTATCCCACTTTACTACTAATTTTATTTATAACTTTTTCATAATGAATATGAAAAATTAATCGACAGTCAACAAAAACCCCCAGGTATTTAAAATTTTCTACGAATTCAATATTTTCACCATCAATATTCAGTTGAACATTTGTACATTGTTTTTTCCGATTAACAAGGCTTTCGTTTTACTTGCATTTAATTTTAGTCTGTTAGATGCTAACCATTTTGAGACAAGCTTCAAGTCTTCATTTATATAAGAGATACCAGACTGAATATTTTTAGTACTTATATAAATCATAGTGTCATCGGCGAAAATCTGAATTTTGCATTTTTTTACTATGGCAGGTAAATCATTTATGTATAAAATAAAAAGAAGTGGTCCCAGGATACTGCCCTGCGGAACACCCAACGTATTTTCAATTTTTGATGAAATATTGTCATTAACTTTTGTAACTTGCATCCTTTTAGACAAATAATTTCTAAACCAATCTAAAACACTTCCTGTTATACCATATGCCTTCAATTCACCTGCCCTTCAAATGCCCTCTTCAAATCCAAAAATACTGCTATGACAACTTCTTCTGAGTCTATGGATCTTCTCCAATTCTCAGTTACCAACTGGAAATCCGTTTCTGTGGAATATTTTCTTCGAAAGCCTGCTTGCGCCTCCACTAAAATTTTGTTTTCTTCTATAAACTGCATTAATTGGTCATGCACTGTGGACTCTAATAATTTTTCAATGTCTGGTAACACATTTACTGGTCTCATATCGCTGCATCTTTTAGAATTTTTTATTTTGGGAACTGGTGTTATTGTAGAGCATTTCAAATTTTAAGGAAAGGAACTGCTTGTCAGTGAACAATTGATCCAATTTAATACAGGATATCCCAAAATTTCGAAACAGTTTTTCAGCACGTTTTTAGTAGTCATTTCGGCACAGTTGTTATTTGATTTTAAACTGTTTACTTTTTTTCTTAGATAATTCAATGATACGCTGTGAAATTTTGAAAGTGTATGCAACATTTCCCCCTCGATACTGATTTTCATATAATCAGGTGCAGCATTGGCAGTACCCACAATATCAACAATACTTTCCACAAAATATTCATTTAGTTTGTTTGCAATCACCAAAGAATTTGTTTCGGTACCGTTTTCGAATTGAACTTGATTTACACAATCATGCGGTTTCGAATTGATCAGTCTTTTTAAAGTCTTCCACATCTTTACACTGTCGCACATGTTATTATCGATTTGTTTATCGTAGAATTTCCTTTTTTCTTCTCTAATTACATACACACATTTATTCCTAAGTGTTTTATATACCTCCCAATCATCATTTGATTTTGTGAATATACATTTTTTGTATTGTTTGTCTCTCAAATTTTGAGCTGCCTTAATATTCTTGTTATAACAGGGTGTATTTTTTGTCGAGCAAATCACTTTTTTATCAGTTGCAAGATCTAAACAAGTTTTTATATTTATCATATATTTTTTCCATATTCTCACCAAAATTCCAATAGCAGCCAGCAAGTTCTCGTTCAAGTTTTTCGTACTTAATAGTATTTACGATTTTCTTAATTTTTGTATCAGAAAAATGCCCTACCAAGGGCAGCATTGTCCAACTGTGATCACTAACTTTAGGTGTATGTACAGCTTTAATCCCTGCACGTTCGAAATTTACAATAACAAGATTTAACAAAGTCTCTGATAATGATGTTATTCTGGTACTCTCTTCAATTTTTTGCTGTAAAAAAATAAAATATCGGAAGAATTATGCTGTTTATTATAATACTATAAATAGTATAACATTCTGTTTGTCAAACGTAGGTCTAGAGTATAATTTTTTGCCTTTTTCAGTGTGAACGCGAGTTCAAAGACTACCTGAAAGACAAGCTGATCATAGCTAAAGGTCAGTTCAAGGAACTTCTGCAAGAGACGAAATTGATTACCCACAAATCGCTGCAAACTCTGCGCGAAAACCAGGGCCACATGCAAGAGATCGAAGATATCCTGCGCAACGATAAGCGATACCTGGTGTTGGACCACATTCCCGATGAAAGAACGCAGCTGATCTTGAACTATTTGGAGGAATTGGACAGGCGAGGACCACCTCCTCCGCCCACGGCCAGCGAACCGAACAGGAGAAGCATTAAGTGATTTTTTTTGTTTCCTCATCCTTTTTATGTTGCTTCAGTTGTATATTTTATCTTTTTAGAGCACCTTTGATGTCTATCTGTGTCACAATAAAGTGCCCATTTGAATATGATTCGCGGTCTCATTTAAGGCTTTGGGTAAATCCCATTTACTTTAAGCAAGAAACATTCAGAACTAACGGGTGATTTTTTAAGAGGTATAAGATTTGATTTAAAAAAAACCCACAAAAAATTTGAAAAAACGATTAAATCTTTATTTGAGTCGATAGAACGGTCGATATAATTTAATGTTTAAAGATTATTTCATGTAAATGTTGGCCGCGGCTCCGCTTTAGATGGCCCATGCGCAAGGTCCAATTTTGGCACACTCTCTCCAACATATCGGCCGGTATCTCACGAATAAATGCTTCAATATTGGCTTCCAGTGCGTCAATCGTTGCTGGTTTATCCCTGTAGACATTAGCCTTAACATGGCCCCACAAGAAATAGTCCAACGGCGTTAAATCACACGATCTAGGCGGCCAATTGACGGGCCCCAAACGTGAGATAAACTGTTCACCGAACTCGCCTCTCAATAGGGCCATTGTTTCGTGTGCGGTGTGGCATGTGGCTCCGTCTTGTTGAAACCACATGTCAGCCAAGTCCAGCTCTTCGATTTTGGGCAAAAAAAGTTTGTCACCATCGCACGGTAGCGCTCGCCATTCACAGTTACGTTCCGGCCATTGTCGTCTTTGAAGAAGTACGGCCCGATGATGCCACCGGCCCATAATCCACACCAAACAGTGATTTTTTCGGGATGCATTGGTAGGTCTTGCAATGCTTCTGGCTGGTCTTCACTCCATGCGGCAATTTTGCTTGTTAACGTACCCATTCAACCAGAAATGAGCTTCGTCGCTGAACACAATTGTTCGATAAAAATGTGGATCTTCCTCCAACTTTGCCAGCGCCCATTCACCAAATTGGAAACGTTGTGGAGGTCGTGTGGCTTCAATTCTTGCACCAGCTGTATCTTATAAGGTTTTACACCCAAATCCTATCGCAAAATTTCCCACGTAGTGGAGTAACAGAGGCCCAATTGCTGCGAACGGCGGCGAATCGACATTTCACAGTCATCACTAACACTGGCGGATACAGCCGCAATATTTTCTTCAGTCCTCACTCTACGTCTGCGTGTTGGTGGTTTAATGTCCAATAATGTAAACTGGGTTCGAAATTTAGTCACAAGCTTCCGAATAGCTCCCTCAGTAGGCCGACCAAATTGCCCATAAATTGGAAGCAGTGCTCGATGTACTCTCTTAACCGAGCATGAATTTTGATAGTAAAATTCAATAATTTGCAAGCGTTGTTCGATTCGTGGTTAAATTATAGACCAAACTGAACAAGTTTAACAATGACACAAGACACGATTCACGCGTCATCTGTCAAAAACAGTGTTGGCAAAAAGATACTAGCAAAAAAATCACCCATTATAAAGAGGGAGTAAAACATATCACAAGGAATTCAAATTTAATAATGACTTCGGAGCTTACGCTCAATACTTGAGCCTTTAGGAAAAAATCTAAGCAGTTGATAAAGACAAACTTTTTGGTGTTGAAGATTCATTTAGCATTCATGCTACAACGTCAAATTTGTATAGTGATTTGGTTACATATTTTTCTTCAATCCATTTTCTGTAATTTTACATTCTTGTCTATTAAAATTAAAATTACGTAACTATGTATTTTGATTATTCATAAAGTGATTTTTTAATTTCACCTTAAACATTTTTAAATTCGAACTGTTTAATATCATTATTCAATTTATAAAATTCAAATACTCCCTTCTGAAATATATACTAAGTGACATATAAATCCGAACACCCAGTTTAAATGGTTTTATTTTAATAAAAGTTGGTGAATGTATTTATCTTACTGTAAATAACAAGTGAAAAAATTTTTAGCCTTATCAGTTGGACATTCCGGTTTTTATGCTGCTTTTTTTTGATTCACTAACGCTCTAAAAATGAATATTTCAGCCGCAGTAAAGAATCAACGTTGGCGGATCTTGGTTCTTGACATTCTTCACGATCGGTTACGATGTCTAGAGTACGGAGACCTGTACGATTTCGTCAACTTAGTGAGTTTGATAGGGGCCGTATAGTGGGACTTCGGGAAGCTGGACTTTCTTTTCGGGCAATTGCAGTTAGAGTGCAAAGAAGTGTAGACACTGTGGTTAGGTGTGGTCAGGCATGGCTTCGAGAAGGCCGTACGCAAAGAGCAAGAGGCACTGGACGCCGCCGTAGAACAACAGACCGTGAAGATCGCCGTCTAAGATTATTGGCCTTAAGGGACCGTTTCTCCACTACCAGGTCCATTGCAAATGAATGGTTTGCAGAACAAGGAAGACCTATTGGCATGCGAAGTGTTTACTGACGAATGAGAAGTTTTGGCTTGTTTTCATACCGGCCACACTGGGTCCTCCCTTTAACTCGAGAACACCGACGTAATCGCCTTGAGTGGTGCAGACAACGGTCACTCTGGGATCAGGAATGGAACAGTATTTAGTGACGAGTCCCGATTTTGTTTAGGCATGCACGATGGTCGTGCCAGGGTTAGAAGGCGACGTGGTGAAAGGAGGAATCCACAGTTTTTTGTTGAAAGACATGTTCATCACACTGTTGGAGTTATGGTTTGGGGTGCTACAGCTTATGGTTCCAGGTCACCTTTAATCTTCATCAGAGGTAACATGAACGCGCAGCGTTATAACCCACTCTTTTACCCTATCTTGACACCCTGGCAGATCCAACTTTCCAACAAGATAATGCCCGACCACATGTTGCAAGAGTCACAATAGACTTCTTTCAACATAATGATGTCACATTGTTACCATGGCCACCAAGATCTCCCGACTTATCCCCAATTGAGCACGTGTGGGATATGATGGGTAGGAGATTGCTCAATTTGCAACGTCCTCCTCAGACTCTAGAAGCACTTCGAGAGGAGTTGGTGGTTGCCTGGAATGAGATACCACAGGAGGGCATTGACTACCTGATCAGAAGCATGCCTAGGCGCGTTGGAGAATGCGTAGCACATCAGGGTGCATCCACACATTATTAAAGGTCAAAGGGCTTTAAAGCAGTGCACTCATTTTGAAATTTTTATCATTTACTTATTATGTTTCATTAAGTACTTATACAAAATTTTATTAAAATAAAACCGTTTAAACTGGGTGTTCGGATTTATATGTCACTTAGTATAGATTTACTAGTTAAGCTACTATTACAATTTTGCAGATGAAAATCTATACTGCCTCTAGTTTCGTAGTTATGATAACTATTTAATTTTGTGAAGTTATCTAAACGTGATGGTAATAAATTCAAATTCAAAATATTTATTTCGTCATGAATAATCATAAACAAAGGAAATTCTACATATAGAGCAATGACGAAAAAGGACAGTCTCTCGATTATGAAACCGATACATTGGACCCTTTAATACAAAGAGTCCATGCGAGAAAGCCCTGAACACCCTAAAAGTCCTTAAACAAAATAAAAAAAAACAATGAAGAGGCGGTGAAACACAGAAAGGCAAAAACGAAGAAAGAACCGCCGGGAGCTGGCAACGGACGCGAAGAACAAATCTATACAACTTGTCAGCCAGTAGGAATGTAAAAACGATATTTTTGCTCGCACAAACGCTGCTAAAGTAGCTGGTGATTCTGTAACAACGTTTTTGTCAGTTATGAGAATGTTTTTGACGATGAGCTTTTAACTGAAGTTCGTAAATTATTCCATAAGTGAACCGCCACATAGGTAAATGATCGTCGGAAGGAACGCGTTCTATGCCTAGGTACGATAAAATTGAGATTATTTCTGCTTTTCTGGGGACCAGGCAAAGGCACAAATCTTTCTCTTAAATAGGGCGGTTGACCTGTTTTTATAACCCTATAGATAAAAGAATACATGTGATATTTTCTGCGATTCGCCATGTTTAATATGTTGTAGTTATTCAGATAAGGAGTGATACGCCTAGGCATGCTTCTGATCAGGTGGTCAATGTCCTCCTGTGGTATCTCATTCAAGCAACCACCAACTCCTCTCGAAGTGCTTCTAGAGTCTGAGGAGGACGTTGCAAATTGAGCAATCTCCTACCCATCATATCCCACACGTGCTCAATTGGGGATAAGTCGGGAGATCTTGGTGGCCATGGTAACAATGTGACATCATTATGTTGAAAGAAGTCTATTGTGACTCTTGCAACATGTGGTCGGGCATTATCTTGTTGGAAAGTTGGATCTTACAGGGTATCAAGATAGGGTAAACGATGGGGTTCTAGAACTTCGTGGATATAACGCTGCCCGTTCATGTTACCTCTGATGAAGATTAAAGGTGACCTGGAACCATAAGCTATAGCACCCCAAACCATAACTCCAACAGTGTGATGAACATGTCTTTCAACAAAAAACTGTGGATTCCTCCTTTCACCACGTCGCCTTCTAACCCTGGCACGACCATCGTGCATGCCTAAACAAAATCGAGACTCGTCACTAAAGACAATACTGTTCCATTCCTGATCCCAGAGTGACCGTTGTCTGCACCACTCAAGGCGATTACGTCGGTGTTCTCGAGTTAAAGGGAGGACCCAGTGTGGCCGGTATGAAAACAAGCCAAAACTTCTCATTCGTCGGTAAACACTTCGCATGCCAATAGGTCTTCCGTGTTCTGCAAACCATTCATTTGCAATGGACCTGGTAGTGGAGAAACGGTCCCTTAAGGCCAATAATCTTAGGCGGCGATCATCACGGTCTGTTGTTCTACGGCGGCGTCCAGTGCCCCTTGCTCTTTGCGTACGGCCTTTTCGAAGCCATGCCTGACAACACCTAACCACAGTGTCTACACTTCTTTGCACTCTAACTGCAATTGCCCGAAAAGAAAGTCCAGCTTCCCGAAGTCCCACTATACGGCCCCTATCAAACTCACTAAGTTGACGAAATCGTACAGGTCTCCGTACTCTAGGCATCGTAACCGATCGTAAAGGATGTCAAGAACCAAAGTCCGCCTACGTTGATTCTTTACTGCGGCTGAAATATTCATTTTTAGAGCGTTAGTGAATTAAAAAAAAGCAGTAGAAAAACCGGAATGTCCAACTGATAAGGCTGAAAATTTTTTCACTTGTTATTTACAGTAAGATAAATACATTCACCAACTTTTATTAAAATAAAACCATTTAAACTGGGTGTTCGGATTTATATGTCACTTAGTATATGAACGAGGTCGAATTCCATACACAAAAGTTTTGACTATACTTCAATCCAATAATAAAATTTTCGAGATATCTCAAATGCTTTGCGTTTTATTTCAAAAGAAAGTTGTCGAGTTCTTAATGGAAAACCCTTTATACAGGGTGACTTGTAATGTCACGTATTCCTGTTAAGTGGTGATAGATTAGGTCAAAAGCAACCGATTTTGTCCTATAATGTCCTATCCAGAAGTTAACCGTTTTTGAGTTATTTGAATTTTATTTATTTTATTCCGATTTCAGACGGTTAAATCTGAAATACAAAAAAACTACATGTTTGATTTTGAGTTTTTTGTTATCGTCGCATAGCGGACATTCCAATAGTTCATAATAAGTGATAAAATGTTGAAAACGACAAAAGTTTTAAAATTACGCTTTTTAAATGTATGATTTTCTTATTTTTTTACTAACTTATTCGATAAAAAATGCAATTTTCTGTAAAAAATCTCCTAGTAATGAAATGTGCAAATTAGGTAAATAATATCTCTATCTAACAAGCTTTCATTTGAGGTATAAAAGTTACAACTAACTCAAGTACAAAGACATAAAATTAAAAATAAAAATAAGTAAATTTGTACGAACGATAATGACGTAGGATAAATAAAAGGCTTTTATTTTTATTACAGTTTTATTTAATTAGATTTCCTTTAGTATTCTACAGATTCTGCTCAAATTGTAATCCCCTGTTACGAATACACGCCCGCATTCTCTTACGTAATTCACTTTTGGTAACTCTAGTTGTTAAGCGGCTTTTTATTTGGTCAGCTGCACTGGTTATCCTTGTCATTAATTCATCGCGCGTTGGTACGGGAGAAACATCGTACACCAGGCTTTTCATATGTCCCCACACATACTAATCCATCGGTGTGAGATCTGGGCTTCTTGCTGGCCAGGCAATGGGCCCGTCTCTGCCAATCCATTGATTTGGAAATTTAGAGTCTAAATACGCCCGTACTAATCTACTGTAGTGTGCGGGACAGCCGTCGTGCTGGAACCGCATATTTTGTCTCGTCGCCATTAATGGAAACAAGTGATTTTTCAAGAACTCTTCATACACTTCTCCATTTAAATTGGCGGGCAGAAAATGAGGTCCAATTAAATATCCATCAACGATACCCATCCACACATTGACTGAAAACCAGCTCTGAGACCCCGTCGGTCTTATTTTTCGGGGGTTTAAAGCTTATCAAACTTCGATTCATCGGTCCACAGAATTTTCTCAAAATAGTCTGGATCTTCTGTATCTGCATGTAACATGTACCTGCAGAAATCTAATCGTCTTGCAGGATCGCCCTCTTCAATCACATGCAGAGGCGTGTATTGATAAGGGTATAATCTTGCAGTATGCACAGTAAACTATACTTTGTATTGTGATATAATCAACTGAGCAGCCACAATGAGCGTAGACGTAGTAGGGTCTTCCTGAAACACACGAAGGATTTCCTCTTCATCTTCAGGAGGCTAGACACGGGGTCGACCAGCATCACTATGTTGCCTTTGAACACGTCCGGTTTGGCGGATGCGCCGATACACAGAGTCAAACACAGTAACATGAGGTGTTCGGCGATTCGGGAAACGTTGTCGATATTCACGGCGGGCAGCTGCAGAATCGCCGTTACAAAGTCCATAACAGAACATTATGTCTGCGTATTCTTCATTCGTAAAAGTTTGCCCGTGATCGCTATGGCGAGGTCCTGGCGGATCTTCTGCGTCTGCCATGACGATAAAGAAACCACTCGAAATGAACAGGGAAACTGGACCCCTTAACAGAAATACGTGACATTACAAGTATGGTACATGAACAAAGTTGTACTATTTCTCTAACCTCGCGACTGAACACAAAAACAATCTTTAGGAAATGATAGACAAATTTTAACAAAGCATCTTTATTATCTTAAATAATGGGACATATAAAATAAAACACTATTCAACACCTATATTGAGTCTTAGTATAGTGCAATATTAGCTGAAATGCCAGCAATGACAAAGCAAACAAAACAAACCACTTTTTACGGATTATTCAACTTTAGAAGTTTAATAGGCAGTAAAGAAACCATTTCTTTACAAATGCTGTATTCCATAGGAATTATATCCTTCGTGCTTGCATGTTTCTCGCAATATTCGGCGACGTAGCTATAGTTTTTCAAGCTGGCTTCGCTGTGTTGCAACTGCAAATTTTTGTCTAGATCGATGTACCTGCCATGAAGAGCCGCTAGATGAAAATAGGCTTGCAATATAGGCCCCTCTTCCTGCGTCAATATGTCAGTAACATAGGTAGGTTCCTTGTAAGACTCTATAAAAGCGGTGAAATTTTTAATACTCTTATCGACCAACTGATTTATTTTCGAAATCGCCGAGCTAGGGGGTCGGCCTTTTATTTCTCTCATTTTTTCCGATTTAATATCGAGCATATCCGAATATGTCCTGCCTAACTCAAACCATATCTGTCTACAATGCTGCAAATAGTATTGGGTGCTAACTTTGCTCAAAATATTTTCCAACAGATCGGCTCTTCTTTTGTGATACTTGGCTTGATTGGCTGGATCATCGTCAAAAAACAAAAGGCTCAAATATAATTGAGAGTGATCCAAAACGGTCTCTATATAATCCGAAGCTAAAGTATCCAAGGTGTAATATTCTTGAGCCAGCTCAATCCAGTGCTGCGCGTTCAGAAATATCTTTTTAGCATCTTCCAGGGTCAAAGCAAAACGATCGGAGACTTGCAACTCGTATGTAGCGATTTCTAATATGTCGAAGTCCAAGTTTTGCAGGTCCTCTTTAGAGACTGTCGAGTCTGGAGGCAGTTCCATCTGAGTCAAGTCAGTGGCGGTACTGCAATTTTTATCTATATCGTCTGTATGGTTCAAAAGACGTTCTTTGGATTTTGCTAGCAGGTTTAACCCGTATTTTGCCCAGCATCTGAAACAATTAACATATACTAAGTGACATATAAATCCGAACAGCCAGTTTAAATGGTTTTATTTTAATAAAAGTTGGTGAATGTATTTATCTTACTGTAAATAACAAGTGAAAAAATTTTCAGCCTTATCAGTTGGACATTCCGGTTTTTATACTGCTTTTTTTTTAATTCACTAACGCTCTAAAAATGAATATTTCAGCCGCAGTAAAGAATCAACGTTGGCGGATTTTGGTTCTTGCCATCCTTTACGATCGGTTGCGATGCCTAGAGTACGGAGACCTGTACGATTTCTTCAACTTAGTGAGTTTGATAGGGGCCGTATAGTGGGACTTCGGGAAGCTGGACTTTCTTTTTGGGCAATTGCAGTTAGAGTGCAAAGAAGTGTAGACACTGTGGTTAGGTGTTGTCAGGCATGGCTTCGAGAAGGCCGTACGCAAAGAGCAAGGGGCACTGGACGCCGCCGTAGAACAACAGACCGTGAAGATCGCCGCCTAAGATTATTGGCCTTAAGAGACCGTTTCTTCACTACCAAATCCATTGCAAATGAATGGTTTGCAGAACACGGAAGACCTATTGGCATGCGAAGTGTTTACCGACGAATGAGAAGTTTTGGCTTGTTTTCATACCGGCCACACTGGGTCCTCCCTTTAACTCGAGAACACCGACGTAATCGCCTTGAGTGGTGCAGACAACGGACACTCTGCGATCAGGAATGGAACAGTATTGTCTTTAGTGACGAGTCTCGATTTTGTTTAGGCATGCACGATGGTCGTGCCAGGGTTAGAAGGCGACGTGGTGAAAGGAGGAATCCACAGTTTTTTGTTGAAAGACATGTTCATCACACTGTTGGAGTTATGGTTTGGGGTGCTATAGCTTATGGTTCCAGGTCACCTTTAATCTTCATCAGAGGTATCATGAACGCGCAGCGTTATATCCACGAAGTTCTAGAACCCCATCTTTTACCCTATCTTGACACCCTGGCAGATCCAACTTTCCAACAAGATAATGCCCGACCACATGTTGCAAGAGTCACAATAGACTTCTTTCAACATAATGATGTCACATTGTTACCATGGCCACCAAGTTTCCCGACTTATCCCCAATTGAGCACGTGTGGGATATGATGGGTAGGAGATTGCTCAATTTGCAACGTTCTCCTCAGACTCTAAAAGCACTTCGAGAGGAGTTGGTGGTTACCTGGAATGAGATACCACAGGAGGACATTGACCACCTGATCAGAAGCATGCCTAGGCGCGTTGGAGAATGCGTAGCACATCAGGGTGCATCCACACATTATTAAAGGTCAAAGGGCTTTAAAGCAGTGCAATCATTTTGAAATTTTTATCATTTACTTATTATGCTTCATTAAGTACTTATACAAAATTTTATTAAAATAAAACCATTTAAACTGGGTGTTCGGATTTATATGTCACTTAGTATATTAAGGTTACTCATTACCACCATATACTCAGACAACATAATAGAAACAAGGAGAACCTTGATGTACTTTATCCTCAAACATAAGAATTTATTGAAATTGACTGATAATGAAAACCTTTATGATTTTTCGGACCTAGATGAAGGTTTGTATGTTGAAGATTCAGGCCAAGAAATTGAAAATCCAGTTGAAATACAAGAACTTTCAGAAGATTCTGATGTTGATGAGGTTCCAATAACAACAGAAGCTATTCGAAATTATGGTAAAGCTATTACCCTAACAAAGCAGCTCAAAAGTTTTGTGAAAATACAGAGTCTTGGGAACTTCTTTCTAAATTAGAAATAATTTCGAGACGCCATTTTAAAGAAAAAGAGGAGATAAACGACAATATATGAATTGCGTCCTTAAAGTGACTTTTTATTTCATTGTTTTGTGTTACTACATATACAGGGTGGCGCACCGAAAACGAAACAGATGCATTTACTGGCAGCTCACTTTTTTTTAAAAAACACTCGTCGATTTTGTTTTCGAGGGGGACACAAGTTTGGCAAAAAATCACGTTAGCACGTGCAGCCCCCTAAGCGCCCCCAAGATCGCCAGATTTATCACCTTTGGATTTCTTTATGTGGGGTCATTTAAAAAGAAAAATCTATGCAACTCAGCCAACATCATTAGAAGACCTGCGACAAAGAATTGTAAATGAGTGCCTTCAAATTACTACTCAAATATTGCAAAATGCGCGGCAACGTTTTGAGCAAAATCTTTATTATTGCATGGAGAGTCATGGTGTCCATTTTCAACATTTCTTTGCCTAACGGGTCAGTTCATTCTTCATTTTTAAATTACTTTGCTGCCAAATTTATTGATGTCCACTGAAGATGATGTATTAGTTTTATTTAAGCTTTAGATCAATAAATCTTCAAAACTGCTGAACTGAGGTACATTAATTTTATACCATTGTAAAAGGAATTGAAAGACCTTTAAAATAAGGTATCACTCGATCCCCCTTTCCATTTAAGATTTTAGGGTTGGTGTCACCCCCGCCCAGGGGGCTGCACCTGTTAACGTGATTTTTTTCCAAACTTGTGTCCCCCTCGAAAACAAAATCGACGGGTCTGAGCGTTTTTAAAAAAAAAAACTGAGCTGCCAGTAAATGCGTCTGTTTTGTTTTCGATGCGCCACCCTGTATGTGTGTACATACATATTATATATACATATGTATGTACGAGTAGTGTATTATTATACACATGTATGTAGAATCACACCCTTAAATATTCGCACATCATTAAGGATATATCTACAGATAACAAAGTTTATTTTCTCAAGTTAAAGTTTTTGGTTTTAAGTGTTCCAGTTTCTTTAATACATCCAGTTTTCATTAAAAACACGATTTTAGTAGTATTTCTTGTACAGGGTGGCCCATAAGTCGTTTGAGCTGGAAAAAAAGGAATAAAACCAAACTAGTTACATTATGAAGAATTATTATATTTTGTTATCATCTTTATTGAATGGGAATTATGTTTTAAAAATCACATCGTCTAAATGCAATCCATTACGATCACGGCACTCATATAAACGACGTCTAAAATTGTCGATGACTGCGCGGCAAGTCAACACTGTAATGCTTGCCATTTCTCTTCGGATATTTTCTTTCAGGACATCAACTGATCGCGGTGTGGTGTCGTACACTTTACTCTTGAGGTAGCCCCATTGGGGTCAAATCTGGACTATGTGGTGGCCAGGAAATGTCTCCTCTTCGAGAAATTACTTTGCTGGGAAAAAGTTGACAGACGACGGGCATAGAAGTGTTGGAGGTGTGTGCAGTTGCTCCGTCCTGTTGAAACCAGGTCTGCGTATTATAGCCTGGAAAATTCTGCAACGCTGGTGTCAAAAACTCTTCTATCATTGCTACATACCGCTCCGAAGTAACAGTTAATGCGCGACCTCTGTCGTCCTCAAAAAAATAAGGGCCTACGATGCCATGCGCTGACATAGCAGCCCAAACTGTAACTTTAGGGCTGTGTAAGGGCTTCAATAACGGCAATTTTGTTTATTTACATGCCCGTTTAAATGGAAGTGAGCCTCGTCCGAGAACAACACATTATTGAGTGAAGAAAATCGATTCAACATTTCATTCGCAAAGTTTAGTCTCTGAATAGCGTCATTATCTTTTAATTCCTGCACTAACTGAATTTTGTAAGCGTGCAGACGTAAATATTTCCTTAAAATCAGCTGTAAAGATGTTCTGGGTACGTTTAGTGCACTGGAACGCTTACGAGTAGACTGGGTAGGATTTTGACGAACAGACTGTGCCACAATGTTGATGTTTTCTTCAATACGAGTTGTCCTTGGTCGACCCCACCGCTGTTTATCTAACGTCGAACCCAGTTCTTAATCGTTTGAGCTGTTGGACACTTTGTAAAATTGTGTAAATCGTGGTATTCTCGATATTTACGCCGCGCAATGGTTGCCGAATCATTATTTTGATAAAACGCGCGCACACAAAAAGCACGATCCGCTCCAGTGAAACATTCCATGGCGACTGAATTCCCAGACACTGAAGATACTGCCCCCACCTCGCCCGCGCCGCTCACGCTCACCCGTTAAATTTTATTCAAATTTGAAATTTCAAAGGACTTATGGACCACCCTGTATAAGGACACCCCTCGTGATCAGACACTTTCAGTCGGTCCCGTTGGTGTCCGCCCACTGCAATTAAATTAGCATACCTTGCCACATCAGCCTTTCTAAACCTCAACGTCTCCATTTTCGCCTCATGCACCTCGAGTTCCTGCACTTCACTTCTCAACTTATCCTCATACTGTTGCAAAATATACAAACTAGCAGCCAGATGATGTCTCGCCTGTTTGAACCCGTTCTTCTCCATGAAAAACTGCGATAACGCTGCAGCATTCAAAGCCCAATCGATGCAATCACGGTCATCCGTATCCAACTGTCTTTGCAACGTTTTGTGGCAATATGCCGCACTTTTCAACGGGTCTTTCAGCGAACCAGCTCCGTAGATCTGTGCTAGAAAGTATAGGGTGAGCGTATGTAGCTTCTCTAGGTTTTTTAGTGCGAGTGCGGTGTTGTATTCTTCTATGTTGGCTTGAAATAAGTCCGTTATGTCGACAGGTATCAGAGATTGATCCTTTGCCGTTTTGTACAATGTTTCTGCTTTCTCCAAGTGTACCTGAAAGAAATGTAGAAAAAAGTTACCCCGATGAGTGGCACATTTGCAACGAAAAGGTTCAAATTATCACGTAGTCAAGTATCTGGAAGCTCAGTTGGACAATTTTTTTGCTTTTCATAAATATTTAGAATATGTCTGTAAAAAGATATCAAGGATAAGCAAGCACTTCTTTTTCTATTTATAGGTACATAAACTTCTCATAGATTCAAGAAAGAGCTACCTAAATTTGTTAATATGTACTTGTTTTTGTAAAGTGTGCATTTTGCTGATAGATGTTCTTTTCTTTCTATCTTAAGGTATCCGATGTTTTTGCTACATGATTACTATTTTTATGGTGTGTATTTTTATTGATTGAATTTCAACATTTAACTGAAACTGTAATGTACCAAAACCATGTCAAGATAAATCGATATGAAAAAAATTCTTGACTTCTAATAAACATACGTAGGTGTTTACCTTTTTTGTCAATCAGTATATTTTAACATTTACCTCTTGTCTTTTGTTATCCAATAATTAGCAAACTCAGTAAAACGCATTCATAAACAGCAATTTTTGGATTTGAAGAGGGCATTTGAAACGATTGATAGAGATATTTTGTTAGGTAAATTGAAGGCATATGGTATAACAGGAAGTGTTTTAGATTGGTTTAGAAATTATTTATCTAAAAGGATGCAAGTTACAAAAGTTAATGACACTATTTCATCAAAAATTGAAAATACGTTGGGTGTTCCACAGGGCAGTATCCTGGGACCACTTCTTTTTATTTTATACATAAATGATTTACCTGCCATAGTCAAAAAATGCAAAATTCAGATTTTCGCCGATGACACTATGATTTATATACGTACTAAAAATATTCAGTCCGGTATCTCTTATATAAATGAAGACTTGAAGCTTGTCTCAAAATGGTTAGCATCTAACAGACTAAAATTAAATGCAAGTAAAACGAAAGCCTTGTTAATCGGAAAAAAACAATGTACAAATGTTCAACTGAATATTGATGGTGAAGATATTGAATTCGTAGAAAATTTTAAATACCTAGGGATTTTTGTTGACTCTCGATTAATTTTTGATATTCATTATGAAAAAGTTATAAATAACATTAGTAGTAAAGTGGGATATTTATCGATAGTTTCTGGATGTCTGAGTTCATATAGCAAAAAAATTATCTATAATACCATCATTCTTCCAAATTTCTTGTACTGTTCGCCTATTCTATATTTAGCAAATAATTCCATTTTTGAAAGACTGCAAATTTTACAAAATAAGTGCATGAGAATAATACTGAATAAAGATAAATATACTCCAATTAGGCAAATGCTTAGCAAATTAAAATGGCTCAATGTAAAAAATATTATCAAATATATTGTAATGATATTCATTTATAACGTAAAAAATAATATATTTCCATCAAGTCTAACTAATTTAACATCATCAAATGTCGACCATCATTTACATAATACCAGAAATAAAGATGAATTCCATTTAATGACCAAAAAGTATAACATATGCTACAAATCTGTATTCCATCAAGGGTTGATTGAATATAATAAATTATACTCGTAGATAAAAGACCAGAAAACTTTGACAAAATTTAAAGTAAAATTGAGAAATCACTTGTTAAATCTACAATTATAGCTAGCCCAGCATTTACATCATACACCATATGGCTTGAATTTACTAGTTCTAAGTTGTTTATAATTATTCTGTTTATGTAGCCAAATGTGCTAAATAAATCTTTCTACTACTACTAATTCACCATTGGTAAATTTTCTTCATTAATTCAGTGATAATAGCGGATTTTCTCTTTAAAAGTTTGTTTTACTTGAAACAGAAAAATGCATTCAAACCTTTATCAGTCTAGTTTGTTTCTTGATACAAAAAACATTTTATTTGTCACTCTACTTTATGTTAAATAAGGACCATTGACTGTCTAACTTTACAAGACCTAGATTGGAGATGGCTGAAGAAAAAAGAAACATTTTGTTATTTTTAGACAATGCGGGATCTCATCCAAAAGACATTTGCTTAAATCTTACTTTTTCTTGATAATTGCACTTCAGCTTGTCAACCACTTGACCAAGTGATTTTAAAGAGTTTTAAAACTGACTACCAAAGTCTAAGGAAAAAAAAAGGAAAATTATGTCACAGAATGCAGATTATTTGGCAAAACCACTTGGGACGGAAGTAACCCAAGAAACAGTGCAAAATTGCTTCTGCAAAGAAGAAGAACAATGTGGGATGCTTAAAAAGGTAATTTTTGTCGCTGAAGAACTGAAAATAAATATATGCTGTATCATTGCTCAAAAATGAAATTTTAATTAACATATAATTTTTTTAATATTTTTCAAATCAGATGTATGTAAGGTTTTTGGAAATTACTTATTTCGATACAGTGGACCCCCGAGAATCCGGCCCCTGTCTAATCCGGCGCCCCCTGTAATCCGACATGTCTTTGAATATGTATTACATACATACGTACATATTTGACAATCTTCGCTAATGTAGATCACACAGGTTTGAACAGGTTACAACTTGTACGCGCCACCGCTATCGTGCTCGACGCGTAAGCATTGTTTTACTTAGTTTGAATTTGACTACTGGTGATAGCAGTACGGCCTACGGTGCGTTCATTGTTTACTATTTATTCATTGTGTATTAAGTATAGTACCTAGTAATGTCAGAAGCGAAAGCACAAAGCATTGGCAATTAAAGAAAAATGTGATATTTTAGACTCAAGAAAGCTGAACATCCAGAAGTGGAAGAAGCTTTGTACATGTGGTTTCTTCAGGAAAGAAATAGGCATACACCAATTTCAGGACCCATGTTGGCCATGAAAGCTAAGCTTATAAGGAAATAACAAAAAAGATGATTTTGTGGCCAGCAAAGGATGGCTAGAACGTTTTAAAAGTCGTCATGGCATACGTTTAATGACTGTTACAGTAGAGAATCTTTCTAACGATGCCACCTGCATAGAGCCCTTTAAATTAAGATTTTTGCAAAAGGTGAACGATTTAAATCTTGACCAGTCACAGGTGTACAATGCAGACGAATCAGGGCTTTTTTCGCGTGTGATGCCTAACAAAACTATAGTTTCTTGTAACGAAAAATCCGTACCTGGACAAAAAGTAAGTAAAGAGCGTGTAACCATACTACCATGTGCTAACCCTGCGGGCACACACGCGCTTAAGACGATGGTCATTGGGAAATCTAATAAACCACGGGCAAAAAAAAAAAAAAAAACACGGGCATTCAAAAACATTGATTTACCTGTACACTATTACAGACAAAAAAGTGCATGGATGACAAAAGACCTTTTAAAAAAGTGGTTTGATGAATGCTTCGTTACTGAAGTTACAAAATGGTTAAAAGATCATAATTTTCCTCAAAAAGCGTTGTTGTTTCTTATCATCACTGCGATGTTTCTTCCGCCAAATTGCACTGCACTGATTCAACCAATGGACCAGAATATAATTCAGTTAGTCAAGCAAGACTACATATAAGAAAAACCTACTTCTGAGAGCCGTATCAAAAGACCAACCAATAGAAAAAACTTTAAACGAATTTAATATGAAAGACTTGGATTTTGCTCTTTGTCAGTCGTGGAATGCGTTACCGACATCAACTACTAAATCGTCTTGGAAAAAGTTATGGCCAGATATAGTCACCACTCCTAGCAACGTTCCACAAATCAGTGTTACTTTGGAAGTTATAGAACAAGTCGCTACTGAAACACAGATAAGTCTGGAAGATTTGGAAATCTGGTGCCGTCGAATGGATAATGAGGAACATGTTTTTCATGAAATGTCTGTCGAAGAGATTATAAGAGAGGTTTCTAGTTATACAACAAACAATCAGGAAAATAACGGCGACGTGATTGCAACTGCTCCACAAGTCACAGCACAAGACGCAATTAACGCGTTTGAGCTAGGTTTACAATGGGCTGAAGAGAATGGTACATCCTACAACAAACTTTTACTTTTGAGAAGACTGAGGGACAAAGCTTTGATCTCGCGTTATAACAACCTTAAACAAAAAAAAATTGATGAATATTTCCAAGCTTCATAATTTGATAAATTCATTAATGATTTTGATTAATAATTCTTGATTATTTTGGTACAATATGTGGTATGTGCATTTATGCTTAATTTTATAATAAAATGTAAGCTCTCTATTGTTATTTAATTTAGTAAATTCGACATACATAAACTATGTTTGATTTGTACTTCAAAGTACATACATATACATAACATATACAGGGTGTCCGCAAAGTTGGGGTTTTCCTTTTCAGAAACAACTACCCTTGAAATAACAAAGGTAATGTGTAGTGAAACGAGGGGGACCAAGAAAAATAAAATAAAGGAAAAAGTACTCACTCTCCAGTTGACGAGAAGGGCTAAGTACGTCTCTGCCCGAAATCATACCGCTCCAACAGAAAATGAAATCAGCTGAAGCGCTACCGAGCAGACGCAGAAACCACATTGAATGTCTTACACTTAATGGCACATCTTCTAACAAGGAAGGCAAAAAGTTGCGTGAAAAGTCTGGGTATTGCATCCCGTCCAATCGATTTGGGAGAATAAATGGTCCAATGAGCATACCGTTCACCATGCCAGCCCAAACATTCACCGAAAATGTTTGTTGAAAATGTGCCCGACGGACAGCGTGCGGATTTTCTACTGACCAAACATGAGTGTTGCGAAAGTTATTCACCCCATTACGCGTGAACGTAGATTCATCTGTCACCAATATGCACTTCAAAAAGTCCGGATTATTGTCATGTTGATGCAACAACCACTCACAAAACCGCACTCTTGCTGGAAAATCGTCATGTTGAAGGGCTTGTACACGTTGAACGTGAAACGGATACAGCCCCTCTTCACGCAGCGTTTGCCACACTTTAGTTTTTGATACTTGCACTTCTCTAGCCACGTCTCTAGTGCTTGTTGAGGGATTCTCGTCTACGCGATTACCTCACACGCGTGACCGTAACCGTCGGTTGAAGGTTGCATACTGACCTGACCCAGTTCTGCCGTCAGGTTGAGACCTTGTACCAATCGGTGATGTCCCGGGTCGCGGCTACAGGACGGTATTCAGATATTTTTGATGTTGCAGAGCCCTTTATCTCAGTTCCCTTAAGACATTGGTGTATATGGTACTATGAAAAATTGCTTATGTTTTCAAGATCTACACGCCGTGTAAAGGAAAACCCCAACTTTGCGGACACCCTGTATAATCTTACCATTGGATATGTAATTTGTCAGATTACAAGGTACTCTTTTGTAAAAAATTCCGGAAAACGCTCTATAATCTGACAAATTCAATAGTCCGACACTGCCCTGCATAATGTTTGTCGGATTACTGGAGGTCCACTGTACTTATTTTCAGCTACAATTTATAAGTGGATAAGGTAAATGATGCTTAACATTACAAAGTAAATCCTGTGTGCTTTTAAAACATGCATTTTACAACATTTTAGATTTTTTTGGATGAATAACAGATATACAAAAAGCAGTAACTGAAAAGAATGAATAATTAATTGTGCACCAGCTATTATCTTAATGGTACATATACCTTTTGATGCTCACCATGAACAGGGGCACCTGTCTGTTTAGATTGCTTCAAAATTATTTTTACAGTGTTTTATTACCTTGGCTACTTCTGGTTCTCTCGGTGCCCATATAATACCAAGATGATTGTACATATTTAAAGTAATGAGTATAACTTGAGGTGTAGCTTCGTATTTTGAAATAATCTCTTTGCATTTTTCTAGGTGTTTCTCGCCTGTTGATATCTCTTCTGTATCTACTGCAATTGTACCCAAATAGAGATACGTTGTGCCCAGCATAGCTGTAATAATTAGATGTTGATAAACCTATTGTACTTATTTTTTCAAAAATCGCTAGAGCTACTACAGGTGAAAAATTCATGATGTTACAATCTTTCAGACGCAGTGCTTACCAGTTAATTTTATAAAGTGTTCATCATTATCATCACTTGGCGAGTATTGTCTTAGCAATTTTTCAATGCTCGCCTTCATACCGATCAAAATTTGTCTAGCAGAATATTTAGATAAGTAGGGCTCATCTTCTGGATCTAGCTTACTGTCTTCGTCGACTAACTTTTTTACTTTAGTATATTTTTCTTGCAGATCGGAAAATGTCTCTTTTGCGATAGTCATTTTGTTAATCTTACTCTTTATTTCTTTAGAACGGTGTAATAATCTTCGAAAAATGCAATCCGTATTTTGTACAAAGTTTAAACACACTTTTACACTATTTACAAGGAAAACGTATCGTATGGAATGACCATATTTATTTTTGACAGTTAAAATACTTCTCTTCATCCATCGATTCTTCACCCGCGTAAATGACAAACAGTCCAGTTCTATACAGGGTGACTTCGAAGTTGAGTCATTTATTTTAACAGTGAGTAGATCTGATCAAAAGAAATTTTCTTTTCCTTTACCATTTTTCTGGTAAAATTAAAGTAGCAAAGTTATAGCCCTTTGGAAGTTTGAGTACCGCCCTGTCTCAATAATAATATTATGTGCTCGTGTTTGGCAACAACGGATATAATCCGCCTTATCGGTTCATCGCATCGGAAACAAAAAAGCGAAAGAATTTGGAACGATGTTTTTACAATTATTTCATTCAGTTGTATACAGTCAGTGTCAGTCGGTAGTGAATAGTGGTGTCTGTTGCGTGGCTCAAACGAAATAAAAAATGGCACATGTTTATGCGGATCGGTTTCCCAATCGAGTGCAACCAACCCCTCGTGCCTTTGTTAATGTAGTACAACGGGTTCGTGAATCAGGTGACTTAAGACCTCACATATGGAAGGTGCTCAAATAGATAATGTCGGGAGGATACTTTATAAAACAAGGTAAAAATTTTTTTATTTATTTTTTTATTTTTACACACATATTTTGGTTTATCTTCCTTCTACAATCATTATCTGAAAATTAATGACTCAACTTCAAAGTCACCCTGTATATCAGCGAACCGAATCAAAAATGAATCGCTTCTCCCATCTCGAATGCAAATGTCAAACATGACATTTGACATGTTTGTGCTGACTTTTATGTTTTTGTAATCCGATTTGCTCTGTATCAGCTGATGATTAATAATTTTGTGTTGTACTGATAATTTGTGATTCATACGCAAAATAAAATAGCAAACATTAACATTTTTGTTTGTAATCCAACGCTGCTCTGCTAACGTGCGAAGACTGGATGTAAATTTTTTACAGGGTAACATAAACTACTTTCACCCCTCAGAGGTTTATTTTTTTGTGTCGTAATAGTTTTTCTTTGTTCGAAATTATAAATTTACATACTTTATTTTGTAACTAAATACCCAGGAGGAACCAAGGCTTCGGTTACTGCGAATGAGCTTTTATCTTGGGTTCTTGGCAATTGAATAGTGGAATCATATTTTGATATTTCAGATGCCTATCCTGTATAGTGTTGTCAGCAGAGGCAGCACTATTTTGGCAAAGTATGCAACTTGTGCAGGGAATTTTACAGAAGTTACCGAGCAGATAATATCGAAAATACCACCGCACAATGACAAACTTACATATTCACATGGCAATTACTTGTTTCACTATGTGTCAGAAAATGGGATCATCTATATGTGTATCACAGATGATGTAAGTTTCACATTCATAATTTAGTAATAAAACTCAATCGGCAAACTATATGAACAAACAATTTCCTAAAAATTTTACTGCATTTTTATTCAATCATTCAGGAAGTGAGTCTTGTCCTATTTACCAAGAAGACAAATTATTGTAGAAATGATTAATAAGTTGGGTTTTTGAATATTTTCTTATTTTCACTTAATCCAGTTACAATCTTAACAGCACTTTCTCTGAACCAGGAATTTGAGCGCAGCAGAGCTTTTCTATTTCTCAATGAAATCAAAAGAAGATTCCAGGCCTCCTATGGAGCCAGCGTCGACACAGCCATTGCATACGCGATGAATTCTGAATTTGCTAAAGTTCTGGCCAATGAAATGAAACATTACTCCGAGTCACACGATGTTGACACCATTTCGAAAGTACATAGTGAGTTGGATGAATTGAAAAATATCATGGTAAAAAATATTGGTAAGTTCATTGTATGTTTTACAATGAATATGGTGAGTCAGAAAACAGTACAGCCTAGGGCGTAAAGTACATAGAAAATGAAATGTATATGAAAAAGTTTCTGTGTTGAAAATATGCCGAAGTTGAGGCCTATTTGGTATAAATAATTGCATGTGGTGTATGAGAGTAACCATACCTCACTATAGTATTATTTGAAAAATATTCGTGTTTTGCACTTATTCGGTCACATCCATGGCATATAAATTTACAACACTGTGGATCTTGGTAATGGGAGATTTTACTACATGGTCTATTTGAACTATTACACAGTGTACAATTGACCTACTAAAGATTACATTTGAACTACTACACGTTAGTTACATTTGAACTACTACACGTTAGTTACATTTGAACTACTACAAGTTACATTTCAACTAATATGAGTTACTTTCTAACTACTATGAGTTACATTCTAACTACTATTATTTAAATTTGAACTACTACATGTTACATTTGAACTTCTACACGTTAGTTACATTTGAGCTACTATGAGTTACATTTGAACTACCAGTGCAATTTAACTATTATATGGTACATTTGAACCACTATGGAGGAGATATGTGTATAGGACCTTTTAGTTATTTCTGCACTAAAAATATTGTTTTCTGAATCACTGTTACTATAAAAAATTACTACATAATCTTAATGATGAAAAAGCTATGGTTAATTTTGAGTATGCGATTTTTATTTTGTTTCCAGATAATGTGGCAATGAGAGGTGAAAGATTAGAACTATTAGTGAATAAAGCAGAAAATTTAAATTCTGGGGTAAGTTCTTAAAAACAGTCTTTGTAGCATATAACCAATTTTTCGCAGCTGGGGATGGAAACATCCATGAAAATGATCTGAATATATGTATATAATAGATTAAAGAAACTGGGACCTTTAAAACATATGTATACAGGGTGTCCGCAAAGTTGGGGTTTTCCTTTACACGACGTGTAGATTTTGAAAACATAAGCAATTTTTCTTAGTACCATATACACCAATGTCTTAAGGGAACCGAGATAAAGGGCTCTGCAACATCAAAAATATCTGAATACCGTCCTGTAGCCGCGACATCCCCGAGTGGTACTAGGACACTAGCTCAACCCGACGACAGAACTGGGTCAGGGTCAGTGTGTCAGGTCAGTATGCAACCTTCAACCGACGGTTACGGTCACGCGTGTAGAGGTAATCGCGTAGACGAGAATCCCTCAACAAGCACTAGAGACGTGGCTAGAGAAGTGCAAGTATCAAAAACTAAAGTGTGGCAAACGCTGCGTGAAGAGGGGCTGTATCCGTTTCACGTCCAACGTGTACAAGCCCTTCAACATGACGATTTTCCAGCAAGAGTGCGATTTTGTGAGTGGTTGTTGCATCAACATGACAATAATCCGGACTTTTTGAAGTGCATATTGGTGACAGACGAATCTACGTTCACGCGTAATGGGGTGAATAACTTTCGCAACACTCATGTTTGGTCAGTAGAAAATCGGCACGCTGTCCGTAGGGCACATTTTCGGTGAATATTTGGGCTGGCATGGTGAACGGTATGCTCATTGGACCATTTATCCTCCCAAATCGATTGGACGGGATGCAATACCTAGACTTTTTAAGAAAAAAAGTATATGGAGCAGTATTATGCCTAGGGATCAATGCCGCGCAGAAAGAATTTGGTTTCAGGATCCTAGCAGTATCTAACTTATATTTTTGTTTCTTTTCAGTCTGTAACTTTCCGAACAACGAGTAGAAACTTAGCCCGCTCCCTATTCTGGAAAAACGTGAAGCTGTATGTGATTATTGGCATTGTCGTAACTGTGATTGTCTATTTTATCATTTCCATGGCTTGTGGGGGACTACTTTGGAAAGGCTGCATAGCCAAATGAACGAATAGTATATTGTTCTGTTATCATATTCTTATTACTGTTAAACTTTACACTGTAGCCCAGGATCGCATCGTTGAAATATCGAATTTTTGTGTCCAGGCATATATGAATATGATTTGATCTTAATATAGAAAACAATACCTGAAATGTGACCAGCGAAGTACTCGATGCATGAGGAAAATTACGGTGTTTTAGGTTTTAGGCTAATTCATACTTATTTCTATTGTGGATTAAAGTGTATTCCATTATTGTATTACATATTTTATTTGTTCAATATAGACTGTTTTTACACTGTGTTCTTGCATCTATTACTACACCTTTTTTGATAAACTATTGTTGTGCTCAATGTTTCAAATGCTTGTTCCGGAAGTTGTTGTATCCAGTATACAACTTCTTCCCGTCCAAGTGATTGTGCACGCGTTAAGGAATACATCAGTACCGATTGCCGGGTGGCGGTACAAGTCCACCAACGGGCCACTTTAGGTCTATTTAATATCACTAACGCGTAAAAAGAAGGTGGTAGACAAGGACCAGTCGACCGAGGCGGTACCACCCGCTAGCTTTTCCCAGGGTGTCTTATAAATGTCCGCATGTTTCCACACCTAAGCTATGCAGTCGGTTACCTTCCAAAACAAAGAAATTAATGATGATGGATCCTCACTAAGAACTCCGGACGTAAACTCACTCCACTCTCGGAATGTCCGGGTGGAGGGTGGGCTCGAGGGAACAACATCGAAGATAAAATTTGTTTGTCGAACATCTGCGGAATCAACAGCAACACTGATGCTGTTCATCACTACCTGCAATCCAATCGTCCCGCCGTGCTTTTCTTGGCGGAGACAAAAATCTCCGAGACTGTACCGATTAACCATCTCAACTTCCCAAACTACGAGGTGCACTCCAATCTGAGAAAGAACGGGGGAGTTGTGGCTTTTGTCCGCAGCAGTCTTTCCTGCTCCAGGGATCTTTCTTTGGAATCGGACAGGAAGGACATTCTGTGGCTTCGCCTCAACTCCAAAACATCACCCAAATTTATTTGCTGCCTTTATCGCTCTCCCTCGAACCATAACTGGGATGACTCACTCGAATACCTCGCCGTCCAGATCGACTTCCTGAACATCAATCACCCCGCTTCAGAGGTAGTTCTTCTCGGTGATCTCAATGCCCATAATGAGCTTTGGTTGGGCTCACATAAGACCGATGCAGCAGGTCGTGCAGTCGAAGCGTTCGCTCTGACTCAAGGGCTGACCCAGCTGGTGACGAGCCCTACTTGTTTCCCCCGCGTCTCGTCACACGCCAGTAGCCTGCTGGATCTCTTTCTGACCACTCATCCTGTCCCTTACAGCACTGCTGTCCTGTCCCCCCTGGGTAACTCAAATCACGGTGTTGTGGAGGTTAGGTTTCGGTCAGAAGCCGCTGTGGCCGCAGAAACTTGCACAGGCCGCAAAACGTGGCATTACGGACATGCCGACTGGGAGGGGCTCAGAGACTTCTCTAGCTTTCCTTGGAGAAGATGTCTGTTTCACTGACGCGGATGCGTCGACTGTCTGTTCTTCGATAACCGAAATTATCCACGTCGGAATGGAGGAATATATCCTTCACTCAGTGAAAGTTCCTAAACCAGGGTCCAATGGCTGGTTCAACAAATCGTGTGACACTGCTCGCCAGCAGAAGATCAAGGCACACCGAACCTACCTCCAAAACCCCACTGTAGAGAACAGACAAGCCGGCGTCGAGTTCAGAAACACATATAACGAAGCGGTTCGCAATGCCAAATACCAACACGATATAAAAGTTAGGCACAGGGTAATGTCGCAGCGCAATGGCAGTCGGTCTTTCTGGACGCTGGCCAAGCAGATTGAAAAGAACTTCTCACACAGTAGCCTTCCACCACTTACGTGTCAGGATGGAACTATTGTATTCGACTCAAAGGCCAAGGCGGAAGTGCTAGCCAAGATCTTTGCTGCCAACTCCACCATGGACGTCCCCACCAACGCCCAAGTGCCGTCAATTCAAAGGGTTCCCCACACTATGCGGGAGGTAACATTCAGGCATAAGACCGTAAGACGAGTGCTCTTGTCGCTCGACATCAACAAAGCTTCTGGTCCGGACTTGATTCCTGCCATTGTACCGAAGAGATGTGCAGCGGAGCTTGCTCCAGTTCTTTCGCGTCCCTTCCAGATATCTTATGAATCCTGCACCTTCCCAGAAAACTGGAAATTTGCTCATGTACAGCCCATCCCAAAAAAAGGATCTAAAACCGACCCTTACAACTACAGGCCTATAGCTCTACTTTCTGTTATAAGTAAAGTGATGGAGAGGTGCATAAATCGCGAGCTTCTGGACTACTTCGAACGTCACAGCTTGATTAGCGACAGGCAGTACGGTTTCCGGCACCAACGATCCACAGGGGACCTCCTAGCTTACGTCACTCATCTGTGGAGTAAACTCGTCCACTCTCATGGTGAGGCTCATGTCGTTGCTCTTGACATCACGAAAGCGTTCGATCAGCTGTGGCACGCTGCCCTCTTAAGCAAACTTCCATCCTACGGCCTCCCAGAAAAGCTTTGCAGATGGGTGGCTGACTTTATCTCTGGCCGCAAGATATCCGTCGTAATTGACGGATTCTCCTCTTCATCCCACAACGTCAACGCGGGTGTTCCCCAGGGATCGGTCTTGGCTCCAACACTGTTTCTCTTACATATCAACGACCTCCTTTCCTGCACGATCAACCCAATCCACAGCTTCGCCGGTGACAGCACTCTACATGCAGGAATTCAGAGTGACAAGCCGATCTCTGCCGCTGAGCTGGAAAAAAGAAAACTAGCGACGACTTCTCTGACAAGAGACCTGGAGGCTATCACTGCTTGGGGACGCAACAATCTTGTACAGTTCAATGCTTGCAAAACACAGTACTGTACTTTGACGAACAAAAAGCGTCCTAACGCTCATACAGTTTCGATGGACGGCCGAGTTCTACCAAAGAGCCATTCGTTTCGGCTGTCCAGAGGAGGGCGATCCGACTGATCGATGACTCTTCTCTAACAGACAGTCTCGGGATTGTTTCGCACCGGCGGCGATCTAGCTCTTTTCTATCGCTACACCAACAGCCTTTGCTCCTCAGAGCTCTCTTCCATGATGCCGCCGCGCGATGTGCCTGCCAGACAGACCCGCCTGACTTCGGCGTCCCATCCTAACCGTGTCGAACTTCGTACATCCAGAACTGGCTGATACGACCGTTCCTTTGTCCCGAGGGTGTCTAGATTGTGGAACAATCTACAAGAGGAAGCTTTTCCCAGTTCTACTAACCTTAGGCAGTTCAAAAATCGTATTAACAAAATTTCTTTGGGATCATCATAGCAGCCGCGGTGTTCCGGCATTTAGGCTTCTGCCTGCGCGGCTGCTTCGATATAAAAAAAAGGGTAGGCCATTAAGTTAAACGATTTTAAAAAATCATAGAAAAAAGCTACAAAGCGTAGGGAAGATAAAAATCAAGTTTTTGAAATTGTTTTCTGGGTTTTAATGTCATTGAGTATACAAATATAATTCAACAAACGTCGGCAGGGTCACATTTGGAATAAAAAACCAGAGTAATGTAAAATTTAAAAGTTTTTTATTGTTGTAATAATGATAAATTATAATACAAACAAATATAAGCTTAGATTTAAGCAATAATTTATAAGCTAAATAAAACACATTTGAAACAAAAATACACTTTCATAATAAGTTTACAATGACCCTCCAAATCTAAACTACAAAATACACAACATAAATATAGTGGAGGGTAAACAATTAATTTTGCAATTTGTTTACTTTTTATAAACAGTCGTAATAATTATATTAATAAATAATCGTATGTACCACGTACAAGATGTCCCGGTATAAATTCATTTCTTCGCGTGACCATTTATGATAAAAAGTTCTATACTTTTAGAGTATATAACGTTCGTATAGAATTTTATTTCTAGACGATCATTCAAAAAAGTTAGGAGAGGGTCAATTTATAGGAGGATACCCTGTACACAGAAATATTATAGAACACTGACCATTTATCGTGTTCAAATCTAGCACTAGTCATAACAAAATTTAACAAATTAAAAAAGGCTAATTTCAAGAATATAGAAAAAATGATATATATGTACACAACTTCGAATCAACAATATTAGCGATAAAAAAATAATTGACAAAGATCAAGAATTTATCATAAATATATACAATATGGTGAAAAATATGGGTAATAATACAAATAAAGGCGGGTTAAATTCGGTTATGACCTTTCTGTTGAAAGAAATATATTACAAAGAAAAGTATCACAAAATTGATGAAATGAACATCAAAACGAATTTCCTTGTTTTTACCTACGTATTTACATGGTGGTTTTTCAATTTTTTAGTTCATAATCGATGAGACAAAAACTGGAGGTCTACAAATCTAAAAGCACTTTTTCTGTATAATGTAAGTGTAGGTTATTTCGACAAGCTTCCTTCTTTCACAAAACAACAATAAAAATGAAACAAATGTTATATTTACACATATCCTTGCAGCGACACATTTCATATTCGACAGCTTCAAAAATAGCCCAGTCATTTAGCAACACTATGGGACATATCAGTCATGGTTCATAAGGGAGTTTCCGGCCCTTTTGTAACTTTAATTTTTTTTGCAACAACTTTCTTTTTATTAACGAAATTGTTAATTAAAAGTTAAGTTAACAGACGACTCTTTGAGCAATTTTAGGTCAAAATGTTAAATCCAGTAGCGTCTCTGAATATTTTAAACTTCAGATAATGTTTAAAATATCGTAGATGCGATCAGGAAATTATTCCCGGCCGGAAAAACCCCTAAGTGATTCTGATCTTTCGTAAACCAAAAAGAGCCCACGTTTGTTGAATAGAATCTTCCTTAAAACAATCACGTTCAACTGGATTACAATCACGTTATATTGCGCGAAATGTCTCGCTCGAAAATGCACCGCAACTGTTGAAGAATCGTTATAAAAATTATTAAGAAAAAAATGCGCTCGCGTTGTATCTAAGATAAGAAGTTACGTACTCATCATTAGTATATACATAGATAACTTAATGATAGATAATATTATCACATGTCCTGTCGAAGAGAGAAAGAGCATTGCAGTTGGATACCTCGCAAATCTAAAAAACAATATTCTGTAGTTCTTCGGAATTAGAACTTTTGCCAAATTCTATGGTGCCAACCTTCTTTTCCATTATATTGAATCCCGTCATGTGAACCGTCCAGGGACCCTACAAGATTTGGAAACCAATATAACACTTGCTAAGGTGGCAAGAGTCATCTCAGTGTATGGAGAATCGGGGTTCTGCCCTATCCGATTTGATCTTAAAAACTATGTAAAATGAAACCTTTGACATGCGTCTATATCATAAAAAACAAAAACGTTCTGATTCATACGATGGCTTTTATTTAGTTTAGAAAAAAGAATGCTGCTTGCAGGATTGTACTTGAAGATGATCACCGTTGGAAGGAATTCTAAACGTATGTGTCCAGGTAAGCAAGGAGGATTATGAACACGAAACCAACAGGATACGTTTCAGATGTTACATTTACATGTATCTTCAAAGACGAACAAACACGAAACGGCGACTCTTCCTCCTTCGAGTGTGCTGTAAGTTTACAAAGTTACGGGGCGCCAAACTTGAACAAACCGTGCGTTTGTCGGTTTGTATGTCCCGTAACCGCTTCGGCGAGAGTTAGTAAAACTGGCTATGCGGCAGCGGCGCAACGCGGTCTTTTTTTCGCATCTCCTGTCTTATATTTAAGTGTTCGGCGGGTGGTTGGTGTCACGGGTGGGCGTTATGTCGGGTAGATCGGAAACTGGATCCTGCAAAATAGAAAAAATATATACAGGGTGTTTCAGTTTATTGTTGCATAACTTTAAGATTCGATAGAACTTTTAAAATCAATGCATAAAGTCTATATGGGTCGAAAAATGCGTGGCTTCCGAAATACAGTTGTTTAAATTTACTTTCTAAAATAGTTTTTTTTAAATATTTCGAACAATATTTGATGTATAACAGTGAAAATTGGTATACAAGGGTTCTTTGGTACGACAAAACGAACCATGGGCATAGTTTTACTGTATCCGCTAGAGGGCGCTCTCTACTGTACCTGTAGTTTATTAAAATTACCGAAAATTTTTTCTTAGTGCAATTTTTTGCTTTTTGAATAAAAAAACTGATTCTTCGCACTTTTCAACATAAAAAAGCTCTCCTGTGAGTTTTCGTTATAGTTAGCCGTTTTTGAGATATTTCGATTTTTAAGGTTCGATGCATTTTCAATTATTTATGGGAAAATAATATTTTTTTTACATTTTCGATTTGGGCATTACAAGTAATTAAGATGATCGTTTAGATTGTGTTTTTAAACACAGCATTAATTCCTAACTCCAAATAAACACAAAAAAACAGAATATTAATTTGTTTAATTTTCCATTATTATTTTTAACAAATTAAATTAATTATTTACAACTAAAATGCTATTGGATAGTTAGGACAAACATACAAAATCTAAAGTAGTTGCTCGAAATGTAAACCCAATTGTTCAATACACAATTCACATCTACGAATGATCGAACGTGGTATAGCATTATTCAAATAAGGCCTTATTTCATCACATGCATTCCTGATTCTGTCTATTAGCATATCTCTTGTGGTTACGGGAGTCTGGTACACTTTTTCTTTTAGAAATCCCCACACAAAGAAATCTAATGGATTTAGGTCAGGGGATCGTGGAGGCCAGACGACTGGTCCTCCACGGCCGATCCATCTTTCTGGATAATTTTCGTCCAGCCAGTTTCTAACTATTCTCGAATAATGAGCTGGACAACCATCAAGCTGGAACCAGGCCAATCTTCTTAAATCTAACATAACGTCATCCCACATATTTGCATGTTCAGCCTGTAAAAATTCCAAGAAGGTTGCAGCATTTAACCTTGCAGGCAAAAGGTAGGGTCCAAATAGTCGATTACGGTAGATACCAATCCACACGTTCACACTACATTCATGCTGAAAATTTCTTTCCCGAACTGCATGCGGATTTTCATGCGACCAAATATGTTGATTATGAAAATTTACCACTCCACGTCTAGTGAAGCATGACTCATCGGTCCATAAAACGTTACTTAAAAACTCCCTATTATTATCAGTTCTATCAAGAATCCACTGACAAAATGTGATTCTTCGTTCTCCGTTCGATGGCTGTAGTCCTTGCACAGGTTGCAAATGGTAAGGACGTCTATGGTCATTTCTAAGAACACGGTGAACATGGCTTGCTGAAATTCCCAAGGCACCAGAAACTCTCCTAACACTTGTGGTCGGATCTCTATCAAACTCACGCAGAATCATACGGGTAAATCTGCGCTGACGAACATTTATGTTTTGATCCCTTTGGAGATTTCCAAAACCATTTTCAATTATTTGGCGATGAACTCTTACAAATACTGAGCGAGTTGGATGTCGTCTGTTTGGAAATCTTCGTGCGTATTCTCTGGCTGCTTCTGCTGCGTTTCCATTTACAAAGCCATACACAAAATGAATATCCGCTAACTCTTGATTGGAGAATAAAAATGGCAATAAAAAAAACAGGTAAAAGAAACTAAATTTCGTGCATTCACAATTGCAAAAAAACGTTTCAGGTTTCAACAGACAACAAAACTAACTGTCAACTAATTGACGTTTAACCTTATTCTGCTTTCAATTTCAAAAATATTTGCAGGCACAGCCTACTTCTAAAAATTATCTTTTTAACGTTATTTTATCGTAAATAATTAAAAATGCATCGAACCTTGAAAATCGAAATATCTCGAAAACGGCTAACTATAACGAAAATTCACAAGAAAGCCTTTTTATGTTGAAAAGTGCGAAGAATCAGTTTTTTTATTCAAAAAGCAAAAAATTGCACTAAGAAAAATTTTTCGGTCATTTTAATACACTGCAGGTACAGTAGAGATCGCCCTCTAGCGGATACAGTAAAACTATGCCCATGGTTCGTTTTGTCGTACCAAAAAACCCTTGTATAACAATTTTCACTCTTATACATCAAATATTGTTAGAAATATTTAAAAAAAACTATTTTAGAAAGTAAATTTAAACACCCTGTATTTCGGAAGCCACGCATTTTTCGACCCATGTTTATATAGACTTTATGTATTAATTTTAAAAGTTCTATCGAATCTTAAAGTTATGCAACAATAAACTGAAACACCCTGAATAAGGTGATTCAGAAAATAGTGGCAATATTTCTGCATCAAAAAAAGTCCTCATAAACATGGGTGTTAAAATCACGTTTATCTGTATCGATATATCATTTGATATTTACTAAAAAAAAGAAAAAAAACCGTTCCAGAACGATGTCAAAACAGGTTGGAACTAAATAGACAACCCTGCTACGATAACGAGTAGTGTTGGTACACATTTTCCTAAATGCATCAAGTACAAGTAATAATCTCACCTGTGTATTCGTCCGTGACGTGGCCTCCTTAACAGGTTCCATTTCGGTCGCTGTCGTGTTATCACTAGCCGTCACGGAAGAGTTACTCCTCAGCACTGCCTCCCCCGGCACCACCGATGTAGTCGCGCTGGTCTCTTCTTGAGATTCCTGTTCTTCGCTGGTCGTCGTCGCCACAGTCTGTTCCTCCTCTTCCCCTCTATCCGTATCAGGCATCAGTTCTAAAGCGCGTTCTAGCGTTTTGCGAGCGCTGTTCGATCGTTCCAAAAAGTACCCGTTGGAACTCTCGTTGCTCTGGGCGGGCGGAGACCACGTGCTAAAATAAAACAAAAATTCACATTTTTGTCTCAGGTCTGTTATTTGTTCTGTATTGGAGCTAGAAAAAATCAAAACATAGGCAAAAAAATAAAAACCGCCCAAACGACTCGCTCTTATACAAGTAGCTATGGCCGACATTGGAGGATAGAACATAGAAAGTACTAACCTCTAAACGCAGTAGTGCGCAGCTAAACCCCACGACCTTCTGAGGTCGGCGTTCTTATGAAATCATACACGCTAGTCTGATCAACAATGATGAAAGGAACCCCAAAACTACTAACCTGTAATGTAAGCGCCGCACTGTGTCTTACTTCATCCTGCAACATGACCTCCTGAGGTCGGCGTGTCTCATGAGGTCATACAAGCTATTCTGACCGACAATGACGAATATAAGCCAAAAACTACTATTCTGTAAGCGCCGTTTTGTGGCTTAATTCATCCTGTAACCACGCTAAATTACCACCTGAGGTCGGCGTGCCTCATGAGGTCATTCAAGCTACTCTGACCGATAATGACTAACAGAAGCAAAAAATTACAAATCTGTAAGCGCCGTACTACATCATAGTTCACCCTATAACCACGTTAAATGAGCTCCTGAGGTCGGCGTGCCTCATGAGGTCATACAAGCTATTCTGACCGACAATGACGAATATAAGCCAAAATCTACTATTCTGTAAGCGCCGTTCTGCGTCTTAGTTCATCCTGCAACCACGCTAAATGACCTCCTGAGGTCGACGTGCCTCATGAGGTCATACAAGCTGCTCTGACCGACAAGGACATAGAAACCAAAAAACTACTAACGTGTAAGCGCCGTTCTGCGTAATAATTCATCCTGTAACCACGCTAAATGACCTCCTGAGGTCGACGTGCCTCATAAGGTCATACAAGCTGCTCTGACCGACAAGGACAAATAGAAACCAAAAACTACTAACCTGTAAGCACCGTACTACATTTTAGTTCATCTTGTAACCACGTTAAATGACCTCCTGAGGTCAGCGTGCCTCATAAAATCATACAAGCTACTCTGTCCGACAACGACGAATTAAAACTAAACAACTACTAACGTGTAAGCGCCGTTCTGCGTCTTAATTCATCCTGTAACCACGCTAAATTACCTCCTGAGGTCGACGTGCCTCATGAGGTCATACAAGCTGCTCTGACCGACAAGGACATAGAAACAAAAAAACTACTAACGTGTAACCGCCGTTCTGCGTCATAATTCATCCTGTAACCACGCTAAATGACCTCCTGAGGTCGACGTGCCTCATGAGGTCATACAAGCTGCTCTGACCGACAAGGACAAATAGAAACCAAAAACTACTAACCTGTAAGCGCCGTACTACATTTTAGTTCATCTTGTAACCACGTTAAATGACCTCCTGAGGTCGGCGTGCCTCATAAAATCATACAAGCTACTCTGTCCGACAACGACGAATAAAAACTAAACAACTACTAACGTGTAAGCGCAGTTCTGCGTCTTAATTCATCCTGTAACCACGCTAAATTACCTCCCGAGGTCGACGTGCCTCATGAGGTCATACAAGCTGCTCCGACCGACAAGGACAAATAGAAACCAAAAACTACCAACCTGTAAGCGCCGTACTATATCTTAGTTCATCCTGTAACCACGTTAAATGACCTCCTGAGGTCGGCGTGCCTCATAAGGTCATACAAGCTACTCTGTCCGACAACGACGAATAAAAACAAAAAAAACTACTAACGTGTAAGTGCCGTTCTGCGTCTTAATTCATCCTGTAACCATGCTAATGACCTCCTGAGGTCGGCGTTCCCCATGACGTCATACAAGCTACTCTGTCCGACAACGACGAATAAAAATAAAAAACCACTAATCTGTAAGCGCCGTACTGCGTGTTAGTTCATCCTGCAACATGGCCTCCTGAGGTCGGCGTGCCTCATAAGGTCATACAAGCTACTCTGTCCAACAACGACGAATAAAAACAAAAAAACTACTAACTTGTAAGAGCCGTTCTGCGTCTTAGTTCATCCTTCAACCATGCTAAATGACCTCCTGAGGTCGACGTGCCTCATGAGGTCATACAAGCTACTCTGACCGACAATGACAAATAGAAACCTAAAACTACTAACCTTTAAGCGCCGTACTACATGTTGGTTAATCCCCTAACCACGCTAAATGACCTCCTGAGGTCGGCGTTCCTCACGAGGTCATAGAAGCTGCCCTGTCCGACAACGACTAATAAGAACAAAAAACTACCAATCTGTAAGCGCCGTACTGCGTGTTACTTCAACCTGCAACCACACTACACGACCTCTTGAGGTCGGAGTGTCTCAAGAGGTCATACAAGCTACTCTGACCGACAATGTCAAATAGAAACCTAAAACTACTAACCTTTAAGCGCCGTACTACATCTTAGCTAATCCCCTAACCAGGCTAAATGACCTCCTGAGGTCGGCGTTCTTCATGAGGTCATACAGGCTACTCTGTTCGACAACGACGATTAAAAACAAAAAAACTAATCTGTAAGCGCCGTACTGCGTGTTAGTTCATCCTGCAACCACGCTACACGACCTTTTGAGGTCGGAGCGCCTCATGATGTCACACAAGCTACTCTGATCAACAATGACGAATAGAACAAACCCAAAACACTAACCTGTAAGCGCCGTATTGCGTGTTAGGCGGGTACTTCCTCTCCAGTTCGTCCTGCAACCATGCTACGGCCGAGCCCCACGACCTCCTGAGGTCGGCGTGCTTCATGAGCATCCCGTGCGCTGCCGGGCATTTGCTGAACAGCGCAACCATGCATTTGATGCATTGGTACGCTCGCTTTTGGTAGTGGTTTTTCGCGCGCATTATCGTCTCTAAAAGGCCTTCTCTTTCCTCGGGGACGCCCTTTATCGCATTGTGGATTCTGCAAAAATATTATATAACTTGATTTATTGACAACTTGGCAAATAAACTTTAAATAACTCGATCAAGGATAAGTAGATTTTTGCTTTTTTATATATCTAATCGTTTTTATATAATAAGCGCTTTTTTAAACTATTCTGGAAACAGACATACAATTGCTATATTTCAAGACACTTTCAAATAATGCTTGAAACTAAATGTTCTCTTGCCGATGAAGTAATCAATTGCTGTACATGATTGGTAAAATCTAATTTGTGATAAATACATAAAACAATGCTGGCTGCTTCCTGTATCAACTCACTATTTAAATTTATTAAATCAATGGGTTTGATTTTGGACCTGTACATTTTTGTATTGCCTACCTGTGCGTTTGCCACGAGTCCTCGATGAGTAATATCGATAAAAGTATTTCGATGTGATGTCGCAATTCCTGACAATACGCGAATGCGATCTGCCACAGTAATTCGGACAAAACCGTCCTGGAGAAATGAGGGTTCTCCCACGAGCAGAACTGCAGCAGCTTGATGGCCTCGTCGGTCAAATTCGTGTCTTCTATCACCTTTTTTACATAACTGAAACAAAACAACAACGCTTAATTTTACAGTTTGTTGCTTTCGATACTCCATATTTTTTGCTAACTGTGTCACTCGCGCACCTAGTGCAACTTCGTCTATGATTTTCACTTTCTCACTCAACTTTAAACACTTTCTTTTATAGGATGTGGATGCCATAGTCGTAAAATATATTAACGCGTGCAATGTATTCACTTAAGTTCAAAAATGAAATACATACGTACGTATAAACGTATCCTAAACGATCATACGACTGACCGAGTTTGTCGTATTTTATCGCACACTCTACATCATAAATCGGGGACTCCCCGACGCCCGACATAAATCATCGAGGCTTCAGCATTTTACCGTCGCGCTGTTTCCGTGCGCCGAGAGTTGTTTACGTTATCGAGCGTACACATTGTTTACGTTATCGCGCGTTCCGTTTGATCCTATAGAACGAAGTTTGTGTTTACATTAGCACAAGTTTTCATTATCCCGTGTTTACGTTATCGAGCGTCTGCTGTATATGCTGAGATAAATATAATTCATGAAAAATTTAACATATCTATAATATTCGATAATATTCGATTGCTGAATTGGTTAAAAAAATAAAAAATAAAAAGCTAAAGAAACGAAAACTTATAACACGCATAACAACAAATAGATATGCCAGGCAAAAGAATCGCCAACAAGAGGTGCAAGAGTATGAAATAAGGGCATTTATTGGAACACTAATATTGAGTGGTTATGTCGATGTACGACGTAGAAGAATGTTCTGGGAACGTGAAAGAGATGCTAATAATCAACTCGTCACAGAAGCGCTTACTCGAGATAAATTTGAGTATATTATGTCAAATTTCCATTTAGTAGGTAACTACAATTTACAGCAAGGAGATAAGTTTGCAAAAGTTAGACCTTTATTTGCGAGACTGAATCAAAAATTTATGGAACATGGAATTTTGACAGAAATGCATAGTGTAGACGAGGCAATGGGTCCTTGTTTTGGGAGACACTCATGCAAACAGTTCATTCACGGAAAACCTATACGATACGGCTATAAATTATGGGTTGGCGCATCAAGACTAGGCTACGTTTACTGGCTTTAACCTTACCAAGGGTCGTCAACTAACATTAGTAAGAATTATGCAGATTTGGGGGTTGGTGCTGGTGTGGTATTAGAGTATTCTGATGCACTGAGGAGAAAATAGCCAAATGAAAAATTTCATTTAGTTTTTGACATTTTTTTCACTTCTCTCTTCACTTTTATGGTAAAATTGACAGAATTTTTTTTTGCGACTGGTACTGCTAGAGAAAATCGTTTCCAAGGTCCAATTCAGAGATTCTAAAATTATGAAAAGGGAAAAAAGAGGTAGTTACGATTACAACAAAATTTCCGATACAAACATAATTGCAGTAAAATGGCATGACAATAATTTAGTAACACTCTGTTCAAATGCCGCAAGATTGCAACCAATTCGCTTTGTAAAGCGATACTCTCAAAAGGATAAAAAAGTATTCAGGTAAGAAACACAATCAATGTTTTCAAAAATGCTTTTGATTTTAGGTAGAACAGCCTCATCTTGTAAATGTATACAACGCAAATATTACTATTATTACTATTACTATGATAATTGAGATGAGCAGAGTACACAGTACTATAAGCTCATGCAGTAAATATAGTGTACGGACACGTAACACAAATACATCAGATAGAAAAAAATAAAAAAAGACAGTTCATAGCTATAAAGTTTGTACACTCCTCCAGCTATCATACTGCACTTTGAAGCTATTAACTGAAGTAGCACCAACCACACTTTCAGGTAAACTATTCCAGGTGTTGAATGTGCGGTTGGGAAGAAACCACTGTCGGACTGTTGTTTTAAATGGCTCCTTATGCAGTTTGAAGCTGTGTCCGCGTAGATTACTGCGCGACAGACGGTATAGATGCATGAGGTTGGTGCCCATCAAACCATGAAGTATCCTGAACGTAACTATAAGATCGCCACGAAGTCTTCGCTCAGAGAATGAGGTCAGGTTGAATAATTCAAGGCGATCTTCATAGCTTGGTCTTCGTGCTCCAAAAGGGATACGAGTAGTCCGACGCTGTACTGATTCGACGAGATTTCTATCGCGCAGAAGCACAGTGTCCCATACCGGGCCAGCGAAATCAAGAATTGGCCTCACGAATGCCTTGTAAATGTAGGCGCAAGTGTTGACATCGGATCCTTTGAAAGACCTCTCCAGCTTTTATAGAAGTTTCTTGACTTTTGATGTAACGTGGTGAATATGCTCTGACCAGGAAAGACGATCGTTGACTACAACGCCCAGATCAGTGTGGCTGGAAACTGCTTCGATGTTGTGGTCAGAGATCTTGTATGTAAATCGCGGATTTGTCTTCCCGAGGTGACATTGACAAACAATATCAAGATCTCGTTGAAGCATAGCAGAATTAACGACAGTATTGTAAATCTTGGTGTCGTCGGCATAAGCTGAACATGTGGAGGAAATCAATGCGGGCAGGTCACTTGTATACAGAAGGAACAGCACTGGCCCCAAGACAGAGCCTTGAGGAACTCCACTTGCTACATGATGAAGGTGAGACTGGCTATCACTGACGCGCACAGAGAAAGTCCTCCCGGTGAGAAAAGCCTTAATCCACAGTAACCACTCGCCTCTTATTTCCATACATTCCAACTTAAACAGAAGCCTTCTATGTGGTACGCGATCGAAAGCCCTAGAAAAATCTAAGTAGATTATATCAACAGGAGTCTTTGTGTCCAGATACTGAGTCCAATCGTTGAGAGAGTGGAGAAGGTTGGTCATTATTGATCGACCAGGGAGAAATCCATGCTGATTCTTAGGGATAAGGTCATTTTCGAAAGCAAATGACAGAAGCTTATCTAATATGATTCTTTCAGCTATTTTGGCGGCGATAGGAACGAGACTTATTGGTCGATAATTTTTAGCGGAGGATTTGTCGCCCTTTTTGAATACAGGGGTAACAGAAGCACTAAGCCAGCATGAGGGTAGGGTATGAGATCTAAAAGACGATGTGAATATCAAGCTTAATGGTAGGGCCAGTGCTGAAGCGCAGTTTTTAAGTACAGCAGCCGTCATCCCATCTTTACCAGGGGAGGAAGAGGTCTTCAGATTTCGCAGGTGCATTAATACATCTTCAGGCAGGAACTCAACTTCGCAAAGGCTGTTGGGACACCTATGGCAGATAGTGGTCGGTAGAAGGTCTCCATTAGGGCGGCGTTGATCGTTGTGATCAAAATATTGGTCTGTATCGCATTTCCATCCGGGGTAAAAAGTGGTATTTTTCATTGAACAGCCACTGTATTGATATGGCTGTTCATAATTCCTGGCAACTTTATAGATCGCACGGAGGACATATGGATCAATTATTATTCAGACGGCGGCTTGCCACAGCCTTGTTACAACAAAACAAGAAACCGCCATCTTTTTCTAGAGGACTTCCTTCGGCTAATGAATATATAGATATTCGTTTAGATCATTTTGTGATACCACAAGAAAAGCCAACTAGATGTGGCTTATGTCATGATAGAGCACAAGTCTGAGGAGCTGGTTGAATGGCAAAAAACGGTCTATGCGCTTTGCTGTCCCAATGGTTTGGAGAGAGCCTACAAATCATATCAATGATTGTTACTTTTGCATGGTACCTTGTGTTGGACAAGCCACAGGTATGTCCAAGAAAAAAAAAATCGGTTATTATCTACCCAAACATACCATCTGCGATGAGACCTGTGCCTCACAGTGACGAAAATCCTATTCCAAAACCCCCAGAGTCCTACACTTGCGAATCAGATCATGGCGATCGAGTGATTCGTCAGGAAGAAGATATGCCATCAACGTCAAGAGATCCTGATTTTATACCGAGCACGGCATGCCACCAACCGCACAAAATAACACAGTCAGAATTAAATGATCTTGTAAGAGATTTAGAACTTCCAAAATGAAAGGCAGAGTTACTTGGATCAAGACTGTAGCAGTGGAACTTGTCAGAAGACGATGTTTCGGTATGTGTTTTTCGTAAACGCCACAAAGACTTAGAACCATTTTTCAATATGGAGAATAACTTGGTTTTCTGCAGTAACATTAACGGCTTACTGGCGGCTTTAAATATAAACTATAACCCAGAAGAATGGAGATTGTTTATAGACAGTTACAACATTGAGTTTAAAGGCAGTGTTATTGCGTATTGGAAATATTTTACCATCTCTTCCTGTAGAGTATGCAGTTCACATGAAAGAATCATATGACAATATGAAGTACCTATTGACATGCATAAAATACGATGAGCACCAATGGCGTATTTGTGGCGATTTGAAAGTTGTTGCACTTTTACTTGGGCTGCAGCTAGGCTACATAGTTTTGCTGTTTTTTGTGTGAATGGGACAGTCGGGCAAAGGCACTCCATTACACCAGACAAAACTGGCCTGTTTGTCAATTCCTAGAGCCAGGTCAAAAAAATGTACAGCATATACCATTAGTAGATTCGAAAAAATTTTTATTACCACCACTGCCTATCAAGTTGGGCCTAATGAAAAATTTTGTCAAGGCATTAGATAGAGATGGGTCAGCTTTTCAATACCTGCGTCAGAAATTTCCAAGACTAAGTGAGGCAAAGGTTAAAGAAGGTATTTTTGTTGGGCCACAGATTCGAAATATTTTGAAAGATACACAGTTTGAAAACACTTTAACAGGTATTGAAAAAACTGCTTGGAATGATTTCCGTCTGGTGGTCACTAATTTCTTGGGAAATAGAAAAGCTGACAACTATAAAACCCTTGTCAAAAATATGCTGTCATCGTATCAAAAGATACATTTCCTACACTCACACCTGGACTTTTTTTCTGACAATTGCGGAGCCGCAAGTGATGAGCACGGCGAACGTTTTCATCAGGATATTTCAACAATGGAAAAAAGGTACCAGGGAAAGTGGAATCCTTCCATGCTTGCAGACTACTGTTGGACTCTTGGTAGAGATGCTCCAGAAACGATCCATAAAAGAACAGCAAAAAGACAGCGCATATAGTGATTCTTATAAGTATATGAATCTTGTTACTTTTTTTAATATATCCTTGAAAATAAAAAGTTTTTTTTCTAAACCGCAACTAATTTTTTTATTTCATTGTCATTTTTGGATTCAGCGCCCCAAGATTAACAAAGAAGTGCACTTTTGCCACAAGATACAATTAAAAAACTAAAATTTGTTGTCCAGTGTAATTATTAGTGTTTGAATAAATGTCTTCATAAAAAAATCAGATAAATATTTTGTGCAAACATTTTTAGGATATACGTTTTGAAATATTATCTCCAAAAATTTGGAGAAATTTGACAATTTTGCCACCACTCTATAGTTTTTAATATCCGTATGTATTTACGCCAATACCAAGAAATGTAATGGTTGCTATAGTGAGATTGGTTCAACAAAGACATGAATGCAATCTTTGACTATGGCCTAGGCATCGTTGTCTATCTCTGTATTCTTCGGTTCTTACCTAGTCCTATTGAAGAGAATCTCTGCGGCTTGCGGCGATATCGGCATGATGTACTCGGGGCAAGTGGGTTCCCTGTAAGGATTCGGCGCCACCGGGCCCCCGTTACTAGACTGACACCTGTTGCTAACATCGCAACACCGTATCAAGCATGACACCAGCTGGTTCAGTTTACCGAGCTCCGTGTACTGGTATTTAATAGCCGGACCTGGGCCTTCGTCCAGGGCCACTAGCATAAACGTCGCCGGGACGTTCATGCGCAGCAGTTGGGCCTTCTCCTGGATACCTAAACATACAAAAAAGAAATGTATAATAATAGTACTTCAACACCACCCCGTATCGGTTTAATGAAGCCCTTGAGGAAAAATGTTACATAGAAGACTGTGTATGATGTTTCATTTTTGGTCACGCTATTGGAATTTTGGTGAGAATATGGAAAAAATATATGACAACATAATAGGAAATATAAAAACTTGTTTAGATCTTGCAACTGATAAAAAAGTGATTTGCTCGACATAAAATACACCCTGGTATAACAAGAATATTAAGGCAGCTCAAAATTTGAGAGACAAATATAAATATATGTATATTCACAAAATCAAATGATGATTGGGAGGTATATAAAACTCTTAGGAATAAATGTGTGTATGTAATTAGAGAAGAAAAAAGGAAATTCTACGATAAACAAATCGATAATAACAAGTACGACAGTGTAAAGATGTGGAAGACTTTAAAAATACTGATCAATTCGAAGCCGCATGATTGTGTAAATCAAGTTCAATTCGAAAACGGTACCGAAACAAATTCTTTGGTGATTGCAAACAAACTAAATGAATATTTTGTGGAAAGTATTGTTGATATTGTGGGTACTGCCAATGCTGCACCTGACTATATGAAAATCAGTTTCCAGTGGGAAATGTTGCAGACACTTTCAAAATTTTACGGCGTATCATTGAATTATCTAAGAAAAAAAGTAAACAGTTTAAAATCAAATAACAACTGTGCCGAAATCACTACTAAAAACGTGCAGAAAAACTGTTTCGAAATTTTGGGATATCCTGTATTAAATTGGATCAATTGTTCACTGAGAAGCAGTTCTTTCCCTGAAAATTTTAAATGCTCTACAATAACACCAGTTCCCAAAATAAAAAATTCTAAAAGACGCAGCGATATGAGACCAGTAAATGTGTTACCAGACATTGAAAAATTATTAAGAGTCCATAGCGCATGACCAATTAATGCAGTTTATAGAAGAAAACAAAATTTTAGTGGAGGCGCAAGCAGACTTTCGAAAAAAATATTCCACAGAAACGGCTTTCCAGTTGGTAACTGAGAATTGGAGAAGAGCCATAGACTCAGAAGAAGTTGTCATAGCAGTATTTTTAGATTTGAAGAGGGCATTTGAAACGATTGAGAGAGATATTTTGTTAGGTAAATTAAAGGCATATGGTATAACAGGAAGTGTTTTAGATTGGTTTAGAAATTATTTGTCGAAAAGGATGCAAGTTACAAAAGTTAATGACACTATTTCATCAAAAATTGAAAATACGTTGGGTGTTCCACAGGGCAGTATCCGGGGACCACTCCTTTTTATTTTATACATAAATGATTTACCTGCCATAGTCAAAAAATGCAAAATTCAGATTTTCGCCGATGACACTATGATTTATATAAATACTAAAAATATTCAGTCTGGTATCTCTTATATAAATGAAGACTTGAAGCTTGTCTCAAAATGGTTAGCATCTAACAGACTAAAATTAAATGCAAGTAAAACGAAAGCCTTGTTAATCGGAAAAAACAATGTATAAATGTTCAACTGAATATTGATGGTGAAGATATTGAATTCGTAGAAAATTTTAAATACCTGGGGGTTTTTGCTGACTCTCGATTAATTTTTGATATTCATTATGAAAAAGTTATAAATAAGATTAGTAGTAAAGTGGGATATTTATCGAGAGTTTCTGGATGTCTGAGTTCATATAGCAGAAACATTATCTATAATACCATCATTCTTCCAAATTTCGTGTACTGTTCGACTATTCTATATTTAGCAAATAATTCCATTTTTGAAAGACTGCAAATTTTACAAAATAAGTGCATGAGAATAATACTAAATAAAGATAAATATACTCCAATTAGGCAAATGCTTAGCAAATTAAAATGGCTCAATGTAAAAAAAATTATCAAATATCTTGTAATGATATTAATTTATAAAGTAAAAAATAATATATTTCCATCAAGTCTAACTAATTTAACATCATCAAATGTCGACCATCATTTACATAATAGCAGAAATAAAGATGACTTCCATTTAATGACCAAAAAGTATAACATATGCTACAAATCTGTATTCCATCAAGGGTTGATTGAATATAATAAATTATACTCAGTCATAAAAGGCCAGAAAACTTCGACAAAATTTAAAGTAAAATTGAGAAATCACTTGTTAAATCTACAATTATAGGTTGCCCAGCATTTACATCATACACCATATGGCTTGAATTTACTAGTTCTAAGTTGTTTACAATTATTCTGTTTATGTAGCCAAATGTGCTAAATAAATCTTCCTACTACTACTACGACTTGTACATTCCCCGGTATATCTAAAGGTAAACGCTTTTTCTCTCGAACGGTGGAGATTTCATTGTATATACTCACCCTGGTTAGCGTACATATGAAACACGCTGCAATAATGCGGCAGGTGCCTGCCGTGTTCGCTGACCTCCCTCTGCAACAACCCGAGCAACGCCCACAGGATGTGATCGCTGAGCGAGGCGACGTCGAGCGCCGTCGCCGCGCCGTCCGCGATCATGACCACGCCCCCTCGTTGCGCGTTAGCCAGTAGCGGCGGCAACGGGGCGGGGCCGTCGTTGATGCTGAAATGGGCCAATAGCACGACGATCTTGATGAAAGCGTTGCGCACTTCGGCAGACGGACAGCTTAGGAGGTACTCGCAAAAGCGAGATGGGTGCGCGAAGAGCACGTTGTGGGCGAACCATTGCCGGATCACAGGAGAGGCGCGCAGGTGGAGGCACAACACGTCGCACCTAAAATTAGGACGGGTCTGATCAAAAATCGATGATAGACCTAAAGTTTACTTGATAGATCAATGATAATAGACGTTTTTATTGAGAGAATTACAGCGACCATTCGAGGTCGAAAATATGTTTAATGAGAGAGAATCAAGAGAAATCACAATTATTGACTTTGTAACGTTACGAGAGTCACTGTTACAAGCCAATATCACTGAAATTTTTAATGATGCTGACACTGCTCAAAAATTATAGATTGTATGGAGAACTGCATGAGAGTCGCACAAATAGGAAAGTGGTATATCAAAGGAAAAGCCAAAACTTTGGTTATAACAAAAATATCACACATATACAACAAATATTTATAGACTCTAAATTGACCCGTGATAATGACTATAAAAAGTTTATGATCACTCAAACTGAGGAAGATTGGATACAATATAATGAATGAAGAAAAAAGTGTTTTAGGAATGAAAAGAATAAATATTATGAAAACAAAATCGATAGCAATTAATGTACTCCCAGATGTCGAGAAGCTCTTAGAATGAATCATATATGAACTATTGAACTAACGAAATTGCATTGTTATGGATTTCAAGATTCAGTATTCAACTTATTGCAAAATTATTTAATCAATAGAAGTCAAAGAACTAAAATTGGCAATACATTATCAAATATTAAAAACATTTCGGTAGGTGTGCCACAGGGTAGCAAATTAGGTCCATTACTATTTATTTTATATATTAACGATATTCCTGAAATTTCACATTGCAAAATTCAACTATTTGCTGATGATACATTAATATATATATATATATATAGGTGAAAAATTAAAACCTCCGCCTTTTGTTGGGTACTTCGACAAAATTTAAGCAAAGAGGACTCTTTATACTTTTTTTAATTCTCTCTAGCTTTCAATGGACTTTGCCATCATCATCAGGAGCTGCAATTACAATGATAACAGTAGCAACAAAAGTGTAAAATGAATTTAAATTGAATCAACTTACAGTAGTATGTGAGGATGTTGCTAATTGTTGTTTTCGTATAGGATGAGGGAAACGTCCAGTAACATGGTGAGAGCTGGATACATGGTACAATGGTTAAAATTATATAAAATATGACAAGACAAGTTAAAGACAGATTAAAAATTATTTAGAAAACATTAGAGCATTACGTCGTGAAGCCACTTGATGATTGCACAAAATGGTGGTCATGGAATAATGAGTGAGATGAACCTTTGACAGAAGGCCGAAGGTTGTCAATGTCTGTGTTGAAAGATGGAACGAATTGTGGGTGTGTGCCAAAACGTTGCCAAATCACTTCAGATTATGTGATTTTCAGAATGTAATGTAAGAAATTGTTAAACCGACCAGAGGCAGTTGAATAAACTATATTTTAATTAATGGGAATTTTAAATTAACAATTATTAATAAATCGTGAGAAGAGAATTATTAGATTTTGAGTGGAATGAAATTTGAAAACAACAATTAGCAACATCCTCACATACTACTGTAAGTTGATTCAATTTAAATTCATTTTACACTTTTGTTGCTACTGTTATCATTGTAATTGTAGCTCCTGATGATGATGGCAAAGTCCATTGAAAGCTAGAGAGAATTAAAAAAAGTATAAAGAGTCCTCTTTGCTTAAATTTTGTCGAAGTACCCAACAAAAGGTGGAAGCTTTAATTTTTCACATAACTGGTTTAGACGACAATGACCACGTCTCAAGTTATATATATATATAATAAAGACGCTGGAACTGCAATAGAGCTGTTAAATAATGATATGAAAAACGTAATGAATTGGTTAAATGTAAATAAACTTAAACCAAAACACAAACAAACCAAAATATATGCTAATAGGAAAATATTTAGATCAAAATACGATAAATCTTACAATTAATCATGAAAAAATTGTGTCAATCGAATCATATAAATATTTGGGCATATATACGTAGACAGTAAATTAAAATTTGAATATGTTATTTCTAAAATATCCAAGAAAATAAATTACTTTTATAGAATTTCGCATAGCTTAAGCGTTTATTCTAAAAAATTGTGTACAACACTATCATTCTTCCTCATTTGTTATATTGTTCGACTATTTTGTTCACTGCAAATGAAACTGTATTTTCAAAATTACAAATATTACAAAATAAAGCTATAGAATCATCTTAAATAAAAATAAATATACTAGAATAAATTTTATGCTGAAAGAACTACAATGGTTAAATATCAAAAATTTGATAGCCTACTTGGTTGTCATTTTCGTATTCAAGTTAAAAAATCATCTACCAAATCACTTAGAAAATTTTATTGTATTGAACAATGAGTGCTACAATTATTCTACTAGAGGAAGAATAGACTTTCAGTTACAAAATTGCAGTAGCAATATAACGAGCAAGTCAGTATTTCAAAAGGGATTGTACGAATTTAATAAATTAAGTAATGATATCAAGATGTGTGTCAGTTTGTTAAAATGTTCAAAGGGAAATTGAAAAAATATCTCATGGAAAACCAGAATTGTGAAATTTTGTATAAAAATATGTAGTCTTGAAGACATAATATATTTTGTGATATACTGTATAATATGGATATTATGGACATTGTAGCATTAACGCTAAATAAATCTGAAACAAACAAACAAGTTTAGCATTGCTAACTTTTCACTTAATCAACCAGTCCGCAACATAAGTTAAGAGGCGCATAACAAAAATAAAGTAGAAAAATCACGAACTAATAGTTATTAAAAAAAGATAGAGGGCTGCAATGATATACTAAGTGACATATAAATCCGAACACCCAGTTTAAACGGTTTTATTTTAATAAAAATTGGTGAATGTATTTATCTTACTGTAAATAACAAGTGAAAAAATGTTCAGCCTTATCAGTTGGACATTCCGGTTTTTATACTGCTTTTTTTTAATTCACTAACGCTCTAAAAATGAATATTTCAGCCGCAGTAAAGAATCAACGTTGGCGGATTTTGGTTCTTGACATCCTTTACGATCGGTTACGATGCCTAGAGTACGGAGACCTGTACGATTTCGTCAACTTAGTGAGTTTGATAGGGGCCGTATAGTGGGACTTCGGGAAGCTAGACTTTCTTTTCGGGCAATTGCAGTTAGAGTGCAAAGAAGTGTAGACACTGTGGTTAGGTGTTGTCAGGCATGGCTGCGAGAAGGCCGTACGCAAAGAGCAAGGGGCACTGGACGCCGCCGTAGAACAACAGACCGTGAAGATCGCCGCCTAAGATTATTGGCCTTAAGGGACCGTTTCTCCACTACCAGGTCCATTGCAAATGAATGGTTTGCAGAACACGGAAGACCTATTGGCATGCGAAGTGTTTACCGACGAATGAGAAGTTTTGGCTTGTTTTCATACCGGCCACACTGGGTCCTCCCTTTAACTCGAGAACACCGACGTAATCGCCTTGAGTGTTGCAGACAACGGTCACTCTGGGATCAGGAATGGAACATTATTGTCTTTAGTGACGAGTCTCGATTTTGTTTAGGCATGCACGATGGTCGTGCCAGGGTTAGAAGGCGACATGGTGAAAGGAAGAATCCACAGTTTTTTGTTGAAAGACATGTTCATCACACTGTTGGAGTTATGGTTTGGGGTGCTATAGCTTATGGTTCCAGGTCACCTTTAATCTTCATCAGAGGTAACATGAACGCGCAGCGTTATATCCACGAAGTTCTAGAAGCCCATCTTTTATCCTATCTTGACACCCTGGCAGATCCAACTTTCCAACAAGATAATGCCCGACCACATGTTGCAAGAGTCACAATAGACTTCTTTCAACATAATGATGTCACATTGTTACCATGGCCAGCAAGATCTCCCGACTTATCCCCAATTGAGCACGTGTGGGATATGATGGGTAGGAGATTGCTCAATTTGCAACGTCCTCCTCAGACTCTAGAAGCACTTCGAGAGGAGTTGGTGGTTGCCTGGAATGAGATACCACAGTAGGACATTGACCACCTGATCAGAAGCATGCCTAGACGCGTTGGAGAATGCGTAGCACATCAGGGTGCATCCACACATTATTAAAGGTCAAAGGGCTTTAAAGCAGTGCAATCATTTTGAAATTTTTATCATTTACTTATTATGCTTCATTAAGTACTTATACAAAATTTTATTAAAATAAAACCATTTAAACTGGGTGTTCGATTTATATGTCACTTAGTATATATGTATATGGAGATAATTCATGCGATATTCGTGAAAAACGGTTGATGGAATTAACAGAAGTTTAACTCAACACGGGAAGCAAATGGTTTTTATTTTTTTCGCGAAAACGGTGCATCGGACGGAAAAAAATGAAGAGGTACCATCTTTTCTTGAAAAATCTCCCGTATACATCCCGTACGTACGCAATTGGTAGAAACATTGAAAAACACATTCTACATCAAAAATCCCTATTGGTGCATGTCAAATTTCAAGAAAATGTCTAATTTTTTTTATTAAAGTTTTAAGAAAACGAATTTTTTCTTAAAATTTCAACACCCCGTAGCTCAAAAGTCAAGAGGTTTAGGACATATGTTCATATAAGCTTTTCTTCCTAAAATAAGCTAAGGAATCATATCCTGTATGTTTAGCGATGAATTCAATCAGAACTACTACTATGTATATTTGAACTACTTCGTGTATTTGAACCACTAACCATTCCATGGCTGATCCCCTGAGGTTCTTTTTGGTATGCCATCCCGTATGAAAGAGGAAATTGCTGACCAGCTGTACGCTGAGCAGGTATTGCTGTTCGACGAGGTCGTTCGTGAGAAGAGCCGTCTGAGATTGGGGCGGCGGCTGCCCGCCGCCTGCCCTGACTAGGTTGTTCTGTTGCTGCTGCTGTTGCTGCGCTGCGCAGCTGGTAGCCAGCTTGCGTACGAACGAGAAATACTCGGGCGAGAATTGGCTGCGATGATGGAGGAATTTGATGTTCTGCTTTCTGATGCTGTTCTCGATCGCGACTGGCATTTTTAATGTCGTTTCTTTACGCGTACCGGCTGGAAAGACAGATGAATAATAATTGGTTAGTCCAGAGATACACCTGTGCATATATATACAGGGTGTCCCAGAAGTCGACGTCAAGCCGAAACCAGGTGATAGGCAAAGTCATAACAGCTATCAGAAAAATATTTAAAAAATTTATTTTTGTATGTGTTTTGAAAATTATAGGTCTTTGAAAAAAATATAGAAATTTCACACCCTACAGCAGTCTGTCAACTCCTGTTACTACAAATATTAATTTTTTTTTGGATTTTATTTTTACAATGTAATGACGAATAATGCATCTTCAAACTGGTGTCTCAACCTTACTGCCAACTTTTCTCGTTCAGGAAAAATTGCCACTTATTTCCCAACCAAGTATTCCAAAGTAAAACTTTGCTCAACTTTAACTGGCTGTACTGGAAAAAATGTACTACGAGAGTTTGGCAAGTAACCTTAAAAGTTGGCGCATTTAATAACGATTCCAAAATGGTATAACACTTAGAAGATTACTCGTTAACTTATGCACAATTTTTATTTGAAGAAAAACTGATGAAAATTTTTCAAAATTTCCTAATTAAACAGCGATTATGAAAACGCACAAGGACCCTTAAGCATAACTGTTTGCACAACAGTGGGCGTCAAAATGCTGCTGATGATGATTTACCTTTACAGCAAATGCTCAATTTGTTTTCCTTCAGCCGCAATACACGCTCGACATCTTCTTAAAAAAGATCAGGTTATTGAACAATCGAATACACGGTTATTAACAAACTCAGCTGCTTCCAATAGTCTTTGCCGTAGCTCAGCTACATTTTGAATCGGCTTGAAACACACTTTTTCTTTTACAGTTCCCCAGTAAAAAAACCCGAGTTGCTTTTTGTCGCACAATGTTAGAAAGACACAAGGAAGATCCACGGTTCTTTGAAAAAATTTTATGGTCAGATGAGACCACATTTAAGAAAGATGGGTACATGAACCTGCACGTAGCAAACCCACATTTGATAAGAGAAGGTAAATCTCAATATCGCTTCAAGATAAACCATTGGACAGGAATTTTAAATGGTAAAATAATCGGTCCGTTTGAGTTCCCAGAGACTTTGACTGCTGAGGTTTATTTAGGTTTTTTGCAAAATCATTTAGAAAATTTATTGGAGGACGTGCCACTGAGTATTTACAGGGACATGTGGTTTCAGCATGATGGCTGCCCAGCGCACTATGCACTCTCAGTGAGAGAGTATCTCGATCAAAACTTTCCAGGCAGATGGATAAGGCGGTCTGGTACAATACCGTGGCCACCCCGATCACCTGATTTGAATCCATTAGATTTTTTTACTGGGGAACTGTAAAAGAAAAAGTGTATTTCAAGCCGATTCAAAATGTAGCTGAGCTACGGCAAAGACTATTGGAAGCAGCTGAGTTTGTTAATAACCGTGGATTCGCTCGTTTAATAACCCGATCTTTTTTAAGAAGATGTCGAGCGTGTATTGCGGCTGAAGGAAAACAGTTTGAGCATTTGCTGTAAAGGTAAATCATCATCAGCAGCATTTTGACGCCCACTGTTGTGCAAACAGTTATCCTTAAGGGTCCTTGTGCGTTTTCATAATCGCTGTTTAATTAGGAAATTTTGAAAAATTTTCATCAGTTTTTTTTCAAATAAAAATTTTGCATAAGTTAATAAGTAATCTTCTAAGTGTTGTACCATTTTGGAATAGTTATGAAATGCGCCAACTTTTAAGGTTACTTGTCAAACTCTCGTAGTACATTTTTTTCCAGTACAGCCACTTAAAGTTGAACAAAGTTTTACTTTGGAATACTTGGTTGGGAAATAAGTGGCAATTTTTCCTGAACGAGAAAAGTTGGCAGTAAGGTTGAGACACCAGTTTGAAGATGCATTATTCATCATTACATTGTAAAAATAAAATCCAAAAAAAGTTAATATTTGTAGTAACAGGAGTTGACAGACTGCCGTAGGGTGTGAAATTTCTATATCTTTTTCAAAGACCTATAATTTTCAAAACACATACATACAGTTTTTTTAAATATTTTTATGATAGCTGTTATGACTTTGCCTATCACCCGGTTTCGGCTTGACGTCGACTTCTGGGACACCCTGTATATATATAGATATACATACATATATATATATACGTAGTCATGCCATAAGTTCTGTCCCTCGTTTTCAAACAAGTGTAGACCTGTTAATACTTGTCCGATTGTTTACATTGTGGTGTCAGTTGATTAAGCGCTTTTCGGGTAATTACATATACCTCAGTTTGTATTGATCTCTCGAAGCATAACGATGGAGTGGGGCAAGGCAGAGAACCGTATTGCAGTGATAGCTTTACATAAGTGTAATCACAGTGCTAGTCAGATTTTTGAACTCTTACGCGGCCTTCAAATATCGCGTAAATTTGTGTCTAGGACCATTCAGCGGTACAATGAGACGTCCTCTGTTGATGACAGGCCAAGAAGCGGAAGACCTCGTCAAGTAAGGACTCCAGCAGCCATCAAAGCCGTAAAAGCCAGGATTCAAAGGAATCCACTCCGGAAGCAGAAGATCCCTATCCAGGGAAATGAAGATTCCTGTCCGGACGATGTCGCGCATCATTAAACAAGACCTAGGGCTAGGGGCTTACCGGAGACGTACGGGCCAGCGACTTACGGCTACCTTGCGACACATCAGGGCGACAAGATCCAAGAAGCTCTTGGAGAGGTACGCAGCTGGGGGATTCCGAAAGATTTTGTTCACGGATGAGAAAATCTTCACCATAGAAGAAAAATTCAACCGACAAAATGACAAAGTGTATGCAAGGAGTTCACAGGAAGCTTCGGAGATCATTCCGAGAGTTGAGAGAGGCCACCACCCTGCGTCAGTCATGGTTTGGTGGGGGGTGTCCTACGAAGGGGTCACTCAGCTCCATTTCTGTAAACAGGGCGTGAAAACAAAAGCGGCAAACTATCAGAGCGACATACTGGATCCTATCGTCAAGCCTTTAGGTGGTACATTGTTTGCCAACCAACACTGGGTCTACCAGCAGGATTCCGCCCCCGCTCACAAGGCTAAGAGTACGCAGCGCTGGCTGGAAAGCAATGTGCCAGAGTTCATTGCTGCGGAAGATTGGCCCTCAGGGAGTCCGGACCTCAATCCTTTAGACTACAAGTTGTGGGACCTGCTAGAGCAGTTGGCCTGCTCCAAAGCCCACCGTAATATCGAGTCCCTGAAAGCGGATTTGATCCGATCAGCGGCAGCTATTCCTTTGGAAGCTGTGCGTGCAGTGATAGATGAGTGGCCCGCGAGATTGAAGCAGTGTGTGAAGGCCAAGGGGGGACATTTTGAATAAAACTGTTTGATTATGAATTCTAAAAATGTTGTCGAATAAATAATATCTTTCATATAAATATATCTTATCTTGTTTCATTTTTATCATGAGATTATCATGGGACAGAACTTATGGCACGACTACGTATATATATGCGAAGAGGCCAAGTAGTTTAGTTTTAATCGATCCACGGTCCGTTAAAAAGCACGAAAGATGGCCCAGTTTCAGGCTACACTTCCAAATAATGTAATGTACTCACATAAGGTCAACCTTTCCATCGCCTTGAGCGCACTTTCCTCTTCGACGTCTAACCTCGTATAAAAAAGCATGTACGCGTTCCACCATCGCTTCTGTCTCCTGTACGTCGTCCGTTTCAGCATAGGATCAAACACTTCGCCCATGTAATCGCCCCCGAAACAGTGCGCCTTCATTTCTTCGTCCTCGCCCATTCGACATTCGCTCACATCGCCGTCATCAAATTTGTACCATTTCATTTCTCCTCCGGTTTCGCCGCTGTACGTGCGAATGTACGAATAGTAATGGCCACCTAAATAAAATAAAAAATAGAGCATTACTAATGCTATAGTAGAAAGATTTATTTAGCACATTTGGCTACATAAACAGAATAATTGTAAACCACTTAGAATTAGTAAATTCAAGCAATACGATGTATTCTGGGCAACCTATAACTGTAGATTTAACAAGTGATTCCTCAATTTTACTTTAAATTTTATCAAAGTTTTCTGGTCTTTTATCTCTCTGTATAATTTATTATATTCAATCAACCCTTGATAGAACACAGATTTGATCAATACAAGATATTTGATAAAATTTTTTACGTTGAGCCATTTTAATTTGCTAAGCATTTGTCTAATTGGAGTATATTTATCTGTATTCAGTATTATTCTCATGCACTTATTTTGTAAAATTTGCAGTCTTTCAAAAATGGAATTATTTGCTAAATATAGAATAGTCGAACAGTACAAGAAATTTGGAAGAATGATGGTATTATAGATAATTTTTCTGCTATATGAACTCAGACATCCAGAAACTCTTGAAATATATCCCACTGTACCACTAATCTTATTTATAACTTTTTCATAATGAATATCAAAAATTAATCGAGAGTCAACAAAAACTCCCAGGTATTTAAAATTTTCTATGAATTCAATATCTTCAGCATCAATATTCAGTTGAACATTTGTAAATTGTTTTTTTTCCGATTAACATAGCTTTTAACCATTTTTTAACCATTTTGAGACAAGTTTCAAGTCTTTATTTATGTAAGAGATACCAGTCTGAATATGTTTAGTACTTATATAAATCATAGTGTCATCGGCGAAAATCTGATTTTGGCATTTTTTGACTATGGCAGGTAAATCATTTATGTATAAAATAAAAAGAAGTGGTCCCAGGATACTGCCCTGTGGAGCACCCAACGTATTTTCAATTTTTGATGAAATAGTGTCAACTTTTTGTAATCTGCATCCTTTTAGACAAATATCAATCGTTTCAAATGCCCTTTTCTTATTTAAAAATACTGCTATGACAACTTCTTCAGAGTCTATGACTCTTCTCCAATTCTCAGTTACCAACTGGAAAGCCGTTTCTGTGGAATATTTTTTTTTTAAAGCCTGCTTGCGCCTCCACTAAAATTTTGTTTTCTTCTATAAACTGCATTAATTGGTCATGCACTATGGACTCTAATGATTTTTCAATGTCTGGTAACACATTTACTGGTCTCATCGCTGCATCTTTTAGAATTGTTTATTTTGGGAACTGGTGTTATTGTAGAGCATTACAAATTTTGAGGAAAAGTGGTGTGTCTTTTAGTATAAATCTAATACAACAATGCTTTCTGATTCTCCTGATATATTCTGGGAAAATTTCACAAATTTCTTTTATAGGGATTCTCATAGTCTTAGAACATATTAAAAAAAAATAGTTTATAATACAATTAATCTATCGCATTTACTGTATTACTCAACTATCTTGTTCACTGTCAATGAAGCTTTTTTCTCAAAATTATAAGTTCTGCAAAATAAGGCTATGAGAATAAAAATAGGTACATCAAAATAAAATCTATGTAATAAAAATTGAAGTAGTTGAATATAAAAAATCATATATTTGGTTCTTATTTTCATATTTAAAATAAAAAATCATTATTTGCCACAACATTTAACATGGAAAATTCATTGCCACAATTATTATATGGGGTTGTCCAAAATGGACGCAGGAAAGTAAACGCATATTAAAACAAGAAAGATTGATATTCAAATCAAGTTGGATACTTTATTTTGAAGGTTCATTTATACCATTTATGTATGAAAAATAATATCGCTCAAATGTTCACCACGACTGGATTTACAGACGTCCACGCGATGGTCGAAATTTTCAATGACATTTTGCAACATGGTCGGTTCTATGGCATTTATCTCGGCAATGATGTTCTTTTTGAGTTCTTGGAGGGTGGCTGGTTTGTTGACGTAGACTTTGCTTTTCAAATATCCCCATAAAAAGAAGTCCAAGGGAGTCAAATCGCACGATCTTGGTGGCCATGGCACATTTCCTCTGCGCGAAATCACGCGATCACCGAAGAAGGACTGCAATCGATGGATATTGACGTTGGTTGTGTGGCATGTTGCACCGTCTTGTTGGAAATAAACATCGTCCATATCCATTCCTTCAAGTTGCGGCAAAAAATAGTCCTCTATCATCACGTGATATCGCTCAGAATTGACGGTACCGGCGTCCCCGGCCGCATTTTCGAAAAAGTAAGGTCCGATGATGCCTTTTGACCACAATGCACACCACACAGTCACTTTTTGAGGATGCATCGGCTGCTCTTGATACTCTCGGGGATTTTCGTCCGCCCAGATGCGGCAGTTTTGCTTGTTTACGGTCCCATTCAAAGTGAAATGCGCTTCGTCGCTGAACATGATTTTTGATGAAAAATTGGCATCAATTTGGCGGTGTTCAAGGAGCCAATCTGAGAACGTTCGGCGCGAAAAATGGTCGGCCCGACGCAGCTCTTGCGTCAATTGGATCTTGTAGGCGTGTACATTCAAATCCTTGTGGAGAATGCGGAGCAAACTGGTTCTCGAAATGCCCAATTCTTGGGATCGACGCGTTGTTGATTGTTTCGGATCGTCTCTCACACTCTCCTTCACAACAGCAATATTTTCCGGTGTGCGAACGCTCCTTGGCCGGCCAGAGCCTGGCAAATTTGCCACAGAACCTGTTGCCTCGATTTTACGCACCAGATGACCGACGGTTGTTTCGTTTGGGCGGTTGTTGCGACCGAAATGTTCACGAAGCGCGCGAAACGTGTTTTTTATTTTTGCACCATTTTTGTAGTGCTCTTGAATAACTTTAATGCGGTCTTCAATCGAATACGACTCCATAGCGATCAATGGTAAACATTCAACTAACAAAATGACATGTCGGTGACAGAAAACAAAGATGGCGTCTATGTCAAATTGACGTTTACTTTCCTGCGTCCCTATTGGACAACCTTTTACAAGAGGAAATTTAGATTTTCATTTACAAAATTGCAATAGTAATATAACTAGAAAGGGTTACTTGAATTTAATAAACTAAATAATGATATAAAATCTACTTGTAATTTAAAGATATACAAAAGAAAATGGCCATGGTCAGTGAAAATTCTTAGAGTTGCAAATTTTGTTTTTCTAAATATCTGTATGTTATGTAATTGTTAGCCTACTTACCAGATGCTTGTCCAGAATGTACCACAATGCCCGTCAACCTGTACTTGGTGCAAGTATCCCCAGGCGGATTCGGATCCTCGTCGCAATCGATGATCTCGCCTTCGATTTCGGCCAATCCGCGCACCGTGTACGGACTCATGTCCAACTCCCTGGGGAACTCAAAATAATCGTTGAACTTGATGGCGCACACGCGCTCGAAATCGTACTCGAACCGCTTCAGTTGGATCGTTAGCACGGGTGGCAGTTTTTTCACGCATAGTCGTTTCACCGTCACGACTTTCTTGCTGCATTTTTCGCAATGGTATGCATCTGCGCCCTCTAGCAGCTCGCCTGGAAATTAAACTCTTAGGTACTGTTCTCACAAAAAACTCCAACTTCAACAGGCACGCTTGTTTTGAGGTCGTTTTAAAGAGAACGTGGAATATAAATCAGACATTTTGGTTCTTTAAAGCCCTGACTGAAAGAAAAATCGCGAATAAAATCCAGCCAGATCAGTCAATGAATATATAAAATTAGCAACACTAACCTTTAACATACTGTTCTAAAGAATCCGTTAAATTGCTATGGTTCCTAATATCTACACTAATCACACTAAAAGGTTCTTCTTTGGAATATCTATGCGGACAGCCTTTGCAGATCTTCTGGTCGGAGTAAGAGCCACCTAGGATCTTGGACATGATCTGCTCGTGTCCCAACGTTTTCAACGCCTCGTCCAGACTTTCTACCAACGACATGAAGAATTCTACAGCGTCCTGCTGCTCCCTCAAATTCACGGGTTCCCCTGCAAAAATCATAAAATTATAAACCACTTTTTTCAAACGACAGTGAAAAAACTACGGTTGCGCCTAGTGTCATGTGCCAGAAGCAAAAACGTTCTATACTAGCGATGTTTTACAAAAAGTAGTTCAAACGAACAGTAGTTCAAATGAACAGTAGTTCAAATGAACAGCAGTTCAAATGAACAGCAGTTCAAATGAACAGCAGTTCAAATGAACAGTAGTTCAAATGAACAGTAGTTCAAATGAACAGTAGTTCAAATGAACAGTAGTTCAAATGAACAGTAGTTCAAATGAACAGTAGTTCAAATGAACAGTAGTTCAAATGAACAGTAGTTCAAATGAACAGTAGTTCAAATGAACAGTAGTTCAAATGAACAGTAGTTCAAATGAACAGTAGTTCAAATGAACAGTAGTTCAAATGAACAGTAGTTCAAATGAACAGTAGTTCAAATGAACAGTAGTTCAAATGAACAGTAGTTCAAATGAACAGTAGTTCAAATGAACAGTAGTTCAAATGAACAGTAGTTCAAATGAACAGCAGTTCAAATGAACAGTAGTTCAAACGAACAGTAGTTCAAATGAACAGTAGTTCAAATGAACAGTAGTTCAAACGAACAGTAGTTCAAATGAACAGTAGCGCGGCGTAACCAGCAAAATTATGGAATGTTCAGTGTGTAACAGCATAGAACTTGTTTTTTTCGATTGGCATTACCTTGTAATTTGAAATGCCTCCATAGGCCCCTAGGTATATAGTACTGTAGTCTGGAACACGCCAGATGTCCGAAAATCGCTTGTACCTGCTTCAGTATGCCTACATTGTAGTCTTTTCTGCCATCTTCGTTGCCAGTTCGGTCCGTATCTGCACAGTCCGTCGTGTCCAGATCCAAACGTTCCTCTCCGGAGAAGTCCTCGTCGGGATCAGTGGCCGCGCCTTCAGCGGCCAACAATCCTTCCTGAAAGACAACAAAACCATGTTAGCGCTAAAAAAAAATCAAGTACTTCTATTCTTCATTGACAGCCAGATAAGTCAATAGGATCTTTACTCTTTACAATTTATATTGTTTATGTTGCCAAGTATGATCAAGTAAAATTGTTTATTATTAAGCATGACATCAATGTTCAAAGGAATTTTGAGAGAGAATATTAGGTTAGACCTTACCTTAACACTATCAACCATATACAACTGCTGCAACACTGAGTTCATATAACAAGTGGCACCAGCGTTTTTTAAACCTACAAAGCCTCCAAATGGTCTGGGTCCTACTGCTGGTAGATAGTCCCATTCCGTTATAGCTGTTTCAGGATCTGAAAAAAGACAAAACTGGGCATGAAAAACTATGAACAATTACAATAAGACTGATCAACAGCCAAAAAATATCCTAAATAAAATCAACAAAATATTACTATTTTTAATGTGCTAAAACCGGAATGAAACTTATTTTTTCAATATTAGTTCAAGTTTTAGAGGTACGGTAATTATATGTGTTCCTGCTGTGGCAGTGTTAATATACTGTAATTCACAAGAATGCACGTGCTACATTTTTATATATGGCAAGGAAAGATGATGTAATCGGCATGATTGTGTTACGTTATACATACGTGTACATTATATTGTTTTACGTAGTCATGCCATAAGTTCTGTCCCTCGTTTTCAAACAAGTGTAGACCTGTTAATACTTGTCCGATTGTTTACATTGTGGTGTCAGTTGTTTAAGCGCTTTTCGGGTAATTACATATACCTCAGTTTGTATTGATCTCTCGAAGCATAACGATGGAGTGGGGCAAGGCAGAGAACCGTATTGCAGTGATAGCTTTACATAAGTGTAATCACAGTGCTAGTCAGATTTTTGAACTCTTACGCGGCCTTCAAATATCGCGTAAATTTGTGTCTAGGACCATTCAGCGGTACAATGAGACGTCCTCTGTTGATGACAGGCCAAGAAGCGGAAGACCTCGTCGAGTAAGGACTCCAGCAGCCATCAAAGCCGTAAAAGCCAGGATTCAAAGGAATCCACTCCGGAAGCAGAAGATCCTATCCAGGGAAATGAAGATTCCTGTCCGGACGATGTCGCGCATCATTAAACAAGACCTAGGGCTAGGGGCTTACCGGAGACGTACGGGCCAGCGACTTACGGCCACCTTGCGACACATCAGGGCGACAAGATCCAAGAAGCTCTTGGAGAGGTACGCAGCTGGGGGATTCCGAAAGATTTTGTTCACGGATGAGAAAATCTTCACCATAGAAGAAAAATTCAACCGACAAAATGACAAAGTGTATGCAAGGAGTTCACAGGAAGCTTCGGAGATCATTCCGAGAGTTGAGAGAGGCCACCACCCTGCGTCAGTCATGGTTTGGTGGGGGGTGTCCTACGAAGGGGTCACTCAGCTCCATTTCTGTAAACAGGGCGTGAAAACAAAAGCGGCAAACTATCAGAGCGACATACTGGATCCTATCGTCAAGCCTTTAAGTGGTACATTGTTTGCCAACCAACACTGGGTCTACCAGCAGGATTCCGCCCCCGCTCACAAGGCTAAGAGTACGCAGCGCTGGCTGGAAAGCAATGTGCCAGAGTTCATTGCTGCGGAAGATTGGCCCTCAGGGAGTCCGGACCTCAATCCTTTAGACTACAAGTTGTGGGACCTGCTAGAGCAGTTGGCCTGCTCCAAAGCCCACCGTAATATCGAGTCCCTGAAAGCGGATTTGATCCGATCAGCGGCAGCTATTCCTTTGGAAGCTGTGCGTGCAGTGATAGCTGAGTGGCCGGCGAGATTGAAGCAGTGTGTGAAGGCCAAGGGGGGACATTTTGAATAAAACTGTTTGATTATGAATTCTAAAAATGTTGTCGAATAAATAATATCTTTCATATAAATATATCTTATCTTGTTTCATTTTTATCATGAGATTATCATGGGACAGAACTTATGGCACGACTACGTATATTAGCCATTTTTTTCTCAGTTGGCTGACAGCGTTCATGCAAGATGTCTCGAAAGTGTGCAAACAATCCAGATCAGTTTTGTTACGTGTGTGGTGATGTGACTTTTGCGTCTCAGAGACGGTCTATTACTTCACTAATAACAAAGGCATATCAGCTTTATTTCGGTTTTAAACTAGGTGATCAAGACAAACAGTGGGCACCCCACATCTGCTGTAATACATGTGCTTCAAGTCTGAGGAGCTGGTTAAATGGCAAAAAACGGTCTATGTGCTTTGCTGTCCCAATGGTTTGGAGAGAGCCTACAAATCATATTAATGATTGTTACTTTTGCATGGTACCTTGTGTTGGACAAGCCACAGGTATGTCCAAGAAAAAAAAATCTGTTATTAACTACCCAAACATACCATCTGCGATGAGACCTGTGCCTCACAGTGACGAAATTCCTATTCCAAAACCCCCAGAATCCTACACTTGCGAATCAGAAAACGAATCAGATCATGGCGATCGAGTGATTCGTCAGGAAGAAGATATGCCATCAACGTCAAGAGATCCTGATTTTATACCGAGCACGCCATGCCACCAACCACATAAAATAACACAGTCAGAATTAAATGATCTTGTAAGAGATTTAGAACTTCCAAAATGTAAGGCAGAGTTACTTGGATCAAGACTGCAGCAATGGAACTTGTTAAAAGATGTTTCGGTATGTGTTTTTCGTAAACGCCACAAAGACTTAGAACCATTTTTCAATATGGAGAATAACTTGGTTTTCTGCAGTAACATTAACGGCTTACTGGCGGCTTTAAATATAAACTATAACCCAGAAGAATGGAAATTGTTTATAGACAGTTCAACATTGAGTTTAAAGGCAGTGTTATTGTATATTGGAAATATTTTACCATCTCTTCCTGTAGGGTATGCAGTTCACATGAAAGAATCATATGATAATATGAAGTACCTATTGACATGCATAAAATACGATGAGCACCAATGGCATATTTGTGGCGATTTGAAAGTTGTTGCACTTTTACTTGGGCTGCAGCTAGGCTACACAAAGTTTTGCTGTTTTTTGTGTGAATGGGACAGTCGGGCAAAGGCACTTCATTACACCAGACAAAACTGGCCTGTTCGTCAATTCCTAGACTCATTTCAAAAAAATGTAGATTAGTAGGTTTAGTAGATTTAGTAGATTCGAAAAAAAATTTATTACCACAACTGCATATCAGGTAAGGCCTAATGAAAAACTTTGTCAAGGCATTAGATAGAGATGGGTCAGCTTTTCAATACCTGCGTCAGAAATTTCCAAAGGTTAAAGAAGGTATTTTGTTGGGCCACAGATTCGAAATATTTTGAAAGATACACAGTTTGAAAACACTTTAACAGGTATTGAAAAAACTGCTTGGAATGATTTCCGTCTGGTGGTCACTAATTTCTTGGGAAATAAAAAGCTGACAACTATAAAAACCTTGTCAAAAATATGCAGTCATCGTATCAAAAGATGGGCTGTAACATGTCTCTTAAAAAAGGTACCAGGGAAAGTGGAATCCTTCCATGCTTGCAGACTACAGTTGGACTCTTGGTAGAGATGCTCCAGAAACGATCCATAAAAGAATCGCAAAAAGACAGCGCATATAGTGATTCTTATAAGTATATGAATCTTGTTACTTTTTTTAATATATCCTTAAAAATAAAAAGTTTTTATTCTAAACCGCAACTAATTTTTTTATTTCATTGTCATTTTTGGATTCAGCGCCCCAAAATTAACAAAGAAGTGCACTTTTCCCACAAGATACAATTAAAAAACTAAAATTTGTTGTCCAGTGTAATTATAAAGGTATGCGTTGTAGAGAAATTCTTAAATATCATCCCCATTGTACTACAATTTTTTCTTAAAATTATAACACCCTTTTCCTCAAAAGTTAAGATGTTTAGGACATAATCATATAAACTTTTCTTCCTAAAATGAGCTAACGAATCATATCCTGTATTTTTAGTCATCAATTGAATTACACCTTCTATGGACTTCAAACCAAATTTTCCTTGAAAAGGATGGTGTGACAATTTGATGCTTCTAAAGAATTAGTAGAAGTAGTATCAGTTTTCTCCTATCGGGGGACAAGAGCGACTAAAATTTGTATATAGACTGGTTCTGCTATTTGCACAAAGTTCCAACTCGATGACTTTATTCGTTACACGACTTCGAAATTGCAACCTCAACGCTGCATCTTAATAGCAATAACACAATTAATTGCTTCGTGAATCACCCTGCACACTAACCTGAATAGAACATATCGTTGAGCATGTTGACCAGCTGCTTGTAATTCTGCACGCAGTTCAGGCACAACGCGATGAGCAGATCGAACGCTGCCGCTTGCGTTTGGGGCGTATCACAAATCGGGACGGCGGGGTCTTCGCCCAGCTGGCCCGTTTTGTTCAGTTGCAGCATCAGTTTGCTGGCGGGGAAGAGAAAGTCCTCGAGCAGCTCCTTGATCAGGCTGCCCGATTCGCAACTGCCTAGCTCGCACTTTTGCTCGGGTGTCATGAAGCAGAGGAGTTCTTTGGCCAGGCTCAGGTGACCCTCTATCAGAACCTGCAATGAAACATACAATACTGACACAAAGAAAGGCAAAGCAAAAGACCTCGCTTGTCATATTTCTTGTATCAACTGTAATGTTATTGAGAGTCAACAAAAACTCCCATCAATATTTAGTTGAACATTAGTACATTGTTTTTTCTTCAGTTAACTTAGCTTTCGTTTTACTTGTATCTTGTATTTAATGTGTGTAGTGACAATCTATTGCTTTATGAATTATAGTGGAATTGTGAGAGAAATTAAAGGAATATTCGTTACAGTATTGAATGATGAAAAAAGTGAGAGCAAACCTCATGTTTATCTCTGGCTTTCCTCAACCAGGCGACTTCGTTGGCTAACAGTTGGTCAACTGCCGACAAAGGACATCCGGTAAGGTATGCGACGTTCACAAGTCGGCAGAGCAACTGAAAAAACTCGTGCGAATTGTTCGCGTGTTCGATCACCAACGTGTCCAGCAGGGAGAACAGCAATGGCACTGAAAAATAGAGAAAATCATTCGTTTGTGCCCATGTTTTGGATTCCATAATTCTGGTTTGGCCTTATATATATATATACATTGTTAACATTGTGAATATAAAACAACTATCAAGTATTATTTGGAAAAGCACACATTGAAACATTCAGAGTCAGGAGGTAAATCCAGCATATGTATTCACTGTAAGGCAAAATACTTTTCTCGGGTCGGTGGATCAATTGTTGAAAATTTGGAAGTAGAGATTCGGCAGTTGAATGAGTTTATTTCTGTTGGTGAGGTTCACAACGAAGATTCTATTTCGATAACATTGACTAATAAAGAGTTGTTGGAAGTTGTGAAAGAACTAAAAATAAACTCAGCACCTGGATATGACGGTATCACGGTTAAGGATGTAAATAATCTTGGAGAATACTTAATACCTGTTTTAGTACGATTAATCAATGAAACTATACAAAAAGGAATATTTCCATCAGAATTGAAAATAATTAAAATAACCCCACTTTTTATGTCGGGAGATATTAAATGTATGAACAAATACAGGCCTGTTTCAGTAGTGTGTGTATTCTCTAAGATTATAGAAAAATTAATAAAAAAAAGAATGTTATCTTTCATTGTTACTCACAATATATTGATTGATGAATTTCAATATGGTTTTATAACGAACAGTAGCACACTTAGTGCGGTTGTTGATTTTGTGGACTACATTTCAATGGCTCTAGATAAATAACAAATAGTTGTAGCTGTTTTCATTGACCTAAAAAAAGCTTTTGACGTAGTAAGCGTAGACATTCTTTTAGATAAATTGTTTAAAATGGGATTTAGAGGTGTTTCGTACAGCTTGATTAAGTCTTATTTATATGACAGAAAACAGTACATAAAGCTTGGAAACATTGATAGTGAATGGTTATCTAGCACCTACAGGGGTCAGTTCTTGGACCTCTGTTATACAGTCTTTATGTACTGAATCTCAAGTTGGCCATTCTGAGGGGAAGATATTTTACCTTTGCAGATGACACTGTACTGGTATATACTGGAACAGACGAAATTGCTTTAACGAATCTTATTAATGATGACCTGACTAGTTATCTTAAATGGCTGTTTTCGAATAGATTAAAAATTAACATTGAAAAAACAAAATACATTATATTTAAACAAAAAAATAAGATAGCAATAATCTAAATATTAACATAAATAATATAGCGCTAGAAAAAGTGTCAAGTATTAAATATTTGGGATTACTGATAGATGAAAGTTTAAATTGGTCACTTCACGTAAATGGAATTTGTGATAAAATAGTTTCAATGCTATCTGCCTTATATAAGAGTCGAGATTATTTGTCTAACAAAAGCAAATTTCAAATTTATAATGCCTTCTTTCTTACACATTTTAGGTACCTCTTGCCAGTATGGGGTATGTGCGGTGAAGTTAATTTTAATAAAGCTCAAGTTTTACAAAATAAAGTTCTGAAAATATTGTTTAATTTTGATTGGCTTACAAGTTCTAATACACTTTATTTAAATTTAAACAAATTAAGAGTGTTATTGGAGGTGGAACAATGTAAACTTGTTTATAAAATTATAAATAATCTACTAAAAAGTAACATAAATATTAGGTTCTACCATAACGTGCATGATCACCAAACAAGATCACTAAATAATGTTTATCAAATTTCCACAAGTACTAACATAGGTTTAAAAAATCCGATCACAGACGCAATTAATAAATTTAATAATTTACCTCATTGTATAAAAGATTCAAATAACTATAGAAGTTTTGTTAGAGAATTGAAAGATTGTAAAAATGTTAATGAATTTATTTGGTGAAATTATGAGCAACATTGCAGTGTACCTGTAGTTCATAGATATTGATTATTGTCTTGTTATTCTCGGGGCCAGTGTTTGCAAACACTGATTAGGGAATTATTGTTAAAACTGGTTATACTTTTTGTATTATTGTGTTTAAATAAATTATTTCAAAAAAAAAATATGTATTCACTGTAAGGCAAAATTCGTAGATAAAGCAAGACTGGATAATCATTTAATCAAGAAACATCCGTATCACATCCGTTTCTAGTAAAATCCATGAATGTAAACATTTTTTTTTTTTGGCTAGACATATGATGCAACATTCAGAGGCAAAAGGTTATAGTAAACTTGACATGTTTTCACTGTAGTGCAAAATTCAAAAGAAAACTTGGACTAAACGATCATATAATCCATCCGTTTCTAGTAAAATACGACAAAACAGTCATACAAACTAATTTTGTTGCACATATGAAGACGAAACATCGTAGGTATAGACGGTATGAATCTGTCACTGTTATGGTTGAATATAAAAACTAGAATGTGATGTATTGACTTGTTTATTTTTGTATACATTGTTTGAAGAAAAATAAAATAGAATTAATACTTGTTACACTTTATTGCCATAGTCCTCTAAAATGTGTTACTTGGTTTGATAGTTTAACATCAAAATTATTTTTTAATTTGTTAATGTTTTCGTTTTTCTATTTTTAGGGGATGAAAAATCACTACAAATCTATGGAAATTGACATTATTTTTTCAATTCAAAGTGTAAACAAATGAATTCAGAAGTTACCAAACTCCAAGCAAGTCTTGTCGTGCCTCCAAATGTATCCAATAGGTGTAAACATAACACCACAGAATCACTGCAAATCGGCACACTACACGATGAAACGATCTAACATCACATTCAAAACCGCGGATGTTCCTTTGTTTGTGCACGACGCGCGCGACCTGTTGCCTCGAAGAGATCCAAAGATCGACTGAACAGCAGCAGTGCGCCGTGCGCCGGCCGTCCGTACCGGAACGCTCTCGATTACGTCACAGCCACATGCCCGTTTCTTTCTGCCAATCGCATCTTAGGCGGAAAGTGGGGTGCAAAGTGGATCGCCGTCAACTTGAAGCTACTCCATTTGAAAGCGATAGGTGTAGCTCCGCCCACTTTGCACCCCACTTTCCGCCTAAGATGCGATTGGCAGAAAGAAACGAGCATGTGGCTGTGACGTAATCGAGAGCGTTCCGGTACTGACGGCCGGCGCACAGCGCACTGCTGCTGTTCAGTCGATCTTTGGATCTCGCCGAGGCAACACGTCGCGCGCGTCGTGCACAAACAAAGGTACATCCGCGGTTTTAAATGTGATGTTAGATCGTTTCATCGTGTAGTGTGCCGATTTGCAGTGATTCTGTGGTGTTATGTTATCTATTGGATACATTTGGAGACACGACAAGGTTTGCTTGGAGTTTGGTAAGTTCTGAATTCATTTGTTTACACGTTGAATTGAAAAAATAATGTCAATTTCCATAGATTTGTCATCCCCTACAAAAAGAAAAACGAAAATGATTGTTTTATCTTGGAATTTTGCCTTACAGTGAATGCATATGCCGGATTTAGACTTATCTACTGTCTACGTAGATGTTTTAACATATGTTCAGAAAACTGGGCCTTGATGGTTGTTCTATATGAGCAATGTGTACATTCATGAATTCTGGCAGAAACGGATGCAATAAACTAGGAATGTTCCTCGACTATATGATCATTCTACACGTACCATGTTTCTTCTTCATATGTGTAGCAAGATCAGATTTTTTCACTGTTTTATATGCACATTCATGTATTTTAGCAGAAATGGATGCAATAAAATCAGGATGTCTCCTGACTATATGATCATTCAATGTCTGTGTGCTTTTGAGTTTCACATCACAGTGAATACATATACTGAATTTATGATTATCTGGTAATTTTGAGTGTTTTGACATATGTCTATCAAGTTTACTTTTAAATAAACTTTTATATGCACAATGTGTACATTCATTTACTAGAAACGGATGATGGAATAAAGTCAGGGTGTTTCTTGATTAAATGATCATTCAGTGCTGGAATACATTTGAATTTTGCCTTACAGTGAATACATATGCTGAATTTATAATTATCTACTGACTCTGGATGTTTCAATGCGTGGCTTGCCAAACAATTCTTTATAGTTGTTTTATATTCACAATGTTTACATTCTTGAATTCTAGAAGAAACGGATGCAATAAAGTCAGGATGCTGCTTGAGTATATGATTATCTAGCAAATTTTTAGTTTTAAATTTTGCATTTCAGTGAATACATATGCTGAATTTATAGTTAACTACTGACTCTGAATGTTTATATAACATATGTCTAGATAAGTGATACTTGTTGGATGTTTTGTAACTGCAACGTGTGCAATGATATAATTTACAAGACAAGGATTTAATAAAGTCAGGGTGTTCCCTAATTATATGTTATATATATATCACCCCAGGTCCCTCAAACAGTTTTTAGCCCAATGGAATTAACTATGCAGATTTTTTAATTGTTTTTAGTAAATACTCCAAAGTGAAATAAAAATTAAATAAAGAGTGTGTCCACCTAATGATTAATTTATCTTAATGGATGATGTTGTACCAATCTTACAAAATCAACATTACTTGCCAACAGCATGCAGTTTTTTATTTATAAACTCACAAAGGGTTACAAAGAAGAACAAAAAAATGTGAGTTTCAATTTTGAATTTCTGTGAAAAAAAGCTAAAAGCGTTCACGTTCTTAGAATTATTTTAAAAACTACTCTAGTTTATCCCGATTCTAAAGGTATGCCACAAGTCACAAAAAAGTTGATTAATGTTGATTTTGTAAGATTGGTACAACATCACCCATTAAGATAAATTAATCATTAGGTGGACATACTCTTTATTTTTTTTATGTCACTTTGTGTATGACATTTTGGAGTTTTTACTAAATAAAAATAAATCGCTCAACTATCACTTAAAAAATTGGACCTGTCCATATGTACAGAACCCGACACAATAATAATTATAATAATAATATATTCACATCAATTGCAAATTGTGAACAAATGTATATCCAGGGTGTCAGAAGTCCACGTCAAGCCGAAACCGGGTAATTGGCAAAGTCATAACAGCTATCAGAAAAATATTTAAAAAAAAATTTATGTATGTGTTTTGAAAATTATAGGTCTTTGAAAAAGCATAGTGCGCTGGGCAGCCATCATGCTGAAACCACATGTCCCTGTAAATACTCAGTGGCACGTCCACCAATAAATTTTGTACATGATTTTTCAAAAAATCCAAATAAACTTCAGCAGTCAAAGTCTCTGGGAACTCAAACGGACCGATTATTTTACCATTTAAAATTCCTGTCCAATGGTTTATCTTGAAGCTATATTGAGATTTATCTTCTCTCATCAAATGTGGGTTTGCTACGTGCCACTCGTGTAAGTTATGCAGGTTCATGTACCCATCTTTCTTAAATGTAATCTCATCCGACCATAAAATTTTTTCAAAGAACTGTGGATCTTTCCTGTGTCTTTCTGACATGCGCGACAGAAAGCAACTCGGGGCTCATAATCCCGGGGCAGGAGAGGTTGAACACGCTGTATGTGGTATGGATGAAGCACATCACTTACTTGCTATTGCACACTTTGATACCGATCAGTACTTCTTCGTTTACTGCGCATCTTTACATGTTCATGCTTGTTGATTTCGTACTGTTACTAATTTTGGATTCGTGAACTGGACTGTTGATCGCTTGTGATTTGGATTTGGACTGTTTAATTGCTCTTCAAAACAACATTTGCTTTCCTTAGACTATCTTTGATAGTGTGATTGTGCAGTGCCGCTATGTCCGTGTACACCGTACAAGAATATGCTAACATGCACCTCATTTATGGGAAATGCAGATGCAACGCTAGTGCTGCAGCGAGACTTTACTGTGAGAGGTACCCGAATGCAGCTCGTCATCCAGATCATCGAGTGTTCACAAATGTGCACCGCTTACTGTTCTCAGAGGGCCAACTACCAAACCAATCACACGGTGAGGGAAGATCTTTCCTTCCTTACGAAGACGTGGTGCTAGGAGCTGTCGAAGAAGACCCGAGTACTTCAGTGCGTGCAAAAGAACTAAAAACAGGTGTGCCCAAAAGTACAGCCCATAGAATCTTGCAAAGAAACGTGCTCCATCCATACTACGTACAGCGTGTTCAAGCTCTTCTGCCCCGGGATTATGAGCCCCGAGTTGCTTTTTGTGGCACAATGTTAGAAAGACACAGGGAAGATCCACGGTTCTTTGAAAACATTTTATGGTCAGATGAGACCACATTTAAGAAAGATGGGTACATGAACCTGCATAACTTACACGAGTGGCACGTAGCAAACCCACATTTGATGAGAGAAGATAAATCTCAATATCGCTTCAAGATAAACCATTGGACAGGAATTTTAAATGGTAAAATAATCGGTCCGTTTGAGTTCCCAGAGACTGACTGCTGAGGTTTATTTAGGTTTTTTGCAAAATCATTTAGAAAATTTATTGGAGGACGTGCCACTGAGTATTTACAGGGACATGTGGTTGCAGCATGATGGCTGCCCAGCGCACTATGCATTCTCAGTGAGAGAGAGTATCTCGATCAAAACTTTCCAGGCAGATGGATAGGGCGGTCTGGTACAATACCGTGGCCAGCCCGGTCACCAGATTTGAATCCGTTAGATTTTTTTTTTACTGGGGAACTGTAAAAGAAAAAGTGTATGTCAAGCCGATTCAAAATGTAGCTTTGCTACGGCAAAGACTATTGGAAGCAGCTGAGTTTGTTAATAACCGTGGATTCGCTCGTTTAATAACCCGATCTTTTTTAAGAAGTCGTCGAGCGTGTATTGCGGCTGAAGGAAAACAGTTTGAGCATTTGCTGTAAAGGTAAATCATCATCAGCAGCATTTTGACGCCCACTGTTGTGCAAACAGTTATCCTTAAGGGTCCTTGTGCGTTTTCATAATCGCTGTTTAATTAGGAAATTTTGGAAAATCAGTTTTTTTTCAAATAAAAATTGTGCATAACTTAACGAATAATCTTCTAAGTGTTATACCATTTTGGAATCGTTATTAAATGCGCCAACTTTTAAGGTTACTTGCCAAACTCTCGTAGTACATTTTTTTCCAGTACAGCCAGTTAAAGTTGAGCAAAGTTTTACTTTGGAATGCTTGGTTGGGAAATAAGTGGCAATTTTTCCTGAACGAGAAAAGTTGGCAGTAAGGTTGAGACACCAGTTTGAATTTGCATTATTCATCCTTACATTGTAAAAATAAAATCAAAAAAAAGTTAATATTTGTAGTAACAGGAGTTGACAGACTGCCGTAGGGTGTGAAATTTCTATATTTTTTTTTCAAAGACCTATAATTTTCAAAACACATACATACATTTTTTTTTAAATATTTTTCTGATAGCTGTTATGACTTTGCCTATCACCCGGTTTCGGCTTGACGTCGACTTCTGGGACACCTTGTATATTTCATCATAAAACGTTCTGGATTTCGACTAGCTGCAGCAAATTTAACTATACAATAGATTTAAAATAAATGAAACACAACATACCAAAATGAAATTAAAAGAATATTTAATGAATCTGTAATATCTCGCTTATGACGATGTAAAAGTTTCATTGTCCCTCTATAAATTTGTAAAAGTTGGGTTTAGAATATTTCAGCTATTGAAAATGCAAAGCTCAATTATATGGCTTTCAAGCAATTTCTCCAAGTTGTTTTCTTTACCTATGAGCTGTAACGCTAGTCGACTAGCTGCTCCGCAGGTACATATCACAATAAGCTGTTCGGCTGCGGCGACTCTTATCGCCGGGCACGGATTGATCAGCACCAGGTCAGTCACAAAGTATGGCCACCAATTGTCTTGGTATAGATGCTCCAAGCTGCTCGAATTCAGAATCACAGCCGTACTTAACAGTTCCAAGGCTTCCTGAAGAAAAAAAAAACTAATTAGTACAAATAATGTCATTTGTTTGTTCAAGATTTATTTAGTATTAATGCTGCAATTTCGTATAATTATTCGTTTACACATTTTTTTGAATCCATTTTCTATAATTTTACATTCTTGTCTATTAAAATTACCACTGTGCATTTTGAGTATTCATAAAATGATTTGTTAAGCATTTTTAAATTCGAACACTGTTTAATATCATCAATCAATTTGTTAGATTCAAATACTCTCTTTTGAAATACAGATATGCTAGCTTCATGCTACTACTACAATTTTGCAGATGAAAATCTATACTGCCTCTAGTTTCGTAGTTATGATAATGACTATTTAATTTTGTGAAGTTTTCTAAATTTAAATGATTTTTTAATTTGAATATGTAAAACTAGGGTGTTGTGGGTTCACTCTTTCATATACTATTTTATTGACGATAGCTTCTCTAATATACAGGGTGTTTCAGTTTATTGTTGCATAACTTTAAGATTCGATAGAACTTTTAAAATTAATGCATAAAGTCTATATAAACATGGGTCGAAAAATGCGTGGCTTCCGAAATACGGGGTGTTTAAATTTACTTTCTAAAATAGTTTTTTTTAAATATTTCGAACAATATTTGATGTACAACAGTGAAAATTGGTATACAAGGGGTTTTTGGTACGACAAAACGAACCATGGGCATAGTTTTACTGTAGCCGCTAGAGGGCGCTCTCTACTGTACCTGTAGTGTATTAAAATGACCGAACATTTTGTCTTAGTGCAATTTTTTGCTTTTTGAATAAAAAAACATTCTTCGCACTTTTCAACATAAAAAAGCTCTCTTGTGAATTTTCGTTATAGTTAGCCGTTCTTGAGATATTTCGATTTTTAAGGTTCGATGCATTTTTAACTATTTATGATAAAATAACGTTAAAAAGTCAGTATCTCGATAATTTTTAGAAGTAGGGTGTGCCTGCAAATATTTTTGAAATTGAAAGCAGAATAAGGTTAAACGTCAATTAGTTGACAGTTAGTTTTGTTGTCTGTTGAAACCTGAAACGTTTTTTTGCAATTGTGAATGCACGAAATTTAGTTTCTTTTACCTGTTTTTTTTGTAAGTTTTATAAAAATGCCATTTTTATTCTCCAATCAAGAGTTAGCGGATATTCATTTTATGTATGGCTTTGTAAATGGAAACGCAGCAGAAACAGCCAGAGAATACGCACGAACAGACGACATCCAACTCGCTCAGTATTTGTAAGAGTGCATCGCCAAATAATTGAAAATGGTTTTGGAAATCTCCAAAGGGATCAAAACATAAATGTTCGTCAGCGCAGATTTACCCGTATGATTCGGCGTGAGTTTGATAGAGATCCGACCACAAGTATTAGGAGAGTTTCTGGTGTCTTGGGAATTTCAGCAAGCCATGTTCACCGTGTTCTTAGAAATGACCATAGACGTCCTTACCATTTGCAACCTGTGCAACGACTACAGCCAGGGGACGGAGAACGTAGAATCACATTTTGTCAGTGGATTCTTGATAGAACTGATAATAATAGGGAGTTTTTAAGTAACGTTTTATGGACCGATGAGTCATGCTTCACTAGACGTGGAGTGGTAAATTTTCATAATCAACATATTTGGTCGCATGAAAATCCGCATGCAGTTCGGGAAAGAAATTTTCAGCATGAATTTAGTATGAACGTGTGGATTGGTCTCTACCGTAATCGACTATTTGGACCCTACCTTTTGCCTGCAAGGTTAAATGCTGCGACCTTCTTGGAATTTTTAAAGGCTGAACATGCAAATATGTGGGATGATGTTATGTTAGATTTAAGAAGATTGGCCTGGTTCCAGCTTGATGGTTGTGCAGCTCATTATTCGAGAATAGTTAGAAACTGGCTGGACGAAAATTATCCAGAAAGATGGATCGCCTGCTCTCCACGATCCCCTGACCTAAATCCATTAGATTTCTTTGTGTGGGGATTTCTAAAAGAAAAAGTGTACCAGACTCCCGTAACCACAAGAGATATGCTAATAGACAGAATCAGGAATGCATGTGATGAAATAAGGCCTTATTTAAATAATGCTATACCACGTTCGATCATTCGTAGATGTGAATTGTGCATTGAACAATTGGGTTTACATTTCGAGCAACTACTTTAGATTTTGTATGTTTGTCCTAAATATCCAATAGCATTTTAGTTGTAAATAATTAATTTAATTTGTTAAAAATAATTTCGGAAAATTAAACATATAATATTCTGTTTTTTGTATTTGGAGTTAGGAATTATTGGTGTGTTTAAAAACACAATCTAAACGATCATCTTAATTACTTGTAATGCCCAAATCGAAAATGTAAAAAAATATATTTTCCCATAAATAATTAAAAATGCATCGAACCTTAAAAATCGAAATATCTCAAAAACGGCTAACTATAACGAAAACTCACAAGAGAGCTTTTTTATGTTGAAAAGTGCGAAGAATCATTTTAATCATTCAAAAAGCAAAAAATTGCACTAAGAAAAAATTTTCGGTCATTTTAATACACTACAGGTACAGTAGAGAGCGCCCTCTAGCGGCTACAGTAAAACTATGCTCATGGTTCATTTTGTCGTACCAAAAAACCCATGTATACCAATTTTCACTGTTATACATCAAATATTGTTCGAAATATTTAAAAAAAACTATTTTAGAAAGTATTTCGGAAGCCACGCATTTTTCGACCCATGTTTATATAGACTTTATGCATTAATTTTAAACGTTATATCGAATCTTAAAGTTATGCAACAATAAACTGAAACACTCTGTATTTATCCATATCATCAATTCCAAGAAGTTGTCGGCATTATTGATAATCTCAGGTATAATGTGTTGTAAAAATGTTTCTCCTAACTTTGTGAAATCAAAGACTGTAATTTCTTTAGTTCTATTTTCAGAAATATATCCATGAGCGAACATTATTTTTTGCGCCAGCAAATTATTTAATTACGAAAAACTCACCTTGCACAGCATGACGTCCTCGCTGACCAACTCCCTGCCGCCTCCGTCCTCCTTCAGTCGATTCTTCGCTTCGGGGGCGGCCAGCGAATGCAACGTATCCGGCGACGCGTTGAGGGCGGCCAGATTATCGCTGCTCGCCGCCCAAACGAGCCTGACCAGCGCCAACGCGGTCGCCAAATCGGGCAGCTCCCAGTTCAGCGCTTGACTGAAGAGCGCGTGCGCGTTGTTGCCGCTTCCGGCCACCGCGCCGCCGCCTCCGGGTCGGTTGTTGGTCGGCGGCGGACACGTTTCGGACACCATCAATTGCGCCAGGCCGTGCGACAGCTTTATAGAGACCTGCCGCAGCAGCTGGAATGAGGAAATGTATATCAGTTTTCTTTTCAACATTAGCTTAGTACGGTTTCGTGTCAGAAGAGGATTAGTTTGTGTTCATCAAGTATTGTGACCAAGCCGCGTGGTCCACAAATTTCTTTCGATGTGAAAACTAAGATCATTGAGTTATAAAGGGTTGTCCAATAGGGACGCAGAAAAGTAAACGTCAATTTGACATAGACGCCATTTTTGTTTTCTGTCACCGACATGTCATTCTGTTAGTTGAATGTTTACCATTGATCGCTATGGAGTCGTATTCGATTGAAGACCGCATTAAAGTTATTCGAGAGCACTACAAAAATGGTGCAAAAATAAAAAACACGTTTCGCGCGCTTCGTGAACATTTCGGTCGCAACAACCGCCCAAACGAAACAACCATCGGTCGTCTGGTGCGTAAATTCGAGGCAACAGGTTCTGTGGCAAATCTGCCAGGCTCTGGCCGACCAAGGAGCGTTCGCACACCGGAAAACATTGCTGTTGTGAAGGAGAGTGTGAGAGACGATCCGAAACAATCAACAACGCGTCGATCCCAAGAATTGGACATTTCGAGAACCAGTTTGCTCCGTATTCTCCACAAGGATTTGAATGTACACGCCTACAAGATCCAATTGACGCAAGAGCTGCGACGGGCCGACCATTTTTCGCGCCGAACGTTCTCAGATTGGTTCCTTGAACACCGCCAAATTGATGCCAATTTTTCATCAAAAATCATGTTCAGCGACGAAGCGCATTTCACTTTGAATGGGACGGTAAACAAGCAAAACTGCCGCATCTGGGCGAACGAAAATCTCCGTGAGTATCAAGAGCAATCGATGCATCCTCAAAAAGTGACTGTGTGGTGTGCATTGTGGTCAAAAGGCATCATCGGACCTTACTTTTTCGAAAATGCGGCCGGGGACGCCGTTACCGTCAATTCTGAGCGATATCACGTGATGATAGAGGACTATTTTTTGCCGCAACTTGAAGGAATGGATATGGACGATGTTTATTTCCAACAAGACGGTGCAACATGCCACACAACCAACGTCAATATCCATCGATTGCAGTCCTTCTTCGGTGATCGCGTGAGTTCGCGCAGAGGAAATGTGCCATGGCCACCAAGATCGTGCGATTTGACTCCCTTGGACTTCTTTTTATGGGGATATTTGAAAAGCAAAGTCTACGTCAACAAACCAGCCACCCTCCAAGAACTCAAAAACAACATCATTGCCGAGATAAATGCCATAGAACCGACCATGTTGCAAAATGTCGTTGAAAATTTCGAGCATCGCATGGACGTCTGTAAATCCAGTCGTGGTGAACATTTGAGCGATATTATTTTTCATACATAAATGGTATAAATGAACCTTCAAAATAAAGTACCCAACTTGATTTGAATATCAATCTTTCTTGTTTTAATATGCGTTTACTTTCCTGCGTCCGTTTTGGACAAAGATGGTCAACGTCAAGTCGACCTTGCCAAAAATTTTAAGCTGAAGCGTAAAGCAGTTGGAGCAATATTGAACAAATATAAACAAAAAGGTATCTTGGAAGCCTCTAAGAGAAGTGGTCGGTAATGGAAAACGTAGTAAAACGGGCACATTTTGTTTTGGCCAACAAAGGTGGCCACTTGATAGATGTTTTGTTCAAAAACTAGTCCCAATAAATTGTAAAGGACTATATTTAATAAAAATACCCGATATAGAAATCGGTTTTTCGTTTTCAAAGTTATTTCATGTTTACATACCGACATAAAAGATGGCGCACCCTGTACATAATTGCCCAACAGACTAATCAATTACAGCGAAACATAATGGGAACTTTACTAGTGCGCATACAGGAACCACATAAAATGAATATTAAAAATTTTCTATGTAATAGGCAGACAAAATTAATGTCAGAACCGTCTGCTATGGAATTATAATTATTGCATAGCGGGGAATAAAATAATACGTTGATACGGGAGGCACTGCAGTTGAAAGTTAAGAGCCCTCGAATTTGGTGAATCCATTCCGTCGTGCAAAAGTTTATGGAGGAATGCCAGGCCTGCAATGGAACATCTTTTTGTTTACATACTCCGTTCATGTTGTTGTTGATCCCGCAGATGTTCGTGAAATATACTAAGTAACATATAAATCCGAACACCCAGTTTAAATGGTTTTATTTTAATAAAATTTTGCATAAGTACTTAATGAAGCATAATAGGAAAAATGATAAAAATTTCAAAATGATTGCACTGCTTTAAAGCCTTTTGACCTTTAATAATGTGTGGATGCACCCTGATGTGCTACGCATTCTCCAACGCTCCTAGGCATGCTTCTGATCAGGTGGTCAATGTCCTCCTGTGGTATCTCATTCCAGGCAACCACCAACTCCTCTCGAAGTGCTTCTAGAGTCTGAGGAGGACGTTGCAAATTGAGCAATCTCCTACCCATCATATCCCACACGTGCTCAATTGGGGATAAGTTGGGAGATCTTGGTGGCCATGGTAACAATGTGACATCATTATGTTGAAAGAAGTCTATTGTGACTCTTGCAACATGTGGTCGGGCATTATCTTGTTGGAAAGTTGGATCTGCCAGGGTGTCAAGATAGGGTAAAAGATGGGGTTCTAGAACTTCGTGGATATAACGCTGCGCGTTCATGTTACCTCTGATGAAGATTAAAGGTGACCTGGAACCATAAGCTATAGCACCCCAAACCATAACTCCAACAGTGTGATGAACATGTCTTTCAACAAAAAACTGTGGATTCCTCCTTTCACCACGTCGCCTTCTAACCCTGGCACGACCATCGTGCATGCCTAAACAAAATCGAGACTCGTAACTAAAGACAATACTGTTCCATTCCTGATCCCAGAGTGACCGTTGTCTGCACCACTCAAGGCGACTACGTCGGTGTTCTCGAGTTAAAGGGAGGACCCAGTGTGGCCGGTATGAAAACAAGCCCTAAACTTCTCATTCGTCGGTAAACACTTTGCATGCCAATAGGTCTTCCGTGTTCTGCAAACCATTCATTTGCAATGGACCTGGTAGTGGAGAAACGGTCCCTTAAGGTCAATAATCTTAGGCGGCGATCTTCACGGTCTGTTGTTCTACGGCGGCGTCCAGTGCCCCTTGCTCTTTGCGAACGGCCTTCTCGAAGCCATGCCTGACAACACCTAACCACAGTGTCTACACTTCTTTGCACTCTAACTGCAATTGCCCGAAAAGAAAGTCCAGCTTCCCGAAGTCCCACTATACGGCCCCTATAAAACTCACTAAGTTGACGAAATCGTACAGGTCTCCGTACTCTAGGCATCGTAACCGATCGTAAAGGATGTCAAGAACTAAAATCCGCCAACGTTGATTCTTTACTGCGGCTGAAATATTCATTTTTAGAGCGTTAGTGAATTAAAAAAAAAGCAGTATAAAAACCGGAATGTCCAACTGATAAGGCTGAAAATTTGTTCACTTGTTATTTACAGTAAGATAAATACATTCACCAACTTTTATTAAAATAAAACCATTTAAACTGGGTGTTCGGATTTATATGTCACTTAGTATAGATTTTATCAACGATATTGTTCCCTTGAGTCCACCCTCCACCCGGACATTCCGAGAGTGGAGTGACTTTACGTCCGGAATTCTTAATAATCAAGGGATCCATCATCATTAATTTCTTTGTTCGGTAAAACCGACCGCGTAGCCTAGGTGTGGGAACATGCGGACATTTACAAGTTACCCTGGGAAAAGCTAGCGGGTGGTACCGCCTCGGTCGACTAGTCCTTGTCTACCGCCTTCTTTTTGCCTGTTAATGATGTTAATTATGCATAAAGTGGCCCGTTGGCGGACCTGTACCGCCACCCGGCAATCGGCACTCAACGCGTGCACAATCACTTGAACGGGAAGAAGTTGTATACTGGATACAACAACTTCCAGAACAAGCATTTTTCACGGCCTTGCTCAGTATGGGTTAAGATGTTCGTGAACCAAATTTTATCTTCGATGCTGTTTCCTCGAGGACACGGACATCTTAATTGTATAGAGTCTAGAAACCCCCTTTCTGGACATGCGCCATCAATTTAAGTACAATATTCAAGAAATTTTCTCCACGCCTCAAACTCAGTTCGTACATTTCGTATCCGTTGTCAATTTGACATTAGAAACCTTTAGTTTCGATTGGTCTTTCGCAAACGATACATATTTTCTAGCGACCACAATTATTTTTTACTTATATCTTATATAAAGTACACTCACATGATCTGAATGACCAGGTACGTTTCTTAGCGCCTGCCTGAGGTACATTCCAGGCGTCGTCGTGTTCTCGTGTACTCCTGTACCAGAATCGTTTTCGGTAGGCTGGGGCGTGTGGTCCTCGCTTAACCTGACTAGGACGTGTGCCACCGACGTTAATATAAGCTTGCAAATCTTCAGTACCTGAAAAAAATGCACCTTTGTTTACCCTAATTCATTTGTAGATATTTCCTCTTCTAAAAATAACACTGGACAACAAATTTTAGTTTTTTAATTGTATCTTGTGGGAAAAGTGCACTTCTTTGTTAATTTTGGGGCGCTGAATCCAAAAATGACAATGAAATAAAAAAATTAGTTGCGGTTTAGAAAAAAAAACTTTTTATTTTTAAGGATATATTAAAAAAAGTAACAAGATAAGAATCACTATATGCGCTGTCTTTTTGCTGTTCTTTTATGGATCGTTTCTGGAGCATCTCCACCAAGAGTCCAACAGTAGTCTGCAAGCATGGAAGGATTCCACTTTCCCTTTTTTCCATTGTTGAAATATCCTGATGAAAACGTTCACCGTGCTCATCACTTACGGCTCCGCAATTGCCAGGAAAAAAGTCCAGGTGTGAGTGTAGGAAATGTATCTTAAGAGACATATTACAGCCCATCTTTTGATACGATGACAGCATATTTTTGACAAGGGTTTTATAGTTGTCAGCTTTTCTATTTCCCAAGAAATTAGTGACCACCAGACGGAAATCATTCCAAGCAGTTTTTTCAATACCTGTTAAAGTGTTTTCAAACTGTGTATCTTTCAAAATATTTCGAATCTGTGGCCCAACAAAAATACCTTCTTTAACCTTTACCTCACTTAGTCTTTGAAATTTCTGACGCAGGTATTGAAAAGCTGACCCATCTCTATCTAATGCCTTGACAAAGTTTTTCATTAGGCCCAACTTGATATGCAGTGGTGGTAATAAAAATTTTTTCGAATCTACTAATGGCATATGCTGTACATTTTTTTGACCTGGCTCTAGGAATTGACGAACAGGCCAGTTTTGTCTGGTGTAATGAAGTGCCTTTGCCCGACTGTCCCATTCACACAAAATACAGCAAAACTTTGTGTAGCCTAGCTGCAGCCCAAGTAAAAGTGCAACAACTTTCAAATCGCCACAAATATGCCATTGGTGCTCATCGTATTTTATGCATGTCAATAGGTACTTCATATTGTCATATGATTCTTTCATGTGAACTGCATACCCTACAGGAAGAGATGGTAAAATATTTCCAATATGCAATAACACTGCCTTTAAACTCAATGTTGAACTGTCTATAAACAATCTCCATTCTTCTGGGTTATAGTTTATATTTAAAGCCGCCAGTAAGCCGCTAATGTTACTGCAGAAAACCAAGTTATTCTCCATATTGAAAATGGATCTAAGTCTTTGTGGCGTTTACGAAAAACACATACCGAAACATCGTCTTCTAACAAGTTCCACTGCTGCAGTCTTGATCCAAGTAACTCTGCCTTACATTTTGGAAATTGTAAATCTCTTACAAGATCATTTAATTCTGACTGTGTTATTTTGTGCTGTTGGTGGCATGACGTGCTCGGTATAAAATCAGGATCTCTTGACGTTGATGGCATATCTTCTTCCTGACGAATCACTCGATCGCCATGATCTGATTCGTTTTCTGATTCGCAAGTGTAGGATTCTGGGAGTTTTGGAATAGGATTTTCGTCACTGTGAGGCACAGGTCTCATCGCAGATGGTATGTTTGGGTAGTTAATAACCGATTTTTTTTTCTTGGACATACCTGTGGCTTGTCCAACACAAGGTACCATGCAAAAGTAACAATCATTAATATGATTTGTATGCTCTCTCCAAACCATTGGGACAGCAAAGCGCATAAACCGTTTTTTGCCATTTAACCAGCTCCTCAGACTTGAAGCACATGTATTACAGCAGATGTGGGGTGCCCACTGTTTGTCTTGATCACCTAGTTTATAACCGAAATAAAGCTGATATGCCTTTGTTATTAGTGGAGTAATAGACCGTCTCTGAGACGCAAAAGTCACATCACCACACACGTAACAAAACTGATCTGGATTGTTTACACACTTTCGAGACATCTTGCATGAACGCTGTCAGCCAACTGAGGAAAAAATGGCTAATATAAAACAATATAATGTACACGTATGTATAACGTAACACAATCATGCCGATTACATCATCTTTCCTTGCCGAATATAAAAATGTAGCACGTGCATTCTTGTGAATTATAGTATATTAACACTTTCACAGCAGGAACACATATAATTACCGTATCTCTAAAACTTGAACTAATATTGAAAAAATAAGTTTCATTCTGGTTTTAGCACATTAAAAATAGTGATATTTTGTTGATTTTATTTAGGATATTTTTTGGCTGTTGATCAGTGAATTAACAAACAATTAAATTAGAGGTACGGGTACGAATTTCATTTGGCTCCGATATCTTCTGCTGGAAAATGTTAATTGTATATGTTATTTCGAATAAATTAAACCAACGATTTAGTATGTCTCATAAGTCGACGTCTATTCATAATAGTTATCAGAAAAATATAAAGTCGAAAAGTACACGACTTTTTTATATTCTTCTGATAACCATTATGACTTGGTCTGAATTGACGTCGACTTATTGGACATACTGTAATTAGCACTAAGATTGTTCCTTACCACAAGATAGGCGGCCCGTTTGGTAACATTATCCGCTGACGACATGAAATTGTTTTTGGTGAGCATCTCTAAGAAAACGTGCGCCTGTCCGCTGGTCATGAAAATGTACTGAAAGTCGTACGTCTTCTCGCTGAGCGTGTCCATCGCAGGCATCAAATTCGCGTATATCACCTCTAGATTGTATAACACCTAAAACGTTAAAAAAAATTACGCAAACAATCGACAACGTCTAGATATTTCTTCTTCAACGTATTCTTCATACAACATATCATTCGGGTATATATGATGATAGAAAATTAAAATTTGAAGGGAACTAGCAATATATACTAAGTGACATATAAATCTGAACACCCAGTTTAAATGATTTTATTTTAATAAAATTTTGTATAAGTACTTAATGAAGCATAGTAAGTAAATGATAAAAATTTCAAAATAATTGCACTGCTTTAAAGCCCTTTGACCTTTAATAATGTATGGATGCACCCTGATGTGCTACGCATTCTCCAACGCGCCTAGGCATGCTTCTGATCAGGTGGTCAATGTCCTCCTGTGGTATCTCACTCCAGGCAACCACCAACTCCTCTCGAAGTGCTTCTAGAGTCTGAGGAGGACGTTGCAAATTGAGCAATCTCCTACCCATCATATCCCACACGTGCTCAATTGGGGATAAGTCGGGAGATCTTGGTGGCCATGGTAACAATTTGATATCATTATGTTGAAAGAAGTCTATTGTGACTCTTGCAACATGTGGTCGGGCATTATCTTGTTGGAAAGTTGGATCTGCCAGGGTGTCAAGATAGGGTAAAAGATGGGGTTCTAGAACTTCGTGGATATAACGCTGCGCGTTCATGTTACCTCTGATGAAGATTAAAGGTGACCTGGAACTATAAGCTAAAGCACCCCAAACCATAACTCCAACAGTGTGATGAACATGTCTTTCAACAAAAAACTGTGGATTCCTCCTTTCACCACGTCGCCTTCTAACCCTGGCACGACCATCGTGCATGCCTAAACAAAATCGAGACTCGTCACTAAAGACAATACTGTTCCATTCCTGATCCCAGAGTGACCGTTATCTGCACCACTCAAGGCGATACGTCGGTGTTCTCGAGTTAAAGGGAGGACCCAGTGTGGCCGGTATGAAAACAAGCCAAAACTTCTCATTCGTCGCTAAACACTTCGCATACCTATAGGTCTTCCGTGTTCTGCAAACCATTCATTTGCAATGGACCTGGTGGTGGAGAAACGGTCCGTTAAGGCCAATAATCTTAGGCGGCGATCTTCACGGTCTGTTGTTCTACGGCGGCGTCCAGTGCCCCTTGCTCTTTGCGTACGGCCTTCTCGAAGCCATGCCTGACAACACCTAACCACAGTGTCTACACTTCTTTGCACTCTAACTGCAATTGCCCGAAAAGAAAGTCCCACTATACGGCCCCTATCAAACTCACTAAGTTGACGAAATCGTACAGGTCTCCGTACTCTAGGCATCGTAACCGATCGTAAAGGATGTCAAGAACCAAAATCCGCCAACGTTGATTCTTTACTGCGGCTGAAATATTCATTTTTAGAGCGTTAGTGAATTAAAAAAAAGCAGTATAAAAACCGGAATGTCCAACTGATAAGGCTAAAAATTTTTTCACTTGTTATTTACAGTAAGATAAATACATTCACCAACTTTTATTAAAATAAAACCATTTAAACTGGGTGTTCGGATTTATATATATGTATATATACTGTGTAACATTGATATTGTGCATTAACGATAACAAATCTACAACAAATACGCACCTCGGCCGGATTGGCGCTGAAAAACATCGTATCCATGGTAACGTTGTTCTGTTCGGCAGGCGACGTAAATAATACTCTCAACTTTTCCATGGTCATCAGATCGCAGGGCATCAATTGGAGCAACGCATGACCGGCGTCCCTCAATAAAGGGAACTGCAGAGCACTACCTACCTGTTGAACACAACGCACATTTTTTTATGACATTCAAATGCTCGCTTGATTGTACAAATTTAAATGATGATTCGATACACAAAACAAATACCGTCAACGTTTCTTTTTGATCACAAATTAGATTCTACTAATCATGTAGATACATTGCTTACTCAACTAGCAAAGATTTTGTTTATTGTAAGAACAATCAGTCACAACATACGGAAAACACAGCATCAAGCAGTAACTTTGCTTTATTTGAAAGTAGATTGAGATATAGCGTTCCCTTCTGGGGTGTCTGTTATCAAAATTGTTCAAAATTGCCCGCCAGTTCAAAATTGTTTAAAAAAGTGCTTATTCTACAAATACGAATTACAGCAGACGCTCGATAACGTAAACACGGGATAATGAAAACTTGCGCTAATGTAAACACAAACTTCGTTCTATAGGATCAAACGAACGCGCGATAACGTAAACAATGTGTACGCTCGATAACGTAAACAACTCTCGGCGCACGGAAACAGCGCGACGGTAAAATGCTGAAGCCTCGATGATTTATGTCGGGCGTCGGGGAGTCCCCGATTTATGATGTAGAGTGTAGGGGATTCACCTCTGCGATAAAATACGACAAACTCGGTCAGTCGTATGATCGTTTAGGATACGTTTATACGTACGTATGTATTTCATTTTTGAACTTAAGTGAATACATTGCACGCGTTAATCTATTTTACGACTATGGCATCCACATCCTATAAAAGAAAGTGTTTAAAGTTGAGTGAGAAAGTGAAAATCATAGACGAAGTTGCACTAGGTGCGGGAGTGACACAGTTAGCAAAAAATATGGAGTATCGAAAGCAACAATCTGTAGAATTAAGCGTATGAAAACTCAAATTTTACAAAGAACGTGCAATACATTTGGAGGTCCGGGAAAAAGAAAAACTTAAAAAAATGCGAAGGCACCTAAAATGGAAAACTCCCTGTATAAGTGGTTTTTAAAACAACGGGAAAATCATGTCCCAGTTAGTGGCGAAGTACTTAAACAGAGAGCGAGACTGTTAAATGAAAAACTGAAAGAAATTGAAAATTTCGTAGCTAGTGATGGCTGGCCACAACGATTCAAAACAAGATATGGAATTCGACTGCTGTCTATATCTGGTGAAAAATTATCAGCACAACCACAATTAGTGCAACCATTCAAAGAAAAATTGATGAAAACAATTACCGAGCTAGATTTAAGAATGGAACAAATTTACAACGCAGATGAAAGTGGCCTTTATTGGAAAATGTTACCAGAGAAAACCTATGCTGCATCATTTGAAAAATCTGCCCCGGGAAGAAAGCCGGAGAAACAACGAATAACGTTTCTAGCCTGCACTAATGCTAATGGTTCACACAAAATAAAGCCACTGGTAATTGGGAAAGCAAAAAATCGGAGCTCATTTAAAAATGTTAATATCCCTGTTGATTATGACTGTTCAAAAACCGCTTGGATGACTGGCAGTATATTCCTAAAATGGTTCCACAGGTGCTTTGTCCCTCAGGTATGACAATCAATTATCACAAATGCTCTATTCATAATTTGAAGTTTTCAATGTGTAGGTAAAAGGTTTCCTAAAACAACAGAAGCTTCCAATAAAAGCGTTGTTACTATTGGATAATGCACCAAGTCATCCTCCGGAGCAACAACTGAGGAGCAGGGATGGCTCAATTTTCGTCATGTACATGCCACCCAACGTAACACCGTTAATTCAACCGATGGACCAGAATATAATAAGACTCACCAAACTATACTATAGGAAGTTTCTACTTTCGTCTGTCTTATCAAAGAATCCTGAAAACTTATGAGGCTTTAAAAAAGTAACATTACGAGAAGCTGTTTTAGATTTACATATGGCCTGGAATGAACTTAACCAGCAAGCTATTCAAAAATGTTGGAACAATCTCTTTTGTACCAATAATGAAGATGATGAAGAAGACGATGTCCCCTTAAGCGTAATTAGAGAACGTTTTCGATCCAATAATGATAATGTTATTAGTGTGTCATTGGATGTTGTTGATTTATTGAAAACAGTGAATCCCAACATTGTTTGTACTCCTGCTGATATTAATTTATGGAACGAAGATAAGCAGACGAATGATGCTGATAAGGAGGAGGATATGGACAGTGAGGATGATGAGAACGATCCCATTGAAGTCAGAAGTGTAGTGACTGACGCGCAAGCTATACAAGTTTTTAACCAAGCTTTAGATTGGGCTGAAAGAAAAGAAGTTTCATACACGGATATTTTAGTTCTTCGTAAATTACGGGCGCAGGCATTGGAAGACAATGCTAAGCGCAAATTTACGCAGACAAAAATTGTTATTTATTTTTCTTCTAATTAAAAAAATACTTATATATATTAAAAATCGTTATTTTGAATATTAAGCAGTAATACTGCATGCCTGTATTGTGGGCGACTTTCACGGTCACTAGGCTGACGAATACCCAGTTCTTGAAAACGATGTCTGGTAGACGTCACAGGGCGCCCCAATACACTTTCACGAACTCTCTCGATATTTTCCGGACTACGAACAGTTCGAACACGGCCCGACCTTGGCAAGACTTTAACTTCACCTGTTTGTTCAAATTTCCGCGCCAACTGACGAACGGTGTTGACACTGGGCACATTATTTCGACCGAAATCTTGCCGTAGCTTCCGAATCGTTGCAACAATCGATTCATTATTCAAGTAGAACGTGCTATAACTTACCGCCATTAATTGACAAAAAAACTGAGCGTAAACCGGCTGCCGTGCCATCAGGACGCCGGGCAGCAAGTTTTCCGCTTCGACGTTCGGCCCGTCGTACGGATGCTGAGGCGAAGACGTCGAGCTGTCCGAACTGCTGTCCTGCGACGAGGCCATGTTCGAGTTGACCTGGATCACCTTCGCCGATATCAACTGGAATAAAAGAAAATCGCGTTTGTTTAGCTCATTGACTCCCAAAGTGGTCTATATCGACCGCTAGGGGTTTATGACAACCTGCAAGGGGTCTACGTCAGCGAAAAATTTGGGGGTCAATGAAATGAATATGGGGGTCCACGATAGTACCTATTTACTTACATCATACTATCTTATAATATCAAAACATATACATTATTTATAAAAGTACCTATGAAGTAAAAAAATTATTAACGTATATATGTTTATAAAATTGTGTAAGTTGTAGGATGTTGGTATTCGCTTTGTGGTCGCAATACATTTTGAACTTGTAAAAACCTGAGAGTCGCAGTCTCAGAGCTGCGCTAGCTTGCACTGACTTGTTCAATTCGTCACTCTATAAATACGAATGTGGGACAAATACGTTTATTCGTTTCCTGAATCTTGAAAAGGAAAGTGCTAAGAAAATATTTAAAAAAATATAAACAGATAGTATATCACACAAATTATAGTGAGTCAGTGTCATTTTGTTTGAGTGTGCTGGAGAAAAGTAAGTACATTATTTTTTATTAAATTTTAGTTTTGTTTTCGTAGTTAGCAAAGATAGATAAATTACGCCAATCATGACTTTAGTTATTAGTAGTTAAATATTCAATCATGCAAAATTACACGAGTACTCCTCAATAGTTTCTTTTTGAAAGTTTTAGCAATCGGTAATATAATTACAGTGCAATCTCCGTAATTCGAGCTAATTGTTGCAAGAAGATGTTCGAATTATGGAATGTTTTCGGAAAAATCAAAAAATATTTTTAATATACAGCTGCTGGATTTTCTGTCTTATTTAAATAATTTAATTTTGCCCACAGATGACTGATGCCATGTCCGAATCTAAAAAGAAATGTAGACAGTACAGTGTTGATTATTTGAAATTTGGCTTCATTCCATCATTGCCGGACAATCAATCGCCTATGTGCCTTTTATGCAACAAAGTTTTGGGCAATGACGCTATGAAACCATCTAAACTGCAAGATCATCTGAGAAGATGCCACCCTGATAAAACAAAGAAAGATTTGAAATACTTTCAAACACTCAAACATAAATTTCAAAAGAGACCTACACCGGACAGAATGTTCGCTTCGACGTCACAAAGAAATGCGGGCGTCTTACAATATCTCGTTACTTATAGCAAAATCCGGAAAACCGCATACTATCGGAGAGAAGTTAATTTTGCTAGCCGTTGAAGAGGTTTTAAAAACTGTTTTACACAAACCTGCATCTGATATCATTAAAGGAATTCCCTTAAGCAACAATACTGTTGAAAGACGTATTGATGAAATGAGTTCTGATATTGAAAGCTTCTTATGTAATTATTTGCAAACGACCCATTTCTCTATACAACTGGACGAGTCAACTTTACCTGATAATGCAGCATTATTATTGGCATATGTTCGTTTTATTATGAATCAAGAAATCTACGAAGAACTGCTCTTCGCAAGAACTTTGATAACCGACACTAAAGGTGAATCAATATTTCATGTTTTTTGAAGGGTTACTTCATTGAAAAAGCAATTCCTTTATCAAATATAATATCAGTAGCTACAGATGGAGCACCTGCCATGGTTGGACGTTATCGTGGATTTATAAGCTATTTAAAACAAAATGTGTCAGGGGTGTTAGCAATACATTGCGTCATCAATCGACAACATTTAGTTGCTAAAAATTTGAGTGTTAGATTGTATGAATCACTTCATTTAGTCATTGATGCAGTAAACCGAATCAGAAGCAACGCGTTGAATACGCGGTTATTTGCGCAGTTGTGTGAAGAAAATGACGAACACTTTCATCAATTACTCCTTCACACTGAAGTACGCTGGCTGTCGAAAGGCTTATGTTTGACAAGAATTTTTGCACTTTTTGAGGCTATTTTAGAATTTCTGGATACTAAAGATAACATTTTAAAAGAAAATTTAATGAAGAGGAAAACAGACATCGCCTATTTAACAGATTTGTTTACAAAATTTAATATGGTTAATTTGCAATTACAAGACGACAGTTTAAATTTGATTAAAACAAAGTCCATCTTATCAGCGTTTCTTGCCAGAGTTAAACTAATGAAGCAAAATATTGGACGGGGCGAATTTTCTCAGTTCCCCAATTTGTCACAGTCAAGCTGCCAGGAAGACGACGTTTCAACTTACGTTCAACATTTAAATGCCCTCTATTCAGATTTTGAATCTAGGTTTGAGGATATTTTGACTATGGTAATACCACCGTGGATAATTAATCCATATGGTGACATAGAAGAAACGAATGTCATAATACAAGAGGAACTGACTGAACTAAGTACAAACGAAGAACTTAAGGTTCAGTTTAAAAACGGATATCAGCAATTCTGGCTGCAAAACAACATACCCGTTACTTATCCCGTATTATGGAATATAGCGAGGAAATTTTTAATTTCCTTTCCATCGTCATACCTAGTGGAAAGGGGGTCAGCGCTGTTACAACTCTCCTAATGAAAAAAAGAAACAGACTGGACATCATTAGCCACGGAGATTTAAGATTAACCCTTACAAAATTGACGCCAAATGTTGATAATTTATTATTAAAGCATCAGGTTCATCCTTCTCACTAAAAATATTGACTTATTGCTTATGTTATTTTATTTATAGTTTATTTTATGTTTATTGGTGTCTGACCAATAAATGCCCGCATTGGGAATAAGTGCCCGTATTGATTTTTTTAAAGAACCCCCCTTTATAGAAAATATTTTTTTTTAAATTATTCTGAAAATTCAACGATAGGTACACACTAAAATTCGTTAATTTTTTGCCTATTTTTAGATAACTTAAACGTATAAGAAGCGGAATTTAATCAAACTAACAGTGAAATTATTGTAGAACATACGTTTATGTTATAATTAATAAACGAACTCGCTTATTGTACTATTTTAAGTAAAAAACTTTTTTTTTATTATTTTCACTTTTTCTTATTTTATCCCTCTTATTTTTTTTTTCAATGCGGGCACTTATTCCCAATGCGGGCATTTATTGGTCAGACACCTGTTTATTTAATGATACGTATATTTTACATAACAGACACAAAATTTTATTTTGAGTAGTTTTAATTTAAATTCAATTAACAAATGTATAAATTAACATGTGTTTTTACTTTAAGTTTTTAACACTAAACTTCTCTACAGTTAGAAATTTACAGGAAATCAATATCAGGTAAGTAGGGGGTCTATCCAACACGGAAAAACATGGCAAGGGGTCTACGACACAAAAAAGTTTGGGGAACTTCGAGGCACCGTACTCACTAAAAATCGACTTCAACCACTTCAGTTGCGATCTCACCGAAAGCAGTCGCTGAGCAACCGGCTGCCTCGTTTTCGGATTGCGGAAAAAGGCACAAAGTTGGTGCTTGTTACGAGGGTTGTCTCAAAAATAAGGTTACCACAAGGATTTTATTATTTGAAAAAACGAATTCACCATTGGAAACGCTGTCAAGGCTGTAAGGGGGATCGGCAAAGACTTCCCAGCCAAATCGCTCGATCAAGTCCTTCGTTTGTTGTGAGACATGAGGATTCATCTTACCATGTGTTCTCGTATACACTTTATAAAATCAAATTTTAGCACCAATCTCGCCGACGCAGTAAGTAAAAAAAGTTTTAATCAATTGAGAATGGTTGCTATTTGTTTGTTTGTTTAAGATTTATTTAACATGATTGCTACAATTACATTCCTTTAAAAAAACTAAATAATTACGTGACATACAGATATTTAGAAAAAACAAAATTTGCATCTCTAAGAATTTTCACTGTCCATGAAATAATATTTATTTATTTTTTCATTAAATTTGTTCGTAGCTCCTGATGATGACAGCATGGACTGTCGAAAGCTTGAGTTGTAAGTCAAAAGAGCACAATTTATCGATTTCCCTAAAAGGTTTGGACGTAAAATACGTATAAAATAACTTTATTTTACAATAACTGTTCGGGTATTTCAATATGGGCTCCTTCAAAGTACTCCCCCTGAGACAAGATGCACTTCTGTCAACGGCGTTTCTACTGTGGATGCGATCGCTGAAAGTCTTCAATTGTGAGGCTTGTCATTTGCCGTGTCGTTTCTGCCTCGATGGCTTCCACATCCTCCATGCGCCGCCCGCGAAGTACCATTTTGCATTTTGAGAACAGGAAGAAGTCGCCAGGGACTAAATCGTGTGAACGAGTCGGGTGTTATGTCACAGTGATTGAGCTTCGGGTAAAAAACTCACGCACGAGAGACGTGTGAGCGGGAGAGGTGTCGTGATGAAGAATCCACCTGCCTCCTTGTGCCAAATCCGGTCGAACTCAGGCTACACGAGCTCTGAGGCGACGCCAGACTTCAATGTAGAAATTTCCGTTTACTGTCTGACCGAGAGGGACAAGCTCGTGGTCAACAATGCCCCGAGAATCAAAGAAAACAATCAACATTGTTTTCACATTGGACCTTGATTTCGTAGAACCAAGACTCGTCTTTAGTGATGACCCGGTTGAGAAAGTCCTCCCTTTCCTCTGCTTTCAACCAATCGTCACAGCAAGCAACCCTCCTTCTTGCTTTCTGTTCCGGAGTCAAGAGCTTCGTAATTATTATTATTATTATGATAATTGAGATGAGCAGAGTACACAGTACTATAAGCTCATGGAGTAAATATAGTGTACGGACACGTAACACAAATACATCAAATAGAAAAAATAAAAAAAGACAGTTCATAGCTATAAAGTTTGTACACTCCTCCAGCTATCATACTGCACTTTGAAGCTATTAACTGAAGTAGCACCAACCACACTTTCAGGTAAACTATTCCAAGTGTTGAATATGCGGTTGGGAAGAAACCACTGTCGGACTGTTGTTTTAAATGGCTCCTTATGCAGTTTGAAGCTGTGTCCGCGTAGATTGCTGCGCGACCGACGGTATAGATGCATGAGGTTGGTGCCCATCAAACCATGAAGTATCCTGAACGTAACTATAAGATCGCCACGAAGTCTTCGCTCAGAGAATGAGGTCAGGTTGAATAATTCAACGCGATCTTCATAGCTTGGTCTTCGTGCTCCAAAAGGGATACGAGTAGCCCGACGCTGTACTGATTCGACGAGATTTCTATCGCGCAGAAGCACAGTGTCCCATACCGGGCCAGCGAATTCAAGAATTGGCCTCACGAATGCCTTGTAAATGTAGGCGCAACTGTTGACATCGGATCCTTTGAAAGACCTCTCCAGCATGTATAGAAGTTTCTTGGCTTTTGATGTAACGTGGTGAATATGCTCTGACCAGGAAAGACGATCGTTGACTACAACGCCCAGATCAGTGTGGCTGGAAACTGCTTCGATGTTGTGCTCAGAGATCTTGTATGTAAATCGCGGATTTGTCTTCCCGAGGTGAAGGACACAACACTTAGTTAGATTTAAGGGTAAAAGCCAACTGACTGACCATTGACAAACAATATCAAGATCTCGTTGAAGCATAGCAGAATTTACGACAGTATTGTAAATCTTGGTGTCGTCGGCATAAGCTGGACATGTGGAGGAAATCAATGCGGGCAGGTCACTTGTATACAGAAGGAACAGCACTGGCCCCAAGACAGAGCCTTGAGGAACTCCACTTGATACATGATGAAGGTGAGACTGGCTATCACTGACGCGCACAGAGAAAGTCCTCCCGGTGAGAAAAGCCTTAATCCACAGTAACAACTCGCCTCTTATTCCCATACATTCCAACTTAAACAGAAGCGATCGAAAGCCCTAGAAAAATCTAAGTAGATTATATCAACAGGAGTCTTTGTGTCCAGATACTGAGTCCAATCGTTGAGAGAGTGGAGAAGGTTGGTCATTATTGATCGACCAGGGAGAAATCCATGCTGATTCTTAGGGATAAGGTCATTTTCGAAAGCAAATGACAGGAGCTTATCTAATATGATTCTTTCAGCTATTTTGGCGGCGATAGGAACGAGACTTATTGGTCGATAATTTTTAGCGGATGATTTGTCGCCCTTTTTGAATACAGGGGTAACAGAAGCACTAAGCCAGCATGAGGGTAGGGTATGAGATCTAAAAGACGATGTGAATATCAAGCATAATGGTAGGGCCAGTGCTGAAGCGCAGTTTTTAAGTACAGCAGCCGTCATCCCATCTCTACCAGGGGAGGAAGAGGACTTCAGATTTCGCAGGTGCATTAATACATCTTCAGGCAGGAACTCAACTTCGCAAAGGCTGTTGGGACACCTATGGCAGATAGTGGTCGGTAGAAGGTCTCCATTAGGCTCATCGACGAAGTCATCACTAAAGGACTCTGCCAGTAAGTTGGCAGATTCGGTGGCATCCATGTGGAGATGACCGTCAGCGTCGCGGATCTGAGGTGATGAAACTTTGGAATTCAGGTTTGTTCTTAGATACCGAAACAGCTTCTTCTTATTTTTGGAGGTAACGAGTTTTCGTTCATAAGCATGTTTGGCATTATGTAACGTTCTAGATAGGAGGTTAGAAAAGGATCGATGAGACACGTAATCTTGTGAATGGCCACTCCTCCTAAACCGTTGCCACAAAGACGAAGCATCCTCTATATGTTAGAGTTGATCCAGGGCTTTGAGGGGTCACAGTATACATTCTTTTCAACAGTATTGTCAGCCGTTTCGCTTAGGAATCGTTGAGCGAAAGTGTCCCACATATCTTGGATTGGTTAGTTGACGGTTGGTTACTCTAGAGAATTGTTTCCGTAAATTTGATCCAAACACTCAAAAATCTCACGACCGTTCTTGCCTAGCTTTGCAAGAAACTTGATGTTGATCAGGCAAAAAAAAGGTTACTTTAAACAAGCACTCAGACATCCTACTTACTCGCAGAGCGCTCCGGCTCGAACTGAGCATAGTGAGAGGGAACCACACGACGCCCCGAATTTTTTATACGTATTTATAACTATGATAAAGGCATAATATCTTACACGTACCATTTTATCCCTGATGGGTATCTGCGAAAGCAACTTCCGATCATCTGCCGGATCGAGCGGTTCGCCATTGATGAACAGCTCCAATTTGCAGTGGTTACCCGATTTGATCCGTCTCGAAATGTATTTCCTCAGCGAGGCTAGCGTATCGTTGGAATGCGTGTACAGTTCTAGGTCTTCGACTTGCCGGCTCGGACTAGAGAATCTCACTATCAACGTCAGGTGTTTGCCGTGACAAGCACGGTGCAATGGCAGTACTCGACGTTCACCTGAAATTATTCGTAACGTTATTGGAAAGAAAGTACACAAATGGGGAAAAATAGGAATTGAGAGGTCCACCGCATAAACTGGCTTAGTTGAATGGAAACTTTACTTTTCAAATAATAATAATAATAATATGTATTCACTCAATGTACAAAGATAACAAAAAATATGAGTAAATAAATATAAAATCAAAACAGGCCCAATAGAAGGCATCGCCTGTACATGGACCAATAATTTAAGTTGAAACTGTAGAATGCAAATGACAAAAAAGGACAAAAATTAGCTACAGTAGATTATGTATTTAGTTGATGTTCGTATTTATGAGTTTATGAATTTCAGTTCTAGATATAGAATGTAGCCACTTTTTTAAATTTCTTTTGAAACAATTTCCGAAACGTAAATCTTTTAAGTCTTTAGGTATAATTTCATAAAATTTAGGCGCTAAATAGAGATATGATCGCTGCATTATAGATTTATGCGGTTGAGGAACTACTGTGCCACGAATTTTGTACCTGGTATAATGATTATGTTTAATTTTTTGGTCGGTGTTTACAAATTTATGGTAGTGAGTGATACTGTGTTAGAAATAAAGCTGTCTTATATCATACATTCGAACATCTGCATATAATTTTTCAGTGGGATAAAGTTTCGGTTTTTTAAATATTATTTTTAGAATACTTTTTTGAAAGACATCTAAATTATAGATATGTGAGGAACATGCAGCTCCCCATGCTAATATACCATATGTGAGATGAGGCTCAATCAGTGCATGGTATAATGTTCGAAGATATTTTTCTGTCAATATATTCCCAAGGTATTTAATTTTGTAGGATACAAATCTAACTTTCTTTAAAATATAATTGACATGGATGTCCCATCGTAAGTGAGGATCCAAGACCACTCCAAGGTATTTTATGTTGGGCACTCTATTAATTTGCATTTTTTGATCATTAATATTGAAGGAGAAATTTGTGTAATTTGGCAGATGTCTAGCATAAGATCAAAATGGTAAAAAATGTGTTTTAGAGTAGTTAATGCTTAATTTTCTACTGTTAAACCACCGAATAATTTTGATAAAATCATTTTCAATTATATTTTTCAAATCAGACCAGTCAGTGCCTTCATATAATATTGCAGTATCATCTGCAAAACTAGTTATTTTGCCAACACAATTAATTTGGAAAATAAAGGGTGTCTCAGAAATATTTTCGTTTTTAGATCAGTACTCTGGCGGAATACGCATGCTCCGGAGAAACGAGACAGTTGACAAACGTTTGGCAACATTGTTAAATTTTAGTTGCAATGGAGCGTTTTACAGGGCCGCAACGTGCTTTTGTGTTCGCGAGTTCTATAAAAACAAGGATTCTTATGTGCTTGTACGTCGTTTGTACAGAAATCATTATAACATAGCAAGAATGAGAGATGTTCCAAGCGCAAATTTAATTAAATATTGGGCAAGAAAGTTCGAGCGCACTGGAAACACGTGTATTAGTAAACCGCCTGGACGGCCAAGGTCAGCAAGATCGAACGAAAATATTGAACGTGTGCGCCAGTCCGTTAACGAGGATCCCCGGCAATCATTAAGACTGCGTGGAGCGTCTCTAACTTTGCATAAGTCAACTGTTCATCGCATTATTCGCAAGGATTTGCATTTTCACCCATACAAGATTGTTGTTACACAACAATTAAAACCACAAGATCCCGCTAATCGATTAGAGTTCTGTAGAACAATGAGAGAGCATTTTAACGGTTACAACAACATATGGTTTTCTGATGAATCGAATTTTCACATTAACGGGCATGTTAATAAACAAAACTGCCGATATTGGGCCGAGCAGAACCCTCAAAATCTTCATGAGACGCCATTACACTCGCCTAAAGTTATCGTCTGGGCTGCTATGTCAGGGCAAGGAATCATTGGCCCGTATTTTTTTGAAGACAATCGTGGCCAAGCTCAAACTGTAACATCTGAGCGCTACTGCCACATGATTAGGACTTTTTTAACTCCAGCTATACAGAACCATGGTGGCTACAATAGAAACACGTTTTTCCAGCAAGATGGAGCGACTTCTCATGTCACGAATGAATCCTTGGATGCTCTTCATCAGTTATTCCCAGAGAGGGTCATCAGTCGCAGAGGAGACATTAACTGGCCAACGAGAAGTCCCGATTTGACACCAGCAGATTTTTTCTTATGGGGATACCTGAAGAGTAAGGTATACACCCCACCGCCACAAGATTTGAGAGAGTTGAAACAAAAAATAACAGATGAAATAAACGCCATTCCTCGAGCAATGCTTCGGAGAGTGATCGAAAACTTCAGTTCGAGATTAAGAGAGTGTGAAAACATGAACGGTGCTCATTTATCCGATACTCTTTTCCATAAATAAAATTAATGTTTAGGCTTTCGTTTGGTAATAAATTTATCTTTGTAAAAATATTCTAAGTATTTTTATTTATGGCATAAAATAAGAAAATATTTATGAGACACCCTTTATCATTTAAATATATATTGAATAACAGCGGACCTAAGACAGTTCCTTGTGGGACACCACACTTAATATACATTTCTTTACTAAATGATCCTGATATCTGCACAGATTGTGGGCGATTTGACAAATAACTTTCGATCAGCGACTACGCGTTTCCTCTGAAACCAATTCTCTCCAATGCTTCTAATAATAATTTGTGATTAACTGTGTCGAAAGCTTTCTTTAAATCAACAAAAATGCAGATTGAAGGGATTCTGTTATCAATGCTCCCAAAGAAAGTAATGGAAAGGTCTTAGGTCCGGTTATCTCAGCAACACAACTTTGAAAATAAGTTTTTCGAAATTTCTCACCTTTGTTCAAGATTAAAGCGATCAATCGCTCACAGCGGAAGTTTGACACAATATACCTGACAATATGTTGAGCAAGGAAGTGTTACCAACTGTCAGAATAATACCAACTTAAAAAAACCAATTGATGGCCCACCCTTTAAAACATTTCATTTCTTATTTTAAAATGAAAGATTAGGATGTAACTTTTACGAAAATATTATTTCTTTAAGGGACCCCCTGCTTGCTATTTTATAGAACTTCAAAGTTGCATTTTGAGTGCTAATACTGTGGCATAGAATACTGCTTTATAAGCTGTTTTCTTCCTGTTTATACAAAAGATTGTTCAAAATTATAATATGAATATAACATACACTGTAAGTTACTGTGATACTGTTCATCGCAATAATTCAATTTTGCATTATTTTAATTATGAAGCTGGTTCATTGTTAAGTAGTCATTTCTTTTATTTCGGATAATTATTCCCATCACTACACCACCGTCACTGTCATATTCTCTCCATCTACGAGCCCCTTTCCACTTCAGTTGGCCCACTTCAAGATTTGTACCAAAATATGCCTTTATAAACTAAACATGACGAAACTATTTACTTCTAAAACAATTTATTTTCTCAAAAACATTTTAGATACACTCTAGTCGTAAAAAATACATACAGCAGACGCTCGATAACGTAAACATGGGATAATGAAAACTTGCGCTAATGTAAACACAAACTTCGTTCTATAGGATCAAACGGAACGCGCGATAACGTAAACAATGTGTACGCTCGATAACGTAAACAACTCTCGGCGCACGGAAACAGCGCGACGGTAAAATGCTGAAGCCTCGATGATTTATGTCGGGCGTCGGGGAGTCCCCGATTTATGATGTAGAGTGTGCGATAAAATACGACAAACTCGGTCAGTCGTATGATCGTTTAGGATACGTTTATACGTACGTATGTATTTCATTTTTGAACTTAAGTGAATACATTGCACGCGTTAATTTATTTTATGACTATGGCATCCACATCCTATAAAAGAATGTGTTTAAAGTTGAGTGAGAAAGTGAAAATCATAGACGAAGTTGCACTAGGTGCGGGAGTGACACAGTTAGCAAAAAAATATGGAGTATCGAAAGCAACAATCTGTAAAATTAAGCGTATGAAAACTCAAATTTTACAAAGAACGTGCAATACATTTGGAGGTCCGGGAAAAAGAAAAACTTTAAAAAATGCGAAGGCACCTAAAATGGAAAATTCCCTGTATAAGTGGTTTTTAAAACAACGGGAAAATCATGTCCCAGTTAGTGGCGAAGTACTTAAACAGAGAGCGAGACTGTTAAATGAAAAACTGAAAGAAACTGAAAATTTCGTAGCTAGTGATGGCTGGCTACAACGATTCAAAACAACATATGGAATTCGACTGCTGTCTATATCTGGTGAAAAATTATCAGCACAACCACAATTAGTGCAACCATTCAAAGAAAAATTGATGAAAACAATTACCGAGCTAGATTTAAGAATGGAACAAATTTACAACGCAGATGAAAGTGACCTTTATTGGAAAATGTTACCAAAGAAAACCTATGCTGCATCATTTGAAAAATCTGCCCCGGGAAGAAAGCCGGAGAAACAACGAATAACGTTTCTACCCTGCACTAATGCTAATGGTTCACACAAAATAAAGCGACTGGTAATTGGGAAAGCAAAAAATCCGCGCTCATTTAAAAATGTTAATATCCCTGTTGATTATGACTGTTCAAAAACCGCTTGGATGACTAGCAGTATATTCCTGCAATGGTTCCACAGGTGCTTTGTCCCTCAGGTATGACAATCAATTATCACAAATGCTCTATTCATAATTTGAAGATGTGTTTTCAATTTGTAGGTAAAAGGTTTCCTAAAACAGAAGCTTCCAATAAAAGCGTTGTTACTATTGGATAATGCACCAAGTCATCCTCCCGAGCAACACCTGAGGAGCAGTGATGGGTCAGTTTTCGTCATGTACATGCCGCCCAACGTAACACCGTTAATTCAACCGATGGACCAGAATATAATAAGACTCACCAAACTATACTATAGGAAGTTTCTACTTTCGTCTGTCTTATCAAAGAATCCTGAAAACTTATCTGAGGCTTTAAAAAAAGTAACATTACGAGAAGCTGTTTTAGATTTACATATGGCCTGGAATGAACTTAACCAGCAAACTATTCAAAAATGTTGGAACAATCTCGTTTGTACCAATAATGAAGATGATGAAGAAGACGATGTCCCCTTAAGTGTAATTAGAGAACGTTTGCGATCCAATAATGATAATGTTATTAGTGTGTCATTGGATGTTGTTGATTTATTGAAAACAGTGAATCCCAACATTGTTTGTACTCCTGCTGATATTAATTTATGGAACGAAGATAAGCAGACGAATGATGCTGATAAGGAGGAGGATATGGACAGTGAGGATGATGAGAACGATCCCATTGAAGTCAGAAGTGTAGTGACTGACGCGCAAGCTATACGAGTTTTTAACCAAGCTTTAGATTGGGCTGAAAGAAAAGAAGTTTCATACACGGATATTTTAGTTCTTCGTAAATTACGGGCGCAGGCATTGGAAGACAATGCTAAGCGCAAATTTACGCAGACAAAAATTAATAATTATTTTTCTTCTAATTAAAAAAATAATTATCGCTGTTAGAATATTTGTTTATTTTGTTATAAATAGTATGTATTAAACGTTTCTTTTAATAAATCAAATATTATATAAATCACGTTCGCTAATGTAAACATTTCGATAATGTGAACCACACTTGGATTAAATTAGTTTACATTATCGAGCGTCTGCTGTATTTGAAATCACTTACCTATAACTAATAGAACATCTGAACAAATAAAGAATATGCAAATAAACGCGCGAAGTTAACAAAGCAACAATTGAAAGATTTCCATTGGGCAACATCACCTTTATTTTTTATTACAGCTGAAATTCTTTGGGGCATAGTGTTAACCAAGTTTTGGCAAACATTTGGTGTAAAACAATCCCATATTTCTTGAAGCTTTTGTCACAGTTCGGTGATTGTACGAGCAGGATGTTGTCGTAGAACCTTTTTCATCTCGTGCCACAAAGTTTCAATAGGTGACAGATCTGGACTGTTAGAAACCCATTTCAAAAGTGGTACATTATTTTCTTCCAGCCATTTTATAGCCTATTTTGAGGTATGGCACGCTGCAAATCTTGGCCGGATGTCATTCTTCCATCACTGGTAAAAGCGATTCTTCTTGCCAAATATTTGTTTGTATCCACATTTCCATCAATAAAATGAAGTTTTCCTATTCCTTTTGCTGACATACTGCCCCAGACCATAATGGATGCTGGAAATTTCACTTTTCTCTTCAGACAGTCAACATGGAATGCTTCATTTTTTTTGCGAATAACTCTACTGCGACTGTCACCAACACAAACTTCGAATCGGGCCTCATCACTCCATTGTATTGCACACCATTGTTGTGTTGTCCAATAGTGGCTTTTCTTTGGTCTATAAACAAGTTGTGCAACTTTAGGGTTTTTACTTCACTTTTTTTTTTATAAGAAAACTTACCTTGCAAGTGCTAAATCAAAGTTTGTGGGCCTCTCTATGAGTTGTGGACCTCAAAATTCTCCTTCCAACAGCGGCACTCCACTGATCACTTAATTGTAAATAATAGGCACGCGTGTTTTTCACGATTATTCTTCTAAATGCTCCTCGGTCGGCATTTGTGATATTACTTTTTTTCACATATCGTGGCTTAATATTAATTGAACCAGTTACGTTATATCTTCTAACAATATTTCTCACACTGTACCGCGATAAGTCTAACAAAGTTGCAATTTCTGAGTTTGATTTCCCAGAATTAAAAAATTTAATTATCAGTAACCGAATTTTCTCACTAATAACCTTTCCTCTACCCATTTTAACCTTAACTACCCAAAACTATTTTAAACGTATTCGGACAGCTGTGATTAATAAAAACAATTGTCATGGCTTTTATTTTTCACAGTCACCTGTGCGTTACAAACTTATTTTGTATTGAAATGAAAATAGGTTGATATGCTGTAATTGCAACATGTGTTATTTTTATGCTGCAAGTTTGATTAGGGAGTGATAAAGTTGGTTTTTTCTACTATATATTATCAAAATATTCATTGTTAATATTTTAAACCTATAACACCTTGCTACATTTTTATCATTTGTGTTTGCTAAGAAAAAACTTAAAATTTCAATAGTTGGGCCAACTGAAGTTGGGAAGGGGCTCGTGATGAAAAGACTTCCCCCGTAGAAATCAAAATTGACGTGTCCGAGCGTTTTTCCCAAAACATACCAGGCGACTCACAAACGGGGGACGTTTTCGTTCGGCCACACTTTTTTCGAACAGTATACAAAAATTATTAAAAACCTCTCGTACTCACCAACGAAATTATTATCACACTCGCTGATGTATTCGTGCAACACTTTCAGCACCCGGCACATCTTGACGGCTTCCGCTTGAATGCGATGTTGCATCTGTCCGGGGGCGTCGAGCGTCGTCGCCAGCGTTCCGTCGACGGCCGCCGTCGCCAGCTGCGTCGTCGACTTTTGCAGCACGCTCAACGTGTCGAAATGGGCGCGCAATCGGTCGTAGCATTCAGTCACGAACGTTTCGTGAAAATCCAGCCGCGAGGCTTGCAATCGCGGACCTAGATTCGTGCTCACCTAGAATGTAAATCAACACCGTTAAAAATCATCTAGGATCCGAGCGAAATAGTACACCTTCGGCAGAATATTTGACGTTTCAAGTTCTCTATCTAGTTCTAAATGGATGATGTACCGGGTGTGCCATCTTTTACGTCGGTATTGAAACATCGATTGACTTTGATATTTACCAACCGAGTGATTTGGTTATAGTAGAAAGAAAGATTTATTTAGCACATTTGGCTACATAAACAGAACAATTGTAAACAACTTAGAACTAGTAAATTCAAGCCATATGGTGTATGATGTAAATGCTGGGCAACCTATAATTGTAGATTTAACAAGTGATTTCTCAATTTTACTTTAAATTTTGTCAAAGTTTTCTGGTATTTTATCTCCGAGTATAATTTATTATATTCAATCAACCCTTAATGGAATACAGATTTGTAGCATATGTTATACTTTTTGGTTAAATGGAAGTCATCTTTATTTCTGGTATTATGTAAATGATGGTCGACATTTGATGATGTTAAATTAGTTAGACTTGATGGAAATATATTATTTTTTACTTTATGAATGAATATCATTACAAGATATGTGATAAAAATTTTTACATTGAGCCATTTTAATTTGCTAAGCATTTGCCTAATTGGAGTATATTTATCTTTATTTAGTATTATTCTCATGCACTTATTTTGTAAAATTTGCAGTCTTTCAAAAATGGAATTATTTGCTAAATATAGAATAGTCGAACAGTACAAGAAATTTGGAAGAATGATGGTATTATAGATAATTTTTCTGCTATATGAACTCAGACATCCAGAAACTCTCGATAAATATCCCACTTTACTACTAATCTTATTTATAACTTTTTCATAATGAATATCAAAAATTAATCGAGAGTCAACAAAAACCCCCAGGTATTTAAAATTTTCTACGAATTCAATATTTTCACCATCAATATTCAGTTGAAGATTTGTACATTGTTTTTTTCCGATTAACAAGGCTTTCGTTTTACTTGCATTTAATTTTAGTCTGTTAGATGCTAATCATTTTGAGACAAGCTTCAAGTCTTCATTTATATAAGAGATACCAGACTGAATATTTTTAGTACTTATATAAATCATAGTGTCATCGGAAAAATCTGAATTTTGCATTTTTTGACTATGGCAGGTAAATCATATATGTATAAAATAAAAAGAAGTGGTTCCAGGATACTGCCCTGTGGAACACCCAACGTATTTTCAATTTTTGATGAAATAGTGTCATTAACTTTTGTGTTTTCTTCGTTGGGTCGGGTATTTCTGGGACCTCCCCCGTATACAAATCAGTTTTTCGTTTTCAAAGTTATTTCATGTTTACATACCGACATAAAAGATGGCGCACCCTGTAGCAGTTCTTCGAGATGGAAAGAAAAAATATTATAATTCCAAAATTGATGACAGTAAAAATAATAGCAAACCCATGTGGAAAACATTTAAAAATATGGTTTCTCTTATTAGAAGAAACACATTATCTAAAATGAAGAATGAAAAAATAATGGCAGATCGAATTAATACCTAGTTCATAAAAAGTGTCAACGATATTGTAAGATCAGTTATTGACGGGGATCCCAAAAAATGTCCCATTAGATCAGTTTATAAATGCATCATTCAGTGAGTTTAGAACAATAAACAATCGTCTCAAGAAGATTATATAAAAATTGAAGTCAAATCAAAATAAGAGTGAAATTTTGTCCAAAAGTGTGCTTGATGAATGTTTTGATATTATTGGAGCAACAATATTAATCCTGATAAATTACTGTTTAAAACATGGCGAATTTCCATAAACTCCTGTTTCTAAAGTTAAAAATTCTGAGTTGCGCACCAACATCCGGTCAATAAATGTTCTGCCAGATGTTAAAAAAGTCTTTGAATAAATTATTTACTAACAAATCATCGAATTTATCAAGGGAAATACAATTTTAACCAAATTTCAAGCTAGATTCAGGAAGAAACACTCAACTGAAACTGCAATACAAATGGTTTTAGAGGACTGGAGGAGATGTATGGACAGTAGGAAACGTACAGTAAAAGTGTTTTTGGACTTCAAAAGGGCGTTTGAATCTAGTGACAGGGATAAATTACTTACAAAATTGCATCACTATGGATTTGGAGGATATGTATTCAAAATTCTACAAAACTACTTAATTGACAAGTCGAAAAACCAAAATAACAGGTTCAAAAATATTTCTGTTAGTGTACCGCAAGTTAGTAAACTAGGTCAACTACTATTTATTTTATACAAAAATGGCATTTGTAATATTCTAGATTTTTGCAAAATTCAGACATTTGCAGATAATACATTAATATACATATCAGTTGAAAATATAGACACTGCTTTAAAAGTGCTAAATTCTAACTTGGCAAAAATCGTAAATTGGTTAAATGTAAATAAACTAAAATTGAATGCTGCTAAAACACAATGCATGCTAATAGGGAAATACCTAAATGGTGAAATCTTAGGAAGGTGATGTTATTTCTGACCTATCCACCTCCTTGTTGCTTTACATGTAGTTTTAGTCTCATATAAACATTTTTTTGTTTTTGTTTAAATATAAATATCGTAAGCTGAATATATAAAGCTCACCTCCTTCAACAGTTCTATCGCCCTAGCTGCAATATCGTTCGGACACAACGTAACCACTTTCCACAAGTAATCTAAACCTATCAGATCCGGATCTTCGGTGAGCAGTGTCCGTCGTTTAAATTTTATCTTGCCTTCTTTCGCGTTCACCGCCTTAAAAAACCTACAAAGAAATACCCGATGTAAATAAATAAAAATGTGCTCGTGAAACTTGTTAAACTCGAATAGCCTGCAAGATATCTGCGCTGAAACGGATTCAAAGCTAGCTAATGCAATCACAGATAACATATATGATACTCAATTCATTTGGAATAGAATAGCTTAGAATTGATGTTTATTTGGCTATAAGCTACAATATTATATTGAGATGAACACAATAAAATCACATAACATCTAAAATATAAGGTCTCGTCTTGTAGACATAGAAAGCAAATAAGCGGATATGAGTCTAAATAGTAACGTCACCTCACCTTTCGAAACATTTGATGCCGCTTTCCGTTAACAGGATGGGATCGATCTGAAGAATGTTATTTTCGAAAAAGTCCTTGTTTATTCCGGGGTCCAGATCCGGTTCCTCGCCCATCAATTTCGAAAACCACTTAAAGCAAGCCTCTCTGTCCGATTGAAAGACGGCGTTCTCGGCCAACGACTGCCATATCTGTTTCGCCTGTTCGGCACACAGCCACAGTTGCCCGTCTTTTAACAGGAATCTAGAATAATATTTTTTTTATATTGTATCGAAGCGGAAAGAGTGTAGTTCAAGATCCCGGGACTGCCAGATATTATTTGCTGAAAAACTCAACGGGGCCCGATTTACTGGTACTAGATGAGAAAGGTTGTTGTTTGTTGTCAGGAAATAAGATCTATCGATAGACATGCGTCGTATTTACCTGAGGAAATTCAGTCTTTCTTGCACCTGCAAGGTGTGGTTGTACCTGCCGTCCGGCACGTAAGTTTCCGCCGTCAATTCGGGCTGTTCTTTGTACAATTGCCGCAATCTATCCATGTACCCCGTCAGACTATTCGTAACTAGTATCACAAGAGAGTGCTGGTTCTGCAACCTCTCTATTACGTCTTGCCTATAAAAAAGGATAAAAAAATATAAATATAAACAATCACAGCACAGGTATTCAGCAATTCTTGAAAGCAGAATAACCTATAGGAAGTTCCTGTATCTTGCCAAAGTATTGTGGTATCGTCATCAAAAACTATGTGGCAGGTTTCGGTCAGGCAATGTACTATTTGACGTTTCTTTGGCAGAAAAGTCGCTAATTGATAAATAGAAAAAGAGTCTTAAAAAGTAATAGAATTATGCCCATTTCCTATTGATTAGTGTACTTCCTCTTCCTCCAGATTGTTGTCAATATTACCGGCGCTTAGACTATTAAAAGCTGCATTAGTCACCGGAAAATCACATCATAGCTACCCTAAGAAATTCCAAGTATCGAAGTATACTTTATCTGAAGTCACTTGAAATAGCATAAAAACCTATGGTCGGCGCGTCCTTTGTAATTTCATGACGTATCATAGGCGTGCGGTCATTTATTTAGAACGATAATAATAATGTTTTTAAATCACAATAAATGGATTTTACTATCTTCTTATTTTTTTGATTTGGGATAAAAAATACTTATATTGGCAGTTTAATTTATGTTGACTGAAAGTTAAGAAATGGAAAAATTACAGAATTCCAACGTTTGACATAGGCAAATATTTACATAGCAGGTACGTATATAAAAAGGTATATAAAGACTTACATTATAGGTATTTATATATCATCCTCGCCTTCGGAGCTGTCGCTAGAATCATCTTGTAGAGGAGTTACAACGGGATTTACAGGAGGCAAAACACAATATTCATTTTCTTTTTCAATAATATGCCTAGAACACTGCTTCCATAGGTCTGTGGCAGCAATATGAGATACTGCATCTATTATTGTGGCCAATAGCGATTCACTTAATTGAGGGGTCTGATTATGTTTTCTTACTTTTTTTTTAAAGCAGCCCAGACCAACTCAATCGGGTTAAAAATGCAATAATAGGGAGGTAGACGTAATACTTCATGGCCATTTTGCTGAAGCAGATTGTCAACAACATACTCTTTTTCAAATATTTGTCTTTTAATAAGATCCAGTAATATGGCTTTGGTTGATTTTTGTGGTATTTCCATTCCCTTATCCTTCATAAAATCAATAATGTCTTGTTTTTTTGTGCCTGTATTCGGAATTTTGTTTTTCTGTCGGGAATGGTATGGCGCATTGTCCATAATAATCACTGAATTTGGGGAATGTTTGGTATTAACTGCTGCTCTATCCACTTTTCAAATAAGTCGGAGGTCATGTCCTCATGATAGTCGGCACATGATTCTTTGATATTTTTGGCAGATAACAGCAAGGCATTAGGTATAAATGCATTTTCACTGCCAGCATGGAGAATAATGATTCGTTTTCCACGGTTGCATGGTGCATTTAAAATGCACTTGTTGCTGTCGTCAACCCAGCCGTACTGCACAACATCATGGGTATCATACCACGTTTCATCCAGGTAAATCAGATTTCTTTTCTGCTCTCTATAGATTTTAACTTTGTGCAAAAATTCTTGGCGCAATTCAACGATTCGAGACGACTCCATAATCACCATTCTTTTATCTAATTTTTTGTATTGAAAACCACACAGTTTTACAATACAGTGCAGTGAGTCTAAGCATTTGTAATTATAAAAATCTTCAGGATAATCTTTTAATTTATCCCGTATCATTTCCAACGTGGGCACCAAATTTTCTTTATAAAATCCGTATATTATACGACGAATATCTTCCTGAAAACCCACGTCTATTCTTTTTAATTTTTGCCCTATGCGCTTTCTGTGGAAGGAATGGTTGACTACATCTCCCCTTTTTATAACCCGATAAATGGTAGACCGACTGATTTTTGTCAGGATACAAATTCTGTTTAAAATTTGATTTTGCGAGGAATCTGGATTTTCGTTTTTCAGACAATCATACATATTTAGGATTACTCTTTGGGTCTGTTCCTCTAAATCTTTATGAAAGAACTCTGCCTGCACAGGTTCATCAACCATCTCCTCGTGGCTTGGAGCATTTTCCCAAGGTCGAGCCATATTTAGGACACACAAGAACAATCATTACAACAATTAAATCAACAAGTAAACTGAGTATTCAAAAGTCAAAAACACACAAACTAATAAAATCTATGAAAAAACACGGACAGACTAAAGAAAACACGTTTATTCACCGCTACACGGCACTGGCTAAACTGTTTCAATTTTCAGTAGCTACCTGCACTTGTTCGGAGCTCTGAAATACACGCTTTCTCATTGGCTATGTCCACGCATAGGCGTGCTTTACTCCACGTGGACCGGTGAAACTGCCTTTGATCTTATACGGGGGATATTTGCTGCGAAATTTGGCGATTTTTGCAGCAACAGAGCGTGTTAAATATAGATATATAAAACGCACCCGGTATTTCACAGTGTTTCAAGTGACTTCAGATAAAGTATACAATAATCGACATCTTTACCTATAGTATATGTGATGGGACCTCTGCGTAGGTCCCCCGTTAGTATTTTGCTCGTATAACGTGCAAATATCTTTGATTTGCTTCAGTGCCGGCAACACCCATTTCCCGTCGCCACTTTTCAATTCTTCCACGCATTTATCCAGCCATATCGTTTTCTGCGCGTCCCGTTCTTGCGAACAACTGTAATCTAGAATTTTGACGTGCGCCGTCAACGCCTGGTCCATTATCTCTAAAACAAAATAGAGAAGATTTTCATTCGGCTGGAATCTAAACCGTACCATTTAACGAACACATTAAATAAAACAAAAATCCGTTATCAATACTCGAGAGCAGGTCATTGATATACAGGGTGTTTCAGTTTATTGTTGCATAACTTTAAGGTTCGATAGAACTTTTAAAATTAATGCATAAAGTGTATATACACATGGGTCGAAAAATGCGTGGCTTCCGAAATTCAGGGTGTTTAAATTTACTTTCTAAAATAGTTTTTTTTTTTAAATATTTCGAACAATACTTGATGTATAACAGTGAAAATTGGTATACAAGGGTTTTTTGGTACGACAAAACGCACCATGGGCATAGTTTTACTGTAGCCGCTAGAGGGCGCTCTCTACTGTACCTGTAGTGTATTAAAATCGACCGAAAAAATTTTCTTAGTGCAATTTTTTGCTTTTTGAATAAAAACTGATTCTTCGCATTTTTCAACATAAAAAAGCTCTCTTGTGAATGTTCGTTATAGTTAGCCGTTTTTGAGATATTTCGATTTTTAAGGTTCGATGCATTTTTAATTATTTATGATAAAATAACGATAAAAAGTCAGTATCTCGATAATTTTTAGAAGGAGGCTGTGCCTGCAAATATTTTTGAAATTGAAAGCAGAATAAGGTTAAACGTCAATTAGTTGACAGTTAGTTTTGTTGTCTGTTGAAACCTGAAACGTTTTTTTGCAATTGTGAATGCACGAAATTTAGTTTCTTTTACCTGTTTTTTTTTGTAAGTTTTATAAAAATGCCATTTTTATTCTCCAATCAAGAGTTAGCGGATATTCATTTTGTGTATGGCTTTATAAATGGTTTTGGTCGCATGAAAATCCGCATGCAGTTCGGGAAAGAAATTTTCAGCATGAATTTAGTGTGAACGTGTGGATTGGTATCTACCGTAATCGACTATTTGGACCGTACCTTTTGCCTGCAAGGTTAAATGCTGCGACCTTCTTGGAATTTTGAAAGGCTGAACATGCAAATATGTGGGATGATGTTATGTTAGATTTAGGAAGATTGGCCTGGTTCCAGCTTGATGGTTGTGCAGCTCATTATTCGAGAATAGTTAGAAACTGGCTGGACGAAAATTATCCAGAAAGATGGATCGGCCGTGGAGGACCAGTCGCCTGGCCTCCTCGATCCCCTGACCTAAATCCATTAGATTTCTTTGTGTGGGGATTTCTAAAAGAAAAAGTGTACCATACTCCCGTAACCACAAGAGATATGCTAATAGACAGAATCGGAATGCATGTGATGAAATAAGGCCTTATTTGAATAATGCTATACCACGTTCGATCATTCGTAGATGTGAATTGTGCATTGAACAATTGGGTTTACATTTCGAACTACTTCAGATTTTGTATGTAAATTAAACAAATTAACATTGTTTTTTTGTGTTTATTTGGAGTTAAGAATTATTGCTGTTTTAAAAACACAACCTAAACGGTCATCTTAATTACTTTTAATGCCCAAATCGAAAATGTAAAAAAAATATTTTCCCATAAATAATTAAAAATGCATCGAACCTTAAAAATCGAAATATGTCAAAAACGGCTAACTATAACGAAAACACACGAGAGCTTTTTTATGTTGGAAAGTGCGAGGAATCAGCTTTTTTATTCAAAAAGCAAAAAATTGCTCTAACAAAAATTTTTCGGTCATTTTAATACACTACAGGTACAGTAGAGAGCGCCCTCTAGCGGCTACAGTAAAACTATGCCCATGGTTCGTTTTGTCGTACCAAAAAACCCTTGTATACCAATGTTCACTGTTATACATCAAATATTGTTCGAAATATTTAAAAAAAACTATTTTAGAAAATAAATTTAAACACCCTGTATTTCGGAAGCCACGCATTTTTCGACCCATGTTTATATAGACTTTATGCATTAATTTTAAAAGTTCTATCGAATCTTAAAGTTATGCAACAATAAACTGAAACACCCTGTATATTGCGGATAGCAGGGGTCCAAGTACCGATCCCTGCGGTACCCCGTTGCCAATAGGCAACAGGTCGGACGCGACGCCCTCGGAGCTACTTGTCAGATATTTGAACTCAAAATAATATCACAAAGTAAATACGAATTATTCGAAATATCTTTTCGTCATGGTCTGTCCGAGTAGTTCAAATGACCTTTGTTCTTAAAGTTGTAGAAGAAGGAAAGGGAATAACAAAAAACGAGGGAATGAATCGGCTGTAGGATTGCCTTGGCCTTGTTATTTAGGATTTGATTATTAAGAAGTAGGTTTTTGAATTGTTTACGCGATAAGTACCTGTAGGCACGTCTTCGGCGTGAGCCAGATTCCAGAAGAGCGTCAGAACTTTGTGAGCCATCACCCCGTCCTTGTCATCTTCTGCTAACCGTCGTATCAACTCCAGCAGTCTTTCCCTAGGCACAAGTAAAAAAGTTTTTCAGTTAGAAAACCACAGAAAGTGTACTGGGCTAGCTCCGCTAGCGGAGAAAAAAAAACTAGTGTTGTAAAGTGTTCGCACTCCTCGGTAGTCGATCAGTTCGGCGAAACGCTAAATGTTTACCTATAGACATACATTTTATTTTATTAGTGAATGCTCCTCCAGTGGATTATTGGAATACACTTTTGACTTTAGATAACTCGACAAAAAATAATCGAATGACGTGAGGTCGTGTGACCTTGGAGGCCAGTGAATGTCTCCAAACTTCGATATAACTTTTTGAGGAAAAAGTGCTTTCACCGTGTCCAGCGATTCTATGGACGTATGGGCAGTGGCCCCATCCTGTTAAAACCTGTTGTTTCTGTTAAATCGACGTTCTGTTCTTATAATAGGAGCAATTAATCATGTCCCTGTAGCGCTCGGAATTGACTGTCAATGCACGACAGTTTTCATCTTCAAAGAAATACGGCCCCAACTAACAAAAGCTGGTTAATAACAATAACCTTACCTCTGTCTTTTCGACGCCGACGTCCAACTGTTCTGAAAACACTCGAACAGGTGGTCCAACTGCTCGGCGCTGAAGTCCCACGCTAGCTTGGCCAGCAGATCGTGGACGTTCTTCACGATCGCCTCGTGCTTGCCGGCTTGAGCCGCCCAAACGGCGTCCAGGTCGCTCAAGCTCAAAGCGCGTTCTTTTATCACGAATCGGAGGATCTTTTCCAGTTTCTCCACGTACTGGGGCTGATGCAGCGAGTCACGAAGCACTATCTCCAGCACTTTGTTCTCGTTGATCCATTTCTGCAAAGAAAAAACTTATGATAGATTCGAAAAATGTTGTCACCTAAGTAATGTAAAGGGTTGTCCAATAGGGACGCAGGAAAGTAAAAGTCAATTTGACATAGACGCCATCTTTGTTTTCTGTCACCGACATGTCATTTTGTTAGTTGAATGTTTACCATTGATCGCTATGGAGTCGTATTCGGTTGAAGACCGGATTAAAGTTATTCAAGAAAACTACAAAAATGGTGCAAAAATAAAAAACACGTTTCGCGCGCTTCGTGAACATTTCGGTCGCAACAACCGCCCAAACGAAATAACCGTCGGTCGAGGCAACAGGTTCTGTGGCAAATCTGCCAGGCTCTGGCCGGCCAAGGAGCGTTCGCACACCGGAAAATATTGCTGTTGTGAAGGAGAGTGTGAGAGACGATCCGAAACAATCAACAACGCGTCGATCCCCAGAATTGGGCATTTCGAGAACCAGTTTGCTCCGGATTCTCCACAAGGATCTGAATGTACACGCCTACAAGATCCAATTGACGCAAGAGCTGCGTCGGGCCGACCATTTTTCGCGCCGAACGTTCTCAGATTGGCTCCTTGAACACCGCCAAATTGATGCCAATTTCTTATCAAAAATCATGTTCAGCGACGAAGCGCATTTTACTTTGAATGGGATGGTAAACAAGCAAAACTGCCGCATCTGGGCGAACGAAAATCCCCGTGAGTATCAAGAGCAGCCGATGCATCCTCAAAAAGTGACTGTGTGGTGTGCATTGTGGTCAAAAGGCATCATCGGACCTTACTTTTTCGAAAATGCGGCCGGGGACGCCGTTACCGTCAATTCTGAGCGATATCACGTGATGATAGAGGACTATTTTTTGCCGCAACTTGAAGGAATGGATATGGGCGATGTTTATCTCCAACAAGACGGTGCAACATGCCACACAACCAACGGCAATATCCATCGATTGCAATCCTTCTTCGGTGATCGCGTGATTTCGCGCAGAGGAAATGTGCCATGGCCAAGAAGATCGTGCGATTTGACTCCCTTGGACTTCTTTTTATGGGGATATTTGAAAAGCAAAGTCTACGTCAACAAACCAGCCACCCTCCGAGAACTCAAAAACAACATCATTGCCGAGATAAATGCCATAGAACCGACCATGTTGCAAAATGTCATTGAAAATTTCGACCATCGCGTGAACGTCTGTAAATCCAGTCGTGGTGAACATTTGAGCGATATTATTTTTCATACATAAATGGTATAAATTAACCTTCAAAATAAAGTACCCAACTTGATTTGAATATCGATCTTTCTTGTTTTAATATGCGTTTACTTTCCTGCGTCCGGTTTGGACAACCCCACATTTACAACGCTCTAAAACGGAGACATCTTGACTTCGCAAGCTTTCAATAGACGCCTCAAACTTGAATCCGAGGCGTTGTATATGTACTTTTTTTGAGCGCAGAGGTCGCGATATGTTGTCATTTACTTCTCATATGTGCCAAAAGTTCAAAATTCTCAGCTGTATACAAATATGCGACCGATTAATGTCTTGCCCGATGTCGAGAAGACGTTCGAAGGGATAATATACGAACAAATCATAGAATTCATTGAAGAAACCAAAATTTTGATAAAAAATCAAGCTGGATTTAGAAAAAAATGTTCCACGGAAACGGCAATCCAAGAAACCGAGAGCTCCGAAAACCCGGGAATATTTCGTGGACTGATTAATTTTTCTGCTGGGCCTGAAACAACCTTAAGCGAACACATAAAAAATGCTTCAATATTTAAAGGAACTTCGAATGCAATACAAAACGATCTACTTTATTGTATTCTTGAAGTTTGTCATGAAGAAATAATAAAACAAATTAACAGAGCGTCGTATTTGGCGATAATAGCAGATGAAACAACGGACATTTTGGGGAAAATCCAACTGGTAACAATTTTCAGATACGTATTTAACGGCGAACCAGTAGAACGTTTTTGGAATTATATGAATCCCGAAAAATGTGACGCTGATACTATCACAAGACATTTTGAGCGTCTTGGATCCATTAATAGGAAATTTCCCTAACAAACTGATTCCACAAAGCTATGATGGAGCCGCGGTAATGAGCGGACATAATGCTGGAGTAAAGGCAAAAATTAAACAAAGATATCCATTTGTTCACTATGTGCATTGCTATGCGCATCACTTAAACCTGATTATGTCCCAAGCTGCTACCGCAAATGCTCAAGTTCGGGTGTTCTTTGGGGATTTGAAAGATATTCCGGGATTTTTTAATAATTCTCCTCAACGCGTAGAGGCACTGAACAGAATTGTGGGGAAAAAAATTCCCCAAGGAGCAACAACTCGTTGGAATTTTCATATTCGAACAATAAATGTAGTGTTTGAGAACAGAGAATCACTCATTGAATGCATGGAAAATAGAAGAAAATTTCACTAATGAAACAGTTTGCAAGGCAGCTTGCGGTATTCGTCGTATGTTAAACTATTCTGTTTTCGTGTTTTGGTTGACATTTTTTCATCATGTCATGCCTCACGTCGACATCTTGTTCAACCAGTTGCAGAAGAGACAAACCGAGCCAGCGCAAGTTAAAACGGCTATCGATAATTTTGAAAAAAGTATTGTCGATGTGAGAAATAAAATTGATGACATAATAAATGAAGCCAAAAGTATTTGCACTGAACCCCAAGGCAACAAAAGGAGACGACGTAATAATAGCAGCCACGCTCACCGAGTTGCCGCATTAGAAGTATGCGACAATATAGTGAATTCTGCAAATGATAGATTTCAATTCAAAGATCATTTGGTAGCTGCATTCCTTTTTTTCCCCGAAGACTTTGGAGAATACAGTGGTAAGTTTCCCGATGACAAGTTGGAAATTACCTGCTTGGCTTATCCCGAATTAAAAAAAATTCGTTCAAAGACAGAGTTGTCTGTTATTTATGCACGGAATGATCGCCGAGATTTACATGGAAGTCTCTTTTGAAATTTTTGGTACAAAATAGTTTGGACGCAATACTAAAAGAAACAAAAAAGCTATTAGAAATTATTGTTACTACTCCTATGTCAACATCAGAGGCTGAGCGAAATTTCTCAACATTGAAAAGAATCAAGACCTTTCTTCGAAATACTATGACCCAGGATCGCCTTACAGCGTTATCGATGCTGTCCATTGAAAAGGAATTTATTTCGACCATGGAAAATTTCACCGAGAATGTGATCGACAAATTTGCTGCCAAGAAGGAGCGCAGGATCGAACTGACATATAAAAAATAGGTAAGTTCGGATTTGCAGAACACCTGTTTTATTTTGCCACGAGCCGCCACTGCTGGTAGTCTTACTTTGACCCGCCAAGAACGGTGACTATACTACAACTATTTAAAACTGTAATGACTCATACGCGTGATCAACACGTTATCAGAGCTCGATCCCGGCTTCCTTCTAGTACAGCCGTATAGCGTACGACGCATGTCGTTTCTGTGGCTTTGCGGTGGTCAACAGCACAGACAGAGATGGAAATAATGGCTGATTGTTCTCCGCAGGTAGAACCAATGAAATCAAAGACGCGCCTCGACCGGCAGACTCATAGGCGTCGGCAACGCATTGGAACGTGTTTCGTTGAGCGATCGCATGTTGTGTGTTTTTATAAGAATTGTTGTGTGATTGTTATTGCTGTGGTTTCTGTGGTTACTGTTTTGGTTATACTTAACCATGGAGAGTACAAATGGCACGAGTGGAAGTACTGAAAGCCAGGGAACAAGTAGACGGCTTCGTAAAGCACTGAAGAGGGACGCGAAAGAAATCGTGCTCAACGTGTTCAATTATCTGAACAGAACTATGTCGCAGGGAGATGGACTCGCGCGTTGTGAAAGTATGACAGGTGTTCCAGAGTGGACCATTCGCAGGGTGGTGCATGAAAAGAAGAAAACTGGAGCTACTACTGATCCAAAGTTTAATTTGAAGGGACGAAAGGCCGTTAAATTGGATGACGATAGCAAAATGGCGTTAAGGCGAACCGTACATTCATTCTTCTTTAGGAATGAGATACCAACCCTCAAGGCTGTACATGCAGCGATCAAGGAAAATGAAATTATACCCCAAATGAGCGTCGAGGTAATGAGGAAATCCCTGCACGAAATTAATTTTCGTTACGAAACGCGTAATCGGAAGTCAGTATTGATAGAGAGACCTGAAATAGTCGCCTGGCGTCGAAAATACCTACGCGAAATGATTGAATATAGGCGACAAAGCAGAAAAATCTATTATTTGGACGAGACATGGGTAAATGCAGGTCACACAGTTAAAAAAACCTGGATAGACAAAAACGTAGTGAGTAACCGACAAGCAAGCATTGAAGGTTTGTCAACAGGTCTTCGTGGACCGTCAGGGAAGGGTCAAAGATTGATCGTAACTCATATTGGTAGCGATAGTGGCTTTTTAGCAGAGTGTGACTTGATTTTCGTCTCTAAGAAAGGAGGTGATTACCGTGACGAAATGAATGCCAGCTGCTTCGAGAGCTGGTTTCAAGGGCTGCTTCAGCGAGTTGAGCCCAACTCTGTGATCGTCATGGATAATGCTTCCTACCATAGTCGTCGAGCCAAACGTGTACCGACTATGGGATCCCGAAAAAGTGACATGCAGCAATGGTTGCGCGAAAAAGGAATCCCGTTTGACGATTCATGTGTGAAAGCGGAATTGTATGAAAAAATTAAACAGCACAAACCTGCGAACATTAGTTACGTGACTGATGAGATGGCCCGTCAATGTGGTGTCACTGTGCTGCGGTTACCGCCCTACCACTGTGAACTGAACCCAATAGAGCTCATCTGGGCTCAAGTGAAGGGTTATATTGCGCGCCATATCACAACCTTCAAATTACCAGACGTTAAGGTTTTACTTTAGACTTACATACAGCTAGTAACGCCCGAAGCTTGGCAGAATGCTATCCGTCATGTTGTGAAGGAACAAACAAAAATGTAGCAGCTTGACCACCACATCGACACCATCATAGAGCCAGTTATAGTCAATTTCAACGAGGAAAGCGATAGCGACAGTTTATTACTGTCAGATGTAAGTGGAAGCGACGATGAATAAAGGTAATTCCCAAATTTTTGACTTACAATATGTTTCAAACCACTCTTTATTAAGCATGTGACAAATCTAGTTCACCCATGTTAAACATTCATACCCCGCCTATGAACAGCCGACTACTGGTAGTTAAGTGATGTTCACGTGAACATCGATGAGTCATTACAGTTTTAGATAGCTATAGTATACATCTATACATTCTAGTAACCCCCTGTAAGAAATTATACAAGAAACACCCTGTACGTCGGCGTCCTGTCACATCCAACTCATTCCCGTGACAATTCAAAATTCCGTTGAAAATGTCCAAAAAATCAAATGCAGTCCTAACAGCAAACCAAAATTCGAACGATCACACCGGCAGCCTGACTGTGAAGCAGCAGTCGCCAGGGGCGGCCAAAGGGGGCCGGTTCAAGGGGGCCTCGGCGTCGGAGAACAGCATCAAGGGCACCTCGGGGAAAAGTGATCGTAAAGGGGGCATCAGGCAGAAGATCGTCAGCAAAGTGAAGTCGTGGAGCAGCAGGGAAAAATACGCTTTGGACGATAGCATCGAGTTGGAAACGAACCTAGCGCATACTTTTCGTGAAATAGGAGCCGGTGGTACAGGACAAGATAACGACGACGGTGAGTACCGTTGTAAAAATAATAATCTTTATTCCAAGGAGGAACAACCACTCATAAACATCAAGTTCTAGATTCTCGTCTATAGTTGCAGTCACCTTTCTTGGCGGTTACGGTCATCAAATTCCACAGCGTATCATTGAATTATCTAAGAAAAAAAGTAAACAGTTTGAAATCAAATAACAACTGTGCCGAAATCACTAATAAAAACGTGCTGACAAACTGTTTCGAAATTTTGGGATATCCTGTATTAAATTGGATCAATTGTTCACTGAGAAGCAGTTCTTTTCCTGAACATTTGAAATGCTCTACAATAACACCAGTTCCCAAAATAAAAAATTCTAAAAGATGCAGCGATATGAGACCAGTAAATGTGTTACCAGACATTGAAAAATTATTAGAGTCCATAGTGCATGACCAATTAATGCAGTTTATAGAAAAAAACAAAATTTAGTGGAGGCGCAAGCAGGCTTTCGAAAAAAATATTCCACAGAAACAGCTTTCCAGTTGGTAACTAAGAATTGGAGAAGAGCCATAGACTCAGAAGAAGTTGTCATAGCAGTACTGTTTGAATTTGAAGAGGGCATTTGAAACGATTGATAGAGATATTTTGTTAGGTAAATTGAAGGCATATGGTACATCAGGAAGTGTTTTAGATTGGTTTAGAAATTATTTATCTAAAAGGATGCAGGTTACAAAAGTTAATGACACTATTTCATCAAAAATTTAAAATACGTTGGGTGTTCCACAGGGCAGTATCCTGGGACCACTTCTTTTTATTTTATACATAAATGATTTACCTGCCATAGTCAAAAAATGCAAAATTCAGATTTTCGACGATGACACTATGATTTATATAAGTACTAAAAATATTCAGTCTGGTATCTCTTATATAAATGAAGACTTGAAGCTTGTCTCAAAATGGTTAGCATCTAACAGACTAAAATTAAATGCAAGTAAAACGAAAGCTTTGTTAATCGAAAAAAAAAACAATGAACAAATGTTCAACTGAATATTGATGGTGAAGATATTGAATTCGTAGAAAATTTTAAATACCTGGGGGTTTTTGTTGACTCTCGATTAATTTTTTATATTCATTATGAAAAAGTTATAATTAAGATTAGTAGTAAAGTGGGATATTTATCGAGAGTTTCTGGATGTCTGAGTTCATATAGCAGAAAAATTATCTATAATACCATCATTCTTCCAAATTTCTTGTACTGTTCGACTATTCTATATTTAGCAAATAATTCCATTTTTGAAAGACTGCAAATTTTACAAAATAAGTGCATGAGAATAATACTAAATAAAGATAAATATACTCCAATTAGGCAAATGGCTCAATGTAAAAATTTTTATCAAACATCTTGTAATAATATTAATTTATAAAGTAAAAAATAATATATTTCCATCAAGTCTAACTAATTTAACATCATCAAATGTCGACCATCATTTACATAATACCAAAAATAAAGATGACTTCCATTTAATGACCAAAAAGTATAACATATGCTACAAATCTGTATTCCATCAAGGGTTGATTGAATATAATAAATTATACTCGGAGATAAAAGACCAGAAAACTTGAGAAATCACTTGTTAAATCTACAATTTAGCATTTACATCATACACCATATGGCTTGAATTTACTAGTTCTAAGTTGTTTACAATTGTTCTGTTTATGTAGCCAAATGTGCTAAATAAATCTTTCTACTACTACTACTAACGCCATATGAAATAAGTAAACATATCGAGTCTCCGTACCTAGAAATACTCTAATAAATTAAGCACGAGCTGTCGGTCTTCTCCATTGATCGTACTTCCGGGCATTGTACAATTTTATATTGCATGCCGACGTCAAATAAGTTGTCACTCTGACAAATATGATAAAGACAAAGTTTTCGAGACGGAGAAACACAACTAAAAAATGTATGTCTGAACTTACCGAACAAACGTTAACACACAGGGGTAGGTTGCATGTGTATGTATGAGGGAGATGGAGATATATAAAGGGATACTGGTAGTCTTACTTTGAACGGTGACTACAACTATACCAAAGAATTTCTTTTCAGGAGAAACGGTGGCCGATTCGAACCTATCCAGAGCGAAAGACAGCCTAGAAAACCTGAAAGATGAACGAAACGTACCGAACGATGAATGGCGTTCCAAATCCTGCCCTTCGACATCAAAAAATTCCCCCGAATCGCCGAAATCATCGCCCGTTCTTCACTCCGGCGGCGCTAAGCCCGGAGGGCGATCCCTATTCTGGGACCCGTTCGAGAAGAAAACGCGCAAAAACTGGGACACGAATCGCAAAAAGAAAAAATACTTGGAACCGCCAAAAAAAGAGATCGCTTCGATGCCGATTGAGGGTAAATCGTGTCTAATAAAAAAGGAGAAACCTGAAACGACTGCAACATCGAACGAAAACGATACCGTTGAAGAAGAGTGTCCGTACAAGTACAAATATTTTCCGAAAAACAGCAAATCAGTAGAGTTTACTCAGGAAGTGTTCGTGGTGTATTTCAACGGCGAGGAGGTCGTGCACGAGTCTAAGGAACCCTTGAAGAAGGACGAGGAACAACAGGAGAGGAACAAGGAGATGAGGCAAGGACACATCTTCAAAGCGAGGGATACCAAGTACAATCTGTGCCTTTATTGAGTAAAAAAGTGTGGCGATGTATGTGCAGTCCTCCAACGTGAATATGTATTATCGTGTTGTTTATTTATATAATATAATGCAAATATATGCGATCCAATTATTTCTCTATTTTAAGCACTTTTCATACGAAAAGTAGCTAGCTGCGTCGTTTTGAGGTTATGGAAAATGTAGTAATTTACTCCACTGTGGCGTCCCTTACTGATATATTTTGACATGATATTTCCATCTTGAGATTTTTTACTTCTATTTATTAAATAATTTTATAAAATGATTAATACTGATCCTTTAAAGCCATAGTGATGCAATTTCATTAACAATTTTGCCCTACCTGTAGTCTCAAATGCACTTATGAAGGGTAAAAATACTGTTACAATACATTATTTCTCATCTACGAGCCCCTTCCCACTTCAGTTGGCCCAACTATTGGAATTTTAGTTTTTTCTTATCAAACACCAATAATAAAAATGTAGCACGGTGTTATAGGTTTAAAATATTAACAATGAATATTTTGATAATATATAGTAGAAAACACCAAGTTCCTCGCTCCCTAATCAAATTTGCAGCATAAAAATAACACATGTTGCAATTACAGCATATCAACCTATTTTCATTTCAATGCAAAATAAGTCTATAACGCATAGGTGGCTGTTAAAAATAAAAGCCATGACAATTGTTTTTATTAATCACAGCTGTCAGAATACGTTTAAAATAGTTTTGGGTAGTTAAGGTTTTCAAAATGGGTAGAGGAAAGGTTATTAGTGAGAAAATTCGGTTACTGATAATTAAATTTTTTAATTCTGGGAAATCAAACTCAGAAATTGCAACTTTGTTAGACTTATCGCGGTACAGTGTGAGAAATATTGTTAGAAGATATAACGTGACTAGTTCAGTTAATATTAAGCCACGATATGTGAAAAAAAGTAATATCACAAATGCCGACCGAAGAGCATTAAGAAGAATAATCGTGAAAAACAGGCGTGCCAATTATTTACAATTAAGTGCTCTGTGGAGTGACGCTGTTGGAAGGAGAATTTCGAGGTCCACAACTCATAGAGAGGCCCACAAACTGGGATTTAGCACTTGCAAGGTAAGTTTTCTTATAAAAAAAAGTGAAGTAAAAACCCTAAAATTGCACAACTTGTTTATAGGCCAAAGAAAAGCCACTATTAACTCCACTGCAAAAGAAAAATCGGCTTAGAAGGGCTAAAGAACATAGACAACGGACACCTCAACAATGGTGTGCAATACAGTGGAGTGATGAGGCCCGATTCGAAGTTTGTGTAGGTGACAGTCACAGTAGTTATTCGCAAAAAAATGAAGCATTCCATGTTGACTCTCTGAAGAGAAAAGTGAAATTTCCAGCATCCATTATGGTCTGGGGCAGTATGTCATCAAAAGGAGTAGAAAAACTTCATTTTATTGATGGAAATGTGGATACAAACAAATATTTGGCAATTTTAGAAGAATCGCTTTGACCAGTGATGGAAGAATGTTTGACATCCGGCCAAGATTTTGTGTTTCAGCAAGATGGTGCAGCGTGCCATACCTCAAAAAAGGCTATAAAATGGATGGAAGAAAATAATGTACCACTTTTGAAATGGGTTTCTAGCAGTCCAGATCTGTCACCTATTGAAAGTTTGTGGCACGAGATGAAAAAGGTTCTACGACAACATCCTGCTCGTACAATCACCGAACTGAGACAAAAGCTTCAAGAAATATGGGATTATTTTACACCAAATTTTTGCCAAAACTTGGAAAACACTATGCCCTAAAGAATTTCAGCCGTAATAAAAAATAAAGGTGATGTTACCCAATGGTAATCTTTCTATTGTTTATTTGTTCAGATGTTCTATTAGTTATAGGTCTAAGTGATTTCAAATAAGTATTTTTTTAGACTAGAGTGTATCTAAAATGTTTTTGAGAAAATAAATTGTTTTAGAAGTAAATACAGGGTGGCCCATAAGTCCTTTGAGCTGGAAAAAAAGGAATAAAACCAAACTAGCTACATTATGAAGAATTATTATATTTTGTTATCATCTTTATTGAATGGGAATTATGTTTTAAAAATCACATCGTCTAAATGCAATCCATTACGATCACGGCACTCATATAAACGACGTCTAAAATTGTCGATGACTGCGCGGCAAGTCAACACTGTAATGCTTGCCATTTCTCTTCGGATATTTTCTTTCAGGACATCAACTGATCGCGGAGTGGTGTCGTACACTTTACTCTTGAGGTAGCCCCATAAAAAGAAGTCAATTGGGGTCAAATCTGGACTACGTGGTGGCCAGGAAATGTCTCCTCTTCGAGAAATTACTTTGCTGGGAAAAAGTTGACAGACGACGGGCATAGAAGTGTTGGAGGTGTGGGCAGTTGCTCCGTCCTGTTGAAACCAGGTCTGCGTATTATAGCCTGGAAAATTCTGCAACGCTGGTGTCAAAAACTCTTCTATCATTGCTACATACCGCTCCGAAGTAACAGTTAATGCGCGACCTCTGTCGACCTCAAAAAAATAAGGGCCTACGATGCCATGCGCTGACATAGCAGCCCAAACTGTAACTTTAGGGCTGTGTAAGGGCTTCTGATGCTTATGCATTGGATTTTCGGGGATCCAATAATGGCAATTTTGTTTATTTACATGCCCGTTTAAATGGAAGTGAGCCTCGTCCGAGAACAACACATTATTGAGCGAAGAAAATCGATTCAACATTTCATTCGCAAAGTTTAGTCTCTGAATAGCGTCATTATCTTTTAATTCCTGCACTAACTGAATTTTGTAAGCGTGCAGACGTAAATCTTTCCTTAAAATCCGCTGTAAAGATGTTCTGGGTACGTTTAGTGCACTGGAACGCTTACGAGTAGACTGGGTAGGATTTTGACGAACAGACTGTGCCACAATGTTGATGTTTTCTTCAATACGAGTTGTCCTTGGTCGACCCCACCGCTGATTATCTAACGTCGAACCAGTCTCTTCGAACTTAGCAACCCAGTTCTTAATCGTTTGAGCTGTTGGACACTTTGTAAAATTGTGTAAATTGTAGTATTCTCGATATTTACGCCGCGCAATGGTTGCCGAATCATTATTTTGATAAAACGCGCGCACACAAAAAGCACGATCCGCTCCAGTGAAACACTCCATGGCGACTGAATTCCCAGACACTGAAGATACTGCCCCCACCTCGCCCGCGCCGCTCACGCTCACCCGTTAAATTTTATTCAAATTTGAAATTTCAAAGGACTTATGGACCACCCTGTAGTTTCGTCTTGTTTAGTTTATAAAGGCATATTTTGGTACAAATCTTGAAGTGGGAAGGGGCTCGTATGTACTTTGGTCCATTACTGTAGATTGAGATTTATCTCAAAGCCCTAATTCCTATCCATATTTTCTAACCTCCGATTTTAAATATTTAAAAAATATAAACATCACTCACCGCCATCCTTTCCGGCGTAAGGTACTCGTCTTCCTCCACGCCATGATGCCTGTTCGGGTAATACGTCACGCTGGATATAACCTTGTTGATTTCGTTCAGCGCGTTCATTTTTCCGTTGAAGCTGCTGATCTGCAACTGCCTCAGGATCATCGTCAATCTGAACCCCTCCAACGTTCTGATCAGCTCCTCCTGATCGGGGACGCGCGACGCGAGGTTTTTCGACGCTTTTATGATTGCGGACACGATGTCGCTCTTCTGTTCGCTTTTCGCTTCGCGTTTCAGCTCGTCGTCGGTCAGTTTGTCCAGGATGCCCGGGATCATTTCCTACAAAAAGAAAATAGAAGAAATAGAAGATGCGAAAAGTCAAAGTAGGGGGTGGAGGATGCAACCCGTATACTTGATGAGGCTGAAATATATTTCCTCCTCGCTATGTTCTTCCGGTTCGGCAATGGCTAGACGAATTTGAAGATAAGTGGATAGGGCGAAGAGAGCCTATAGTATGTAGTAGTAGTAGTAGTAGAAAGATTTATTTAGCACATTTGGCAGAACAATTTATTGTAAACAATTTAGAACTAGTAAATTCAAGCCATATGGTGTATGATGTAAATGCTGGGCAACCTATAATTGTAGATTCAACAAGTGATTTCTCAATTTTACTTTAAATTTTGTCAAAGTTTTCTGGTCTTTTATCTCCGAGTATAATTTATTATATTCAATCAACCCTTGATGGAATACAGATTTGTAGCATATGTTATAATTTTTGGTCATTAAATGGAAGTCATCTTTATTTCTGGTATTATGTAAATGATGGTCGACATTTGATGATGTTAAATTAGTTAGACTTGATCGGAATATATTATTTTTTACTTTATAAATGAATATCATTACAAGATACAGTGAAAGCTCTCCTTGCGGACAGCTCCTATAAGCGGACATCTCTTTTAACCGGACAAAGTTCCTGGAACCGGATTTCAGCCATCAATTTTCAATGTTAAATGCATTCCGATAAACGGACGCTCTTATAAACGGACGCGGACACTAAATTTTCCTGTATGTGATCAAAAAATCTCCCATAAGCGGACGCGAAACTCTAATACCCGGACGATTTTTTAGTTCCGCTTATTGCAATGCACATATCTACATACATAAAATTCGGTAATTCCCCGATTTATATTAGGTGATTCCCCATTTACGCATTTCGTTGGGTAGCCTGTATGTAATCTTGTGGCTTGTCTTCAGTTCAGGCAAATTCGTAGTTGATTGAGTTACGTATTTTATTATTGTAACTGTAAAATGGCACCAAAAAAAAAGGATGCTCCCGTTAAAGGAAAAGATGGAAGTTGTTAACGTATTAGACAGAGAAAGTGTTTCAGTTCGTCATTTGGCAAAGAGGTTTAATATTGGGAAAACGCAAGCAGCTGAAATTGCCAAAAATAAGGAAGATATCAGGAGTAAATGGCAATCAGGAACTAATATAAATCAAAAGAAGGATTTTTTAAAAAAGGAAGGTTTTGCTATAGACAAAACATGTTTTGAGTGGTTTGTGAAAGCTAGAAGTCAGAACATTCCAATCTCAGGGCCGTTAGTGAAAATGAAAGCTAAAGAAATCGCCACTATTTTGGGCTATAATAATTTCAGTGGGTCCGACGGGTGGCTGCAAAAGTGGCGCAAGAGACATAGTGTGAGTTTCAAATGCATATCTGGCGAAGCTGCTGCAGTAGATCAAGTTGATGTGTCACAATTTTTGGAGAAACTTCCGTCCATGTTGCTTGGCTACAAACCAGAAGATGTGTACAACGCAGATGAGAGTGGACTTTTTTTTCGCGCATTGCCCGACAAAACTCTGTCCTTTAAAGGAGAAACATGTGTGGGTGGTTGTCTAAAGATAGACTAACCATTTTATTCTGTGCAAATATGGCCGGTGAAAAATGCGATTTGATTGTGATCGGGAAAGCGGCTCGTCCCCGTGCTTTAAAAAACGTTGCTATTAAAGATCTACCAGCGACTTGGAAATCCAACAAAAAGGCATGGATGACCCGAGAAATCATGTCTGAGTGGTTAGTCGAATTCGACCGGAAAAAAGGCAAGTTCTTTTATTTTTAGACAATGCATGCTCTCATCCTCGTGATATGAAAATGAAAAATGTGAAAATTATATTTTTACCGCCAAACACAACTTCTGTTTGTCAGCCCATGGATCAAGGTGTCATACAGAACTTTAAATTTTATTATCGGCACTTGATTTTAAAACATATTTTAACAAAAATTGACGATGGTCAAAGCTTATCTGAGCTTACAAAGTCTATCAATGTATTAGAAGCTTTGTATTTTATAAAAACAGCATGGAATAAAGTAAATTCCTCTACATTTAAAACCTGTTTTGGCAAAGCTGGATTTAGAAAAAGTGAATGTAGCTCAGAATTTGCTGAGCAAAATTATTGCGATGCTGAAGACGATCTGCCCTTAGCGACACTTGCTCAGTTACTGCGACATGCCAAACATTTAGGAGTAGCAGATCCCCAGAAAGTAGATGATTTCCTGGCCATAGACAATAACATAACAACAGAAGAAAATGCCATCGGCAACTTTTCGAATTTGGATGTAGAAAGCCCAGGCCAACTTGAATATGGTAGTCCAAACGACTCAGAAGAAGAAGTGGAACTGGTGGACTCACTAAGCGGTTCAAAAACGATAAATTCATATGGGGAAGCTCTAAATCATATTTCTATATTGAAAAAATTTGCTAAAGATGATTTCACTGCATTTCAACATTTGAAAAATTTAGAAAGTTATTACGAAAATTGTCTCCTTCAGCAAAAGATGGTGAAATTTCGTCAGACAAACATTTTAAACTTTTTTCAACAAGCTAAAGAATAATGTTTTTTTTAAATTCTCGTACCATGTATTGAAGCATTTATGTTTTTGTATGCGTATATGTACATATATTATATAGATATATAGCATAAATACATACTTTAAAAATGTGGCGAGTTTCTGTTTCATTTTTCTCATGATTATAATACCTCATTTCCTCATGATTATATACCCCGTTATTTATACTCTATACTTACATACTCTCTTTTAAACGGACACCTCCCATAAGCGGACAAAAGTTACGGAACCGTGAGTGTCCGCTTATGTGAGCTTTCACTGTATTTGATAAAATTTTTTACATTGAGCCATTTTAATTTGCTAAGCATTTGCCTAATTGGAGTATATTTATCTTTATTTAGTTGCAGTCTTTCAAAAATGGAATTATTTGCTAAATATAGAATAGTCGAACATATATCATTACAAGATATTTGATAAAATTTTTTACATTGAGCCATTTTAATTTGCTAAGCATTTGCCTAATTGGAGTATATTTATCTTTATTTAGTATTATTCTCATGCACTTATTTTGTAAAATTTGCAGTCTTTCAAAAATGGAATTATTTGCTAAATATAGAATAGTCGAACAGTACAAGAAATTTGGAAGAATGATGGTATTATAGATAATTTTTCTGCTATATGAACTCGGACATCCAGAAACTCTCGATAAATATCCCACTTTACTACTAATCTTATTTATAACTTTTTCATAATGAATATCAAAAATTAATCGAGAGTCAACAAAAACCCCCAGGTATTTCAAATTTTCTACGAATTCAATATCTTCACCATCAATATTCAGTTGAACATTTGTACATTGCTTTTTTCCGATTAACAAGGCTTTCGTTTTACTTGCATTTAATTTTAGTCTGTTAGATGCTAACCATTTTGAGACAAGCTTCAAGTCTTCATTTATATAAGAGATACCAGACTGAATATTTTTAGTATTTATATAAATCATAGTGTCATCGGCGAAAATCTGAATTAAGCATTTTTTGACTATGGCAGGTAAATCATTTAGGTATAAAATAAAAAGAAGTGGTCCCAGGATACTGCCCTGTGGAACACCCAACGTATTTTCAATTTTTGATGAAATAGTGTCATTAACTTTTGTAACCTGCATCCTTATAGACAAATAATTTCTAAACCAATCTAAAACACTTCCTTTTATACCATATGCCTTCAATTTACCTAACAAAATATCTCTATCAATCGTTTCAAATGCCTTCTTCAAATCCAAAAATACTGCTATGACAACTTCTTCCGAGTCTATGAATCTTCTCCAATTCTCAGTTACCAACTGGAAAGCTGTTTCTGTGGAATATTTTTTTCGTAAGCCTGCTTGCGCCTCCACTAAAATTTTGTTTTCTTCTATAAACTGCATTAATTGGTCATGCACTATGGACTCTAATAATTTTTCAATGTCTGGTAACACATTTACTGGTCTCATATCGCTGCATCTTTTAGAATTTTTTATTTTGGGAACTGGTGTTATTGTAGAGCATTTCAAATTTTCAAGAAAAGAACTGCTTCTCAGTGAACAATTGATCCAATTTAATACAGGATATCCCAAAATTTCGAAACAGTTTTTCAGCACGTTTTTAGTAGTGATTTCGGCACAGTTGTTATTTGATTTTAAACTGTTTACTTTTTTCTTAGATAATTCAATGATACGCTGTGAAATTTTGAAAGTGTATGCAACATTTCCCCCTGGAAACTGATTTTCATATAGTCAGGTGCAGCATTGGCAGTACCCACAATATCAAAAATACTTTCCACAAAATATTCATTTAGTTTGTTTGCAATCACCAAAGAATTTGTTTCAGTACCGTTTTCGAATTGAACTTGATTTACACAATCATGCGGCTTCGAATTGATCAGTCTTTTTAAAGTCTTCCACATCTTTACACTGCCGCACTTGTTATTATCGATTTGTTTATCGTAGAATTTCCTTTTTTCTTCTCTAATTACATATACACATTTATTCCTTAGAGTTTTATATACCTCCCAATCATCATTTGATTTTGTGAATATACATTTATTGTATTGTTTGTCTCTCAAATTTTGAGCTGCCTTAATATTCTTGTAATACCAGGGTGTATTTTTTGTCGAGCAAATCACTTTTTTATCAGTTGCAAGATCTAAACAAGTTTTTATATTTCCTATTATGTTGTCATATATTTTTTCCATATTCTCACCAAAATTCCAATAGCAGCCTGCTAGATCTCCTGATTTGACGCCATTAGACCTGAATGTTTGGATGAACTTTCAAACAATACCCCTTGTCATTTAAAATGTTGAACCGGATCACCCTGGGGGAAGCAGTTTTTTATTTAAAAAGGTGTCCCCCTTGGCGTTTTTTCTTTTAATCAGTGGTTTTCGATAAATCCGTGGTGCGAAGCTTTCAAATTTTTTACACCCTGTACATAACTTGATGGAAATTTCATAGACTCAATTTTTCCTGTATGTAGATTTTTGGGACGGAAATCCACGCTATGTTAAATGAATATCTGATTCTTTGGAAATAAATACGTACCAGTATCGGCAGAATATACTTGTTGATGGTATGCGTGGTCAAATATTCGTAACACAATCCGAAAGGCCTCAGCAACGCGAACACTATCGACACGCTCAAATTCTGACCGGTCTGGAACCTGTCTAACAATATCTGGAACCCGCCCAACTCTCCGAATCTGGAAGAGAAGATAACAGAAACATGATTCTTAAATAATAACGGTGTGTAGCGTTTTCAAGCATTATTGCCCAACTGTAATCGGAAAGAAAACTACTTGTTTCAAATCAATATGGATTTGAAAGGGGGGGTTCCAAAACGGCCTATTGTTTACCTCAAATTCGTGCCTAATCAGGATTTCTTGACGCTTATAGCGGTATTTTTTTATTTATATAGTTCGTCGAAGTTTGCATGTTAAGACAACGATTTATAAAAGGAAAAATCCAACTCATTTTCCAAGTATTATACCTGTTTATCAGGTCGACCAGCCAGCCCCTCGGATTTCTAGGATCACTCGAAGGCCTGGAAAACAGTTCCTCTTCGGTTAGGTTCAAATTCGGCCCTGCAGTTTCGCTCTGTCTTGATGAATTGTAAGTATGGAATTTGTTATTCGGATTCAGAACCATAGCCAGCAAGTCGAGGAGAGGAAACCTTGAGAAAAAAATCATTAAATCAGCATGGTATTCAATATATTTTAATATTTACCGGTAGGCGCTTTGGCAGCCAAATTTGAGTACATTTTTCAACAATTCAACTTAAGACATTTTATATTCCTCGAAATTTATTGCTCAGGATATTTAACTAAAAAAAACTAACTTTGGCTGGGTTAAGTTAGAATGGTTTTATTTTTTTATTCACAACATACTGCCTATTTTGATAAAAAGAATAGAATTCTCCTGCGAGCAACCACAACAAAATAATTATATTTTTTAACTGCTAGAAATGAAAACACGTTCGAACATTTTCTCTCTATTTTGTGGTGCGATTAAAAAGTATTGTATAGGATTGTCCAATAGGGACGCAGGAAAGTAAACGTCAATTTGACATAGACGCCATCTTTGTTTTCTGTCACCGACATGTCATTCTGTTAGTTGAATGTTTACCATTGATCGCTATGGAGTCGTATTCGATTGAAGGCCGCATTAAAGTTATTCAAGAGCACTACAAAAGTGGTGCAAAAATAAAAAACACGTTTCGCGCGCTTCGTGAACATTTCGGTCGCAACAACCGCCCAAACGAAACAACCGTCGGTCGTCTGGTGCGTAAATTCGAGGCAACAGGTTCTGTGGCAAATCTGCCGGGCTCCGGCCGGCCAAGGAGCGTTCGCACACCGGAAAATATTGCTGTTGTGAAGGAGAGTGTGGGAGACGATCCGAAACAATCAACAACGCGTCGATCCCAAGAATTGGGCATTTCGAGAACCAGTTTGCTCCGCATTCTCCACAAGGATTTGAATGTACACGCCTACAAGATCCAATTGACGCAAGAGCTGCGTCGGGCCGACTATTTTTCGCGCCGAACGTTCTCAGATTGGCTCCTTGAACACCGCCAAATTGATGCCAATTTTTCATCAAAAATCATGTTCAGCGACGAAGCGCATTTCACTTTGAATGGGACGGTAAACAAGCAAAACTGCCGCATCTGGGCGAACGAAAATCGCTGTGAGTATCAAGAGCAGCCGATGCATCCTCAAAAAGTGACTGTGTGGTGTGCATTGTGGTCAAAAGGCATCATCGGACCTCACTTTTTCGAAAATGCGGCCGGGGACGCCGTTACCGTCAATTCTGAGCGATATCACGTGATGATAGAGGACTATTTTTTGCCGCAACTTGAAGGAATGGATATGGACGATGTTTATTTCCAAGAAGACGGTGCAACATGCCACACAACCAACGTCAATATCCATCGATTGCAGTCCTTCTTCGGTGATCGCGTGATTTCGCGCAGAGGAAATGTGCCATGGCCACCAAGATCGTGCGATTTGACTCCGTTGGACTTCTTTTTATGGGGATATTTGAAAGTCTACGTCAACAAACCAGCCACCCTCCAAGAACTCAAAAACAACATCATTACCGAGATAAATGCCATAGAACCGACCATGTTGCAAAATGTCATTGAAAATTTCGACCATCGCGTGGACGTCTGTAAATCCAGTCGTGGTGAACATTTGAGCGATATTATTTTTCATACATAAATGGTATAAATTAACCTTCAAAATAAAGTACCCAACTTGATTTGAATATCAATCTTTCTTGTTTAAATATGCGTTTACTTTCCTGCGTCTGTTTTGGACAACCCCATAGTTTCATAATTATATACTCGGTGACATTAAAAGTGTAATACCCAGAAAAAATGATTTTTTGGCAATGAGGTAGTTTTAAATCAAGAATGAAACGATAGCCTTCTCACGACATTTTGTTGACAATAAGAAAAAAAATTAATGTGTTGGGCAACCGCGCAGTTGAAAACACTCTTGTATTCGTCCAGGCATCGACAAAATGAGATGATCGATGTCTGGTTGTGGCACCTCATTCCAAGCAACTTGAACTTAGTGGATTATCTGTGGCGGATGGTGCAAAGTGGATAGTCTCCTCCCCATCATATCCCATACATGTTCGATCGGATTTAAATCCGGTGAATGGGCTAGTCACGGCAAAACATTAATACCTGCTTGACGCTCTGTGGTACACCTCGGTGGACCAGTAGGCCTTCTTCTTGTTCCTCTACCTTCTTCTATCCACACACGACACACACACATTACCGCCATTGCAGTACAATTAACACGGTGGCCAATTTCGCGATAGGACCAACCAACATCTCGATGTCACCGAGTATATATCGTAATTCATCGACGAATCAAATTTTAATCAACAATCTAAGAGAACGCTATCTCGGAATTCTTATACTCACCAATCATGAGGTAGCTTGGCAACGCAAAGTTCGATCAGCTTAAGGCAGTTTTGGAAAATGCAAGCGTGAATATTCGGCTTCCAGCTCGATACAGCATCATCGGTAAGGATCTTCGTGAAGGAAGTCGTCAATCCTTCACGAAAGAACCTTTGACACGGCTCTGAACGTATGTCTAGGTTCTTTTTGGACAGCTCAATTGATACCTTAAGAAAAAACGATAAATAGATACATATTGCCCAAAAAAACGGTTACGAATCGTATTATTTTATGCTTCAAAATGCCTTTAACAAAATCGATGATTTTCTAAATACTGATTTTAACCTATTGTGATAAATCAAATCCTTCATACTAAATGAATTTTTTTTTCTCGTTCTGTGTTATAACAATTCCAAACATTTCTATTAAATGAAATGAAATCAGAAAAGCTAATATTGTTAACATATTCTCCGAAAAGTAAAAATAACGCAATAAAAAAGTTGGTACCTTAAGTAGACATTCTAGTTCCTGATCAGCCAATACCGGTACGACCCATCTTAGATTAGATATTTTTTCATCTAGAGATGCTAGTTTATCCTTAGGGAAATCTGGTTCATAGTTTTCATCTTGGATTTCATCAGGATTGTTGTCAGATGGTCCGGGGGATAAGCCCTGGAAATATCATACTTTAAAATCATATTCAATCTTTTTTCAAGCTGCATTTTCCATATTTTTAATATGCATTTGCCATATTTTCAAAATGCATTCACCATATTTTCAAAACAATTTAAAAATATACCCATAATATTTGCAAGATTAATTCACTACAATTTAAAAATACATCCACCATATTTTAAAAAAAGCGTTCACGTTTTGAAAATGCATCCACTATATTTCATAAATGCACTTTTAAAATCACATTCACCACATTTACAAAATTAATTGACCACAACTTTAAAATGTAATCACCATAATTTAAAAATGCATTCACCATATTTTGGGGATATATTCACCGTGTTTTCAAGAGAAATTTAGCATATTTTAAAAATTTGAGCATACTATAAAAACGCATTCACCATATTTTCAAATGTCTTTCACCACAATTATGAAATGTGTTCACTTTAAATTAAAAATACATTCACCACATTTTTAAGAGGCATTCAGCATATTCTAAAAAACCTTTCGAGTTATTTTGGAAATGCTACCACCATATTTAACAAAAAAAAACAAACATAATTTAAACATAAGACCAGCATATTTGAAAGATTCATTCACCACAATTCAAAAAGGAATCCACCATATTTTTAGGAGCTTTCACATTTTGAAAATGCACTCATATTTTAAAAACGCTTTCAGCATAAAAAATTAATACCCACAATTTTGAAATGTAATCACCATAATTTAAAAGTGCATTCACCATGTTTTAAAAAACTATTCACCATTATGTTTCAAAAATCCATTCACCGTATTTTAAAAATACATTCATCTATTTTAAAAAACCTATCACACTTTAAAAATGCATTCACCTTAACTTTAGAAAACATTCACCATATTTTTAAGAGGCATTCATCATATTTTAACATAGCTTTCACATTTTGAAAACACATCGTCCATATATTTTAAAAATGCGCTCATTTTAAAAATGCTTTCGCCATACAATTTACCACAATTTTGAAATGTAATCATCCACTTATTAAAAATAAATTCATCATATTTTAATATAACATTCAACCTTTTTTTTAAGCTGCATTTTCTATATTTTCAATATGCAGTTGCTAGATTTAAAAAAAATCACCATATTTTAAAAATACTTCTGGATTCATCAATTTTTTAAGTAGCGTTCAGCATATTTTCAAAAGCTTTCACATGTTGAAAATGCATTCATATTTTAAAAACCTTTTCACCATACTAAATTGAATTTACCATATTCACCATGTTTTTAAGAGACACTCACCATATTTTAAAAAAGCTTTTATAATATTTTCAAAATGCTACCACTATATATTTATTTTAAAAATTCCATCATACTTCAAAAATGCATTCACCTTAATTTAGAAATACATTCACCATATTTTGAGGATACATTCACCATGTTTTTAAGAGACACTAGCCATATTTTAAAAAAGCTTTTAGGATATTTAAAAATGCTACCACTGTCTCAAAAATCCATTAACCATATTTTAAAAATACATTCACCATATTTTCAAATGTCTCACCACAATTTTGAAACGCATTCACCGTTTTTTAAAAATCTTTCATATTTTGAAAATGCATCCACCATATATTTTGAAAATGAAATCATATTTTAAAAATGCTTTCACCATACAAAATTAATTATTCACAACAATTTTGAAATCACGATAATTTAAAAATGCATTAAATTTATTTTGAGGATATATTCACCATGTTTTCAAGAGTCACTCGCCATATTTTAAAGAAGCTTTTAGAATATGTTGAAAATGCTGCCACTATGTCTCAAAAATCCATTAACCATATTTTAAAAAATACCTTCACCATATTTTAAAAATATAATCATGCTTTAAAAATGCATTCACCATATTTTCAAATGTCTTTCACCATAATTTTGAAATGCATTCACCATATTTTAAGAAACTTCCACATTTTTAAAATGCATCCACCATACATTCTGAAAATCCAATCGTATTTTAAAAATGCTTTCACCATACAAAATTAATTATTCAGAACAATTTTGAAATCACCATAATTTAAAAATGCATTAAATTTATTTTGAGGATACATTCACCATGTTTTTAAGAGGCATTCCCCTTATTTTTAATAAGCTTTCAGCGTATTTTGAAAATGCCACCACTACGTTTCGAAACTTGATTCACCATATTTAAAAAATTCCATCACAGTTTTAAAATGCATTCACCTTAATTTACAAATACATTCACCGTACTTTTAAGATATTTTAAAAAACCTTTGCGTATATTTTGGAGATGCACCACCATATTTTAAAAAGCATTTGCTATATTTTGAAAATACATCCACCATATTTATATTCTGGGTATATATAGACAAATACAAAGTTTTGGCTCGGCACTGGAAAATTTACTATAAAACTATAATAAGTAATACCTAAATTTATATTTTATGCATAAACAACAATCAGAATAACAGTGCAGCATTCAGAGATTGGATAATGAAATGGTTAGAATGTAATCAGCTGATTCTACATGTTTTTTGCATTTGGGTGTGTTACCTGTGATTCAATCGTATCTCCTGTAATTCCTTGTCCTCTAGTTGCAATAGTCATATTTCTTCTTGGTATATTAATTCTAAATGATCATTGTCGAATGATACACTACAACAAAAAGCATCACTTGATCACTTTTATCAGTATACTATCACAACAATCAGCCCTAAAAGTGTCAAATTACGCTGCAATAGCGTAGAATTAGTCGATATTTCTCTTTTTGAATTGGGGACGTCGGAAAATGTGGAACATTAGAGCATTTTAAAGGAAAATTGGGAGTGACAGATACAGGGAATTTGACAACCCTACGATTCACACAAAGATATAATACTGACCCTATTTTGGTAAGGAACGATCAACTCCGCAGCCCCTGAATATACTAGCTGGACAGATTATTCTGCTCAGTTCTGTCTGCTGGATTCTTTCGTCGTATCACTTTGGTTTTTGACAAGTCTTGCTCTGTAGAACAACTGTAAAATGCACCGGCATATACAAAATGGCGCCGTCAAATCCTACGATTAAATATTATTCTAAAAATATCCTCTTACTCAGCAACGATTCACTGAAAGGGGATCACAATTCTTATCCATTTATGCACTTATTTAAATGTACGAAGCTGTTTTGGAGAAATCCTCTCGACTGTGGTGTGTTGACGTACCGAGAAATATTTTGCAGGCACGTCGTGAATTTGCGAATCGTTGCCAATTGTCTGGTGAATTTTCTAGGGGAAAACAGAAAGACTTGCTTTAATGTTGGAGTTCCTGTAAAATATGTCAAATTGACAGTTCAAATAGATAGAAGAGCAAGATCACGTGGAGTGAGAAAGAGGCGTAATGTCAATGTGTCTTATAACTGCGCCTCATCGTTTAGGATACACCTGTTCTCCTCCATCTTCTTCAAAGCCACGCCTCTTTTACACCTAATTTTATAAACTCCTCCCCATTTTTAGCCCATCTGACCACGCCTTATTTCCTATTATTTAAAACCACGCCTTCTTTCCAATCAAGTTCACAGGTGTACTAAATTTTGTCTAGACTTAGTACTCTTATGTTTTCTCCATTAGCAATTTCCAAAAATTTTCAGACTGTTCTTAGGTAAATTCATTTTTGTGACAACATTTAAAAATACACCTTCTAATTACTATTGAAGTCCAAATTTTATAGATGTCAATAACATATTTATGCATTATTATTTAAATGTCCACTGTATATACATACAGGGTGGCCCAAAGAAAAGGTCGCACCCTCATTTTTCATCTTCGTCAGCGGATTAGGGCGGAGAGCAGAGAAATAACTCATAACATGCTTGAGGAATAGATCCGAACAAAATGTTTATTATTGCATTGGAGGTAAATGGACACCACTTTCAGCATTTATTACCACATTAACCTATCTATCTGTTTATAGCAAATTAATTCTTACTTTAACTTTAATGTGCTTGTAACCTGTGAGTTGTTTTTCGTTTTTCTTTTAATACTGGGAGACTTGTTTTTAATTTTAAAGTAAAGTCTTGTTACTTCGCGAACTATGTTGAATACGATACGATATAATCCCTTCTAGAATTTCATTATAAACTCAAATAGCTTCACAACGATTGAAAATAGATGTAAACGTTATTATACAAAAGTTACTAAGAACTTTATGGAAAATCGAAAAATTAAAGTGTAACGAAATATCTTATTCTTGAATCACCCTGTATTGTACGACTATAGATGAAAAGACGTGCCACTAGCAATCAAAATAGACGTTTTCCCCAAAATATATCAGGACAGTCACAAATGGGTTTGTGACCCTATAGATATGAATAAGTCCATGAAAGCCCATCCATTTTAAGTATTTTGAAATTAACGCGTTCACCATATTTTTAATTGACGCGTTCACAATTTTCAAAATGCGTTGACCATAACTTGGAAATACATTATCTACCAGATTTACTCAAAAGCATTCACAATATTTAAAAAACGCATTATATACTATCAGTTTATTAAAACTACATACTATAACAATATTTCAAAAACAATAGTCTAATAATTACAGACACAATTAAATAAAAATAATCTAATACTAAACATTTATACCAAATTCAGGTTAGTCAGAAAAAAGTTCATAGTTCTTGATAAAGCTGAAAAAAAAGTATAAACACAATGCTACAGATACACTGTGTTTCCTGATTTAATATCAATACTTAAAGAGACGATTTTTAGGTCCATTTTAAGAAGAAAACTAAAAAATGCATGTCCTTTTCTAATTAAATTAGACAAACATGTACTATATATGTTGAGGCATTTTTTAATGTACCACTATTCCAAATCAGTAGGCATGTCAAATGATTTATTTTTAAAAACTTTACTACTCTCAGAAATTAAGACATTTGACATACATTCATATGAAGTTTTCTTCTTAAAATGGACCCAAAAATCGCTCCCTTAAATATTGACATATTCCATTAGAAAATACCTTGTATTATTATAAAATGGTAGATAGCTTGTATTATTGAAGTTACTACATAAAGGATGATTTATTTAAGGGTAATTTTTCGTACTTCGTAAGCACTTTTAGCAATTTTGTGTCAATAAAGAATTAATTGTCTTAGAAGAAGACAATCATTTGAGGCCCCAACAAATATTCAGGCTAACAAATTCATCATTCGCCTTATTTTTTGACATATTATCCTGGGTTACACCCTGGACATATTTTCTGGCACATACCTATCCAAAAATCAATTGCTCTTTTCTCCATGCCGTCCATCAGCTACTGAACTGGATTCTCTTGCATGAGAATTTTCAGGAATTCTTTCCATTTTCAACATAAACTTAAATATGCTTTTATCGTTTAAAAACATCTGGTTTATAGAGTGGCATGTTTCGATATAAACACCTAACTCTTTCTTAGTTATGTGTTTCCTTATTTTTTTCAGTTCTCTTTTTCCTTTCTTATGCCAGTAGTCATATTTGAGTATATTGCCCCTAAGTTTAAAATACTCTCTTTTTAACAATGAAAACCTCAATTGGTTTCCATACACTCGTTCCACATTGTCCAGTCTTTCCCAATTGCTGCCTCCTTCTGCAACGACGCTGGATTCAAACTCTCTCAAGGAAACATTCATTATAGGGCAAGCTGGAGATTTTTTTTTGGACAGATGCATATATTTTTTGAAAAACATGATCCAGAGTAGTTTTTTATCTTGGGCTAAAACAAAATTCGATAAGTTGTGGAACCAACAGCACTACAAAACTAACCCGTCAGTTTATTCGTACTTTTTTTCATGTTTCTGTTCTCTGTTGTTTTGGTCAAACGTTTTTTCAACATTCTCAACTTTATCAATGAGGAATTAAAAACCCTTCAAATTTTGACGGTTGATAATTTGGTAACAGTAAATATTGAATAGTAGGCGTGGCACAACGATATTTTGGCGTGGTTTAATGCCACGCCCCCTTTTAACTAAGGTGTGCTCACTCTGCCTGGCGCAAGGACTGTGCACCGAAACATGCCAGTTGTCAGAATTTTCCGACATAACCTAACGAACTTTCTTTTCTGTTTGACCCGCTTGAACTCGTGCTTCGTCGTGCTTGTTCTCTTGGAGCTAAGGCCTATCGGCGACTTGCACAAATTTTATAACAAGAAAAATGACTTCCAACGCTGAATTAGCTTGTGTTTACTCCTCTCTGATCTTGTCCGATGATGATATTGCTGTTACGGTAAGCAAAAACCAAAACTAACTACAAACAACTAATCCGCTAAAATTTCACAAATCCTTCAGAATATTAAATAATTCTCAGCTTTATTTACTATATTAGCCTTTATCCTGTAGTGTATGTGACATATTTGTACGTTTTTCTTCTCGAATTACGCGAAAAAAGTATATTGCAAAACGGTGATGTTTTTAGGTTCAAATTCATGTGATACTTATATTATTTATTATTAGGGCGAGAAGATCCAAACAATCCTGAAAGCAGCCAATGTCGATGTAGAGCCGTACTGGCCTGGTCTGTTCGCAAAGGCTCTTGAAGGTATCAATGTCAAGGAGCTCATCAGCAGGATTGGGTCTGGAGTAGGAGCAGCACCAGCTGGTAAGAATAACATTCGTTTGTAAATATTAACAGAAAAGAGATGCTTAATCAGCATTGGAAATAACTAATACTCAAATGATTTGATTTTGAACTATCATCAACATTTATCTTTTGATTTTAATGCTGGATTGTTATTTGAAAGTACATTTTGGGCGTTTTGGTCCCATATTCACTCATTTCAAATATTTAACTTGGTCCTTTTATATGAGAGAATGGTCACAATACTTCAAATCTGTAATAAAACACACAGAGACAAAACTTTGAACGGTCACTAACATGACTGATGGAAAGAATGGAGATTAAATCAAAAGCGTGTACCCAAATAGTAATGGTAAATCCCTGACCAACTTTAGGATGTCCCTAATTCATGCTGGGCCGAAATGCGCCACATAGGCTGTGTTTATGCTGAAGTTGGTGAATCCCCAGTTACTTGAGAAAGTCCCCCTCAACAAAAAAAATGGTTTATTTAGTTGTTTGTCCGGTTAGGAGAACATTTGCGGCAATCCAAAGTATATGAAAGTTGGTTGAGAAACTGTCCATTTAAAGCATGTGTCTGTGAAGGGGAATTTCACTACTTAAAATGCATCATTTCTGAAATATTTCAATTCAGAAACCTCATAGATTGAATCACTTTAAAATTTGAGTAAGTTTCAAGTCAAAAAAAATTGCTTTGGGAAACTTGGTGGGTTTTAAAAGCACTTTCAACTAAGGTGGATTTCAAATTTTTTAAGAGTAAAAAAAGCAGGGAATTATGAGGTTTGTCTTTTAAGTTTTGCATATGGAAATAAAACAACACGGTTGGTAGTTTTAAATAAATAAACAATTCCATGTTTTCTTCCTTGTTTTTTGGGCTGTGTGCGAGCTTGCATTGTCTTGGTGGAGGATGATTCTTCTTTCGGGGTTGATTTTTCGAAGCTCGGTGATGACTTTTGGCAAACAAGTGGTGGTATGCCAATCCACAGTAACAGTTCTTTGCTCATTAAGAGGAATTGTTGCAATATGGCTTTTGACACAAATGTCGCGACCATCTTTTTCGAAACACTTCGAGAACGGATGACTTGTTGGCTTTTCATCACCTTGGAACACCCAAACAGCCGACTGTCGTTTATTTTCTGATTCACAACAGTAAATCCACGATTCATCACCACTAACAATGCTGAACACATTTTTTTGAGTTTCCGGAATTGAAAGGGTCAAGCGTTTTTTCACACATCCCTTGTAATTGATAAAATATATTGACCTAGAGTCATGTTGAAAACTTGAGCCTTTGTTGGCTCCTACACTTTTTTTAAAGAAATAAATTTAGTCTAGAAAAAATCTTTGTCAAATGCCTGTGACATGTCAATTGTTAGTTAATGTTTTGAGTATGCAGACTGCTGAATCGTGAATTTGTCGATAGGTGGCGCTGCTGCGGCTCCCGCGGCAGCTGAAGCGGCCGCTGCCCCAGCAAAGGAAGAAAAGAAGAAAGAAGAGGAACCTGAAGAGTCTGACGATGACATGGGTCTGGGACTCTTCGACTAGACATGTGGTACAAATCGCATTGACTTGTGATCATGTATTTTAAGGAATAAAACGTTTTTATAAGATACGCAAGGAACAGAGAGCATTTTCAAAACCTCAAATGTTGTTACAATAATCCTCGAATTTCCGCATTCTTTTCAACAACACAGATATCCTGAGCGAACTGTATTTATTGTTATATTGACGTTACATGTCTGACTTCAACATTACTGGTGCAGGCAATAGAAACGTATTGCGATCTAATTTGTAAATAAGACTTTATCCAAAGATATGGCACTATATCCAATAACATCCACACAGTGCGATGAATATGCCGTTCGATGGAATATTTCACCACGTCACCTCCTTACTCTTGTCCGGCCATCATGTGTGCCCAAACAGAATCTGGACTCATCGCTGTACACGACTGGGCTCCATTCAAGTCTCTCCCTACTCCATACCACATTTAACTGACATCGTAAATCGATACCTATGTAAAAAATTCTTAAATTCTAATAAACATACTGTAGCGTTTTTCCAGGATCTTTTGGGTGTGGATTAAAACACTGAATTCCACAAAAAGAAATGCACGAATTTATTTACAACACAACACAATCAACTTCAACTTAACTAAACAGAACATTTATGTACACCACTGACTGCACATAACTTCTCTCCGCTCTGCTACTCCACCGTATTCCTTACTCTCCCTCCATCTCCCGGCCGCCGAGTTATATATAGTCCCAATTACCGCCACAGCGACATCTAGAATGTTGGAGATCACTTCGCGTCGATCTAGAAGGCCATTCACTGTCACGCTCCTCACAGGCGGCTTGTGCGCCGTGGTTCGCGTAAAAGCAGAGATCGGCATTTAGGCTCTGGCGAGTAGGAGACTCGCCCAACAGATGGCGCTATTCGTTACAATACGTAGGTGTCTCTCAGTATGTCACTTAGTATATTTAGGGAATGAAAATAAACCAATTGAAAAAAAATAAACAGCTTTATATTTTGGTTACGTAACTAAAATACAACGTCAAATAAAAAAATATGGAAACTTGGTACAAATACATTAACGTTATAAGAAATGTCTCGACATGCAAGACCCTACTTTCCCAAGATGATTTTACGTCCTGCCCCAATATTCTGTCCAGCCTGGGTGGCACCCTTGTTGGTTCCAGCTTGGAGGCCGATCATCGTCTCGCCGGCCCTCAGAGTGGCCTCGTCGAAGTCCCTTTTGTTCTCGTCAGATGGTTTGGGGCCCAAGTGGGTGCCCTTCCATTCTGGGTGTCTGTAGGTTTCCCTGCCAAGAGCGAACAAGGTGTTCGTGACTTGAGCGATGTCTTTCTTTTCCCATAAATCGACTGTTTGGAATACGTCTACGTCTGCGACGCCGTACGCTTTGATTGCCGCCAAGAAGCTGAAAGAAAAAGAAAAGGGATAAGTGCTCATAATTCAAGTTTCGCGAGAGATGGAAAAGTATCTGGACATTACAGATTTTTACTGAAGAGCTATCATGCCTGAGTATTTCAAAGACTGACAAGCTGTTAGAATTTTATCGACAAAGACGTTAGATAGCTGTCTGAATATTTCGTCACTTTGAAAACTGATTCAGAGGCAGTGGAAATACTCGTAATATCGCTGGCACATAGTGTTACAATATTTCAGAGATTCCTGCTCATTTTCAAACATTGTTCGGAGAGTCAATCTACTTGATCTAGAATATTGGAGGTGACCGCCTCGATCTAGATGGTGAGTCACTGTCACGATCCTCACAGACGCCGCCAAGCGGCTCGTGCGGTCGTGATTCGCGTGAAAGCAGAGATCGATCATTAAGCTCTTGCGAGTAAGACACTCGCCCAACAGATGGCGCCTATTTGTCACAGTATGTAGATTCCTACCGCATGGAAGTATTCACGTAAGTGTAGTTTGAACACCAACATTATTACGCTTATTATACGTATCGGGGTAGAAAATGAGGTTTTTTTTGCAATGTTCAAATACCAAATCGCTTATAGGTACCTCGGAAAATATAAATTAGACAAAAGTTGTTTGTTTTTTGTTCTGTGACCCAAAAAATCTAAGCAAACTGTATTCGGAGCGGAAAAACAATAATTTCTAGAATTTATTCATTTTTTGATGACTGTCTGAATATTTCGTCAAGTAGATTCACTCTGTTCTTACGACGCATTGGTATACAAGATACACAGACTGTCAAACCGACATAAATGAGAAACACGGTCTTGCGTAAACAACAGAAAACTTGTGAACCGGTTCAGACGCGAGTTTAATGCTTCCATCGTTTAGGTTTTAAGTAGTCGCAGATTCAGAGGCAGTGGAAATACTCGTAATATCGCTGCCACATAGTGTTACAACGTTTCAGAGATTTCTGCTCATTTTCAAACATTGTTTGAAGAGTCAGTCTGCTTGACGTCATTTGTCAGATTTTCCGCCTACCTCCTTACATTTTTTTTTGTTAAAAAGCATGATAATTCACGCTTTTTCATCCGTTCACGTATAGTCAGAATCACGAAAGATGACTATTACGTCATACCACAAATTGTATTGAAGTAATCAATGGTACGTACCTCGATGATAAAATCACGACGTCAGGAATAATGACAACAAATTTATATTATGATTTTGCGAAGTTAGGTTATTTCACCGATTATTTTTATTTTATTTCATGATTTTGAGTAATAATGATCTTCGTGTGGAGTTTTTGTTTTGAAAAAAACAGTTATGATTAGAATACATTAAGACAGAAACACCAAAGACCAAAGAGTATTATTCGAAAACAACCTAACCTGCTTTAACATAACCTATCTATACATCTGTCAAAAATGATCGATCATGCGACATGGAAATATCGTCTATCTTTGTCGGATTAATGCATATTAGCAATACAGTTTGTTTAGACAATAAAATTCTGTTTGTCTCTGTCTAGCTTATCTGAAACTTCATTAAAAATATTCACAAATCGCTGTCGTTTGTCTTTACTACAGATTAAAATGATGACGTAATCGTCATCTTTCGTGATTTCGACTATATATGATTCACATTTTGTAATATATGAGATTCCAGACTACGTTATTTTTATTTTCAGTTTTTCTGTAATCTGGGCCAAAAATAGCATTATGAATTATTGCCGTATATCTAAGAAACACCTGTACCTATGACACCTACACTTTTATTTTCGTTCCTATTATTTCAAAATTGCTGTCAGGTTGTTTTTGTTGCCGCTTTTGAGCGCGAAATACAATTATAAATGCTGTTTGAAGGAATGCCAGTCGAAAATATTTTATATGTGTTACAAAACGTTGAAGGCGAGGATTTAAATCGGCTAAAAATATAGAACTCCGCGTTTCCAAACACTCGGATAAAAATACACACAGAAGTTATAAAATATACCAACTGGAATCTGTGATGCATTCTCAAAAATAGATTTTTCATGATGATTCAGTAATTCTGGAAATAATATTTACACGATATTTGAAGTTATTTTTATCTAGATTAATTAGTACAGGAACTGTTGCACAGTTTTCATATGTTTTGGTATGTCACTTTGACAGCACAACTAGATGTTTCAAGAATATTTGAAGGGCCACGTTTCCATCTAGAAACTCCCGTAAGGTGTACGAAATTGATTTTGATGACAATGCGCTGATAAATGTCGCTAAAATTTCTAAAGGGCGTTTTTTACCAACCTATATCTCACACACTTTTACGTCAAGAAAGCTATAAGACATTTAAATTCCAAAATGGGCTCCAAACTGAAATTTGTTGTTGGTCAAAACAAATGATGCTTTAATGGTACAGAGAATAAAGAATGTTCTTGATTTAGTTTAGATAACAGTGTGGACAGACATTATGGTTCGATTGACAGCAGTTCTAATAGTGATTATAAGCAAATAACTATCGAGAATAATTAAAAAATAAGAAATAATACTGGTAGCGACATCTGTATGTAATGTCACTTAAGAACCAGTAAATGTAGCGATGTTCTCTATGTCGGCCTAGGATGCACGATGTTAAGTCGTAGTGTACTCGATGTAACTTCTAGTGGTATTGATTCTCGTTACTTTCGAATATTCGTTTCCACCCGAATATAGGGTGTCTGGCAACCCTGATGCATGGACAGTAGTGCTATAGTGATGCCAGAAACCAGCGTTGCCACTCAACGATCAACGATTTAATGCGAACCGGATACGGTAATCAAAGTAATCAATTCGTACTCGGATTGATATTCGTTACTTCGGGTATCTATGAGTAATGAGTACTCGAGTAACGAATAGTTACTTCTTGAACGCCTCTAGTAACTTCGAGTATTGGGGGGTCCGAAGAGTTTGAAAGATTAACAGATCTTCAATTGTTATTATTGAATATGTTTTGTGAAGGGTATGATCTATGGTAAGAGGGTTTATTTGATGCCAGGTTGTCAGATATACTCACTTGTTGACATTTTCCATCATTTTGAACTGTCCGCCGGATGTGTTGATTTTTGGTACTGATCCGGGCGCCAATTTGTTGATGAGTTGACATAAGATGACACCGTCTTTGAGTACATCTTCGTATAGCTGACCTGGAGGGAATTTGGCGCCCAAGACGTTCTCGATCCATTCTTGTGCTTCTTTGTCTTGTTCAGGATTGCGCTTTGAGGCAATCTGGAACGAGATTGGTATACAGTGTGTTGAAAAATGATGGCAGTAAAATTGTCGAGCAGAAATGGTTAGTTTCTATCATGACTAATGTAATTAGCAATTTGGATGGATATTCCCACGATAGTATTACCGCATAGTCAATTCCTATTATACAATCACGAAAGATGACGATTACGTCATCATTTTAGTCTGTAGTAAAGACAAATGACAACGATTTGTGAATTTTTTTATAAAGTTTCAGATATGTTAGACAGAGATAAACAGAATTTAATTGTTTAAACAGACTGAATTGCTAATTTGCATGTATCCGACAAAGATAGACGATGTTTTCATGTTGTATGATCGATCATACTTGAAAGATGAATAGTTAGGTTATGTTAAAGCAGGTTAGGTTGTTTTCGAATAATACTTTGGTCTTTGGTGTTCCTGTCTTAAGGTATTCTACTCATAACTGTTTTTTTTTTCAAAACAAAAACTCCCCACTAAACTAATTATTAAGGTATCGCTCAAAACCATGAAATAAAATAAAAATAATCAGTGAAATAACCTAACTTCGCAGAATCATAATACAAATTTGTTGTCATTATGTTCCTGACATCTTGATTTTATCATCGACGTACGTCCAATGATTAATTACTTCAGTACAATATATGATATGACGTAATAGTCATCTTTCGTGACTTTGACTATATGGTTCTGTCTCAAACCGGCCATTCAAACTTTTCCTCAACATCCAATGAACTTTCAATCAAACATCTAAGCGAAACAATTTCATAAAAAGACGAACGCACGGTCATGCCTGCAAATATCTAGGAATACTTAATGAAAAAAATTACGAAAAACATGTATTTTTGGGAAAGTATATTATCTCAGTTGTCATAGGAAAAATATCCTTATTTTCAGTTTTAGTCACTGCGCGAAATAATTTTGATTTAAATTTAGACTGTTGAAGCAGGTGTGCCTCTTTCTGGATCATTGCCAAAGTGGATAATATGAGAATATAGATAGCGTAATGAGATATCCCAGCATTTTAGTGCTTTGTAGTTTGGTTAAAATGTTTGCCAAGAAGATAATCACTCCTACTTGACGCTGCAATACTTTGAAATAAGCAGTTGAAGATGCCCTAAATCGGACCCCTAGTTTAAATAAACAAGACTAGTAGTAAAGTCGGATATTTATGAAGAGTTTCTGGATATATGAGGTTTGGGTAGAAAAAGTATTGGAAGTAATTATGAGGTTTATTTTAAGGCACGTAATTCGGTAGAACATTTTCCCGAGTTGAAAGAGTAAAAGTTCGAACATTTTACTTAAATTAACATTAAGTAGGCAGGTACATAAAAATTACAGAAACATTGACAAATTAAAATGAAACAGAACTTATCGCAACTAAAAATTACATGAATTGCAGTTGAAAACACAGTATTCTTCTCGCGTATAATACACATTTTTTTCTGTGACGGGAAACACGGGAATATTCAAAATTTATGTTACAATATTTAGATCAGAAAATTATGTTGTACTTATAGCGACAATTAGACCTGCGTTGTTAAGGAAACTTCTAAAATAATCAAGTAGCTGTCAATTTAATTTTGTGATTTGATTTAAAAATTGTAAACATAGTGGTTGTTTAGAAGTTATTTTTAATACCATAAAGTAAAAAATGTCCGAGTATTCTTTGACTCCACCGGAATTAGTAGAAGTACAAGCCAAAGTCGCGTCACAAAAATTATTGCCAGATAAATCGTTTATACAATATCCCGGAAAAAAGTACTCATCTTTTTTTCCCCGGGAAAAAAGCAATATCATAAAAAGTGACATTTTGTTACCTGTCAACAGACATAAAATGTCAAACTTTTTTCTCGTCACAGAAAAGAAAATATTTTTTCAACAAAAGACATTTGTGCAAAAATCAGCACTACGCTTCTTGTTGAAATATTATTATGCCCCTATGATATTATTTTTGAGCTGGGTATTGAGGGCCGTATCGTCAGTTGTTCCTACAATATTGTAGACGCCTTTATGGCCTCCTTGATTTTCATTTCATGGTTTTCTACTCTTCCGTGTCAGCGCCCTATTTTGGGGTTATGTTACAAATATCTACCTACATCAAATTGTTCATGCTTTTGATTTATATAATGTCTTATCAGCTTGAAATTTCCTACAATTCAAGAAGTAAACATAGCCCGACAATAGGAGAGCGCTGACGCTGACACGGATCAGTAGAAATCTAGAAATATTTCAGTCTTACTGAAGGAGATGAAATACTATGAAAATCAAGGAGGCCGTAAAAGCGTTCTACAATTCTAGGAACGACTGACGATACGGCCCTTAGCTGCTATTCAAATCGTTAACACAACGGCGGTTCGGTTTTAGGCATTTTCCTCTATGAATAATTAATTTTGGAATCGTTCAGTTCTTCTAAAAGCAGGCACGTCAATAAAAACAAACAAAAACCTACCTTGGCCGCTACTTGACGCTGCAGAGACATTTTTTGTGAGTGGGCGGTCCTCGAAAGTTCTCAACAACGATAACAACCGACTGGGTTTCGACTGGCGTATCCCGTCTCAATATATACGAAAAAGCTCGCGTTTTCAGAAATGCCTGCCCGCCACGTCACACTCCCGCTAATTTTAGAAAGTTATTCAGTTTTTCGTTATCAATTATTCTTTCTGCCAGCGTGGAGCGTAAGCACCGCCTTCTGGATGCTTCGATTGTCGCCAGGATGGACTTATATGGCGTTTTTAGCCCTCGACGCATTGGCGTACGCGGAAAAAAGTTCTAAGGTATCCATGAGATTATCTTAGCTCATTATTTTTTGTTTAGATACTTATTTTTGCCTAAAATGCTTATTTTTAACACGTTTGTATTAGCTTGGCCTGTATATATGTATAAGTATGTAATGGAATCTTTGAGCATAATTTTCACCAATTTCCAAAAGTCTGATTAATTTGAAACTTTGCACACGTATCAAGGACCGAGTAATTTGTGCTTTCTATATTAAATGTTTGAATGTTTCTATTGGAGAGGAGAGTTGTGGAAAATTAGTAAAATGTACCCCACGCTTTTGACTATGAAATGAATTATTCTGTTAATAACTTAGATTTTATTATTATGTTATTTTGAGGTCATTAATTATGATTGATTGTTCGACCATCTACTACTGTAATATAAACTCTTGGAATTAAAAACTATGTTCTACTTTTTAGTTTGGTTAGCTATAAAAGCGTGTTTTTTTTTAGTTTTTTCAAACTATCATTATTTTTTCTGATTATTTTGGAATGTATCACGATGCAGTGAGCCTCCTCCCTTATACTTAGTAGTCGATATACGGTGTATTGTTGGAGCAGGAGGCAGCCCCCCTCTGTCCATTTGTATAGGAGGATTCGACGATGGTATTGATGATAAACGTGAGAAAACAGTAATCCCACCTTACAAGCGTTCGAAGTACTACCCTGTACCTTTTCACTTTTGTTACGAGGGTAGTACATAAACAACTTAACAAGGGCTTCAATGTGTTTTGGTACTGATCATAAAACAATATAATAATTTCCATGATATCTCTCAATTATATTATTAGAAATTATAACACATTGCATGGGGGAAGCGGTAGCGGTAGCTTCCTACTATATGGAAGTCACACCCATGTTCATAACCAGAGGAACGGTAGCTTCCTAACGCTTGGAAGTCACGCCTGTGTCTATATTTGGGGGAACGGTAGCTTCCTAACACATGGAAGTCACGCCTGTGTCCATATTTGGGGGAACGGTAGCTTCCTGCCACATGGAAGTCATACCCATGCCCATAACCAGGGGAACGGTAGCTTCCTAGCGCATGGAAGTCACGCCTGTGTCCATATTTGGGGGAACGGTAGCTTCCTACCGCATGGAAGTCACGCATGTCTCCATACTCGGGGGAACAGTAGCTTCCTGCCGCATGGAAGTTACACCCATGTCCATAATCAGGGGAGCGGTAGCTTCCTAGTGCATGGACGTCACACCCATGTCCATAACCAGAGACGGTAGCTTCCTAGTGCATGGAAGTCACACCCATGTTCATAACCAGGGGAACGGTAGCTTCCTAACTCATGGAAGTCACGCCTGTGTCCATATTTGGGGGAACGGTAGCTTCCTAACGTATGGAAGTCACGCCTGTGTCCATATTTGGGGGAACGGTAGCTTCCTAACGCATGGAAGTCACGCCTGTGTCCATATTTGGGGGAACGGTAGCTTCCTAACGTATGGAAGTCATGCCCGTGTCCATAACGAGGGGAACGGTAGCTTCCTAGCGCATGGAAGTCACGCCTGTGTCCATATTTGGGGGAACGGTAGCTTCCTACCGCATGGAAGTCACGCATGTCTCCATACTCGGGGGAACAGTAGCTTCCTGCCGCATGGAAGTTACACCCATGTCCATAATCAGGGGAGCGGTAGCTTCCTAGTGCATGGACGTCACACCCATGTCCATAACCAGAGATGGTAGCTTCCTAGTGCATGGAAGTCACACCCATGTTCATAACCAGGGGAACGGTAGCTTCCTAACTCATGGAAGTCACGCCTGTGTCCATATTTGGGGGAACGGTAGCTTCCTAACGTATGGAAGTCACGCCTGTGTCCATATTTGGGGGAACGGTAGCTTCCTAACGCATGGAAGTCAGGCCTGTGTCCATATTTGGGGGAACGGTAGCTTCCTACTGCATGGAAGTCATTTCTGTGTCCATACTCGGGGGAACGGTAGCTTCCTAACGCATGGAAGTCACGCCTGTGTCCATATTTGGGGGAACGGTAGCTTCCTACCGCATGGAAGTCACGCATGTCTCCATACTCGGGGGAACAGTAGCTTCCTGCCGCATGGAAGTTACACCCATGTCCATAATCAGGGGAGTGGTAGCTTCCTAGTGCATGGACGTCACACCCATGTCCATAACCAGAGATGGTAGCTTCCTAGTGCATGGAAGTCACACCCATGTTCATAACCAGGGGAACGGTAGCTTCCTAACTCATGGAAGTCACGCCTGTGTCCATATTTGGGGGAACGGTAGCTTCCTAACGTATGGAAGTCACGCCTGTGTCCATATTTGGGGGAACGGTAGCTTCCTAACGCATGGAAGTCACGCCTGTGTCCATATTTGGGGGAACGGTAGCTTCCTACTGCATGGAAGTCATTTCTGTGTCCATACTCGGGGGAACGGTAGCTTCCTAACGCATGGAAGTCACGCGCGTGTCCATGATCAGGCGAACGGTAGCTTCCTACCGGATGAAGGTCACACCTTTTATAGAAATACCATGCACTATGGAACGGTAGCTTCCTATTGCAAGGAAATCACACTCGACATGGATACCTTGATAATCTGATGCTTATAAAACTTTTTCAAAAGCTTTTACGACACAGGATATTATTGATATTGGTATATAATTATTAACATTTGTTTTTTCCCTGATTAATGTATCGGCATTATATATATTTTTTTCGAAATTGAGGGAAATATGCCGGATTCAAAGCATTTGATTGATTAGGTAAGTTCTGTTATGTCTTCAGCTATAATTTTCAAATGCTCGCTTTTTTCGATTTTTTATCATATACAAAGATAATAAAACTAAAATATCCCAATCTTCAATCCAATTTTTATTGAAATTTTCTTTACATACATAAACTTATGTTGTAATGGACTAGACAAGTAGTGCTTGACAGTTCTATACACACAATTTCTTAGACTAACATAAAAATACACGCATATATACAATATTTACAAAAATCAATTGAATCTACATTTCATAATTATATTTTTTATAATTTTTACATAGTCCTTCATTTGATACTAATTGCAATTGTCAACTTAGAACTTACTTAACAATTCTCTACATCACAAAATTCCATTTCTAAATCAAAATATTGGGGAATGCTATCAGAAAAAATACGGTAGTGCCTGCACAAGAAAAGACTAATCAAAATTGTTCTTTAATGCTGAAGGAAATTATATTGTAGCATCCTGTATTATAACAACATTTTATTCAAAATTCGATACGTAGAAGTGTCGTAAAAATAAACAACTTATTAAAGACATTTTTTAACTGTCAAATTCAAATCTGATTTTATTCGATATCCTACCTGATTTTATTACATTGACGCGTATACCTTCGATGAAAGAGCGAAATTTTCCAAAATAAAATATTTGACCGTATACTAATGTTCGTATGAATCCATACCACTGCTTGAGACGGATTTTCTGTTTCTGTTCCGAAACATTCGTATTATCTTAAATATATGCGCAATCTTTCTGGATCTCTCGACCCGAATATTTGGGATAAAAATATTTACAAACTGTGTCATCACGATATGGGCTGCAGAAACGTCGGAAGAAATCATTTCAAATTAGACGAGGCAATACATGTTGCTGGAGCACATTTTGAAATCGATTTTTCTCATAATTGCGTTTATTTCATTATATATATATATATATATATATATATATATATATATATAGGTGAAAAATTAAAGCTTCCGCCTTTTGTTGGGTACTTCGACAAAATTTAAGCAAGGAGGACTCTTTATACTTTTTTATTCTCTCTAGCTTTCAATGGTCTTTGCCATCATCATCAGGAGCTGCAGTTACATTGATAACAGTAGCAACAATAGTGTAAAATGAATTTAAATTAACTTACAGTAGTATGTGAGGATGTTGCTAATTGTTGTTTAGGTTAAGGATGAGGGAAACACCCAGTAACATGGTGAGAGCTGGATACATGGTACAATGATTAAAATTATATAAAATATGACAAGACAAGTTAAAGACAGATTAAAAATTATTTAGAAAACATTAGAGCATTACGTCGTGAAGCCACTTGATGATTGCACAAAATGGTGGTCATGGAATAATGAGTGAGATGAACCTTTGACAGAAGGCCGAAGGTTGTCAATGTCTGTGTTGAAAGATGGAACGAATTGTGGGCGTGTGCCAAAACGTTGCCAAATCACTTCAGATGATGTGATTTTCAGAATGTTATGGAAGAAATTGTTAAACCGACAATAACATTCACCTAACTGGTTTAGACGACAATGACCACGTCTCAAGTTATATATATATATATATATATATATAGGTGAAAAATTAAAGCTTCCGCCTTTTGTTGGGTACTTCGACAAAATTTAAGCAAAGAGGACTCTTTATACTTTTTTAATTCTCTCTAGCTTTCAATGGACTTTGCCATCATCATCAGGAGCTGCAATTACAATGATAACAGTAGCAACAAAAGTGTAAAATGAATTTAAATTGAATCAACTTACAGTAGTATGTGACGATGTTGCTAATTGTTGTTTTCGTATAGGATGAGGGAAACGTCCAGTAACATGGTGAGAGCTGGATACATGGTACAATGGTTAAAATTATATAAAATATGACAATACAAGTTAAAGACAGATTAAAAATTATTTAGAAAACATTAGAGCATTGCGTCGTGAAGCCACTTGATGATTGCACAAAATGGTGGTCATGGAATAATGAGTGAGATGAACCTTTGACAGAAGGCCGAAGGTTGTCAATGTCTGTGTTGAAAGATGGAACGAATTGTGGGCGTGTGCCAAAACGTTGCCAAATCACTTCAGAGGATGTGATTTTCAGAATGTTATGTAAGAAATTGTTAAACCGACCAGAGGCAGTTGAATAAACTATATTTTAATTAATGGGAATTTTAAATTAACAATTATTAATAAATCGTGAGAAGAGAATTATTAGATTTTGAGTGGAATGAAATTTGTTGGTGGAATCTAATAATTCTCTTCTCACGATTTATTAATAATTGTTAATTTAAATTCCCATTAATTAAAATATGGTTTATTCAACTGCCTCTGGTCGGTTTAACAATTTCTTGCAAACATTCTGAAAATCACATCATCTGAAGTGATTTGGCAACGCTTGGCACACGCCCACAATTCGTTCCATCTTTCAACACAGACATTGACAACCTTCGGCCTTCTGTCAAAGGGTTCATCTCACTCATTATTCCATGACCACCATTTTGTGCAATCATCAAGTGGCTTCACGATGTAATGCTCTAATGTTTTTTAAATAATTTTTAATCTGTTTTTAACTTGTTCTTGTCATATTTTATATAATTTTGACCATTGTACCATCTATCCAGCTCTCACCATGTTACTGGACGTTTCCCTCATCCTATACGTAAACAACAATTAGCAACATCCTCACATACTACTGTAAGTTGAGTCAATTTAAATTCATTTTACACTTTTGTTGCTACTGTTATCATTGTAATTGCAGCTCCTGATGATGATGGCAAAGTCCATTGAAAGCTAGAGAGAATTAAAAAAGTATAAAGAGTCCTCTTTGCTTAAATTTTGTCGAAGTACCCAACAAAAGGCGGAAGCTTTAATTTTTTTATATATATAACAAGTAGTTTATTTTTCCTTTTCAAAAAAAGTATGTCAAATTTGGTTCCTTTCCGCTACAACGAAGATTATGATTACTACTAAGCTTTTACATTTGGGCAAGGTCTTGATTAATTTTATTATTAGCCGTTTCCAAGCCATTACTCCTAAATGAATAGAAAATCTGAGTATCGTCCGCAAAATATTATATGCTGCATGATTTAACCTCTATTTCTAAATTTCTTGTTAATAATGCGCTACGGATTTTGGCCTCGTCCAAGTTCGATTTTTCCTAATCGAGGAATTCTTCCACGATCCGTGACCATGACAATAACTTTCTGAAGCGTCTATTTTAGTGCGTAAATCCATCATTCCACACTCCCTGCGAGTTCGTTAGTAAAAATAGCCGAACATTCGAATAGTGTGAAAAACATTAGACACATCTTCTGCGAGTACAATAACACTGTTAACACCGATGGTCCGATTTTCCAAAGCTATTTCATCCTTGGCATAGCAGTAACCTTGTGCCGAAATAGGCGGTTATAAACATGAGCGTACAGAGCGTTTAAAGATTCAAAAAACCTAATATCTCAATTTCAAAATAATTTAAGAATCTACAGGGTGGCCAATATACAGTCTGCGAGAGGTTGTGAAATCTCGAAACCGGAGATACTACAGACCAAAATATGTGAATTGACCTGAACATACCTCAGTCCAAAAGCTGATAGCTGATATATATATATATATACAGGGTGACTTCGAAGTTGAGTCATTTATTTTAACAGTGAGTAGATCTGATCAAAAGAAATGTTTTTTCCTTTAACATTTTTGTGGTAAAATTAAAGTAACAAAGTTATAGCCCTTTAGAAGTTTGAGTACCGCCCTGTCTCAATAATAATATTATGTGCTTGTGTTTGGCGACAACGGATATACTCCGCCTTATCGGTTCATCTCATCGGAAACAAAAAAGCGAAAGAATTTGAAACGCTGATCACGATGTTTTTATTCAGTCTGTGTCAGTCGGTAACGCTTGAGTGAATAGTGGTGTTTGCGTGGCTGAAACGAAATAAAAAAATGGCACATATTTATGCGGATCGGTTTCCCAATCGAGTGCAACCAACCCCTCGTGCCTTTGTTAATCCAAGACCTCACGATCAAATACAGGTCCGCACTGAAATACTTGTCGGGAGGATACTTTATAAAACAAGGTAAAAAAAAAAATTAATTTTTTTTTATTTTTACACACATATTTTGGTTTATCTTCCTTCTACAATCATTATCTGAAAATTAATGACTCAACTTCAAAGTCACCCTGTATATACTATATACCCTGTACTATACTATAAAGCAGCTGAACAACAATGTTACGGAAGCGATTGAAAATATTCCTCCCGAAATGTGATGGAAACTGTCTGACATTATTTTTCACACATAATTTCAATAAAAGATTAAGATGAAAAAAATGGACGTACTTTATTTCATTTTACAAAAGTTACAAGCCAGTCAGTTACGTATCGGCCACCCTGTATTATTACGTTTCTCACTCAACAGAAGCTCAACGTTTCTTCAGCCCATATTATGATGTCGAACATAGTGAGATCGACATCTAAAACAAATGATTGGCCGCAGTCGGTTTGAGGTGATCGCCGAGGAGGTAACTGGCTGCGCCTCCTGCAGCCGCCCCTAAAAGTGACGTGAACGGCGACGAAAGGGCGGCGTGGTGGTGGGACTGCAAATGGCTCGGCTGATGGTGAGATTGCAGCACCTGAAAAGAGGAGAATATTATATTTTTGCATGCAAACAGTCTCAAAAATAAAAACTAAACTGCATCTCGGGAAGTGGGGTTCATATGTAACATCATTTTCAACGTCTTAACCTAGAGAAGGTTTAGGAAGGTTTACACTACTTTACATAGCGAGGACGAGCGCCGTTTTGCTGGAAATATATATATTGTACCAAAAAACGTCGCGGCCCCCCAGCAGAGGTCTCTGTAGACGGCAATCGTGTACCATGGACAACTTCTGCCAAGTACCTCGGTGTCACCCTTGATTAAGGCATGACCTGGCAGAAACATACAGCAGCCTTGAAAACAAAATTCCAAATTGCGTTTCGGCAACTATATCCTTTGTTATGTAGATCCTCCAAATTGAATTTGATAAACAAAGTTCGCCTATATAAAACGATTATTAGACCTGCCGTTACTTATGCATGTGCGGCTTGGTGTTTTCTTGCCAAGACACATACGCAAAGTCTTCAGGTACTGCAAACTACGAGGTGCACTCCAATCTGAGAAAGAACGGGGGAGTTGTGGCTTTTGTCCGCAGCAGTCTTTCCTGCTCCAGGGATCTTTCTTTGGAATCAGACCGGAAGGACATTCTGTGGCTTCGCCTCAACTCCAAAACATCACCCAAATTTATTTGCTGCCTTTATCGCTCTCCCTCGAACCATAACTGGGATGACCTACTCGAATACCTCGCCGTCCAGATCGACTTCCTGAACATCAATCACCCCGCTTCAGAGGTAGTTCTTCTCGGTGATTTCAATGCCCATAATGAGCTTTGGTTGGGCTCAAATAAGACCGATGCAGCAGGTCGTGCAGTCGAAGCGTTCGCTCTTACTCAAGGGCTGACCCAGCTGGTGACGAGCCCTACTTTTTTCCCCCGCGTCTCGTCACACGCCAGTAGCCTGCTGGATCTCTTTCTGACCACGCATCCTGCCCCTTACAGCACTGCCGTCCTGTCCCCCCTGGGTAACTCAGATCACGGTGTTGTGGAGGTTAGGTTTCGGTCAGAAGCCGCTGTGGCCGCAGAAACTCGCACAGGCCGCAAAACTTGGCATTACGGACATGCCGACTGGGAGGGGCTCAGAGACTTCTTCTCTAGCTTTCCTTGGAGAGATGTCTGTTTCACTGACGCGGATGCGTCGACTGTCTGTTCTTCAATAACCGAAATTATCCACGTCGGAATGGAGGAATACATCCCTCACACAGTGAAAGCTCCTAAACCAGGGTCCAACGGCTGGTTCAACAAATCGTGTGACACTGCTCGCCAGCAGAAGATCAAGGCCCACAGAACCTACTTACAAAACCCCACTGTAGAGAACAGACAAGCCGACGTCGAGTCCAGAAACAAATATAACGAAGCGGTTCGCAATGCCAAAACCCAGCATGATATAAAAGTTAGGCACAGGGTAATGTCGCAGCGCAATGGCAGTCGGTCTTTCTGGACGCTGGCCAAGCAGATTGAAAAGAACTTCTCACACAGTAGCCTTCCACCACTTACGTGCCAGGATGGAACTATTGTATTCGACTCAAAGGCCAAGGCGGAAGTGCTAGCCAAGATCTTTGCTGCCAACTCCACCATGGACGTCCCCACCAACGCCCAAGTGCCGTCAATTCAAAGGGTTCCCCACACTATGCGGGAGGTAACATTCAGGCATAAGACCGTAAGACGAGTGCTCTTGTCGCTCGACATCAACAAAGCTTCTGGTCCGGACTTGATTCCTGCCATTGTACTGAAGAGATGTGCAGCTGAGCTTGCTCCAGTTCTTTCGCGTCTCTTCCAGATATCTTATGAATCCGGCACCTTCCCAGAAAACTGGAAATTTGCTCATGTACAGCCCATCCCAAAAAAAGGATCTAAAACCGACCCTTACAACTACAGGCCTATAGCTCTGCTTTCTGTTATAAGTAAAGTAATGGAGAGGTGTATAAATCGCGAGCTTCTGGACTACCTCGAACGTCACAGCTTGATTAGCGTCAGGCAGTCCGCTTTCCGGCACCAACGATCCACAGGGGACCTCCTAGCTTACGTCACGCAACTGTGGAGTAAACTCATCCAGTCTCATGGTGAGCCTCATGTCGTTGCTCTTGACATCACGAAAGCGTTCGATCAGCTGTGGCACGCTGCCCTCTTGAGCAAACTTCAATCCTACGGCCTCCCAGAAAAGCTTTGCAGATGGGTGGCTGACTTTATCTCTGGCCGCAAGATATCCGTCGTAATTGACGGATTCTCCTCTTCATCCCACAACGTCAACGCGGGTGTTCCCCAGGGATCGGTCTTGGCTCCAACACTGTTTCTCTTACATATCAACGACCTCCTTTCCTGCACGATCAACCCAATCCACAGCTTCGCTGATGACAGCACTCTACATGCAGGAATTCAGAGTGACAAGCCGATCTCTGCCGCTGAGCTGGAAAAAAGAAGACTAGCAACGACTTCTTCTCTGACAAGAGACCTGGAGGCTATCACTGCTTGGGGACGCAACAATCTTGTACAGTTCAATGCTTCCAAAACACAGTACTGTACTTTGACGAACAAAAAGCGTCTTAGCGCTCATACAGTTTCGATGGACGGCCGAGTTCTACCAAAGAGCCATTCATTTCGGCTGGTCGGAGTCCAGATCACCGAGGACCTGATCTGGCACGAACACATCTCTTCAATAGCTGCAGCTGCTGGGAAAAAGCTAGGCTATTTGTTTAGGGCTAAGAAGTACTTTTCTCCGCATGACCTTCTCACTCTATACAAGGCCCAGATAAGGCCTAACCTCGAGTATTGCTCACTCATTTGGGGTGCTGCCGCCCCGACTACATTGTCCATGCTCGATGCTGTCCACAGGAGGGCGGTCCGACTGATCGATGACTCTTCTCTAACAGACAGTCTCGGGACTCTTTCGCACCGGCGGGCCATCGGCGATCTAGCTCTTTTCTATCGCTACACCAACGGGCTTTGCTCCTCAGAGCTCTCTTCCATGATGCCGCCGCGCGATGTACCTGCCAGTCAGACCCGCCTGACTTCGGCATCCCATCCTAACCGTGTCAAACTTCGTACATCCAGAACTGGCCGATACGACCGCTCCTTTATCCCGAGGGTATCTAGATTGTGGAACAAACTACGGGAGGAAGCTTTTCCCAGTTCTACTAACCTTAGGCAGTTCAAAAATCGTATTAACAAAATTTCTTTGGGATCATCATAGCAGCCGCGGTGTTCCGGCATTTAGGCTTCTGCCTGCGAGGCTGTTTCGATATAAAAAAAAAAGTAGAACTTTGCGAACAATTTGCAACGCTCCATGGTATGTCTCAAACGAGACGCTACACAGAGACCATGAGGGATTATGTCAAACCTCAGGCGCAGCGACGTTATAGTCAGGCGGAATCGCACAGCAATCCTCTGTTGCGAGACTCAGTGGACTACACAGTGGAGTAAGTTCGTAATCCTTGAAGGCCGCTCGCACTGCAATAAAAAATTAGTGCGAACTTTTAGTAAACTTAAAATTACAAAAAAAACCTAGGTGTCTCCTCTTAAACTAAACACTTGTTTTTCTTTGCTCTTCTCCATGTTTCTTCTCTTTCCCTTTCACTTTTTCCTTGACATTGCCTGGTTTCTGGGCAACCAGTACTGACAGATTCGACTAACGTACATTAGACAGTGACTAATGGGCAAAGGTCCTACGGACCGCCCAGACAAACGAATGACGGATAGTAGCAAATTAAATTCTTTCTGTCGCTCAGCAACAAATAACTAAGCAGGTATAACAATAAATGCAGTTCGCTCAGGATATCTGTGTTGACGGAAAGAATGCGGAAGAAATTCAGGTTGTTATTTGGCTGTTGCCACGTCTAATCTTACAAATTGTACTCGTACTGTTGGCGCCATCTGTCGGGCGAGTCTCCTACTCGCCAGAGCCTCATGGCCGATCTCTGCTTGTACGCGAACCACGACCGCACAAGCCGCTTGGCGGCGTCTGTGACGACCGTGGCAGTGACTCACCTTGTAGATCGACGCGAAGTGACCTCCAATATTCTAGATGCCGCTTTGTGGCTCGCCAGACCTTTCACGAAGCAGCAATGGGGACTATATATAACTCGGCAGAGCAGAGCGGAATGGAGTATAGTGCAGTCGATGGCGACATAAGAATTAGTCAGACATAAATAGTGGTGTATATAAATGTTCTATCAAGTTAAATAAATTAGCGCATTTCTTTTTGTGGAATCCAGTGTTTAAATCCACGCCCGACAGAACCCAGAAAAACGCTACACTATTTAAATGTTTTCATTTGCTGTAAACAACATGATTGAACAATATAAAAGGTGTCTATACATAATTTTTTTTCGGAATACATTCAGAGATTATGAGAAAACCCTATAGAAGAAATTTTCCTTTTTTGATATTTTAAAATACCTAATAATAATGCTCTTGAAACAGTAGTTGACTATCCACATATCACAATCATTCGACTACATCCAGTTTTTCATCATTAATCATGAGCCTACTTGTATTGACCTGAATGTTTCCCTATTGACTTACATTTTGTTCTATCATATTATTGTATTATTCACACGAAAATACCTTATTAGCTTGTTGTACCAAGAGGGCGGTGTTGCAGGAAGACGCTTGAGATGTCGGGCTCATCGATGACCATTTGTTGTTGTTTGAAATATGGTGATGATCGTCATTTCCTAACGCACTGCCTCCTCCACCACTGCCTGGCTGCTGTTGGCCCTTACCTGAAAAAAAATCCTATTTTCAGACACCCAAGTACGAGGCTTGTTCAACTTAAAACCCATTTTTGGTCAGGTGATTCTTGGAAACAATTCTAATCACTGACGTTTTACAATATTTGTGTTTGTAAACGATACACTGATCAGTTCCTGTCATCTGTATTAAAGTTTAATGTTCAACCTTCTGCAGGCAAGGTCATGTTAACATTTTTGTTTTCGACCATGAAGGACCCTTACCCATATTGTAACGAATAGTAATGTTGGCGCCATCTGTCGGGTGAGTCTCCTACTCGCCAGAGCTTTATAGCCGATCTCTGCTTTTACGCGAACCACGACCGCACAAGCCGCTTGGCGGCGCCTGTGAGGACCGTGGCAGTGGATCGCCTTCTAGATCGACGCGAAGTGACCTCCAATATTCTAGATGTCGCTCTGTGGTTCACCCGGCCGTTCTTGAAGCAGCAATTGGCACTATATATAATCCGGCGGCCGGGAGATGGAAGGAGAGAGTACTGAATACGGTAGAGTAGTAGAGCGGAGTGGAGTATAGTGCATTTCTTTTTGTGGAATCCAGTGTTTTAATCCACACCCAAAAGAACCCAGAAAAACGCTACAATCGCAAACCTGTATAATGAAACATTGAACAATCTCCATCAAGCAATAAGATGAAAAAGTCCAGAGAAGCTCTCACGTGGTGTCATTTATCCGATAAACGACCAATATCTCAGCAGTTCCTGTTCTTATTCATATTTATATTCGGTTATTAAAAAAGAATATTTTCTCTAGCAAATTGGCGTGGGTAAAATGCATATCCAATTTTCCACTCATAAACTTTTGATATGGATCACCGATGCGCTATGATGTTGATAATGGGATTCTATGTTTATTAAGTGGAGTTAAAAGTTAAAATAACATTGCGTGGGAGTGATGTTTATGTTATTTCGGTAAATCGTGCATTGCAGCATGTAATGCAGGTCATTACGAACCGGTCTGAAAATAGAACTGACGCTGCATACACCACTGGAGTCAGATATAAAATTGAGCGAAAAAAGTCCGTGGAATCGCGTATTGAAATCAGTTCTCCGTTTATTGTTAATATCTTAATTCTTATATTGATCCAACTCTGGTACGTCCAGAGTTCACCATGAGTGTGCTGGAAGAATCTACGACGCACTTTAAAACAGGTGAGGCATCAGGACTAGATCGTGAAAGCGCTGATTAAAGAGATACCCGAAATCGCGCTGTTCGTGATGGATGAATGCTTGAGAACGGGAGTCTTTCCGAAGAGGCGTGAGGAGGCTGGTTTGGTAATCATCGCAAAACCTCCGAAACCCACCTATAGGGAAGTCAGATATAGACAACTGTGTATGCTGAGTCGCAGCCATCTTCAACTGACAAGCCATGCTGATGAAATTTGGCAACACTGCATAGTAGTCCGATTAATTGTATTCTGTATCTGTAGCAGTGTTACCAGGTCTATCGATTTTTCGGTAGATCTACCGATTTTGGTCCTGGTCTACCGAATTACCGATTTTAAAGCAAAATCTAACGAAAACTTTTCCTTCAAGTGCATAATTTCTGTTCCCTATATAAGAGAAATATCTCTGATGCATATCCAATTTTCCACTCATGAACTTTTGATATGGATCATCGATGCGCTATGATGTTGATAATGAGCTTCTATGTTTATTAAGTGGAGTTAAAAGTTAAAATAACATTGCGTGGGAGTGGTGTTTATGTTATTTCGGTAAATCGTGCATTGCAGCATGTAATGCAGGTCATTACGAACCGGTCTGAAAATAGAACTGACGGTGCCATACACCACTGGAGTCAGAGATATAAAATTGAGCAAAAAAAGTCCGTGGAATCGCGTATCGAAATCAGTTCTCCGTTTTTCGTTAATATCTTAATTCTTATATCGATCCAAGTCTGGTACGTCCAGAGTTCACCATGAGTGTGCTGGAAGAATCTACGACGCACTTTAAAACAGGTGAGGCATCAGGACTAGATCGTGAAAGCGCTGATTAAAGAGATACCCGAAATCGTGCTGTGTGTGATGGATGAATGCTTGAGAATGAAGAGGCGTGAGGAGGCTGGTTTGGTAATATCGCAAAACCTCCGAAACCCACCTATAGGGAAGTCAGATATAGACAACTGTGTATGCTGAGTCGCAGCCATCTTCAACTGACAAGCCATGCTGATGAAATTTGGCAACAATGCATAGTAGTCCGATTAATTGTATTCTGTATCTGTAGCAGTGTTACCAGGTCTACCGATTTTTCGGTAGATCTACCGATTTTGGTCCTGGTCTACCGAACTACCGATTTTAAAGCAAAATCTACCGAAAAGTGGACTTTTCCTTCAAGTGTATAATTTCTGTTCCCTATATAAGAGAAATATTTCTGTTGCCGCACGTTTGGCAATATTTGAGGAGTAATTTGAAGGTACTCATTCACAATTCTTTGTCGCAGGTCTTCTAATGATGTTGGATGAGTAGCATATATTTTGCTTTTTAAATGACATAAAGAAATCCAAAGGTGATAAATCTGGCGATCTAGGGGGTCATTCAATGGCACCTCTTCTACCAATCCATCGATCTGGAAACGCCTGATCTAAATATTGTCGAACACGTAAATCGTAATGTGGTGGGGCACCATCCTGTTGAAACATCAACCTATTCGCAATACAAAAACAAAAAGTAAAAACATTAGTGAAACGTAAAACAATTTCATTCTATCAATATTTTACTGTTTGTTATTTTTTGTTTTTTATAATTACATGGAATTGTTTTTTGTTTTACTACTGTTTTATTTTTTGTTGTTTATTATACTTTTTATTTTACTGCTGTTTGTTATGTTTTGTTTTATACTTGGTAAGAATCACTTTTAATTTTACTACTGTTGTTTGTTTCAGTTTTTTGCTTTTGTGTTTAATTAATATAAATGTATATAAATTTTCCACTTTTCATATTTTTCCCTAAATATGGAGCACAATCCGGCAACACCGCAGGCAAGCGCCTCTCATATATGACGTATCCACAAACGTCAACGTCATATGGTAGATGGCGGTGGAAATGCTGGGAGGAAATAGCTGCTAAAAAATACAGTGTTTTGGGAAAAAAATGTCATGAAAAGCGTGCTCCATCCACACTTTTTATGATTTAAAATAATCTATTAGGCTACGTTCTATAAGTTTCAAGTGAAAAAACAGTGAAATCCGAAGTTCTACAAGACGCAACAGTACCGGTTTTAGAAAGGGAAAGCCTGCCGAAGATGCACTTGGTGCAGAAAGTAAAAAGCCGGACGGATGGCAACAACCTAATTCCCAGACGCCAATGCCTTTCCATGAGATATGTATGATACGGTTAAAAAATAAAGAAACGAGAACGGGAATCGGCAGCAGTCGGAAACGAAGCAACGATCCATCATAAAAGTAAGTTGTTCCCGATCGAAGGAGACAATATTATTTTTATATTTCAATGATAAATCTAAGGGGCAGCTGGCGAACGTCGCTTCGATCCGCGTATGATATTCATTTTCGAACCAAGGGAATATCGTTTTCTTTCTCTCTTTCTCTCGTCATTTCTCTCGTTCTCCTGGAAAATTATGGGCTGGATCCGGAAAATTCGTCATTTCGCATCAGCGAGAAAACGGCGATTTTCATCAGAATTGTTCATACAAAGCGTGCCATTTTTCATGTACGGCTCTCAATAACAGGCCCAACGACGCAATTTGCGATATACGAGGGTTGTCTTACAAATACGATACAGATACGAAATTAGTGAGGTCGTCCGACTTTTGCACGCAAAATCGGTACCACCCATAGAAATTCATCGCAACAAACGAAGGACTGAATCGAGCGAGTCATCGCCTATTCCCCTTACGAGTGGATTTCACGTCTAAAAAAAAGCGTAGAAAAAATTGCGGTTAAGATCAAGATCAACGTTTCCAATGGTAAATTCGTTTTTCGTAATAAAAAAGTTCCTTGTGCCTGAAAAAAATGTTGGAACTTTATTTTTTATTTAACGGCACCACCGCAGAGCGATTTTCAAAAACTAGAAAGCTTCATCTTTGGCATAGGTACTTCTTAAGTTATAGGTTGCTATACAATTAGCGGACAGACCGATAGACCGACAGATTGATGAAGAGGAGAATTATGGAAAATCACCACCGCGCCTGCATTGCGTGTAATTACTATAAGCATGTATATTACTTGTAATTCGACACTGTACGGTGAACATAATTGCAATATACAGGGTGACTTCGAAGTTGAGTCATTTATTTTAAGAGTGAGTAGATCTGATCAAAAGAAATGTTTTTTTCCTTTACCATTTTTCTGGTAAAATTAAAGTAACAAAGTTATAGCCCTTTGGAAGTTTGAGTACCGCCCTGTCTCAATAATAATATTATGTGCTCGTGTTTGGCAACAACGGATATAATCCGCTTTATCGGTTCATCGCATCGGAAACAAAAAAGCGAAAGAAGAATTTGGAACGATGTTTTTACAATTATTTTATTCAGTTGTATACAGTCAGTGTCAGTCGGTAACGCGTGAGTGAATAGTGGTGTCTGTTGCGTGGCTCAAACGAAATCAAAAATGGCACATGTTTACGAAAATGCTGTTTAGTTGAGCGATTCCTCCATAGATGGACGTTCACAACGATCCTAGTGAGCAAACGTGGAATGACTGTTTGCGTCCTAAAAACTGCCGAGTTTGCAAGATGACATCTTATAGGTTTTTTTACGCTTTATAGGTTTTTTACATGATATCCGTGCGGGTGTCGAACCTTTGGAACTGTGTTACTATGAAATCCTGTACGATCCGACCCTGTAGCGTCGGGCGTCGATTCCTGGTGCTGCGGCGTCGTGAGCGACGCGACGCCGGGCGTCGGTGCTCTTCCCGCTGCTCTGACATTTAATCTAGAAAATTGCCTGGTGCCGCTCATTTATTTCCATTACTGTCAACTCTTTAGCTGCCTCCTAACAGAGGACCGACGCCACGCCACCTACCGACGCGATGCCTCCCTTTATACCGAACGTCCGCTATTACCAAAACTTCCAAGTTCGGATACGAACAATTTTATGCTATATAAAGGTCCCAACAATGTTTACAGAACTAAACTGGTGGACAGTCGCTTTGCAACATGGAAAATTTTACCCAACTTCAAATATCGATATGTATTTTCTCAACGCGTTGTCAAGAACGCGTACATTGTTCGACCGGTATTCTTTTATTTATTAATTTATACAGGGTGAGCAAAAGAAGTCAGGTTTTCAGTTTGTCAGATGTCAGATTCTCAATGTTTGATCTTTGAATTTTTTCTCTGCATCGCGAAAAAAGTTAATTTATCAAATTTTTCGAAAGTTGGCCAAAACTCAAATTATCGAATTTTTAACTTTCCGCAGAGTTACACCTACTTCGTCGTCATGTTTCGATAATAAAGTTGAAATCACGAAAGATGTCGATTACGTCATCATTTTAGTCTGTAGTAAAGACAAACGGCAGCGATTTGTGAACATTTTCAATGAAGTTTCTGATATATTAGACAGAGATAAACAGAATTTTATTGTCTAAACAAACTGTATTGCTGATTTGCTTGTTTCAGACAAAGATAGACGACGTTTCCATGTTGTATGATCGATCATATTTGAAAGATGAAGTAGTTAGGTTATGTTAAAGCAGGTTAGGTTGTTTTCGAATAATACTTTGGTCTTTGGTGTTTCCGTCTTAAGGTATTCTAATCGCTTCCGTAATATAGTTCCTCAGCTGCTCTACAGTATCTGGTTTGTTAGCATAAGCCCTATTTTTCAAAAATCCCCATAAAAAAGGCAGGAGCTGTTAAATCCGGTGACCTTGGTGGCCAGTTGACATCACCAAATCGAGAAATATTGTAAGAACGTTTAAATAACCGACGAAATAGATAACATTGTTATTCAACGGGACCCAGACCCAGAATCCCGGATAGAATGTCCCGACTGCTTAACAATACTCACCGTTGGTGCTGCCATTAACAGGTTTGACATCGCTCCCCCCGCTGGAATGGTGACTGGATATACTGCCAGTTCCAGAATTGGGGGTCGTGGACAAACTGGACTGCGGCGATCCAGGCTTAATCGGAGCGCCGTTGGAGTCTTTGCAGCCACCACCGCCTGTCATACTTGTCTTTCCCGCTCCACTTCCGGCGTTGTTCTCCGCTTTGATTCCCGCCGAGACCGAGTTCGGGCTGTCTCCGCTTAAACTGGAGGCTTTCTGTTGGGCGAGACGTTCCTGTTTCCGGAATTTTGCTCGCCGGTTCTGGAACCAGACCTGCAATAGAAAAATAGCGTCAAATGGTTTGAATATTTGAATTTCAAAGAAAATCGTTGGAAAAGGCGCGCGCTAGCCAACGTATTGCAGTGCTCGTTTGTTCTATTAGTAGAGGCATTGTTTTCGTTCAATCAGTTTTACTTTTACAACGACAGGATCATTAAACTTTATGGTGAAAAGAGACTTAAACACTTTTGATATCTGACTATAAGTACCTATACAGGGTGTTTCACTTTATTGTTGCATAACTTTAGGATTCGATAGAACTTTTAAAATTAATGCATAAAGTCTATATAAACATGGGTCGAAAAATGCGTGGCTTCCGAAATACAGGGTGTTTAAATTTACTTTCTAAAATAGTTTTTTTTTTAAATATTTCGAACAATATTTGATGTATAACAGTGAAAATTGGTATACAAGTGTTTTTTGGTACGACAAACGAACCATGGGCTGTAGCCGCTAGAGAGCGCTCTCTACTGTATCTGTAGTGTATTAAAATGACTGAAAAATTTTTCTTAGTGTAATTTTTTGTTTTTTGAATAAAAACACTGATTCTTCGCACTTTTCAACATAAAAAAGCTCTCTTGTGAATTTTCGTTATAGTTAGCCGTTTTTGAGATATTTCGATTTTCAAGGTTCGATGCATTTTTAATTATTTATGGGAAAATAATATTTTTTTTACATTTTCGATTTGGGCATTACAAGTAATTAAGATGATCGTTTAGATTGTGTTTTTAAACACAGCAATAATTCCTAACTCCAAATAAACACAAAAAAAACAGAATATTAATTTGTTTAATTTTCCAATATTATTTTTAACAAATTAAATTAATTATTTACAACTAAAATGCTATTGGATAGTTACAGACAAACATACAAAATCTAAAGTAGTTGCTCGAAATGTAAACCCAATTGTTCAATACACAATTCACATCTACGAATGATCGAACGTGGTATAGCATTATTCAAATAAGGCCTTATTTCATCACATGCATTCCTGATTCTGTCTATTAGCATACCTCATGTGGTTACGGGAGTCTGGTACACTTTTTCTTTTAGAAATCCCCACACAAAGAAATCTAATGGATTTAGGTCAGGGGATCGTGGAGGCCAGGCGACTGGTCCTCCACGGCCGATCCATCTTTCTGGATAATTTTCGTCCAGCCAGTCTCTAACTATTCTCGAATAATGAGCTGGACAACCATCAAGCTGGAACCAGGCCAATCTTCTTAAATCTAACATAACATCATCCCACATATTTGCATGTTCAGCCTTTAAAAATTCCAAGAAGGTCGCAGCATTTAACCTTGCAAGCGAAAGGTAGGGTCCAAATAGTCGATTACGGTAGATACCAATCCACACGCTCAGACTAAATTCATGCTGAAAATTTCTTTCCCGAACTGCATGCGGATTTTCATGCGACCAAATATGTTGATTATGAAAATTTATCACTCCACGTCTAGTGAAGCATGACTCATCGGTCCATAAAACGTTACTTAAAAACTCCCTATTATTATCAGTTCTATCAAGAATCCACTGACAAAATGTGATTCTTCGTTCTCCGTCCCCTGGCTGTAGACTTTATGCATTAATTTTATCTTCTATCGAATCTTAAAGTTATGCAACAATAAACTGAAACACCCTGTATACAATAATAAAGAAATAACAAAAACATTAAATTTAATAAGTACTATCATCGATCCCATTGCTTATCAATCAAATAGCGTTTTAATTTGTATTTAAACTCGTTCATATATACAAGTTTGAATTCTTGTGGAAGCTGATTATACGAGTCTTGTTCAATAGAAACCCATCAGTGGTCAGGTTAGCCTTGGAAACAATTCTAATCACTTAACTGACGTTTTGAAATGTTAGTTGTATTGTCACACTGATCAGTTCCTGTCATTTATATCTGACTGCGATTTTAAGTATTGTGACCTGAAAGAGGCGTTTCTTGTCAAAAACACATGTCTTGCGTATGCAACTGTCAAAGCATGGTGTCGAAAATTTAATAGTGGAAGAGAGGAGACGAATGATAAGCCACAACCAGGTGCATTGAGTACTGCATCAACAGACAGGAACGTGGCATGTTTAGAAGGCATGCTTAGGAAAAAATCAATTTCAGCAAATGTTGGTGTCAGTAGTAACGTACATAAAGTCGGTCACAGCAAAGTTTGTGCGCAAACTTTTCCGGACATTTGAACAAGCCTCATACATTCTGTGGTCATAGCATACTCGTACATGAACGATCGTTGGAAACACGGCGATCTTTTGCTGAGGAGCTGTGTAGTTCAATCAGATGAATGTTTAATCACACCTGGAGGATTTGAATCGTCGACCAATTAACGCGTAAAGTTACACAGGTGAAGGATGATATGCGACTAGATGAATCCTCCTAAAAACTCGACCGTCCGCCGCTGACAGGTAGGGGCGGTAATAACAGCCGAACATCGAGTGAACACTTAACGAAATAATCTCGGATGATTGGCCATGAACACAGCAACGTTCGCAAAGCACACAACAATCACCCGTGTCGAATAATAATATTTAAAGAACTCATAAACAGAATCATGGAATGATACGATGGAGCTGAAATCACGGACCCGACGAGGTCCGTTTTAACGACGGGGATTTCGGGATAAATACAACAGGCAATAGCGGATAATTTCATCATTTTGTTCGGTTCTGTTCATTTGCCAACGCGTATCTTCTGGTTTCGGGTTTGTTAATATTTAGACTGTCACAGTCAGATCATTTGTTGGCATTTGATTATCTGGAAAATGGAGTACGATGAATCTTTGACCTCTGCATATTAAACTATACTAAGTGACATATAAATCCGAACACCCAGTTTAAATGGTTTTATTTTAATAAAAGTTGGTGAAAAAATTTTCAGCCTTATCAGTTGGACATTCCGGTTTTTATACTGCTTTTTTTTAATTCACTAACGCTCTAAAAATGAATATTTCAGCCGCAGTAAAGAATCAACGTTGGCGGATTTTGGTTCTTGACATCCTTTACGATCGGTTACGATGCCTAGAGTACGGAGACCTGTACGATTTCGTCAACTTAGTGAGTTTGATAGTGGCCGTATACTGGGACTTCGGGAAGCTGAACTTTCTTTTCGGGCAATTGCAGTTAGAGTGCAAAGAAGTGTAGACACTGTGGTTAGGTGTTGTCAGGCATGGCTTCGAGAAGGCCGTACGCAAAGAGCAAGGAACACTGGACGCCGCCGTGGAACAACAGACCGTGAAGATCGCCGCCTAAGATTATTGGCCTAAGGGACCGTTTCTCCACGACCAGGTCCATTGCAAATGAATGGTTTGCAGAACACGGAAGACCTATTGGCATGCGAAGTGTTTACCGACGAATGAGAAGTTTTGGCTTGTTTTCATACCGGCCACACTGGGTCCTCCCTTTAACTCGAGAACACCGACGTAATCGCCTTGAGTGGTGCAGACAACGGTCACTCTGGGATCAGGAATGGAACAGTATTGTCTTTAGTGACGAGTCTCGATTTTGTTTAGGCATGCACGATGGTCGTGCCAGGGTTAGAAGGCGACGTGGTGAAAGGAGGAATCCACAGTTTTTTGTTGAAAGACATGTTCATCACACTGTTGGAGTTATGGTTTGGGGTGCTATAGCTTATGGTTCCAGGTCACCTTTAATCTTCATCAGAGGTAACATGAACGCGCAGCGTTATATCCACGAAGTTCTAGAACCCCATCTTTTACCCTATCTTGACACCCTGGCAGATCCAACTTTCCAACAAGATAATGCCCGACCACATGTTGCAAGAGTCACAATAGACTTCTTTCAACATAATGATCATACTTAGAGTTTCTTTAGCATGACTTGCTCGTACTGCTGGAAGAAGTTCCTCTAGATGTACAGCTCGACAAGTATAGGAAGAGATGCGAATTTTTGAACAATGTCACGTTTTCTTTTATCGTGTCTAGACTAGTTAGCCTACAGTCAGGAGAAAAATTGTCAGCCAGTGAAACAACTTTATTACTTATTATCTGTGAATTGTTGTTATAAACACGTGGCCAAACAAAACAAGACGAAGAGCGACTCCGAAATCTGATTTGACGATTTAGATAGAGGATTGCTTCGTCGATCCATAATGAATTTTTACATAACGGGAAAGAGGGTTCCAACTTTGCGGCGCATACACAGGACATTTGTTCAAGAACACAGTTACACTGGATCACATGAAACTTTAAGGAAAGTGACGAGGACGATGGGATTTCGTTGGAGGAAGGCAAGAACTAACAGAAGACTTCTTATGGAGATTCAGCCTCTCAGGATAAATTTTCTGAGAAGGATGACAGAATATAGAGAGAAAAATCCATACATCGCATACGCATGAAAAGAGTTGGAGCGATAATACCAATGAGGGCCATCACAGGCCTGTTTCGAAAGGACAAAGATTTCTTCAGTTCCGAGCTAGCAGCCGTTGCGAGTGTACACTTGTGCGACTGCGACCCACCCGGACTTACTGTGCGATCTTATTGCGATTTTTATTGCGATACGATTGCTATAGTAAATGAAGAACCTGCAAGAAGAATTCTTACAGGCTAAACAGGAGATAGAAGATGTCAGGGGGAAGCTCATCAAGGCCAAGAGGAAGGCGGCGAAGAAAACACAAGAAGAAGACTAGGACCAGCAGCCTACATCGGACAAAGAGATGGATGCCCAAGAAATGGACAGCCAGAAACAGAAGTGCAGAAGAGGTCAGCCGATAAGAACGACACAGACTTGCCTCAGAACTACCGGCCCATCAGCCTGGTTTCCTTGACGGGCAAAGTAGTCGAAAAGGCCATCGCCGTTCGACTAGAGAAGCAGACAGAAGAACTGGAAGTTCTCCCCCCAGAGCAATTCGGCTGCAGATTCTCCCACAACACGGAAATCCAAGCGTTACGACTGACAGAAAACATCAATAGTGGCTTCAATCTCCAGGAGGCAACCGGCCTCGTCCTGCTGGACGTGGAACGAGCCTTCGACCGAGTTTGGCACGATAGACTCATCGCCAAAATTGAAGCCGCCAGAATCGACGCAAACATGTGCCAACTGATCCAGAGCTATCTAACAGAAAGATGGTTCACGGTGAAGATTGGTACATGCTACTCAACAAGAAGACAGCTGGAAGCAGGCGTGCCCCAGGGGTCAGCCTTAGCCCCCTGCTGTACAACATCTACACGCATGATGTACCGAAGACAGCAAACACAACGCTGGCCCTATATGCAGACGACACTGCTATATAGCCGCCGAGATCGTCCGTAGGAGACTACAGGTTGAACTGGACCACATTCAGGACAGGTGCGTGAAATGAAAAATCCGCATCAACGTCCAGAAGACGCAGGCAATCTTCATCCAACGAAGAAGGATTGCAAGACCTCCCGGAGCATCCATCTTCGACGAAGATATCCAGTGGAGCGACAAAGTCAAATATCTGGGGATCGTATTTGACAAGTCCCTCACCTGGAAAGACCACATAGAAGCTGTCATCGCAAAGTCCAGAGCAGCCATGGCTCAACTCTACCCATTACTGGGTAGACACAGCCGGATGCCGCTAGCGACCAAGCGCTGATCAAGGCCATCGCCAAACCTCAGCTCACTTACGCCTGCGCGGTCTGGGGGTACTGCTCCCAGCGACCTTGCGTAGAGACATGCAGTGGGACACCATTCACGAGTACATGAGGAAAAAAGCGGAGAAGACCTTCCAGAAAGCTCAGGACCACCCGAACGAGCAGCTGCGACTCCTCATGGAATACGGTCCGGACGAGAGGCCTCGCAATTGCAGAGCCAAGTACCATAGACCCACGTCACAGTTGGCAGGCGCTAACTGGAACCTTGACTAGGAGAACTCGCGGTTGCTCCCCCCCCACGGCGTGGAAGCAGAGGACGAGGACCAGGATGACCAGGACCAGAACCTATCTGGACCAGGACCCACCAGGACCAGGAACCACCAGGACCAGGACCCATCAGGACCAGGACCAACCAAGACCAGGACCCATCAGGGCCAGGTAAGAAACAAGTAGTAGAGGACTTGAAACTCTTGATTTTTCGAAAACAAGAGTATGGTGAATAAACGCATTCCCCCCTCACAAAAAAAATAATCACGCATGATCACTGTTTTGGTTTAGTCTCTTTCTTCGATACATACATAATATACTTTCATAGCAACGCGTACTCTTGAACCATGATCACGTTCCGCGCTAAACATGCCTCTTCCCGCATCTCCCCCGTACCCCCCGCAGCGGCATATCCCTAATTATCCCGGTGCTCCCGATTAAAATTGCTCCCGCGTCCTGTTCGGAAGCGGGATTCGGGAACGCGCGCCTCGTTGTTCGTTTTATTTATGTTAAAACGCAACGGCCCTCGCGAGCCAATCAGCGTAATCAATTCCGTTTTTATTTATTGTTGAACCGGATGCACGGTGCGTTCTGCATTTCTGCCCTGCTCTCTTTCAATCAGATTTGGATAGCTGCTGCTTTTAGCGGGCTCTTTTTAATAATATTAGCTAAGTTCGTTAGGGCCGCGGTGAGGTTACTATGAATGTTTTGCTTGATAGCTTGCACGTGAATTTGTTCTTTTATAAAGGCTGTGGCGATATTTTTAGATTCAAAGTAAGTCGATTGCGTATGATGCAGAAGTGCCTGGGTTGTTCGTTAGAGGGCGTTAAACCGTTCTTTTTGAAGCGTTTTGTAACCTATAGTCCGGTTTTAATGAAACAAACACTCAGAGTTATTTATTGCGTTTTGATAAAAACTTGTAAACATATTTGCCATCCGCTGTTTAGGATAAAATGTTGAGCCGTACTTTTTTTGTAAATATTTTTTTTGTCATATCAGGATCCGAACCATACGAACATATTTACTTAATATTCAGTGATTTATCTGTGTTGGTTCCATTGTTGTTTCATTGCATTGAGCCGTATTCATAAAACAAAGGATACCCTTGTACTTGCAAATTTTAAAGGAAATCCTCCAGATGGCGTTTATAATAATTTGAAGTCATCTACAAGCTGGAACAAGTCAGGACATGTCGCTCAAGATACAAATATCAGTCAACCTTTTACTTCTTCTTGGAGGATATCCTCGCGAGTATAAGGTAATCATTATGAACATGAAAACAACGATATGCTTATACTTCTACCTTTTTCTCCGAAGCAAGACCTTATACTTTTAAATTATGCTTCCGAGGATATGCTTCTCTTTTATGAATACGGCTCATTGTGTAGCAAACAAAGGAGCTTGAATACATTATTAACATTAAGGTGGAATATCTCAGCTATTTTGCGAAATTTCGAGTCAGAATTTTAATCAGTAGACCTAAAAGTAAAAGTATGCTCAAAATTACAGCACTGCTAGTCGGTGTTGCATTTTCTATGTCATTAAGCATATGTACTTTGCTACATACATAAAGGGTTGTCCAATAGGGACGCAGGAAAGTAAACGTCAATTTGACATAGACGCCATCTTTGTTTTCTGTCACCGACATGTCATTTTGTTAGTTGAATGTTTACCATTGATCGCTATGGAGTCGTATTCGATTGAAAGCCGCATGAAAGTTATTCAAGAGCACTACAAAAATGGTGCAAAAATAAAAAACACGTTTCGCGCGCTTCGTGAACATTTCGGTCGCAACAACCGCCCAAACGAAACAACCATCGGTCGTCTGGTGCGTAAATTCGAGGCAACAGGTTCTGTGGCAAATCTGCCAGGCTCTGGCCGGCCAAGGAGCGTTCGCACACCGGAAAATATTGCTGTTGTGAAGGAGAGTGTGAGAGACGATCCGAAACAATCAACAACGCGTCGATCCCAAGAATTAGGCATTTCGAGAACCAGTTTGCTCAGCATTTCCACAAGGATTTGAATGTACAAGTTCCAATTGACGCAAGAGCTGCGTCGGGCCGACCATTTTTCGCGCCGTACGTTCTCAGATTGGCTCCTTGAACATCGCCAAATTGATGCCAATTTTTCATCAAAAGTCATGTTCAGCGACGAAGCGCATTTCACTTTGAATGGGACGGTAAACAAGCAAAACTGCCGCATCTGCCTAATCCTCTTAACTTTTGAGCTACAGGGTGTTGAAATTTTAAGAAAAAAATCGTTTTCTTATCATAACTTTATTAAAAAAAAAATGAGGATCCTCCCGTATCCCCAATCTGCCTCAGGAAGATTTTTCCTGTTCTACGAACCTTAGATTTGCCTGACAAGTACAGAGTCAATCTGTTTAACACCTTTTTTTTCTGTTGCGCACCGAAAAACCGCCGAATCTCCTCTGCATATACGAACGCCAAAAAACACTCTCAAAGCTAATACAACCTAAAAGGGCGGCTCAAATCATAGGCCCGTTAATCAAATTACGTCCGGTGAAAAAGTGCAATAAACAATGCCGAGTATGACGACCGCGTTCCGGAATTGACGCGACTGGACGGTCATTTCAATCATGGATGAGTTTCGTGTTTTGATATGCAGGCACAGGAAGGTCGGATGGCACATCTAGTATGAAATAGTACCGCCGAAAACAACTGCGCAACGTCAATGTCATACGTCATTTTGTCCTATATAATGTAATACACTGTTGCATCATACGTAGTCAGCACTGATAACAGTTTCCTGTTTACGTATTGTTCATTGTACGCCTACAATGCATCTTCAGCAGAAAGCCACATGCGCCTGAGCCTAGATGCTCTGTAATTGTAAGCATAACCTAGTGTAAACAGGAATGAAATGTACTGTTAGCGCCATCTGTTGGGAGTCGCACCGGACTCTCCTTTGATACGAGACTGACATCAAGTGCTATACCTTTCTAGATATTAAAACAGAAAATCGTATTCAAAGTATTACAACCCGATCCTACTAACGGCTGGAACAGGGGCTGCAGCTCAAGATAGCTTAACCACCAAACGGACGAACTGGAATGACTACAAATCCAACGTCCAAAGGAATATCATCCAAATTCCAACCATCCGATCAGCAGAGGAACTGGACAATGCAGTAGAGGAGCTGGAGAATGCTGTCCTGCGAGCGCACGAGGACAGCACCCACTCCGAGACTACGGCAGTTCCAAGACACCTAAATGGTCCTGCACCGCACCATATTAGGCACCTGATCAGGGAGAACAGAAGACTCAAGCGAGTACATCTCCAGCTGTTGACAGAGGATTCGAGGATTGCGCGAAACAGAGCATCGCTAGCTCTGAAGAACCCACTCGCGGAACTCCAAAACAGCAGATGGAATCCAGCCTGCGTGGAACTAGAGACCCAGGATGGTACGGCCTGGACTATGCAACGAAAATTTCGTCGTCAGCGCACCACGATCCCCACACTTCACGGCCAACGCGTCTTGGCCTATTCCATTGAAGAAAAAGCCGAAGCATTCGCCGATTCGTTAGAATCCGAATGCAGACTGAATTACCATGAAGACGAGGACGACAACCACGAGGAGGCCGTGGAAGTCGCAGCCGAAATCATGAGGAGACGACCACCTGGCCAGGAGACGGATCACACCTCCAGCCCAGAGGAAATCCGTCTGATCATCCGCAGGTTGAAGGTCAGAAAGGCGCCGGGAAGGGGCGGCATCAACAACAGGATGCTGAAGAACCTTCCCTCCAAAGGCATTGCTGCGCTCACCAACATCGCCACTGCCACTCTGAGACTTAACCACTTCCCGCGGCGGTGGCGGGAAGCCCAGGTTATAATGCTCACCAAGCCAGGCAAGGACCGGAAGTTGCCTCAGAACTACCGGCCCATCAGCCTGGTTTCCTGGATGGGCCAAGTACTCGAAAAGGCTATCGCCGTTCGACTAGAGAAGCAGGCAGAAGAACTGGAACTTCTCCCTCCTGAGCAATTCCGCTTCAGATCCTCCCACAACACGGAACTCCAAGCGCTACGACTGACAGAAAACATCACCAGTGGCTTCAATCTCCAGGAGGCAACCGGCCTCGTCCTGCTGGACGTGGAACGAGCCTTCGATCGAGTTTGGCACGATGGACTCATCGCCAAAATGGAAGCCGCCGGAATCGATGCAAACATGTGCCAACTGATCCAGAGCTATCTAACACAAAGATGGTTCAGGGTGAAGATTGGTACATGCCACTCAACAAGACGACAGCTGGAAGCAGGCGTGCCCCAGGGGTCAGCCTTAGCCCCCCTGCTCTACAACATCTATACTCACGACGTACCGAAGACAGCTGACACAATGCTGGCCCTATATGCGGACGACACTGCTATAGCCGCCAAGCATCAACGACCTGAGGTCATCCGTAGGAGACTAAAGGATGAACTGGACCACATCCAGGACTGGTGCGTGAAATGGAAAATCCGCATCAACGTCAAGAAGACGCAGGCAATCTTCATCCAACGAAGAAGGATTGCAAGACCCCCCGAAGCATCCATCTTCGACGAAGATATCCAGTGGAGCGACAAAGTCAAATATCTGGGGATCGCATTTGACAAGTCCCTCACCTGGAAAGATCACATAGAAGCTGTCATCGCAAAGACCAGAGCAGTCATGGCCCAACTCTACCCATTACTGGGTAGACACAGCCGGATGCCGCTAGCGACCAAGCTACGGCTGATCAAGGCCATCGCCAGACCTCAGCTCACTTACACCTCCGCGTTCTGGGGGTACGCTGCTCCCAGGACACCATTCACGAGTACATAAGGAAAAAAGCGGAGAAGACCTTCCAGAAAGCTCAGGACCACCCGAACGAGCAGCTACGACTCCTCATGAACTACGATCCAGACGAGAGGCCTCGCAACCGCAGAGCCAAGTACCCTAGACCCAAGTCACAGTTGGCACCCGCTAACTGGAACCTTGACTAGGAGACTAGGAGAACCCGCGGTTGCTAACCCCCCCCTCCCCCCACGGCGTGGAAGCAGAGGACGAGGACCAGTACGACCACGACCAGATCCCATCAGGACCAGGAGCCACCAGGACCAGTACTCATCAGGACCAGGACCCATCAGAACCAGGACCAACCAGGACCAGGACCCATCAGGACCAGGTAACAAACAAGTAGTAGAGGAATTGAAACTCTTGATTTTTCGAAACCAAGAGTTTCAAGAGAACATAGGAAACCCTATATCGATGCTCGCTTAACGACATCGATAGAACTGTGCGAGGTAAAGGAAACCAACCCGGCGTTCCCAGAGACTGAAACACATGAGGAGGCGTTGTAGCAGACCGCAGGTCACGCACAACACATGGCAAACCGAGACGCTGATGAGTCAGGCCACGCGGAGGTTAGGGTTTAGTGGGTATTAGGTGGTCTCCTCAAGACAACCTGGAGTCCCACACACGCCGTAGCTCGGGCTATGGTTTGGTGCATAAACGCATTCCCCCCACACCAAAAAAAAAAAAGGTTTTTTGGAAACTGTGTCACAAGACTGCACAGACAAATCGTAGTATCGTTGGAAATTTTGTACAAAAACAAGGGACAAATCATAGTATCATTATAAATTGTGTAAAAAATCTTACAAACAAATCGTAGTATCGTTGGTATGTGAAATTATCAACTGCTAGCTTGGCCATTTGCGAATGGGAGGTATGCATGCGGCACGGGGGCTTTTGGGGTGGTTTTGCAGGGGTCGGGAGGTTGAAATAATTCTTTCTCCACCATCGGGAGCGTCCGCCGCACTCGCTGATTTACATCCACCGCCTTGATTGGGTTTTCGTTGTGGCACCGTAATTCAAAAAGATGAAATGTTTATTACTACGTGTGTGTGTGTGTTCATGAGTGTACACCGGATACCGAACAGATTACATGGAGGCCATTTTGCAGCCATATTTTTCTCCGTGCCGCAGAATTATTTAGTTGCTGATAGGGAACGGAAGCTCGTACGCTTGAATTATGGTTATGGCCGGCCTTTATGGGGTCCTCAATGCCGCAGGTGAGGAAATTCGAAAACTGGACATTCTTGCCTGCGATAAACAGAATAACTACTGGAAATTTCGTAGAAAGACAGCACATATTTCTTGGTATTCGTACAATTGGAAATAATGTACACAAACGTGGCTGACAAGCTATAGCTACATTGGAAATTGTGCACAAAAACTTTACAGACAAATAGTAGTATTGTAAATCGTCAACGAGTCATTGGAAATAGTGTAGAAAGACAGTACAGATAAAATCTTTGTAGCCGTCAGCTGGAAATTGTGTGCAAGGACAAACCATAGTAGCATTGGAAATTACGTAAACTTTACAAACCAGAATCATAGTACCATTGGAAATTGTGTACAATAGCTTAACATACAAATCAGTATTATTGGAAATTGTGTAGCAAAACTGCACAGACAAATTCTTATGGGAAAATGGTATCATTAGAAATTGTGTAAACAAATCTCACAGAAAAATCGTAGTATCAAATTATCAATTCCCATCTTGGCCACTTGCGAATGAGCGATATGGATGCGGCGTTTGGGACGTTAGAATAATTCATTTGGGCTCCTTTCTCCCGCTATGTCAAAGGACTCTCCTCCATGATGCCGCCGCGCGATGTGCTTGCCAGACACACCCGCCTGACTTCAGCCTGCCATCCTAACAGTCTCGTACTTCGTACATCCAGAACTGGCAGATAAGACCACTCCATTGTACTGGCACACTCTGTTCCACTAAAGGTGTTTTTAGGATTCTTCGACATAAAAAAACTATTACAAGTTTTTAGAATTTAAACGCTAGTCCAAGCGGCCTCCTATAATCTTTGCCGATCACGATTTAGATCGCCTCAAAGTTTCCCTTTAAATCCACGTTGTTCTAAGCAAACTTTGATTCCTTCGGCTCCGGGGCACTTTGGGGCGAACGGGGGCCGCGCGTCTGATTGGTATTTGCGGAGGATCGCCTCAACCGCGCTGTGGAGATTCCGGAAGATCCGGAAACTCCGGGGGTGCCTCTTTATTGCTAGCGTCCAATTAGAATCATCGGTATTCGGACCCGAGCGCGCTCTCTTATTTACCCGCTCTGATTGAGCTTTGCCGCGCTCTGCCTCGAAACATATCGACGGCCGACAGAAAATGTTTTTTAATGTAACATCTGAAATTTATCCTGCGCTTAAGATTCATTTTCATTGTACAAGGTGTAGTTTCAAGTCACCGGTGTACTATTGCAAATTGAGTACAAGCGCTTCCAGACAAATGACCACAGCAGCACCAACTGCAGTCTGCCGACGCCGCCAACAGGGCAATGAAATGCCAAGTGCTGCCTTTGCGGAGAAGGACACCCAGCAAACTACAAAGGATGTAGTAAGGCCCCGAGGAAAGCTGCTGCTGCCCCCAAAGCAGCCTCCACCTCAAATAGGACCTCTTACGCTGAAAAAGCGAAGAAAACTAAGTCCACTTCTGCCCCAGCAGCCGCCACTGCTACTGGAACTACTGCGCAGAAGCAACACGGCGATGACAGACTGCTAGCTACGATGCAAGCCATCATAACCCGCCTGGATGCACTCGAGGCCAAGATGCAAGACAAGCATTAGACCAGCAATGACTACAGGGCAAAACGTGGAAACATTACGCATAATCTCCTGGCCATCCATGAAACTAAATTGGACGCTGCCCATAGACTGACGTTCGCGCGCTACGACAGAAGAAGCAGAGGTGGAGGGTCACACTACTCGTCAAACGTACCCTGACGAGTCATGTCCTCGACGACGCCGCAGACATCAATGGGGACGGAATCACGGTCCAGGTCCATCACAACCACCGTCCCTACAGAATCACCTCCCTGTATGTGCCACCAGGGAAGGCCCTAGACGAAGATGACATCGCTGACCTCCTGAGAGGCCCAGGAGCACGCATAGTCATCGGAGATCTAAACTGCAAGTCTCCGGCATGGAACAACAACGTCGAAGACAGGAATGCAAGGCAGCTCCTTGAGCACGTCGATGCCCTGGCGGGGGTCATCGTCGGTCCGGAGCAACCAACCTACATTCCATTCGGCCTTGGGCGACCTGCGGTACTGGACATAGCCATCCTCCGCAACATCAGAGAGGAGTTCGAGATAGAGACCCTGGTGGAAGGATCGTCGGACCACAATCCGATCCTACTAACACTTGGCACAGGGTCTACAACTCGAGATAGCTTGAGCACCAAACGGACGAACTGGAACCACTACAAATCCAACGTCCAAAGGAATATTACCCAAATTCCAACCATCCGATCAGCGGAGGAACTGGACAACGCAGTAGAGGAACTGGAGAATGCTGTCCTGCGAGCGCACGAGGACAGCGCCCGCTCCGAGACTACGGCAGTTCCTAGACACCTAAATGGTCCAGCACCGCACCATATTAGGCACCTGATCAGGGAAAACAGAAGACTCAAGCGAGAACATCTCCAGCTGTTGACAGAGGAGTCGAGAGTTGCGCGAAAGAGAGCATCGCTAGCTCTGAAGAACGCACTCGCGGAACTCCAAAACAGCAGATGGAATGCAGCATGTGCAGAAATAGAGACCCAGGATGGTACGGCCTGGACTATGCAGCGAAAATTTCGTCGTCAGCGCACCACGATCCCCACTCATCACGGCCAACGCGGCTTGGCCTACTCCAGTGAAGAAAAAGCCGAAGCATTCGCCGATTCGTTAGAATCCGAATGCAGACTCAATTACCATGAAGACGAGGACGACAACCACGAGGAGGCCGTGGAAGTCGCAGCCGAAATCATGAGGAGTCGACCACCTGGCCAGGAGACGGATCACCCCTCCAGTCCAGAGGAAATCCGCCTGATCATCCGCAGGTTGAAGGTCAGAAAGGCACCGGGAAGGGACGGCATCAACAACAGGATGCTGAAGTACCTTCCCTCCAAAGGCATTGCTGCGCTCACCAACATCGCCAATGCCACTCTGAGACTTAACCACTTCCCGCGGCGGTGGCGGGAAGCCCAGGTTATAATGCTCACCAAGCCAGGCAAGGACCGGAAGTTACCTCAAACTACCGGCCCATCAGCCTGATTTCCTCGATGGGCAAAGTAGTCGAAAAGGCTATCGCCGTTCGACTAGAGAAGCAGGCAGAAGAACTGGAACTTCTCCCCCCAGAGCAATTCGGCTTCAGATCCTCCCACAACACGGAACTCCAAGCGCTACGACTGACAGAAAACATCACCAGTGGCTTCAATCTCCAGGAGGCAACCGGCCTCGTCCTACTGGACGTGGAACGAGCCTTCGACCGAGTTTGGCACGATGGACTCATCGCCAAAATGGAAGCCGCCGGAATCGATGCAAACATGTGAAAACTGATCCATAGCTATCTAACACAAAGATGGTTCACGGTGACGATTGGTACATGCCACTCAACAAGAAGACAGCTGGAAGCAGGCGTGCCCCAGGGGTCAGCCTTAGCCCCCCTGCTTTACAACATCTACACTCACGACGTACCGAAGACAGCTGACACAATGCTGCTCCTATATGCACACGACACTGCTATAGCCGCCAAGCATCGACGACCCGAGATCATCCGTAGGAGACTACAGGATGAACTGGACCACATCCAAGACTGGTGCGTGAAATGGAAAATCCGCATCAACGTCCAGAAGATGCAGGCAATCTTCATCCAACGAAGAAGGATTGCAAGACCTCCCGAAGCATCCATCTTCGACGAAGATATCCAGTGGAGCGACAAAGTCAAATATCTGGGGATCGTATTTGACAAGTCCCTCACCTGGAAAGACCACATAGAAGCTGTCATCGCAAAGACCAGAGCAGCCATGGCCCCACTCTACCCATTACTGGGTAGACACAGCCGGATGCCGCTAGCGACCAAGCTACGGCTGATCAAGGCCATCGCCAGACCTCAGCTCGCTTACGCCTCCGCGGTCTGGGGGTACGCTGCTCCCAGCTACCGCAAGCGACTTGCTGCTCTAGAGATGTAAGAAACTCAACCTTGCGTAGAGACATGCATTGGGACACCATTCACGAGTACATGAGGAAAAAAGCGGAGAAGACCTTCCAGAAAGCTCAGGACCACCCGAACGACTCCTCATGGACTACGATCCGGACGAGAGGCTTCGCAACCGCAGAGCCAAGTACCCTAGACCCAAGTCACAGTTGGCAAGCGCTAACTGGAACCTCGACTAGGAGAACTCGCGGCTGCCTCCCCCCCACGGTGTGGAAGCAGAGGACGAGGACCAGGACGACCAGGACCAAAACCCATCAGGACCAGTACCGACCAGGAACCTCCAGGAGCAGGACCCATCAGGACCAGGACCAACCAGGACCCATCAGGACCAGGTAACTAACAAGTAGAGGACTTGAAACTCTTGAATTTTCGAAAACAAGGGTTTCAAGAGAACATAGCAAAACCTCTATCGATGCTCGCTTAACGACATCGATAGAACTGTGCGAGGTAAAGGGAACCAATCCGGCGTTCCCAGAGACTGAAACACGTTGTAGCAGACCGTAGGTCACGCACAACACATGGCCTTACCGAGACGCTGATGAGTCGGGCCACACAGAGGTTAGGGTTTAGTGGGTATTAGGTGGTCTCCTCAAGACAACCTGGAGTCCCACGCACGCCGTAGCTCGAGCTATCGTATGGTGCATAAACGCATTCCCCCCTCACAAAAAAAAGTTATCCAAATGCGATCTTGCTACTCAACCAATTTTCTTTCTGTCTCATCCTCTAGGAGAGATACTCTCTCTATGGTCGTTGAGTCATTTCTCCATAGGTGACGCGATGGGTGACGCTCATAGCGCTCATGAACTATTTGCAAACTAAAAGCTCCAGTCAGCAAGTTGACATTTTGTCAATTTTTACATAATAACTCTACTGTAGCCAGTACTGTCAAATTGCCACGGTTCACTTCGTCGGTCATAAAAACTCTTGCTTTTCCAACCATCCTAACTAGCTGTCGTAAACGGAAGGCTTATATTTGTTGCTCCAAAAACGCTCTATTAATAAAAAATGTCATATCGTTCTCGGGCACCTCGCAGCCAGTGAAATGACACGCAAAATGTCATTTATGAAATTGCGGTCGCGTGCATTATTCACGCCCTTTTGATATCAAAGTAACTGTCACAGATAAACGCCGCTTTAACATTTCCAACAACCAACCGGCTAATTTAATATTTATTTAATTATTGCGGAAAAATGTGACGCGCTTAAAATATTTTCGGCGGCGCGGTTTTTTATTTATTTGTCGCTGCAACGTCGGCGTTTTGTATGAATTCGTAATCAGTTTATCGGTATTGCCGATGAATAAATGAAGACGGGATTCTGATGCAATAAAATATTTTGTGACAGACAGCGAGAAATATTCGGTTTTGCAACTAAACTATTGTACCGGAGGAAAGTTCTCACAATCGGAACCTCATTTTGTTAATGATTTAAAAGATTGACTATGTATTTACAACAGAAAGCGGAGCTATAGGCCTGTAGTCGTAAGGGTTGGTCTTAGATCCCTTTTTGGATCATAGGACGTTACTTACCAAGTCTGAATAAATTGACACCCGGTCATCTGACGAACTAAAGATTAACATTCTATTGAACCATATGGGATGACGTGCTAAAAAGCAACAAACGCAAGGTAATCCACCCCTCAACCGTCGATAAATCGCCCGTCCACCCTCCGGCTAGAAATAATAAAGACCTGTCCCGACATCGTCGACATGTGTTCCTACTAAAGCGAGTTTAATTTACTGGCGCATATCCTGTTAACACTTGTTCTTTGTATCTTTTAGTGCCCGTTTAAGTGTGAGAGTTCATTAGGTTCATCCCCTTGCTAGGGGTTGATAGATGTCGAGGGTAACGCCGGACCAAAACGTCATATTGTTAGACTGATGCGGTCAGTTTTTCATGAGGTGATATTCCTGTGATATTCGCTGACAACGATCAACTTTTATCAGTTGAGGTTCTTGGGCATTGGAAATTGTGGAACGGTAGAGGAAACCGATCCCTGCGGAATAACCTCGTTGATATTGTGAAACGGAGATGAGAAAGCATTGCATACTATTATATTAAAAAGTTGATCAATGTTGCTTCATTTGAAGTGCTGGAAGTAAGGATATTGTGAGACGTTGGAGACAAAACCGATCCCTTGTGGAATACCCTCGTTGATATTGGGAAATGGAGATAAGAAAGCATTGCATACAGTTATATAAAAAGTTGATCAATGTTGCTTCATATGAAGTGCTGGAAGCAAGGATATTGTGAGACGTTGGAGACAATACCGATCCCTTGTGGAATACCCTCGTTGATATTGTGAAACGGAGATGAGAAAGCATTGCATACTGTTATATAGAAAGTTGATCAATGTTGCTTCATATGAAGTGCAGGAAGCAAGGATATTGTGAGACGTTGGAGACAATACCGATCCCTTGTGGAATACCCTCGTTGATATTGTGAAACGGAGATGAGAAAGCATTGCATACAGTTATATAAAAAGTTGATCAATGTTGCTTCATATGAAGTGCTGGAAGCAAGAATATTGTGGAACGATAGAGACGAAACCGATCATTTGTGGAATACCCGCGTTGGTATTGTGAAACGGAGATGAGAAAGCATTGCATACAGTTATATAAAAAGTTGATCAATGTTGCTTCATATGAAGTGCAGGAAGCAAGGATATTGTGAGACGTTGGAGACAATACCGATCCCTTGTGGAATACCCTCGTTGATATTGTGAAACGGAGATGAGAAAGCATTGCATACAGTTATATAAAAAGTTGATCAATGTTGCTTCATATGAAGTGCTGGAAGCAAGAATATTGTGGAACGATAGAGACGAAACCGATCATTTGTGGAATACCCGCGTTGGTATTGTGAAACGGAGATGAGAAAGCATTGCATACTGTTATATAGAAAGTTGATCAATGTTGCTTCATATGAAGTGCAGGAAGCAAGGATATTGTGAGACGTTGGAGACAATACCGATCCCTTGTGGAATACCCTCGTTGATATTGTGAAACGGAGATGAGAAAGCATTGCATACAATTATATAAAAAGTTGATCAATGTTGCTTCATATGAAGTGCTGGAAGCAAGGATATTGTGGGACGTTGGAGACAGAACCGATTCCTTGTGGAATACCCGCGTTGGTATTGTGAAACGGAGATGAGAAAGCGTTGCATACAGTTATATAAAAAGTTGATCAATGTAGCTTCATATGAAGTGCTGGAAGGAAGGATATTGTGGGACGTTGGAGACGAAACCGATCCTTTGTGGAATACCCTCGTTGATATTGTGAAACGGAGATGAGAAAGCATTGCATACAATTATATAAAAAGTTGATCAATGTTGCTTCATATGAAGTGCTGGAAGCAAGAATATTGTGGAACGATAGAGACGAAACCGATCATTTGTGGAATACCCGCGTTGGTATTGTGAAACGGAGATGAGAAAGCATTGCATACAGTTATATAAAAAGTTGATCAATGTTGCTTCATATGAGGTGCTGGAAGCAAGGATATTGTGAGACGTTGGAGACAATACCGATCCCTTGTGGAATACCCTCGTTGATATTGTGAAACGGAGATGAGAAAGCATTGCATACTGTTATATAGAAAGTTGATCAATGTTGCTTCATATGAAGTGCAGGAAGCAAGGATATTGTGGAACGATAGAGACGAAACCGATCAGTTGTGGAATACCCTCGTTGATATTGTGAAACGGAGATGAGAAAGCATTGAATACAATTATATTAAAAAGTTGATCAATGTTGCTTCATATGAAGTGCTGGAAATAAGGATATTGTGAGACGTTGGAGACAAAACCGATCCCTTGTGGAATACCCTCGTTGATATTGTGAAACGGAGATGAGAAAGCATTGCATACAGTTATATAAAAAGTTGATCAATGTTGCTTCATATGAAGTGCTGGAAGTAAGGATATTGTGAGACGTTGGAGACAAAACCGATCCCTTGTGGAATACCCTCGTTGATATTGTGAAACGGAGATGAGAAAGCATTGCATACAGTTATATAGAAAGTTCATCAATGTTGCTTCATATGAAGTGCTGGAAGCAAGGATATTGTGGAACGATAGAGACGAAACCGATCAGTTGTGGAATACCCTCGTTCATATTGTGAAACGGAGATGAGAAAGCATTGAATACAATTATATTAAAAAGTTGATCAATGTTGCTTCATATGAAGTGCTGGAAATAAGGATATTGTGAGACGTTGGAGACAAAACCGATCCCTTGTGGAATACCCTCGTTGATATTGTGAAACGGAGATGAGAAAGCATTGCATACAGTTATATAAAAAGTTGATCAATGTTGCTTCATATGAAGTGCTGGAAGTAAGGATATTGTGAGACGTTGGAGACAAAACCGATCCCTTGTGGAATACCCTCGTTGATATTGTGAAACGGAGATGAGAAAGCATTGCATACAGTTATATAGAAAGTTCATCAATGTTGCTTCATATGAAGTGCTGGAAGCAAGGATATTGTGGAACGATAGAGACGAAACCGATCCTTTGTGGAATACCCTCGTTGATATTGTGAAACGGAGATGAGAAAGCATTGCATACAGTTACATAAAAAGTTGATCAATGTTGCTTCATATGAAGTGCTGGAAGTAAGGATATTGTGAGACGTTGGAGACAAAACCGATCCCTGTGGAATACCCGCGTTGGTATTGTGAAGCGGCGAGGATACCGTGTTAAGTACAGTTTTATAAAAGGTTGACCAGGTCTGCTTCGCACGAAGTGGTGTCCACGTATGCGAGAAAAAGTGTCTCTCAATTACAGTTTGCGTCGGAAGGGACGAAGAGGTCACCGTTGACAAAAAAGGGAAAAAAGTTGTCGCACCTGGGAATCCAGAAGAAGCAAAAAGAGAAAGTCACCAGACGGTGAAAAAGGCAAAAACGCGGGCGAGGCGGTAGGGAATCCATCCAATCCTGGAACAGACATGCAGTGGCGTGCAGAAATTTTCAAGCAACAGATAGTCGCGAGGTTGAATAATCTAGATCAACGTTTGTTCGAAATCCAACGAGAGATCATCCCTCAAAGGGCGCCAAAACCTCAAGGAACGTTTGTAAATATAACTCTTAAAAAATGCAAGAGACGTATAATTGGCGTCGGAATCGGAGCACGCTTTATTAAGAGATGGCATCGTAGCGTCTAATTCATAATTCAGTAGGCCATGTCTCTGTCGCCTGCTGTGACGGCGTGTGTGCTGCGCAGCCGACTCCGTACTCACAACTCGCAACTCCAGAACTCTGCGCTGCGACAAGGAGACACCGCGCTACCGCCTGATAGGGTGGATTTCCACTCGCCAGTGGCACGCGATTTTCAGTTGCTTCAAAGAGCGATTCAAATGCGTCACATTTTTTCATACAGAAACAGTCGCATAGGCAGTAGCTTATACAGTGAAAAAAATCTAAGTTCTTTTTTTCAAACGCATACCCTTTAATTTTGCTTGAAGAATGTCGGAACGATTGCAAATATATACTAGGGCATGGCTTCGAGAAGGCCGTACGCAAAGAGCAAGGGGCACTGGACGCCGCCGTAGAACAACAGACCGTGAAGATCGCCGTCTAAGATTATTGGCCTTAAGGGACCGTTTCTCCACTACCAGGTCCATTGCAAATGAATGGTTTGCAGAACACGGAAGACCTATTGGCATGCGAAGTATTTACCGACGAATGAGAAGTTTTGGCTTGTTTTCATACCGGCCAGACTGGGTCCTCCCTTTAACTCGAGAACACCGACGTAATCGCCTTGAGTGGTGCAGACAACGGTCACTCTGGGTTCAGGAATGGAACAGTATTGTCTTTAGTGACGAGTCTCGATTTTGTTTAGGCGTGCACGATGGTCGTGCCAGGGTTAGAAGGCGACGTCGTGAAAGGAGGAATCCACAGTTTTTTGTTGAAAGACATGTTCATCACACTGTTGGAGTTATGGTTTGGGGTGCTATAGTTTATGGTTCCAAGTCACCTTTAATCTTTAATCTTTAAGTTCTAGAACCCCATCTTTTACCCTATCTTGACACCCTGGCAGATCCAACTTTCCAACAAGATAATGCCCGACCACATGTTGCAAGAGTCACAATAGACTTCTTTCAACATAATGATGTCACATTGTTACCATGGCCACCAAGATCTCCCGACTTATCCCCAATTGAGCACGTGTGGGATATGATGGGTAGGAGATTGCTCAATTTGCAACGTCCTCCTCAGATTCTAGAAGCACTTCGAGAGGAGTTGGTGGTTGCTTGGAATGAGATGCCACAGGAGGACATTGACCACCTGATCAGAAGCATGCCTAGGCGCGTTGGAGAATGCGTAGCACATCAGGGTGCATCCACACATTATTAAAGGTCAAAGGGCTTTAAAGCAGTGCATCATTTTGAAATTTTTATCATTTACTTATTATGCTTCATTAAGTACTTATACAAAATTTTATTAAAATAAAACCATTTAAACTGGGTGTTCGGATTTATATGTCACTTAGTATATGTTGTGATAAAATATACGGGTTGCATTAACGGTGCCTGCGATGCTTTTTTGCTGGTCGCCATCACGTCTGCAAATTGGTGTTAAAAGACGTGTTTGTATCAAAGATCGACAAAGTGATTACAAGCCCTGATATTTCAATGTTTAAAAAGTTTCGCGCAAAAGCAGCTCCGTCCTATCTCTGTTGGACGACGACGTAGATGAGAAAACTAAAGTAAAAATGGTTGCTAATTTAGCCAAAGAAAGTCAATCAGCCCAGGATGTTTGGAGGGCAGCTATTCTTAGTCTTTTGATTTCAGAGAAAAATATCGATGACTTTGTTTCAATCAAAAGCAAGTCCTTGTTCTGTCGACTCAAAATTGATAAGTTTTCTCGACGAGAGTCTAACTCGATGGCCATATGATGATTTTTTTCAACGCGCTAAGAATAAGGTGCTAGTACTGAGAGCAGTTAACGATTAATTATTTATAATAATTTATAATAATAATTTTTATTACCTTGCGTACAAGAACACAGGCAGGTATAGCCTGACTGTAAAAAGAAAACTTTGAAAAGAAAATGTAGTAAATAATGTTCTTTTAATGATAAACATCTAAGAAATATAAGATACAAATAAAGCAGTGGATAATAATTAGATTTTGAAATCTATGGTTAACCTATTAACTTTCAAATTCGAAGTTTGATCCAAAGTCGGTTATCGATCCCTGATCGCAATAAAATACTAAGTGACATATAAATCCGAACAACCAGTTTAAATGGTTTTATTTTAATAAAATTTTGTGTAAGTACTTAATGAAGCATAATAAGTAAATGATAAAAATTTCAAAATGATTGCACTACTTTAAAGCCCTTTGATCTTTAATAATGTGTGGATGCACCCTGATGTGCTACGCATTCTCCAACGGGCCTAGGCATGCTTCTGATCAGGTGGTCAATGTCTTCCTGTGGTATCTCATTCCAGGCAACCACCAACTCCTCTCGAAGTGCTTCTAGAGTCTGAGGAGGACGTTGCAAATTGAGCAATCTCCTACCCATCATATCCCACACGTGCTCAATTGGGGATAAGTCGGGAGATCTTGGTGGCCATGGTAACAATGTGACATCATTATGTTGAAAGAAGTCTATTGTGACTCTTGCAACATGTGGTCGGGCATTATCTTGTTGGAAAGTTGGATCTGCCAGGGTGTCAAGATAGGGTAAAAGATGGGGTTCTAGAACTTCGTGGATATAACGCTGCGTGTTCATGTTACCTCTGATGAAGATTAAAGGTGACCTGGAACCATAAGCTATAGCACCCCAAACCATAACTCCAACACTGTGATGAACATGTCTTTCAACAAAAAACTGTGGATTCCTCCTTTCGCCACGTCGCCTTCTAACCCTGGCACGACCATCGTGCATGCCTAAACAAAATCGAGACTCGTCACTAAAGACAATACTGTTCCATTCCTGATCCCAGAGTGACCGTTGTCTGCACCACTCAAGGCGATTACGTCGGTGTTCTTGAGTTAAAGGGAGGACCCAGTGTGGCCGGTATGAAAACAAGCCAAAACTTCTTTATTCGTCCGTAATCACTTCGCATGCCAATAGGTCTTCCGTGTTCTGCAAACCATTCATATGCAATGGACCAGGTAGTGGAGAAACGGTCCCTTAAGGCCAATAATCTTAGGCGGCGATCTTCACGGTCTGTTGTTCTACGGCGGCGTCCAGTTCCCCTTGCTCTTTGCGTACGGCCTTCTCGAAGCCATGCCTGACAACACCTAACCACAGTGTCTACACTTCTTTGCACTCTAACTGCAATTGCCCGAAAAGAAAGTCCAGCTTCTCGAAGTCCCACTATACGGCCCCCATCAAACTCACTAAGTTGACGAAATCGTACAGGTCTCCGTACTCTAGGCATCGTAACCAATCGTAAAGGATGTCAAGAACCAAAATCCGCCAACGTTGATTCTTTACTGCGGCTGAAATATTCATTTTTAGAGCGTTAGTGAATTATAAGAAAGCAGTATAAAAACCGGAATGTCCAACTGATGAGGCTGAAAATTTTTTCACTTGTTATTTATAGTAAGATAAATACATTCACCAACTTTTATTAAAATAAAACCATTTAAACTGGGTGTTCGGATTTATATGTCACTTAGTATAAATATCTTAGAGATGGAAACGTGTTTTTCTATTGAAATGTAGCCCTTCAATTGTTGGCTTTATTCAGAAACAGAATGCCTAAGTACTTATCGCAGCACCCTTTAATTTGACAGGTCAAGGCCCTTTTTGAGTACGAATTTTACTCGACCCGTATCCTCAATAAATAAAGATGCCAAAATAAGCAAGCAAGCACCCCTTACTTACCGTGTCACAGCATGAAACGGCGCAGAGGCAAACAATGTAACCACAGGGTGGAACTTCACACCCTTCGTTTCATCCGCGAGCCCATCTGTTACAGTTTCGCCCATTGTGATCGTCGCTTGCGTTTCTGCCCTCGAGCATTGTCGGTACTTTATTGAATTCGCATCGAGTGATCTTCATGGCTATGAAAGTTTGCTAATCATTTAGGGAGGGGTGGCAAAGTAAATATTTGTCTTATTACGAAGCGTTCCGACGACAGCTGATTCCGGAGAAATGCCTTTGCGTAGGATTTTTGGGAATTGAAAAAACGCGTCAAGTAGTTGGACTGTATAAGTCCTGCACATTCGTTGTAGCCAAATCGTTTCAAAAGAAGAAATCGAATCGTGATTTTGAGAAAAATATTCTAATCATTGTGACAGATTGTATCGAAGGAAATCTAAATAAATTTCACGGGTCAGGTGATGTGGAAAAAATTAGGGTCCAATAAGCTTGCCATTTACCACGTCAGCCCAAAAAATTAATGAAAATCTATGTTGGAAATGAGTTTTTTTTACATCATGCGAATTTTCTACTTATACAGGGTGTCCGCAAAGTTAGGGTTTTCCTTTTCAGAAACAACTACCCTTGGAATAACAAAGGTAATGTGTAGTGAAACAAGGGCGACAAAGTAAAAAAAAATAAAGGAAAAAGTACTCACTCTCCAGTTGACGAGAAGGGCTAAGTACGTCTCTGCCCGAAATCATACCGCTCCAACAGAAAATGAAATCAGCTGATGCGCTACCGAACGGACGCAGGCAAACAAGGAAGGCAAAATGTTGCTTAAAAAGTCTAGGTCTAGGTTCACCATGCCAGCCCAAACATTCACCGAAAATGTTTGTTGAAAATGTGCCCGACGGACAGCGTGCGGATTTTCTACTGACCAAACATGAGTGTTGCGAAAGTTATTCACCCTATTACGCGTGAACGTAGATTCGTCTGTCACCAATATGCACTTCAAAAAGTCCGGATTATTGTCATGTTGATGCAACAACCACTCACAAAACCGCACTCTTGCTGGAAAATCGTCAGGTTGAAGGGCTTGTACACGTTGGACATGAAACGGATCCAGCCCCTCTTCACGCAGCGTTTGCCACACTTTAGTTTTTGATACTTGCACGGGTTCGTTTACCTCTACACGCGTGACCGTAACCGTCGGTTGAAGGTTGCATACTGACCTGAAACACTGACACCGACCCAGTTCTGTCGTCGGGTTGAGCCAGTGACCTTGTACCACTCGGTGATGTCGCGGGTCGCGGCTACAGGACGGTATTCAGATATTTTTGATGTTGCAGAGCCCTTTATCTCGGTTCCCTTAAGACATTGGTGTATATGGTACTAAGAAAAATTGCTTATGTTGCGGACACCCTGTAGGTGATTTTTGGGATACCAACTACCAACTTCTTTTGACTAGTCCTACAAGCACTCAAAATAAATAACTCAACTTCGAAAACTATGCGAGATGGCCTTTTTTTGAGGGACAAAAAATGGAGTAAATAAAAACACCTACTATGGTTGCCAAAAAAATCTGCTAAAACTCATTTAGGGGTGGCGGTGCTTTTCACCCTTCTCGAACACACAGAGTCAAAAATATTAAAACGTGTAGCAAAACACGTGTTTCAAATCTGGCTATCGGCATTTAAAATATCTTAAAACGTTTAAAAAAGAAAACTGTCACGCCCCCTTGGCTTATTTTGAGGTGTTACGCCCAGAAAAAATAATTTCCTCAACTTGACTTGTTGCCATTGAGGTAGTCTTACATTAAGAATGAAACGATAACATCATCAGATAATTTAATTGACAATTAATAAGAAAAATTAATAATGAGTTGGGCGACAGGACAAACGATAAACAATAATTCTACCCCTGTCAAATTCGCTAAGGTGGTGATAATTTGGACGTCTTAGAACCAAGTAAATAAAAAAGCAATAACTAAAAATACCTGTACTGCTCAGCTCTCAGAAACTGCTTTCTTCACAAAAACTAAGAGGTAACATTTCAACAAAGGTGAACAAAACAAAGCTAAAACATTGACATTGTCGCCACAGCATGCTGAGTGTACGTCAATCATCAGCTGGCTCTTCGCTAAATTAAAGCAAAAGGCAACGATGAAGACGAAGCAGAGGTAGAAAAGCCTGCCGCGATAATTCCTATGTACAAAAAGTCCTCGTGCAGGCGATGTGTGTATTTAACGTTATGACAAGAGAGAGAGAGCGTAAACGTAGCAGAATGTCCGTCGAGGCAGAACGCTGTCTCTTTATTTGCTCTTGGTTTTAACGCCCGCTCCCTCTCGTCCCTTTTACCCCATGAATATAACGGGGCAATTTAAGTAGAGACCCGGTAGCTGGTAGTCGGTAATCCCCTGTCTACATGGAATCAATCGACAAGGGTCGGGGGCGGTGTTTTTCCTCATTTTTATCGCTGACACGAGATTAGGAGACTGACAAGGATTTTGTTCATTGTCGCTCAGCACTACGGTAAAAAAACGAGTAAACATTAGGCATAGCGTCACGTCAAGTGAGGGAAGATTACGCAGTGCCCGGATTTGTAGTCAAAAATATACTAAGTGACATATAAATCCGAACACCCAGTTTAAATGGTTTTATTTTAATAAAATTTTGTATAAGTACTTAAGGAAGCATAATAAGTAAATGATAAAAATTTCAAAATGATTGCACTGCTTTAAAGCCCTTTGACCTTTAATAATGTGTGGATGCACCCTGATGTGCTACGCATTCTCCAACGCGCCTAGGCATGCTTCTGATCAGGTGGTCAATGTCCTCCTGTGGTATCTCATTCCAGGCAACCACCAACTCCTCTCGAAGTGCTTCTAGAGTCTGAGGAGGACGTGAGGCCGTTGCAAATTGAGCAATCTCCTACCCATCATATCCCACAAGTGCTCAATTGGGGATAAGTCGGGAGATCTTGGTGGCCATGGTAACAACGTGACATCATTATGTTGAAAGAAGTCTATTGTGACTCTTGCAACATGTGGTCGGGCATTATCTTGTTGGATCTGCCAGATAGGGTAAAAGATGGGGTTCTAGAACTTCGTGGATATAACGCTGCGCGTTCATGTTACCTCTGATGAAGATTAAAGATGACCTGGAACCATAAGCTATAGCACCCCAAACCATAACTCCAACAGTGTGATGAACATGTCTTTCAACAAAAAAACTGTGGATTCCTCCTTTCACCACGTCGCCTTCTAACCCTGGCACGACCATCGTGCATGCCTAAACAAAATCGAGACTCGTCACTAAAGACAATACTGTTCCATTCCTGATCCCAGAGTGACCGTTGTCTTCACCACTCAAGGCGATTACGTCGGTGTTCTCGAGTTAAAGGGAGGACCCAGTGTGGCCGGTATGAAAACAAGCCAAAACTTCTCATTCGTCGGTAAACACTTCGCATGCCAATAGGTCTTCCGTGTTCTGCAAACCATTCATTTGCAATGGACCTGGTAGTGGAGAAACGGTCCCTTAAGGCCAATAATCTTAGGCGGCGATCTTCACGGTCTGTTGTTCTACGGCGGCGTCCAGTGCCCCTTGCTCTTTGCGTACGGCCTTCTCGAAGCCATGCCTGACAACACCTAACCACAGTGTCTACACTTCAATGCACTCTAACTGCAATTGCCCGAAAAAAAAGTCCAGCTTCCTGAAGTCCCACTATACGGCTCCTATCAAACTCACTAACTTGACGAAATCGTACAGGTCTCCGTACTCTAGGCGTCGTAACCGATCGTAAAGGATGTCAAGAACCAAAATCCGCCAACGTTGATTCTTTACTGCGGCTGAAATATTCATTTTTAGAGCGTTAGTGAATTAAAAAAAAGCAGTATAAAAACCGGAAAGTCCAACTGATAAGGCTGAAAATTTTTCACTTGTTATTTACAGTAAGATAAATACATTCACCAACTTTTATTAAAATAAAACCATTTAAACTGGCTGTTCGGATTTATATGTCACTTAGTATACTAATATTAACTATGTAAAATTACGAGAAGCTCTACTGCAAGATACGACTGAAATGTTTGTTGAAGTTGATAGCTACTATGCAAGTCTATTGAATAATGTTGACAACAATTTATAAAAGGAAAAATCCAACACTTTGATTCTCACATACGTTCAAGGATTCTAAATTAAAAAGTGACTACAGTATTATAGAAAGGTTATTATTCCTGGGAGTGACAATGATTGGCTAGAATGCACAAGATCAAGAAAGCAATCTACAGCAGTTCTACGAGATGAAAAGAAAAAGTATTACAATACCAAAATTGATGACAGTAAAAATGATACTAATAGATATAGAGAACATTGAAAATCATTATTTATTAAATAAGTTATCTAAAATGAAGTTTGGCGATGGGGTAATGACAAATGGAAAAATAAAAGCAGATCGAATGGATACCTATTTCATAGAAAGTGTCAACGATATAGTATCAATTATTATTAACGGGGATCCCAACCAATGTCCCATTAGATCAGATTATAATGCATTATTCAGTGAGCTTAGAACAATAAACATTAATCGTATCAAAAAAATTACATCATAATTGAAATCAAATCGAAAAAAGAGTAAGATTTTGTCTAAAATAACGAATAAATAATGAATGTTATTGGAACGAAAATATTAATCCTGATAGTATGACGAATTTCCAACAAAACTGAGGTGTTCTACCACAATACCTGTTTCGAAAGTTAAGAATTATGAATTGTACACCAATATGGGGCCAATAAATATTCTTCCGGATGTTGAAAAAGTCTTTGAGGAAATTATTTACGAACAGATCATCGAATTTAACGAGGGAAATAAAATTTTAACCAAAGTCCCAGCTGGATTCAGAAAGAAATACTCAACGTACATTGACAATATTTTTGGACTTTAAAATGGCATTTGAAACTACTGATAGCGATAAATTACTTACAAAATTGTATCACTATGGACTTGAAAGATCTGTATTCAAAATTCTACGAAAAAGTTGTACCTACATTATCAAGCACAATATATCTTTTTGTTGGTGTACCACAAGGTAGTAAACTAGGTCCACTACTATTTCATTTATATATTAATGATGTTTGTAATATTTTAAATTATTGTAAAATGCAGATACTTGCAGATGATACATTAATATACGTGTCATGAAAATACAGACACTGCTCAAAAAATGCTAAATTCGGACTTGACAAAAATCATAAATAATGTTATTAAGACACCGGGAGGATTATTATTATTATTATTATTATGATAATTGAGATGAGCAGAGTACACAGTACTATAAGCTCATGCAGTAAATATAGTGTACGGACACGTAACACAAATACATCAAATAGAAAAAAATAAAAAAAGACAGTTCATAGCTATAAAGTTTGTACACTCCTCCAGCTATCATACTGCACTTTGAAGCTATTAACTGAAGTAGCACCAACTACACTTTCAGGTAAACTATTCCAGGTGTTGAATATGCGGTTGGGAAGAAACCACTGTCGGACTGTTGTTTTAAATGGCTCCTTATGCAGTTTGAAGCTGTGTCCGCGTAGATTGCTGCGCGACAGACGATATAGATGCATGAGGTTGGTGCCCATCAAACCATGAAGTATCCTGTACGTAACTATAAGATCGCCACGAAGTTTTGGCTCAGAGAATGAGGTGAGGTTGAATAATTCAAGGCGATCTTCATAGCTTGGTCTTCGTGCTCCAAAAGGGATACGAGTAGCCCGACGCTGTACTGATTCGACGAGATTTCTATCGCGCAGAAGCACAGTGTCCCATACCGGGCCAGCGAATTCAAGAATTGGCCTCACGAATGCCTTGTAAATGTAGGCGCAAGTGTTGACATCGGATCTTTTGAAAGACCTCTCCAGCATGTATAGAAGTTTCTTGGCTTTTGATGTAACGTGGTGAATATGCTCTGACCAGGAAAGACGATCGTTGACTACAACGCCCAGATCAGTGTGGCTAGAAACTGCTTCGATGTTGTGGTCATAGATCTTGTATGTAAATCGCGGATTTGTCTTCCCGAGGTGAAGGATACAACACTTAGTTAGATTTAAGGGTAAAAGCCAACTGACTGACCATTGACAAACAATATGAAGATCTCGTTGAAGCATAGCAGAATTTGCGACAGTATTGTAAATCTTGGTGTCGTCAGCATAAGCTGAACATGTGGAGGAAATCAATGCGGGCAGGTCACTTGTATACAGAAGGAACAGTACTGGCCTAAAGACAGAGCCTTGAGGAACTCCACTTGCTACATGATGAAGGTGAGACTGGCTATCACTGACGCGAACAGAGAAAGTCCTCCCGGTGAGAAAAGCCTTAATCCACAGTAACAACTCGCCTCCTATTCCCATACATTCCAACTTAAACAGAAGCCTTCTATGTGGTACGCGATCGAAAGCCCTAGAAAAATCTAAGTAGATTATATCAACAGGAGTCTTTGTGTCCAGATACTGAGTCCAATCGTTGAGAGAGTGGAGAAGGTTGGTCATTATTGATCGACCAGGGAGAAATCCATGCTGATTCTTAGGGATAAGGTCATTTTCGAAAGCAAATAACAGGATCTTATCTAATATGATTCTTTCAGCTATTTTGGCGGCGATAGGAACGAGACTTATTGGTCGATAATTTTTAGCGGAGGATTTGTCGCCCTTTTTGAATACAGGGGTAACAGAAGCACTAAGCCAGCATGAGGGTAGGGTATGAGATCTAAAAGACGATGTGAATATCAAGCTTATCCACATTTGATGAGACAACGAGTTCCGTACACATCCCGTATCAAGTCTGCGGCCCAACCAAAGCCGGAAAGCCACCCAAAGTACTCCCAAGCAATTCCAACAAAGAGGACCCGAGACCTGAAATTTAATCAGAATAATTAAGTAGTAAATTGTTGTTGTTTTGCGCGTTTGTCCTCCGTCGGACAGTGCGAATGTCTTCAAATGGCGGCCGGAGGAGGGTTTTTCAACGGAAACTCCGGCGGTTCGCCTCCCGGAGTCCCCGGAAAAGTCCTGCAGGCAATTAGGATAATGCCTTTCTTTTGCGAGGGATGCAGGAGATGCGGCGCTGTATATGTTACGAAGGGGGCGGGGGTGGAATTTACGATCTTGCGACTCTTCGGGGTTGGAGATCATCGAATCGGCAAACGACGTTTGGAAAATGTGGACCGCAGTAGGCCGATTATTAGGTTATTTCAAAAGCCGAATCACGGTTTTTCTAAAATGCCTTCCCAACAAGTTATAATTAGGTTAATTTCACCACAAAATAGGTTAAAAAATGTATTACCAATTTAAAAAAGGTTATATATACTCAGTGACATATAAATCCGAACACCCAGTTTAAATGGTTTTATTTTAATAAAAGTTGGTGAATGTATTTATCTTACTGTAAATAACAAGTGAAAAAATGTTCAGCCTTATCAGTTGGACATTCCGGTTTTTATACTGCTTATTTTTAATTCACCAACGCTCTAAAAATGAATATTTCAGCCGCAGTAAAGAATCAACGTTGGCGGATTTTGGTTCTTGACATCCTTTTTTTTCGTCAACTTAGTGAGTTTGATAGGGGCCGTATAGTGGGACTTCGGGAAGCTGGACTTTCTTTTCGGGCAATTGCAGTTAGAGTGCAAAGAAGTGTAGACACTGTGGTTAGGTGTTGTCAGGCATGGCTTCGAGAAGGCCGTACGCAAAGAGCAAGGGGCACTGGACGCCGCCGTAGAACAACAGACCGTGAAGATCGCCGCCTAGGATTATTGGCCTTAAGGGGCCGTTTCTCCACTACCAGGTCCATTGCAAATGAATGGTTTGCAGAACACGGAAGACCTATTGACATGCGAAGTGTTTACCGACGAATGAGAAGTTTTGGCTTGTTTTCATACCGGCCACACTGGGTCCTCCCTTTAACTCGAGAACACCGACGTAATCGCCTTGAGTGGTGCAGACAACGGTCACTCTGGGATCAGGAATGGAACAGTATTGTCTTTAGTGACGAGTCTCGATTTTGTTTAGGCATGCACGATGGTCGTGCCAGGGTTAGAAGGCGACGTGGTGAAAGGAGGAATCCACAGTTTTTTGTTGAAAGACATGTTCATCACACTGTTGGAGTTATGGCTTGGGGTGCTATAGCTTATGGTTCCAGGTCACCTTTAATCTTCATCAGAGGTAACATGAACGCGCAGCGTTATATCCACGAAGTTCTAGAACCCCATCTTTTACCCTATCTTGACACCCTGGCAGATCCAACTTTCCAACAAGATAATGCCCGACCACATGTTGCAAGAGTCACAATAGACTTCTTTCAACATAATGATGTCACATTGTTACCATGGCCACCAAGATCTCCCGACTTATCCCCAATTGAGCACGTGTGGGATACGATGGGTAGGAGATTGCTCAATTTGCAACGTCCTCCTCAGACTCTGGAAGCACTTCGAGAGGAGTTGGTGGTTGCCTGGAATGAGATACCACAGGAGGACATTGACCACCTGATCAGAAGCATGCCTAGGCGCGTTGGAGAATGCGTAGCACATCAGGGTGCATCCACACATTATTAAATGTCAAAGGGCTTTAAAGCAGTGCAATCATTTTGAAATTTTTATCATTTACTTTTTTTTTTTTTTTTTTTTTTTTTTTTTTTTTTTTTTTTTTTTTTTTTTTTATACTCCAACTACCACGAAGGCCTAAGGCCTAAGCACCCATTGGGTACCGTAGGGCTATGGGGGATACATGGGAAAGGGGGGACGCCACACGGACTCTGGCGAGGGAACACGTGTGCATGCAACATGCACACATTCTGGCTCCGCCTACGAGAACCGCCGGGTGGTACCTCCGCGTTCGACAGTCAGAGACCATCTACCACCTACGGACAATCACAACATCCATGGCCAAGAGAAACATTTCTCCTGGGACGGGACTCGAACCCGCACAGCGCACGGCGGCTGATCAGGAGACCGAAGAGTCTACTACTGCGGCCACCGCTGCTGCCTAAAACAAACACACAACATCCATGGCGAAGGCGAGATTCGAACTCGCGGCCCGGCCGGCCGGCTGATCAGTAGCACGACACTCTGACCCACGCGGCCAACCGAGGTCCCACTTATTATGCTTCATTAAGTACTTATACAAAATTTTATTAAAATAAAACCATTTAAACTGGGTGTTAGTATATAATATTATAAAATTATTATAATAAAACCAAAGTAATTTAGAATTTTGTAAACGAGACACTCAAATTATAAGAAAGCTAGTGTGTTCGTGGGTGATTTGGTATTTTTGGAAAAAAGTATCATAATATGTAAACAATTAGTTAATGTTCTGTTCAAACTTCAACTTGTCGAATGCCCTTCGATTTGCCTGACAAAATTCTGCAGCATCATGTAGAGCTAAGTCTGCAAACAACAGCTGCACGCGGCACATTTGTTTTCAGCTTCTTATTATTTATAGAGTACTTTGTTTTATTAACGGGATCCTCGGAGGTGGTGAAAGGCCCGGAAGTCAACTCCATGTTAAATTACGGCCCGTCAAAGAAGTTTTAAAAATGCATAGCGCAGTATGTGATGCGTTCCCAGACCAAAACTGCGACGTGGAACCTTAAGGGAAAGTGTTGTATTTCGAGACCACCCTCGTATATCTTCAGAAAATGTTCGGTGATGATGATAATTGTAGATTGGAAGATGTATGCGGTTAATGGTTGTAAACTGTTAATTTAGTGCCAGTGAAGACCTTGTGTCACTAAGAAGCTGCTGATCTCAGTGATTCGGATCACCAGGTATACGAGGAGATACCAAAAAATATCCGGCAAGGGTATCACATATCTTGAAAAGTGACATTATGCTGTTTTCTTGACATTATGTAGGTTTACGTTAACATCGCACTTAGTTGTACGTGTTGCCTAAACGTCATGAGGCTTGTTATCAATCTTTGGTTCTGATGTGATGTAAAATCTGCTTCTGAGATGGCATTACTCCCAACCAGCAAAGTAGTGGTATAAGCTTTTGGTAACAGAACCGTTCAGCCATAAAAGCTCTCTATTGTTGTTGCCTGAACACCGAAATGCTGGCTTAATGTTATGTGGAATGCAAATTTGCTTTCTGCAACATATCTGCTCTAAAATGAGGTGTTTACAATATTCTTATAGCATAGTTATACAACACGTAACATAATAGTTGTATAGTTGATAAAAACTGAATCTTGCACTGACGCAAATGTCCTATAGCGGCTGCAAGAGGCTTACACTTTTGTTTTATAATTGTTACCTGCAGCCCTTATACAACCTCTTAAATGACTGAAGTATCCTATTAGGTGTGCCCATTCCGCTTGTATAGCTGTTGTAAGAGGGTTTTGCCAATATTCTTACAGTATACAATGCCGTTTAAGGAATACTGTATAATCATTCTTGCAACTCTAATAGGAGTGATAATTGTTAGTTGGGCTGGACGTCTAAGCTGTAAGTTGTATGAGTTGATGATAATTACATTGGGTTCTTGTCTCAAATACACTTAATTGAGATTCAAAGCAAGAAATTAGCTGCGCATCCACTTTTTCTTATCCATTCTGGAAATTACATATACAAATTTGCTGAATTTCAAAAATGAGAGGGATAAGAAATAATTATATTCACTGTACACTGTCGAATTACAAGCCATATACACGCTAACAGTAATTGCACACAACGCGAGCGAGGTGATGATGTCCCATAACTCTCCTCGATTTTTCGTAATTTATAACTTTGAACATAACCTCTCTTCAGAAAGCACAACATATAAATATCACCGATTTTATACACATGCAGACCAATACACATAATCATCCAGAAGCGATCTTGCTATTTAACCAACTACAGACAAGGACTATTTAGCCTCACAAAACATATGCAACCAATAATGCGTGTAGTTTAGTTCAGTGATTCCTCGTTAGATGGACGTTCACAACGATCCTAGTGAGCAAACGTGGAATGACTGTTTGCGCCCTAAAAACTACCTAGTTTGCAAGATGACATCTTATAGGTTTTATAGGTTGTTTACATGATAGCAATGCCGAATCGGCATTGGAGTGGGCGGAGCTTGTGTAGTACACATTTCTGCCCCTAGAGGCGTACAGTGCAACTCATTACCAGCTCAGTGCCATCTGAGTTGTCGATCTGGTTTGTTTGGTTTCCCTGTATTCATTATTTTTGTTAGAGCTGTATCGTGCTTGTTTCGTTTGGTACGATGGCAAGCTTCAGTGCAGATGCTGAAACTCTTTTAATGTCGAACGTAGCTTACAAAGATGATACTATGGGGAAAATTCAGGTGTACGAGTGGTTTGCTCGATTTAAAATGGCGACATGTCGATTGATGACGAACCTCGTTCTGGACGTTCATCAACTGTTTCTGGCTAAAAATGCCATGGTTCCGCTGCCTCGCTCACCTGGTTCGCCCGACTTGACTCCGTGCGACTTTTGCTTATTTCCACGGATTGAAAGGGACATGAAAGGACGCCGCTTTGACGACTTTGGAAAAAACGAGGGAGGAGCTACCAGACATTTCCAAGGAAAGCTTCAAAGATATTTCGAGCAGTGGAGCAGTGGATGCACCGGTGGGACAAGCGTATTAGTTGTAGTGGACAGTATTTCGAACCAGACAAGGTTACTATACTATAACTATCTAAAACTGTAATGACTCATCGATGTTCACGTGAACATCACTTAACTACCAGTAGTCGGCTGTTCATAGGCGGGGTATGAATGTTTAATATGGGTGAACTAGATTTGTCACATGCTTAATAAAGAGTGGTTTGACACATATTGTAAGTCAAAAATTTGGGAATTACCTTTATTCATCGTCGCTTCCACTTACATCTGACAGTAATAAACTGTCGCTATCGCTTTCGTCGTTGAAATTGACTATAACTGGCTCTATGATGGTGTCGATGTGGTGGTCAAGCTGCCACATTTTTGTTTCTTCCTTCACAACATGACGGATAGCATTCTGCCGAGCTTCGGGCGTTACTAGCTGTATGGAAGTCTCAAGTAAAACCTTAACGTCTGGTAATTTGAAGGTTGTATTATGGCGCGCAATATAACCGTTCACTTGAGCCCAGATTGGGTTCAGTTCACAGTGGTAGGGCGGTAACCGCAGCACAGTGACACCACATTGACGGGCCATCTCATCAGTCACGTAACTAATGTTCGCAGGTTTGTGCTGTTTAATTTTCTCATTCAATTCCGCTTTCACACATGAATCGTCACACGGGATTCCTTTTTCGCGCAACCGTTGCTGCATGTCACTTTTTCGAGATCCCATAGTCGGTACACGTTCGGCTCGACGACTATGGTAGGAAGCATTATCCATGACGATCACAAAGTTGGGCTCAACTCGCTGAAGCACCCCTTGAAACCAGCTCTCGAAGCAGCTGGCATTCATTTCGTCGTGGTAATCACCTCCTTTCTTAGAGACGAAAATCAAGTCACACTCTTCTAAAAAGCCACTATCGCTACCAATATGAGTTACGATCAATCTTTGACCTTTCCCTGCCGATCCACGAAGACCTGTTGACAAACCTTCAATGCTTGCTTATCGGTTAGTCACTACGTTTTTGTCTATCCAGGTTTTTTTTAACTGTGTGACCTGCATTTACCCATGTCTCGTCCAAATAATAGATTTTTCTGCTTTGTCGCCTATATTCAATCATTTCGCGTAGGCATTTTCGATGCCAGGCGACTATTTCAGGTCTCTCTATCAATACTGACTTCCGATTACGCGTTTCGTAACGAAAATTAATTTCGTGCAGGGATTTCCTCATTACCTCGACGCTCATTTGGGGTATAATTTCATTTTCCTCGATCGCTGCATGTACAGCCTTGAGGGTTGGTATCTCATTCCTAAAGAAGAATGAATGTACGGTTCGCCTTAACGCCATTTTGCTATCGTCATCCAATTTAACGGCCTTTCGTCCCTTCAAATTAAACTTTGGATCAGTAGTAGCTCCAGTTTTCTTCTTTTCATGCACCACCCTGCGAATGGTCCACTCCGGAACGCCTGTCATACTTTCACAACGGGCGGGTGCATCTCCCTGCGACATAGTTCTGTTCAGATAATTGAACACGTTGAGCACGATTTCTTTCGCGCCCTCTTCAGTGCTTTACGAAGCCGTCTACTTGTTCCCTGGCTTTCAGTTCTTCCACTCGTGCCATTTGTACTCTCCATGGTTAAGTATAACCAAAACAGTAACCACAGAAACCACACCAATAACAATCACACAACAATTCTTATAAAAACACACAATATGCGATCGCTCAACGAAACACGTTCCAATGCGTTGCCGACGCCTATGAGTCTGCCGGTCGAGGCGCGTCTTTGATTTCATTGGTTCTACCGGCGGAGAACAATCAGCCATTATTTCCATCTCTGTCTGTGCTGTTGACCACCGCAAAGCCACAGAAACGACATATGTCGTACGCTATACGGCTGTACTGGAAGGAAGCCGGGATCGAGCTCTGATCACGTGTTGATCACGCGTATGAGTCATTACAGTTTTAAATAGTTGTAGTATATGTGAAAGAGTTGAAAATAATTCCGTTTTTTTTTTGGTACCCCTCGTATTGCAATACGCAATCCGCAATCCAATCGGCCTTAATGCCTTGGAAAAGATGCTGGGAATGGTCCACCCTGGACCTCGTAGCCCCATGACATGTTATCAATTACAATCACATTATGCTGGTCGTTATTGCGAAATGGCCCCCTCCAGTCTGCATCACTCCATTTATTTCTCTTTCCGATGTGACTTTGTGGCGTTTCCTCAGTGTCTGCCACATATGGCACGGTCATTAACGGATTGCAATCGTCCAGATACGCTGCGCTGAGCGAAATTTCATTAGCGATATGGACTCTTCCGTTTTCGATTGAATACACAAGACGATTCTGTATTCAATCGATATGATTTTTAACGCGCTCGGCCTGTATGTATGAATGTAACGGAATCTTTGGGCGTCATTTTCACCAAATTCCAAAAGTTTGATTAATTCGAAACTTCGCACACGTATCAAGGTATCCTTATTAGGACCGCCAGGATTGATAGATTCTTTTATATACTAAGTGACATATAAATCCGAACACCCAGTTTAAATGGTTTTATTTTAATAAAATTTTGTATAAGTACTTAATGAAGCATAATGAATAAATGATAAAAATTTCAAAATGATTGCACTGCTTTAAAGCTCTTTGACCTTTAATAATGTGTGGATGCACCCTGATGTGCTACGCATTCTCCAACGCGCCTAGGCATGCTTCTGATCAGGTGGTCAATGTCCTCCTGTGGTATCTCATTCCAGGCAACCACCAACTCCTCTCGAAGTGCTTCTAGAGTCTGAGGAGGACGTTGCAAATTGAGCAATCTCCTACCCATCATATCCCACACGTGTTCAATTGGGGATAAGTCGGGAGATCTTGGTGGCCATGGTAACAATGTGACATCATTATGTTGAAAGAAGTCTATTGTGACTCTTGCAACATGTGGTCGGGCAATATCTTGTTGGAAAGTTGGATCTGCCAGGGTGTCAAGATAGGGTAAAAGATGGTTCTAGAACTTCGTGAATATAACGCTGCGCGTTCATGTTGCCTATGATGAAGATTAAAGGTGACCTGGAACCATAAGCTATAGTACCCCAAACCATAACTCCAACAGTGTGATGAACATGTCTTTCAACAAAAAACTGTGGATTCTTCCATTCACCACGTCGCCTTCTAACCCTGGCACGGCCATCGTGCATGCCTAAACAAAATCGAGACTCGTCACTAAAGACAATACTGTTCCATTCCTGATCCCAGAGTGACCGTTGTCTGCACCACTCAAGGCGATTACGTCGGTGTTCTCGAGTTAAAGGGAGGACCCAGTGTGGCCGGTATGAAAACAAGCCAAAACTTCTCATTCGTCGGTAAACACTTCGCATGCCAATAGGTCTTCCGTGTTCTGCAAACCATTCATTTGCAATGGACCTGGTAGTGGAGAAACGGTCCCTTAAGGCCAATAATCTTAGGCGGCGATCTTCACGGTCTGTTGTTCTATGGCGGCGTCCAGTGCCCCTTGCTCTTTGCGTACGGCCTTCTCGAAGCCATGCCTGACCACACCTAACCACAGTGTCTACACTTCTTTGCACTCTAACTGCAATTGCCCGAAAGAAAGTCCAGCTCCCCGAAGTCCCACTATACGGCCCCTATCAAACTCACTAAGTTGACGAAATCGTACAGGTCTCCGTACTCTAGGCATCGTAACCGATCGTAAAGGATGTCAAGAACCAATATATATAATATTCATTTTTAGAGCGTTAGTGAATTAAAAAAAAGCAGTATAAAAACCGGAATGTCCAACTGGTAAGGCTGAAAATTTTTTCACTTGTTATTTACAGTAAGATAAATACATTCACCAACTTTTATTAAAATAAAACCAATTAAACTGGGTGTTCGGATTTATATGTCACTTAGTATACTTAGTGACATTAGAAGAAATAATTTCTTCAACCTGATTTTTGAGCAATAAGGTAGACTTACATTGCTAGAATTTATGGCTAGCCCGGAAAAATAGATTGTTGTCAAATGTTCACCCTAAATCCAGTCTGATGACACTTTGGAATTTTTTCACTATGACATTCATATTCATACTCAAAATGGGTTTTTAGCACCTTAGAGTCGCAAAAAACGCGTAGTTTTGCATTTTGTTGTCAAATAATTAGATCTAAATGATAAACGGGATCAGATACACGTGAAACGACTTCGAAATCGGCTATCATGGGCAATAACCCCCTCAAACCATTGCTCTAAAAGTCCTGTATACATGCCTCAGCAAATCCAATAATACGGCGATCTCCACGGCGACGTCTTACCCTTCTACGACTATCGTGCGTACCTGGACAGAATCGCGATTCGCCGCTGAAGATGACATTATGCCATTCTACCTCCCAATGTTGTCGTTGTCTGCTTCAGTTCAAACGCAAAACGACGGTGGTCCACAGTCAGAGGAAGCACTACCGGTGGATGGTATGAAAAAAGCACAATGGCTCGAATGCGGCGATAGTCACAGGTCTACCTAACCATGGGTCAGCGATCTGACGCGTAGTAGGTGCGCCACAAGGATCCATCTTAGGACCAATCTTATTCAGTATTTGCATCAATGATGTCGATAAATAATTTAGCTGCGCGAAGTTCTCATTGTATGCATCTGTATTGCTGTCTTTTGTGTAAATGTGATTGTTAAATGTTCTTGATATCCCATAGCCCAGGTTACAGAGAAAAAAAATGTAGGTATTTCGTGTAAAATATTTATCAGATATTTGAAAGTTTAAAGTGAAAGGGAAGGTCTTTCTAATGACAAATACATAAACAAACAGATACAACCAGATATGCGCTGTTTTTTATAAACAGCGGGAAAAGCTCAAAACGTTGTATAATTTTCAAATTAAATTTTATAAATAATCGGTAAACTGTAAATTTTAGAGGATAAAAAGACCTTCAAGCAATTAACTTTTTTTATCTAGCCTGGACTATCAATCCTGATAAAACTCTGGCTTTAAGGTTTCACAATACACAAAAACGCTGAATCCCTTAAATTTCAAAATAAGCGACACAAACATAAAACAAGAACACCAAATAAAATTCTTAGGAATTCATTTTGACGACGATATTAGCTTTAGAACGCACTGTGACTTTACAATTTGATATTCATAGTTTCTTCGGGTCCTACTGAGCTTGTAAACGCCAAAAAATCGAAATTTATGTAATTTTGAAATCTTATGCGGCAACAGTAAATAAAATTGCTACTATTTGATAACAGTCCAGCTAGTTTAGTTAGAACGTGAGACAAATTCATCAAGTCATATATCAACAACATTTTGGAATAGTTGAACACGCATTAAATATGTTGGACCTTGTCCACGTGTCGGTGATTTATAACAAATATAACTGTTTCGTTTATATAAATAATAACAATAATATTCCGGACTGTGCGTGTCTAGCCAAACTCAAAATAGTGTCACTGAGGAATTTTCTTATGAATTATATCACATATTCGTAATCGCGATATTATATGATATGTACAGGGTGACCAACTAAGAATTTGACAACCTATCCATCGCACAGGCCAAGAGGAAAACCGGGAACATATATTCAAATTTCTGAAATGGCCGCTAGGAGGAGTAATTGCAATCTTGGATCTAAAAAAGCTTCATCGTTCGCAAAACGCATTTGGTAAGCACAAAAATTGCTCAAAGTCACTATTGACAACTCTAGCAGCCACATGTAAAACTTACTGAATTTCCAATATTATAACATTTGGAGCACAAGAATAGCTCTATTCAACTAGCCCAAGTTTGATAAAATGGGCTCAGCTGTTTTGGAGATACAGGTGGCGTAAGCAGCAACTAGTCGACGCGCGTTGTTTTGCAGCGCGCCAATTTGACGTCCGTGTGTACCGGCAGTTAGGACACTTTCCTATATTCAATTCAATTTAAAGATACAGCGCGTGTTTGCAGACTTGATGATGATATTTATCGGCAATGAAATAAAAAAACAACAATAAACAGTATGCTTTGTTGATTAAGAAGCATTTTATTTCCATTTTACAGGAGCTTGAACTTATATAAGCGAATTCGGTGGTAATCCATTTCTAGTAGTTTGCAGACGTTGTTGTGGTGAATTCAACTTGTGGGTATTACGCGTGTTGCGGCTATACAGTGGAAGATCATCTGTCCTGGCAGCAGCGGCATCATCAATGAATATCAAATCATTTCCAGTCGGAAGGAGTCCTAACCATGAGGGTCTCTCTCACCACCCCCTTGCCTTTATCATAATATATCATTCAGAGCGCGTATTGACGGATGTTCTGTGGAACATGTTAATTTGATAAAGCAACTGCGGTACATGGGGACTTTTTTAATTATGTAATTTTTTTAGTCAGAGGATGGAGGAAATGTAAACCGATGGAACGTAAGCACTCTAATGAATAACTAGGACATAAAGAATAGTGAAAGTCCATAGGAAAACACACAAAGCAAAGATCCAGTTATCATTAGTTTCGCTCTGAAATATCTGAAACAGCATGTCCACCTAGACAACGCCTAAACACTGGTGATGCCTAAATTGCATATTTATACTTACTTGCTGACCCGACCGACATTGTCCTGTCTTAGCTATGAACTGGGATAAGTAATGAATAATAAACAGGTAAATATATGGAATATATAGTCAACGCCAAACAAAGTGGCGTGCACGTCATCAAGGTGGGTGTGTTGAAAAATTTACATTGTTGCCACACTTTTTGTAAAATAATAAAATTTATTATTTACATATCTAGGTTTATAAGCAATATTAACCTCAAATGAGAACAAAAATAATAGTATAATAAAATTATAGATCTGTACTTGCATAATCATTAAGTATGACAATTATTGATCAGATGACACTATGAAACTACCATATTTAATTGATAGCTTAAAGGTACTGAATAAAAATCCAAATGGGGTCCTCCAAATTTTATGCATGGTATTTATTTTACAGAATTCATACAGAAAAATGCATTCTAAAATTAGGTAAGCTACTGGTGTAAGCTTTTTCTGTACAATAAAGTTAGTCGGAGTTTCTTTCTTCAGCGCTGTCTGAATCTGAATCTTCATCACTCTCAAAGTTGATTATTAAAGGTTCGATGTCTGGTCGATCAAAAATTCGTTCTCTTTCATACCATTTAAAAATTTCTTGCTCAGTATGTCGAACACTATTTTTCCACATGTCTGGGGTAACCGTTTGTAGAGCCTCGTTCCATATATCCAAACAGTCTTTTTCACTGTTACCATCTCTACCAATATGTCTGTTATAGTAACCTTTTGCTATGCCCCAAATTAACTCAATAGGGTTAAATATACAATGGTAAGGAGGCAGACGAAGAACTTTGTGCCCATGTTGTTCCGCCAATTCATCAATCACGTATATTTTAGGCGGTTTGTTTCTAAAAAAGCAGTTATTTTAAGAATAGGAATAAACAAAAGAAATATAAACTGTCGACCAAAATATATATAATTAAGAAGCATTATGTACCGAGCAACAATACTCAATAGCTCTGTTTTAAACATTGTGTTTAAAAATGGTATGTTTTGATTTGTCAACCAGTCTTGGATATTTTTTTTGTCCATGCATTGTTGGGCACTTTGTTCAATATCATGCTGTGATAAGGGGCGTTATCCAGTATAATCATAGATGGACTCTCCAATTTTTCTAATAACTGATGTTGAAACCATTTCAAAAAATTGTCCTGGTTCATCTCTCCATGGTAATCGCTCAATTTTGTTTTCGAAGAAAATATCGCTTCACTACCCTCAATAAACCCATTTTCATTTCCAGCATGTAATATAATGTATCTAAAATATATTAGTTTTAAATTTTATAGTGCAAATTGTGTAAAAGTACATACCTTTTACCATCTGTTTTAATAGCTTTCACGCTTTTTTGGTTTCCATTTCGCCAAGAGCGACCTATGGTCCCATTTTGAAATATCCAAGTTTCATCGAGGAAGACAAACTGGTATAAGGCCTCAACCTTGGCTTGATTGTATTGCCTTAGAAATTCCACCCTTTTCAAAGCTATAATTGGTAGTTCCATGAGCCCTCGTCGCGGATTGTCCTTAAGCCACTTAAATCCAAGATCTCTAAGCAACCGCCTTAAAGACGTGGCACTACCATCAAATAATGCCCTATCTCTTAATCGAGACCATAAAGTTTGTATCGTAACTTGTTCTTCTGAAACCATGTGTAATATGACATTATAATTTAGTTAACAAATTAATGCAAATTTCTGATAAGTTATTATAATAAGATCTTACTTTTGTGATACATATTATAGATCACTTCTCGAATGGCACTTGTATCCAATGTCGCTGTGTTGGTTACACGTTTAATATAACTCCGCTTTTTCTTGGGCGATTCTAAATTTGCATCACTTTTCACACCCTCGGAAATACGACTAACTGTCCTTAAACCAATTTTTAAAGCAGCAGCAACACGCTACAAAAAATGAAATAAAATTTCACTATTATTAATATACATTACATATAATTATTAGTAACCTACCTCTTGAACAGCATTTAAAGGCAACAAAGGCCCGTTGTTGTCCCTTTCTTGCTCAAAGTAGTGCATTAACGAGGCCACGAGTTCCTTACACCGACTATTTAACTGTTTGGGCATCTTTATATACCAAAATTGCCTTTATCTACTCGTAAAATGAATAATTTTGTTTTGAAACAAACAGTTGTTGATTTACAGTATGCGGGGCCAAAGGATTTATAAAGATTTGAAATGCCACAAATTGATTCAGTGTCAAAATTAATACAAATGTCAGTTCCCAGTTTAAATAAGTTTCAAGGTGACAATGTGTCAACGCTGCGAAATCGGTTTAGTGCGTTTACATGTCGATAAGTGATTGGAGCGTTTGCAAAACATTTTATTTCGCATAATGCGTCTAAATTTATCAGAAAGCAACTTATGTGATATTTTAATAACAATGTTTATATGACTATTAACCATAATAAGAGAGTAATGACCATTTTACAATTTATATATCACATTAATATGAAACTGCAATAGAGCAATTGTTTGTGATAGAAACCTAGGCATTAGGTCGGGGAATTTTTATCGTGATGACGTGCACGCCACTTTGTTTGGCGTTGACATAGCGCAGTGTTTGTACCGCCATGTGGCTAGCAAAATACGTTGGTAGCACTGTCATCCCCCCATCAACTTACCTTGATAGTAGGCATAAAATAACGACGTAATTTGAAAGCAATTGTTGTATTGCTGGCCCATATCTGGCCCATTTCTGAACCCAAATGAATGTAGTGGCTCTGGTGATGGTACCAACGGAGTCAATTTGATATTTCCACTGACGCAACATAATCCAGGGGCACTAGTTTTAAACTTGAAAGCCTTGCAATATGGACTCGCAAGAATCACAATTTTTCTTAATTATTTTGTAACAAATACTTCTCAAAAAACTCACCGAACAAACCGAAAACTTGATAAAAGCTCTAATCGTATGGATTGTTCACTGCTTATTAAATAAAACAATATTTTTTCATCGATATACACTGTTAAAGGCTAATATAAATTGGCGGCGTGCGAGTAGTCAAGTTCAAAATGATCATGAGTAGTGAAAGTCAATTGAGCAGAGAGGTATTTTCATCCGCCATTTTTATTCATAGAGTTAACTGACAAAGATTACAATTAGGCAACACTGCGGTTTCTTTTGAATGGGCCATCACAAAGTCCAAAAACGAAAGCACCGTGTTTTCATAAGCAATTTTCTCTCACATAGCTAACTGTCAATAGCTGTTGGAATAAAGATGGCGGAAAGGAGTGCCTGTCTCTTTTGGTACTTGAGATATTTCTTCTGCTGTGCGTGCTCCATGCTCAAGCAAACTGTCAAACGCGCGTAGCTTAAATAATCATTAGGTTTTCAATGCAATTTTCTGCGCAATATTATTGATTTTTCTTACCGTAAAAATGTTCTATACAGCATTAGGAAACTTTAAAAAAATATATGAATGAAATCGGTAAAATCGTTCTCAAGTTATGGCGTGACCACTCGAAATAGGGATTCATTTTTATATATTTAGATTTCGAACATCACTTTATGCTGTCTTATTTCGATAAGCATTGTATCCTGGATAGAGAATAGTTACTCAGCTTTCATTGTCCTACCTAATGCAAAGAATGGTCATGCTGATGAGTTGCCAAAAAGCATGAAACAGCTACCAAGTTTGACCGTCTGTGGTAGAACATTACTAGATATTGACTAAGTTTCAGCTCATGACCAAATCAAATCAAAATAAAACTATTACTACGTCTAAATAGCGATAAACATACGAATCTCCAAAAATAACTCCATACTAATCTTTTCCTCGATTGTGTGATTTTTACCTGCCAAATTGCGCGACAAATAATTTTGCGACATCGTGTAGTTTATTTTTGGTTCGTATACGTGGAAAATTTTACAAGCTTTTCAAGCTTTTTTATAAAATTAGATTCATTTATGATAGCATATTATGTATATATCGAAGAAAGAGTCTAAACCAAAACAGTGATCACGCGTGATTATTGCATGATCAGTACACTGATATACTAAGTGACATATAAATCCGAACACCCAGTTTAAATGGTTTTATTTTAATAAAATTTTGTATAAATGTATGTATTTATCTTACTGTAAATAACAAGTGAAAAAATTTTCAGCCCTATCAGTTGGACATTCCGGTTTTATACTACTTCTTTTTAATTCACTAACGCTCTAAAAATGAATATTTCAGCCGCAGTAAAGAATCAACGTAGGCGGATTTTGGTTCTTGACATCCTTTACGATCGGTTACGATGCCTAGAGTACGGAGACCTGTACGATTTCGTCAACTTAGTGAGTTTGATAGGGGCCGTATAGTGGGACTTCGGGAAGCTGGACTTTCTTTCGGGCAATTGCAGTTAGAGTGCAAAGAAGTGTAGACACTGTCGTTAGGTGTGGTCAGGCATGGCTTCGAGAAGGCCGTACGCAAAGAGCAAGGGGCACTGGACGCCGCCGTAAAACAACAGACCGTGAAGATCGCCGCCTAATATTATTGGCCTTAAGGGACCGTTTCTCCACTACCAGGTCCATTGCAAATGAATGGTTTGCAGAACACGGAAGACCTATTGGCATGCGAAGTGTTTACCGACGAATGCGAAGTTTTGGCTTGTTTTCATACCGGCCACACTGAGTCCTCCCTTTAACTCGAGAACACCGACGTAATCTCCTTGAGTAGTGCAGACAACGGTCACTCTGGGATCAGGAATGGAACAATATTGTCTTTAGTGACGAGTCTTGATTTTGTTTAGGCATGCACGATGGTCGTGCCAGGGTTAGAAGGCGACGTGGTGAAAGGAGGAATCCACAGTTTTTTATTGAAAGACATGTTCATCACACTGTTGGAGTTATGGTTTGGGGTACTATAGCTTATGGTTCCAGGTCACCTTTAATCTTCATCAGAGGTAACATGCGCAGCGTTATATCCACGAAGTTCTAGAACCCCATCTTTTACCCTATCTTGACACCGTGGCAGATCCAACTTTCCAACAAGATAATGCCCGACCACATGTTGCAAGAGTCACAATACATAATACATAATGATGGCACATTGTTACAATGGCCACCAAGACCTCCCGACTTATCCCCAATTGAGCACGTGTGGGATATGATGGGTAGGAGATTGGTCAATTTGCAACGTCCTCCTCAGACTCTAGAAGCACTTCTTGAGGAGTTGGTGGTTGCCTGGAATGAGATACCACAGGAGGACATTGACCACCTGATCGGAAGCATGCCTAGGAGCGTTGGAGAATGCGTAGCACATCAGGGTGCATCCACACATTATTAAAGGTCAAAGGGCTTTAAAGCAGTGCAATCATTTTGAAATTTTTATCATTTACTTATTATGGTTCATTAAGTATACTTTATCTGAAGTCACTTGAAACACTGTGAAATACCGGGTGCGTTTTATATATTCATATTTAACACGCTCTGTTGCTGCAAAAATCGCCAAATTTCGCAGCAAATATCCCCCGTATAAGATCAAAGGCAGTTTCACCGGTCCACGTGGAGTAAAGCACGCCTATGCGTGGACATAGCCAATGAGAAAGCGTGTATTTCAGAGCTCCGAACAAGTGCAGGTGGCTACTGAAAATTGAAACAATTTAGACAGTGCCGTGTAGCGGCGAATAAACGTGTTTTCTTTAGTCTGTCCGTGTTTTTTCATAGATTTTATTAGTTTGTGTGTTTTTGACTTTTGAATACTCAGTTTACTTGTTGATTTAATTGTTGTGTTGATTGTTCTTGTGTGTCCTAAATATGGCTCTTTGGAGACCTTGGGAAAATGCTCCAAGCCACGAGGAGACAGTTGATGAACCTGTGCAGGCAGAATTCTTTCATAAAGATTTAGAGGAACAGACCCAAAGAGTAATCCTAAATATGTATGATTGTCTGAAAAACGAAAATCCAGATTCCTCGCAAAATCAAATTTTAAACAGAATTTGTATCCTGACAAAAATCAGTCGGTCTACCATTTATCGGGTTATAAAAAGGGGAGATGTAGTCAACCATTCCTTCCACAGAAAGTGCATAGGGCAAAAATTAAAAAGAATAGACGTGGGTTTTCAGGAAGATATTCGTCGTATAATATACGGATTTTATAAAGAAAATTTGGTGCCCACGTTGGAAATGATACGGGATAAATTAAAAGATTATCCTGAAGATTTTTATAATTACAAATGCTTAGACTCACTGCACTGTATTGTAAAACTGTGTGGTTTTCAATACAAAAAAATAGATAAAAGAATGGTGATTATGGAGTCGTCTCGAATCGTTGAATTGCGCCAAGAATTTTTGCACAAAGTTAAAATCTATGGAGAGCAGAAAAGAAAATGGTCTGGGCTGCTTTAAAAAAAAAAGTAAGAAAATATAATCAGACCCCTCAATTAAGTGAATCGCTATTGGCCACAATAAGAGATGCAGTATCTCATATTGCTGCCACAGACCTATGGAAGCAGTGTTCTAGGCATATTATTGAAAAAGAAAATGAATATTGTGTTTTGCCTCCTGTAAATCCCGTTGTAATTCCTCTACAAGATGACTCTAGCGACAGCTCCGAAGGCGAGGATGATATATAAATACCTATAATGTAAGTCTTTATATACCTTTTTATATACCTACCTGCTATGTAAATATTTGCCTATGTCAAACGTTAGAATTCTGTAATTTTTCCATTTCTTAACTTTCAGTCAACATAAATTAAACTCCCAATATAAGTATTTTTTATCTCAAATCAAAAAAATAAGATAGTAAAATCCATTTATTGTGATATAAAAACATTATTATTATCGTTTTAAATAAATAACCGCACGCCTATGATACGTCATGAACTTACAAAGGACGCGCCGACCAAAGGTTTTTATGCTATTTCAAGTGACTTCAGATAAACCATACTTATACAAAATTTTATTAAAATAAAACCATTTAAACTGGGTGTTCGGATTTATATGTCACTTAGTATATATTATGTTGGTTTTAAGCTATAGACACATACTGTTTCCGACGCTAGCCAGTTATAGGCAGATTCAGACACTGCGAGGTGGAGGAGTTTTTCAAGCAAGAGTCGAACGCCCTGCTGACTTAACTTGTGACAGATGGCGGATATCTTTAAGCAACAGAAAACTTGAACCGAAGTTCGAACATTATCGCGAGGTTAACACTTCCATCGTTCAAGTAGTAGTATGATTTTGAAAATTGATTCAGATTTAGCTGGAACATTTGCGAAGTCGTAGGAAGTATAGAATTGATCTACTTGACGTCATTCTTTTTCGACATTTCATAGCCTTCTGCTCATTTCCAGTGTCGTAAGGTCAATTCCCGTTATCGAACAGCGGCAGGGCGCATCAGGGACCGTCCGTTTCCCAAAACCGCTGTAGCCGCAGCGGTTGACTTTGAAAAGTCCCTTTAGTGTGCGATGTCCATCAAGAGCCGGGTCAGCCGCTAAATAGTTGAAGAGATGGCGCTGCGAGCTGTCGGACAGACCGACAGACAGAATCCCGGCGTTTTGCAGTGAAGCCTGCTCGCCAGAGACCTGAGCCTAATCTTGTTAGCGCGAACGGACGTTAAGGAATTTTACGGCGCGCTGCTCTATCTCGCGATCAACGTTTACTTTGAGCTAGGATCGCATCAAGAACCAACGGATTATATCGATCATGAGAGCAAATAATGAGCAGAAACATAGGTTTTTTTATAATGAAGCAGACACTTAGGCCTAAAGACCGGGATTATTTCATAAAAAGTTTCGCGACAGCTGGAAAAGTGTGGATTTCGGGAAAATGCATATTACGATGTCTTTTAAGTTTTGCATATAGAAACATACAGTATATTTAGATAAGAGATACACCGGATGTAAACAAAAGGTTCGGGTGATTTTCACGCTAACGCCGCCGTCTCGACGTAAAACAGGAGCCCTCATTGGTCAATTCGCAATTAAATGCCTATGCCGAGCGGCAGAGCAGTCGTATCAAGGCAGAGTCACATTCAGGTTCAGACGTGTTACGTATGTCGTGTGCATCATTGCAATTTGATATTTCTTTGGACGTTTTCGTTCGTTATCTTATTAAGTTGTTGAGTTTGTCGTTGTTATTGTTATACCTTGTTATTGATTGTTATTGTTATCAACTGCTTGCGCAAAATGCCCAGTAGTACAGATACTGCCGATGAAGTTGTAAACTCCTGTAGTCCACCTAGGAAACGCTCTAAAAAAGACACCTGAGTGCAGAAATGAAAGAGGTCATTTTGAATATATATAAGATCGAGCGCGAGAAGAACGAGGCATCAACCATCAAAGAAATTGTTGTGAAGGTTTCTCACAAAGTTGGGGTGTGTCGCGCATCAGTGTTTAATGTGTTAAGACAATACAAAAAAATCACACCTTTTCTGAGCCAATGACCAGTAAACATCGCAAAGGTATTGTTAAATCATTGGATGAAGCTGATAAGCATGCGATTAGGAGGAAAGTGCATGAATTCTTCTTTAGGGATGAAATACCTACTATAGATAAAGTACTGCAGGAGGTAAATGGAGATACAACGTTGCCAAATTTCAAACGATCAACTTTCCATGCGTTACTGAAGCATTTAAATTTCAAATGGAAAAAACGGGGTCGTAATAGTTTACTACTGGATAGAGAAGAAATTGTGCTATGGAGGAGGGATTATTTAACAAAAATTGGGAAATATAGAAATCAAAACAGGAAGATTTATTACCTTGATGAAACGTGGGTAAACGCAGGACACACTACAAGTAAAGTATGGGTTGATGATTCTGTAACTTCATCCAGGAGGGCCTTTCTAGATGGACTGTCCACCGGATTAAAAAATCCAGCAGGTAAATACGAGTAATAGACAACAATCGGATGTTTTTCAAACCTTGGGAACAAGGCTATAAACATTAATTCCAGGGGGCAGATAAAACATATTACAAGTAACAAAACTTTTATAACTTACGATAAAATGCGTGGATGTTTTATTGTCATTTTCATTTGTTAGAACTTTTTTAAGCCATGTTTTTATGTGTTTTCGATATTTCAATAATTTTTTAATATAATCTTAAAATATGTCGAATATTATAAACTTAAAAAAAGTTACTAAGTTTTATATTGTGTACCGTTCCTAATATTTCTAATCATTTTAATTCATACTTTAAGCTTTATAAAGTTATAATTTGTTAATATTAATATTTGCGCGTATTTCAGGTTCCTGATCATTCATTTTTTAAAGGTTTATAACTTTAAATTAAATTGTGAAGCGCTGAGTAATCATACGACGTTCAATATTCTTTCTTTCAATATGACTAAATAATCCCAATTATAGCAATCTGATACTCATGTCTCAATGTTTTTTCGCTGAATGTGATGAAAACATTTGGAAAAGGTTCGCTTATTGAAATAAATCTACACCAGTTAGTACTTCGATTTCCAGGTAAAGGGAAAAGGCTCATTATCTGCCATATTGGCAGTGAGGATGGATTTGTTGTTGACGGTCTGTGGTGCTTTGAGTCTAAGAAAACTGGAGATTACCTCGAGGAAATGAATGGCGAATCGTTTGAACAGTGGTTTTCAAAAATTTTACCGAACTTAGAGGAAAACGCAGTAATTCTGTTGGATAATGCGCCTTATCATTCTCGAAGAATGGAGAAGGTCCCAACAACGGCTTCAAGGAAAGTTGATGTTCAAAATTGGCTCCGCTCGAAAAATATCAACTTTGAAGAAGCAATGCTGAAAGTACAATTATTAAGAATTGTCAAGGATCACAAGGCGGAATATCAAAAATACGCCATTGACGAAATGGCAGCAAGTCAAAATAAAACTGTGCTCTGTTTACCTCCATACCATTGCGAGCTCAATCCCATTGAGCTCATATGGGCAGAGGTTAAAAATTATATAGCTAAGCACAATACAACTTTTAAATTTTGTGACCTCAAAGGACTTTTCAAAGAAGCACTAGAATTAATAACAGCGCAAAAATGGGAAAACTGTATTAAGCACGTGAAAGACAAAGTTGAAAAGAGAATGTGGGAACTGGACAATATTTTAGAGGAACAAGTCGAGCTATTCATTATTGACGTTGGTGCTTCAGGCAGTAGCGATGATGAAAGCTCATCAAGCTCATCTTTCCAATAAAAGATGTCGTTCATCAAATTCGGTAAGTTATAAGTAATTATAAAGCTACTGTATTTTTTAATTAATTATTGACATTTTTGAACCCATTTTGGCAAAACCTATTCAAGAATCTACTTTATGACAATGTTCAACCATGCACATTTTTTTACGTTTTGAACGTTTTAATTTGGTTACATATTTACCTAGAAATCAAAAAATATACTAATCAATATTCTAAAAGCAATTTTAAGAGATATACGATTATTTTTAATTTAGGCTAATTTAAACGCCATTTTGAGATTATATTCGACTGTATTTCACCAAACATCAGGCGACATCCGAAGCTGGAAATCGAATCGAAAATTTTGAAACCCTTATGTATATTTACATCATTATATATTTCTTACCCCACCCCCACATGATCCTATATCCATCACCAATCGTATGCACATCGAATTGTGCTAATTTACTACAAAGTTACGCAAAGCAGCATCTACTATCTAAAATATGTACTGCGTGACTCTTAATACGTCCCTGCCGAATGTTACAGCGTTCGATGATCACGTGGTCTTGTTTATGTCCGGTCTATCTCTTATCTGAATATACTATAGTAGGCCGCGCGGATCGAACGTCAGTACTGAATCTTAACCTCACTCTTTAGTAAACTTAAATTCAAAGTTTCACAACAATACGTGCAGAATAAGTGCTTCGAGCGCATGCAGATGTGTATTAATCTTCGTGGAGAATACAATTAAGTCATTTGAAACTACCTACCGTGTTGTTTTATTTCCATATGCAAAACTTAAAAGTCATCCCGCGTAATACTGAAAAGCTGTTGGGCCTGAATATTTTGAGAGACAAAGGATCTGTACGAAACAAGATCATCAATTACACGTCGGCCCACATCTGGCCGGATGAATAATCTAACAGCAAGTCGAAAGCAAAAACTTCTTCCAGTCAGTCACTGATGTCGCACGCTTAATTTTGTAATCGGTCCATCCATCCCGAGAGCGCTGGTAAAGCACCTGAGCCATCGAGACAGCGTTGCCGAGTCGCAACATTGCACGACGTAAGATATGAACTAGAAAAGATGCTGTACCACTTTCGTTTACATCAGAATTTTTTATGTTCTGTATCGGACAAGAGATATTAAGTCGAGGATTATGCAGACCAATACACATAACCATCCAGATGCGATATTGCTACTCAACCAACCTTCTTTATTTCACACATCCGCAGAGATACGCGATTGTTGGCGTTCTGCAACCAACAATGCATGATTGAGTGTGTCGTGTCGTTGAGTCATTCATCCATCAATGGACGCCTTTGATGACACTCTCAGCGATCATAGAGAGCAAACATTGAACTAACTATTTGCGCGTTAAAGACTACCTAGTCTGCCCGTTTTTTTACGTTTTTTACATAATACATCTGCCGATCCTGTGACCATAAAGTTATGACGCTTCCTCTAGAGAGTCATTTATATATATAAACTCAAATTAGGATTACAAAAACATCATCATAATCGAAAATCCCAAATCTAATACAATTTTAGTGAACCTTTTAGGTTTCAACGCGTTTCTCTAATACCTCAAAATCTAATTATAATAATTATAATATATATATATATATATATATATAACTTGAGACGTGGTCATTGTCGTCTAGACCAGTTAGGTGAAAAATTAAAGCTTCCGCCTTTTGTTGGGTACTTCGACAAAATTTAAGCAAAGAGGACTCTATATTTTTTTAATTATCTCTAGCTTTCAATGGACTTTGCCATCATCATCAGGAGCTGCAATTACAATGATAACAGTAGCAACAATAGTGTAAAATGAATTTAAATTGACTCAACTTACAGTAGCATGTGAGGATGTTGCTAACTGTTGTTTACATATAGAAAGAGGGAAACGTCCAGTAACATGGTGAGAGCTGGATAGATGGTACAATGGTCAAAATTATATAAAATATGACAAGACAAGTTAAAGACAGATTAAAAATTATTTAGAAAACATTAGAGCATTACGTCGTGAAGCCACTCGATGATTGCACAAAATGGTGGTCATGGAATAATGAGTGAGATGAACCTTTGACAGAAGGCCGAAGGTTGTCAATGTCTGTGTTGAAAGATGGAACGAATTGTGGGCGTGTGCCAAAACGTTGCCAAATCACTTCAGATGATGTGATTTTCAGAATGTTATGTAAGAAATTGTTAAACCGACCAGAGGCAGTTGAATAAACTATATTTTAATTAATGGGAATTTTAAATTAATAATTATTAATAAATCGTGAGAAGATAATTATTAGATTTTGAGTGGAATGAAATTTGTTGGTGTCATTTACTCATATTTGCTAAACTGCGAAAAATTGGAGAACTTACATATCTCCCCAAATTTCGACTTTTCACAACCATAAATATAATCTGTGTTTTGGCCGATTCCACCAGTAAAATTCCATTCCACACAAAATCTAATAATTCTCTTCTCACGATTTATTAATAATTGTTAATTTAAATTCCCATTAATTAAAATATAGTTTATTCAACTGCCTCTGGTCGGTTTAACAATTTCTTACAAACATTCTGAAAATCACATCATCTGAAGTGATTTGACAACGTTTTGGCACACGCCCACAATTCGTTCCATCTTTCAACACAGACATTGACAACCTTCGGCCTTCTGTCAAAGGTTCATCTCACTCATTATTCCATGACCACCATTTTGTGCAATCATCAAGTGTCTTCACGATGTAATGCTCTAATGTTTTTTAAATAATTTTTAATCTGTTTTTAACTCGTTCTTGTCATATTTTATATATTTTTGACCATTGTACCGTCTATCCAGCTCTCACCATGTTACTGGACGTTTCCCTCATCCTATACGTAAACAACAATTAGCAACATCCTCACATACTACTGTAAGTTGATTCAATTTAAATTCATTTTACACTTTTGTTGCTACTGTTACCATTGTAATTGCAGCTCCTGATGATGATGGCAAAGTCCATTGAAAGCTAGAGAGAATTAAAAAAGTATAAAGAGTCCTCTTTGCTTAAATTTTGTCGAAGTACCCAACAAAAGGCGGAAGCTTTAATTTTTTACCTATATATATATATATATATATATATACAAATCGTAATCCGGATCGAAATCTCCAAATCTAGTGAAATTTTCCTGAGCTTGGCAACATTGCGAAGCTACGTTTCTACAGCCCAACCGAAGCTTTTGCATATTTTATTACGTTTATGCCAGCCGTTCCGGAGCATCTGGTTGCCAAAATTCGCGATTAGGGCCAAGTAGTCAAGGCGTCGCGTGGTTTTTTTGAGGTTAGGAAACATTTAAACTGAACATTTGAGGGTATGAGGTGTCATTTTTATTGCAAAAATACCGAAAAATTTTATATTCAAATGAATGAAAAAACGAAAAATAGCTAGCATCTAAAGATGCTGGTTTAGCATAGCAGCTAACCTGTATCTGAGATATAGGATCTATCGAAACAAGACACTATAAGGTGCCATCTATTGCCAGACTCGCAATTTATGCTGGCTTTGAATTTAAGTTTACTAAAGAGTGAAGTTAAGATTCGAGCGGCCTACTACGTTTCTATCTGCAAAACTTAAAAGACATCCCTCGTATCAACTCATTTTGACGAGTCCTACAAGCAGTTAAAATAAATGACTAGACTTTGAAAACACCCTCTATAATTGAGACAATAGACATTATACGGATGTCTGTTTTCTACAGCTTCGAACCGTGATTACACGAAACAAATGAAGCGTCCCTATTGGTTTAGGCGGCGAAACCGATCGCCGATTCACCTTTGAACTCCCGTGTTTGGCAGTGCAAACATGCAAACGTTTGTGTGTGTCTGTGCAGTCCTGCCTGAAGGTGGGAGACGGTACGATACCTTTGCCTTTGCGAAGCGTAATCGTTGCTTTGTTGATCTAGAGGCGGTAATACACCAGAGAATACGTAACTTTTTTCTTACAAAAGATGCAAGAGAAATGTTTTTATCGACATCGCTAGAAAACTGCTCTGTGGTCATACGATCAAAATGGCATTGTTTTCGACTGTACGAGCCCCTTCCCACTTCAGTTGGCCCACTTCAAGATTTGTAACAAAATATGCTTTTATAAACTAAACTATTTACTTCTAAAACAATTTATTTTCTCAAAAACATCTTAGATACACTCTAGTCGTAAAAAATACATATTTGAAATCAGTTAGACCTATTATATGTCATTTTTATGCTGCAAATTTGATTAGGGAGTGATAGAGTTGGTGTTTTCTACTATATATTATCAAAATATTCATTGTTAATATACTAAGTGACGTATAAATCCGAACACCCAGTTTAAATGGTTTTATTTTAATAAAATTTTGTATAAGTACTTAATGAAGCATAATAAGTAAATGATAAAAATTTCAAAATGATTGCACTGCTTTAAAGCCCTTTGACCTTTAATAATGTGTGGATGCACCCTGATGTGCTACGCATTCTCCAACGCGCCTAGGCATGCTTCTGATCAGGTGGTCAATCTCCTCCTGTGGTATCTCATTCCAGGCAACCACCAACTCCTCTCGAAGTGCTTCTAGAGTCTGAGGAGGACGTTGCAAATTGAGCAATCTCCTACCCATCATATCCCACACGTGCTCAATTGGGGATAAGTCGGAAGATCTTGGTGGCCATGGTAACAATGTGACATCATTATGTTGAAAGAAGTCTATTGTCACTCTTGCAACATGTGGTCGGGCATTATCTTGTTGGAAAGTTGGATCTGCCAGGGTGTCAAGATAGGGTAAAAGATGGGGTTCTAGAACTTCGTGGATATAACGCTGCGCGTTCATGTTACCTCTGATGAAGATTAAAGGTGACCTGGAACCATAAGCTATAGCACCCCAAACCATAACTCCAACAGTGTGATGAACATGTCTTTCAACAAAAAACTGTGGATTCCTCCTTTCACCACGTCGCCTTCTAACCCTGACACGACCATCGTGCATGCCTATACAAAATCGAGACTCGTCACTAAAGACAATACTGTTCCATTCCTGATCCCAGAGTGACCGTTGTCTGCACCACTCAAGGCGATTACGTCGGTGTTCTCGAGTTAAAGGAAGGACCCAGTGTGGCCGGTATGAAAACAAGCCAAAACTTCTCATTCGTCGGTAAACACTTCGCATGCCAATAGGTCTTCCGTGTTCTGCAAACCATTCATTTGCAATGGACCTGGTTGTGGAGAAACGGTCCCTTAAGGCCAATAATCTTAGGCGGCGATCTTCACGGTCTGTTGTTCTACGGCGGCGTCCAGTGCCCCTTGCTTTTTGCGTACGGCCTTCTCGAAGCCATGCCTGACAACACCTAACCACAGTGTCTACACTTCTTTGCACTCTAACTGCAATTGCCCGAAAAGAAAGTCCAGCTTCCCGAAGTCCCACTATACGCCCCGTATCAAACTCACCAAGTTGACGAAATCGTAGGTCTCCGTACTCTAGGCATCGTAACCGATCGTAAAGGATGTCAAGAACCAAAATCCGCCAACGTTGATTCTTTACTGCGGCTGAAATATTCATTTTTAGAGCGTTAGTGAATTAAAAAAAAGCAGTTAAAAAACCGGAATGTCCAACTGATAAGGCTGAACATTTTTTCACTTGTTATTTACAGTAAGATAAATACATTCACCAACTTTTATTAAAATAAAACCATTTAAACTGGGTGTTCGGATTTATATGTCACTTAGTATATTTTAAACCTATAACTCCCTGCTACATTTTTATGGTTTGTGTTTGATAAGAAAAAAACTAAGATTTCAATAGTTGGGCCAACTGAAGTGGGAAGCGGCTCGTAGGTATTTTAAGGGGATCTTCTATGTAACATTTTTTTCTCGAGAGCTTCATTATAAAGATACAGCGTGTTGAAGTTTAAAAATTATTTTTTATAAAAAAACCCGAAAAATTACGCGTATCGAAAAAAAACATTGGCGTACTATTTTTATTTGGAAAAATAATGCCTCTAATCCCCTGTATCTCCGAAACTGGTGCACGTTAATTTTAAGTATAGACTTTTGAATGGGAACAATGCTTAGGTTAATCCACATACCAAATTTTAGTTCATTCCAGTTGACGGATTCAAAGATATTAAAAAAAATGTTCTTTATTTTTAAACCCCAACACCTCGTATCTTTTTAATGAAGACCTCGAAGAAAAAATGTTACATAGACGACCCCCCTCAAGATGCGGTCCTGTATCTGATGTTTCATTTATGGTCACGATTTGTGAATCACCCTGTATATAGTCACTTGTACTTATGTAAGGAAAAAGTTACCTATTCCTTTATGCTTTGCATTATAAATTCTATCTACTGTATTTTTTCGCCCAAACAAATACAACGGCATTCAATGTTGCCAATATTTCATTCATTTAAGCTTTATTCACGTTTCAACGCCCTCAAACTTTACCGACAAAATTCCGCAACACCCTGTAAACACACCCTCTCTGTACGCCGCTGCGGCCCCTCCTGTCCTTCCGCCCGCCACGTGACCGGCCACATGCAGAAGCCCTCATCCGATTGGATCTGCCCATAAAAGTTTCATGTTACATTAGAGACGAACAGATACGGATCTCTCCGATCCGATGTTAATTTGTCACTTGGTTCTTCCTTTCTGCGTGCTCGAATTACTTCCGAATCGGAAGCAGATCATGCGCTCCACCAAACAAGGATGGTGTTACAATAACAGCGACGATTATCGTTTGAAAGGGGAGGACGTGCGAACGTCATCTCGTGTACGATGATTATCTAGACTTTCCGCTTAGGGACGGCATGGGTATCATGTAAAAAAACCTATAAAACGTCAAAAAAAAAGCTAAAGATGTCATCTTGCAAACTAGGTAGTTTTTAGGGCGCAAACAGTGATTCCGCGTTCGCTCACTAGGATCGTTGTGAACGTCCATCTATGGAGGAATCACACAACTAAATTACACGCATTATTGGTTGCATATGTTTTGTGTGGCTTAATAGTCCTTGTCTGTAGTTTTTATCTCTGAGAAGAAAATTGGTTGGATAGAAAGATTGCACCTGGATGATTATGTGTATTGGTGTATTGGTCATATTTGCTGGGTGACAAAATCAATGAAGTATATCTATTGGCTGGTTATTTTTATAAAATGCGGAATGAGCTAGTGGCTACTGACTACTTAATACACAAGTTGACATTATACATATTGTTGCATTATACGCTTGCAGGTTGGATTGGAAATGTAATCTAGATGAACGTTTGTTCAAACAGATGTATGGGAAACCATAAAATATGAGTTATCCGGTGCCGCAAATGGTCAATCATCATTTCGAATCGTCCAAAAGCCATTTACGGATATGAGCACTACGAAACTGGCGTTGGAATCGCGCTAAACCATTGGTCATTTTTCGCTTGCAATTAGGAATCGGCGTAGGTGGTAAATTTCAATAAAAAACGAACTGCGGACGTGGCAAAGGAACGCCAGAACATTCGTTCGGATTAGCGGACCGCGCATATGGCGGCAATGCCACCAAACCTAGCTTGTTTATAGGCGTGATGCTACCTCTCTGTGTAGTTACAGCTTTTTCGCAATATACTGGGTGACCCGATAATAAAGGAAGAAGATTCCGTAAATTTTGTAAATTCTCATAATTAACACAAACAGCGGCAACACTGCGGTGAACGATCTGTTCGAGAACGATCTCGATTACTTTGAACGTCTAGCGATTGCGTTAGGGTTCGCCTGCAATTAAAAACATTATTAGCAGTAGTAAGAAGATGAAGACATACCATTTCGATTCTGAGTGGGAAGAACAATATTTCTTTACAGAAGTTGAAGGTAAAATTGTATGTTTATTATGTAATATATCCAACACGTACCGGCCGACTGGATAACGTGGAGGTTATCAGTGGGAAAAAAAGAGGAAATCTTGAAGGTTGATAGTTTTCAAATTTTTCAAATGTCTTCCAAAATCAATCAACGTTTAAGTAAAAAACCTTTTAAAAAATAAAAAACATAGCTATGATTTGCCATTTAATCATAAAATAATCCGTCCTAATCGAACCTGATAAGTCCAGTTTTTTATTCGTCGACTATGTGTTCCCTTCACTGTTGTTTAAAAACAATTTCAGCAACAATCTCGCCGACTTATTCCAGACGATGAAGGCATAGATCTTCGAAAGCTCGAGTTCAAGTTATAAGAGTGTACTTTTGCAATACTTTCCCTTCTACCCAAAGAAATTCAAGGATATCTTCTCCTAAGAGTTAAGGCAATTAACTATGAATACTATATATATATACAGGGTGACTTCGAAGTTGAGTCATTTATTTTAACAGTGAGTAGAACTGATCAAAAGAAATGTTTTTTTCCTTTACCATTTTCCTGGTAAAATTAAAGTAACAAAGTTATAGCCCTTTGGAAGTTTGAGTACCGCCCTGTCTCAATAACAATATTATGTGGTCGTGTTTGGCGACAACGGATATAATCCGCCGTATCGGTTCATCGCATCGGAAACAAAAAAGCGAAAGAATTTGGAACGATGTTTTTACAAGTATCTCATTCATTTGTATACAATCAGTGTCAGTGAATGGTGGTATCTGTTGCGTGGCTCAAACGAAATAAAAAATGGCACATGTTTATGCGGATCGGTTTCCCAATCGAGTGCAACCAACCCCTCGTGCCTTTGTTAATGTAGTACAACGGGCTCGTGATTCAGGTGACTTAAGACCTCAGAGGGGACCTCACGATCAAATACAGGTCCGCACTGAAATACTTGTCGGGAGGATACTTTATAAAACAAGGTAAGAATTTTTTTTTATTTTTACACACATATTTTGGTTTATCTTCCTTCTACAATCATTATCTGAAAATTAATGACTCAAAGTCACCCTGTATATATATATATATATATATATATAGGTGAAAAATTAAAGCTTCCGCCTTTTGTTGGGTACTTCGACAAAATTTAAGCAAAGAGGACTCTTTATACTTTTTTTTAATTCTCTCTAGCTTTCAATGGACTTTGCCATCATCATCGGGAGCTGCAATTACAATGATAACAGTAGCAAAAAAAGTGTAAAATGAATTTAAATTGAATCAACTTACAGTAGTATGTGAGGATGATGCTAATTGTTGTTTACGTATAGGAAGAGGGAAACGTCCAGTAACATGGTGAGAGCTGGATACATGGTACAATGGTCAAAATTATATAAAATATGACAAGACAAGTTAAAAACAGATTAAAAATTATTTAAAAAACATTAGAGCATTACGTCGTGAAGCCACTTGATGATTGCACAAAATGGTGGTCATGGAATAATGAGTGAGATGAACCTTTGACAGAAGGCCGAAGGTTATCAATGTCTGTGTTGAAAGATGGAACGAATTGTGGGCGTGTGCTAAACGTTGCCAAATCACTTCAGATGATGTGATTTTCAGAATGTTATGTAAGAAATTGTTAAACCGACCAGAGGCAGTTGAATAAACTATATTTTAATTAATGGGAATTTTAAATTAACAATTATTAATAAAAAATTTTGTCGAAGTACCCAACAAAAGGCGGAAGCTTTAATTTTTCACCTATATATATATATATATATATATATAACTTGAGACGTGGTCATTGTCGTCTAGACCAGTTAGGTGAAAAAATTAAAGTATCCGCCTTTTGTTGGGTACTTCGACAAGATTTAAGCAAAGAGGACTCTTTATACTTTTTTTAATTCTCTCTAGCTTTCAATGGACTTTGCCATCATCATCAGGAGCTGCAATTACAATGATAACAGTAGCAACAAAGGTGTAAAATGAATTTAAATTGACTCAACTTACAGTAGTATGTGAGGATGTTGCTAATTGTTGTTTACGTATAGGATGAGGGAAACGTCCAGTAACATGGTGAGAGCTGAATAGATTGCACAATAGTCAAAATTTATACAAAACATGACAAGAACAAGTTAAAAACAGATTAAAAATTATTTAAAAAATTAGAGCATTACATCGTGAAACCACCTGATGATTGCACAAATTAGTGGTCATGGAATGATGAATTGATGAGTGACATGAAACCCTTTGACAGAAGGCCGAAGGATGTCAATGTCAGTATTGAAAGATGGAACGAATTGTGGGCGTGTGCCAAAACGTTGCCAAATCACTTCAGATGATGAGATTTTTTTTTTTTTTCTCATCATCTGAAGTGATTTGGCAACGCTTTGGCACACGCCCACAATTCGTTCCATCTTTCAATACTGACATTGACATCCTTCGGCCTTCTGTCAAAGGGTTTCATGTCACTCATCAATTCATCATTCCATGACCACTAATTTGTGCAATCATCAGGTGGTTTCACGATGTAATGCTCTAATTTTTTAAATAATTTTTAATCTGTTTTTAACTTGTTCTTGTCATGTTTTGTATAAATTTTGACTATTGTGCAATCTATTCAGCTCTCACCATGTTACTGGACGTTTCCCTCATCCTATACGTAAACAACAATTAGCAACATCCTCACATACTACTGTAAGTTGAGTCAATTTAAATTCATTTTACACCTTTGTTGCTACTGTTATCATTGTAATTGCAGCTCCTGATGATGATGGCAAAGTCCATTGAAAGCTAGAGAGAATTAAAAAAAGTATAAAGAGTCCTCTTTGCTTAAATCTTGTCGAAGTACCCAACAAAAGGCGGAAAATATATATATATATATATATATATAAAAGGTAACGAAAACCATAGCTAGCTAATTTGAGGGATGTTTTGGAGATGAGGCGAGGCCTCAGAATGTCCTTCCTTTCAGATTCCAAAGAAACGTCTTAGGAGCAGGAAAGTCTGCTGCGGACAAAATCCACAACTCCCCCGTTCTTCGGAATGGACGTAAAGAGGAGAAAAATCCCTGTAGGTGTACGTGTGTATGCGTACGCGTGAGCGTGCAAGCGTCTCGTCGCCCTAGGCACGGCGTCGCTTGGAGCGTCGGCACTTTGTTTAACCGCATTTCCATAAGCAAATAGTTGAATCGCGGGAACACGTCACAGCCGACGCGATGCGGTAGCGCAAATTAACAACCAGCGTTCGGGATCAAACCGCGGTTCACGTTCGCAGGCATGTGAGGTTTTTACTTTATGTATATTCGTAGCACCGTTGGCTGTACGAACATGCATTATACATACCATGCATTATGTATTTGTCAAAATATGACCGTGAATTCATACTTCTCAGCTCTTGCACATAAGATCTTTTCGCCTTCTGCGTTCAAGTTTCAGTTTGAAACCAGGCTGCTAGATGTTTCAAAATATTTGTATAATAAATACAAAACGTAATTGTAGTTTATTTATGTATTAGGGTGAATGACACTGCACTGAATATATATATATATACATATATATATATAAATCTTATAAAATTGAATGTCGTGATATACAGGGTGTTTCAGTTTATTGTTGCATAACTTTAAGATTCGATAGAACTTTTAAAATTAATGCATAAAGTCTATATAAACATGGGTCGAAAAATGCGTGGCTTCCGAAATACAGGGAGTTTAAATTTACTTTCTAAAATAGTTTTTTTTAAATATTTCGAACAATATTTGATGTATAACAGTGAAAATTGGTATACAACGGTTTTTTTGGTACGACAAAACGAACCATGGGCATAGTTTTACTGTAGCCGCTAGAGGGCGCTCTCTACTGTACCTGTAGTGTATTAAAATGACCGAAAATTTCTTCTTGGTGCAATTTTTTGCTTTTTGAATAAAAAAATGATTCTTCGCACTTTTCAACATGAATTTTCATTAGAGTTAGCCGTTTTTGAGATATTTCGATTTTTAAGGTTCGATGCATTTTTCATTATTTATGATAAAATAACGTTAAAAAGTCAGTATCTCGATAATTTTTAGAAGTAGGCTGTGCCTGCAAATATTTTTGAAATTGAAAGCAGAATAAGGTTAAACGTCAATAAGTTGACAGTTGGTTTTGTTGTCTGTTGAAACCTGAAACGTTTTTTTGCAATTGTGAATGCACGAAATTTAGTTTCTTTTACCTGTTTTTTTTTGTAAGTTTTATAAAAATGCCATTTTTATTCTCCAATCAAGAGTTAGCGGATATGCATTTTGTGTATGGCTTTGTAAATGGAATCGCCAGAGAATACGCACGAAGATTTCCAAACAAACGACATCCAACTCGCTCAGTATTTGTAAGAGTGCATCGCCAAATAATTGAAAATGGTTTTGGAAATCTCCAAAGGGATCAAAACATAAATGTTCGTCAGCGCAGATTTACCCGTATGATTCTGCGTGAGTTTGATAGAGATCCGACCACAAGTGTTAGGAGAGTTCCTGGTGCCTTAGGAATTTCAGCAAGCCATGTTCACCGTGTTCTTAGAAGTAACCATAGACGTCCTTACCATTTGCATCCTGTGCAAGGACTACAGCCAGGGGACGGAGAACGAAGAATCACATTTTGTCAGTGGATTCTTGATAGAACTGATAATAATAGGGAGTTTTTAAGTAACGTTTTATGGACCGATGGATCATGCTTCACTAGACGTGGAGTGGTAAATTTTCATAATCAACATATTTGGTCGCATGAAAATCCGCATGCAGTTCGGGAAAGAAATTTTCAGCATGAATTTAGTGTGAACGTGTGGTTTGGTATCTACCGTAATCGACTATTTGGACCCTACCTTTTGCCTGCAAGGTTAAATACTGCGGCCTTCTTGGAATTTTTAAAGGCTGAACATGCAAATATGTGGGATGATGTTATGTTAGATTTAAGAAGATTGGCCTGGTTCCAGCTTGATGGTTGCCCAGCTCATTATTCGAGAATAGTTAGAAACTTGCTGGACGAAAATTATCCAGAAAGATGGATCGGCCGTGGAGGACCAGTCGCCTGGCCTCCACGATCCCCTGACCTAAATCCATTAGATTTCTTTGTGAGGGGATTTCTAAAAGAAAAAGTGTACCAGACTCCCGTAACCACCAGAGATATGCAAATAGACAGAATCAGGAGTGCATATGATGAAATAAGGCCTTATTTGAATAATGCTATACCACGTTCGATCATTCGTAGATGTGAATTGTGTATTGAACAATTGGGTTTACATTTCGAGCAACTACTTTAGATTTTGTATGTTTGTCTTAACTATCCAATAGCATTTTAGTTGTAAATAATTAATTTAATTTGTTAAAAATAATACATATTTGAAAATTAAACAAATTAATATTCTGTTTTTTTGTGTTTATGTGGAGTTAGGAATTATTGCTGTGTTTAAAAACACAATCTAAACGATCATCTTAATTACTTGTAATGCCCAAATCGAAAATGTAAAAAAAATATTATTTTCCCATCAATAATTAAAAATGCATCGAACCTTAAAAATCGAAATATCTCAAACATGGCTAACTATAACGAAAACTGACAGGAGAGCTTTTTTATGCAGAAAAGTGTGATGAATCAGTTTTTTTATTCAAAAAGCAAAAAATTGCACCAAGAAATTTTTTTCGATCATTTTAATACACTACAGGTACAGTAGAGAGTGCCCTCTAGCGGCTACAGTAAAACTATGCCCATGGTTCGTTTTGTCGTACCAAAAAACCGTTGTGTACCAATTTTCACTGTTATACATCAAATATTGTTCGAAATATTTAAAAAAAAATATTTTATAAAGTAAATTTAAACACCCTGTAGTTCGGAAGCCACGCATTTTTCGACCCATGTTTATATAGACTTTATGCATTAATTTCAAAAATTCTGTCGAATCTTAAAGTTATACAACAATAAACAGAAACACCCTGTATAGTGTTACTGCTGAAAAAATTCTGGTCTGTGAAGGCCCTTATTTACCTCGCACATTATATCTCTCCGCGTGATGCGCTATAAAAGTACTCAACAAATAAAGGCATGCTTCTCAAACAAGGTATTTAATGTATTATTTCATACAGGATCACCCAGAAGTCTCAGAAAAATATAAAAATATACATATATATATAAAAATATTGAAAAAAATATTCAGCCTGTGATGGTTGGTCTCTTAGTTCCAATTACTACAAATTTCAATTTTTTCCAAGACGAAGTGTCAGTCTATGTGAATGTACTCGTATTTATTAAAATCACAGTGAATGTTCTAATTGCCTTACTTCAGCAGCAAAACATATATATTTTCTTATATTTTTCTGATAACGAGCAACGCTTTTTCCAAACAATTTTTTTCATAAAAATTCGGTCTGGTAGAGCAAAATGGGCCATTGCGCATAATTCGCTAGTACAGTTTAGTTAAGTCGTGACTTGTAATTTATGAGAACTAGTTATTGTTTAAATAAATTTCTTCATTCAAAAAAAATATCCGATAAATATTTTGTGCCAAAGCTTTCAGAACATACGTTAATATCAATATTTCCATCGACCCAATAACCTTTTCTCACGGTGCATCGCATCCCTATCCAGTCCACTTGCACCCGAGAGACTGCCGCCTAAACGAAGCGTAATGGTCGTACGGGGGTGGAGGGTGGTGTGTAATTCTCCTGACAAGTGCGCAATTCGATCCGCGATAGCGTAGTAGGCCGTTTCGGCCCCCTGCGATGCGTAATTGTTTAATCGTGACGTCGGATGCACCAACAACAGTGTCGAATGGGCGTCATGGGACACTACAGGACGTGGGAACCCAGCCGGACGACAAGTGATTCCTAGGTTTTGATTTATGTCGAACGGGAAGGCGTGGGAGACATCTAGCGCATGAACGGTCTTTTAGAAACTTTCATATAATCAAATAAAAATATAGTAACTGTTCTGAATAAACATGCTCCGATAAAAACAAAACAAATAACCGAAAAACCTTATGCACCCTGGATAACTCAAAATATAAGAATTTTAATCAGAATAAGAGATAGAGCTCATCAAAAATTTCAAAAATCAAAATCACAGGCTCATTTTGAATATTACAAACAACTAAGGAACTATACAAAGCATGCAATTATCCGAGAAAAAAATACATTCTTTAACTTACTCTCGACAAGGAAAGGTAAGGAATTTTGGGACACTACCAAAAAGCTCAACATAACATGCAAGAAAACTCACTCAACTATACCCGAACACTAAAGGATGTACACAATTACTTCCAGCAGACCGACAATTTACCAGACACTGCTTCCCAAGAATTAATCAATTTTTACAAAGACAATGTAAACATTAACGATTCTCTTAGCTTCCAAGTGTTAGACAGGGCCAGTCTATTCAAAATTGTAAATAATATCTCATCAAATGCCATTCGAGAGGATGGTTTCTCTATGAGAGACATAAAGTTTGTACGAATGCCTTGCTGAATATAATCAACACATGTATTTTGGGGGGATTATTTCCAGAAATATGGAAGACAGCTATTGTGAAACCCTTGCCAAAAATAGCAGAACCTAAAGAATTTACAGACTTGAGGCCTATTAGCATATTACCCGATAGATCCAAGGTGTATTTATAATCAAATTAGACACAAACGACATCATACCCGATAGTCAATCTGGTTTTAGGAAAAACTTTGGCACAAGTACATCATTAGTTAATATCTTGGATGATATCAGACATCATCAAGAACAAAAAAATAGTACGTGCATGGTTCTTCTCGATTATAGTAAAGCGTTCGACACTCTGAATCATGAAATGTTACTAGCTAAGTTACATTACCACTCCGTAAATCTAATAAAAACATACTTAAGCAACCGTTCAAACTGTGTTATGTCAGCAAATGATTCTGCTATTTACAAAACCGATTTCAAACCTATAAAAAGAGGAGCTCCTCAAGGTTTAATTTTATCTCCTTTGCTATTTTCAATCTACATATCGGACATGGTCAAATCGTTAAAATAAAACAATATGCAGATGACTCACAAATATATCTCCATGTCAATAAAACCACAATCCATATTGCGCAACAACAACTAAATTCAGATCTCCAAAAAATTGACAGATTTGCAAAGCATCACAATCTTAAACTAAACCCCTCAAAATCGCAAGTAATGGTTATGAATAAAAACAGTGATGAAAGAGAACATTTTGAACAAAATTTAGTAATTTCTATTAACAATGACAGAATCCCCATAGTTCAGGAGTCAAAAAATCTAGGCTTCGAAGTTGAGTCATTTATTTTAACAGTGAGTAGATCTGATCAAAAGAAATGTTTTTTCCTTTACCATTTTTCTGGTAAAATTAAAGTAACAAAGTTATAGCGCTTTGGAAGTTTGAGTACCGCCCTGTCTCAATAATAATATTATGTGCTCGTGTTTGGCAACAACGGATATAATCCGCCTTATCGGTTCATCGCATCGGAAACAAAAAAGCGAAAGAATTTGGAACGATGTTTTTACAATTATTTTATTCAGTTGTATACAGTCAGTGTCAGTCGGTAACGCGTGAGTGAATAGTGGTGTCTGTTGCGTGGCTCAAACGAAATCAAAAATGGCACATGTTTACGAAAATGCTGAACTTGTGGACGCGGTATCACGGATTTATGCGGATCGGTTTCCCAATCGAGTGCAACCAACCCCTCGTACCTTTGTTAATGTAGTACAAAGGGCTCGTGAATCAGGTGACTTAAGACCTCACAGGAGACGGCATGCCGGTGCTCCAAGACCGCACGATCAAATACAGGTCCGCACTGAAATACTTGTCGGGAGGATACTTTATAAAACAGGGTAACATTTTTTTTATTTTTTTTTATTTTTACACACATATTTTGGTTTATCTTCCTTCTACAATCATTATCTGAAAATTAATGACTCAACTTCAAAGTATTTGATAGCTCGCTTGGCTTCGGCAGTCATATAAAAAACAGAACAAATTTAGCTTACATACGACAAAACAATATAAACAAATTAAAAAAACATTTATCAGCCAAACAAAAATATTATTTGCGTAAAAAATGTTCATTCAAATACTGAATGACGCCTCTAAAAATGTGTGGCGGTACCCCGTCATGAAGAAACCACAAATTCTGTATCGGTTGTAATGGCATGTTGTCTAAGGTCTGTTCCAAAACTTCTGGTAGGTTATTGGCTAGAAAGCTAAGGTATCCTTCTCGTGACAACTTTGGGGGTAACTCGAAAGGGCCAATTACCTGATCGTCAAGAATACCCGCACAAATATGCGAATATTAGTCGACCGAACACTTCCTGTATCTCGAAGTCTTTGGTACGCTTGCACAAATGTCCTTCTGTGTCTGGGTGTACCCGTTGGCGAAATCTGTCGCTGCAAGATTTGAATTCTGACGAACTGCACCGTGAACTAACAACATGTCGGCGAACTCTTGATTCGGGAACATTGTAAATAAACACGACGACGTACGCGAACAAAAACGAAACAACATACTAACCACCGTTACCGTTTGCGATCGATTGCCGGATCGATAAGAGTGATGAAAGACCGACGCGCTGTTGTCATGTGTGTTTTAAATATTTAATTCAATGAAACTTACTAACTGACTACAAAAACTTAATGCCATTTATAATATATTATAAAAATTAGTAAGGTTGTGGTGATTGTGGTCGATATAAGGCACGTAAAGTTGTAAACTATAAAGCCATTTAGACCAAAATCTATTGACTTTTGGACCATGGGTCATTTGACTTGTTTTAACCCAAATACTCACTATCAACATCAAAATAGAATTACTCACGTTTACATTTACATTTTTCTTCTTTTTTCTACTAAAGTAAGTCGCTTATTATAAATAAAAAACCGTTAGAAATTATATTGCAAAGGCAAACTACGAGAAAAGATTGTTTTAATCAGTTGGTTTGCATTTCTGATTTTCACGCAAAATTTTAGACATCTCAAAACCGGTTGAACTTGAATATAACGGGTGATTTTTTAAGAGGTATAGGATTTGATTTTAAAAAAAACACAAAAAATTTAAAAAAACGATTAAATCTTTATTTGAGTCGATAGAAGGGTCGATATAATTTAATGTTTAAAGATTATTTCATATAAATGTTGGCCGCGGCTCCGCTTTAGATGGCCCATGCGCAAGGTCCAATTTTGGCACACTCTCTCCAACATATCGGCCGGTATCTCACGAATAAATGCTTCAATATTGGCTTCCAGTACGTCAATCGTTGCTGGTTTATCCCTGTAGACATTAGCCTTAACATGGCCCCACAAGAAATAGTCCAACGGCGTTAAATCACACGATCTAGGCGGCCAATCGACGGGCCCCAATCGTGAGATAAACTGTTCACCGAACTCGCCTCTCAATAGGGCCATTGTTTCGTGTGCGGTGTGGCATGTGGCACCGTCTTGTTGAAACCACATGTCAGCCAAGTCTACCTCTTCCATTTTGGGCATAAAAAAGTTTGTTATCATCGCACGGTAGCACTCGCCATTCACAGTGACGTTCCGGCCATTGTCGTCTATGAAGAAGTACGGCCCGATGATGCCACCGGCCCATAATCCACACCAAACAGTGATTTTTTCGGGATGCATTGGTAGCTCTTGCAATGCTTCTGGCTGGTCTTCACTCCAGATGCGGCAATTTTGCTTGTTAACGTACCCGTTCAACGAGAAATGAGCTTCGTCGCTGAACACAATTTTTCGATAAAAATGTGGATCTATCTCCAACATTGCCAGCGCCCATACACCAAATTGGAAACGTTGTGGGAGGTTGTGTGGCTTCAATTCTTGCACCAGCTGTATCTTATAAGGTTTTAAACCCAAATCCTGTCGCAAAATTTTCCACGTAGTGGAGTAACAGAGGCCCAATTGCTGCGAACGGCGGCGAATCGACATCTCACGGTCATCACTAACACTGGCGGATACAGCCGCAATATTTTCTTCAGTCCTCACTCTAAGTCTGCGTGTTGGTGGTTTAATCTCCAATAATGTAAACTGGGTTCGAAATTTAGTCACAAGCTTCCGAATAGCTCCCTCAGTAGGCCGACCAAATTGCCCATAAATTGGAAGCAGTGCTCGATGCGCTCTTTTAACCGAGCATGATTTTGATAGTAAAATTCAATAATTTGCAAGCGTTCTTCGTTCGTAAGTCGATTCATGGTTAAATTATAAACCAAACTGGACAAGTCTGACAATGACACAAGACACGATTCACGCGTCATCTGTCAAAAACAGTGTTGCCAAAAAGATACTAGCACAAAAATGAACTTAGAATCTCGTGTAGAATCCAGAAATATTTAGAATAAGCAACTTCAACTTTTCGAGCAAACACACTAACCTGCACTCTGGCTTCAGTGAGATCAATTTTCATGGCAATCTCTTCCCTGGTGTAAATGTCTGGATAATGCGTCTCCTGAAACGCTCGTTCGAGCTCTTTCAGCTGGGACGACGTGAAAGTCGTTCGGATTCGCCGCTGCTTGCGCTTTTCTGTCAGGACGCCATCGTGCCCGGGGTACACTTTATACGGCAAACCACCTGGAAAAAATACAGATATATGAAGGAATCCATCAATAATATCGAAGAAAACGTAACGGTAAACGATATTGTTATCAATTTAGATCACTCAACCAGCAAACTGAATCAGTAATGCGACTTAGACTTCAAGTCCCCTATAACTTGAAAACGGTCCACTCTAGAGAGAAAGTTTTTTGTTTAGAATGTTCGAAATCATGGTGATGGCGATCCAACAAAAGTTGCAATAAAAACAATTGATCTCTTATGAGGTTTTCGCCCCATCTACAGTATATTCAGATAAGAGATAGACCGGACATAAACAAGACCACGTGATCATCGAACGCTGTAACATTCGGCAGGAACGTATTAAGAGTCACGCAGTACATATTTTAGATAGTAGATGCTGCTTTGCGTAACTTTGTAGTAAATTAGCACAATTCGATGTGTATACGATTGGCGATGGATATAGGATCATGTGGGGGTGGGGTAAGAAATATATAATGATGTAAATATACATAAGGGTTTCAAAATTTTCGCTTCGATTTCCAGCTTCGGATGCCGCCTGATGTTTGGTGAAACACAGTCGAATATAATCTCAAAATAATAATAATAATAATAATAATAAATGTCTTTATTAATCAGCATACATCAGTGAGGCGAAGTTTAGCCAAATGGCTACTCTTACACTTAACCTCACTGTGTACGAAAGAGTAACACAGTTAAACTCGATACACAAACAAACAATAGTAATAATAAGAAAAAGAAACAAATGCACACTTGAACTATTAATATAATAATAATAATAATAATAATAATAAAGTGTCATAAAAATAAAACAAACCAACAGCTCAAGCACTGAGAGACGATTGCATCTCCAATAGCTGTTTTCCAACTGATTTCTTAAAAGAGAGTAAACTTTCTTGTTTGTTAGCCGCACTGACTGAATTGTAAAGCTCAACAGCATTATACGTGAAAGATCTCTGAAATAATGAGGTGTAGTGAAGAGGAATATTGAACTGTTCATCATGACGTAACCTTCTTGAAATTAAATTCCTACGCGGAACTAACTTATTTGCAAGGTAAATAGGTCTCTTGGTAACGACTATTTTATGTACAAAAACCAACATATGAAACTTGAAAAGATTATTGAGCTTCAGCCACCTCAGCTCACAGATCTTGGATGTAACATGGCTATACCTACGAAGGCCGAAAACAAAACGACAACAACAATTTTGAATTTTCTGCAATCTGGTTTTTGTTATGGAGTCAAGACAAGGATAAAACAGTATAAAATAGTAAAGCAGCTTAGACATAACTAAACTTTCCACCAAATGGCGTTTAAATTAGCCTAAATTAAAAATAATCGTATATCTCTTCAAATTGCTTTTAGAATATTGATTAGTATATTTTTTGATTTCTAGGTAAATATGTAACCAAATTAAAACGTTCAAAACGTAAAAAAATGTGCATGGTTGAACATTGTCAGAAAGTAGATTCTTGAATAGGTTTTGCGAAAATGGGTTCAAAAATATCAATAATTAATTAAAAAATACAGTAGCTTTATAATTACTTATAACTTACCGAATTTGATGAACGACATCTTTTATTGGAAAGATGAGCTTGACGAGCTTTCATCATCGCTACTGCCTGAAGCACCAACGTCAATAATGAATGGCTCGACTTGTTCCTCTAAAATATTGTCCAGTTCCCACATTCTCTTTTCAACTTTGTCTTTCACGTGCTTAATACAGTTTTCCCATTTTTGCGCTGTTATTAATTCTAGTGCTTCTTTGAAAAGTCCTTTGAGGTCACAAAATTTAAAAGTTGTATTGTGCTTAGCTATATAATTTTTAACCTCTGCCCATATGAGCTCAATGGGATTGAGCTCGCAATGGTATGGAGGTAAACGGAGCACAGTTTTATTTTGACTTGCTGCCATTTCGTCAATGGCGTATTTTTGATATTCCGCCTTGTGATCGTTGACAATTCTTAATAATTGTACTTTCAGCATTGCTTCTTCAAAGTTGATATTTTTCGAGCGGAGCCAATTTTGAACATCAACTTTCCTTGAAGCCGTTGTTGGGACCTTCTCCATTCTTCGAGAATGATAAGGCGCATTATCCAACACAATTACTGCGTTTTCCTCTAAGTTCGGTAAAATTTTTGAAAACCACTGTTCAAACGATTCGCCATTCATTTCCTCGTGGTAATCTCCAGTTTTCTTACACTCAAAGCACCACAGACCGTCAACAACAAATCCATCCTCACTGCCAATATGGCAGATAATGAGCCTTTTCCCTTTACCTGGAAATCGAAGTACTAACTGGTGTAGATTTATTTCAATAAGCGAACCTTTTTCAAATGTTTTCATCACATTCAGCGAAAAAACATTGAGACATGAGTATCAGATTGCTATAATTGGGATTATTTAGTCATATTGAAAGAAAGAATATTGAACGTCGTATGATTACTCAGCGCTTCACAATTTAATTTAAAGTTATAAACCTTCAAAAAATGAATGATCAGGAACCTGAAATACGCGCAAATATTAATATTAACAAATTATAACTTTATAAAGCTTAAAGTATGAATTAAAATGATTAGAAATATTAGGAACGGTACACAATATAAAACTTAGTAACTTTTTTTAAGTTTATAATATTCGACATATTTTAAGATTATATTAAAAAATTATTGAAATATCGAAAACACATAAAAACATGGCTTAAAAAAGTTCTAACAAATGAAAATGACAATAAAACATCCACGCATTTTATCGAAAGTTATAAAAGTTTTGTTACTTGTAATATGTTTTATCTGCCCCCTGGAATTAATGTTTAGAACCTTGTTCCCAAGGTTTGAAAAACATCCGATTGTTGTCTATTACTCGTATTTACCTGCTGGATTTTTTAATCCAGTGGACAGTCCATCTAGAAAGGCCCTCCTGGATGAAGTTACAGAATCATCAACCCATACTTTACTTGTAGTGTGTCTTGCGTTTACCCATGTTTCATCAAGGTAATAAATCTTCCTGTTTTGATTTCTATATTTCCCAATTTTTGTTAAATAATTCCTCCTCCATAGCACAATTTCTTCTCTATCCAGTAGTAAACTATTACGACCCCGTTTTTTTCATTTGAAATTTAAATGCTTCAGTAACGCATGGAAAGTTGATCGTTTGAAATTTGGCAACGTTGTATCTCCATTTACCTCCTGCAGTACTTTATCTATAGTAGGTATTTCATTCCTAAAGAAGAATTCATGCACTTTCCTCCTAATCGCATGCTTATCAGCTTCATCCAATGATTTAACAATACTTTTGCGATGTTTACTGGTCATTGGCTCAGAAAAGGTGTGATTTTTTTTGTATTGTCTTAACACATTAAACACTGATGCGCGACACACCCCAACTTTGTGAGAAACCTTCACAACAATTTCTTTGATGGTTGATGGCTCGTTCTCCTCGCGCTCGATCTTATATATATTCGAAATGACCTCTTTCATTTCTGCACTCAGGTGTCTTTTTTTAGAGCGTTTCCTAGGTGGACTACAGGAGTTTACAACTTCATCGGCAGTATCTGTACTACTGGGCATTTTGCGCAAGCAGTTGATAACAATAACAATCAATAACAAGGTATAACAATAACAACGACAAACTCAACAACTTAATAAGATAACAAACGAAAACGTCCAAAGAAATATCAAATTGCAATGATGCACACGACATACGTAACACGTCTGAACGACTGCTCTGCCGCTCGGCATAGGCATTTAATTGCGAATTGACCAATGAGGGCTCCTGTTTTACGTCGAGACGGCGGCGTTAGCGTGAAAATCACCCGAACCTTTTGTTTACATCCGGTCTATCTCTTATCTGAATATACTGTAGTTTGGACTTTTTTCTTCCCAAAAATTGATCGATTTCGGGACCAGTCACTTCCTCGCGACGCCGAAATGAAAAATGCTTTTGGTGAGCAAACACCAGTGGGTGAAAATTAACGTCGGATAAGAAAAGGCAAACACTTGCTGCCTCTCAGCGGTTGTGACGGGAAATAGAAAGAAAATAAAAGGGTCGGAAATACTCATGGACGGAGCGGGGTTGGAAACGTTGAACAAAAAATAGACTGTCAGTATCAGTATATATTGTTTCTTGCTTTGATGACCCCCTTTTTATTTTTTGAACATGTCAAGTTAACAAGATCAAATTTAAAAAAATAAGGCTGTCAGTATCTGTATACATTGTTTTTTTAATGGCCTCCTTTTATGTTTTGTAGCAAACGTCGAAGAGAGAATAAATAAGGCTGTCGGTATCCGTATACATTGCTTTTTTCTTCAATGTCCCTCTGTTATATTCTGAACGTGTGAACGTATGGGGTTGTCCAAATTATGTATGAAAAATAATATCGCTCAAAGGTTCACCACGACTGGATTTACAGACGTCCACGCGATGGTCCAAAATTTTCAAGGACATTTTGCAACATGGTCGGTTCTATGGCATTTATCTCGGCAATGATGTTGTTTTTGAGTTCTTGGAGGGTGGCTGGTTTGTTGACGTAGACTTTGCTTTTCAAATATCCTCATAAAAAGAAGTCCAAGGGAGGCAAATCGCACGATCTTGGTGGCCATGGCACATTTCCTCTGCGCGAAATCACGCGATCACCGAAGAAGGACTGCAATCGATGGATATTGACGTTGGTTGTGTGGCATGTTGGACCGTCTTGTTGGAAATAAACATCGTCCATATCCATTCCCTCAAGTTGCGGCAAAAAATAGTTCTCTATCATCACGTGATATCGCTCAGAATTGACGTAACGGCGTCTCCGGCCGCATTTTCTAAAAAGTAAGGTCCGATGATGCCTTTTGACCACAATGCACACCACACGGTCACTTTTTGAGGATGCATCGGCTGCTCTTGATACTCACGGGGATTTTCGTTCGCCCAGATGCGGCAGTTTTGCTTGTTTACCGTCCCATTCAAAGTGAAATGCGCTTCGTCGCTGAACATGATTTTTGATGAAAAATTGGCATCAATTTGGCGGTGTTCAAGGAGCCAATCTGAGAACGTAAGGCGCGAAAAATGGTCGGCCCGACGCAGGTCTTACGTCAATTGGATCTTGTAGGCGTGTACATTCAAATCCTTGTGGAGAATGCGGAGCAAACTGGTTCTCGAAATGCCCAATTCTTGGGATCGACACGTTGTTGATTGTTTCGGATCGTCTCTCACACTCTCCTTCACAACAGCAATATTTTCCGGTGTGCGAACGCTCCTTGGCCGGCCAGACCCTGGCAGATTTGCCACAGAACCTGTTGCCTCGAATTTACGCACCAGACGACCGATGGTTGTTTCGTTTGGGCGGTTGTTGCGACCGAAATGTTCACGAAGCGCGCGAAACGTGTTTTTTATTTTTGCACCATTTTTGTAGTGCTCTTGAATAACTTTAATGCGGTCTTCAACCGAATACGACTCCATAGCGATCAATGGTAAACATTCAACTAACAAAATGACATGTTGGTGACAGAAAACAAAGATGGCGTCTATGTCAAATTGACGTTTACTTTCCTGCGTCTCTATTGGACAACCTTTTATAATAATGACAGTTGATCAGTGAGGTTGAAATAGTGTTGGCTGCTTTTATAGAAGCTCTAGGAATATGTAAATTCAGTATTTCACCAATTCGTACATCTGGGGATCTAATCCACCTTAACAACAGCTCTAGAAGTGACAAAAAAACTCGTTTTTTGGATAAACTCAACATTCCCTGAAACTTGCAATTAAGTCCTAAGATTTTGGGCAGAACCATTTCAAACCATTGGACAGGGCATACTTACGTGATACTTTTTGCAAAAAAATATAACTTGTAGCCTCCCTGCCGCAGCGTACCTACTGCCTCAGCAATTGTTGAAAATCCAAGACAATCATGGTTGCTCAAAATTCCTATAAAATGTGTTTACAAATGACAGCAACATCTAAAACCCTTCATCCTGATGACATTCGCAGAACGACGAATCTTGTTCACGAAGTAAGAAATGCTCTCCATGAATTCCGCAGTGAGCAATGGAACGATTTTCTGGCGGGGATGCTTGTCAAGTACTCTTCTCTGGAAAGTAGCGAAGTCGTTCAGAAACGAAAAGCGAGAACAACTACCGCACATCCATGGTCCTGGGGGCATAGTCTTCAGGACCGAGGACAAGGTCGAGGTTTTCGCTGATGCTATGGAACGACAGTTCTCTCCCAACTGTGATCTTGATAATGATTTCGACGAGGAGCAACAAATTGTAAGATCCGTCAGGAGATATTTTAGGGCCAACGGCTGAACAGCTGAAGAGTTGCACAGAACATCCGAGGCTTCAGAGATCCCGCATTGCACACCAGCAGAGCTTCAAGGTCATATTAGAGACCTCAAGGTGTGTAAAGCGCCTGGGGTGGATCAAATCACTAATAAGGCACTAAAGTTGCTTTCACGGAAGTCCTTGACTTATCTGGTGGCTATTATCAATGCCATGCTAAGGACCCAGTACTTTCCATCGGCGTGGAAGGCTGCGGAAGTTATAATGATTTCAAGGAAGGTGGGTTCCATATTTCCCCAGGACTATCATCCCATCAGCCTACTGTCTGCTCCGTCTAAGCTCGCTGAAAAGGTGATTCTACGTCACCTTGCGAATTTCTCGTCAGATCACCATGTAATTCCTGACGTGCAATTTGGATTTCGGTCTGAGCATAGTACGGAGTTACAGGCGGTTAGGCTTGTGGAGCGAGTAACCAGGGTACTGGCATCTGGCTTCTGGATGTCTCGAAGGCATTTGACAAGGTGTGGTACAAGGGCCTTCTCTATAAACTAATTCAAAAGGGCTTTCCATTTTGGCTCCTAAAACTTTTGAAATCCTTCCTTGAAGGTAGGAGATTTCGGATCAAAATTAATAATTTCTTTTCGACAGTACGGTCCATCAGAGCCGGCGTCTCTCAGGGTTCGGTTCTAGGACCAATCATTTACTCACTTTTGCGCATGATGTCGCTTGCCCTAGCGACTGTGAAGTCTATATATATGCTGATGACACTGCACTGGTGGCCCGAACTACCGGCCCATCAGCCTGGCTTCCTCGATGGGCAAAGTAGTCGAAAAGGCTATCGCCGTTCGACTAGAGAAGCAGGCAGAAGAACTGGAACTTCTCCCCCCAGAGCAATTCGGCTTCAGATCCTCCCACAACACGGAACTCCAAGCGCTACGACTGACAGAAAACATCACCAGTGGCTTCAGTCTCCAGGAGGCAGCCGGCCTCGTCCTGCTAGACGTGGAACGAGCCTTCGACCGAGTTTGGCACGATGGACTCATCGCCAAAATGGAAGCCGTCCGCAATCGATGCAAACATGTGCCAACTCAGAGCTATCTAACACAAATATGGTTCACGGTGAAGATTAGTACATGCCACTCAACAAGACGACAGCTGGAAGCAGGCGTGCCCCAGGGGTCAGCCTTAGCCCCCCTGCTCTACAACATCTACACTCACGACGTACCGAAGACAGCTGACACAATGCTGGCCCTATATGCAGACGACACTCCTATAGCCGCCAAGCATCGACGACCCGAGATCATCCGTAGGAGACTACAGGATGAACTGGACCACATCCAGGACTGGTGCGTGAAATGAAAAATCTGCATCAACGTCCAGAAGACGCAGGCAATCTTCATCCAACGAAGAAGGATTGCAAGACCTCTCGAAGCATCCATCTTCGACGAAGATATCCAGTGGAGCGACAAAGTCAAATATCTGGGGATCGTATTTGACAAGTCCCTCACCTGGAAAGACCACACAGAAGCTGTCATCGCAAAGACCAGAGTAGCCATGGCTCAACTCTACCCATTACTGGGTAGACACAGCCGGATGCCGCTAGCGACCAAGCTACGGCTGATCAAGGCCATCGCCAGACCTTAGCTCGCTTACGCCTCCGCGGTCTGGAGGTACGCTGCTCCCAGCTACCGCAAGCGACTTGCTGCTCTAGAGATGAAGCTACTCCGGATCTCTACCAGTACACCATCCTACGTAAGAAACTCAACCTTGCGTAGAGACCTGCATTGGGACACCATTCACGAGTACATGAGGAAAAAAGCGGAGAAGACCTTCCAGAAAGCTCAGGACCACCCGAACGAGCAGCTACGATTCCTCATGGACTACGATCCGGACGAGAGGCCTCGCAACCGCAGAACCAGGTACCCTAGACCCAAGTCACAGTTGGCAGACGCTAACTGGAACCTTGACTAGGAGTACCCGCGGTTGCTCTCCCCTTCCCCCTCCACGGCGTGGATGCAGAGGACCAGGAACCACCGGGACCAGGACCCACCGGGACCAGGACCCACCGGGACCAGGACCCACCAGGACCAGGACCCATCAGAACCAGGACCAGGAACAATATATAGGTAAAGAGGACTTGAAACTCTTGATTTTTCGAAAACAAGAGTTTCAAGAGAACCTAACAGACCCTCTATCGATGATCGCTTAACGACATCGATAGAATGTGCGAGGTAAACGGAACCAACCCGGCGTTCCCAGAGACTGAAACACATGAGGAGATGTTGTAGCAGACCGCAGGTCACGCACAACACATGGCCTACCGAGACGCTGATGAGTCGGGCCACGCGGAGGTTAGGGTTTAGTGGGTATTAGGTGGTCTCCTCAAGACAACCTGGAGTCCCACACACGCCGTAGCTCGGGCTATGGTATGGTGCATAAACGCATTCCCCCCTCACCAAAAAAAAAAAAACTGGTGGCCCAGGCGCGTACCGGGAATCTGGTTCACGACAGGTTACAAAGTACGGTTGATGAGGTATTGGAATGGGCAGATCGGTGGCTAATCAAAATTAACTACTCGAAAACGCAGGCTATCTATTGTACTAAAAAACGTAGCGGCGCCCCGCCTGAGGTTTCAGTGAATGGAGCTCGCATACCATGGGGAAATTGTGCTAAGTATCTCGGTGTCTTGACAGGAGGATGGCCTAGCAGAATCACTATTTAAAAATGTAAACAGTAACGCAATATCTCATTTCTTGACCACCCTGTATTGTACGGCTATAGATGAAAGGACCTTCTCCCAAAATATACCAGGAGAGTCACAAACTTACACCGAACGTTGTCGTGACAATTCCGATACTTTTCTATTGGTAACATGAATTTGTAATATTTTAATACTACGACTTAAATCCTCAAAACCGTTAACAGACACATGCATTCAATGCATTATTTGCAGATTTTTTCCGATGAGGAGCGGACATGAGAACCGCCCACCAGCTTGTCCGACCACACCCTGTATAACCGCCATTTTAGACAATGTATATCCACGAAGGAGCGGAGCATACCCAGAGTGCGTTTTGCACGGAGTTAGTTTTCCATGCGGAAAATTGATGGAAATGCACATCGAATTTTTATGGTTGTTTTACTGTCGCAACATGTAGCCCGAGTTTATGGCTGGGAAGCGGCGGGAAGCTCTCTTTTATAGCCGAGAAGGCTGGCAAGACGACGTCGGGAACTGCTTTGTCTTCATGCGTGAAATATCAAACGTCGAAAATTTGTTTGCTCTAGCGAATTTCACATTGGCGACGTTCGTTTCACCATCAAATATGGATTTTCCATCTATGTGCATGTTCGCTCGATATTTTCCACAGATTGGTCGTGAACGTTATGCGATGAAGTATGCAAGAGAAGGGTTATTGCATTTAAAATATATCATATCATATAACTTGAGACGTGGTCATTGTCGTCTAGACCAGTTAGGTAAAAAATTAAAGCTTCCTCCTTTTGTTGGGTACTTCGACAAAATTTAAGCAAAGAGGACTCTTTATACTTTTTTTAATTCTCTCTAGCTTTCAATGGACTTTGCCATCATCATCAGGAGCTGCAATTACAATGATAACAGTAGCAACAAAAGTGTAAAATGAATTTAAATTGAATCAACTTACAGTAGTATGTCAGGATGTTGCTAATTGTTGTTTTCGTATAGGATGAGGGAAACGTCCAGTAACATGGTGAGAGCTGGATACATGGTATAATGCTTAAAATTATATAAAATATGACAAGACAAGTTAAAGACAGATTAAAAATTATTTAGAAAACATTAGAGCATTACGTCGTGAAGCCACTTGATGAGATAATGAGTGAGATGAACCTTTGACAGAAGGCCGAAGGTTGTCAATGTCTGTGTTGAAAGATGGAACGAATTGTGGGCGTGTGATTTGGCAACGTTTTGGCACCTATCATATCATATATATATATATAAATCCGAACACCCAGTTTAAATGGTTTTATTTTAATAAAATTTTGTATAAGTACTTAATGAAGCATAATAAGTAAATGATAAAAATTTCAAAATGATTGTACTGCTTTAAATGGAGAGCTATGAGGAGTAAAGCTCGTTGACATCAGAGCCAGATCGCCGACGACTCTTCGATGCAAAAGCGTCCCGAAACAGACTGACAGAGAAAAGTCATCGATCATCGTGACATTCTTGTTAGCCAAACTGTCATATTCTCTTTCTAGTTTTCTTTGTTAATAGGTCTTGCGTTTTCCCCGTAGGCAAAGCCCGCAACTATAATTCTGGAATGACATTTCCACCGCACAAGGGCAGTACACCCACCGCAATAATTCAAAAGCCTGTTTCAACGGCAGCATATTAATTCCTCCAGACCATAGTGCTTATATCTTGCGGCTTTCAGGCGTACCGCAATATTAAATCGTACAGGAAAGTCTCTTTCAAAATTCATGAGCATGTTCCACCGGTTCGCCCCACACCAAGTTTTCTCTATACGCATTGAAGCTGTACTTACGCGTTAAAGTCTATCGCGGACGCAATGTTCGTCGCGAAAACCTCATAAGTTTCACGATTTGGATTTGTAATAAAAAACAAATTTCACCAACACTGTCAATACCAGATGATTCTCTTTATAAGTTTTTTATTATTGAAGTTGGAAAACCGAAATTTGGGGATAGCGTATTATACACTGCCCCGCAAAATTAACCGGACAAAAGTAAATTTGAAATAACGTTTTAACCTTTGCATCAATTCCGTTAATTTTTTGGTCAAGTTGAAGGTAATTTCAATGTCATCATTATCGAATAAAACAAAATTGCAAATGTATGTTGTTATACAGGGTGTAACTAAAACGTGCATTTTGCCCTAAATTTCTGAACACCCTGTGGAAACATTGCATTACTGAATAATGTGTCTTCGTATGAGTATTCCGAGCCTCAATTTTTCTCAACAGTTCTTTTTTTGATTCATGTCAATATCTCAATTATTGAAGAATATGTGCTGTTTTGAAGAAAATCATGCGAATCATAGCCATAAACAATTTAATATACAAAATTACAGTGACAACATTGGTAAGAAAACTTTGCAAATCACAACCATATACAGGGTGGCGCTCAGTTTTTTTTTTTTGGAAAAACGCTCAGACCCTTCGATTTTGTTTTCGAGGGGGTCGAGTGATACCTTGTTTTAAAGGTCTTTCAATTCCCTTCATAATGATATAAAATTAATGTACTTCAGTTCAGTAGTTTTGAAGATTTATTGATTTAAAGCTTAAATAAAACTAATACATCATTAGTGGAGATCAATACATTTGGCAGCAAAGTAATTTAAAAATGAAGAATGAACTGACCCGTTAGGCAAGTAAATGTTGAAAATGGCCACCATGACTCTCCATGCAATAATAAAGATTATGCTCAAAATGTTGCCGCACATTTTGCAATATTTGAGTAGTAATTTGAAGGCACTCATTCACAATTCTTTGTCGCAGGTCTTCTAATGATGTTGGCTGAGTAGCATAGATTTTACTTTTTAAATGACCCTACATGAAGAAATCCAAAGGTGATAAATCTGGCGATCTTGGGGGCCATTCAATGGCACCTCTTCTACCAATCCATCGATCTGGAAACGTGTGATCTAAATATTGTCGAACACGTAATGCGTAAAGTGGTGGGGCACCATCCTGTTGGAAAATCAACCTATTCGCAATGTACCGCCGATCATTCTGATTTTCAATTATGGCTGTTAATGCAGAATCTATGGCGTCTTCCAGTAATGCCAAATACATTTCACCCGTCAAATTTCCAGGTAAGAAAAAAGGACCAACTAAATGATCGCCAAAAATATCAGCCCAAACATTTAATTTTTGTGGCTGCTGTGCAATTTTCATTTTTCGATCTAGAATGCGATAGATCCTGTAAATCGGTTCATTTTTGACGGGAAAAATATGATTTTAAGGCGAATGACGATGATGTCTATGGTTTATGAAAAAATGTATGCAATAATCGCTGTCTGTGCATATTTATGTTAGGATATCTAAGAAACGAGGGCCAATTGAATGATTGAAAATGTATATTCTGATTTCTGGGTGAAAATCTTGTCGACCTACAGTGATGGACAAAAGTATATAGACAAATTAATATTGTGCTGTATTTCTTTTTTAACTTGTTTTATTAATACACCAACCTATATACATAATTCGTTATAGCATAATACTAATTTATACATAAATAAATTCATTAGACTCCAATCAAAAATTTATTGACAAAGAACTTTAACTATGAAGGTCAAAAATATATAGACAAAGCAAAATAATTACAGTGGACCTCCGGTAATCCGACAAACATTATGCAAGGCGGTGTCGGACTATCGACCCCCTATAGTCCGGAATTTTTTACAAAAGAGTACCTTGTAATCCGACAAATTACATATCCAATGGTAAGATTATATATGTTATGTATACGTTGAAGTACAAATCATACATAGTTTATGTATGTCGAATTTAGTAAATTAAATAACAATAGAGAGCTTACGTTTTATTATAAAATTAAGCATAAATGCACATACATATGTACCAAAATAATCAAGAATTATTAATCAAAATCATTACTGAATTTATCAAATTATTAAGCTTGGAAATATTCATCAGTTTTTTTTTTGTTTAAGGTTGTTTTAACGCGAGATCAGAGCTTTGTCCCTCAGTCTTCTCAAAAGTAAAAGTTCGTTGTAGGATGTACCATTCTCTTCAGCCCATTGTAAACCTAGTTCAAATGCGTTAATTGCGTCTTGTGCTGTGACTTGTGGAGCAGTTGCAATCACGTCGTCGTTATTTTCCTGATTGTTTGTTGTATGATTAGAAACCTCTTTTATAATCTCTTCGTCAGACATTTCATGAAAAACATTTTCCTCTGTATCCATTCCACGGTACCAGATTTCCAAATCTTCCGGACTTATCTGTGTTTCAGTAGCGACTTGTTCTATAACTTCCGAAGTAACACTGATTTATGGAACGATGCTAGGAGTGGTGACTATATCTGGCCATAACTTTTTCCAAGACGATTTAATAGTTGATGACGGTAACGCATTCCACGAATGGCAAAGAGCAAAAACCAAGTCTTTCATATTAAATTCTTTTAAAGTTTTTTCTATTGGTTGGTCTTTTGATACGGCTCTCAGAAGTAGGTTTTTCTTATAGTCTTGCTTGACAAATTGAATGATATTCAGGTCCATGGGTTGAATCAGTGCAGTGCAATTTGGCGGAAGAAACATCGCAGTGATGCATTTATCCTCAGTTGTTAGTTCTCCTTCAGACGGATGACCGGGAGCGTTATCAAGAAGCAACAACGCTTTTTAAGGAAAATTATGATCTTTTGACCATTTTCTAACTTCAGGTACGAAGCATTCATCAAACCACTTTTTGAAAAAGTCTTTTGTCATCCATGCACCTTTTTGTCCGTAATAGTGTACAGGTAAATCAATGTTTTTGAATGCACGTGGTTTATTAGATTTCCCAATGACCATCATCTTAAGCGCGTGTGTACCCGCAGCGTTAGCACATGGTAGTATGGTTACACGCTCTTTGCTTACTTTTCGTCCAGGTACGTTTTGTTAGGTATCACACGCCAAAAAAGCCCTGATTCGTTTGCATTGTACACCTGTGACGAGCCGAGATTTAAATCGTTCACCTTTTGCAAAAATCTTAATTTAAAGGGCTCTATGCAGGTGGCATCGTTAGAAAGTTTCTCTCCTGTAATAGTCATTAAACGTATGCTATAACAACTTTTAAAACGTTCTTGCCATCCTGTGCTGGCCACAAAATCATCTTTTTTTGTTATTTCCTTATAAAAAAACTTAGCTTTCATGGCCAAAATGAGTCCTGAAATTGGTGCATGCCTATTTCTTTCCTGAAGAAAGCACATGTACAAAGCTTCTTCCACTTCTGGATGTTCAGCTTTCTTGAGTGTCTGTATCTTGCCTGGCCCGCAATCAGTAGTCGACACGAACATCTTGATCTTCTCGTGGTTTCTTTTAATGTCATAAATTGTAGATCGGCCTACGCCGTATTCACTTGCTAAACTACTGAAACTTTCATTGCGATTTAAGCGGTCTAAAATATCACATTTTTCTTTAAGTTTCAATGTTTTGTGCTTTCGCTTCTGAGTTTGTGATGACAGTACTAGGTACTATACTTAATACACAATGAATAAATAGTAAACAATGAACGCACGCTAGGCCGTACCGCTATCACCAGTAGTCAAATTCAAACTAAGTAAAACGATGCTTACGCGTCGAGCACGATAGCGGTGGCGCGTACAAGTTGTAACCTGTTCAAACCTTTTGATCTAAATTAGCAAAGATTGTCAAATACGTATGTATGTAATAGATATTCAAAGACATGTCAGATTACATGGGGCGCCGGATTAGACAGGGGCCGGATTATCGGGGGTCCACTGTATAGAAAAAAGAATTGAATTATAGAAAACCACCCATGTTTGTGTTAATATTTTATAGCATAACCATTATTATCAATCACCGCCTGGCATCGTCTCGGCGTAGATTATAGAAGTTTCTTGATATAAGATTCATCAATCTGTCTCCACTTTTGCTCTAAAGCTCAAAGTTCATCCTTGTTTGAGGAATTTTTATCTCGTATTTGCTTATCTAAGTATTCACATAGATTTTCAATGGAGTTTATATCGGGAGACTGTGAAGGCTATTTGAGAACTGGCATTTTTTCATCCAGAAATAATTTCTTTGCGAGATTTGAAGTGTGCTTTGGGTCATTATCTTGCTGGAAGGTTGATCTTAAGGGCATATTGTCTTCTGAGTATACAAACTTATCCATAATGCGATCTATTCATTGTAAAGGTCCCATCCCAAACCCCAAAAAGCACCCCTAAACCATAACAGACCCGCCTCCATGTTTGACAGTGGGCAAAGTGTACTTGGAGTTCAATCTTTGTCCACTAAGACGTCTAACGTAATGAACACCATCTGATCCAAACATATTGAACTTGGATTCGTCCTAAAACATACCCTTTTCCAGCCACGGATGCTTAGATCAAGATGCAACCGTGCAAATTGTAATCAGTCCTTACGGTTTTTCCTCCAGATTAGCGGCTTCTCGGGCGACGTGCAATTAACTTCAAATCATTTAATCTTCTGCTTATTGTTTTCGTAGAAACACTGACAATTCCTTTTGTCTCGATTTCGGCTTTTCTTTGTCTTGGGGTTTTAAACCGATCTTTGAACAATTACTTTTATTAATCTAACTGATCTAGAATTTAGTTTTATAGGCCGACCACTTCTCTTAGAGGCTTCCAAGATACCTTTTTGTTTATATTTGTTCAATATTGCCCAATCTGCTTCACGCTTCAGCTTCAAATTTTTGTCAATGTCGACTTGACGTTGACCATCTTTGTATAACTCAATGATCTTAGTTTTCACATCGAAAGAAATTTCGGAAATACTTGATGAACACAAACTAATCCTCTTCTGACACGAAACTGTACTAAACTAATGTTGAAAAGAATTTGTCTACATATTTTTGTCCCTCATAAAAAAGTGCTTATATTCAGAATTGTATTGTGTTCATTGCAGATAATTTAAAAACAACGAATTTAGTTTTTCTACTAATAACGCATTTGTTTATGGAGCAATGAAGTATGAATCCGTTTTCTAAAGGTATTCAGGTAAATATTCATATTTCTCTATATACTTTTTACTGTATGTATGCAGTCTAGTAAAATAAAGTATAAAATCTCACGACATGTAACAAACAAAAAACGTCCCTCGTGGAAGAAGAAACAAATACAAATGTCCAACGACAGACAACAAAGCTGTCTCGCTTACGAAGATTGAGAGCTAACTGCGAAATTCGAGATTCGGATTGCTGGCATCCAGTCTGCTCAAGATGCCGGCGGACATTTTTCAGAAGGTAAAGAAGGGAGAATGACGATCGATATGGCGCTCGTAGGGCTGTTGTAGGGCGGCCGTCCTTTCTTGCTCGCCGTCCTACAAGTTTCCGCTCTGTTTGTACGCACTAACAAGGTTGGCGCACCAAGTGTCAGATACCGATGAAAATGGCGGTGTTAAATCTACGGACGGCTCTTTTTGTTGAGTACAATGGCGATTTGAGATGTCTTAAAACTTCCATCCGCAGCATCGCCGATGATATTAAACGCTGGGGCATTAATTCGTAAAACTCCAACCATCAATCAAAATCGTCTTCATCAAGGTCATGGACAAGTTGTATCTTGTACGGGTGAAATTTATTCTCTTTCAAGATTCTTTGTACTGTTGAGCGTGGAAATCCTGAAGAAATGCCTTCATCTCTAACTGGTCCATGGCGATTACGGCGAATATCAGACACAGATCCGGTGTCTTCAAATTTTCTTATCAACTTACATACAGGGTGTCCGCAAAGTTGGGGTTTTCCTTTACACGACGTGTAGATCTTGAAAACATAAGCAATTTGTTCTTAGTACCATATACACCAATGTCTCAAGGGAACCGAGATAAAGGGCTCTGCAACATCAAAAATATCTGAATACCGTCTTGTAGCCGCGACCCGGGACATCACCGATTGGTACAAGGTCTCAACCCGACGGCAGAACTGGGTCGGGGTCAGTGTGTCAGGTCAGTATGCAACCTTCAACCGACGGTTACGGTCACGCATGTAGAGGTAATCGCGTAGACGAGAATCCCTCAACAAGCACTAGAGACGTGGCTAGAGAAGTGCAATTATCAAAAACTAAAGTGTGGCAAACGCTGCGTGAAGAGGGGCTGTATCCGTTTCACGTCCAACGTGTACAAGCCCTTCAACCTGACGATTTTCCAGCAAGAGTGCGGTTTTGTGAGTGGTTGTTGCATCAACATGACAGTAATCCGGACTTATTGAAGTGCATATTGGTGACAGACGAATTTACGTTCACGCGTAATGGGGTGAATAACTTTCGCAACACTCATGGTTGGTCAGCAGAAAATCCGCACGCTGTCCGTCGGGCACATTTTCAACAAACATTTTCGGTGAATGTTTGGGCTGGCATGGTGAACGGTATGCTCATTGGACCATTCATTCTCCCAAATCGATTGGACGGGATGCAATACCTAGACTTTTTACGCAACATTTTGCCTTCCTTGTTAGAAGATGTGCCATTAAGTGTAAGACAATCAATGTGGTCTCTGCACGATGGTTTTAGACGTGAAGTGCGTGAGTTTTTGAATGAATTATTTCCGAATAGGTGGATCGGACGTAATGGACCCGTAGCGTGGCGTCCGCGATCTCCAGACTTAACACCATGTGATTTTTTTCTTTGGGGAGAAATGAAACGCTTAGTGTACAAAACTGAAGTGCATACGGTTGACGAACTTCGTCTCAGAATTGAACAAGCTGGTGCTTTCATTCGGGGGAGGACTCCATTCTCAAAGCCTGCACCGATGCTTGGCTACGTCGTGCACGCACCTGCGTTTTTGAATCAAACGGCGATAACTTCGAACAATACCTATAAAGTACGTTTACCTAAAAACTGAAAACGCGGCAACGCCGTCATATTTGTTACCTCTGTTCGTGGTCTGCACCACCGCCTGCGTCTGCTCGGTAGCGCATCAGCTGATTTCATTTTCTGTTGGAGCGGTATGATTTCGGGCAGAGACGTACTTAGCCCTTCTCGTCAACTGGAGAGTGAGTACTTTTTCCTTTATTTTTTTTTTACTTGGTCGCCCTCGTTTCACTACACATTACCTTTGTTATTTCAAGGGTAGTTGGACAACCCCAACTTTGCGGACACCCTGTATATCTCCATCTCCCTCATACATACACATGCAATGTACCCCTGTGAGTGAACGTTTGTTCGGTAAGCTCAAAGACATACGTTTTTTTAGCTGCGTGTCTCCGTCTCGAAAACTTTGTCGTTACGTATGAGTGCCTTCAATCATATTTGTCAGAGTGACAACTTACTTTGACATCGGCGTGCAATATGAGTTGTCCTGTTATCAAACTTCAATATAAAATTGTACAATGCCCGGAAATACGATCCATGGAGAAGGCCGGAGTATTTCCAGGAAGAGAATGAAAACAGCGGTCCCCTGTTACCCACTTCATGCGTACTAGAGAGAGTAGCAGATGTGAAGGTCCGCTCATGGTACGGAGACTCGATCTGTTTACTTATTTCATATGGCGTTGATGACGTAATCGACAAGAACGGTGACTACAACTATATACACAAATCTCAAATATAGGCAAAAAGCGCTGTTTTTTTCACCTTTAGGCTAAAACGAGACCCGATTGTGAAATGTCGACGTCGGATTCGGATCCAGCGGGTAAAAACTTCCACGAAAGTATACTCCGATTTCTAGGTCAAAATTATTGTCATTATGTGTTATAAGAATCCCTTTTGTCTATAGAAACCGACATCAGGGGGCGTACAGTATATTCAGATAAGAGATAGACCGGACATAAACAAGACCACGTGATCATCGAACGCTGTAACATTCGGCAGGGACGTATTAAGAGTCACGCAGTACATATTTTAGATAGTAGATGCTGCTTTGCGTAACTTTGTAGTAAATTAGCACAATTCGATGTGTATACGATTGGTGATGGATATAGGATCATGTGGGGGTGGGGTAAGAAATATATAATGATGTAAATATACATAAGGGTTTCAAAATTTTCGCTTCGATTTCCAGCTTCGGATGCCGCCTGATGTTTGGTGAAATACAGTCGAATATAATCTCAAAATGGCGTTTAAATTAGTCTAAATTAAAAATAATCGTATATCTCTTAAAATTGTTTTTAGAATATTGATTAGTATATTTTTTGATTTCTAGGTAAATATGTAACCAAATTAAAACGTTCAAAACGTAAAAAAATGTGCATGGTTGAACATTGTCAGAAAGTAGATTCTTGAATAGGTTTTGCCAAAATGGGTTCAAAAATGTCAATAATTAATTAAAAAATACAGTAGCTTTATAATTACTTATAACTTACCGAATTTGATGAACGACATCTTTTATTGGAAAGATGAGCTTGATGAGCTTTCATCATCGCTACTGCCTGAAGCACCAACGTCAATAATGAATGGCTCGACTTGTTCCTCTAAAATATTGTCCAGTTCCCACATTCTCTTTTCAACTTTGTCTTTCACGTGCTTAATACAGTTTTCCCATTTTTGCGCTGTTATTAATTCTAGTGCTTCTTTGAAAAGTCCTTTGAGGTCACAAAATTTAAAAGTTGTATTGTGCTTAGCTATATAATTTTTAACCTCTGCCCATATGAGCTCAATGGGATTGAGCTCGCAATGGTATGGAGGTAAACGGAGCACAGTTTTATTTTGACTTGCTGCCATTTCGTCAATGGCGTATTTTTGATATTCCGCCTTGTGATCCTTGACAATTCCTAATAATTGTACTTTCAGCATTGCTTCTTCAAAGTTGATATTTTTCGAGCGGAGCCAATTTTGAACATCAACTTTCCTTGAAGCCGTTGTTGGGACCTTCTCCATTCTTCGAGAATGATGAGGCGCATTATCCAACACAATTACTGCGTTTTCCTCTAAGTTCGGTAAAATTTTTGAAAACCACTGTTCAAACGATTCGCCATTCATTTCCTCGTGGTAATCTCCAGTTTCCTTAGACTCAAAGCACCACAGACCGTCAACAACAAATCCATCCTCACTGCCAATATGGCAGATAATGAGCCTTTTCCCTTTACCTGGAAATCGAAGTACTAACTGGTGTATATTTATTTCAATAAGCGAACCTTTTTCAAATGTTTTCATCACATTCAGCGAAAAAACATTGAGACATGAGTATCAGATTGCTATAATTGGGATTATTTAGTCATATTGAAAGAAAGAATATTGAACGTCGAATGATTACTCAGCGCTTCACAATTTAATTTAAAGTTATAAACCTTTAAAAAATGAATGATCAGGAACCTGAAATACGCGCAAATATTAATATTAACAAATTATAACTTTATAAAGCTTAAAGTATGAATTAGAATGATTAAAAATATTAGGAACGGTACACAATATAAAACTTAGTAACTTTTTTTAAGTTTATAATATTCGACATATTTTAAGATTATATTAAAAAATTATTGAAGTATCGAAAACACATAAAAACATGGCTTAAAAAAGTTCTAACAAATGAAAATGACAATAAAACATCCACGCATTTTATCGAAAGTTATAAAAGTTTTGTTGCTTGTAATATGTTTTATCTGCCCCCTGGAATTAATGTTTAGAACCTTGTTCCCAAGGTTTGAAAAACATCCGATTGTTGTCTATTACTCGTATTTACCTGCTGGATTTTTTAATCCGGTGGACAGTCCATCTAGAAAGGCCCTCCTGGATGAAGTTACAGAATCATCAACCCATACTTTACTTGTAGTGTGTCCTGCGTTTACCCACGTCTCATCAAGGTAATAAATCTTCCTGTTTTGATTTCTATATTTCCCAATTTTTGTTAAATAATCCCTCCTCCATAGCACAATTTCTTCTCTATCCAGTAGTAAACTATTACGACCCCGTTTTTTCCATTTGAAATTTAAATGCTTCAGTAACGCATGGAAAGTTGATCGTTTGAAATTTGGCAACGTTGTATCTCCATTTACCTCCTGCAGTACTTTATCTATAGTAGGTATTTCATTCCTAAAGAAGAATTCATGCACTTTCCTCCTAATCGCATGCTTATCAGTTTCATCCAATGATTTAACAATACTTTTGCGATGTTTACTGGTCATTGGCTCAGAAAAGGTGTGATTTTTTTTGTATTGTCTTAACACATTAAACACTGATGCGCGACACACCCCAACTTTGTGAGAAACCTTCACAACAATTTCTTTGATGGTTGATGCCTCGTTCTCCTCGCGCTCGATCTTATATATAATCAAAATTACCTCTTTCATTTCTGCACTCAGGTGTCTTTTGTTAGAGCGTTTCCTAGGTGGACTACAGAAGTTTACAACTTCATCGGCAGTATCTGTACTACTGGGCATTTTGCGCAAGCAGTTGATAACAATAACAATCAATAACAAGGTATAACAATAACAACGACAAACTCAACAACTTAATAAGATAACAAACGAAAACGTCCAAAGAAATATCCAATTGCAATGATGCACACGACATACGTAACACGTCTGAACGACTGCTCTGCCGCTCGGCATAGGCATTTAATTGCGAATTGACCAATGAGGGCTCCTGTTTTACGTCGAGACGGCGGCGTTAGCGTGAAAATCACCCGAACCTTTTGTTTGCATCCGGTCTATCTCTTATCTGAATATACTGTAGCTGACGATGACACATTTGTATCTTATTGACACAAGTCTGGCTTAAGTCTCACACTCTGCATCAATAGCTATCCGACATCTACGACGGTTCGGATTCTTATTTTTTCAGTATAATAACCTGCGAAAAGTGATGCCTGACGATTTCTTGGTATACATAGCGGATCTCCAATAAAGACACCATGGTTACACATAAAATAATTAAGAAAATGGTGCACGAAATTTGCATACGTAATTTCCAGGGCGAATAAGAATAAGTGGATGTACAACAAATTTCTAGCTTTGCTCATCACCGATTATTAGATTAGCACACAAATCCTCACTCTGCACCTACAGTATACAACTTACAGACCTCTCTGAAGGAGATGTTACATCACATCAGAGTCAAACATCGATACCTGACGCATCATGACATTTAGGCAACACGTACAGCAACAGAACGAGAACACATCAAGTGCACAATAGCTAGTACTAAGTTGGTATGTTGTTTAAAACCCTATGTCAAAAAAAACCGACGTCACTTATTAAGATACGCATAAATGCACGTCACTTTGACACATTTGCGTCATAAACATCTCGTGCCATATCCAGAGAGATCTAGAGATTCTATATGAATTTCCTCACCTCGTTACGAGCAAAGCGTTACGTCACACCATCTCACTATGACGTCACTACTGTCACTTGTCAATGTTTTCGATCGATTTAACCACAGCACATTTCGAGAGCAAAGTCTGTCGGCGGACTGAAGCTTGCCGATGCCTCGGCGTCGTCCAGAAGCCTCTTTTTCTCATTGCTAACATTTATAACTCCATAACTCAGAGTAGCTGCGAGCTAACAAGGTTATATCGGCGAGCCTTCCTCTTTCAGACGAGGAGGAAGGAGGCTTCCTTCCCCTTCCGCCGTTTCTGACGCCGTGCCCGTCCGCCCGGTTCACCCAAATTAAATAATTTAATACCAGCGAAAGTTTATTGTGAATAATCTAGTTTGAGCCAGTGCCAGCGCAAAGATGGTAAAAGTCAAGGCAACAGAGATCGCGCGGACGTTCGGATCGAGTGTTTTCAATTTTATCGACGGATACTACAGCTGGAGGAGTGGGGATCGAACAAATCGATTCCGACAGTTCCAGAGGAATCCATTCCGGCGGTTTCGATTCCGATTCCGATCCGATTATTTCGATTCCGATCCTGATGGATTCGATTCCGATTCCAGCTGTTTCGATTCCGGTTCTGATGATTTATTCCTATTCCGATCGTTTCGATTTTGAGTCCGATGGTTTCGATTCCGATTCCGGCGGTTTCGATCCCGATGGTTTCGATTAAGATTCCGGCGGTTTCGTTACCGACTCCGATGGTTTCGATTTGAATTTCGATGGTTTTAATTCCGATTCCCTGCAGATTAGATTCCTATTCCCATGGTTCGATATTGGGTCCGATGGTTTCGATTCCGATTCCGGTGGTTTCGATTCCGATCCTGATAGATTCGATTTCGATTCCAGCTGTTTCGATTCCGATTGTTTCGATTCCGGTTCAGATTATTTCGATCCCGATTCCGGGGGTTTCGATTCTGATTCCGATCGTTTCGGTTTTGAATCCGATGGTTTCGATTCCGATTCCGGCGGTTTCGATCCCCATGGTTTCGATTAAGATTCCGGCGGTTTCGTTACCGACTCCGATGGTTTTGATTTGAATTTCGATGGTTTTAATTCCGATTCCCTGCGGTTTAGATTCCTATTCCCATGGTTCGATATTGAGTCCGATGGTTTCGATTCCGATTCAGACGGTTTCGATTCCGATCCTGATAGATTCGATTTCGATTCCAGCTGTTTCGATTCCGATTGTTTCGATTCCGGTTCAGATTATTTCGATCCCGATTCCAGCGGTTTCGATTCTGATTCCGATCGTTTCGGTTTTGAATCCGATGGTTTCGATTCCGATTCCGGCGGTTTCGATTCCGATGGTTCGATTAACATTCCGGCGGTTTCGTTTCCGACTCCGATGGTTTCGATTTGAATTTCGATGATTTTAATTCCGATTCCCTGCGGTTTAGACTCCTATTCCCTTGGTTCGATATTGAGTCCGATGGTTTCGATTCCGATTCCGGCGGTTTCGATTTCAATCCTGATGGATTCGATTCCGATTCCGGCGGTTTCGATCCCGATGGTTTCGATTAAGATTCCGGCGGTTTCGTTACCGACTCCGATGGTTTCGATTTGAATTTCGATGGTTTTAATTCCGATTCCCTGCGGTTTAGATTCCTATTCCCATGGTTCGATATTGAGTCCGATGGTTTCGATTCCGATTCCGGCGGTTTCGATTCCGATCCTGATAGATTCGATTTCGATTCCAGCTGTTTCGATTCCGATTCCGATTGTTTCGATTCCGGTTCAGATTATTTCGATCCCGATTCCGGCGGTTTCGATTCTGATTCCGATCGTTTCGGTTTTGAATCCGATGGTTTCGATTCCGATTCCGGCAGTTTCGATCCCGATGGTTTCGATTAAGATTCCGGCGGTTTCGTTACCGACTCCGATGGTTTCGATTTGAATTTCGATGGTTTTAATCCCGATTCCCTGTGGTTTAGATTCCTATTCCCATGGTTCGATATTGAGTCCGATGGTTTCGATTCCGATTCCGGCGGTTTCGATTCCGATCCTGATGGATTCGATTTCGATTCCAGCCGTTTCGTCTCCGATTCCGATTGTTTCGATTCCGGTTCTGATGATTTCGATCCTAATTCCGGTTGTTTCGATTCCGATCGTTTCGATTCTGAATCCGATGGTTTCGATTCCGATTCCGGCGGTTTCGATTCCGATCCTGATGGATTCGATTTCGATTCCAGCTGTTTCGACTCCGATTCCGATTGTATCGATTCCGGTTCTGATGATTTCGATCCCGACTCCGGCGGTTCTAATTCCGATGGTTTCGATTCCGACTCCGATGATTACGGTTCCGATTCCGGCGGTTTCAATCCCGATGATTCCGATTAAGATTCCGGCGGTTTCGTTTCCGACTCCAGTGGTTTCGATGGTTTTGATTCCGATTCCGGCGGTTTAGATTCCTATTCCCATGGTTTCGATTTTGAGTCCGATGGTTTCGATTCCGATTCCGGCGGTTTCGATTAAGATTCCGTCCGTTTCGTTTCCGACTTCGATGGTTTCGACTCCAATTCCGATGATCTCGATCCTGATTCCGATGATTTCGATTCCGATTCCGGCGGTTCCGATTCCGATCCTGATGGATTCGATTTCGATTCCAGCTGTTTCAACTCCGATTCCGATTGTTCCGATTCCGTTTCTGATGATTTCGATCCCGATTCCAGCGCTTCTGATTCCGATAGTGTCGATTTCGACTGCTGTTTCAGTTCCGAGTCCTGCGGTTTCGATCACGATGGTTTCGATTCCAATTCCGTTTACTTCGATTTCGATTTCGAAGGTTTCGAATCCGATTATTTCGATTTCGACTCCGACTGTTTCGATTTCGATTCCGGCGATTTTGATTCCGACTCCGATCATTTCGATTCCGATTCCGACGGTTCTGATTCCGATGGTTTCGGTTCCGATTCCGGCGGTTTCGATCCCGATGGTTTCGATTTCGATTCCGGCGATTTTGATTCCGATTCCGATAATTTCGATACCGATTCCGGCGGTTCTGATTCCGATGGTTTCGATTCCGACTCCGATGGTTTCGGTTCCGATTCCGGCGGTTTCGATCCCGATGGTTTCGATTCCGATTCTGGCGGTTTCGATCCCGATGGTTTCGATTAAGATTCCGGCCGTTTCGTTTCCGTCTTCGATGGTTTCGATTCCAATTCCGATGGTTTCGCTCCTGAATCCGATGATTTCGATTCCGATTCTGGCGGTTCCCATTCTGATCCTGATTGATTCGATTTCGATTCCAGCTCTTTCGACTCCGATTCCGATTGTTCCGATTCCGTTTCTGATGATTTCGATCCGATTCCGGCGCTTCTCATTCCGATAGTGTCGATTCCGATTGCGATGGTTTCGGTTCCGAATCCTGCGGTTTCGATCACGATGGTTTCGATCCCAACTCCGTTCACTTCGATTTCGATTTCGAAGGTTTCGATTCCGATTATTTTGATTTCGACTCCGGCGATTTTGATTCCGATTGCGATCATTTCGATTCCGATTCCGGCGGTTCTGATTCCGATGGTTTCGATTCCGACTCCGATGATTTCGGTTCCGATTCCGGCGGTTTCGATCCCGATGGTTTCGATTCCAATCCCGTTTATTTCGATTTCGAAGGTTTCGATTCCGATTATTTCGATTTCGACTCCGACGGTTTCGATTTCGATTCCGGTGATTTTGATTCCGAATCCGATAATTTCGATTCCGATTGCGGCGGTTCTGATTCCGATGATTTCGATTCCGATTCCGGCGGTTTCGATCCCGATGGTTTCGATTTCGATTCCGTTTATTTCGATTTCGATTCCAATGATTTCGATTTCGAAGGTTTTGACTCTGACGGTTTCGATTTCGATTCCGGCGATTTTGATTCCGATTCCGATCATTTCGATTCCGATTTCGATGGTTTAGATTCCGACTCCGATGGTTTCGGTTCCGATTCCGGCGGTTTCGACCCCGACGGTTTCGATTTCGATTCCGGCGGTTCTGATTCCGATAGTTTCGATTCCGACTCCGATGGTTTCGGTTACAATTCCGGCGATTTCGATCCCGATGGTTTCGATTTCGATTCCGTTTTTTTCGATGTCGATTCCAATGATTTCGATTTCGAAGGTTTCGACTCTGACGGTTTTGATTTCGATTCCGGCGATTTTGATTCCGATTCCGATCATTTCGATTCCGATTCCGGCGGTTCTGATTCCGATGGTTTCGGTCCCGATGGTTTCGATTTCGATTCCGGCGATTTTGATTCCGATTCCGATAATTTCGATTCCGATTCCGATCGTTTCGATTCCGACTCCGATGGTTTCGGTTCCGATTCCGGCGGTTTCGATCCCGATGGTTTCGATTTCGATTCCGTTTATTTCGATTTCGATTCCAATGATTTCTATTTCGAAGGTTTCGACTCTGACGGTTTCGATTTCGATTCCGGCGATTTTGATTCCGATTCCGATCATTTCGATTCCGATTCCGATGGTTTAGATTCCGACTCGGATGGTTTCGGTTCCGATTCCGGCGGTTTCGATCCCGATGGTTTCGATTTCGCTTCCGTTTATTTTGATTTCGATTCCAATGATTTCGATTTCGAAGGCTTCGATTCCGATTATTTCGATTTCGACCCCGACGGTTTCGATTTCGATTCCGGCGATTTTGATTTCGATTACGATTCCGGCGGTTCTGATTCCGATGGTTTCGATTCCGACTTCGATGGTTTCGGTTCCGATTCCGGCGATTTCGATCCCGATGGTTTCGATTTCGATTCCGTTTTTTTCGATGTCGATGATTTGATTTGTTGATGATTTCGATTTCGAAGGTTTCGACTCTGACGGTTTTGATTTCGATTCCGGCGATTTTGATTCCGATTCCGATCATTTCGATTCCGATTCCGGCGGTTCTGATTCCGATGGTTTCGGTCCCGATGGTTTCGATTTCGATTCCGGCGATTTTGATTCCGATTCCGATAATTTCGATTCCGATTCCGATCGTTTCGATTCCGACACCGATGGTTTCGGTTCCGATTCCGGCGGTTTCCATCCCGATGGTTTCGATTTCGATTCCGTTTATTTCGATTTCGATTCCAATGATTTCGATTTCGAAGGTTTCGACTCTCACGGTTTCGATTTCGATTCCGGCGATTTTGATTCCGATTCCGGGGGTTCTGATTCCGATGGTTTCGATTCCGACTTCGATGGTTTCTGTTCCGATTCCGGCGGTTTCGATTCCGGTGGTTTCGATTTCGATTCCGTTCATTTTGATTTCTATTCCAATGATTTCGATTTCGAAGGTTTCGATTCCGATTATTTCGATTTCGACTCCGGCAGTTTCGATTTCGATTCCGGCGGTTTCGATTAAGATTGTGTGGCATATCGCAGGGCTCTATTCTAGGACCTGTGTGAGTTGTTCATATGCTGTAGCGTTGATAAATATTGACTTCCGTCTTTTTGCCGTATTCAATTTATCCCTGTTTAATGACAATGTCTGAGCGATTCACATAGTAACACAGACAGTATTTCTGCCTTGCATATTCTATCCTTGTCACTTTGGTAGGCAATGGTAGATAAACTAGCCAAAAGTATATACTAAAACTACAAAATATCGGCAACAAACGATGCAATGTAAGCATATAGGCTTGTTCGCCTGCTAATCTTTTCAAATTCATTGGTAATAATCGACAAAGAGCCTTATTATTATTAAGATGCTTGAGAAGAAGACAACACTTACTTTGGAGGTTCATAGAGGACGGAAACATGCTGGCTCTATGGACGTCTTGCACGTGCGGTCTGGCGCCCATGACAGCGCACTGGGAGCTAGCTGACCCAGGGTGATGGACGCCCATCGGTCCGGTAGCAGCTGGGTTGTAGGATCTTGCCATTGAAGCTGCCGCAGCTGTGTACCTGTTGGAAAAGTAGCGTTAAGTAATATTACTCATAAACAAATATATTTAGGGAGAATCTATTTATGGGATGTTATACATGAAATTGGGGCATCCTGTATAATGGCCAATATTTTATAAATGTGCCCTCAAACGACATGTATAACATTCCGTAAATAGATTTTCCGAAAATGTATTTGTTTATGACTAATATTCCGTCCACATATGGTAAAAGAGAAGTGATGTACATTGATCACGAAATCTCTGAAATTATTTGATCTATGAGCATGGAATTTGAAGACAAGGTAGTTTATGTTGAAGCCGAAAGACATTGATTGGGGTTGTCCCGAAAAAGTTCTTTTTTCAAACGCATTTCCTTTAATTCTTGTCCATTTGACTCTATCAATTCAAAAAAATAAATATTATTGCGATCGGCCAAACTTTGAATTTAAGTTTACTAGAGAGTGAGGTTAAGATTCAGTACTGACGTTCGATCCGCGCGGCCTACTATGTTTCTATATGCAAAACTTAAAAGACACCCCTCGTATAAGCAGTGTTTGAGCAACGTCGACAAGAGTTTGTTACGAACTTGGACAATCTGTTTGACATTGCGCATGCCCATAGAAATAAATGAAGATAGGATCTTCTTGCAGCGGAACAGAAAGCCAGTTCGACCTGGTCATTTAGCTGGGGCAGAGAAGAAATTAGCCATAAAAGAAGAAAGGAACATAGAGGAAAAAAGCGACGAGCTAAATATGTTGCCTCCTTATCATCTTATGAATCAGTGCAAGAAAATTCATCTTCAAAAACCAAGATAGATTTGAAAGAAAATTTGCCCATCTCAACTCAGAGCATACAGCCTGATACTAATGCAACTCAAATGAGGAAAAGTTTCGTTACTCCAAAATGAGTGGCAGTATTAAATAGGCGTCAGTTAAGTATGAGAAATTCTGGTTTATTATTGAAGCAACCATTGAGGCACTTGGACATAACACTGATAAGTTACCTCTAAGCAAGTCTCCATTCAAAGAATTCGTACCGAAAACTGAAAGGAGCGCTTGCAAGCTATAAAGCTTGATCTCCAAAGCGAGGTGCCGGATACCTACTGTAACCGTCCACTGGGATGGCAAGTCCTTGTTCAGTCGACTCAAAATTTATGACAGTTTTTTTCGGCTAGTGTCCAACTTGACATAATGATTCGTTTCATCACGCTAAGGTGCAAGCATTGAGAGCAGTCGAGTTAATGCACGACTTCCATGGCTTAATCACAGCTGATGAGGATCAAAAACAATTTTTATTACGTCGCCTACAAGAACACAAGCAGGTATATCCCGACGGAAAAAAGAAAACTTTGAAAATAAAATTTAGTAAATTATAGGCTGGGACGCAATGCTCACATTAAGCATAAAATCTCGGTAACTATTTGACCTATGAACACCACATTTGACTGAGAGGAAGTTCGTTGGAGAAGCGTAAATAATGGCAACACTGTTTTTGACAGATGACGCGTGAATCGTGTCTTGTGTCATTGTCAAACTTGTTCAGTTTGGTCTATAATTTAACCATGAATCGACTTACGAACGAACAACGCTTGCAAATTATTGAATTTTACTATCAAAGTTCATGCTCGGTTAAGAGAGTGCATCGAGCACTGCTTCCAATTTATGGGCAATTTGGTCGGCCTACTGAGAGAGCTATTCGGAAGCTTGTGACTAAATTTCGAACCCAGTTTACATTATTGGACATTAAACCACCAACACGCAGCCGTAGAGTGAGGACTGAGGAAAATATTGCGGCTGTATCCGCCAGTGTTAGTCATGACCGTGAAATGTCGATTCGCCGCCGTTCGCAGCAATTGGGCCTCTGTTACTCCACTACGTGGGAAATTTTGCGACAGGATTTGGGTGTAAAACCTTATAAAATACAGCTGGTGCAAGAATTGAAGCCACACGACCTCCACAACGTTTCCAATTTGGTGAATGGGCGCTGGCAAAGTTGGAGGAAGATCCACATTTTTATAGAAAAATTGTGTTCAGCGACGAAGCTCATTTCTGGTTGAATGGGTACGTTAACAAGCAAAATTGCCGCATCTGGAGTGAAGACCAGCCAGAAACATTGCAAGAGCTACCAATGCATCCCGAAAAAATCACTGTTTGGTGTGGATTATGGGCCGGTGGCATCATCGGGCCGTACTTCTTCAAAGACGATAATGGCCGGAACGTAACTGTGAATGGCGAGCGCTACCGTGCGATGATAACAAACTTTTTTTTGCCCAAAATGGAAGAGCTGGACTTGGCTGACATGTGGTTTCGACAAGATGGTGCCACATGCCACACCTCACACCTAACAATGACCCTAGTGAGAGGCGAGTACGGTGAACAGTTTATCTCACGTTTGGGGCCCGTCAATTGGCCGCCTAGATCGTGCGATTTAACGCCGTTGGACTATTTCTTGTGGGGCCATGTTAAGGCTAATGTCTACAGCGATAAACCAGCAACGATTGACGCACTGGAAGCCAATATTGAAGCATTTATTCGTGAGATACCGGCCGATATGTTGGAGAGAGTGTGCCAAAATTGGACTTTGCGCATGGGCCATCTAAAGCGGAGCCGCGCCCAACATTTTTTCAAATTTTTTGTGTTTTTTGAAAATCAAATCCTATACCTCTTGAAAAATCACCCGTTATTTGGATGAGCGGGGCAGTTATCGACCAAGAGCAAAATTTTACGATTTTTCTTAACAAGTTCAGCGTCCCACTTTTTTAAATATGCTTCAAACATTGATGAAGTCATCCAAGCTTTATTATTTCCAACAAAATCGACGGGTATTGTTTTAACATTTTTAAACATTAACATTCAAAATGCCGGAAAATTGGAAGCTCCATAAATTAGCTGGTCCTGACTTGTTTAGTGCGTTTCTAAAACGTCATCCTGTACTGTCTATTCGCAAACCGGAAGCTAGTTTAGCAAGAGCCAGTAGTTTCAATAAAACGAACGTCGACGCATTGTTTGATGTCCAGTTATCGAAAAACATAAATTTGAGCCTCACGAAATCTGGGACATGGACGAAACTGGGATTAAAACTGTCCAAAGTCCCGACCACAATGTCAGAAGGTTCGATAGTTTCATCAGAAACTTTATCAAGTGCAGTATCAGCTATTGGAAATTCCATATCTCCTTTTTTCATTTTTCTACGGGTATATTTCAAACCACATTTTTTAAATTCAGCTCCTCCTGGCTCACAAGGTTCAGCAAACTCATCAGGTTGGATGAAAGAGCCGCATTTCTTGGAGTTTCTTAGATTTTTTCACCTTCATGTGAAAAGCACCGAGGAAAGACCGTGCCTGCTTTTACTAGACAAGCACGGATCACATCTGACTATAGAAGGACTGAATTTGGCCAAAGCAAATGGTATTGTCATGCTCACTGTTCACATAAACTTCAACCTCTTGACAGCGCCGTTTTCGGCCCTTTTAAGAAATATGTAAACACTTCCTGCGATGTTTGGGTTTTAAATAATCCCGGTAAGACCATGACTATATACGCCATACCTTCAGTAGTCTCTATTGCATACCCCCTCGCATTTACTCCCAAAAATATACATCTGGATTTCGGGTGTCTCTGTCACTGATAGGCCAGATCCGGGTATCTTGAACGAAGCAATAACTGGACCAAACCCGGAAACCTTGAACGAAAAGGAAGTTGGGCCAAATTCAACCATCTTGAACGAAGATGAAACTGTAAGTCCGATAAATATAAACACGCAGGAAGCAGTAGATAATATACGAGATAGCAACACAGCTAAACAAACTTGATTTGATGATCCCTGCTGTAGTAGTTTAGTAAGGCTGCATACGGGAAATATAGTATTTCCAGAAAGTTTAAGACCTTATCCAAAGGCATCGGCAAGAAAAATGAATCGAGTTTCCCGTCGTAAACGAGGGAATGCAATACTCATTGACACTCCAGTAAGAGACGAATTCGAGAAAGAGAAAAATAAATGCTCGAACAAGAAAAAGAGGAACAGGGAAACAGTGAAAAGGGACGTTTTTGATTCAAAAAAAAAATTATGAAATCTAAAGAAATTGAAAAACGCACGTCGTGTTCAGATAATGAAACTGATGGAGAAGAATGTTTTTGCTTGATTTGTCTTGAACCATTTTCTAACAGAATAGGTAAAATGCTCATCGGGTAATGGTAGGTCTCATGATGCGTGCACATATGTCATAACTGCGATAGTGACTAATTGTAAAAAAGCCTCTTCTACTTTTTTCTCATAAAGATTTGGTATTTAATTAGTTTGTAATAATAAATATGTTTAAAAGTATGATATCATAATTTATTAACGATCTAAAATACGCTTGACAACCAACCTCAAGCAATGTGACATCCAGCCCCAGTAAGGGGCAAATTGCCACATTTGTTTCTGTATTTCGAAACATTTTAATTTAATATTGTGAATTATTTTACAGCCTTAGCGATCTTACATAGTGTTCCCAAAGGGTAAACCATATTAGTTATGCACCAAATATGTGCGTATAACGTTTCAGATCGAATAAAAAAAGAATTATCTATTAACCAATAATTTAAGTTGAAACTGTAGAATGCAAATGACAAAAAAGGACAAAAATTAGCTACAGTAGATTATGTATTTAGTTGATGTTCGTATTTATGAGTTTACGAATTTCAGTCCTAGATATAGAATGTAGCCACTTTTTTAAATTTCTTTTGAAACAATTTCCGAAACGTAAATCTTTTAAGTCTTTAGGTATAATTTCATAAAATTTAGGCGCTAAATAGAGATATGATCGCTGCATTATAGATGTATGCGGTTGAGGAACTACTGTGCCACGAATTTTGTATCTGGTATAATGATTATGTTTAATTTTTTGGTCGGTGTTTACAAATTTATGGTAGTGAGTGATACTGTGTAAGAAATAAAGCTGTCTTATATCATATATTCGAACATCTGCATATAATTTTTCAGTGGGATAAAGTTTCGGTTTTTTAAATATCATTTTTAGAATACTTTTTTGAAAAACATCTAAATTATAGATATGTGAGGAACATGCAGCTCCCCATGCTAATATACCATATGTGAGATGAGGCTCAATCAGTGCATGGTATAATGTTTGAAGATATTTTTCTGTCAATATATTCCCAAGGTATTTAATTTTGTAGGATACAAATCTAACTTTCGTTAAAATATAATTGACATGGATGTCCCATCGTAAGTGAGGATCCAAGACCACTCCAAGGTATTTTTTTTTTGGGCACTCTATTAATTTGCATTTTTTGATCATTAATATTGAAGGAGAAATTTGTGTAATTTGGCAGATGTCTAGCATAAGACCCAAATGGTAAAAAATGTGTTTTAGAGTAGTTAATGCTTAATTTTCTACTGTTAAACCACCGAATAATTTTGATAAAATCATTTTCAATTACATTTTTCAGATCAGACCAGTCAGTGCCTTCATATAATATTGCAGTATCATCTGCAAAACTAGTTATTTTGCCAACACAATTAATTTGGAAAATATCATTTAAATATATATTGAATAACAGCGGACCTAAGACAGTTCCTTGTGGGACACCACACTTAATATACATTTCTTTACTAAATGATCCTGATATCTGCACAGATTGTGGGCGATTTGACAAATAACTTTCGATCAGTGAGTACGCGTTTCCTCTGAAACCAATTCTCTCCAATGCTTCTAATAATAATTTGAGATTAACTGTGTCGAAAGCTTTCTTTAAATCAACAAAAATGCAGATTGAAGGGATTCTGTTATCAATATTTTGATATATTTGATTTACAATTTTAGTTATTGCGTCCGATGTAGCCTTCCCTTCTGTAAATCCATATTGATTTTCACTTACAATTTTGAATTTTGTGAGGTATCGAATCATTCTAGTAGATAAAACTTTTTCAAAAACCTTTGCTACACTGGATATTATTGATATTGGTCTATAGTTGTTAACATCTGTTTTTGTTCCTGATTTATGTATCGGTATTATATTACCTTTTTTTAAAATTGAGGGATATATGCCAGATTCAAAGCATTTGTTGATTAGGTAAGTGAGTGGTTCTGTTATGTCCTCGGCTATAATTTTCAAATGCTCGCTTTTAATACCATCGAACCCAGGACTTTTCCGATTTTTTAAGGACATAACAGTGGTGTATACTTCATATTGTTCGATTTTATCCAAAATAAATGAGTTCAAAGTTCTTTTTGGAGGCTGAGTATTTTGTACATTTGCTTGTATATTACTTGCTAAATTTTCGCCTATGTCAGTAAAGAATTGTACAAATTCATCGCATATCTGTTGAGTATTTTTTGATACTGTTCCCGATGTTGTATTTAACTCAGTGACACACTCTTTAAATTTTGTTTTCCCAGTAATCTCATCAATAGTTGTCCAAAGCCGCTTAGGATCATTTAAGTTATTATTCAATTTATTTAGGTAATGTTTTCGTTTGGTTTGCCTTGCAAGCTCTATAAATTTATTTTTATATTGGTTGTAACAGTCGGTATTCTCTGTAGTTGGCGTTAGTTTCATTACATTATATAGTCTTTCTTTTTCTATTGCCGATGTTATTAATCCTTTGGTAAGCCAGGCATTTCTGCTTTTCTCTTTGTGACTAATTATTACTTTATTGGTACTAATATCTATTAGTTTTTTTATTTTCTCTATGAACAGTCCCGTTGCTTTGTCTATATTATTTATAGAGTATAATTGTTCCCAGGATTCTTGTTTGACATTTGATATTAGTTTTGAATTGTCGACGAAAAATTTGTAATTTTCCTGGTTGTTATTAATATATAAATAAATACTCGGAAACAACGATATATGCTAAAACAGCTAGTCTGAAATACTTTTTTTAAAAGTTTGTCTTGTATGTCTCTTCAAATACTTTGTATACCTTTCACATCACTGATGTCAGTGAGCCTTCCGCTCTATAGATATTGTCATTTCGATAAGAATCACATTTTTTAAACGGCCCTATCCTTGTTGTTTGCTAGTATCGGAGATACTTTACCTGTAAGCAGCCTGTGACATTTGCCCGCAGGAGGTGAGATCCCCGTAAGAGCACGGCATGTTAAGTCCCGCAGGGTCCATGCCTGTACCCTGCAGACAGCTGGAGTCGAACCCGGCTTGGTTCAGGTACGAATAGTCCATGGCTAATCTGATAATGACGAACTTTTCTCAAGAACACGCCGTAGATTAGATTAGGATTCGCGAGAACTGAACTGAACCGTCGGAGGCTGAGATCAGGTTGAGTCGCGTGGCTACAATCGAATGATAAGCCTTAATTCAATAAGTTGGAGGGTGGCTTTCGGGGGCGGAGCCTAGTCATGGCGACGCGGCGACCGGCCAATCGGAAGCGTCGACGCGCAGGGTGCTTCTCGGGGGTTGGTCGGACGTGTGACGTCACCGGGCATCCACATGCGGAGGGTGGCACGTCTTATCAGTGCACAGTGCCGCGGTTTCGGGTGACATCAGAAGTGGGATTGACGGAAAAATGGAAAGGGCTCTTCACCGACGCACAGTGGTCGAGAAGCTATACTGTCGTACCTTGGTAAAAGGTAAATCGTAAAAAAGGCGTCAAGTAGATTGACTGCATACTTCCTACGCCTTCGTTGGCGGTTTCAAAGGAAAGTGAGGAGTCAAGTCGTTCCAAAATTCCGTCTTCCGCCCATAGATGATCATTACGAATGGAATTGCGAGAGAAAGCATCTTCATCAGTCAAGAACATTTTGATATCAAATAAAGGGTTTTCAGCAATTTTTTCTAAAAACCATCAGCAAAAATTTAAACGCAATGGAAAATCCCCCGGCAGTAGTGCTTGAGGCCTATGATAATGGTATAGCGAATTATCAACAAGTATTTTCAGCAAGTCCATAGGTAAAATGCGTATTTGCTATTTTGTAAATCTTGGCATAGGTTACTTTTGTTTTCTTAATTGTTAATTAAAAAAGATTCACAATGTAAAAACGTTTATGAATACTTGTCAAAATAAGACCGCAAAGTAACCGATTAAATGTCATTATTTTAAGAACAAAATAGGGCACAACATAGTTCAAAATAATTTTGTTATACCCCAAATTTATAAAAATGGTTTTTATTTTTTACGCAAAAACGATGCATCGGACGGAAAAAAGTCAATAGGTCACATTTACTGCAAAATAAATGAGGAAGTTTTTTTTGAAAAAGCAATGGCGTACCATATTTTTGTAATTATCCACTATACATCCCACAAACACGCCACTGGTAGAAGTATTAAAAAATATTCTACATCTAAAAAGTATACTAAGTGACATATAAATCCGATCACCCAGTTTAAATGGTTTTATTTTAATAAAAGTTGGTGAATGTATTTATCTTACTGTAAATAACAAGTGAAAAAATTTTCAGCCTTATCAGTTGGACATTCCGGTTTTTATACTGTTTTTTTTTAATTCACTAACGCTCTAAAAATGAATATTTCAGCCGCAGTAAAGAATCAACGTTGGCGGATTTTGATTCTTGACATCCTTTACGATCGGTTACGGTGCCTAGAGTACGGAGACCTGTACGATTTCGTCAACTTAGTGAGTTTGATAGGGGCCGTATAGTGGGACTTCGGGAAGCTGGACTTTCTTTTCGGGCAATTGCAGTTAGAGTGCAAAGAAGTGTAGACACTGTGGTTAGGTGTTGTCAGGCATGGCTTCGAGAAGGCCGTACGCAAAGAGCAAGGAGCACTGGACGCCGCCGTAGAACAACAGACCGTGAAGATCGCCGCCTAAGATTATTGGCCTTAAGGGACCGTTTCTCCACTACCAGGTCCATTGCAAATGTATGGTTTGCAGAACACGGAAGACCTATTGGCATGCGAAGTGTTTACCGACGAATGAGAAGTTTTGGCTTGTTTTCATACCGGCCACACTGGGTCCTCCCTTTAACTCGAGAACACCGACGTAATCGCCTTGAGTGGTGCAGACAACGGTCACTCTGGGATCAGGAATGGAACAGTATTGTCTTTAGTGACGGGTCTCGATTTTGTTTAGGCATGCACGATGGTCGTGCCAGGGTTAGAAGGCGACGTGGTGAAAGGAGGAATCCACAGTTTTTTGTTGAAAGACATGTTCATCACACTGTTGGAGTTATGGTTTGGGGTGCTATAGTTTATGGTTCCATTTCACCTTTAATCTTCATCAGAGGTAACATGAACGCGCAGCGTTATATCCACGAAGTTCTAGAACCCCATCTTTTACCCTATCTTGACACCCTGGCAGATCCAACTTTCCAACAAGATAATGCCCGACCACATGTTGCAAGAGTCACAATATACTTCTTTCAACATAATGATGTCACATTGTTACCATTGCCACCAAGATCTCCCGACTTATCCCCAATTGAGCACGTGTGGGATATGATGGGTAGGAGATTGCTCAATTTGCAACGTCCTCCTCAGACTCTAGAAGCACTTCGAGAGGAGTTGGTGGTTGCCTGGAATGAGATACCACAGGAGGACATTGACCACCTGATCAGAAGCATGCCTAGGCGCGTTGGAGAATGCGTAGCACATCAGGGTGCATCCACACATTATTAAAGGTCAAAGGGCTTTAAAGCAGTGCAATCATTTGGAAATTTTTCAGATTAAACTTTTTTGTTAGGTATTTCAATCAGCTTTTTTGGCAAAAACAAGTTTTAGTTATAATATAAGCAAAACCCTTCTTGGCATGACGAGAAATAAAATGTTTTATAAAAATCATGTATCTGAATCTACGTAGTCTGTAAACCAGGCTGCTTTGCACATTATTAGCGTGTATGTCTAGCTTTACATGCACCCTTCAACTGGATTGATGCACCATCACACATGCCGCTAGTCAATAGGCTTTTTTTGTTTATGAATACGAATAAAGAGAAGAAGGATTACTGGCGGCTGTTTCATCTGGAGCGGTTTCATACCTGTTATTGATTTCTACAAAGTAATGCGTAGTTTGGAATGCATTAGAGTAATCCTGATTATATATATTGATCCAGATTATTGTATGGTCATAAGTTTGAAAATGGGTGTACCTATGCAAAAGTTAATAACCAGAAAAGAAATCAGAATATCTAAACTTTATACTTACATCCTAAAAGCTTTTTCAATGAAAACAATTACTTTGTTTTTCAAAAGTTCGTATTTATGTTTCAGTGAAAATGAATAATGTAGAGAAGACTAAAGAGTATAAGATAAAGTAAAAAAACGGAACACAATGTACTTAAACAATTTACAAACGATGGTGCAACAAGCAATCCATATTTTTTGGGTATATCATGATATGCACATTTTTGTATATGTCGTGTATCATCCAAAAATTAAAAGTTATACCATAACTGTCCATTGACAGTGGTTTCCAAAGGCATCTTGATACTATTTGCGAAGAAACAGTATGCTTTTCGGCGACGCCACTGACTTACGCGACACGGATCCCGTCGCAGCTGGCACAGCTTCAGCTTCGAGCCGGAGACACTCGCATCGCATCCGAATACGAAGTCGGGGAGTTTGGGAGCTCGGGGAGTTGGAAAGAATATTAAAATGCTGCCGGCTTCAAATTAGATTTGCATCCAGCTCTTATCTGTTTTCCTTCCTTGCTGTCTGTTTATACATCAACACTCAACAGATGAAACGGGATTCACGATGTGTGACTATGGATGTGATTTTCCCACATATGTACGCCATCTTTTTATGTTCTCAGAGTAGCTATGATATTGGTATATTAAAGCTGATCAATTCAATCGTTGAATTTTCTTTATCTTCTTACAAATTAATATCTTTAGAGGTAATCTGTGCCCAAAAAGTCATGGATCTAATGAATAAGAAATTCATAATGTATGTATTTAACTGATCGTCACACTTTTGTTTTATAAAATGTTACATATTGCTAATATTGATAATTAAAGTCTTTGATGTTGTTTATAAATTTAAGCCTATTACTTATTGGAAAATATAACCAATGAAGACGCGAACAGCAATGCTGAATGAGAAAGATGAATAATTCCAAATAAAAGATGAATGGCAGTGTTGGCCAGTATCTTAGCATTTTGAAAAATATAAATTTCAAGTTATTGGCACTTCTTAACCAAATAATGCTTTTGGTGTTACGCCACTAAGGGCCAACTTCACCAACAACAGTCCTTTATTCTCCACCTATAGGGTAACAGACCGTCAGATACAGCGAACGTGCTCCAAGTTCCAATCAACAAATTTTAGCAACCAATAGCTATGAAATGTTGAAAACAAAATACTGTCAAAGTATGAGATGACAACTTGTCATTGAAACATCACTAGCTTATTGAATATTAAGAAATTACATAGAATTCAGTCAACATTTTAAGAAATGTCTGATTTTTGAATTAAATTCATGTTTTAATTAATATTGTTGATTTTTTATTCATGTTTATGACAGGCTCTACCAAAAAGTTCATAGATATTGCTCGTTTCCAAACATTCATTCATTTACTTGCCGTTCATCAGAACCATTATGGCACCTTAGATTGATATTCCCTCAAAACCATTCAGGTTTTTTGATATCCATACATCCATAAAGTTGAATATTTTTCGTTGTTCAGGAACTGAACAAACATCCACACTATATTCACAGCGATTAAGAAATTCCCAAATATATGCCTTAAAGCTACCAGCAAACCTAGAACCTGCAAAAACTACAAATTTGCCATATTTTTCTTTTTTCACGAGTACACATTCTAGGTTATATTTATATTAGACATTATTCGAATACAGCTGATTATTGCATTTCAAAGAGTGACACATGTGTGGGATCTGTCAACTCTTGGTACCAGTCACAAAACATATACCCTGAAGGTTTAATTCCATGCTATTCAATGACAAACACGGTGACTTGTGTGCTTGTCAGCGGCCATTTTGTGAGGGTGCGACAGGGTTGCCAGATTGTGCAATAGGAGATCTTTCCCATTCCGGATCGAACAATCTACCAAAGATGCTTATAATCATGATACCTAGTGTCAGATAGATATCCCCGCCAGGCAAAAAAGAAAAATAGACAAACAAACATTACTAGTTTTTTTGATTTTTGGACTTAAAAACAATTATCTGTGAAACATTTTTCATAATGTTTTGTCTATGTCCATAGTAATTGCATTATGCATCAGAGAGATGTAGGGATTGACACGTCTTACACATATTATCTGTGTTTTTTTGGATGGAGAGGGCATAATGTTTTTATTGCTTTGAAGAAATTCATTACCACATAAATTAATAAATTATTACTATTATGACGTAAAGGAAGATGAGGAATTGGATGGAATGTATTTTCTATTCTATTTTCTTGCAAAATACAGACAAATCCACTCTATTCAACAGGTATGTAATGATAACTTTCAGTATATTGAAGTTGGTAAATTCGAGAGTGCCATGCATTAACAAACGTCCAAATCTGCTGCCAAATTGAACAGCTAGAAAATCGACCTATTATTTGCCGCATTCCCATTCGCTGAGGGGATAACGGATTGTTAAATGTAAACCTATAACATACATGTATATCAAAATACATAAAAGTTGTCCTGTTTTTTCTGTACAAAAGCATCATGTTGGAATCAAAAAGTGGTCTTGTTTATAATACAGTCGAATTTTCACGATTTTATTCTATATTTCAATAGAAATAACTAATATTCAGAGACCTTTGACAGCTTCTGTCAAGTTGCTTTTCGATAAGGTATTTTCCCATTGGTCCATAATATTAATGTTGGTGAAATCGGCCCTAAGAGTAGTAACTTGGATTTGTTCATTAAGCTGTTCAATTGCATAGTAAAATTTCCAAGATCAAAAATAGAGACTCTGGCATTGCCCCGAACTTTGCTGCCGCTACGCGGGGCACCCTGTATAAAAAACGAGTATCAAAACAAGTCGAAAGATCGCAAGCATGCCACAGGCTCGATTCCTCGGTCGATGATTGTGGAGAACATTAAGAAACGTCGAGGATAGAATTTTAAGTGCTCAAAACTTAATTATGGCGTAAAAGTGAATTAGTCGTGGGCTAAAACGGCCGTTCATGGCTCCTAATCCGATAAGAAGCCATTTTAGACGGTAATACCGTTAATATCAGAAGCCTCATTTCATAAACATCGATTAAAAGGGTTCGTTGCTGTTTCTGGCGTTTAGCGTCTTCTGAAAAGAGGGAAGACGTTTTTCTTTTATGTCGAAAACAATAAAAGATGCTACCGTTTTAACTAAAATTATTCATGGTGAATTGACATCGAAATCGGAGCATAGACGGGCAACAGTTTTTTATTAGACGTTTTGTGACAAAAGTTGAATTCTTACCAGTATATAAAACGAGGCGTTTCGGGACTAAGAATGCTTGATTCACTTTTAATGACCTAAAAAACGTATTATAAGGCATGTTGGGCTTGGATTCGCGATTGACCCATTTTGTGCCTTTTTACTAACGCTTTAAATGCGGTTCAAATGACCTTTATTCTGCGTACTTTGAGGTAAAACCGAATCGTTCCACATGTATCTGATTCCACATGTAGATTTAGCTATTTATCGAAAAAGTTCAAAACTATACGTTTTTTGCGACTTTAAGGTGCTACAAATCCATTTTTACTATCTAACTGGAGACCTGCTTTCCTTAGTAACAGACAGCTCCAAGTGCAGCACGGTGACTAGCGGCGTTCTCCAGAGTTCCGTCTCGGCACCGTTTGCCGTTCCTCGTCTACGCATCGGACCCGCTTTCTGTCATATTTTCCACCTACTCCTTGTGTACTGACGACACAAGGATATACAATATCCCCCTTGCTAATGATAACATCGTTCAATGCGAACTCGACAACGTTTGATGGTTGCTGCTGTCCTGTATTCCACACGTTGAAAAAAACAATCCAAAGATCGATTACATCATCGGGAACCAGGAGATCCCCTCTGTCCAAAGTTACATAGAATTAGGAGTTGTATCGGATACTCTATCACGATCCGAGCATATCCCTTACTCAACGTCTAATGCCAAAAAGAGTCTGTGCCTACATCTCCACTCACGACGTACCGAAGACAGCTGACACAATGCTGGCCCCATATGCAGACGACACTGCTATAGCCGCCAAGCATCGACGACCCGAGATCATCCGTAGGAGACTACAGGATGAACTGGACCACATCCAGGACTGGTGCGTGAAATGGAAAATCCGCGTCAACGTCCAGAAGACGCAGGCAATCTTCATCCAACGAAGAAAGATTGCAAGACCTCTCGAAGCATCCATCTTCGACGAAGATATCCAGTGGAGCGACAAAGTCAAATATCTGGGGATCGTATTTGACAAGTCCCTCACCTGGAAAGACCACATAGAAGCTGTCATCGCAAAGACCAGACCAGCCATGGCTCAACTCTACCCATTACTGGGTAGACACAGCCGGATGCCGCTAGCGACCAAGCTACGGCTGATCAAGGCCATCGCCAGACCTCAGCTCGCTTACGCCTCCGCGGTCTGGGGGTACGCTGCTCCCAGCTACCGCAAGCGACTTGCTGCTCTAGAGATGAAGCTACTCCGGATCGCCATCCTACGTAAGAAACTCAACCTTGCGTAGAGACCTGCATTGGGACACCATTCACGAGTACTGAGGAAAAAAGCGGAGAAGACCTTCCAGAAAGCTCAGGACCACCCGAACGAGCAGCTACGATTCCTCATGGACTACGATCCGGACGAGAGGCCTCGCAACCGCAGAACCAGGTACCCTAGACCCAAGTCACAACTCTAACCTTGACCAGGAGTACCCGCGGTGTCTCTCCCGTTCCCCCTCCACGGCGTGGATGCAGAGGACCAGGAACCATCGGGACCAGGACCCACCGGGACCAGGACCCGCCGGGACCAGGACCCACCGGAACCAGGACCCACCAGGCCCAACCAGGACCAGGACCCGCCACGACCAGGACCCACCAGGACCCATCAGGACCAGGACCAGGAACAATATATAGGTAAGAGGACTTGAAACTCTTGATTTTTCGAAAACAAGAGTTTCAAGAGAACCTAGCAGACCCTCTATCGATGATCGCTTAACGACATCTACAGAATGTGCGAGGTAAAGGGGACCAACCCGGCGTTCCCAGAGACTGAAACACATGAGGAGACGTTGTAGCAGACCGCACAACACATGGCCTACCGAGACGCTGATGAGTCGGGCCACGCGGAGGTTAGAGTTTAGTGGGTATTAGGTGGTCTCCTCAAGACAACCTGGAGTCCCACACACGCCGTAGCTCGGGCTATGGTATGGTGCATAAACGCATTCCCCCCTCATCAAAAAAAAAAAATATACCTTGTTGGAAGACCCTTCAAGGGCTGTGATGAGTTAAGCTGCTGGGCTCGTCATAGGTTAGGCCTATATGGAATTCGCTGGACCGGTTTGGTATCCAACGCTACTACGTGACCGAGACCTGTTAGAAAATATACTCGGCGACTTTAAAAGTGTTACATCCAGAAAACAAAGCATGATGTGGTAACAATGACCACGTTTTATCTTTGTTTTTATTTACCTTTGTTAAAATGTTATCTCTTAGTTTTTGTGAAGAAAGCAGTTTCTGAGAGCTGAGTAGTACAGATATCTTTAGTGTTAAGCATACAAAATGCCTCGAGTACGAACACGTCCAAATTATCAGCATGTTAGCGACTTTGACATGAGTAAAATGATTGCCTATCGAGATGTTGGTTTGTCCTATCGCGAAATTGGCCGCCGTCTTAATTCTGCTGCAATGGCGGTAATGCGTGTGTGTCGTGTGTGGATAGAAGGAGGTAGAGGAACACGAAGAAGGCCAACTGGTCCAACGAGGCGTACCACAGAGCGTCAAGATCTTCGCTTCAGGCGACTAGCCCCACGAGACTCTGGTTTCTCGGTAAGAGATGCCTCTGACTTTTGTCAGCCTGCGTAATTCTCTCCATACAACACGATTACCCTCGACCCTAAGTTCATCTCCTAATTTCACTTTCAGCGTCGCGTCCCTAAGGGCGCTTCGAGTCGCGCGTTTCCTGCAGCGAATTCTTCGACGCTCGCCGCAGGAACGGTGGGAAGACGGCGTCGCGATCGGTCCCACTTCTCCCGAGGGGTTGCTGGCCCCCTTCCCTTCCCCTTTCTCCCGTTTAGATCGTAAAAACGCGCCGAGGCGGGTGGACAAAGATGGAGCAAAGTCAAGTTGGCTACGAAGGTATGGCTGTTTAAAAAAAAACAAAAAAAAACACGCTTTTTTAGCTAACCTAATTGAAAAGTAGAAAATAACACTGATCAACAGCCAAAAATATCCTAAATAAAATCAACAAAATATTACTATTTTTAATGTGCTAAAAGCGGAATGAAACTTATTTTTTCAATATTAGTTCAAGTTTTAGAGATACGGTAATTATACGTGTTCCTGCTGTGACAGTGTTAATATACTGTAATTCACAAGAATGCACGTGCTACATTTTTATATTCGGCAAGGAAAGATGATGTAATCGGCATGATTGTGTTACGTTATACATACGCGTACATTATATTGTTTTATATTAGCCATTTTTTTCTCAGTTGGCTGAGAGCGTTCATGCAAGATGTCTCGAAAGTGTGTAAACAATCCAGATCAGTTTTGTTACGTGTGTGGTGATGTGACTTTTGCGTCTCAGAGACGGTCTATTACTCCACTAATAACAAAGACATATCAGCTTTATTTCGGTTGTAAACTAGGTGATCAAGACAAACAGTGGGCATCCCACATCTGCTGTAATATATGTGCTTCAAGTCTGAGGAGCTGGTTAAATGGCAAAAAACGGTCTATGCGCTTTGCTGTCCCAATGGTTTGGAGAGAGCCTACAAATCATATTAATGATTGTTCCTTTTGCATGGTACCTTGTGTTGGACAAGCCACAGGTATGTCCAAGAAAAAAAATCGGTTATTAACTACCCAAACATACCTTCTGCGATGTGCCTCACAGTGACGAAAATCCTATTCCAAAACCCCCAGAATCCCACACTTGCGAATCAGAAAACGAATCAGATCATGGCGATGGAGTGATTCGTCAGGAAGAAGATATGCCATCAACGTCAAGAGATCCTGATTTTGTACCGAGCACGTCATGCCACCAATCGCACAAAATAACACAGAATTAAATGATCTTGTGAGAGATTTAGAACTTCCAAAATGTAAGGCAGAGTTACTTGGATCAAGACTGCAGCAGTGGAACTTGTTAGAAGACGATGTTTCGGTATGTGTTTTTCGTAAACGCCTCAAAGACTTAGAACCATTTTTCAATATGGAGAATAACTTGGTTTTCTGCAGTAACATTAACGGCTTACTGGCGGCTTTAAATATAAACTATAACCCAAAAGAATGGAAATTTTTTTAGAGACAGTTCAACAGTGAGTTTAAAGGCAGTGTTATTGTATATTGGAAATATTTTACCATCTCTTCCTGTAGGGTATGTAGTTCACATGAAAGAATCATATGACAATATGAAGTACCTATTGACATGCATAAAATACGATGAGCACCAATGGCATATTTGTGGCGATTTGACAGTTGTTGCACTTTTACTTGGGCTGCAGCTAGGCTACAAAAAGTTTTGCTGTTTTTTGTGTGAATGGGACAGTCGGGCAAAGGCACTTCATTACACCAGACAAAACTGGCCTGTTCGTCAATTCCTAGAGCCAGGTCAAAAAAATGTACAGCATATGCCATTAGTAGATTCGAAAAAAAATTTATTACCACCACTGCATATCAAGTTGGGCCTAATGAAAAACTTTGTCAAGGCATTAGATAGAGATGGGTCAGCTTTTCAATACCTGCGTCAGAAATTTCCAAGACTAAGTGAGGCAAAGGTTAAAGAAGGTATTTTTGTTGGGCCACAGATTCGAAATATTTTGAAAGATACACAGTTTGAAAACACTTTAACAGGTATTGCTTGGAATGATTTCCGTCTGGTGGTCACTAATTTCTTGGGAAATAGAAAAGCTGACAACTATAAAACCCTTGTCAAAAATATGCTGTCATCGTATCAAAAGATGGGCTGTAATATGTCTCTTAAGATACATTTCCTACACTCACACCTGGACTTTTTTCCTGACAATTGCGGAGCCGTAAGTGATGAGCACGGCGAACGTTTTCATCAGGATATTTCAACAATGGAAAAAAGGTACCAGGGAAAGTGAAATCCTTCCATGCTTGCAGACTACTGTTGGACTCTTGGTAGAGATGCTCCAGAAACGTTCCATAAAAGAACAGCAAAAAGACAGCAGCGCATATAGTGATTCTTATAAGTATATGAATCTTGTTACTTTTTTTAATATATCCTTAAAAATAAAAAGTTTTTTCTAAACCGCAACTAATTTTTTTATTTCATTGTCATGTTTGGATTCAGCGCCCCAAAATTAACAAAGAAGTGCACTTTTCCCACAAGATACAATTAAAAAACTAAAATTTGTTGTCCAGTGTAATTTTTAATTAGAAAGAATTTATGTTACGGTAGCGGATGGTCGAACAATCAATCATAATTAATGGACTCAAAATAAAATTTAAGTTATTATTATTAAATGAATATTATTAAACGTTACAATCATTCTATTGGCAATTATCTATGAGATGAGAGTTATGAAAATGTTTTAAGATGCATCCCATGCTTGTTACTCTGTTAAGAAATCTTTTGCCTGAACACCAAAAGCCTGTAGTTGCATAATAAAAGAAATACGAGGGCGGTCCAATAAGTACCCGTGTTCGACGACAGAGGGCGTTCCTGCGGGAAGTTAATGTTATCATCGTGTGCTGCCATCTATCAATGGACGGCATAACAAATTTCAGACTGATTGATGGGTTAGTTTGGATTTGGCAGTCATTCGAGTTACGCGTGTTTCGTGATTTTCGCTAAGATGGAAAACGAGCAGTATCGTATGGTAATTCGCTTTTCGTTTTTGGATGGGAAAAAATGCGAGGAGATAAAAGCATAGTTGGATATTGGTAAAACGAATTTAAACGTGGGCGAACATCCGTTTCTGATGAGGATCGGCCATGACGCCCGGCAGACGTGGTTACCGAGGAAATCATTCAAAAAGTCCACGACATGCGTCTCGCTGATCGACGAACGAAAGTGCGCGAAGTAGCAGAGGCCGTAGGTGTGCCGACCGGAACGACAATCACTATTTTACATGATAAGTTGGCTATGAAAAAATTGTCGGTCCGATGGGTGCCGCGATTGCTCACGGTGGACAACAAGCGGATGCGGCTGTTAACTCCGAAGCACTGTTTGGAGCAATTTAAGCGAAATCCAAAGGAGTTTTTGCATCGAGTTGTCACCGTCGATGAAACCTGGATTCATCATTACACACCAGAAACTAAGCAACAATCAAAACAATGGATTTCTTCAGGTGAATCTGCTCCAAAGAAGGCGAAGACGGTCCCTTCGGCCGGAAAGGTCGTGGCGACGATTTTTTGGGAGGCGAACCGCGTGTAATTTTTTTAGAAAAAGGAAGAACGATCACCATAGTGAGTTATTGGACCGCTTCGACAAAAAATTGAAGGAAGCACGGCCACATTTGACGAAAAAAAAGGTGCTGTTTCACCACGATAACGCCCAGCACATTCATCCGGAGTTGACGCCGCCAAACTGCATGAATTGCGTTATGAAGTGCTGCCGCAGCCCCCGTATTCAACCGATCTGACCCCCTGTGACTTTTTCTTGTTCCCTGACATGAACAAACGGCTCGCGGGGAAGACATTTAGCTCAAACGAGGAAGTCATCGCCGTTGAAAAATTAAAAGATTTTTTTTTGGAAAAATCGTGTCTTCATTCCTAACACGGGTACTTATTGAACCGCCCTGGTAGTAAAAGATTAAAAAAATTAAAAAAAGAAAGTTATCACACAGAATGATTGGGCTAAACGGCTTATTGGACCCCACTTTTTTCCAACTTTGACATGTACATTGCAAATGAATGGTTTGCAGAACACGGAAGAACTATTGGCATGCGAAGTGTTTACCGACGAATGAGAAGTTTTGGCTTGCTTTCATACCGGCCACACTGGGTTCTCCCTTTAACTCGAGAACACCGACGTAATCACTTTGAGTGGTGCAGACAACGGTCACTCTGGGATCAGGAATGGAACAGTATTGTCTTTAGTGGTTCCAGGTCAGAACCCCATCTTGACACCCTGGCAGATCCAACTTTCCAACAAGATAATGCCCGACCACATGTTGCAAGAGTCACAATAGACTTCTTTCAACATAATGATGTCACATTGTTACCATGGCCACCAAGATCTCCCGACTTATCCCCAATTGAGCACGTGTGGGATATGATGGGTAGGAGATTGCTCAATTTGCAACGTCCTCCTCAGACTGTAGAAGCACTTCGAGAAGAGTTGGTGGTTGCCTGGAATGAGATACCACAGGAGGACATTGACCACCTGATCAGAAGCATGCCTAGGCGCGTTGGAGAATGCGTAGCACATCAGGGTGCATCCACACATTATTAAAGGTCAAAGGGCTTTAAAGCAGTGCAATCATTTTGAAATTTATATCATTTACTTATTATGCTTCATTAAGTACTTATACAAAATTTTATTAAAATAAAACCATTTAAACTGGGTGTTCGGATTTATATGTCACTTAGTATATTTTACCCCCAAAAAAAAACAATCACAGACAATGCTACGTTTCCCTAAATGCGTCGCATTCGAGAACATCATTAACTAAAAATCGACTTGTTCATTCACACCCATTTAGCTAATCGGTGAAATATTAACACGGACTGCTTTACTAGCTTATTATTCATATGGCACGGTGTATGGTCTCCCCATACTATCGGACGACAAGTGTTATTGTATGGAGAATTAATGTGGTGTCAGGGCAATAAAAGACCTCCAACCAGGGGTGATGAGGCACTGGCACAGACAGCGGCGTATCAAAGGGACTTCCGACATGCAGATAACGTAGTGCAAGTCGTTTTACTTCACGCTGGGTATTGTAAATATCGAAACTGGGATATGAAGTTTGTTTGTCTGTCCGTCCGTCCGAATTTTCTACACAATGTTACTACACGGTCAGGCACAAAGGACGGATGTTTTTGAAATGACTATACTACAACTATTTAAAACTGTAATGACTCATACGCGTGATCAACACGTGATCAGAGCTCGATCCCGGCTTCCTTCCAGTACAGCCGTATAGCGTACGACATATGTCGTTTCTGTGGCTGTGCGGTGGTCAACAGCACAGACAGAGATGGAAATAATGGCTGATTGTTCTCCGCTGGTAGAACCAATGAAATCAAAGACGCGCCTCGACCGGCAGACTCATAGGCGTCGGCAACGCATTGGAACGTGTTTCGTTGAGCGATCGCATATTGTGTGTTTATATAAGAATTGTTGTGTGATTGTTATTGTTGTGGTTTCTGTGGTTACTGTTTTGGTTATACTTAACCAGGGAGAGTACAAATGGCACGAGTGGAAGTACTGAAAGCCAGGGAACAAGTAGACGGCTTCGTAAAGCACTGAAGAGGGACGCGAAAGAAATCGTGCTCAACGTGTTCAATTATCTGAACGAAACTATGTCGCAGGGAGATGTACTCGCGCGTTGTGAAAGTATGACAGGCGTTCCAGAGTGGATCATTCGCAGGGTGGTGCATGAAAAGAAGAAAACTGGAGCTACTACTGATCCAAAGTTTAATTTGAAGTGACGAAAGGCCGTTAAATTGGACGACGATAGCAAAATGGCGTTAAGGCGAACCGTACATTCATTCTTCTTTAGGAATGAGATACCAACCCTCAAGGCTGTACATCAAGGAAAATGAAATTATACCCCAAATGAGCGTCGAGGTAATAAGGAAATCCCTGCACGAAATTCATTTTCGTTACGAAACGCGTAATCGGAAGTCAGTATTGATAGAGAGACCTGAAATAGTCGCCTGGCGTCGAAAATACCTACGCGAAATGATTGAATATAGGCGACAAAGTAGAAAAATCTATTATTTGGACGAGACATGGGTAAATGCAGGTCACACAGTTAAAAAAACCTGGATAGACAAAAACGTAGTGAGTAACCGACAAGCAAGCATTGAAGGTTTGTCAACAGGTCTTCGTGGACCGTCAGGGACAGGTCAAAGATTGATCGTAACTCATATTGGTAGCGACAGTGGCTTTTTAGAAGAGTGTGACTTGATTTTCGTCTCTAAGAAAGGAGGTGATTACCATGACGAAATGAATGTCAGCTGCTTCGAGAGCTGGTTTCAAGGGGTGCTTCAGCGAGTTGAGCCCAACTCTGTGATCGTCATGGATAATGCTTCCTACCATAGTCGTCGAGCCGAACGTGTACCGACTATGGGATCTCGAAAAAGTGACATGCAGCAATGGTTGCGCGAAAAAGGAATCCCGTTTGACGATTCATGTGTGAAGGCGGAATTGTATGAAAAAATTAAACAGCACAAACCTGCGAACATTAGTTACGTGACTGATGAGATGGCCCGTCAATGTGGTGTCACTGTGCTGCGGTTACCGCCCTACCACAGTGAACTGAACCCAGTAGAGCTCATCTGGGCTCAAGTGAAGGGTTATATTGCGCGCCATAACACAACCTTCAAATTACCAGACGTTAAGGTTTTACTTGAGACTTCCATACAGCTAGTAACGCCCGAAGCTTGGCAGAATGCTATCTGTCATGTTGTGAAGGAAGAAACAAAAATGTGGCAGCTTGACCACCATATCGACACCATCATAGAGCCAGTTATAGTCAATTTCAACGAGGAAAGCGATAGCGACAGTTTATTACTGTCAGATGTAGGTGGAAGCGACGATGAATAAAGGTAATTCCCAAATTTTTGACTTACAATATGTTTCAAACCACTCTTTATTAAGCATGTGACAAATCTAGTTCACCCATGTTAAACATTCATACCCCGCCTATGAACAGCCGACTACTGGTAGTTAAGTGATGTTCACGTGAACATCGATGAGTCATTACAGTTTTAGATAGTTATAGTATAGTACTCTGCGCCTATTCGGGCGAGAGTGGTGGGAAGAGTACCGTCCGGCTTGGGCGTTCCTAGCACCGCGTGTTCGCGTACGACAGTTTTGTCCGACATGTTTCGTCGCCACTCCAATATTCATCGAAATTGAACTGTTCCTCCCATTATGTATTGGTCAACAAAAGACGGTTCGAACCCCTGAACATGTGGAACGAATGATCACGAACATTTTTTCACCTGAATTACGACGACGACGTGTGGTTCCGACCGCCCACAGAGCCAGAGCAACGATGTTATTCGCTCTCTCTTCCGTGGTCGCGTTATTTCCAGGTTTGGTGTTGTTCATTGGCCTCCTCGGTCCCCAGATTTATCCATCTGCGATCTTTTCCTACGGGGACACCTCGAGGTTCGTGCACAAGCCCGAACCCGGGACGCGTTGAAGGTGGCAATGCGCGTGTTGAGAGAACGATGTTGCAGAGAGTCCACGCAAACTTTCAAGAACGCCTCTAGCAATGCACAGTCAACAACGGTCATCACAAGACTGATGTGATTTTCCACACTCGACAGTGACAAACGTTAGTTCGTTGTGAACCCGAATCCGTCAACAGAGCCAGAGCAACGATGTTATTCGCTCTCTCTTCCGTGGTCGCCTTATTACCAGATTTGGCGATCTTCATTGGCCTCCTCGGTCCCCAGATTTATCCATATGCGATTTTTTCTTACGGGGACACCTCAAGGCTTGAGTATTCGCGAACAAGCCCCGAACTCTGGACGAATTGAGAGAGCGATGTTGGAGAGAGTCTACGCGAACTTCCAAGAACGCCTCCAGCAATGCATCAACGATTTCGGCTACCACATGCCTGATGTGATTTTCCACACTTGACTATTTCCTTGTGAACCCGATTCCATCAATAAATTTGTTTTCGAGTAAAGATTATCTATTTTATGATTTTTTTAAAACCGTCCATCCTCTCTGCCGCACCCTGTATAATTGACGACATTTTGGCTGCCTTCGGTAGAATACGTTGATCATCGTCCCTCCTGAGTTACGACGCTGGTTATGCACTGGTTTCCCCTCTTGTAAGCAGCGCTAGTGTCATCATGATCGCCAGATGCAGAGCTCTCTTCGAATCGGGCCTCCGTACGCACCAGACACGCTTCCACTTGATCAGATATTAACTACGGTGCACTGGCACGTGCACTCCGGCTGACAAACGACGATCGACGCTTCGCAGCCCGCTCGATGTTGCTGGTATTGTCGGCTGACGTCGAGGGGTGGCCGCTTGATGTTTGATTGTTTTTGTTTGTGCTTTTGTAGCAATCAGGGGTTGCGTTTCCGTCAGATACGGTAGCGTAATGGATCGCGAGGATTTTGGAATCTGGCCGTGTATGAACGCGCTCTGGAAGAAGTTCTAAATTCTATGATGGACGACCTAGAAAATGCAAAGTATCACGCAGTGACATGGTAGGTAACAGCGTCAGGTAATGTTATGAGGAGTGGAAGCACCCTCTCCAGCACTATGTAGCTTCAGACGTAATGTGGCAGACTAATGTTCATTAGATGAACGGGTCAGCGAGGTCGAAAGACGGGAGTAGATTGGCCGAGGTGGTCCAGACAAATATCCCGGAGTGAACCGGACTCCGGCACTCCGGGATCTCAAGAAGAGAAATAAGAACGTCGCCTTCGGTGACTGATTGTACTCATTGCCGGTGGACAGAAGCTACGGATTGCTATCGAAGAGAGAGGATTTTGCACCAGCGGTCGCGGGATTCTAGATTGAGAAATTTGATCAAACTCTAAAATAAAACCAAATACAGCATTAGGAGTTTTTGAAATAGTCTGCAGACAGCATTGAAGTTCATACTACGTCGATGAGGCTGTTTAAATTTGGTGTAGACAATGTAGATTTATTACGGACTTCAATTTTTGAGATCACAACGTTTCAATTGTAGATCAATCAAATTAAAGATTATGTAGACAATGGAAGTCCGAAATATTGAATATTGAATAAATATAGTGACAATAATACAGGGTGTTTTCAAAGTTGAGTCGTATATTCTGAATGCTTGTAGGATTCGTCAAAAGAAGTTTATATACCAAAAATCACCTATATAAAAGACGACCCAACAATGGGTACTAGAGCCATAGCAGCTCAAGCTGCAGTTTCTCCTAGTACAGTGTGGAAGACATTACGACAAGAACAGCGTTACAACCGGAAGATCATCCTAGAATAGTTGCATTTTTCCAGTGACCTTCAGAACAGTTCGCCATAAATTAAGAGTTCACGAAATTAATTTTGTGTACAGACGAGGCCACATTTTCACGAAATGGCGTGCACAGTTTCCACAACAAATATTTGGGCAGTAGAAAATCCACATGTTGACATAGATTTTGATTAAATGTTCATCTACTACTCTATACAGCTGACACAATGCTGGCCCTATATGCAGACGACACTGCTATAGCCGCCAAGCATCGACGACCCGAGATCATCCGTAGGAGACTAAAGGATGAACTGGACCACATCCAGGACTGGTGCGTGAAATGGAAAATCCGCATCAACGTCCAGAAGACGCAGGCAATCTTCATCCAACGAAGAAGGATTGCAAGACCTCTCGAAGCATCCATCTTCGACGAAGATATCCAGTGGAGCGACAAAGTCAAATATCTGGGGATAGTATTTGACAAGTCCCTCACCTGGAAAGCCCACATAGAAGCTGTCATCGCAAAGACCAGAGCAGCCATGGCTCAACTCTACCCATTACTGGGTAGACACAGCCGGATGCCGCTAGCGACCAAGCTACGGCTGATCCAGGCCACCGCCAGACCTCAGCTCGCTTACGCCTCCGCGGTCTGGGGGTACGCTGCCCCCAGCTACCGCAAGCGACTTGCTGCTCTAGAAATGAAGCTACTCCGGATCGCCACCAGTGCACCATCCTACGTAAGAAACTCAACCTTGCGTAGAGACCTGCATTGGGACACCATTCACGAGTACATGAGGAAAAAAGCGGAGAACACCTTCCAGAAAGCTCAGGATCACCCGAACGAGCAGCTACGATTCCTCATAGACTACGATCCGGACGAGAGGCCTCGTGACCGCAGAACCAGGTACCCTAGACCAAGGTCCCAGTTGGCACCCGCTAACTGGAGCCTTAACTAGGAGACTAGGAGAACCCGCGGTTGCTCCCGGCGTGGATGCAGAGGACCAGGAACCACCGGGACCAGGACCCTCCGGGACCAGGACCAACCAGGTCCAGGACCCGCCACGACCAGGACCCACCAGGACCAGGAACAATATATAGGTAAGAGGACTTGAAACTCTTGATTTTTCGAAAACAAGAGTTTCAAGAGAACCTAGCAGACCCTCTATCGATGATCGCTTAACGACATCGATAGAATGTGCGAGGTAAAGGGAACCAACCCGGCGTTCCCAGAGACTGAAACACATGAGGAGACGTTGTAGCAGACCGCAGGTCACGCACAACACATGGCCTACCGAGACGCTGATGAGTCGGGCCACGCGGAGGTTAGGGTTTAGTGGGTATTAGGTGGTCTCCTCAAGACAACCTGGAGTCCCACACACGCCGTAGCTCGGGCTATGGTATGGTGCTTAAACGCATTCCCCCCTCACCAAAAAAAAAAGTGCTAGTATCCCACCGCGCACCGCTGAACAACCGTTGGTGAGAGAGTCGTCCGTCTCGCCGTTCAGGACAACCCACGCTGCGTGCCGCCGGCAATTTGTCCTGGGACAAGGGGTGAAGGGGTGGGGCCTACAGAGGGCTGACGGCTGGATAAGAAGCCAAAGGCGAAGAAGAAGGAAGAAGGGCGAGTGTACCGGCTGACTCGTCCTCATTCCCTTGGGAGGTCGCCGCCTAACTATGGCCGCCAGCCGCTTCTGCCTTCGCCCTATAATAAACATCCATCACACTCTGTTTACTTTTACCTCTACAGCTGAGACCGCTCTCTTTTACTTCCCGCCGCCATACGCGACAAAAGTCTCGATTATCGGGAAGTGCGATTTAGAGTGCTGTATATTTATGGACCTATTGTTGCGTTTTTCTGGGTTCTTTTGGGTGTGGATCAAAACACTGGATTCCACAAAAAGAAATTAACTAATTTATTTTACTTGACAGAACATTTATGTACACCGCTATTTATGTCTGACTAATTCTTATATCGCCATTCACTGCACTATACTCCACTCCGCTCTGCTACTCTACCGTATTCAGTACTCTCCTTCCATCTTTTTTTTTTTCTTTTTTGGTGAGGGGGGAATGCGTTTACGCACCATACCATAGCCCGAGCTACGGCGTGTGTGGGACTCCGGGTTGTCTTGAGGAGACCACCTAATACCCACTAAACCCTAACCTCCGCGTGGCCCGACTCATCAGCGTCTCGTTAGGCCATGTATTGTGCGTGACCTGCGGTCTGCTACAACGTCTCCTCATGTGTTTCAGTCTCTGGGAACGCCGGATTGGTTCCCTTTACCTCGCACATTCTATCGATGTCGTTAAGCGATCATCGATAGAGGGTCTGCTAGGTACTCTTGAAACTCTTGTTTTCGAAAAATCAAGAGTTTCAAGTCCTCTTACCAATATGTTGTTCCTGGTCCTGGTCCTGAAGGGTCCTGGTCCTGGTGGGTCCTGGTCGTGGCGGGTCCTGGTCCTGTCGGGTCTTGGTCCTGGTGGGTCCTGGTCCCGGTGGGTCCTGGTCCCGGTGGTTCCTGGTCCTCTGCATCCACGCCGTGGGGGGGGGGGGAGCAACCGCGGGTTCTCCTAGTCTCCTAGTCGAGGTTCCAGTTAGCGGGTGCCATTTGAGACCTTGGTATAGGGTACCTGGTTCTGCGGTTGCGAGGCCTCTCGTCCGGATCGTAGTCCATGAGGAATCTTAGCTGCTCGTTCGGGTGGTCCTGAGCTTTCTGGAAGGTCTTCTCCGCTTTTTTCCTCATGTACTCGTGGATGGTGTCCCAATGCAGGTCCCTACGCAAGGTTGAGTTTCTTACGTAAGATGGTGCACTGGTGGCGATCCGGAGTAGCTTCATCTCTAGAGCAGCAAGTCGCTTGCGGTAGCTGGGGCAGCGCACCCCCAGACCGCGGAGGCGTAAGCGAGCTGAGGTCTGGCGATGGCCTTGATCAGCCGTAGCTTAGTCGCTAGCGGCATCCGGCTGTGTCTACCCAGTCTTGGGTAGAGTTGAGCCATGGCTGCTCTGGTCTTTGCGATGACAGCTTCTATGTTGTCTTTCCAGGTGAGGGACTTGTCAAATACGATCCCCAGATATTTGACTTTGTCGCTCCACTGGATATCTTCGTCGATCTCCCGGCCGCCGAGTTATATATAGTCCCCATCGCTGCTTCGAGAAAGGTCTGGTGAACCACGAAGCGGCATCTAGAATATTGGAGGACACTTCGCGTCGATCTAGAAGGTGAGTCATACCATGAAGCTCTGGCGAGTAGGAGACTCGCCCAACTATTTGTCACACTATCAATGATTTTTCTTTTACACCGAACCAAAGCCTAAATTCAACGGCACCGCGGCTGCTAGGAAGAGCGTAAAGAAACTTTTTCAATTCGATTTTTGAACCGTCCAAGGTTAGTAGACCTAGGAAAATCCTCCTCGTGTAGATTGTACCACAATCTCCACACCCTAGGGACAAAGGAGAGGTCATATCGGCCAGTTGTGGATGTACGAAGTTCGACACGGTTAGGATGGAAGACCGAAATTAGGCGGGCCTGTCTGGGGAAGGTAAAGGGATTTTATATACGATACTTGGGTGTATCGATACATTTCACGAGTATCGTTATCCGCACGGGTATCACGTATCTTGAAAAGTGATATTATGCCGATTTTTATTTTTGCACCATTTTTGTAGTGCTCTTGAATAACTTTAATGCGGTCTTCAATCGAATACGACTCCATAGCGATCAATGGTAAACATTCAACTGACAAAATGACATGTCAGTGACAGAAAACAAAGATGGCGTCTATGTCAAATTGACGTTTACTTTCCTGCGTCCCTATTGGACAACCCTTTATGTTAAGATCCAAGAATACCTAACGAATCGTAAACTTATGATAACGGTATTCTTGCGGGATTTTTTTTAATATATGGGATTCTTACGTTTCGACTGGGGAAACTGAGCTAAACGACCTGGCAACCCTGTTGGATTCGGTTTCGGGGAATTACAGACACATGACACACAGCGTTTTTAGTATTGATTGATTACATTATCGCTTGAAACAAGGTATTTGACAATCTCGTCATGTAGTTGTCAAAAAAATAAACGTTATTTTGGTTTGTAGAAAGAATAACTCAGATTTTCGTATCGAAAGGTTTCGATACTTTTGTGGTATCGATATTCTTAATCCCGTATTTTAGAGTATCGATACTTCCTAAAACGATACGAATCGATACTTTTCGTGTAGGCAACCCTTTAAATCGACGGTACTCGGGTTTCTCAATGACTTGCTTCGCGCTCTACCGCCGGTCTCCGTCAGTTGCTGCCTCACTTTCGGCGCAAAACTCAATTATCGGTAGTTATATTTCCTGAATTAGATCAGAGCTTATGCTTTAATGTACTGGAATGGCGAAAGAGTACGCAGCAACAAGTGGAAATACGGTAGTCTTACCATGTTCCGTTTACCTCCCACGCCAATATAGTCCGAGGGAGTATTGTAATCGCCTTGAAGGTTTTGAAAATCGATCCAGAGAGAGTGGAACTAGAGCCAAAATGACCATCTAGATGGAGTAATACAGGGTGGCCGATATGTAACTGACTCAGAACCGTAACCACAGTGTCTACACTTCTTTGCACTCTAACTGCAATTGCCCGAAAAGAAAATTCAGCTTCCCGAAGTCGCACTATACGGCCCCTATCAAACTCACTAAGTTGACGAAATCGTACAGGTCTCCGTACTCTAGGCATCGTAACCGATCGTAAAGGATGTCAAGAACCAAAATCCGCCAACGTTGATTCTTTACTGCGGCTGAAATATTCCTTTTTAGAGCGTTAGTGAATTAAAAAAAAACAGTATAAAAACCGGAATGTCCAACTGATAAGGCTGAAAATTTTTTCACTTGTTATTTACAGTAAGATAAATACATTCACCAACTTTTATTAAAATAAAACCATTTAAACTGGGTGTTCGGATTTATATGTCACTTAGTATATGTTTGTTGCTGATTCACTTCAACGTATCCATTCGTAATTATTTACCGATGACTTCCGTACGCGAATTCAATCCCATTAAGCTCAATCTCATCGTGTCCACCGCCGTACAATAGTTCATCACCGCTTACAGGGATGATTCCTCTCAGTAGGCCGTGCGACGCGTGTCTGTCAATGACACGTGCAACTCCTGATTGATATTTAATCGCGTTGGCTTTGGACGACCGTCAACTGTTCGTCCTCGTATTCATGTGTTTTCCTTGCGCTGTGCTACATCGAGTCATCGAAGGTTAATTGGATGGCAATTGTTTTTCTTAGAGGGATGTCAACGATCAGTTGCGACAGAGGCGGACTCATTAATATGTGAGGTGCGCAGGATATTTGAGGTTAGAAGAATTTTGGGAAAAAATCTTTATATATGAAAATGAATCCCTGTTTCGCGTGGTTATGCCGTAACTTGAGAACGACTTTACCGATTCCGTTCATCCAATACAATAATTACTTTAACTGACGTCATTTGCGGAAGCAGCTTGGGACATAATCAGGTTTAACAGATGCGCATAGCAATGCACATAGCAAATGGTTATCTTTGTTTAATTTTTGCCTGTACTCCAGCATTATGTCCGCTCATTACCGCGGCTCCATCATAGCTTTGTGAAATCAGTTTGTTAGGGAAATTTCCTATTAATGGATCTACGACGCTCAAAATATGTCTTGTGAGAGTATCAGCGTCACATTTTTCGGGATTCATATAATTCCAAAAACGTTCTACTGGTTCGCCGTTAAATACGTATCTGAAAATTGTTACCAGTTGGGTTTTCCCCGAAATGTCCATTGTTTCATCTGCTATTATCGCCAAATACGAGGCACTGTTAATCTGTTTTATTATTCATTCAAGACAAACTTCAAGAATACAATCCAGTAGATCGTTTTGTATTTCTTTCGAAGTTCCTTTAAATATTGAAGCATTTTTTAAGGTTGTAACAAGCTCAGCATTAGATCTGTACGGATCTGGATAACGTGCAGTACATGCGTATGTTTAAATCGCGCATTTGATTTTGTAGAGAGAGACAAAAGCAAGCGCGCGCGGCTTGTGTCGTAGTATTGCACAGACCGTTTTCAAGTGGCCCATGAATAATGTTACGCTGCGGTCGCGACGAAAATGACAAGTACACAATTGGTCGATTATAACGCTGTCTGAATACAAAACAGACTCGACGCCGTATCTTGCGCAGCAGCGTTGCCGGTATTGTTTCTATTTGTGTGATAACACGGAAAATAAATAACGATCAAACTACTACTACTTTTTTCTGTTAAGACGAAAGTTTTGGCAGTACTGCAGCTCTGCAGAACTTATGGGCCAGCCGCCCCTGTTTTTATGCACCTCTTTCTGAAACGCCCTAGCTCGAAACCGATTTCTTACAAATTGATAATTCTCAGAACATCCTGTACATGTTCAGTAGTTTCCGTGGCAACACCGACAATGAAAGTTCCCCTTCGAACACTTCCTGACTAACCTACTAACCAACATAAAAGTTAAAGGGACAGTGACATGTGGCTTGTCAGGCAATATGCTTTGTCAGAAAAAAAACCAGTAGATATCGCAAATTATTCAAAATTATCGATAAATCTAAATTGATCAGACCATGATCGGGGGAAGTTTATCGTTAGCCGTATGTACCGTGGTTATCAGAAGAGTTTTGGACTCCGTCGCGCAACGAGCTGTAAGTAAACAACAAAATGCTTAAATTGTGCTACCTCACTAGGAAATTAGCCCTTAAGATATGTACCATGGCAAGGTAAAATTTCGACGTTACGCATTTTCGTTTACTTTATTGTATAAACTTAAGTTGCTTAAATATACTAAGTGACATATAAATCCGAACACCCAGTTTAAATAGTTTTATTTTAATAAAAGTTGGTGAATGTATTTATCTTACTGTAAATAACAAGTGAAAAAATTTTCAGCCTTATCAGTTGGACATTCCGGTTTTTACACTGTTTTTTTTTTAATTCACTAACGCTCTAAAAATGAATATTTCAGCCGCAGTAAAGAATCAACGTTGGCGGATTTTGGTTCTTGGCATCCTTTACGATCGGTTACGATGCCTAGAGTACGGAGACCTGTACGATTTCGTCAACTTAGTGAGTTTGATAGGGGCCGTATAGTGGGACTTCGGGAAGCTGGACTTTCTTTCCGGGCAATTGCAGTTAGAGTGCAAAGAAGTGTAGACACTGTGGTTAGGTGTTGTCAGGCATGGCTTCGAGAAGGCCGTACGCAAAGAGCAAGGAGCACTGGACGCCGCCGTAGAACAACAGACCGTGAAGATCGCCGCCTAAGATTATTGGCCTTAAGGGACCGTTTCTCCACTACCAGGTCCATTGCAAATGAATGGTTTGCAGAACACAGAAGACCTATTGGCATGCGAAGTGTTTACCGACGAATGAGAAGTTTTGGCTTGTTTTCATACCGGCCACACTGGGTCCTCCCTTTAACTCGAGAACACCGACGTAATCGCCTTGAGTGGTGCAGACAACGGTCACTCTGGGATCAGGAATGGAACAGTATTGTCTTTAGTGACGATTCTCGATTTTGTTTAGGCATGCACGATGGTCGTGCCAGGGTTAGAAGGCGACGTGGTGAAAGGAGGAATCCACGGTTTTTTGTTGAAAGACATGTTCATGACACTGTTGGAGTTATGGTTTGGGGTGCTATAGCTAATGGTTCCAGATCACCTTTAATCTTCATCAGAGGTAACATGAACGCGCAGCGCTATATCCACGAAGTTCTAGAACCCCATCTTTTACCCTATCTTGACACCCTGGCAGATCCAACTTTCCAACAAGATAATGCCCACATGTTGCAAGAGTCGCAATAGACTTCTTTCAACATAATGATGTCACATTGTTACCATGGCCACCAAGATCTCCCGACTTATCCCCAATTGAGCACGTGTGGGATATGATGGGTAAGAGATTGCTCAATTTGCAACGTCCTCCTCAGACTCTAGAAGCACTTCAAGAGGAGTTGGTGGTTGCCTGGAATGAGATACCACAGGAGGACATTGACCACCTGATCAGAAGCATGCCTAGGCGCGTTGGAGAATGCGTAGCACATCAGGGTGCATCCACACATTATTAAAGGTCAAAGGGCTTTAAAGCAGTGCAATCATTTTGAAATTTTTATCGTTTACTTATTATGCTTCATTAAGTACTTATACCAAATTTTATTAAAATAAAACCATTTAAACTGGGTGTTCGGATTTATATGTCACTTAGTATATGTGTATAGATGCAATACTTCAAAAATATTATGTTTGTTTGTTGACAATTTATTTAGCATTAACCTTACAATAGCAATTTTGTATAATTATTCATTTACACATTTTTTGAATACATTTTCTGTAATTTTACATTGTCTATTAATATCACATCTATATGCATTTTGAGAATTTACAAAGTGATTTTTTAATAAGACTATACTTTAGCGCACAAAGACCGAAATTCTTTTTTTTTTTTTTTTGGAAAAATTGAAGAAACGTAAAAATGATCATTTTTTTAAGGAAAATAGATGTGAAACTATAAAAAAATCGAATACACAGGCAGGTACATCCTGACTGCAAAAAGAAAACTTTGAAAAGAAAATTTAGCAAATAATTTTCTATTAATGATAAATATCTAAGAAATATACTCAGTGATTATAAGTGTTACATCCAGAAAAATCATTTCTTCAACTTGTTTTTATTTTGACAACTGCGGAAGGTTGGGAAATCTCGAAAGTGGAGATACTACAGACCAAAATATGTGAATTGACTTTAACCGAAAATTGATAGTTTGCGAGATACAGGGTGTCAAAGTTATTGCCTGAGAAGTATTTCAGATTTTGGCATAAAACTAAAATGCGAAAAACTGAGGAGAATTGCGGGAAATCATCACCGCGCCCGCGTTGTTACTGTTAGCATGTATATGGCTTGTAACTCGACAGTGTACAGTGAATATAATTATTTCTTATCTCTCTCATTTTTGAAATTCATCAAGTTTGTATATGTAATTTCCAGAATGGATAAGAAAAACTCAATGCGCAACCAGCTTTGAATTTCAATTAAGTGTATTTGGGGCCTATCAAGTATTACGTGAGCACTATGGGGGGCGAGGGGGTCTTTGCTTTGCTTATTTTGGATGACATGGGGGGTAGGGGAGTCTAGATGATGATTACGTCACCGGTAGTTATTTACTTTTTTACACGAATGGCAACCCTCACATTGTCTTTGCTTGAAAACGAAACGCATTTCCGGGGATTCCCGCAAATAATGCATACGTTTAGTGAACAGCGCGCGGTAATTCACCTACTCGCTTTAGAACCGAGTAGGGGAATTACCGCGCGGTCTTCACTTGTCCAAATTTCCTCTATCAGTGTATTGTTTCGTTTGGATACTATAGCGAGTAGACGTATTGTAAGCATAGTTAACATTTGTGTTACCATTGATTCCATTAGCCAAAGTTTAATGTTTAAATAAGATGTCGTTTGAATTGTTTGAAAGTTTTAAAAAATCTCATACAAGTACGAAAGTACAAAATGTACAAAAGTTAGTTAACGAAGTGTGGCGAAATTACAAATTACAAGCAAAATCCGACAAGGAACTAGATATTATTGTATCTAAGAGAATCGAAGAAGAATTGCAAGCGGCGACTGAGAATAAATCCAATCTACTGAATTTTTTTTCTAAGGTGAGTGACGAAATCATTTTAGGTACCTATGAGTACTAGAAATATTAGAAATCGCCAAAAAGCTTCTCTTTACTGATTAGAAAATATTATGGCCTATCTCAAAGTATAGAGGTAATACTCATTATATTATAGATTTATTTCTTATGATTGATTCCGTCAATTGGTCACAAAGTACAAGATGTTAGTTTTATACATATCTATACAGAAAACTTTGTGACCGAAACGAATTGCTCGTTTAAACATATTAGATTTAAAGCCATAGGGTTTTGTATTTACCATATATATTGCCATACTTTGTATTTTTGTAGCTTAATAAGGAAATCTTTAGCAGAAGCCATAGAAAGTTTTTATTTTTAGGCAACCTATAAACCTGCAGAAAAAACACAAATTATACAGTCAGCTTCAAATATTAAAAAACAGGAAGAAGATAAAATATAACCCGGTAATGAATCACAACAGCAATGCGAAATTAATGAAAATACAGATAAACAGATAGCAAAACCTTCTCAGGAAGCTATGAAAAATAAGATTGCTCTACTCGAAAAAAATGTGAATGCTTTGTATTCTACCAGAGATACTATGCCAAGTCGTACAGATCATTAAGTTGCGCGAGGAAATAAAAACAGCAAAACAGTCTTTAAACAGGAAGGTACAAAACGCAGTTGCCCAGAAGAAACACAGGGATGGTTTGAAAAGAAAGTTAGAAGATATTTGTCATGAAAATCCAGAAATAAAAAAAACTATCTCTGAGGGATTCAGTAGGACGTCCTAATCTTGAAAGCAATCAACATTCACTATTGAAAACAATCGCGGATATAGCTTAATTTGGGAGTGCAGCAGATGATAGAAGACGAACGTAATCCATTCGCAGCGTAAAAACTCTTGATGAACTCACACAAGAATTATGTAAAATAGGATTTGGCATTAGTCGCAGTGGGACATATCTTCGTTTGATTCCCAGAAAATCTAATTCTGTAGAGGGACGAAGAAATGTAACGACAGTCCCTGTTAAGCTCATTCGGGCTCAAACTGATCACCACAAGAACCACTTAGATAGCAAGTTCGCTGAAACATCAATCCATTATTTAGAGAACATATCATCTATACTTAGACCAGATCAAGTATTTTTAATATCTCAAGATGATAAAGCTCGAGTCCCTAGCACCTCTTCTAATGCACATGGAATATAGAATCAAATTGCCTGATCACGATTGGGTAATCGCTGAGCGTCATAAATTAATACCATCTGTTTATGCTGATGTCAAAATAACTTCCAATATGCTAGGACAACCGCAAGCCGTTGGATATTCTGGACCAACATACATCGCTATTCGAAGTTGAAAGCATAGTTCATCTACTGCTAATACTCATGCTCAGGATTTCGAGACGCTTCTCGAACTTGAAGAGTTTCGACCATTAGCTAAAACTGACCATCGATTAGTAAAACCAGTGGTAATCCTGACGGTTGATGGAGGGCCAGATGAAAATCCACGTTATCAAAAAGTCATAGGGTTTGCTATACAACACTTTAAGCGACATGACATTGTTTTTAGCTACCAATGCTCCTGGAAGAAGTGCGTATAACAGAGTAGAGCGCAGAATGGCTCCTCTTAGCCGGGAACTGGCTGGTTTAATATTGCCTCATGACCATTTTAGGTCTCATTTGGATGAACGTGGCGTCACAATTGATGAACATTTAGAAAGATCTAATTTCGAATTTGCAGGAAATGTATTAGCTGAATTATGGAAATTGATGGCTATAATGTTAATGCAAAATATGTTGGGGCAGGCGAACAAGATCTTCCTGATTTTCCAGACATTAAATGATATTCAGAACATTTGCGTGAGAGCCAATACTTGCTTCAAATTGTAAAATGTAGAAATAGAGAATGCTGTCGTCCAAGAAGTGGCCTATTTAGATTACTAGACAATAGGTTTCTTCCACCACCTGTAAAAGTAAAACAAACAGTTGATGACTTGGTTTTGGATGAAGGAGGGCAATTTCTTAATCTTCCAGTCAATTTAGCTCTACGCTTAAGTGCTTCAATCAAAGATTTCCTGCAAATGCCCTACGATTATTTTTGTCCAACGGTAAAATTGAGGCTAAATAATTGTAATAAATCTGCTTACATAATACTTGAACGGCCCCTTTGAGACAAGAACCCAATAAGTATCATCAACACATACAACTTACAGTAACGCCATCTCAGAAGCCGATTTTACATCACATCAGAGCCAAAGATTGATAACAAGTCTCATGACGTTTAGGCAACACGTACAACTAAGCGCTCAGTTAATACCTTGTATAAAAACCTACATAATGCCAAAAAATCGGCATATTGTCACTTTTCAAGTTACGTGATACCCGTGCAGATTAAGGAAATGGGTCCAGCTTAGGGCACTTTCCTCTATTATCCAGGTCTATCTACAGTATATTCAGATAAGAGATAGACCGGATGTAAACAAGACCACGTGATCATCGAACGCTGTAACATTCGGCAGGGACGTATTAAGAGTCACGCAGTACATATTTTAGATAGTAGATGCTGCTTTGCGTAACTTTGTAGTAAATTAGCACAATTCGATGTGTATACGATTGGTGATGGATATAGGATCATGTGGGGGTGGGGTAAGAAATATATAATGATGTAAATATACATAAGGGTTTCAAAATTTTCGCTTCGATTTCCAGCTTCGGATGCCGCCTGATGTTTGGTGAAATACAGTCGAATATAATCTCAAAATGGCGTTTAAATTAGCCTAAATTAAAAATAATCGTATATCTCTTAAAATTGCTTTTAGAATATTGATTAGTATATTTTTTGATTTCTAGGTAAATATGTAACCAAATTAAAACGTTCAAAACGTAAAAAAATGTGCATGGTTGAACATTGTCAGAAAGTAGATTCTGAGGTTAGGTTTAGGTTTTGCCAAAATGGGTTCAAAAATGTCAATAATTAATTAAAAAATACAGTAGCTTTATAATTACTTATAACTTACCGAATTTGATGAACGACATCTTTTATTGGAAAGATGAGCTTGATGAGCTTTCATCATCGCTACTGCCTGAAGCACCAACGTCAATAATGAATGGCTCGACTTGTTCCTCTAAAATATTGTCCAGTTCCCACATTCTCTTTTCAACTTTGTCTTTCACGTGCTTAATACAGTTTTCCCATTTTTGCGCTGTTATTAATTCTAGTGCTTCTTTGAAAATTCCTTTGAGGTCACAAAATTTAAAAGTTGTATTGTGCTTAGCTATATAATTTTTAAGCTCTGCCCATATGACCTCAATGGGATTGAGCTCGCAATGGTATGGAGGTAAACGGGGCACAGTTTTATTTTGACTTGCTGCCATTTCGTCAATGGCGTATTTTTGATATTCCGCCTTGCGATCCTTGACAATTCTTAATAATTGTACTTTCAGCATTGCTTCTTCAAAGTTGATATTTTTCGAGCGGAGCCAATTTTGAACATCAATTTTCCTTGAAGCCGTTGTTGGGACCTTCTCCATTCTTCGAGAATGATAAGGCGCATTATCCAACACAATTACTGCGTTTTCCTCTAAGTTCGGTAAAATTTTTGAAAACCACTGTTCAAACGATTCGCCATTCATTTCCCCGAGGGAAATCTCCAGTTTTCTTAGACTCAAAGCACCACAGACCGTCAACAACAAATCCATCCTCACTGCCAATATGGCAGATAATGAGCCTTTTCCCTGTACCTGGAAATCGAAGTACTAACTGGTGTAGATTTATTTCAATAAGCGAACCTTTTTCAAATGTTTTCATCACATTCAGCGAAAAAACATTGAGACATGAGTATCAGATTGCTATAATTGGGATTATTTAGTCATATTGAAAGAAAGAATATTGAACGTCGTATGATTACTCAGCGCTTCACAATTTAATTTAAAGTTATAATCCTTTAAAAAATGAATGATCAGGAACCTGAAATACGCGCAAATATTAATATTAACAAATTATAACTTTATAAAACTTAAAGTATGAATTAAAATGATTAGAAATATTAGGAACGGTACACAATATAAAACTTAGTAACTTTTTTAAGTTTATAATATTCGACATATTTTAAGATTATATTAAAAAATTATTGAAATATCGAAAACACATAAAAACATGGCTTAAAAAAGTTCTAACAAATGAAAATGACAATAAAACATCCACGCATTTTATCGAAAGTTATAAAAGTTTTGTTACTTGTAATATGTTTTATCTGCCCCCTGGAATTAATGTTTAGAACCTTGTTCCCAAGGTTTGAAAAACATCCGATTGTTGTCTATTACTCGTATTTACCTGCTGGATTTTTTAATCCGGTGGACAGTCCATCTAGAAAGGCCCTCCTGGATGAAGTTACAGAATCATCAACCCATACTTTACTTGTAGTGTGTCCTGCGTTTACCCACGTTTCATCAAGGTAATAAATCTTCCTGTTTTGATTTCTATATTTCCCAATTTTTGTTAAATAATCCCTCCTCCATAGCACAATTTCTTCTCTATCCAGTAGTAAACTATTACGACCCCGTTTTTTCCATTTGAAATTTAAATGCTTCAGTAACGCATGGAAAGTTGATCGTTTAAAATTTGGCAACGTTGTATCTCCATTTACCTCCTGCAGTACTTTATCTATAGTAGGTATTTCATTCCTAAAGAAGAATTCATGCACTTTCCTCCTAATCGCATGCTTATCAGCTTCATCCAATGATTTAACAATACTTTTGCGATATTTACTGGTGATTGGCTCAGAAAAGGTGTGATTTTTTTGGTATTGTCTTAACACATTATACACTGATGCGCGACACACCCCAACTTTGTGAGAAACCTTCACAACAATTTCTTTCATGGTTGATGCCACGTTCTCCTCGCGCTCGATCTTATATATATTCAAAATGACCTCTTTCATTTCTGCACTCAGGTGTCTTTTTTTAGAGCGTTTCCTAGGTGGACTACAGGAGTTTACAACTTCATCGGCAGTATCTGTACTACTGGGCATTTTGCGCAAGCAGTTGATAACAATAACAAGGTATAACAATAACAACGACAAACTCAACAACTTAATAAGATAACAAACGAAAACGTCCAAAGAAATATCAAATTGCAATGATGCACACGACATACGTAACACGTCTGAACCTGAATGTGACTCTGCCTTGATACGACTGCTCTGCCACTCGGCATAGGCATTTAATTGCGAATTGACCAATGAGGGCTCCTGTTTTACGTCGAGACGGCGGCGTTAGCGTGAAAATCACCCGAACCTTTTGTTTACATCCGGTCTATCTCTTATCTGAATATACTGTAGTTTATTTTTCCAGCCTGCAGTTGCTGCAAGCAACTCGCCTAACGCTGCAGCGTTGCTGATGTTCTCAGGAGCGCTCTACTACGTGTACAACCAACTGAAAAATGGAACTTTAGTCAGAATCGGTCAAGGTCATCCGAAAAATTCTCAGATGTCTTCACGGCATGCGATACAGCAGTAAGTGCTTTGCAATTTTGGATAATTTTAATCAACGTATGTAAAACCACCTGTGCATCCACCAAGGGCGAACCCAGCTCAAATTGTAAGGCGGAATGAATGAAAACACCTTCAAAATGAGTATGAGTCTATTAGTTGTTGCAAAAAATCGTTCATAAAGTGAATAAGAGTAAATATGAAATAGTAGCCAATTTAGTGAATAACATCGAAAAATTCTTCAGCAGATTAGACATACAGAATTTTAAGTTCTTCTTACAGTACGGTTGGATGCTATTATTCAACTGTGTCGCCGTAAGTTTCCTTTCAAGGTTCTGGATGAAAGGGTCCTTTTTCGCCTTACTTCCTGCAATAAATGTCTTTCCTCCCGACCTCGTTTTTTATTACCTCCTCCGTGCAAGTAGGACGTTTTTTCCGGTATCTTGATATCTACGCCTATATTGAGGACCGAGCAACATACATTTAAGCTACATCACTTACTAAACGACTTTCGCTCAATAATCTCTCGTTCTTTTTGAAAAAGATCAGGCATTTTTGAGAAAGTAAAAGTATACTAGTTATTATATCAGAGCGCAATCATTTGATTAAATTTATTATATTATACTTCGATTGGTTACACCAATTTATCTAAAAGTAGGAACAACATCGAAGATAAAATTTGTTTTTCGAACACCTGCGGGATCAACAGCAACATTGATGCTGTTCATCACTACCTGCAATCCAATCGTCCCGCCGTGCTTTTCTTGGCGGAGACAAAAATCTCAGAGACTGCACCGATTAACCATCTCAATTTCCCAAACTACGAGGTGCACTCCAATCTGAGAAAGAACGGGGGAGTTGTGGCTTTTGTCCGCAGCAGTCTTTCCTGCTCCAGGGATCTTTCTTTGGAATCAGACCGGAAGGACATTCTGTGGCTTCGCCTCAACTCCAAAACATCACCCAAATTTATTTGCTGCCTTTATCGCTCTCCATCGAACCATAACTGGGATGACCTACTCGAATACCTCGCCGTCCAGATCGACTTCCTGAACATCAATCACCCCGCTTCAGAGGTAGTTCTTCTCGGTGATTTCAATGCCCATAATGAGCTTTGGTTGGGCTCAAATAAGACCGATGCAGCAGGTCGTGCAGTCGAAGCGTTCGCTCTTACTCAAGGGCTGACCCAGCTGGTGACGAGCCCTACTTTTTTCCCCCGCGTCTCGTCACACGCCAGTAGCCTGCTGGATCTCTTTCTGACCACGCATCCTGCCCCTTACAGCACTGCTGTCCTGTCCCCCCCTGGGTAACTCAGATCACGGTGTTCTGGAGGTTAGGTTTCGGTCAGAAGCCGCTGTGGCAGCAGAAACTCGCACAGGCCGCAAAACTTGGCATTACGGACATGCCGACTGGGAGGGGCTCAGAGACTTCTTCTCTAGCTTTCCTTGGAGAGATGTTTGTTTCACTGACGCGGATGCGTCGACTGTCTGTTCTTCAATAACCGAAATTATCCACGTCGGAATGGAGGAATACATCCCTCACACAGTGAAAGTTCCTAAACCAGCGTCCAACGGCTGGTTCAACAAATCGTGTGACACTGCTCGCCAGCAGAAGATCAAGGCCCACAGAACCTACTTACAAAACCCCACTGTAGAGAACAGACAAGCCGACGTCGAGTCCAGAAACAAATATAACGAAGCGGTTCGCAATACCAAAAACCAGCATGATATAAAAGTTAGGCACAGGGTAATGTCGCAGCGCAATGTCAGTCGGTCTTTCTGGACGCTGGCCAAGCAGATTGAAAAGAACTTCTCACACAGTAGCCTTCCACCACTTACGTGTTAGGATGGAACCATTGTATTCGACTCAAAGGCCAAGGCGGAAGTGCTAGCCAAGATCTTTGCTGCCAACTCCACCATGGACGTCCCCACCAACGCCCAAGTGCCGTCAATTCAAAGGGTTCCCCACACTATGCGGGAGGTAACATTCAGGCATAAGACCGTAAGACGAGTACTCTTGTCGCTCGACATCAACAAAGCTTCTGGTCCGGACTTGATTCCTGCCATTGTACTGAAGAGATGTGCAGCGGAGCTTGCTCCAGTTCTTTCGCGTCTCTTCCAGATCTCTTATGAATCCGGCACCTTCCCAGAAAACTGGAAATTTGCTCATGTACAGCCCATCCCAAAAAAAGGATCTAAAACCGACCCTTACAACTACAGGCCTATAGCTCTGCTTTCTGTTATAAGTAAAGTGATGGAGAGGTGCATAAATCGCGAGCTTCTGGACTACCTCGAACGTCACAGCTTGATTAGCGACAGGCAGTACGGTTTCCGGCACCAACGATCCACAGGGGACCTCCTAGCTTACGTCACGCAACTGTGGAGTAAACTCATCCAGTCTCATGGTGAGGCTCATGTCGTTGCTCTTGACAGCACGAAAGCGTTCGATCAGCTGTGGCACGCTGCCCTCTTAAGCAAACTTCCATCCTATGGCCTCCCAGAAATGCTTTGCAGATGGGTGGCTGACTTTATCTCTGGCCGCAAGATATCCGTCGTAATTGACGGATTCTCCTCTTCATCCCACAACGTCAACGCGGGTGTTCCCCAGGGATCGGTCTTGGCTCCAACACTGTTTCTCTTACATATCAATGACCTCCTTTCCTGTACGATCAACCCAATCCACAGCTTCGCTGATGACAGCACTCTACATGCAGGAATTCAGAGTGACAAGCCGATCTCTGCCGCTGAGCTGGAAAAAAGAAGACTAGCGACGACTTCTTCTCTGACAAGAGACCTGGAGGCTATCACTGCTTGGGGACGCAACAATCTTGTACAGTTCAATGCTTCCAAAACACAGTACTGTACTTTGACGAACAAAAAGCGTCCTAGCGCTCATACAGTTTCGATGGACGGTCGAGTTCTACCAAAGAGCCATTCATTTCGGCTGGTCGGAGTCCAGATCACCGAGGACCTGATCTGGCACGAACACATCTCTTCAATAGCTGCAGCTGCTGGGAAAAAGCTAGGCTATTTGTTTAGGGCTAAGAAGTACTTTTCTCCGCATGACCTTCTCACTCTATACAAGGCCCAGATAAGGCCTAGCCTCGAGTATTGCTCACACATTTGGGGTGCTGCCGCCCCGACTACATTGTCCATGCTCGATGCTGTCCAGAGGAGGGCGGTCCGACTGATCGATGACTCTTCCCTAACAGACAGTCTCGGGACTCTTTCGCACCGGCGGGCCGTCGGCGATCTAGCTCTTTTCTATCGCTACACCAACGGGCTTTGCTCCTCAGAGCTCTCTTCCATGATGCCGCCGCGCGATGTGCCTGCCAGACAGACTCGTCTGACTTCGGCGTCCATCCTAACCGTGTCAAACTTCGTACATCCAGAACTGGCCGATACGACCGCTCCTTTGTCCCGAGGGTATCTAGATTGTGGAACAATCTACGGGAGGAAGCTTTTCCCACTTCTACTAACCTTAGGCAGTTCAAAAATCGTATTAACAAAATTTCTTTGGGATCATCATAGCAGCCGCGGTGTTCCGGCATTTAGGCTTCTGCCTGCGCGGCTGTATCGATATATAAAAAAAACTATTAAAATAAGTTTACCAGATCCAAGTAAAACAATTTAATAATATTTTGGATTAGTGTGTTTTGTTTGATTATTATATTTAGAATTGAAAACATATTTGGACATAGAATTTAAAATACAAATTACATTTAAATGTTCCTGAAAACATTCTGCTACTCCAGCTTGTTCATGTTTCTTTAGCCGTCGTCAGAATAGCAAATCTTGGTTCTTGAGGAACGCTTGGGGCAAACGGAAAAACTACACAAACGCCATCTGCAAACTGGCGAAGCAATCGTACGATTCGCTGACGAACTTGAATCCCTGCCTGTTGCTACCCAACAAGAGTTTCCAGATCAGTTTTCTCAAAGAGGAAACTATTCCTGTCGACAGGGAGTCGAAACCGACGAATGACAAAAGATGCAATGTCCTCTACAGTAATCAAACTTTCGGTAAGTAGCGTCACTGATAGAGTAACGTTTGGGAATTCGACTCCGTGGTTTCGATTCCGGCATCGGAACCGATTTCCTCCGATTCGCTCACAATTCCAATTTTGGATTTTTGACTTATCGTCTAGAAATACTCCCAGAAAGTTTCAAATGATAAATCAATAATCTTTCAGTTCTCTTTTTGGGTAATTACCTTCAGGTAGAACACGTTAATCGATGATTTTGTTCTTCCAGGCAAAGATTCAAAACAGACTCTAACCGAGACGGCGAGCAATCGTAGCGTTTCGACAGGACCAGAAAACAGTGCATTTGAAGTGAAACGAAGCATTCGAAGGAATTCCTTGAAGCGATTGTCGAAAGAAGCAGATTCGAAACCGACCAAACGTTCGGTGATGCTCACATTGGAAAGACGAAAAACGAGGAGCGGGAAAGTCTACAACCCGTTCACTTGACTCGGTGTGGGGGGTATTGGCATGTCAATACGTATCCGGTGGTGTATTTAAATAAATCTGTATCAAATAACAAAATAAGTCTATTCATGTTTAAATAAATAGTGTAGATGAAATTATACGCACGAAAATGAATTTGATCGTTTCTCTTCTCTACCATGAACTTATAAACCGCCCCTCGTATATCCAAGACCGGTACGTCATTTCAAAATTATAACGTCGCTTGTTTTTTCAATTAATTCAAATGAAATCTCCTCTCATATACTAATAATACTACGTATCTTTCTACAAAAGCTGGGTTTCTTAGATTCTTAAGTTCTTGAAGTATATAACATTAAATTTTTATTGTTCATTCTCAATAAAAACAGTTCTTGATCAAAGAAACTTTCATCGTTCGAGATAAACTAGCAATCTATATGTTTATCAGTTTTATCACATCTTAAGGTCATAGCCTATTTTAAAAATGAATAAAAAGCAGAAATCAGTTTCGCCATCTAGCCTACCGACGATGTATTAAGGACTTGCTACATAAAATCAGTAAACCGTATGTAGATGCCTACCGCATCGGGATATTCAGGAAAGAGTAGTTTGCAAAGTCACTGCTAGATGGTAGCTCCTTACAAATTAGAAATAAAACAATTTTATGTGCTAACACTTATTCTCTGTTATTCGGTCGCGGTCCAAAATGACTTTTTTACACTTAAAAATACCAAATTGCGTATAACTACCTCGAAAAACAGAAAAGTTGCTTAGAGTAAATGTCAAAGTTTCGGCCCGAGTAAAGATAACATGGCTACGCACGACAACTATCGAAATATACTCTACTAGAAACTAGAAGACTATCCGTAGCTAAATTTTTCTCGAAATCGTTGCATACCGCTTGAAAAATGCAAATGAAGATTGGAAAACTGCCGCTTTGACGTACTAAATGACTCCGTCGTTACCCTGGGATAGACATACGATCTTGTCATTCTTTGTCACCTAGATTGCGGCGTTGTCAGCTCACCGGACAATTTTACTATCTCTGCTATTTTACTAGAATGTAAAAAAAAGAAGCTTTTGATAAAATATTGAGGGATACCAATAGAGATATATAAAATTTGAGGCGTAGCAATGTTTGCCAAAAAAAACCTGTTATTTACATTTTGCGTCGTCTGCGGCGAAACCTTAATGTCTCTGAACACTTTTATAAATGACCATTTTATAGGATAAAATATCGTTGCCGTCTACTATACAACGTTATTAAAATTCTCATTTATTTAAAAAAACATAGGATGTCAACCCTAACACACAAGTGATGAGTATGCAAGGCTCACCTAGTTTCCCTCAAAAGAGTTGGAAGTAAACCTAATTTATACTTTGGAGACACTTGACATCCACGTCACAGCACTAAAGCACCACTGAGACACAATCGAGGACCCTTATAGTGAACACCACTACTAAAAAAAAAGTAGCGAATAGAGCTCAACACGGAGCTGTGAACGCGTAGACATTCCGCTGCGCCGACGGTTGCTAAGAGACTGAAACGTGTGAGTGCTGTACCTCGCTGCGGCGATACGGTACGGCCGGGTAGTACAGCCATGCCCCTTTCCAGCTCCCACTCCGCGCGTCTGCGTTTTCTTATCTGACTATCACGAAGCGACTCGATGTTTACGTTGACGGGAGCGGACGCGCAGAGTGGGAGCTGGAAAGTGGCGTGGCTCCCGTTCAAACCTGGAATCTCAGCCTCGTGTTGAGGAAACTACAATGTCTTACCTTGGTTGTTGCAGAATACGTGGACACCAAATGTCCAACAAGAGTAGGGATGTGATGCGACCAAAATGCGTCTACCTGTAATTCCACATGATCGACGAGTTATAAGTTGGATTCAAGTTATCAAGCTATACATTTTTACCTTCCTCAAAATGAATGCCTAATATCTCTGCGTATAAGACGGATACTAATATATAGTAGAGTAAAATGAAAGTCGTACTTCTCCTATTAATGATCATGTAATTTTAGATCAAATTGTTAATAAATATATTTATATAATAAAACATTGTTTTTTCCAATTGTTATTTTATATATCTCCATTGGTATATTTTATTCAAAACTTCCTTTTTTTTTATAACATTCTATCAAAATAGCAGAGGTAGCAAAATCGTCCGATGAGCTGGCAATGCCGCAATCCAGGTGGCAGGAATGACAAGGTTATCTGTCAAGACGGATGTCTATCCCGGGGTACCGACGAGTTATTTGGAACGTCAAAGCGCCAACCTTCATTTGCATTTTTTCAAGTGTTGTGCAAAGATTTCGGCAAAAATTTCGCTACGGATAGTCTTCTACAGACTAATAGAATACATTTCAACAGTTGTCTTGCGTGGCCATGTTGTCTTTACTTGGACCAAAGTTTCATTTAAATACGATTTACATAACAAAAAAAGCATGATACATTAACACATTGTACAAATTAGGTAATTAAGTATATATTTCATGCTTTTGTAAGCACGGGAGACTAAATAGATATTTTATCCTACAAACTACAAATTCCTCCGTATTTTGCGTATTTTAAAACATCTCGTCTCTCTCTCTCTCTCCCGCTCTCTGTCATTAATAACCGTCAACGTTTCATCAAAATCCGATTTACATAGCAAAAAAGCATAATTATCTAGATAACCGAGTTTTTTTGCGATTTTAATGCTTGACCTAGGTATTACGACCTCGCCGAAAACTTTCTATAGATTTTGGCAATTGAATAGCTTATCTATCATCTGGATGACCTTGGACCAAAAATTGTCTTTTTTTGCTTTGTCGATGATAATATATTTATATGTTGCATGATTTTTTATTTTATTTATCCTGCAAATGAGACTTTGTTCAGATCAGAGATACCTAAGCAAAAATTAAATAATTCCAACATTTTTAATAAATCCGATGAAGGTTGTGGCGCGATCTAACGGAAAATAGTTTAACTAAAAAGAACTAATAAAAGCGCTGCATGTGTTACGTACATATGACGTGTATGTAATGTGTCAGGTCTGTCAAATGAAACGTCATCCCAAAATATGCCACTCGAAGATGAACTTTATGAATATTTTCTTCAATAAAAAACTTAATGAAGTATTTTATGCTTTGTTTTTAAGTCTAAGCAGGAACTGTCAATTTTACAGGTAGACTCTTAAGATTTCCTGGTTCTTTTGGAGAGTTCGAAAAGTGCGCGTCGTGTTTGCGCACACCTTACGATTTGCGCGTACTCATCTGTCAATTCTGTCAGCGTCGATAATGGCCGCGGCAGACGGCAGTAGAAAAGATGGATATTGTTGTTCCTGAAAAGGTACTTTAAGATGCCGATAAAAACCCAATTTTCCTCACATTTCTCGAGAGTACTTTCAGTTAAGCGTAGCTAAAAATAAACCAGAAGCAAATGGTCGCTATTTAATCTTAACCAACAGCTAGTGGATTACCAGTCTTGAATTTTAGGTGAAAAGGCGCCTCTACGAAGTCAATGCCAAACACAGGAATTTGATATCGAAGATTTGCACATCAAACATAGTAAATTTTCTTCAGATGCCGCGGCTAGACGCCAGAAGACACTAAATTTACCAAGTGGAGTAGAGTAATTGTATATAGATATATCCAGAAAGTGCATCTCAGATGCTTTAGTGTATGTACATAAGGAACAAATCGTGTTAAGGATGAACATAGAAACTTGAAGACGGGATAGTCACTATTTCCAATCGGAAGTAAAATATTCCCAGTTTGTGATTTTGTTATTGTACAGTTTATGAGACATTTGACCATAATACGAAGACTTTTGGATTAACCGCTGGTAAGTAAGAAACTATGAGGCAATACTGTTAATTTGTTTGGAAATATAGGTTTTTGTTAGTCAAATTTGATAAAAGTTTATCTTGTTTTGTCAATAATGTACTAATGCTAAATTTTGTGTTGATCGACAGGTGAACTGTAGCTAAAAATGCTTTGAACATAATACATTTTTATGTTACACGAAGTTGCACTACATAATGTAAAATGTTAATGTATATATGCTTTTATTATTTTGGGCAAAGCTTGAATAAGTATGCTTTAATAACTATAATGTTGAAACGTTAGGTCTTTTTCATCATAGATGCAATGCCCTACATGGCTAAACATTTCAAGTTCAAAAAAAAATGAAAGCATCACAAATGGAACATAACCTAGTTTTACCTAAGTTTCCAAAACAGACATAACTAGAGGCACTTGCAGCCATTACACAAGCATTCTTTTCCATCATTCAATCATGCCATTTTTTCCTGTCAAACAATTGTTCCATCATGATAGGAATCATTCTGTAAGAATTGTTGCTTTGTTAACTCTTCAAATTTGTACTACGATGACAAATTTCAGGGCTAACTGTCGAATATCTCAATGAAAGATTGAAGGGACTATTTTTTCTTCCAAAACAAAGTTTGAGAGAACATTATTTCGCAATTTTCAAAGTAATGCAATAGTTACTTTGGTAACATATCTTTTTTATTCAATGTAAATGTGACTGTCTCTCTAGTCTGTTAGTATCACCTCTAGTGGCATACCTTGCTCTTTAGGGGCGACAATAAAAGTTCGCATTGTTTGTTTTTTTGAGCATTGATGCTATAATGTCAAGTTTGTATAATTATTTATCTACACATTTTTTTGAATCTATTTTCCATTCTTGTCTATCAAAATTACATCACTATGCATTTTGAGTATTCATAAACTGATTTTTTAATTTCACCATAAACATTTTTAAATTCAAACATTGTTTAATATCATCATTCAATTTATTATAAAAGTACTCCCTTTTAAAATACAGATTTGCTAGTTATGCTATTATTACAATTTTGCGGAGCAAAATCTATACTGCCTCTAGTTTCCTAGTTATGATAATGACTATTTAATTTTCTGAAGTTTTCTAAATGTTGTGGTAATGAATGATTTTTTAATTTGAATATGGAAATGGGAACTAATTAACATATGAAATTTTTTAAATTCAACCACTGTAGCTCTTCTAACATAGATTTAATCATAGCATTTTTTTAATTAAAATGATTTTCATAGCTTTATTTTGTAGAATGTGTAATTTTGAAAATATGTTTTCATTTGCTGTAAACAAGATGGTTGAACGAAATAAAAATGGGAAAAATTATATTGTTTATACCTATTTTTTGGAATACATACTAAGATTACGGGAAGCTCTATAGAAGAAATTTACCTTTTTTGATATTTTTGAAATAATGTAAAAGTAGTTTACTATCCACATATATATACCCAGATATTTAAATGATTCAACTACTTAAATTTTCTCATCATTAATCATGAGCCTAAATATTTCCCTATTGACATACATTTTGTTTTATTAGTGTTTAATTTAAGATTATTGACATTAAACCAATTCATATTTTTTTAATATTACTATTTAACAGTTCTGAAGCAGGGTCCAAAAGTTTATGTGTTGTATATATACAGTAATGGACAAAAATATATAGACAAATATGAATATTTACCTAAATACCTTTAGAAAGCGAATTCATACTTCATTGCTCCATAAACAAATGCGTTATTAGTAGTAAAAACTAAATTTGTTGTTTTTACATTATCTGCAAACAACACAGTGCAAGTCTGAATATAAGAACTTTTTTATGATGGACAAAAATATGTAGAATTCTTTTCAACATTAGTTTAGTACAGTTTCGTGTCAGAAGACAATTAGTTTGTGTTCATCAAGTTGAGTTATACAAAGATGGTCAACATCAAGTCGATATTGCCAAAAATTTGAAGCTGAAGCGTAAAGCAGTTTGGGCAATATTGAACAAATATAAACAAAAAGATATCTTGGAAGCCTCTAAGAGAAGTAGTCGGCCTAGAAAACTAAATGCTGGATCAGTTAGATTAATAAAAGAAGCTGCTAATCTCAAGGAAAAGCCATAAGGACCGATTACAATTTGCACGGTTGCATCTTGATTGGAGCATCTGTGACTGGAAGAGGGTATGTTTCAGTGACAAATCCAAGTTCAATATGTTTGGATCAGATGGTGTTCGTTACGTTAGACGTCCTAGTGGACAAAGATTGAACCCCAAGTACACTTTGCCTACTGCCAAACATGGAGGCGGGTCTGTTATGGTTTGGGGGTGCGTTTCGGGGTTTGGGATGGGACCTTTGCATAGAATAGATGGCATTATGGATAAGTTTGTATACACAGACATACTAAAGCATGTCATGCTACGCTATATGGAAGACAATATGCCCTTAAGATCAATCTTCCAGCAAGATAATGACCCGAAGCACACTTCAAATCTCACAAAGAAATTTTTTCTGGATAAAAAAATACCAGTTCTCAAATGGCCTTCACAATCTCCCGATATAAATCCCATTGAACAAACAAGTTAAAAAAGAAATACAGCACCAATATTATATTGTCTATATACAGATAGTGAAAGCTACTGCTTTTTTACTTTAATAAATTGATTTACTGCTCTTTTGTTTAGGAAATGTAATTAATATTAAATATTTGTGAAATTAAAGCAATAACTATTTTTGTTAAATAACGCGATCAATGATATATTTTTTATTTATTTCATTCACACTCTGTCACTATAATCAAACAACTTTCTTTCATTCCACTTTCGTAATGAATTTTTGTTTAGAAAAAGGATACCTCTCCCTAAAATCTCAAATCATACTGAACTTGAACATCTTAGACCTTGTTACTCATTCTTTCAAATCTAGAAAAGATCATACAGGAACAATATAGATTATATTTGCAGTAAAACAGAACACCAAAAAAATCTAAATCTAGATGATCACACTCATTAAAAGAATGTCAAAATGCACGTTGCAAATGCGCTTTTTATACTAAGTGACATATAAATCCGAACACCCAGTTTAAATGGTTTTATTTTAATAAAAGTTGGTGAATGTATTTACCTTACTGTAAATAACAAGTGAAAAAATTTTCAGCCTTATCAGTTGGACATTCCGGTTTTTATACTGCTTTTTTTTAATTCACTAACGCTCTAAAAATGAATATTTCAGCCGCAGTAAAGAATCAACGTTGGCGGATTTTGGTTCTTGACATCCTTTACGATCGGTTACGATGCCTAGAGTACGGAGACCTGTACGATTTCGTCAACTTAGTGAGTTTGATAGGGGCCGTCTAGTGGGACTTCGGGAAGCTGGACTTTCTTTTCGGGCAATTGCAGTTAGAGTGCAAAGAAGTGTAGACACTGTGGTTAGGTGTTGTCAGGCATGGCTTCGAGAAGGCCGTACGCAAAGAGCAAGGGGCACTGGACGCCGCCGTAGAACAACAGACCGTGAAGATCGCCGCCTAAGATTATTGGCCTTAAGGGACCGTTTCTCCACTACCAGGTCCATTGCAAATGAATGGTTTGCAGAACACGGAAGACCTATTGGCATGCGAAGTGTTTACCGACGAATGAGAAGTTTTGGCTTGTTTTCATACCGGCCACACTGGGTCTTCCCTTTAACTCGAGAACACCGACGTAATCGCCTTGAGTGGTGCAGACAACGGTCACTCTGGGAACAGGAATGGAACAGTATTGTGTTTAGTGACGAGTCTCGATTTTGTTTAGGCACGCACGATGGTCGTGCCAGGGTTAGAAGGCGACGTGGTGAAAGGAGGAATCCACAGTTTTTTGTTGAAAGACATGTTCATCACACTGTTGGAGTTATGGTTTGGGGTGCTATAGCTTATGGTTCCAGGCCACCTTTAATCTTCATCAGAGGTAACATGAACGCGCAGCGTTATATCCACGAAGTTCTAGAACCCCATCTTTTACCCTATCTTGACACCCTGGCAGATCCAACTTTCCAACAAGATAATGCCCGACCACATGTTGCAAGAGTCACAATAGACTTCTTTCAACATAATGATATCACATTGTTACCATGGCCACCAAGATCTCCCGGCTTATAACCAATTGAGCACGTGTGGGATATGATGGGTAGGAGATTGCGCAATTTGCAACGTCCTCCTCAGACTCTAGAAGCACTTCGAGAGGAGTTGGTGGTTGCCTGGAATGAGATACCACAGGAGGACATTGACCACCTGATCAGAAGCATGCCTAGGCGCGTTGGAGAATGCGTAGCACATCAGGGTGCATCCACACATTATTAAAGGTCAAAGAGCTTTAAAGCAGTGCAATCATTTTAAAATTTTTATCATTTACGTATTATGCTTCATTAAGTACTTATACAAAATTTTATTAAAATAAAACCATTTAAACTGGGTGTTCGGATTTATATGTCACTTAGTATATGTACCCTTACTCATTCTAGTCGGACCAGCAACTGAACGCTTTTCGCATCAGACACCTCATGTCAAAGTCGTTTAGACTGTAGCCTGTGAAATGATATTTCATCGTTATTTATCAGGTTAAAAAAGTAGCATACGTGCTAAACCAGACTATTATCTATCTCTGTCCGAAATTTCATCCAGATCAGCTCAGGCGTTTTGGCGTGGTTGAATAACAAATATCGGCACTTTCTCATTTATTATAGTAGGGTTTCAGTCTTGTGACATTACGCGTACAGAGTGGTCAACTAAGAATGCGAGGTACTGTATCTGGGAATCTCAGCACTTGTAATTCTAGATTTTGAATAAATATCATTATAGCATTTTCAAAAAATTTAATATTTATTTTGCATGTTGTTCCATAGTGTCTCGGAGAATTAAGCATCGAGCATGGCGTCCGCCAAATTCCTGGAGGAAGCCCTCAGCACAGACGTGGACGAATCTGCAGTGAACGCGATCGTAGGTTCGCTCGAAACGCAGCTGGTGACCGCAGCGCCACCTGTCGCGTCTTCGCCTGCGTCGACTCAGCAGCCTGTCAGTCAGCAGAACCACACGACCGTGTCGAATGGCGCGACAGGGAACATGGTCGCCGTCGGCCAATCCGTGGTCGCCGTGTCGCAGGCCCAACAGCAGAAGCATCATATGGCTAACGGGGAGGCTGTTATCAGCGGAACGCAGGTTGAACAAGGTATGTTGCTTCCCATTTTTTTGTCCTGCTTTTTGCGGATTTGGCCCATTATTTTCCTATTTATTGTTATATACAACGTTAGTTGTCGCTTTGAAAAACTCGAGGTCTAGCCATTTTATACTACAATGTGTAGGTTAGCTCTTGTTGTGGACTTCGTGTGTCTTTTTTCGTTTCCTCAGGTTACACCCGTATTCGGATGTACGGGCATGTGTATCTACTTTTGTAGTTGCATATGTGCATTCATTTCGGACCTGATGAAGCCAATCAGCAGAAATATGTATCTTTGCTTCGCTTATTTTGGATGGCATGAAGGGCAGGGGAGTGTAGATGATGATTACGTCATCGGTAATTTACTTTTTTGCACGAATGGCAACCGTCACATTGCCTTTGCTTGAAAACGAAACGCATTTTCGGGGATTCCCGTAAATAATGCATACGTTTAGTGAACAGCGCGCGGTTATTCACCTACTCGCTTTAGAACCGAGTAGGGGAATTACCGCGCGGTGTTCACTCGTCTAAATTTCCTCTATCAGTGTATTGTTTCGTTTGGACACTATAGCGAGTAGACGTATTGTAAGCATAGTAAAGCAAGTTAACATTTGCGTTACCATTCATTCCATTAGCCAAAGTTTAATGTTTAACACGTTCACTGCGAACGACGCTGATCCGCGTCCGACCGATGTTTAACGAAAGGCGGCGGGCGCGAATCCGCGCTTCTGCCTGATATAAACTCACAAGACTGTGGTGTTCTGAAATTAATTAAAGAAACATCTTTAATAGGGTTTCAAGACATGTTTCGTGTTACTGCACGAAAAAAAAACGAGATAGAAGAAGAAAATGTATATATGAAATAGTTTTCAATTACACAACGCACATCCAATAGGCTTACGACGCGAATCCGCGCTTCGCTTGTGCAGCGCCTAAAATCGTTTAGCCGCTACCGTGCGCGCGGCGCGAGGCAGGTCGCAGCGAACATGTTAAATAAGATGTCGTTTCACATAGACAAATCCAAGTTATACCAAAAATTGTTTGAAAGTTTTAAAAAATCTCATACAAGTACGAAAGTACAAAAGTGCAAAAGTTAGTTAACGAAGTGTGGCGAAATTACAAATTACAAGCAAAATCCGACAAGGAACTAAATATTATTGAAACTAAGAGAATCGAAGAAGAATTGCAAGCGGCGACTAAGAATAAATCCAATCTACTAAATTTTCTTTCTAAGGTGAGTGGCGAAATCATTTTAGGTACCTATGAGTACTAGAAATATTAGAAATCGCCAAAAAGTTTCTCTTTACTGATTAGAAAATGTTATGGCCTATCTCAAAGTATAGAGGTAATATTCATTATATTATAGATTTATTTCTTATGATTGATTCCGTCAATTGGTCACAAAGTACAGGATGTTAGTTTTTTACATATATACAGAAAACTAACACCGTGTATTTTGTGACCGGAACGAATTGCTCGTTTAAACATATTAGATTTAAAGCCACAGGGTTTTGTATTTACCATATATATTGCCATACTTTGTATTTATGTAGCTTAATAAGAGAATCTTTAGCAGAAGCAGTAGAAAGTTTTTATTTTTAGGCAACCTGTAAACCTGCAAAAAAAACACAAATTATACAGTCAGCTTCAAATATTAAAAAAGAGGAATCAGATAAAATATAACCCGGTAATGAATCACAATAGCAATGCGAAATTAATGAAAATACAGATAAACACACACAAACGTTATAATTATAATATTAAAAAAAAACAATACATTAATTGACAAATGTTTACATAAGCATGGGGGGAGGGGGTAAGAGCTTTGCTTACTTTTGCAAGGGGGGATGGGGGGGTAAATAATTGTAATAAATCTGCTTACGTAATACTTGAACGGCCCCTAACCAACTGGAAACCCGTTTCTGAGGAATGCTTTTTACGAAAGCCTGCTTGTGTTTACGATAAAATTTTGTTTTCTTCTATAAACTGCATTAATCGATCACGTACTATAGACTGCAACAATTTTTCAGTGTCTTGTAACACATTTACTGTTCGCTACATTTTTTGAATTACTTACATTGAGAATTCGCGTTATTAGTAGTACAAACTAAGTCTGAAATGTCGAATGTTCGATTCCAGTAAACCAACAACAGCAGCAGCAGCAACAAACTGTAAAGTCCGGCACGGAACCCGTGAAGATCGTCCAGTTGAACCAAGCGATGTCCGGTGCTGCCGCCGGGGCCATCTTGCAAAATCGTGTTACCCTGCCGAACGGTACAATCAGCTTGCCGCAGCAGAAGGTAAGACTCCTCGTAAAATTATGGCACCACTCGGTACCTAATTGTTTTGTTTGCTGTAGGTGGTGCTGAAGACCAGCGGGGGCCCCGGAGCGCCGAACATTGTCACGCTGCCCATGCAACAGGCTAACAACGTGGACACCTCGGTAGTCACGTCCCAACCTCAACAGAATCAGATCATTTCCGGGCTGCAGGTGGTCAACGTTCGACCCAGTGCTATGCAGCAACAGAAGGGTGAGTCACTATGCTTCAATGGTAGCTTGAAACTGATTTGTATCGGCAAGTCTACGTTTAATGAATGATGATGAAAACAGGGATAGTATAAATTCACTATTTTCTCACTACTTTTTTTTGAAAAACTCATTTTTCTCGCCTAAATTCATGCTTTGAGCCACCAGCACCCCTGATGTCCACTTAACTTTCCTTCCTGATGTTTGTTTGTTTCAGATTTATTTAGCATTAATGCTACAATATTCATATTACACAATGTATGTATGTAATGTAATATTGGTTATTGTTAAATCGATCTTAGTTCGTAAAAGTTCAGTACTTGTTTACATTTTTTTGACATAAAAATCTGGATTATCAAAATTTATTTTGAAGTTTCCCAAGTACACAGTGGAGCAATTTCGATAATACTGTTTTTTACACACTCAAAAAATCGGCTAATATTACAGCTTGGAGATCTGTAGTAAACGGGTACATCGTAATTTTGTTTCACCTTAATTTCAAAACTAATATACCACCATTGATAATCAACAACTACAGTATTATATTTTTACTTCAATCAGACTCCGTTTGTATATTAGTATGCATTATTTTTTGTGATTCCATTTTGCAACACTATGTATAATATAGTCTCTTTTTATATACTAAGTGACATATAAATCCGAACACCCAGTTTAAATGGTTTTATTTTAATAAAAGTTGGTGAATGTATTTATCTTACTGTAAACAACAAGTGAAAAAATTTTCAGCCTTATCAGTTGGACATTCCGGTTTTTATACTGCTTTTTTCTAATTCACTAACGCTCTAAAAATGAATATTTCGGCCGCAGTAAAGAATCAACGTTGGCGGATTTTGGTTCTTGACATCCTTTACGATCGGTTACGATGCCTAGAGTACGGAGACCTGTACGATTTCGTCAACTTAGTGAGTTTGATAGGGGCCGTATAGTGGGACTTCGGGAAGCTGGACTTTCTTTTCGGGCAATTGCAGTTAGAGTGCAAAGAAGTGTAGACACTGTGGTTAGGTGTTGTCAGGCATGGCTTCGAGAATGCCGTACGCAAAGAGCAAGGGGCACTGGACGCCGCCGTAGAACAACATACCGTGAAGATCGCCCCCTAAGAGTATTGGCCTTAAGGGACCGTTTCTCCACTACCAGGTCCATTGCAAATGAATGGTTTGCAGAACACGGAAGACCTATTGGCATGCGAAGTGTTTACCGACGAATGAGAAGTTTTGGCTTGTTTTCATACCGGCCACACTGGGTCCTCCCTTTAACTCGAGAACACCGACGTAATCGCCTTGAGTGGTGCAGACAACGGTCACTCTGGGATCAGGAATGGAACAGTATTGTCTTAAGTGACGAGTCTCGATTTTGTTTAGGCATGCACGATAGTCGTGCCAGGGTTAGAAGGCGACGTGGTGAAAGGAGGAATCCTTAGTTTTTTGTTGAAAGACATGTTCATCACACTGTTGGAGTTATGGTTTGTGGTGCTTTAGCTTATGGTTCCAGGTCACCTTTAATCTTCGTCAGAGGTAACATGAACGCGCAGCGTAAAGCATCCCACAAACCGGCGCGAAATATTCGCTTTGGCTGCGAAAATTTCGCGGGGATGAATTCGCGATCAGATTAAAACGCGACGGTTTACGGAGAGGCTCAGACTTGTGCGAAGCGAATGCGATTGTTCCAGCGTTTTTCTTTCAACATAATGATGTCACATTGTTACCATGGCCACCAAGATCTCCCGACTTATCCCCAATTGAGCACGTGTGGGATATAATGGGTAGGAGATTGCTCAATTTGCAACGTCCTCCTCAGACTCTAGAAGCACTTCGAGAGGAGTTGGTGGTGGCCTGGAATGAGATACCACAGGAGGACATTGACCACCTGATCAGAAGCATGCCTAGGCGCGTTGGAGAATGCGTAGCACATCAGGGTGCATCCACACATTATTAAAGGTCAAAGGGCTTTAAAGCAGTGCAATCATTTTGACATTTTTATCATTTACTTATCATGCTTCATTAAGTACTTATACAAAATTTTATTAAAATAAAACCATTTAAATTGGGTGCTCGGATTTATATGTCACTTAGTATATATGATCTCTTGACGATTTCTGAACAACCTTTGTCTCAATTATTATTATAATTCTCGTTACAGGCCAACCAGCCCGAGTCGTTCTGAGCGCGCCCCAACTTGTAGGCGCCAGGCCCGGTACTCCCCAACTAACTTTGCAGTCCTTCCACGGTTTGCAACCCGGCCAACAGGGGGCGTTGCTGTTGAAGACGGAGAATGGCCAATACCAGCTGTTGCGCGTCGGTCCACCGCCTACGGCGGTGTCGCAGGCCACCGGGCAGCCCGTTGCCTATAGGATGCAAACGGTAATTGTTTTTAGTTCTGCTGCCATTCAGTACAAAGGGTACGATAAAAGTTTTGCAGTATGACCTTACAAACGGACTCAGGAGGCTGCATGTTGCTGCATGTCCCTGAGTGCATAGTAGCCGCCAGCAACGCGTATGTTGATTTAGTTGTTCATTCTGTATAAAATCATGAAATATTTACCCACGAAAGAAAATATAGATCATTATAATCAGTATAAAAACAAATTTATGGAACTTTTGAGAAAAGCAAAAAAAAATTACTATATAAAACAATTGAATAATAATTCACATGACTCTAGACACCTATGGTCCACTGTCAATGATATATTCAATAAGTCATCCTATTCAAAAAACAATATTAATGAAATAAAAACAAAAACAGGACAGAAAACAGACAATATTCAGCAAATATGTGATGAGTTCATAGAATTTTTCACGAATATAGGAGGAAACTTAGCAAATAATATCAAACAAAATGCTGATATTAATCTGCATGAAACAAGACTGAATAATTCATTTGTATTAACTGAAGTAGACTATCAGGATGTTTTCAATGCCATTATGACTCTAAATGGAGTTGACGAAATTAGAGCTGAACATCTAAAGATACTGGCCAAACAAATCACAGAACCACTTGCTTATATCATTAACAAATCCTTCCAATCTGGAGTATTTCCATCAGCTTTCAAGACAGCAATCATCATAAGTATCTATAAATCTAATGATAATACGGACGTCACTAACTATCGACCTATTTCACTTATATCAAGTTTAGCTAAAGTTTTTGAGAAATTACTCCTTAATAAAATGATTAATTTTCTTAATAAATTCAAAATTCTAAATTCAAATCAATATGGTTTTATAGCGGGCAAATCTACAACAGATGGGGTATTAAGTATAGTAGATGAAATAACCCAAAATATAGATGGAAAAGTACCATCGATATGCGTATTTGTGGCCTTACAAAAAGCGTTTGACACAGTTAACCACAATATACTTTTGGAAATCTTAGAAAGAATAGGTTTTCGTGGAAAGATGTATACTTTAATGGAAAATTATTTATCAAATAGACCGCAATCAGTAAAATTATTAAGCTCGTATAGTAAAGAAATGTTTGTTAAATGTGGTGTTCCACAAGGTACAATTTTGGGTCCTCTGTTATTCAATATTTATTTAAACGTTATATTCAAAGTTAACAGTACTGGTAAAATAGTCAGTTTTGCAGACGATACTGCTATACTCTATAAAGGTAAGGATTGGAACGATTTAAAAGATATTATCCAAAATGACTTTTGCAAAATTATTCAGTGGTTTAATAACCGAAAATTAACAATTAACTTTACTAAAACTAATTTTTTACCATTTTCATCACTATCTAATCATCTACCAAAATATAACCACCTTCGGTTTAAGGTAAATGATAAAAATATAAAAATCAATAGAGTTAATGATACAAAATATTTAGGAATTTATCTAGATCCCCACTTGAGATGGGATGTACATATTTCTCACATACTAAAGAAAATTAGATTCATAGCATATAAAATAAAATTTCTAACCGGTATATTAACTGAATATTATCTACGAATGATATATCAAGCTTTAGTCGAGCCACACATAACATATGGTATAGTAGTATGGGGTGCTGCATACACGACATACTTTAACGATTTAGATGTACTTCAAAGAAGAATTTTAAAATCAATGTTAGGCAAATCAAAATTATACCCAACTAATGACTTATATAATGATGCACAAGTATATGATACTAAACAACTTTACTTCTTCCATACGATCACTCATTATCACAAAACTATTAGTGAACACGACATAATTAAACATAATCATAAAACCAGATATAAATTACGCGCAAAAAATGTTCCTAAACCAAACAAATCCGTAATGAAACGATGTCACCTGTATATAGCTCCAAAATTGTACGAACATTTACCAAATAATTTAAAACAATTACGCAATACATTAGGCTTCAAAAAAAAATTAAAAAAATTTAGTAACACGATTGGGAGAAATCAAATTAATAAAATAATCTCAAATATTACACAATAAATGCTCTACCATTCTTACGAATAATTTCTTTTTTCTCTCTATTTTATTATATTTTGCAATTCAACATACATATGATCCATGCACAGGCGTTGTCCTCCTATGGATATATTATATTTATTTACTCGTTTCATGTTCCCTGTATTTTAGAGTAAATAAATATTATTATTATTATTATTATTCGTCCTGACAGAGTTAAGTGCGGACTATGGTAACGTGGTCACGTAGTTTTCGGTATAACTTTATGCGTTGTTTAAGCTTAGACCAGTGCTTAGAAGAAATGATGCTGGAATTGAAGAATGATTGTCCACGAACATCAGTAAACGGTTCTCTAGCGAGGAGGAGCTTCTGACGGTTTGAGACGAGTATGCCGCACTCCCGGGTGAAATTTGGCAGAGCTGGTTTAAGGATCGGTGGTGAATGAAGTCAATAGATAAAGCTGTATTGCAAAACTTTTAAAATACCCTTTGTATCGTGATTCTTGATTTACGCATTTTCTGTTTTTGTTCTTGTCTGTTTTTTCCTCAAGTTAGTACCTACATTTCTATATTGTGTTACCAATCGTCAACTGATTGGTTAAGTGTAAAACTGAACTTCGCCAATCAGCTAGTCTATTTTCAAATAAAGACGACTATTATTATTATATAGGTGCCTGCGACGGCTGTCAGCGCTCCAACCCCGATCCAAACGTCTACCATCTCATCGACAACCCCCGCCGTGGTGCACCAGCAAGACCAGGCGGCAGTACAACAGCAGCAACAACAGGTAGGGATCCACCTGCCTCCCCAACTTTTTATCGGTAGCTAACACTGATCACTTTCAAACTCTAGTCAATCTGTCTGACATTTTTTTTTCGAAAATATTGATTTTTTATTATTAATAGACGGTAACGACTGCTCCTCAACAGCAGACAGTCCAAGTGCAACAAACGCGACCAGCGAACGACAACACCAAAGAAAAGTGCCGGAAGTTCCTCGCCAATTTGCTGGAATTGTCCAGCAGGGAGCCGAAAGCTGTGGAAAAGAACGTGCGGACGTTGATACAAGAATTGATAGACAATAAGGTTGGTTTTTAATCATATTCTAACGACAATTCTTAACAAATTATAAGCGAATTCTGACTTCACAAAATTCTAATATTTGCTAATGGCAATAGAACTTATGAATAATGATATGAAAAATATAACTAATCGGTTGAATATCAATCAACTCAAATTAAACACAAACAAAATAAAATTTATGCTAGGAAAATCTTTAGATGAACATTTGTTGGTTTATTTATTGAAGTTTTATTTCTCATTAATGCTACAATGTCAATTTTGTATAATTATTCGCTTACACATTTTTTTTTAATTAATTTTATGTGTTTTTATGTTCTTGTCTATTAAAATTACATCGCTATGCATCTTGGGGATTCATAAAGTGATTTTTTAATTATATATTACATTTGAACTACCAACAGTACACTTGAACTACTTACGGTACATTTGAACTACTTGCGGTAATTTTGAATTACTTACGGTACATTTGAACTAATAACTGTATTATAATGATTATTTAATTTTATGAAGTTTTCTAAATGTGGTGGTAATAAATGATTTTTTTCATTTGGATATAAAAATGAGAAGTAAATAACACATAATCATTTTTACAGTATTTCTTCTAACATAGACTTACTCCTACAATATTTTTTTTATTTAAAATGATTCTCATAGCTTTATTTTCTAAAATTTGTAATTATGAAAATATCTTTTCATTTGCTGTGAACAAAATAACACTGGTCAACAAAATTTTAACTTTGTCGTGCCACACGGACTTTTTTGATATTTTTTACTTTAATTGGTGATTGTAAGAAAAAATAAACAGTTAAAAAAAATTTGCTAGACAAGGATTTTATTCTATTGAGTAATTTAAAATATTAAGAAAAAACACATCTCGTAAATCAAAAGCTATTTTTTTTATAAATGACTTAATAATCTAAGATTTTCTTGAATATTTAGCTTCTGGTTGGTCCCTTTTAATTGTCCAGCAGTAATCTGCTAACATATTTGGGCTCCATTTGCCCTGGTACCGCTTTTCCATATTAGAAATATCCTGATGGAACCTCTCACCGTGCTCGTCGCTGACAGCCCCTAAATTGTCAGGAAAAAAATCCAGGTGCGAGTCTAAAAAATGGATCTTAAGTGACATGTTGCAACCCAGTGCTTGATATGACAATAATAGCTCGCTAACCAACTCTCTGTAGCTGTCACTCTTGTGGTTACCCAAAAAATTTGCAACAACATTTTTAAAAGCCTTCCATGCAGATGTTTCTAAATCGCTTAATTTTTCTTCAAATCTTGAATCTTTTATTAACTCCCTAATTTGAGGGCCAACAAAAATACCCTCTTTTATCTTTGCATCACTTATTTTAGGGAATTTTTCTTTTAGATACAAAAACCCACTCCCATTGCGATCCATTGCCTTCACAAAATTTTTTATTAATCCTAATTTGATATACAATGGTGGTAGAAGCACATTATTTGGCTGTACAAGGGATAAATACTTTACGTTTTTTGCCCAGGAACTAACGATGCACGCGTAGGCCATGTTTTTTTTTACATAGTGATTAGTTCTGTCTCGGCTATCCCATTCACATAAAAAGCAGCAAAACTTTGTATAACCCAGCTGAAGTCCAAGTAATAGTGCAACAACTTTAAGATCACCGCAGATTTTGAAGGAATATGTACTGTAATTTATTTTTTCAAATAAAAGTTTCATATTTTCATAGGTTTCTTTCATATTTGCAGCATGGGCCAGAGGTACAGACGGAAGCTTATTTCCATTATGCAATAACACTGCTTTTAGACTTGCTTTCGAAGAATCAATGAATAAACGCCACTGAGAGAGATCAAAATCTATGTCCAACATTTTCATAATCTCATTTATGTTATTGCAAAACACCAAATCTCCATCCTGAGAAAAATACGTTCTGAAGTCTTGATCACGGTTTCGAAAATAGCTAACTTTTGTATTATGATGTAGCAAATTCCATTCTTTTAGACGTGATCCTAATAGTTCTGACTGCTTTTTTGACAAATTTAAATCCCGAACCAAATCATTTAGGTCTCCTTGAGTTATCAAATGTGGCTCGTTTACAATTCCTTTTAACTCAAAGTCATCGTCCTCGTCAACACATTCACCTGAAGTGGACGGGTGTGAATTGTTCTCAACAGACGTAGTTGCAACTGGTATTAGTTCTGGCAATTTTTTACAATGAGAGACTGGTCTTATAGCCGAAGATAAGTTAGGGTAAATAACTGTGGTTTTTTTCTTGTAATTTATATCTTTTATGTCTGTGAGACAAAAATAGCAATCTGAAACGTTATCTCGCTGTTCATCCATATCATGGGTACAGCAAACGGCATAGGTCGTGCACCTTTCTTCCAGTCAGTTAAATTTTTCACACACGTTATGCAACAGACATGAGGGGCCCAGGATTTGTGTTGATGGGCGACAGAAAAACCAAAACATTGGTGATAACACTCCAACACAAGATTCGTAAAATTTCGTCCTTGTTTTTTGAATGTTAGTTCTCCGCAGACATAACAAAAAGAGTTAGGATCATTATTACACTTCCTCGACATATTCACAGGGTTAATGAATCACAAAAAAGTGTTCAAATTCAACAACAAATATTTTTATAAGGATTTACTTGTAAGCGTTTCTGTTAATTTACTGCCGTAGTACTAGTTATGAGATTACCGTATCACAACAAATATGAGGCTAATAGACATATGACAGCTGTCATGTAATAATGAGGGTAGACTGATAAAACAAAATTAGCTATCAAAGTTCGTGTGGCAAAACCAGTGATGACCAGTGTAATTGGACAATATAAAAAATGGGGAAAAATTATAGTGTTATTCACAAAAGTTTGGTATATGGAAAATTCTTTAGAATTTATCTTTTTTGATATTTTTGAAATTGTAGTTTACTATCCACATATGTTATTTGAATGATTCCATTACTTCAATTTTTTCAACATTAATCATGAGCCTAAATGCTTCCCCATATCTTGTTTTATTGTTGTTCTTTTTTAGTTTATTAACGTATATATCTAACTATATTTTTAGGTGGAACCGGAAGATTTCTGCGACAAACTGGAGCGACTCCTGAACGCGTCCCCGCAACCGTGTCTGATTGGCTTCCTGAAGAAGAGTCTGCCATTACTGAGACACTCTTTGGCTACCCAGGAGATGACCATAGACGGGATCCGACCACCTGCGGCTGACGTCGTGTTTTCAGTCGCTGGGGCTGCGCCTACTGTACAGACGGTATGTCAATATATTATCTGTCATTTCTTATGCCATTGATCAATCTGTACTTACGGAGGAAAAAGAACAGCCAGTAATGATAAATTTTTTGTAACAGTTTTTCATATACATGTCTAAGGCTCACGTTCCTGACTGACCCATTTTTTGCCTTTTTGGTAACAAATTATGAACAAAATTTTGTATCGTGACAGACGAAAATGGAAATTGAAAATGAAAAATGATGCAATCGAAATTGTAAATAGTTTTAAGAATTTAAAAATCAAGTTCTGAACATTATTTATTAAGGAATACCTCAGTACCGATTGCCGGGTGGCGGTACAAGTCCGCCAACGGGCCACTTTAGGTCTATTTAACATCACTAACACGAAAAAAGAAGGTGGTAGACAAGGACCAGTCGACCGAGGCAGTACCACCCGCTAGCTTTTCCCTTATAAATGTCCGCATGTTTCCACACATAAGCTATGCAGTCGGTTATCTACCAAAACAAAGAAATTAATGATGATGGATCCCTCGAGCACTAAAAACTCCGGACGTAAACTCACTCCACTCTCGGAATGTCCGGGTGGAGGGTGGGCTCGAGGGAACAACATCGAAGATAAAATTTGTTTTTCGAACATCTGCGGGATCAACAGCAACATTGATGCTGTTCATCACTACCTGCAATCGAATCGTCACGCCGTGCTTTTCTTGGCGGAGACAAAAATCTCAGAGACTGCACCGATTAACCATCTCAACTTTCCAAACTACGAGGTGCACTCCAATCTGAGAAAGAACGGGGGAATTGTGGCTTTTGTCCGCTTCAGTCTTTCCTGCTCCAGGGATCTTTCTTTGTAATCAGACCGGAAGGACATTCTGTGGCTTCGCCTCAACTCCAAAACATCACCCAAATTTATTTGCTGCCTTTATCGCTCTCCCTCGAACCATAACTGGGATGACCTACTCGAATACCTCGCCGTCCAGTTCGACTTCCTGAACATCAATCACCCCGCTTCAGAGGTAGTTCTTCTCGGTGATTTCAATGCCCATAATGAGCTTTGGTTGGGCTCAAATAAGACCGATGCAGCAGGTCGTGCAGTCGAAGCGTTCGCTCTTACTCAAGGGCTGACCCAGCTGGTGACGAGCCCTACTTTTTTCCCCCGCGTCTCTTCACACGCCAATAGCCTGCTAGATCTCTTTCTGACCACGCATCCTGCCCCTTACAGCACTGCTGTCCTGTCCCCCCTGGGTAATTCAGATCACGGTGTTGTGGAGGTTAGGTTTCGGTCAGAAGCCGCTGTGGCAGCAGAAACTCGCACAGGCCGCAAAACTTGGCATTACGGACATGCCGACTGGGAGGGGCTCAGAGACTTCTTCTCTAGCTTTCCTTGGAGAGATGTCTGTTTCACTGACGCGGATGCGTCGACTGTCTGTTCTTCGATAACCGAAATTATCCACGTCGGAATGGAGGAATACATCCCTCACACAGTGAAAGTTCCTAAACCAGGTCCAACGGCTGGTTCAACAAATCGTGTGACACTGCTCGCCAGCAGAAGATCAAGGCCCACAGAACCTACTTACAAAACCCCACTGTAGAGAACAGACAAGCCGACGTCGAGTCCAGAAACAAATATAACGAAGCGGTTCGCAATGCCAAAACCCAGCATGATATAAAAGTTAGGCACAGGGTAATGTCGCAGCGCAATGGCAGTCGGTCTTTCTGGACAGTGGCCAAGCAGATTGAAAAGAACTTCTCACACAGTAGCCTTCCACCACTTACGCGTCAGGATGGAACTATTGTATTCGACTCAAAGGCCAAGGCGGAAGTGCTAGCCAAGATCTTTGCTGCTAACTCCACCATGGACGTCCCCACCAACGCCCAAGTGCCGTCAATTCAAAGGGTTCCCCACACTATGCGGGAGGTAACATTCAGGCATAAGACCGTAAGACGAGTGCTCTTGTCGCTCGACATCAACAAAGCTTCTGGTCCGGACTTGATTCCTGCCATTGTACTGAAGAGATGTGCAGCGGAGCTTGCTCCAGTTCTTTCGCGTCTCTTCCAGATATCTTATGAATCCGGCACCTTCCCAGAAAACTGGAAATTTGCTCATGTACAGCCCATCCCAAAAAAAGGATCTAAAACCGACCCTTACAACTACAGGCCTATAGCTCTGCTTTCTGTTATAAGTAAAGTGATGGAGAGGTGCATAAATCGCGAGCTTCTGGACTACCTCGAACGTCACAGCTTGATTAGCGACAGGCAGTACGGTTTCTGGCACCAACGATCCACAGGGGACCTCCTAGCTTACGTCACGCAACTGTGGAGTAAACTCATCCAGTCTCATGGTGAGGCTCATGTCGTTGCTCTTGACATCACGAAAGCGTTCGATCAGCTGTGGCATGCTGCCCTCTTAAGCAAACTTCCATCCTACGGCCTCCCAGAAAAGCTTTGCAGATGGGTGGCTGACTTTATCTCTGGCCGCAAGATATCCGTCGTAATTGACGGATTCTCCTCTTCATCCCACAACGTCAACGCGAGTATTCCCCAGTGATCGGTCTTGGCTCCAACACTGTTTCTCTTACATATCAACGACCTCCTTTCCTGCACGATCAACCCAATCCACAGCTTCGCTAATGACAGCACTCTACATGCAGGAATTCAGAGTGACAAGCCGATCTCTGCCGCTGAGCTGGAAAAAAAGAAGACTAGCGACGACTTCTTCTCTGACAAGAGACCTGGAGGCTATCACTGCTTGGGGACGCAACAATCTTGTACAGTTCAATGCTTCCAAAACACAGTACTGTACCTTGACGAACAAAAAGCGTCCTAGCGCTCATACAGTTTCGATGGACGGTCGAGTTCTACCAAAGAGCCATTCATTTCGGCTGGTCGGAGTCCAGATCACCGAGGACCTGATCTGGCACGAACACATCTCTTCAATAGCTGCAGCTGCTGGGAAAAAGCTAGGCTATTTGTTTAGGGCTAAGAAGTACTTTTCTCCGCATGACGTTCTCACTCTATACAAGGCCCAGATAAGGCCTAGCCTCGAGTATTGCTCACACATTTGGGGTGCTGCCGCCCCGACTACATTGTCCATGCTCGATGCTGTCCAGAGGAGGGCGGTCCGACTGATCGATGACTCTTCTCTAACAGACAGTCTCGGGACTCTTTCGCACCGGCGGGCCGTCGGCGATCTAGCTCTTTTCTATCGCTACACCAACGGGCTTTGCTCCTCAGAGCTCTCTTCCATGATGCCGCCGCGCGATGCGCCTGCCAGACAGACCCGCCTGACTTCGGCATCCCATCCTAACCGTGTCAAACTTCGTACATCCAGAACTGGCCGATACGACCGCTCCTTTGTCCCGAGGGTGTCTAGATTGTGGAACAATCTACGGGAGGAAGCTTTTCCCAGTTCTACTAACCTTAGGCAGTTCAAAAATCGTATTAACAAAATTTCTTTGGGATCATCATAGCAGCCGCGGTGTTCCGGCATTTAGGCTTCTGCCTGCGCGGCTGTTTCGATATAAAAAAAAAAAAATAATTCCACCTCGTTTCCTGTATTGTTCTACAATTTTATATTAAGCAAATTGTTCAAAATATACTACAAAATCAATGCATACACATAATTTTATATAAAGGAAGATAAACAAGAATAAAAGATATGCTAAATCAGTTAATGTGGAATGTGCTTCTAATAATTATATATATATAATAATTTTAGGATAAATGCAAGGAATACAAATTAATACTCATAACTGTGTCTGGCATTATCCATTGACATCTTGATACTTTTTCTTAGATAATTCGTCCAGGAATAGCTACTCAAGTTAGGATGGTGAGAATCAACAAAAAAATCTCCTATAAGCATGTTTAGTATGTTGGTGTACTTTGTTTTGTTATTTCAGTCGTGATATCTTCCAAATTTTGGTAGTTTTGATTTACCTTTATTTTCGCGTATAAGTTGGAGCATTTTGGGGTCGAAGTATTTTTATTTTGGTAGAATTAGCAGTAGTTTAGTTGATCATTCTTCCTTAAATATTTTATCGTATTATCTAGAATGATTTTTGTGTGTGTCGTTGGTCCATATTTATATCTAGTAGACAGTATATTGTAGATTGTTGTTATAGATAGACATAGTACACACTTCCTTTATCTTAGGATACATTTTCAGGGTCATATCCTTAAATTTTTACAATGTAAGCTCCATATTATTTATATTGTTCGAGTACATTTTTGCGTTGGATGTTTTTGAACACTTTACTGTCTGTGATGACACTAAGTAATGTTGAAGTTTGAATGAAAGAAGCTACAGTCAAGACAACAATTTGTAAAAGGAAAAATCCAACACCTTGGTTCTCACAGACGTTCTAGGATTCTAAGTTAAGAAGAGACTGCAGTTACAAAATGATTATGATTACTGGAACTGAAAATAATTGGCTAGGATACAAAAGATCAAAAAACTGGATTCAGGGAGAAACACGCAACTAGAGAGGACTGGAGGAGATGTATGGACTATATGAAACATACAGTGATAATGTTTTTGGACTTCAAAAGAGTGTTTGAAACTATTGATAAAGATAAATTGCTTCACTATGGATTTAAATGATCTGTAATCAGAATTCTACGAAAGTACTTAATTGACAGAAGTCAACAATCAAAATTGGATTAATTGAATTTAATAAACTAAATAGTCACGAGGGATGTCTTTTAAGTTTTGCACATGGAAATAAAACAACACGGTAGGTAGTTTTAAATGACTTTAATTGTTTTTCGAAGTATTCTCCACGAAGATTGATACACATCTACATGCGCTCGAATCAATTTTCGAAGCACTTATTCCAACCATTTGCTGGCTATATGGAGGATGGTCCAATAATTCCACGTTTTCTTCCGTAAAATACTGCCTTGTTTTTTGGGCTGTGTGCGAGCTTGCATTGTCTTGGTGGAGGATGATTCTTCTTTCGGGGTTGTTCGAAGCTCGTTGATGACTTTTGGCAAACAAATGGTGGAATACCAATCCGCAGTAACAATTCTTTGCTCATTACGAGGAATTGTTGCAATATGACCCGATTTTGACACAAATGTCGCGACCATCTTTTTCGAAACACTTCGAGAACGGATGACTTTTGTTGGCTTTTCTTCACCTTGGAACACCCAAACAGCCGACTGTCGTTTACTTTCTGGTTCATAACAGTAAATCCACGATTCATCACCACCAACAATGCTGTATATCGTCGGTGATACTGCAATATGTCGTATGTCGAAAAGAGGTAATTTTTCAGGAGAGAAAGAAAACTGTTTTTATCGACCAATTTTAAATTTGAAATTGCTATTTTTTGTCTACTATGTATTTTTCTATTAGGGTATTAGTACTTAACTCGATTTTTTTGTTCAATGGAATATTAAGCAAAATGCCGTTACATACGACATATTGCATTGAAAATGGAAATATTTATGTCACATACGACAATTTTGTAATCCATTATACATCTCACAAAAATAATTTTTAACAGTTCTATTCTTTTTATTTACGTAATGAAAAACTAAACAAAAAATTCTAAACAAATATGTAATCTTAAAATAAACAGGAAAGAATAAAATATATTAATTTTTGATATGTGAACAAACTTGGTCAGACTTGCAGCTGTGCTTTAAATTGTCATAAAATCCATGGTAATCTGATTCGATGACAGATTTCAATTCTTGAAGATGTATGAATTTTGTATCCTCAATTTGGCGAGGAGATAAATATAGAGGTTCGTGAGAGAAAGAAGTTCTAGTACGACATGGTCTACGTGGCAGTTCGAGCCATTCATCCGAAAAATTTATTTTGTATTTTATTAGTCCTTCAGGAAGATACTGCAATGCACAATTGTCTGTAACACAGGGATCACCTTTTTTGCTTCCAGGTCGAATTTGTGAATACATTCCTTTTTTGTATTGCAAAAAATCGTTGAAATGCAGAGACACTACTTTATAAGGGGATGGGTTTTGCCTGGCCGCTCTTATAATTTTATTATAATCGGCGGGAACAGCTATATCATTTCTTCTTCCCAGCTTTCTCTCTATTACACTATGGACTGAATCCACCTCCATCTGGGTATGTCCTACCTCCAGGTACTTTTGTTCAATAATAATATTTTTTTCCATGGCTATCTCCAGCAAACCATTTGACAAATTCACATTTCTGTTTTGGTAGGTACAACCGTCGCTCCATAGGATTATTACCTTCGGGCTCTGCCTTTCTATCTCTTCATTAAGAAACTTTACTAAAATGGAAACAAAAACATCGCTGTCTAAACCTCCATTTCCCTCGTGCCATAAATAACAAGACACATCTTTGTTATTAAGATTAAAAAATGTTTGGTTGTGAACCTTCAGTTTTTGTTTATAGTACATGGCGGAGGCTTGGGTAAAAGGACAAAGAAGAACAGCTTGTAAGTCCATAGTGTAGACATACTTTGAGTTTCCTGCCTCTGATGAGATAGCTTCTTGTTTGTCGTGCTCTTTTTCTGACCGTGCCTGTTCTTTCTTGGCAACGTGACTATCGTAATCTGCTTGACTTAAATTTCCCTTTTTAAACTTCACGCATGTGTTGCACTGGTCCTTACGAGGTGTATAAATTTCAAGATTTCTTGTCTTAAAAGTTTTATAGAAAAGTCTCCAAGAACAAGATCTTAGGTTTTGACGTTCACAATAGTTAATAAACTCACGATGCAAATGTCTGTAACTATTCCAAGTGGGTTCCAAATAAAGTTTCCTAGTGGATGCTCGACAGTAGTGCGATTCAACTTTAGGCAAGCTGTCTAAGAATTGATTAACATTTTTTGTGCATTCGGAATCCTGAGGTGGCTCTACTAAAGCCGGTTCAATACCTAGCTCCATATTTGGTAAACATTTGTTTAAAACCCATTCTCTTACACATCTTTCTCCAATACCTAAAGTGGCTAAAAACATTTTCTTGCATACGTGATATTTTTTGGTAGACTCTGGATTATCTTTAGTTATTAAATAATATTTAAACCCTGTTTTCTTTCGAGACTCTTCTTCTGCAGTGTTTCGTCTTCTGTGTTTGGGCTGAGAGTGCAGTACAAGACTACTTACATAAATTTTTTTACCTTCCCAAGAACTAATTTCCCAAAAAGATTGAAATATTTGATTACGCATTTCATTTGTAATTTGCAAACATTCAAATTTTTGTTGTGGTCCCTTAGAGTCATTTTTGTGTCCCCCACATGACGGCTTTACTTTGCGCTGAACTCTACAGACTGTTTGCTGGTACTTGCCTCCAGTATTTTTCTGAAATCCCATGTATGCATGGCCTTTAAGTCTCGCTTGCGAATTTTTTGCTCGTTTCCATTGCGATGGATCTCTTTGCCCTTTACTCTTACGTTTTTTTGTTCTTCCATCCGGTGTCCGACGATCTTCTTGGTTTCCACCTCCTTGGTTTTCAACGTTTTCGTTTCCTAAACTATTTTCTGAGTCAGTATCTGTTGGCAGATACTCGCTGCCACTTTCCTGAAATGGATCTGGTTCTGAATGTCTTTCAGTATCTGAAGTTGCATCATGGACCTCTTCTTCATCTGCTACAACTTCTTCCTGATAGTCAATTATTGGTACAATACCACTATCAGAATCTGTGTTTTGTTCCAAATAATATAACTTTTCATCAGTTTTGGAATACGATGTTTCTTTTGGGATTTCTGCCACTTCTAGGACTGTTAAAATTGGATTATCTACCAATTCTGCATTTCCTAATAGATCTTGAACTGACACTTGAACCATGCTCTCTGTTCTTTGAGGATCTGATGCATCGTTCAATTGGGTCGCAAAATTGTTAATGTTATCGTCTTTGGGCACTTGGTGAGAGGCTACTGCACTAGATGCTGAATTTCGAGCTAGTTCCACCAACAGTCGCGCTCTGTTTGACATTATGGATTCACTGAAAATAAAAAAAAACAAAGATGCAATATGTTGTATGTCAATACTTAACAAACAGAAATAATACTAAATAAAAGCTAAATTTGGAATGTAAAATATCGTATGTCACACAGTGTTCAAAAAAATCGATTAATTACTACAATAAATCATATCATTAAAGAGAAAAGGAATAAATAACCTACGTGAATTTTACTTGCCGTTTTGATATAATATATTTATTCAGAAAAAATTAAGGTTATACAAAATAATATTGTTGTTTTTTTTTTGTTAATTATGGTATTTCTTGACTAAAAACTACAAACACTACGTTTTTGTAGTTTAAATTAAGAAAATAACAACAAACTCACCATGTAAACTCAAAAAACTATCACAAAACTCACATTTAGTTGTTACTGACACGTTACTGCTTGCAGCTAACCTAAAATGTATAATAATTTAAGTGACATACGACGTATCGAAATATCCAATTGTGTAGCGTTACGACATAGACGGAGAGCATGATTCTGACATACGGCATATTGAAGTATCCAGTTTTGTCAAGAAAAACATACGACATATTTGTATGTGTAAACAATCAGGGTACCTGTTCAAATTTCATATACAACATTTTGCAGGGGCATAGAGGACTGTATTTTGGTTACAATGGATATATAAACAAAAAATTGCAATTTTTGTGACATACGACATATTGCAGTATCACCGACGATATCTGAAGTCACTTGAAATAGCATAAAAACCTTTGGTCGGCGCGTCCTTTGTAATTTCATGACGTATCATAGGCGTGCGGCCATTTATTTAGAACGATAATAATAATGTTTTTATATCACAATAAATGGATTTTACTATCTTCTTATTTTGTTGATTTGGGATAAAAAATACTTATATTGGGAGTTTAATTTATGTTGACTGAAAGTTAAGAAATGGAAAAATTACAGAATTCCAACGTTTGACATAGGCAAATATTTACATAGCAGGTAGGTATATAAAAAGGTATATAAAGACTTACATTATAGGTATTTATATATCATCCTCGCCTTCGGAGCTGTCGCTAGAATCATCTTGTAGAGGAATTACAACGGGATTTACAGGAGGCAAAACACAATATTCATTTTCTTTTTCAATAATATGCCTAGAACACTGCTTCCATAGGTCTGTGGCAGTAATATGAGATACTGCATCTCTTATTGTGGCCAATAGCGATTCACTTAATTGAGGGGTCTGATTATGTTTTCTTACTTTTTTTTTTTAAGCAGCCCAGACCAACTCAATCGGGTTAAAAATGCAGTAATATGGAGGTAGACGTAATACTTCATGGCCATTTTGCTGAAGCAGATTGTCAACAACATACTCTTTTTCAAATTTTTGTCTTTTAATAAGATCCAATAATATGGCTTTGGTTGATTTTTGTGGTATTTCCATTCCCTTATCCTTCATGTCTTGTTTTTTTGTGCCTGTATTCGGAATTTTGTTTTTCTGTCGGGAATGGCATGGCGCATTGTCCATAATAATCACTGAATTTGGGGAAATGTTTGGTATTAACTGCTGCTCTATCCACTTTTCAAATAAGTCGGAGGTCATGTCCTCATGATAGTCGGCACATGATTCTTTGATATTTTTGGCAGATAACAGCAAGGCATTAGGTATAAATCCATTTTCACTGCCAGCTTGGAGAATAATGATTCGTTTTCCACGGTTGCATGGTGCATTTAAAATGCACTTGTTGCTGTCGTCAACCCAGCCGTACTGCACAACATCATGGGTATCATACCACGTTTCATACAGGTAAATCAGATTTCTTTTCTGCTCTCTATAGATTTTAACTTTGTGCAAAAATTCTTGGCGCAATTCAACGATTCGAGACGACTCCATAATCACCATTCTTTTATCTAATATTTTGTATTGAAAACCACACAGTTTTACAATACAGTGCACTGAGTCTAAGCATTTGTAATTATAAAAATCTTCAGGATAATCTTTTAATTTATCCCGTATCATTTTCAACGTGGGCACCAAATTTTCTTTATAAAATCCGTATATTATACGACGAATATCTTCCTGAAAACCCACGTCTATTCTTTTTAATTTTTGCCCTATGCGCTTTCTGTGGAAGGAATGGTTGACTACATCTCCCCTTTTTATAACCCGATAAATGGTAGACCGACTGATTTTTGTCAGGATACAAATTCTGTTTAAAATTTGATTTTGCGAGGAATCTGGATTTTAGTTTTTCAAACAATCATACATATTTAGGATTACTCTTTGGGTCTGTTCCTCTAAATCTTTATGAAAGAATTCTGCCTGCACAGGTTCATCAACCATCTCCTCGTGGCTTGGAGCATTTTCCCAAGGTCTCCAAAGAGCCATATTTAGGACACACAAGAACAATCAACACAACAATTAAATCAACGAGTAAACTGAGTATTCAAAAGTCAAAAACACACAAGCTAATAAAATCTATGAAAAAACACGGACAGATTAAAGAAAACACGTTTATTCACCGCTACACGGCACTGGCTAAACTGTTTCAATTTTCAGTAGCCACCTGCACTTGTTCGGAGCTCTGAAATACACGCTTTCTCATTGGCTATGTCCACGCATAGGCTTGCTTTACTCCACGTGGACCGGTGAAACTGCCTTTGGTCTTATACGGGGGATATTTGCTGCGGAATTTGGCGATTTTTGCAGCAACAGAGCGTGTTAAATATAGATATATAAAACGCACCCGGTATTTCACAGTGTTTCAAGTGACTTCAGATAAACTATACACATTTTTTGAGTTTCCGGAAGTGAAACTGCTCTTCAGTCAACAGGTGGGGTATCCAACGAGAAACTGATTTTCTTACTCCTAATTCTTTATGTAAAATTTTTTCAATTGAGGTCTTTGAGATCTTCAAGGACGCCTCAATCTCGCGATATGTCACATGTCTATCTTCTATGATGAGTTTGCGCACAGCATCGACGTTTTCCTGGGTGACTGCCATTTTTGGTACAGCCACCCTGGAATCGTCGCTAAGTCTCACCCGTACATGTTTGAATTCTCCATACCAACGGCAAATTGTCGACTGATGTGGCGCTTCCTTGCCGAAAACAGACAGTAACTCAGCAAAGCGTTCTTGTTGTGATAATTGTCTCTGAAAGTTGTAATAAATTATGGCGCGAAAATGTTCTCCCATTTTTCTAATGACTTGGGGATACTTAAAAATTCACTGTAGTGAGAACACTGCACGTATTGCCGTGAAACTTTGAATTTAAGTTTACCAAAGAGTGAGGTTAAGATTCAGTACTGACTATCGATCCGCGCGGCCTACTGTGTTTCTATATGCAAAACTTAAAAGACATCCCTCGTATATAAAGTCGACTTGTAATTGAAAGATGTTTAAAAGAAGATTAAAGGAATATTTCGCGAACTGTGTACATTCTTAGAGATGCAAATATTGTTTTTCTAAATATTTATGGGTTATGTAATTGTAGTAGTTTCTCAAAAGAATGTAATTGTAGGAGTCATGCTAAATAAAGCTTAAACAAACTTTGTAGGCGGTACGTCCTGGTCTGGCTAACCAGGTGAGGATAGTGGGGGCCCCCGGAGCGACGACCGCAGTGAATCGGCCAGGTCAGCAGGTGATCCAGCAACGGATGGTGGCCCCCGTTCGGACCGCAGCGCCGGCCGGGGTCGCAACGACTGTTCCTATCTCCCAAATGCAGGTAATTATTCGTGAAAGAGACCTGATCGATTTTTTTTATCCATAATCACTGTGGTTGTATGCCTTGGTTTAAAACGCCCCGAATTGTATCAAGATATTGTATTTCAAAAAAACTGACTACAAAAGCAGGAGTGCCTCAAGGATCAGCACTAGGTCCGATCCTTTTAGTTTATATTAACGATATAATAAATTCTAAATGCATATCCAAATAATCAAGGATTTTGTTCGTCGAATGCATATATCAGAAATAATAAAGGTCCTAACACAGATCCTTGAGGCACGCGTGAAGGAATTGCAGTCATGAGAAAATTTTTAATCAGTACAACCACGTTAAGCCGTTTCTTTCAAATAAACGTTTCGTAATGCCTTGCAGGTGGTCCGACCTCAGCAGCAGCAACAGCAACAAACCATTCAACCGCCCGCTTTGCACCCCGTTTTTGCGAACAGCGGCGGGCAGCCCGTCGTACGGGCAGCTGCCGGGGGCATCATTCGACAGCCCGTTCAAGTCCGGACTGTAGGTCCAGGCGCAGTTATCGCACCACGACCGCATCAGGTGGGAAAACTGTATTCCATTACGGTGATAGTAGTTCGGACGTAACAGTAGTAGTTCAAATGCACCATTAGCAGTTTAAAAAAATATTAGTTCAAAGTTAACATCAGTAGTTCAAATGCACCATTACTAGTTCACATACACCATTAGTAGTGCAAAGGTAACATTAGTAGTTCAAATGCGCCATTAGTATACCAAGTGACATATAAATCCGAACACCCAGTTTAAATGGTTTTATTTTAATAAAAGTTGGTGAATGTATTTATCTTACTGTAAATAACAAGCGAAAAAATGTTCAGCCTTATCAGTTGGACATTCCGGTTTTTATACTGCTTTTTTTTTAATTCACTAACGCTCTAAAAATGAATATTTCAGCCGCAGTAAAGAATCAACGTTGGCGGATTTTGGTTCTTGACATCCTTTACGATCGGTTACGATGCCTAGAGTACGGAGACCTGTACGATTTCGTCGACTTAGTGAGTTTGATAGGGGCCGTATAGTGGGACTTCGGAAAGCTGGACTTTCTTTTCGGACAATTGCAGTTAGAGTGCAAAGAAGTGTAGACACTGTGGTTAGGTGTCGTCAGGCATGGCTTCGAGAAGGCCGTACGCAAAGAGCAAGGGGCACTGGACGCCGCCGTGGAACTACAGGCCGCGAAGATCGCCGCCTAAGATTATTGGCCTTAAGAGACCGTTTCTCCACTACCAAGTCCATTGCAAATGAATGGTTTGCAGAACACGGAAGACCTATTGGCATGCGAAGTGTTTACCGACGAATAAGAAGTTTTGGCTTGTTTTCATACCGGCCACACTGGGTCCTCCCTTTAACTCGAGAACACCGACGTAATCGCCTTGAGTGGTGCAGACAACGGTCACTCTGGGATCAGGAATGGAACAGTATTGTCTTTAGTGACGAGTCTTGATTTTGTTTAGGCATGCACGATGTTCGTGCCAGGGTTAGAAGGCGACGTGGGGAAAGGAGGAATCCACATTTTTGTGTTGAAAGACATGTTCATCACACTGTTGGAGTTATGGTTTGGGGTGCTATAGCTTATGGTTCCAGGTCACCTTTAATCTTCATCAGAGGTAACATGAACGCGCAGCGTTATATCCACCAAGTTCTAGTACCCCATCTTTTACCCTATCTTGACACCCTGGCAGATCCAACTTTCCAACAAGATAATGCCCGACCTCATGTTGCAAGAGTCACAATAGACTTCTTTCAACATAATGATGTCACATTGTTACCATGGCCACCAAGATCGCCCGACTTATCCCCAATTGAGCACGTGTGGGATATGATGGGTAGGAGATTGCTCAATTTGCAACGTCCTCCTCAGACTCTAGAAGCACTTCTAGAGGAGTTGGTGGTTGCCTGGAATGAGATACCACAGGAGGACTTTGACCACCTGATCAGAAGCATGCCTAGGCGCGTTGCACATCAGGGTGCATCCACACATTATTAAAGGTCAAAGGGCTTTAAAGCAGCGCAATGATTTTGAAAATTTTATCATTTACTTATTATGCTTCATTAAGTACTTATAAAAAATTTTATTAAAATAAAACCATTTAAACTGGGTGTTCGGATTTATATGTCACTTAGTATAGTTCAAATGCGCCATTAGTAGTTCAAATGCGCCATTAGTAGTTCAAATGCGCCATTAGTAGTGCAAACGAACCATTAGTAGTTCAAATGCGCCATTAGTAGTTCAAATGCGCCATTAGTAGTGCAAACGAACCATTAGTAGTTCAAATGCACCGTTAGTAGTTCAAATACACCATTAGTAGTTCAAATGCACCCGTAACAGTTCAAATGCACCAGTAATAGTTCAAAGGTAACATTAGTAGTTCGAATGCACCATTAGTTGCTACTTTTCCATAATGACCTGCTGATAATCTCGAATGCTGACAGTGGACCTAATCAGTGCATTGTGTAGCTAAGCATCGCAATATTAATTTGTTTGGATCAATGTATTTATCAATGCTTCTGATATTTAGAAATTTCTTGTTGGTAGTAACTGTGCAATCCAGACATTAGTAGTTCAAATGTAACATTTAATATTCAAATGTAACATTGGTTGGTTCTTTCCAACAATGACTTTCTGATAACGTTAATAATTCGAACGTATCATGTGTCGGTAGCAGTTTTCGTTCTGACAATGTGCCAGGTCAGTTCATCGCGTAGCTAGAAATCACCATATCATTCATTTGCTTGGATGGAAGTATTTGACAGACCCTGATAAAATTTCTCGTAACCGATTCAAAAGTAACATTAGCTGGTCCTTTTATTACCATTACCAGTAGTTCGAACGTATCCGCATTTCAAACATACCAGTAGTTCAAATGCATCAGTACTTCAATTGTGCGTGTAGTTCAAATGCACCAGTAGTTCAAATATGTCGGTATGTTGGCATCTCCCGGAGAAGATTAAAACTCCGGCAATTTTCTTTTTAGCTGCAAATCCGGCAGGTGGCGCCTGCGATATCCCCGGCCACTCACAAAGCGGCCGCCCCTCCCAGTCGCCCGATGCCTGCGCCGAAGGGGGCGGGCCAACCGACAGGCAAACAGCAGCTCAAGGACAAGGAAAAGAAGACGTTTCAATCGGCGGCAGCCGCTGCGGCAGGTAAATATGCTCCTCAGATCAGAAACTATATAAATGGACGATATAAAATAACCTAGTTTCTTTTGTAACCTCCTTCCAAAGACAGCTCAGATTCATATACGATTTAGATTCTGCGTTCTTGATGACTTTGACACGGCATCGAATCTATTAGGATTTTTTTCGAAATACAAATGCTTTGCCTACCTTTAGTAAAACTATTCCTTAAGCTAACTCGAAACATTGTTCTATTTTTCTACTTGAGCGCTATCGTATTTTCAGCTGCAGCTTCTGCGTCAGCTGCGTACGGCGGAGATGACGATATCAACGACGTCGCTGCCATGGGTGGTGTCAATTTAGCAGAAGAAACGCAGAAAATTCTGGGATCTACCGAATTCGTAGGCACTCAAATACGCTCCTGTAAAGAAGAACCTATTTGCCTGATGCAACCCTTGCAACAGGTAAGATTTTACATCTACCTGTACATCAACTAACGCCCTGTGACCTAAATGGTACAGGTGAGTTCAAATGAGGACGTAACGACCTCGTCTAGGACTGGTTGAGGGGATAGTGGACAAAGAGCGGAGTAGCTATCATTTAAGCCTTCACTGATTTTTTTTTTTTTTTTTAGAAAATTCGTTCGGCTGTTCAAAAATACGGTTTGGACGATCCGACGACGATAGACGTGGCGGCATGCGTGTCGCACGCGGCTCAAGAGCGACTGAAAAACCTGCTGGAAAAACTGGCGATCATCACCGAGCACAGATTGGAAAACGTGCGTACCGATAATCGGTACGAAGTCACCAATGATGTTAAAGGTAACATTACAAATCATAAGCTTCGTCGTTTTTTATGTAAAAGATAACGATTTTGAAAAATATCTTTATTCGTCGTTATTCTGTAGGATGAGAGAAAATTTCCTCATCCCGAATAAACTAAAAGAGTTCGTTTTTTGCATTGTTATTTGACAGTCCCTTAGTCAACTTTCTTGTTGGAACTAACTGAACAGTAGAAACGTGCCATTTGTAGTTAAAACGTAACAGTAGTTCAAATGCACCATTAGTAGTTCAAACGTAACATTAATAGGTTTTCAGCAATGATTTTCTGACATTTCCTTAAGACTAGTCTGCCCATAAGAAACCAAAAGAGTCTGTTTGCATTGTTGATAGCCCCTCATAGGCAAATTTCTTATTGGGAGGAACGGAGTAGTTCAAACGCAATATTTGTAGTTTTAACGTATCACTAGTAGTTCGAACGGAACGTTAATAGTTCAAACGTAACATTAGTAGGTTCTTTTCAACAATGATTTTCTGACATTTCCTTAAGACTAGTCTGCCCATAAGAAACCAAAAGAGTCTGTTTGCATTGTTGATAGCCCCTCATAGGCAAATTTCTTATTGGGAGGAACGAAGTAGTTCAAACGCAATATTTGTAGTTTTAACTTATCACTAGTAGTTCGAACGTAACGTTAATATTTCAAACGTAACATTATTAGGTTCTTTTCAGCAATGATTTTCTGACATTTCCTTAAGACTAGTCTGCCCATAAGAAACCAAAAGAGTCTGTTTGCATTGTTTATAGCCCCTCATAGGCAAATTTCCTATTGGGAGGAACGGAGTAGTTCAAACGCAACATTTGTAGTTTAAACGTATCACTAATAGATCGAACGTAACGTTAATAGTTCAAACGTAACATTGATAGGTTCTTTTCAACAATGATTTTCTGACATTTCCTTAAGACTAGTCTGCCCATAAGAAACCAAAAGAGTCTGCTTACATTGTTGATAGCCCCTCATAGTCAAATTTCTTATTGGAAGGAACAGAGTAGTTCAAACGCAACATTTGTAGTCTAAACGTATCACTAGTAGTTCAAACGTAACGTTAATAGTTCAAACGTAACATTAATAGGTTCTTTTGAGCAATGATTTTCTGACATTTCCCTAAGACTAGTCTGTCCATAAGAAACCAAAAGAGTCTGTTTGCATTGTTGATAGCTCCTCATAGTCAAATTTCTTATTGGAAGGAACAGAGTAGTTCAAACGCAACATTTGTAGTCTAAACGTATCACTAGTAGTTCAAACGTAACGGTAATAGTTCACACGTAACATTAATAGGTTCTTTTCAGCAATGATTTTCTGACATTTCCCTAAGGCTAGTCTGTCCATAAGAAACCAAAAGAGTCTGTTTGCAGTGTTGATAGCCTCTCATAGTCAAATTTCTTATTGGAAGAAACAGAGTAGTTCAAACGCAACATTTGTAGTTTAAACGTAGTTAACTAGTAGTTTAAACGTAACGTTAATAGTTCAAACGTAACATTAATAGGTTCTTTTCAGCAATGATTTTATGACATTTCCTTAAGACTAGTCTGCCCATAAGAAACCAAAAGAGTCTGTTTGCATTGTTGATAGCCCCTCATAGGCAAATTTCTTATTGGGAGGAACGGAGTAGTTCAAACGCAATATTTGTAGTTTTAACGTATCACTAGTAGTTCGAACGGAACGTTAATAGTTCAAACGTAACATTAGTAGGTTCTTTTCAACAATGATTTTCTGACATTTCCTTAAGACTAGTCTGCCCATAAGAAACCAAAAGAGTCTGTTTGCATTGTTGATAGCTCCTCATAGTCAAATTTCTTATTGGAAGGAACAGAGTAGTTCAAACGCAACATTTGTAGTCTAAACGTATCACTAGTAGTTCAAACGTAACGGTAATAGTTCACACGTAACATTAATAGGTTCTTTTCAGCAATGATTTTCTGACATTTCCCTAAGGCTAGTCTGTCCATAAGAAACCAAAAGAGTCTGTTTGCAGTGTTGATAGCCTCTCATAGTCAAATTTCTTATTGGAAGAAACAGAGTAGTTCAAACGCAACATTTGTAGTTTAAACGTAGTTAACTAGTAGTTTAAACGTAACGTTAATAGTTCAAACGTAACATTAATAGGTTCTTTTCAGCAATGATTTTCTGACATTTCCTTAAGACTAGTCTGCCCATAAGAAACCAAAAGAGTCTGTTTGCATTGTTGATAGCCCCTCATAGGCAAATTTCTTATTGGGAGGAACGGAGTAGTTCAAACGCAATATTTGTAGTTTTAACGTATCACTAGTAGTTCGAACGGAACGTTAATAGTTCAAACGTAACATTAGTAGGTTCTTTTCAACAATGATTTTCTGACATTTCCTTAAGACTAGTCTGCCCATAAGAAACCAAAAGAGTCTGTTTGCATTGTTGATAGCCCCTCATAGGCAAATTTCTTATTGGGAGGAACGAAGTAGTTCAAACGCAATATTTGTAGTTTTAACTTATCACTAGTAGTTCGAACGTAACGTTAATATTTCAAACGTAACATTATTAGGTTCTTTTCAGCAATGATTTTCTGACATTTCCTTAAGACTAGTCTGCCCATAAGAAACCAAAAGAGTCTGTTTGCATTGTTTATAGCCCCTCATAGGCAAATTTCCTATTGGGAGGAACGGAGTAGTTCAAACGCAACATTTGTAGTTTAAACGTATCACTAATAGATCGAACGTAACGTTAATAGTTCAAACGTAACATTGATAGGTTCTTTTCAACAATGATTTTCTGACATTTCCTTAAGACTAGTCTGCCCATAAGAAACCAAAAGAGTCTGCTTACATTGTTGATAGCCCCTCATAGTCAAATTTCTTATTGGAAGGAACAGAGTAGTTCAAACGCAACATTTGTAGTCTAAACGTATCACTAGTAGTTCAAACGTAACGTTAATAGTTCAAACGTAACATTAATAGGTTCTTTTGAGCAATGATTTTCTGACATTTCCCTAAGACTAGTCTGTCCATAAGAAACCAAAAGAGTCTGTTTGCATTGTTGATAGCTCCTCATAGTCAAATTTCTTATTGGAAGGAACAGAGTAGTTCAAACGCAACATTTGTAGTCTAAACGTATCACTAGTAGTTCAAACGTAACGGTAATAGTTCACACGTAACATTAATAGGTTCTTTTCAGCAATGATTTTCTGACATTTCCCTAAGGCTAGTCTGTCCATAAGAAACCAAAAGAGTCTGTTTGCAGTGTTGATAGCCTCTCATAGTCAAATTTCTTATTGGAAGAAACAGAGTAGTTCAAACGCAACATTTGTAGTTTAAACGTAGTTAACTAGTAGTTTAAACGTAACGTTAATAGTTCAAACGTAACATTAATAGGTTCTTTTCAGCAATGATTTTATGACATTTCCTTAAGACTAGTCTGCCCATAAGAAACCAAAAGAGTCTGTTTGCATTGTTGATAGCCCCTCATAGGCAAATTTCTTATTGGGAGGAACGGAGTAGTTCAAACGCAATATTTGTAGTTTTAACGTATCACTAGTAGTTCGAACGGAACGTTAATAGTTCAAACGTAACATTAGTAGGTTCTTTTCAACAATGATTTTCTGACATTTCCTTAAGACTAGTCTGCCCATAAGAAACCAAAAGAGTCTGTTTGCATTGTTGATAGCTCCTCATAGTCAAATTTCTTATTGGAAGGAACAGAGTAGTTCAAACGCAACATTTGTAGTCTAAACGTATCACTAGTAGTTCAAACGTAACGGTAATAGTTCACACGTAACATTAATAGGTTCTTTTCAGCAATGATTTTCTGACATTTCCCTAAGGCTAGTCTGTCCATAAGAAACCAAAAGAGTCTGTTTGCAGTGTTGATAGCCTCTCATAGTCAAATTTCTTATTGGAAGAAACAGAGTAGTTCAAACGCAACATTTGTAGTTTAAACGTAGTTAACTAGTAGTTTAAACGTAACGTTAATAGTTCAAACGTAACATTAATAGGTTCTTTTCAGCAATGATTTTCTGACATTTCCTTAAGACTAGTCTGCCCATAAGAAACCAAAAGAGTCTGTTTGCATTGTTGATAGCCCCTCATAGGCAAATTTCTTATTGGGAGGAACGGAGTAGTTCAAACGCAATATTTGTAGTTTTAACGTATCACTAGTAGTTCGAACGGAACGTTAATAGTTCAAACGTAACATTAGTAGGTTCTTTTCAACAATGATTTTCTGACATTTCCTTAAGACTAGTCTGCCCATAAGAAACCAAAAGAGTCTGTTTGCATTGTTGATAGCCCCTCATAGGCAAATTTCTTATTGGGAGGAACGAAGTAGTTCAAACGCAATATTTGTAGTTTTAACTTATCACTAGTAGTTCGAACGTAACGTTAATATTTCAAACGTAACATTATTAGGTTCTTTTCAGCAATGATTTTCTGACATTTCCTTAAGACTAGTCTGCCCATAAGAAACCAAAAGAGTCTGTTTGCATTGTTTATAGCCCCTCATAGGCAAATTTCCTATTGGGAGGAACGGAGTAGTTCAAACGCAACATTTGTAGTTTAAACGTATCACTAATAGATCGAACGTAACGTTAATAGTTCAAACGTAACATTGATAGGTTCTTTTCAACAATGATTTTCTGACATTTCCTTAAGACTAGTCTGCCCATAAGAAACCAAAAGAGTCTGCTTACATTGTTGATAGCCCCTCATAGTCAAATTTCTTATTGGAAGGAACAGAGTAGTTCAAACGCAACATTTGTAGTCTAAACGTATCACTAGTAGTTCAAACGTAACGTTAATAGTTCAAACGTAACATTAATAGGTTCTTTTGAGCAATGATTTTCTGACATTTCCCTAAGACTAGTCTGTCCATAAGAAACCAAAAGAGTCTGTTTGCATTGTTGATAGCTCCTCATAGTCAAATTTCTTATTGGAAGGAACAGAGTAGTTCAAACGCAACATTTGTAGTCTAAACGTATCACTAGTAGTTCAAACGTAACGGTAATAGTTCACACGTAACATTAATAGGTTCTTTTCAGCAATGATTTTCTGACATTTCCCTAAGGCTAGTCTGTCCATAAGAAACCAAAAGAGTCTGTTTGCAGTGTTGATAGCCTCTCATAGTCAAATTTCTTATTGGAAGAAACAGAGTAGTTCAAACGCAACATTTGTAGTTTAAACGTAGTTAACTAGTAGTTTAAACGTAACGTTAATAGTTCAAACGTAACATTAATAGGTTCTTTTCAGCAATGATTTTATGACATTTCCTTAAGACTAGTCTGCCCATAAGAAACCAAAAGAGTCTGTTTGCATTGTTTATAGCCCCTCATAGGCAAATTTCTTATTGGGAGGAACAGAGTAGTTCAAACGCAACATTTGTAGTCTAAACGTATCACTAGTAGTTCAAACGTAACGTTAATAGTTCAAACGTAACATTAATAGGTTCTTTTCAGCAATGATTTTATGACATTTCCTTAAGACTAGTCTGTCCATAAGAAGCCAAAAGAGTCTGTTTGCATTGTTGATAGCCCCTCATAGTCAAATTTCTTATTGGAACAGAGTAGTTCAAATGCAACATTTGTAGTTTAAACGTATCACTAGTAGTTCAGACGTAACGTTAATAGTTCAAACGTAACATTAATAGGTTCTTTTCAGCAATGATTTTCTAACATTTCCCTAAGACTAGTGTGTCCATAAGAAACCAAAATAGTCTGTTTGCATTGTTGATAGCCCCTCATAGTCAAATTTCTTATTGGAAGGAACAGAGTAGTTCAAATGCAACATTTGTAGTTTAAACGTATCACTAGTAGTTCAAACGTAACGTTAATAGTTCAAACGTAACATTAATAGGTTCTTTACAGCAATGATTTTCTGACATTTCCCTAAAACTAGTCTGTCCATAAGAAACCAAAAGAGTCTGTTTGCATTGTTGATAGCCCCTCATAGTCAAATTTCTTATTGGAAGGAACAGAGTAGTTTACGCGCAACATTTGTAGTCTAAACGTATCACTAGTAGTTCAAACGTAACGTTAATAGTTCAAACGTAACATTAATAGGTTCTTTTCAGCAATGATTTTTTGACATTTCCTTAAGACTAGTCTGTCCATAAGAAACCAAAAGAGTCTGTTTGCATTGTTGATAGCCCCTCATAGTCAAATTTCTTATTGGAAGGAACAGAGTAGTTTAAACGCAACATTTGTAGTCTAAACGTATCACTAGTAGTTCAAACGTAACGTTAATAGTTCAAACGTAACATTAATAGGTTCTTTTCAGCAATGATTTTCTGACATTTCCCTAAGACTGTCCATAAGAAACCAAAAGAGTCTGTTTGCATTGTTGATGGCCCCTCATAGTCAAATTTCTTATTGGGAGGAACAGAGTAGTTCAAACGCAACATTTGTAGTTTAAACGTATCACTAGTAGTTCAAACGTAACGTTAATAGTTCAAACGTAACATTAATAGGTTCTTTTCAGCAATGATTTTATGACATTTCCTTAAGACTAGTCTGCCCATAAGAAACCAAAAGAGTCTGTTTGCATTGTTTATAGCCCCTCATAGGCAAATTTCTTATTGGGAGGAACAGAGTAGTTCAAACGCAACATTTGTAGTCTAAACGTATCACTAGTAGTTCAAACGTAACGTTAATAGTTCAAACGTAACATTAATAGGTTCTTTTCAGCAATGATTTTATGACATTTCCTTAAGACTAGTCTGTCCATAAGAAGCCAAAAGAGTCTGTTTGCATTGTTGATAGCCCCTCATAGTCAAATTTCTTATTGGAAGGAACAGAGTAGTTCAAACGCAACATTTGTAGTCTAACCGTATCACTAGTAGTTCAAACGTAACGTTAATAGTTCAAACGTAACATTAATAGGTTCTTTTCAGCAATGTTTTTCTGACATTTCCCTAAGACTAGTCTGTCCATAAGAAACCAAAAGAGTCTGTTTGCATTGTTGATAGCCCCTAATAGTCAAATTTCTTATTGGAAGGAACAGAGTAGTTCAAATGCAACATTTGTAGTTTAAACGTATCACTAGTAGTTCGAACGTAACGTTAATAGTTCAAACGTAACATTAATAGGTTCTTTTCAACAATGATTTTCTGACATTTCCTTAAGACTAGTCTGCCCATAAGAAACCAAAAGAGTCTGTTTGCATTGTTGATAGCACCTCATAGTCAAATTTCTTATAGGGAGGAACTGAGTAGTTCAAACGCAACATTAGTAGTTGAGAGAAAATTGTTATTTCCCTAACAAACTCAAAGAGTGTGTTCTTTGCATCCTGATCACTTTTTGAATTATTTTTTAAGGGTTTTAAAATTTTTGGTTGTAAATATTGCATCTTGGTTATAAATCACATCATTAAGTAGCTTCTGATACTGGCTAGCAGATATAACAGTCAGTAAAAATAGTAAAGGTGTGAGAAGTATGGAACCAATCTACTGGACGTCATTTTCTTGTGTGTTGAAGAGAATAAAGCGTATTATTGTGTGATTAGGTCAATTGAAATTTCTGGAGGACTTGGACAAGGCGGAGCGCAAAAGGCACGAAGAGACGGAACGAGAGTTACTTTTGCGTGCTGCGAAAAGCCGTTCGAAATCGGAGGATCCCGAACAGGCGAAGTTGAAGGCAAAAGCGAAAGAAATGCAACGGGTGGAAATGGAAGAGCTGAGACAGAGAGAAGCCAACGCGACAGCGTTACAGGTAAAAATATGCTTTTTTGAGTTATAGCATTGGATCGGTCTTTGCAAAACATTCATAAGCCTCGCAATAAAAAAAGTGTGTGCCAATTTGAAAATGTTCAAAGGGAAATTGTTTACATATTTCATAGAAAACCAAAACTCATAGTACTGAAGTTTCTACTGTCTAACATTGATATTGTAGCATTAAAGCTGAATAAATCCACAATAACAACAATCAGTTCGGAATTGTTTGTGAACACCGGCTGTATATTTATCGACTTTTTCTGCAGGCGATCGGCCCCAGAAAAAGACCGAAACTGGACGGAGACCATTCGTCCGGTCCCCAGACGAGCACCGGCCCGAACAGCACCCTCAGGGCTCAAATGCCCCTCAGACAACGGATGAAAAAAGTGACACTTAGAGACTTACAGTTTTTGTTCGAAACGGAAAAGGACCTGTGCAAAAGTAAACTGTTGTATAGATCGTACCTTAAGTGATGCACGAGTGAGGACTCGCAGCAGTTCGTTATTGTGTATATAATGTGGTAAGATTAAATGACTTAGATTACGTATGAAATAAGAGCGGAGACAGATGTTTCTATCGCCCTTATATACCAGCATCCTTGTCGAGTGAAAAATTGCAACGTTGTCGCAAATAGACTGCCTTCTGTAGGCGAAAGTACATGTGAAAATTGCCCCCAAAGGTTTCCAGATACTTGTGTTTTTTCAAATTAATTTTCCGCTGTCGTAGTTTTGCTCCAAGAATTTTGAAAAAATTCCCGGTGCCTCATTGTTCTGTACTATACAGGGTGTCCCAGAAGTCGATGTCAAGCCGAAACCGGGTGATAGGCAAAGTCATAACAGCTATCAAAAAAATATTTAAAAAAATTGTATGTATGTGTTTTGAAAATTATAGGTCTTTGAAAAAGATATAGAAATTTCACACCCTACAGCAGTCTGTCAACTCCTGTTACTACAAATATTAACTTTTTTTGGATTTTATTTTTACAACGTAATGATGAATAATGCATCTTCAAACTGGTGTCTCAACCTTACTGCCAACTTTTCTCGTTCAGGAAAAATTGCCACTTATTTCCCAACCAAGTATTCCAAAGTAAAACTTTGCTCAACTTTAACTGGCTGTACTGGAAAAAAATGTACTACGAGAGTTTGGCAAGTAACCTTAAAAGTTGGTGCATTTAATAAGGATTCCAAAATGGTATAACACTTAGAAGATTACTCGTTAACTTATGCACAATTTTTATTTGAAGAAAAACTGATTAAAATTTTTCAAAATTTCCTAATTAAACAGCGATTATGAAAACGCACAAGGACCCTCAAGGATAACTGTTTGCACAACAGTGGGCGTCAAAATGCTGCTGATGATGATTTACCTTTACAGCAAATGCTCAAACTGTTTTCCTTCAGCCGCAATACACGCTCGACATCTTCTTAAAAAAGATCGGGTTATTAAACGAGCGAATCCACGGTTATTAACAAACTCAGCTGCTTCCAATAGTCTTTGCCGTAGCTCAGCTACATTTTGAATCGGCTTGAAATACACTTTTTCTTTCACAGTTCCCCGGTAAAAAAATCTAAAGGATTCAAATCAGGTGATCGGGCTGGCCACGGTATTGTACCAGACCGCCCTATCCATCTGCCTGGAAAGTTTTGATCGAGATACTCTCTCACTGAGAGTGCATAGTGCGCTGGGCAGCCATCATGCTAAAACCACATGTCCCTGTAAATACTCAGTGGCACGTCCACCAATAAATTTTGTACATGTTTTTTCAAAAAATCCAAATAAACTTCAGCAGTCAAAGTCTCTGGGAACTCAAACGGACCGATTATTTTACCATTTAAAATTCCTATCCAATGGTTTATCTTGAAGGGATATTGAGATTTATCTTCTCTCATCAAATGTGGGTTTGCTACGTGCCACTCGTGTAAGTTATGCAGGTTCATGTACCCATCTTTCTTAAATGTGGTCTCATCCGACCATAAAATTTTTTCAAAGAACTGTGGATCTTTCCTGTGTCTTTCTAACATTGTGCGACAAAAAGCAACTCGGGGCTCATAATCCCGGTTCAGGAGAGGTTGAACACGCTGTATGTGGTAACGATGAAGCACATCACTTACTTGCTATTGCACACTTTGATACCGATCAGTTCGTGCGTTTACTGCGCATCTTTACATGTTCGTGCTTGTTGATTTCGTACTGTTACTAATTTTAGATTCGTGAACTGGACTGTTGATCGCTTTTGATTTGGATTTGGACTGTTTAATTGCTCTTCAAAACAACATTTGCTTCCCTTAGACTATCTTTGATAGTGTGATTGTGCAGCGCCGCTATGTCCGTGTACACCGTACAAGAATATGCTAACATGCACCTCATTTATGGGGAATGCAGATGCAACGCTAGTGCTGCAGCGAGACTTTTCTGTGAGAGGTTCACAAATGTGCACCGCTTACTGTTCTCAGAGGGCCAACTACCAAACCAATCACACGGTGAGAGAAGATCTTTCCTTCCTTACGAAGACGTGGTGCTAGGAGCTGTCGAAGAAGACCCGAGTACTTCAGTGCGTGCAATAGAACTAAAAACAGGTGTGCCCAAAAGTACAGCCCATAGAATCTTGTAAAAAAACGTGCTCCATCCATACCACGTACAGCGTGTTCAAGCTCTTCTGCCCTGGGATTATGAGCCCCGAGTTGCTTTTTGTCGCACAATGTTAGAAAGACACAGGGAAGATCCACGGTTCTTTGAAAAAATGTTATGGTCAGATGAGACCACATTTGTGAAAGATGGGTACATGAACCTGCATAACTTACACGAGTGGCACGTAGCAAACCCACATTTGATGAGAGAAGATAAATCTCAATATCGCTTCAAGATAAACCATTGGACAGGAATTTTAAATGGTAAAATAATCGGTCCGTTTGAGTTCCCAGAAACTTTGACTGCTGAGGTTTATTTAGGTTTTTTGCAAAATCATTTAGAAAATTTATTGGAGGACGTGCCACTGAGTATTTACAGGCATGATGGCTGCCCAGCGCACTATGCACTCTCAGTGAGAGAGTATCTCGATCAAAACTTTCCAGGCAGATGGATAGGGCGGTCTGGTACAATACCGTGGCCAGCCCGATCACCAGATTTGAATCCGTTAGATTTTTTTTTACTGGGGAACTGTAAAAGAAAAAGTGTATTTCAAGCCGATTCAAAATGTAGCTGAGCAACGGCAAAGACTATTGGAAGCAGCTGAGTTTGTTAATAACCGTGGATTCGCTCGTTTAATAACCCGATCTTTTTTAAGAAGATGTCGAGCGTGTATTGCGGCTGAAGGAATACAGTTTGAGCATTTGCTGTAAAGGTAAATCATCATCAGCAGCATTTTGACGCCCACTGTTGTGCAAACAGTTATCCTTAAGGGTCCTTGTGCGTTTTCATAATCGCTGTTTAATTAGGAAATTTTGAAAAATTTTCTTCAGTTTTTCTTCAAATAAAAATTGTGTATAAGTTAACGAGTAATCTTCTAAGTGTTATACCATTTTGGAATCCTTATTAAATGCGCCAACTTTTAAGGTTACTTGTCAAACTCTCGTAGTACATTTTTTTCCAGTACAGCAAGTTAAAGTTGAGCAAAGTTTTACTTTGGAATACTTGGTTGGGACATAAGTGGCAATTTTTCCTGAACGAGAAAAGTTGGCAGTAAGGTTGAGACACCAGTTTGAAGATGCATTATTCATCATTACATTGTAAAAATAAAAACCAAAAAAAGTTAATATTTGTAGTAACAGGAGTTCACAGACTGCCGTAGGGTGTGAAATTTCTATGTTTTTTTCAAAGACCTATAATTTTCAAAACACATACATAACATTTTTTTAAATATTTTTATGATAGCTGTTATGACTTTGCCTATCACCCGGTTTCGGCTTGACGTCGACTTCTGGGACACCTTGTATAAAAATGTTTTCGAAATAATCAAAAAAACTTCAATTTTAAGAGAAAAAGGTTTGTTACCTCAGGGCCGACCTATCAATCTGAAAAAAGTTCAATTCGGATTGATTCAGATTTGGATACATTTGAGGGTAATTTCCATATGTAGTTTAGCCTTTGATTCTATTGAGTGTTGAATGGAATTCTATGGAGTTTTACCATTGATCAACGTCCATTTTTATTCGGTATCTGAAGATTCCCAACTAAAACAGGCAACTAGAGAGGTCAAAATGGATCAAAAATATCACCGCCATCTATGAGACCATAGCTGAACCATACACATTCTTTTCAAAGTAGTTTTGTAAATTAAATTAATTTTTCTCTTTCGCCACCGTCTCGTAGATGGCGTTAGTAGAGTTCGTCAAATTTAAATTTGTGAATTTACGGATTTTATCGCTTAGGTGGTGGTATATAAGGGCTATATGAAACGTAAAAAATAATACACGTAAGTTCTTGAAAGGAATTTAAGTTTGGACACGTTCTATCAGTCTGACGATTGTGACATTTCCGGCTTTCGATACATTGATATTCGTTTTAAAAACTATCGCTCTCGAAGGTGTGTGGTTTCAGCAGGAATGAACCGCATGTCCCGTCGTTTGTAAATCACCGAGGCGTACAAAAAGAGATATGAATGATCATAACGCCATCTGCGGGGAAGTAGCGGAACACAAAACATTTTGGTTTCATAGCCATCCTGTGAAGCGTTTCCATGATATACAGGGCGACCCAAAAATACAGAAACTCGACCTAAATTTGTCAAAAAAGTGATGTCAAATGTCGCGCACGTCAGACTTTCAGATCTGCCCTCACTAAAAAACGATCACCAAATGTTTTGTATCAAATACAGCTTATTGCTAGTGTATTTCGCGTTCTGTCAGAGGACCAACTTCTGCAGAACGCGAAAGTGATTAGTTGTCTAGTAAGGTAACGGCAAATCTTATATAAATTTGTTATACATACTGTGGTAATATTTGTTACGCTGTAAGTTTTATAAAGTTGTGATTGAAACATCCGGATCACCTTCTTGAATACCTCGGGCTGACGTTGGATTGGTTTTTGTTTGAGTCGCATTATAAGCGTCGTTATCGATACGAAAAATCGAAAAAAATGCCAGCGCCCACACATTAATTTTTTCAGCATATTGCGAGTGTACCTCTCGATACAAACATGTGGATTCGACTCATTCCAGTATCGACAATAATGTCTACTTGGAGCACCTTACAAATAGAACGTACACTCATCCTAGAAACAAATATTAAATAACATATGCATTGTTGACTAAACGTTGGGACATTAATTTGCAAAACTCCAACCTGCTATCAAAATGGAGACTATTAAGTTTATGGACAAGTTTCATCTTGTACGGGTGAAATTTGTCTTTCAAAATTCTTTGTACTGTAAATCCTGAAAAAGTTGTCAGTCCACCAGTGCTTTGGGTGTTGTCAAGTGCTACATGTCCCAAAACTGCCATTTCTGCGGCTTAATTTTCTCGATGGCGATTACGGCGAATATTAGATACCGATCCAGTTTCCTCAAATTTTCTTATCGACTTACCCACTTATTTCAGTGCAAAAAGATTTTTTCAATTCGTCCTGTAATGCACACTCAAACACAAATCAATGTCAACAATGCCTATATCCTTTTAAAGTCGTGTGGACTAGAAGTGCACTATCTACCTCTATAAACCCATGGTTCGCTGCAGTCATTTTTATATTATTTTCGCTCTTCTTTCCTTTTGCTATCGTTCTTCATTCTCTCCTTTCCTTCGCTTTTTTTCTTAAAATTGTCTTGTTTCTGGGTTACCAGACCTGGCAGACTTACAAACTGACACTTTAACTCAAGAGCTAAGCTATTATTTTCTTTAAGAGATTCCTTACTTTGTTTTTATACGTCAAACTCTTGTCATAAATCCGTTTAATTTTGGTAAATAAATACAGGTTGTCAATATTTAAGGGGCGCATTTTTTGGTCCATTTTAAGAAAACTTGGTATTTCCTAAACGTCTTGATTTTGTTTGTTTATATATAATAACCGTGCATCATATTGAAAAAGTCAAGAATGATTTTTATTTTAAGAGGAAGCTGTGGCATACCATTAGTGTCAGCCAAAATTACATACGAACGCCACTGGTAGGTATTAAAAAACATGAAAAAATGCCTGTTGATACGTAGTACATAATTACGGATATTATAAATGATTTATTTTTGATTTTTACCATCCTGTATCTCAAAAATTAAGGCGTTTGGACATACGTTCATTTAAAGTTTTCTTCTTAAAATGAGCCGCAAAATCGCACCGTTAAGGATTCAGTTAGGAAACACCTTGGCGTTATCATAAAAATACCCATTCAAATGGTCAAGTGTATTCTTGATATGGCTTTATAGGGGTAGATGAATGTTATGACTTTGGACATATTATAAGATCAGCAAGGAACAATAGAGCCAGACAACTGGAAATTACAATGCTGCCAGGTAAAATAGGGCCACTTTGTATATAGTCCTCTTCCTATTGTAATTTTTATTGAGCCTAATATGAGATGTCTATTTCTCATGTAATGACAGTGTTGTATTTTTTTGTTTGGCTGTATTGTTTTATTAGCACCGGTGTATATGTTTATATATTGTGCCACTTTACTAACAGTGACAGATCTTGTCTTCGATGCTGGGTGATGTGTTTCCCAAAAAAAAAAAAGCTTTGAAAAGATTTTGAAACGTACAAGCTGAACTCAATATGCATGCGGAAATCTCTCGGAAACAAAGAAAGTACAGAGCCATTAGAATTTTTTTCTGGACGACACTGTATAGTTCAATATTCCTAATTTTTTATATAATAATGGCTCAGCGGTGCTATTTTTGGAAAAATGAGTCTTATCTGAAAAATATAACTCCAGTTCAGCATCAATAAAATAAGTTGCTTTTAAGTTTCAACCAACTCATGTCATTTCGGTTTTCAAGACCCTTTGAAAAAGTATAAAAACCTTCCGTTATTTTTCGAAGTGCTTTTTGCTTTGGAAATAATGCCATGGTTTTTATGATCATCCCGTATTTTTGTGAAACAAATCACCTTTGTATGTATTTTATTCTAAAGGATATCAGAAGAGGCGTGATGTAGACGCAAGTAGGGGGGGCTTTTAATGAAAACAAAAATTATATATATATTTTTTTGTATTCTGTATTATTTATAAATTAATTGTTAAAAAATAAAACAGTCTAGTAATATAACTGATCAGATTTTTATTGAATCACTGTATTACCTTAAGTTCCTTTCCATTTTATAATATTATGTAGTAAAACCGACTCATAAAAATGGATCGAGATGATTTATTTATATATTTCGTCGTATGAAGCGATTTTACTGATAAACTCAAGTTAGCAAGCCAGTACTTCTGACTTTTCGATCTGCTGTCGTAATGCATTTCATATCAGGACCAAGTGATTAACAGCGAAAAAGGGGCGTGGTCTCATAAAGTGGGTGTTACCTCTTAGTTCGCTCTCTTTCCACTACTAAAATTTTGTCTGGGACTGTGCCTGCCAGTATAGAAATGTCAACTGTTACTTTTTTTTGTTGAAAGGGTTTTTGGGTCCATTTTAAGAAGGCTAAAAACATCTTACTTTTGAGATACAGAGTGATAAAGTCTACAAAAATAAATCTTTTGGCGCGTCACAGACTTTTCCTAACAAAACAAATTGAAATGTGCATTTATGAGCAGTTTTGATCTTTTAAATTTTTTCAGCCGGACGCACGATTTTCAGCTAAAAATACAATTTTCTGCATTATGATATTTTCATATCAACGACATTGTTATGATCATGTAGAGAAACGGTTTTTATTTTTTGAAGCGAAAACCTGGCATCATATTGAAATAATCTAGAAATGATTTTCTTAGAACGATGTGGGACTCGAGAATGATTTTTATTTTAAGAGAAAGCAGTGACGTACCATCAATGTTCGCCAAAATTCAGTACGAACGCCACTGGAGGATATTCAAAAAAAAATGTGGTACATTAAAAGATGCCTCTTGATACGTAGTACATGTGTGCCAAATTATTTATGTGAAACAAATTACCTTTGTATGTATTTTATTCTAAAAGATATCCAAAGAGAGGTAATATAGATGCAAGTAAGGGGGCTTTTAATGAAAAAAGTCTAGTAATATAATTGTCAGGTTTTTATTAAATCAAATCCTCCTCCCCCCCCCTGGGACCTCCTAGCTTACGTCACGCAACTGTGGAGTAAACTCATCCAGTCTCAGGGTGAGGCTCATGTCGTTGCTCTTGACATCACGAAAGCGTTCGATCAGCTGTGGCACGCTGCCCTCTTGAGCAAACTTCCATCCTACGGCCTCCCAGAAAAGCTTTGCAGATGGGTGGCTGACTTTATCTCTGGCCGCAAGATATCCGTCGTAATTGACGGATTCTCCTCTTCATCCCACAACGTCAACGCGGGTGTTCCCCAGGGATCGGTCTTGGCTCCAACACTGTTTCTCTTACATATCAACGACCTCCTTTCCTGCACGATCAACCCAATCCACAGCTTCGCTGATGACAGCACTCTACATGCAGGAATTCAGAGTGACAAGCCGAGACTAACGACGACTTCTTCTCTGACAAGAGACCTGGAAGCTATCACTGCTTGGGGACGCAACAATCTTGTACAGTTCAATGCTTCCAAAACACAGTACTGTACTTTGACGAACAAAAAGCGTCCTAGCGCTCATACAGTTTCGATGGACGGTCGAATTCTACCAAAGAGCCATTCATTTCGGCTGGTCGGAGTCCAGATCACCGAGGAACTGATCTGGCACGAACACATCTCTTCAATAGCTGCAGCTGCTGGGAAAAAGCTAGGCTATTTGTTTAGGGCTAAGAAGTACTTTTCTCCGCATGATCTTCTCACTCTATACAAGGCCCAGATTGCTCACACATTTGGGGTGCTGCCGCCCCGACTACATTGTCCATGCTCGATGCTGTCCAGAGGAGGGCGGTCCGACTGATCGATGACTCTTCTCTAACAGACAGTCTCGGGACTCTTTCGCACCGACGGGCCGTCGGCGATCTAGCTCTTTTCTATCGCTACACCAACGGGCTTTGCTCCTCAGAGCTCTCTTCCATGATGCCGCCGCGCGATGTGCCTGCCAGACAGACCCGCCTGACTTCGGCGTCCCATCCTAACCGTGTCAAACTTCGTACATCCAGAACTGGCCGATACGACCGCTCCTTTGTTCCGAGGGTGTCTAGATTGTGGAACAATCTACGGGAGGAAGCTTTTCCCAGTTCTACTAACCTTAGGCAGTTCAAAAATCGTATTAACAAAATTTCTTTGGGATCATCATAGCAGCCGCGGTGTTCCGGCATTTAGGCTTTAACCTGCGCGGCTGTTTCGATATAAAAAAAAAATCATTTCCTAAGTCCCTTTCCTTAACTTTTCATATTATGTGATCAAAGCCACATAAAATTTCCTCAATGTAGTTCATATTAGGGCCACGTGACTAATGGACAAACAGTGGAAAAAAGGCGTGGTCGTATAAAGTGGGTGTTACCTCTTAGTTAAGCCCTCTTTCCACTCCTATAATTCTGTCTGGTTACTGTACCTGCCAGAATAGAACTGTCAACTGTCACTTTTTTGCGAATTTTTTCGACAAAAATAAATAAAATTTCCAAGTCATCATGGCAGCGGCAGTAGAAACTATGGATATTGTTATTCCTGAAAAGGTACGCTTGGTTAGACGTTTGATAGTCGCTGAATTTTTTGCATTTTTTACGCGACGTTCCTTCATTCGCGATGAGGCGCAGAAAAATGGTTATATTAACGTTTTAGTGCCTTGTACAAGATGTAATTTGATTAATTTTAGGAAGAGGGAAGCCCCTCAGAATCAAAACAGCCCCTACAAGACGTAGATACGGAGGATCTGTACACGAAATACAAGAAACTGCAGCAAATGCTGGAATTCTTGGAGGTGCAAGAAGAGTACATCAAAGATGAACAAAGGAACTTGAAAAAGGAGTATCTTCATGCTCAAGAGGAGGTGAAACGTATCCAGTCCGTTCCGCTGGTTATCGGGCAGTTCCTTGAAGCCGTTGATCAGAATACGGGAATTGTTGGGTCTACTACAGGTAAAAAAATGTATAGCAGATTAGATATATTTTAGGTGAATATCACACGATCACTAGTTGCTTTGGCCCTTTACTATTTATCAAGGATTGTGATGTTTATTTACAGTCTGGACGCGGCAACATTGAGATATGCAATAGCAATACTCTCAGAAAAAAAAATTATTTTATTTTTTGTCTGGTTAGGAGAACACATTACTGTGTCCGCGTCCATTCAAGAGAGAGTTAATAGGCTGCAATCCATACACTTTGCATTATGCTATAGCAATTTTGCTAAGTTGATTCAAATCCCCAGGTTCGAACTACTATGTCCGCATCCTGTCGACGATCGACCGCGAGCTGCTGAAACCCTCGGCGAGCGTAGCCCTTCACAAACACAGCAATGCCTTGGTGGACGTCCTACCCCCCGAAGCGGATTCTTCCATTTCCATGCTGCAAGCTGACGAAAAACCGGACGTTCAATACAGCGACATCGGAGGCATGGACGTGCAGAAACAGGAAATAAGGGAGGCGGTCGAGCTGCCCCTGACGCACTTTGAGTTGTACAAGCAGATTGGGATCGACCCTCCTAGGGGGGTGTTGATGTACGGACCCCCCGGGTGCGGGAAGACTATGCTGGCCAAGGCCGTGGCGCATCATACCACCGGTAAGACGCAACTTGCAATTAACCAAATTTTCATGTTTGTCTTTTATTTCAAGATGTCAGAAAGGCAATTTAGTTCTCGAAGGTTCATATTTTTTAGATTATTATGGCCTAAAACAGTGCTAGTGTAAATGATATTTTAGCAGAATATTTTGCAGTTAGTTGTGATTAATATTGAACAATGACTTATTTAATTTAAGGAAGGGTAGAAATAACAAAGTATTTTGATTTTGTAGCATTTTTGTGCAACAAACCAACAAATTCGATTACTTCAAACTAAATATTTTTCAGCTGCGTTCATCAGAGTGGTGGGGTCGGAGTTTGTGCAGAAGTACCTGGGCGAAGGCCCCCGTATGGTCAGAGACGTCTTCAGGTTAGCCAAAGAAAACTCGCCAGCGATCATTTTCATCGACGAAATAGACGCGATCGCCACCAAGAGATTCGATGCTCAGACAGGTGCTGATAGAGAAGTGCAACGTATTCTGCTAGAGTTACTCAACCAGATGGACGGTTTCGATCAGACCACCAACGTCAAGGTGAGAATTCAGTTTGTCACGCTATAAGCAGTGAATTCTATTTTCGGTCTTTTCGAAAAACACATATGCGATAGGTTTGAATTTTTGACTCGATTTGCTTTTTTGTTCACAGGTTATTATGGCGACAAACCGCGCAGATACTCTGGATCCTGCTCTTCTCAGGCCGGGTCGTCTCGATAGGAAGATAGAATTTCCTTTGCCAGATCGTCGTCAGAAGCGTTTGGTTTTCAGTACGATTACGTCCAAAATGAACCTTTCAGAAGAGGTAAGTCTCTGTACACTTAATAATTTAATTTATCGCACTTGGTTGTTAACGTTTTTTTCGCAGGTGGACCTAGAAGATTATGTCGCTCGTCCAGACAGAATTTCCGGTGCTGACATCAACGCCATTTGTCAAGAAGCCGGAATGCACGCTGTTAGGGAGAATCGTTACATCGTATTACCCAAGGACTTTGAGAAAGGCTACAAGAATAATATTAAGAAGGATGAGAGCGAACATGAGTTTTATAAATAATTTTGCTTATCACTATATTCGCTTTTTTGTAATCTAACAAATAAAACTATATTAGGTCGGAACTGTTTAATTTCTAATCCCAACTGCATAAAAAAATAAATGTTATCAAATGTACCGCGGAGTAGTTCAAATGTAACGTGTACCAATCGTACCCAGGAATGTACAGTGTAGTAGTTCAAATGCACCGCGGAGTAGGTCAAATGCAAATTAGAGTTCATATGAAACGTAATGCAAAACTTCAACCTTTGTACAGAGATAGTAGTTCAAATGCTACATAGTAGGTGAACTGTAATGTGTGGTTGAAATGTAACCTCGTAAATCAAATATCAAATTGGCCAAATAATAGTTCGAACATCACATAGTAGACCAAATGTAACGTGGGGTAGTTCAAATGTAACGAGTAAGGGTACAATAATCAAGTAGGTCAAATGCACAAAGTGGTTCAAATCGCACATAGTATGTCAAGCTAAATAAACCTACAACACGAACACTAAAAATTCTGTATCATTTAAAAGAATGAACGATTTTCACATGCTAAAATTTCTTTACGAACATAACAGAAACTTCAAGTGATATCTACATCGGTAATTTTTCTCTAAACTTAACGTGATTCCGACCTTTGAGGTATCAAACATTACTTGTCTTAGAATTTTCTAGAACATTATGCTTCAAACGAAACTCATGGATAATAGAGAGATGATTTATTGATATAACGTAAATACATTTAGACATATTTCTCTACAGTATCGTGTAACGAGTACTAAGTTTATATTATAAAATAAACCAAATTACCAAAAAAAAACAATATAGGGGAAATCAAACTGTGATTTACAATTTCATATTGCAAAAAAGATCACAAAAAAATCACGTTGCCGCAATATATTTATGAATTTGGTCATAAATTTTTCGTCGTACATTTCAGCTCTTTATTATCACTAGAAGCACAGCAAACTCAATGTTTACAACAAGAGATGCCGGAACTGATATTTCACTAAAAAGTAAGTGTATCGCACGTCAATCACTTCTGAACCATACCTTTTCTCAATAAACACTCGACAGAAAATTTACTATACCTTTAATAAATATAAAAAAAACTTAAATACTAGCTTTCAATAGACATTCCGGGATTTAGCTGTGATTGTTCTACTGGATCATACAAGCAAGATAGTACCAATTCATTGGTGATATCAGCCCCTAAAGGACAGGAATTTGATACAGAAGCAAATATCTTTTACGTAAGTGAAAAATTCGCAAATTTTGAGGTAACTAAGCTTAAAAATCGCTACAAAATAAAATTCAAAATAAGGCTCCAGTAACTTGTATTTAAATTTTGCCGTTTTCAAGTTATTCTGCGACTCTGAAACCCTGAAAATGGGCATATTCAATACTTAAAAACTCAGTTAAACACTACAATTTTTCAAGTATCTTCATTAAAGTTACAACCTTGCTCTTGCAAGACCACGAAGGGTATTTTAAGATAAATTTATTTTAACGCGATTTTTAAGTTTGTTTGTTAGGCCACAATTGACGAACTTTTAACTGTACTAGATCCAGAGCTATTCCAAAAGCTCTATCGAAACGACCGGATTTATACTACATCACTTCAATGTCCTTTACAGCAAGGACAAAAAACTCAAAACACCAAAATGAAACAAACCAATTTCCGAATTTATCTAACTATATACAAGTCGCTTTCTCTTCAAACTTTTCAAGCTTCGATATTGGAAAAATTACGAATGGCATTCCAAACCGCTTAGTGAGATTTTTTAGATAGGATGGTGAAACTAGCGATTTTTTATACGTACGTCGTCGGAAAAAATGCAACGACGTACGAAATAATTACAGAACTTTTTCAAAATTCGTTACTCCCGTCTCGCTATTCGTGCATCCGTGGATATATTTAAACGAAAACCAAATTGCTATAAATATACTATATCTCCGAAAAATGTACACCACAGAGAGCAACTAAAAATACAGTAGTTCATCTAGTGCTTTTACATTTGAATACGAATGTATCTAAGTCCAAACGAGCTCAGTGAAACCACGGAGCTGCTCTTCATAAATACGCCAATATGAGCCAACGTCAATGCGTAGAGACTAAACTTAGTTTTTGATCATTATAGAACACACTAGTTTGAAGACTTCATTATATACCTATAATCAATGAAAGTTTTAGTGTCTCATTATATAGTGGTGTTAATAAGTATGTAGCATGAATTTAACATTCTTTGAGTAAGTTGTAAGACAAAAAGTTCATATAAACACAGGTCCGTAAAATTCTTCGTTCTCAAGAGGGTGTTTGGAATTAAAAAACAATGTTTTGCACTTTTTACTATGTTCTTTGGATTAGGCAAATGGAAATACAACTTTTTTCTCTTACATTTTTTCGCATCTTGCTCAGTTTTTCGCGAAAAAAAAAATCCACTTAATTCCATACCCCTGGACCACATAAGGAATATGGGTAAACGTTTCTTTTGGAAATTAATATTTTTATAAGCTTGGTTTTCCTCTTGTCTGAAAATTATCATTTTCGCTGGATTGGGAGAGCAGGCCCGCACCTATGGCCCGCTCGCTCGCCCGATACGAATCCCTTAGATTATTTTCTCTGGGGACACCTTAAAGCGTTCGTATACAAAACGACCTATTTATTTCATCCAAAGAACCGTTCATCTGTGTGTTCTACAATGTCCGAGTACCGCCTTTAACCTCTACATATTGACAAATGACACATCTTAACATTTTCCGAAGAAGCACCCTAGTTCAAGTGGAATCCTTTCTCTTTAGTAGCCGCCAACAGCCTCTGCCTCAGGATATCCTCGGTGGGGTAATCGGGCAGCTTCAGGTAGTGCACGCAGGTGTTGACCGAAGGGTAAGACCCTTCGCCGGCGTCCACTTTGCGTACGATCGTCAGTCGCGGGTAGAGATTGGCGAGTCCGCCTGGAGGCAGAGAGCTGCATCCGGTGGTGAACTGCAAGAAGGCCTTCCGTTCTTCCGCGGACATCGCCACCAGAACGTTTACGAAACGCAGGAAACCGGGGCTGCGAAGGAAGCGGATCGTTTAACGTGATTTGTTGTTTGAAAAACGGTGAGGTTTTTACAACGAAATTAAAAGGTGTTCGCGATGATGGTTTTGAATTTAAGTGCCATACCAAATAAGCAATCAAAGCTTACGGTTCTCCGAATCTAACAAACCAACAGAATAAATTACTTATAAAATTGCACTTACTATGCATTTGAAGAATTCTTTTAAACGCATTAATTGACAGATGTCAAAAAAACTAAAATTGGATCTACATTATCGAGCTCAAAAAATATTTCTGTTGGTGTACCACAAGGTAGTAAACTAGGCCCACTACTATTTATTTTACACATTGATGACATTTGCGATTATTGTAAAATTCAGATATTTGCAGATGATACATTAATATAGATATCAGATGAAAATATAGGCACTGCTTAAAAAATCATAAATTGGTTAAATGTAGATAAACTAAAAGTGAATGCTTCTAAAACAAAAGGTATGCTAATAGGTAAATACCAATTGAAAATACGATCACAGTATGAAATGGTGAAATAATTGAAAATGTTGGCGACTCCACAACTGAATACACCCCTGTATACGTCTAGTCATCGACAAAATGAGATGATCGATATCTGTTGTGACAAACTCATTCCATCTTCGTGTAGCTGTGGCAACAAACAAACAATTTATGAACACACCACTAACCTGTCTTTGGTATATCCGAGCTTCGGCTCCGTATAATTGATGAGATCCTCTCTGGTCCACTCCGGATTCTGATCGCCGCACAACATGACGCACATCTCGTCCGGGCTGAACGCAGCCAATTTTTCCATGGGGAACACGGTCGAGAAGCCCCTGTAGAAGGCGTCCAGCTGCCGCGTAATGCCCTTGTCCAGACAATAGCTCGTCGTCAAATCCGCGTATTCTTCTACGTTTTCTATGTTCACTTCTATATCGGCACCGTTGTGAACGAGGTCGACCGACGTGAATCCGTATACGCTAGAGCTAGGCGAATAGGTGAAGGTCAAAGCGAGATCCTCGAGCAGGACTGGGCCGCTGGAGTGCATCAGACAGAGGTTCTGGATCTGGTGGGAACGAACCTCGGCTGACAGTTGATGGTCCTGCGCTATCTTGTGCTGCAATTAAGTAATAAGAGTTGAATAATAACACTGGTCAACACTGGTTTTGCCATACGAACTTTGATACCTAATTTTGTTTTATCAGTCTACCCTCATTATTACATGACAGCTGTCATATGTCTATTAGCCTCATATTTGTTGTGATACGGTAATACTCATAACTAGTACTACGGCAGTAAATTAACAGAAACGCTTACAAGTAAATCCTTATAAAAATATTTGTTGTTGAATTTGAACACTTTTTTGTTATTTATTAACCCTGTGAATATGTCGAGGAAGTGTAATAATGATCCTAACTCTTTTTGTTATGTCTGCGGAGAACTAACATTCAAAAAACGACGAAATTTTACGAATCTTGTGTTGGAGTGTTATCACCAATGTTTTGGTTTTTCTGTCGCCCATCAAGACAAATCCTGGGCCCCTCATGTCTGTTGCTTAACGTGTGTGAAAAATTTAACTGACTGGAAGAAAGGTGCACGACCTATGCCGTTTGCTGTACCCATGATATGGACTGAACAGCGAGATCACGTTTCAGATTGCTATTTTTGTCTCATAGACATAAAAGGTATAAATTACAAGAAAAAAACCACAGTTATTTACCCTAACTTATCTTCGGCTATAAGACCAGTCTCTCATTGTAAAAAATTGCCAGAACTAATACCAGTTGCAACTACGTCTGTTGAGAACAATTCACAACCGTCCACTTCAGGTGAATGTGTTGACGAGGACGATGACTTTGAGTTAAAAGGAATTGTAAACGAGCCACATTTGATAACTCAAGGAGACCTAAATGATTTGGTTCGGGATTTAAATTTGTCAAAAAAGCAGTCAGAACTATTAGGATCACGTCTAAAAGAACGGAATTTGCTACATCATAATACAAAAGTTACTATTTTCGAAACCGTGATCAACACTTCAGAACGTATTTTTCTCAGGATGGAAATTTGGTGTTTTGCAATAACATAAATAAAAGCAGTGTTATTGCATAATGGAAATAAGCTTCCGTCTGTACCTCTGGCCCATGCTGCAAATATGAAAGAAACCGATGAAAATATGAAACTTTTACTTGAAAAAATAAATTACAGTACATATTCGTTCAAAATCTGCGGTGATCTTAAAGTTGTTGCACTATTACTTGGACTTCAGCTGGGTTATACAAAGTTTTGCTACTTTTTATGTGAATGGAATAGCCGAGACAGAACTAATCACTATATAAAAAAAACATGGCCTACGCGTGCATCGTTAGTTCCTGGGCAAAAAAACGTAAAGTATTTACCCCTTGTACAGCCAAATAATGTGCTTCTACCACCATTGCATATCAAATTAGGATTAATAAAAATTTTGTGAAGGCAATGGATCGCAATGGGAGTGGATTTTTGTATCTAAAAGAAAAATTCCCTAAAATAAGTGATGCAAAGATAAAAGAGGGTAGTTTTGTTGGCCCTCAAATTAGGGAGATAATAAAAGATTCAAGATTTGAAGAAAAATTAAGCGATTTAGAAACATCTGCATGGAAGGCTTTTAAAAATGTTGTTTCAAATTTTTTGAGTAACCACAAGAGTGACAGCTACAGAGAGTTGGTTAGCGAGCTATTATTGTCATATCAAGCATTGGGTTGCAACATGTCACTTAAGATCCATTTTTTAGACTCGCACCTGGATTTTTTTCCTGACAATTTAGGGGCTGTCAGCGACGAGCACGGTGAGAGGTTCCATCAGGACATTTCTAATATGGAAAAGCGGTACCAGGGCAAATGGAGCCCAAATATGTTAGCAGATTACTGCTGGACAATTAAAAGGGACCAACCAGAAGCTAAATATTCAAGAAAATCTTAGATTATTAAGTCATTTATAAAAAAAATAACTTTTGATTTACGAGATCTGTGTTTTTTCTTAATATTTTAAATTACTCAATAGAATAAAATCCTTGTCTAGCAAATTTTTTTAACTGTTTATTTTTTCTTACAATCACCAATTAAAGTAAAAAATATCAAAAAAGTCCGTGTAGCACGACAAAGTTAAAATTTTGTTGACCAGTGTAATAAGTGTGACTAGTATATCACTATTCGTGAGTGCATTATTTACTGGAAAGAAGCGCGTACAGTAACGGACAAAAGTATATAGACAAATATGAATCTTTACCTAAATACCTTTAGAAAACGAATTCATACTCCATTGCTCCATAAAGAAATGCGTTATTAGTAGAAAAACTAAATTCCTTGTTTTTACATTATCAGCAATGAACACAAAACAAGTTTGAATATAAGCACTTTGTTATGAGGGACAAAAATATATAGACAAATTCTTTTCAACATTAGTTTAGTACAGTTTCGGGTCAGAAGAGGGTTAGTTTGTGTTCATCAAGTATTGTGGAATAAGTTGAGTGATTTTAAGACCATGCCGCCTGGTCCAGAAATTTCTTTCGACGTGAAAACTAAGATCATTGAGTTATAAAAAGATGGTCAACGTCAAGTCGACATTGCCAAAAATTTTAAGCTGAACCGTAAAGCAGTTTGGGCAATATTGAACAAATATAAACAAAAATGTATCTTGGAAGCTTCTAAGAGAAGTGGTCGGCCTAGAAAACTAAATGCTAGATCAGATTAATAAAAGTAATTTCGTCCAAAGATCCGTTTGAAACCCCAAGACAAATAAAAGGGGAGTCTAATGAATTTACTGAAAAGCTATAAAGACTGACTTACAGAGCAAGGTACCGGATACTGTAACTGTCCACTGAGATGGCAAATTGTCGCCACTTTTAAATGCACCGAAAAGCTGTCATGCCTGTATATTTCAGAGACTGACAAGCTGCTAGAATTTTATCGACATGAATTGACCAAAGAAGTTGCTAGAAATATCGGGAATTAATAGATAATATTCCTTGGCGGAAATAGAGAAAAAATTTAAGATTCGACCGCCAAGCTCAATGGATGGCCAGAGGGATCTATTCATTAAAAAAAGCGTTACTAAGTTCTCTGCTCAAATTTTCTAATAAGGATAAGGCAGATCTGTTAGATAGCTGCCTGTTCATCATGACAACACACGTGAAACCGTGGTTGCAATGCACTTTAGCGGTAAAAGCACCTAACCAGGATTTATGCTTTTTAAAGGCAATGAAGGCTTACAAGGTATTTATACATCTCGAAATTGGATATCCTGACACTGTATCAAGAGATTTATAAAAAATAAAAGTTTCAATAACTACTCTCATCGAATATACAGGGTGCGGCAGAGAGGATGGACAGTTTTAAAAAAATCATAAAATAGTTAATTTTTAGTCGAAAACAAATTTATTGATGGAATCAGGTTCACAAGGAATTAGCATTTGAGACAGTCAAGTGTGGAAAATCACATCAGGCATGTGGTGGCCTAAATCGTTCATGCAGTGCTGGAGGCGTTCTTGGAAGTTCGCGTAGACTCTCTCCAACATCGCTCCCTCAACTTGGGCGACTTCCACGCGAATTTCGCCCTTCAATTCGTCCAGAGTTCGGGGCTTGTCCGCGTATACTCTAGCCTTGAGGTGTCCCCATAAGAAAAAATCGCATATGGATAAATCTGGGGACCGAGGAGGCCAATGAACATCGCCAAACCTGGAAATAAGGCGACCAGGGAAGAGAGGATGAATATCGTCCATGGATGCTCGGGCTGTGTGGGCGGTCGCCCCATCCTGCTGGAACCACGCACGTCGGACTGGAATACGTCGCCACGTCGCCGTCGTAATTCAGGGAGAAAGAAGTTGGCGATCATGTCGACGTAGCGCTCTGAGTGCACGGTAACATCACGACCATTACCGAAGTAAGGGCCAATGATGCAAGTTTGCGATACAGCGCAACAAACCGTTACTTTTGGGCTGTGCAGCGGTGTTTCATGTAACTGTTGCGGATTTTCATTAGCCCACTAACGACAATTCTGCTGGTTAACCATGCTGTTTAGGTGAACGTGGGCTTCGTCACTCATAAACAAAATGAGGTTCTCATTTTGATCGATCAGTGCTTCCATCTCACGTGCGAAGTTCATTCGTTGTGCATAATCTCCGGGCTGTAACTGTTGCATAATGGCCAATTTGTAGGGGTGAAAGCGGAGATCCATATGCAAAATTCGCCTTACCGAACGATCACTAAGGCGAAGTGCAGCAGCATGTTTCCGGGCAGATCGAGTCGGACTGCGAAGAAATACCTGTCGAACGCGTTCAACATTTTCAGGAGTCCGAACTGTTCGCGGCGCTCCTCTTGGTCTTCTGTTGATCAGTTCACCACGCCTGCGAAATGATTCAACCCAACGAAGGATGGTGTTTCGATAGGGAACAGCTCTATTCCGATGAATGTTGAAGTGGCGACGAAACTCACGCTGTACGACGATGACTGACTTATTATTTCGGACGAAACAATCATAGGCGAAAACGCGGTGCTCTTACGAGTCAAACGGCACCCTCCCCACCTCTCTCGTAGACCCAGTCGGAGAGTACTACCGATCCCAAAAACGTCCGTCCTCTCTGCCGCACCCTGTATAAGCAACTTTTAGCTTCAACATTATTTAAATCTAACGGAAAGCAACTTACCTTCTGCCTGATGAGATCGCGCAACTGGGACAAGAAAGCAGATCTGATCGGATCGATCTCGTATAGGTCATCCTCGCCAAGGATGCCGTGATACCACGGCCGTTTTTCCTCGTAAATCTTCGGAGGATCCAATTCCAGTTCTTTTTCGCTCTCCTCGGATATGAACGAAGACATCATCGAGTCCTCGTCGTTCTTCTTTACGATACTTCCGCCGTTGAAGCCTATCCTCTCGTTCACGTTATTCTGAAATGTAACTCGTTATTAACAAGTACCACGCCAAATCTGAATAAAAAAGAACATTTTCATCTAAAATTATGTTCATTACAAGTATATCATAATTCATAAATGGACATAAACATCAACAATTTAAGAAAAGCTATCTCAGAATTGAAATCTAATAAAAAGCGATGTGAAAATCTCTCAAAGAATATTATAAATGATGGTTTCAATTGGAGAAAAAATATTATTGGTGAATCATTGTTTAGTAAATGGTGAGTTCCCATCAAAATTAAAGTGTTCCACCAATCCATAACTATTATTGGAGACTAGCGTTGGATAGGCACATCTTTCATTGATGTCCTGTCAAAATTCCATTACAATCTAACCACTTCACGCGGAGTTATCGTGCCCAAAGTACCTTTTTAGCATCGGTCGAAAAATGAGCATCGAACAAAGAGTCAATTCTGTGTTAAACTTGGTAAAAAATTTACTGAAACGCATCAGATATTGATGCAAGTGTATGATGATTGTTGTTTACACGGTTCAAACAGGGTCGTGAGTCACTGGGACATGTTGGCCAACCAAAATTTCTAATTACGCCAGAAACCGTCGAAAAAGTGCGTTAATTGATCAAAAATAATCCACAATCTGCATTGAGATACATAGAAATATACTAAGTGACATATAAATCCGAACACCCAGTTTAAATGGTTTTATTTTAATAAAAGTTGGTGAATGTATTTATCTTACTGCAAATAACAAGTGAAAAAAATTTCAGCCTTATCAGTTGGACATTCCGGTTTTTATACTGCTTTTTTTTAATTCACTAACGCTCTAAAAATGAATATTTCAGCCGCAGTAAAGAATCGACGTTGGCGGATTTTGGTTCTTGACATCCTTTACGATCGGTTACGATGCCTAGAGTACGGAGACCTGTACGATTTCGTCAACTTAGTGAGTTTGATAGGGGCCGTATAGTGGGACTTCGGGAAGCTGGACTTTCTTTTCGGGCAATTGCAGTTAGAGTGCAAAGAAGTGTAGACACTGTGGTTAGGTGTTGTCAGGCATGGCTTCGAGAAGGCCGTACGCAAAGAGCAAGGGGCACTGGACGCCGCCGTAGAACAACAGACCGTGAAGATCGCCGCCTAAGATTATTGGCCTTCAGGGACCGTTTCTCCACTACCAGGTCCATTGCAAATGAATGGTTTGCAGAACACGGAAGACCTATTGGCATGCGAAGTGTTTACCGACGAATGAGAAGTTTTGGCTTGTTTTCATACCGGCCACACTGGGTCCTCCCTTTAACTCGAGAACACCGACGTAATCGCCTTGAGTGGTGCAGACAACGGTCACTCTGGGATCAGGAATGGAACAGTATTGTCTTTAGTGACGAGTCTCGATTTTGTTTAGGCATGCACGATGGTCGTGCCAGGGTTAGAAGGCGACGTAGTGAAAGGAGGAATCCACAGTTTTTTGTTGAAAGACTTGTTCATCACACTGTTGGAGTTATGGTTTGGGGTGCTATAGCTTATGGTTCCAGGTCACCTTTAATCTTCATTAGAGGTAACATGAACGCGCAGCGTTATATCCACGAAGTTCTAGAACCCCATCTTGACACCCTGGCAGATCCAACTTTCCAACAAGATAATGCCCGACCACATGTTGCAAGAATCACAATAGACTTCTTTCAACATAATGATGTCACATTGTTACCATGACCACCAAGATCTCCCGACTTATCCCCAATTGAGCACGTGTGGGATATGATGGGTAGGAGATTGCTCAATTTGCAACGTCCTCCTCAGACTCTAGAAGCACTTCGAGAGGAGTTGGTGGTTGCCTGGAATGAGATACCACAGGAGGACATTGACCACCTGATCAGAAGCATGCCTAGGCGCGTTGGAGAATGCGTAGCACATCAGGGTGCATCCACACATTATTAAAGGTAAAAGGGCTTTAAAGCAGTGCAATCATTTTGAAATTTTTATCATTTACTTATTATGCTTCATTAAGTACTTATACAAAATTTTATTAAAATAAAACTATTTAAACTATATTTTGTGTTCGGTAAACTACGGTTGGCCATAAAGGGACAGCGGTATGCCGACGTAGAGACCATCCAAAAGGCGTCGACGATCATTTTGAGCTAAAATCTGTATTGACTTTGAATAAAATAAATTCGATTTTCCGATACGAAAAATTTGGGTTCATTTTTTCTTTGTCCTGTTTACTTTACGACAGACCTTGCGCTTCCTCGCACAGAAAGTAAAACCAACATACCTGTATCTCCCCGTTGCACATAAGCTTCAGAAAACTCTTGCTCAACGGCAAATCGACCAGCCGATTGTCCTGCAGCACCTTGGCGAGGAAAATGCCCAAAAAGTAGAAGTACTTGACCGCTTTATCACAGATGGGCGACGCCTGCGGCAGGGGGGCAGGGAACAGGCCGGTCGGGCGCCGTACGTAGTAGCCGGGAGGACGCAGGCCTTCGCCGAGGTCGACCGGTTCCTCGTTCAAGTTGATTTGTTCGTCGTCGCACAGCCACATGCCGATATCGCGTCGCTGCAATTCGGCGGCGACCAGAGCGTAGAATTCCAAGGTCGGGCCCAAGCCGGTGCCTTCCTCGCCGGCGAATTCCACTTCGAGGATCGATTTGCGAGAGGAATGTATCTTCATCACCTGCATGGCCCATTCGAGAAGCTGCTCGCCCCTGGGAACCTTCACTCGTTCGTGTTTCAGTCTTCCAACTCTGCATCGAGAATAACAATATTTATTCACGGAAAACTAAATTTGTCTGGCGGCTCAAGTTCAATGTGTACCAGAGAGAAGTGTGTATCAACAACACATGTTATACTACAACTATTTAAAACTGTAATGACTCATACGCGTGATCAACACGTGATCAGAGCTCGATCCCGGCTTCCTTCCAGTACAGCCGTAGAGCGTACGACATATGTCGATGGTCAACAGCACAGACAGAGATGGAAATAATGGCTGATTGTTCTCCGCCGGTAGAACCAATGAAATCAAAGACGCGCCTCGACCGGCAGACTCATAGGCGTCGGCAACGCATTGGAACGTGTTTCGTTGAGCGATCGCACATTGTGTGTTTTTATAAGAATTGTTGTGTGATTGTTATTGTTGTGGTTTCTGTGGTTACTGTTTTGGTTATACTTAACCATGGAGAGTACAAATGGCACGAGTGGAAGTACTGAAAGCCAGGGAACAAGTAGACGGCTTCGTAAAGCACTGAAGAGGGACGCGAAAGAAATCGTGCTCAACGTGTTCAATTATCTGAACAGAACTATGTCGCAGGGAGATGCACTCGCGACTTGTGAAAGTATGACAGGCGTTCCAGAGTGGACCATTCGCAGGGTGGTGCATGCAAAGAAGAAAACTGGAGCTACTACTGATCCAAAGTTTAATTTGAAGGGACGAAAGGCCGTTAAATTGGATGACGATAGCAAAATGGCGTTAAGGCGAACCGTACATTCATTCTTCTTTAGGAATGAGATACAAACCCTCAAGGCTGTACATGCAGCGATCAAGGAAAATGAAATTATACCCCAAATGAGCGTCGAAGTAATGAGGAAATCCCTGCACGAAATTAATTTTCGTTACGAAACGCGTAATCGGAAGTCAGTATTGATAGAGAGACCTGAAATAGTCGCCTGGCGTCGAAAATACCTACGCGAAATGATTGAATATAGGCGACAAAGCAGAAAAATCTATTATTTGGACGAGACATGGGTAAATGCAGGTCACACAGTTAAAAAAACCTGGATAGACAAAAACGTAGTGAGTAACCGACAAGCAAGCATTGAAGGTTTGTCAACAGGTCTTCGTGGACCGACAGGGAAAGGTCAAAGATAGATCGTAACTCATATTGGTAGCGATAGTAGCTTTTTAGAAGAGCGTGACTTGATTTTCGTCTCTAAGAAAGGAGGTGATTACCATGACGAAATGAATGCCAGCTGCTTCGAGAGCTGGTTTCAAGGGGTGCTTCAGCGAGTTGAGCCCAACTCTGTGATCGTCATGGATAATGCTTCCTACCATAGTCGTCGAGCCGAACGTGTACCGACTATGGGATCTCGAAAAAGTGACATGCAGCAATGGTTGCGCGAAAACGGAATCCCGTTTGACGATTCATGTGTGAAAGCGGAATTGTATGAAAAAATTAAACAGCACAAACCTGCGAACATTAGTTACGTGACTGATGAGATGGCCCGTCAATGTGGTGTCACTGTGCTGCGGTTACCGCCCTACCACTGTGAACTGAACCCAATAGAGCTCATCTGGACTCAAGTGAAGGGTTATATTGCGCGCCATAACACAACCTTCAAATTACCAGACGTTAAGGTTTTACTTGAGACTTCCATACAGCTAGTAACGCCCGAAGCTTGGCAGAATGCTATCCGTCATGTTGTGAAGGAAGAAACCAACATGTGGCAGCTTGACCACCACATCGACACCATCGTAGAGCCAGTTATGGTCAATTTCAGCGAGGAAAGCGATAGCGACAGTTTATTACTGTCAGATGTAAGTGGAAGCGACGATGAATAAAGGTAATTCCCAAATTTTTGACTTACAATATGTTTCAAACCACTCTTTATTAAGCATGTGACAAATCTAGTTCACCCATGATAAACATTCATACCCCGCCTATGGACAGCCGACTACTGGTAGTTAAGTGATGTTCACGTGAACATCGATGAGTCATTACAGTTTTAGATAGTTATAGTATAGAAAGAGATAGAAGCCGACCGAAGAACGAAGCTCATCACCACATTGCCTAGCAATTTTTAAATAAATCTAAATTTGAAACATCAAATTAAGCAAAAATACACTACCGTTCAAAAGTATTTGAACACCCAGAAAACAAGGAAACTGTTGGAAGTTATTGAAGAAAACATTACAATATTTGTTTCAGATTTATTTAGCATTAATGCTACAATGTCCATAATATCCATATTATACAGTGTATCACAAAATATATTATGTCTTCAAGACTATATATTTCTATACAAAATTTCACTACTATGAATTCTGGTTTTCCGTGAGATATTTTTTCAATTTCCCTTTAAACATTTTCAAACTGACACACATCTTGATATCATTACCTAATTTATTAAATTCGTACAATCCCTTCTAGTAGAATTATTGTGGGACTCATTGTTCAGTACAATAATATTTTCTAAATGATTTGGTAGAAGATGATTTTTTAACTTGAATATGAAAATGAAGACCAAGTGGTCTATGAAATTTTTGATATTTAACCATTGTATTTCTTTCAGCATAAAATTTATTCTAGTATATTTATTTTTATTTAAGATGATTCTCATAGCTTTATTTTGTAATATTTGTAATTTTGAAAATACAGTTTCATTTACAGTGAACAAAATAATCAAGATCAAGAATGATAAGTTTTTTTTGTAATGATTTTAAATAGAAATATGCAGGTGTTCAAATACTTTTGAACGGTAGTGTATGCTCTTAAATTAATAGTATTTGAATAAACGCTTATGAAAGATTCAATCATTTATAATGGTATGAAAATGTGCATACTATCAAAAGAGTTAACAATTTAAAAATATTCCGCCGCAGCCCAAAATTCTAATAAGTAAACGATATTTGAACTTGAGTTCTACAATAGATTCACATACAGCAGACGCTCGATAACGTAAACACGGGATAATGAAAACTTGCGCTAATGTAAACGCAAACATCGTTCTATAGGATCAAACGGAACGCGCGATAACGTAAACAACTCTCGGCGCACGGAAACAGCGCGACGGTAAAATGCTGAAGCCTCGATGATTTATGTCGGGCGTCGGGGAGTCCCCGATTTATGATGTAGAGTATTCTAGGGGATTCACCTCTGCGATAAAATACGACAAACTCGGTCGGTCGTATGATCGCTTAGGATACGTTTATACGTACGTATGTATTTCATTTTTGAACTTAAGTGAATACATTGCACGCGTTAATATATTTTACGACTATGGCATCCACATTCTATAAAAGAAAGTGTTTAAAGTTGTGTGAGAAAGTGAAAATCATAGACGAAGTTGCACTAGGTGCGGGAGTGACACAGTTAAAAATATGGAGTCTCGTCAGCAACAATCTGTAAAATTAAGCGTATGAAAACTCAAATTTTACAAAGAACGTGCAATACATTTGGAGGTCCGGGAAAAAGAAAAACTTTAAAAAATGCGAACGCACCTAAAATGGAAAATTCCCTGTATAAGTGGTTTTTAAAACAACGGGAAAATCATGTCTCAGTTAGTGGCGAAGTACTTAAACAGAGAGCGAGACTGTTAAATGAAAAACTGAAAGAAACTGAAAATTTCGTAGCTAGTGATGGCCGGCTACAACGATTCAAAACAAGATATGGAATTTGACTGCTGTCTATATCTGGTGAAAAATTATCAGCACAACCACAATTAGTGCAACCATTCAAAGAAAAATTGATGAAAACAATTACCGAGCTAGATTTAAGAATGGAACAAATTTACAACGCAGATGAAAGTGGCCTTTATTGGAAAATGTTACCAGAGAAAACCTATGCTGCATCATTTGAAAAATCTGCCCCGGGAAGAAAGCCGGAGAAACAACGAATAACGTTTCTAGCCTGCACTAATGCTAATGGTTCACACAAAATAAAGCCACTGGTAATTGGGAAAGCAAAAAATCCGCGCTCATTTAAAAATGTTAGTATCCCTGTTGATTATGTCTGTTCAAAAACAGCTTGGATGACTAGCAGTATATTCCTGAAATGGTTCCACAGGTGCTTTGTCCCTCAGGTATGACAATCAATTATCACAAATGCTCTATTCATAATTTGAAGATGTGTTTTCAATTTGTAGGTAAAAGGTTTCCTAAAACAACAGAAGCTTCCAATAAAAGCGTTGTTACTATTGGATAATGCACCAAGTCATCCTCCCGAGCAACAACTGAGGAGCAGGGATGGGTCAATTTTCGTCATGTACATGCCGCCCAACGTAACACCGTCAATTCAACCGATGGACCAGAATATAATAAGACTCACCAAACTATACTATAGGAAGTTTCTACTTTCGTCTGTCTTATCAAAGAATCCTGAAAACTTATGAGGCTTTAAAAAAAGTAACATTACGAGAAGCTGTTTTAGATTTACATATGACCTGGAATGAACTTAACCAGCGAACTATTCAAAAATGTTGGAACAATCTCTTTTGTACCAATAATGAAGATGATGAAGAAGACGATGTCCCCTTAAGCGTAATTAGAGAACGTTTGCGATCCAATAATGATAATGTTATTAGTGTGTCATTGGATGTTGTTGATTTATTGAAAACAGTGAATCCCAACATTGTTTCTACTCCTGCTGATATTAATTTATGGAACGAAGATAAGCAGACGAGTGATGCTGATAAGGAGGAGGATATGAACAGAGAGGATGATGAGAACGATCCCATTGAAGTCAGAAGTGTAGTGACTGACGCGCAAGCTATACAAGTTTTTAACCAAGCTTTAGATTGGGCTGAAAGAAAAGAAGTTTCATACACGGATATTTTAGTTCTTCGTAAATTACGCGCGTAGGCATTGGAAGACAATGCTAAGCGCAAATTTACGCAGACAAAAATTGTTAATTATTTTTCTTCTAATTAAAAAAATACTTATCGCGGTTAGAATATTTGTTTATTTTGTTAGTATGTATTAAACGTTTCTTTTAATAAATCAAATATTATATAAATCACGTTCGCTAATGTGAACCACACTTGGATTAAATTAGTTTACATCATCGAGCGTCTGCTGTATTTTAATTTGTCATGTTTTCCGTTGCGCAATTTCGAGATGATTCAAAGGGCGTACCTAAATTCGTGCGGATCGTCCCTGCGCGGCGACAATCCCGGCGTCCGTTGCCTTTCCATCGTGACATCGCGCTGCGTCTGCAACCACACGATGCTCCTGGACGCGCCGAAAGCGGTACAATTGAAATACAGCTGCCTCGTCTCGAACGGAAACAAAAACGGGCAAGAATGCGTCAGCTCCTCGCACCAGGCCGGCAAGCTCGCGCTGCTCAACACCAAAGGATCTTGAATCTGCTGCAACAGCTTATTCGTGATCTTCTTGCTGGAGAACTCGTCGGGCAACACGTCCCCCTGATGATCGATACCGGGGACGATGTTATCCTTCAGCGTGGCGGTGGTGATGACGAACAAATGCCGGAGCAATTGCAAGACGTCCTCGACGGTGCAATGCGAGACGGAAGGCGTACCGGGCACCGGAGTGCTAGGTGAGAGGGTAGTGCCGGCTATCGAGCTACCTGTAACGAGAAGAGATACATTTGTGAATCTTCCACGTAACTATTTAGCAGTTTACGGGCCAATTTTACCAACGTTAATATTTGACGGTCAGTTGGACCAATAGGAAAAGACCTTATCGAAATGCAATTTGACGGAAGCTGTCAAAGCTCTCTGAGTATCAGTGATTTCTATTGAAATTTTGAATAAAGTCGTGAAAAAACGGTTGCCTTATCAATAAGGGTAAATTATAGATGTAATATTATGTCTTTGTGCTTTAGAATTAGGATAACTTTCATAGAATTTCAAATTTTTATCATTTCAGAAAAGACGGTCAGTTATTTAAATCGACCAATGAAAATGAGAGAAATAATAGGTCGATTTTCTAGCTATTATATTTGGTAGGCTGTTTTCACCGTTTTTGACGACTGTTCATGCATGGCAATCTAGTTTTGTCTCTATATCACGTACAGGGTGTTGTACATAATTCGTACCTGTAGAAATGTACCGATTTTAATATTGCAAAAAAAAACGAATATAAAACGTATTCCAACTGGTTCATCATCTTTTGTTACATCAAAGACAATTTTTGCCAATTTATGATCTAGAAATCCATACCAAATGTAAACAAACAGCACATTCTTTATTTTTTCGGTCTTAAAACATCGATATTTGTAAAAGTATCCACATCCACCTATTATTCATCGTCTAGATATTATAAGTCACAATCAAAAATACCTATTTATGAAAATATATCTCCAAACATTGCAATATTTTCTTTTTTTATATATATATGTATATATACTAAGTGACATATAAATCCAAACACCCAGTTTAAATGGTTTTATTTTAATAAAAGTAAATAACAAGTGATAAAATTTTCAGCCTTATCAGTTGGACATTCCGGTTTTTATACTACTTTTTTTTAATTCACTAACGCTCTAAAAATGAATATTTCAGCCGCAGTAAAGAATCAACGTTGGCGGATTTTGGTTCTTGACATCCTTTACGATCGGTTACGATGCCTAGAGTACGGAGACCGGTACGATTTCGTCAACTTAGTGAGTTTGATAGGGGCCGTATAGTGGGACTTCGGGAAGCTGGACTTTCTTTTCGGGCAATTGCAGTTAGAGTGCAAAGAAGTGTAGACACTGTGGTTAGGTGTTGTCAGGCATGGCTTCAAGAAGGCCGTACGCAAAGAGCAAGGGGCACTTGGACGCCGCCGTAGAACAACAGACCGTGAAGATCGCCGCCTAAGATTATTGGCCTTAAGGGACCGTTTCTCCACTACCAGGTCCATTGCAAATGAATGCTTTGCAGAACACGGAAGACCTATTGGCGTGCGAAGTGTTTACCGACGAATGAGAAGTTTTGGCTTGTTTTCATACCGGCCACACTGGGTCCTCCCTTTAACTCGAGAACACCGACGTAATCGCCTTGAGTGGTGCAGACAACGGTCACTCTGGGATCAGGAATGGAACAGTATTGTCTTTAGTGACGAGTCTCGATTTTGTTTAGGCATGCACGATGGTCGTGCCAGGGTTAGAAGGCGACGTGGTGAAAGGAGGAATCCACAGTTTTTTGTTGAAAGACATGTTCATCACACTGTTGGAGTTATGGTTTGGGGTGCTTTAGCTTATGGTTCCAGGTCACCTTTAATCTTCATCAGAGGTAACATGAACGCGCAACGTTATATCCACGAAGTTCTAAAACCCCATCTTTTACCCTATCTTGACACCCTGGCAAATCCAACTTTCCAACAAGATAATGCTAGACCACATGTTGCAAGAGTCACAATAGACTTCTTTCAACATAATGATATCACATTGTTACCATGGCCACCAAGATCTCCCGACTTATCCCCAATTGAGCACGTGTGGGATATGATGGGTAGGAGATTGCTCAATTTGCAACGTCCTCCTGAGACTCTAGAAGCACTTCGAGAGGAGTTGGTGGTTGCCTGGAATGAGATACCACAGGAGGACATTGACCGCCTGATCAGAAGCATGCCTAGGCGCGTTGGAGAATGCGTAGCACATCAGGGTGCATCCACAGATTATTAAAGGTCAAAGGGCTTTAAAGCAGTGCAATCATTTTGAAATTTTTATCATTTACTTATTATGCTTCATTAAGTACTTATACAAAATTTTATTAAAATAAAACCATTTAAACTGGGTGTTCGGATTTATATGTCACTTAGTATATATATATATATTTGAGTATTTCTTAATCGCTGTAAATATAGTGTGGATGTTTGTTCAGTTCCTGAACAACCAAAAAATATTTGACTATGGATGTATGGATATCAAAAATCCTGAATGGTTTTGTGGAAATATCAATCGACGGTGCTGTAACGGTACTGATGAACGGCAAGTAAATGAATGAATGTTTGGAAACGAGCAATATCTATGAAATTATTGGTAGAGTCTGTCATCAAGTAGGTGATTAATGGCTATCTGCAAGAGGTTTATAGGAAAAAAAACACATGGTAGGTGATGTTGAATCAGTAAAATCGCATATCAATTGAAGAAAATAATATAAACATGAATAAACAATCGACAATATTAAATAAAAACATGAATTCTATTCAAAAATCGAACACTTTTTTAAATTCTGACTAAAGTATATGTAATTTCTTAATATTCAATAAGCTGGTGATGTTTCAATGACAAGCTGTCATCTCATACTTTGACAGTATTTTGTTTTCAACATTTCATAGCTATTGGTTGCTAAAATTTTTTGATTGGAACTTGAAGCTCATTCGCTGTATTTGACGGAGTGTTACCCTATAGGTGGAGAATAACAGACTGTTGATTTGACAATCCTGATGAAATCCACCCTACATAATTCAACAGACTTTTGAATGCCAGAAATTACTTTCGATACCGGTCATTGCTTAGGTGAAAGAAGTTCCTTTTATTATGTAAATGTTAATGTTTGACCGCGAATATTTAGAAAACTATGAGGTCAACGTATGTTCAATAAAAAGTATTCCGAATTTCTCGCAGAATATAAACATCTAACAAAATGTATAGCATTCCCTAAGAAAAACAAAATTTGCTATCAGTTTCGGATCCGCCGTGGTTTCGAACTTAAAGCTACCGATTTTTAAAGAAAATAGATGAGTCATTCGTTAGATATTCTATGCGTTCCAAACCTTTAATGCAATAATGGTCAATTTATTACATACCTCCGCTGCGCGACATCTGACTCCCGCTGATCACCGGAGTCGCGCGGCCTTCACAGTCGTACAGACCATCGTCGCGCACCTCTTTGTACACGATCTGGTACGTCGGTTCCCATATCCTCCTTATTTTCTCCTGTTTCGTGTTGAACTCGGCTATTTGCATCAGTTCCTGTACGGCTCTGAAGATCGTCCATTGCGGATTGTTCAGTTCCACTTCGACGTCGGGGACGCCGGGCATGTTGGGGCCCCTCAGCACCAACTGAAGCTTAGGCTGAGGCAACAGTTCGTGCTCCAAGCTCGAGTTGCTTTCTTCTTGGCCGGGCGGAGGCACTTCCAAATCTGGAAACGGACAGAATTTTTTAAATAACGTACTAGAGTCATTTCTTCGTTATGTCAAATGTGTTACAATGTTTAGCGTTAAGCTAAAATACTTGTATTTCGTTCGTTAACAAATTTAAACAATAGGTATCAGTTTTATGTACTATGATCATACCAGAATTACAAACCAATCAAGAACAATTATAGATTTCATAATCGCGACCGAACAAAATTCAATTGGAAAAGTTATGCATGCTCCTAAAATCAGTGAATATTCATGGATATATTTTGAAGTTGATCGTATACTTTATGCTAACAAAGCGGAAGGGATTACTAATAAATAAAATTACGAGAAGCTCTTTTACTGCAAGATATGACTGAAATGTTTATTGAAGTTGATAGCCACTATGCAAGCCTATTGGATATTGTTGAAGTTCGCATAAAAGAAGATACAGTCAAGACGACAGGTTATGAAAGAAAAAATCCAACACTTTGATTCTCACCATTAAAAAGAGGCTACAATCATAAAAAGTGTATGATTACTAGGGTGAAAATTATTGGCTAGAATACACAAGATCAAGAAACGAATCTGTAGCAGTTCTATGAGATGAAAAGATAAAAATATTACAATACCTAAACTGATGACATAAAAAACAGATGTGGAAAACATTGTTTTTCCGATTAGCTAAAATGAAGTTCGACGATGGGATAATAACAAATTAAAAAATAATAGCAGAAAAATATCCTAAATAAAATCAATAAAATATTACTATTTTTAATGTGCTAAAACCAGAATGAAACTTATTTTTTCAATATTAGTTCAAGTTTTAGAGATACGGTAATTATGTGTTCCTGCTGTGACAGTGTTAATATACTGTAATTCACAAGAATGCACGTGCTACATTTTTATATTCGGCAAGGAAAGATGATGTAACCGGCATGATTGTGTTACGTTATACATACGTGTACATTATATTGTTTTATATTAGCCATTTTTTCCTCAGTTGGCTGACAGCGTTCATGCAAGATGTCTCGAAAGTGTGTAAACAATCCAGATCAGTTTTGTTACGTGTGGTGATGTGACTTTTGCGTCTCAGAGACGGTCTATTACTCCACTAATAACAAAGGCATATCAGCTTTATTTCGGTTGTAAACTAGGTGATCAAGACAAACAGTGGGCACCCCACATCTGCTGTAATACATGTACTTCAAGTCTGAGGAGCTGGTTAAATGGCAAAAAACGGTCTATGCGCTTTGCTGTCCCAATGGTTTGTAAAGAGCCTACAAATCATATTAATGATTGTTACTTTTGCATGGTACCTTGTGTTGGACAAGCCACAGGTATGTCCAAGAAAAAAAAAATCGGTTATTAACTACCCAAACATACCATCTGCGATGAGACCTGTGCCTCACAGTGACGAAAATCCTATTCCAAAACCCCCAGAATCCTACACTTGCGAATCAGCAAACGAATCAGATCATGGCGATCGAGTGATTCGTCAGGAAGAAGATATGCCATCAACGTCAAGAGATCCTGATTTTATACCGAACACGTCATGCCACCAACCACACAAAATAACACAGTCAGAATTAAATGATCTTGTAAGAGATTTAGAACTTCCAAAATGTAAGGCAGAGTTACTTGGATCAAGACTGCAGCAGTGGAACTTGTGTGTGAATGGGACAGTCGGGCAAAGGCACTTCATTACACCAGACAAAACTGGCCTGTTCGTCAATTCCTAGAGCCAGATCAAAAAAATGTACAGCATATGCCATTAGTAGATTCGAAAAAAAATTTATTACCACCACTGCATATCAAGTTGGGCCTAATGAAAAACTTTGTCAAGGCATTAGATAGAGAAGGGTCAGCTTTTCAATACCTGCGTCAGAAATTTCCAAGACTAAGTGAGGCAAAGGTTAAAGAAGGTATTTTTGTTGGGCCACAGATTGCGGAGCCGTAAGTGATGAGCACGGCGAACGTTTTCATCAGGATATTTCAACAATGGAAAAAAGGTACCAGGGAAAGTGGAATCCTTCCATGCTTGCAGACTACTGTTGGACTCTTGGTAGAGATGCTCCAGAAACGATCCATAAAAGAACAGCAAAAAGACAGCGCATATAGTGATTCTTATAAGTATGTGAATCTTGTTACTTTTTTTAATATATCCTTAAAAATAAAAAGTTTTTTTTTCTAAACCGCAACTAATTTTTTTATTTCATTGTCATTTTTGGATTCAGCGCCCCAAAATTAACAAAGAGGTGCACTTTTCCCACAAGATACAATTAAAAAACTAAAATTTGTTGTCCAGTGTTATTGATGGGAATTCCGATTAGATCCCCATTAGATCTGATTATAATACATCATTCAGTAAATAATCGTCTCAAGAACATTATATCAAAATTGAAAGAGTGATATTTTGTCCGGAAGGGTGCTTACTGAATGTTTTGATATTATTGGAGCAAGAATATTAATCCTGATAAATTACTGTTTAAAATATTTCCAACAAATCTTAAGTGTTCTACCATAACTCCTGTTTCGAAAGTTAAGAATTCTGAGTTGTACACCAATATGCGCTTCAAAAGCGCGTTTGAAACTATTGGCACAAAATTGCATTACTATGGATTCAAAGGATCTGTATTCAAAGTTCTACAAAACTTAATGAGAGAAGTCAAAAGACGAAAATTGGATCTACATTATCAAAAAATATTTTTCTTGGTGTACCACAAGGTAGTAAACTAGGTCTACTACTATTAATTTTATACAAGGTTTGTCCGGAAAGTAATAGGACTGAGTCGATTTAAAAAAAAAATTATTGAGCCAATCGTTAAAATTCTTTCGATGCAGCGCTGCCAGCGCGATTTCCAAGCATTGAAGGTGTCACGGAAGGCATTCTCCGGAATAGCCTTGAGAGCCGCGGTGCATGCTGCTTGGATCCCCTCTGTCGTCTCAAAATGCTTGCCTCTCATCGGCCTTTTCTGGGCGAGGAAACAAAAAAAGTCGGGGGGGGGAGGGGGGGGGGCGCCATATCAAACGTATCTGTCGCAGATTTACCGAGTTTCACACATAATTTAATCGCGTACCTCTACCTCTACAAACCCTGTATATTAATGACATTTGTCAATTCAGATATTTGCAGATGACACGTATCATACGAAAATAGTCAACTAACCAGAAAGTTAGCTTGCGTTCGAAATACCGCGCCTAAATGATCGTACCTGTCGTCTGGTTGACGTTAGTCCTGCCAGGTCTGGGATCGAAAGCGGGTATGAGCGCCGAAAACTGCCTCTTGAGCACGTACTCGTCGTCCCACGATCTCCTTTTCGTCGGTTTCGTCTCGAAACTCTCCTCTTCCATGAAAGACAGCAAATTGCGCGACACCATCGAAGACAACTCTTCGTAATCGGCGTCGTCTTCGTTTTCGTCGTCGTCATTATCCTCCTCTTCACCCATTTCTTCGTCGTCGTCGAGCTCGGCGAGAAGCGTCGGCGCGCGGCAAGACTCCAGAAAGTCTTCCAGGCTCACCTAGAAAAAAGGGCAAAGAATAATTTGTTTTTACTTATTAACCCATAAACGATACATCCCCTCCCTGCTATCGCACCTTTATATCAAAGTACACCAACCTGTTCGCTATCGCTACTGGTGCTCGTAAGGCTCATCGTCAACGCTTGGCTGAGACCCTGCACGGCGCCAGCCGCAGGCGAAATGCCGGCTCCGCCCACTCCGGCGACACCGCCCCCGCCTGCGCATTGCTGATTGGCCGGATTGCCGTTGCTCGACGACGATAGGCTCGGGTAACTCTGGGCGGTGCTTAGCAGGCCGCTGTGAAAGTTCGACGAGAGCGCCAGCCGTACCAGGCTCGATACGGAGTTCGGCGCTCGCGGGAAAAAGGAACCGCCGGAGTTTGCGCCACCCTGAAATACAGAGTAGAATAATAATAATTTATTCGTATTAATTACAAAAATTCGTGTTGCACAAAAAGTAAAATATCCTTGTGTGTAGATATCATTCTATCTAACCCATATCTATAGCTCGGAGGTAAATAGTCGAAAAAGCAATGTTACGATCAATGAGAAAAACAAGTTTAAATGGTCGTATTAGATTTTTATAACAAATATTGATAACCAACAATATTATGCTTCGTAGTTCAAATGCACATTTAATTGTTAAACTGCAGATTCAGTAGTTCAAATGCACATTTAGTAGTTCAATTGTACATTTAGTAGTTCAAATACACATATAACGGGTGATTTTTTAAGAGGTATAGGATTTGAAAAAAACACAAAAAATTTGAAAAAACGATTAAATCTTTATTTGAGTCGATAGAACGGTCGATATAATTTAATGTTTAAGGATTATTTCATGTAAATGTTGGCCGCGGCTCCGCTTTAGATGACCCATGCGCAAGGTCCAATTTTGGCATACTCTCTCCAACATATCGGCCGGTATCTCACGAATAAATGCTTCAATATTGGCTTCCAGTGCGTCAATCGTTGCTGGTTTATCCCTATAGACATTAGCCTGAACATGGCCCCACAAGAAATAGTCCAACGGCATTAAATCACACGATCTAGGCGGTCAATTGACGGGCCCCAAACGCGAGATAAACTGTTCACCGAACTCGCCTCTCAATAGGGTCATTGTTTCGTGTGCGGTGTGGTATGTGGCACCGTCTTGTTGAAACCACATGTCAGCCAAGTCCAGCTCTTCCATTTTGGGCAAAAAAAAGTTTGTTATCATTTCACGGTAGCGCTCGCCATTCACAGTTACGTTCAGGCCATTGTCGTCTTTGAAGAAGTACGGCCCGATGATGCCACCGGCCCATAATCCACACCAAACAGTGATTTTTTCGGGATGCCTTGGTAGCTCTTGCAATGCTTCTGGCTGGTCTTCACTCGAGATGCGGCAATTTTGCTTGTAAAAGTACCCATTCGACCAGAAATGAGCTTCGTCGCTGAACACAATTTTTCGATAAAAATGTGGATCTTCCTCCAACTTTGCCAGCGCCCATTCACCAAATTGGAAACGCTGTGGAGGTCGTGTGGCTTCAATTCTTGCACCAGCTGTATTTTATAAGGTTTTACACCCAAATCCTGTCGCAAAATTTTCCACGTAGTGAAGTAACAGAGGCCCCATTGCTGCGAACGGCGGCGAATCGACATCTCACGGTCATAACTAACACTGGCGGATACAGCAGCAATATTTTCTTCAGTCCTCACTCTACGTCTGCGTGTTGGTGGTTTAATGTCCAATAATGTAAACTGGGTTCGAAATTTAGTCACAATCTTCCGAATAGCTCCCTCAGTAGGCCGACCAAATTGTCCATAAATTGGAAGCATTGCTCGATGCACTCTCTTAACCGAGCATGAATTTTGATAGTAAAATTCAATAATTTGCAAGCGTCGTTCGTTCGTAAGTCGATTCATGGTTAAATTATAGACCGTCATCTGTCAAAAACAGTGTTGCCAAAAAGATACTAGCAAAAAAATCACCCATTAGTAGTTGAAATGCACATTTAGTAGTTCAAATATACATACCTGTGAGTTGCTGTTGAGTGTGTTGTTTTTATTTGTGGAATTTGCCGCGTTAGAAGAGGAGACTGTGGCTAGAGTCCGCCGTCTGGTGAGAGCGGCGAAAGTCTCTAGAAGACCCGCCGTTGTCGTCGGCTCGATCTGGATATAAACAAAAATCGTTAAAAAATGGCACACTGCTGACTACCGTCAACTACGTAGGGAACCTATAGCTGGAAAAACAATCTAATAATCAAATATTTTATTCGTATCACTAGACATAGCCCCTGGAGAAATGTTTCACAATACATCCAAAACGGGCAAAACATATCCATGATATATTTACGATTAAAAACTATTAAGAAAATATCTATGGAAATGAAACAGCACTAAGCGCTATCTATGTCCAGAATCGACCACTGCTACTGTATAGCTGCTAACGGTTGGAACTGAAAAGATCGCAGTTCGCGTTTGATAGCCCAGTTACCACCTTGGCTGCTAAAGGCTGACGATTCTGGCGGTATAGTAAACATAGCCTACTCGGATAGAGGATTATAAAATTATTTACCTGGCTGTTGGACTCGCTGCTGGTTAAATTAGGCACACTGACGCTCATCGGATTCGTGACGACTATCGAGTTTGCACTGCTTCCGCCACCGTTGTTGCTATTGTTTTTCGCGTTGTTCGAATGCACCGTCTGTTCCACTTTATCGCTGGCACTGGCTTTCATCGAGTCTGTCTTTTGCCTGCAACACAAAAATAATTGAAGACTCAAGTGGATGAAGGTGGCAGGAATTCGCAGAAACATCACTTTTTTAGATCAAGATTGTAGATACTCCCCCTAGTGGCCATCTCAGAAACTTTTAGTAAGAACTTTTTTCTGATAACTATTATGACTTGGTCTATTCCCCGTTTCCACCTTGACTTCGGGGACAGCCTGTATACATTCTTTTCACTCACTTTGTGGTTTTCTCGTCCTCAGTTTCCGACCCGCTGGATATCCTAACGGTCGCCGATCCGCCCAAGTTGGACAGCGTGCTGATCTGACTGCTCTGCCCGATATTCAAAGCGGACTGCAGCAATTCGGCCGAGAGGAAATTGTTCGTGTTATTTCTGAGCATGTCCGAGGAACCTTCCCGGATCTTGTCAAGCACCTCGACAGCTTCGACGAAACTTTGAGCTGCAGCCGCTACGGCGACCGCAGCTTGCGAATTGCTCACTTTTGAGGTACGGTTCGATTTGTTCGAAGACGTGTTGCTTAGGGACACCTGAAACAAACATTTTTTCATGTCTCAAACGTACCGCAAGTAGGTCAAATGTACCGCAAGTAGGTCAAATGTACCGCAAGTAGTGCAAATGTACCGCAAGTAGTGCAAATGTACAGTAAGTAGTTCAACTGTACCGCGAGTAGTTCGAGTGTCCCGCAAGTAGTCCAAATGTACTGTTAGTAGTTCAAATGTAATATCGGTACAAAATATAAACACCTGTGGAAATCAAAATGTCAAGATCTTGCAGTTTTGACGTTAATCCATCATCATTATAAACTTACCGCTTTCTGTGAATCTGAAGTATTCGAAGTGTTGGTTTTCGAGTTGCACAGTGCGAGACTCTCCACGATCGTCGCCAAATCCGTTGAATTGTTGATAGCTGACAAATCATGGTGAGGATCCCTCAAAGGATGCACCACTACCGATAGACCGCTCTCGTTGCTGGCCATCTGCGAACCACCTAGTACAGAACAAGATAGCATCAAGTAGATGGACTTAGGGATACAAGTAAGGTCATAGATCAACGAAAGTTTGTGCATAATTTGTTTGCTACTTGTCGTACCTGTAACCGCGACTAGGGCTTCGTTTCTGGCTACGGAAAGGACGCTTTCGGCTATAGTTTCTGCTGCTTGTTTAGCAGCCAAGTTGTCCGCGGACGCAGCTTGTTCAGTGGATGCTACAGATGCCTTAGCGTCCGTCGCCTCGGGTAAACTGGGCGTTGAACTGCTTTTCCTACTTGTCAGCACGCTCTGCTGTTGCTAAATGTACACATACATATTAGTTTTCTATGTTTCAAAATAATGTTCATATTAAATATCGCAACATAAACTGCACGAAGAAGCTTACGCTTAGGATATCAACAGGCCACAGAGTTATAGACCAGGGTAATAGGCGTAAAAAGACGCCTGTTTAAACGGTCATTTCAAATACTATAATACCAACAGACTTGAAGATCATCATACCTGTTTGTCTTTATCATTTTTCTGTTTGTTAGAATACTTTGAGGATGATGCTGACGCGGCTTCAACATCATATCCCGGTGCCAGTTTCAAATCGTATTTTCCCTCGGCGCCCATTCTATACGAATTCGAACCGCCGTGGTCCCATGTTACATCAATCCAACCGCTGTGTAGCTCACCAGTTACTGTACCTGTAATATTCGATCAACATTATTTTGTTCTCGGTTCTCACAGACGATCAGAGCTCGATTCCGGCTTCCTTCCAGTACAGCCGTAGAGCGTACGACATATGTCGATGGTCAACAGCACAGACAGAGATGGAAATAATGGCTGATTGTTCTCCACCGGTAGAACCAATGAAATCAAAGACGCGCCTCGACCGGCAGACTCATAGGCGTCGGCAACGCATTGGAACGTGTTTCGTTGAGCGATCGCGTATTGTGTGTTTTTATAAGAATTGTTGTGTGATCGTTATTGTTGTGGTTTCTGTGGTTACTGTTTTGGTTATACTTAACCATGGATAGTACAAATGGCAGGAGTGGAAGTACTGAAAGCCAGGGAACAAGTACACGGCTTCGTAAGGCACTGAAGAGGGACGCGAAAGAAATCGTGCTCAACGTGTTCAATTATCTGAACAGAACTATGTCGCAGGGAGATGCACTCGCGAGTTGTGAAAGTATGACAGGCGTTCCAGAGTTTACCATTCGCAGGGTGGTGCATGAAAAGAAGAAAACTGGAGCTACTACTGATCCAAAGTTTAATTTGAAGGGACGAAAGGCCGTTAAATTGGATGACGATAGCAAAATGGCGTTAAGGCGAACCGTACATTCATTCTTCTTTAGGAATGAGACACCAACCCTCAAGGCTGTACATGCAGCGATCAAGGAAAATGAAATTATACCCCAAATGAGCGTCGAGGTAATGAGGAAATCCCTGCACGAAATTAATTTTCGTTACGAAACGCGTAATCGGAAGTCAGTATTGATAGAGAGACCTGAAATAGTCGCCTGGCGTCGAAAATACCTACGCGAAATGATTGAATATAGGCGACAAAGCAGAAAAATCTATTATTTGGACGAGACATGGGTAAATGCAGGTCACACAGTTAAAAAAACCTGGATAGACAAAAACGTAGTGAGTAACGACAAGCAAGCATTGAAGGTTTGTCAACAGGTCTTCGTGGACCGTCAGGAAAAGGTCAAAGATTGATCGTAACTCATATTGGTAGCGATAGTGGCTTTTTAGAAGAGTGTGACTTGATTTTCGTCTCTAAGAAAGGAGGTGATTACCATGACGAAATGAATGCCAGCTGCTTCGAGAGCTGGTTCAAGGGTTGCTTCAGCGAGTTGAGCCCAACTCTGTGATCGTCATGGATAATGCTTCCTACCATAGTCGTCGAGCCGAACGTGTACCGACTATGGGATCTCGAAAAAGTGACATGCAGCAATGGTTGCGCGAAAAAGGAATCCCGTTTGACGATTCATGTGTGAAAGCGGAATTGTATGAAAAAATTAAACAGCACAAACCTGCTAACATTAGTTACGTGACTGATGAGATGGCCCGTCAATGTGGTGTCACTGTGCTGCGGTTACCGCCCTACCAGTGTGAACTGAACCCAATAGAGCTCATCTGGGCTCAAGTGAAGGGTTATATTGCGCGCCATAACACAACCTTCAAATTACCAGACGTTAAGGTTTTACTTGAGACTTCCATACAGCTAGTAACGCCCGAAGCTTGGCAGAATGCTATCCGTCATGTTGTGAAAGAAGAAACAAAAATGTGGCAGCTTGACCAACACATCGACACCAGCCAGTTATAGTCAATTTCAACGAGGAAAGCGATAGCGATAGTTTATTACTGTCAGATGTAAGTGGAAGCGACGATGAATAAAGGTAATTCCCAAATTTTTGACTTACAATATGTTTCAAACCACACTTTATTAAGCATGTGACAAATCTAGTTCACCCATGTTAAACATTCATACCCCGCCTATGAACAGCCGACTACTGGTAGTTAAGTGATGTTCACGTGAACATCGATGAGTCATTACATTTTAGATAGTTATAGTATAGTCAGTGTTGCATTTTCTATGTCATCTAGTGTAGATTTTCATTTACACAATTGCAATAGTAATATAACTAGCAAATCAATATTCCAGAAAGGATTATTTGAATTTAACAAATTATATAATGATATAAAATCTACTTGTAACTTAAAGACATTTGAAAGAAAATTAGAGGAATGTTTCATGGACAGTGTCATTTTTGTAGTTTTTTTTAAAGAATGTAGTTGTAGCAATGAGGTTAAATAAATCTATCTGTTAGTAAAATAGGGCCTTAGTGTTGCAATATTCAATAAAGAAAAACTTGCATATCGCCTTACCTTCTCCAGGCGGGTTCCCGTCCTGATCCCGCCACTTCCAATCGACGCCTTTCACCACCCTGGCGCCGACGACCATATGTTTGAGCAGCTGCGACTTGACCAGTCTCCGTTGCTTCCTCAAATGCGCCTCCTGTTCTTTGTGCGCCTTGCCCATATCCTCGCAAACGGACGTGATCCGACCGTATATCTCGAATCCGCTCAGGCTGAGGTAGTGCGTTTGACCGGATGCGTTTTTCCCTGCTTGTTGGATACGGACGTGGCGCCAGCCTTGTTGTTCCTCGGCCGGCGGTTCCAGAGGCCACGTCGCCGTGCTGCCGGGATCGTTCAGAGACATGTCCTGTGAAGAAATGAGAGATTGAGTTTTTATTTCCCCTTCGCGGACACCTCCTTCAAGCGGACACCCCTCTTGAACGAACTGATTATACGATCCGATTCACTCACCTGCGAATGCGCGTACAACGTGGTCCAAGTACTCCCGTCCTTGGACATCTGGAAATGCCAATTCCTCAACGCCGATCTGCCGTAACCTCTGGCGTGCCTAAGCGTATAGGCAGTAGGCACGATGTACACTCCTAAATCGACGCTGAACCATGCTCGCTTATCATCGTTCGTATGACAATTCAACGCCGAAGGGTCGCGCGACAAGATGTCCTCCACCCGGCCGTAAGGTAGATTTCTCGCATCAGAACTGGTCACGGCAACTAAACCGTATTGGCCGGGATTCACCCATTCACAACTCGTCTTTCCATTCGTACCTGTATAAAACAGAACATTAAATATTATGTCCTCTTTCTGAAATGAATAACCGTTCATCGGATAGTAAATTCCATGCGCAAAAATATTGTAATTCAAGCAAAATACGCACAGTAGTTCAAATGAACAGTAGTTCAAATGAACAGTAGTTCAAATGAACAGTAGTTCAAATGAACAGTAGTTCAAATGAACAGTAGTTCAAATGAACAGTAGTTCAAATGAACAGTAGTTCAAATGAACAGTAGTTCAAATGAACAGTAGTTCAAATGAACAGTAGTTCAAATGAACAGTAGTTCAAATGAACAGTAGTTCAAATGAACAGTAGTTCAAATGAACAGTAGTTCAAATGAACAGTAGTTCAAATGAACAGTAGTTCAAATGAACTGAACAGTAGTTCAAATGAACAGTAGTTCAAATGAACAGTAGTTCAAATGAACAGTAGTTCAAATGAACAGTAGTTCAAATGAACACTAGTTCAAATGAACACTAGTTCAAATGAACACTAGTTCAAATGAACACTAGTTCAAATGAACACTAGTTCAAATGAACACTAGTTCAAATGAACACTAGTTCAAATGAACACTAGTTCAAATGAACACTAGTTCAAATGAACACTAGTTCAAATGAACACTAGTTCAAATGAACACTAGTTCAAATGAACACTAGTTCAAATGAACACTAGTTCAAATGAACACTAGTTCAAATGAACACTAGTTCAAATGAACACTAGTTCAAATGAACACTAGTTCAAATGAACACTAGTTCAAATGAACACTAGTTCAAATGAACAGTAGTTCAAATGAACAGTAGTTCAAATGAACAGTAGTTCAAATGAACAGTAGTTCAAATGAACAGTAGTTCAAATGAACAGTAGTTCAAATGAACAGTAGTTCAAATGAACAGTAGTTCAAATGAACAGTAGTTCAAATGAACAGTAGTTCAAATGAACAGTACAGTAGTCCAAACTATACAATAGTTCAAACGAACAGTGCGGTAGTTCAAACGAACAACTACGTACCTATGAAGTATATCAGTCCGTTTTCGTCGAAATCGTGCGTGTGCTTGAAATGCTGATACTTGGCGTCCCTGAGCTTCTTCAGGAACTGGAACGAGGTGCGTTCGTAGTCGTACCATTGCTTGGCGACCATTTTGAGCAGGTATTTTTCGAGCTGCGCGACGGTAGCGAGCGGTTCCATTTTTAGGCCGCGTCCGGATCGGTCGATCAGCGAACTTTCTCCCGGGGCTTTTTCCAGCCTGAATCTGAGCCGTCTGGTGAGGATCTGCAATCCGTAGCCGCTGCTCGGGGTGTCGTAGAGATAAACGGGGAGTTTCTCGATGCTTTCGAATACGGAGATCAGTTTGTGGATGAGGATCGAGACCGAGCCGTAATCGTCGGTCGCTTTGCCTTTGAAGCATTGCTTGAACACTTGGACGCGTTGCTTTTGGTGCTTGCTCATTTTACTCGATTTCAGACCTGCCAGGAAATATTCAAGTTGTTAACCAAATCAGACATTGCATAATAAGTTTTAGATTAGTTCTGTCATTAAGAATGATTGTATTCTTCAGACAATAAAGCATATCTATCCATCCATCTAGCGACAAGAATACTTCTGAAAATCGTATAAATGCCGTGTGCGCGTGACTCCTCACCTTGATCCCAATAACTGGTAGACAACAAGGACAACAGAGCCTGCACCAGCCCCGAACTGTGCAGCTCGTACGCCGACACGACGCCGTCTTCCTTCAAAATAGCGGTGAGATCGTCGAGCGCGTGTCTCAGTATCTCCTTCCAGCCGTTGTTGCCGCCTCCGCTGCCCTGGACGGCCGCCGACGCCTCCCTGTTGTTGCCGCTTCCGCCGTAAGCGCACTGCTTCTGGCAAGCGCGCTCTATCTGCGCGACGATGTTGCCCAGTTTCGCGACTATGCCGCGAGGTTGGGCCTGCGCGGCGCGGAAGTACTGCTCGTAGATCTGGAAAGAAGCATAGGAGGTATCATTAAAGAAACGTAAAGTTTACGAAGCTTGTTCTTTGGTCAGGCCAGCCTTAGAAACAATTCTAATCACTTAACTGAAGTTTTGCAGAAGAAGTTTAAAGGTCATGTTAACATTTTTTTTCAATTGAATAAGCCTCGTATGTCACTAATTTGCACTGACGGACATTCTCTGGAACGGATGCGGACCCGAGAAACTAACCGGACAAAAAACAAAATAAAAAGATAGCTCTAGCTCATACGTTTTATGCCATAGTAGTAAAGTTTTCTAAGAATGTTTACTATAAACAACAGAATAAGCTCACCTGGTGCGCCAAATACTTGACTTTCATCTTGGTAGCTTCGCCTTTCGATCTTAACCTCTTCCCTTTCTTATTTGTCCAACTGGTCGAGAACTCGGGGCCGAGGCTGGTCTCGGCGATAAACGAATGCTTTGTGCCACGATTCGATTCGAAAATGAACCCTGGTAACTCATCCCTAAAGAAAAAAAAACAATAATCAGTAGTTAAACAGGGTTTCAGTTTATTGTTGCATAACTTTAAGATTCGATAGAACTTTTAAAATTAATGCATAAAGTGTATATAAATATGGGTCGAAAAATGCATGGCTTCCGAAATACAGGGTGTTTAAATTTACTTTCTAAAATAGTTTTTTTTTAAATATTTCGAACAATATTTGATGTATAGCAGTGAAAATTGGTATACAATTGTTTTTTGGTACGACAAAACGAACCATGGGCATAGTTTTACTGTAGCCGCTAGAGAGCGCTCTCTACTGTACCTGTAGTGTATTAAAATAACCGAAAAAATTTTCTTAGTGCAATTTTTTGCTTTTTGAATAAAAAAACTGATTCTTCGCACTTTTCAACATAAAAAAGCTATCTTGTGAATTTTCGTTATAGTTAGCCATTTTTGAGATATTTCGATTTTTAAGGTTCGATGCATTTTTAATTATTTATGATAAAATAACGTTAAAACGTAAGTATCTAGATAATTTTTAGAGGTAGGCTGTGCCTGCAAATATTTTTGAAATTGAAAGCAGAATAAGGTTAAACGTCAATTAGTTGACAGTTTGTTTTGTTCTCTGTTGAAATCTGAAACGTTTTTTTGCAATTGTGAGTGCACGTAATTTAGTTTCTTTTACCTGTTTTTTTTTTGTAAGTTTTATAAAAATGCCATTTTTATTCTCCAATCAAGAGTTAGCGGATATTCATTTTGTGTATGGCTTTGTAAATGGAAACGCAGCAGAAGCAGCCAGGGAATATGCACGAAGATTTCCAAACAGACGACATCCAACTCGCTCAGTATTTGTAAGAGTTCATCGCCAAATAATTGAAAATGGTTTTGGAAATCTCCAAAGGGATCAAAACATAAATGTTCGTCAGTAAAGATTTACCCGTATGATTCTGCGTGAGTTTGATAGAGATCCGACCACAAGTGTTAAGAGAGTTTCTGGTGCCTTGGGAATTTCAGCAAGCCATGTTCACCGTGTTTTTAGAAATAACCATAGACGTCCTTACCATTTGCAACCTGTGCAAGGACTACAGCCAGGGGACGGAGAACGAAGGATCACATTGTATCAGTGGATTCTTGATAGAACTGATAATAATAGGGAGTTTTTAAGTAACGTTTTATGGACCGATGAGTCATGCTTCACTAGACGTGGACCGGTAAATTTTCATAATCAACATATTTGGTCGTATGAAAATCCGCATGGAGTTCGGGAAAGAAATTTTCAGCATGAATTTAGTGTGAACGTGTGGATTGGTATCTACCGTAATCGACTATTTGGACCCTACCTTTTGCCTGCAAGGTTAAATGCTGCGACCTTCTTGGAATTTTTAAAGGCTGAACATGCAAATATGTGGGATGATGTTATGCTAGATTTAAGAAGATTGGCCTGGTTCCAGCTTGATGGTTGTCCAGCTCATTATTGGAGAATAGTTAGAAACTGGCTGGACGAAAATTATCCAAAAAGATAGATCGGCCGTGGAGGACCAGTCGCCTGGCCTCCACGATCCCCTGACCTAAATCCATTAGATTTCTTTGTGTGGGGATTTCTAAAAGAAAAAGTGTACCAGACTCCCGTAACCACAAGAGATATGCTAATAGACAGAATCAGCAATGCATGTGATGAAATAAGGCCTTATTTGAATAATGCTATACCACGTTCGATCATTCGTAGATGTGAATTGTGAATTGAACAATTGGGTTTACATTTCGAGCAACTACTTTAGATTTTGTATGTTTGTCCTAACTATCCAATAGCATTTTAGTTGTAAATAATTAATTTAATTTGTTAAAAATAATATTGGAAAATTAAACAAATTAATATTCTTTTTTTTTGTGTTTATTTGGAGTTAGGAATTATTGCTGTGTTTAAAAACACAATCTAAACGATCATCTTAATTACTTGTAATGCCCAAATCGAAAATGTAAAAAAATATTATTTTCCCATAAATAATTAAAAATGCATCGAACCTTAAAAATCGAAATATCTCAAAAACTATAACAAAAACTCACAGGAGAGCTTTTTTATGTTGAAAAGTGCGAAGAATCAGTTTTTTTATTCAAAAAGCAAAACATTGCACTAAGAAAAATTTTTCGGTCATTTTAATACACTACAGGTACAGTAGAGAGCGCCCTCTAGCGGCTACAGTAAAACTATGCCCATGGTACGTTTTGTCGTACCAAAAAACCCTTGTATACCAATTTTCACTGTTATACATCAAATATTGTTCGAAATATTTAAAAAAAACTATTTTAGAAAGTAAATTTAACCACCCTGTATTTCGGAAGTCACGCATTTTTCGACCTATATTTATATAGACTTTATGCATTAATTTTAAAAGTTCTATCGAATCTTAAAGTTATGCAACAATAAACTGAAACACCCTGTATATTGGATTTCAACTTGCAAAATCCGTTTCCAACAACTAAATTTTACAACTTACAGACGTTTACAGTTTTGTTTAAAAATTATTTAGCATGATTGCAATTACATTGGATCTCTAAGAATTGTCACTGACCATGAAATGTTTCTTTAATTTTCTTTTAGTGACAGAAAAAATAATTATAGCAGAAAGTGTGAACATTTATTTCATAGACAGTATAAATCAAATAGTGAACACCGTTGACTATAGTTAGGGAAAAATTGAGCCAGTATAAATTTTCATCTGCAAAATTGTAACAGTGTTCGAATTTAAAAATGTTTAAGGTGAAATTAAAAAATCACTTTATGAATATTCAAAGCGCATAGTGAAGTAATTTTACTAGGCAAGAATGTAAAATTACAGAAAATCTATTCAAAAAAATGTGTACAAAATTGGCATTGTAACATTAATGCTAAATAAATCCACAACAAACAAAAAGTGTTACCTGATCACTGTAGATTGCTGTTGTCCATCAGAATTGTGTATGTGAAGTTCGGCCTCCTTGCGAGACGACAGCGACCAGTTGCCGACGACAAGTCGCGTACCTCCGGGCTTCGATAGGATCGGAGTGGAATTGTTAGTACAACGAACGGCAGCGCGGGCGCGCTGTAGTTTCTCGAGGAACTCGCCGCGATTCTCTGCAATAAAGACATTCTAGTTTAGTAAGTTATTATTATTATTATTATTATTATGATAATTGAGATGAGCAGAGTACACAGTACTATAAGCTCATTTAGTAAATATAGTGTACGGACACGTAACACAAATACATCAAATAGAAAAAAATAAAAAAATACAGTTCATAGCTATAAAGTTTGTACACTCCTCCAGCTATCATACTGCACTTTGAAGCTATTAACTGAAGTAGCACCAACCACACTTTCAGGTAAACTGTTCCAGGTGTTGAATATGCGGTTGGGAAGAAACCACTGTCGGACTGTTGTTTTAAATGGCTCCTTATGCAGTTTGAAGCTGTGTCCGCGTAGATTGCTGCGCGACAGACGGTATAGATGCATGAGGTTGGTGCCCATCAAACCATGAAGTATCCTGAACGTAACTATAAGATCGCCACGAAGTCTTCGCTCAGAGAATGAGGTCAGGTTGAATAATTCAAGGCGATCTTCATAGCTTGGTCTTCGTGCTCCAAAAGGGATACGAGTAGCCTGACGCTGTACTGATTCGACGAGATTTCTATCGCGCAGAAGCACAGTGTCCCATACCGGGCCAGCGAATTCAAGAATTGGCCTCACGAATGCCTTGTAAATGTAGGCGCAAGTGTTGACATCGGATGTATAGAAGTTTCTTGGCTTTTGATGTAACGTGGTGAATATGCTCTGACCAGGAAAGACGATCGTTGACTACAACGCCCAGATCAGTGTGGCTGGAAACTGCTTCGATGTTGTGGTCAGAGATCTTGTATGTAAATCGCGGATTTGTCTTCCCGAGGTGAAGGACACAACACTTAGTTAGATTTAAGGGTAAAAGCCAACTGACTGACCATTGACAAACAATATCATGATCTCGTTGAAGCATAGCAGAATTTACGACAGTATTGTAAATGTTGGTGTCGTCGGCATAAGCTGAACATGTGGAGGAAATCAATGCGGGCAGGTCACTTGTATACAGAAGGAACAGCACTGGCCCCAAGACAGAGCCTTGAGGAACTCCGCTTGCTACATGATGAAGGTGAGACTGGCTATCACTGACGCGCACAGAGAAAGTCCTCCCGGTGAGAAAAGCCTGTGTTGTGCGAAACATTAACGCATGTCACTTTGGTAGATCCGTACGATAAATATCTTGGCCTGACGTGACTAAAGACGTTAAGCCATATCCCCTAGAAGTGCTAAGTCAACTGAAGGGCATGCAGGCTATTTTTTGTATTAGTTATTATTAGTTCAAGCAAAAAATTGAAGAGAGTACCAGAATAACATCATTATCAGAGACTTTGTTAGATCTTGTTATTGTAAATTTCGAATGTGCAGGGATTAAAGCTGTACATACACCTAAAGTTAGCGATTACGGTTGGACAATGCTGCCCTTGGTAGGGCATTTTTCTGATACAAAAATTAAGAAAATCGTAAATACTATTAATTACGAAAAACTTGAACGAGAACTTGCTGGCTGCTATTGGAATTTTGGTGAGAATATGGAAAAAATATATGACAACATAATAGGAAATATAAAAACTTGTTTAGATCTTGCAACTGATAAAAAAGTGATTTGCTCGACAAAAAATACTCCCTGGTATAACAAGAATATTAAGGCAGCTCAAAATTTGAGAGACAAACAATACAATAAATGTATATTCTCAAAATCAAATGATGATTGGGAGGTATATAAAACTCTTAGGAATAAATGTGTATATGTAATTAGAGAAGAAAAAAGGAAATTCTACGATAAACAAATCGATAATAACAGGTGCGACAGTGTAAAGATGTGGAAGACTTTAAAAAGACTGATCAATTCGAAGCCGCATGATTGTGTAAATCAAGTTCAATACGAAAACGGTACCGAAACAAATTCTTTGGTGACTGCAAACAAACTAAATGAATATTTTGTGGAAAGTATTGTTGATATTGTGGGTACTGCCAATGCTGCACCTGACTATATGAAAATCAGTTTCCAGGGGGAAATGTTGCATACACTTTCAAAATTTCACAGAGTATCATTGAATTATCTAAGAAAAAAAGTAAACAGTTTAAAATCAAATCACAACTGTGCCGAAATCACTACTAAAAACGTGCTGAAAAACTGTTTACAAATTTTGGGATATCCTGTATTAAATTGGATCAATTGTTCACTGAGAAGCAGTTCTTTTCCTGAAAATTTTAAATGCTCTACAATAACACCAGTTCCCAAAATAAAAAATTCTAAAAGATGCAGCGATATGAGACCAGTAAATGTGTTACCAGATATTGAAAAATTATTAGAGTCCATAGTGCATGACCAATTAATGCAGTTTATAGAAGAAAACAAAATTTTAGTGGAGGCACAAGCAGGCTTTCGAAAAAAATATTCCACAGAAACAGCTTTCCAGTTGGTAACTGAGAATTGGAGAAGAGCCATAGACTGAGAAGAAGATGTCATAGCAGTATTTTTGGATTTGAAGATGGCATTTGAAACGATTGATAGAGATATTTTGTTAGGTAAATTGAAGGCATATGGTATAACAGGAAGTGTTTTAGATTGGTTTAGGAATTATTTGTCTAAAAGGATGCAAGTTACAAAAGTTAATGACACTATTTCATCAAAAATTGAAAATACATTGGGTGTTCCACAAGGCAGTATCCTGGGACCACTTCTTTTTATTTTATACATAAATGATTTACCTGCCATAGTCAAAAAATGCAAAATTCAGATTTTCGCCGATGACACTATGATTTATATAAGAACTAAAAATATTCAGTCTGGTATCTCTTAAATAAATGAAGACTTGAAGCTTGTCTCAAAATGGTTAGCATCTAACAGACTAAAATTAAATGCAAGTAAAACGAAAGCCTTGTTAATCGGAAAAAAGCAATGTACAAATGTTCAACTGAATATTGATGGTGAAGATATTGAATTCGTAGAAAATTTTAAATACCTGGGGTTTTTGTTGACTCTCGATTAATTTTTGATATCCATTATGAAAAAGTAATAAATCAGATTAGTAGTAAAGTGGGATATTTATCGAGAGTTTCTGGATGTCTGAGTTCATATAGCAGAAAAATTATCTATAATACCATCATTCTTTCAAATTTCTTGTACTGTTCGACTATTCTATATTTAGCAAATAATTCCATTTTTGAAAGACTGCAAATTTTACAAAATAAGTGCATGAGAATAATACTAAATAAAGATAAATATACTCCAATTAGGCAAATGCTTAGCAAATTAAAATGGCTCAATGTAAAAAAAAATTATCAAATATCTTGTAATGGTATTCATTTATAAAGTAAAAAATAATATATTTCCATCAAGTCTAACTAATTTAACATCATCAAATGTCGACCATCATTTACATAATACCAGAAATAAAGATGACTTCCATTTAATGACCAAAAAGTATAACATATGCTACAAGTCTGTATTCCATCAAGGGTTGATTGAATATAATAAATTATATTCGGAGATAAAAGACCAGAAAACTTTGACAAAATTGAGAAATCACTTGTTAAATCTACAATTATAGGTTGCCCAGCATTTACATCATACACCATATGGCTTGAATTTACTAGTTCTAAGTTGTTTACAATTATTCTGTTTATGTAGTCAAAATGTGCTAAATAAATATTTCTACTACTACTACTACTACTAGTTTCACAACACCTTGAGATCATGATTTCAAACCATCTATTTATCAAAATATCAATAATAATTATAATACAGTGAAATTCCCCTTCACGGACACCCCTCTTACACGGACAGCTTCTCATGGTCCCGACCGACTCATGAATTTGCATGGTATTAACTTTCTCTCGAAATAAACTCAATGTGGTTTAGGTACTTTACCCTTCATTATTCAATCAGTTAGTTACCTGACGTATCAGCGCCACCTTCCGGCGATCCGCTAGAATACATTGTCGCCAGTTTGCCGTCCAAGATGAATCTGAACCAGCCGTTAGAGCCGTTGCTCAATTCCAAAGCTGCCACGTCGGACCAAATATAAAGGCAGTCTCTACCTCTGCAGACCGACCAGTCGCGCCAATGATACGCCTTGCCTGGCAAGATTTCTTTAGCGTCTTCTACTTGAGCTGCTGCGTCTTGATTCTCTGCAAACAACGTGAAGTTTTTGACGAGGTAATATTTTCCGAAATGTTGCAACCATCCTTGATAAACGTTGGTCGTCACAGAGAAAAGTATAGCACGAAGAATGAACATTTATTTTCTATATCCCAACAAGTATATCATAATTCATCAATGAGTCAATGTAGGACAAAAAAAAATATTAACGATCTAAGAAGAGCTGTCTCAGAATTGAAATCTAATGAGAATCCATGTAAGAATCTCTCAAAAACGATTCTTTCGATATAATTGGAGCGAAATTATCATTATTTGTGAACCGTTGTTTAGTACATCAAAATTAAAGTGTTCCACCATTGCTTCTGTGCCAAAAGTTCAACATTCTGAGCTACAGTAATGGAGAAAAGTATATAGACAAATATGAATATTTACCTAAATACCTTTAGAAAACGAATTCATACTTCATTGCTCCATAAGCAAATGCGTTTTTGCGAAATTCCTTGTTTTAACATTATCAACAATGATCTGAATACAAGTCTGAATATAAGCACTTTTTTATGAGGGATAAAAATATGTATACAAATCCTTTTCAACATTGGTTTAGTACAGTTTCATGTCAGAAGAGGATTAGTTTGTGTTCATCAAGTATTGTGGAATAAGTTCAGTGATTTTAAGACCATGCAGCGTGGTCAAGAGATTTCTTTCGATGTGAAAACTAAGATCATTGAGTTATACGCTGAAGCGTAAAGCAGTTTGAGCAATATTGAACAAATATAAACAAAAAGGTATCTTGGAAGCCTCTAAGAGAAGTGGTCGGCCTAGAAAACTAAATGCTAGATCAGTTAGATTAATAAAAGTAATTTCGTTTAAAATCCCAAGACAAATAAAAGCAGAAATCGTGACAAAAGGAAATGTCTACGAAAACTATAAATAGAGAATTAAGGGATTTGAATTAAGGACCGATTAGAATGTGCACGGTTGCATCTTGATTGGAGCACCTGTGACTGGAAGAGGGTATGTTTTAGTGACGAATCCAAGTTCAATATGTTGGGATCACATGGTGTTAATTACGTTAGACGTCCTAGTGGACAAAGATTGAACCCCAAGTACACTTTGCCCACTCTCAAACATGGAGGCGGGTCTGTTATGGTTTGGGGGTGTTTTTCGGGGTTTGGGATGGGACCTTTACATAGAATAGATGGCATTATGGATGAGTTTGTATAAACAGACATATTAAAGCATGTCATGTTACCCTATATGCAAGACAATATGCCCTTAAGGTCAATCTTCCAGCAGGATAATGACCCGAAGCACACTTCAAATCTCGTAAAGAAATTCTTTCTGGATGAAAAAATACCAGTTCTAAAATGGCCTTCACAGTCTCCCGATATAAACCCCATTGAAAATCTTTGGGAACACTTAGATAAGCAAATACGTGATAAAAATTATTCAAAGAAGGATGAACTTTTTGCCGCTTTAGAGCAAAAGTGGAGACAGATTGATGAATCTTATATCAAGAAACTTCTACAATCTATGCCGAGACGATGACAGGCGGTGATTGACAATAATGGTTATGCTACAAAATATTAGCACAAACATGGTCGGTTTTCTATAATTCAATGAACTTTGTTTCTTTTTTCTATAATTGTTTTGCTTTGTCTATATATTTTTGTCCTTCATAGTTCCAGTTTTCTTCAATTAATTATTTATTGAAGGAAGTCTAATGAATTTATTTATGTATAAGTGAGTATTATGCTATTAAGAATTATGTATAAAGATTGGTGTACTAATGAAACAAGTTAAAGAAGAAATACAGCACAATATTAACATGTCTATATACTTTTGTTCATTACTGTATATGCCAAACATTATTAAAATCGGATAAACATACGTAGGTTTACCTTTGTTTGTCACTCAGTATATATCATAATTCATCAATGAATCAATTTAGGACAATAAACATCAACGATCTAAGAAAAGGTATCTCAGAATTGAAATCTAATAAGAATCCAAGTGAGAATCTCTCAAAAAAGATTCTAAGTGATTGTTTCAATATAATTGGAGAAAGATTATCATTATTCGTGAATTCCCATCAAATTTAAAGTGTTCTACCATTACTCATGTGCCAAAAGTTCAACATTCTGAGCTATACTACAACTATTTAAAACTGTAATGACTCATACGCGTGATCAACACGTGATCAGAGCTCGATCCCGGCTTCCTTCCAGTACAGCCGTATAGCGTACGACATATGTCGTTTCTGTGGCTTTGCGGTGGTCAACAGCACAGACAGAGATGGAAATAATGGCTGATTGTTCTCCGCCGGTAGAACCAATGAAATCAAAGACGCGCCTCGACCGGCAGACTCATAGGCGTCGGCAACGCATTGGAACGTGTTTCGTTGAGCGATCGCATATTGTGTGTTTTTATAAGAAATGTTGTGTGATTGTTATTGTTGTGGTTTCTGTGGTTACTGTTTTGGTTATACTTAACCATGGAGAGTACAAATGGCACGAGTGGAAGTACTGAAAGCCAGGGAACAAGTAGACGGCTTCGTAAAGCACTGAAGAGGGACGCGAAAGAAATCGTGCTCAACGTGTTCAATTATCTGAACAGAACTATGTCGCAGGGAGGCGCACTCGCGCGTTGTGAAAGTATGACAGGCGTTCCAAAGTGGATCATTCGCAGGGTGGTGCATGCAAAGAAGAAAACTGGAGCTACTACTGATCCAAAGTTTAATTTGAAGGGACGAAAGGCCGTTAAATTGGATGACGATAGCAAAATGGCGTTAAGGCGAACCGTACATTCATTCTTCTTTAGGAATGAGATACCAACCCTCAAGGCTGTACATGCAGCGATCAAGGAAAATGAAATTATACCCCAAATGAGCGTCGAGGTAATGAGGAAATCCCTGCACGAAATTAATTTTCGTTAAGAAACGCGTAATCGGAAGTCAGTATTGATAGAGAGACCTGAAATAGTCGCCTGGCGTCGAAAATACCTACGCGAAATGATTGAATATAGGCGACAAAGTAGAAAAATCTATTATTTGGACGAGACATGGGTAAATGCAGGTCACACAGTTAAAAAAACCTGGATAGACAAAAACGTAGTGAGTAACCGACAAGCAAGCATTGAAGGTTTGTCAACAGGTCTTCGTGGACCGTCAGGGAAAGGTCAAAGATTGATCGTAACTCATATTGGTAGCGATAGTGGCTTTTTAGAAGAGTGTGACTTGATTTTCGTCTCTAAGAAAGGAGGTGATTACCATGACGAAATGAGTGCCAGCTGCTTCGAGAGCTGGTTTCAAGGGGTGCTTCAGCGAGTTGAGCCCAACTCTGTGATCGTCATGGATAATGCTTCCTACCATAGTCGTCGAGCCGAACATGTACAGACTATGGGATCTCGAAAAAGTGACATGCAGCAATGGTTGCGCGAAAAAGGAATCCCGTTTGACGATTCATGTGTGAAAGCGGAATTGTATGAAAAAAATTAAACAGCACAAACCTGCGAACATTAGTTACGTGACTGATGAGATGGCCCGTCAATGTGGTGTCACTGTGCTGCGGTTACCGCCCTGCCACTGTGAACTGAACCCAATAGAGCTCATCTGGGCTCAAGTGAAGGGTTATATTGCGCGCCATAACACAACCTTCAAATTACCAGACGTTAAGGTTTTACTTGAGACTTCCATACAGCTAGTAACGCCCGAAGCTTGGCAGAATGCTATCCGACATGTTGTGGCAGCTTGACCACCACATCGACACCATCATAGAGCCAGTTATAGTCAATTTCAACGAGGAAAGCGATAGCGACAGTTTATTACTGTCAGATGTAAGTGGAAGCGATGATGAATAAAGGTAATTCCCAAATTTTTGACTTACAATATGTTTCAAACCACTCTTTATTAAGCATGTGACAAATCTAGTTCACCCATGTTAAACATTCATACCCTGCCTATGAACAGCCGACTACTGGTAGTTAAGTGATGTTCACGTGAACATCGATGAGTCATTACAGTTTTAGATAGTTATAGTATATACAGAAATATGCGGCCGTTTAATGTCTTGCCAGATGTCGAGAAGCTGTTAGAAAATTTTGACGAATAGTCAAGCTGGACTTAGAAAAAAGTATTCTACAGAAAGAGCAATCCAAATGGTGGTGGAAAACTAGAGAAGTATAGTTGTGAAGGAATGTAGTGTAACAGTATTTTTAGACTTCAAAAGGGCATTTGCGACTGTAAATAGGGAAAAATTGTTAATGAAATTGCATCACTATGGATTTAAGGGATCAGGATTAACCATTTTACAAAATTACATTACATAAATTGCTTAAGTGTAAATAAACTAAAATTGAATACAGGTACTTCAAACGCATTCATTTTAAAAACAACAAAAAATTAAAACAAAAATGAACTAGAACTTTACCTTCTGGTGCTTGTGCGTTTTCTTCGTTCTCCGGTGGATCTGGAGGTCCAGCCAAAGCTTGTACCTTGGTAAAAATGCCTAAACGAGCGAAGTGGTCCAAGAACACCTCTTGCGATTTACTCATCAAGTCTTGGATGACTGACAAAACTACTGAATGTCCATCTTCATCTTCCTATACAAAGAAAAAACATTGACATTAAAGCACAAACATGCATGGTATTTGACAAGAATATTTCTTGAGTAACCGATTATTCTGCAACTGTCGTTTTCTGGTGTCCTAGGAGACCATAATTACTTATCAAAGGTATTGTAATTTTTGGTGGCTACAGCTGTCAAGCCAGAAACCATTTGTAATTCAAAATTGCGCGTCTGTAATTGGTAAAAATTGGGACGAGGGAAATGGTCAAAATAAAAACGTGCACAAACCTCGTTGTCGAGTACCGTGGCGATAACTTCAACGATGAGAGTGCCGAAGCCCGGCTGGGTCTCCGAAGCGCATAATTCCTCAAGCAATGCTGGCTGTATGTAGTGGATCATCTTGCGGATCAATCCTAAGCTGGCCTTACGAACGCTCTGTAGCATGCTGGCCTGCAAACAAAGAAGCAATTAGAATTAAACTAAGAAGCTTCTGAAAATCAACGATTTGTTGTAACCAAGTTGAGAAAATAATTTTAAACAAATTTAAAGACTACCGTATAGATTGTATCTCCCTTACCTGGAAAGTGTTGCAGAAAACTGGTAGCAGCCGTTGCAGATAGACCGGAGCCATTTCCGGGTCTCCTTTAGGCTCCGGCGATTCTTCGCTCTCAGATTCTTGATGCTTTCTGCTGCCGCCCGAACGTTCCTTTTCGACCGGAATCATCCACTCGCCGGGACTTTGCAGGATGGCTGCCACCTCTCTATGACCTTCATCCACCTAAACATAACATTAAAATAAATAGAAGAATAGGATTATACGTGGAAAAATTCAGTTACCCTCTCTCTGGCCTTGTCCAACGGCGTTTTGCCATCCTCATCTCTGAGATCAGGATTCGCCCCGTGTCTGAGCAGAACCTTCGCTATCGCCGGCCTCCCGAAACAAGCCGCGTAATGTAGCGACGAACTCCTCTGGCCCTTTAAGAAGAAAATAAAAATATGTTTAACCTCAACGCGTTTTAAAATAAAAATTATTCAAGCTGTAAAGGAAATAGGCGATTCACAGGTGCCAACTGCTGCTAGAAATGGCCTTATAAATGAAAAGACGATCTAAAATATACCAAGAGAGTCACAAATGGAGGTGCGACCTTTCCGTTGTATACGTAAATAAACAAAGACGCTTACCTTGTTGACGTCAGCACCTTTTTCGCATAGATACTCGACCATTTCCTGGGTACCGAACGCTGAAGCCCAGTTTAACAGTGTCTGGCCTACATCATCCATAAAGTTTACCTCGACACCTCCATTTTCTATTGCTTCGATCAAAGCATCTGTATCCTTCGATCTGTCAAACAAATGAAAAGGTCATTTTTTTCGAAAACTGCATTCTACATACACTACTCAAAAGAATCAAGGGGACAGGAAAAAATCCAAATTCAAGATTCTAGTTTTTAGGTTTTGGACAGAAAAAATTTACAAAAATTTTCCTTACGCTGTCTGTTAGAAATGCACAAGAACCGCAGCTCTTAAAAATTTTCTTCTAAAAAAACTAAAAACTCAAAGCTTCAAAATGCTTTTTTCAAAGTCTAGATACGACCATTTTTCACGGAAATACAAGCTGTCAAAAATCATCACGGATTTTTTTCTTGCTCAATAACGAAGTTTTGATGACAGTCTTCATTTTTTTTTTACATCAAAAGGTTTTACCTGATGCAATCTATAAGCTGCCTGTGCGATTTTTCGGCCGCGCTGTCCATCCTTCTGATCCTCGGCATCAACTGACCGGAAGAAACTCCCGATTTCCCTAAGGCTTTCCTGCCTTCAAATAGCAACACCAACAACAAATCTACCAGTCTCATCGAGTCCAGAACGCACCTTTCGTCGCCTTTCAGCGTTTTCTCGATCGCGTCCAGAAGTTCCGATCTCAAAAGGTCCTGGAAAATCATTTGACAAATTTACAAACACCGCTTAAATGTATATTATACAGGGTGACTTCGAAGTTGAGTCATTTATTTTAACAGTGAGTAGATCTGATCAAAAGAAATGTTTTTTCCTTTACCATTTTTCTGGTAAAATTAAAGTAACAAAGTTATAGCCCTTTGGAAGTTTGAGTACCGCCCTGTCTCAATAATAATATTATGTGCTCGTGTTTGGCAACAACGGATATAATCCGCCTTATCGGTTCATCGCATCGGAAACAAAAAAGCGAAAGAATTTGGAACGATGTTTTTACAATTATTTTATTCAGTTGTATACAGTCAGTGTCAGTCGGTAACGCGTGAGTGAATAGTGGTGTCTGTTGCGTGGCTCAAACGAAATAAAAAATGGCACATGTTTATGCGGATCGGTTTCCCAATCGAGTGCAACCAACCCCTCGTGCCTTTGTTAATGTAGTACAAAGGGCTCGTGAATCAGGTGACTTAAGACCTCACAGGGGACGGCATGCCGGTGCTCCAAGACCTCACGATCAAATACAGGTCCGCACTGAAATACTTGTCAGGAGGATACTTTATAAAACAAGATAAAAATGTTTTTTTATTTTTTTTTATTTTTATACACATATTTTGGTTTATCTTCCTTCTACAATCATTATCTGAAAATTAATGACTCAACTTCAAAGTCACCCTGTATATATAATATTATATAATTTCTAAGTTTCAATAAACGATTAAGATGAAAAAAATGGACGTATTTTATTTCACAAATAGTCAGGATACAAACGAGTCAGTTACATATCGGCCACCCTGTATAACTAAAAGCAATTCTAATACTACGTGCAGACCTTTATGTGTAAATTCTGAAATATTGTACACTTTGTAAACGGCAAATACAAAAAGTCAAAAGTAGCTGCAAATAAAAATGAATAACCGACGCCTCCCTATCGCCACTAAGGACTTCGTATAATGTTCTAATGACTTACGTGAGTGATACTAGGCGATCCCCTACACAGGGTGGACAACAAACTGATGATCGTAGACACAGATGCGGCGTTGGATTTGGAATCGGGCAACGATCCAGACGGCGTCCCTGTCGTCGAAAGTTTACCGGGTGTGCCTTGGCTGCCCGAAGCTGCAGCTGATGGACCCGCCGCGCTCGAGAGACGTTTCAGCAGTTCGTTTACCAGTCCTGCAGTTAGGTTTGGAAAATGCTAAATTTCATTTTTTTTCAAAATTTATATATTTTCAAAAAATTCCAAATTTTCCAATGATTTCACAAATTTTGAAATCAATTTTTTTTCAAATTTCAAAAATTATATTTTTTAATCTAGTGTTATTTTCTGTTAAATATTTTCACTGAAATAAAAGTTTAAGTGTGGTTTTAAAAAGACGTTTTCAGACTCGATTTTTTTTTAATTTCCAGCATTACCATTGCAACAATAAATATACAGGGTGACTTCGAAGTTGAGTCATTTATTTTAACAGTGAGTAGATCTGATCAAAAGAAATGTTTTTTTCCTTTACCATTTTCCTGGTAAAATTAAAGTAACAAAGTTATAGCCCTTTGGAAGTTTGAGTACCGCCCTGTCTCAATAACAATATTATGTGGTCGTGTTTGGCGACAACGGATATAATCCGCCGTATCGGTTCATCGCATCGGAAACAAAAAAGCGAAAGAATTTGGAACGATGTTTTTACAAGTATCTCATTCATTTGTATACAGTCAGTGTCAGTCGGTAACGCGTGAGTGAATAGTGGTGTCTGTTGCGTGGCTCAAACGAAATAAAAAATGGCACATGTTTATGCGGATCGGTTTCCCAATCGAGTGCAACGAACCCCTCGTACCTTTGTTAGTGTAGTACAACGGGCTCGTGAATCAGGTGACTTAAGACCTCACAGGGGAGGGCATGCCGGTGCTCCAAGACCGCACGATCAAATACAGGTCCGCACTGAAATACTTGTCGGGAGGATACTTTATAAAACAAGGTAAAAATTTTTTTTTATTTTTTTTTTATTTTTACACACATATTCTGGTTTATCTTCCTTCTACAATCATTATCTGAAAATTAATGACTCAACTTCAAAGTCACCCTGTATATGAATATTTTATGTTTATTTGTCTTATCAAAAGACGACTTTCGTGTTACTCAATTATCAAAAACATGCAATAAAGTATATATAATATATTAATGTATCATCAGCAAATAGTTGAATTTTGCAGTGATGTAAAATATCAGGAATATCATTAATATATAAAATAAATAGTAACGGGCCTACTTTGCTACTCTGTGGCACACCTACGGAAATGTTTTTAATGTTTGATAATGTATTGCCAATTTTAGTTCTTTGACTTCTATTGATTAAATAATTTTGTAAAAGTTGAATACTGAACCTTGAAATGTATAGCAATGCAATTTAGTTAACAATTTCGCCCTGTCAATAGTCTCAAATACTTCCTTGAAATCTAAGAACAATGTTACTGTAAACTTTTTTCATCCATATTTCGCCTCCATTCTTCTACTACCATTTGAATTGCTGTTTCAGTAGAATACTTTTTTCTGAATCCTGCTTGAAATTTAGTCAATATCTTATTTTCTTCAATATATTCATTGCCTTGTTCAGATATGATTCCTTCTAAGAGCTTCTCGCAGTACATTAATTGGCCGCATGTTTGTATATAATTTTAATTTTGAACGAAATAGGGCCTTAAGTACAATACTAACCATGTTGTGCCAACGGCGCCGGATCCACTCCCCTCCTCGTGAATCTATCAGCGACGGACGCGAAGCACCTCAGCGCCCCGTCGGCGACCGTCGGGTCTTCGTGCCTGAGCAGAGCGCTGAGCGCAGCCACGCAGGCCGGCAACCCCGCGTCTTGGGGCTCCATTTTCGCGCAGAGGCGCGAGACGACGGCCATCGCAGAATGCAGCGTGTCTTTGTGGACGCGTTGGCCGTTATCGCGGACGAAAGGGAGGACGCAGGTTAGGCCGCCGCTTTCGAATACGGCGCCCGCCTCGCGCGTACATATCAACTCCAGCACCTAAACACAAACGTAAAAAGTAAATAATATGGGGTTGTCGAAACGGACGCAGAAAAGTAAACGCATAAAAACAAGAAATATTGATATTCAAATCAAGTTGGGTACTTTATTTTGAAGGTTCATTTATACCATTTATGTATGAAAAATAATATCGCTCAAATGTTCACCACGACTCGATTTACAGACGTCCACGCGATGGTCATTTTGCAACATGGTCGGTTCTATGGCATTTATCTCGGCAATGATGTTGTTTTTGAGTTCTTGGAGGGTGGCTGGTTTGTTGACGTAGACTTTGCTTTTCAAATATCCCCATAAAAAGAAGTCCAAGGGAGTCAAATCGCACGATCTTGGTGGCCATAGCACATTTCCTCTGCGCGAAATCACGCGATCACCGAAGGACTGCAATCGATGGATATTGACGTTGGTTGTGTGGCATGTTGCACCGTCTTGTTGGAAATAAACATCGTCCATATCCATTCCTTCAAGTTGCGGCAAAAAATAGTCCTCTATCATCACGTGATATCGCTCAGAATTGACGGTAACGGCGTCCCCGGCCGCATTTTCTAAAAAGTAAGGTCCGATGATGCCTTTTGACCACAATGCACACCACACAGTCACTTTTTGAGGATGCATCGGCTGCTCTTGATACTCACGGGGATTTTCGTTCGCCCAGATGCGGCAGTTTTGCTTGTTTACCGTTCCATTCAAAGTGAAATGCGCTTCGTCGCTGAACATGATTTTTGATGAAAAATTGGCATCAATTTGGCGGTGTTCAAGGAGCCAATCTGAGAACGTTCGGCGCGAAAAATGGTCGGTCCGACGCAGCTCTTGCGTCAATTGGATCTTGTAGGCGTGTACATTCAAATCCTTGTGGAGAATGCGGAGCAAACTGGTTCTCGAAATGCCCAATTCTTGGGATCGACGCGTTGTTGATTGTTTCGGATCGTCTCTCACACTCTCCTTCACAACAGCAATATTTTCCGGTGTGCGAACGCTCCTTGGCCAGCCAGAGCCTGGCAGATTTGCCACAGAACCTGTTGCCTCGAATTTACGCACCAGCCGACCGATGGTTGTTTCGTTTGGGCGGTTGTTGCGACCGAAATGTTCACGAAGCGCGCGAAACGTGTTTGTTATTTTTGCACCATTTTTGTGGTGCTCTTGAATAACTTTAATGCGGTCTTCAATAGAATACGACTCCATAGCGATCAATGGTAAACATTCAACTGACAAAATGATATGTCGGTGACAGAAAACAAAGATGGCGTCTATGTCAAATTGACGTTTACTTTCCTGCGTCCATATTGGACAACCCTATACAAAGGGTAGTATAAAGGTTTTGCAATAGGACATAACAAACGGACGCAGAAAGCTGCATGTTGAGACATGTCCATAAGTGCACAGTAGAGTATACTCAGAACGGCGATAAGGGATATGAAAGGTACTACCGCCATTTTTGAGACGGTAGTAAAAGACAAAATGAATTTAAAAATCTATTGGGGAAAAGAGTTAATAGTGTTTGATACTGTCTTATAGACGATAATCTGCAATCCTATTTTGGCGACGACTATTTCAAATGGGTATCTATTAATTAAGGCATTTCACAGTTATGGCTATTGACCATGGAACAAAAACTTACCTTGATACATTGTTCTGCTAAGTCCCTGCTGGTTCTAGACGATAATTCCGCTACGACGAGCCTATTGCAGATGGCCTTGATAGCACCGTCTATGGCGACGATCCGCCTGGTGCATTCAGCGGAAACGTCCAGGTAGTAGGTGATCGCTCTGGCTGTCACTTCTAACACGTTCTCGGGAGCCTATCGAATAAGACGTTTTTTGTCAGAGAATGATGTCAAGTAGATCGACTCTGTACTTCCTACGCCTTCGTTGGAGGGTTTAAATCGTTTCAAAAACATTATTAACATTTAGGTGAGATATCTCGGCTATTTTTCGAAATTTTAATCACTTAATCAGTAGTCCTTAAACTTGTAAAAGTATGCTCAAAATTACAGCACTTCTAATCAGTGTCGCATTTTATATGACATTTAGTATATACCAGCAGAGTCACAGATGGTGGTTCGACCTTTTCGTTGCAGCACCCTGTATGTAAATACGTTATAGTTTAGCTTCAAGTTAGCCTTGTCATTAAGAATGATTGCATAATTCAGACAATAAAGCATATGTATACTAAGTGACATATAAATCCGAACACCCAGTTTAAATGGTTTTATTTTAATAAAAGTTGGTGAATGTATTTATCTTACTGTAAATAACAAGTGAAAAAATTTTCAGCCTTATCAGTTGGACATTCCGGTTTTTATACTGTTTTTTTTTAATTCATTAACGCTCTAAAAATGAATATTTCAGCCGCAGTAAAGAATCAACGTTGGCGGATTTTCGTTCTTGACATCCTTTACGATCGGTTACGATGCCTAGAGTACGGAGACCTGTACGATTTCGTCAACTTAGTGAGTTTGATAGGGGCCGTATAGTGGGACTTCGGGAAGCTGGACTTTCTTTTCGGGCAATTGCAGTTAGAGTGCAAAGAAGTGTAGACACTGTGGTTAGGTATTGTCAGGCATGGCTTCGAGAAGGCCGTACGCAAAGAGCAAGGAGCACTGGACGCCGCCGTAGAACAACAGACCGTGAAGATCGCCGCCTAAGACTATTGGCCTTAAGGGACCGTTTCTCCACTACCAGGTCCATTGCAAATGAATGGTTTGCAGAACACGAAAGACGAATGAGAAGTTTTGGCTTGTTTTCATACCGGCCACACTGGGTCCTCCCTTTAACTCGAGAACACGGACGTAATCGCCTTGAGTGGTGCAGACAAGGGTCACTCTGGGATCAGGAATGGAACAGTATTGTCTTTAGTGACGAGTCTAGATTTTGTTTAGACATGCACGATGGTCGTGCCAGGGTTAGAAAGCGACGTGGTGAAAGGAGGAATCCACAGTTTTTTGTTGAAAGACATGTTCATCACACTGTTGGAGTTATGATTTGGGGTGCTATAGCTTATGGTTCCAGGTCACCTTTAAAATTCATCAGAGGTAACATGAACGCGCAGCGTTATATCCACGAAGTTCTAGAACCCCATCTTTTACCCTATCTTGACACCCTGGCAGATCCAACTTTCCAACAAGATAATGCCCGACCACATGTTGCAAGAGTCACAATAGACTTCTTTCAACATAATGATGTCACATTGTTACCATGGCCACCGAGATCTCCCGACTTATCCCCAATTGATCGCGTGTGGGATATGATGGGTAGGAGATTGCTCAATTTGCAACGTCCTCCTCAGACTCTAGAAGCACTTCGAGAGGAGTTGGTGGTTGCCTGGAATGAGATACCGCAGGAGGACATTGACCACCTGATCAGAAGCATGCCTAGGCGCGTTGGAGAATGCGTAGCACATCAGGGTGCATCCACACATTATTAAAGGTCAAAGGGCTTTTAAAGCAGTGCAATCATTTTGAAATTTTTATCATTTACTTATTATGCTTCATTAAGTACTTATACAAAATTTTATTAAAATAAAACCATTTAAACTGGGTGTTCGGATTTATATGTCACTTAGTATATTTATCTGTCTATCTAATACAGACTGAAGAAAAATTACATCATAGAGCATGAAAGCCATTTCCAGAGTACATCACGATTAAAAAGTTCGTTGCGTAAGCTATATTATCATTTTACGGAAGCATAATAATAAAAACAATTAAGCGTCTTCTTATCAATCAGCAAACTTTTACCTTTGCATTATTCAAACAATTCGACGCAGTAATCGAGTGTTATTAATTCGTTTAAAAAATGGGTCAATGGAAATATTAGCGAAAATAAACGAGACCAACGATAAATCACCAATTTTTTCATCAAGACCCCGGCTGTTTGATATGAAAATACAAACAACAGTTATCTTTATCTTTGTCATGCTTACGTGATGTGTTCAACCACATGTTATCGAACTTTTAAGGAGTATTGTCAACGCAAATAATACGAGAATGAACTAAATAACGATAATGAAAAACAATCTGAAAAAATGATCAATTCAATCGATAACCAGATGGAGTATTTTTCGCTGAGAATCTCAAGAAAACTCGGCAAGTTGCATCAAAATATGTAAGGCGTGACTAGTTTCTATCGTATCATATCAGTATGCGATGATGTAATAAAAAAAATACGATCGGTTCCCCAACTATAATGCAGATGGCACCAAATATCACGAAGTGCCTTCTCTTGATATAACTGCTCTTCAGTGTTTAAAAATACCATGATATTTATATAAATATCATATCTTATGTATATATGTACAGTAATGGACAAAAGTATATAGACAAATTAAGAAAGAAACGAAAGAATTTCTTTGCGAAATTTGAAGGTCATTATCTTGCTGGAAGGTTGATCTTAAGGGCATATTGTCTTCCATATAGGGTAACTTGACATGCTTTAGTATGTCTGTGTATACAAACTTATCCATAATGCCATCTATTATATGTAAAGGTCCCATCCCAAACCCCGAAAAGCACCCCCAAACTATAACAGACCCGCCTCCATGTTTGACAGTGGGCAAAGTGTACTTGGGGTTCAATCTTTGTCCGCTAGGACGTCTAACGTAATGAACACCATCTGATCCAAACATATTGAACTTGGATTCGTCACTGAAACATACCCTCTTTCAGTCACAGACGCTCCAATCAAGATGCAACCGTGCAAATTGTAATCGGTCCTTACGGTTTTTCCACTTCAAACCATTTAATCTTCTACTTATAGTTTTTGTAAAAACTCTGACAATTCCTTTGGTCTCGATTTCGGCTTTTATTTGTCTTTGGACGAAATTACTTTTATTAATCTAACTGATCTAGCATTTAGTTTTCTAGGCCGACCACTTCTCTTAGACGCTTCCAAGATACCTTTTTGTTTATATTTGTTCAATATTGCCCAAACTCCTTTACGCTTCAGCTTCAAATTTTCGGCAATGTCGACTTGACGTTGACCATCTTTATATAACTCGATGACCTTAGTTTTAAAATCACTCAACTTATTCCACAATACTTGATGAACATAAACTAATCCTCTTCTGACACGAAACTGTACTAAACTAATGTTGAAAAGAATTTGTCTACATATTTAACGACAAAAAATACACACTGGTATAACAAGAATATTAAGGCAGCTCAAAATTTGAGAGACAAACAATACAATAAATGTATATTCACAAAATCAAATGATGATTGGGAGGTATATAAAACTCTTAGGAATAAATGTGTATATGTAATTAGAGAAGAAAAAAGAAAATTCTACGATAAACAAATCGATAATAACAAGTGCGACAGTGTAAAGATGTGGAAGACTTTAAAAAGACTGATCAATTCGAAGCCGCATGATTGTATAAATCAAGTTCAATTCGAAAACGGTACCGAAACAAATTCTTTGGTGATTGCAAACAAACTAAATGAATATTTTGTGGAAAGTATTGTTGATATTGTAGGTACTGCCAATGCTGCACCTGACTATATGAAAATCAGTTTCCAGGGGGAAATGTTGCATACACTTTCAAAATTTCACAGCGTATCATTGAATTATCTAAGAAAAAAGTAAACAGTTTAAAATCAAATAACAACTGTGCCGAAATGACTACTAAAAACGTGCTGAAAAACTGTTTCGAAATTTTGGGATATCCTGTATTAAATTGGATCAATTGTTCACTGAGAAGCAGTTCTTTCCCTGAAAATTTGAAATGCTCTACAATAACACCAGTTCCCAAAATAAAAAATTCTAAAAGATGCAGCGATATGAGACCAGTAAATGTGTTACCAGACATTGAAAAATTATTAGAGTCCATAGTGCATGACCAATTACTGCAGTTTATAGATGAAAACAAAATTTTAGTGGAGGCGCAAGCAGGCTTTCGAAAAAAATATTCCACAGAAACAGCTTTCCAGTTGGTAACTGAGAATTGGAGAAGAGCCATAGACTCAGAAGAAGTTGTCATAGCAGTATTTTTGGATTTGAAGAGGACATTTGAAACGATTGATAGAGATATTTTGTTAGGTAAATTGAAGGCATATGGTATAAGAGGAAGTGTTTTAGATTGGTTTAGAAATTATTTGTCTAAAAGGATGCAAGTTACAAAAGTTAATGGCACTATTTCATCAAAAATTGAAAATACGTTGGGTGTTCCACAGGGCAGTATCCTGGGACCACTTCTTTTTATTTTATACATAAATGATTTACCTGCCATAGTCAAAAAATGCAAAATTCAAATTTTCGCCGATGACACTATGATTTATATAAGTACTAAAAATATTCAGTCTGGTATCTCTTATATAAATGAAGACTTGAAGCTTGTCTCAAAATGGTTAGCATCTAACAGACTAAAATTAAATGCAAGTAAAACGAAAGCCTTGTTAATCGGAAAAAAACAATGTACAAATGTTCAACTGAATATTGATGGTGAAGATATTGAATTCATAGAAAATTTTAAATACCTGGGAGTTTTTGTTGACTCTCGATTAATTTTTGATATTCATTATGAAAAAGTTATAAATAAGATTAGTAGTAAAGTGGGATATTTATCGAGAGTTTCTGGATGTCTGAGTTCATATAGCAGAAAAATTATCTATAATACCATCATTCTTCCAAATTTCTTGTACTGTTCGACTATTCTATATTTAGCAAATAATTCCATTTTTGAAAGACTGCAAATTTTACAAAATAAGTGCATGAGAATAATACTAAATAAAGATAAATATACTCCAATTAGGCAAATGCTTAGCAAATTAAAATGGCTCAATGTAAAAAATTTTATCAAATATCTTGTAATGATATTCATTTATAAAGTAAAAAATAATATATTTCCATCAAGTCTAACTAATTTAACAGCATCAAATGTCTACCATCATTTACATAATACCAGAAATAAAGATGACTTCCATTTAATGACCAAAAAGTATAACATATGCTACAAATCTGTATTCCATCAAGGGTTGATTGAATATAATAAATTATACTCGGAGATAAAAGACCAGAAAACTTTGACAAAATTTAAAGTAAAATTGAGAAATCACTTGTTAAATCTACAATTATAGGTTGCCCAGCATTTACATCATACACCATATGGCTTGAATTTACTAGTTCTAAGTTGTTTACAATTGTTCTGTTTATGTAGCCAAATGTGCTAAATAAATCTTTCTATTACTACTACTACTACATTTGTTTATGGAGCGATGAAATATGAATTCGTTTTCTAAAGGTATTTAGGTAAATATTCATATTTGTCTATATACTTTTGTCCATTACTGTATATATCGGATATATCCTGAATGTCCAAAATGGGATCCTATGCATGGGGATCCTCAACAAGCCATGCCATGAAATTTTTACAAGATTCTCAAGACATTCAGGCAGCAGCAGTGGCCTCAGTACTAGACTCTTCTGTCTCCTGATCAGTCGCGGGTTCGAATCCCGTCTCACGAGAAAATTTTCTCTTGGCTATGGAAGTTGTGATTGTCCCTGGGTGGTAGACAGTCTCTGACGCAGAGGTACCACCCGGCGGATCTCGTAGGCGGGCCGGAATGTGTGCATGCGTCGTGGTAATTGGAGTATATAAAAAAAGGCACGTGAATACGCCTCAAAAAACGCAGATTTTTCCCAAATTAATCTAAACTGTATCTCCCACAGATATTGAGATCCCCATTCATAGGATCCTTATCTTGGATACGCTGAATATCACGTTATAAATATCATTCTGTACGTCTGCTACTCTTTGCTTCGGTCTTGCCAATTCCTAAAAAACCACCAACCTGTTCGTCGAGGAATATCCTGCACAACGCCGGCAAAAAAGTCCTTGGCGGGCAGCTTTCGAAGCACCTGTCCACGTTGTCGGACATCAGCAGAAGCATGCACAGCTGTTCCAATGCGATCAGCTGCATGTCGCGTTCGTCTCCGAGGCCGCTGTTCAGCCATTCGAGCAACGTTTCCGGATCCGGATCGGCCATTTTGGATGGTCGGGTGTGTGGGATAGATCGGGGTAAGGCTCACTGCTGACGCAGCCGACGGCCTAACGCGGCCACCAGATCACGTCCGCATTTAACACGAGGTTGGAGGGAACCGGTGAGGGGTTGGGTTGTATAGCTGGATCGCGCTTCCTGTAAAGAGAAATGAGTTGTACACATGAACAAATTGAAAAAATATTTCAAGAATTCATAGTAGTGAAATTTTGCATAAAAATATTTGTATGTAGCCTTGAAGACAATCTATTGTGTAACAGTGTATTGTATTGAAATAAATATACAACAAACATGAGGCATCCAAGGGAATAGTTTTTCCAAACTTTTGTATACAGGGTGATTCAAGAAAATGTAGCAGTAATTCTACAGCAGAAAGTACATACAAGATATCCCAGAAGTCAACGTAAAAAAAAATATAAGTCATCTACTGTTTCAAATTACAGGCTTTGGAACAAATTTAAAAAAACTACATCCTGTGATGATCTCTTAGTTCCTGTTACTATTTTTTCTTAGATGGAGGGATGGACAGGGTCATTCTACATAGTGACAGCAAGACAAATAGTAATGCCGCTTGTATTAATTCATGAATGTACAAATATTTATTAAGTTCACATATACAGGGTGTTTCAGTTTATTGTTGCATAACTTCAAGATTCGATAGAACTTTTAAAATTAATGCATAAAGTCTATATAAACATGGGTCGAAAAATGCGTGGCTTCCGAAATACAGGGTGTTTAAATTTACTTTCTAAAATAGTTTCTTTTTAAATATTTCGAACAATATTTGATGCATAACAGTGAAAATTGGTATACAAGGGTTTTTTGGTACGACAAAACGAACCATGGGCATAAAAAAGTTCTCTTGTTAATTTTCGTTATAGTTAGCCGTTTTTGAGATATTTCGATTTTTAAGGTTCGATGCATTTTTAATTATTTATGATAAAATATCGTTAAAAAGTCAGTATCTCGATAATTTTTAGAAGTAGACTGTGCCTGCAAATATTTTTGAAATTGAAAGCAGACTAAGGTTAAACGTCAATTAGTTGACAGTTAGTTTTGTTGTCTGTTGAAACCTGAAACGTTTTTTTGCAATTGTGAATTCACGAAATTTAGTTTCTTTTACCTGTTTTTTTTTGTAAGTTTTATAAAAATGCCATTTTTCTTCTTCAATCAAGAGTTAGCGGATATTCATTTTGTGTATGGCTTTGTAAATGGAAACGCAGTAGAAGCAGCCAGAGAATACGCACAAAGATTTCCAAACAGACGACATCCAACTCGCTCAGCATTTGTAAGAGTGCATCGCCAAAAAATTGAAAATGGTTTTGGAAATCTCCAAAGGGATCAAAACATAAATGTTCGTCAGCGCAGATTTACCCGTATGATTCTGCGTGAGTTTGATAGAGATCCGACCACAAGTGTTAGGAGAGTTTCTGGTGCCTTGGGAATTTCAGCAAGCCATGTTCACCGTGTTCTTAGAAATGACCATAGACGTCCTTACCATTTGCAACCTGTGCAGGGACTACAGCCAGGGGATGGAGAACGAAGAATCACATTTTGTCAGTGGATTCTTGATAGAACTGATAATAATAGGGAGTTTTTAAGTAACGTTTTATGGACTGATGAGTGATGCTTCACTAGACGTGGAGTGGTAAATTTTCATAATCAACATATTTGGTCGCATGAAAATCCGCATGCAGTTCGGGAAAGAAATTTTCAGCATGAATTTAGTGTGAACGTGTGGATTGGTATCTACCGTAATCGACTATTTGGACCCTACCTTTTGCCTGCAAGGTTAAATGCTGCGACCTTCTTGGAATTTTTAAAGGCTGAACATGCAAATATGTGGGATGATTTTATGTTAGATTTAAGAAGATTGGCCTGGTTCCAGCTTGATGGTTGTCCAGCTCATTATTCGAGAATAGTTAGAAACTGGCTGGACGAAAAATTATCCAGAAAGATGGATCGGCCGTGGAGGACCAGTCGCCTGGCCTCCACGATCCCCTGACCTAAATCCATTAGATTTCTTTGTGTGGGGATTTCTAAAAGAAAAAGTGTGCCAGACTCCCGTAACCACAAGAGATATACTAATAGACAGAATCAGGAATGCATGTGATGAAATAAGGCCTTATTTGAATAATGCTATACCACGTTCGATCATTCGTAGATGTGAATTGTGTATTGAACGATTGGGTTTACATTTCGAGCAACTACTTTAGATTTTGTATGTATGTCCTAACTATCCAATAGCATTTTAGTTGTAAATAATTAATTTAATTTGTTAAAAATAATATTGGAAAATTAAACAAATTAATATTGTTTTTTGTGTTTATTTGGAGTTAGGAATTATTGCTGTGTTTAAAAACACAATCTAAACGATCATCTTAATTACTTGTAATGCCCAAATCGAAAATGTAAAAAAATATTATTTTCCCATAAATAATTAAAAATGCATCGAACCTTAAAAATCGAAATATCTCAAAAACGGAGAGCTTTTTTATGTTGAAAAGTGCAAAGAATCAGTTTTTTTATTCAAAAAGCAAAAAATTGCACTAAGAAAAAAATGTCGGTCATTTTAATACACTACAGATACAGTAGAGAGCGCCCTCTAGCGGCTACAGTAAAACTATGCCCATGGTTCGTTTTGTCGTACCAAAAAACCCTTGTATACCAATTTTCACTGCTATACATCAAATATTGTTCGAAATATTTAAAAAAAACTATTTTAGGAAGTAAATTTAAACACCCTGTATTTCGGAAGCCCCGCATTTTTCGACCCATGTTTATATAGACTTTATGCATTAATTTTAAAAGTTCTATCGAATCTTAGAGTTATGCAACAAAAAACTGAAACACCCTGTATACTCCCCTGGCATGCTCCATTCCCGACTTTCACCATGTTTGTAGCTAGTATAACAATATAAAAATTTTGCTATAAACACATAAAAATCACGATTTTAGTGTTATCTGAAAAATGTGATAATTTCATGATTTGACCTTGATCAATGTGTTGCAAATCAAGAAATGATAATTTGAAACTGGCATGATTTGGCCTACTGAAACCAAGAATACATAACCTTCTGCCAGTATTTAACCTGATAAGCAAACTTTTGTAAATTTCAATGGTGCATTACTACAAATATGTGAAAAACGATTCTTAAATACAAGATTCATGAATAATATACAATAACAGAATAATGAATGAATGCAATTTTTTTTTGAGGTCATACTACTCTTCTTCTGTTTCTACTTTCTTTTTGTCATCTCTTTACAATAAAAAATATTATGTTCAATTAAATATTAATGAATACTGAATTAGTAGAAAATTTTAAATTGTTGACACTTTAAATTTTGATATTCATTATGAGAAAATTATAAACAAGATTAGTATAGTGAGATATTTATCAACAGTTTCTGGATGTCTGAGTTCATTTACTAGAAAAATTATCTATAATACTATCCAAATTTCTTGCACTGTTCTCTAATAGTTCCATTTTTTGAAACTAATGCTTGAAAATAATCCAGAATAAAGATAAATATACTCCAATTAGACAAATGCTTATCAAATTAAAACGGCTAAATGTGAAAAACTTTATCAAACATTTTATAATGTTTCATTTATAAAGTAAAAAGCAATATATTTCCACCCTGTCTAACTAAATTAGCATCATCAAATGCTGATCATCATATACACAATACCAGAAATAAATATGCCTCCCATTTAATGCCCAAAAGGTATAATGTTACAAATCTGTATTCCATCAAGGGTTGATTGAAAATAAATTGAATAATTTTTTTAAATTTTGGAATGAAAACCTCAGCACTCTGTATCAGACTAATGAAATATTGGATGTTTCATTGTTAAATCAACTTTTACAACCTATAAAACAGTCATTTTTACATTAAGCAATACCTAAATCATGAATTTAAAATGATTTGGCATAAAATCAGTTATCAAACCATTCTGGAGCGGCATGATTCACATATGTTTGTAAATATCCATACATATTTATGCAATATTCCAGACAAAACAGAAATTTCCAGTTCCTAAACCATAAACATACACTTTGACCATATTGCTATAAAAAAAACGGTTATAAGAACTTTTCAAAAACAGCACTAAAATACATACTTTAGCTGGAAATGTACGATTTCGAGAATTCGTTCTTTACACCCATAGTGAACACAAAAGAATTTGCAATGTCACCGGAATTCCCACAATAATAAAACGTATTTCAAACATTTTTGTATTTACAAAGACTTACCTTTGTGATTATGAAATGTGCAGTATTTGAGATGGCAATCCACGAGGTCTCAAATCCACGTTTTCTGAAATCGGAGCGAACAATTGTTATTGTTAATATGCTAATCTCAAAAATGCTGACGATTTTTTTTGCAGAAATCGAATTCTTGCTCACGTCGAATTCTAATCGATATCAACAAAAATATTGTGCAAAATCGGACGTGATGCGGGTCTTTGCGTTACTGGACGATTTCGTCCTCGTCAAAGATTCTACGATTAATCGCAAAAATACAACAAACAATAACGATGTGTGAAAATAATGACATTCACCAGAAATTTAGTTCACATTTCTCAGAGCAGTCAAACGATTGAGGCGAAGAAAAGAGGTTGTCTGGCCGTTGTTCGGGCTTACCTGCGTTGCAAAATGTTTCACTTATCCATTGGTATCACATCTGACGCAAATGCTGTTGGAAAAATATGGAAAATGTTGGAAAATAATAGGAAAATAAATTAATTTCGATGTCCACTTACGTAGCACGGCGATCACTTCACTTTTGTCAACTGTCTACTGTCAAACGAGAAACTGTCAAAATTCGCTGTCGTATTAGCACTGGTACCAACCGTGTGTTTTTAATGCTATTTAACGAACCTTAGCTTTGATTACCGTATTCTTCCCAAAGACAGCTAGCAACTTACTATATTTCGGCGTCCAAAAAGGGTTTTGAAAAATCATGTATGAGATAGCACAACACAAAATGTACTTAGAAATCTACTTGAAAAACGCACTTGGTTTTGATACTATCAGAGAGATGGCGCTGGTATCTTTATTCTCGGATGATTTTTACTCTATACAGAGTGTCCGCAAAGTTGGGGTTTTCCTTTACAAGACGTGTAGATCTTGAAAACATAAGCAATTTTTCTTAGTACCATATACACCAATGTCTTAAGGGAACCGAGATAAAAGGGCTCTGCAACATCAAAAATATCTTAATACCGTCCTCGCGACATCACCGACTGGTACAAGGTCACTGGCTCAACCCGACGACAGAACTGGGTCGGGGTCAGTGTGTCAGGTCAGTATGCAACCTTCAACCGACGGTTACGGTCACGCGTGTAGAGGTAATCGCGTAGACGAGAATCCCTCAACAAGCACTAGAGACGTGGCTATTAGAGAAGTGCAAGTATCAAAAACTAAAGTGTGGCAAACGCTGCGTGAAGAGGGGCTGTATCCGTTTCACGTCCAACGTGTACAAGCCCTTCAACCTGACGATTTTCTAGCAAGAGTGCGGTTTTGTGAGTGGTTGTTGCATCAAAATGACAATAATCCGGACTTTTTGAAGTGCATATTGGTGCCAGACGAATTTACGTTCACGCGTAATGGGGTGAATAACTTTCGCAACACTCATGTTTGGTCAGTAGAAAATCCGCACGCTGTCCGTCGGGCACATTTTCAACAAACATTTTCGATGAATGGGCTGGCATGGTGAACGGTATGCTCATTGGACGATTTATTCTCCCAAATCGATTGGACGGGATGCAATACCTAGACTTTTTACGCAACATTTTGCCTTCCTTGTGAGAAGATGTGCCATTAAGTGTAAGACAATCAATGTGGTTTCTGCATCAGCTGATTTCATTTTCTGTTGGAGCGGTATGATTTCGGGCAGAGACGTACTTAGCCCTTCTCGTCAACTGGAGAGTGAGTACTTTTTCCTTTATTTTTTTTTACTTGGTCGCCCTCGTTTCACTACACATTACCTTTGTTATTTCAAGGGTAGTTGTTTCTGAAAAGGAAAACCCCAACTTTGCGGACACCCTGTATATCGTCGGTGTTCTAATCATCATGTACCTGCATCTGTATCTTCAAACATTTATTAACGTATTCCACCTGTTTTTCCCAAAAAAAGGGAATGTAATGAAGCTTCTTTCGTTTGATTATAAAAGTAATTGACACAATTGATTGTTATTATTTTTTATGCTTTAGAAAAAGTAGATAGGTATACCTCCAAATTATTTGTAAAACGCATCCGCCTCGGAAATAATGCCACAAAATACAAATATAACTTATTTATTGAATCACTTATCATACTTTTTAATAACATCTAAAACTTCTTGTACATCGTCTTTGGATCCTAAAAATATGGGCGATCTCTCGTGGATAGCCGTGGGTTGGATATCCAGAATTGGAATCTTTCCATTGCTTGCCAGTCCACCAGCTTGGGTCATGATGAAAGCCATCGGAATGCACTCGTATAGTAGACGGAGCTGGAATAAATTTATATTCTGATAGAAAAAGATGAGTTTTAGGATTTGTTTTCAAAAAAAAAAAACGTATGTCTAATCTGGACAGTCTCATTTCAGGGATAAATAAATAAAACCGTGAAACATACACATATATTTTGATCGATAAAATAAGAAAAAGTGTACCTACTACAATAAAGAAACGAGATAAGGTATGGGTGTGCCTTCGGCCTTGAACCCGGGACGCCCGTTTGAAAGACGAGTTCTCTGGCTACCGAGTCACTTGGTTGACAATAACCAAATTCAAGTGGATAACCAAATGGAAATGGTATTTACCATTTTGGGTTGGTATTTACCGATCCGTTCAAGCGAGTGTAGTTATCAGTTTGGTTATAAGAACCGTGACGTCACGAATCATATGTCATAGTTATCACCGCAAAATTTTGGTATTTACCCAACTGAAGAGTAGTTTTATATTTCTGGTTATTATTTGAAATATGACAAGTTAGAATTTTGGCGGGTATTCGATATTGTTATTGTACTTCAGCTTCATTTTTGAGAAAATTGATACAGGCGGCTGACTTCAGTTTTACCATAAAGTGGAGCACCTTATTAGTTATACTCATTACGGTTGTTGGGGACACTTTAAATGTAGTTCCTATGCTTAACAAAGTATTCTGTGTAGCCATATACCACAAGAATATGAAAATATGGCCATATAAACTCACTAGATGATATCTGCCTGTATACGGTTTTGCTAATTTCTTTTGTCATCATTTCTGCCGAATCAATAAATGATTTCTTTGACATGTGGAAAAATTTAGAGAATTGAAAGTTATCATAGCTACAAAGAAATGGTTCCATCATTAAAAAAAAATCTGAAAAAAACATTTCTCCCATGAATATTATGAAAGGTTTCTTATTTAAACTTTCCATACACAGTTGTAGACGAAAAAGCACCGATTATTAAGTGATAATAAAAATAATCAGAGATTATATACGCGCTTTTCTAAAATAAACAACTTGCAACAAAACCGCGGTTAAAACCAACGCGTTCAAGCGATTCGTGTAACTGACGTCATCAACCCGTGTGTCATCTTGAACCATATTATAACCGCGGCACATAACACAGAGATTTTGGTTATTCGCTTAGATTTGATTAATGATTCTTTTCTAGAACTCGAAACGTTACGGCTGAATTTTCAGCGAGCTGGATTTCTCTCTTCACCGCGACGGACACAAACAGACGAACGAATGCGACGTTGTCATTTCCGTTTTTAAGTAGATCTACCGCTTGCACGGCAAACGTCAATAAGTGAAATATAAAAATCGCTAAAAACTCCGGAATCTAGATATTAGGTTTTTTTGCGATGTGAATTGGATTTTGATGAAACGTTGACAGCATGTTGACAGTCACTAATGTGCCATAGACGAAAAATGCGAGTGTTGAGATGTTAGATGCGCAAAATATGCAGGAGTTTGCAGCATAAAATATCCATTTATTCTTCTGTGGCTACAAAAGCATGAAACTTGGAATACCCAAATAATATATATGTAAGATATTCTGATTCGGTTATTCGTCTTGTTGCATAATATTATTCAAAAAAGGACTTTCTCCGTTAAACAAAGTTAAAACATCCTTTAGTACCCTTATATTTCCATACCTTTCCTTTCGGTGAACTTGAAGTAGCAGGATAGATGAATATTCCTCCATATTTGATTGTCCTGTGTACGTCAGCCACCATAGAGCCTATATACCTAGCGTTGTACGGAGTCCCCTTGGCAGGATCTTTTTTGTTGTCTATATATTCCTTGACAGCCTTATCCCAAATGTGGGTATATCCTTCATTGATGGAGTATATTTTTCCCTTCGCAGGCACCTGAAAAAACATAGTGTGTGAGTGACCTTAATTTTATATAAAATATGAAGCGTCTGTATACTTACCGTCATATTTTTGTCGGTCAAAATGAACTCCCCGATGCTTGGGTCCAGCATGAACCCATGTACCCCATTGCCAACTGAAATAACCATCATGGTAGCGCTGCCGTACAGCGCATACCCGGCAGCCACAACTTTTGTGCCCGGTTGAAGAGCATCTTTCGCTGTTGGTATGGTGTTGTCTTCTTTCTTCATTATGGCGAAGATCGAGCCTACGGACACCAGGCAGTCGATGTTCGAGGAGCCGTCTAACGGGTCGAAGGCGACTATGTATTTGCCTTTCTTGTCAGTTTCCACCTGCAAAATAAACAAAAAAACTTACATTACTGGATAGACACAGCCGGATGCCGCTAGCGACCAAGCTACGGCTGATCAAGGCCATCGCCAGACCTCAGCTCGCTTACGCCTCCGCGGTCTGAGGGTACGCTGCTCCCAGCTACCGCAAGCGACTTGCTGCTCTAGAGATGCACCATCCTACGTAAGAAACTCAACCTTGCGTAGAGACCTGCATTGGGACACCATTCACGAGTACATGAGGAAAAAAGCGGAGAAGACATTCCAGAAAGCTCAGGACCACCCGAACGACTCCTCATGGACTACGATCCGGACGAGAGGCCTCGCAACCGCAGAGCCAAGTATCCTAGACCCAAGTCCCAGTTGGCATCCGCTAACTGGAACCTTGACTAGGAGACTAGGAGAACCCGCGGTTGCTAACCCCCCCCCCCCCCCCCCCCCCCCCACGGCGTAGAAGCAGAGGACGATGACCAGGACCAGAACCCATCAGGACCAGGACCCATCAGGACCAGGACCCATCAGGACCAGGTAACATACAAGTAGTAGATGACCTGAAACTCTTGATTTTTCGAAAACAAGAGTTTCAAGAGAACATAGCAAACCCTATATCGATGCTCGCTTAACGACATCGATAGAACTCTGCGAGGTAAAGGGAACCAACCCGGCGTTCCCAGAGACTGAAACTAATGAGGAGACGTTGTAGCAGACCGCAGGTCACGCACAACACATGGCCTACCGAGACGCTGATGAGTCGGGCCACGCGGAGGTTAGGGTTTAGTGGGTATTAGGTGGTCTCCTCGAGACAACCTGGAGTCCCACACACGCCGTAGCTCGGGCTATGGTATTGTGCATAAACGCATTCCCCCCCTCACAAAAAAAAAACAAATATTATTAGAAGAGTAAGTTAAATAATCAAATTTGTATTTTATCTAGTTTTTCTCCGGAATTGTGTGCAAGAACTTCACATAGTATCTTTTGAAATTGTGTACATAAAAACTTCACACACAAATCATAATGTCATTGTAAATTGTGTAGACAGCTATTACAGATAAATTATGGCATTACTAGAAATTGTGTAGAAAGAATGCATAGACAAAAGACCTACTTCAATGATGGTTTCGTTCTCTTCTGATATTAACAGCGACGTAGTGTACGAAGACGTCAACATGTTGATGAACAATTCGTTGGATAACACATCTAGTTTTTTCACCTCTTCACCTTGTACATTCGTCTCGCCTACGGTGCCAAATCTGAAAAAGAAATAAAAGTTACGTCTTTAAAATCATGTCGTTTCTTTCGAATCTATTTAATAATTATTTTCTTTTGATCTTATGATTGCATACCAGATAGTTGCAACATAAATTCGCTAAAATAAGTTGGCGCTTTATTGTTTGTAATTTCATAATGATAAAATCAAGTTTGCCTTTACTAAGATTCCCTATACTGTAGACAATTTTAAGTTTTGTTATTGGGTTGGGTAGTTACGCCGTCGTAAAATATTTTGGATGGAATACTGCCGAAATATCACAATTTTTTATACACATATATAGTCCACATGATCAATGAAACTTAAACGTTGGTAATTACTCCTAAATATTGAATTTTGTTTAGAAATGTTATGGTATCATCAACAAATATAAATGATTCAACGATCTCGTTGTTTGGGTCGTGACCACTGATAATTCAAATAATCTCAGACAAGAATGAAAACAACAATGTATTTATCTTTGAATTAATTCCAAAGGTTGAATCTTTTATCATAGTCTGGCATAAACTAGACATCTAAAAGCATTACCGTACTAAGACTTCCAAAACCTGAGACGAGAAGAATTAGTATCCTTTTGCCAGAACCACTATGTCTGGCCAATAACGATACCAGAATAGAAATCGTAATGCCATCGGAAATCGTGTAAAAAAACTTTACGGACAAATGCCAACGAAGAATTGTGCCACCAACGAACTCATATATACTAAGTGACATATAAATCCGAACACCCAGTTTAAATGGTTTTATTTTAATAAAATTTTGTATAAGTACTTAATGAAGCATAATAAGTAAATGATAAAAATTTCAAAATGATTGCACTGCTTTAAAGCCCTTTGACCTTTAATAATGTGTGGATGCACCCTGATGTGCTACGCATTCTCCAACGCGCCTAGGCATGCTTCTGATCAGGTGGTCAATGTCCTCCTGTGGTATCTCATTCCAGGCAACCACCAACTCCTTCTAGAACTTCGTGGATATAACGCTGCGCGTTCATGTTACCTATGATGAAGATTAAAGGTGACCTGGAACCATAAGCTATAGCACCCCAAACCATAACTCCAACAGTGTGAGGAACATGTCTTTCAACAAAAACTGTGGATTCCTCCTTTCACCACGTCGCCCTCTAACCCTGGCACGACCATCGCGCAAGTCTAAACAAAATCGAGACTCGTCACTAAAGACAATACTGTTCCATTCCTGATCCCAGAGTGACCGTTGTCTGCACCACTCAAGGCGATTACGTCGGTGTTCTCGAGTTAAAGGGAGGACCCAGTGTGGCCGGTATGAAAACAAGCCAAAACTTCTCATTCGTCGGTAAACACTTCGCATGCCAATAGGTCTTCCGTATTCTGCAAACCATTCATTTGCAATGGACCTGGTAGTGGAGAAACGGTCCCTTAAGGCCAATAATTTTAGGCGGCGATCTTCACGGTCTGTTGTTCTACGGCGGCGTCCAGTGCCCCTTGCTCTTTGCGTACGGCCTTCTCGAAGCCATGCCTGACAACACCTAACCACAGTGTCTACACTTCTTTGCACTCTAACTGCAATTGCCCGAAAAGAAAGTCCAGCTTCCCGAAGTCCCACTATACGGCCCCTATCAAACTCACTAAGTTGACGAAATCGTACAGGTCTCCGTACTCTAGGCATCGTAACCGATCGTAAAGGATGTCAAGAACCAAAATCCGCCAACGTTGATTCTTTACTGCGGCTGAAATATTCATTTTTAGAGCGTTAGTGAATTAAAAAAAAGCAGTAATAAAACCGGAATGTCCAACTGATAAGGCTGAAAATTTTTTCACTTGTTATTTACAGTAAGATAAATACATTCAGTATACTAATTGTTACAGATCCCATAGGTGTACATCACATGATAAATAACTTGAGATTCAGTTTACTTGGCGCCATATTTTTTGTTAAGGTGTATACTTTCTACAATAAAGCCACTGTTTTGGCATGATGAGCCTCTACCATCTTACAATTGTGTGAAACCAGCTCTTCTCACAGCGCTGCTAATGACTTTCACGGCAGTTTGTACGCTATTCAGAAGATGTGTCAGCTCTCCAGTCGCTTCCGGGTGTTTCTTTTGTTCAGTTAGAAAATATCTCGTTACTGTAATGCAGTTCGTTTCTTCTATAGCTTGTCGCTGGGATCCCATTTTTTACAAGAATTCAATCGTCTATCTTCAGCTGGAGGCAAAATATCGAAAAATATTCAAAACAATATACGGGGTGTTTCCTAATTGAATGTCAATATTTTTAAGGGGGCGCTTTTTGGAAACATCATATGAACGGACGAGTATATCTTGAAAGTCTTAACTTTTGAGATACAGCGTGGTAAAGCTACGTTAGTTTTCTCTTAAAATGGAACCAAAAATCCTACCCTTAAGTACTGACATTCAAATAGGACACACTCTGTATTTCAATGTGTTAAAAACACCCTGTATATTAATGGGACATGTTATTACTCCTGAAATCTGCTATTAAACTATGTTTTCCTGGATTATACCGTTTTCTAATAATCTAAGTCTTTTGCATAATATATAACTGTAAAGTTATATAACATCCTGTATATTGACGAACCGAATTTGAACTAAGAACGAAAATCTCGCATTTGTCAAAAAAAAAGAGTGAGAAAAAGATTTGCCTCTTATTTCACGACCTTGAGGATAAACTTAAAAGAGGTTTCCCAAACTACCTGAAATATTAACAAAGATGAAAATGACTTTAGCCAAAGAAAGTCCATCAGCCCACGGCAAACGTTACACCCCATCGAAGTAAGAATTTTTATTCGTTTCGTACAAGAACACAGACAGGTATATATCCTGACTGTAAAAAGAAAACCTTGAAAAGAAAATTCAGTGAATAATGTTCTTTTAATGATGAATATCTAAGAAATATAAGATACAAAAAAGCGTGTTTTATTTGTCGAATAAGAATTCATCAACGCCATTTTTTTGGAGGACTATTCTTTTCCGACTCTTTTTCCCAATAATTTTATCAAATTCTTACAATTGTGTGATGCCTGCTCGTCTGACGGCGCTGCTGATGACTTTCACAGCCGTCTGGATCGAGTTCAACAATTGAGTCAGCTCGCCTGTCGCCTCTTTGTGTCTTTGCTGTTCCGCCAAGAAAAACCTCGTCAGTGTGATGCAATTAGAGTTCAAACCGTGCTGGCTCGCCATTTTTGACGATAAAAAAAACGATTTTCACTGATGAAAAACCGAATACGAATGACAAGCCGGTACCCGACGGTCGGTATGTGGTTTTGTTGACTGGGAATGCGTATAGAAAGTCAGCTATATAAACGAGGTGACTATTACGCTCGCGATAAACAGCTTTAAATACACATTCATTATCATGGCAAATAGTCCAGGAAGTAGGGTGAATGTGCCGGTGGTCAGACTGTTCATATAAAAGTGGAATACAAAACGTAAAATTTTGTGTTCAAGATGAGACAACTTATGCTTTTGGAGGTGATCATATATGTTGTTGACTTTTAATATAAAATATTAATTAAAAAGGTGCTATTTTGCCAGTTCTCGGACAGCATGGGCGCCCATGAGGGGGCATGCCACCCCTCTGGCTTCTGCTTCAAAGTGAAAATTCTTAATAAGATAATTCTTGTTTGCTCTTCAAAACATCCCAACATAGAAGATATTATTTTGAATAGTTGCACAGTAAAAGTTTGTAATAGTAGAATAGAAATCTCAAATAGGCTGGGTTGAGAAATAAATCGCCACTTTTCCAAAATTGTCGTTTTTCTTTGTAGGCTAAGTACTTATCGGCTAGACCTCGTATGCAATACGCTACTTACCCAAGAAAATGTTGCGTCCAGCACCAATATTCTGTTCAAATTTTTCCTAATCCACCATCATTGAAGAAATGGGACGAATGAAAGTTTATGAAGAAATCTTAATATTCTGAACGAAAACCAGCCGTTAGCTTAATGTCGTTATTTTAATAGGCCTGTTGATGATTACAGAATTCTTTTATCAGTTCGAGTAAATATAACGGCTTTAAGTCTGATTATAAAATCGGCAGAGGTTAATAAAACCTAAAAATGTCATAATGTCACATTGCAGACTAAGTTTTTAGTGTGCAAACAAGTTCATTCCACGTTTTCTCGCTATGAGCGTCCATCTATGGAGGAATGACTCAACAACACAGCATACTCAAGCATGCATTGGTGGTTGCAGAAATCTGAGTTTATATGTTTTGTGAAGCCGAATAGTCTGTAGTGTTTATGTGAAAAAAAAGAAAAATGGTTGAGTAGCAAGATCGCATGTGGATGATTATGTGTATTGGTCTGCATGTGTATTCAATCAGTGTTATTTGCTATATGAGAAAATTATTACTGAATATGCTGCCAATGATGCATATAAAAAACAAAACGCTGTCGACAAATTTTTGCTAGATTTACATCTTTAAAATGTCACTTGCTGACCAGCTGCTCACCTTAGTAGACGTCAAAGTGTGATGGATACTCGTGAAATAGGGTATATTAATAAAACACAGTTTGCTTGATTCAGTCTTGTATTGTTAAAAGATCCTGTAGAAAATACACTAATGTTAAAAAATACCAAACATTGAATAATTTGACAATCAAATTAAGATTGATTTTAACATTCATAAAGTTGATATTAAGACAACATGGAAAAAACTAAAACAGATCACATTTCAATTTGTATAAAAAATAGCTAATACCTCCTCCTAGCAGCTTGATAGACAAGCTTGAACTGGCCTTCCATATTGTTGTCCTGTACCATTGGATGTAGTTTGTCAATTAGAAGGCATAACTGCAAAAAAAAAAGAAATAGCCATGGTTATCAGTGGCATCATCAGAACTAAGCTAGAAACTGTATAGCTAAAGAGGGGAAAACTCTGTTTGTATTGATTTTATCACCATGTTCACAGTATATTTAAAAATTTCCATTCACTTACATTTTTTATTAGCGGTTTATATTTATGACTTGGAAAATTTATCAATATGAGCACTAGATGTGTCAGATTGTTCCATTTCCTATTCAGGATGCAGTCCCTAACAGCTTTCAGTACAGCAGATGGTGATGTCCACATTGGATTTTTGATACTGTGCAGACGATGAATACATTCAAGTTGATTCCTACGTTGTTTGCTTACTTTAGGCTTGGTTTTCAATTTATCTAAAAAATGTAAGTAGCTGGATTATACATAAGCATATTGATGTATCGCTGTACGATTTATATCTATAGATGTTATTATACAAATAAACTAAGAAGTTTTATGGAGTGTTATCACACATTTGTAACATTACCTAGAAAAGCCTCGAATTTGGACTCGTTTACCCTGGGAGGGTGCACCTTATGTTTCTTCATAGCCAATCGAATCTTCTTTTTGATTTTTACTTTTTCAGCGGTAGGTTCCTCTTCAGAGTCTGTGCTGTCACGAATGAATTTAATATCTTCAGTTTTATCAATATCTTCCGTACAGTCTCGTGAGGGTCTCCGACGTTTAGATTTTGTACTTTCAGTGTCACTAGAAGAGTCTGAATTTCCATCCTCACTGAACGGGTGGGTCAGGAAGTCCTGCTCGTCTTTTGTCGTTTCATCGTTAAGGGATCCCTCATTTTCCAGGATATTGTCCTCAAAATCCATCTTATTTGATCTATATTATGGTAAAACTTGACCGTATTTCTTTTTCAAACACATTAGAAATGAAAAATTGCAAAATGTAACTAGAAATATAGTAAATATAAACAGATATCTAATAAAAAAAAACTCACAACGCAGGTTATAGGTTATCTTTTTGACATTTCATGTCAAATTGGCATACGTCAAGTATGACAGGTTGTCAGTCGGAATATAGAATTTGACTGCTCAACATTTACGTCATCTTTATCCCATAGATTCTGTCTCCATTGTAATTGGCAACACTGGATTTTTGTTATAGCCTCTGTCAACTAACTTAGTTGAAGGTGGCGCTGCCTCTGTCAAAATAAACTGGGGTGACAGTTCGGTCAATATTGTTTATTTTTATAAATTTTATTTATAAAACATTTCGAATGCACGATGATACAATAACCGCATTGCAATGTATTACTGATGAGTACGCACAAAATATTTACAAATAAAAAAGAAATCGTCCTAGTTCGACTGCAAGTTTAGCGCACGAATTCGACTTTAATCGCCGAGTAATAAAATGAACCTGAAAATGCGGCTGATTTTTGTCTTATTTTTGGTGAACGTGGCCCGCGGGGCCGTCGTCCACAGCCACACTAACGAGATAAACAAAGAAAGAGAAGCAGACGGCGCGTTTAGCCCAAGAGACCATGGGCACTTCTCTGAGAGCGGCGAACACCACAGCGAGTTTGATCATGAGGCGATTCTGGGCAGTCACAAAGAGGCTGAAGAGTACGATAATCTGCCTCCGGAAGAAGCCAAGAAGAGGTTGAAGATATTGCTGGTCAAGATGGATTTGAACAGAGATGGTAACATCGATAGGAGGGAGTTGAAAGCATGGATACTCAGATCATTCAAGTATGTGTAATTTATTTGTTCCTTAAATCTAAATTAATGATCAGGCAGAATTAAAATTGATATAGAGAAGGAGTTGCTTAGGGACCTATGACCAGCAAATTATGTTAGGAAACCTACAGGACTTTGTGACTCAAAAACCTCATTTTTGCCAGCTAGAAGCAACGAAACTTGGTGTGTTTAGGTGATTTTGGGTGCTTCATTCAGATATGTCCATAGAAGGATTGTAAAATGTTACAGGTCTGAATTAAGTGATTCTCTTCTTCAGACAATAAGGCTAATTTATCTATATATCAAGTACTGAAAGATTTTTGAAAATCATCTCAAAATACACATCCACATTGCAGGATGTTATCCGAAGAAGAAGCAAGGGAAAGGCTGGAGGATGCTGATGAAGACAATGATGGAAGAATTACTTGGAAAGAATATTTATCTGATAATTATGGGATAGAAAGTGATGAAAATACACTTGATATCAGCGAGGAAAATGAACATGTAAGTATAATGTTTTTTATTCTCTCTAGACTATCAAATGTGGATTAAGATCTTTACAGTTCTATTGAATAGATTAGAAGCAGTCAAGATTATATGGAAATAAAATGAAATTCTGCAATACTGTGTTTTTTTTTTTGAAAAAATAATATCAGATTACAAAAACTACAAACAAAGGCAGTAAATTCGTTTTTGCAGAGCATAATGGTACGTGTACACTGTAGAGAAAATCTACCTAGATTTTAGATTTAGATACGTTCTCTAGGTGAGACTTGCCTATGTTCTGTGTACACTATAACATATTTTGGCCCTCGCTAGACCTTCGTAGATATTTCCTAGATTAATTCTATACCAATTTCTCTATGTGGTGTGTACATAACATGGTAGATTTGATCTCGTAAAAACGTATAGGCATTATTGCACCGTAGTTTGTTGGAAGTAGTTTGAAATGTCGCGAATTAAGAAAATTGCAGCTGCCTCTGTTATTTTAATAACGAAGAAGAGAAAAAATGTTGAGCTAAAAAACAAGAAGAGAAGGATGTGGGTTAGGAGCTGGATTTCAATAAGACAGGATAGTGGTTTTTTTGCTCAATTGGTGAAAGAATTACACAGCGAAGACATGAATTTATTCGCTAACTTTTTACGCATGAGTAATAAGGACTATGAATACTTGCTTTAAAAAGTTGAACCATTGATTTGAAAACAAGATACTCATCTTAGGCTAGCTATTTCACCTTCAGAACGGCTCATGCTTACTTTACGGTTTTTAGCAACAGGTGAGTATTGAAAGACATGAGTTTGTTTTCTAGGATGTATTTAACTTAAAAAGCAAACAAAAACAACTTCTAATTAAATCATTTTTAATTGTAGGAGATAGCTATCATTCCCTGCAATACCTTTTTCGGATTCCAGTCACGACCATTTCAAGGATTATACCTGAAGTTTGTGAAGCGATATTTACTGTGCTGAAAACGGATTATCTCCAGGTAAGTAATTTTCGTAAAACTGCGTGATTGGAGGAAGGTTTGTAGTTGTATTTGTTATCGGTGCCTCTTCAAAACTTTCAACCGTATTTGAAGTTGATGGGTATGTACTCGAATGTGAATAAGTAGGCGACATTAAAGGTGTAAGTGTTCTTGATCCAGAAAACTTCACTTCATCTTCCTCGCTCATTGCAACTATAGCTTTCTGGATTATTCGTTTTAATCTTCTTTTTCGTTCATCAGAACGCAGCTGCCGTAATTCACTAGCAACATATTCACCAAATACGGTATACTCGTCAGTTGGTGTATTTAGTATGTTTTTAGCCTTTTCTAGCATTGCATCATCTTCCTCGTTCGTTTTTTCCTTGGCTTTGGTTTTTAGTTTTTTCGAACGATGAGTTGTAGTATTTGATGTTGTTAGTTTTTCTATGCTTTGTAATTGAGACTCCTCCAGAAAATCTTCCTCTTGCGACGAAACCTGAAATAAAATGCCAAAACCAAGGCCATTACCGGGTTAATCTGAAGATGCACCTTTTGTTGTTATTGCCGATGATGCTTTTGCCTTGACTTCCTATTTATTAAAACCTTTTACTTTCAAAAACCAACCCGGATTTAATCGGGTTTTTAACTACAGAATATCAAGAGCAAGGCGTGTAGTTGAAAATGCTTTCGGACTGATCTCGGCTCGATTTCGTGTTCTTAGACGACCACTAGACCTACCTCCAGAGAAGGTTAAAAAAATTGTACTTGCAATATGTTCTTCGCATAATTTCTTACCGACCCAAAAAAGTTCGGCACATTTATATGCCCCAAATGGAATATTTGATACTGAAAATGATGGGAACGTTATCAATGGGAGTTGGAGAAATGGAGGAAATCCTATAGCTAATATGGTTCCTTTACAGACTACAAATGTTAGAAACCCATCGAAAACAGCCAAAGAAGTACGAGAACAATTTAAAAATTATTTTGTATCCAAACATGGTGAAGTCGCCTGGCAGTATAAATATATATAAACATAATACCATTTTATCTGCTTAATGTAATATATGTTTCTAATGCTGAAAAAATGTTTACTCACCGTATCCCTAAAGTTTGCAGTGCTTTTGGTGCTCCCAGAGCAACCCATCATGAACTGTAACGCATCATAAAATTCCCACTTACTTTTCCACAGTCTATCATCAGTTCCATCTCCACTTTTGTTTTTTTTAATTTTCCTTATCTCCAAATTCATTTGACACCTTAAATTATGCCATTTTCTTCCAACTTCGGCTTCAGTGGTTTTTAAATGATCTGCTATATTTTTTATAGCTTGAGCCTTTTTATCCCGATCTCTGTACTCCTTCAATATGCAATTCCAAAGTTCTGGATGTGCCTCGTACATCTCAATTAGCTTGAGAGTACTTTCTTTGTCCCATTTCATAGCTTTTTGCTCATTTACACTTGGTGGGGAAGCCATGCTTTAAACTAATCTATTTAACTCATCGAATAGAGCGAAACAATGCGAGAGTGATCCAGAGAACTAGTCTCAGTACTGTGTCCACTACAACCCTAACTAGACTAACGTCGCGCTACCGAGAGTATTACGCCACACTCGCTAGAGCAGTCTCAGTAATATGTACACTATAGACTTAGTCTAAAGCGACTCTAGCTAGCGCAAATCTCGGGGAAAAATCTATAGTGTACACGTACCATATCAGCAGTAAATCACATTTTATTGCATTTTGATTTGCAAGGATGAAATGTTGTTGTTTAAGATTTATTTAGCATGATTGCTACAATTACATTCTTTTAACAAACTACAACAATACAGTTGTTTAGAAAAGCAAAATTTGCATCTCTAAGAATTTCCACTGTCCATGAAAAAATATGATTTATTGTTTTCAATATAAAAATAAGAACCAAATATATGCTATGAATGTTTTTATATTCAGTCACTGCAATTCTTATAACATAGATTTTATTTTGCAGGACTTGTAAGAGAATACAGCCTCATTGGCAGTGAACAAGATAGTCAATGCACTATAATAATTGTATTATAAGCTATTTTTTTTGGAATATGTACTAAGACTATGAGAAGCCATATAAAAGTAATTTATTTTGTTTGTCAATTTTTTAAAATCTCACCATTTATCTTAACTGTGATTTTCATTTAGGTATTTCCCTATTAGCATACATTTTCTTTTAGAACCATTCAACTTGAGTTTACTTGCATTTAACCAGTTTATGATATTTGCCAAGTCAGAATTTAGCCTTTTTAAAGCAGTGTCTACATTTTCATCTGATATCTATAAAAATGTATCATCTGCAAATATCTGAATTTTACAGTAATCTAAAATATCACAAATGTCATTTATGCATAAAATAGAAAGTAGTGGACATATACTAAGTGACATATAAATCCGAACACCCAGTTTCAATGGTTTTATTTTAATAAAAGTTGGTGAATTTATTTATCTTACTGTAAATAACAAGTGAAAAAATTTTCAGCCTTATCAGTTGGACATTCCGGTTTTTATACTGCTTTTTTTTAAATTCACTAACGCTCTAAAAATGAATATTTCAGCCGCAGTAAAGAATCAACGTTGGCGGATTTTGGTTCTTGACATCCTTTACGATCGGTTACGATGCCTAGAGTACGGAGACCTGTACGATTTCGTCAACTTAGTGAGTTTGATAGGGGCCGTATAGTGGGACTTCGGGAAGCTGGACTTTCTTTTCGGGCAATTGCAGTTAGAGTGCAAAGAAGTGTAGACACTGTGGTTAGGTGTTGTCAGGCATGGCTTTGAGTAGGCCGTACGCAAAGAGCAAGGGGCACTGGACGCCGCCGTAGAACAACAGACCGTGAAGATCGCCGCCTAAGATTATTGGCCTTAAGGGACCGTTTCTCCACTACCAGGTCCATTGCAAATGAATGGTTTGCAGAACACGGAAGACCTATTGGCATGCGAAGTGTTTACCGACGAATGATAAGTTTTGGCTTGTTTTCATACCGGCCACACTGGGTCCTCCCTTTAACTCGAGAACACCGACGTAATCGCCTTGAGTGGTGCAGACAACGGTCACTCTGGGATCAGGAATGGAACAGTATGGTCTTTAGTGACGAGTCTCGATTTTGTTTAGGCATGCACGATGGTTGTGCCAGGGTTAGAAGGCGACGTGGTGAAAGGAGGAATCCACAGTTTTTTGTTGAAAGACATGTTCATCACACTGTTGGAGTTATGGTTTGGGGTGCTATAGCTTATGGTTCCAGGTCACCTTTAATCTTCATCAGAGGTAACATGAACGCGCAGCGTTATATCCATGAAGTTCTAGAACCCCATCTTTTACCCTATCTTGACACCCTGGCAGATCCAACTTTCCAACAAGATAATGCCCGACCACATGTTGCAAGAGTCACAATAGACTTCTTTCAACATAATGATGTCACATTGTAACCATGGCCACCAAGATCTCCCTACTTATCCCCAATTGAGCACATGTGGGATATGATGGGTAGGAGATTGCTCAATTTGCAACGTCCTCCTCAGACTCTAGAAGCACTTCGAGAGGAGTTGGTGGTTGCCTGGAATGAGATACCACAGGAGGACATTGACCACCTGATCAGAAGCATGCCTAGGCGCGTTGGAGAATGCGTAGCACATCAGGGTGCATCCACCCATTATTAAAGGTCAAAGGGCTTTAAAGCAGTGTAATCATTTTGAAATTTTTATCATTTACTTATTATGCTTCAGTAAGTACTTATACAAAATTTTATTAAAATAAAACCATTTAAACTGGGTGTTCGGATTTATATGTCACTTAGTATATTAATGTTTCGAATTCGTTGTTTCCAACTCCACTCTCGCAGTGGCCGATTCTGGTAACAGACGTCGCTTTGTGCAGCCTTATTTTGACGTTTATCGAGAGTTTTACATGGAGAGAGAGAGACGAATACTGATTGACTGTTGCAGTTGATCGAAGACGACAAGCGCATGTGGCAGGCGGCAGACAAAAACCGAGACGGGCTTCTCGACAGCACCGAATGGATAGCGTTTTCTCATCCAGAGGAACATCCGGACATGTTGCCTGTAATCTTGGAGCAGACATTAAGGGAAAAGGATAAAGATGGAGACGGTGTGATTAGCTTCCAGGTAGTTTTAATTGTTCCTTAAACCAACGTCTAAAAACACTCGGCGAGATCATATTTTAGGTTTTTGTTTATTTAGCTTTTTAATATTGTAAATATATTTGATCCTATGGTTTTTCAGGAGTACGTTGGGGACAGGGGCACTGAACTGAGCAAGGAGTCCCTATTGGAGATGAAGACCAAGTTCGATGAAACCCTGGATAAGAACAAGGACGGAAAACTGGAAGGTGCCGAGATACTGTCTTGGGTGGTGCCTAGTAACGAGTAAGTAATGGTTTTTGCATAGAAAGGCTCTTCTTCCTGGTCTCCTCGAATATTTTCGTTGGGATTGTCAACGTTCATTTCCTTTCAGAGAGATTGCTCAAGAGGAAGTAGACCACCTGTTCGCCCATAGCGACGATGATCACGACGATTCGTTGAGTTTCGAAGAAGTACTCGAACACCACGACGTTTTCGTCGGAAGCGAAGCTACCGATTACGGCGACCATCTTCATAACATTCACCAGTTTACCGACGAATTATGATCGAATAAATGGAATAAAAACAGTATTTACCTCTCACCGGGACTGAAATGCAGCAGTCTCAGTTTTGTATGCTCTTAGTTTTCGTTATGATCTGGAAAATTTTTATTCTATTTTCGTATTTTAAGTTTCATCGACGGATTGTGTAGCTATTTATTGACTTATTTATGTTATCTAGTTTCACCCTTACATCTTAAGCATAAGTTTATCATGTGCCATTCTATATACATATGTTCGATTTTATGTAAATAAACGTTCAAAATGCAAATGTTATCATTCAAACTCTTTACAGAAAACAATAGCAGTATTAAAGTTTGTATGGATAAGAACGCGATGGTTCAAGATAAAACAAACAAGCTTTTCTTTATCAAGTTTCTGTTCGGGAAACACGCAGGCACCGTTAAAGCGACCCGTATTTGAAGCAGTAGTATCATAACAATTTGTATTTTATCTTCCAAGATTCCTGTCAATAAAATGAAAGTATTGGAGGCAACCGAGTTTTTAATGGATACTGAAAAGGGGTAACCATAACAGAAAAATTAAAATGTAACATTCAGTATCGCAAATGTAACATGCAGTAGTTCAAATATAACACTCGTACTTCAACTGCATTCATGAGTTCAAATGGAACGTATAGTAGTTCAAATGCCACATTTTAGGTTAAATGTAACGTGTAGAGTCTTAAGTTATAGCTGGTTTGTTAGAAATGTATACCTAACAGCACTAAAAAATGAAGAGTATTGAAGACAAACCAAGTTTTTCGATGGACACTGAAAAGGGCTAACCGAAACAGAAAAATTCAAATGTAACATGCAGTAGTTCAAACGTATCGTGGTTCAAATGTATACTAAGTGACATATAAATCCGAACACCCAGTTTAAATGGTTTTATTTTAATAAAATTTTGTATAAGTACTTAATGAAGCATAATAAGTAAATGATAAAAATGATTGCACTGCTTTAAAGCCCTTTGACCGTTAATAATGTGTGGATGCACCCTGATGTGCTACGCATTCTCCAACGCGCCTAGGCATGCTTCTGATCAGGTGGTCAATGTCCTTCTGTGGTATCTCCTCTCGAAGTGCTTCTAGATTCTGAGGAGGACGTTGCAAATTGAGCAATCTCCTACCCATCATATCCCACACGTGCTCAATTGGGGATAAGTCGGGAGATCTTGGTGGCCATGGTAACAATGTGACATCATTATGTTGAAAGAAGTCTATTGTGACTCTTGCAACATGTGGTCGGGCATTATCTTGTTGGAAAGTTGGATCTGCCAGGGTGTCAAGATAGGGTAAAAGATGGGGTTCTAGAACTTCGTGGATATAACGCTGCGCGTTCATGTTACCTCTGATGAAAATTAAAGGTGACCTGGAACCATAAGCTATATCACCCCAAACCATAACTCCAACAGTGTGATGAACATGTCTTTCAACAAAAAACTGTGGATTCCTCCTTTCACCACGGCGCCTTCTAACCCTGGCACGATCATCGTGCATGCCTAAACAAAATCGAGACTCGTCACTAAAGACAATACTGTTGGCGGTTACGTCGATGTTCTCGAGTTAAAGGGAGGACCCAGTGTGGCCGGTATGAAAACAAGCCAAAACTTCTCATTCGTCGGTAAACACTTCGCATGCCAATAGGTCTTCCGTGTTCTGCAAACCATTCATTTGCAATGGACCTGGTAGTGGAGAAACGGTCCCTTAAGGCCGATAATCTTAGGCGGCGATATTCACGGTCCGATGTTCTACGGCGGCGTCCAGTGCCCCTTGCTCTTTGCGTACGGCCTTCTCGAAGCCATGCCTGACAACACCTAACCACAGTGTCTACACTTCTTTGCACTCTAACTGCAATTGCCCGAAAAGAAAGTCCAGCTTCCCGAAGTCCCACTATACGGCCCCTATCAAACTCACTAAGTTGACGAAATCGTACAGGTCTCCGTACTCTAGGCATCGTAACCGATCGTAAAGGATGTCAAGAACCAAAATCCGCCAACGTTGATTCTTTACTGCGGCTGAAATATTCATTTTTAGAGCGTTAGTGAATTAAAAAAAAACAGTATAAAAACCGGAATGTCCAACTGATAAGGCTGAAAATTTTTTCACTTGTTATTTACATTAAGATAAATATATTCACCAACTTTTATTAAAATAAAACCATTTAAACTGGGTGTTCGGATTTATATGTCACTTAGTATACTATGGAGTACTTCAAAGGTAACATGCAGTAGTTCAAATGTACCATCAGGTAGTTCAAATGTAACATACAGTTGTTCACATATAACACGCATACTTCAAATACATTCAGCAGTTCAAATGTAACGTATATTAGTTCAAACGCCACATTTTAGGTCAAACGTAACGTAAATTATAGCTGATTTGTTAGAATTGTAGTCCTAAAAAATGAAAAGTATTGAAGACAAACCAAGTTTTTAGATGGACACTGAAAAGGACTAACAGAAAAATTCAAATGTAACATGCAGTAGTTCAAAAATAATTAGCAGTTCAAATGTAACGTGTAGTGTCTCAAATTATGGCTGGTTTGTTAACAGAACTGTATAGCTAACAACACTAAAAAGTGAAAAGTATTGGAGACAAACCAAGTTTTTAGATGGATTCTGAAAAGCGCTACCCGAAAAAGAAAAATGCAAAATGCAGTAGCTCAAATGTACCATGTAGTAGTTCAACTGTACCATTCATAGTAGTTCAAATGTTACATATGTCTTTTTGCACTCCGTTTGTGATAGTCGAACTATTGTCGAAGTGGCATTTGAACTATTACCTTTGTATCATTGACATATTCCAGAAAACGATTTGGAAGTAATTGAAATGACTTGATATTTATAGCTTTTTTGGAGCCTACTGAGCTTCTCGTGACAATAAAATGAGAACGTAAAATTAATGTATAAAACGTGAAAATAAAGACCTTTTAGATTCAAAAATAAAGTAGACAGGATTCAAAGTTGAAGTTTCAGACCTTTTCAAATAACATAGCGGTGGTAGTTCATGAGGACCATTTATGTGGCATATAAATCAATAAAACCTAAACTGAACTATTACTAGTTTAAATGTGCATTTGACTGCATAAATGTTATATATAAAATAATTCGATATGATAAAAATTGTAATTTACTTGAATATTGCACAGCTGAACTTGGAAGACATTTGTTTGTCTTTACATAATAAAACACGAGCGTTTCAACGAATATTTATTATTACATTACAATTTTGGTGCATGTGTTACACATTTATTAAATAATTACAGATAAAATGTGCAGGGCATAATACTTAGAAGAGAGAATAGCTTAAAACTGTACATCACAATCCTCTTTAAATAAATAAAATCCTAATAAACCTTGATTATAATATTATGTATACGTCATGTAATCACGCTAACGACAATGCAACATTGATTTTGAGTATAACATGTACATAAAACCGCCATCACAAAAGCCAAGTGTCTTTCAACAAAGATTTTAGTGGTACTCGACAAAAAGGATATTACACATCTCAAAGGTTAAAATGTCACAGTTTATAATACTCTGCTATGGAACTGTGATTTAAGGTCCGTGGTTTTGAGTTTCAATCCAACGTAGCGGCTGTTCAAGTTATTTCCAAGCCGAGTATTTTCGAAACTGTCACGTACCAACAAGAAGAGATAAAGATAGTATTTACAGAGGCATCTCGAAGTTGATGTCCAGTTTTGCGTCCCTGGCCAAGCTGACTATGTTGGACAGTTTCACCACCAATCTGAAACAAAAATGAACGCGTGTTTATTAAACACTAGCTTTCTGCTTCGCGGTTTTACCTAGGCTGTCAATGCCATCATAAAAAACAATGCATTGTAAGGGCGGATTTTTAAACGGGGGATGATAGGCCACAAGTCATAATAGTTATCAGAAGAATATAAAAAATGTAAGTCGTGTACATTTCAAATTATAGGCTTAAAAAATCGGAAAGATCTACTCCCTGTGATGATCTTTTAGCCTCCATTACTACAAATTTCAATGATGTACCATGGAGTAGTTCAAATTTCAAATGTAGCATGAACTAGTTCAAATGTGACATGCAGTAGTTAAAATGTATCGTGCAGTAGTTCAAGTACATATAACAGTTCAAGTGTAACATGCCTTAGTTAAAAGTGACTATGTAGTAGTTCAAATGTGTATTGTCTTAAATTACATCTGGTTTGTCAACACTGAATAATGAAAAGTAATGGAGACAAACCTTCTTTTATAGATGGATACTGAAAAACGCTAACCGAAACAGAAAAATTTAATTATAAAATGTAGTAGTAGTAATGTACCATGGAGTAGTTGAAATGTAACATGCTTTAGTTCAAAGATACCAACCATGTAGTAGTTCAAATGTAACATGCAGTAGTTCGAATGTACCTTAGAGTAGTTCAATTGTAACATGCAGTAGTTCAAATGTAACGTATAGTAGTTCAAGTGTGACATTTTTTGTCAAATCTAACATGTAGTGTCTTAAATTACAACTGGTTTGTTAGCAATACCTGACAAATTAAAATAATTGGAGACAATCAAGTTTTTGGATAGGTACTGAAAAGGGCTAACCGAAACAAAAAATTGAATGTAACATGCAATAGGTAGTTCAAATGTCTACCATGCACTAGTACCTAGTTAATATTCAAATTAAGCGCTCATCTTACACAAATTGTATAAATTTTCTCTAGTTTGAGAGACATTTTACAGGAATATCGACGATATTCATTAGTTCCATTACTACTTAATGCCTACTCATCAGTCCAATTTGGGCCAAATTTTCATTCCAGCGGGTCAACAGGGTTCAAATGTACCATGGAGTAGTTCAAATGTACCTTAGAGTAGTTCAAATGTAATATGTAATAGTTCAAATATAACACGCAGTATTTCAAGTATATTTAGCCGTTCAAATGTCGTATTTTAGTTCAAATGTAACGTGTATTGTCTTAAATTATAGCTGGTTTAATAACAGAATTGAATACCTCACAACACTGAAAAATGAAAAGTATCGGAAACAAACAAAGTTTTAGATGGGTGTTCAAAGGGGCTAACCAAACAGAAACATTTAAATGTAACATGCAGTGGTTCAAATGTGCCACGGAGTAGTTCAAAAGTAGCATGTTTTAGTTCAAATGTACCATGCAGTAGTTCAAATGTACGTGCAGTAGTTCAAATGTACCATGGAGTAATTTCAACGTGTGTGGTTTCGGTTTGTATTCCTTACCTGGCGGCTTCATCCAAATTGTCAACGGGAAGGATCTTCAGGCCTGAGGCGGCGATCAGGACTTTGGCATCATCCACGTTGGTGCCTTGCAGACGGCACACGATCGGCATTTTCAGACTCAATTCTTTCGCCGCTGCTATGATACCTTCGGCGATCACGTCGCATCTCATTATACCTGGAAACAATACTTATACAATGAAATTGCCCTTCGTAGACACCCCTCTTACACCAACACCTCATTTAAATGGTCCCGACTAACTCTCATATAATTTGCATTGTATTAACTCTCTCTTGGAAGGACGCGTATATATTTTCATTGAAAACACGACTTTTGCTGTATTTCTTTTATACGGATACCCCTCTTGAAGGGACGCTTTCAGTTAGCTGGGAAAGTAGGCACTCAAAGTTAAAACTATATACAGGGTGTCCCAGAAGTCGACGTCAAGCCGAAACCGGGTGATAGGCAAAGTCATAACAGCTATCAGAAAAATATTTAAAAAAATTTTATGTATGTGTTTTGAAAATTATAGGTCTTTGAAAAAGATATAGAAATTTCACATCCTACGGCAGTCTGTCAACTCCTGTTACTACAAACATTAACTTTTTTTGGATTTTATTTTTACAATGTAATGACGAATAAAGCATCTTCAAACTGGTGTCTCAACCTTACTGCCAACTTTTCTCGTTCAGGAAAAATTGCCACTTATTTCCCAACCAAGTATTCCAAAGTAAAACTTTGCTCAACTTTAACTGGCTGTACTGGAAAAAAATGTACTACGAGAGTTTGGCAAGTACCCTTAAAAGTTGGCGCATTTAATAAGGATTCCAAAATGGTATAACACTTAGAAGATTACTCGTTAACTTATGCACAATTTTTATTTGAAGAAAAACTGATGAAAATTTTTCAAAATTTCCTAATTAAACAGCGATTATGAAAACGCACAAGCACCCTTAAGGATAACTGTTTGCACAACAGTGGGCGTCAAAATGCTGCTGATGATGATTTACCTTTACAGCAAATGCTCAAACTGTTTTCCTTCAGCCGCAATACACGCTCGACATCTTCTTAAAAAAGATCGGGTTATTAAACGAGCGAATCCACGGTTATTAACAAACTCAGCTGCTTCCAATAGTCTTTGCCGTAGCTCAGCTACATTTTGCATCGGCTTGAAATACACTTTTTCTTTTACAGTTCCCCAGTAAAAAAATCGAAAGGATTCAAATCGGGTGATCGGGCTGGCCACGGTATTGTACCAGAGCGCCTTATCCATCTGCCTGGAAAGTTTTGATCGAGATACTCTCTCACTGAGAGTGCATAGTGCGCTGGGCAGCCATCATGCTGAAACCACATGTCCCTCTAAATACTCAGTGGCACGTCCTCCAATAAATTTTCTAAATGATTTTGCAAAAAACCTAAATGAACCTCAGCAGTTAAAGTCTCTGGGAACTCAAATGGACCGATTATTTTACTATTTAAAATTCCTGTCCAATGGTTTATCTTGAAGCGATATTGAGATTTATCTTCTCTCATCAAATGTGGGTTTGCTACGTGCCACTCGTGTAAGTTATGCAGGTTCATGTACCCATCTTTCTTAAATGTGGTTTCATCTGACCATAACATTTTTTCAAACAACCGTGGATCTTCCCTGTGTCTTTCTAACATTGTGCGACAAAAAGCAACTCGGGGCTCATAATCCCGGGGCAGAAGAGCTTGAACACGCTGTACGTGGTATGGATGGAGCACGTTTTTTTGCAAGATTCTATGGGCTGTACTTTTGGGCACACCTGTTTTTAGTTCTATTGCACGCACTGAAGTACTCGGGTCTTCTTCGACAGCTCCTAGCACCACGTCTTCGTAAGGAAGGAAAGATCTTCCCTCACCGAGTGATTGGTTCGGTAGTTGGCCATCTGAGAACAGTAAGCGGTGCACATTTGTGAACACTCGATGATCTGGATGACGAGCTGCATTCGGGTACCTCTCACAGTAAAGTCTCGCTGCAGCACTAGCGTTGCATCTGCATTCCCCATAAATGAGGTGCATGTTAGCATATTCTTGTACGGTGTACACGGACATAGCGGCACTGCATAATCACACTATCAAAGATAGTCTAAGGAAAGCAAATGTTGTTTTGAAGAGCAATTACACAGTCCAAATCCAAATCACAAGCGATCAACAGTCCAAAATTAGTAACAGTACGAAATCAACAAGCACGAACATGTAAAGATGCGCAGTAAACGAAGGAGTACTGATCGGTATCAAAGTGTGCAATAGCAAGTAAGTGATGTGCTTCATCCGCACAATGTTAGAAAGACACAGGAAAGATCCACGGTTGTTTGAAAAAATTTTATGGTCAGATGAGACTACATTTAAGAAAGATGGGTGCATGAAACTGCATAACTTACACGAGTGGCACGTAGCAAACTCACATTTGATGAGAGAAGATAAATCTCAATATCGCTTCAAGATAAACCATTGGACAGGAATTTTAAATGGTAAAATAATCGGTCCGTTTGAGTTCCCAGAGACTTTGACTGCTGAAGTTTATTTGGATTTTTTTAAAAATCATGTACAAAATTTATTGGTGGACGTGCCACTGAGTATTTACAGGGACATGTGGTTTCAGCATGATGGCTGCCCAGCGCACTATGCACTCTCAGTGAGAGAGTATCTCGATCAAAACTTTCCAGGCAGATGGATAAGGCGGTCTGGTACAGTACCGTGGCCAGCCCGATCACCTGATTTGAATCCTTTAGATTTTTTTACTGGGGAAGTGTAAAAGAAAAAGTGTATTTCAAGCCGATTCAAAATGTAGCTGAGCTACGGCAAAGAGTATTGGAAGCAGCTGAGTTTGTTAATAACCGTGGATTCGCTCGTTTAATAACCCTATTTTTTTTAAGAAGATGTCGAGCGTGTATTGCGGCTGAAGGAAAACAGTTTGAGCATTTGCTGTAAAGGTAAATCATCATCAGCAGCATTTTGACGCCCACTGTTGTGCAAACAGTTATCCTTGAGGGTCCTTGTGCGTTTTCATAATCGCTGTTTAATTAGGAAATTTTGAAAAATTTTCATCAGTTTTTCTTCAAATAAAAATTGTGCATAAGTTAACGAGTAATCTTCTAAGTGTTATACCATTTTGGAATCGTTATTAAATGCGCCAACTTTTAAGGTTACTTGCCAAACTCTCGTAGTACATTTTTTTCCAGTACAGCCAGTTAAAGTTGAGCAAAGTTTTACTTTGGAATACTTGGTTGGGAAATAAGTGGCAATTTTTCCTGAACGAGAAAAGTTGGCAGTAAGGTTGAGACACCAGTTTGAAGATGCATTATTCATCATTACATTGTAAAAATAAAATCCAAAAAAAGTTAATATTTGTAGTAACAGGAGTTGACAGACTGCCGTACTGTGTGAAATTTCTATATCTTTTACAAAGACCTATAATTTTCAAAACACATACATAAAATTTTTTAAATATTTTTCTGATAGCTGTTATGACTTTGCCTATCACCCGGTTTCGGCTTGACGTCTACTTCTGGGACACCTTGTATAAAATAAAACCACCTTACCTCCGAAAATGTTGACCAGGATCGCGTGCACCTTTGGATCGGACGTGATGATCTTGAACGCCTCCTTGACGGCGGTCGCGGTCGCTCCGCCTCCGACATCCAAAAAGTTAGCCGGCGATCCGCCGTGCAACGAAATGATGTCCATCGTCGCCATAGCTAGACCTGCCCCGTTCACCATGCAGCCGATGTTGCCGTCCAACGCGATGTAGTTCAGGTCGAACTTCGCCGCTTGGACTTCCTTTTCGTCCTCTTGCGTCCAATCGCGGAGCGCGAACAGATCTTTCTGACGGAAACCGGCGTTGTCGTCGAAGCGGAATTTCGCGTCCAGCGAGAAATCTGAGGAAAGATACGACGTATTTTATTTTTCGATACCGGATAGCGCCGTTATCGATTGCAGAAAGTAGCATTTATCTATGAAGGTAAATAGCTTATACCATATTATTTACTGACCAGTTTATACGGGTCGTTTTCAAAGTTAAGTCATTTATTTTAATAGCTTGTAGAACTCGTCAATAGAAGGTGATATACCAATAATCGCTCAGCTAATTTGCGAAATTCTAATCACTTTTTATTTATCAGTATACCAAAAACTTGTGAAACTATGCTCAAAATTATAGCGCTCCCAGTAGGTGTTGCATTTTCTATGTTTGTTTGTTTCAGATTTATTTAGCATTAATGCTATAATATCCATAATATCCATATTACACAGTATATCACAAAATATATTATGTCTTCAAGACTACATATTTGTATACAAAATTTCACTACTATGAATTCTGGTTTTCCATGAGATATTTTTTCAATTTCCCTTCGAACATTTTCAAATTTATATAAGTACTAAAAATATTCAGTCTGGTATCTCTTATATAAATGAGGACTTGAAGCTTGTCTCAAAATGGTTAGCATCTAACAGACTAAAATTAAATGCAAGTAAAACAAAAGCCTTGTTAATCGGAAAAAAACAATGTACAAATGTTCAACTGAATATTGATGGTGAAGATATTGAATTCGTAGAAAATTTTAAATACCTAGGGGTTTTTGTTGACTCTCGATTAATTTTTGATATTCATTATGAAAAAGTTATAAATAAGATTAGTAGTGAAGTGGGATATTTATCGAGAGTTTCTGGATGTCTGAGTAAATATAGCAGAAAAATTATCTATAATACCATCATTCTTCCAAATTTCTTGTACTGTTCGACTATTCTATATTTAGCAAATAATTCCATTTTTGAAAAACTGCAAATTTTACAAAATAAGTGCATGAGAATAATACTAAATAAAGATAAATATACTCCAATTAGGCAAATGCTTAGCAAATTAAAATGGCTCAATGTAAAAAAATTTATCAAATATCTTGTAATGATATTCATTTATAAAGTAAAAAATAATATATTTCCATCAAGTCTAACTAATTTAACATCATCAAATGTCGACCATCATTTACATAATACCAGAAATAAAGATGACTTCCATTTAATGACCAAAAAGTATAACATATGCTACAAATCTGTATTCCATCAAGGGTTGATTGAATATAATAAATTATACTCGGAGATAAAAGACCAGAAAACTTTGACAAAATTTAAAGTAAAATTGAGAAATCACTTGTTAAATCTACAATTATAGGTTGCCCAGCATTTACATCATACACCATATGGCTTGAATTTACTAGTTCTAAGTTGTTTACAATTATTCTGTTTATGTAGCCAAATGTGCTAAATAAATCTTTCTACTACTGACACACATCTTGATATCATTACTTAATTTATTAAATTCGTACAAACCCTTTTGAAATACTGACTTGCTCGTTATACTGCTACTGCAGTTTTGTAAATGAAAGTCTATACTTCCTCTAGTAGAATAATTGTGGCACTCATTGTTCAATGCAATAATATTTTCTAAGTGACTTGGTAGAAGATGATTTTTTAACTTGAATATGAAAATGAAAAGAAAGGGCTAAGAAATTTTTGATATTTAACCATTGTAGTTCTTTCAGCATAAAATTTATTCTATATAGTGTATTTATTTTTATTTAAGATGATTCTCATAGCATTATTTTGTAATATTTGCAATTTTGAAAATATAGTTTCATCTGCAGTGAACAAAATAGACGAACAATATAACAAATGAGGAAGAATGATAGTGTTGTACACAATTTTTTTAGCATAAACGCTTAGGCTACGCAAAATTCTATAAAAGTAATTTATTTTCTTGGATATTTTTGAAATAATATATTCATAGTGCCCTTCAAATTTTAATTTACTGTCTACGTATATGCCCAAATATTTAAATGATTCGATTGACACAATTTTTTCATGATTAATTGTAAGATTTATCGTATTTTGATCTATAGATTCTCCTATTAGCATATATTTTGTTTTATTTGTGTTTAGTTTAAGTTTATTTACATTTAACCAATTTATTACGTTTTTCATACCATTATTTAACAGCTCTATTGCAGTTTCAATGTCTTTATTTGATATATGTATATATTAATGTATCATCAGCAAATAATTGAATTTTGCAGTGTTGTAAAATATTAGGAATATCGATAATATATAAAATAAATAGTAATGGACCTAATTTGGTACCCTGTGGCACACCTACCGAAATGTTTTTAATGTTTGATAATGTATTGCCAATTTTAGTTCTTTGACTTCTATTGATTAAATAATTTTGTAATAAGTATGTTTGAACGTAGAAGCTTCAAATTTGGAAGTTGGTTATAAGAGATAGTTTGCTTGTTCGGAAAGTACTAGATTCAACAAAAAAGTTATGGTTTATGAGATAAAATTTATTTTTGACAAAAAATTTACTCGACCTTGAAAATGTTCATCTGATTATTGAGCTGAAAACTGCATCAAAATATACTGACATATAAATCCGAACACCCAGTTTAAATGGTTTTATTTTAATAAAATTTTGTATAAGTACTTAATGAAGCATAATAAGTAAATGATAAAAATTTCAAAATGATTGCACTGCTTTAAAGCCCTTTGACCTTTAATAATGTGTGGATGCGCCCTGATGTGCTACGCATTCTCCAACGCGCCTAGGCATGCTTCTGATCAGGTGGTCAATGTCCTCCTGTGGTTCTCATTCCAGGCAACCACCAACTCCTCTCGAAGTGCTTCTAGAGTCTGAGGAGGACGTTGCAAATTGAGCAATCTCCTACCCATCATATCCCACACGTGCTCAATTGAAGATAAGTCGGGAGATCTTGGTGGCCATGGTAACAATGTGACATCATTATGTTGAAAGAAGTCTATTGTGACTCTTGCAACATGTGGTCGGGCATTATTTTGTTGGAAAGTTGGATCTGCCAGGGTGTCAAGATAGGGTAAAAGATGGGGTTCTAGAACTTCGTGGATATAACGCTGCGCGTTCATGTTACCTCTGATGAAGATTAAAGGTGACCTGGAACCATAAGCTATAGCACCCCAAACCATAACTCCAACAGTGTGATGAACATGTCTTTCAACAAAAAACTGTGGATTCCTCCTTTCACCACGTCGCCTTCTAACCCTGGCACGACCATCGTGCATGCCTAAACAAAATCGAGGCTCGTCACTAAAGACAATACTGTTCCATTCCTGATCCCAGAGTGACCGTTGTCTGCACCACTCAAGGCGATTACGTCGGTGTTCTCGAGTTAAAGGGAGGACCCAGTGTGGACGGTATGAAAACAAGCCCCACAACTTCTCATTCGTCGGTAAACACTTCGCATGCCAATAGGTCTTCCGTGTTCTGCAAACCATTCATTTGCAATGGACCTGGTAGTGGAGAAACGGTCCCTTAAGGCCAATAATCTTAGGCGGCGATCTTCACGGTCTGTTGTTCTACGGCGGCGTCCAGTGCCCCTTGCTCTTTGCGTACGGCCTTCTCGAAGCCATGCCTGATAACACCTAACCACAGTGTCTACACTTCTTTGCACTCTAACTGCAATTGCCCGAAAAGAAAGTCCAGCTTCCCGAAGTCCCACTATACGGCCCCTATCAAACTCACTAAGTTGACGAAATCGTACAGGTCTCCGTACTCTAGGCAACGTAACCGATCGTAAAGGATGTCAAGAACCAAAATCCGCCAACGTTGATTCTTTACTGCGGCTGAAATATTCATTTTTAGAGCGTTAGTGAATTAAAAAAGAGCAGTATAAAAACCGGAATGTCCAACTGATAAGGCTGAACATTTTTTCACTTGTTATTTACAGTAAGATAAATACATTCACCAACTTTTATTAAAATAAAACCATTTAAACTGGGTGTTCGGATTTATATGTCACTTAGTATACGTCAATAATGAAGCCAGATATCCGGCAGCTACGTTTTTTTTTGTTCGCGGTAAGATAGAAAGTGCTCCTAATGCAACAATTTGAAAAAATGATACGCAACAAACATAACTGATAACTTACACTGCTCTCCGGCATCCTCGGCGTACGGGTTGATCTCGATAAGCAAAGCGTCTTTCTTCACGAACAAATCGTACATCTTGAGCAGCATATCGGCCGTTTTCGCCTTCTGTTTTTCCAATCCCACTTTCACGGCCACCTTTTCCGCCTGCTCCTTGCTCAGCCCTTTGATTATGTCGATCGGTTCGTACAAAATCGCGTCCGGGTTCTCGGCGGCCACCTCTTCGATGTTCACACCGCCTTGAGACGAGGCTATTATCACGGGACCCTAGAATTATTCGAGTACCAGCTGGATAAAGATGCTTTATTATACAAGGAGCGAGTTTAAAAATTTCCAAAAAAATCACGAAAATGTATCTCTTGCCGATGATGAGACTAACATATTTTTAGTATCAGAAATACTTGCATTGAATGCTCGTTCCATCATCACAGCAAAGTAGTATTCTTTCCTGGGGAATTTTCTTTCAGCTACCATAACTGCATTACATATCCTGCCCTTTTCACCAGTCTGTTTGGTCACCAAATACTGGCCCAACATTTTTCCTGCAATCTCCTCTGCCTCTTCAGGTCTACAACAGGAAATAATATTTTAAAAAAATTAAATTTGAAGATTTGACTTTTGAGTTAATAAATAAAATTACGTAATTGGATCCAAAGAAACAGCACTTACGTGTCAACCATCCTGACTCCACCTTTGAGCCCATTCTTGAAATGTCCCTTCCCCCTGCCGCCGGCAAGCACCTGAGCCTTCAGCACCAAGTCTTTCGTGTTCAAGCCCTTAGCGATTTCTTTGGCCTCTTGCTTCGTCTTGGCCACGCCGAATTTCGGCACGGGGATTCCTGCATCTTTTAGCAAGGTATAGCTGATGTGCTCGTGAACGTTTAGGTTTCTCGTCTGTTGCTGTTGCGCTTTCCATCTGCCGTTCGTGGGGGCCGATCCCAGGATCTGAAATAGATACAAATTACCCGTCGACTAAGTATTCGTTTAATTGCTCAGATGTTAAATTTACCAAAATCTGTGGTTCATGACATTGTGACACAGCATTTGAACATGCGCAAGGTGTGCGCGAAGATGGTCCCAAAAGTGCTCACTGACGACCAGAAATTGCGGCGAGTGGAAGTGTGCCAAGAAAATTTGAGCATGTGTGAAAGTGACCCCCAATTTTTGAATAACGTAATCACGGTGACGAGTCGTGGATCTTTGAGTATGATCCCGAGATAAAGAGGCAATCTTCCGAGTGGCACACGACGGCGTCTCCTCGCCCAAAAAAGGGAAGAATGAGCAAATCCAAAGTGAAAACGATGCTCATTGTCTTTTTTGACATCAAAGGCATCGTCCACCATGAATTTGTTCCTCCTGGACAAACCGTCAACGCCAAGTTTTACGTGGAAGTGCTCAGAAGACTCAAACGAAGGGTCAGTCGGGTCCGACAAGACATCGCAGCCGACTGGAAGTTGCATCACGACAACGCCCCGGCCCACACCGCCTTTCTTGTGAACAGCTACCTGAAAGGCAAGCATTTTGAGACGACAGAGGAGATCCAAGCAGCATGCACCGCGGCTATCAAGGCTATTCCGGAGAATGCCTTCCTTGACGCCTTCAATGCTTGGAAATCGCGCTGGCAGCGCTGCATCGACGCAGAAGAAGCAAATTTTGAAAGTTTTTAAAGAATTGTAACGATTGGCTCAATATTTTTTTTAAATCGACTCAGTCCTATTATTTTCCGGACAAACCATGTATTTAATACAAAACAGCAGCGTACGAGTCTTAAGCATCTTACTGAACTACTGGAGAGACAAAGTAAGTCAGTTTTTTTCATCAAAGTTTGAGGTGCATAGAAAAATGTCCAAGATTAAAAATGTAGCATCTGACATAGCCCCAAACCATACAAAATGTACTATAATAATTGCCATTTAATCAGATATCTGTATTCTGGCCTTACATCTGATTAAACTAAATAATTGTAATTGCACACTATTTAAGCAATTCTATCACTTATACTTGGCTGATATATTTGGGAGACGTGAGATAAAATTATATAATATCACACAATTGTAATGTGTATATTTTAATATCATAGCTGTTGAATGATAACATACTTAGAATAAATTAGTTATTTAATATGCTAATTCAACAATTTTCCCAATCAAATATACTCGTAAATAACAGTAGATGAGGTTCCCCTTGAAATTACAAAAAATTACGCATCTGTGAAGTTTTTATTTTGAGAGTGGTTTCTGAAAGACTTGTGTCAAGAAGATTGACTTGTTTTTTTTAATAGGATACCTTACTTTTAGGATTAATTGTGTACACCAATTTTCCAATTATCATAGGTTTAGGTTCATCTTATTTTTATATACAGTGAAGTTTCCCCCTTTGTGAACACCACTCTTACAAACAAAGAAGAGATTTATGCATGAAAATATGCAAAGTGAAGATCATCTAAATGAGGCTGATATACCTGGCCCACAAGGTGACTTACAAATTAATGTACTTTCAAATACCCTCAAAAATAAGAATGATTTTTTGAACCTAGATGAAACTTTGTCCCTGAACATGCAGCTCAAAAGTTTTGCCACAAATCAGCGAGATACAGAGGTCTTAGGAGCTTCTTTCTAGACAAGAAATACAATTTCAAGGTGCCATTTTAAAGGAAAAGAGGAGACAAATGACAATATATGAATTTTTACGTCCTTAAAGTGACTTTTTATTTCATTATTTTGTGATACTACATGTATATACATATATAAGTACATACATTTTTTCAAGTTTAGCGTTTTCTGTTTATTTTAAAAACATTTATATACATATATATATATATAGTTTAAATGTCCCAGTTTCTTTAAAAACACCCCTCTTGAATGCACACTTTCAGTCTGTCCCATTGGTGAAAGGAGATTTCGCCGTAATTTGAAAAAAGTGAAACAAACACAAAAAATTTACATGAATAGTTTGAATTTAATTTCTTAAAATAATTGTGTGGAAAATTTCGATTAGGTGGCAGTTCGGGGCACATGTTACGTTATTTTTTGATCCACTTTTTGCTTTACAAATATTGCAATGTTTTCTGAATTGGTCTATATAGTTTGAAAATTAGAATAGCTTATAGGGTATTAACCCTGAAATAAAAACCCTCAAAAAAATTAAAATTGATTACAAATATGTTTCACCTTTAAATCATTTTTATTTCAGTAATCGTTTTAAAACATCCTCAGAGTTAAACAACCTTGTAAGCCCAAAACAGCGTGTTGTGTAAGGACATTTTCTCTTACATAACAAGGACTAAAAAACAACTAAGCTCGACAAAGTGACATCTAATTTCTAATAATATGTAGTTCAAGGTCGCCCCATTTAGGTGTAAATATCTAATTCCCATCCCGAATGACCTACAAAATACAGGAATCGATGGAAATAGACGATGACGTTTCTTACCTTTGGACCGTTTTTCAAAACTACGTTTTCCACTAAAACGGCGCTTCTGAGCATCGTGGCCATTTCAAAAAACGGAAGGCTGGAATCGAACGCTTATCACCCAAGCAAAATTTCGGACGTGTGAATTTTTTTTTAAACTTTAATTTGGCAGCTGACTGATCCCGTACATAACCTCCTTACACTGCGAACGTAACCTCACTTTCGACGATCTCGCAGAGCGGATTTTGACGGAAAGTTTGAAATGGATTTTGTCAGCTTTTTCGAATAGGTGGTTTAATTTTACGCTTCTGAAATAATAGAATTTTGTACCCCCTCTACGGTATGTACTTAAACGACGTTCGTCCTTATCGAAAAACATCATGACCTTTGACCAGGAGGGAATTGTACAGGGTGTCCCAGAATAACCTGTCAACCTCGTATGTATACAGGGGATTACTTAATGATACGCAGTAGAACCAATGAAATCAAAGACGCGCCTCGACCGGCAGACTCATAGGCGTCGGCAACGCATTGGAACGTGTTTCGTTGAGCGATCGCATATTGTGTGTTTTTATAAGAATTGTTGTGTGATTGTCATTGTTGTGGTTTCTGTGGTTACCGTTTTGGTTATACTTAACCATGGAGAGTACGAATGGCACGAGTGGAAGTACTGAAAGCCAGGGAACAAGTAGACGGCTTCGTAAAGCACTGAAGAGGGACGCGAAAGAAATCGTGCTCAACGTGTTCAATTATCTGAACAGAACTATGTCGCAGGGAGATGCACTCGCGCGTTGTGAAAGTATGACAGGCGTTCCAGAGTGGACCATTCGCAGGGTGGTGCATGAAAAGAAGAAAACTGGAGCTACTACTGATCCAAAGTTTAATTTGAAGGGACGAAAGGCCGTTAAATTGGATGACGATAGCAAAATGGCGTTAAGACGAACCGTACATTCATTCTTCATTAGGAATGAGATACCAACCCTCAAGGCTGTACATGCAGCGATCAAAGAAAATGAAATTATACCCCAATAAGCGTCGAGGTAATGAGGAAATCCCTGCACGAAATTAATTTTCGTTACGAAACGCGTAATCGGAAGTCAGTATTGATAGAGAGACCTGAAATAGTCGCCTGGCGTCGAAAATACCTACGCGAAATGATTGAATATAGGCGACAAAGCAGAAAAATCTATTATTTGGACGAGACATGGGTAAATGCAGGTCACACAGTTAAAAAAACCTGGATAGACAAACACGTAGTGAGTAACCGACAAGCAAGCATTGAAGGTTTGTCAACAGGTCTTCGTGGACCGTCAGGGAAAGGTCAAAGATTGATCGTAACTCATATTGGTAGCGATAGAGGCTTTTTAGAAGAGTGTGACTTGATTTTCGTCTCTAAGAAAGGAGGTGATTACCATGACGAAATGAATGCCAGCTGCTTCGAGAGCTGGTTTCAAGGGGTGCTTCAGCGAGTTGAGCCCAACTCTGTGATCGTCATGGATAATGCTTCCTACCATAGTCGTCGAGCCGAACGTGTACCGACTATGGGATCTCGAAAAAGTGACATGCAGCAATGGTTGCGCGAAAAAGGAATCCCGTTTGACGATTCATGTGTGAAAGCGGAATTGTATTAAAAAATTAAACAGTACAAACCTGCGAACATTAGTTACGTGACTGATGAGATGGCCCGTCAATGTGGTGTCACTGTGCTGCGGTTACCGCCCTACCACTGTGAACTGAACCCAATAGAGCTCATCTGGGCTCAAGTGAAGGGTTATATTGCGCGCCATAACACAACCTTCAAATTACCAGGCGTTAAGGTTTTACTTGAGACTTCCATACAGCTAGTAACGCCCGAAGCTTGGCAGAATGCTATCCGTCATGTTGTGAAGGAAGAAACAAAAATGTGGCAGCTTGACCACCACATTGACACCATCATAGAGCCACTTATAGTCAATTTCAACGAGGAAAGCGATAGCGACAGTTTATTACTGTCAGATGTAAGTGGAAGCGACGATGAATAAAGGTAATTCCCAAATTTTTGACTTACAATATGTTTCAAACCACTCTTTATTAAGCATGTGACAAATCTAGTTCACCCATGTTAAACATTCATACCCCGCCTATGAACAGCCGACTACTGGTAGTTAAGTGATGTTCACGTGAACATCGATGAGTCATTACAGTTTTAGATAGTTATAGTATAGTAGAAATGCTCATGTTATAAAATAGTGGCGTACTATTTTCATTTGGAAAAATAATGCCACCACTAATCCCCTGTACTGCCGCCACCGGTGCACGTTAATTTTAAGTAAAGACTTTTGAACGTGGACAATACTTAGGTAAAACCACATACCAAATTTTACTACATTCCAGTTGACGGTTTTGAAGATCTTAAAAAACTTGTTTTTTATTGTTAAACTTCAACCCGCCGTATCTTTTTAATGAAGCTCTTGAGGAAAAAATGCCGCATAGGAGACCCCCCTTAAAGTGCGGTCCTGTGAATGACGTTTCCTTTTTGGTCACGACTTCTGAATTACCCTGTATTTGAAAAGTCCCCACAGAAATCATGATCGTTGGGCCACCCTGTACGTATCTATACACACCTCTCTCGTGAAATGAATTTGACCGTATACAAGAGAGATCGACGTGTTATCCTGAGACACCGTGTATAAATTCTACGATTAGATAGCGACGTAACACCATAGGCTTGATGATAAAAAATTACTCGGCTGATTAGCGCGAGATAAAACGACTTCAATTCGTAGCATTGATCTCGACATCTGAATAATAGAAGCTTAAAACTGTAGACTGCGCTGAATGTATTATAAACAATAAAGGGAATTATCTTATCAACGACAAAGCATTGCTTTTATGAAGTAGATAGTGTTGCATTATTATCCAACTTGCACCGCGTTAGCGTAATCGTATCCTAAGATTGCATTTGCTTGAACGTTTCTGAAGATGCTCAAGTGCCAAGAAGTAAACGTGACCGTTCGCAAAGCCAAACGTGATGATATGGTACAAGTGTACAAACTTATAAAGGTACCTAATCCATATAGGTATAATAACGCTATGTTTAATCGGTATTTTTTGTTATAGGCTTTGGCCGAATACGAAAAATTGGAGCATCAAGTAGAGATCAACGATACGATATTGCAAAGGGATGGTTTCGATGCGGACAGCCCGGCATTTACGTGTATTGTGGCAGAATTGTCAGACGGACACATAGCCGGTTACGCATTGTACTATTATTCTTACTCTACGTGGGTTGGGAAGTCGATATTACTTGAAGATTTGTATGTCCAACCTGCTTATAGGTAAGTTTTTTTTTATTTATTGATATCTTCATGGATTCAAGCATCAAACTGACATTGGATTCGCGCCTGATTTACACCAAACGCACGATTTTTAAAACATTTACAGTATCGCTCAACGAATTCGGAGAGATAGAATGAGAAAGCTCACGATTTGTTTTGGGGTAGCGTGTTTGTAGGGATCTAGGAAATTTAGTCGCTATTATGTGGTCCGGAGAGGTGACAAATTGGCCTCCACGGTAGTCCTGATTTAACCCCTATGGACTTTTTTCTGTGGGGTTACCTCAAATCTAAAGGTTATGCCAATAGACCGTCATCTCTGGCGCATTTGAAAGAAAATGACTACCATCACAGAGTCGACCTGCCAAGCCATCATAATGTTATTTTCAAAAAGTAAATTCCCAAACTGTGTATACTTTATCTGAAGTCACTTGAAACACTGTGAAATACCGGGTGCGTTTTATATATCTATATTTAACACGCTCTGTTGCTGCAAAAATCGCCAAATTTCGCAGCAAATATATAAGAGATCAAAGGCAGTTTCACCGGTCCACGTGGAGTAAAGCACGCCTATGCGTGGACATAGCCAATGAGAAAGCGTGTATTTCAGAGCTCGGAACAAGTGCAGGTGGCTACTGAAAATTGAAACACTTTAGCCAGTGCCGTGTAGCGGTAAATAAACGTGTTTTCTTTAGTCTGTCCGTGTTTTTTCATAGATTTTATTAGTTTGTGTGTTTTTGACTTTTGAATACTCAGTTTACTTGTTGATTTAATTGTTGTGTTGATTGTTCTTGTGTGTCCTAAATATGGCTCTTTGGAGACCTTGGGAAAATGCTCCAAACCACGAGGAGATGGTTGATGAACCTGTGCAGGCAGAATTCTTTCATAAAGATTTAGAGGAACAGACCCAAAGAGTAATCCTAAATATGTATGATTGTCTGAAAAACGAAAATCCAGATTCCTCGCAAAATCAAATTTTAAACAGAATTTGTATCCTGACAAAAATCAGTCGGTCTACCATTTATCGGGTTATAAAAAGGGGAGATGTAGTCAACCATTCCTTCCACAGAAAGCGCATAGGGCAAAAATTAAAAAGAATAGACGTGGGTTTTCAGGAAGATATTCGTCGTATAATATACGGATTTTATAAAGAAAATTTGGTGCCCACGTTGGAAATGATACGGGATAAAAGATTATCCTGAAGATTTTTATAATTACAAATGCTTAGACTCACTGCACTGTATTGTAAAACTGTGTGGTTTTCAATACAAAAAATTAGATAAAAGAATGGTGATTATGGAGTCGTCTCGAATCGTTGAATTGCGCCAAGAATTTTTGCACTATAGAGAGCAGAAAAGAAATCTGATTTACCTGGATGAAACGTGGTATGATACCCATGATGTTGTGCAGTACGGCTGGGTTGACGACAGCAACAAGTGCATTTTAAATGCACCATGCAACCGTGGAAAACGAATCATTATTCTCCATGCTGGCAGTGAAAATGGATTTATACCTAATGCCTTGCTGTTATCTGCCAAAAATATCAAAGAATCATGTGCCGACTATCATGAGGACATGACCTCCGACTTATTTGAAAAGTGGATAGAGCAGCAGTTAATACCAAACATTTCCCCAAATTCAGTGATTATTATGGACAATGCGCCATACCATTCCCGACAGAAAAACAGAATTCCGAATACAGGCACAAAAAAACAAGACATTATTGATTTTATGAAGGATAAGGGAATGGAAATACCACAAAAATCAACCAAAGCCATATTATTGGATCTTATTAAAAGACAAAAATTTGAAAAAGAGTATGTTGTTGACAATCTGCTTCAGCAAAATGGCCATGAAGTAACAGGTGGGCTGAAAATTCCGTATCGTTTCAATGAAAAAATATTTTTTTCGTCAAAATTCGCTTTTATTATTCAACATAGTTGCCTTCAAGGGCTATACAGCGATTATAACGTTCTTCAAGTTTTTCGATACCCTTCCGGTAGTAATCCTTCGGCTTGTCCTCAAAATAGGCTTCAGTTTCGGCGATGATTTCTTCGTTGCTGTGAAATTTTTTTCCGGTGAGCATTCTCTTAAGGTCTGAGAAGAGGAAATAGTCGCTTGGAGCAAGGTCCGGAGAATACGGTGGATGGGGGAGCAAATCGAAGCCCAATTCATGCAATTTCGACATCGTTTTCATGGACTTGTGGCACGGCGCATTGTCCTGGTGAAACAAGATTTTTTTTTCTTCATTTGTGGCCGTTTCTTGGCGATTTCGGCCTTCAAACGCTCCAGTAACACTATATAATAGTCGCTGTTGATAGTTTGGCCCTTTTGAAGATAGTCGATGAAAATAATTCCTTGCACGTCCCAGAAAACAGAGGCCATAACCTTGCCTGCTGACTGTTGCGTCTTTCCACGTTTCGGAGGTGGTTCGGATGCAGCCGTCCACTCGGCCGACTGGCGATTTGACTCCGGTGTGTAGTGGTGGAGCCATGTTTCATCCATGGTGACGTATCGGCGAAAAAAATCGGTTTTATTGCGCAAAATCACCTCCAAACAGGCCTCAGAGTCGTCGATGCGTTGTTGCTTTTGGTCAAATGTGAGATTGCGCGGCACCCATTTCGCACAGAGCTTTCGCATATCCAAATATTCATGAATGATGTGACTGACACGTTCTTTTGATATGTTTAAGGCCTCAGCTATGTCAATCAACCATATTTTGCGGTCTCCCAAAATTATTTTGTGGATTTTTTTCACGTTTTCGTCCGTAACGACCTCTTTTGGGCGTCCACTGCGTGCGTCGTCTTCAGTTGACATGTGACCGGTACGAAATTTAGCAAACCACTTGCGAATGGTTGCTTCGCCCGGGGCAGAGTCCGGATAACACTCATCAAGCCATTTCTTGCATTCGACGGCACTTTTTTTCATCAAAAAATAATGTTTCATTAACACACGAAACTCTTGACTTTCCATGGTTTTCAAAAGTAACAAAAGTAGCGTCACTCTCGATACGATAACTCAAAAACTAATGATCCGACAGCTGTCAAATTTTGACAGGCATCTTTTGAAGGTTGGTACTAGCTAAGAAGCGTATGGATTTTATTCTGGTGGCGCCATCTCATAGAAACGATACGGACTTTTCAGCCCACCTGTTATTACGTCTACCTCCCTATTACTGCATTTTTAACCCGATTGAGTTGGTCTGAGCTGCTTTAAAAAAAAAGTAAGAAAACATAATCAGACCCCTCAATTAAGTGAATCGCTATTGGCCACAATAAGAGATGCAGTATCTCATATTGCTGCCACAGACCTATGGAAGCAGTGTTCTAGGCATATTATTGAAAAAGAAAATGAATATTGTGTTTTGCCTCCTGTAAATTCCGTTGTAATTCCTCTACAAGATGACTCTAGCGACAGCTCCGAAGGCGAGGATGATATATAAATACCTATAATGTAAGTCTTTATATACCTTTTTATATACCTACCTGCTATGTAAATATTTGCCTATGTCAAACGTTGGACTTCTGTAATTTTTCCATTTCTCAACTTTCAGTCAACATAAATTAAACTCCCAATATAAGTATTTTTTATCCCAAATCAAAAAAATAAGAAGATAGTAAAATCCATTTATTGTGATATAAAAACATTATTATTATCGTTCTAAACAAATGCCGCACGCCTATGATACGTCATGAAATTACAAAGGACGCGCCGACCAAAGGTTTTTATGCTATTTCAAGTGACTTCAGATACACCATACAATAATAAATAATTTACACATTTCCGATAGATGCATTAGTTTTTTCGTAATTAGTCCACAAAATATGAACTTTCTTTTGGGACAGGCTACTTAGTTTCAGCCGTTGGCAATTTTAGATATGGTATATTAATTATTATGTTAATATGTTGAATATAAAAATAACGTAAGCATTTTTCTTCAGATGCAACGGAATCGGTACACAACTATTCATGGCAATTGCAAAAATAGCTCATGAGGCGAAGATAAAAAGACTGGACTTTCACGTGTTATCATGGAACCCGGCTGTGGATTTCTACAAAAGGATGGGCGCTGTAAATTTAACACAGTCTGAAAAATGGACTTTATTCAGGATGGATCATGATTGTCTGAATAAACTGTTTTCCTGATACAATGCTAACCCGGATTAATTAAAGATATTGGAAACGAGTATAGCTCCACATTGGAAGATTTCTCCTTTCTGTATTTCACGAGATAATTCATATTATTCACATTTAGGATACATATGGAAGACAACTAGGAAACATTCGATCAAAAAATGTGAAGGTTGTGGTATATGTTTTTGTGTTGCATCATTTCAAAAGTTCAATCCATTGTAACCATTTTTTAAATATCATATAGGATTTGATATTACAATGTTCTTTTTATAGGTCTAAATCAAAATATCCTTGTATTAAAAACTGTACTATTTTAACAATAAATATGGTATATTATTAGTGCTTTATTAAGATTGTTGCACTGTTCCTACTTAAGAAGAATGACTATTTCCACGTAAAATAAATGTTTAAAGATACGCAAACGATTCTGTTATGTCAGATATAAAATAGGTGAATAATGAATGTCTACTTACCAGTGTGTATAGGAAGATGTCTAAGTGCTAAAAACCCATTTTTACTATCGATGACTACATGGAAATAAAGCTTTGTTCAATGAGGTAATTTGGGGTGCTGAATATGAGTTTCATAGTGAAAAAATTCCAAAGTGTCATCAGACTGGCCGTAGGGTAAAAAGGTGACGTGAAACCATTTTTCCGGGCTAGCCGTAATTTCTAGCACTATATCTGCATCTACGCACCCGATTTACCCAGGAAACAAGCTTCCATCTCGATCATAGACGCTCATTAGTTTTAAGATATTTATTAGTCCTTATTTGACAAAGTTGAATTCTTGCAAAAAAATTGCAAAACTACGCGTTTTCTGCTAAAAACCTTAAACCCTAAAAGCTTATATTGCATTCAACTTGTATGAGCAACCAGACATTTTTTCAACTATATAGATTAACAAACTAGCTGAATTGAATGTTGTAACAATTATTAAAACGTATTTTGTTGATTGTAATTCGTTTTTCCGCAATTGTTGAATTGCTCCACATTTGAAATTTGTTTTCAGTCACGGAACTACAAAAAACAGAAACACGCAAAACGACAGGAAACATAAACGTCTCTAGATAGAGAGGGGAACTTGTAAAAGAACGTAAACACGTAATGTATAGACGCCATGTTGAAGAAATTGATGAATGTACAGTCCAGTTCTATGCGTCCGCCGGTCCTCCGAAAATACTTTTGTTATTCACCGCACTTTTTCAATACTTACAAAAATGTATAGTTCCTTAACAATAGTAGAATTGAATATATGGGCATTATAAATCATAAATATGGTGGACGCTTTTGGAAATAGCCTATTAAACACGTAATGCATGGACGCCATTTATTAACGAACAACGATGTGCAGTCCAGTTCTATACAACCGCGGTTCCTTAAAAATACGTAGGACTGTCAATAAGTTTTATTATTCACGGCACTTTTTCAAGAGGACGTAGAAAAACATATGATTCCTTGAAAATAGTAGGATTGAAGGTATGGTGAATGATGTATGGACATAAATCACAAATATGGTGGACGCTTTTGTATATAGCTTAATAAACACGTAATGCATAGACGCCATTTATGAATGAACGACGATGTGCAGTCCAGTTCTATACAACCGCGGTTCCTTAAAAATACGAGGGATTGTCAATAAGTTTCATTATTCACGACACTTTTTCAAGAGCGCGTAGAATAACATATGATTCCTTGAAAATAGTAGGATTGAAGGTGTCGTGAATGATGTATGGACATTATAAATCACAAATAGGGTTGACGCTTTTGGAAATAGCCTAATAAACACGTACTGCACAGACGCCATTTATTAATGAACAACGATGTGCAGTCCAGTTCTATACAACCGCGGTTCCTTAAAATACGAGGGACTGTCAATAAGTTTTATTATTCACGGCACTTTTTCAAGAGCGCGTAGAATAACATATGATTCCTTGAATATAGTAGGATTGAAGGTATCGTGAACGATGCATGGACATTATAAATCACAAATATGGGGGACGCTTTTGGAAATAACCTAATAAACACGTAATGCATAGACGCCATTTATGAAGGAACAACGATGTGCAGTCCAGTTCTATACAACCGCGATTCCTTAAAAATACAAGGGACTGTCAATAAGTTTCATTATTCACTGCACTTTTTCAAGAGCGCGTAGAATTACATATGATTCCTTGAAAATAGTAAGATTGAAGGTATCTTGAACGATGCATCGACATTATAAATCACAAATATGGTGGACGCTTTTGGAAATAGCCTAATAAACACGTAATGTATAGACGCCATTTATGAACGAATAACGATGTGCAGTCCAGTTCTATACAACCGCGGCTCTTTAAAAATACGAGGGACTGGCAATAAGTTTTATTATTCATGGCACTTTTCAAGAGCGCGTAGAAAAACATATGATTCCTTGAACATAGTAGGATTGAAGGTATCGTGAATGATGTATGGACATTATAAATCGCAAATATGGTGGACGCTTTTGGATATAGCTTAATAAACACGTAATGCATAGACGCCATTTATGAATGAACAACGATGTGCAGTCCAGTTCTATACAACCGCGGTTCCTTAAAAGTACGAGGGACTGTCAATAAGTTTTATTATTCACGGCACTTTTTCAAGAGCGCGTAGAAAAACATATGATTCCTTGAATATAGTAGGATTGAAGGTATCGTGAACGATGCATGGACATTATAAATCACAAATATGGTGCACGCTTTTGGAAATAGCCTAATAAACACGCAATGCATTGACGCCATTTATGAATGAACAACAATGAGCAGTCCAGTTCTATGCAACCGATGTTCTTAAAAATACAGGGGAAGTCAAGAAATTTTGTTATTCACAGACCACGTACAAAAATGATTCCTTGAAAATAGAATTAAATGTTTTAAAAATGTACGGGCATTATAAATCGCAAATATAGTGGACGCTTTTGGAAATGGTGGGTTATCATTTTGAAAATTACCGGCGGCGGTCAAGAATTTGTAGAAGGTAAGAAATAAGATACGATGCAAAATTCCTTTTATTATAGTTTTTTAGTGCAACAATACAGAGTACAAAATAATTATATGATGCTTACTTTATATTATGTTTATGTTAAAACAAAGAGTAACTATTAAATAGATAAACATACGATAATAGCATATGAAAAATAGTGCGAATTAGTCACAACCTACAGAATTACCCAGAGTAAGGAACACTTTCACTTTGTGATTATATTGTTGCGGTTCCTTGTTCTCAACTTTCGAAGTTATCGTGTTTGTATAAATATGTTGCATGACAAATCCACAGGTTACCTCAGAGTTCAAGGGCAGATCCTCATTTGGCGTAACGTACAATCTAAAAACCAAAAATAACCAATATCTAACATAACGTTAAAATTACTAAAATTTGAAGGAAATGAGTCCTATTACTTTCCGGACAAACCCTGTATTATAATTCTTTTTGAAATACGGTGAAATTCCCCTTCGCGGACAACGCAACGCCCTAGCAATTTCTTACCGCAAAAATATTGCTTACCTGATAAAAGCCTTGTTCGATTTCCGCCACTTGACCAACTTGGGATCGTCTTGGATGTTATGGGAATCCCCTGAATCGTCGTACTCGGCAGCGTCATCTCTCGGCAGCAAGATGAAGCTACTTTCCGGTATTCCGATTTTGCAATTCAGATCTTCCTTTATCCGCCTCGGCTTTACGGTGATCGAAGGCGTTCTCGAAGCCAACAGACTGCTCGGTTGACTCAACGAGCCGAGAGACGGTAGAGATAACTGTTGTTTCTCTTGTAGGTACAGGCTTTGCTCGAAGCTTTCGGCAACCTGACAGGTATTAGGAGACGATCATAAATAGATTTTTGAGATCGGAATTAAAAGCTGTATTCGTTTGTACGAAAATGTAATAGCCACAAGGAAAAAATAAAGGTATTTGAGGACAAGAGCCGAAACATTTTTATATTGTTTTATACAGGGTTTTTCAGTTTATTGTTGCATAACTTTAAGATTCGATAGAACTTTTAAAATTAATGCATAAAGTCTATATAAACATGGGTCGAAAAATGCGTGGCTTCCGAAATACAGGGTGTTTAAATTTACTTTCTAAAATAGTTTTTTTTAAATATTTCGAACAATATTTGATGTATAACAGTGAAAATTGGTATACGAGGGTTTTTTGGTACGACAAAACGAACCATGGGTATAGTTTTACTGTAGCCGCTAGAGGGTGCTCTCTACTGTACCTGTAGTGTATTAAAATGACCGAAAAATTTTTCTTAGTGCAATTTTTTGCTTTTTGAATAAAAAAACTGATTCTTCGCACTTTTCAACATAAAAAAGCTCTCTTGTGAATTTTCGTTATAGTTAGCCGTTTTTGAGATATTTCGATCTTTAAGGTTCGATGCATTTTTAATTATCTATGATAAAATAACGTTAAAAAGTCAGTATCTCGATAATTTTTAGAAGTAGGCTGTGCCTGCAAATATTTTTGAAAATGAAAGCAGAATAAGGTTAAACGTCAATTAGTTGACAGTTAGTTTTGTTGTCTGTTGAAACCTGAAACGTTTTTTTGCAATTGTGAATGCACGAAATTTAGTTTCTTTTACCTGTTTTTTTTTTGTAAGTTTTATAAAAATGCCATTTTTATTCTCCAATCAAGAGTTAGCGGATATTCATTTTGTGTATGGCTTCGTAAATGGAAACGCAGCAGAAGCAGTCAGAGAATACGCACGAAGATTTCCAAACAGACGACACCCAACTCGCTCAGTATTTGTAAGAGTGCATCGCCAAATAATTGAAAATGGTTTTGGAAATCTCCAAAGGGATCAAAACATAAATGTTCGTCAGCGCAGATTTACCCGTATGATTCTGCGTGAGTTTGATAGAGATCCGACCACAAGTGTTAGGAGAGTTTCTGGTGCCTTGGGAATTTCAGCAAGCCATGTTCACCGTGTTCTTAGAAATGACCATAGACGTCCTTACTATTTGCAACCTGTGCAAGGACTACAGCCAGGGGACGGAGAACAAAGAATCACATTTTGTCAGGAGATTCTTGATAGAACTGATAATAATAGGGAGTTTTTAAGTAACGTTTTATGGACCGATGAGTCATGCTTCACTAGACGTGGAGTGGTAAATTTTCATAATCAACGTATTGGGTCGCATGAAAATCCGCATGCAGTTCGGGAAAGAAATTTTCAGCATGAATTTAGTGTGAACGTGTGGATTGGTATCTACCGTAATCGACTATTTGGACCCTACCTTTTGCCTGCAAGGTTAAATGCTGCGACCTTCTTGGAATTTTTAAAGACTGAACATGCAAATATGTGGGATGCTGTTATGTTAGATTTAAGAGGATTGGCCTGGTTCCAGCTTGATGGTTGTCCAGCTCATTATTCGAGAATAGTTAGAAACTGGCTGGACGAAAATTATCCAGAAAGATGGATCGGCTGTGGAGGACCAGCCGTCTGGCCTCCACGATCTCCTGACCTAAATCCATTAGACTTCTTTGTGTGGGGATTTCTAAAAGAAAAGGTGTACCAGACTCCCGTAACCACAAGAGATATGCTAATAGACTGAATCATGAATGCATGTGATGAAATAAGGCCCTTGATGAATAATGCTATACCACGTTCGATCAATCGTAGATGTGAATTGTGTATTGAACAATTGGGTTTACATTTCGAGCAACTACTTTAGATTTTGTATGTTTGTCCTAACTATCCAATAGTATTTTAGTTGTAAATAATTAATTTAATTTGTTAAAAATAATATTGGAAAATTAAACAAATTAATATTCTGTTTTTTTTGTGTTTATTTGGAGTTAGGAATTATTGCTGTGTTTAAAAACACAATCTAAACGATCATCTTAATTACTTGTAATGCCCAAATCGAAAATGTAAAAAAAAATATTATTTTCCCATAAATAATTAAAAATGCATAAAACCTTAAAAATCGAAATATCTCAAAAACGGCTAACTATAACGAAAACTCACAGGAGAGCTTTTTATGCAGAAAAGTGCGAAGAATCAGTTTTTTTATTCAAAAAGCAAGAAATTGCCTTAAGAAACTATTTTCGGTCATTTTAATACACTACAGGTACAGTAGAGAGCGCCCTCTAGCGGCTACAAAAAACTATGCCCATGGTTCGTTTTGTCGTACCAAAAAACCCTTGTATACCAATGTTCACTGTTATACATCAAATATTGTTCGAAATATTTTAAAAAAACTATTTTAAAAAGTAAATTTAAACACCCTGTATTTCGGAGGCCACGCATTTTTCGACCCATGTTTATATAGACTTTATGCATTAATTTTAAAAGTTCTATCGAATCTTAAAGTTATGCAACAATAAACTGAAACACCCTGTATAATAGAACTTTGAATAATATTCATTAATAAATAAGGTAGCTAAGTTTCCAGCTCAAACTTTCTAGTGAAGATATCTGCGTATCTTATTGTAGGTTATTAAAAAAACAGAATTGTTAGTATCTCTCTCACCTCGGCCACTTCTTCAGTTACGACCGACTCGACTTCATCGAGATCCAGCTCGAAAAACGTGATTGTGGTCTGATGTTGAGTGGGATTCGTGAATTTAACGATCAATTCAGACGTTTTGCCGCTCCTCAGAGGTTCGACCGTCACGATTCGTATCTCGGGGATTATGTAGTACGCGAACAGTTGGATTTTGAATTTCACCGAGTTCGGATTGTATTCCGGCTTGCTGACGTTATGCTCGCAGGATCTGAAAATACGATTATGGAAAAAATGAATTTCCTGCTATTAAGTCGCTGGAATCATAATGTGCGCATATGGCACAAATACGGTCAAAGAGAAGGCGTTTTTAAGTAATGGATAGAAAGAAACGAACGAGCTATATTCAATAAATGATTGTTAGACGACATACAATGTGTCGGAATAAAAATTATTATATGGGGTTGTCCAAAACGGAAGCAGGAAAGTAAACGTATATTAAAACAAGAAAGATTGATATTCAAATCAAGTTGGGTACTTTATTTTGAAGGTTCATTTATACCATTCATGTATGAAAAATAATATCGCTCAAATGTTCACCACGACTGGATTTACAGACGTCCACGCGATGGTCGAAATTTTCAATGACATTTTGCAACATGCTCGGTTCTATGGCATTTATCTCGGCAATGATGTTGTTTTTGAGTTCTTGGAGGGTGGCTGGTTTGTTGTCGTAGACTTTGCTTTTCAAATATCCCCAAAAAAAGAAGTCCAAGGGAGTCAAATCGCACGATCTTGGTGGCCATGGCACATTTCCTCTGCGCGAAATCACGCGATCACCGAAGAAGGACTGCAATCGATGGATATTGACGTTGAATGTGTGGCATGTTGCACCGTCTTGTTGGAAATAAACATCGTCCATATCCATTCCTTCAAGTTGCGGCAAAAAATAGTCCTCTATCATCACGTGATATCGCTCGGAATTGACAGTAACGGCGTCCCCGGCCGCATTTTCGAAAAAGTAAGGTCCGATGATGCCTTTTGACCACAATGCACACCACACAGTCACTTTTTGAGGATGCATCGGCTGCTCTTGATAAGTCACGGGGATTTTCGTTCGCCCAGATGCGGCAGTTTTGCTTGTTTACCGTCCCATTCAAAGTGAAATGCGCTTCGTCGCTGAACATGATTTTTGATGAAAAATTGGCATCAATTTGGCGGTGTTCAAGGAGCCAATCTGAGAACGTTCGGCGCGAAAAATCGTCGGCCCGACGCAGCTCTTGCGTCAATTGGATCTTGTAGGCGTGTACATTCAAATCCTTGTGGAGAATGCGGATCAAACTGGTTCTCGAAATGCCCAATTCTTGGGATCGACGCGTTGTTGATTGTTTCGGATCGTCTCTCACACTCTCCTTCACAACAGCAATATTTTCCGGTGTGCGAACGCTCCTTGGCCGGCCAGAGCCTGGCAGATTTGCCACAGAACCTGTTGCCTCGAATTTACGCACCAGACGACCGATGGTTGTTGCGACCGAAATGTTCACGAAGCGCGCGAAACGTGTTTTTTATTTTTGCACCATTTTTGTAGTGCTCTTGAATAACTTTAATGCGGTCTTCAATCGAGTACGACTCCATAGCGATCAATGGTAAACATTCAACTAACAAAATGACATGTCGGTGACAGAAAACAAAGATGGCGTCTATGTCAAATTGACGTTTACTTTCCTGCGTCCCTATTGGACAACCCTTTAGATAAAAATCGATTTCATCATTCTTTGCGAACATTGTCATTTAAAAAACTTAATGGATAAAAACAACAAAAAATGTGGATATGGTCGATTTCTTGTAATATGTCTGTCAAACTAAAGAGAAACTATGCGATTTGTGTAAGATGGGTCGCTAATTCCCATATTTAATCAAGAAATGTTTCATACGAGGGATGTCTTTTAAGTTTTACATATAGAAACACGTCAGTACTGAATCTTAACCTCATTCTTTAGTAAACTTAAATTTTTTAGATACAAAAACCTATTTAAACACGCATTTATTAGCTTGACCTGCATGTATGTATTTAGCTGAATATTTCAATCTAATTTTGAAGTTTTAAAAATTTGGAAAAAATCAGGTATCTTGAAAAAAATTAAAAATGTTGAAAAAATCAAAAGTTTAAATTCAGACTTCCAATATAAGGAAATTTGGAATTTTTGAAAAAAAGAAAAATTCTGAAAAAATGCTAATATTGAAAAAAATGCAAATTTCGAAATTTGAAAAAATTTGTAATCTTGAAAAAAAATGGAAATTTTAATTTAGAAAGACATCGAAAATTTAAATACGCCCATTCTAAACGGGTTGGAATGAATTGGAAATTATAAAATTGGGAATCTTGAAAAAAATAATTTGGACAAAGGTTAAAAATTCGGAAAAAACCGAAAATTCAAATTCACCCATCCCAACACAAGGAATGAAAATTTGGTAATTTTGAAAAAATGAAAATACTGAAACAAATTATGAATATATTGAAAAAAATGGAAATCTTGAAAAAATTGGAAATTTTAATTTCGAAAGAAATTTGGATTTAAAAATTGGGGAAAAAATGTAATATTGAAAAAAATTAATTTCAAAAAAATCTAAAATTTAAACTCACCCATTCTGAATGAAGATTTGGAAATATTGAAAAAAATGAAACTTCTGAAAAAATTGGGAATATTGGAAATCTTGAAAAAAATTTAAAGAAATTTAGATTTCAAAATTTGGAAAACAATTGGGAATATTGAAAAAAAATTACAAATTTGGGAAAAAATCGAAAATTTAAATTCACCAATTCCAATCTAAGGAATTGTAGATTTGGGCATTTTGAAAAAATTAAAATTCTCTAAAAATTTGGAACATTTAAAAAAATGGAAACTTAGAAATTTGAAAGAATTTGGAAATCTTGGAAAAAATTAAATTGGAAAAAAATTTTAAATCTGGAAAAAAACAGAAAATGTAAATTCACCCATTCCAATACAAGAGATGATATTTTCGACATTTTGGAAGAAGTCAAAATTCTGAAAAAATAGAAACACTGAAAAAATTGGAAATTTCGAATTTTTGAAAAACTTAGGAAGATTAGAATAATTGGAGTTTTCGAAATTTAAAAAATTAGGATAAACCTATTTTCCAAATTTCCGAATTTTCCAATTTAATGTTTTCCAAATTTCTAATTTGATTTTTTTATAAATTTCTGTAGCTAGACAAGCCTTTCTTGATTTTATATGGAATTTAGGGGCCCACATTACGAAAATCACATAATTTTCCTCTAGTTTGTGAGACATCCTACAACAAATCGACCATATTCCTTAAGTCCATTACTTCAAAATCGCCTTCCGATTGGTCAAATTCGTGCCATAATGTTACCTGCATCGAAGTGATCTCTTGATAGACAGCTGCTTATGAACAGGAAATAATTTATCAACTGTTGTAGGCTGTTGTTCTGGTTGTAACAAACGCTGTTCTATCGACATGATTTCCGCCAAATTCAATGGTTCCGTGAAAATGCTATCTGGCAGATCTTCAACCTACAAAACCATAATTTTTAATATCTTAGAGATGCAACTTTTGTTTTTCTAAACATATGTAATTGTTGTAGTTTTTCAAAAGAATGTAATTGCAGCAATTTTAACGAAAAACATACTTCTGATTTAGCTTTGGCAGGTTCTGGGTTCTTAGGTCTATTCTTCAACATTGGGTGTGTCATATCAGCAGGTAAGCCTAAACGTTTTCGGATAGCTGCAGCTGTGACTCCAGTTCTGTCAGTGTAACTCAGGCACTTCACTCTTTTCTTCTTCTCCTTATCCTGTTGGTGCTTCTTTGACGCTAGGATGATAGCTTTATAGCTATCTACCAGCTCCTGTAATGATATCAAAGGTACAGTTTTATACATTGAAATTCCCCATCGAGGACAGTTTCTCATGGTCCTGACCGACTCTCATATAATTTGCATTGTATTAACTCTGTCTTGGACAGACGCGGACACAAGAAAATGTTCTCCCAAACAGACAAAAAAAACATAAACAGAAACACCTTGCCTTATTTTTTTTCTGTTGAGAGTATGTTTAAAAAAAGTCCAACAAGCTTCTAAAATAGATCCATAGAAATTTTTTCTCTGTCCTATCCACACCTGGCAGCATTGTTATGACTAAATATATGGTAGATTGGAGAATTACCTACCTGCAATCTATTAGCATGTACATTTTCTCTCTTGGGCCAACCACCTGTCACGGTGGACTGATCAGGTATACCGACATCCCTAGAGCTCCATCTGCAAAACTGGCATAGCAAATAATACATTTTCTTTGGTGTGGATTTTGCCTCTTCAGGATTTGCAGAACCCTATGCATAACAACAGCAAAATAAGTAATGAATATCTTTTCATATTAGAATAAACACAAACACAGTTCTGTCCTTACTTAAAGAGCTCCCTCTGTCTCAATAAGGGGACTGTAAATGCCCAAAAATATAACAAAATGTTTGCATAGCAACCTCATTCTCCAACTGAAGGCTCTGAACTTATGTGCCCAAAGACGCTTAGATAGATTGAGAGCGTGAATATATAGATGATGGAACATCCTAGACGTACTAACGAGTTCAAATTAGTACAGAACGAGGCCTACCTTGGAAGCGATTCTGGTAGACAGGTCCTGTTGACAGCTAGGGCAGACATAGCAGTTGCCGCAGCGGTTTTTCTTGAGCCTGGCCTCGGACGAAGGAATGTTCTCGGAGCATTTTCCGCAAAAATTAGAATCGATCTCGTGGCAAACGCAAAAACTGCACCGAATTTGGGTGCAGTATCGGCAAAAATACAGATGGGTGATCGGTTTCAAAAGACCGCACGTGCACGCGTATTTCACCACATCGGGGCCAGTAATATACGCCATGCTTAAATATGAACCACTTATTTAACAAAGCTTTTCAATTTTTAAGTTTTTCAGCATATTCAGAGATGAGAAAAACAAAAGTAGATTGACATTGACAGCAGACACGAGACAGAAGACAGCCACAGCCATATAACCAGTGTTGCCGGACCGAAACAGACGAAATCGGTAGACAGTGTCGTTTAGGCCCGTATCGTCAGTCGTCCCTACAATTGTAGGACGCCTTTATGGCCTCCTTGATTGTCATAGTTTTCTACTTCCCCCTGTCAGCGCTCTATTTTGAGGTTATCTCACAAACATCTATTTGCATCAAATTGTGCTTGCTGTTGAATTATATCATGTTTTATCAGCCTGAAATTTCCTACAATTTAAAAAGAAAATATATCTTCACAATAGGAGAGCGCTGACGCTGACACGGGATAAGTGTAATCTAGAATTTTTTTAAGGAGAGAAAGCAGTATGACAATCAAGGAGGCCATAAACGCGCCCTACAATTGTAGGGACGACTGACGATACGGGCCTTAAATTCGGTAGATTTGACAAAATTGGTAGGAGGAACAAATCAGGACCTTCGCAATATCAGGGGTGAATTAAAGGATTTGCTGCTTGTGTCACGCAGCACCCTCTATAAAAAGTATATTTTTGCATTGCGCACATATCATATACAGCACAGGTTTTTCATAGCATCTGTCCCTGAAAAAATCTCAAGTTCTTCATTGCAACTTGTAGGTACAATAAGCATACTCGTCGGTAAAATATCTAGAAATTTCTGAATAATTTTACAAAATCGTGGAAAAAGCCGTTTTCCCTTCTCATTTCGGCAGAAAAATTGAAAAATGAGTACGTTCGGCAACACTGCATATGTCAGTTAAAACGACCATTTTGTAATGGGATTCACCAATAAACAAGGACTGCTGGTCACGTGATCATTATACCACCCTTTCTCGTCAAATATGTATGTTCCGTGTATACCAGGGGAGAAGAACAAATTCTATTAACGGCCACGGAAAAATATTTTTTAATAGATTATTTTATAGTCACTTCCGTGTGTATCCACTGAACATGTACGAAATGTCACTCACAGGAAAAATAATTAATTCAAATATATTCAAAAACCAAAAATTCTCCTTTCCTAAAACGTGGTTTGAGTGTCACCTTTGAGTCAAAAATATAGGCCATAGGCATAAGCGCTTGTTCACCATCAAAAACGAGCATTTTACAAAATGCATACGAATCAAAGGAGAAAATGTGAATACGTACAAGAAAAAGACGCGTCAGAATTGATAGCAAAAGCTGCAGAATTGATGGAGCACCAGATGACCAGAAATGACTTCGAGAGACACTACGAAATTTTGTGCGAATATTTTGAATTATCCCAAAATGGATTTGTATCCTTCCTATTTTATATAGAATGAAAAAATGCAACCTGTGCCATACTACACTGGGGCTCCTCAAGAAGATTTTCGCTTTGTAGTTCCTTAACAGTTTCTTCTAGCTCTTGAAAGATCTGTTTAATGTGATGAGAGTGGCCGAAAAACTAGCCGACAGGCAAGACGAGGTTGAGACATACGGCAAAATGATGGAGATATTGTTGTCCATTGCTGCTTTCGCGCCTCTTTTGTCGAAGTCTTCGGAAATTTTCAAACTAGTAAAGGATTTAGAAGAATATTTTTCGATTCTTGGTAAATCCTTGGCTTCAAGGATCTCAAAATATTATAGGAGATCTAAACATATAAACCGTAAATCGCTGTTTCGTGCTTCTTATGGTCGATTCTGGTAACAGATGGCGCTTCGTGCCGACTTATTTCGAAGGATTTTATAAGAAACTATTTGAGCCAAAACATCTGAGACACTACTTCCAGGTTATTTGATGGTTTGCCTGAAAAGCATCGAGTTGAAGAAATGCACAGCTAATGCCTTGATAAGCCTAATCACCTATGACAAATATTCGCCACGAATCGCTCCATTTGACATGAGAAACAAAGCTGCCGAAAACAGCCGTTTGCCCGGGATATTAGGACAACTTTTACTATTCGCTGACGATGAGACGTTCCTCCACGTCTTGGATATCATCAGACTGGTGAAATGTCAGGGAAAATTTTGTAAGGACATTATATTATAATAATTGCTCTTATTACAACAATTGCGAGAAAAAAGGTTTTTGGGTGTGTGCATATCTATTGTATAAGATGAATGTGCTTTAGTGTCTCTAAAATTGTAGACGAAGATATTATAGCCCAGGACGCCTTGAACGTACTTTTGATGAGGATAGAACCAACGTGGAGAGAAAGAATAGAAAATGGAACAAAACCTGGTGTGCCTTGCAGCAAAGAGGTCGAGTTACCTCTGTATAATCCAATAAGTTCAGTTCTTTGGGTGTTGCTCAAATACTGTGAGAGTCACAGAGAGGTCTTGTCGATGATTGAGGAGTTACGCCCTTTTTCGATATGGTATTTGAAAGCGATTTCGAATAGATTAGAAACAGCCAAGCCTATAACCCAGTGAACGTAGTGATGTCATATACATATATAATGTCGGCATCCTTAGGGCACTGCTGATATACGCCAACCAAAAAAAATTACGCAGAAATATGTCGTATAAAAAACCACAATCATGCTTCTTCGCCGATAATCGGTTGAATGGTATACCGTTTCAAAATTTGTTCATTGTTATACAGATGAGTTTCTAACAAATTTGTTATTTACGGGAATAAAACATGATGTAAAATGGCAATTTGAAGAATCTGAATATGGAATATTATTATTAGAAAAGTCACATTAACAAGATATTTTTGGTCGAAAAATTCCTGATACTTTTTATGAATAACAATAAAGTAGTTATTAGTATTCAGATATCTAGTTTATCTTATCCATTAAAAGTCTATATTTTCTTTGTAGGTGATGATTTTTCAGTACTGACTGCCCTAAAAAAGACGTCAAATGGACGTCTTATTGGGGTCATAAAAATGGCGTCAATAAAGACGTCATTTTTTTTCATTTTGGCGTCCTCATGTTCACTGGGTGATCTGCACACAGATTTGGTTTTCAAATATGTGAAAAAGAATTCAATTTCGGGTTAGATCGATAATAAACTCTGATGACGCCATACCGCTGGAGTGTTGTGACCGTAACACTACCGCTGGCAGCTAAATCAATTTATAAACCTGCTAACGTTACCCATATCCTAACTCAAAATAGCATTCTTTTTCACATATTTGAAGTCCAAGCTTGTCAGCAGATTAGATGCGGTGTCTTCATCACTTATACCACATATGTGGTTTGCATTATCCCTTTCATTGGTCGAATCGGAAAAGTTAAAAAATCGTTAAGCCTAGCGTCAGCGTAGCCGTATTCCTGTTTATAAATAGTTTGTCAAGCGCATGATTCAATTTCTGCGTTCCGACCATGGTACGGCGTGTCAGAGCTTAGAAATCTACCTCAAGTGTGGAATTTAATTACAACGTGTTTTGTAGATAAAAATTTGGAGTAGACAAACCTTTTAGTTAAAAACATTTTTATGATTTTTTTTTAGGAGTTTGCAATACGCTTTCATACTATTCGTTACATCGTATAACAAATTTGTCGAGCGAAACGACGTATTGGCCATAATTTTGCAGCTTCTGAGGTTGTTCCCGAATCTGTGTTTTGTAGAAAGTGGACTAGCTGACGGTAACGAAAAAAAATCAAAGATATACAAGTAGTTTTGCAGAAACTTAGATAAGAAAGAAACCACAATTGTGGGCATATCCGCAATGTTGTATTTCCCTTTTTATCGAAAGTCTTGAAAAACGCAGTGTACTAAGTGACATATAAAATGCAACACCGCTATGAAGCTAATAAGCAGCAACGTACGTCGCTCGGGTTACCAACCGTTCTATTCCCGCTCATGTTTGATTGTCCTTTGTTTTACATCCAAGTTTCCGCAAAATACTTGACTTTATTCAAAAACATAATTTATATATTTTTGAAATCTTTCGCGATCCTGATACTTCCTCGCCTGTAGCATGGGAAGTAACAGATTTTCTCTACAAAAAAAATCAGTGAATTGGAGGCATGTCATTATTTGAATCATACGTTTTCCTAGATTTGGCAAATATCGGATACATATCATTGTTCCAACCCAGAAGTGCATGGGGCAAAAAAATAAAGATTACAAACTCCGAAGTGGATTTCATGTATGTGAAACTTTTATTGACAATATTACCATACTACGTGGAATGGGATGCTGGTGTCAAAGTAAGAACTAGCTTTTTACGCAATTAAACTAAAACAAATATTTTTTCTTGTTCGTGACTAATGCTGTGTTAATACAGTTCAAAAACAAGATGAAACACCCAGTAAAAATGACGTCATTTTTACGCTAAGGATTACAAAGTCGGTAGTACGATAGTTCGGAAATTTTTGATGATCATATTCAAATTCAACTTCTCAAATTACCAACTTGTACGTACGAGGGTTGTTTCAAAAATATGGTTCCCGCTTTTTTTGCAGGCACAAGAAATTTTTTGTTTAAAAAAAAACGAACTCACCACTGGAAACGTTGATCTTTAATCTATTTTTCTCAATAGTCGCCATTTTTTTAGACGTGAAATCCACTCTTGCTTCCACCTTAAGGAAGTCCGTCTCCAGCCCGTTTAGAAACTTGGCAACTGCCCCTTACAACTCCTCGTCCAGCGTTGCCAGATTCGTCGTAGGGAATTATCGTACAAACACGTAAAAATTATCGTTTACCAAGCGGCAACACTGACAGCTGCTTGTTGGTTTTAATTGAACGTAGTTGTTAGATTGATTCAACATCTGTGAGTAAAAAAGCTCGTTCGCAAAGTTATCGTACATTCAGCTATTATCTTACACATACTATCGTACATCGTATAGGACTTAAAATTATCGTACAGAAACGATAATTATCGTACGTCTGGCAAGGCTGTCCTCGTCCGTCGTCAAACACGGCGCTGTTACCACATTTCTCCTAGCATCATGCGCGGTGACGATACAGCGTTGGGAACCATATTTTTGAGATAACCTCGTATTTTCTTTGCCACTGCATAATAAGCATGTACTTGGGCACTAAATACCAAAAAATACTATGACTTTCTTGGAATTCCTAAAATAGAAATACCTGAATGACTTTTTTAGGTATTGGAGTGCACAAACATTATATACCACCTGCTAAAGATGCTGAAAAACGCGAGTTTAGAGAGAACCGATTCAAAATGGCTGCCGCTACAATCTTGTTCCATTAACGTTTTTGTATGGGAGATCCTTTTCAGAGTGATACCTAAATTGGAGGAGGAATTTATCGAACATTCGGGACCTAGCATGTATATATCTTCCGTTACACAAATTTTGAATTGTTAGAATTTATACAGGGTTTTTCCTAATGCACCTATTCCAAGAAGCACCCTGTATAAATTTAGATAAACACGCCGAATTACAAGGATTTACGTGTATTTCCAGATTACTGAGCTGTTTACAGATATACAAAGACAAAGAACTAATCCTGAACAAATGCCTCATGTTGTTTTACAACATCTTGAAGGACGATTTTAAAATGACAATCCGAAATTCTCTGCTTTTCAACGACGGAATTCATAAAGTGATCATCGTGGCCAAAAGCATTTTGGAACGACCCGTTTTCAGCCGTCTAATTCAAGATTGCATCCAGAATATATTTTGCATACTGAAATATCTGTATGGAGACAATGTTGACAAGTAGGTAGTAATTCTGAATACTTTATCATTTATCCCGCGTATCGATATATCTTATAACCTCCAATCCCTGTTTTTAAGCCCTCCCAAAAAAATGTCCAAAAATGGGTAGGACTACGCGCATTTTTCTCGTTTTTTTTATTAATTGATATTCATAATTTTATAGCGCGTAAATATGCAATAATATCGCAGGTGTTTTGTTTGGAAATATAATGACTATATATACCTGTTGGCGCCATCTGTTGGGCGAGTCTCCTACTCACCAGAGCATCATGGCCGATCTCTGCTTGTACGCGAACCACGACCGCCCAAGCCACTCGTCTGTGAAGACCGTGGCAGTTGCTCGCCTTCTAGATCGACTTTGTGGCTCCCGATTCTTCTAGAGTCAACGATGCGGACTATATAACTTCGTGGCCGGGAGATGGAAGCAGAGTACGGAGAACGGTAGAGTAGCAGAGCAGAGTGGAGTATAGTGCAGGCAATGGCGACATAAGAATTAGTCAGACATAGATAGTGGTGTATATAAATGTTTTATCAAAATGGTTAGCATCTAACAGACTAAAATTAAATGCAAGTAAAACGAAAGCCTTGTTAATCGGAAAAAAACAATGTACAAATGTTCAACTGAATATTGATGGTGAAGATAATGAATTCGTATTAAATTTTAAATACCTTCGGGTTTTTGTTGACTCTCGATTAATTTTTGATATTCATAATGAAAAAGTTATAAATAAGATTAGTAGTAAAGTGGGATATTTATCGAGAGTTTCTGGATGTCTGAGTTCATATAGCAGAAAAATTATCTATAATACCATCATTCTTCCAAATTTCTTGTACTGTTCGACTATTCTATATTTAGCAAATAATTCCATTTTTGAAAGACTACAAATTTTACAAAATAAGTGCATGAGAATAATACTAAATAAAGATAAATATACTCCAATTAGGCAAATGCTTAGCAAATTAAAATGGCTCAATGTAAAAAATTTTATCAAATATCTTGTAATGATATTCATTTATAAAGGAAAAACTAATTTAACATCATCAAATGTCGACCATCATTTAAATAATACCAGAAATAAAGATGACTTCCATTTAATGACCAAAAAGTATAACATATGCTATAAATCTGTATTCCATCAAGGGTTGATTGGATATAATAAATTATACTCGGAGATAAAAGACCAGAAAACTTTGACAAAATTTAAAGTAAAATTGAGAAATCACTTGTTAAATCTACAATTATAGGTTGCCCAGCATTTACGTCATACACCATATGGCTTGAATTTACTAGTTCTAAGTTGTTTACAATTATTCTGTTTATGTAGCCAAATGTGCTAAATAAATCTTTCTACTACTGAATGAATGAATCTTGAATTTTTTAGAGGCATCCCGGCCACCATAAGGAGCCAGTGCATAGGCCGCTTAAGCGGGCCCTTATGCACCTCTACAATACTTAAATCACAAGCCTCGCCCTTTTAGCGAAGTTGAGAATCGCCTTGAGTCCAAGCTCCTTTACGTCCTGAGGGTCCAAAGTAATGGACCCCAGTATAGTCTGCAAATCTACAATTATAGGTTGCCCAGCATTTACGTCATACACCATATGGCTTGAATTTACTAGTTCTAAGTTGTTTACAATTATTCTGTTTATGTAGCCAAATGTGCTAAATAAATCTTTCTACTACTACTACTAAGTTAAATAAAATAGTGCATTTCTTTTGTGGAATCCAGTGTTTTAATCCGCACCCAAAAGAACCCAGAAAAACGCTACAATATTTAAAGCATGATATGGCAACAACGTTTTACGTTTGTTTTTGTTTAAGTTTGTTAAAATGTTATCTCTGAGTGTTTGTGAAGAAAGCAGTTTCTGAGAGCTGAGTAGTACAGATATTTTTAGTTATTGCCTTTCATTTACTAGTTTCAAGAATAACAAAATGCCTTGAGTTCAAATTATGACCATGTTAGGTCATTGACAGGGGTAGAATTATTGCCTATCGAGATGTTGGTTTGCCGCCGTGTTAATTGCACTGCAATGACGGTACTGCGTGTGTGTCTAGAAGAAGTTAGAGGAACACGAAGAAGGCCAACTGGTCCATCGAGGCATACCACAGAGCGTCAAGATGGGCGTTTCGGATAACTAGCCTTACGAGACCGTTTTGCTAGTACGCGTCGTATCGCTGACCAATAGTTTGAAGAAAAAGGTAGACCTGTTAAGATGCGTACACTCTATCGCCGCATTCGAGTCTTTGTACTTTTTTCATACCGTTCACGGTTAGTGCTTCCTTTGACTGCGGACCACGGTCGTCAACGTATGAACTGGAGCAGAGAACGGCAACATTGGGAGGCAGAATGTCATCTTTAGCGACGAATCGCGATTCTGTCTAGGTACGCAACTGCATACGATGATTGAGAAATGAAATGTATAAATTGTAGGTAAAGTCAATAGCACATCAAAGTTTACACGTGTAGTATGGTGATTGTGATAATCACAGTATACAGTCCAATGTGTGAATCTCCACGAGATCTTGGCTGTACTGACAATTATACTTGAATTAAATTATGTTTTCGTATTTATTGTAACTTAATTTTGTCGATGGCTAGACGTAACACATTATTTTTTTTTCGTATTACTAGTCAATAAAATTTCGTGAGAATGTGATCGTTTCATTCTTGATGAAAGACTGTCTTACCTCATGGGAAAAAAATCAAGTTGAAGTAATTATTTTTCTGGGTGTAACACTTCTAATGTTACCGAGTATATTTTTCGTCCAGAAACTGTACCTGCTACTTGGAAATCGTACTGAAATACATGGATCGCATGTTGAATCCAAAGGAAGACGAACCAGCATATGACAACAGAATCATTGTGTGTCTGATGGATTTCATCTGGGAAACAGTGATGAGATCTGACGCCACTTCAAGACAGTTTATGAAGAGGGGAGGAGTGTACAAGATGTTGGACATTGTCGAGGTGATAAACTATAGTTTATAGTCGCTTATTCAAATAACTAAATCGTGTCAAAACAGCCAATAGATATTTTGTGATTTTGTACGCACAAAAACGGTATAAGGGATGTGCATCCAGTCGAGATGCCCATACGAGGGCGATCCGATATGTATTTAGCTTCAACGCTCGATGGCGCCACATCGGCGTAGACGTCTACTGTCAAAATTTCAGCCGAATCGCACGTTTAGTTTTTTTTTGAGCGGATGTGAAAAAGAGCAATATCGGTCGGTGATTTGATTCTTGTTTTTGGAAGTAATAAACTATGGTATCGCCGCGTTATGCGACCATCGCTGATACCGGTTATGGTTTAATAACTGAGCTGTCAGCTAGTAGATCATAATTCCCTTTATGGCGCGACGTATTCACTTAAGTATAGTCACAGCTATAGTAACGCGGGTTATTCATTTCTACAGAGATACCCGTTCCATGTGAAACTAATAACTCTCGGGGCATTGGTGGACATGTGCGAGGATAGCAGCTGTGTGCCGTACGTAATCACTTGGAAAGGAAGAAAGCACAGCAACTTTCTGAGTCTCCTTTTAGAAATATTCAGACTTGAAAACAAGATGTTAGGCGTACACACCGGACATAGAGGGCAAATAGCAGGTAATTTTATAAGAGATGATAAACGTGAAAACATTTCATTTCCATACGTTCTCGAAAAATATCAATGCGACCGAGTTCAAATTTCGGGTCCACATTAAATTATTATATATTAATTGCATTTAAAAAATGTTTTTTTTACAATATTATCTGATAGCTTTTCTAACTTTTTCATCACCTCTTGGATGGCTCATGACATGTAGACAATGATATCCTGCCGATATGTGAAAAAATTTACAAGATAATATATACAGGGTGACTTCGAAGTTGAGTCATTTATTTTAACAGTGAGTAGATCTGATCAAAAGAAATGTTTTTTTCCTTTACCATTTTTCTGGTAAAATTAAAGTAACAAAGTTATAGCCCTTTGGAAGTTTGAGTACCGCCCTGTCTCAATCATAATATTATGTGCTCGTGTTTGGCAACAACGGATATAATCCGCCTTATCGGTTCATCGCATCGGAAACAAAAAAGCGAAAGAATTTGGAACGATGTTTTTACAATTATTTTACTCCGTTGTATACAGTCAGTGTCAGTCGGTAACGCGTGAGTGAATAGTGGTGTCTGTTGCGTGGCTCAAACGAAATCAAAAATGGCACATGTTTATGCGGATCGGTTTCCCAATCGAGTGCAACCAACCCCTCGTGCCTTTGTTAATGTAGTACAACGGGCTCGTGAATCAGGTGACTTAAGACCTCACAGGGTACGGCATGCCGGTGCTCCAAGACCTCACGATCAAATACAGGTCCGCACTGAAATACTTGTCGGGAGGATACTTTATAAAACAAGGTATTTTTTTTTTTTTAATTTTTACACACATATTTTGGTTTATCTTCCTTCTACAATCATTATCTGAAAATTAATGACTCAACTTCAAAGTCACCTGTATAAATGAACGAGATAATATGGATATAAGATGAAAAAATCTTCTAGAAAGACTTCGTGTACTACAGGGTTGACGTCATGTTCTAATTTTAAGACGAGAAACATCCGATTATGGGTGCAGACCAACGAGATCACACAAACACGCTCGGAAGCAGTTCTCCGGCGATGTACGATCTTTTTTTGAGCTGCAGACCGAAAGTTTACGCTATTCTGCAGTTGATATACGAAAGGCATGCCGAAGTAACTGAACAGGCCGATGAGTGTTATAAAAATTTGCAGGTGGATTTGAGCGCTGAAGACAAGGTGACGTAATTCTGGTTTAACTCAAAAAAAAAATCGTATTAATTATTATTGATCCCTTCCCTAATTCCATTCGTGTTTTGTTTCAATCACCCTTACTTGAGATGTATCTCAACGTCTAAAGGATAATAATAATTAGAATTTGCAAAAAAGGTAAGCGATTAAACAACGAATCCTTTTAAGATGACTTTGCTATTAGCCGAAAATTTCCTGGGCCTAAAACTTTGCGAAGCTTGGCGAGAAGTCGACATGGAATTGCAGGAAATGAATTTTAAAGCGTCCAGTTTTGATCATAAAATACTCAACAACCTGATTGAGAGATCGAACCGGTGGGGCAAGCATTTGAAGAAAGTGCAACTTCAGTTACTTCAAGAAGAAAGAGATAATGTAAGAAAAAAAATTAATTTCACTTTGGATAAGGCGAATATCACGTTAATACGATTATTCATATCATCAATTTGATTACGAATCTCCACCCTGTATTTCTTAGAAATATTGCCATTGTGTCCAGCTTTCTCGTTCAAAAAATAAGTGGGAAACACGTCTTTGAAAAGCGCTGTGTAACTGTGTCTGTTAATTTTTAAAGATCCGCGTATATTATAAATTAAAATCTTTTAAAGGGAGCTTTAGAGGAAAAGAAGCTATATCAAACTCTAGCAGAACCTCGTTTACACGAAGCTTTGGACGCATTGTGCGAGTTGAAATACATAGCTAGATGCACAGAAAGGATGTTCAGGGTGTCGCAGAAATTCCTACAAACACTGCAAGTAAAACATTCTATGAGAAAACTATTCAGCGGGAAAGACACGCATACAACTTTTTTGAGCGAGCTGCATGCGACTGTAAGTACACAGAAAAATAGGACATTACATACCTGGGTTCAGGAGTAAGCAGTTATTGGTCGAGCTCTTTATACACTGATGAAGGTCATAAAATAGAAGAATCCAACAATGTTTTTTTATTTGTTTAAATTTCATTTGGCTAACCCCGTATCCTTGACTGCAATATTGAAAAAGTAGCAAATCTCATGAAATATGCCCAACTGGTGCACAATTGCGCTGTTGCAGTGTTCGTCGGTCGTTGCGCGACGGCTGGCCAGCTTCTCACATCGCACAAAATCGAATAGTTTTATTTTGAAAAAAATGCCTCTAAATGAATCGCCGATTATTTCAGCCTGTATTCAATCAAACTGTAACAGTCATCAGTGACCAGGTAGGTGAAAGCGCCCAACCACCAGATATATCTCTCAGTCCATCTGATGATGTTGGAGTTGGACATTCAGCGAGGGATGGTTCTATCCAAAATGAAGACCACACACCTGGCGAAACGATTTCCAAAAATGAATGATTACAGTTCTTATATGTTGTTATAATAATATACAAGTTTAACCTCGTATTCTTTATTATTGAAATTATCCTGTGATTTTCATGTTCATAGGATTCCATTGTCTGGGAAAATCAAAACCACATACATATGTGTTTAGATTTCTGTGGCAGTAAAGTAAAATTAACAATTATGTGACAATATATTTTGTTTTCTGTCTTCCAGGTGACATTTCGTTTGTTTTACTTTCTACGCCACTTTGACATCTAAAGGATCTTGCTTGTTTTGTGAGGAAATAATATGACATATAGTTGTAGTCACCATTCTTGGCGGGTCAAAGTAAGACTACTAGTATCCCTTTATATGTCTCCATCTCCCACATACATATACATGCAACCTACCCCTGTATGTGAATGTTGTAAGCTCAAAGACATACGTTTTTTGTTGTGTATCTCCCTCTCGAAAACTTCGTCATTACGTCTGATTGCCCTTCAATCATATTTGTTGTAGTTGTCCTGATATCAATCTTCAATATAAAATTGTACAATGTCCGGAAATATGATGGAGAAGGCCGACAGCTCGTGCTAAATCTATTAAGAGTATTTCCAGGAAGAGGATGAAAACAGCGGTCCCCTGTTACCCACTTCATGCGTACTGGAGAGAGTAGCAGATGGGCTGAAGGTTGTACGGAGACTCAATCTGTTTACTTATTTCATATGTGTTTGATGACGTAATCGCCAAGAACGGTGACAACAACTATATTTCATCAAATAGGATGCTATGATTTGAAGCTAACATTAGTATTATAATTCATATGTCTAAGTGTAATGTGATTATAATTAAAAAATAATTAATGCCATATATTGGTAATCATAAATCTTTTGTTTGTTTACAATATGTTATATTACAGTGGATACTATTACACGGTGGTCAATTTTAGAGAGTGTAAATGGCAACACTGGCTGGTGTCATTTAAATGTTGAGTAATTTGTGTGATTTGGCTAATCAGGGGGCTAGAAACTCAAGTTGCAGGTCAAATCTCTTCATTAAGCAGGCATCATCAAGCCAGTGTTGCCATATACGTATTTATGTTTATGTTTTCGGCGTTAACTAAGGAAAATAGCTGATTGTGTTTTCATATTATTGTCACAAAACGTGTTTTTTATGTGATTATACATTTTTGTGTTTATTTTCATGGAAATATGTTATGCATGTGTAGCAATACAAAAGATATTCATAAATTGTTATACCAGTTAATACAGAGGCTTGCTATTTGTAGTAAAAGTAATTTTCAAGCACATCCTGCCTAAATCTTAATGGTTACCATAATTTCACATGTCCGAATAAACTTTGATACTTTAAACTATTTGGATGGTTTATTCTTACAGTTACACATGTCTGATCTCATATCTCACTGTAGGAGGAATACACACTTCACAAAAAACATTTACATTTGTGTAATAACTAGCAATATTCTTGAATATACAATGGGTGTAAATCAAAAAAATAAACGATCAAGTTTTTGCAGCAGATATTTCAAGTTCCAGAGACATCATAGTCGGTCATAAGTTGATTATATTGATCGTACTTAGTGCTACGTTTGTTGGGGGTTTGAGACTGCATAGTGTTATCTTTTTGCTGTACAGGGAAACAGCACCACAGCACAAATGCTATGAATGCCACAACAGTACCAACTAGGAGAATCAAATCTTCAATTGTCTGGAATTATAAATCAAATGACGTTTTCTAAGCATATCCAATAGATCCAACTCACCGTTTCTCCCAGTATAAGGCTATTCAGAACGTATAAAAAGTCTTCTATAGAGCTAAACATAGGTATTTCTCAGACTAAAAATATAAATAGACATATAATTCCCTACAAAATATCGTCGTCAACATAACTGTATTTACGGTAAACAAATATATGCGACGCTGCCACTTCTCCATACTGAAAAATCTATTGATAATGGAATGAGATATTGGTGTGCACTCCGCCCGAAATGAAGGTGGACTTAAATAAGGTGTGGACGCTCCGGTCGATCGTGGGTCGATCAAACAACTGCTCCTAGGCAGTTGTCAACGTCATTTTAAATTTTAAAAATTTATTTTTTCTTTTCATATTTGTTTATACTCACAGAGGTGGCCGACACGCCGTAAATTCAATTCAAAACGGATGCAGGTTCATGTTGGGTAATTCACAGCGAACATTACATATAATATTTTACCCAGTCAGTTGTTTGGCTGGATTTGTTCCACCTTGGACGAAACTTTCTCTCATTCGAAAGTAGCACATTTCTACCGACTTTTTGCCGAACGTGGCAACGGTGTTCAACGGCAAGTGGTGGATGCGTACACAGAATTTACAAACATCTGGTGTTTGTTGTTGTGCACAATGAATTTGTTGCGAGTATTCAAAAGTGTTTTCAGGTTGTTTTAGCGGCAATTATAGCATTGTTATGATTGATAGACAATTTTCAAAGACAATGGGACGTCGGAAGTGCATTCTTTGTGGAGTTAGCAGTGAAAAAACCTTCCACAGGTGAGTTAGAGGTTAGAGGAGGACAAGGGCGTAGCGCATGGGGATGCGTTGTGATTTTTAGTATTAAGAAATAGACATTTTATAGTTATTGGTTGTTTTTACACTGTATGTGTGGTGATTTTCAAAAAATACTCTTCTGTTAGACACGTTTTTGATCTTTCAGGTTTCCTAGTGACTAGAAAAAACAAGAAGAATGGTGCACTATCCTCAATATTGACATAAATGATTTACCACTTCATGCCTTTATTTCCGCAAATCATTTTCACAAAAGTGATTTAATAGAAGGCAAAAGAACTCAACTAAAGCATTCAGCAGTTCCATCAGTAGAGCCTTTGAGGCAAACAGAGTAAGTCCTTAATTATATTTAGCTATTGGATGAAATGGAATATTTTGTTGCTATACTTTTACTTATCTATTTTAAAGTGATTCCAGTGATGACGAGAATGAAATCAATCTTGCCCAGGAAATTGCCCTAAGCCATTCAAATAGTGAACAACTGGAAAGCAGGGATCTACCTAGGTATGAAATTTGTTTTTTTTTTAGATGTTTTACATCCATATCTGGATCAGCATATATCAATACAAGAACTTTTTGACGCGCTAAATGGCTAAAATGGCTATCAGAGTCTACAGAGTACGCTAAATCCCCAAGTATACCGTTATGTATAAAACGATTTATAATCCAACTTAAGCTCCACAATAAATGTAGTCTCAAAATCTTCCTAAACAATAGTTCATACAGGGTTGAACAAACAGACTATTGTACAATATGTAATACTCGAAAGACCGAATCTTTAGGACATCTCCTCCTGGAATGTCCATTATACAATCCATTGAGAGAGCATATTCTGTCAGATCGTTTGAACCAAATCTGTGTCTTTGCTTTCCTAAATAAAACGAATGAGTTGAATTTATGATACAAACTTTTTAAATACTTTAGGGAAATATTTAAGCTAAGATCTTTCTTAAGGAATGAATAGTTTTTTTGTGCCTTCAATATCAAGACAGAATATTTAAATTGATGCGTCAATTATTTATTCTTTTTCTGTTTGTTTATATATTTTTTTATATACAACTTTTGATCATGGTTACTATCATTTTCTTACTATTTTTTATTCATACTCTGGACAGGAAATTTTCTACTCAATTCTTATTATTTACATAATACTCTCTCACTCTTGTTTATATACCTTTGTACTAGGTATTATGAAACAATAAACCTGATAATTAAGTTCCAATAATAAAACCTTGTTTACTTCTCTGTGTTTATTCTTTTCACTGCCATGGAAGGTCATACTGGGTGTATTAACCAGAACACCATTACAGAAAAGCACCTACGCCACTGGTGGAATCAGCTGTGGTCTGCACATACACAGCTTATTGTTTGTATTTGTTTTGAATTGGGTTTGTTTGTCTTCATGCATTACAGTGCCGTAAGAATGGTAAGTCTATTTATATTTTTAGTCTGAGAGGTATTTTCAGTACTCATTTTTATGGAGAAAAACTGCTCAGTGATTCAATTAAGGCCCGAGTAATGATAACATGGCCACGCAACACAACTATTGAAATATACTCTATTATAATAGACTCTAGAAGACTATCCGTAGCGATATTTTACTCGAAATCGTTGCACACCGCTTGAAAAATGCAAATGAATGGAATATTGGAAAACTGCCGCTTTGACGTACTAAAATGACGCCGTCGTTACCCCGGGATAGACATCGATCTTGTCACCTAGATGCGGCGTTGCCAGCTCATCAGACAATTTTGCTAGAATTTCATAAAAAAAGAAGCTTTGGTTAAAATATTGAGGGATACCAATGGAGATATATAAAATTTGAGGCGTGCAATGTTTGCCAAAAAACTAAAAAAAAAACTGTTATTTACATTTTGCGTCGCCTAGCGTCTATGCGGCGGAACCTTAATGTCTCTGAATACTTTTATAAATGCCCAGTTTTGTAGGACAAAATACTTTTTGAATATGGGACTACTTCCAACAATTGGAAAAACAATGTTTAATTACATAAATATATTTATTAACTATTTGATCTAAAATTACATGATCATTAATAGAAGTACGATTTTCATTTTCTCTGCTCTTTATTAGGGGCATATGGTTTTTTAATGACTGGATTCACATTTTGGTGAGGAAACCTCAACCGTGACTGCTAAGATTAATTGTATCAGACGTAGAGATGCAAATTTTGTTTTTCTAAATACCTATCTAAAACAAGATATGTATATTTTCTCTGGCAACACTGTTAGGTGAACACCTTGACGCTCCTGTCAGATCGTTGACAGATTTATGATTTATCGATCAATCAACAAGGTGATATTTGGTCATCTGATCAATGAACCACGCCTCTTTAGCCCATAGACGGGGCCGTAATCAATTATGCTTTATCTAAAGCTTTACATACATATTTTTTATAAAATAATTATATACACCACTATTTTGTACGTTCCTAATGTTAGACAAACATGGTACAATAAAGCAAGTAGCGTCGTTCTTTTTGATCTTTTCGAATGATAACTAGCCTTAAATGTGGCAACAATGTTCGTCTACCTGTAGGAAAGGTTTTCAAATACATCTACCTAAGCCTATTTGTAGTTTTTTTCGTGTGTATATGTTTTGTGGTAGTCGTATAGTGGTAAAATGGCGAGAATTAATTTAAGTTATTACTTTATTTGTGTATTTTTGTTAATTTCCCTGAGGATATCAACGACAGCATCTTCAAGTGGTGAGTTCATTTTAGGAAAAATATCATTGTCCTACTTTTTGCTAAAGCTAGATGACACCTCAACTTTCATGAAGTGAATCAAAAACGTCCGATTTAGCAACCTTTACAGCCTGTTGCATCTTTATTTACATTTGGGCCCGGTGTAAGGTTTATTTGAACAGCTCTTTGATAAGCTAGCTTCACGTTTTATTCTACCAAGTGCATATTTTGTGTCTACCAAAGTACTGACTGATATTATTGACTTCAGAATATCTATGTAATTCGTATATTTGTTGCTGCTTTGCCCCAAAGGTTGTTTACCCAGTAGCAGTGGCAAATTCCGAGATACTCTTTCTTTGGAACAATTTGCAGGATAATGATGACTCAACTCAAACTCAAAAACATGTTAAACTAGTCTATCGACTATAAGTTTGAAATTTAAATGGAACTAGAAATCTCGTGTTTAGCATGTCTAATCAATTTGTAAAAATGTAATTATCTTTCAAGTAGTACCTATTTATCTTTTACCTGTCTTACGATACATATTTTTTACATGTCTCTCATTCTGAAGTAGATAGTTGATACTATTCACCAGGTGTGTAACAATAAATAAATCTATTATATGCAATGAAGAGAATAATTTACAACAGAAGTGATTCCTTCAAATTTTCTATGATGTTAAACCATTTTATATTGAATTTGTGATTGTGGAGAATCATTTGATTGTGATTGCAATAAAAGCGTATTGGCCCAGTGACTATTGGATTTGATTCATCTTGTTATGCTTGAAATCAGATCACTGTGTGCTCTATTTGCAACAATTATTTTCACCTTTGCTCTTCTATAATATTTGTCAACCATCTTTTAAAAACATACTCTGTGAGGTCCTAATTTAATATAGATTGTCAGTGTGTTTATGCAAAATCACCTAGCTGTGCCAGGTTTCGTTCATCTTAGAGGTTAGAAAGCTGATTAAATTTATCTTTTCCTGACCATATAGTGAAATGTATTTTTAGTCTAATCATATTAGAAAATTTTCCAGTCTGGTTTTACTGATGCAAGTTGTTCAAGGGGGTATTTAAAGCGCATAAAATGGGTACGCCAATTCTTGAGGGAAAACTTTTTATTGGGCGTGTTTTTTGGGATTCAAGTGTTGGCAGGAACGAAAAAACTCGATGAATAAGATTCTTAGGTATTTGTGAGACGTACAGAATAAGACCACAAATAAAAAGATCCCACTAATACTAAAAAAGTTATGGCAAAATGCAGGTTTTGGCACATATCTACTTGAAACTCTTCAAATCTTTATGCTCCATACTCCTAAATAACCACAACAACATTGGAGTCGATTGGTTGAGTAGTTTTTTGAGAATTTCTAATTGTTTATTCCAAAACACCTGTCTTCCGGCCTCCACTACTAGTTTATTGAGGAATATACACGGTTTATTAATAGGGCATTTTATAACAAAAGACACTAGTTTCTATTGTCGCCATGAGTCACAAGCCATTCCAAAAGATATAATTGGTATTTTTATGCAAAAATGAAGAATAACATTTTTGTCTTCTAAACAATTTCAAACATTTCGTATTTGTGGGTATTTTAACAGGTTTACCTTTTGTTATGAGAAATAAAATTTGTTTCTGGGTACTCTTGTGTGTACATATTTAGAGCTGAAATTTTGACATGGTCACAAATGAGGCTTAAAGTTTATAAAAATATTTCATACTGAAATGTGCTGAACTGTTTATAAAGTTAGCACTAGACACAGTTATGTTTCAATCTGTCTTAGACTAGTAAGCTTATAGCAATTGCAATTAATATATTTAGAAGGCGTGACATGATTTATTATTATTATTTACTATATAATTTTGTAAGATCTTTAATACTGATCCTTTAAAACTATAGTGATGTAATTTCATTTACCATTTTTCCCCATCTATGGTCTCAAATGCCTTTTAAAGTCTAAAAATAATGCTACAATACATAATTTCTCATCTATACTTCATCTCAAGTCTTCCACCACCAAGTGGAGACAGATTGATGAATCTTATATCAAGAAACTTCTACAATCTATGCCGAGATGATGTCAGGCAGTGATTGATAATAATGGTTATGCTTCAAAATATTAACACAAACATGGTTGGTTTTCTATAATTCAATGAACTTTGAAGACAATGAGCATCGTTTTCACGTTGGATTTGCTCATTTTCCCCTTTTTTGGGCGAGGAGACGCCGTCGTGTGCCACTCGGAAGATTGCCTCTGTCTCGGGATCATACTCAAAGATCCACGACTCGTCACCTGTGATCACGTTATTCAAAAATTGGGGGTCACTTTCACACATGTTCAAATTTTCTTGGCACACTTCTACTCGCCGCAATTGACCTTTAATAATGTGTGGATGCACCCTGATGTGCTACGCATTCTCCAACGCGCCTAGGCATGCTTCTGATCAGGTGGTCAATGTCCTCCTGTGATATCTCATTCCAGGCAACCACCAATTCCTCTCGAGGTGCTTCTAGAGTCTGAGGAGGACGTTGCAAATTGAGCAATCTCCTACCCATCATATCCCACACGTGCTCAATTGGGGATAAGTCGGGAGATCTTGGTGGCCATGGTAACAATGTGACATCATTATGTTGAAAGAAGTCTATTGTGACTCTTGCAACATATGGTCGGGCATTATCTTGTTGGAAAGTTGGATCTGCCAGGGTGTCAAGATAGGGTAAAAGATGGGGTTCTAGAACTTCGTGGATATAACGCTGCGCGTTCATGTTACCTCTGATGAAGATTAAAGGTGACCTGGAACCATAAGCTATAGCACCCCAAACCATAACTCCAACAGTGTGATGAACATGTCTTTCAACAAAAAACTGTGGATTCCTCCTTTCACCACGTCGCCTTCTAACCCTGGCACGACCATCGTGCATGCCTAAACAAAATCGAGACTCGTCACTAAAGGCAATACTGTTCCATTCCTGATCCCAGAGTGACCGTTGTCTGCACCACTCAAGGCGATTACGTCGGTGTTCTCGAGTTAAAGGGAGGACCCAGTGTGGCCGGTATGAAAACAAGCCAAAACTTCTCATTCGTCGGTAAACACTTCGCATGCCAATAGGTCTTCCGTGTTCTGCAAACCATTCATTTGCAATGGACCTTGTAGTGGAGAAACGGTCCCGTAAGGCCAATAATCTTAGGCGGCGATCTTCACGGTCTGTTGTTCTACGGCGGCGTCCAGTGCCCCTTGGTCTTTGCGTACGGCCTTCTCGAAGCCATGTCTGACAACACCTAACCACAGTGTCTACACTTCTTTGCACTCTAACTGCAATTGCCCGAAAAGAAAGTCCAGCTTCCCGAAGTCCCACTATACGGCCCCTATCAAACTCACTAAGTTGACGAAATCGTACAGGTCTCCGTACTCGAGGCATGTCAAGAACCAAAATCGGCCAACGTTGATTCTTTACTGCGGCTGAAATATTCATTTTTAGAGCGTTAGTGAATTAAAAAAAAGCAGTATAAAAACCGGAATGTCCAACTGATAAGGCTGAATATTTTTTCACTTGTTATTTACAGTAAGATAAATACATTCACCAACTTTTATTAAAATAAAACCATTTAAACTGGGTGTTCGGATTTATATGTCACTTAGTATACATTCACCAACTTTTATTAGTTTGGCCATTCTTTGGGTCTTCGTTGCAAAATGCGCATACACCGTATCATTAAGAAATATTTTTAGTTGCAATTCCATGCCGCAAGACATTCAGTTTCAATTAACATTAAAATGGATAATAATGGAGATGATTAGCAAGACGCCGGCTGGCGCTTTCTGGCTATTAACTTTCGCGCTGATGATATAATACAGACTTTGACCATTTCAAGGACGCTAACACGCTCTTGGTTCGTTTTTAAATTCGAGATTCACACAAGACGGGTTATTATTGTAGCAGAAAGAATGAACACTTATTTTATAGACAGTGTAAGTTAAATAGTGAACACGATTGATGATGGAGATGCCAACTTATGTTCATTATAAGTATCTACGAGCCCACTTCAGTTGGCCCAACTATTGAAATCTTCCCGCATCCATTATGGTCTGGGGCAGTATGTCATCAAAAGGAGTAGGAAAACTTCATTTTATTGATGGAAATGTGGATACAAATATTTGGCAATTTTAGAAGAATCGCTTTTACCAGTAATGGAAGAATGTTTGACATCCGGCCAAGATTTTGTGTTTCAGCAATGTACCAATTTTGAAATGGGTTTCTAGCAGTCCAGATCTGTCACCTATTGAAACTTTGTGGCACGAGATGAAAAGGTTCTACGACAACATCCTGCTCGTACAATCACCGAACTGAGACAAAAGCTTCAAGATTGTTTTACACCAAATTTTTGTCAAAACTTGGTTAACACTATGCCCCAAAGAATTTCAGCCGTAATAAAAAATAAAGGTGATGTTACCCAACGGTAATCTGTCAATTGTTGATTTGTTAACTTCGCGCATTTATTCGCACATTGTTTATTTGTTGAGATTTTCTATTAGTTATAGGTCTAAGTGATTTCAAATATGTATTTTTTACGACTAGAGTGTATCTAAAATGTTTTTGAGAAAATAAATTGTTTTAGAAGTAAATAGTTTCGCCATCTTTAGTTTATAAAGGCATATTTTGGTACAAATCTTGAAGTGGGAAGGGGCTCATATATTATAATTCATCAATGAATCGATTTATCAAAATAAACATAAAAATGTTTAAGGTGAAATTAAAAAATCACTTTATGAATACCCAAAATGCATAGTGATGTAATTTTAATAGACAAAAATGTAAAATTACACATAATTGATTCAAAAAAGCCGCCAGACAAATTGGATTTCCCTGTATTTTCGATTCAAAATCAGGATTATTATAATTAAGTCCCTCTTTCAGACAATATTGTTCTTAGATAAAAATGTCCAACTCATATTTTAAATACCAAATGTCTCATAACAAATGCACTGGTACTAGCATGTAAATTGTGAATACATATTTGGATATTATTGAATATTGATATTACATACATGTTGTGTTACATCCGGGAAAAAAATATATTCAAATATGCGCCTATATTCGGCACAAACGTATACGCAGTGACGAGGAATATACAAGGTCTGTCGCAAAAAAAACAGGACGAAACGGAGATATCCCATACTAGCAGCGCCATCTGTTACCGGAGACTAGCGTTGCATAGGTCCGTCTTTCATTGACGCCCAGTCAAAATTTCATGACAATCGAAGCACTTCAAGCGGAGTTATCGCGCTCAAAGTGACATTACCTTTTTAGCATCGAAGAAAGAGCCAATATTGAGTTCTGCGTTAAACTTGGTAAAACATTTACTGAAACGCATCAGACGTTGATGCAAGTGTATGGTGATGATTGTTTATCGAGTACACGAGTGGTTTACACTGTTCAAAAAGGGTCGGGAATCGCTGGAAGACGACGAACATGTTGGCCAGCCAAAATTTGTGATTACGCCAGAAACCGTCTTTGCCTTGTGACCTTGTAGACCATACAATGAAGATGGTTGTATTTGTTTATTTGTCGCAACATTCATCATGCCAATTTTTAAATTTGGGGCGCTGCATTCCAATGTGATCGGAAAATATCGCTTATCAAACATTGCGATTGTGAACAAATGTAAATTGATCCACGTTAACCGATTTGTATCAGATAATTACGATAATATTCAAATTAGAAATTGCGCGTGCAGACAGGAAGCTTTTACATTTTGCTCTACAGTCTATGAATATTTATAGACATGGGACACGACATGATATGACAACGATATGCTGACAGCGTTTTTTCAGCGAACGCAATAAACTGCGGGTCATACGCGCGTAATCACATAGTACAGGATAACTAGGATTCTATCACTTGAGATGACGAACCAAACTGGCTTATAGAACAAAATTTTAGGAAATTAATGTTGTTTGCAGGCGAAGCCACATTTACGCGAAATTTCCACAACAATCATGTTTGGGCAGTAGAAAATCCGCGTGCTGTAAAAAGAACTGATTTTCAACATAGATTTTCATCAAATGTTTCGGCTGGCGTGATAAATGGCATACTTATTGGACCCTACTTTCTATTAGAAGATGGTCATCTAAATAAGATACAGAATATGATTTTTTTTAATAATGTAATCTAACTCAAGTATACGTAATCACATAGTACAGGATAACTAGTATACTATTACTTGAGAACACAAACCAACGCGCAATGCAATACAATCATTGTTTTTCTTTCGGACGCGTGACGTCACTCGGTGACAAAATTTTCCAGAGACCGGTGGCAAACTTGTTTCTTTTTACTCACCGCTTGTGTATTTGAATGCTTAGTTCGATCTTTGCGTGTTAATGTTGATATTTCGTCGAAAACGTCTTATGAAAAATACTAATTGATGAATTATCGACATATTTTTCCATTTTCCAGATTATAATTTCTACGATTCAGGGTCTTCACACCACGTATCAGAACATTCGCTGACCATAGAATTATTCGACGATAAAATTCCGCACAGTAATCAAAAAAGGGATTTGGACCATAACAATGCGCCCGCGACGGATGCTAGAAATATTTCAACTACTACTCCTGTACCAAAAAAGGTAGGTGAAATATCTTCTATTATTAAGAAGCTGCTGATCTCTAATACTATGCATAGTAAGTCATATGCCATGAAAACAGATTTGCTTTATACATATTGTTGCATAACCTTAAGATTCGATAGAACTTTTAAAATTAATGCATAAACATGGGTACGAAAAATGCGTGGCTTCCGAAATACAAGGTGTTTAAATTTACTTTCTAAAATAGTTTTTTTTAAATATTTCGAACAATATTTGATGTATAATAGTGAAAATTGGTATACAAGGGTTTTTTGGTACGATAAAACGAACCATGGGCATAGTTTTACTGTAGCCGCTAGAGGGCGCTCTCTACTGTACCTGTAGTGTATTAAAATGACCGAAAAATTTTTCTTAGTGCAATTTTTTGCTTTTTGAATAAAAAAACTGATTCTTCGCACTTTTCAACATAAAAAAGCTCTCCTGTGAGTTTTCGTTATAGTTAGCCGTTTTTGAGATATTTCGATTTGTAAGGTTCGATGCATTTTTAATTATTTATGGGAAAATAATATTTTTTTACATTTTCGATTTCGGCATTACAAGTAATTAAGATGATCGTTTAGATTGTGTTTTTAAACACAGCAATAATTCCTAACTCCATATAAACACAAAAAAACAGAATATTAATTTGTTTAATTTTCCAATATTATTTTTAGCAAATTAAATTAATTATTTACAACTAAAATGCTATTGCATAGTTAGGACAAACATACAAAATCTAAAGTAGTTGCTCGAAATGTAAACCCAATTGTTCAATACACAATTCACATCTATGAATGATCGAACGTGGTATAGCATTATTCAAATAAGGCCTTATTTCATCACATGCATTCCTGATTCTGTCTATTAGCATATCTCTTGTGGTTACGGGAGTCTGGTACACTATTTCTTTTAGAAATCCCCACACAAAGAAATCTAATGGATTTAGGTCAGGGGATCGTGGAGGCCAGGCGACTGGTCCTCCACGGCCGATCCAGCTTTCTGGATAATTTTCGTCCAGCCAGTTTCTAACTATTCTCAAATAATGAGCTGGACAACCATCAAGCTGGAACCAGGCCAATCTTAAATCTAACATAACATCATCCCACATATTTGCATGTTCAGCCTTTAAAAATTCCAAGAAGGACGCAGCATTTAACCTTGCAGGCAAAAGGTAGGGTCCAAATAGTCGATTACGGTAGATACCAATCCACACGTTCACGCTAAATTCATGCTGAAAATTTCTTTCCCGAACTGCATGCGGATTTTCATGCGACCAAATATGTTGATTATGAAAATTTACCACTCCACGTCTAGTGAAGCATGACTCATCGGTCCATAAACCGTTACTTAAAAACTCCCTATTATTATCAGTTCTATCAAGAATCCACTGACAAAATGTGATTCTTCGTTCTCCGTCCCCTGGCTGTAGTCCTTGCACAGGTTGCAAATAGTAAGGACGTCTATGGTCATTTCTAAAAACACGGTGAACATGACTTGCTGAAATTCCCAAGGCACCAGAAACTCTCCTAACACTTGTGGTCGGATCTCTATCAAACTCACGCAGAATCATACGGGTAAATCTGCGCTGACGAACATTTATGTTTTGATCCCTTTGGAGATTCCCAAAACCATTTTCAGTTATTTGGCGATGCACTCTTACAAATACTGAGCGCGTTGGTTGTCGTCTGTTTGGAAATCTTCGTGCGTATTCTCTGGCTGCTTCTGCTGCGTTTCCATTTACAAAGCCATACACAAAATGAATATCCGCTAACTCTTGATTGGAGAATAAAAATGGCATTTTTATAAAACTTACAAAAAAAAAACAGGTAAAAGAAACTAAATTTCGTGCATTCACAATTGCAAAAAAACGTTTCCGGTTTCAACAGACAACAAAACTAACTGTCAACTAATTGACGTTTAACCTTATTCTGCTTTCAATTTCAAGAATATTTGCAAGTACAGCCTACTTCTAAAAATTATCGAGAAACTGACTTTTTAACGTTATTTTACCATAAATAATTAAAAATGCATCGAACCTTAAAAATCGAAATACCTCAAAAACGGCTAACTATAACGAAAATTCACAAGAGAGCTTCTTATGTTGAAAAATCAGTTTTTTTATTCAAAAAGCAAAAAATTGCACTAAGAAAAAATTTTCGGTCATTTTAATGCACTACAGGTACAGTAGAGAGCGCCCTCTAGCGGCTACAGTAAAACTATGCCCATGGTTCGTTTTGTCGTACCAAAAAACCCTTGTATACCAATTTTCACTGTTATAAATCAAATATTGTTCGAAATATTTGAAAAAAACTATTTTAGAAAATAAATTTAAACACCCTGTATTTCGGAAGCCATGCATTTTTCGACCCATGTTTATATAGACTTTATGCATTAATTTTAAAAGTTCTATCGAATCTTAAAGTTATGCAACAATAAACTGAAACACCCTGTATATTTTGATTTGACTGATCCCTTTTTTTGAAACTCTTCACTAAGGCGTAAGAAATATAGTGTCAATTTACTTTTTTTATTCAAAAGTTTTGTGACATTAGTAAACCTTGTTATATTTTTAGAAAACAGGCAAAATGGACAAAAATCCTTACCCGCTGGACGTGACAAAATCCGGTATAATGGCGGATAAATCATCGAAGTCTCACGACGATAAAGTGAACATTGCAACGCCACTGGTGCACAATATGGAAAATGCGAATGAGAAAAACGAAACCGCTCCGTCCATAAACCTGCCCAGGTTTCCGAGCGATATTGACACGCCTGAAGGTGGAAAGAAATTTAATGAAACGTTGAAGAACCATAATATTACCAGCACAAAAACGGTAAGCATTCTTTTCTTCAATTGCTTTTAAAACAAAATGTATGCTAATATAAAAATATTTTCGCAGTTTTTTTGTTTGTTTGTTGAAGATTTATTTAGTAATAATGCTACAATGTCAATTTTTTATAATTATTCGTTTACATTTTTTTGTAATCAATTTTCTCAAATTTTACATTCTTGTCTACTAAAATTACACCACTATGCATTTTGAGTATTCATGAAGTGATTTTTTAGTTTCACCTTAAACATTTTCAAATTCAAACACTGTAGAATTTGTAATTTTGAAAATATGTTTTCATTTGCTGTAAACAAGCTGGTTGAACAATATAAAAAAGCATAATTATATAGTGTTATACATAATTCTTTTGAAATACATACTGAGATTATGGGAAACTCTATAGAAGTAATGAAACAAATGGAACCAACATAGAAAAATCACCGAATATATGTTCATATTGTTCAGATCCTGATATGATAGAAAAGCCTTTGCAAAAAAAGTATTTTATCATCGTTTACTTCCATGTTAGCAAATATGTTTCCAAGTTTTCATCAAAATTCAATAAATAATTCTGGGTGTTGCATTTTATATATCAGTTAGTATCTATACCCGTAGTATATCAGAAATATCAACAGATACATACAAAGTCAACACATTGCACAATTATCATTGATTCAACTTTTATATTAATTTGTGTACTCGTTTATCCTGTTTCTATTTACAACTGTATATTATAGAAGAGTTTTATAAAAAAATACCTCTATATGTATTTATAACGCGTATTTTATTGTATCGTTATATAACGAATTTGTTGCAATTTAGACGATTTCCCAGGCCTTTACAATCACATCAAACTGGTATAATTTCATTGTACCGTTATTATACAGGGTGTCAAATTTGAATTACGCGGCAATCGTTTACGCGAGGAAGTTGGGAGAGGTCTTGATCGATGCGTTCGGCGTGCGGGTTAAATAGTCAACATGGAACGATGGACCGTAGCGCAACGTGCTTTTGCTATCGAGGCACGTGGCGAGTACCATTTTCACTTAGACGGTTATGTGAACAAGCAAAACAAGCAGATTTTGGACACCAAAGAACCCAAAAGAGAAACATCAACAACAGCTGCATAGTCCAAAGGTGCGCGATATCCTCTAGCGGTATTATTGGGCGATACAAGGACATGGTTGACACCTTTTTTGCTCCTATCGTAAGATCAGAACGTCGATTTAACAGAAACACGTGGTTTCAACAGGATGGGACGACTGCCCATACGTCCAGAGAATCGATGGACACGGTGAAAGCACTTTTTCCTCGAAAAGTGATATCGAAGTTTGGAGACATTCACTGACCGACTTCACGCCATGCGATTACTTTTTGCGGGGTTATCAGAAGTCGTAAGTGTATTCCAATATCAACGAACACTGGATGAGCTGGCAAACATTTTGGACGTAATGATATTTGAGAAATAAAACTCGCTGAATTTACGAATATGTTGATAGTAATAAATATTTTCTTTTAAGTTTTTTCTGTAAATCAAAAAGTGAACTTTCCCACTGGACTCCCTGTAATTAACGTGTATACGAACCTTTCTTCACATGAAAACAGTGTAATAAAGATTTCAAATAGTATACTACATAGCATTGTTGAAAAGTCCGTTTCTTCGACCCTTTAACCTTTATTCGGATTAGATATATGGAACGCACTAATCCGGTGTTTTTGTTTTAGAATAACATTTCTTTTTATAGCAGTAAAGTTAGCAACGACCCGAAATTAGGAAAATCGTACTGGGTAGACATGAAAAATACGTCCGATGTCAAAGTCAGCAAATTGTTATCGGAATCGCACAGAAGAGCTGCGGTAAGTGTAAAGATTTAGATTATGAGAGTCACTTTGAAAGATCGTACTGGACGGATGGTGTAAGACTTTTCCCTGTAAGAATCTACGTCAAACTTAAAAATGAAATAACGAGCGCATATATTAATTTAATGTGTTTAATAATACAGTGCAACCCGCTTATAATGGACTCTGCGGGTAAGCAAATTTATAACATCTAAAATGCTGACAGCTTTGGTAATGTTGACATCTTCTTGAAGCTCCATAATTTTCATCAACATACGTTTCCGATACATTTGTTTAAGACTCCAAATGACACCCTGGTGCATTGGTTGCAGAACTGATGTCACATTGGGTGAAAAAAATTGAAGGTTGATGTTATTAGGTGAAATATTTGGATGAGCGGGGCAGTTATCGCCAAGAGCAAAATTTTACGATTTTTCTTAACAAGTTTAGCGTCCCACTTTTTTAAATATTCATCAAAAATTGATGAATTTATCTAAGCTTTATTAGCTAAATCTGCTACCAAAGTAGCTCGCATATAATGGATAAAAATAGTCCGCTGTAAGCGTGGGTCTATTTTAAGCGAGTCTGTAATATCCGAGGATTTTGCATGCAATTACACTGGACAACAAATTTTAGTTTTTTAATTGCATCTTGTGGAATAAGTGCACTTCTTTGTTAATTTTGGGGCGCTGAATCCAAAAATGACAATGAAATAAAAAAAATAGTTGCGGTTTAGAAAAAAAACTTTTTATTTTCAAGGATATATTAAAAAAAGTAACAAGATTCATATACTTATAAGAATCACTATATGCGCTGTCTTTTTGCTGTTCTTTTATGGATCGTTTCTGGAGCATCTCTACCAAGAGTCCAACAGTAGTCTGCAAGCATGGAAGGATTCCACTTTCCCTGGTACCTTTTTTCCATTGTTGAAATATCCTGATGAAAACGTTCGCCGTGCTCATCACTTACGGCTCCGCAATTGTCAGGAAAAAAGTCCAGGTGTGAGTGTAGGAAATGTATCTTATATTACAGGCCATCTTTTGATACGATGACAGCATATTTTTGACAAGGGTTTTATAGTTGTCAGCTTTTCTATTTCCCAAGAAAATAGCGACCACCAGACGGAAATCATTCCAAGCAGTTTTTTCAATACCTGTTAAAGTGTTTTCAAACTGTGTATCTTTCAAAATATTTCGAATCTGTGGCCCAACAAAAATACCTTCTTTAACCTTTGCCTCACTTAGTCTTGGAAATTTCTGACGCAGGTATTGAAAAGCTGATCCATCTCTATCTAATGCGTTGACAAAGTTTTTCATTAGGCCCAACTTGATATGCAGTGGTGGTAATAAAATTTTTTTCGAATCTACTAATGGCATATGCTGTACATTTTTTTGACCTGGCTCTAGGAATTGACGAACAGGCCAGTTTTGTCTGGTGTAATGAAGTGCCTTTGCCCGACTGTCCCATTCACACAAAAACAGCAAAACTTTGTGTAGCCTAGCTGCAGCCCAAGTAAAAGTGCAACAACTTTCAAATCGCCACAAATATGCCATTGGTGCTCATCGTATTTTATGCAAGTCAATAGGTACTTCATATTGTCATATGATTCTTTCATGTGAACTGCATACCCTACAGGAAGAGATGGTAAAATATTTCCAATATGCAATAACACTGCCTTTAAACTCAATGTTGAACTGTCTATAAACAATCTCCATTCTTCTGGGTTATAGTTTATATTTAAGGCCGCCAGTAAGCCGTTAATGTTACTGCAGAAAACCAAGTTATTCTCCATATTGAAAAATGGTTCTAAGCCTTTGTGGCGTTTACGAAAAACACATACCGAAACATCGTCTTCTAACAAGTTCCACTGCTGCAGTCTTGATCCAAGTAACTCTGCCTTACATTTTGGAAGTTCTAAATCTCTTACAAGATCATTTAATTCTGACTGTGTTATTTTGTGCGGTTGGTGGCATGACGTGCTCGGTATAAAATCAGGATCTCTTGACGTTGATGGCATATCTTCTTCCTGACGAATCACTCGATCGCCATGATCTGATTCGTTTTCTGATTCGCAAGTGTAGGATTCTGGGGGTTTTGGAATAGGATTTTCGTCACTGTGAGGCACAGGTCTCATCGCAGATGGTATGTTTGGGTAGTTAATAACCGATTTTTTTTTTCTTGGACATACCTGTGGCTTGTCCAACACAAGGTACCATGCAAAAGTAACAATCATTAATATGATTTGTAGGCTCTCTCCAAACCATTGGGACAGCAAAGCGCATAGACCGTTTTTTGCCATTTAACCAGCTCCTCAGACTTGAAGCACATGTATTACAGCAGCTGTGGGGTGCCCACTGTTTGTCTTGATCACCTAGTTTACAACCGAAATAAAGCTGATATGCCTTTGTTATTAGTGGAGTAATAGACCGTCTCTGAGACGCAAAAGTCACATCACCACACACGTAACAAAACTGATCTGGATTGTTTACACACTTTCGAGACATCTTGCATGAACGCTGTCAGCCAACTGAGGAAAAAATGGCTAATATAAAACAATATAATGTACACGTATGTATAACGTAACACAATCATGCCGATTACATCATCTTTCCTTGCCGAATATAAAAATGTAGCACGTGCATTCTTGTGAATTACAGTATATTAACACTGTCACAGCAGGAACACATATAATTACCGTATCTCTAAAACTTGAACTAATATTGAAAAAATAAGTTTCATTCCGGTTTTAGCACATTAAAAATAGTAATATTTTGTTGATTTTATTTAGGATATTTTTTGGCTGTTGATCAGTGTTATTTATAGGATCTTACATTGTGTCAGTTATATACGGGTTTCCATTATAAGCAAGGTCATTATAAGTGGATTTCACTGTATATTAAATTAATTAGGTTCTACTACACGTACATTCCAGTGTAAAGCCTGTACAGAGTGACCGATATGTAACTGACTGGTTTGTATCTTGAACCTTAAAAAAATGAACAAACTTTAAGATAAAGTTAGATATTGTCCGAACTATTTTGTGTCAGGGCTCGTATTACAAGGATTATATCAACTTTGAGTAACAATAATTTCGCGTTTTACAGACTGTGAAGCTGTCTTTCGAGTTTCCCTTCTACGGCCACTTGATCAAAAACGTGACGATAGCGACAGGTGGTTTTCTGTATACCGGCGATTACGTCCACTCATGGCTCGCCGCGACGCAATATATAGCGCCTTTGATGGCCAATTTCGATACGAGCATATCGAATACGAGTTTTATCAAGTATTTGGACAACGGCACCTCGTTTACGGTCGAATGGGAACGAGTTACTTTACAGGTAAGCTATTCTTTATTTCGTACAGCTCCGCTTCCGTGAATGTGGTGCAAGGTAAAGGCAAATCTCATCACCCTGCATTTCGATAGATGAACATCTTTGCATCCATATTTATAGGGACTTTGTTATTTTTTTATATAGAAATATTGGCATGTGTTTCTGTAAAGAAATAGATAAACTTAGGGTATGACAGTTATTTATCTGTGACAGTTTGCAGCAAAACATTTCAGGCCTTGACGAAATTTGTTTCTCGAATTTTCCTGGTGATTTTTTTCGTTGATAGATGATGAACTTTGTCTCACAGGATAAACCGGAGCACGAGTTCACGTTCCAAACGACGTTATTCAAAAATGGGGATATTGTGTTCGTGTACAAAGAAGTCCCTATTTTCGTTGAAGACATTGCCGAAATTCACCATCCCGTCAAAGTGGGGCTGTCGGATGCTTACATTATGGATCAAGAGGTGCTATGTAAGTGTACAACCTTTTCAAGTGCAAATTATTCGCGTAGTGTACGTTTCCGGATGTGTGGGCATGTGTATCTAAAATTTACGATAAACTGTTCTATAACTTATACAGGGTGTCCCAGAAGTCGACGTCAAGCCGAAACCGGGTGATAGGCAAAGTCATAACAGCTATCAGAAAAATATTTAAAAAAATTTTATGTATGCGTTTTGAAAATTATAGGTCTTTGAAAAAAATATAGAAATTTCACACCCTACGGCAGTCTGTCAACTCCTGTTACTACAAATATTAACTTTTTTTGGATTTTATTTTTAAAATGTAATGATGAATAATGCATCTTCAAACTTGTGTCTCAACCTTACTGCCAACTTTTCTCGTTCAGGAAAAATTGCCACTTATTTCCCAACCAAGTATTCCAAAGTAAAACTTTGCTCAACTTTAACTGGCTGTACTGGAAAAAAATGTACTACGAGAGTTTGGCAAGTAACCTTAAAAGTTGGCGCATTTAATAAGGATTCCAAAATGGTATAACACTTAGAAGATTACTCGTTAACTTATGCACAATTTTTATTTGAAGAAAAACTGATGAAAATTTTTAAAAATTTCCTAATTAAACAGCGATTATGAAAACGCACAAGGACCCTTAAGGATCACTGTTTGCACAACAGTGGGCGTCAAAATGCTGCTGATGATGATTTACCTTTACAGCAAATGCTCAAACTGTTTTCCTTCAGCCGCAATACACGCTCGACATCTTCGGATCCACGGTTTTTTGAAAAATTTTATGGTCAGATGAGACCACATTTAAGAAAGATGGGTACATGAACCTGCATAACTTACACGAGTGGTACGTAGCAAACCCACATTTGATGAGAGAAGATAAATCTCAATATCGCTTCAAGATAAACCATTGGACAGGAATTTTAAATGGTAAAATAATCGGTCCGTTTGAGTTCCCAGAGGCTTTGACTGCTGAAGTTTATTTGGATTTTTTGTAAAATCATGTACAAAATTTATTGGTGGACGTGCCACTGAGTATTTACAGGGACATGTGGTTTCAGCATGATGGCTGCCCAGCGCACTATGCATTCTCAGTGAGAGGGTATCTCGATCAAAACTTTCCAGGCAGATGGATAAGGCGGTCTGGTACAATACCGTGGCCAGCCCGATCACCTGATTTGAATCCTTTAGATTTTTTTACTGGGGAACTGTAAAAGAAAAAGTGTATTTCAAGCCGATTCAAAATGTAGCTGAGCTACGGCAAAGACTATTGAAAGCAGCTGAGTTTGTTAATAACCGTGGATTTGCTCGTTTAATAACCCGATCTTTTTTAAGAAGATGTCGAGCATGTAATGCGGCTGAAGGAAAACAGTTTGAGCATTTGCTGTAAAGGTAAATCATCATCAGCAGCATTTTGACGCCCACTGTTGTGCAAACAGTGATCCTTAAGGGTCCTTGTGCGTTTTCATAATCGCTGTTTAATTAGGAAATTTTTAAAAATTTTCATCAGTTTTTTTCAAATAATGCCAAACTCTCGTAGTACATTTTTTTCCAGTACAGCCAGTTTAAGTTGAGCAAAGTTTTACTGTGGAATACTTGGTTGGGAAATAAGTGTCAATTTTTCCTGAACGAGAAAAGTTGGCAGTAAGGTTGAGACACCAGTTTGAAGATGCATTATTCATCATTACATTGTAAAAATAAAATCCAAAAAAAGTTAATATTTGTAGTAACAGGAGTTGACAGACTGCCGTAGGGTGTAAAATTTCTATATCTTTTTCAAAGACCTATAATTTTCAAAACACAAAATTTTTTTAAATATTTTTCTGATAGCTGTTATGACTTTGCCTATCACCCGGTTTCGGCTTGACTTCGACTTCTGGGACACTGCTGTTCGCGGCTCTAAAAATAACACAAATTTCAGAGTTGATCGCATCTATGGCATTTGAAATTTTCATCGACACTTTTCTTCTGATTCTAGTCCTTAATTGTGATTTAGGAGCTCAAGCCTCGCGATTTTAGCAATTTTACTGTAAACTTTTTTCATACACGTTTCGAATAAAAAGTTTTCTCACGAAAATTTATGCGTCTATGTTTTAAATACCCCCTTGAACAACTTGCAACAATGAAACCAGACTTTACAATTATTTCGGGGATGTTTGCTAATGAGTATTAGGAGTAAAACTCGATAGAAGACTAAACTAGTAGTAGTAGTAGTAGTAGTAGAAAGATTTATTTAGCACATTTGACTACATAAACAGAATAATTGTAAACAACTTAGAACTAGTAAATTCCAGCCATATGGTGTATGACGTAAATGCTGAGCAACCTATAATTGTAGATTTAACAAGTGATTTCTCAATTTTACTCTAAATTTTGTCAAAGTTTTCTGGTCTTTTATCTCCGAGTATAATTTATTATATTCAATCAACCCTTGATGGAATACAGATTTGTAGCATATGTTATACTTTTTGGTCATTAAATGGAAGTCATCTTTATTTCTGGTATTATGTAAATGATGGTCGACATTTGATGATGTTAAATTAGTTAGACTTGATGGAAATATATTATTTTTTACTTTATAAATGAATATCATTACAAGATATTTGATAAACATTTTTACATTGAGCCATTTTAATTTGCCAAGCATTTGCCTAATTGGAGTATATTTATCTTTATTTAGTATCATTCTCATGCACTTATTTTGTAAAATTTGCAGTCTTTCAAAAATGTAATTATTTGCTAAATATAGAATAGTCGAACAGTACAAGACATTTGGAAGAATGATGGTATTATAGATAATTTTTCTGCTATATGAACTCAGACATCCAGAAACTCTCGATAAATATCCCACTTTACTACTAATCTTATTTATAACTTTTTCATAATGAATATCAAAAATTAATCGAGAGTCAACAAAAACCCCCAGGTATTTAAAATTTTCTACGAATTCAATATCTTCACCATCAATATTCAGTTGAACATTTGTACATTGTTTTTTTCCGATTAACAAGGCTTTCGTTTTACTTGCATTTAATTTTAGTCTGTTAGATGCTAACCATTTTGAGACAATCTTCAAGTCTTCATTTATATAAGAGATACCAGACTGAATATTTTTAGTACTTATATAAATCATAGTTTTATCGGCGAAAATCTGAATTTTGCATTGACTATGGCAGGTAAATCATTTATGTATAAAATAAAAAGAAGTGGTCCCAGGATACTGCCCTGTGGAACACCCAACGTATTTTCAATTTTTGATGAAATAGTGTTATTAACTTCTGTAACTTGCATCCTTTTAGACAAATAATTTCTAAACCAATCTAAAACACTTCCTGTTATACCATATGCCTTCAATTTACCTAACAAAATATCTCTATCAATCGTTTCAAATGCCCTCTTCAAATCCAAAAATTCTGCTATGACAACTTCTTCTGAGTCTATGGCTCTTCTCCAATTCTCAGTTACCAACTGGAAAGCTGTTTCTGTAGAATATTTTTTTCGAAAGCCTGCTTGCGCCTCCACTAAAATTTTGTTTTCTTCTATAAACTGCATTAATTGGTCATGCACTATGGACTCTAATAATTTTTCAATGTCTGGTAACACATTTACTGGTCTCATATCGCTGCATCTTTTAGAATTTTTTATTTTGGGAACTGGTGTTATTGTAGAGCATTTCAAATTTTCAGGAAAAGAACTGCTTCTCAGTGAACAATTGATCCAATTTAATACAGGATATCCCAAAATTTCGAAACAGTTTTTCAGCACGTTTTTAGTAGTCATTTCGGCACAGTTGTTATTTGATTTTAAACTGTTTACTTTTTTTCTTAGATAATTCAATGATACGCTGTGAAATTTTGAAAGTGTATGCAACATTTCCCCCTGGAAACTGATTTTCATATAGTCAGGTGCAGCATTGGCAGTACCCACAATATCAACAATACTTTCCACAAAATATTCATTTAGTTTGTTTGCAATCACCAAAGAATTTGTTTCGGTACCGTTTTCGAATTGAACTTGATTTACACAATCATGCGGCTTCGAATTGATCAGTCTTTTTAAAGTCTTCCACATCTTTACACTGTCGCACTTGTTATTATCGATTTGTTTATCGTAGAATTTCCTTTTTTCTTCTCTAATTACATATACACATTTATTCCTAAGAGTTTTGTATACCTCCCAATCATCATTTGATTTTGTGAATATACATTTATTGTATTGTTTGTCTCTCAAATTTTGAGCTGCCTTAATATTCTTGTTATACCAGGGTGTATTTTTTGTCGAGCAAATCACTTTTTTATCAGTTGCAAGATTTAAACAAGTTTTTATATTTCCTATTATGTTGTCATATATTTTTTCCATATTCTCAGCAAAATTCCAATAGCAGCCAGCAAGTTCTCGTTCAAGTTTTTCGTACTTAATAGTATTTACGATTTTCTTAATTTTTGTATCAGAAAAATGGCCTACCAAGGGCAGCATTGTCCAACCAGACCTCCCTTCTTTTTTTTTTGCTGAATAAGTTCGGTGCACTCGTGTGATGATGTGTATTTTTCAGTTACGAGAAGGAAGACTATTTTCGAATACGACAGGGTAAACATCAACAAAACTGAAATCAGGAATTGGACGTCGGTATATTTGGCGGCCTTACCCACGTGCATGAGTAGTAACGACTGTGTATCGTGCGTTACGAAGAATATCGGTTACCCTGTAAGTATAATTAGGGATAATGCGAAGCTCGTGTAACGAAATCTTTCTTTGTTTGTCAGTTGTATAATTATTCGTTTTCAAACAATTTTCTATAATGTTTAGTATCATGATTCAATTTATTAAATTCGAATGCTCCCTTTTGAAATACAGATTTGCTAGTTCTGTTCCATTTTTGTGGATGAAAATCTATACTGCCTCAATTTGACGAATGAGAACTAAATAACTTTTGAAATTTTTTACATTCAACCATTGTTGTTCTTCTTATAAAGTTTTGTTTTGTTTGTTGAAGATTTATTTTGCATTAATGCTACAATGTCAATTTTGTATAATGATTCGGTTACATATTTTTCTTCTATTAAAATTAAAATTACGTCACTATATATTTTGATTATTCATAAAGTGATTTTTTAATTTTACCTTAAACATTTTTAAATTCGAACTCTGTTTAATATCATTATTCAATTTATTAAATTCAAATACTCCCTTTTGAAATAAAGCAGACGCTCGATAATGTAAACTAATTTAATCCAAGTGTGGTTCACATTATCGAAATGTTTACATTAGCGAACGTGATTTATATAGTATTTGATTTATTAAAAGAAACGTTTAATACATACTGTTTATAACAAAATAAACAAATATTCTAACAGCGATAAGTATTTTTTTAATTAGAAGAAAAATAATTAACAATTTTTGTCTGCGTAAATTTGCGCTTAGCATTGTCTTCCAATGCCTGCGCCCGTAATTTACGAAGAACTAAAATATCCGTGTATGAAACTTCTTTTCTTTCAGCCCAATCTAAAGCTTGGTTAAAAACTTGTATAGCTTGCGCGTCAGTCACTACACTTCTGACTTCAATGGGATCGTTCTCATCATCCTCACTGTCCATATCCTCCTCCTTATCAGCATCATTCGTCTGCGTATCTTCGTTCCATAAATTAATATCAGCAGGAGTACAAACATTGTTGGGATTCACTGTTTTCAATAAATCAACAACATCCAATGACACACTGATAACATTATCATTATTGGATCACAAACGTTCTCTAATTACGCTTAAGGGGACATCGTCTTCTTCATCATCTTCATTATTGGTACAAAAGAGATTGTTCCAACATTTTTGAATAGTTTGCTGGTTAAGTTCATTCCAGGCCATATGTAAATCTAAAACAGCTTCTCGTAATGTTACTTTTTTTAAAGCCTCAGATAAGTTTTCAGGATTCTTTGATAAGACAGACGAAAGTAGAAACTTCCTATAGTATAGTTTGGTGAGTCTTATTATATTCTGGTCCATCGGTTGAATTAACGGCGTTACGTTGGGCGGCATGTACATGACGAAAATTGACCCATCCCTGCTCCTCAGTTGTTGCTCGGGAGGATGACTTGGTGCATTATCCAATAGTAACAACGCTTTTATTGGAAGCTTCTGTTGTTTTAGGAAACCTTTTACCTACAAATTGAAAACACATCTTCAAATTATGAATAGAGCATTTGTGATAATTGATTGTCATACCTGAGGCACAAAGCACCTGTGGAACCATTTCAGGAATATACTGCTAGTCATCCAAGCGGTTTTTGAACAGTCATAATCAACAGGGATATTAACATTTTTAAATGAGCGCGGATTTTTTGCTTTCCCAATTATCAGTGGCTTTATTTTGTGTGAACCATTAGCATTAGTGCAGGCTAGAAACGTTATTCGTTGTTTCTCCGGCTTTCTTCCCGGGGCAAATTTTTCAAATGATGCAGCGTAGGTTTTCTCTGGTAACATTTTCCAATAAAGGCCACTTTCATCTGCGTTGTAAATTTGTTCCATTCTTAAATCTAGCTCGGTAATTGTTTTCATCAATTTTTCTTTGTATGGTTGCACTAATTGTGGTTGTGCTGATAATTTTTCACCAGATATAGACAGCAGTCGAATTCCATATCTTGTTTTGAATCGTTGTAGCCAGCCATCACTAGCTACGAAATTTTTAGTTTCTTTCAGTTTTTCATTTAACAGTCTCGCTCTCTGTTTAAGTACTTCGCCACTAACTGAGACATGATTTGCCCGTTGTTTTAAAAACCACTTATACAAGAAATTTTCCATTTTAGGTGCCTTCGCATTTTTTAAAGTTTTTCTTTTTCCTGGACCTCCAAATGTATTGCACGTTCTTTGTAAAATTTGAGTTTTCATACGCTTAATTTTATAGATTGTTGTTTTCGATACTCCATATTTTTTTGCTAACTGTCACTCCCGTACCTAGCGCAACTTCGTCTATGATTTTCACTTTCTCACTCAACTTTAAACACTTTCTTTTATAGGATGTGGATGCCATAGTCGTAAAATATATTAACGCGTGCAATGTATTCACTTAAGTTCAAAAATGAAATACATACGTACGTGTAAACGAATCCTAAACGATACTGACCGAGTTTGTCGTATTTTATCGCAGAGGTGAATCCCCTACACTCTACATCATAAATCGGGGACTCCCCGACGCCCGACATAAATCATCGAGGCTTCAGCATTTTACCGTCGCGCTGTTTCCGTGCGCCGAGAGTTGTTTACGTTATCGAGCGTACACATTGTTTACGATATCGCGCGTTCCGTTTGATCCTATAGAACGAAGTTTGTGTTTACATTAGCGCAAGTTTTCATTATCCCGTGTTTACGTTATCGAGCGTCTGCTGTATAGATTTACTAGGTATGCTACTATTACAATTTTGCAGATTAAAATCTATACTGCCTCTAGTTTCGTAGTTATGATAATGAGTATTTAATTTTGTGAAGTTATCTAAATGTGGTGGTAATAAATGATTTTTTAATTTGAATATGAACATAACTAAATAATATATGAAATTTTTCACATCCAACCACTGCAGTTCTTCTAACATAGACTTAATCCTAGCATTTTTGTTTTTATTTATAATGATTGTCATAGTTTTATTTTGTAGAATTTGTAATTTTGAAAATATGTTTTCATTTGCTGTAAACAAGATGGTTGAACAGTATAAAAAATGGGGAAGAATTATATAGTGATATACACAATTTTTTTGGAATACATACTAAGATTATGCGAAACTCCATAGAAGTAATTTATCTTTTTCGAAATTTTTGAAATAATGTATTCATAATGTTCGTGAAACAGTAGCTTACTATCCACATATATACCAAGATATTTAAATGACTCGACTACTTCAATTTTTTCATCATTAATCATGAGCCTAATAGTAATGTCATCTAAATGTTTCCCTATTGACATACATTTTTTTCTATTAGTGTTTAAGTTTATTGACATTTAACCAGTTCATCATTTTTTCAATATCACTACAGTTCTAAAGCATTATCCAAATGCTTATGTGCTATATATATATATATATATTTTTTTTTTGAGACGTGGTCATTGTCGTCTAAGTTAGGTGAAAAATTAAAGCTTCCGCCTTTTGTTGGGTACTTCGACAAAAATGTTTAAGCAAGGAGGACTCTTTATACTTTTTTTATTCTCTCTAGCTTTCAATGGACTTTGCCATCATCATCAGGAGCTGCAATTACATTGATAACAGTAGCAACAATAGTGTAAAATGGATTTAAATTAACTTTCATGTTCAAAAAAAATTTAATCTGTTTTTAACTTGTTCTTGTCACACAGCTGTGTGTATTTTATATAATTTTGACCATTGTACCATTTATCCAGCTTTCACCATGTTACTGGGTGTTTCCCTCATCCTGAACGTAAACAACAATTAGCAACATCCTCACATACTACTGTAAGTTGAGTCAATTTAAATTCATTTTACACTATTGTTGCTACTGTTATCAATGTAATTGCAGCTCCTGATGATGATGGCAAAGTCCATTGAAAGCTAGAGAGAATAAAAAAAGCGTAAAGAGTCCTCCTTGATTAAAAATTTTTGTCGAAGTACCCAACAAAAGGCGGAAGCTATATATATAAGTGTATCGTCCGAAAATATTTGAAATTTGCAGTGTTCTAAAATGTCAGAGATATCATTTATGTAAATAATAAATAGTAACGGCCCTAATTTACTCCCTTGTGGCACCCCTACTGATATATGTTGAACGCTTGACATAATATTTCCGACTTTAGTCTTTTGACTTCTATTTACCAAATAATTTTGTAAAATGTGTAATACTGATCCATTAAAGCCATAGTGACGTAATTTCATTAAGAATTTTTCCCTATCTATAGTCTCAAATGCCCTTCTGATGTCTAAAAATATTGTTACAATATATTCTTTCTCATCTATACTTCGTCTCCAGTCTTCCACCACCATTTGGATTGCTGTTTCTGAGGAATATTTTTTTCTAAATCCAGCTTGATTTTTTATCTAAATTTTGGTTTCTTCGGTGAATTCTATATGTTCGTATATCATCCCTTAGAACATCTTCTCGACATCGGGCAAGACATTAATCGGTCGCATATCTGTATACAGCTGAGAATTTTGGCACAGAAACTTTAATTTTGATGGGAATTCACCATGTACTAAACAATGATTCACCAATAATAATAATTTCTCTCCAATTATATTGAAACAATCATTTAGAATATTTTTTAAGAGATTCTCACTTGGATTTTGATTAGATTTCAATTTTGAGATAGCTTTTCTTAGATTGTTTGTTCTTATTTTCCTTTCGCAGTGCAGCTGGTGCCCGACGGCGAACAAATGTTCGCACGGCTTCGACCGACACCGTCAGGAATGGCTGTCGAAAGACTGTCGCACCACCGCGTTCACGAACGTCACGTACTGTCATTCGTACGTCAACAAATACCCGGGCACGTCGTACAACAGCTCGACCGCTGACGAAGAAGACGGTTACAACGAGGCGGACGGCGGGCAGAGCAACGCTTTGTTGTCCAGATTGCAGAGGCAGGACAAGGTGGGGACTTCGAGCATCGTCGCGGTGCTGTTTTTGGTCGGTACGATTTTCGGCATGGTCGTGTGGTTGTTTTACGCGTACAGGAACCCGCACACGTTCAGCGGACAGATTTTGATCAGGGTGAGTACTTTGATAAAAGTTGTAGTAGTAGTAGTAGAAAGATTTATTTAGCACATTTGGCTACATAAACAGAACAATTGTAAACAACTTAGAACTAGTAAATTCAAGCCATATGGTGTATGATGTAAATGCTGGGCAACCTATAATTGTAGATTTAACAAGTGATTTCTCAATTTTACTTTAAATTTTGTCAAAGTTTTCTGGTCTTTTATCTCCGAGTATAATTTATTATATTCAATCAACCCTTGATGGAATACAGATTTGTAGCATATGTTATACTTTTTGGTCATTAAATGGAAGTCATCTTTATTTCTGGTATTATGTAAATGATGGTCGACATTTGATGATGTTAAATTAGTTAGACTTGATGGAAATATATTATTTTTTACTTTATAAATGAATATCATTACAAGATATTTGATAAAAAATTTTACATTGAGCCATTTTAATTTGCTAAGCATTTGCCTAATTCGAGTATATTTATCTTTATTTAGTATTATTCTCATGCACTTATTTTGTAAAATTTGCAGTCTTTCAAAAATGGAATTATTTGCTAAATATAGAATAGTCGAACAGTACAAGAAATTTGTAAGAACGATGGTATTATAGATAATTTTTCTGCTATATGAACTCAGACATCCAGAAACTCTCGATAAATATCCCACTTTACTACTAATCTTATTTATAACTTTTTCATAATGAATATCAAAAATTGATCGAGAGTCAACAAAAACTCCCAGGTATTTAAAAATTTCTACGAATTCAATATCTTCACCATCAATATTCAGTTGAACATTTGTACATTGTTTTTTTTCCGATTAACAAGGCTTTCGTTTTACTTGCATTTAATTTTAGTCTGTTAGATGCTAATCATTTTGAGACAAGCTTCAAGTCTTCATTTATATAAGAGATACCAGACTGAATATTTTTAGTACTTGTATAAATCATAGTGTCATCGGCGAAAATTTGAATTTTGCATTTTTTGACTATGGCAGGTAAATCATTTATGTATAAAATAAAAAGAAGTGGTCCCAGGATACTGCCCTGTGGAACACCCAACGTATTTTCAATTTTTGATGAAATAGTGTCATTAACTTTTGTAACTTGCATCCTTTTAGACAAATAATTTCTAAACCAATCTAAAACACTTCCTGTTATACCATATGCCTTTAATTTACCTAACAAAATATCTCTATCATCGTTTCAAATGCCAAAAATACTGCTATGACAACTTCTTCTGAGTCTATGGCTCTTCTCCAATTTTCAGTTACCAACTGGAAAGCTGTTTCTGTGGAATATTTTTTTCGAAAGCCTCCTCTAAAATTTTGTTTTCTTCTATAAACTGCATTAATTGGTCATGCACTATGGACTCTAATAATTTTTCAATGTCTGGTAACACATTTACTGGTCTCATATCGCTGCATCTTTTAGAATTTTTTATTTTGGGAACTGGTGTTATTGTAGAGCATTTCAAATTTTCAGGGAAAGAACTGATTCTCAGTGAACAATCGATCCAATTTAATACAGGATATCCCAAAATTTCGAAACAGTTTTTCAGCACGTTTTGTGATAAGAAAACGATTTTTTTCTTAAAATTTTAACAACCTGTAGCTCGAAAGTTAAGAGGTTTAGGACATATACTACCGCTCAAAAGTATTTAAATACATTTAAAAGCATAACTAACAAAAAAAAAATTGTTTAGTACGTATTTATTTTTCTTTATTTATTGAAAAACATCGCCATCGAAATCAAATATCAGTGAAAGGTCATTGAAATCAAAATTTCGCTCACACTATTATTGGGATCTCATCATTAGCCATAATAGGAATTTCTGTGCCTTTAAAATATTGTTTTTGAATAGGAATTCTTTCTCAAGATTTATTTTTGATTATGTTTTCTTTAATTTGTGTTGTACGTAAACCCACAACACATTCAGTTATCTTGTCTCATTTAATAATAATAATTTGGGCCAGTTTTGGTGATTCCGCTCTGGGGGATATTGTGAGAGTCCAGGGAATACTGAATAAAGAAGGTTACAAAGCAATAGTACAAAATCATGTTGTGCCTTCTGGGCTGGTCTTAATGGCCCGGAGTTTGTCTTTCAGCATGATAATGACCCACACATCCACAGACTTTTTGGAAGCAAAAGAACAACATAATTTGAAAGTCATGCAATGGACCCGCCAATCCCCAGATTTGAATCCGATAGAGTTGGTGTGGGATGAACTGGACAGACAAGTACGAAAATGTCCTACATCTGAGAACACTTATGGAGACGAATGGCGAAAAATAACCTCATGCGCGTTTACCCATCATTTGCCAGGCTGTAATTAAAAGTAAAAAATCTGATTATAATGGGTGATTTTTTTGCTAGTATCTTTTTGGCAACACTGTTTTTGACAGATGACGCGTGAATCGTGTCTTGTGTCATTGTCAAACTTGTTCAGTTTGGTCTATAATTTAACCATGAATCGACTTACGAACGAACAACGCTTGCAAATTATTGAATTTTACTATCAAAATTCATGCTCGGTTAAGAGAGTGCATCGAGCACTGCTTTCAATTTATGAGGCAATTTGGTCGGCCTACTGAGGGAGCTATTCGGAAGCTTGTGACTAAATTTCGAACCCAGTTTACATTATTGGACATTAAACCACCAACACGCAGACGTACAGTGAGGACTGAAGAAAATATTGCGGCTGTATCCGCCAGTGTTAGTGATGACTGAGAAATGTCGATTCGCCGCCGTTCGCAGCAATGGGGCCTCTGTTACTAAAATTTTGCGACAGGATTTGGGTGTAAAACCTTATAAGATACAGCTGGTGCAACAATTGAAGCCACACGACCTCCCACAACGTTTCCCATTTGGTGAATGGGCGCTGGCAAAGTTGGAGGAAGATCCACATTTTTATCGAAAAATTGTGTTCAGCGACGAAGCTCATTTCTGGTTGAATGGGTACGTTAACAAGCAAAATTGCCGCATCTGGAGTGAAGACCAGCCAGAAGCATTGCAAGAGCCACCAATGCATCCCGAAAAAAATCACTGTTTGGTGTGGATTATGGGCCGGTGGCGTCATCGGGCCGTACTTCTTCAAAGACGACAATGGCCGGAACGTAACTGTGAATGGCGAGCGCTACCGTGCGATTATAACAAACTTTTTTTTGCCCAAAATGGAAGAGCTGGACTTGGCTGACATGTGGTTTCAACAAGACGGTGCCACATGCCACACCGCATACGAAACAATGGCGAGTTCGGTGAACAGTTTATCTCACGTTTGGGGCCCGTCAATTGGCCGCCTAGATCGTGTGATTTAACGCCGTTGGACTATTTCTTGTGGGGCCATGTTAAGGTTAATGTCTACAGGGATGAACCAGCAACGATTGACGCAGTGGAAGCCAATATTGAAGCATTTATTCGTGAGATACCGGCCGATATGTTGGAGAGAGTGCCAAAATTGGACCTTGCGCATGGGCCATCTAAAGCGGAGCCGCGGCCAACATTTACATGAAATAATCTTTAAACATTAAGTTATATCGACCGTTCTATCGACTCAAATAAAGATTTAATCGTTTTTTCAAATTTTTTGTGTTTTTTTTTGAAAATCAAATCCTATACCTCTTAAGAATTGAAAAAATAAATATTATATCCTTTAATAACTTCCATCAGTTTCCTTGTTTTCTGGGTGTTCAAATACTTTTGAACGGTGGTGTATGTCAGTATAAACTGTCCTTCATAAATTGAGCTAAGGAATCATATCCTGTATTTTTAGCCATCAGTTGTATTTTCAATAAAAAAATAATACTTTTTTGAAATCTCTTGGTTAGTGTTCGCCGCTTTTAACGTAGAGTATTTTTTCCTTCTAGTATCGTCCAAGCCAATGGAGCTGGAGACGAGGGGAGGCGCGATACACAGCAGCCACCATCCACATGTGATCAACTGGTGTTTTTTTGAATGCAGAAAAGTACGTTGCAGCAGCGCAAACTGCGGAACTGACCAAACGTCGGATCAATCTCGATGCTAGATACCAAAATAGTGCGTTTCTTCTAAGAGAAGCTATGTTGCATCTAGGTTCTTTGTACGTGTAGCACATGGACGATGGACGATCGGTCTGGTAGCCATCACAAAACTAAAAGTTCTACTCGCGGCGGGCTGACAACGAAAGACTGCGGTTTTTCGTTTAAAAAATTGAAACTCGACGATTTGAACAAGTGACATATTTTCGCGTTGCTTTCAGACTCCGTAAATTATTCCTATAATGAATGAATCCAAATACAGTTTATGTTCAATAATCAATCTAGGATTTAATTTGGGTTAAAGAATATGTTTTTACATCTCAATAAAAAAAAAGTTGTCCAAAATGGTAAAATGTGTTGTTGTCAACCGTATTTACTGGGTTTTTAGAGAAATTCAACCGACGCTATTTTATTGTGATGTTAGTCAAAAATTCTATCTTTGAAATGGACTCTGTGTTCTTTGATTCTTTTAACCATGACTTGGTACTTGTAGTAGGATCCAAGTCCTATACTGAGCTGGGAATTTCGTATTGAACAAAGTATCTGAATTTTTTTTGTATAAGAAATATTCTCGTGATGTAGCTGCTGGACTAGGTAAGTGTCTGACCATAAATCACGAAAGAAAGACAATCGACGTTTTTTATACTTTATCGCACAATTTCAACCGATGAACTACATTTGCAGGTTGCTTTTTCCGATCGCACATTTTAACATTTTATCGCTTGTCCAATTTCATTGCAGTTTTTTTTTATTTAGCATGACTGCTACAATTACATTCTTTTAAAAAACTACAAGAATTAGATAACATACAGATATTTAGAAAAACACAATTTGCATTTATATTCCTTTAATTTTCATTTAAAATTCTTTAAATTACAAGCAGACAGTTTGAGAATGTTTGAAGGGAAATTAAAAACATACTTCATGGAAAACCAGTGGAGTTTTGTTTAAAAATATGTAGACTTGAAGATGTTGTGTATAACGTTACAGCAGAATATCACGAAATAACGATAAGAAGTGTGAATTTTAACGGCAAATTCACGTAAAGTTTTCTACAACTTTTCTTCTCTGCCTTGGAGCAGACATTTTCTATTTGATTGCGATGCGTTTTAAAGCATCGTGCAGAGAAAGGTTACATTTACATCAATATAAAGTAAGTGATGATGTTAAAATAATTGATCAAAAAAGGTGCTAGTTAAGTTGAGGGTTGTGTTTTTTTATCTGTTTCGGCTATGATTAGAAATGATTGATCACTGAAAAGCGGTTCTTTCTTTTTGTGATTTGTGCGTCTGACAATCAGTTGTGGTATTTCTGTGATAAGTCGTATATAATTAAGGTCTCCAAATTTTTTTGTATAATCGCGATGCCTTGAAAGTGCCTCCATTATCTACCACCGGTAACATTTAAGCAAAGAGGTATTTTTATAAATAAGAATCATACACGAATATTTACAATACATATTTTAAATATAGACGATGCATGAGTGTTGTGTATTGAATTTGTTTCTTAACAATGTTGCTTCTTTTTGCATAATTTTAACTTGACTTCCATATAAGATTGTTTTAACTTGATGATTGTGTATATCCAGTGCTGGCAAAGTCGTTTTTCCTTTTAGATTTGTGTGTGCGAGAGAGAGAGAAGCGTTTTTGAAATATTGTATCATATAAACGTCATTACCACGTTGCCAGGCAACGACAATTATATGGCGCACTTTTTCTAAAACGTTCCTCTCACTTCTATCTCTCTCGTGCACATCGAAGTGAAAACCACTTTTGCCAGCAAAGTATTGCTTACAAAAAAGTAGGTCTATTAATTCTTTAACTTGCAGTTACATTTTAGCTGTACATTTTTTAATCAAAGTGACCACTTTTTATGTAGTTTTACTGTTGATACTTTTACGAATCAATTTATTATATTTATGTGATTATATTTACCTTTACAATATCAACAGACTCTTTTTTAGCATTGAGTCGTTATCATGTACAGATTTTAAGAAATTCCTTAAACTAACGCATAAAAATGGTGCATATATTTTGGAAAATCGTGCAATATTTTTAATCCACATTCCAAGTTTCCACAAAATTACAGAAAAGGTATTTAGTAATTTATTTGTTAGAAATGTTACGGATATTCCATTATAACTTGTATATTTAAAAACTTATAATAAATAGATTATGGATAACTGTGTTTTTTTATTTTACACGTATAAGCATTTTGCGAAAAAAATTCCAAATTTGAACCCTGGAAGACTAGTCAAAAGTCAATCATTACCAGCCAGACAAATGATTTATGACACAAAAATTCAATGGACATCCCAAGCAAATTACACTTTACATTTGAACTACTATTCGTTACATTTGAACTAAGGCACGTACATTTTAACCACTACGTGGTACATTTGAACTACTTCGTGGTGCATTTGTACTACCTTACGTTACATTAGAACTACTTAGCAGTGCATTTGAACTACTGCACGTTGGATGTGTACTACTTTATTATACATGTATCATACTACAGGGTGACTTCGAAGTTGAGTCATTTATTTTAACAGTGAGTAGATCTGATCAAAAGAAATGTTTTTTTTCCTTTACCATTTTTCTGGTAAAATTAAAGTAACAAAGTTATAGCCCTTTGGAAGTTTGAGTACCGCCCTGCCTCAATAATAATATTATGTGCTCGTGTTTGGCGACAACGGATATAATTCGCCTTATCGGTTCATCGCATCGGAAACAAAAAAGCGAAAGAATTTGGAACGATGTTTTTACAATTATTTCATTCAGTTGTATACAGTCAGTGTCAGTCGGTAGTGGATAGTGGTGTCTGTTGCGTGGCTCAAACGAAATAACAAATGGCACATGTTTATGCGGATCGGTTTCCCAATCGAGTGCAACCAACCCCTCGTGCCTTTGTTAATGTAGTACAACGGGTTCGTGAATCATTTGACTTAAGACCTCACATATGGACGGCATGCCGGTGCTCCAAGACCTCACTATCAAATACAGGTCCGCACTGAAATACTTGTCGGGAGGATACTTTATAAAACAAGGTAACATTTTTTTTTTAATTTTTTTTTTTATTTTTACACACATATTTTGGTTTATCTTCCTTCTACAATCATTATCTGAAAATTAATGACTCAACTTCAAAGTCACCCTGTATATACCATGTGAACTACTATCTGTACGATAATTCGCTTGAGCGCATTATTACTAAATACAAAGGTTTGAAGATTCGCATTCAGTGGTACCTGAAGGAAAAAACGGAAAACACATTTCAGTTTTGGATTAATCTAAAAATATATTTGAACAACAGTAATGATGTGAAATGTTCATGGTTTTTACCAATAATCTGACAAACCTCGGCAGGGTCAAATTAAGGAAAATAGCGCAGCAACTACTGCTTGATACATTTGAACTACTACATGGTACATTTGAACTAAAACTGTACATTTGAACTACTAGGCTTTACATTTAAACGATACATTTGGAATATTGCGTGCTATTATCTGTTGCTAAGTGGCGTCTGAACTACTATCTTTATGTGACCATTCAATTGAGCGCATGATTTCTAAATACAATGATTGAAGGTTTGCCTTCATTAATTTCTTAAGTTGGGAAAAAATGGAAAAAAATATTGCGGTTTGTAAAACAACATCAAAACTTTCAAAAAGGAGAAAAGCACCTATTCTATATGTGTCTCGACATATCAGAGTTTCTAACATTATGCTATGATCAATTTATTTTTATTATTTAATACGGATGAGAATACTCTTTTTCTGGATTTGTAATCTGGTTTATCGTTGATTTGCAGTCCAGTTCTATAACCATCGTACCGGAAGTTCGTACGACCATCAGTCGAATTGTCAACTGTCATTCGTTAACTGAATTTATCCGTTAAAAATGTTTGAAATCGTAAATAAACAAACGTAATGCAAAGTTTTTGTTGGATTTTTTTTAAGAACAGAAACGTTTCGCCGGCAAAATGGACGACTCTATCGTACTTCTCAGCTCAATGTCCCCTACAATAAGACAAAAACGAAGAAGGAAAGGTACGTTGCCTGAATAGTATATCATAACTCTGCTAATCATTTTTTTTCAAGGTATCTCACTGTTAGCAATGAAAACTAACATCAGGAAGTCATACGGTAAGGCTCCTGCGCAAAATTACAATGATGTATCTCTTGTTGAAGAGCATAGTGATACCAGTAATTCAAGTTCAAGCAGTGCTTCTGACAAGCCTAATGTAGTCAACGATGTTCCAATTATCATAAGTGATACTAGTAATAGTGGTGGGTCCACGAAAGAAAATTGTGAAATTGCTGTACCTCCAGAGGATTCGCAAAAGTGTTCATATGTGCCAGATAGCAGCAAACAAGGTATTTGATATATTGATAAAGCTTATTGCCACAAACAATATTTGGACTTCAAAGGGGCGTTTGATAGAGATAAATTACTTGCAAAATTGCATCACCATGGACTTAAAGGATCTGTATTCAAAATTCTGCAATACTATTTAATTGACGGAATATTTTTTAAAATTAGATAATTTGAGTTATATCCAACTTTCGAAAAATTTGAGATATCACTTTTTTTAGGATAGTTTAAAGAAATAGAAAATTTCCAAGATAAAAAATTGAGAATCTGATATAGCCCCAAACTTTGCTAAAAAAAGATGACTTCCTTTGCTCACCCTGTATGAGTGGATAAATAAAAGAAATATACTGGTCGTACCCTGTACGTGTTCTCAAAGAGTTGGTGAAAAACCTCCCAAATACCTCAACTCGATATCTCTTTCCATTCTAAAAATACCGAGATTTTAATCTGGGTAACATTTTCCAAGTTGCAAAGCAACTGTCGACCATTTTAGTTAGAAACTTCTTTCCTGAGCTTTTCCTGCACCTTTCCCTCGTAAAAACATTCAAGTTTATGTCCCTTTTCAGATAAAGAAAATTTCATCAAAAAATGGATTGAGGAAGTCGCCGTTGAAACCACTTTCGAAGAACGCAGCGTTTTCACGGAAATGTCCACGATCCAAGGAATTGACAATGATTTTGTACCTAAAGAAAAAGGAAAAGCTGTCAATTCGACATTTGCAAATGGGACTGAAAAACGATTCGATGAATTTTTCAAAAATAAGCAAGTAGATAATTTTGAGAGCAGTGTAAAAAATATGGGCGAATCTTTCATGGAGGCTTTGGTTGTAAACGATTCATTTGAAACTAAAAATAGTGGGAAATCAGATAAAAGTAAATTGACAAATAGTAGCAATGCTAAGCGTGTAATTGACGATTCTTTTGAATGTAAGGAAAATAAATTAGAAAATGTAATAAATAGTAGTATGATGACAAACGATGATAGTGATTTATCATACAAAATTTTGCCTAATAGTGACAATGCTAGAATTAGTAGTAAGAGTATTCTGTCGAATGATAAAATTAATAAAATTATTAAAGCTAAAGTTAGTGATAATAGCATCTTAACCAATGATGAAAGTGACTCATCCAGTAAGCCCACTAGTAATTACGATCCAAATAGACAATCAGGGAAGACAAACAAAACATCAGTTACTCCATTCAATAAAGAAAATACACCGCATGATAAAAATTCCCCGTGTACACCTCGAACGAACTTCTACAACATTCCCAAAAAACTCCAAAAACAGAGAAAGCAAAGTTGGAAAGAAAACGTCTCGTCTAGCGCATCAAGCGTGGATGAAAGCGATACAGATAATGAAAATAACCTTAAGGATGCTGAAAGTGTATTGGACGCTGTGTACGGCAATTCTTGGAGAGAGAAACAAGCACTGATTTTGCCCAAGAGTGAACCGAGAAAGAATAACGTTAGGCCTGAAAATTTGTCGCGTTCAGAAAGGTAAGAGACTTCCATACTAATAGGAACTTCATAACAGCAGGCCTCTCCAACTCGGGTGCCACCAGTGCAGCGCTGAGCACCGATCGCAGCACAGTGATGATCTTAGACAGCGTTTCGATTCAACAAGTTTTCTAAGATTTGGTACAGTGGCTTGAGCAGTGGATTTTCTGAGTATCGCCTCTAAGGACACATCAGACAAAGACCTGTTTTTAGTTTTGTTCAAATTCATTAAAGAAGACATTTGCTCGCACAAGTACGTTGTATCGAACATGAAACAAGTTTCCAAGGCCAGTGCTCGAGTTGGAGAGGCCTGCTATACAGGGTGATTTATAAAATAGTGGCAGAATTTCTACGAAAAATAACAAAAATTATATTTTTAGTGTGGGTTCGGTAGATAACTCTGTCACTAAAACTTGTTCGCAAGAATTCTTCTTCTTACTTAAATATTGGTACAGGTTGTACAGTAGGGTGTCCCAAAAAAAAAAAACGCATACACTCACAATTTTTTCCCATTTGACTTTTAACAACTCAAAAAATAAATATTTCGGTAATTTGATGCTCTACGACTCCTATTGAAAATTTTTCCTTTTTAGAACTGCATGATTCCTTCGATTCGTTGTCTGAACGAAAACAGTGCATTTACATACTAATATACTAAGTGACATATAAATCCGAACACCCAGTTTAAATGGTTTTATTTTAATAAAATTTTGTATAAGTACTTAATGAAGCATAATAAGTAAATGATAAAAAGTTCAAAATGATTGCACTGCTTTAAAGCCCTTTGACCTTTAATAATGTGTGGATGCACCCTGATGTGCTACGCATTCTCCAACGCGCCTACGCATGCTTCTGATCAGGTGGTCAATGTCCTCCTGTGGTATCTCATTCCAGGCAACCACCAACTCCTCTCGAAGTGCTTCTAGAGTCTGAGAAGGACGTTGCAAAGTGAGCAATCTCCTACCCATCATATCCCACACGTGATCAATTGGGGATAAGTCGGGAGATCTTGGTGGCCATGGTAACAATGTGACATCATTATGTTGGAAGAATTCTATTGTGACTCTTGCAACATGTGGTCGGGCATTATCTTGTTGGAAAGTTGGATCTGCCAGGGTGTCAAGATAGGGTAAAAGATGGGGTTCTAGAACTTCGTGGATATAACGCTGCGCGTTCATGTTACCTCTGATGAAGATTAAAGGTGACCTGGAACCATAAGCTATAGCACCCCAAACCATAACTCCAACAGTGTGATGAACATGTCTTTCCACAAAAAACTGTGGATTCCTCCTTTCACCACGTCGCCTTCTAACCCTGGCACGACCATCGTGCATGCCTAAACAAAATCGAGACTCGTCACTAAAGACAATACTGTTCCTTTCCTGATCCCAGAGTGACCGTTTTCTGCACCACTCAAGGCGATTACGTCGGTGTTCTCGAGTTAAAGGGAGGACCCAGTGTGGCCGGTATGAAAACAAGCCAAAACTTCTCATTCGTCGGTAAACACTTCGCATGCCAATAGGTCTTCCGTGTTCTGCAAACCATTCATTTGCAATGGACCTGGTAGTGGAGAAACGGTCCCGTAAGGCCAATAATCTTAGGCGGCGATCTTCACGGTCTGTTGTTCTACGGCGGCGTCCAGTGCCCCTTGCTCTTTGCGTACGGCCTTCTCGAAGCCATGCCTGACAACACCTAACCACAGTGTCTACACTTCTTTGCACTCTAACTGCAATTGCCCGAAAAGAAAGTCCAGCTTCCCGAAGTCCCACTATACGGCCCCTATCAAACTCATTAAGTTGACGAAATCGTACAGGTCTCCGTACTCTAGGCGTACTCTAACCGATCGTAAAGGATGTCAAGAACCAACGCTGATTCTTTACTGCGGCTGAAATATTCATTTTTAGAGCGTTAGTGAATAAAAAAAAGCAGTATAAAAACCGGAATGTCCAACTGATAAGGCTGAAAATTTTTTCACTTGTTATTTACAGTAAGATAAATACATTCACCATCTTTTATTAAAATAAAACCATTTGAACTGGGTGTTCGGATTTATATGTCACTTAGTATAGAACAAACGAGCAGTGCAATACATTAGCTAGCGCTCGCCTAATATACAAGTTTTGACATGTTCCAACTTTATTTACATTTGTTTTGATATTGTTCAAGCAAAATTAGAGGGTACGAGATTGAAAAAAAGAACTTTCATGTTGTTGGGACACCCCGCTACATAGTCAATCTATTTGACGCCATTTTTTCATATCAGCTTCCTGAATTTGCCCTCCTTGGAAATGATATTTGTATATTAATGTTCATTCGATGATTGTTTCAGGAGAAACCGAAAACATTCGTATATCTACAATAACCCATACTTGAACGGAGATCTATCTCATCCCAAAACAACCCAAATTCAGAACAACGTTAAACCATCACCACTTTTGGAAAAACTGAAGAAACTTTGCGACTCGGACACTACGTCGGATGAGGATCAGAAACATCTGCACAAACAAAAATTGAACTTTGACGAAGTCCGAGATGGCAGAACCTCGAAATATTTTCAGAAAAAGTCGGAGAGGACTCCCGAGCAGTCGCCGGATGAATTTGGTATTTCTGACTTGGGAAAATCTCTCGAAGAAAGGATCAAGAAAAAGATGAATAATATTTGCGTGGAGACGTTGAAAGTAAAAAGCGTCAACTGTAGAAAAAATAACGTACACTCAAAAACGAAGCCTATGAAAGCAGTACACGGTACCGAAATCAATATTGAAGAGGCTGAAGAGAATTCCGCTACGAAAGGGTTGAATTCCGACCAAAAAAAAATGTCAGAAGTAGGAAAATCGATTACAAAGAGTAAGCGTTTCCAAAGCGTTGAAACTTCTAGGTCAACTTCAGATAGAAGAAGAAATGCTGGCAAAGCAAAGCAATATTGTGAACCTAGTGGTGGTGACTTAGGTAGCGACGAAAGAAGTTTAAAAAATAATAAGAAAACGCATCGAAGCAAAAGTATTAGTAGTCTAGAGTCTGATACTAAATCCAGTCCTGGCGATAAAAAACAGAAAGGCGAAACTAAAAAATCGAAAAACGCTAAAGGAAGATTCAGTACAAGTAGTTCTGAATCTGATAGGGTTAAAGATAATATCTTTAAAACACCAACGGTTAGTTCTGGGAGACCAAGAAGAAAGAAGAATGATATTGTTTTTCTGGATGATAACAGTGAATCTGAGGATAGCGATGACGAGTTTGACGAGAAAGTACGACGGATCCATAGGAGTTCTTTGGCTCATGGAAAATACAGTTTCTTGGAGTCACTGACAGGTATATGCTACACTTTTTTTTGTCATTTATAGGAATTAATTTAGATATTACAATGACTTTCCTGCAGATTCAAAAAATATCTGTGAATTTGAAATTCTTCTTTAAAATTTTGTTGATTTTCTTTCAGGGTCAGTGCCGATCTATAGCAGCGACTTTAAGGCTAGAATGTACAGAAACAACTACAAAAATTTGAAAAATGACCTCGCCGCCGAACTTTTCAAGTTGTATAATGACAAGATTTTTGAGAATAAAATTCCCGAAGATACGCCTTTGCAATGGAACGACCGCATGCGTGGTACCGCCGGGTATTGCTATTGCAGAAAAATTACAAGGTATCTTTTTAGGCTCATATTTTCAGTTTTTACTCGAAGATTGAGTGGAACTTAACTTAAGTCATACTTTATCTGTCCAACGTCCAAAGAACATTCGGACCCATATTTATGTTTGAGCCTCAAGTTTAGATTTAGCATTTGCACTTTCAGTATTTTCAATTTTTGAAATGTTCAATTTTCAAAATCTTCAAATTTCTTTTTTCCATTTTTAAAAATTTCAGTCTTCAGGATGATCAATTTCTAAAATTCTCACGATTTTAAAAATCTTCAAGAACTAAATTTCTCAAAATTCTTACAATTTTTGAAATCAGCAAAACTTTTAAGTTTCTCAAAATTTTCAAAATTATCTTGATCTTCAAAATTTTAAAACTTTCCTTATTTTAAAAATCTCAAAACTTTCAGGATTTCTAAAATTTTCAGTTTTCAAAAATGTCAACCTTCAAAATACTTCTTCTCCACAATTTCTCAAATTTTCAACATTTTCAAAATCCTCACAATTTTCATAATCATTTTAATTCTCACGAATCTCAAATCTATCGAGATTTTCAATCCTCAAAATTCTCAGTTTTTAAACGTCTTCAGAATTTTTATCAATTTTCAAAAATTTCAATTCTCACTGTTATTGAAATTATCAAGATTTCAAAATTTACAAAACACGATTGATCTTCAAAATTTTCCAAAACTGGAAAAGTTATTTTGATTTTCTAAATCTTAATACAAACGATTTTCAAAATTTTCATTTTCAATATTTTCATGCCTCTAAACCTTCAATTTTGAAATTTTCAAAATGCCGAAAATTTTCGCAATTTTCAATATTTTCAAGATTTTTAATATTTTCAAAAACATTCTATTTTTCAAAATTCTCCCAATTCGTATTTTCATTTTTCAAAATTTACAAAATTATCAAGATTTTTAAAATGGTCAAGAGTTTTAAAATTCTCAAAATTTTTACAATTTTTAAGCAAGATTTTAAAAATCATTTTTAGTTTTCATTACCCCACAATTTTTTGATACATTTTTTTCAATTTTTCAAATTTTCTATCTTCAGGATCCACAAATTTTAAAATTTCCATTATTTTCACGATTATAAAAATTTTGCAAGTTTTAAAATTAGCAAGTTTTTCAAGATCTTTAAAATTTCAATTTCAAAATTCTTAAAACTATCAGGATTTTCAATTTTCAATCCTCAAAGTTTTCAATTTTCGAAATTTTCAAAATACTCACAATTTTTGATTTTCTAGATCCTTAAAATTTTCTAAATTATAATTTTAGAAATTCTCAAAACTGTCAGGATTTTTAATATTTCTGTTTTCAGTTTTTAGTATTCTCAATCTGCAGACCCTCTTTTCAAAAATTTACTTCCATTTTCTTTTGCAAGAAGTTTCAATCCACAAAATCCTTAATTTTCAAAATTCTCATAATTTTGAATTCCCAAAACTTTCAGTTCTTAGGATTTTCATGATCCTCAAATATTTTATTTTATTTAATTTTCAAAATTCTCGTATTTCTTAGGAATTTCAAAATTTTCACTTTCAACTTTTCATTCTTAAAAATGCTAAATTTTCACAATGTTTAAAAATTTCAAGCTTTAAAAATCATGAAAATTTTCTTTTGCAGTTTTCAAAATTTTCAATTCCAAAATGTTTACTCAATTGGGTTGAAGTTGAAAAACGCTTTTTAGCGACACTTCGCCTTTGTATACTTTGTATAAATAAAGCCGGATTATTATTATTATTTTCACAATTTTTAATATTTTCAAGTTTCTCAAAATTTGCAAAATTTCAAACTTCTCAAAATATGTTCAAGGTTCTAAAAATTTTCATAATTTTCTTTGAAAATTACGATAATCTTGAATCCACTGCGTTATCCTTCGTCCATTATCCAACGGTGTTGATCGCTTACGGAGCTACTTTGAGGACGTGCTTTAGTTCACTTATCATTTCAGGTCGAATGGCAATATTGAGAGGTTAGTGAGAATCGAGCTAGCAACTAAAGTTCTCGATTCACCCGACAGACTGAGAGACACTTTGGTGCATGAGATGTGCCATGCTGCAACCTGGATTATCAACTGCGTATCCGATGGACATGGCTCCTACTGGAAATCATGGTTAGTATTTTTTTGGAATATCCCAGATTGGATCATAATTCTTAACTTTGTGGAACTGCCATAATACGCAATATTCTGAAAAATCGCCTCTTAAATACCTGTACGTATTATCATTCAATTAGCATATATTATTGTAAGTATATTTTGGTTTTGGTGATTTTGAGTTAGTGTGTTGAATATGTATTTAGAAAACGTTGAAAAATGCTAATACACTGTTCTCTCGTGAGTACAGAGTTAGCAGTTAGCTGTGATTTTTTTCAGGGCCTATAAAGCTATGTCTACATTCCCAGAACTACCTCCTATCAAACGATGCCATGATTATGTATTGAATACTAAATACACGTATAAATGTTCAGGATGTGGATATAGGTGAGTTACGATTTTTTAACATGCTTTTCACCAATTTCGTATTTAATATGTAGAAAAATGAATTTTGAAATTTGGAAAGAAAATGGATTTGAAAACTTGGAAAATAATTAAAAAATTCGGAAATGATTTGATGATTTTAAAAAAAATTTGAAACGAATACAGTAAAATTAGATTTGTCAAATATAAGATATACAAAAAATCGAACAAAAAAATAGGAAAATAATGATGATCAATTTCTCTACTACTATAGTACTAATTATTTTCGACTTTTTAATTTGATTGGCCATTAATACATTTTTTATTTTTTTTAAACTATAATTTATTTCCTTTTTCGTGATGGTTTTATCTAATTCGAACATTATATTGAAACTTTCACGAATTTCAGCTTCGGTCGCCATACGAAATCCTTGGACACCGAAAGAAAACGTTGCGGCCACTGCTTCGGCAAATTCGAAGTCCTAATAAATAAAATTAGTAAAAAAGGCGAATCGAAGTCCGTCCCTGTAACGCCCAAAAGAGAGGCGACCGGGTTCGCGCTTTTCGTCAAACAGAACTACAGCGGATACAAAACGCCGGACAGAAAACATGGAGATGTCATGAGGATACTTGGTCAGAAGTTTCAAGAAATGAAGGTTAAGAAATGAATGTGATTGCGAAATGTTGTTGTACTTTGAATTAAACTGCTGTGGCAGCCGAAATATAGATAAAGTTTTATTTATTCGTCATCTGTGCTTTTTGTGTTGTTTTTACACGACTGCGTTTTCTTTATTTATACCACATAGGCAGAAGCTAAAATACCAGGGCACTGCAGCTGCCATGAGGAGCTTAAAAAACTGCAATTTAAACCACTACACGTTACATTTGACCTACTTTTACTATTTCTTTTAAAATTGCTTGTTCTGGCCTTTCCAATGCCTGTCCTGAACTCGGTATAGATTTTTTACTTATTGAGTGGCGTTTGAACTACTACGTTACGTTTGACCTATTTGCGACATTTGAACTACTACGCGTTACATTTGAACTACCGCACGTTGCATTTGAACTACGTCACGGTACATTTGAACTACTGCGGTTTCAAAATGTCAGATAGAAAACGTGGAGATGTCATGAGGAAACTTGGTTAGAAGTTTCAAGAAATGAAAGTTAATAAATGAATGTGTGTGAAATGTTAATGGAGTGTAGGGGTTGAAACTTGACGGTCTTAGGGGATATGAGGCTGTAAATGTTCCGTCTTTTGTACTAGTTAAAGATGTTATACATATAAATATACCAGCAGATTTTATTACAATATGCACAACAACTTCATACAATCAAAACTTCTGGAGTAAACTCATCATATTCTAGTATTCCAAATTCTTCTTCACTAGATCTTTCTATCCTTATCCTTCTCAGCATTTTATCATGAAAATCAACTCTATTCCTCCATTTTGCATGGATATATTTCGCAATCTCAATGGTATTACCTACAAATATGATGCATAGTAAATATTTTTTAAGACATTAATAAAAAAGTTAATTTATCATCATGAAAACTCTACATTTCCGGACCCATGTTTATAGAAACTTTTTTCATATTTTTTAGCAAGCAATCACCCTCTAAAATATCTCCGTCAGTTTTTCGAACACCCTGTGTCTTGACTTCGGAGCTTACCATGTGGTTCAGTTGGAAAATGAGTTGTGTCAAAGGTAAAAGGTTCTTCAACTTCTTTGAACATCTTTTCTTTCACCAATTTCTCGTTTAGCTTAATATTTCTCTGTAGCGCGTCTTCCATGCTTTGGACGAACAGTTTCCATCTCGGCAGAAAAAAATGGCTTACAACACCTGCAAGATACTTGATAATCGTGCATTCGTGTCAATGATTCACCTCGGATATAGTCGTACTTACCAGACCACTGTTTGTTCGCGTAATTCATAATTTCTCCTTTGGGTCCCCATAGAGTTATTTGATTCCTAGCATTGTACTCGAATTGTATCTTTTCCTGCAGAAAAAGTACCGATTGAAAAATCATCGAAGATATTGAACGTCTAAATACAATGATTTATTACCTCTGGACTAGAGCTGCAATTCTTTGCAGATTCCAACCACGGTCCCAAAAGAAACGCTTTGTTTGTAGCCAGTATTTTTTCTAAATCTGAAAAGACGTCTAGGAATGGTTCAGCGACGTCTCTAAAAAATAAAATAGATGAATTGATGAATGGAAATCAACAAAAAATGTACTGATCGATTAAAGAATATGTACTAGGTCCCACCTAGCCAGGAGATCTGAATTTACCTGAATTTGTTGATATTTCTGATCCTATAGGCTGTCATGAGATTTTTGTAGTAAATATCCCCATATACTTGTAACACCTGCCGTGTCACGTCTACGAGATCGTGTAAAAAACCAGGACTATGTTTCAAGTCATCAGCAGCTGCCAAAAACAAGTCCCAGGCATCAAACAGATACGTATAGTTGTACCATGTCTGCTCAAAAATAGTATTTATACTGATTTCGTCATGAACAGTCTAAATTATATTGTTTAAAGATACTCACCCACACGAATAATCTTAAGCTCGGCGTATTTGTTATTACGTATTTTCCTCGTATTTTCAACAATCCTTTATAATTATATATGGAGTCCTAAAACATTTACACGATGTTTAGTACATAAACCGACACATTTTTTTGAGTAATTACGGACATTTTTTGATGATTCTTATTGAAAACTGTTCCGTTTACTGAGAGTTTTTTGGGTTTTGTAATCATGACAAATAAATACTTCATACAATTGGCCTCAAAAAATGACATAAACTCCTAGAATCGTGAAATTGTGTGGAGTGAAAAATTTAAATACAAAATTCAATCTATACCCTTTTTTAAAACTTTAGTTCTGTGGTTTATTACCTTTCCAGCGAAACAATTTGTTATGCGGTAAAAAAAAGAAAAAATATTTGGGTCATTGATTTTTTTTAAGTTTTTTATATTTTTATATACCACCATCACTATATCAGATTAATACAAGGAATACTTGCAATAAATAGGTACGTCTAGGAATGCTTGACGTGAATTGACCAAAGAAGTTGCTAGAGACGACTATCGGGAATTATTAGAACCTCTAATATCGAAACCAAATCTGATTCGGTTGAAATTTTGACAGTATTTAATTTTGCGATGCTAAGACTTATCGGGTCCCCCTCGTATATGGCGCGTTAGCACGTAATTTGTGATTAATTTCTTCATTTTTTTATCTGTTTGAAAAAAGTCTCTGTGTAAAATATACTAAGTGACATATAAATCCGAACACCCAGTTTAAATGGTTTTATTTTAATAAAAGTTGGTGAATGTATTTATCTTACTGTAAATAACAAGTGATACAATTTTCAGCCTTATCAGTTGGACATTCCGGTTTTTATACTGCTTTTTTTTAATTCACTAACGCTCTAAAAATGAATATTTCAGCCGCAGTAAAGAATCAACGTTGGCGGATTTTGGTTCTTGACATCCTTTACGATCGGTTTCGATGCCTAGAGTACGGAGACCTGTACGATTTCGTCAACTTAGTGAGTTTGATAGGGGCCGTATAGTGGGACTTCGGGAAGCTGGACTTTCTTTTCGGGCAATTGCAGTTAGAGTGCAAAGAAGTGTAGACACTGTGGTTAGGTGTTGTCAGGCATGGCTTCGAGAAGGCCGTACGCAAAGAGCAAGGGGCACTGGACGCCGCCGTAGAACAACAGACCGTGAAGATCGCCGCCTAAGATTATTGGCCTTAAGGGACCGTTTCTCCACTACCAGGTCCATTGCAAATGAATGGTTTGCAGAACACGGAAGACCTATTGGCATGCGAAGTGTTTACCGACGAATGAGAAGTTTTGGCTTGTTTTCATACCGGCCTTTAACTCGAGAACACCGACGTAATCGCCTTGAGTGGTGCAGACAACGGTCACTCTGGGATCAGGAATGGAACAGTATTGTCTTTAGTGACGAGTCTCGATTTTGTTTAGGCATGCACGGTGGTCGTGCCAGGGTTAGAAGGCGACGTGGTGAAAGGAAGAATCCACAGTTTTTTGTTGAAAGACATGTTCATCACACTGTTGGAGTTATGGTTTGGGGTGCTATAGCTTATGGTTCCAGGTCACCTTTAATCTTCATCAGAGGCAACATGAACGCGCAGCGTTATATCCACGAAGTTCTAGAACCCCATCTTTTACCCTATCTTGACACCCTGGCAGATCCAACTTTCCAACAAGATAATGCCCGACCACATGTTGCAAGAGTCACAATAGACTTCTTTCAAGATAATGATGTCACATTGTTACCGTGGCCACCAAGATCTCCCGACTTATCCCCAATTGAGCACGTGTGGGATATGATGGGTAGGAGATTGCTCAATTTGCAACGTCCTCCTCAGACTCTAGAAGCACTTCGAGAGGAGTTGGTGGTTGCCTGGAATGAGATACCATAGGAGGACATTGACCACCTGATCAGAAGCATGCCTAGGCGCGTTGGAGAATGCGTAGCACATCAGGGTGCATCCACACATTATTAAAGGTCAAAGGGCTTTAAAGCAGTGCAATCATTTTGAAATTTTTATCATTTACTTATTATGCTTCATTAAGTACTTATACAAAATTTTATTAAAATAAAACCATTTAAACTAGGTGTTTGGATTTATATGTCACTTAGTATATAATAAAAATCAGTGAATTAAATATGGGTGACAATATGAAATTGTAATTTTCAATGAATAAATAAATTAAAAAAAATCATCACTTAATTTACAGGTCTCGTGATGCACAGAGGTATTATTTGAAACCAATTTGTTTCAATAGAAAGTAATTCCCTTTATTTGGGACTCTAAATAAATTTTAGTTTAAAAAATTACAAGCGTATTTTCAACGATTAAGTCTTATGTTAATTTTCAAATGTGATAACTCCGTAACAATAACCTATAAAACGTCAAAAGAAAACCTATAAGATGTCAACTTGCAAGCTAGGTACTTTGTAGGGCGCAAAAAGTCATTCCACGTTTGCTCACTAGGATCGTTGTGAACGTCCATCTATGGAGGAATCACTCAACTAAACTACACGCATTATTGGTTGCATAGTTTTGTGAGGTTGAGTGATCCGTGTCTGTAGCTTTTATCTCTGAGAAGAAAGTTAGTTGAATAGCAAGATCGCATCTGGATGATTATGTGTATTGGCCTGCATGTGTATAAAATCAGTGATATTTGCTGTGTGAGAAGATCATTACTGAATATGCTGAATATGACTAGCTATTTATATGTTATGCTTTCTGAAGAGAGGTTATGTTCAAAGTTATAAATTACGAAAAACCGCGCCCGCGTTGTGTGTAATTACTGTTAGCATGTATATGGCTTGTAATTCGACAGTGTACAGTGAATATAATTACTTCTTATCTCTCTCATTTTTGAAATTCAGCAAATTTGTATATGTAATTTCCAGAATGGATAAGAAAAAGTGGATGCGCAACTAATTTCTAGCTTCTAATCTCAATTAAGTGTATTTGAGACAAGAACTCAATGTAATTTTCATCAACTCATACAACTTACAGCTTAGACCTCCAGTAATGCCACCTCAGAAGCATATTTTACATCACATCAGAGCCAAAGATTGATAACAAGTCTCGCGACGTTTAGGCAACACGTACAACTAAGTGCTAAGTTAACATATTGTAGAAAAACCTACATAATGTCAAAAAAAACAGCATAATGTCAAACAAAAATCGGCCTAATGTCACTTTTCAAGGTACGTGATATCCGTGCCGTTGTAGTCATGTATGATTTGAAAATTTTACAACGATAAAAAGGCAAAAATTCAAGCACTCACCAATATACTGACTTCGAAGTTGAGTCATTTATTTTAACAGTGAGTAGATCTGATCAAAAGAAATGTTTTTTCCTTTACCATTTTTCTGGTAGAATTAAAGTAACAAAGTTATAGCCCTTTGGAAGTTTGAGTACCGCCCTGTCTCAATAATAATATTATGTGCTCGTGTTTGGCAACAACGGATATAATCCGCCTTATCGGTTCATCGCATCGGAAACAAAAAAGCGAAAGAATTTGGAACGATGTTTTTACAATTATTTTATTCAGTTGTATACACTATACAGTCAGTGTCAGTCGGTAACGCGTGAGTGAATAGTGGTGTCTGTTGCGTGGCTCAAACGAAATAAAAAATAGCACATGTTTATGCGGATCGGTTTCCCAATCGAGTGCAACCAACCCCTCGTGCCTTTGTTAATGTAGTACAACGGGCTCGTGAATCAGGTGACTCAAGACCTCACAGGGGACGGCATGCCGGTGCTCCAAGACCTCACGATCAAATACAGGTCCGCACTGAAATACTTGTCGGGACGATACTTTATAAAACAAGGTAAATTTTTTTTTTCATTTTTTTTTATTTTTACACACATATTTTGGTTTATCTTCCTTCTACAATCATTATCTGAAAATTAATGACTCAACTTCAAAGTCACCCTGTATATAGTTATAAAAAGGAAGTGTTCATTGAAATGAAATGAAAGTTAAGAGGAAAAGCAAAGTTTAAGTCATTGAAAAGTGTCCATAGTCTATAGTATCATGCTTTTCAACCAAGGTATGTAATGTACTTGCCTTCAGTATATCCCAACCTCGAATGACCTTATCATTAGCTTTCCCGTATCTTCTAACGGTATAAAGTCTAAAAAACTCTTCTTTATCTTGTGGCTCTTTCCTCCAAGCTGATTCAATCATCGCGTCGTATATTACGTAATTTTGATTTATACCCTCCGGAGTTAGACCAGTGCCTATCATGGTGCTGGAGTTTGCATTCCTAGCTTTGATGACGTTCTAAAAAAAATGGCGTCAAGGTAGGTTCTGGCCTTTCCTATTCCTGTCCTGTCTTACTGTGTGACGTTTGAACTACTACATGTCACGTTTGACTTATTTGTGACATTTGAACTACTACATGTTACTTTAGAACTAACGTACGTCACATTTGAACTACCGTACGTTGCATTTGAACTACCGCACGGCACATTTGAAGTACGGCGGTTACAGAATGCCAGATAGAAAACATGGATGATGATGATACTTTTTCAAAAGTTTCAAGAAATGAAAGTTATGAAATAAATGTGTGTGAAATGTTAATGGAGTGTAAGGGTTGAAACTTGAAGGTCTTAGGGCTGTAAATGTTTCGTTTTTTGTACTAGTTAAAGACGTTATAAATATAAATGTACCAACAGATTTTATTACAATATGTACAACAACTTCATAGAATAAAAACTTCGGGAGTAAACTCATCATAGACCAGTGCCTATCATGGTGCTGGAGTTTGCATTTCTAGCTTTGATGACGTTCTAAAAAAATGGAGTCAAGGGTATGAATGTTTAGTTTGTGGTGGTGCGGTCGTTGGTTGGTGATTATTTTCGTCTGCCAGTGTCGCGCTAGGGATGAAATACAAGTTTACCTGATTGATTATGTCAAATGATCCGTACATGCCCAAAGTACCGCCAAAATTATGCAGCATACACCAGATATAGGGTTGACCAAAGTACTGGTCTAAACGGTCGTATTGAGGGTACTGCTCGGATTGGAGATCAAGAACAATCATTTTTCCCTGAAATCATATTAGATCGCAATAAGAGCTTACAACGTGTTTTCGTTTATTTACCTGTGGAACCGAGGTGAGGAGGGCTCTGGCTCTTTCTTTCGTCCAATACAGTATATCGTGAGCAAATAACCAACCTTGCATTACCCTAAATAAATAAAATAATTGTTTCCTTAAAATGTCGAGCAAAACATTTCTTTTTTTTTAAATTAAATTTTGGCTTGGCAAGAAAAATAATTTACCATATCGCCTTTGGATCAGCCACAGTCATTGCGTCGAACGTTGTTCTGCCTATACGAGATATGTAGCTCAGCTCCGAGCTCGTTGGATTCATCTCGTTAAAGCTATCGCAACTATAGAGGTGATCCGTTCCAAATTCTGCGATTTGCTAAAAACAACGAATATGTCTAAATGCAGTTATTATTAAAAGTTCGTCATCAATACTTTACAGTGCAATTTTTTTTCTGGTGTACCACAAGGATCTGTGTTAGGACCCCTGCTATTGTCATTATACGAGGGGGTCCCAAAAAAACGGAATTATTTTTTAGAAGCTATTTCTTTTAACTTTTTCACAAAGTAACCTTATCAACTTCAAAATACTGTCCACTATAACTAATATACTTGTCCCACACTGCTCGAAACATTTTTTGAAGTCTTCCAACAATCTCTCGAATTTTTTCAACATTTTCGTCGATTCGGGCAGTTGATGATGTACGTCCAGAGCGAGGTTTGTAATCAATCGACATGTCGCCATTTTTAAATCGAGCAAACCACTCGTACAAGTGAGTTTTTCCCACAGCTTCATCTTTGTAAGCTATTTTCAACATTTTTACCAATTAAAACGCCTCTAGGGGCAGACATGTGTACTACACAAGCTCCGCCCACTGCGATGCTATTCCGGTTATTTTTGGGTACCTCCTCGTATATCTCGGACTTAGAAACAGAGGTAAAATCATACAGCATACAATTTGTTGCCGACGATACTCAGATTTTCTGATCATTTAGGAGTAATGATTTGGAAACAGCTAACGATAAAATTGATTAAGATCTTGCCCAAATTGAAAAGTTTAGTAGTAGTCATAATCTTCGTTTGAGCCCTTTAAAGATACATATGTTAGTAAACGCAATTAAAACAGAGTGCTTTAAAAAAGGACATGAACAAGGTGATAAAACAGTACCTGTGGAGCATTTCAGAACTTATGTATTATAATGGACAATGACTTAAAATCAGTTGAACACGTAAACCACCTAATTTCTCAGGGTTTCATTTGCAAATAAGGCTAAATTATACAGGGTGGCGCATCGAAAACGAAACAGACGCATTTACTGGCAGCTCAGTTTTTTTTGAAAAACGCTCAGACCCGTCGATTTTGTCTTCGAAAATTGTAATCGCCGATCAAAATCGTCTTCATTAAGTTCTTGTACCAGGTGAATTTTATACGGATGAAAACTATGGGCCTTTAGAATTCGTTGGACAGTACGTCGACTAACACCACACACAGTCTCCAATTTGCGGGTACTTAACGTAGGATCTACATAAACTTGCCTTAAAACCCCCACTTCTATTGCTTCGTTCCTTATGGGATTTTCAATGTTGCGTTTTTTATCGGCGACTGACCCAGTTTTCCCGAAATTTAGCTACAAGTTTTGCCACAAAAAAACGCTCCAATAGCTATTTTCAACAGCAAAATGATAAACAAACCATGGGCGTAGTGAAGAAAAGCATTTACTTATTAAGTACATTCTTTTAGTCAAATTTCTTCTGAAAGTAATACAAACTAATTTGATGTACCTATTAAAGTCCACTTTAAGCTTCAAATCAATAAATCTTCAAAACTACCGAACTGAAGTACATTAATTTTATATCATTATAAAGGGAATTGAAAAACCTTTAAAATAAGGTATCACTCGACCCCCCTTTCCATTTAAGATTTTAGGGTTGGTGTCACCCCCGGCCAGGGGGCTGCACGTGTTAACGTGATTTTTTGCCAAACTTGTGTCCCCCTCGAAAACAAAATCGACGGGTCTGAGCGTTTTTCAAATAAAAACTGAGCTGCCAGTGAATGCGTCTGTTTCGTTTTCGATGCGCCACCCTCATTGCGTAAAAATTTCATCTTTAAAGTTACCTACCTCGTGTATAAATGCTTTACCAATCCGTATAAAAAGATCTTCACTCGGTTCCAATAAGTAAGAGCAGCAATAGGTATCGTTGAAGTTGTTCCACGGTTCCATGAGTGTCATATTCGCTTCGGGATATAATCTAAACCAAAGTTCATCCTTTACGAACAATACCTCCAACAATTGTTTTTCCGAGATGTTGCTTCTAGGACCTCCGATATCTATAAGGTTTTTTTATTCGCGAAGTTTTGATTGATGTTACATTCGCCTGAATCGAAAAAACCTTGTGGACAATGCAAGTCCGAGTAACAACATCTCGTCACCAAATTTCAAACATGTATTTTCACACCTTTTGAAAGCCCGAGGTAGATGTCCAGCAAATGCTGGCAATACGGCAAGCATACCAAAACTTCTGATCCTTGATAAAATTTGCTTCTGGAGTCTGACGGATTTTTCGTGCCAATCGGTAGATAGGGGGCCAGCCCAACCTCGAATGTTACCCATCCGAAGCCTGAGAAAATATAAAGGTTGACGTAAAATAATAGTATACGATGTTTATAAAGGAAGTATATTCGGACAAATATTATTAGGTTTTTTGGAAATACGAGGGTGGTCCCAGAAGTACCCGACCAAACGAAGAAAACACAAAATGCACGTGCTACATTTTTATATTCGGCAAGGAAAGATGATGTAATCGGCATGATTGTGTTACGTTATACATACGTGTACATTATATTGTTTTATATTAGCCATTTTTTCCTCAGTTGGCTGACAGCGTTCATGCAAGATGTCTCGAAAGTGTGTAAACAATCCTGATCAGTTTTGTTACGTGTGTGGTGATGTGACTTTTGCGTCTCAGAGACGGTCTATTACTCCACTAATAACAAAGGCATATCAGCTTTATTTCGGTTGTAAACTAGGTGATCAAGACAAACAGTGGGCACCCCACATCTGCTGTAGTACATGTGCTTCAAGTCTGAGGAGCTGGTTAAATGGCAAAAAACGGTCTATGCGCTTTGCTGTCCCAATGGTTTGGAGAGAGCCTACAAATCATATTAATGATTGTTACTTTTGCATGGTACCTTGTGTTGGACAAGCCACAGGTATGTCCAAGAAAAAAAAATCGGTTATTAATTATCCAAAGATACCATCTGCGATGAGACCTGTGCCTCACAGTGACGAAAATCCTATTCCAAAACCCCCAGAATCCTACACTTGCGTATCAGAAAACGAATCAGATCATGGCGATCGAGTGATTCGTCAGGAAGAAGATATGCCATCAACGCCAAGAGATCCTGATTTTATACCGAGCACGTCATGCCACCAACCGCACAAAATAACACAGTCAGAATTAAATGATCTTGTAAGAGATTTAGAACTTCCAAAATGTAAGGCAGAGTTACTTGGATCAAGACTGCAGCAGTGGAACTTGTTAGAAGACGATGTTTCGGTATGTATTTTTCGTAAACGCCACAAAGACTTAGAACTATTTTTCAATATGGAGAATAACTTGGTTTTCTGCAGTAACATTAACGGCTTACTGGCGGCTTTAAATATAAACTATAACCCAGAAGAATGGAGATTGTTTATAGACAGTTCAACATTGAGTTTAAAGGCAGTGTTATTGCATATTGGAAATATTTTACCATCTCTTCCTGTAGGGTATGCAGTTCACATGAAAGAATCATATGACAATATGAAGTACCTATTGACATGCATAAAATACGATGAGCACCAATGGCATATTTGTGGCGATTTGAAAGTTGTTGCACTTTTACTTGGGCTGCAGCTAGGCTACACAAAGTTTTGCTGTTTTTTGTGTGAATGGGACAGTCGGGCAAAGGCACTTCATTACACCAGACAAAACTAGCCTGTTCGTCAATTCCTAGAGCCAGGTCAAAAAAATGTACAGCATATGCCATTAGTAGATTCGAAAAAAATTTTATTACCACCACTGCATATCAAGTTGGGCCTAATGAAAAACTTTGTCAAGGCATTAGATAGAGATGGGTCAGCTTTTCAATACCTGCGTCAGAAATTTCAAAGACTAACTGAGGCAAAGGTTAAAGATGGTATTTTTGTTGGGCCACAGATCCAAAATATTTTGAAAGATACACAGTTTGAAAACACTTTAACAGGTATTGAAAAACTGCTTGGAATGATTTCCGTCTGGTGGTCACTAATTTCTTGTGAAATAGAAAAGCTGACAACTATAAAACCCTTGTCAAAAATATGCTGTCATCGTATCAAAAGATGGCATGTAATATGTCTCTTAAGATACATTTCCTACACTCACACCTGGACTTTTTTCCTGACAATTGCGGAGCCGTAAGTGATGAGCATGGCGAACGTTTTCATCAGGATATTTCAACAATGGAAAAAAGGTACCAGGGAAAGTGGAATCCTTCCATGCTTGCAGACTACTGTTGGACTCTTGGTAGAGATGCTCCAGAAACGATCCATAAAAGAACAGCAAAAAGATAGCGCGTATAGTGCGTTTAATATATCCTTAAAGATAAAAAGTTTTTTTTCTAAACCGCAACTATTTTTTTTATTACCTTGTCATTTTTGGATTCAGCGCCCCAAAATTAACAAAGAAGTGCACTTTTACCACAAGATACAATTAAAAAACTAAAATTTGTTGTCCAGTGTATTCGCATATCATTAAGGAACACCCTGTACAAAGAAATGTTATAGAAATTCACGCAAAAAATAATTTTTATCTCACCACGAAAGAAACGCAGGACCTGTGAAATGTTCATCTATATCCTTCTGAGTGAGATTGAATCTCTTATAAACCTTGTCCCAAATGGCCTCTTGACCTGTAGATGCCAGGATCAAGTTGAATGAACTCAGAGCCATCCAGTCTATGTGTTTCTCCCAGTCTTCCCATTGCCACCAGACGAAGGTGTAGCTCGTAGTACAGACGTTTTGATAATACCTGAACCTAAAACAAAGTAACCCTTAATAACCCACAGAGCTTGTCATCGTACGGCGATACATTTGTTAAATCAATGGATGAAACAAGCACTTGCTTACGTACCTGTCGTTCAGCGTGATGGTTTCATTTATTTCCGGCAGAATTTCCGGCAAATTCGCTCGAGAAAATTCCCAGGAGATTTGAACGTTGCAGAAATATTTTAAATAGTAGTTAAATGCCGTTGCTACAGCGACTCCAGTGGTACCGGTGATTCTGATAAGTCCATCAGTACCTTTTTGTATCTAAACAATACATAGAAGTTAAGGGAAGTATAGAACATAATCCTTTAGCCTTTACCTTAAACGCTTCTCTTCCAGAGTACTCAAAATCTGGGTCAACTTTTACCAGAAAAAGTTTATATCCATTAGGTGTTGTCCGTTTTATCATTCCTAACACAGCATCTTCTTGGGTTTTAGCCGAAACTTTTGGTTTTAGGTGACCCAACGTTTCTTCAAAGTCTAAAGTAAAATTTACGATAAACTGTTCTATAACTTATACAGGGTGTCCCAGAAGTCGACGTCAAGCCGAAACCGGGTGATAGGCAAAGTCATAACAGCTATCAGAAAAATATTTAAAAAAATTGAAAATTATAGGTCTTTGAAAAAGATATAGACATTTCACACCCTACGGCAGTCTGTCAACTCCTGTTACTACAAATATTAACTTATTTTGGATTTTATTTTTACAATGCAATGATGAATAATGCATCTTCAAACTGGTGTCTCAACCTTACTGCCAACTTTTCTCGTTCAGGAAAAATTGTCACCTATTTTCCAACCAAGTATTCCAAAGTAAAACTTTGCTCAACTTTAACTGGCTGTACTGGAAAAAAATGTACTACGAGAGTATGGCAAGTAACCTTAAAAGTTGGCGCATTTAATAACGATTCCAAAATGGTATAACACTTAGAAGATTACTCGTTAACTTATGCACAATTTTTATTTGAAAAAAAACTGATGAATATTTTTCAAAATTTCCTAATTAACCAGCGATTATGAAAACGCACAAGGACCCTTAAGGATTACTGTTTGCACAACAGTGGGCGTGAAAATCCTGCTGATGATGATTTACCAAAAATCACCTATATAAAAGTTGTAAACTTAGCTATTAGACTTCGTGACACGGGATACTTAAAGACACAACGAGGAGGTCACGTTGCAAGATCCGCTCAACCTTACATGTTACCAATTGAGGAAACAAACGAGCCATAGCAGATCATGTTTACTAAGTAGAAGATCCGCATGTTGTAAAAAGAACTCATTCAACATAGATTAAATGTTTGGGCTGGCGTGGTAAATGGCATGCTTATTGGACTCTATTCCACCTCGACTGACTGGTGAAATTTATTTAGATTTTCTTCGACACAATCTCACAATTATAAGATGTTCCTTTAAATGTAAGACAGAATATGTGGTTCCTACACGTTGGGGCTCCACCAAATCTTAGACGAGAAGTTCATGAACATAGAGATGAATGACTTTTGACGAATTCTACAAGCTGTTAAAATAAATGACTCAACTTTGAAAACATATATATATATATATATATAAAATATTACTCACTGTAAGCCGCGCTTTTATGGAAAAACCAAAAACCAACCACCAGTAACAAACTTTTCAGATGCATTTTATGCACAAAACTAACCACAGCAGCACCTACTACACACTGATGGATCTGGTAATAATCAAGAATAACGACTTAATTCATGTTGAATGGCTTTCAGATGATAACGTTAGATAAGTTAAGTTGTTTATATTTGTATACGTTTACAATGCCCGTATTCGGAAGATATCAATTTGTTTATTCACAATTCCGTCCTATTCACATGTTCTTAGTTATCAAATATAAAAGTATTGATAATGTGATCAGGATCCATGGGCGCTCGCAGGAATTTTTCAGGATTAATAAAAAAAAAGTCGTGCAAATTCAGTCTCGAACCCGAGACGCCTCTCTTGTTCTCTTGCCACTGAGCTATTTTCTGGTTGATTGGGTTTCCAGAACTCGGCATATAAGAGAAATTAGGTCCATCTAGATAATAGATAAGCTGTTCAGTTGCCGAGATGTGATCGAAATTTGCTGCTGGATTTTCAGCGAGATGGATTTCTTACTTCAGAGCGGCGGGCACAAACAGACGACCGATTTGCTACGTTGCCATTTCCGAGACTTTTTTTCGAGATCTTAGAAAACCCTGGCGTACCTCTAGGTACCTATCTCTGTCCAAGGTATCCCGGGAAGTATCTTTTTCACCAAACAAAATATTCCGAAACGGTTTTTAGCGTAATCTTATTCAAAAAGGACCTCTTTTAACGAAAGACTGAAAAACTTCCTCAAAAATTATTTGTTTTAAACAAATTCAGAAAGTTGTTCTTCCGCTCCGGATAAATTATTCAGATTTTTTGGGTCAGTGACAAACAAGAAAGATTCTTCAAGGTTTAGGAACCCATAAGCGATTTGGCATTTGAACAGTGCAAAAAACGTCAGTTTCTACCCCGATAGGTAGAACTAAATAACAGGTAATAAATGTTAGCAGATAAAATTGATTCATTTCTAATTTGTAATGCAGCTTCCATCTAGCAGAAAGTGTTCAAACTATACTTTCGTAAATATCTCGATGCTATAGAAATCTACATTCGCTTATTGATTTTGTGTAGTCAAGTCTTTAATACGTCGTGTGTAGGCTAGAGGGCGCAACTGAGCTTGTCCTTGAATTTGATCTTTTGAGAAAAATAAAAATCGCTAAAAACTGCGAAGTCTAGATATGCTTTTTTTTGCTATGTTACTTGGATTTTGATGAAATTTTTACAGTTGCTAATGTGCCAAAAAACAAAAATTCGAGAAACTTAGGTACTTATCCAAGGTAGTATCTTCGCGCATCCGTTAGAAATGTGCAATAACGCCTTCCCTGCCTTCACCATATTTTCAGCACTACTGATTTCAATGGATAATATTTTTCTATCATTGTTTTTCAATTGGTAAATGGGTAAATAAAGGTATGGGCAGCCCTCAGTATTTTTGTCCGCGATTACATAGAATTGGACTGCTCGTTGTTGTTCCTTAATCAATTAGATTAAAGATGGCGTCTGTGTATTACTTGTTTACTTTCATTTACGTGGTGTTTCCTGTGTAGTTTCCTGTCACTGTTTGTTTAACTGTTTTGTCTTTTTTGTTGTTCCGTGGTTTATTTTATGTCGGTTTGCCGGTATTTTTCTTAAAATAAAATTTTGAAAAATGGTGATGTTAGGCGATGTCTTTCCTAATTTTTCAGCCAAAACCACAATTGGCGATATCAAATTTCATGAATGGCTAGGTGATTCGTAAGTATCCTTATTTTTATTACCATTGAAACTGAAAACATAATCCTCAACGGTGGAACTTTTTAAACAGCCTTTATTCGTGTTTTTCCGCTGCACTGTTATCTTAAATACATATTTATTGAACGAACAATGCCGGATAAAAAATCCAGTGCATATACTATTTTTATACCTTCTAAATATTTCTTTTAGATGGGGCATCCTGTTCTCTCACCCAGCTGATTTCACCCCCGTTTGCACAACAGAACTTGCAAAATTGATAAATTTGCATCCAGAATTTACCAAACGAAACACTAAAATTATAGCCCTGTCTTGCGATCCAGTCGCCAAACATTTAAAGTGGTGCAATGACATTAAAGGTATGCTTTTTCAACTTCGGGTGCTTTTTGGAGATGTCTGTCTGTCCTATATTTCTAAATCAGGTGGCAATTGAAAAAACCAAAATATGAGATGAAACTAATTTTCTTGGTAATAATTCCATTTTATTGAAATACTGCAAATTTGAACATACCATTTTTAGTTTGTTTATATGAACTGTCATTGCCACTGTTTTCTGAATCACCCTGTATTGTGTGTTTACAGTGTACGCAGGGTATTCCGGAGACACATTTCCTTATCCCATAATCGCGGACGAAGACAAAGAGCTTGCAGTCGAGCTGCAAATGCTTGACGCTGATGAGAAAGATTCGAATGGGCTGCCTCTCACTGCAAGAGCCGTGTTTATCGTAGATCCCAATAAGAAGATGCGATTGTCTATTTTGTATCCAGCTACAACCGGAAGGAACTTTGAGTGAGTTTTCGTACCATTTATGGATTATTCTTTTCTGTTTTGAAGAAAATAGATTCAGGAGCAATGTACGATGCTCAGTCATTTTGTGACTTATTAAAAAATGTATTTGAAACATGCTACAAGTATATTTTAAAAGCATACAACATCTACTTTGTGATATTGAGCATCATTTACTATACATATTTTCTATATATAAAATATACAAATTCCTTTTTTTTTTTTCAGTGAAATTTTGCGGGTGCTGGATTCTTTACAGCTGTGCGACAAGCATAAGGTTGCGACACCATGCGATTGGAAGGTATGTTGTTTCTGAGATTTGAAAAGTTTTTGTAAGGAAACCACTTTTTTATTTCTCGGTATTTCCTCAAATATTTATTTTTTTAGGCTGGTGAAGATGTGATGGTGCAACCGTCAGTATCCGACGACGAGGTTAAAACCATGTTCCCATCCAAAACTGTAGTTGCACTGCCTTCCGGGAAGAACTATATGAGGAAAATTCCGCAGCCCTGAGGTTGTAATTTTGATTAAGATTTCTGTTGTTACTATCGTTTCTAATGTTTTGTAAGTTTTAAGTTTGTTCAAGGATATAAACGCTTAAGTTTTATAAACTTTTTCATGCATTGCAACTTGTTTAGTCGTTTTTATCAGCATATTTGGTCCGAATACTTATGCTTTTTTTAGTCTAGACACAGCAATGAGTCTAAGAGAAAAAAGTATTCAAATTGACGAAAACTTTTAGAACGCATTCACCATATTTAAAAAATATTGCAACTTAAGACCACACTCATAGAAGAGGATAATAAAGAAAAACATAAACTCAAAATGTTTATTAATTCACTTTTACAAAAATCAACAAAAAACGTGATAACCAAAAAATGTGTAACTTTATGCTCAGTACTAATTGACTAGGAATCTAATAATACTCTCACTGTCAAATGCCTTACATAACTAGATACATCCTTTACATATGTCACATGTCACTTTTTAAGACTGAAAGCACAGTCTTCTGAATACATTTCACCTCACAGCATACAATTCTACCTAAAGTCATTTCGGCATCCAAAAATTGATACGAGACATACTGCCGCCATCTATGAGATAGTAGCAGAACACAAAAATGAATTTCTGGCATTTAACTAAGAAGACATGTTTTTTTTTCGACTTGACATTCTGCGTATTCGATTTTAGGTTGGCTATGAGAACAATTAAGAGAAATTGCATCAGTAACTATACAAAGCAAAGTCACGCTTGAAACTTATTCTGTGGTTTTAATTATCGGCTAAACAAGGAGGATTAAACTTAAGGATGCGAGAAAACGAAAAATTTGACTTTTAACTAAAGGTTAGTGCCATCTACGAAACAATAGCAGAACCAATACTATCAGCTTCTTTTTAAAGCAGATTTATAAATTCATTATTGTATTCTACTACTGTCTCAAAGACGGCGCTACGTTCTTTCACATCCTTTTTTAGGCGCCCGGAATACAGTTGAAAACAAAAAAGAATGAAAAAACAATTTAAGAAACGTCTGTTTATGAAGAGAGAATTCGATATGTCCTTTTTGATTCGCGAGAAATAGCAAAAAATTCTTTTTAATAGGTGATGACTATCTTCTGACAAAAGATAAAGGATATTGGAATGTTATGAACTTGGAGTTTTTGGTGCGTTCCAAATGTTTGATAGGAAATTTTATTCCTAATTTTGGTAAAATAATTTAATGTTTGCGCGTTTATGCATTACCATAACCAATCTGTACAATAAACTTAGCCGTTGATTGTACAAATATTGTCATTCAGGTGCCATATAGGAGGTTTACTATCAAAGGACGTTATCAACAATTTTGATGAAATACGACCTGACGTGGTGTTCAATAACTTTGTTCTTCATACGGTATCGAAGGATTGTGTCTCAATTTCATTCACAGAACCAACGAATAGGGTTGAGATACAAATTTTTGAGGAAATGGAAATTGAGATCTTTTTTCATTTTTAGCAGTGTCACGCATCCAATATGAGTAGGAACAATATTTTCAGAAACTGTTATTAAGTATATTATCAAATTATCGCGTAAAACTGTTCACAATTAAAAAGTATTACGGTTTTTACAAAAACATTTGTTAAGCCAAAAATGTGCTGTATCGCGAATGTAATCGTTCAAAAATTGTAAATAACGTCTTTCCCAAGTAAGACTTCAATAATATTGGATGCAGAATATTAGCTCACTTAATGTCATCCCTGCAATAGCAATATTTCCTCAGCTGCGGCAAATCGTTTTCGATGCACCTCGCTTGTCTTCCGTACATATTTATCCTGCTGATATCGCCGAGTTTCAACTGCATCGTGTCTGTGTTCAAATTATGCGTTATGCTCGCTTCGAACAAGGAATTGCCCGGTTTCATCATGACTTTCAACTGGTACATGTCGTTTTTAACGTTCATATTCGCAGACAGATCGGCTACGAAGCCGTCGAGGTCGGCGTTTTTGTTAAATCGGAGCAGATTGTTGTTCGGAGACATTTTCGTCACCCATTGGAAGTTGGCGATGACCAGCGGCTCGCATAATTGCCTGTAAAACATAGTTATAATAGTATAATACGCATCGTGCAGGCATTTATTTATGAATCTCAAAATTACGACTTTTAAGAACAAATCGAAGTTTCAAATATTAAATACAGTCCGAACGAAAATGGAAAGCATTTTTTGGGCAAATTGGAAAATATATTTTTGTGGAAACCTTGAAAGGTATGTTCGAATCATGAGATATTCTTAACGCTGAGACTATAGAGCTCTGCCGATATATTTCGCCACGAATTTCTGACTTTTGAATATGCTTGGATAGTGCCCGCCGCCCTTTTAGAGTACGATCCTACCGATAATCGCTGGTGATTTTGTTGATGGTGTCCAGCAGAGTTTCACCTAGACGCTCGACGATCGGATCCGTAGTCGGAATTTCATGCCAGTCGAGGCATGCGCACCAATGAGGCTCGATATACGCGTGCGCGCAACTTCTAGCTTCAGGAATCTGCAAAAAACGATTTAAAAGTTCAAAAGAATCCCTCGCTTTGGTTCTTCACCATAGAGTTGTACCGATGAGTTCGAATAAGATCCAGACGGCGTTGGCTTAAAGTAACAGGAATAGAATCGCACACATGATCCTTGAGGTGCAACTGCGTTTATATTCAATTTGTTTGAAATACAGGGTGGCCCATAAGTCCTTTGAGCTGAAAAAAAGGAATAAAACCAAACTAGTTACATTATGAAGAATTATTATATTTTGTTATCATCTTTATTGAATGGGAATTATGTTTTAAAAATCACATCGTCTAAATGCAATCCATTACGATCACGGCACTCATATAAACGACGTCTAAAATTGTCGATGACTGCGCGGCAAGTCAACACTGTAATGCTTGCCATTTCTCTTCGGATATTTTCTTTCAGGACATCAACTGATCGCGGAGTGGTGTCGTACTCTTTACTCTTGAGGTAGCCCCATAAAAAGAAGTCCATTGGGGTCAAATCTGGACTACGTGGTGGCCAGGAAATGTCTCCTCTTCGAGAAATTACTTTGCTGGGAAAAAGTTGACAGACGACGGGCATAGAAGTGTGGGCAGTTGCTCCGTCCTGTTGAAACCAGGTCTGCGTATTATAGCCCTTAAAAATTCTGCAACGCTGGTGTCAAAAACTCTTCTATCATTGCTACATACCGCTCCGAAGTAACAGTTAATGCGCGACCTCTGTCGTCCTCAAAAAAATAAGGGCCTACGATGCCATGCGCTGACATAGCAGTCCAAACTGTAACTTTAGGGCTGTGTAAGGGCTTCTGATGCTTACGCCTTGGATTTTCGGGGCTCCAATAACGGCAATTTTGTTTGTTTACATGCCCGTTTAAATGGAAGTGAGCCTCGTCCGAGAACAACACATTATTGAGCGAAGAAAATCGATTCAACATTTCATTCGCAAAGTTTAGTCTCTGAATAGCGTCATTATGTTTTAATTCCTGCACTAACTGAATTTTGTAAGCGTGCAGACGTAAATCTTTCCTTAAAATCCGCTGTAAAGATGTTCTGGGTACGTTTAGTGCACTGGAACGCTTACGAGTAGACTGGGTAGGATTTTGACGAACAGACTGTGCCACAATGTTGATGTTTTCTTCAATACGAGTTGTCCTTGGTCGACCCCACCGCTGTTTATCTAACATCGAACCAGTCTCTTCGAACTTAGCAACCCAGTTCTTAATCGTTTGAGCTGTTGGACACTTTGTAAAATTGTGGTATCCTCGATATTTACGCCGCGCAATGGTTGCCGAATCATTATTTTGATAAAACGCGCGCACACAAAAACCACGATCCGCTCCAGTGAAACACTCCATGGCGACTGAATTTCCAGACACTGAAGATACTGCCCCCACCTCGCCCGCGCCGCTCACGCTCATCCGTTAAATTTTATTCAAATTTGAAATTTCAAAGGACTTATGGACCACCCTGTACTAGATATGTACAGGGTGCGCCATCTTTTATGTCGGCATGTAAACGTGAAATAACTTTGAAACCAGTAACGATCAAGACCTTTTTCACGCATTTGTGGGTTAGACATAATGAGCCAACATCCACCGATATCCATTACCATCGACTGTTTCGTTTTCGTTGATGAAAAATGGGCCAACGATGGTTTTGGCGCAAACGCCGGCCCAAACAGTCACTTTCCGGTCATGCAACGGCATTTCGTGGATCTCATGTAGATTTTTCGTCTTCCAAATGCGGCAGTTTTGCTTATTATAGAGCATGAAATGGGCCTTGTCGGTCATAACAATTTACTTCCAAAAATCAGATTCAGCATCAACTATGCGAGCGACTGTTTGGGCGTATTCCAAGCGACGTGGACGGTCAGTTGGCAATATTTTTGTGTTAACTGCCCCTGATAAGGAAATAAATGCGAATCATCCTTCAAAATGCGCCGCAACGTGGTTCCACTGATGCCAAAATGCTGAGCGCGGTGACGATACGACACCTTTGGGTTCTGGGCAACGCTGTCTCTCACCACTTCAACCAATTCATTGGAAAATCTTGGTCGTTGATGAACGGTACGTTGACAATCTCCCACTGTCCCGTACTGAAGAAAATTCGACACAAAATGACGGATAGTGTTGTCAGACGGTGCCTGTTTGCCACGATATTTTCGACGATCTGCACGTTGCGTTAACACAACTGAACGACGATTTTCAGTGTACATTGTGACTATTTCGGCGCGTTGTTTCGGTGTAAAGCGATTCATGACTAAAATTGTAGTAAATTAACGTTTCAGAAACACGTATAACCAAATCAGTCGATTGGTAATTATCAAAGTCATACGATGTTTCAATACCGACATAAAAAATGGCGCACCCGGTACTTTAATAATAATAATATTCACAATTCGCGGTTGATTATTAAAATACAGGGTGTTTTCAAAGTTGTGTCATTTATTTTAACAGCTTGTACGACTCGTCAAAATAAGTTGATATACCAAAAAGCTGCATAAAACGTTTATGTTATAAAAAATTGTTTGAATAAATCATTATCAAGTTAAAAATTGTCCCCATTTGTTCAATTAACACAAATTCTTGCTCGGCATTCGCTGACTCTTTACAAGCTTCAAAGATAAAATTCTGGTGTCCACAAATTAAATCACAAGCATTTTCAGTGCACTGCTGAACTTCTTCCAGAATATTTGCAATAAGCCAAAAAGATTGTCAAATTTAGATAAACAATGGTAAATAAAAAACGCCAATATTTTGCACGGCAGTGGTCAAGAAAGCCCAAACTTGATGTTACGCTTTCCAGTTTATCCTGATTCACACAGTAAAACGCTAAAACCTACTTACCCTAGAGAATAATGAGACAGCCCTTTGACTTATATCAGCCACACCGACATTACGAGGATTAAGCACAGCCTTCAGAGTTGCGTGGACGTCAAACGGCGTTGTGAGCCTGTCGATATTATTCCTGAAATTCTCGTAGATATCCGCGTGTTTCTCCTTGAACCATCGCGGGAAAGTAAACGAGAAAAAAGGCAGTCGCTCCTCTTGCTTGCCTTGCACCGTGTTCCTTATTTCCGCAAACCTTTTACAAAAACCGAAACAAACAAGATTAGAATATTATACAGGGTGCCCCATATCCTTGACCACGTCCTTTAAGGTTCTTTCAAGGTCAAGTGAACATTTTCAAATCAAAGTATCCTTTTTACTAGGTATTTCCCACTTTTTTTTCGTTAGGTTTGTACCACTTTTTTCGTTAGGTTTGTCCCACTTTTTTTCGTTAGGTTTTCCGCACTTCTTTTGCAGTAGTTCAAATGTACCAGTACCTCAAACGTCCAGTAGTTCAAATGTACCAGTCCGTATGTGGCCTTGAAGTCAAAGACAGGGTTGAATCAAGCTTAAATGTTATTTGGGGTAATTTAAATTTCGAGTATAAAAATGAAAGGAAATTTTGACTCAACCTTGAAGGTGCTAGTCACCATCATTTCACTCCCTCGAATCCCTACAACCTTTGTTTGAAATTTTTTTCTGGAATGCGCAGTTTATGAAATATTTAGGTAAGGGCACCCTATAGAATCGTATTAAAAGTGGTATTTTTCATCAAAAAATACTGTACCTATGTCCATGATCAGCCATAAGTATCAAAATGCTATTATTCAGAGCCCCAGATTCGTTGAGTTCCTTCAAAAATTCTAACAGATCGTCATCAGCAACGCCAATCAAGTTGTAATCATCGTGAGACAACTCGCCGTGGAAGCCGAACAAGAATTTCGGTTTGGTTTTGTACACTGCAAAAATCTGGAGAAAACCACTAGTTAGGTAATTGAGCAGCTTCAAAGGGCATCTGAGTGTAAAGTCAAAAATGTTTTAAATTTCGGAGTGAGAAATACCATAACATTAGCCTTACATCTCTGATAGTATTCAACATGACTTTGTGTCTTGGTATCTCTCCTGTACACAACTTGGGCCATCTGCTTCTTCCCTTATAGTTTTCAAGGTAGTAAGGTCTCATATAATGATCTGTCGGGGGTTCCTAAAAAAAAAAAACATGCAACTGATAAATAACTTTCAAAACCTAACTCGAAAGTTAGGCAGTGATTGAAAAACCTTGCGTCCTTAAAGTGAGGTGTTGCATTCCTTTTATATGCACACTCCTCTTGACTGAACACATTCAGTCATACTCGAATATTTTTAGAAATTGTATGCTATGCAAAATCTGTGTTGACTTACATCAAAGCCATTCAGTCTATATGTAAAAGTGCCTAATTCAGGCACATCCTCTAGAAAGGCAGTAACATATCCAGCATCTTTGTAGTCGTTCCAGATAAATGGATAGCTATTTACAAATTTCGTGTTTTTTATCCTTTTCCTTGTATCTGGCAATTCCAGCTCTGTTTTGCCTGTCAGAATTGGTATTAAGGCTTGTGGGGTTCCATCTCCGACAATATTATATCTTGAATATAAAAAAATGATTAAAATGAGAATTATTTTTTCAATTCACATAGGTACCCTTTGAGGACATCCCCTTCCAATTCTTCAGTAAGATACTCATAACTTTTTGGTAACTTCCTTATAAATGTGTTTCTAGATAGAGAATCAAATCCAAACATGAGAACATCCATTTTCAAGGCATTTGGCGGCAAGTTATCCCAGTTTGCACCATTCCAGACAATCTCATCTTTCCTGATACCAGTGAGGGTTGCTATCCACTTTTTTGTAGATGATTCGCATGATACATGAACCTTAAAATCTTTGAATTACAAAGGGTATCAATAAAAGAATGTTACGAATCTTACAACATCCGATTTTCTCAAGGTATATGTTGAGGCTTCTTGTGGTTCTCCGTGAACATTCTTAAAATCATCTAATCTGATCACATCTGCAAAGGTGCACTTTATAGGACCATATTTAATGTTGGCATTTTCTTGTATAGAACATACAGAGCCCTGAAAAAAGTAACACCAAATTACTGCATCTACTGAATATAATGAAAAAGACATTTTTCCATTCAACACTAGCCCTATACTGGACATGCATTCACATTTATGTATATATAGAAGACTTAAGAAGATACCTACTACACATTTGACCCAATCGTCCCCAGCTTTTGAGCAGTCAATTTTAGGCACTGAGTGGACAAATTTCATCATTTCAGGAGAATTAACTGGAAGATTTGGCTGTTTACAAGCCAACGAACTGGCTTGAGTCTTAATTAGTTCATCAATCTTCCTTCTAGAATTATAGAAACCCACATCTGTTATTTTAAAACAGCAGATTCTAGATAGTACAAAATCATAAAAACTTGTTTTTATTCTCAAAATTACATCTTTTGATTTGTGTATGTTAGATATATTAGAAAAAGTGTACTTACAGTTTTATTTCTCTATCTTCATCAAATAGATTGGAGCTTCTGGATATTAATATCACCATTAAACAGAAAGAAGTAAATATTATAAAAAGAAAAGTGCATTTTCTTATTTTTAACAGTTGCAATAACCTAACAAGATGCATGATTTTATGATGTAATCGGTGATACATCCGATAATTTATTACTGATACATGGTAAATAATCGGTGCTCTTATCTATTTTCCGTGTTATCTTAAAAAAAAAACGTATACAGCTAGGCGTTCCTCAAGGTTTTCTAATCTGAATTTACTTTTGTGATTTGTCTATTTTTTCTACACTACGAAAGGGTGAAATACAACAACAATGCAATAATTTGAAAGTTTATAAAAAGCAGATAACAAATTGTTTATTTTCGTTTTTGAATCGCCTAACCTATAAGTTTGACGTTTAGGATTGTTATAGAACTGGACTGAAAGCCAGCGACTAAACAGATTAACATTTACGAAGAAACGTATTCTCGAACGCCATTTTGAAAATCTATCGATTTGAAATGCGTACTGTAAGACAGATTAAAAAGTTGCTTTTATAAAGGTACTTTGATGATTCCATATTAACGTTTAATAAAACAGCCCAACAATGTAAAACAATATTTTAGATATTTTTGTGATGTATTAAGATTAACAATCATGTAGGTAATGTAGGTACTTACAGTTTTATTTTTCTGTATTCACCATACAAATTATAGTCTCTTGATATCAATATCAATATTAAACAGACAGATGTAAATATTATAAAAATAAAAGTAGCTTTTCTTATTTTTAGTAACATATTTTAACAAGATGTATGATACATATCCGATGATTTACTGATACATTGCAAATTTAATTAGTGTACCTACTCTTATCTATGATTTAAACTCTGTTTTGTGTACATTTGATATCCATAGTGGATTTAGTCACAATTACGATTAGATAAAAAAGTGGGTAGACGATTTCCTTGGCCAAATATCGATCTATCAAACTGTGGTCTGTCTTCTTTATTTTAAAGAGTTTTACAATGATGTAACAAATCGTAATTCTAAAACAAACGGTGTCGCCAAGCCGAAAAAGACAAAATTGGTAGATAGAGTCCTTGAGATTGCAGGAAAAGTTAGTAAATAATCTTCATTTAATGATATATATATATAGGTGAAAAATTAAAGCTTCCGCCTTTTGTTGGGTACTTCGACAAAATTTAAGCAAAGAGGACTCTTTATACTTTTTTTAATTCTCTCTAGCTTTCAATGGACTTTGCCATCATCATCAGGAGCTGCAATTACAATGATAACAGTAGCAACAAAAGTGTAAAATGAATTTAAATTGAATCAACTTACAGTAGTATGTGAGGATGTTGCTAATTGTTGTTTTCGTATAGGATGAGGGAAACGTCCAGTAACATGGTGAGAACTGGATACATGGTACAATGGTTAAAATTATATAAATATGACAAGACAAGTTAATGACAGATTAAAAATTATTTAGAAAACATTAGAGCATTACGTCGTGAAGCCACTTGATGATTGCACAAAATGGTGGTCATGGAATAATGAGTGAGATGAACCTTTGACAGAAGGCCGAAGGTTGTCAATGTCTTTGTTGAAAGATGGAACGAATTGTGGGCGTGTACCAATACGTTGCCAAATCACTTCAGATGATGTGATTTTCAGAATGTTATGTAAGAAATTGTTAAACCACGTCTCAAGTTATATATATATACGTATATATATATCTAATAAATATAAGATATAAATAAAGCAGTGATTTATATGTCGAATAAAAATTAGGTTAACTTAACTTTCAAATTGAAAGTTTGATCGAGAGTAGGCTCGGGTTATCGTTCCCCGATCACAATATTTATTTTTTAAGTTGTTAGAGTCAAATGGTGAAAATTAGGGAGTATGCGTGTTTCAATTACAAAAATTTGTTTGTCTCGTAGACTGGGAGAAATGTATGCAACCCAATCTACGTCCGTCGCGCACCCGATTGCATAAGTGTTAACAATACGATAGACATAGAACTTGACTGTAGTTCAGTGGCTAAATAGACTAACTCGATAGAAGAAGCGTATCCCTATCCTCCATCTTTAGCCCAGTTGCAACTGTTGTTAGAGATGGGCTTTTTTCTCTCTCTTGTTTTACGTGACGCAACCGTTTTCGATACAAGCGTTAATTAGATGAATTAAAACGACTGTGTTTTATTAATAATTTATTAATCGTAAAAAAAGTGGGTGGGCGTTTTTAAAGTGTAGTATATTAGCTAATTAAAACGACTGTATGTTTTGTAAATGATTTATTAATCGTAAACAAAATTGGGTAGTAAGATTTATTATATGGTATTAAGAGAGGTCCAAAAAGGGTACGCAGACAGACGTCTGCATATAAAAAATAAATAGTTTATACTTTATTCATCCTATGGTTATTTATCCCCAATTCTTTTCGATCCAGTCATCAGTAGCATAAAGAATAATTATTATCACAAATAATAACTATTAATAATAATTAGTTCTGCGATGATTTTATCGAGGAGAATTGAGAATAAATAAACAGAGTATGGATAAAGAATAAACTATCTTTTTTATATACGTCTTTTATGTAGTCTTTTCAGCTTTTTTCAAATACCATTTTAGAAAATCATTTATTGTAGAAAAGTACTTAACACAAAAAAACATCTTTATAAAAAAAAAGGGTCATTTATACCCAATCGTTCTCGATAAAATCACAGCAGTAACATGTTCATTCTATAACGTTCTCCTTATCGTGTAGTCTTCTACGTGTTACATTGACGGGGTGTTTTCCTGGCTCATCGTCACAGTCCAGCGATTTGCGCGTGTGATTTTTTTTGTAGGCAAAATTCGGCGATTGGGGCTGCGTTAAAGGAATGGGGCTCGGTCTCACGTCCAGCGGCTTGTATTTCCGCACCGGCTGGGCCTTGAAGACTGCCTCGCGACGTTGACGCTCCGCCAGCTCGTCTTCTTCCTAATAAACGGATAAACAAGTTATCTCGTCTCTTTTACGATAAAAAGTAAAAGTGGACTTTTGAAATGTCAAACTGAATACCGGTAATATCGACCTTTAATTTTACTGCAATTAGTATTAAAAAACACAAAATCTCGTAAAATGGTGTTTGCCGCATTTCGCCAGGAAGGGAACCTGAAAATGAGTTATTCAGTCCAACAATTAAGAAAGATTAATCAATTTGGAATAAGATCAATATAAAAAATGAGATATTGGCAAAAAATTTCCCACTTTTGTTTTGTTTGTCTATGTGCATATATTTTTCTAAATGATCTTCACCTATCTCATTAAGACATTTTTTGTGTTGTCTTTTAATTTATCTTTCAGTAATTATGTGTTATGCAACATTGCATTTTTTAACTGGTTTTATTCATGTGTTATGTACTTTTTTCTAAATACAGCAGACGCTCGATAACGTAAACACGGGATAATAAAAACTTGCGCTAATGTAAACACAAACTTCGTTCTATAGGGTCAAACGGAACGCGCGATAACGTAAACAATGTGTACGCTCGATAACGTAAACAACTCTCGGCGCACGGAAACAGCGCGACGGTAAAATGCTGAAGCCTCGATGATTTATGTCGGGCGTCGGGGAGTCCCCGATTTATGATGTAGAGTGTAGGGGAATCACCTCTGCGATAAAATACGACAAACTCGGTCAGTCGTATGATCGTTTAGGATACGTTTATACGTACGTACGTATTTCATTTTTGAACTTAAGTGAATACATTGCACGCGTTAATATATTTTACGACTATGGCATCCACATCCTATAAAAGAAAGTGTTTAAAGTTGAGTGAGTAAGTGAAAATCATAGACGAAGTTGCATTAGGTGCGCGAGTGACACAGTTAGCAAAAAAATATGGAGTATCGAAAGCAACAATCTGTAAAATTAAGCGTATGAAAACTCAAATTTCACAAAGAACTTGCAATACATTTGGAGGTCCGGGAAAAAGGAAAACTTTAAAAAATGCGAAGGCACCTAAAATGGAAAATTCCCTGTATAAGTGGTTTTTAAAACAACGGGAAAATCATGTCTCAGTTAGCGGCGAAGTACTTAAACAGAGAGCGAGACTGTTAAATGAAAAACTGAAAGAAACTGAAAATTTCGTAGCTAGTGATGGCTGGCTACAACGATTCAAAACAAGATATGGAATTCGACTGCTGTCTATATCTGGTGAAAAATTATCAGCACAATCACAATTAGTGCAACCGTTCAAAGAAAAATTGATGAAAACAATTACCGAGGTAGATTTAAGAATGGAACAAATTTACAACGCAGATGAAAGTGGCCTTTATTGGAAAATGTTACCAGAGAAAACCTATGCTGCATCATTTGAAAAATCTGCCCCGGGAAGAAAGCCGGGGAAACAACGAATAACGTTTCTAGCCTGCATTAATGCTAATGGTTCACACAAAATACAGCCACTGGTAATTGGGAAAGCAAAAAATCCGCGCTCATTTAAAAATGTTAATATCCCTGTTGATTATGACTGTTCAAAACCGGCTTGGATGACTAGCAGTATATTCCTGAAATGGTTCCACAGGTGCTTTGTCCCTCAGGTATGACAATAAATTATCACAAATGCTCTATTCATAATTTGATGATGTGTTTTCAATTTGTAGGTAAAAGGTTTCCTAAAACAACAGAAGCTTCCAATAAAAGCGTTGTTACTATTGGATAATGCACAAAGTCATCCTCCCGAGCAACAACTGAGGAGCAGGGATGGGTAAATTTTCGTCATGTACATGCCGCCCAACGTAACACCGTTAATTCAACCGATGGACCAGAATATAATAAGACTCACCAAACTATACTATAGGAAGTTTCTACTTTCGTCTGTCTTATCAAAGAATCCTGAAAACTTATCTGAGGCTTTAAAAAAAGTAACATTACGAGAAGCTGTTTTAGATTTACATATGGCCTGGAATGAACTTAACCAGCAAACTATTCAAAAATGTTGGAACAATCTCTTTTGTACCAATAATGAAGATGATGAACAAGACGATGTCCCCTTAAGCGTAATTAGAGAACGTTTGCGACCAAATAATGATAATGTTATTAGTGTGTCATTGGATGTTGTTGATTTATTGAAAACAGTGAATCCCAACATTGTTTGTATTCCTGCTGTTATTAATTTATAGAACGAAGATAAGGAGACGAGTGATGCTGATAAGGAGGAGGATATGGACAGTGAGGGTGATGAGAACGATCCCATTGAAGTCAGAAGTGACTGATGCAAGCTATACAAGTTTTTAACCAAGCTTTAGATTGGGCTGAAAGAAAAGAAGTTTCATACACGGATATTTTAGTTCTTCGTAAATTACGGGCGCAGGCATTGGAACACAATGCTAAGCGCAAATTTACGCAGACAAAAATTGTTAATTATTTTTCTTCTAATTAAAAAAATACTTATCGCTGTTAGAATATTTGTTTATTTTGTTATAAATAGTATGTATTAAACGTTGCTTTTAATAAATCAAATATATAAATCACTTTCGCTAATGTAAACATTTCGATAATGTGAACCACACTTGGATTAAATTAGTTTACATTATCGAGTGTCTGCTGTATTTACAAAAATTGAGTTATTATGAAAGTATAGTTAATTGAACCTCATGCTTTATAACTGTAAATGAATTTTTTGTTGATATCTTAATATTCACTTGATTTTTGCACTTTCTATTGCAAAAAAAAGAAACTCTCCATGAAAATTATTTTCTACCCTTTAGTTTGATTATTTAAGCTTGTTTTTAAGTTCTTTTAAACTATAATTTATTGTCTGAATTTTACTCTCAAAACGACAACAAAAGGACTTACAACCAAGAGCTTCGATTTTTTATATTTTAAATTCGACAATAAATCTTGAATAAATTTTGAAACTTCCAAAAAATTTGGAATATACCTAGTTTTTTTTCATAATTTCGAAATCCTCAAATTATTTCCCAGAATTTCCGAATTTTCAAATCCAATTTTTTCTAAATTTCAAATTTTTAAAAAATTTTCAATTTCATTTTTTTTTTCAAACTTATTACGGCCCTTGACCATGTGCAAATTTTCAAGTTAATCAGACTTCTAGAAATTGGTGAAAATTAGCTTACCTACTACTTTCATTAGGGTGTGATCATTTTTTTCAAATGCAAACCCTCTAATTATGCTTGAATAATGTCAAAACAATTCTAAATAAAGTTTAATGTACCTAGAATCAGGAACACCTTAACTTTCATACATACAGATCAAGCTAACAAAAACGTGTTAAAAAAAATCTTCAACGTACCTTCCTGCGTCTTTCCTCACCTTCTCTCTTCATCCTCTCTCTAACCTCTTCCTTCTCCTTTTGTTTCCTTTCGAACTCTTCCCTTTCCGCCGCCCTTTTGTCGGTGCACAGCTGGAAGTCAAAGGGACGGGTGACTTTTTCTTCGAACGACGCTTTTTTCGGAACGAACGGCGCCTGTTTGAGCACCGTCGCCGGACGAGCGCGAAAGGTCGACGGCGCGTTGCCAGTTTCCAAACTCTCGCTGCTGCTTTTCTGTGAAAATTACACGATAATATACTCACAGACATCAGAAGTGTTACAGCGAGAAAAAATAATTTCTACAACTTGTTTTTTTGGAAACATAATGACGCGTGCTGTGGCAATGCGTCAACGTTCTAACTTTGTTTTTGTTTAAGTTTGTTAAAATGTTATCGCATTTTGTAATTTTTTTCTTATCAGAGATGCACATTTTGTCTCTGTATGTTTATATTTGCGCATAAAATAGAATCATCCACTCTGCAGTCTCTGCACAAAATTCAGTATCCAACCGTAAATATTTACCAATGATTTAGACGACCTGATCAAGCCTTTTCTATTATCGTCCACGATGACCTTCGGCATCGGACGAGCACGAAACTCCCTCCCTTTTTTGAATTCCTCGTTCGCCTCTTCTATCATCTTATCTTTCTTCCGTTTCAGCATCTTGTCGCGAACCTCGAAACTGAAAGGAACCGGTTCGGTTCGCCTTTTGTGGTACGGAGTGGTCGGCCTCCCTTTAGGAGCGTTTTCTTGGGAACATGTTGACGGTTTCCTGCGGATTAGTTTAGCATGCAATTTTTACGATTTCTTCATTATTATTTGTATTGATAGTTTTGATAGATGAGAGTGACAAGTGAGTTGTCACAACGACAGGGAAGAAGACGACTTTTTTCGATCTAATTGCCTTGCATTGTCGCTCACTGTGATTCAGAATTTAATAGCAATATTGGTGGTACATTAATCTGGAAATAAGGATACAACAAAATACAAGTGTGTAAATCAAGTTCAATTCGAAAACGGTATCGAAACAAATTCTTTGGCGATTGCAGACAAACTAAATGAATATTTTGTGGAAAGTATTGTTGATATTGTGGGTACTGCCAATACTGCACCTGACTATATGAAAATCAGTTTCCAGGGGGAAATGTTGCATACACTTTCAAAATTTTACAGTGTATCATTGAATTATGTAAGAAAAAAGTAAACAGTTTAAAATCAGATCACAACTGTGCCGAAATCACTACTAAAAACGTGCTGAAAAACTGTTTCGAAATTTTGGGATATCCTGTATTAAATTGGATCAATTGTTCACTGAGAAGCAGTTCTTTTCCTGAAGATTTGAAATGCTCTACAATAACACCAGTTCCCAAAATAAAAAATTCAAAAACATGCAGCGATATGAGACCAGTAAATGTGTTACCAGACATTGAAAAATTATTAGAGTCCATAGTGCATGACCAATTAATGCAGTTTATAGAAGAAAACAAAATTTTAGTGGAAGCGCAACCAGGCTTTCGAAAAAATATTCCACAGAAACGGCTTTCCAGTTGGTAACTGAGAATTGGAGAAGAGCCATAGATTCAGAAGAAGTTGTCATAGCAGTATTTTTGGATTTGAAGAGGGCATTTGAAACGATTGATAGAGATATTTTGTTAGGTAAATTGAAGGCATATGGTATAACAGGAAGTGTTTTAGATTGATTTAGAAATTATTTGTTTAAAAGGATGCAAGTTACAAAAGTTAATGACACTATTTCATCAAAAATTGAAAATACGTTGGGTGTTCCACAGGGCAGTGTCCTGGGACCACTTCTTTTTATTTTATACATAAATGATTTACCATAGTCAGAAAATGTAAAATTCAGATTTTCGCCGATGACACTATGATTTATATAAGTACTAAAAATATTCAGACTGGTATCTCTTATATAAATGAAGACTTGAAACTTGTCTCAAAATGGTTAGCATCTAACAGACTAAAATTAAATACAAGTAAAACGAAAGCCATGTTAATCGGAAAACACAATGTACAAATGTTCAACTGAATATTGATGGTGAAGATATTGAATTCGTAGAAAATTTTAAATACCTGGGGTTTTTTGTTGACTCTCGATTAATTTTTGATATTCATTATGAAAAAGTGATAATAAGATTAGTAGTAAAGTGGGATATTTAACGAGAGTTTCTGGATGTCTGAGTTCATATAGCAGAAAAATTATCTATAATACCATCATTCTTCCAAATTTCTTGTACTGTTCGACTATTCTATATTTAGCAAATAAATACATTTTTGAAAGACTGCAAATTTTACAAAATAAGTGCATGAGAATTTTACTAAATAAAGATAAATATACTCCAATTAGGCAAATGCTTAGCAAATTAAAATGGCTCAATGTAAATTTTTTTATCAAATATCATGTAATGATATTCATTTATAAAGTAAAAAATAATATATTTCCATCAAATCTAACTAATTTAGCATCATCAAATGTCGACCACCATTTACATAATACCAGAAATAAAGATGACTTCCATTTAATGACCAAAAAGTATAACATATGCTACAAATCTGTATTCCATCAAGGGTTGATTGAATATAATAAATTATACTCGGAGATAAAAGACCAGAAAACTTTGACAAAATTTAAAGTAAAATTGAGAAATCACTTGTTAAATCCACAATTATAGGTTGCCCAGCATTTACATCATACACCATATGGCTTGAATTTACTAGTTTTAAGTTGTTTACAATTTCTCTGTTTATGTAGCCAAATGTGCTAAACAAATCTTTCTACTACTACTACTACATTATGAATACATTATTTCAAAAATATCAAAGATAAATCACTCCTATACAGTTTCCCATAACCTTAGTATGAATTCCAAAAAAAAAAAAATTTGTATGACACTAAATTCTTCCTTATTTTTTATAGTGTTCAACGATCTTATTTACAGCAAAGTATAACATATTTTCAAAATTCTACAAAAAAAAGCAATGCGAATCATTTTAAATAAAAGCAAATATGCCGGGATTAAGTCTATGTTAGAAGAACTACAGTGGTTGAATGTAAACAATTTCATATATTATTTAGTTCTCATTTTTATATTCAAATTCAAAAATCGTTTATTACCACCATAAAACTTCGCAAAACTAAATAGTCATTATCATAACCATGAAACTAGACGATAGATTTTCCTCTGCAAAATTGTAATAGTAGCATAACTAACAAATCTGTATTTGGATTTATTAAATTGTGTGATATCAATCAGTGTTTGAATTTAAGCATGTTTAAGGTGAAATTAAAAAATCAGTTTATGAATACTCAAAATGCATAGTGTTGTAATTTTAATGGATTCAAAAAAATGTGTAAACGAATGATTATACAAAATTGACATTGTAGCATTAATGCTAAATAAATCTACAACAAACAAACACATAAAATGAAAATATAAACTCTGTACAAACCTAGTCGGGTGTTCTCGCAGATATTTCCTCATAAACTGCGGCGTATTGGGAATAGTGAGTTTTGGATGCACCTCTATTTTCTTGGGCCCCTCGAGAACGGATTTCGGCACCGGTTTCGCATGAAACTCTGGCATTTTAGGCTCCTCGATCGGCTGTAACATCAAATTCATATCATTGGTACATTTGAACTACCGCATGTTACATTTGAACTACTCCATGTTACATCTCACCTACTGATCGTGGTACATTTGAACTACTGCAACTTGCACTTGAACTACTCTAATGTGCATTTGAACTACTCTAAGGTAAATATTTGAACTACTCCATATTACATTTGAGCTACTCCATAGTAGATTTGAACTACTACCATCGGTATTGAATATAAAAATCGTGCGAAAAGATTTTATTCATCAAGACGATATTGTTGATCAACTTTGTTTATTGTTTACCTTATGTTTGACCTCTGTGAGATGGAATGGTTCTGGCACCGTAGTAGGTTTCTTTTCTAATGGGAGGGCTTTGACTGGCCCGTGGATTATCTTTTCATTTACAGGCTTTGCCTTAAATTTAAATCTATAACAAAAAAAAAATGGTATCAAATAAGTTGACTCTGTATTTCTCACGTGATATGACTTGTGTCTCAAATTCATAATTGTATGTAAGATATACAGGGTGTTTCAGAACTAAAGTATCAAACTTCTAGGAGTTATTCAGTGTACTAGTAGAAAACATTTGAGCATAGGGACCCATAGCCGAAAAAGTGACACTACGGCACTACGACCCTAAGACGCTTTAAAATTTAGAAAGACGTACTTGACACATAGTCTGGTCATAAAGCTGGCTACTTTAAAGAACTTATGGTACAAAAAAACAAAAGCAACGTGTCAAGAATTTTGTACCTAACTAAAAGATCCCGATACTTTATTAATAACCTTCTGGAAAATATACCATGAAGATGCTGGACTGTGATCCCTACAAGGTACTAATAATATTGTTTAAAATAAATGTTGCTGCTTTGTAAAAAGTTCATTTTTGTCATAAATAAATAACTTAAGTACTTAACTGGTCTTAGAATTTTTGTTTTCTAAAATGTTACATATTGTTAATGTTAGTCAATAAATTTTTTGATGTTGTTCAACAATTTGATAGAGTCTATTACCTATGGAAAAATATCTCCAATGAAGACTCGTACGCCAATGCTGAATGAGATAGAAAATTCTAGATAAAAGAGGAATAGCAGTGTTGGCCAGCATTATAGCACTTTGAAAAATATTTTTTTTTAAATTATCAGCACTTCTTACCAAACCAAAAAATGCTTTTGGTGTTACACCACTATATGAAGAGTAGTAGAAGATAAAAAATTGAGGAACTTTGCTAAAAAAGATGACTTCCTTTGCTCACCCTGTATAAGTAGATAAATAAAAGAAATATACCGCTCGAACCTTGTACGTGTTCTCAAGGAGTTGGCCAAGAACTTCCCGAATGCAACAACTCGAAATCTGTTTCCGTTCCGAAAATATCGAGATTTGAATTTGGGTAAAATTTTCCATGTTAACAAAGCAACTGTCGGCGACTTTACTAGATAGATCGTTACTTAACAGAGATGCGATTTATTTTTTGTTCGTGATCGATCACAAAACGATAGTACATTTTTCGAAAACACCTCCTTACTTTTGCATCTCCGCGACTTCTTTGTCTTCTTTCTGGGCCGCACTTTCGATATGCGCAGGTCTGTTCCTTCCGGTGGTCAACAATTTCGGGGTGTGCGGGTCGGTTTTTTTGAGTTTTCCTCCCTTCATCTTAATGAAATCCGGACAGTCTCTGAAGCGACCGCCGATTTTACTGATCATTTCCGCTACCGGAACGTAGTCTCTTCCGGGATGGTTGGGCGTGTACTTCGGCTTCGATAAGGCCTGCAGTCTATCCTGAAAATTAATGTTCATCACCAAAACTGTTGTCACATAAAATAGCCGATATATCCCTCCTCTGTTCATTTGTTAAGTCGTCGTGGCATCGATCGACGGGGGAAAGGTCTGGAGATCGCAGACTTACTCTGGACGCTTCTAAAAAGTCTACGGCGCAAATAAGGATTCCAAAAAACACAGCTGACTTATTCAATCGAATCATGTAGCAGTCTTGCTACTTTTCTTGATAAAAAATACTTACTAAGGAAGCTGTTGTATGCCTTACAGCCTTCTGTTTCAGCTGACTGCGGCCAACACGTGCTGAATTCATATTCTTTTTGGGTTGATTTTTCAAGCAATCCTTAACACCTGTCTTATTCGTCTGTTCTCCATTTCTCTCTTTTTCATATTCTGGTTCGTTTCTATCGTTTTCATATTCTGGTTCATTTCTATCGTTTTCATATTCTGGTTCATTTCTAACATTTTCATATTCTGGTCCTTTCCTATCGTTTTCAGATTCTGCTTCTTTTCTACCGTTTTCCGATTCAGGTTCCTTTATATCGTTTCCGTTTTCTGGTTTATTTCTAAATAAAATTTTCAGTTGGTCAGTATAGAGATACTACAGTATTTTTGAGTGATATCAGAGAGACAAGTCCGACTGGAATGTTGTCATGTTTTTTCTAGCCAAAAATGAGAAGCTACGTTTTGTATGGATTCCGCAGAAATCTTATGGAAACGACTTTCGACCAATCTGAAAATAGTAGGTTGATCTATACTTCCTACGCCTTTGTTAGGGGTTTCAAAGAAAAGAGATGAGTCAAATCGTTTCAAAAGGTGAAATCAAATCGTTATCAAGTACAATGAATCTTCGACCTCTGCATAACAAACTACACAGCGTGGCGCAACGAAAAGGTTGCACCGCCATTTGTGACTCTCCTGGTATATGTTTGGAAAAACGCTTGGACACGCCGCAGAATAGAGACAAATACCTTTAGAAAACGAATTCATACTTCATTGCTTCATAACCAAAAGCGTTATTAGTAGATGAACTAAATTCCTTGTTTTTACATTATCTGCAATGGACACAACACAAGTCTGAATATAAGCACTTTTTTATGAGGGACAAAAATATGTAGACAAATTCTTTTCAACATTAGTTTAGTACAGTTTCGTGTCAGAAGAGGATTAGTTTGTGTTCATCAAGTATTGTGGAATAAGTTGAGTGATTTTAAGACCATGCAGCGTGGTCCAGAAATTTCTTTCGATGTGAAAACTAACATCACTGAGTTATACAAAAATGATCAACGTCAAGTCGACATTGGCAAAAATTTGAAGCTGAAGGAGTCACAAAAGGGGGTGCAACCTTTTCGTTGGGCCACCGTGCATAGAGCAAATTTATCTATCGGGTTCCAATGCAGATGTAGGAAAAATATATGTAAATTATAAAGTCTAACAGGTGCATAGTATCACCAAGATCAGCAGCTTCTTGATAAAGGAGGAGCCAAATAATGAAAATGGACAGGAATGTTCTATGTTGAGAACTACAACATATTAAATTTAAAAAAAATAGCTGTGCCCCATTTCCCATAAGGTTTCTGCAGGGTCTTTTGCAATATATTCTTAGGAAATGTATCAATCAAAATATAAATAAATATATCCAGGATGTTGGTTCTGAGCAGGATTTCATTTTGTTGCAAAATGACTTGAATAGGCTGATTCACTGGTGTGTTAATGATGATGTATCATTAAATATTGGTAAATGCAACCACACTTGCTTTTACAAAAGTCATAAAAAGATGGACTACACTATTAAAAGCAATAGTTTCGAATTTTGCAATATATACTTTTTGATGAAGAACACTATGGTACTTGGGGCTTCTGATGGAGTTGATCTCATGTAAATAAATGAACAAATATACCTATATATCAGTAATCCTTGTAAAGCACCTTCAAGAAACTGAACGTCTCCCTGACTCATAGATCTCCTCATCTCTTTACCTGGTGTATAGTAGTAACTCTCACATTGATCCTGCTCATCTAAGAATAGTCAAAATCAGTTGTGGTATGTATGTAAATCATAAACAATACCTACCTGTTGCATCAAGTGGATCTGAGGTGTCATTTAGTTCATCTAGAAAATAAAAGAAATTTAAAAATTGATGTACTTTTAATTTATTCAAGTACTGGATATAAAATTTGGATAAATCCTTCTTCTCTTCTATATGAAAGTTAAAGATCTCTCAGAGAACTGCTACTAAACAAAACTGTGATTTTTTCAATGAAAATGAGAGTCACTTCTTCTTCAGATGTCAAATACCTATTCAGGGTGTTTCATAAGTACTGTTCAAAAAAAATTACTTGAAGTAACAAGGTCATGTTTATTGTACATTTTCCATGATTAAAGTGATTTTTATTTATTTTTCATGAAAACAAAGCTAGGTATGAAGAAAACACTAAAGACCAAACAGTTGTATTTTTAGCTGCTTAATCTAAAACATACTTTTTGTTTTCAAATAATCTAGCTGTGTACCCACTGAGATGCAGTCTCAATCTAGTTAGAGCTGAATAAGTAACTTATTACTTCAAAAAAGTGCACCATTTCAACCAAAGCAGTTTAAGGATATTTATGATATAAATACCATTTTTTTCAACATAATTACCCCGTGCCTCAGCAATGAAGCAACAGGTATATGTTCATAGGATCCTTTCTTCTATAAAAGAACTTGACAAATTGCCCTCTGAAGTTTCAAATAATAATAGGTAGTTAGGAAACACCTTGTATATTGTACAGATTGTTTTTTTGCTAAGCAATCATACAAAAGACAGTAATAACAGATCTTAAGCCTGTGACATTTTTTAACAGCAAAAAATGGGAGTGCTACCATTTTGTTGAAACCATATCATTTAAAAAAAGGTCAGACTTAAAGGGAGAAACGTCCCAACATCTAAGGTTTTTCACTATGTGTAGCCTTTAAACTTTGACTTCATATTTGGTATACTAAAAGATGGGGCTAAGCACGTGCATGCTCGATCAAAAATCAGAAAATAATTACATGAAAAAATGGATTTACCAAAACAAGAATCGCTGTCGTCTGTAACTGTAAAGTTGTAAAACATAGGCGCCTTAATGTTGTCGAATTCGTCCATTGTGGTTTCTTAAATCAATAACTCTATTCCATTAATAGGCAACAGGAAATTAGAACTGCTTGAGATCTTAACACTTTTTTCAAAACTGAGTAGTTTTTTCTTGCAATACGGTTAACGGCCTTTTTTGAGATATAAATTTGAAATTGACATATGTCGTATGTGATATTGACATTGACACAAGAGTGTAGAGATGAGATGTTCAGCTCAATGAAATAATACTGATTCGGTTTGAGTGAATTCCTGAGCACGTAAACTACGCCAATTTTGAATCGAACGTTGCAATTTCAGAATTTTTCTTTTGAAAGTAAAGTAATAAGTTGGGCGAGTTTATGGAGAATCATCTTAAACATAACCACTATCTTTCTAGAACTGAATAACACATGTGTATTGTGTTGCATAACATATGGTTCACAACCGAAATTTTAATTTCTGCAGGTTGAGCTTCTAGTTTTTTCTCTTTTTTCCATTCCATCGTAAAAAAAACATTTGATGCTTCGCAATAATTCATTCAAAACTGACCCCTAGTATAACTAATTCTAGTGTTATCAACAATGCCCAGACAATTTCTTTACCATTAGACGTATTTATTGGTCCTCACTTTTTTTTGGCACAACGCCAAAGGTTTTGTGATATGGATCACAGGTGTGAACTGCTGACTACCTTAAAAGAAATAGATGATGAATCAACAATGCTAAACGAATCAATTTTCGCTACTCACTCCCATCTCTACGCACTACATTTCAATCTGTCAAACGTCAAAAACACGGAAAATCTAATTTAACCTTATAAACAAACAATTCTATTTATAATTAAATTATAGCCTCTAGCGTTAGAAAATACTCGGACTCCATACGTTTGTAGCTATCTCCTATGTGGCTTTATCACAAAATGCAGTGAGAGTGCCTCACAAATGTCTGAGACAACAGAGGAGGTGAACACCACATCACTGTTCTACGAAAATGGGGCCAACTATTGGTCGGAAGTACCCGCTACGCTGGACGGAATGCTCGGAGGCTTCTCTGACATCTCACAAACTGACATTAAAGGCTCCAGGTTACTTTTAAAGCAACTCTTCAACTCGAAAAACCCGCCTGAAAGAAAACAAGCATTGGACTGTGGAGCAGGAATAGGCAGAATCACAAAGTTCCTTCTAACCGATTTCTTTGAGAACGTTGACTTGGTTGAGCAAAATGCCGCGTTTATAGAGCAAGCTAAAAAGTATATCGGCTCTAAAAGTAGTAGAGTCGGATGTTATTATACAGAGGGGCTGCAATATTTTGAGCCTGTGGCAGAAAAGTATGATGTGATTTGGGTACAATGGGTTGTAGGACATTTGACGGATGATGATCTAGTTGATTTCCTTAAAAGATGCAAGTAAGGTATTTTACAAAAAAGTGTGAAACTCGTTTTTTAAGTTAGTGTTGTTATTTTTAGAAATGGTCTGAAAGAAAAAGGTGTGATGATCCTGAAAGAAAACGTAACTTCATCAGATGAGGTCGAGTTAGACAGGAATGACTCTTCTGTAACCCGGCCAATATCTCTGCTTAGAGAGATAATAAAAAAAGCCGATTTGGACTGCTATAGAGTGACAAAACAACATGACTTTCCAAAGGCTTTGTATCCTGTCTATACGTTTGTTTTAAAACCAAAGAAATCCGTGATATGTGATGAGATCTGCCAGGGTGAGAAAAAAAATCGTAGCAACGTTGAAAATGGGAGTTTATTGAAACACCTCATATTGGATGATACAGAAAGTGATAGAGGCACAAAATGCAAAGTGCCTGTTAACAGTAAATAATGCAATATTTACTTGTATTTAATTATTCAAAAAATAAAAGCTATTCCAAAAATGTATTTATGTGGATGGTGTAGCACACAACACAAAACATAATATACGGAAAGAACGCTTACTCGGAACAATTCAACCGGCAACGAATGACTTGCCGCCATGTTTTTGCAGTGATAGAACCAATATGACACGGAAAGAAGGCCCGTCTTTCAGTGACATATGATGGTGCTATTGTAGTTGCCTAGCTTCTCACATGAACTGTCGCTCATTGTATACTTTCATCTGGTTGTTTTGAATGATGACAAAAAAAATGCAAACACCTCACAAGAATATAAGATTGGGTTCTTTCAAGAATGATAAATAAAATGATATAATTGGTAAAATAACTTTATTCTGCTGGATAAGAAACCTCACGGGAGGTTTTTGAATAATAATTCCAATATACTGGGTTCTTTTGGGTGTGGATTAAAACACTGGATTCCACAAAACGAAACGCACTAATTTATTTAATTTGATAAAACATTAGATGCACCACTATTTATGTCTGACTAATTCTTATGTCACCATTGACTGCACTATACTTCTCTTCGCTCTGCTACTCCACCGTATTCCGTACTCCCTGCCCCATCTTTTTTTTTTTTTTTGGTGATGACGTTGAAGAAAGACGTATGAAAGACAAGTGACACTATCAATATTGACAGCGTTGCCGGCCGTTTTTTCACTGCAGAAACCGTTGCCAGATTTCCTGTGTTACGCCTTGTCAGGCCTCAGTTGATCCCAGGTGGTAAGAACGAAACTAAAGCACACTCGTTTTACATTAATTTATAATCTTTGACACAAAAATCTGCCTTTCAAAGTTACTTACACCTATTGATATATGGCGCCAGAAGTATTATAAATGTATTTATCACTTGCCAGGGTTGCCAAATTGGGGGATTTTTTCCCAAATTCGGAAGATTTTTACGTCCCTTGAGGGGATAAAGTGTTCGGGGGGAAAAGTAAAATCTTTCGGTATGTTTGTATTTTTAACTACGATAAAACGTCCACTGCTGAATAACAATTTTATCTTTCTGCAGCTTTTTCTGTCCTTGATTACTCCTAATTCTTTGTGTAACATTTTTTGAATTGAAGTCTTTGAGATCTTCAAGGACGCCTCAATCTCGCGATATGTCACATGTCTATATTCAATGATGAGTTTGCGCACAGCATCGACGTTTTCCTGGGTGACTGCCGTTCTTGGTGCACCCACCCTTGGAATCGTCGTTAAGACTCACCCGTCCACGTTTGAATTCTCCATACGAACGGGAAATTGTCGACTGATGTGGCGCTTCGTTGCCGAAAACAGACAGTAACTCAGCAAGGCATTCTTGTTGCGATAATTGTCTCTGAAAGTTGCAATAAATTATGTCGCGAAAATGTTCTCGGTTGAGTTCCATTTTTCTAATGATTTGGTGACGCTTAAAAATTCACTGTAGTGAGAACACTGCACGTATTGTTGTGAAACTTTGAATTTAAGTTTACTGAAGAGTGAGGTTAAGATTCAGTACTGACGTTCGATCCGCGCGGCCTGCTATGTTTCTATATGCAAAACTTAAAAGACTATTAGATAATTTATTGTCCAAAATTTCAGATATAACATGGTTTGTTTCTGGAACCTTTCGTGGGTCCTGATTATAATATTCATCATAATTAACACACAAATATCAGATTGCATCACATTCATACAAACATATCAATCTTATAATTGAAAATATTACGTGTTTTTTCCTACAATAACTAACAACCTTGCATTTGTCGCTATTTAGATGTAAAGTATCATAATTTCTTTGACAAATCTCTAATTTTGTCAATTGGTACACCCTGTATATAGAAAGCCATGTTCAACGAACGCGTGCCAATGCCAGTGGTAACCATCAACTTAACAGACGATTAAACTGATATGCGGAATATTCATAAGTTGGAATTTCATAATATCCCACTGCCATGCACCCGCCAGCGAGTGTCCATACGATTATTATTATGTAATAAGGAGCAATTATTCTTTATTAATCAATTAATACGTTACTTGCTCTGTCACAAGGTACGGCTTAGTGCAGGCATTGTGTCTACTGTCTAGCAAAAAGATTAAAATTGGAGAATATTTCTGATGTTTCCAATACAAAGATACATTAGGGTGTCCAACTTCATGGCCACATGATTCTTTTCAATACGCTAGGAATAAGGTGCAAGCATTGAAAGCAGTTAACCAGACGGCAGAAATGGCAGTCAAGTTAATACAAGACTTCAACGGCTTTGAAATCCATACACGGTTTCCCTATTAACTTTGTCTCATAGGATGGACACTCTAATTACACACTTTCACGCTTACAATATTCGTACGGGCAGTTTTCCCGTACCATATATGCATTAATTTCGCGTCGAATAAACGGAATCAACGAACTGTTTAGGATACACAAGCTGCGCCAACCGACAACCAATTCGCAGCTAAAATTGGGCATTGGATTGACTGTTAATTTTTTTCACTCCGTTAAAGAATATCACATGTTTATTAATATCATTCAGTTTTTACGCTACGACATATTTTACGTGCCGAAATTGAAGTTGGTTATAAATGTTTGTTATATCTCAATATGCTCAACTGCACCTGTCCGCCGATTAATATTTTCGTAATGAGTGATTTCTCTTGTGATACGACCAAATAGGTCACTCGATCTCTTATGATAGTTGATAGAATTTGGGTCGGTAGTAATTAGAACGTCCCATTGGGGTCGTTCCTAGAACGTTCCAATCAGTTGGTTCACGAGTATTTATCACGTTTTGACGTCTACCGAGGTGAAGAGATGATCAGCAAGTTTCATCTTTGTATTAGTCTGTAATACCGAAAATCTAAACTGGTATTAGGCAGTTGCTTTCCAACATGGAAAATATAATCGAAATTCAAATCTCGATATTTTTTGACATTGATGGACCAAGAATTAATGGAGGATATTCTGTTTCTGAACACCTTGGACGGTTTAGATCAAAGGTGGCCATGCTTAGGTAATTACGTATACGCTGACACCGAATGGCTTTATTATTAAGACGTAAGGGACAGCGATTATCAAAATACATAAAATTAATTAAGAGTTAATTGGGTTGTACGTCGACAACCTTTCAGATTATCCAAGGCAATAAATAATGTCATGTGACATGCTACATTGTGTGAATTATGTGCCGTTTAAAGGTATATAATATAGCTACGCCAAAAAGTACACATATCAAGGAGGAGACGAAGCTTTTTAAGACGAGCTTATCGACAGATTTCAGAGACTGCTAGACTGACCGCGCTTCACATAGTTGGCTTTGACTAGTGGCTACAACCTATATTTTACGAGTATACATCACGCTTTGACGTCTTCTGAGGTGAACAGCTGATCGACAAGTGACATTTTTGTGTTAGTTATAAATCTAATAAAACCTGTTTGTGGCGCTTTGTTTTCTGTATGTAAATTAACGTTGCCAAATAAAGAGATGTTAGCAAGTACAAAATGAATCTGTAGCGTACAAAAAACCAAAACAAAATTCGGCTCTGTCTACCTGGCGTTGACGGATCCGTCAGAATTATGTGTCCTGTGCCGATTTGGGGAATTTTGAAATATTACTAGATAATCAGCTGTCATTCTACCATGATGGATACTCGCGAAATAGGATATAGGTCACCTGGCTTTTGGTGATTTCATTTAATTTCACACGGATGTGAGGTTATGTTTCGATTTTCTCATATACTTATGCAGTGGAAAAATGTTAAGGGTGCTATAGATACTGGACATATTTCTACAAGTTTTCTGCTGCTTAAAGATATCGGCATGACACATTCTGTATATTGCAAATATCTCCTGGCTACCCATACGAATTATGTATATCGATGTAAAAAGCGTTACAAAACGAACCGATTTCGCAGATACGACGAGCGCGTGTTCGTACTTTTCAGGTGCATGAAAATTAATATTCGATACAGAACGTTGTAAATTAATGAGAGAAGGTGGTACCATTTCATTCTGTAAATGCTGAAACCATTTTCGGGTACCTCTACGTTTCATAATAATTTTGTGTTATGCTCAAGCAAATTGGAATAATATTTTTCAGACCACCTGTCTTTCTGATATCTATACGTACAGTGCTTTTGAATATGTATATATATACACAGGGTGACTTTGAAGTTGACTGATTAATTTTCAGATAATGATTGTAGAGGGAAGATAAACCAAAATATGTGTGTAAAAATAAAAAAAAAGTTACCTTGTTTTATAAAGTATCCTCCCAACAAGTATTTCAGTGCGGACCTGTATTTGATCGTGAGGTCTTGGAGCACCGGCATGCCGTCCCCTGTGAGGTCTTAAGTCACCTGATTCACGAGCCCGTTGTACTACATTAACAAAGGCACGAGGGGTTGGTTGCACTCGATTTTGAAACCGATCCGCATAAACATGTGCCATTTTTTATTTCGTTTGAGCCACGCAACAGACACCACTATTCACTCACGCGTTACCGACTGGCACTGACTGTATACAACTGAATAGAATAATTGTAAAAACATCGTTCCAAATTCTTTCGCTTTTTTGTTTCCGATGCGATGAACCGATAAGGCGGATTATATCCGTTGTTGCCAAACACGAGCACATAATATTATTATTGAGACAGGGCGGTACTCAAACTTCCAAAGGGCTATAACTTTGTTACTTTAATTTTACCAGAAAAATGGTAAAGTAAAAAAACATTTCTTTTGATCAGATCTACTCACTGTTAAAATAAATGACTCAACTTCGAAGTTGTATATATATAACTTGAGACGTGGTCATTGTCGTCTAGATCAGTTAGGTGAAAAATTAAAGCTTCCGCCTTTTGTTGGGTACTTCAACAAAATTTAAGGAGGACTCTTTATACTTACACCAATACACAGATGCGATATCGTTACTCAACCAACTTTCCTTCTTTCACATCTTCTCATAGATAAACACTACTTGGCTTATGGCCATAGCCTTTTGATGACGCTCACAACGATCACAACGAGCAAACGTGGAATGAACCATTTGCACACTAAAAACTACCTATACTATAACTATCTAAAACTGTAATGACTCATCGATGTTCACGTGAACATCACTTAACTACCAGTAGTCGGCTGTTCATAGGCGGGGTATGAATGTTTAACATGGGTGAACTAGATTTGTCACATGCTTAATAAAGAGTGGTTTGAAACATATTGTAAGTCAAAAATTTGGGAATTACCTTTATTCATCGTCGTTTCCACTTATCTGACAGTAATAAACTGTCGCTATCGCTTTCCTCGTTGAAATTGACTATAACTGGCTCTATGATGGTGTCGATGTGGTGGTCAAGCTGCCACATTTTTGTTTCTTCCTTCACAACATGACGGATAGCATTCTGCCAAGCTTCGGGCGTTACTAGCTGTATGGAAGTCTCAAGTAAAACCTTAACGTCTGGTAATTTGGAGGTTGTGTTATGGCGCGCAATATAACCCTTTACTTGAGCCCAGATGAGCTCTATTGGGTTCAGTTCACAGTGGTAGGGCGGTAACCGCAGCACAGTGACACCACATTGACGGGCCATCTCATCAGTCACGTAACTAATGTTCGCAGGTATGTGCTGTTTAATTTTTTCATACAATTCCGCTTTCACACATGAATCGTCAAACGGGATTCCTTTTTCGCGCAACCATTGCTGCATGCCACTTTTTCGAGATCCCATAGTCGGTACACGTTCGGCTCGACGACTATGGTAGGAAGCATTATCCATGACGATCACAGAGTTGGGCTCAACTCGCTGAAGCACCCCTTGAAACCAGCTCTCGAAGCGGCTGGCATTCATTTCGTCATGGTAATCTCCTCCTTTCTTGGAGGCGAAAATCAAGTCACACTCTTCTAAAAAGCCACTATCGCTACCAATATGAGTTACGATCAATCTTTGACGGTCCACGAAGACCTGTTGACAAACCTTCAATGCTTGCTTGTCGGTTACTCACTACGTTTTTGTCTATCCAGGTTTTTTTAACTGTTTGACCTGCATTTACCCATGTCTCGTCCAAATAATAGATTTTTCTGCTTTGTCGCCTATATTCAATCATTTCGCGTAGGTATTTTCGACGCCAGGCGACTATTTCAGGTCTCTCTATCAATACTGACTTCCGATTACGCGTTTCGTAACTAAAATTAATTTCGTGCAGGGATTTCCTCATTACCTCGACGCTCATTTGGGGTATAATTTCATTTCCCTTGATCGCTGCATGTACAGCCTTGAGGGTTGGTATCTCATTCCTAAAGAAGAATGAATGTACGGTTCGCCTTAACGCCATTTTGCTATCGTCATCCAATTTAACGGCCTTTCGTCCCTTCAAATTAAACTTTGGATCAGTAGTAGCTCCAGTTTTCTTCTTTTCATGCACCACCCTGCGAATGGTCCACTCTGGAACGCCTGTCATACTTTCACAACGCGCGAGTGCATCTCCCTGCGACATAGTTCTGTTCAGATAATTGAACACGTTGAGCACGATTTCTTTCGCGTCCCTCTTCAGTGCTTTACGAAGCCGTCTACTTGTTCCCTGGCTCTCAGTACTTCCACTCGTGCCATTTGTACTCTCCATGGTTAAGGATAACCAAAACAGTAACCTCAGAAACCACAACAATAACAATCACACAACAATTCTTATAAAAACACACAATATGCGATCGCTCAACGAAACACGTTCCAATGCGTTGCCGACGCGTATGAGTCTGCCGGTCGAGGCGCGTCTTTGATTTCATTGGTTCTACCGGCGGAGAACAATCAGCCATTATTTCCATCTCTGTCTGTGCTGTTGACCACCGCAAAGCCACAGAAATGACATATGTCGTACGCTATACGGCTGTACTGGAAGGAAGCCGGGATCGAGCTCTGATCTCGTGTTAATCACGCGTATGAGTCATTACAGTTTTAAATAGTTGTAGTATAGTCTCCAAGATGATATTTTTTCGATTTTTTGACGTATTTCAGGTTTTTAAATAATACCATGGCGCAGCGACATGCCCCAAAAACGTTTAAAAATCGTGCCGTATTCGCCTCAGAGATGTCGATGGCAGATCAGACAAGAAGCTTCTTATCCAAAACTATGGCGGATGTGCTCATTTAGCAGTGATCCAAGTATGCACATTCAACATAATTTCAAATAAAATGCTTCCCGTCTGATCTAGCGTATATCTCTCGTTTATTCTTAAAGATGGATTGTCAAAAATTGATCGATTTTGTGTGTGAGACCCGGTTTATGGGATGGTGCACCATCATGGGTGTACCACATATTGTTTCTTATTACTAACGGAACATCATCAACTGTTGTTGAAGAAAATCGAGGTAAGTCTGTCCTTTAAGTCGTCCCGACAAGAAGAATGGGCCAATAAAGTGGTTTCCAATAATTCCTGCCCATACGAGTACGTTAACCGAAAATTGGTCTTGGAAATAATGTGTTTCGGTTACGGCATAGGGATTTTCCTCCGCCCACAAATGATTATTGTGGAAATCGTGAATGGCATTTAAAGAAAAAATAGTTTCGTCCATGAACAGAATTATTGATTCAAATTGCGGATTTTGTGTAACTTTTTGAAGGTACCACTGACAAAAGCGCACACGCCTTGGAAAATCAATGGGAAATAATGCCTGCACTCTTAAAATATGGTCAGGATATAACAAATAATCCACTAAAATTCTCCAAGCAATTTGATGGCAAATATTTAAGCGTCTAGCGATCTTCAAGAAGTTCTTCGACTTCGTGCAGCACTGCTTCCTCAATTTCAGCTGTTCTCACACTTAGAGGTCTACCTTCAGATGTTCCTTTTCGGACAGAATCAGTTTCAACAAGACGACGATGAATATTAGAAAAGATTCGACCATCTGGCGAAGCACGATCGGGATATCTCTGGCGATAAATCCGTCTGGCTTGCTCACCATTACCGTCGGCAAGGCCAGTTCTGCATTTGAATAATTCACCATTATTAACAAGATTGTAAAAACTAAATAATGAAATAGATGTCACAGCGAACGGAATTATTACGTTAATTTTTTCGGATAATGGAACGGTTTTTATTGTTATACAAATACATTTTACCTATTGTCGCGCTCTTTGCTCGTCGCTAGCCTTGTCGCTTCACTATGTTTTCAGCCTTAAAGGGCATCGAGCTAACAAAGCTACTATTAACACTTGGTAATGACATAATAAAAGACAGCAGAGGCCAGGGTTCCGCTTTAGGCAAGGCGTCCGATTTAGGATACTTTCTTCTATGTACAATCTAAGAGTGAAAACCGTCTTTTCAGACTATGGCATGGACTTTTTTACTACCCTTAGCTAAGAAAAAACGTATACTGTTATTCCAAAAAAAAAATATCCTGTTACATACACCGTACACCCACAAGAAAAACGTATAATTTTCTAGACCCATTCAGCCTGTGTAGGAGAATAAAAAATATGGCTAGCGAGAGGGTAGGTTTTGTTATTAATTCATTCAAATTTGAAGGTTGTTACCCTCGCTTCGGCACCGGTTTGATGTTTTCAAAGCAGGCCGCGAGGGTAGGTATAGAAAAAATACGCTGACCACAAGGCGGCCAGATTTTCTAATCTAGACGGTTGGGCATGATTTAAGAGTTTACAGAGGAAATGAGAAGGGCGGCTGACCTAGATAATGTTCTTTTCGTTAAGTAGATAGACAGGTTATAGGGGTTGGAAATTACAAAGTCATGTCGGGTTGTTCGAGGACTATGTAATCACGCCAGGTGCGACGGGAAAGTAATGGAACGGACAACACTGCAAGCGATCTGTTTTCGTTCATAGGTAATCCGTGACGTTGGAAGATGTCAAAACGCACCAAAGAAGTTACTAGAGAGTTAATAGAACTTTCAATCATCATCATCATCAAACTCGCTGGATGGCCAGAGCAATCTATTCATTAAAAATAGCGATACTATAGTCAACGCCAAACAAAGTGGCGTGCACGTCATCACGATAAAAATTCCCCGACCTAATGCCTAGGTTTCTATCACAAACAATTGCTCTATTGCAGTTTCATATTAATGTGATATATAAATTGTAAAATGGTCATTACTCTCTTATTATGGTTAATAGTCATATAAACATTGTTATTAAAATATCACATAAGTTGCTTTCTGATAAATTTAGACGCATTATGCGAAATAAAATGTTTTGCAAACGCTCCAATCACTTATCGACATGTAAACGCACTAAACCGATTTCGCAGCGTTGACACATTGTCACCTTGAAACTTATTTAAACTGGGAACTGACATTTGTATTCATTTTGACACTGAATCAATTTGTGGCATTTCAAATCTTTATAAATCCTTTGGCCCCGCATACTGTAAATCAACAACTGTTTGTTTCAAAACAAAATTATTCATTTTACGAGTAGATAAAGGCAATTTTGGTATATAAAGATGCCCAAACAGTTAAATAGTCGGTGTAAGGAACTCGTGGCCTCGTTAATGCACTACTTTGAGCAAGAAAGGGACAACAACGGGCCTTTCTTGCCTTTAAATGCTGTGCAAGAGGTAGGTTACTAATAATTATATGTAATGTATATTAATAATAGTGAAATTTTATTTCATTTTTTGTAGCGTGCTGCTGCTGCTTTAAAAATTAGTTTAAGGACAGTTAGTCGTATTTGCGAGGGTGTGAAAAGTGATGCAAATTTAGAATCGCCCAAGAAAAAGCGGAGTTATATTAAACGTGTAACCAACACAGCGACATTGGATACAAGTGCCATTCGAGAAGTGATCTATAATATGTATCACAAAAGTAAGATCTTATTATAATAACTTATCAGAAATTTGCATTAATTTGTTAACTAAATTATAATGTCATATTACACATGGTTTCAGAAGAACAAGTTACGATACAAACTTTATGGTCTCGATTAAGAGATAGGGCATTATTTGATGGTAGTGCCACGTCTTTAAGGCGGTTGCTTAGAGATCTTGGATTTAAGTGGCTTAAGGACAATCCGCGACGAGGGCTCATGGAACTACCAAGTATAGCTTTGAAAAGGGTGGAATTTCTAAGGCAATACAATCAAGCCAAGGTTGAGGCCTTATACCAGTTTGTCTTCCTCGATGAAACTTGGATATTTCAAAATGGGACCATAGGTCGCTCTTGGCAAAATGGAAACCAAAAAAGCGTGAAAGCTATTAAAACAGATGGTAAAAGGTATGTACTTTTACACAATTTGCACTATAAAATTTAAAACTAATATATTTTAGATACATTATATTACATGCTGGAAATGAAAATGGGTTTATTGAGGGTAGTGAAGCGATATTTTCTTCGAAAACAAAATTGAGCGATTACCATGGAGAGATGAACCAGAACAATTTTTTGAAATGGTTTCAACATCAGTTATTAGAAAAATTGGAGAGTCCATCTATGATTATACTGGATAACGCCCCTTATCACAGCATGATATTGAACAAAGTGCCCAACAATGCATGGACAAAAAAAAATATCCAAGACTGGTTGACAAATCAAAACATACCATTTTTAAACACAATGTTTAAAACAGAGCTATTGAGTATTGTTCCTCGGTACATAATGCTTCTTAATTATATATATTTTGGTCGACAGTTTATATTTCTTTTGTTTATTCCTATTCTTAAAATAACTGCTTTTTTAGAAACAAACCACCTAAAATATACGTGATTGATGAATTGGCGGAACAACATGGGCACAAAGTTCTTCGTCTGCCTCCTTACCATTGTATATTTAACCCTATTGAGTTAATTTGGGGCATAGCAAAAGGTTACTATAACAGACATATTGGTAGAGATGGTAACAGTGAAAAAGACTGTTTGGATATGTGGAACGAGGCTCTACAAACGGTTACCCCAGACATGTGGAAAAATAGTGTTCGACATACTGAGCAAGAAATTTTTAAATGGTATGAAAGAGAACGAATTTTTGATCGACCAGACATCGAACCTTTAATAATCAACTTTGAGAGTGATGAAGATTCAGACAGCGCTGAAGAAAGAAACTCCGACTAACTTTATTGTACAGAAAAAGCTTACACCAGTAGCTTACCTAGTTTTAGAATGCATTTTTCTGTATGAATTCTGTAAAATACATAAATACCACGCATAAAATTTGGAGGACCCCATTTGGATTTTTATTCAGTACCTTTAAGGTATCAATTAAATATGGTAGTTTCATAGTGTCATCTGATCAATAATTGTCATACTTAATGATTATGCAAGTACAGGTCTATAATTTTATTATACTATTATTTTTGTTCTCATTTGAGGTTAATATTGCTTATAAACCTAGATATGTAAATAATAAATTTTATTATTTTACAAAAAGTTTGGCAACAATGTAAATTTTTCAACACACCCACCTTGATGACGTGCACGCCACTTTGTTTGGCGTTGACTATACGTTCCCAGCTCAAGTTACTAATAAGGATAAGACAGCGAGGTTTTGCAATACACTTTAGCGATAAAAGTACCTAACTAGGACTCAAGCTTTTTAAAGCTTATGAAAGAATTGACAAAGCCATTTCGACAGTAGCTTTACAAAAGTACTGCCAACATTTATGGTATTTGATAGATGAGGTCTCTGTTTGACGACGATGTATATGAGGGAATTAAACTAAAAAATGGTTGCTAAGACCTTTCTGACCCACTTTATGGTAAGGCTGACGAATGAGTTTTCCTTCGTTTTGTTTTACTGCTAGGATATAATATGCTAACTCTAAAATAAACCAGCATAATCTGCGATTCTGGGAATAGATGCCACCTTATACTGTGTCTTGTTTCGATAGATCTTAGCTGCTATGCTTTCGTTCGCTGTCCTAACCTGATGTCAAGCCTAGACGATCCTGATGAGTTAACAAAAAGCATTGGACATCTGGCCGGACGGACGAAAGCATCACGTTTAATGAAAACGTTCTTCGATATTTTTCATTCAACAAATGGATGAATGCTCATCATCCTATATATAGAATCGTCGATTTTGTACATATTGTGACAGTCGATCAATTTAATGGTCAAGAAAGGTGTAGTGGTAATACCTCCGAGACCGAAACCGAGCCCGACAGGATTTTTTTGCGCGCTTTCACGCAGCATCCTCGGCAATTTACAATTTTCGTGTGTCCCTTTTATATAATTAAGCGAAAAATATTAAATCTCCAATTAGACCGCAGAAAAACTGTCACTTAATGAAATATGCCGCAAACGATTATTGGCACGTTTCTGCCGCATTTTGTCTCCGCAATCGGTATACGAGGGGTGTTCGAAAGTTACTCCTTTTTGGATGTTATTTTGACATGTTTATCACGAAAAAACATGTCACTCAATTCCATCGGTCCGTCTGCTTGCCGGTTTGTCCGCTAATCCTTGGGAACTTACTGATAGGATTTTTATGGAATTTTCAGACAAGGTTAATATACTAAGTGACATATAAATCCGAACACCCAGTTTAAATGGTTTTATTTTAATGAAAGTTGGTGAATGTATTTATCTTACTGTAACTAACAAGTGAAAAAATGTTCAGCCTTATCAGTTGGACATTCCGGTTTTTATACTGCTTTTTTTTAATTCACTAACGCTCTAAAAATGAATATTTCAGCCGCAGTAACGAATCAACGTTGGCGGATTTTGGTTCTTGACATACTTTACGATCGGTTACGGTGCCTAGAGTACGGAGACATGTACGATTTCGTCAATTTAGTGGACTTTCTTTTCGGGCAATTGCAGTTAGAGTGCAAAGAAGTGTAGACACTGTGGTCAGGTGTTGTCAGGCATGGCTTCCAGAAGGCCGTACGCAAAGAGCAAGGGGCACTGGACGCCGCCGTAGAACAACAGACCGTGAAGATCGCCGCCTAAGATTATTGGCCTTAAGGGACCGTTTCTCTACTACCAGATCCATTGCAAATGAATGGTTTGCAGAACACGGAAGACCTATTGGCATGCGAAGTGTTTAACGACGAATGAGAAGTTTTGGCTTGTTTTCATACCGGCCACACTGGGTCCTCCCTTTAACTCGAGAACACCTACGTAATCGCCTTGAGTGGTGCAGACAACGGTCACTCTGGGATCAGGAATGGAACAGTATTGTCTTTAGTGACGAGTCTCGATTTTGTTTAGGCATGCACGATGGTCGTGCCAGGGTTAGAAGGCGACGTGGTGAAAGGAGGAATCCACAGTTTTTTGTTGAAAGACATGTTCATCACACTGTTGGAGTTATGGTTTGGGGTGCTATAGCTTCTGATTCCAGGTCACCTTCAATCTTCATCAGAGGTAACATGAACGCGCAGCGTTATATCCACGAAGTTCTAGAACCCCATCTTTTACCCTATCTTGACACCCTTGCAGATCCAACTTTCCAACAAGATAATGCCCGACCACATGTTGCAAGAGTCACAATAGACTTCTTTCAACATAATGATGTCACATTGTTACCATGGCCACCAAGATCTCCCGACTTATCCCCAATTGAGCACGTGTGGGATATGATGGGTAGGAGATTGCTCAATTTACAACGTCCTCCTCAGACTCTAGAAGCACTTCGAGAGGAGTTGGTGGTTGCGTGGAATGAGATACCACAGGAGGACATTGACCACCTGATCAGAAGCATGCCTAGGCGCGTTGGAGAATGCGTAGCACGTCAGGGTGCATCCACACATTATTAAAGGTCAAAGGGCTTTAAAGCAGTGCAATCATTTTGAAATTTTTATCATTTACTTATTATGCTTCATTAAGTACTTATACAAAATTTTATTAAAATAAAATCATTTAAACTGGGTGTTCGGATTTATATGTCACTTAGTATACTATGCCAAGGATGCAAAACCTTTGTAGTTTTTGAAAATTGATCCAGTGACAACGGAGAAAATGGCCAAATAAGAAAAAATAAACGTCGCTCAATCTTCGTTTTCTGAGGATCATGATCATTTCCGAAAAAAAATTTAGGTGTAAGAAATTGGGGGGAGCGCAATTTTTTGATATTAGTATCATAATCACTTCCAATCAAGGTAGTTTTGCACACCTATTAGACATATTTCATATGTCATCCAAAAGATCCAGATCCAGGCCAACAAATTGAATGATCCGATTGATTCTGATGTCGATGACGTACCAGCACCAACAAAAGCTATTCCAAATTATGGTGAAGCTATTATCCTGACTGAACAACTCAAAGGCCTTGTCGAAAATCAGGGAGATACTGAGTCTTTGGAGCTTGTTTCTAAATTAAAAATACGACTTCAAGATGCCATTTTAAAGAAAAAGAGGAGACAAACGAAACTCTATCAGAAATTTCGTAAAATATTAATTTAAGCTCCTCGTTGTTCTTTTAAGTATCCTGTTTCTTAAAAGAAACATTTCCGCATACAAACTGTATGCTGTACTCTCTCTTTGTTAGTATTTTGTCCACTAGTTCATTGTTTTCTCAAACATGGACCATTTTGTCTTACAAAATAATCAGACAAATGAGAGTATACGCATTATTAAAACACTGATACAAGTGATCGAACCAAAGGCTCGTACTGAAAACTATACAATAACACAGAAAAATTTAACAAATTTAGATAAAAAAAACTTGTTTTTAAAATTCATAATCTTTTACTATTTATTTTATTATGCAACTTTAATATAGGTGATTTTTGGTATATCAATTTGTTTTGACGAGTCCTATAAGCAGTTAAAATAAATGACTCAACTTTGCAAACATCCTGTATAAGTACTGGACGAGCAATCTCCAAATAGAATATGTCGGAATCAACGGATCAATATTTCCCTCACCCTCGTATACTTTACTTGAGTACAATTAGTTATTCATGAAATCGTATTAAAGCTCAAGGAACATCTGTATCGAAGAAAGTCGATAAATCGTCGGCTTTTGGACGAAGGTGGTTTTTCATTAAGAATTCATGACTTCAAACTACACCTGCAATTTTCGTGCGTGATATCCGCGTTTTACATCGGCCTGTGACGCGCCGTCAGTGATTGCTCCACTTGTCACCGGCACCGATATTATGTAAAAAACCGTCAAAATGTCATCTTGCAGGCTAGTTAGTTTTTAGTATGCAAATAGTTTATTCCACGTTTGCCCGCTATGATAGCTGTGAGTGCCATCTATGGAGGAACGATTCAACGTCACGACATGCATTGTTGGTTGCAGAAAGCCGAGTAGTCTGTAGTGTTTGTCTCTGAGAAGATGTGAAAGAAAGAAAGTTAGTTGAGTAGCAAGATCGCATCTGCATGGTTGTGTATAAAATTGTGTGAGAAATTATTAATGAATTTTGTACAAATTTATTATACGTTATATATTTTTTTAGTTGTTTTATCAAATTTTTTTATTATCATTTTATTATTATTTTTACTATTATGCATAGCATTTTATTGTAATTTAAATATCACAACATGCTACTTGATGTTACCACAAAATATACAGGGTGGCGCATCGAAAACGAAACAGACGCATTTACTGGCAGTTCAGTTTTTTTTTGGAAAAACGCTCAGATACGTCGATTTTGTTTTCGAGGGGGGCCCAAGTTTGGCAAAAAGTCACGTTAACACGTGCAGCCCCCTGGGCGGGGGTGACATCAACCCTAAAATCTTAAATGGAAAGGGGGGTCGAGTGATACCTTATTTTAAAGGTCTTTCAATTCCCTTTATAATGATGTAAAATACATGTGCTTCAGTTCAGTGGTTTTGAAGATTTATTGATTTAAAGCTTAAAGTAGACTTTAATAGGTACATCAGATTAGTTTGTACTACCTTCAGAAGAAATTTGACTAAAAGAATTTACTTAATAAGTAAATGCTTTTCTTCACTACGCCCATGGTTTGTTTATCATTTTGTTGTTGAAAATAGCTATTGGAGCGTTTTTTTGTGGCAAATTAGTTATTTCTTGAGGAAAGATAAGGAAATATCTCGTACTTATTTTAAATAGAAATTTAGTACATAGTTTGCGATTGATTTGACCAAAATTTGTTGCTAAAATAACTAACTAAATTTCGGGAAACTGGTCAGTCGCCAATAAAAAACGCAACATTGAAAATCCCATAAGGAACGAAGCAATAGAAGTGGGGATTTTAGGGCAAGTTTATGTAGATCCTACGTTAAGTACCCGCAAATTGGAGACTGTGTGTGGTGTTAGTCGAGTTCCTTTTTCTTAAATGGCGTAGTAAATCGTCATAACTGCCGATAATGGTCCGATTCTAATCCCAGAATTTATCATGAGGTTCATACACAGCAGCCACAAAAATTAAATGTTTGGACTGGTATTTTTGGCGATAATTTAGTTGGTCCTTTTTTTTACCTGGAAATTTGACCGATGAAATGTATTTGGAATTACTGGAAGACGTCATAGATCCTGCCATAACTGAAAATCAGAATGATCGGCGGTACATTGCGAATAGGTTGATGTTCCAACAGGATGGTGTCCCACCACATTACGCATTACGTGTTCGACAATATTTAGATCAGACATTTCCAGATCGATGGATTGGTAGAAGAGGTGCCATTGAATGGCCACCAAGATCGCTAGATTTATCACCTTCGTCAACAATTCGTAAAAATACAAATGTTCATAAAACATAAACACCGCCAGTCTTGTTTTGTTTGTTCTTGCACGTACAATGGGAATATTTGTCGGAATCACCCTTAGCTATTTGGCAAACATTATTACGCCTTAAGCCTTATGTTTCTCCATTGGCATTCCACAATACTTTATTCAAAGTTTCTTTTATTATAACATTCTCACAAAATAGCAAAGGTAGCAAAAACGTCCTATGAGCCGGCAACGCCGTAATCAAGGTGACAGGAATAACAAGGTCAGCTGCCAAAACTTACGTCTAGCCGGGGGTACCAACAGCACATTTCGAACGTCAAGGTGTCATTTTGAATTGTTTTAAGGATTGCGCAACAATTTCGAGAAAAACTTCGCTACTGATTGTCTTGTAGAGCCTAGTATTTAAACAGTTGTCTTGCGTGGCCATCTTATCTTTACTCAGGCCAATAACGTATTAACTTTTTTTAAATTTAATGAATATTCCTGTCTGTCGCATATTTTTTCAGCTGTCACTTGTAATATGCTTCACCAACCAGGGACCTTGTTCTTTTCTACCACGCAGTCGGATCCGCTGCTTTAACGATACGCCCCTGATAGGATCATCAATCTAACTCCTTAATAGAGATATAAAAAAGCCGAAGACGTCTTGTCAATTCAATCTACCATCTACATTTGAATCAATGCTAATAGAAACCGTACAACAATGGCCAAGGGGGAAATTTTTCAAGCGACTTCTGACAATGAAGATTTGCATCGAAAGACGCGTCAGTCCATCTCGGTTTCCATTCATATTTTTCCAGTCCGTTATCGATAATAATTATTAATTTAAATAGAAACGCTCTCCTCGACGGCCAAATATAATAAATAAATTACAATAAGGTGAGCGTTTGCTTCAAGAAATATCTGAGAATCTTCGAGTTGGTGATAAATCATATTCCCCGTAATGTAAACTGACATGTAAATGGCTTATTGTTATTACATAAGGTTATGTTAATATGGTTGAATTAAAAGCTATATACAATCGAAACGGCATTCAAAGAGACTATTTGTCATTATACGATTTTTTCAACGGCAAAATGGACGGACGGTAATAGGAATAGACCGTAGTCGTAGTATGCCATCTATACCGGGTGAACCATCTTACGATTCGTCATGAATAAGGTTAATTACATTAACATTATGTTCTTTTTATGTTGATAAAACTGTTCGTCGGTCTTCTTACAAAACACTGCAGAGAACAGACAAATACAAAATCGAAGCGGTTCGCAATGCCAAATACAGGGTGCGGCAGAGAGGACGGACGTTTTTGGGATGGGTAGTATTCTCCGTATCAACGATTTAGGCCACTACATGCCTGATGTGATTTTCCACACTTGACTGTCTCAAATGCTATTTCCTTGTGAACCTGATTCCATCAATAAATTTGTTTTCGAGTAAAAATTAACCATTTTATGATTTTTTTTAAAACCGTCCATCCTCTCTGCCGCACCCTGTATAAGCACGATATGAAAGTTAGTCACAGAGTAAAGTCGCAGAACAATGGCTCCTGATAGCAACCGCGATGTCCTAGTGTTTAGACTTCTTCGGTATAAAAGCAAACATTTTTCTGGCTGCTAACTGAAACCACACTTACAGGAACGACTCAAACTGAGTAAAGTTTAAGACCGCCTAATAGGGTAAACATATCCGCTCCCAAAAGACGTCAAGTCTCTCCAAAGCGACGAGCGAGCGTGAGGCTATCTGCTGTTTTAAAAGTACTAGACACATCAAACAGAACACGCTATACGTTTACTCAACAATTCTGGTTTCGTTTGTCGCATTTTCGAAATAAACTGGTGGACAGTTGCTTTGCAATAGATAGAACGAACGTTTATCTAGATCATTGATTCCCAAAGTGGTCTATATCGACCCCTAGGGGTCTCTGACAACCTGCAAGGGGTCTACGTCAGCGAAAAAAAAATTGGGAGTCCATGAAATGAATATGGGGGTCCACGATAGTGGATCTCAACACATACACTGATATTACCTATTTAATTACATCATACTATCTTATAATATCAAAACATATACATTATTTATAAAAGTACCTATGACGTAAAAGAATTATTATATATGTTTATAAAATTATGTAAGTTGTAGGATGTTGGTATTCGCTTTGTGGTCGCAATACATTTTGAACTTGTAAAAACTTGAGAGTCGCAGTCTCAGAGCTTCGCTACCTTGCACTGACTTGTTCAATTCGTCACTCTATAAATACGAATGTGGGACAAATACGTTTATTCGTTTCCTGAATCTTGAAAAAAAAGTGCTAAGAAAATATTTTAAAAAATATAAACAGATAGTATATCACACAAATTATAGTGAGTCAGTGTTATTTTGTTTGAGAGTGCTGGATAAAAGTAAGTACATAATTTTTTATTAAATTTTAGTTTTGTACTCGTAGTTAGCAAAGATAGATAAATTACGCCATTCATGACTTTAGTTATTAGTAGTTGAATATTCAATCATGCAAAATTACACCAGTACTCCTCAATAATTTCTTTTTGAAAGTTTTAGCAATCGGTAATATAATTACAGTGCAATCTCCGTAATTCGAGCTAATTGTTGCAAGAAGATGTTCGGATTATGGAATGTTTTCGGAAAAATCAAAAAATATTTTTAATATACAGCTGCTGGATTTTCTGTCTTATTTAAATAATTTAATTTTGCCCACAGAACTGATGCCATGTCCGAATCTAAAAAGAAATGTAGACAGTACAGTGTTGATTATTTGAAATTTGGCTTCATTCCATCATTGCCGGAAAACAATCGTCTATGTGCCTTTTATGCAACAAAGTTTTGGGCAATGACGCTATGAAACCATCTAAACTGCAAGATCATCTGAGAAGATGCCACCCTGATAAAACAGAGAAAGATTTGAAATACTTTCAAACATTCAAAGATAAATTTAAGAAGAGACCTACACTGGACAGAATGTTCGCTTCGACGTCACAAAGAAATGATGATGGTTTGCGGGCGCCTTACAATATCTCGTTACTTATAGCAAAATCCGGAAAACCGCATACCTACTATCAGAGAGAAGTTAATTTTGCCAGCCGTTGAAGAGGTTTTAAAAACTGTTTTACACAAACCTGCATCTGATATCATTAAAAGAATTCCCTTAAGCAACAATACTGTTGAAAGACGTATTGATGAAATGAGTTCTGATATTGAAAGCTTCTTATGTAATTATTTGCAAACGACCCATTTCTCTATACAACTGGACGAGTCAACTTTACCTGATAATGCAGCATTATTATTGGCATATGTTCGTTTTATTATGAATCAAGAAATCTACGAAGAACTGCTCTTCGCAAGAACTTTGATAACCGACACTAAAGGTGAATTAATATTTCATGTTTTGAAGGATTACTTCATTGAAAAAGCAATTCCTTTATCAAATATGATATCAGTAGCTACAGATGGAGCACCTGCCATGGTTGGACGTTATCGTGGATTTATAAGCTATTTAAAACAAAATGTGTCAGGGGTGTTAGCAATACATTGCGTCATCCATCGACAACATTTAGTTGCTAAAAATTTGAGTATTAGATTGCATGAATCACTTCATTTAGTCATTGATGCAGTAAACCGAATCCGAAGCAACGCGTTGAATACGCGGTTATTTGCGCAGTTCTGTGAAGAAAATGACGAACACTTTCATCAATTACTCCTTCACACTGAAGTACGCTGGCTGTCGAAAGGCTAATGTTTGACAAGATTTGTTGCACTTTTTGAGATTATTTTAGAATTTCTGGATACCAAATATAAAATTTTAAAAGAAAATTTAATGAAGAGGAAAACAGACATCGCCTATTTAACGGATTTGTTTACAAAATTTAATATGGTTAATTTGCAATTACAAGGCGACAGTTTAAATTTGATTAAAACAAAGTCCATCTTATCAGCGTTTCTTGCCAGAGTTAAACTAATGAAGCAAAATATTGGACGGGGCGAATTTTCTCAGTTCCCCAATTTGTCACAGACAAGCTGCCAGGAAGACGACGTTTCAACTTACGTTCAACATTTAAATGCCCTCTATTCAGATTTTGAATCTAGGTTTGAGGATATTTTGACTATGGTAATACCACCGTGGATAATTAACCCATATGGTGACATAGAAGAAACGAATGTCATAATACAAGAGGAACTGACTGAACTAAGTACAAACGAAGAACTTGAGGTTCAGTTTAAAAACGGATATCAGCAATTCAGACTGCAAAACAACATACCCGTTACTTATCCCGTATTATGGAATATAGCGAAGAAATTTTTAATTTCCTTTCCATCGTCATACCTAGTGGAACGGGGGTTCAGCGCTGTTAGCAATCTCCTAACGAAAAAAAGAAACAGACTGGACATCATTAGCCGAGGAGATTTAATTTCTTACGTTATTTTATTTATAGTTTATTTTATGTTTATTGGTGTCTGACCAATAAATGCCCGCATTGGGAATAAGTGCCCCCTTTATAGAAAATATTTTTTTTTAAATTATTCTGAAAATTCAAGGATAGGTACACACTAAAATTCGTTAATTTTTTGCCTATTTTTAGATAACTTAGACGTATAAGAAGCGGAATTTAATCAAACTAACAGTGAAATTATTGTAGAACATACGTTTATGTTATAATTAATAAACGAACTCGCTTATTGTACTATTTTAAGTAAATAACTTTTTTTTATTATTTTTCACTTTTTTTTTTATTTTATCCCTCGTATTTTTTTTTCAATGCGGGCACTCATTCCCAATGCGGGCACTTATTGGTCAGACACCTGTTTATTTAATGTTACGTATATTTTACATAACAGATACAAAATTTTATTTTGAGTAGTTTTAATTTAAATTCAATTAATAAATGTATAAATTAACATGTGTTTTTACTTAAAGTTTTTAACACTAAACTTCACTGCAGTTAGAAATTTACAGGAAATCAATATCAGGTAAGTAGGAGGTCTACCCAACACGGAAAGACATGGCAAGGGGTCTACGACACAAAAAAGTTTGGGGAACTCTGATCTAGATCATACAACTCTCCTGATAATAATAAGCCATGATGAAATTGTTCTTCAGTTATATATGAGTTATTTCCACCCCGTATAGAAAGTTCCACAGTTCAAGTGGCAGAGAATAGGAACGGACTGATCATTATACACCATATACGATAATAGCAGATAACAGTAAAAGTGTAAGATGGGAGCCAGGTAATTGTCATCGATAATGATTGTCCAGTACTTTTTACATTCGTTAATAGTCTTGTAATGCTAATATCGATTCATCAATTCAATTTACAAGTGTCCGCATTTGTTTATTGTTAGACGGAGGTATCGAGACGACTATGAAAAAATTAATGATCCGTTGAAATTCCGGAATGCGTAACTCTTTCTGTGGAAATCGTTATTCATCCTAACACCGAGTAATGGCTACCGAATTTTGCATACAATTGGAACATCATTATACTAGTTAGATTCGGAAAAATAAGTAGGTAGGCAGTATTCATTAGAAATCGGTAATCAGTTGAGTAAGTAATAGCGATGTACGGAAACCATTAAGAAATTTTGTTAGGTCAGGACCAGGAATGAAACCAAAGCAACTAACCTCTATCTGCGGTATAAGATCTACCGATACAAGAGTATAAGATGACATCTATTGTCAGAATCGCGGAATATGCTGGCTTATTTTAACAGTTACCATATTATATCGAAGCTGTAAAGACAAAGGAACATCTATTCGTCAAACTTCCCATAAAATGGACCAGAAAGTTCTTCTTTCCTCATCTATGTCGTCGTCAAACAGAGATAAGACACTTACAGGGTGTCCCAGAAGTCGACGTCAAGCCGAAACCGGATGATAGGCAAAGTCATAACAGCTATCAGAAAAATATTTAAAAAAATTTTATGTATGTGTTTTGAAAATTATAGGTCTTTGAAAAAAATATAGAAATTTCACACCCTACGGCAGTCTGTCAACTCCTGTTACTACCTACAAATGTTTTTTGGCTTTTATTTTTACAATGTAATGATGAATAATGTATCTTCAAGCTGGTTTCTCAACCTTACTGCCAACTTTTTTCGTTCAGGAAAAATTGCCACTTATTTCCCAACCAAGTATTCCAAAGTAAAACTTTGCTCAACTTTAACTGGCTGTACTGGAAAAAAATGTACTACGAGAGTTTGGCAAGTAACCTTAAAAATTGGCGCATTTAATAAGGATTCCAAAATGGTATAACACTTAGAAGATTACTCGTTAACTTATGCACAATTTTTATTTGATGAAAAACTGATGAAAATTTTTCAAAATTTCCTAATTAAAGGATAACTGTTTGCACAACAGTGGGCGTCAAAATGCTGCTGCTGATGATTTACCTTTACAGCAAATGCTCAAACTGTTTTCCTTCAGCCGCAATACACGCTCGACATCTTCTTAAAAAAGATCGGGTTATTAAACGAGCGAATCCACGGTTATTAACAAACTCAGTTGCTTCCAATAGTCTTTGCCGTAGCTCAGCTACATTTTGAATCGGCTTGAAATACACTTTTTCTTTTACAGTTCCCCAGTAAAAAAAATCTAACGGATTCAAATCTGGTGACCGGGCTGGCCACGGTATTGTACCAGACCGCCCTATCCATCTGCCTGGAAAGTTTTGATCGAGATACTCTCTCACTGAGAGTGCATAGTGCGCTGGGCAGCCATCATGCTGAATCCACATGTCCCTGTAAATACTCAGTGGCACGTCCTCCAATAAATTTTCTAAATGATTTTGCAAAAAACCTAAATAAACCTCAGCAGTCAAAGTCTCTGGGAACTCAAACGGACCGATTATTTTACCATTTAAAATTCCTGTCCAATGGTTTATCTTGAAGCGATATTGAGATTTATCATCTCTCATCAAATGTGGGTTTGCTACGTGCCACTCGTGTAAGTTATGCAGGTTCATGTACCCATCTTTCTTAAATGTGGTCTCATCTGACCATAAAATTTTTTCAAAGAACCGTGGATCTTCCCTGTGTCTTTCTAACATTTTGCGACAAAAAGCAACTCAGGGCTCATAATCCCGGGACAGAAGAGCTTGAACACGCTGTACGTGGTATGGATGGAGCACGTTTCTTTGCAAGATTCTATGGGCTGTACTTTTGGGCACACCTGTTTTTAGTTCTATTGCACGCACTGAAGTACTCGGGTCTTCTTCGACAGCTCCTAGCACCACGTCTTCGTAAGGAAGGAAAGATCTTCCCTCACCGTGTGATTGGTTTGGTAGTTGGCCCTCTGAGAACAGTAAGCGGTGCACATTTGTGAACACTCGATGATCTGGATGACGAGCTGCATTCGGGTACCTCTCACAGTAAAGTCTCGCTGCAGCACTAGCGTTGCATCTGCATTCCCCATAAATGAGGTGCATGTTAGCATATTCTTGTACGGTGTACACGGACATAGCGGCACTGCACAATCACACTATCAAAGATAGTCTAAGGAAAGCAAATGTTGTTTTGAAGAGCAATTAAACAGTCCAAATCCAAATCACAAGCGATCAACAGTCCAGTTCACGAATCCAAAATTAGTAACAGTACGAAATCAAAAAGCACGAACATGTAAAGATGCGCAGTAAACGAAGGAGTAGTGATCGGTATCAGTGTGCAATAGCAAGTAAGTGATGTGCTTCATCCATACCACATACAGCGTGTTCAACCTCTCCTGCCCCGGGATTATGAGCCCCGAGTTGCTTTTTGTCACACACTGTTAGAAAGACACAGGAAAGATCCACAGTTCTTTGAAAAAATTTTATGGTCGGATGAGACCACATTTAAGAAAGATGGGTACATGAACCTGCATAACTTACACGAGTGGCACGTAGCAAACCCACATTTGATGAGAGAAGATAAATCTCAATATCGCTTCAAGATAAACCATTGGACAGGAATTTTAAATGGTAAAATAATCGGTCCGTTTGAGTTCCCAGAGACTTTGACTGCTGAAGTTTATTTGGATTTTTTGAAAAATCATGTATAAAATTTATTGGTGGACGTGCTACTGAGTATATACAGGGACATGTGGTTTCAGCATGATGGCTGCCCAGCGCACTATGCACTCTCAGTGAGAAAGTATCTCGATCAAAACTTTCCAGGCAGATGGATAAGGCGGTCTGGTACAATACCGTGGCCAGCCCGATCACCTGATTTGAATCCTTTAGATTTTTTTACTGGGGAACTGTAAAAGAAAAAGTGTATTTCAAGCCGATTCAAAATGTAGCTGAGCTACGGCAAAGACTATTGGAAGCAGCTGAGTTTGTTAATAACCGTGGATTCGCTCGTTTAATAACCCGATCTTTTTTAAGATGTCGAGCGTGTATGGCGGCTGAAGGAAAACAGTTTGAGCATTTGCTGTGAAGGTAAATCATCAACAGCAGCATTTTGACGCCCACTGTTGTGCAAACAGTTATCCTTAAGGGTCCTTTCATTTTCATCAGTTTTTTTTCAAATAAAAATTGTGCATAAGTTAACGAGTAATCTTATAAGTGTTATACCATTTTGGAATCGTTATTAAATGCGCCAACTTTTAAGGTTACTTGCCAAACTCTCGTAGTACATTTTTTTCCAGTACAGCCAGTTAAAGTTGAGCAAAGTTTTACTTTGGAATGCTTGGTTGGGAAATAAGTGGCAATTTTTCCTGAGCGAGAAAAGTTGGCAGTAAAGTTGAGACACCAGTTTGAAGATGCATTATTCATCATTACATTGTATAAATAAAATCCAAAAAAAGTTAATATTTGTAGTAACAGGAGTTGACAGACTGCCGTAGGGTGTGAAATTTCTATATTTTTTTCAAAGACCTATAATTTTCAAAACACATACATAAATTTTTTTTAAATATTTTTCTGATAGCTGTTATGACTTTGCCTATCACCCGGTTTCAGCTTGACGTCGACTTCTGGGACACCCTGTATGTCATCTGTCAAATACCATAAATGTTGGCAGAACTCTTGTAAAGCTGAGTTTGGAATGGTTTTGTCAATTCTTTCGTAAGCCTTCATTGCCTTTAAAAAGCATAAATCCTGGTTAGGTGCTTTTTTTAATAAATAGATTGCTCTGGTCATCCATAGAGCATTCACAGCGCGCACCTTTCGCTTTTTGGTATGAATTCTTTGAATGGAGGACTTGCTTATAGGAAACTCGTCAGTGTTATGTCACTTGACTTTGATTAGTATCAGGGTGTGTGCTCTGAGTTGGGATGGACAAAGTTTCTTGTAAATCTAAGTTTGAGGTAAATATAAAACTTTGTTTACAATTGTTTTGACTTCCTCGGCATGTTTGGCATAGCAAGTAAAAACGATATTTTTTTAGACCTTCGAATGACCCCTAACTCCATTTTCCCTACTCTCGAGGTGTTCATTTTACCGGGAACAAACAATTGCTGCTGAAGAGAACAGAAAAAAAAACGCGATGATCACGTCAATCTTGGTGTAAATGAAGGGACGTCGAATCTTCCCAAAGAAAAACTGCCGTTCGACGGTCAGCAATTCAGCAAAAGAGTCGAGAGCGTCGGTACAGCACAATTTCCAATAAATATCGAGTTCCTTGAAAGTATTTAAGCGTTCGGCAGTCGAACGCGTCGCGAACGGAATGTCGGGAGTCGAACGTCGAGCCCGCGCTCGACAGACAATGCCAGATAGTGGAGCATTTTGGAGGGTTTTTCATCGTTTCCGAGTATCGCAACAGCTCTCATAAACAAAAGAAGACGAAAGAAAGAAAAGTCACTGTTGATGGTATGGCGCGGGGACAGCACGGCAGATCACTCAAAGATCCGAGGATCGACAGTAGATCTCTTGGTGTGTATTGGGATCACAGAACTGTACAGGCGGACTAGATACAGGGAAATTCCCTTTCGTATACGTTTCAAATTTACACAGAGATCATTAAAAAACCGTAGAAATAAGAGTGGTGGAGGTTGGACCCGTGGAGAACACCGGATAGTACAGTGAAATTCCCGTTTGCGAACACGTCGGCGCGAGTTGGTCGGGGATTTACAGTTCTTATTCTTGGGGTACACGCCTTCATTATAGCCATCAATTTCCATTGATCTCCATACTTCAGCTAATACATTTCCTGCACTGGGGCAATTCGGCTTCAGATCCTCCCACAACACGGAACTCCAAGCGCTACGACTGACAGAAAACATCACCAGCGGCTTCAATCTCCAGGAGGCAACCGGCCTCGTCCTGCTGGACGTGGAACGAGCCTTCGATCGAGTTTGGCACGATGGACTCATCGCCAAAATGGAAGCCGCCGGAATCGATGCAAACATGTGCCAACTGATCCAGAGCTATCTAACACAAAGACGACAGCTGGAAGCAGGCGTGCCCCAGGGGTCAGCCTTAGCCCCCCTGCTCTACAACATCTATACTCATGACGTACCGAAGACAGCTGACACAATGCTGGCCCTATATGCAGACGACACTGCTATAGCCGCCAAGCATCGACGACCCGAGATCATCCGTAGAAGACTACAGGATGAACTGGACCACATCCAGGACTGGTGCGTGAAATGGAAAATCCGCATCAACGTCCAGAAGACGCAGGCAATCTTCATCCAACGAAGAAGGATTGCAAGAGCTCTCGAAGCATCCATCTTCGACGAAGATATCCAGTGGAGCGACAAAGTCAAATATCTGGGGATCGTATTTGACAAGTCCCTCACCTGGAAAGACCACATAGAAGCTGTCATCGCAAAGACCAGAGCAGCCATGGCTCAACTCTCTCCATTACTGGGTAGACACAGCCAGATGCCGCTAGCGACCAAGCTACGGCTGATCAAGGCCATCGCCAGACCTCAGCTCGCTTACGCCTCCGCGGTCTGGGGGTACGCTGCCCCCAGCTACCGCAAGCGACTTGCTGCTCTAGAGATGAAACTACTCCGGATCGCCACCAGTGCACCATCCTACGTAAGAAACTCAACCTTGCGTAGAGACCTGCATTGAGACACCATTCACGAGTACATGAGGAAAAAAGCGGAGAAGACCTTCCAGAAAGCTCAGGACCACCCGAACGAGCAGCTACGATTCCTCATGGACTACGATCCGGACGAGAGGCCTCGCAACCGCAGAACCAGGTACCCTAGACCAATGTCCCAGTTGGCACCCGCTAACTGGAACCTTGACTAGGAGACTAGGAGAACCCGCGGTTGCTCCCCTCCCCCCACGGCGTGGATGCAGAGGACCAGGAACCACCGGGACCAGGACCCACCGGGACCAGGACCAACCAGGACCAGGACCCGTCACGATCAGGACCCACCAGGGCCAGCACCCTTCAGGACCAGGACCAGGAACAATATATAGGTAAGAGGACTTGAAACTCTTGATTTTTCGAAAACAAGAGTTTCAAGAGAACCTATCAGACCCTCTATCGATGATCGCTTAGCGACATCGATAGAATGTGCGAGGTAAAGGGAACCAACCCGGCGTTCCCAGAAACTGAAACACATGAGGAGACGTTGTAGCAGACCGCAGGTCACGCACAACACATGGCCTACCGAGACGCTGATGAGTCGGGCCACGCGGAGGTTAGGGTTTAGTGGGTATTAGGTGATCTCCTCAAGACCCTGGAGTCCCACACACGCCGTAGCTCGGACTATGGTATGGTGCGTAAACGCATTCCCCCCTCACAAAAAAAAAAAAAAAAATTCCTGCAAATTCGAAATTAGATCTTTCTAAATGTTCATCAATTGTAACGCCACGTTCATCCAAATGAGACCCCAAATGGTCATGAGGCAATAAACCAGCCAGTTCCCGGCTAAGATGAGCCATTCTACGCTCTACTCTGTTATACGTACTTCTTCCAGGGGCATTGGTAGCTAAAAATCATCATCTAGACTCCCCTACCTCCATGTCATCGAAAATAAGCAAAGCACAGCGACAGCATTTCAAGTGGAGACTCAATCTAGCCTGTATTCTGTCGGTATCGTTGGCACGTTCTCCTGATGTGGTAGGATGACTTGTGCGTGATGCCACGCTACGTTCGGTGTATATGGCAGTCAGCACCCATTGCGACAATCTCAGATACGTCTAATTAGGCCCATTAGCAGCTAAGGACATGATTTCATGGAAGTGACGACGCTTCGCCGCCCGGCCGCTTCAACGCCGAGCACGTCCAATCAGTGTCCGCCGTTCGGCAATTACGAGACTTGAAATGTAGTTATTACATCTAAGGCAGCGGTGCTCGATGCGCTTCTGTCTGCTGCGTATCTGCCTCTCTATTGAAAGATGAGGATGCTGCTGTTTGGTTCGGCTAATTGCTCGGACACTCCACAGGGTTATCTAATAAGCCGAGTTTTCTCTCATCGGAAAGTTTGTCTTTATTCTCGCTCTGATCAGCGGCGTAACGACAAGGAGGCATACATTTATAAAACGAATTTCCAGGATAACTCTTTGGATATCATGTATAAGACCTATAAAACGTCAAAAAAACCTGTAAGATGTCATCTTGCAAACTAGGTAGTTTTTAGGGCGCGAACAGTCATTCCACGTTTGCTCACTAGGATCGTTGTGAACGTCCATCTAAGGAGGAATCACTCAACCAAACTTCATGCATTATTGGTTGCATATGTCTGTGAGACCAAATGGTCCTTGTCTGTATTTTTAAAGGATTGGCCCTAGAACCGAACCCTGAGGGGCGCCGGGCCTGATGTGCGGTAGTTGTTCTCGCTTTCCGTTTCTGAGCGACTTCGCCACTTTCCAGAGACGAGTACTTGAGTCAAGCATCTCCGCCAGAAAATCGTTCCATTGCTCATTGCGGAATACATGGAGAGCTTTTCTTACTTCATGAACAAGATTCGTCGCTCTGCGAATGTCATCAGGATGAGACCCGTGCGGAACGTCGTTAAGGCATGATTGACGGGCGAAAATCAAAGTTTGGGTCATGGTGTAAATTGGACCAAGTTTTAAATCCATACAGAACAATATTTTGCAGAAATATACTCAGTGTCATTAGAAGTCTTACAGCAAGAAAAAATAATTTCTCAACTTATTTGAAGCATGCTGTGGCAACAATGTCAACGTTTTATCTTTCTCTTTGTTTACCTTTGTTAAAATGGTGTCTCGCTCTTCGGACGACTAGCCGTACGAGAACGTTCTGCTACTACGCGTCAGATCGCTGGCCAATGGTTTGGAGAATAAGGTAGACCTCATTGCCACAAAATCAAGAAATTATTTCTTCTGGGTGTAACACTGTTAATATGACCGAGTATATTTTATGTCGCCGATGACTGTCTAAGGCCAGCCCACCCTCGTTTCCTTTTCACCCCCCGTTACCTCAGCAGATGGTGCTCGTGATTGTAGGAGCCCAGTTAAACACTCCAAATTGTCAATCTATACTAAGTGACATATAAATCCGAACACCCAGTTTTATGGTTTTATTTCAATAAAATTTTGTATAAGTACTTAATGAAGCATAATAATTAAATGATAAAAATTTCAAAATGATTACACTGCCTTAAAGCTCTTTGAACTTTAATAATGTGTGGATGCACCCTGATGTGCTACGTATTGTCCAACGCGCCTAGGCATGCTTCTGATCAGGTGGTCAATGTCCTCCTGTGGTATCTCATTCCAGGCAACCACCAACTCTTCTCGAAGTGCTTCTAGCGTCTGAGGAGGACGTTGCAAATTGAGCGATCTCCTACCCATCATATCCCACACGTGCTCAATTGGGGATAAGTCGGGAGATCTTGGTGGCCATGGTAACAGTGTGATATCATTATGTTGAAAGAAGTCTATTGTGACTCTTCCAACATGTGGTCAGGCATTATCTTGTTGGAAAGTTCGATCTGCCAGGGTGTCAAGATAGGGTAAAAGATGGGGTTCTAGAACTTCGTGGATATAACGCTGCGCGTTCATGTTACCTTTGATGAAGATTAAAGGTGACCTGGAACCATAAGCTATAGCACCTCAAACCATAACTCCAACAGTGTGATGAACATGTCTTTCAACAAAAAACTGTGGATTCCTCCTTTCACCACGTCGCCTTCTAACCCTGGCACGACCATCGTGCATGCCTAAACAAAATCGAGACTCGTCACTAAAGACAATACTGTTCCATTCCTGATCCCAGAATGACCGTTGTCTGCACCACTCAAGGCGATTACGTCGGTGTTCTCGAGTTAAAGGGAGGACCCAGTGTGGCCGGTATGAAAACAAACCAAAACTTCTCATTCGTCGGTAAACACTTCGCATGCCAATAGGTCTCCGTGTTCTGCAAACCATTTATTTGCAATGGACCTGGTAGTGGAGAAACGGTCCCTTAAGGCCAATAATCTTAGGCGGCAATCTTCACGGTCTGTTGTTCTACGGCGGCGTCCAGTTCCCCTTGCTCTTTGCGTACGGCCTTCTCGAAGCCATGCCTGACAACACCTAACCACAGTGTCTACACTTCTTTGCACTCTAACTGCAATTGCCCGAAAAGAAAGTCCAGCTTCCCGAAGTCCCACTATACGGCCCCTATCAAACTCACTAAGTTGACGAAATCGTACAGGTCTCCGTGCTATAGGCATCGTAATCGATCGTAAAGGATGTCAAGAACCGAAATCCGCCAACGTTGATTCTTTACTGCGGCTGAAATATTCATTTTTAGAGCGTTAGTGAATTAAAAAAAAAGCAGTATAAAAACCGGAATGTCCAACTGATGAGGCTGAACATTTTTTCACTTGTTATTTACAGTAAGATAAATACATTCATCAACTTTTATTAAAGTAAAACCGTTTAAACTGGGCGTTCGGATTTATATGTCACTTAGTATATACCAAGTTTTCTTCAATTGTAACAACGAGACTGAAAGTTTTGCTCTACCACAATTTCAGTTCCTTATGAGATGAATATCTAAAAGTTTTGAGTATGGATGATCTCTCACTTGGGTGCGTTAGTTCAGAACTTTTTGATCAATTATTTGCACGCCTATGATTCCGCTCGATACCGCACCGCACAAATCTAAAGTATGTGAGCAACAGGAATCTTTTAATTTTATTACATCTACTTTTTTGCTAAATATCGTTCAGTCATATCGGGTTACAGCATCATAATCACTGGCAATTTTTTACATAATTATAGAGCTAGCGAGCGATCGCTTAAGTTGCTTAAGACAATGTGACGCGATATATTGCCAATTTAGAGCGTTCTCCTGGGACTAGCTATTAAATGAAACGTCCTGTTGATGTCGTGAACAGTCAGTATGTCGAATCGAGTTTTTTCATTGAATTTTGCCGTTTCTAATCGGGAGTCTGCGCGGAATCGTGAGATTTCTGAACATCCTCGTCTGCGAAAAAAACGAAGAATAGCTACCATCTAAACGTACTGCTTTTGGAGAGATGTTTTGTGCATATAACCAATTTCTATTGAAAAATGAGTCTTCCTATGACCACCTTCCACGCAACGGCGGATCCAGGATTTGTGTCTGGTCAAGAAGATGTTCTTCTCGTCTTCAATGCTTATAACCATAAACTTCCACGATTTTCTTCATGACAATATCGTGTAAACTTTTTTCTAAGTAAGATATAATGAATGCAAGATCTCTTCTTTCCTCCATGAACAGGACCTTTTTCCTCAATTTATTATGGTGGCATTCAATATTAAGCGTAATGAATACTGTGCAAGTTCAAATGCAAAAGAAATAAAGAGACTTAATTAATAGATTTGTGGAGCGAAAGCGCATACGATAATTTTGTTCTGAAGGCTAAGAATAAATGGAAAGAGATGGAATGGAAAAATCCTGGTTTTTCCATTGTCAGAAAGAGGAAAATCAAAAAAATGTTCGACGAAAAAGCTGCTGACTCGCCACTGGAAACACACGAAAAACATCGAATAAAATACTAAGAAGTTTTGGATTCAATGAGTAACGAATTGCAAGAATGTGCTGAAGGATTTATACAGGGTGACTTAGAAGTTGAGTCATTTATTTTAACAGTGAGTAGATCTGATCAAAAGAAATGTTTTTTTCCTTTACCATTTTTCTGGTAAAATTAAAGTAACAAAGTTATAGCCCTTTGGAAGTTTGAGTACCGCCCTGTCTCAATAATAATATTATGTGCTCGTGTTTGGCGACAACGGATATAATCCGCCGTATCGGTTCATCGCATCAGAAACAAAAAAACGAAAGAATTTGGAACGATGTTTTTACAATTATTTTATTCATTTGTATACAGTCAGTGTCAGTGAATAGTAGTGTCTGTTGCGTGGCTCAAACGAAATAAAAAATGGCACATGTTTATGCGGATCGGTTTCCCAATCGAGTGCAACCAACCCCTCGTGCCTTTGTTAATGTGGTACAACGGGCTCGTGAATCAGGTGACTTAAGACCACACAGGGGACTGCATGCCGGTGCTCCAAGACCTCACGATCAAATAGAGGTCCGCACTGAAATACTTGTCCGGAGGATACTTTATAAAACAAGGTAAAAAATTTTTTTAATTTTTTTTTATTTTTACACACATATTTTGGTTTATCTTCCTTCTACAATCATTATCTGAAAATTAATGACTCAACTTCAAAGTCACCCTGTATATCCTGTAGTAATGCACGTTATTTAACGTATTTTAGTGTTGTTCACCAAGTTTGTATTCAATGAAATATTAATCACGGCAAACATGACAACAACTACCGATCTTATTTGTTTTTTTATACTTATAATAAAATGCTAATCAAGATCAACTTGAATGAAGCGAGCTTCAATCTAGCCTCGTCAAACTTCTTCCATCGCGATATATTATTTTCAATTCCATATCAATTGTAGAAATATATATCCCAATCCGTATGAAATATTTCCCCTGCTCGGCATCATGATTCAATATTTTTTCCTCTGGGAGTTGGCAGCAAAAAACTGTTACAAATTCACCATCTTGGACCGTATACGCAGCGCCGTATGAGCTTGCAACATCCGAGCGCTGACCAGTTTTTCATCGCCCATACCTTATCACGGCTCGAGAATCGCGATTCTGCAGTTTATGTTATTATTTTATTGTGTGCCAAAGATATAACAGTCGAGATCGGTGGTCGATTTTTTCCAATTTGTCTACACGCAAAGAACACTAGCCGATCTTGTCGCTAGATGGGCGAACACCTTACAAAGTGTGGTTCCCGATAAAATACACATTTTTACTGAAAAGCTATCGTTTCAGGGGGTGGCACGAGGATCTATGCTTTTTAACGGCAATGAAGGCTTACGAAATAATTGACTAACCCATTTCAAAAGTAACTTTACAGAAGCTCTGCCAACATTTATGGTATTTGACAGATGAAGTGACTGTCTTATCTCTTTCTGACGACGACGTAGATGAGGAAACTAAAGTAAACATTATTACCAATTTGGCCAAAGACATTCTATCAGCCCGCGGTAAACGCTATACATATTTCATCACTTTATGGTCTGACGAAAAAATTTTCCTTTGTCTTCTTTTACTGTTTCGATTAATATGCTAAACAGCTGATGCGTAAAAAATATCTCTTAGGCTTAACCCTATATCTGGTGCTGTAGCCTGTAGGCAACATCATATTTAAACCTCAATTTCTCGTCCCCCCTGCTCTAACGGTCTGATTGGGCAGTGTTGCGCGTAAGCTACATCATTCATTAACGGAAATAATATTACGAGCGACCTCTGTTTATAAAAAGTTGAGTCAAAATTTTCAATATGGTTGCCGCGTAACAGATGTTTGGTGCACGTATGAATCTGTGGCTGAGATTTTAGTTGCAAATGGTAAGTAATCATTTGTTTTTATGTTCTATTAGCCTTGGTTGGTATAAAAGAAGGTTGAGTCTGTATGTTTATGATTATTTTTAAGCGATAGATCAGAAAATAAGGCAGGAAAATGATTTTGTTTAGTATGTATCTCTCAAGCAACATTGCCAGAATAATTACGTTTTCTTTTTCAGTCTTAGCTTTCTGCAATAAGGTGTCGCGCAAAGGCAGATACAGGGTTAAATAGATAATTCGTCTGCAAAGCTTCCTCCAAGAATGCGAGGTTCTCAGTGTAACTTTCAATATATTGATGTTACTGTTGAGACGAGTAAGTCATGAATTGACGTCTATAGAATTCTGTTGCCGGTTTTTACTCTATATCCGATGAGAATAGCAATAAGTTTTTAACCGCGTTGCCGGTTGATTACTTTTCTGAAAGATGGACTGGTTTTTAAATGCGGACATGCTCCGGGCATCTCCACAGATTATTTAAGATTTATCGGAAAAATACTGAATTTGTGGCGTTGACCACGGACTTTTAGTTTTGTTTGTTAAGCTCAGGACACAAAACCGTATAAGGTCGTTAATAGAAAACTGTAGTACGGATTCATAAAAGTCATTGTCGGTCATGCGTCGAGAATTAGTCAAGGAGTTCAGCCGGCGGTAAGAAGAAAAGAAGAAACTTTGAGTGATGACATGACTGTGTAACATTTTAACAGAAGTTAAATAAAATTTAATATTCAAATCAAAGAATTAGCTCATCGAATATGTAAAGAAAATTATGGGTGAACATTCAGATGAAGTTGTACGAGGGATGTCCACATTCTAAGAATGCCAAGGCTGTAAACTAAAAATGTATAGCTTTTATAAATTTGCAGTACATTTGAAGCATGGGCTTATGGGATCTAGTTCTGTTTCCCTTGGAAATTATTCTTAGTAAAATATCAGATCGGTGTTGCGCTTGATATTTCGCCCGAGGTGATGCAAAATGTTCAAAGCGGTACCTCAGCGCAGTCAATAAAGCAGGTGGCAATTACAACATGCATTTTTGCGTTGTCAGGAGGCAGACGTAAGTATGGCAATTTGTCCGTCAAGCAATTAACCAACCGCCACCGAGAAATTATCGAAAAATCCTTTAAAGTCGACGCTAGCCTATTTATGCAAAATTATTGCCGAGCATCGCAAACACCTGCGCGACGAACATCACATTGTTTACGCAATAATCGCATATTATACTAAGTGACATATAAATCCGAACACCCAGTTTAAATGGTTTTATTTTAATAAAAGTTGGTGAATGTATTTATCTTACTGCAAATAACAAGTGAAAAAATGTTCAGCCTTATCAGTTGGACATTCCGGTTTTTATACTGCTTATTTTAAATTCATTAACGCTCTAAAAATGAATATTTCAGCCGCAGTAAAGAATCAACGTTGGCGGATTTTGGTTCTTGACATCCTTCACGATCGGTTTCGATGCCTAGAGTACGGAGACATGTACGATTTCGTCAACTTAGTGAGTTTGATAGGGGCCGTATAGTGGGACTTCGGGAAGCTGGACTTTCTTTTCGGGCAATTGCAGTTAGAGTGCAAAGAAGTGTAGACACTGTGGTTAGGTGTTGTCAGGCATGGCTTCGAGAAGGCCGTACGCAAAGAGCAAGGGGCACTGGACGCCGCCGTAGAACAACAGACCGTGAAGATCGCCGTCTAAGATTATTGGCCTTAGGGGACCGTTTCTCCACTACCAGGTCCATTGCAAATGAATGGTTTGCAGAACACGGAAGACCTATTGGCATGCGAAGTGTTTACCGACGAATGAGAAGTTTTGGCCACACTGGGTCCTCCCTTTAACTCGAGAACACCGACGTAATCGCCTTGAGTGGTACAGACAACGGTCACTATGGGATCAGGAATGGAACAGTATTGTCTTTAGTGACGAGTCTCGATTTTGTTTAGGCATGCACGATGGTCTTGCCAGGGTTAGAAGGCGACGTGGTGAAAGGAGGAATCCACAGTTTTTTGTTGAAAGACATATTCATCACACTGTTGGAGTTATGGATTGGGGTGCTATAGCTTATGGTTCCAGGTCACCTTTAATCTTCATCAGAGGTAACATGAACGCGCAGCGTTATATCCACGAAGTTCTAGAACCCCATATTTTACCCTATCTTGACACCCTGGCAGATCCAACTTTCCAACAAGATAATGCCCGACCACATGTTACAAGAGTCACAATAGACTTCTTTCAACATAATGATGTCACATTGTTACCATGGCCACCAAGATCTCCCGACTTATCCTTAATTGAGCACGTGTGGGATATGATGGGTAGGCGATTGCTCAATTTGCAAAGTCCTCCTCAGACTCTAGAAGCACTTCGAGAGGAGTTGGTGGTTGCCTGGAATGAGATACCACAGGAGGACATTGACCATTGATCAGAAGCATGCCTAGGCGCGTTGGAGAATGCGTAGCACATCAGGGTGCATCCACACATTATTAAAGGTCAAAGGGCTTTAAAGCAGTGCAATCATTTTTAAATTTTTATCATTTACTTATTATGCTTCATTAAGTACTTATACAAAATTTTATTAAAATAAAACCATTTAAACTGGGTGTTCGGATTTATATGTCACTTAGTATATAAACGATGAATATTTTCTATTCAACACTTGCTTTTCCGACGAATGTTCCTTTTTCTTAAATGGCGTAGTAAATCGTCATAACTGCCGATATTGGTCCGATTCTAATCCCAGAATTTATCATGAGGTTCATACACAGCAGCCACAAAAATTAAATGTTTGGGCTGGTATTTTGGCGATCATTTAGTTGGTCCTTTTTTCTTACCTGGAAATTTGACCGGTGAAATGTATTTGGAATTACTGGAAGACGCCATAGATCCTGCATTAACAGCCATAATTGAAAATCAGAACGATCCGCGGTACATTGCGAATAGGTTGATGTTCCAAACGGATGGTGCCCCCAAAAAAAAAAAAACTGAGCTGCCAGTAAATGCGTCCGTTTCGTTTTCGATGTGGCACCCTGTATATTTACTTTCCTCTACTATACTGTGTGTTACAACAATAGCCTGAAATGGCGATTCAAAATTTTTATATCCCTATACATACCTTTACAAACTTCCCCTTAAGCTGATCAACACCTGACCACAAATAATGAATTTTTTACACGATTGCGAAGAAAATACTTCCGTATTAAAGCTCCCGTTTATGAGGTAACTGATTATCGCGGCGATTTTTAATATTTATTAAAATTATCACTTTGTGCGAGCCTCAGTTGCCGGAAGCAGATGTCGCGTATCTCGAAGCGCATATCAGTCCATGCGCGTCTTGAATCACATTTTTTTGCATAACATGATCAGTTATTAAAACGCAAATGTGGTTAATCGCACAAAATATATACGTTATCATAATGAGACTTGAGGACATTTAACACTCACTTCCTAGGAAGGAAAAATTCCGAAAAAGAAACATTAAGTTGCTTGGATGTTATGTGGTATAGAAAATTTTTGAAAAATTCGAGATATCACTTTTTTGCAGGATAGTCCAAAGATCAAAAAGATGCATAGAAAAATATCCAAGATCAACAATTGTGAATCTGACATAGCCTAAAACTTTGCAAAAAACCTGACTTCCTTTGCTCACCCTGTATAAGTGAACAAATAAAAGAACTATACCGGTCGAACCTTGTACAAGTTTTCAAAGAGTTGGTCAAGAACCTGCCGAATACCGCAAGTTCATATCTCTGTCCGTTCCGAAAATATCGAGATTCGAATTTGGGTAAGGTTTTCCATGTCGCAAAGCAACAGCCCACCAGTTTAGTTCGTTGTAACGAGTGCGAACTATTGAACTAGTTCACCGAAACGAACCAGAGATAATTCCAATAACCATTAGTGTAATTTTTGAAGAACCACGCCAACTCTGCGGATAATACAGCATCAGCAGATTTCCGTTTATATCAAATTGGCGATGCGAACGAACCGTTTACTTTTTTCCGTTTCCTGTGTCACCGTTTTGGCAGTGCGTGAGCAGAAATCGAAGAAATGTTCATAAATCATTATCACTGCTTTTCGAAGTGGTCGAGGTGTATCCAACGACGTGTCCAACGGGCAAAAAACCAAGAATAACGGCCCGACTGCGATTTTAACAAGCTTCATTAAAATTTGTAATGAGCCGCCTCCGGACCAGACTTGGCCCTCTTAATTAATATCAACTGTGCTCTGATTGGGGCGACGTTGTCGAATGTCGTCACATCGAAACCCTTCCGACACAGATGAACTTGCGCTACGTTAGCCTTACGAGGGACGTCTTTTAAGTTTTGCATATACAGTATATTCAGATAAGAGATAGACCGGACATAAACAAGACCACGTGATCATCGAACGCTGTAACATTCGGCAGGGACGTATTAAGAGTCACGCAGTACATATTTTAGATAGTAGATGCTGCTTTGCGTAACTTTGTAGTAAATTAGCACAATTCGATGTGTATACGATTGGTGATGGATATAGGATCATGTGGGGGTGGGGTAAGAAATATATAATGATGTAAATATACATAAGGGTTTCAAAATTTTCGCTTCGATTTCCAGCTTCGGATGCCGCCTGATGTTTGGTGAAATACAGTCGAATATAATCTCAAAATGGCGTTTAAATTAGCCTAAATTAAAAATAATCGTATATCTCTTAAAATTGCTTTTAGAATTTTGATTAGTATATTTTTTGATTTCTAGGTAAATATGTAACCAAATTAAAACGTTCAAAACGTTAAAAAATGTGCATGGTTGAACATCATCAGAAAGTAGATTCTTGAATAGGTTTTGCCAAAATGGGTTCAAAAATGTCAATAATTAATTAAAAAATACAGTAGCTTTATAATTACTTATAACTTACCGAATTTGATGAACGACATCTTTTATTGGAAAGATGAGCTTGATGAGCTTTCATCATCGCTACTGCCTGAAGCACCAACGTCAATAATGAATGGCTCGACTTGTTCCTCTAAAATATTGTCCAGTTCCCACATTCTCTTTTCAACTTTGTCTTTCACGTGCTTAATACAGTTTTCCCATTTTTGCGCTGTTATTAATTCTAGTGCTTCTTTGTAAAGTCCTTTGAGGTCACAAAATTTAAAAGTTGTATTGTGCTTAGCTATATAATTTTTAACCTCTGCCCATATGAGCTCAATAGGATTGAGCTCGCAATGGTATGGAGGTAAACGGAGCACAGTTTTATTTTGACTTGCTGCCATTTCGTCAATGGCGTATTTTTGATATTCCGCCTTGTGATCCTTGACAATTCTTAATAATTGTACTTTCAGCATTGCTCCTTCAAAGTTGATATTTTTCGAGCGGAGCCAATTTTGAACATCAACTTTCCTTGAAGCCGTTGTTGGGACCTTCTCCATTCTTCGAGAATGATAAGGCGCATTATCCAACACAATTACTGCGTTTTCCTCTAAGTTCGGTAAAATTTTTGAAAACCACTGTTCAAACGATTCGCCATTCATTTCCTCGTGGTAATCTCCAGTTTTCTTAGACTCAAAGCACCACAGACCGTCAACAACAAATCCATCCTCACTGCCAATATGGCAGATAATGAACCTTTTCCCTTTACCTGGAAATCGAAGTACTAACTGGTGTAGATTTATTTCAATAAGCGAACCTTTTTCAAATGCTTTCATCACATTCAGCGAAAAAACATTGAGACATGAGTATCAGATTGCTATAATTGGGATTATTTAGTCATATTGAAAGAAAGAATATTGAACGTCGTATGATTACTCAGCGCTTCACAATTTAATTTAAAGTCATAAACCTTTAAAAAATGAATGATCAGGAACCTGAAATACGCGCAAATATTAATATTAACAAATTATAACTTTATAAAGCTTAAAGTATGAATTAAAATGATTAGAAATATTAGGAACGGTACACAATATAAAACTTAGTAACTTTTTTTAAGTTTATAATATTCGACATATTTTAAGATTATATTAAAAAATTATTGAACTATCGAAAACACATAAAAACATGGCTTAAAAAAGTTCTAACAAATGAAAATGACAATAAAACATCCACGCATTTTATCGAAAGTTATAAAAGTTTTGTTACTTGTAATATGTTTTATCTGCCCCCTGGAATTAATGTTTAGAACCTTGTTCCCAAGGTTTGAAAAACATCCGATTGTTGTCTATTACTCGTATTTACCTGCTGGATTTTTTAATCCGGTGGACAGTCCATCTAGAAAGGCCCTCCTGGATGAAGTTACAGAATCATCAACCCATACTTTACTTGTAGTGTGTCCTGCGTTTACCCACGTTTCATCAAGGTAATAAATCTTCCTGTTTTGATTTCTATATTTCCCAATTTTTGTTAAATAATCCCTCCTCCATAGCACAATTTCTTCTCTATCCAGTAGTAAACTATTACGACCCCGTTTTTTTCATTTGAAATTTAAATGCTTCAGTAACGCATGGAAAGTTGATCGTTTGAAATTTGGCAACGTTGTATCTCCATTTACCTCCTGCAGTACTTTATCTATAGTAGGTATTTCATTCCTAAAGAAGAATTCATGCACTTTCCTCCTAATCGCATGCTTATCAGCTTCATCCAATGATTTAACAATACTTTTGCGATGTTTACTGGTCATTGGCTCAGAAAAGGTGTGATTTTTTTTGTATTGTCTTAACACATTAAACACTGATGCGCGACACACCCCAACTTTGTGAGAAACCTTCACAACAATTTCTTTGATGGTTGATGCCTCGTCCTCCTCGCGCTCGATCTTATATGTATATATTCAAAATGACCTCTTTAATTTCTGCACTCAGGTGTCTTTTTTTAGAGCGTTTCCTAGGTGGACTACAACTTCATCGGCAGTATCTGTACTACTGGGCATTTTGCGCAAGCAGTTGGTAACAATAACAATCAATAACAAGGTATAACAATAACAACGACAAACTCAACAACTTAATAAGATAACAAACGAAAACGTCCAAAGAAATATCAAATTGCAATGATGCACACGACATACGTAACACGTCTGAACCTGAATGTGACTCTGCCTTGATACGACTGCTCTGCCGCTCGGCATAGGCATTTAATTGCGAATTGACCAATGAGGGCTCCTGTTTTACGTCGAGACGGCGGCGTTAGCGTGAAAATCACCCGAACCTTTTGTTTACATCCGGTCTATCTCTTATCTGAATATACTGTAGAAACGTAGGAGGCCGCGCGGATCGAACGTCAGTACTGAATCTTAACCTCACTCTTTAGTAAACTTAAATTCAAAGTTTCACAACGATACGTGCAGTGTTCTCACTACAGTGTCACCAAGTCATTAGACAAATGGAACTCAACCGAGAACATTTTCGCGCCATAATTTATTATTACAACTTTCAGAGACAATTATCGTAACAAGAAAGCTTTGCTGAGTGACTGTCTGTTTTCGGCAACTGAGCGCCACATCAGTCGACAATTTCCCGTTGGTTTTAAGAATTCAAAACAATAAAGTCATTTAAAACTACCTACCGTGTTGTTTCATTTCCATATGCACAACTTAAAAGACATCTCTCGTATATGCCAACGATCCTAGTTATATCCAGAGAAGACACTGCCTTTGAATGTCGTTTGAATGGGTTACCACTCACCAAGTTGCGTATATTTGTCAAATATAAGTAATTGTGTCCTTGAACGATGCCCTCAAAACTTGAGTTGAATCCTGTGTCAAAAATTGGTAATTACGCGCCAAAGCAAGGCCCTAATAGACCTTTGACCTACAGGTAAGATTGGTTGATTCAAAACTATAAAAAGCATACCCCTAAGGACTACTTAAATAATTCTTGAAATGCATCTGACCCAATGCTAATGAAACAGGAACTTTAACGTAGATAATGAGAGTCAAAGCTGATGAAATGTGATGTTTCAAGTCCAAGTCATATGTGACCATGCCACCAAACCGTATTGTTCAACTTTGAAGACTGCGTGTTTCGTATACTAAGAACTTTGTTCCCGTAGATGCTTTGGGTCAAAATACCGAGAGAAATTTTAGCAAAAAATAACCAGCTTCTCGACTGGATAGAATTCTTTTTTGCAAGTACAGTGGAATCCACTTATAATGAACTTGCTTATAACACTGATCAATAGCAAAAAAATATCCTAAATAAAATCAATAAAATATTACTATTTTTAATGTGCTAAAACCGGAATGAAACTTATTTTTTCAATATTAGTTCAAGTTTTCAGAGATACGGTAATTATATGTGTTCCTGCTGTGACAGTCTTAATATACTGTAATTCACAAGAATGCACGTGCTACATTTTTATATTCGGCAAGGAAAGATGATGTGATCGACATGATTGTGTCACGTTATACATACGTGTACATTATATTGTTTTATATTAGCCATTTTTTCCTCAGTTGGCTGACAGCGTTCATGCAAGATGTCTCGAAAGTGTGTAAACAATCCAGATCAGTTTTGTTACGTGTGTGGTGATGTGACTTTTGCGTCTCAGAGACGGTCTATTACTCCACTAATAACAAAGGCATATCAGCTTTATTTCGGTTGTAAACTAGGTGATCAAGACAAACAGTGGGCACCCCACATCTGCTGTAATACATGTGCTTCAAGTCTGAGGAGCTGGTTAAATGGCAAAAAACGGTCTATGCGCTTTGCTGTCCCAATGGTTTGGAGAGAGCCTACAAATCATATTATTGATTGTTACTTTTGCATGGTACCTTATGTTGGACAAGCCACAGGTATGTCCAAGAAAAAAAAATCGGTTATTAAATACCCAAACATACCATCTGCGATGAGACCTGTGCCTCACAGTGACGAAAATCCTATTCCAAAACCCCCAGAATCCTACACTTGCGAATCAGAAAACGAATCAGATCATGGCGATCGAGTGATTCGTCAGGAAGAAGATATGCCATCAACGTCAAGAGATCCTGATTTTATACCGAGCACGTCATGCCACCAACCGCACAAAATAACACAGTCAGAATTAAATGATCTTGTAAGAGATTTAGAACTTCCAAAATGTAAGGCAGAGTTACTTGGATCAAGAGTGCAGCAGTGGAACTTGTTAGAAGACGATGTTTCGGTATGTGTTTTTCGTAAACGCCACAAAGACTTAGAACCATTTTTCAATATGGAGAATAACTTGGTTTTCTGCAGTAACATTAACGGCTTACTGGCGGCTTTAAATATAAACTATAACCCACAAGAATGGAGATTGTTTATAGACAGTTCAACATTGAGTTTAAAGGCAGTGTTATTGCATATTGGGAATATTTTACCATCTCTTCCTGTAGGGTATGCAGTTCACTAGTTCACATGAAAGAATCATATGACAATATGAAGTACCTATTGACATGCATAAAATACGATGAGCACCAATGGCATATTTGTGGCGATTTGAAAGTTGTTGCACTTTTACTTGGGCTGCAGCTAGGCTACACAAAGTTTTGCTGTTTTTTGTGTGAATGGGACAGTCGGGCAAAGGCACTTCATTACACCAGACAGAACTGGCCTGTTCGTCAATTCCTAGAGCCAGGTCAAAAAAATGTACAGCATATGCCATTAGTAGATTCGAAAAAAAATTTATTACCACCACTGCATATCAAGTTGGGCCTAATGAAAAACTTTGTCAAGGCATTAGATAGAGATGGGTCAGCTTTTCAATACCTGCGTCAGAAATTTCCAAGACTAAGTGAGGCAAAGGTTAAAGAAGGTATTTTTGTTGGGCCACAGATTCGAAATATTTTGAAAGATACACAGTTTGAAAACACTTTAACAGGTATTGAAAAAACTGCTTGGAATGATTTCCGTCTGGTGGTCACTAATTTCTTGGGAAATAGAAAAGCTGACAACTATAAAACCCTCGTCAAAAATATGCTGTCATCGTATCAAAAGATGGGCTGTAATATGTCTCTTAAGATACATTTCCTACACTCACACCATGACTTTTTTCCTGACAATTGCGGAGCCGTAAGTGATGAGCACGGCGAACGTTTTCATCAGGATATTTCAACAATGGAAAAAAGGTACCAGGGAAAGTGGAATCCTTCCATGCTTGCAGACTACTGTTGTTATAAGTATATGGATCTTGTTACTTTTTTTAATATATACTTAAAAATAAAAAGTTTTTTTCTAAACCGCAACTAATTTTTTTATTTCATTGTCATTTTTGGATTCAGCGCCCCAAAATTAACAAAGAAGTGCACTTTTCCCACAAGATACAATTAAAAAACTAAAATTTGTTGTCCAGTGTAATGGAAACAAATATTTCACTTAACATCTACGTTCAATTTTTTCCACCCAATGTGACATCAGTTCTGCAACCAGGGTGTCATTTGGAGTCTTAAACAAATGTATCGGAAGCATATGTTGATGAAAATTGTGGAGCTTCAAGAAGATGTCAACATCATCAAAGCAGTCACCATTTTAGATGCTATAACTTTTCTTACTATTGCATGGGAATTGGTTACTCCAGAAACGATTCGTAATTGTTTTCGTCATGCTGATTTAGTGAAAAACATTACTCAAATAATCTACAATTTGAATCCAGAAAATGAAATTCCATTAAGTGATTTACTCAAAATTGATAGTTTACTGAATGTAGACAAATTTAATGAGTATGTAAATGTTGACAACAATTTAATAGCAACACAGGAATTGCCAGACTCCAATTTGGCTAATGAAGGATCCGTTGATGACGAACAGGAAGGCGAACTAGAAAACAACGATGAAGAAGAGCTTCCAGTGACAACTAAGGAGGCATTAGACTACGTGAAAAAGTTCAGCAAGAAGAAGACAGTACAGCCACACCAAATTAAATAAAATTCAACTTGCTGTTCTAACTAATTATACAAAATAACAATCTGTTAAAATGAAAATTACTAGCATTGTTACCAAATAACTTACGGTTTTTTTACACATACCTGCACAATACGTGTGCCTGTAATATGTGTATCAGATTCTGAAATTTAGTATGTATAGTCAACGCCAAACAAAGTGGCGTGCACGTCATCAAGGTGGGTGTGTTGAAAAATTTACATTGTTGCCAAACTTTTTGTAAAATAATAAAATTTATTATTTACGTATCTAGGTTTATAAGCAATATTAACATCAAATGAGAACAAAAATAATAGTATAATAAAATTATAGATCTGTACTTGCATAATCATTAAGTATGACAATTATTGATCAGATGACACTATGAAACTACCATATTTAATTGATAGCTTAAAGGTACTGAATAAAAATTCAAATGGGGTCCTCCAAATTTTATGCATGGTATTTATTTTACAGAATTCATACAGAAAAATGCATTCTAAAATTAGGTAAGCTACTGGTGTAAGCTTTTTCTGTACAATAAAGTTAGTCGGAGTTTCTTTCTTCGGCGCTGTCTGAATCTGAATCTTCATCACTCTCAAAGTTGACTATTAAAGGTTCGATGTCTGGTCGATCAAAAATTCGTTCTCTTTCATACCATTTAAAAATTTCTTGCTCAGTATGTCGAACACTATTTTTCCACATGTCTGGGGTAACCGTTTGTAGAGCCTCGTTCCACATATCCAAACAGTATTTTTCACTGTTACCATCTCTACCAATATGTCTGTTATAGTAACCTTTTGCTATGCCCCAAATTAACTCAATAGGGTTAAATATACAATGGTAAGGAGGCAGACGAAGAACTTTGTGCCCATGTTGTTCCGCCAATTCATCAATCACGTATATTTTAGGTGGTTTGTTTCTAAAAAAGCAGTTATTTTAATAAAAGGAATAAACAAAAGAAATATAAACTGTCGACCAAAATATATATAATTAAGAAGCATTATGTACCGAGCAACAATACTCAATAGCTCTGTTTTAAACATTGTGTTTAAAAATGGTATGTTTTGATTTGTCAACCAGTCTTGGATATTTTTTTTTGTCCATGCATTGTTGGGCACTTTGTTCAATATCATGCTGTGATAAGGGGCGTTATCCAGTATAATCATAGATGGACTCTCCAATTTTTCTAATAACTGATGTTGAAACCATTTCAAAAAATTGTCCTGGTTCATCTCTCCATGGTAATCGCTCAATTTTGTTTTCGAAGAAAATATCGCTTCACTACCCTCAATAAACCCATTTTCATTTCCAGCATGTAATATAATGTATCTAAAATATATTAGTTTTAAATTTTATAGTGCAAATTGTGTAAAAGTACATACCTTTTACCATCTGTTTTAATAGCTTTCACGCTTTTTTGGTTTCCATTTTGCCAAGAGCGACCTATGGTCCCATTTTGAAATATCCAAGTTTCATCGAGGAAGACAAACTGGTATAAGGCCTCAACCTTGGCTTGATTGTATTGCCTTAGAAATTCCACCCTTTTCAAAGCTATACTTGGTAGTTCCATGAGCCCTCGTCGCGGATTGTCCTTAAGCCACTTAAATCCAAGATCTCTAAGCAACCGCCTTAAAGACGTGGCACTACCATCAAATAATGCCCTATCTCTTAATCGAGACCATAAAGTTTGTATCGTAACTTGTTCTTCTGAAACCATGTGTAATATGACATTATAATTTAGTTAACAAATTAATGCAAATTTCTGATAAGTTATTATAATAAGATCTTACTTTTGTGATACATATTATAGATCACTTCTCGAATGGCACTTGTATCCAATGTCGCTGTGTTGGTTACACGTTTAATATAACTCCGCTTTTTCTTGGGCGATTCTAAATTTGCATCACTTTTCACACCCTCGGAAATACGACTAACTGTCCTTAAACTAATTTTTAAAGCAGCAGCAACACGCTACAAAAAATGAAATAAAATTTCACTATTATTAATATACATTACATATAATTATTAGTAACCTACCTCTTGAACAGCATTTAAAGGCAACAAAGGCCCGTTGTTGTCCCTTTCTTGCTCAAAGTAGTGCATTAACGAGGCCACGAGTTCCTTACACCGACTATTTAACTGTTTGGGCATCTTTATATACCAAAATTGCCTTTATCTACTCGTAAAATGAATAATTTTGTTTTGAAACAAACAGTTGTTGATTTACAGTATGCGGGGCCAAAGGATTTATAAAGATTTGAAATGCCACAAATTGAATCAGTGTCAAAATTAATACAAATGTCAGTTCCCAGTTTAAATAAGTTTCAAGGTGACAATGTGTGAACGCTGCGAAATCGGTTTAGTGCGTTTACATGTCGATAAGTGATTGGAGCGTTTGCAAAACATTTTATTTCGCATAATGCGTCTAAATTTATCAGAAAGCAACTTATGTGATATTTTAATAACAATGTTTATATGACTATTAACCATAATAAGAGAGTAATGACCATTTTACAATTTATATATCACATTAATATGAAACTGCAATAGAGCAATTGTTTGTGATAGAAACCTAGGCATTAGGTCGGGGAATTTTTATCGTGATGACGTGCACGCCACTTTGTTTGGCGTTGACTTATATCTTTATTTATGTAATACATGTTAAAAAACACATTCATACAAAACAACGGATTGCTATATTGGAAATGTTTTTGTGTGGGGTGACAGATAAATTTTATCAACTAATTTATATACTTCTATTCAAAATAAATTTCTTCATATGTCTTTTAAATTCATCATATGATAGCAATTTTGTGGATCGAGGTAGAGCATTGTAAAAAATAATTGCGTTGTAGATAAACTAAATCGCAATAACTAATTTTGGACATTACCAAAGATTCACACAAAATTTTTTTAGTTGTAAAGTCAAGAAATTGATTATTAAGATAATTGACGTAAAATTGAAAAACAACTCTTACTGATATTATTTACATGCGGTATAAAATTTAGACATTCATCTAAAGTTACGCTCAAGCTTTTCACTGACTCAATTCTATAGTATCACCATTTAATTTTACTTTAGAATTTCTTTCGGTATCACTTCTAAATAGTTTTGGTGAAAAAATGATGACTTTCAATTTTAATATATCTTCATTTACCTCAGATTTGGCATTTCGAATGTCGTGATTATGGAAATGACTGTAGATCTGTGAATCGTCCGCAAAGAATTGGATATTACAATATTTAACAACTGAATGGAGAATCAGAAATATACAAAATGAATAGGAGTGGCCCAAGTACAGACCCTTGAGGCACTCCGGAGGAAATGAGGCACTTTGAAGATAGAACCATGTCAATGTGCACCATTTGATATCGTTTTCCTAAGAAGCTCTGAATCATTTTTGAGGAAGAGTCAGAGACACCAAAATATTTGCACTTGGCTACTAGAAGACGATGATTTATGGTATCGAATGCCTTAGAGAAGTCAAGAAGAACTAATGATGTGATCATATGTTGATCCCAGGCTCTAACAATGTTATCGTTTAAGTATAATAGGGCACCTGCAGTGTTATATCCTTTTCGATAACCGCATTGTTTGGGAGGCAACATTTTATGTTTAGAGAGATAATCGTAAATTTGGGCATACATTGCTTTTTCCAATAATTTGGACAATACAGGTAAAATACTAATTGGTCTTAAATCAGAATATAATTTTGGCGTACTTATTTTAGCTAGGGGTAACACTAATGCTTCTTTCCATGATTCTGGCAAGAATCCCGTGTCTAAACAGGTATTTATGATGGGTAAAATGTGACCTGAAATCGCAAAGAAGCACAGTTTTAGCATTTTGAGTGACACGCCATCGCTTCCTAAGGCGATTTTAAATCAGTCATATCGATTGGTTTAAACTTGAATCGATCACTAGAATAGTGATTCTTTTCATAATGCTCAATCTTCTCTGTGCATGAACAAACGGCGTTATTAAAAAAGGAACAGAAACAATTATTAATGTCAGTAGGGTTCTTTAAATGTAGAGGAATATCGGTATTTTGTGACTGTTGGATACGCATTGATTTTAAGGATCTATAAAACATTTTTGAATCATTTTGTTGACGGATATGCTGCTTTCTCACATCTAATTTGACTCAAAGTTGAATTTCTGAGCTCTTTGCAGCATTTGATTTTCTACAAATCACGATTTTTTCAATGGATTTCCTTTACCGATATTCAATGCTGAATGAAGACGCGTGCCTGCCTCTCGAACCAACGGTTTTAGATAGAGAAAAAGGCGTAGGACTGTGTAAAGGAAAGAAAAGGAGGAATGATCGAACGGCAACAGGTCGTTAGGAATCACCTGCCCTACAGGTACACCGCTCATCCGACAATCCTTGTCGTTTTCCTTGCTGATTACAGATTCCGTGCTGATATATGGAGATAACATCACAAGTAAGCAACGTTGCCTATTGCATTTCTTTTACTGAAAGTACTGTCATTTTTTTTGGCAGCAGAAAATCACTTGTTGACTTGAAGATGAAATGCAATCGTTCCTCTATTTTTGGGGCTTGCTTACTGTAAGGACACATGAGGGTTTTGCCTGGTTTATGCATTTTCACTGTATTGACGATGTATACTAAGTGATATATAAATCCGAACACCCAGTTTAAATGGTTTTATTTTAATAAAAGTTGGTGAATGTATTTATCTTACTGTAAATAACAAATGAAACGGGCAATTGCAGTTAGAGTGCAAAGAAGTGTAGACACTGTGGTTAGGTGTTGTCAGGCATGGCTTCGAGAAGGCCGTACGCAAAGAGCAAGGGGCACTGGACGCCGCCGTAGAACAACAGACCGTGAAGATCGCCGCCTAAGATTATTGGCCTTAAGGGACCGTTTCTCCACTACCAGGTCCATTGCAAACGAATGGTTTGCAGAACACGGAAGACCTATTGGCATGCGAAGTGTTTACCGACGAATGAGAAGTTTTGGCTTGTTTTCATACCGGCCACACTGGGTCCTCCCTTTAACTCGAGAACACCGACGTAATCGCCTTGAGTGGTGAAGATAACGGTCACTCTGGGATGAGGAATGGAACAGTATTGTCTTTAGTGACGAGTCTCGATTTTGTTTAGGCATGCACGATGGTCATGCCAGGGTTAGAAGGCGACGTGGTGAAAGGAGGAATCCACAGTTTTTTGTTGAAAGACATGTTCATCACACTGTTGGAGTTATGGTTTGGGGTGCTATAGCTTATGGTTCCAGGTCACCTTTAGTCTTCATCAGAGGTAACATGAACGCGCAGCGTTATATCCACGAAGTTCTAGAACCCCATCTTTTACCTTATCTTGACACCCTGACAGATCCAACTTTCCAACAAGATAATGCCCGTCCACATGTTGCAAGAGTCACAATAGACTTCTTTCAACATAATGATGTCACATTGTTACCATGGCCACCAAGATCTCCCGACTTATCCCCAATTGAGCACGTGTGGGATATGATGGGTAGGAGATTGCTCAATTTGCAACGTCCTCCTCAGACTCTAGAAGCACTTCGAGAGGAGTTGGTGGTTGCCTGGAATGAGATACCACAGGAGGACATTGACCACCTGATCAGAAGCATGCCTAGGCGCGTTGGAGAATGCGTAGCACATCAGGGTGCATCCACACATTATTAAAGGTCAAAGGGCTTTAAAGCAGTGCAATCATTTTGAAATTTTTATCATTTACTTATTATGCTTCATTAAGTACTTATTCAAAATTTTATTAAAATAAAACTATTTAAACTGGGTGTTCGGATTTATATGTCACTTAGTATATTTCTCCATCCCAACGTGGATAATTTCTGTTATCGATAAACGGCAGCAGCGAAACAAACATCTCTCCAAGGAACGGTGGAGAAGAAATCTCTGAGCCCCTCCCAGTCGGCATGTTCGCAATGCCAAATCTTTCGGCCTGGGCGAGTTTTTGTTTCCACAACTGGTTCTGACCGAAACCTAACCTCGACAACAGCGTGGTCTGAGTTACCCAGGGGAGACAGGACATCAATGCTGCGAGGAACAGGATGCGTGGTCATAGAGAGATAGCAGGCAAAAAGTAGGGCTCGTCACCAGCTGGATGAGTTCTTGGGTAATAATGAACGCTTCAACTGCACGACGCTTCAACAAAAGCTCCTTATGGGCAATGACGTCACCGAGGAGAACTACCTCTGAAGCGGGGGATGCTTTGGAGTCTGAGTCCAAAGAAACGTTTCTGGAACAGGCAGACTGCTGCGGACAAAAGCCACAAATCCCCCGTTCTTTCTCAGATTGGAGTGCACCTCGTAATTTGCGAAGCTAAGATGATCAATCGGTGCAGACTGAAATTGTTGTGTCCGCCAAGAAAAGCATGGTGGGACGATTAGGTTGCAGGTAGTCATGCGGAGAACAGTACTTCTGTCCTAAACAAATAGCCTAACTTTGCCAGAATAAGAGTGACTCTGGAGTTATCAATACCTCTCGTAAGGGACAAGGACATCGTTGGATTTGACGTCTTCTTTCTGACTCGCAGGGCTTCTTTATTTTACTAATACCCTCAAGGAACGCAGATGCCAACAAGTTTGGTTATTATGTCTACAGAAAACATATTCCGCATCGAGCTTAATAATTGATAACTAAAGACAATTGATCAAATCTAAAAAAAAAATATTTTTGGTTATTGAAAATTAAGGGCTATACAATCAGTTTTAAATTAAAGTTTCCGGCTCTTAGGATGAAATGTTTTTGTTTACTAAATGCAGGGTGTTTCAGTTTATTGTTGCATAACTTTAAGATTCGATAGAACTTTTAAAATTAATGCATAAAGTCTATATAAACATGGGTCGAAAAATGCGTGGCTTCCGAAATACAGGGTGTTTAAATTTACTTTCTAAAATAGTTTTTTTAAAATATTTCGAACAATATTTGATGTATAACAGTGAAAATTGGTATACAAGGGTTTTTTGGTACGACAAAACGAACCATGGGCATAGTTTTACTGTAGCCGCTAGGGGGCGCTCTCTACTGTACCTGTAGTGTATTAAAAAGACCGAAAAAATTTTCTTAGTGCAATTTTTTGCTTTCTGAATAAAAAAACTGATTACTCGCACTTTTCAACATAAAAAAGCTCTCTTGTGAATTTTCGTTATAGTTAGCCGTTTTTGAGATATTTCGATTTTTAAAGTTCGATGCATTTTTAATTAAATATGCAACAATAAACTGAAACACCCTGTATATTGCTTCCGTTTGTCCGACCGCTGTTTCGTGCTTTTTGGCAACTCTTCAGGTGGACAACAAACAGGATCAGTTGACGCAATTTTGCGTGCGGTTGAAAAAGAAACGGTTTGAGTCAAGTCCGACAACCCCGCTTCCTATCAAAAATCAGTGTGTCCATCTTATCCGCAGTGAATTTTTCGTCCGGGACCAACCTGGTGCATTCTGCACCAACCGTTTGTGTCTGCCCGAGTCCCGTTACGTCCTTTCCTCGTGCACCGTGCACCGATGGGCTGTCTGTTTGTCGGTCGGTACGGCTTGCTCGCCAAACGGACCACCGAACCGTTCGCCTGCCGAGTTGAACAACCCCTTTCGAATAAGCGCTGCTGTTCGGGAGACTATTAGGATTTTTTGCCGGATCCGGGCACGCCGGGTTTCAGATCTAGCGATTATGACAGGTACCTATCATAAGCGCAGAGGTGGATTCCAGATCAGTCAGCATGCTCTCGTAAAAATGATAACTTGATTGTTTTTAATAAAATATTTAAATTATTTTGAAAAATCGTGGAGAGTGATGTTATCGGTAATTATTCTGTTTTGGGTAAAAATACCGAAAAATCCGGTTCAAGTCCATGCATAGACAATCTGAAATTTGCAATATGAATTTATATTCTAAATTCTATGCATATCCGTTTACATTCGTCGATATTTCATTTGAAGCTTTTATTTGCCATAAGATTTTAGCAAAATGTAAGACAGTACAGGCAACACCGCACCCTGGTCGAAGTGCTTCTAGAGTCTGAGGAGGACGTTGCAAATTGAGCAATCTCCTACCCATCATATCCCACACGTGCTCAATTTGGGATAAGTCGGGAGATCTCGGTGGCTATGGTAACAATGTGACATCATTATGTTGAAAGAAGTCTATTGTGACTCTTGCAACATGTGGTCGGGCATTATCTTGTTGGAAAGTTGGATCTGCCATGGTGTCAAGATAGGGTAAAAGATGGGGTTTTAGAACTTCGTGGATATAACGTTGCGCGTTCATGTTACCTCTGATGAAGATTAAAGGTGACCTGGAACCATAAGCTATAGCACCCCAAACCATAACTCCAACAGTGTGATGAACATGTCTTTTAACAAAAAACTGTGGATTCCTCCTTTCACCACGTCGCCTTCTAACCCTGGCACGACCATCGTGCATGCCTAAACAAAATCGAGACTCGTCACTAAAGACAATACTGTTCCATTCCTGATCCCAGAGTGACCGTTGTCTGCACCACTCAAGGCGATTACGTCGGTGTTCTCGAGTTAAAGGGAGGACCCAGTGTGGCCGGTATGAAAACAAACCAAAACTTCTCATTCATCGGTAATCACTTCGCATGCCAATAGGTCTTCCGTGTTCTGCAAACCATTCATTTGCAATAGACCTGGTAGTGGAGAAACGGTCCCTTAAGGCCAATAATCTTAGGCGGCGATCTTCACGGTCTGTTGTTCTACGGCGGCGTCCAGTGCTCCTTGCTCTTTGCGTACGGCCTTCTCGAAGCCATGCCTGACAACACCTAACCACAGTGTCTACACTTCTTTGCACTCTAACTGCAATTGCCCGAAAAGAAAGTCCAGCTTCCCGAAGTCCCACTATACGGCCCCTATCAAACTCACTAAGTTGACGAAATCGTACAGGTCTCCGTACTCTAGGCATCGTAACCGATCGTAAAGGATGTCAAGAACCAAAATCCGCCAACGTTGATTCTTTACTGCGGCTGAAATATTCATTTTTAGAGCGTTAGTGAATTAAAAGAAAGCAGTATAAAAACCGGAATGTCCAACTGATAAGGCTGAAAATTTGTTCACTTGTTATTTACAGTAAGATAAATACATTCACCAACTTTTATTAAAATAAAACCATTTAAACTGGGTGTTCGGATTTATATGACACTTAGCATATTTGACTTTATGGATTTATGGATATCAAACATCCTGAATGGTTTTGTGAGAATATAAATCGACGGTGCTATAATGGTACTGATGAACGGCAAGTAAATGAATGAATGTTTGGAAACGAGCAATATCTATGAAATTTTTCTAAAGATGGAGAATAACGGACTGTTAATTTGACAATCCTGGTGACATCCATCCTAAGTCATACTTTCTATTGGAATAACACAAATTCTTCTACACTCGTGAATTATATTCTACTTTTTAATTCGATTTGCTATTAAAACATATCTCAATTTTACCAACTATAATTTATTAACGGCTTGCTGCAAAAAAGCTCTTTCTCTTTAATCCATTCCTAGTAGATCCGGTGTGCAAAGTACGGTATGGACCTGGAACCACCTCTGGCAATGTATAGCGGTATATTTTTGAGGACCGTTTCATTTCGCAGATGCGAGGGAACGGAAGAAGAGTGGTGTGTGTGGCAATTACGTATCATCGTAAAAAAATGATAATCTTGAGATAGCGGGGGTATCCTCAGATTGCACCGGGTCTCCGGTCTTCGCTAGGTAACGAAAGTGAGTTCAGCACGTGGCTGTGGCTCATAATGAAATCGAATTTTACGAGGAGGAGGGGCAGATACCTGCTGTTGCCTTCATTTGATGAAGGGCTGATGCCAACCACCTTCCCTTTTAATAATCATTTCCGTTGTGGCCACCTCGTAAAAAGCATTCTTTACAACTCAGGACAAATTGTTGTAATAAGGCGCTTCTGCCAAATGAAGTATGGACGTCGTTATGGATTCGAACGTTATTATAAGCACCAAGATTCATGCTGAGCCTTTTTGCTAAAGCTGCTAATGAACTGACAGTTGACTTGATGAACAACCTTGACACTTCAATCTTTTCAGGTGTTCTCGAAGTTTTTCTGTGGGAATTTAGTTCAAAACTACATCAAAAGGCAGTCTATCATGCAAAAGAAAAAGGCACATGGAATTTAAACGTGAAAAAAACTTAGTGTATTCTTTGTTATGGAAAATATCAACTAGAACTTTCTTATGAAAGTGCGAAGTAGCCGCGCAGGCAGAGCCTAAATGCCAGGGCACCGCGGCTGCTATGAGGATCCCAAATAAACTTTGTTAATCGGAGAAAAGTACTTGTTAGCCCTAAACAGATGGCCTAGCTTCAGGTAGCTGCTGGGATACCTGATCTTTAAATTCGAGCATAATCTGACCATGCTTGTTTGACAATTTTTGCACACCCTATATTTTCTATACGGCTGGACTGATTTTAACAAACTTTGGGCTAGATGAAAAGATTCTTGGTGTACAAATTTTATAACATTTGAAGTTTTGTTAGTTTCACATGTGGCCGCTAGAACGCTTTTTTCGACTTTCCGACAGAAATGCTTGTTTTTCTCAAAAAATTAAATCCATTAGTATGATTTTTGTGATGAAAAAGTAGCTAAATGATGTCTAAACAAGCCCGCGAAAACCACATTTGGATATCTTTTTCCTAACCTAAAATTAAAAATTAGCTTGTCGAAAAATATGTTAGCCAATGATACTTGTCCTCATTTAACTCTGCTTCACTTCCAAATTATGGATCAACTGAGTCGAAATCGTTACGAATAACAGAGTCCTCAACTCCGTTTTAAGGGTATTGTGACAAATAGTACTGTTGGCGCCATCTGTTGGGCGAGTCTGCTACTCGCCAGAGCTTCATGGCCGATCTCTGCTTTTACGCGAACCACGACCGCACAAGCCGCTTGACGGCGTCTGTGAGGACCTTTGCAGTGGCTCACCTTCTAGATCGACGCGAAGTGACCTCCAATATTCTGGATGCCGGTTTGTGGCTCGCCAGACCTTTCTCGAAGCAGCAATGGGGACTATGTATAACTCGGCGGCCGGGAGATGGAGGCAGAGTACAGATTACACCAGAGCAGAGCGGAGTGCAGTCAATGGCGACATAAGTATTAGTCAGACATAAATAGCGGCGAACAATCAAGTTAAATAAATTATTGCATTTCTTCTTGTGGAATCCAGTGTTTGAATCCACACCCAAAAGAACTACTACGGTATTAACAGTAATATCGAATCAACATTGTTGCTTTACGAGCAGCTCTCGTACGGAATATTATTGAAGCACGGCGGCAGAAAAGTTAACCACAAACAACTAAATTACGACGGGTAGCCTAGAGGGCCTTCCGAAGAATAAAAAAAAAGTGCCGACGGACGCGACGTGTGGTGGTAGTACGTTGAAGAAGCGTACCATCTGTTGTCATGGTTATTCAAATTTTCCGACCGTATAGCCGTAGAATCGGAGGGCGCGTGCCACGAACACACATTGGAGTAGGAAGGGGTGAAGGGGGATGTTTGAATGTACAAGGTGGTCAGTTGCTTTGCAACATGGAACATTTTTTTATGAGAAGAAATACCCATTCTCAGGAGAAACCCAAATAGGTCCCTTTTTTAGGGATAAATGTAACAGTTTTTTGAAATTCGATAATCTGAGTTATAGCCGACTTTTGGACATCTTTTGCTCACCCTGTATAAGTGGATAAATAAAAGAAATATATTGCTCGAACCCTGTACGCGTTCTCAAGGTGCTGGCCAAGAACCTCCCGAATACAACAACTCGAAAATATCGAGATTTGAATTTGGGTAAAATTTTCCTTCTTGCAAAGCAACCATAATATAATGGCAATCCACTGAATCGAGAGTCAAATTATTTTCTATACCTGGTTGCTGGTTGCCAAGCACGCGTCCCACATGTTACTCGCAGGGTTGATGCTATTAGTTACAGCGGCGTGAGAACAGTTTTTTCGTCATTTTTTTTTTATTTTAGTCTCGCTTGTTATAGCGTTAAGCCGATGGAAATATTTTGCCTCAAAATGTATGAAAAACCCTTATTTTTAAACGAGCAGATAAAGATATAACGTCTCTTGGTATCAATTCGTAACTTATTTTGCATTCGACCAAAAAAAAAGAAGCAAAATTGAATTTAACTGATGCACAACATGTATTTATAAGCTGTCATTTTATATCTGAGGAATGAAAAGTAATGGAACGCCTTCGTCACCGGAACCTTGAATGGCAAAACGATATCCTCGCAAAATTAGGCAACCAGAGTTACACGCTCATGTATCGCAGCTTGCAGCGCTTCGAAAGCGATTGCGCTACGTAAATATTTTCAGTTTATTTGTTTTATCGGAAGCAGGTATAATCTGAGCAAAAAAATTCAAATAAACGACATTCGTGAAACTTGATTATAAAAAACATGCAGTAGAGTACTTTTATTATTTCTTATCTCACAAACGAAGCGAGATATGAAAAAACTCAAGAGATAAAAAAGTTGTATTTGCAGCTGCTTTCAAAAAAATTGAATAATTGGAAAAAGTCAGTGACTTACAATTTTTTTTTCAAAGATATTGGTTTGGGTGTTTTTCGGGACTCCACTGGACTTAATAATTTTAATCTAATTGTGGCTCAATAAGCCACTCACTGCCCTTAATACCACTGCTAAATTTGAACAATTTTTAAGAAAAAGTTTGACACCCTGTATTTTTCAAAATGAAACATTTCTGGACCATTGTTTAAATAGACTTTACATCTCGAAATTACTCAACGAAACACCTCCTGAAGTTTGATCACGCACTTAAAAACCCTGTATACACGAAATTCATGTCCCGATAAAAAAAAAAGTGAGAGTCATCAGTTTGTAAAAATCCATATTCATGAAACGAAGTTTCAAGAGTAAGGTGGCTCTTGTATCTTATATAATTCCGTGAGCAATTATTTTTCTTAAATCAATTAAAACACGGGTTGCGTGCTCCCCGGTTGACTTCCTCCAATATTATAAAATATATTTCGCGTGGCGTGGTCGAGTATCGAGATCTGATACTGTAAATCGCAAATTTATTGTAGGTTGGGCAGGTGGTACCTCTTTCGATTCGTACCATCGGGCGGCGGCTGTGCAACTGGCACGCTTCCGAAAGACAGAGCAATTTTTTTTCGACTCCGCAGATGCTTCGATTTGTTCAGTTAACACGCACCCATTCTTTCCTTATCGCGGTGTTGTTTGTAAAGTTCCGTTCGAATCTGGAATCATGCTCAACTTCTATAAGTTTCCCATGCTAAAATTGGCGAGAAACTTGTGTTGATGGAAAGAAATAATCCAAGTTCGTTATTTAGTCGTTAACAAAAAATTCTAACATTTTTTTGCGATTGGAACTATACTAAGGGCCAATTTCACCAACATTAATATTTATCGGTCCCTTGGACCAATGGGAAAATACCTTATCGAATTGCAATTTGACGGAAGCTGTCAAAACTCTATGAATATCAGAATTTCAAATTTTTATCATTTCAAAAAAGACGGTCGGCTATTTAAACAGACCAATGAAATAATAGGTCGATTTTCCAGCTATTATATTTGGTAGGATGTTTTCATTGTTTTTGACGACTGTTCATGCATGGCAATTTATTTTTGTCTCTATATCACGTACAGGATGTAGTACATAATACGTACCTGTAGAAATGTACCGATTTTTGTTATTTTGAAAAAAAAGGATGTAAAACGTATTCCAGCTGGTTCATCATATACTAAACATATAAATCCGAACACCCAGTTTAAATGGTTTTATTTTAATAAAATTTTGTATAAGTACTTAATGAAGCATAATAAGTAAATGATAAAAATTTCAAAATGATTGCATTGCTTTAAAGCCCCTTGACCTTTAATAATGTGTGGATGCACCCTGATGTGCTACGCATTCTCCAACGCGCCTAGGCATGCTTCTGATCAAGTGTTCAATATCCTCCTGTGGTATCTCATTCCAGGCAACCACCAACTCCTCTCGAAGTGCTTCTAGAGTCTGAGGAGGACGTTGCAAATTGAGCAATCTCCTACCCATCATATCCCACACGTGCTCAATTGGGGATAAGTCGGGAGATCTTGGTGGCCATGGTAACAATGTGACATCATTATGTTGAAAGAAGTCTATTGTGACTCTTGCAACGTGTGGTCGGGCATTATCTTGTTGTGTGTCAAGATAGGGTAAAAGATGGGGTTCTAGAACTTCGTGGATATAACACTGCACGTTCATGTTACCTCTGATGAAGATTAAAGGTGACCTGGAACCATAAGCTATAGCACCCCAAACCATAACTCCAACAGTGTGATGAACATGTCTTTCAACAAAAAACTGTGGATTCCTACTTTCACCACGTCGCCTTCTAACCCTGGCACGACCATCGTGCATGCCTAAACAAAATCGAGACTCGTCACTAAAGACAATACTGTTCCATTCCTGATTCCAGAGTGACCGTTGTCTGCACCACTCAAGACGATTACGTCGGTGTTCTCGAGTTAAAGGGAGGACCCAGTGTGGCCGGTATGAAAACAAGCCAAAACTTCTCATTCGTCGGTAAACACTTCGCATGCCAATAGGTCTTCCGTGTTCTGCAAACCATTCATTTGCAATGGACCTGGTAGTGGAGAAACGGTCCCTTAAGGCCAATAATCTTAGGCGGCTATCTTCACGGTCTGTTGTTCTACGGCGGCGTCCAGTGCCCCTTGCTCTTTGCGTACGGCCTTCTCGAAGCCATGCCTGACAACACCTAACCACAGTGTCTACACTTCTTTGCACTCTAACTGCAATTGCCCGAAAAGAAAGTCCAGCTTTCCGAAGTCCCACTATACGGCCCCTATCAAACTCACTAAGTTGACGAAATCGTACAGGTCTCCGTACTCTAGGCATCGTAACCGATCGTAAAGGATGTCAAGAACCAAAATCCGCCAACGTTGATTCTTTACTGCGGCTGAAATATTCATTTTTAGAGCGTTGGTAAATTAAAAAAAAGCAGTATAAAAACCGGAATGTCCAGCTGATAAGGCGGAACATTTTTTCATTTGTTAATTACAGTAAGATAAATACATTCACCAACTTTTATTAAAATAAAACCATTTAAACTGGGTGTTCGGATTTATATGTCACTTAGTATATTTTGATAAGAATATTTGATATCATGAACATATATGCTGATAAAATCTTGAAAGCATTCTGAGCCGTGCTTTTTTTTGTTATATTTATCGTGATTTTTCTGTGTTGGTTCCATTTGAGACTTGCTGACAGGTTAATAATTGTGATACTTGAACATCCCGACTCTAGGGTGCGTTATTGCTCCTTCCGAATAGACAACAAAGAAAAAGGAAAGGGTTGGTTGGTAGGCGTGTGTGCGTATTGAAAGTTCGTCTGTCGCGTAGACCGACGACCGGGTAGAAGACCGAAGACCGTTGGTTTTGGATCAGGGGATCAAAGTAACGAAGGATGAACACCTGCCCTGCTGTCGGTAGGTCGTGCGGCTTGCGCCACGCACCCATACAGGTACAGGTGGTGCCACGAGCCACTGATGATACCCAGTAAGTAGTATCGGTACTGCTGACGCCGAAGCCACCGACCCCGCGTCGTTACGGGCAGCTCGATAGACCGATCGATAGGGAAATTGAAAGGATTCCCTGATAATGGAATCGTAGCACCTTCAATTTAATTGTTATTGGAGAATTTATACACAGGGTGTTTTCAAAGTTGAGTCATTTATGTTTGTAGGACTCGTTAAAAGAAGGTTGATATACCGAAAATCACCTACATAATAAGAGAAATTGTTAAAGACTAAACATTTAAGAAAATAAGAATGCTATTACACAGATTTTTTTACAACTCTTATTCTTTACCTACATTTGGCGAAATTTTCCACTAATGAAAGCTTAATCAAATTTGGGGTCCCACAGGGAACGGTTTTAGGTCCACTGATTTTCAATATATATTTAAATGTATTTAAAATTGATTGGGCGGGCAAAATAATAAGTTTTAGAGATGATAGTGCTGTTCTTCATAAAGGTGATGACTGAGCTGATTTAAAAAACATAGTGGAGAGTTATCGAGTGATTTAATAACAGAAAATTGAGCACTAATCACTCGAAAACGCATTTTGATCATTCATCTTTTTTTTTCCTGTCCTAAACACCTCCAAATTACATAAACATCTCTTTTAAAAAAATAATCAGAAATCGGTAATAAATACAGTATGAGATACAAAATACACTTGCGTCCGTCTCACTCTTCCATGATTTATACAATAATACCTAAAAAATAAAAAATTATCTCGAATATCTGCCAAATGAGCTGATAATGTAATCCACTGTAATGTATACAGTTCGTTCTGATTTCAAAATTGCAAAACGGACGTTGAAGCAAAGAACACGGGTAATTATGAACGGCCTCTTACGGAAATCTGATAAACGGAGGTTCCATTTTCGGCTGGAAATAAAAAACTTTTGATCAGATTGAACGGATGAGGGCTCTTAATGAATCGATATTTAGCAGTGTCGTAGAACATTCAACTCTGTAAGGATAAACATTTATTACAAAACAAAAACGATGGTAACGTTAAAGTGCTAATTAACTAGTGCGTGAAGTGTGGATTTAGCCTCTTCTGCTAGATTTTATTTGAACGGGCACTTTAAAATTTTTGGAAACTTTCAAATATCAATACCCATCCCTTGTAAAAGAACTAGCTTCTATAGCTTCCTAACCCGGCAACATTTTCAGGTTCTTGGTTCCTTTATGTTGTCAACCACTATACAGGTAACACGTATTTACTGGTTCGTTCTTTCAACAACGTAAATTAAAAAGAGCACAGTGTGCTAAACTCAATTATGCGAGTGTCAAATTAGAATAAATGGTGAAATATATCAAATATATACAGGGTGGCACATCGAAAACGAAACAGACGCATTTACTGGCAGCTCAGTTTTTTTTGGAAAAACGCTCAGACCCGTCGATTTTGTTTCCGAGGGGGACAAAAGTTTGGTAAAAAATCACGTAAACAGCCCCCTGGGCGGGGGTGACACCAACCCTAAAATCTTAAATGGAAAAGGGGGTCGAGAGATACCTTATTTAAAAGGTCTTCCCCTAAAGTTTTGTCAACAGGCAGGCTACTTAGGAGCTTAGGCCAGTCACTACTCCGCCTCCCCGGGCGACAAATCCATTCCAATCTCTAACCTGTAGTTTTATGGTTAGACTCCTAGTTAATTTTCACTTTGAGGATTGGCGATTTAGTCATGAATGCCCGGCGACCAACATGACTAAAAACCTGGCAACCCTGGCTCGTTTGTTCCACTAGTAAACGCACCGTCTTCGTTCAGTCAAAATTTCGAACGAATTATGTAGTTCCAGAAAGGAAATATTTCCCTAATAGGAGACGTAAAGCATCAAACTACCTGTTCAAAGATCGACCAAGTGACTACAAGCTTCTGCGGTCTGAACGTCTGCAGACAAACTGTAATGAGTGAACTGAACTGACACGCCACAACGTGTATAAAAAATCGCATGTTCCCCGAAATCTGACTAGGTAGATGTTATTCAACCCATATGTATACAAGTGGGAATAAAGAGTTCTCTCAAGTATTCACGATGTATATAATCTGATGCGCACATTATGCACCTTGCGCTTTTGAATTTGCGGAAAATTGTATGCAGTTCCTTTTGTCAAAAGAGCATGTGCTTGCATGAACGCGTGCGAAGTCACCGTGTGCGTTTTTCGACTGTGTAAGTACACAGGTCCGTATTCATTTCTCTCAAGATGCATACGAGCACGTGTGCGATCTGCAGCTGAATCTGCATTGTTCATGGATCCATAATGCGTAGTAATGCAGACGCCTGGCGACCAAGCAAAAAATTGTGGTATAAATTTTCGACCTCGATTTTTAGGAGGTTGTCGAAGGGTAATAATGCTAAAGGACCCTGACGCTCTCTAGTCTGACTCGTCGATTTCGGCCATCTTGGAACCACGTAAATCGATTATCCGACCGTTCTCAAGCTCGGAAAGTTGAGTGAAGTTAGTGTGTCTGCGAACCGTAGGCGTGATAATGCAATGAAACAACAATGAAACAAATTGAACCAACGCAGAAAAATCACGCAATATTAAGTAAAAATGCTCATACTGTTTGCATTCTTACAAAAAACGGCTCGGAATGCATTCGACATTTTATCAGCGTTTACTTACATGATAGCAAATATGTTTACAGGTTTTTATCAAAATTCAACAAATAATTCTGGGCGTGACATTTTATATGTCACTTAGTACATACATATATGTATATACAGGGTGTCCGCAAAGTTGGGGTTTTCCTTTACACGACGTGTAGATCTTGAAAACATAAGCAATTTTTCTTAGTACCATATGCACCAATGTCTTAAGGGAACGGAGATAAAGGGCTCTGCAACATCAAACATATCCGAATACCGTCCTGTAGCCGCGACCCGATTGGTACAAGGTCTCAATCCGACGGCAGAACTGGGTCGGGGTTCGGGGTCAGTGTGTCAGGTCAGTATGCAACCTTCAACCGACGGTTACGGTCACGCATATAGAGGTAATCGCGTAGACGAGAATCCCTCAACAAGCACTAGAGACGTGGCTAGAGAAGTGCAAGTATCAAAAACTAAAGTGTGGCAAACGCTGCGTGAAGAGGGGCTGTATCCGTTTCACGTCCAACGTGTACAAGCCCTTCAACCTGACGATTTTCCAGTAAGAGTGCGGTTTTGTGAGTGGTTGTTGCATCAACATGACAATAATCCGGACTTTTTGAAGTGCATATTGGTGACAGACGAATCTACGTTCACGCGTAATGGGGTGAATAACTTTCGCAACACTCATGTTTGGTCAGTAGAAAATCCGCACGCTGTCCGTCGGGCACATTTCCAACAAACATTTTCGGTGAATGTTTGGGCTGGCATGGTGAACGGTATGCTCATTGGACCATTTATTCTCCCAAATCGATTGGACGGGATGCGATACCTAGACTTTTTACGCAACATTTTGCCTTCCTTGTTAGAAGATGTGCCATTAAGTGTAAGACAATCAATGTGGTTTCTGCACGATGGTGCACCGCCCCATTTTAAACGCGAAGTGCGTGAGTTTTTGAATGAATTATTTCCGAATAGGTGGATCAGACGTAATGGACCCGTAGCGTGACCTCCGCGACTTAACACCATGTGATTTTTTTCTTTGGGGAGAAATGAAACGCTTAGTGTACAAAACTGAAGTGCATACGGTTGACGAACTTCGTCTCAGAATTGAACAAGCTGGTGCTTTCATTCGGGGGAGGGACTCCATTCTCAAAGCCTGCACCGATGCTTGGCTACGTCGTGCACGCACCTGTGTTTTTGAATCAAACGGCGATAACTTCGAACAATACCTATAAAGTACGTTTACCTAAAAACTGAAAACGCAGCAACGCCGTCATATTTACCTCTGTTCGTGGTCTGCACCACCGCCGGCGTCTGCTCGGTAGCGCATCAGCTGATTTCATTTTCTGTTGGAGCGGTATGATTTCGGGCAGAGACGTACTTAGCCCTTCTCGTCAACCGGAGAGTGAGTACTTTTTCCTTTATTTTTTTTTACTTGGTACGCCCTCGTTTCACTACACATTACCTTTGTTATTTCAAGGGTAGTTGTTTCTGAAAAGGAAAACCCCAACTTTGCGGACACCCTTTATATATATACCTTTCAGAAATATTGCAGCAATATTTTGTAAGAATTTTGAAACATTACGATTGTTACAATGTAAAATTTCTGTAAAAATATTGTGTTATATGGGATGAAGTATAAATGAAGAACGGTCCTGTATGTAGGTCAACTTCGGGAGGCCCATGGCCGACGCCAGCTGTAGGCAGAGTGTCCGTTTGTCCGTCGGTGTGCGAGCGACTCGGCACCAGTGAACTTGCATCCGCATTGCTTCGCGAAGATTATAATTACGGCAGCACCAACAGCAGCACCGCATCAGATTATTATCATTTTGGTTCTCGTTCAGGTGGCCAAAGCAGTGTCCAACTGCCCGACTGGGCAACGAAACTAAAGTCCGATCAGCGAGAATCAAAATTTGCCCTTATATTACCGACGCCGGACAAAAACCTCGGACATTTGGGTGAAATTCAGATTTTTCTCGGAAAACTTAAATTTTTTTTTATAATACATCCTTAGTGTTTTCAAATCCTTAAGCACCCGCGGATCCACCAGGATTTGGATTTGTGTCTGGGGGGGGGGGGGGGGACACTGGTCTAAATACTTCATGTTCAGGGAGATGTTCTTCTCGGCTTGGGGGGGGGGGGGGGGTTAGGAGCGGCACTGGATACACACGAACAACATCGAATAAATTACTACAAAGTTTTGGTTTCAATGAGTAACGAATTGCAAGAACGTGAAGTGAATGATGTGTTTGGTTTTTTGATACCAGAGAAATTAGTCAATCTAAAAGAAAACGAATTAGAAACCATTGTCACTAATTTGATGGAACAATATTAGGCATTTTTCACCACAGATCTAAAATATGAATTAACCAGTTTTACGAGCATGTATTTTTCGGAAAATCGTAATTTTACTAATGACAGCCCGCTAGATTATTTGAAGTTCATGACTGCAAACAATTTTATAGACAGTTTTCCAGAGAGCTGCAGTTTATTCAGATTATTTTTTACTTTGCCTATCGGTTCAGCTAGTGTTGAACGTCTCATGAACTCTTTGAAAATTATTAAAGAATACCATCAAGCTTTTTTGGCTAATGACACACTCAACAACTTCTCTAACCTCGATATCGAATGATCAGTAGCTAATACACTCAATTTGGATTCTGCGATGGAAGTTTTTGCTGAACGAAAAGCAAGACGCGAATTCGAATTAGAATAATTCTGTTATTTTGTATTGAATAAAAACATGTCACAGTCTCTACTTGATTCAGGTGACATATAGTAAAAAATAGAGGTAACAGTGCGCAGCAGCTACTATTGTGCATATAATTGTAAGCTGCTGACCGCATAGGCAACCAGTCTTGCGCTATCATCTGTGAGCTAACAGTTAAATCAAAGTTGACGGATGCAGTGCTGCCAGCGTTTAGTAGAAAATACCAGTACGGCATCCATTTAATATGTGTGCATTACAGATTTATCTAAGAGATTTGGAACTTTTAAAATTGGTGGTCGAATTAAATTCGCCTGTGGGGGTCATGACCTCCATGCCCCCCCTCTGGATCCGCGCCTGGTAATATCAAACAGACTATTGTCCAAGCTTGTAACTAGTTTCAATTATCAAGCAGATGGACTTATGAAAGATCTAGAGTTTAGTGGCATATTTCTTAGCGACTATTAGCATACCGACGTTAAACATTGTTCGATTCTTTAGAGATGTCTTATAATGTTTCAATTAGTATTCGCGGCTCGTACAACGTTTAATGAGATTTACCTAGTTAGCTTGGTCCCGCATAATTCTGTAATTGCCCGATGCCGAAAAACCTCGCCGTTTTCAGAGGAACCCTAATGGACATACCACGATATCCGCCCGATCTGAAGCCCATTGATTTTTGTTCTACAAAATTACGCGATGGTATGTCCGCTTGCTGCGGTCGCACTTCCATGGAACTCATGCACAAACAAGGCAGGAACCACTGAGACAAACTCGGTTTTTTCTTCGGACCTCGAAGACACAGGGAATAAGTGAAATTTTTGAACGCCTATGCATTTCGACAGGGCCTTATTCGCCGATTTTTCGAGGCAACAAGATGGTATGATATCAAAAATATTTTTTAAAAGTCGCCTTACCGGCCTTTCTTGCAGCATCAAAGCCCTTCGACATTTTTCACCGGGTGTCCCGCTATAAATTGATGATATAATAGAACTGATATTTTAATATACAGGGTGGCGCATCGAAAACGAAACAGACGCATTTACTGGCAGTTCAGTTCTTTTTTTGGAAAAACGCTCAGACCCGTCGATTTTGTTTTCGAGGGGGACACAAGTTTGGCAAAAAATCACGTTACCACGTGCAGCCCCCTGGGCGGGGGTGACACCACCCCCAAATTCTTAAATGGAAAGGGGGTTCGAGTGATACCTTATTTTAAAGGTGAATTTTATACGGATGAAAACTATGGGCCTTTAGAATCCGTTGGACAGTACGTCGACTAACAGTCTCCAATTTGCGGGTACTTAACGTAGGATCTACATAAACTTACCCTAAAACCCCCACTTCTATTGCTTCGTTCCTTATGGGATTTTCAATGTTGCGTTTTTTATTGGCGACTGAACCAGTTTCCCGAAATTTAGCCACAAGTTCTAGAACATATTTTCGATGCACGTTACTGTTCTCATGTCGCTCATTAAATATTTCTGCTGTTCTATAGCGCACTGATTATTTCCGAAAAATATTTCGATAATTTTAACTCTTTGTGCTGTGGAATATACCATGGTTAATTTATGTAATAAAGAGTAACAAGTTATTTTAGCAACAAAGTTTGGTCAAATCAATCGCAAAGTATGTACTAAATTCTTATTTAAAATAAGTGCGAGATATTTCCATATCTCTCTTCAAGGAATAACTTTTTTGCCACAAAAAAATGCCCCACTAGCTATTTTCAACAACAAAATGATAAACAAACCATGGGCGTAATGAAGAAAAGCATTTACTTATTAAGTGAATTCTTTTAGTCAAATTTCTTTTGAAAGTAGTACAAACTAATCTGATGTAACTATTAAAGTCTACTTTAAGCTTTAAATCAATGCATCTTCAAAACTACTGAACTGAAGCTCATGTATTTTACATCATTATAAATGGAATTGAAAGACCTTTAAAATAAGGTATCACTCGACCCCCCTTTCCATTTAAGATTTTGGGGGTGGTGTCACCTCCGCTTAGGGGGCTGCACGTGCTAACGTGACTTTTTGCCAAACTTGTGCCAACCTCGAAAACAAAATCGACGGGTCTGAGCGTTTTTCCAAAAAAAAACTGAGCTGCCAGTAAATGCGTCTGTTTCGTTTTCGATGCGCCACCCTGTATATCTAACTGTTACTTTTAATTTTATATTGTGATGAAAACGGTTTTAATGAATAAAATTTGTAAACTGATCTGCTGGAAGATAACCATAAGTTCCTTTCTGAATGAGCACATATGAAGTGAAAACTGCGGTGTGCTCTCTCCGAACACCCTACAACCCCTATCCGTCAATATTTTCTATCCTAAAAAGACTATAACCATCCGAAACGTCAAAAATAATAATTATAATATTACGTCGGCTAGAAGGCGTGGGAAGTAAAATGAATTCAGAAATCGAGTTTGAAAAGAGTTAGTGTTTCCTTCTGCTATTGACTCCTAGATGGCGCTACAGGCGGAATACGTTTCCCACTGCCTCGACTGACTGGTTCCGGTCCTGTAAAAAGTCAAACAGAAGCCAATAAAGGGAGTTGTTTGCTGCCACTTGAGTCCCATCAACGGCCCCTGCCCGAAATGGCGGGACACGTTGCCTGTATTGTTATTTTATTTGCCCGTGTCCTCACGCCTCACACGTACCCTACCGGGAATACGCCGCACTGCGAATACCAATACACCTTCGCGACCCGTTTTGCAGAAACTATTCCTGTTTCTCGTATATGTTCAAAATCCTCGTCAGAAGAAGAAGTCTTTCAATGCGTATTTCATATAGGTGTATAGTCAAAATCACGAAAGATTACTATTACGTCATACCATAAATTGTACGTACGTCGATGATAAAATCACGATGTCAGGAACATAATGACAACAAATTTATATTATGATTTTGCGAAGTTAGGTTATTTCACTGATTACACTGATCAACAGCCAAAAAATATCCTAAATAAAATCAACAAAATATTACTATTTTTAATGTGCTAAAATCGGCATGATTGTGTTACGTTATACATACGTGTACATTATATTGTTTTATATTAGCCATTTTTTCCTCAGTTGGCTGACAGCGTTCATGCAAGATGTCTCGAAAATGTGTAAACAATCCAGATCAGTTTTGTTACGTGTGTGGTGATGTGACTTTTGCGTCTCAGAGACGGTCTATTACTCCACTAATAACAAAGGCATCTCAGCTTTATTTCGGTTGTAAACTAGGTGATCAAGTCAAACAGTAGGCACCCCACATCTGCTGTAATACATGTGCTTCAAGTCTGAGGAGCTGGTTAAATGGCAAAAACGGTCTATGCGCTTTGCTGTCCCAATGGTTTGGAGAGAGCCTACAAATCATATTAATGATTGTTACTTTTGCATGGTACCGTGTGTTGGACAAGCCACAGGTATGTCCAAGAAACAAAAATCGGTTATTAACTACCCAAACATACCATCTGCGATGAGACCTGTGCCTCACAGTGACGAAAATCCTATTCCAAAACCCCCAGAATCCTACACTTGCGAATCAGAAAACGAATCAGATCATGGCGATCGAGTGATTCGTCAGGAAGAAGATATGCCATCAACGTCAAGAGATCCTGATTTTATACCGACCACGTCATGCCACCAACCGCAAAAAATAACACAGTCAGAATTAAATGATCTTGTAAGAGATTTAGAACTTCCAAAATGTAAGGCAGAGTTACTTGGATCAAGACTGCAGCAGTGGAACTTGTTGGAAGACGATGTTTCGGTATGTGTTTTTCGTAAACGCCACAAAGACTTAGAACCATTTTTCAATATGGAGAATAACTTGGTTTTCTGCAGTAACATTAACGGCTTACTGGCGGCTTTAAATATAAACTATAACCCAGAAGAATGGAGATTGTTTATAGACAGTTCAACATTGAGTTTAAAGGCAGTGTTATTGCATATTGGAAATATTTTACCATCTCTTCCTGTAGGGTATGCCGTTCACATGAAAGAATCATATGACAATATGAAGTACCTATTGACATGCATAAAATACGATGAGGACCAATGGCATATTTGTGGCGATTTGAAAGTTGTTGCACTTTTACTTGGGCTGCAGCTAGGCTACACAAAGTTTTGCTGTTTTTTGTGTGAATGGGACAGTCGGGCAAAGGCACTTCATTACACCAGACAAAACTGGCCTGTTCGTCAATTCCTAGAGCCAGGTCAAAAAAATGTACAGCATATGCCATTAGTAGATTCGAAAAAAAATGTATTAGCACCACTGCATATCAAGTTGGGCCTAATGAAAAACTTTGTCAAGGCATTAGATAGAGATGGGTCAGCTTTTCAATATCTGCGTCAGAAATTTCCAAGACTAAGTGAGGCAAAAGTTAAAGAAGGTATTTTTGTTGGGCCACAGATTCGAAATATTTTGAAAGATACACAGTTTGAAAACACTTTAACAGGTATTGAAAAAACTGCTTGGAATGATTTCCGTCTGGTGGTCACTAATTTCTTGGGAAATAGAAAAGCTGACAACTATAAAACCCTTGTCAAAAATATGCTGTCATCATATCAAAAGATGGGCTGTAATATGTCTCTTATGATACATTTCCTACACTCACACCTGGACTTTTTTCCTGACAATTGCGGAGCCGTAAGTGATGAGCACGGAACGTTCTCATCAGGATATTTCAACAATGGAAAAAAGGTACCAGGGAAAGTGGAATCCTTCCATGCTTGCAGACTACTGTTGGACCCTTGGTAGAGATGCTCCAGAAACGATCCATAAAAGAACAGCAAAAAGACAGCGCATATAGTGATTCTTATAAGTATATGAATCTTGTTACTTTTTTTATCATATCCTCAAAAGTAAAAAGTTTTTTTTCTAAACCGCAACGAATTTTTTTATTTCATTGTCATTTTTGGATTCAACGCCCCAAAATTAACAAAGAAGTGCACTTTTCCCACAAGATACAATTAAAAAACTAAAATGTGTTGTCCAGTGTTATTTTTATTTTCGTTTTATTTCATGGTTTTGAGTGATGCCTTAATAATAATTTTAGTGGGCAGTTTTTGTTAAAAAAAAAACAGTTATGAGTAGAATACCTTAAGACAGGAACACCAAAGACCTAAGTATTAGTAGAAAACAACCTAACCTGCTTTAACATAACCTAACTATTCGTCTTTCAAATATGATCGACCATGCAACATGAAAACATCGTCTATCTTTGTCGGATACATACAAATTAGCAATTAGACAATAAAATTCTGTTTGTCTCTGTCTAACATATCTGACACTTCATTAAAAATATTCTCAAGTCGCCGTCGTTTGTCTTTACTACAGACTAAAATGATAACGTAATCGTCATCTTTCGTGATTTCGACTATACACGGCGTTCCCAATTAAATACTGCATTTGTCGTCTACCAATTCCACAGATTATTAGATACACTACAGATAACACTCTATCCTATGATTTCTGGTACCACCGTTAACAGTGTCATCTATCGATTGCGCAGAATACTAACACATAACAAACGAAAAAGGTTGATAAGTAGGAATATCATTTTCATTCGAATATTTCCCATCGGAAAAATCTTTCAGTTTATCCTATTAACAGCTAAATGAAAACTTGTATTCCTTTAATTCATTTATTAACAACGTCCTTTGTAGGTGGCATTCACGTAGAAGACTCCACGTTATCATGTCGCATCTTTCAGGCTCTTAGTGATGAACGAAATGACACCAGTTTTTGAAGTATTACACAGATCTCAACCAAATTAACAAATTGGCGAAAGTACTCCATTTTCCACGAATAAGATCGCATTTAAAGATAACCATAATGCATCGAATATATTATTAAACCAGTGCTGCCTTTCTGCCTTTTACTCCTTTAAGAGAGCATTTTGAAAATCGTTAACAGGGGCCACCCAAAATTGCCTCAGCTTCCGACTATAATTTATTATGGAATCTTAATTACATATATAAATATATACCGAGGTTAAATTATCTTTTTGGCTGCCACTTAATTGCAATGCGAAGATAATCTTTAATTTTATACGCGGTAAAAGCCAAAAACACGATCACATACCTTTTGAAGTGTATGCCGTGGTAATTTTCAATTTTAAATCCAGAAAAACGAAGGGACCTGCCAACGCAAAAACGGTCAAACAGCTATAGCGTGTCGAGAACAGTCTTTAGGTAGCAACATTATCGCCTTACGGATTGTCGTTCCTCAGAATACGGAGTCTTAGGAACAATTACAAGGGAGGTTGAGGGATAGTTAGACATAATGTGTCTTATATTTCCCTAAGGGTGGGTTTCAGCAAGGTTGTCAAATCACCAGTCCGTTATTCTCCACCTATAGGGTAACAAGTCCGTTAAATACAACGAATGAGCTTAAAGTTCCAATCAACAAATTTTAGCAACCAATAGCTATGAAATGTTGAAAACAAAATACTGTCAAAGTATGAGATTGTCATTGAAACATCACCAGCTTATTGAATATTAAGAAATTACATATAATTCAGTCATAATTTAAAGAAATGTTTGATTTTTGAATTAAATTCATGTCTTAATTACTATTGTTGATTTTTTATTCATGTTTATATTATTTTCTTCAATTGATAAGCAATTTTACTGATTTAACATCACCTCCCTTGTTTTTTTTCCCTATAAACCTCTTGCAGATAGCCATTAAGCACCTACTTGATGACAGACTCTACCAAAAAGTTCATAGATATTGCTCGTTTCTAAACATTTATTCATTTAGTTGCCGTTCATCAGAACCATTATGATATAGATTGATATTCCCACAAAACCATTCAGGTCTTTTGATATCCATACATCCATAAAGTTGAATATTTTTCGTTGTTCAGGAACTGAACAAACATCCACACTATATGCACAGCGATTAAGAAATTCCAAAATATATGCCTTAAACCTACCAGCAAACCTAAAACCTGCAAAAAAACTACAAATTTGCCATATTTTTTTTTCACGAGTACACATTCTAGGTTATATTTATATTAGACATTATTTGAATACAGCTGATTATTGCATTTCAAGACTCGTCGAGTGACACATGTGTGGGATCTGTCAACCCTTGGTCCCAGTCACAAAACATACACTCTGAAGAAGGTTTAATTCCATGCTATTCAATGTCAACACGGTGACTTGTGTGGTTGTCAGCGGCCATTTTGTGAGGGTGCGACATGGTTGCCAGATTGTGCATTAATATCCCGTTTCACCACACGAAGGTCCACTGTGTGTAAGAATTTTCAGATACTTCATTTGCAATTTGACAACAGACCATGACGGTGTTCACATTTTTCAAATATTCTTCAAGAAGTGTTATCAGTCTAGCTCCAACTATCATAAGTACTATGTTTGTATTCCTATTTTAAATCCAAAACCAGCAAATGTAAACGATTCATGTCGCACCCTTCATCACGGGACGTGATCGTCGTTAGACTTGGCAACCCTGCGAGTGACAGATAGATAACCCCACTAGTGAGAAAGGCAATCAAACAATAAACATTAATAGTTTTTATGATTTTTGTACTTAAATGACATTATTTGTGAGACATTTTTCATAATTTTTTGTCTATGTCCATAGTAATTGCTTTATGCATCACGGAGATGTAGGGATTGACACGTCTTACACATATTATCTGTGTTTTAGGATGGAGAGGACAATGTTTTTATTGCTTTGAAGAAATTCATTAACCCGATTTTATTCAATATTTTAATAGAAATCACTGATATTCTGAGACATTTGACAGCTTCTGTCAAATTGCATTGGTCCATAATATCAATGTTGATGTTGCCCCAATCACACGAAAATGTCACTTCCTATTTCAATAAGTATTCAAAATGTCAAATTCCTGGCGGACATCTTTAAGAACATGTTGTGGTAGCTTTCGATGATACGTTGACGAAGTTCATCGAAACTTTCAGGTTGGGGAGTGAACACAATAGATTTCAAATGGCCTCATAGAAAAAAGTCCAATGGCATCAAATCAGGAGATCTAGCAGGCCATCCTATAGGCCCTCTTCGCCCTATCCATTTATCAGGAAACTCTATCCTCTTCGATTTGGTTTTCAATCGTTTCAGTGATAAGCGGATCGATGGTATTTTGGTCCTGGGTAAAATAAATGAATTGACTAACAATTTATTGCTGCATATTCAAAACGCATTTGCACAGCATCGCGTGAGATCTACATATTCAATCTACTTGAAGTCGTTTTTAATTTCGACTCTGTGGCTTAAATAGTATCGTCAATAGTTGGAAATACGAACTGCACCTTATGCCTTGAGGTATGGCAATTTATTTCTCCTAAAAATGGCGTAAGAACTCTCACTCAATAATAATTAAGATTCATCCGATGTACCTGATGTATACGTTTTGGAAAGAGAAACATGCAAATTTTTTGACGTGCACCAGCCGCATAAAATGCAACTTATCTCGGACCAATCAAAAGCTTGTAATCGATGTCGTATTAGGTAAGTACAAGACAGGCGACAATGATTTATTCGTTTAAAAAATGTTATATCCGTATCCTTGAACGACGACGCAAAATGATGAATGCATTTAATTCCCTACAACCGATTTTTTATCACTTTTTTACATCGGATATGTGGTTTCCGAGATTTTCGTTCAAACGCGTTTATCAGAATGGCGGCAAATGCTGCAGCCAATTTGGAGTTATCATTAGGAAACAATGATGTATACTTTATCTGAAGTCACTTGAAATAGCATAAAAACCTTTGGTCGGCGCGTCCTTTGTAATTTCATGACGTATCATAGGCGTGCGGTCATTTATTTAGAACGATAATAATAATGTTTTTATATCACAATAAATGGATTTTACTATCTTCTTATTTTTTTGATTTGGGATAAAAAATACTTATATTGGGAGTTTATGTTGACTGAAAGTTAAGAAATGGAAAAATTACAGAATTCCAACGTTTGACATAGGCAAATATTTACATAGCAGGTAGGTATATAAAAAGGTATATAAAGACTTACATTATAGGTATTTATATATCATCCTCGCCTTCGGAGCTGTCGCTAGAGTCATCTTGTAGAGGAATTACAACGGGATTTACAGGAGGCAAAACACAATAGTCATTTTCTTTTTCAATAATATGCCTAGAACACTGCTTCCATAGGTCTGTGGCAGCAATATGAGATACTGCATCTCTTATTGTGGCCAATAGCGATTCACTTAATTGAGGGGTCTGATTATGTTTGCTTACTTTTTTTTTAAAGCAGCCCAGACCAACTCAATCGGGTTAAAAATGCTGTAATAGGGAGGTAGACGTAATACTTCATGGTCATTTTGCTGAAGCAGATTGTCAACAACATACTCTTTTTCAAATTTTTGTCTTTTAATAAGATCCAATAATATGGCTTTGGTTGATTTTTGTGGTATTTCCATTCCCGTATCCTTCATAAAATCAATAATGTCTTGTTTTTTTGTGCCTGTATTCGGAATTTTGTTTTTCTGTCGGGAATGGTATGGCGCATTGTCCATAATAATCACTGAATTTGGGGAAATGTTTGGTATTAACTGCTGCTCTATCCACTTTTCAAATAAGTCGGAGGTCATGTCCTCATGATAGTCGGCACATGATTCTTTGATATTTTTGGCAGATAACAGCAAGGCATTAGGTATAAATCCATTTTCACTGCCAGCATGGAGAATAATGATTCGTTTTCCACGGTTGCATGGTGCATTTAAAATGCACTTGTTGCTGTCGTCAACCCAGCCGTACTGCACAACATCATGGGTATCATACCACGTTTCATCCAGGTAAATCAGATTTCTTTTCTGCTCTCTATAGATTTTAACTTTGTGCAAAAATTCTTGGCGCAATTCAACGATTCGAGACGACTCCATAATCACCATTCTTTTATCTAATTTTTTGTATTGAAAACCACACAGTTTTACAATACAGTGCAGTGAGTCTAAGCATTTGTAATTATAAAAATCTTCAGGATAATCTTTTAATTTATCCCGTATCATTTCCAACGTGGGCACCAAATTTTCTTTATAAAATCCGTATATTATACGACGAATATCTTCCTGAAAACCCACGTCTATTCTTTTTAATTTTTGCCCTATGCGCTTTCTGTGGAAGGAATGGTTGACTACATCTCCCCTTTTTATAACCCGATAAATGGTAGACCGACTGATTTTTGTCAGGATACAAATTCTGTTTAAAATTTGATTTTGCGAGGAATCTGGATTTTCGTTTTTCAGACAATCATACATATTTAGGATTACTCTTTGGGTCTGTTCCTCTAAATCTTTATGAAAGAATTCTGCCTGCACAGGTTCATCAACCATCTCCTCGTGGCTTGGAGCATTTTCCCCAAGGTCTCCAAAGAGCCATATTTAGGACACACAAGAACAATCAACACAACAATTAAATCAACAAGTAAACTGAGTATTCAAAAGTCAAAAACACACAAACTAATAAAATCTATGAAAAAACACGGACAGACTAAAGAAAACACGTTTATTCACCGCTACACGGCACTGGCTAAACTGTTTCAATTTTCAGTAGCCACCTGCACTTGTTCCGAGCTCTGAAATACACGCTTTCTCATTGGCTATGTTTACGCATAGGCGTGCTTTACTCCACGTGGACCGGTGAAACTGCCTTTGATCTTATACTTATATTTGCTGCGAAATTTTGCGATTTTTGCAGCAACAGAGCGTGTTAAATATAGATATATAAAACGCACCCGGTATTTCACAGTGTTTCAAGTGACTTCAGATAAAGTATAACAATACCATCAAAAACATCGCAAAGATTGTAGGGGAAAAATTGTTCACTTTCTTATTAATCATTGGTCTTAGATTAACTACATCGTATCAAAGACCTATCATCACGTTATCGTCTGTATCTTAATCGATGTTTTCAAATCATAATCAACGTCCGACAAGCCACAATTTACCCGGTGTTTATGTCTCAATGAAATCTGGACAAAATAAACGTTTAATATACTCCCAGCGCTCTGATTGGCTATGAATACTAATTCGGCAAGTCTTCGCTGTAACTGTTCAGAGTTAAATTACTCAGAACGTAAGGTATAATTAAAAATTAAAATCCACCATCCCGATGGAAAGTATACAGAACAAATATTAGTAGGATCACGGTTAAGGGCAGGCTGTATACAGTTAAATTCATTTACGATTTTGCGTGCCGCTTTCAACGTGTGCGAGAGAGAGAATGTTGTTAGAAATACCATAAATGTTGGCAGGACTTTTGTACAGCTGCTTTTGAAATGGTTTTGTCTATTCAGCCTTCATTGACTTTAAAAAGTATACATCCTGGTTAGGCACTTTTACCGCTCAAGCGCAATGCAACCATTGCAGATATCTTATCCTTATTATAAATGTAAGTAGATATCAACATTTCCTGTCCAATGACAGCGCTGTCTCAATTTTGATTATCGTTGCATTTGGCGGGGTTTGCAGGTAGACGTATCAAATGCTGTTGGCAGTAATTGAATAGCGGCAATAAACGAAAAAAGTTGCGGATAAAAGTAAATAATAACATAAATATAATCGATAAGGCAATATACAGGTTGTTTCAGAAAAACGTGTCCATATTTTTGAGGTAGAAAATACATAAACAATAACAAGAAAAGTTCTTGTAATTATGCGTCTTACCCTCAATCTTCTTGTTTAACAATGAGATTGTTAGTACCATTTTTAAAACGTCTAAAGGAGAAGTATTTTCGTCAGTGATTTTACTTATTGCAATCTGTAAGTTTGGATTCTCCAGATTATGATTTATCGACCACGGGTTTATCGGAAATTGCGTCGCAATTATCGTTTGGCCATTTTTGGAGTTTGGTCGGTTTTTTCAGAGGGAAAGTGCATATTTATACACCTTCGATTACACTCAATTTCGTTCGGTTCATTCGTTCAGATAAAAGTGGAAATTTCGATATTTACAGTGTAGGGTGTCGCGAAAAAATGAAAGTTCTTTTTTTCAAATTCCGGCCGTGTAATTTTGCTTGAACAATGCCAAAACAATTGTAAATAACGTTTTATGTATCTCCGTGCCGAGTTGCTTTGCTTATTTTCGATGACATGGAGGGTAGGGGAGTCTAGATGATGATTACGTCATCGGTAGTTATTTACTTTTTTACACGAATGGCAACCCTCACATTGTCTTTGCTTGAAAACGAAACGCATTTTCGGGGATTCCCGCAAATAATGCATACGTTTAGTGAATAGCGCGCGGTAATTCCCCTACTCGCTTTAGAACCGAGTAGGGGAATTACCGCGCGGTGTTCACTTGTCTAAATTTCCTCTATCAGTGTATTGTTTCGTTTGGACACTATAGCGAGTAGACGTATTGTAAGCATAGTAAATCAAGTTAACATTTGTGTTACCATTGATTCCATTAGCCAAAGTTTAATGTTTAAATAAGATGTCGTTTCACATAGACAAATCCAAGTTATACCAAAAATTACTCGTTGGTAGTCGGTCTCTGTCGTACGCGGATCTCGAAGGAGGGGTCATAATGTAGGCATGCTCTATGCACACGTGTTCATTCACTAGAGTCCGTGTATCCTCCTACAGTCCCTCGGTACCCCATGAGTGTTTATGCCTTAGGCCTTCGTAATAGCTGGAGTATAAAAAAAACTATGCCTCTGTCATGCCTTTATCAAACGAAGAGAAAACCACAACTAAAATAATGGTCGAAGCCGCGTACCTACCATTTACAGAAAACGAAAAATAATTGTGATAATAACGAGAAGAGTGCGATGCGAAACGAAAACATCGAAAATGAAGAATGAAGAACGGTAAACATAATCCACACACCTACAGCCTACAGCGAAGGTACTTAAGTCAATATACGTTTTTAAATTAACACAAAGGCAGAAAGCTGAAAGCTTGCCGCCCAAATTACATTTTTGCCACCTTCGGGCTACTGGTGAATGAGTAAAATTAAAAGTGATCCAGTTCTGATAATTTCGCCTCGGGAGCTTACTTTCTGGCTCTTCTTGTTCCAATTAGGTCTCGGATTTTGTGCACGATGATTTTTAAATGCCATCACGCCAAGAAGGAATCGTTATCCTTTTTTTACACCGGCAGAGATCTTCTTGTCACTCTAAATTCCTGCATGTAGAGTGCTGCCACCTGCAAAGCCATGGATTGGATTGATCCTACAGGAAAGGGAGTCGTTGATATGTAAGAGAAACAGTGTCGGAGCCGAGACCGATCAATGAGGGGGACACAAGTTTAGCAGAAAATCACGTTAACACGTGCAGCCCCCTGGGCGGGGGTGACACCAACCCTAAAATCTTAAATGGAAACGGGGGTCGAGTGGTACCTTATTTTAAAGGTCTTTCAATTCCCTTTATAATGATATAAAATTAATGTACTTCAGTTCAGTAGTTTTGAAGATTTATTGATTTAAAGTTTGTCCGTCTCCAAGGTCTAATCTATATCTGTGACAAAATTTATCGAAATCGGTTCAGCCATTTTGATGTGAAAACGGAGCATAGAAAATACCTATACATATAATGTCAAAAAAAAACGAGAAGATTTTAACTCAAAAAGAGGCTTTTTTGCAAAAGCAATTCTGAATTGATTTGCCTGTAAACGAAAATTTTTATTGGAATAATATATTCCTCATATCCTTTAGATGATTTGCAATTAATTCTGTTCACATGCAAGTGCATGGAAAACGATCTAGCAATAAATCACATTGGACATAAGTCGTCCATGTGCTGAATACGAACGAGAAGCAGCATATAAAATCGTCGCCAATTTTGGAGCAGACGACTTTATCCAGCGAGCTTTGTTAGTTGCAGACTATCATATATATACAGATGTTTAATTTATCGCTATATACGGCGATCGGTTGTTGGTAAACGGTTCGCTATCAGATTTAGATCTACATTTCTGTAATTCTACCAGAATGTTTAAACTTAATGAATGCACACTCACGTAGAGAACATATTACCGTTTGTTATTTATAGCGCTCGCGGACAGATTGAGAAACGTCTAGGCACTTTTTCATGTTGTACATTTTCTTAGAAATCGTCAATTGCCGCGTTTTCTTCTCTCTCGAATAATTAGCGTTAGATTTTTCTAATCGGCTTACTCTTATCTATAAAGTGTCCCAGAAAGTCAATATTTTCATTCAGTTCCGAGCTAGCAGCCGTTGCGAGTGTATACTTGCACGACTGCGACCCACCCGGACATATTGAGCAATCTTATTGCGATTTTCATTGCGATAGATTGGTTGTTTGACATCTACGATGGCGAAAATTGAGAAGCTTGCTAACCAGCTGAAGGAGAAGAAAGATGCTTTCGCCCTGCTGGCAGAGCAAATGCGAAACCTGCAAGAAGCCTTCTTGCAGGCACAACAGGAGATCGAGGACCTGAACGGGAAGCTCCGCAGGGCCAAGAAGAAGGCCGCAAAGAAGACCGAAGAAGACGAGGAAGAGGACCACCAGGCTACGTCGGACGAGATGGACGCGCAAGAAGAGGACACCCAACGGACCGAAGAGGATAGGACCACGACAGGGACAGCAAACAACGACGTCACCGATTTCAGTGTCGCCACCAGACGGAGGAAGCGGGTGCGAGTTTCCTCCTCCGAAGACGAGTCGCCAAGGCAGCCAAAGATGCCAGCTGCCGCCACCAAGAAGAGTCCTAGAGCAGCCAGGACCATCGTGTCCCCCCATCAGCATCAAGGGCACCGCTGACTGGTCATCCTTAAGCAGGATGATGAACAACAAGGGGATCCAATTCTCCAAGGCGAGGACGGCGGGTAACAGTGTGAAGGTGTTCACAAACACACCAGCTGACTACCGTCAGCTAGTCGCACTGCTGGACTCCATCAAGCGGCCCTTCTTTACCTATCAACTGAAGGAGGACAGGATGGACCAGAGGATCATTCGTGGACTACCTAGGGAGATGTCAATCGATGACGTCAAAGAGGATCTAGTGAGCCAAGGTATCGCAGACGCCGAGGTTCAGCAGATGACCTCAAGGACCACCAAGAACCCACTTCCGATCTTCCTCGTCAAGACGAAGATGCCGGAAAAGCTTCTAGAGATCCAGAGGCTGGCCATGCTCATGGTCAGCTTCGAGAGAAAGAAGAGATCCACCGAGCCCAGCCAATGCTACCGCTACCAGCGGTACGGGCACACGCAGCGGAACTGCCGTCTCGCTGAACGGTGCGTAAAGTGTGGTGAGGACCACAGCAGTACCAACTGCAGTCTGCCGACGCCGCCAACAGGGCAACGAAATACCAAATGCTGCCTTTGCGGAGAAGGACACCCAGCAAACTACAAAGGATGTAGTAAGGCCCCGAGGAAAGCTGCTGCTGCCCCCAAAGCAGTCCCCACCACAAATAGGACCTCTTACGCTCAAAAAGCGAAGAAAACTATGTCCACTTCTGCCCCAGCAGTCGCCACTGCTACTGGAACTATTGCGCAGAAGCAACACGGCGATGAGAGACTGCTAGCAATGATGCAAGCCATCATAACCCGCCTGGATGCACTCGAGGCCATGATGCAAGACAAGCATTAGACCCGAAATGACTACAGGGCAAAACGTAGAATCTCTACGCATTATCTCCTGGAACATCAACGGATTCAGGGCACGGAAACCAGAAATCCAGGAGATACTAGGCCAGTACCAACCAGAGGTGATGGCCATCCAAGAAATGAAATTGGATGCTGCCCATAGTCTGACGTTCCCGCGATACGAGACGTACCGCTACGACAGAAGAGGCAGAGGTGGAAGAGTCGCATTACTCGTCAAACGTACCTTGACGAGTCATGTCCTCGACGATGCCACAGACATCAATGGGGACGGAATCACGGTCCAGGTCCATCACAACCACCGTCCCTACAGAATCACCTCCCTATATGTGCCACCAGGGGAGGCCCTAGACGAAGATGACATCGCTGACCTCCTGAGAGGCCCAGGAGCACGCATAGTCATCGGAGATCTAAACTGCAAGTCTCCGGCATGGAACAACAACGTCGAAGACAGGAATGCAAGGCAGCTCCAAGAACACGTCGATGCCCTGGCGGGGGTCATCGTCGGTCCGGAGTAACCAACCTACATTCCATTCGGCCTCGGGCGACCTGCGGTACTGGACATAGCCATCCTCCGCAACATCAGAGAGGAGTTCGAGATAGAGACCCTGGTGGAAGGATCGTCGGACCACAAACCGATCTTACTAACACTTGGCACAGGGTCTAGAGCTCGAGATAGCTTGAGCACCAAACGGACGAACTGGAACCTCTACAAATCCAACGTCCAAAGGAACATCACTCAAATTCCAATCATCCGATCAGCGGAGGAACTGGACAACGCAGTAGAGGAGCTGGAGAATGCTGTCCTGCAAGCGCACGAGGACAGCACCCGCTCCGAGACTACGGCAGTTCCTAGACACCTAAATGGTCCAGCACCATATTAGGCACCTGATCAGGGAGAACAGAAGACTCAAGCGAGAACATCTCCAGCTGTTGATAGAGGAGTCGAGAGTTGCGCGAAACACTCGCGGAACTCCAAAACAGCAGATGGAATGCAGCCTGTGCAGAACTAGAGACCCAGGATGGTACGGCCTGGACTATGCAGCGAAAATTTCGTCGTCAGCGCACCACGATCCCCACTCTTCACGGCCAACGCGGCTTGGCCTACTCCAGTGAAGAAAAAGCCGAAGCATTCGCCGATTCGCTAGAATCCGAATGCAGACTCAATTACCATGAAGACGAGGACGACAACCACGAGGAGGCCGTGGAAGTCGCAGCCGAAATCATGAGGAGTCGACCACCTGGCCAGGAGACGGATCACCCCTCCAGTCCAGAGGAAATCCGTCTGATCATCCGCAGGTTGAAGGTCAGAAAGGCGCCGGGAAGGGACGGCATCAACAACAGGATGCTGAAGAACCTTCCCTCCAAAGGCATTGCTGCGCTCGCCAACATCGCCAATGCCACTCTGAGACTTAACCACTTCCCGCGGCGGTGGCGGGAAGCCCAGGTTATAATGCTCACCAAGCCAGGCAAGGACCGGAAGTTGCCCCAGAACTACCGGCCCATCAGCCTGGTTTCCTCGATGGGCAAAGTAGTCGAAAAGGCTATCGCCGTTCGACTAGAGAAGCAGGCAGAAGAACTGCAACTTCTCCCCCAGAGCAATTCGGCTTCAGATCCTCCCACAACACGGAACTCCAAGCGCTACGACTGACAGAAAACATCACCAGCGGCTTCAATCTCCAGGAGGCAACCGGCCTCGTCCTGCTGGACGTGGAACGAGCCTTCGACCGAGTTTGGCATGATGGACTCATCGCCAAAATGGAAGTCGCCGGAATCGATGCGAACATGTGCCAACTGATCCAGAGCTATCTAACACAATGATGGTTCACGGTGAAGATTGGTACATGCCATTCAACAAGACGACAGCTGGAAGCAGGCGTGCCCCAGGGGTCAGCCTTAGCCCCCCTGCTCTACAACATCTATACTCACGACGTACCGAAGACAGCAGACACAATGCTGGCCCTATATGCAGACGACACTGCTATAGCCGCCAAGCATCGACGACCCGAGATCATCCGTAGGAGAATACAGGATGAACTGGACCACATCCAGGACTAGTGCGTGAAATGGAAAATACGCATCAACGTCCAGAAGACGCAGGCAATCTTCATCCAACGAAGAAGGATTGCAAGACCTCTCGAAGCATCCATCTTCGACGAAGATATCCAGTGGAGCGACAAAGTCAAATATCTGGGGATCGTATTTGACAAGTCCCTCACCTGGAAAGCCCACATAGAAGCTGTCATCGCAAAGACCAGAGCAGCCATGGCTCAACTCTACCCATTACTGGGTAGACACAGCCGGATGCCGCTAGCGACCAAGCTACGGCTGATCAAGGCCATCGTCAGACCTCAGCTCGCTTACGCCTCCGCGGTCTAGGGGTACGCTGCCCCCAGCTACCGCAAGCGACTTGCTGCTCTAGAGATGAAGCTACTCCGGATCGCCACCAGTGCACCATCCTACGTAAGAAACTCAACCTTGCGTAGAGACCTGCATTGGGACACCATTCACGAGTACATGAGGAAAAAAGCGGAGAAGACCTTCCAGAAAGCTCAGGACCATCCGAACGAGCAGCTACGACTCCTCATGGACTACGATCCGGACGAGAGGCCTCGCCACCGCAGAACCAGGTACCCTAGACCCAAGTCACAGTTGGCACCCTCTAACTGGAACCTTGACTAGGAGACTAGGAGAACCCGCGGTTGCTCCCTCCCCCCACGGCGTGGCTGCAGGGGACCAGGAACCACCGGGACCAGGACCCATCGGGACCAGGGCCCACCGGAACCAGGACCCACCAGGACCCGCCACGACAAGGACCCACCAGGACCAGGACCCATCAGGACCAAGACAGGAACAATACATAGGTAAGAGGACTTGAAACTCTTGATTTTTCGAAAACAAGAGTTTCAAGAGAACATAGCAAACCCTCTACCAATGCTCGCTTAACGACATCGATAGAACTGTGCGAGGTAAAGGGAACCAACCCGGCGTTCCCAGAGACTGAAACACATGAGGAGACGTTGTAGCAGACCGCAGGTCACGCACAACACATGGCCTACCGAGACGCTGATGAGTCGGGCCACGCGGAGGTTAGGGTTTAGTGGGTATTAGGTGGTCTCCTCAAGACAACCTGGAGTCCCACACACGCCGTAGCTCGGGCTATGGTATGGTGCATAAACGCATTCACCCCTCACAAAAAAAAATACCCTTTTCATAAAATGTGTATAAGTTGAATTTATATGATGTATTGGCAACTAGTTCTATGGTGACAGCAGTTGTGAGGCATTTTTGAGCAAGTGTGTCGAAACTATTAATTTTTGTAGAGAACCAAAAACTATTAACAGGAAACCTTTGTGACTTATCCATTGTTAATGTTTTTTGTTAATTAATGGGTTTTTCTCCCTTTTTGGGATTGCTTCGTAATGATTATCAAGGAAATAAAAATCGATTTATTTCAACATTATATTTTGGAATGTCAAAGATACATATTTTTTTGAAAATACAACACCCTAACTAAATACAAATAGTCAACATTTTGATTTACTGGAATAACAAACAAGGCACCCAAATATTACAATACGATGAAAGGTATATTTACAAGTATACTTAACATTTAGAAAAAAGGTTATAATACAAAATATTCTTTGGTTTCTTCAGCTGTATGAAGTTTTACTGAGAACTTTCGAAAAGCATTTTCAAAAATTCGCCAGTAAAACTGAGTACAAAGTGCAATATATGGAACAGTGGATTTTTTTTACAAAATTTTGTACAAACAGAAACATCCGAAGGATTTTTCGAAATATGTGAATGTTTTTTAAGTACTTGCACTTTTGTAGTTGGATGGTAACACGTACGTTTTCAAGAATATTCTTAGACTAGACTGGTCATGCGTCCCAAAAATAAATTTTACAAAAAGAGTTAGAGCAATTTTTGAATTTCGAGAATCCTGCGTCAAAAAATATTTCATATCGATAGAAAAAATACACAACCATTATTGAATTCCTTGGTGTGTATACAGGACGTTTCAAGAACGGTGGCAACATTTTCAGTTCATTGATTAACTGATTCTCGATTCTCAAAAAACTTCAACTCTACGTTTTGATCTAATTTTTACAATTTACAATATTCAAAGGGTACCAAAAAATTATTTACAAAAGTACCTAGATCTTTCAGTTATCGATACCAATTTTGACATTTGTATAAGCGTAAACTTGCTTTGGTAAATTTTGGACGGATTCGATTACAAAGAATGTCAATACGTTTCACATGGCACCCAAAAAGACACGGGTTTCATAATGGCACTTTTCGGGATTTATAGCATTTTTCAAAATTGCGATTTTTGAGATCTTATTTCAAACCTTTACGGTTTGTATCTAAACTTATGCTTCAGATAGATCGCAACTACCACAGGCTGAACCTCTCTTGCGTCATTTGATATTGTGACCTCAACCCTAGCTGACCTCATGCTAGAGGTAACTTGGTACCGATGCAAGACCCGCGAGGTCAAGGACAGTAGTCCTTTTGTTGCAATGGATTAACATCCGAATGGACCTCATTGCTAGCTGTTGCTGCTACTTGTGACGTCTTAAGTGAGGTTATTTAGTCGTTGATGTGCCTCTAAGGTCAAGGCGTTATTGAGCTCTTCCTCCCAGATGCTTCTGCTACTAGCGACGTCATATTTGAGGTCATCACATCAATCGAAGGCATGTGATGTCAATGGCAGTGGTGCTTTCGCAGCCAATGCACGCCTGTACCTCAATTCAAGCTAATACTGCTACTTGTGACCTCACGCTTAAGGTCATCAGGTCAACGAAAGGCCTGTGAGGTCCGTGAGAATGGTCCTTTTAATGTCTATGGATGCTCGGACCCTACTTGGGTGCTGTTGCTACTAATGACCTCATGATAATGGTCAACAGGTGGATGGAACGCTCGAAAGGTCAATGAGAATAGTCCTTTTGGTCTATATGGATACTTAGGTATTGCCGCTACCAACGACCTGACGATAGAGGTCAATAGGAGGGTGGAATACTCGTAAGCAATTATTGCTATTAATGACCTCAATATTGAAGTCATTTGGTCGATTTATGATCTGCGAGGTCAAGGATAGGACTTTTTTGGTGCATAAAGATACTAGGACCTCACTCCTAACTATGCTGTGACCTCATGTATGAGGTCATTTAGGCGACTGAAGAGATATGAAGTCAAATTCAACACCCTCCCGCCACCATGTGTTGTACAGACCTGAATCCTAGCCACTACTGCTACTGCATGTCTATATTGTGACTTCATTCCTAGCTATTTTAGCTACTGTTGATCTCATGAGGTCATCTGGTTGATGCAAGGTCTGTGAGGTCATTGAGAGCAATTTTTTTGGTGCAGATGGTTACTGGGATCTCACACCTACCTACTATTGAACTCATGTTTGAGGTCATTTGGTCGAAGGAAGAGCTGTGAGGTCAACAACAGTCCTTTTGGTGCATACGTGCGCTGTGACTTGCTTCCTAGCTATTTTAGCTACTGTTAACCTCATGATTGAGGTCATTCGATTGATGTAAGATCATCGCGAGCAGCTCTTTTGGGGCAGATGGTTATTGCGGTCTCACTCCTAGCTACTACTGACCTCATGTTTAAGGTCGTCTGGTCGATTGAATTGCTGTGAGGTCAACAAGAGTAGTCCTGTTGGTGTATATGTATGCTGTGACCTCATTCGTAGCTGTTTTAGCTATTGTCGACCTCTTGATTGAGGTCATTCGGTCGATGTAAGGTCGTTGAGAGCAGTTCGTTTGGTGCGTATGGTTGCTGGAACCTCACTCCTAGCTGCTACTGCTACTAGTGACCTCGTGTTTGATGTCATCTGGTCGAAGGAAGGGCTGTGAGGTCAACGAGAGCAGTCCTTCGGGTGCTGACGGATGTTGCGACTCGCGGTGCCTGCGTAAGTCCACTTTTCGTTGGAAGGCCTTCTCGCACAAGCCGCACGAAAAGGGCTTGTATCCAGTGTGTTTGCGCATATGCGTGATCAAGTTCGACGATTGGCTGAAGGCTTTTGAGCAGACCACGCATTTGTGGGGCTTCTCTCCTGGAACAAAGAAAGCAGATTGTTCATATACAATTTGTTTAAGAAGAGAGTAAAGTATATCAGGGTTATGTTTCAGTTTTGAAATTTTTTTGGAGTGCGGGGTAGCAGATTTTTTGGCTTCCACATGGCAGAGTACTGCGATATTTTGTCAACATAAAGACGTACTGCTAGATTCCAGGACATTTATTTCTTCAGGTCTTGTGTGTAATACGTTACTAATAAATCTAAAATTTTCCGTTTCATTTGAACAATATTACGATTGCCCCGCCAGTAATCCCAAGGCAGCTCGTAAAGTGTAGGAGCTCTATCGCAACAACAATAAATTATTATTGATAGCTAAAAGTACCTACTTTATATCAATCACCAGCATTCTCCATTATCTTTTGTGTTACTGTTATTACTGTATTTCTATACAGTGAAGCAATTACACATTTCTGTATGAAAAATATCAGTGGCGTAACATACAACAGAATATTCTCAGCAATTTTTACTACAAGCTTTTTTATCTTAAATGATTTACTTGGGGCTACATGTTAAACTAACGTCTGATTAGGAATTCACGCACCCGATTTATCAAGAAAATGGGTTTTTATAGAGTTCACAGATACGAAAGGATTTTTCAGAATATAGATTGGAACGCCTATGGACACAATATTTATGTCCGTTTTCCAATTGCTTATTTCGAATAATGAAAAGCGGATAATACTCTCTCTATAAATAATTAAAGCCAATTGCATTATTGTATGAACATTTATTTTATATGACAGGTGTCCCGGTACAATTGTTGTAATTACGACGCTTTCAACTGGTAATGAGAGTAAACCTTAGGGAATAGGAAAATTTAATTGCACATGTCATATAGGAAGTATAATATTTCCATTGTCCAATATACTCGTAGACTTAGGTAATATATATTATAACCTGCCACAATAAATCAGGTGCTAGCATTCTGTCGGGTTCTCCTGCCCAAAGTGTGAGTCTCTACAGTAATGTGTCATGCCTTAGCCGGTCTGGTACCGATATGTTGTTTCTCATTTATATGTCTTACTTTTCCAGTCTCATGTAAAGTTTCATCCTTGTCCAATATCAGTTGAATTCTCATTAAAACCTGGCATGCTTATTAACAGATCTCGATGTCAATCGAACGCGGTAAAGTAGGACATGACTATTAGCGACTATCATACGATATGTTCTGCTAATAAAAGCAAAAGCTGTACGCCTTTCCAGTTATGAGTTATGATTATCCTTGTTTCTGTAAACAATCATTCGCCTCTTTCGTAGTCATTTATTCATAACAGAGCCGCAATTAGTATCATTTTTCTGTACTTTGCGATAATAGCATTGTCGACAGACAAGTCGATGCAATTTTGATATAGTGGCTTACAGCATTATTGCCCGTTTCTAGGGTTTCGCTACCAAACAGGTGCTCTTACACAATTTCCAACAGTGTATAAGACATTGTGGAATTCTCTATTGGAAATTGTGTATAAATTGAATTTATATGACGCCTTTGCACTCTCACACAATTCCTAATACAAAATTGTGTATTTGAGGTTCTGGTGGTGAAATTGGTACTCTTACACAATTTCCAACAGTGAATAAGACTATGTATTAGAAATTGTGGAATTCCCTATTGGAAATTGCGTATAAATTGAATTTATATGACGCCCTTGCACTCTTACACAATTTCTAATTGGAAATTATGTACTTGAGGTTTTGGTGGAGAAACTGGTACTCTTACACAATTTCCAACAGGGAATAAGAAAGTGTGTATTAGAAATTGTGGAATTCCCTATTGGAAATTGTGAATAAATTGAATTTATATGACGCCCTGACTCTTACACAATTCCTAATTAGAAATTGTGTACTTGAGGTTTTGGTGGTGAAACTGGTACTCTTACACAATTTCCAACAGTATATGAGACATTGCGTATTAGAAATTGTAGAATTCCCTATTGGAAATTGTGAATAAATTGAATTTATATGACGCCTTGGCTCTTACACAATTCCTAATTGGAAATTGTGTACTTGAGGTTTTGGTGGTGAAACGGGTACTCTTACACAATTTCTAACAGGCAATAAGAAAGTGTATTAGAAATTGTGGAATTCCCTATTGGAAATTGTGTATAAATTGAATTTATATGACGCCCTGGTACTCTTTCACAATTCCTAATTGAAAATTGTGTACTTGAGGTTTTGGTGGTGAAACTGGTACTCTGACTTTGTGAAATGAAGAAGAGCACTCGTCAATTACTATCGTAATATCTTGTCGCTTCAGTGAAAAAAAGTGTGTTCAAAACTTTTTTCTGCTCTTTAACACAAATACAGATCGAATTGATCCGAAATGTTTCGCCTATTGACATGGCGAGCAAAAGGGCTGCCATCGAAGTGAATTTCTCCTGTATCGGAGCTACAGATATCGTACACAATGCCAAATGCATCATTCATCACGACGACTTGGCATTTCTTTGATCATGCTGACATACTTTTTCCGCGCTCTTAAAGAAATAATGCCGGAACAGCCGTCGGTCGTTTATATTTTCATAGACGCCCCATTTATTATGCCACTTACTCGAGATATGTTCTTTGACTCCGATACGAGCACCTTGTCATCAAATCAATTGCTTGTTAATAATGTATGTGAAAATTACACGAGAAAGGGTTCAACGTTGAAATCTGAAGGAAGCCATCGTAGTATAGGCGCTCGGATAAATGTTTCATACACCTACTGTATAGTCGGATCTATTTATCTATGAGAAAGGTATCGCCCAATGCGAATACAGAGACAAATAAACGAGTAAAGTAAGGAATAGGCATCCACGGTTCACATTTTGGGCTACAGTAGCTTAATAGCTTCATGTAAGCGAAGCGTTTTGTTGTTGACGGTCTCTTGTCGTGTAGTCTGTATGTAAATGACGCCATTGTCTCGCTACTTTTACTTACTTACTTGTTAGGTTTGTCCCACTTCCTTTCGTTAGGTTTGCCGTACTTTTGTCCGTTAGGTTTGTCCCACTTTTATCGTCAGGCTTGTCCCACTTTTTTGTTTAGGTTTGTCCCAATTTTTTGTTAGGTCTGTAACACTTCTTTTCGTTGGCCTGTTCCACTTCTTTTCACTAGGTTTGACACATTTCTTTTCGTTGGGTTTGTTCCATTTTTTTTTCGTTAGGTTTGTCCCACGTTTTGTCGTTAGGTTTGTCCCACTTTTTTTCGTTAGATTTGTGCCCACTTCTTCTTGTTAGGTTTGTCCCACTTTCTTTCGTTAGGTTTGTCGCACTTATGTCCGTTAGGTTTGTCCCACTTTTTTTGTTAGGTTTGTCCCATTTTTTTCTTTAGGTTTGTCCTACTTTTTTCTTTAGGTTTGTCCCACTTTTTTCGTTAGATTTGTGCCTTTTTTCTTTTTAGGTTTGTCCCACTTTCTTTCGTTAGGTTTGCCGCACTTATGTCCGTTAGGTTTGTCCCACTTTTTTTGTTAGGTTTGTCCCACTTTTTTCTGTAGGTTTGTCCCACCCTTTTCTTTAGGTTTGTCCCACTTTTTTTGTTAGGTTTGTAACAATTCTTTTCGCTAGGTTTGTCCCATTTGTTTTCGTTAGGTTTGTCCCACTTTTTTCTTTAGGTTTGTCCCACTTTTTTCTTTAGGTCTGTCTCACTTTTTTTATTAGGTTTGTAACAATTCTTTTCGTTAGGCTTACCCCACTTCTTTTCGCTAGGTTTGTCCCATTTGTTTTCGTTAGGTTCATCCCACTATTTTGTCGTTAGGTTTGTCCCACTTTTTTTCGTTAGATTTGTGCCACTGCTTCTTTTTAGGTTTGTCCCACTTTCTTTCGTTAGGTTTGCCGCACTTATGTCCGTTAGGTTTGTCCCACTTTTTTGTTAGGTTTGTCCCACTTTTTTCTTTAGGTTTGTCCCACTTTTTTCTACATTCCATTCGGCCTTGGGCGACCTGCGGTACTGGACATAGCCATCCTCCGCAACATCAGAGAGGAGTTCGAGATAGAGACCCTGGTGGAAGGATCGTCGGACCACAATCCGATCCTACTAACACTTGGCACAGGGTCTAGAACTCGAGATAGCTTGAGCACCAAACGGACGAACTGGAACCTGTACAAATCCAACGTCCAAAGGAACATCACTCAAATTCCAACCATCCGATCAGCGGAGGAACTGGACAACGCGGTAGAGGAGCTGGAGAATACTGTCCTGCGAGCGCACGAGGACAGCACCCGCTCCGAGACTACGGCAGTTCCTAGACACCTAAATGGTCCAGCACCGCACCATATTAGGCACCTGATCAGGGAGAACAGAAGACTCAAGCGAGAACATCTCCAGCTGTTGACAGAGGAGTCGAGAGTTGCGCGAAACAGAGCATCGCTAGCTCTGAAGAACGCACTCGCGGAACTCCAAAACAGCAGATGGAATGCAGCCTGTGCAGAACTAGAGACCCAGGATGGTACGGCCTGGACTATGCAGCGAAAATTTCGTCGTCAGCGCACCACGATCCCCACTCTTCACGGCCAACGCGGCTTGGCCTACTCCAGTGAAGAAAAAGCCGAAGCATTCGCCGATTCGCTAGAATCTGAATGCAGACTCAATTACCATGAAGACGAGGACGACAACCACGAGGAGGCCGTGGAAGTCGCAGCCGAAATCATGAGGAGTCGACCACCAGGCCAGGAGACGGATCACCCCTCCAGTCCAGAGGAAATCCGTCTGATCATCCGCAGGTTGAAGGTCAGAAAGGCGGCGGGAAGGGACGGCATCAACAACAGGATGCTGAAAAACCTTCCCTCCAAAGGCATTGCTGCGCTCACCAACATCGCCAATGCCACTTTGAGACTTAACCACTTCCCGCGGCGGTGGCGGGAAGCCCAGGTTATAATGCTCACCAAGCCAGGCAAGGACCGGAAGTTGCCCCAGAACTACCGGCCCATCAGCCTGGTTTCCTCGATGGGCAAAGTAGTCGAAAAGGCTATCGCCGTTCGACTAGAGAAGCAGGCAGAAGAACTGCAACTTCTCCCCCCAGAGCAATTCGGCTTCAGATCCTCCCACAACACGGAACTCCAAGCGCTACGACTGACAGAAAACATCACCAGCGGCTTCAATCTCCAGGAGGCAACCGGCCTCGTCCTGCTGGACGTGGAACGAGCCTTCGATCGAGCTTGGCACGATGGACCCATCGCCAAAATGGAAGCCGCCGGAATCGATGCGAACATGTGCCAACTGATCCAGAGCTATCTAACACAAAGATGGTTCACGGTGAAGATTGGTACATGCCATTCAACAAGACGACAGCTGGAAGCAGGCGTGCCCCAGGGGTCAGCCTTAGCCCCCCTGCTCTACAACATCTATACTCACGATGTGCCGAAGACAGCTGACACAATGCTGGCCCTATATGCAGACGACACTGCTATAGCCGCCAAGCATAGACGACCCGAGATCATCCGTAGGAGACTACAGGATGAACTGGACCACATTCAGGACTGGTGCGTGAAATGGAAAATCCGCATCAACGTCCAGAAGACGCAGGCAATCTTCATTCAACGAAGAAGGATTGCAAGACCTGTCGAAGCATCCATCTTCGACGAAGATATCCAGTGGAGCGACAATGTCAAATATCTGGGGATCGTATTTGACAAGTCCCTCACCTGGAAAGCGCACATAGAAGCTGTCATCGCAAAGACCAGAGCAGCCATGGCTCAACTCTATCCATTACTGGGTAGACACAGCCAGATGCCGCTAGCGACCAAGCTACGGCTGATCAAGGCCATCGCCAGACCTCAGCTCGCTTACGCCTCCGCGGTCTGGGGGTACGCTGCCCCCAGCTACCGCAAGCGACTTGCTGCTCTAGAGATGAAGCTACTCCGGATCGCCACCAATGCACCATCCTACGTAAGGAACTCAACCTTGCGTAGAGACCTGCATTGGGATACCATCCACGAGTACATGAGGAAAAAAGCGGAGAAGACCTTCGAGAAAGCTCAGGACCACCCGAACGAGCAGCTACGATTCCTCATGGACTACGATCCGGACGAGAGGCCTCGCAACCGCAGAACCAGGTACCCCAGACCAAGGTCCCAGCTGGCACCCGCTAACTGGAACTTTGACTAGGAGACTAGGAGAACTTGCGGCTGCTCCCCCCCCCCACCCCACGGCGCGGATGCAGAGGACCAGGAACCACCGGGACCAGGACCAACCAGGACCAGGACCCGCCACGACCAGGACCCGCCACGACCAAACCAAACCAAACCAGGACCCACCAGGACCAGGACCCTTCAGGACCAGGACCAGGAACAACATATTGGTAAGAGGACTTGAAACTCTTGATTTTTCGAAATCAAGAGTTTCAAGAGAACCAGCAGATCCTCTATCGATGATCGCTTAACGACATCGATAGAATGTGCGAGGTAAAGGGAACCAACCCGGCGTTCCCAGAGACTGAAACACATGAGGAGTCGTTGTAGCAGACCGCAGGTCACGCACAACACATGGCCTACCGAGACGCTGATGAGTCAGGCCACGCGGAGGTTTAGGGTTTAGTGGGTATTAGGTGATCTCCTCAAGACCCTGGAGTCCCACACACGCCGTAGCTCGGGCTATGGTATGGTGCGTAAACGCATTCCCCCCTCACCAAAAAAAAAATAAAAAATAGAAAAAAAAATTGTCCCACTTTTTTCTTTAGGTCTGTCTCACTTTTTTTGTTAGGTTTGTAACAATTCTTTTCGTTAGGCTTGTCCCACTTCTTTTCGCTAGGTTTGACCCATTTGTTTTCGTTAGGTTTGTTCCATTTTTTTTGTTAGGTTTGTCCCACTTTTTGTCGTTAGGTTTGTCCCACTTATTTCGTTAGGTTTGTCCCACTTTTTTCTTTAGGATTGTCCCACTTCTCTTCGCTAGGTTTGTCCCATTTGTTTTCGTTATGTTTGTTCCATTTTTTTTGTTAGGTTTGTCCCACTTTTTGAGGTTAGGTTTGTCCCACTTTTTTTCGTTAGATTTGTGCCACTTCTTCTTGTGAGGTTTGTCCCACTTTTTTTCGTTAGGTTTGCCGCACTTTTGTCCGTTAGGTTTGTCCCACTTTTTTCTTTAGGTTTGTCCCAATTTGTTTGTTGGGTTTGTAACAATCCTTTTCGTTAGGCTTGTCCCACTTCTTTTCGCTAGGTTTGTCCCATTTGTTTTCGTTCAGTTTGTTCCAGTTTTTTTTCATTAGGTTTGTTCCACTTTTTGTCGTTAGGTTTGTCCCACTTTTTGTCGTTAGGTTTGTCCCACTTCTTTTGGTTAAGTTTGTCCCACTTCTTTTCGTTAGGTTTTTGCGAGAAAGATAAACCTAGAATCTTGTTAATTAATGAAATATAAAAGAATAAAGAATTCCTTGCAAATATTTAAGAATCAAAGACAAGAATACATTTCTAATGCGATACCTGATAAAAAATGACCTTTTTGTGAGAGCCAGATATTTGAAAAATCGGTAAACTGTATGCTGTGACTACCTATTATTGTATTTGGGATTTATACTCACAGTTGCAAGCTTAGTTTTGTACTCAGCGCCTGTTCTACTAGTATTAGTGCACATCTTCCAACCTACTGTGCTTTAAAACTTTGATATCAGCAACTGCTTAGATCAATTCTCGTTGAATAAATCACGATTTGTTGGATTAAATATGCAAAATGCGACCTTCGTATTGTCGGGTAGGTGTCTGTAACTTTTATTACCGCCCGATAAAGTAATTTGCATATCTCTATTACTCCCACAGATCGATCAAATTATCCTACGGATTTTTTCAGTCAGAGGAAAGTCCTTGCTTCTTTGAAGTATTTTTTCATGACGCATCCCCACCTTCTAGGCTTTCAAAAGAAAATATCTAAGTCCCGATTTTACTATTGATCTGCAGGAATCAAAATTTGCGCATTCGGTACAAATGGGAGAAATGAACTAATCTCATTAGCATCAAGTTGATTGTGCAGCAAGTAATAAAAAAAAAAATAATTGGCGCATTTTTCCTTCTCAGCTCTAAAGACTCTAAAAATCTAAAGAATAACAAACTTTCAGATATACCTTGCTCAGGGTATGCACCGTCAACTTTGAAAGATAAAAATTTGAGAAACAAGCTATGTTTCAATGTCTCAATAACGTTTCGCTATTAAATATTGTTTGTCCGCCGAACAATGATTGATACTCGTTCGTAAAATGAATCATAAATCTGTGTAAGCGTGTTGTCAGCCCTATTATCGAGTACGATTAAAAATTTATTCGTATTCCCATACACGATGGGAGACCATTGTATTCAATGCGTGTTTTCATTTTAGCATATGTTCTTATCTATGAAAAATACAGTCGTTGACATCGACCGGAACGAACAATCAAACAGGAAGGATTTTGAGGTTTCGTAGAGGAAATGCAAATGGACTTTATAGTATGGATCTTATGGCTCGTTACGATACGGCGCTGTTGAAGAGCATAACAAGAAACTAAGCCAAGGACTGGAAACGAGCCTACGATCGAGTTTTGCACGATGGACTCATCGCCAAAATAGACGCCGCCGGAATCGATGCAAACATGTGCCAACTGATCCAGAGCTATCTAACACAAAGATGGTTCACGGTGAAGATTGGTACATGCCACTCAACAAGACGACAACTGGAAGCAGGCGTGCCCCAGGGGTCAGCCTTAACCCCCCTGCTCTACAACATCTATACTCACGACGTACCGAAGACAGCTGACACAATGCTGGCCCTATATGCAGACGACACTGCTATAGCCGCCAAGCATCGACGACCCGAGATCATCCGTAGGAGACTACAGGATGAACTGGACCACATCCAGGACTGGTCCGTGAAATGGAAAATCCGCATCAACGTCCAGAAGACGCAGGCAATCTTCATCCAACGAAGAAGGATTGCAAGACCTCTCGAAGCATCCATCTTCGACGAAGATATCCAGTGGAGCGACAGAGTCAAATATCTGGGGATCGTATTTGACAAGTCCCTCACCTGGAAAGACCACATAGAAGCTGTCATCGCAAAGACCAGAGCAGCCATGGCTCAACTCTACCCATTACTGGGTAGACACAGCCGGATGCCGTTAGCGACCAAGCTACGGCTGATCAAGGCCATCGCCAGACCTCAGCTCGCTTACGCCTCCGCGGTCTGGGGGTACGCTGCCCCCAGCTACCGCAAGCGACTTGCTGCTCTAGAGATGAAGTTACTCCGGATCGCCACCAGTGTACCATCCTACGTAAGAAACTCAACCTTGCGTAGAGACCTGCATTGGGACACCATTCACGAGTACATGAGGAAAAAAGCGGAGAAGATCTTCTAGAAAGCTCAGGATCACCCGAACGAACAGCTACGATTCCTCATGGACTACGATCCGGACGAGAGGCCTCGCAACCGCAGAACCAGGTACCCTAGACCAAGGTCCCCCACGGCGTGGATGCAGAGGACCAGGACCCACAGGGACCAGGACCCGCCAGGACCAGGACGCACCAGGACCAGGACCAACCAGGACCAGGACCCGCCACGACCAGGACCCGCCACGACCAGGACCCACAAGGACCAGAACCCTTCAGGCCCAGGACCAGGAACAATATATAGGTAAGAGGACTTGAAACTCTTGATTTTTCGAAAACAAGAGTTTCAAGAGAACCTAGCAGACCCTCTATCGATCATCGCTTAGCGACATCGATAGAATGTGCGAGGTAAAGGGAACCAACCCGGCGTTCCCAGAGACTGAAACACATGAGGAAACGTTGTAGCAGACCGCAGGTCACGCACAACACATGGCCTACCGAGACGCTGATGAGTCGGGCCACGCGGAGGTTAGGGTTTAGTGGGTATTAGGTGGTCTCCTCAAGACAACCTGGAGTCCCACACACGCCGTAGCTCGGGCTATGGTATGGTGCATAAACGCATTCCCCCCTCACCAAAAAAAAAAAAAAAACTGGGTAAAGCAGCAGCACGAGGAATATTAAATCTTAGTGTCTAGATGTGTGTGAATTTATCTCGAGACTGTTCGTAAAATTATCAGGAGAATTTCTTTAATTGCACATAATAAAGAGTGTTAGTGCGAAAGACGACGAAGGTAACCATGGGAGTGCCGCAGGGTTCCGTTCCAGGGCCGGTTACAGATGATGCCGGGAATTGATGATAGGGTATGCTGACGACCTCGCGATGATAGTGATTAGATGGCTGATACCTTCGGTTAACGCTATCCGCTATGAAGAAATGCAGCAAGCAGATGTGTGGCGAACGACTGATGTAGTGAGTATACCATTTCAGGAGAGTCTCACACTTCGGGTAGAGATTTTCTGCCTGAGAGTGGCTATAAACGCTTCCCGCTGTCAAAAAACCGCCTTGCTTGTTAAACATACCATTAATTTGTATCGTGGAAATGATTGTTTTTCCGCATTGTTGACTTCCAAGTGTAAAACGAGACGTTCAATTTGCGAAGACAGCCGACCAAACAGAGTGGTTTTTCGCTCTGATGGGCAGGTAATTGTTTAGAATGGATTGCGGTCATGAAGCATTTAGGCAGACTTGATGTTGTAGCTTTGATTACAATATTCGTGTTAAAGATTCGTGACATGATATCAGCATATCGGGTAACGTTTTAAGCTTTATATTGTAATGAGTTAGGAAAGGGTTCTGATCATTCAGAGAACCTACAACATATCAGTAGCCAGATCCCTAATCACTTTTTGATTTGAGACCACCGGTTAAGGAAGCTGATGACCAGTCAAATAGTTTACTTTGATTTGATATCTTTTCGAAGACTAGCCGACCAATGTCTGCTTACTCAGCGATTACCCGACACCAATGAAAATATTAGCAGTATGTCGCCCAACAACAAGGGTTTCTTTGAAAGGTTGAAAGGTTTCAAAGGGGTTGTTTAAGATGATATTGGATATCGAGAAGTACGCGCTAGCGAACTGAATTCAAGTTTTAAATCCAAATAAGGATTCATTCAACATGGCGGTACATAGTTCAGCCCTACGTGTTTATACTCGGGAGGCAGGTAACTGAAAGATGATACTGACAATTTCAAGAGTGTACAGAAATCTTTTGCACTGTCCAATAGATACCTAAGCTACTATTTACACTGGGCAACAATGAAGTTTCAGAAAATGCGCACCCAGAGACCGTTCGGTTTGGAACGCCCTCTTTTATCCCAAATTCTTTCCACATTTAACATTTTAATTGCAAAAGACACGAGCTGTGTGGTTATCTACTGGGATATTTTCGTGAAAAAATATCGACAGGTTGGGAATCCTTGACCTCCCTCGTGGCAACCAGTTGGCAACAATAAATAGTTTGCAAATTTTTCTGTTCTTATTTGGAATGAGATTATCGGCAATCAAAGCGTAAGCAAGGTGATGCCCGCATGCTTTTCATTTTTCTATTTCCATCGGAATTGAGGACGAGTAATCGCGCAGATGGCCATGCCTTGGACATGCGATTTATACAGGGTGCTACTCAGAAATTCAAAAGACAGATTTCAGACTATTCTAAATTGCCCATTGACGAATATCATTTCAACTACCTACTACTTTTTAATAATTTGCATCATTGGCTCTTACTCTGGACGAATTGAAAAGCGAAATTCGCGTGGAAGTCGCCCAAGTTGAGAGAGCGATGGAGAGAGTCTACGCGAACTTCCAAGAACGCCTCCAACACTGCATCAACGATTTCGGCCGCCACATGCCTGATGTGATTTTCCACACTTGACTGTCTCAAATGCTATTTCCTTGTGAACCTGATTCCATCAATACATTTGTTTTCGAGTAAAAATTAACTATTTTATGATTTTTTTAAAACCGTCCATCCTCTCTGCCGCACCCTGTATATGTCACAAAACATACCAGACATATCACACGTATATGACATAAAATAAGTTACGCGAAATTTACTTGCGATTCATTTTAATCACTTTTATACTGAATATTCATGATATGTGATGTGTCCATCATGAGCTTATTGTAGTAGTAGTTATATGATATTAATACTATATAAATATTTTTGCTATGTGATTTATTTAGTATTAAAATATTGAAAAGCTAACAAATAAATCATCGATCTTTGAAAACGTACGTGGACTTTGACTTTGCTTATACAGTGTCGTACTGTAGCAGAAAACTGGAACAGCCTGACCCAAAAAACGGATTTGAGACTAACCCGTACATCTAGAACTGGCCGGTACGACTTCTCCTTTGTATTTTTTTCCAGTTCCAGCGGTATTATGTAAAAAACGTCAAAAAAAAAACAACAACAAAATTTCACTTTTCAAGATTCGTTCGGCATAAGTCAAATGAAACTTTGTTATTTCGTTTCGCAAGAAAAAAACGCCTCGTGAATGCAAAACTGCGTCGCGTGCCGTGCGTACATTAAGCTCTAATGAACGACCAGGCGAAAACCGGAAGTTAAGCGGAAATTTGTGTAACATCGTACGACAGCTGACAAGAAGACAGATTCGTGTGCGCTGTTGCCGAATGTCGAGGTTTCGCTCACAAGTTGGAACTGGCAGTACAAACGAATTTGGACTAGATAAAAGGAGCAAACGTGCAATTTATTTCGATTCATTATATCCAAGTCAGTAGTCAGGATGTAAGTCGATGGGGCTTAAGCCGCCAGTTTGGTAAGCGTTGACATTTCGCGTTAAATTCGTATTTTTTTCCTAGAAAACATGAAAAAATGGATCGATTTCTATACAGGGTATTCGAATGATAGACGGAGATATTTTAGAGGGTTATTCCTTGTTAAAAATATGAAAAAAAGTTTCTATGAACATGGGTCCGGAAATGCAGAGTTTTCAAGATACAGAGTGAAAAATTAAAAAAAAATATTGGTATCTTAAAAATATTTACTCGATTCTCTTAAAATTTAGTCATAAATATAATAAAATCATTACATCCAGTGGCGTCCCAGGGGGCATCTTGGCAAATACAGGGTGACTTTGAAGTTGATTCATTAATTTTCAGATAATGATTGTAAAAGGAAGATAAACCAAAATATGTGTGTAAAAATAAAAAAAAAATTTACCTTGTTTTATAAAGTATCCTCCCGACAAGTATTTCAGTGCGGACCTGTATTTGATCGTGAGGTCCCCTGTGAAGTCTTAAGTCACCTGATTCACGAGCCCGTTGTACTACATTAACAAAGGCACGAGGGGTTGGTTGCACTCGATTTGGAAACCGATCCGCATAAATATGTGCCATTTTTTATTTCGTTTGAGCCACGCAACAGACACTAATCACACGCGTTACCGACTGACACTGACTGTATGTATAACTGAACTGAATAAAATAATTGTAAAAACATCGTTCCAAATTCTTTCGCTTTTTTGTTTCCGATGCGATGAACCGATAAGGCGGATTATATCCGTTGTTGCCAAACACGAGCACATGATATTATTATTGAGACAGGGCGGTACTCAAACTTCCAAAGGGCTATAACTTTGTTACTTTAATTTTACCAGAAAAATGGTAAAGGAAAAAAACATTTCTTTTGATCAGATCTACTCACTGTTAAAATAAATGACTCAACTTCGAAGTCACCCTAGTATTATTGGAAAAAATGTACGCCACTGCCTTTTTGATAAATTTAATATTTGTTGTTTGATTAAGTATCTGAAAATACAACTTCTTTGCGTCTTGTATTTTTTTCGTATCTCACTTGGTTTTCGAAAGTTGCATACCACTGGACATAATTGGTTTATTAATTTTTGCTAAGAAAAATCATTGGAAAACAGAAAATCAAAAAAAATCTAGGAAGAGTGTAACTTTTCCAATATGTACCATGACAATAAATGTTGGAAAGGTCTATCATCCATTTACGTTCACCTTCTCACTCGACGAATCATTGAACGACGAACTCGAGCTAAAAGTTGAGGTCTACTTTTTATTTCTTCGAATAAATTGAAGAGATATAAAAGATGTAACCCAAAACATAGCGCCCGCAAACCTTTCATCCTTTTTGGATGAACTCAATGTCCATTATGGGTAGCAAAAACATTTTTTTCTAAATGTTCTTTTGTTTGGGCCGTCATATGGACAGAAGTTATTCGCAAAACCTGATTTAGTTTAGTAACAAAAGAGATTTGACCAGTCGTCCATGTATTTGACATAGCTAGCGTGGTCTTCAGACGAAATGCTTACTTATTCCGTACGATTTTCCGACATATCCACCAAAAACCTTGAAAACAACTGAACTTGATCTAGCTCAGTATAAATGTAGCATTTTCTAAACATTTTATGTCAGTTTGGCAACACCGCCTCGGATTGTGCAGAGCCATCTGTGAGCGAAACACGGCATCTTTGGCAGAATGTTGAGCCATCGATGTGTGAATCTCCCAGTCACGGATCGACGTTCAGTAATAGTCCAAGAGCCAACCGCAAAGTTTTGGTTACTGATATGTTTAGAGCTAGACAAATCTTACGTATTTCGTGCAGCTCCTTTGTCTCTAGTTCTACTAAGCATAGTTGGATTATCAAGGTGTCGTTAAGTCCGGTTGTTTCGTATATAAAAAAGTTTGGGGTAAGTAATGGTCGAGTCTGGGCCCACTAGCTGTAATTCTGCATGATTATCTTTCCTCCGATATACTAAACATAAAATTGAGATACAATGGTATTTTCAGCAAACGTTGCAACCCCGCTCAAGTCCGTTTCTCCCCATCGTTGGTCTTTTCCTTTCGTACACGCGTTCGACCCGTGGTTGGATCCTATCAACCGTCAACGTATCGTCCATTACCCATCAGCGACGTTGGTATTATTATAACGCTTGCCTAACGAGGCTGACATAATGATAATGAACGCACACACGAGCCTGCCGGAAGCTTTTCTACGGGTTCTCGCCTCGCGCTCCACCACATCACTGCTTGTTTCACGGTGTTTTGCTAATGCTGGGGTTGGTTACCATGTTACGAGGAAAACATTTTAATTTGTTTTGGTAAAAATATAGGATTTTTTTATATTTATTCTGGTCAGGGTGTATCTTAGAACCGTATCGTCAGTCGTCCCTACAATTGTAGGGCGCCTTTATGGCCTCCTTGATTGTTATAGTTTTCTACTTCTCCGTGTCAGCGCTCTATTTTGAGGTTATGTCACAAACATCTATTTGCATCAAATTGTGCTTGCTTTTGAGTTATATCATGTTTAATCAGCCTGAAATTTCCTACAATTTAAAAAGAAAACATATCTTCACAATAGGAGAGCGCTGACGCTGACACGGGACAAGTGTAATCTAGAAATTTTTGAAGGAGAGAAAGGAGTATGACAATCAAGGAGGCCATAAACGCGCCCTACAATTGTAGGGACGACTGACGATACGGGCCTTAGGTAGATGCTTATACTCGTAAAATAATATTTCACTGCCTTTGCTTATTTTTATTAAGTTGTATACAATCTTTAACAATTCCTGATGACTTTTTTTAAGTCTCGTGATTTTTCTGGTGAACTTAATTTTTTTTTTTGACCTGGCGACAATGCTGTAATACCAGTCGTTCCAAGTGAACGAGTGAACGAGTTTTTTATTATATTTATCTAAAGATTCACACGTAGTCACAAGCATCACATACTATTTTTTATATCTCTCTATAAGTAACAAACTGTAAATATTAATTAGATGTTCTCCAGTCGGAAAAGTGACATTATGTCGTTTTTTTTTTGACAAGAGAAGAACCCGTTGATTAGGAATATCTTTCAGCCAGACTGGAACTGCTAAATCCAGAATTTCACCTCCACGGGTAGCGAATGATACCGAGGTAACGACCCGATCCTACAAAGATAACAACGACCCGTATGTCTGCGGCGGTGTACGTAACGTTTAGCCGTATCGTAAATTAAGCTGAATTTAAATATATTGAATAAGCATCATAAATCCGTTTTACGATTCTGTAAAATATGATTGGCAGATATCGATAAATTACGACGACGGATTTTTCCCTTGTAACAATACGTGGATTGATGAACTCGCTGCGAGTGTCTGTTTGTCCGTCCGCCTGTGGGTGTATGTGGATTTTTAACCCGGTCGAGCGCATTTGTAAATGTCAACTTGCAACAGATTTCATTGTACTTGATGACATTAATAGCTTCCTGGTTGGGAGATGAGAAATGATACGGACTAAATAACTATATTGTAGATTAATATGAGAAACTTCAGCGACGTAGATAACTGGATGTAAAGATACAACTCAAATGCAAAACATCCGAAAAGTTTCTTATATCTTTTTGTATGGAAAAAGGGTTTTAAAATGTCGTCAGCCCTTGTATACAGGTTGGCTAACTAAGTATGTGAGTTATTGCGTCTGGGAACCTATCCATGCAGCAAAATAGTTATTAGGTACTTAAAACGACCAAGAGAAAAACCTGGAAAATATTAAAATGTTTCTGAAATGGCCGCTAGGGGACTTTTGCCGTATTCTTCGTGGGCCACGTATATACTAATTTTCATGAGTGGTTTATCCATGTTACAAAAGCAAATAAAACACATTCAAAGCAAACTTCGATACGCTTGAACGATCTGTCCAATATTCAATCAAATTACGAATATAACTCAATTTATGTGATCCGACTGTACTGGAAATGCTGTTTTCTTTTTATTCTCATTCCTTTGTATTTGTGATGTCACACCATGTCGTCAAACAGAACGAACGGAAACGATTAATGCACGTTTAGTAGCCTAGTCGATTTATATCACCATAAAAGACTAAATTAAAAAGTATCTACACCTTAAATAGTATATTGAGGACCGATCAACATTATAAATTAAAGCTACATCATTCATTAAATAATCTTATACAAGTTTCTCGTTATTTTTGAAAAAAAACGAGGCATTTTTGAGAAAAAAAATTATATTGTCAAGTCTACAGTCAATATTATTATTTAGCAATTGCATGTTTGAGGAGAAACTGGAGATACGTTCTATTTGCATGGAGAGGGTAATCTAGACATTTATTGGGAAAGTTAATAATTCGATAATTTGTGTTGTAGTCAACTTCTGAAAAATATGAGATATCACTTTTTTAGGAGAGTCCAAAGATCAAAAAGATGCATACAAAAATGTCCAACACCGAAAATTGGGAATCAGACATAGCCCCAAACTTTGCTACCAAAAACCTTACTTCCTTTGCTCACCCTGTATAAATGGATAAATGAAATATACCGGTCGGCTCCTGTACGCGTTCTCAAACAGTTGGTGAAGAACCTCCCGAATACCGCAGCTCGATAGCTCTTTCCGTTGCAAAGCAACTGTCGACCAGTTTAGATGACTGTGCGGATGTTGACTGGTCTATGAAGAAACATTGCTGACAGAAATCTACAAATTGATTTAATTCCCGGTAAATGGTTTATGCACGCTTACATCGTTTGTGGAGTAGAATAATAAAGGAACGAGCTGCTGTTCGAAAGGTAATGTTTCAAGTCCATTTTTAAAATTGACCACGTTGTTGCCGAGGACTGAATTGGAGATACGGAATTATGGGATAAGCAGTAGCAAATGAATTGAAACTGTCGTCGGAAAATGATTGATGTGGGATCAGAGCTGGTAGAAATGTTGGAACAAGCCTTATCTTTGCGGAATGCCCGCAAAAAGTGTCAAACAGCGTGAAGCAGGTTGACTCTGTGTTCCCCACACCGTTGGGTACTTTGTTAATGCAGAATGTATGGTAGATAATGAGTCTGCAGTTCTACGTCCCTGTATGTTGGTACACCCTTTATATAAGTCGCCGAAGAATAAATGCGAGAAAACAGTATTGAAAGATTTTCAGAAAAAGACACTAGCTATCGCCTTAAAGAAGGAAATCTAGTTCGGTAGTAATGTCTCGTCGTATGGTATCCGCCCACAATATTCTGTACGTACGTTTTGTAGACACAAAAATAGATCTAAACCACGTCAGCATCGAGGTAACTCCCACCCAGTGATTGTTTCAGTCTCTGATTATCAGCTAGAATAATTGATAATACAGTGGCCTGTTTAAGGTACCCTCATTGCTGTATAAAACATACACCCGTAATTTTTTAGTCAATAATTTGTTTTTATTACAATAAAACCATGGATTAATGAATTCTGCAGGAAAATGCCAACCTTAGGCTGTATTTAGACGTTCACTTAACATTTCTGTTAGGAGTAATACAATTTTCCTTCTAAAGAAATGAACATGACATTAGCCTTTCAAAAAATGGTCGCCCATTCATTTTGTTCATAATTATTACTAAGATTCTGTCTTCTTACAATTTCTCGATGTCTATAAAGGTAATGCCATAACGTTAACACCTAAAAACAGTATTAACAGTGTGCCCTTTAGTTCATTTCGGAGAACTAGCTCACTAGGTTGCGCTCACTAAAACAAACTAGTTTTTTGAACTTTTTCGCAAACGACGAAGTTTTAAGAACTACTTCGCTTACGACCAAGTCTTAAGAACCAGTTCGCAAACGACCAAGTTTTAAGAACTATTTCGCAAACGACGTAGTTTGAAAAACTAGTTCGCAAACGACATACTTTTAACAACTATTTCGCGAACGAACTAATTTTAAGAACTATTTCGCAAATGAAATAGTTTCAAGAACTATTTCGCGAACGAACTATTTTTTGAACTAATTCGTAAGCGAACTAGTTGTAAGAACTAGTTTGCGACCAAACTAGTTTTGAGAACTAGTTCGCGAACGAACTAGTTTTAAGAACTATTTAGCGAACCAACCAATTTTCAGAACTAGTTCGCAAACAAAATATTTTCAAGAACTAGCTCGCGAACGTATCCTTAGAATTTCTCGATGTCTATGTAGGAAATCTCATAACACCTAAAAACAATGCGCCTTTTTAGTTCATTTTGGAGAGCTAGTTCAATAGGTCACGCTCCCTAAGACGAACTAGTACATAGTTTTAAGATCTATTTCGTAAACGAACTAGTTTTAAGCACTATTTCGAAAACGGATTATTTTTGAGAACTAGTTCACGAACGAACTAGTTTTAAGAACTATTTCGCGAACGAACTAGTTTTCAGAACTAGTTCGCAAACAAAATATTTTCAAGAACTAGGTCGCGAACGTGTCCTTAGAATTTCTCGATGTGTATGTAGGAAATCTCATAACACCTAAAAACAATGCGCCTTTTTAGTTCATTTTGGAGAGCTAGTTCAATAGGTCACGCTCGCTAAGACGAACTAGTACATAGTTTTAAGATCTATTTCGTAAACGAACTAGTTTTAAGCACGATTTCGCCAACGGATTATTTTTGAGAACTAGTTCACGAACGAACTAGTTTCAAGAACTATTTCGCGAATGAACTAGTTTTCAGAACTAGTTCGCAAACAAAACATTTTCAAGAACTAGCTCGCGAACGTATCCTTAGAATTTCTCGAAGTCTGTGTAGGAAATCTCATAACACCTAAAAACAATGCGCCTTTTTAGTTCATTTTGGAGAGCTAGTTCAATAGGTCATGCTCACTAAGACGAACTAGTAAATAGTTTTAAGATCTATTTCGCAAACGAACTAGTTTTAAGCACTATTTCGCCAACGAATTATTTTTGAGAAATAGTACACGAACGAACTAGTTTTAAGAACTATTTCGCGAATGAACTAGGTTTCAGAACTAGTTCGCAAACAAAATATTTTCAAGAACTAGCTCGCGAACGTATCCTTAGAATTTCTCGATGTCTATGTAGGAAATCTCATAACACCTAAAAACAATGCGCCTTTTTAGTTCATTTTGGAGAGCTAGTTCAATAGGTCACGCTCACTAAGACGAACTAGTACATAGTTTTAAGATCTATTTCGCAAACGAACTAGTTCAAAGCACTATTTCGCCAACGAATTATTTTTGACAACTAGTTCACGAACGAACTAGTTTTAAGAACTATTTCGCGAATGAACTAGTTTTCAGAACTAGTTCGCAACCAAAATATTTTCAAGAACTAGCTCGCGAACGTATCCTTAGAATTTCTCGATGCCTATGTAGGAAATCTCATAACACCTAAAAGCAATGCGCCTTTTCAGTTCATTTTGGAGAGCTAGTTCAATAGGCCACGCTCGCTAAGACGAATACATAGTTTTAAGACCTATTTCGTAAACGAACTAGTTTTAAGCACTATTTTGCCAACGAATTATTTTTGAGAACTAGTTCACGAACAAACTAGTTTTAAGAACTATTTCGCGAATGAACTAGTTTTCAGAACTAGTTCGCAACCAAAATATTTTCAAGAACTAGCTCGCGAACGTATCCTTAGAATTTCTCGATGTCTAAGTAGGAAATCTCATAACACCTAAAAACAGTGTTATCAATGCGCCTTTTTAGTTCATTTTGGAGAGCTAGTTCAATAGGACACGCTCACTAAGACGAACTAGTACATAGTTTTAAGATCTATTTCGCGAACGAACTAGTTTTAAGCACTATTTCGCCAACGAATTATTTTTGAGAACTAGTTCACGAACGAACTTGTTTTAAGAACTATTTCGCGAATGAACTAGTTTTCAGAACTAGTTCGCAACCAAAATATTTTCCATAACTAGCTCGCGAACGTATCCTTAGAATTTCGTGATGTCTATGTAGGAAATCTCATAACACCTAAAAACAATGCGCCTTTTTAGTTCATTTTGGAGAGCTAGTTCAATAGGTCACGCTCACTAAGACGAACTAGTACATAGTTTTAAGATCTATTTCGCAAACGAACTAGTTTTAAGCACTATTTCGCCAACGAATTATTTTTGATAACTAGTTCACGAACGAACTAGTTTTAAAAACTATTTCGCGAATGAACTAGTTTTCAGAACTAGTTCGCAAACAAAATATTTTCAAGAACTAGCTCGCGAACGTATCCTTAGAATTTCTCGAAGTCTGTGTAGGAAATCTCATAACACCTAAAAACAATGCGCCCTTTTAGTTCATTTTGGAGAGCTAGTTCAATAGGTCACGCACACTAAGACGAACTAGTAGATAGTTTTAAGATCTATTTCGCAAACGAACTAGTTTTAAGCACTATTTCGCCAACGAATTATCTTTAAGCACTATTTCGCGAACGAACTAATTTTAGGAACTATTGCGCAAACGAACTGGTTTTAAGAACTAGGTCACAAACGAACTAGTTGTAGGAACTGGTTCGCAAACGGTCTAGTTTTAACAACTAATTCGCAAACGACCAAGTTTTAAGAACTATTTCGCTAAAGAAGTAGTTTTAAGAACTATTTAGCGAACGAACTAGTTTTATGAACTAGTTCGCAAACAAAATATTTTCAGAAACTAGCTCGCAAACGTATTCTTAGAATTTCTCGATGTCTAAGTAGGAAATCTCATAACACCTAAAAACAGTGTTATCAATGCGCCTTTTTAGTTCATTTTGGAGAGCTAGTTCAATAGGTCACGCTCACTAAGACGAACTAGTATATAGTTCTAAGATCTATTTCGCAAACGAACTAGTTTTAAGCACTATGTCGCCAACGAATTATTTTTAAGAACTATTTCGCGAACGAACTAGTTTCAGGAACTATTTCTCAAACGAACTGGTTTTAAGAACTAGGTCACAAACGAACTAGTTGTAGGAACTGGTTCGCAAACGGTCTAGTTTTAACAACTAATTCGCAAACGACCAAGTTTTAAGAACTAATTCGCAAACGACCAAGTTTTAAGAACTATTTCGCTAAAGAACTAGTCCGCGAACGTAGTAAGTAGTATTAAGGACTTGATAATGATTTTTTTAAAATAATTTTCAATGTAAACTAAGTCTTTTATTATGCAACTTTTATATAGGTGATTCTTGGTATATTAACTTATTTTCACGAGTTCTATAAGCTCTTAAAATGAATGACTCAACTTTGAAAACACTCTGTATATGTTGCTGCTACTTTAACATTGTATAAATGTTAGCTAATTTTTTATTCATTTCAGTATTTGTAACTACCAGCATTATTTGTTATAATTTAATAACTTCATTTTGACCTGTTATATATATCATTGAACTAAACCACGACCGAATTTAGGCAACCAGTTATACAACCTTCAGCTTACTTGGTTGCCTTGATGGAGTCCCGTCTAGAAACTATTTAGTTCATTCGCGACCAGTTCTAAGGTAAAGAACCCGAAGTCAGGTGACGCCACTGAGTCAAGGCAGATTGTGAAAACCCATCCCTAACTCTTTACCGGTCACGAAAACCATTCGAAATTATAACTCTACTCGCCTAAGAAACTTTTCGTACTTAATAAATCATATTCATCAGTTATTCAGCATGTAAATGCTGCAGTCGTAACTGTCTTAACTTGTCGAATGATATATCTATGGTTAAGTGGATTTTTCCGTACATCCAGTATGTTATTGAGGAGGACGTATGAGAATAGTTTAAGTACAGATTATTTTGAAGAGAAAATTACATATATGTATTTTTCGTTTCCATGATAGTCGCATGCAAGCTCTGCTTTTCAGGATCAATACAGAAACGTCGTACTGATGATGATCATTTATAAAAGTTGGTTGTACGAGAAATATTCTGGAACTACGAATTAGCAAAATACAATCATTAATTTAGGTTACCTGACGAGGTTGAATTAAAGAAGACAACGCGTAAAATGGGTTAATGGACGACAATATGGATCTTGCCAGGAGCAGAAGTCCCGCGTTTATTTTTTTTAATTGGTGTTAAAAGGAGTATTTGAGGTGACTACAAGTCCTGCCATTCCAATGTTTAAAAAGTTTCGCGAGATAAAATAATAATACTAATAATAATAATAAAAACAAACACACACAAAGTAAACTCAGCTAGGTCGTATCATCGTTCTTTTCAACAGCTCCTGATTGCTGATGATTCAACCTTGAGGAACTCTTAAGGTGGACCATACAAGGAGCTCAAAGTCGCCAACACAGAACAGAAAATCGAACTTACCCGTATGAATGTAGGTGTGCTTTTTCATATCCGACTTTTGGTGAAACCTCTTCCCGCAATACTGACAAGGATAAGGCCGAGTATCAGAATGGATCAGCAGATGAGTTGATAACGTCGACGATCTTTTGAACGATTTGCCGCACTGTTGGCACTGAAACAAACAAGAAATACATGAGGGACGAAGCGATTTCTCGAAATGATAAACATGAGTAATCTTAAAAAAAAAACGATAAACATTATTATTATTATGATAATTGAGATGAGCAGAGTACACAGTACTATAAGCTCATGCAGTAAATATAGTGTACGTAACACAAATACATCAAATAGAAAAAATAAAAAAAGACAGTTCATAGCTATAAAGTTTGTACACTCCTCCAGCTATCATACTGCACTTTGAAGCTATTAACTGAAGTAGCACCAACCACACTTTCAGGTAAACTATTCCAGGTGTTGAATATGCGGTTGGGAAGAAACCACTGTCGGACTGTTGTTTTAAATGGCTCCTTATGCAGTTTGAAGCTGTGTCCGCGTAGATTGCTGCGCGACAGACGGTATAGATGCATTAGGCTGGTGCCCATCAAACCATGAAGTATCCATGAACGTAACTATAAGATCGCCACGAAGTCTTCGCTCAGAGAATGAGGTCAGGTTGAATAATTCAAGGCGATCTTCATAGCTTGGTCTTCGTGCTCCAAAAGGGATACGAGTAGCCCAACGCTGTACTGATTCGACGTGATTTCTATCGCGCAGAAGCACAGTGTCCCATACCGGGCCAGCGAATTCAAGAATTGGCCTCACGAATGCCTTGTAAATGTAGGCGCAAGTGTTGACATCGGATCCTTTGAAAGACCTCTCCAGCATGTATAGAAGTTTCTTGGCTTTTGATGTATCGTGGTGAATATGCTCTGACCAGGAAAGACGATCGTTGACTACAACGCCCAGATCAGTGTGGCTGGAAACTGCTTCGATGTTGTGGTCAGAGATCTTGTATGTAAATCGCGGATTTGTCTTCCCGAGGTGAAGGACACAACACTTAGTTAGATTTACATGTAAGGGTAAAAGCCAACTGACTGACCATTGACAAACAATATCAAGATCTCGTTGAAGCATAGCAGAATTTACGACAGTATTGTAAATCTTGGTGTCGTCGGCATAAGCTGAACATGTGGAGGAAATCAATGCGGGTAGGTCACTTGTATACAGAAGGAACAGCACTGGCCCCAAGACAGAGCCTTGAGGAACTCCACTTGCTACATGATGAAAGTGAAACTGGCTATCACTGACGCGCACAGAGAAAGTCCTCCCGGTGAGAAAAGCCTTAATCCACAGTAACAACTCGCCTCTTATTCCCATACATTCCAACTTAAACAGAAGCCTTCTATGCGGTACGCGATCGAAAGCCCTAGAAAAATCTAAGTAGATTATATCAACAGGAGTCTTTGTGTCCAATCGTTGAGAGAGTGGAGAAGGTTGGTCATTATTGATCGACCAGGGAGAAATCCATGCTGATTCTTAGGGATAAGGTCATTTTCGAAAGCAAATGGCAGGAGCTTATCTAATATGATTCTTTCAGCTATTTTGGCGGCGATAGGAACGAGACTTATTGGTCGATAATTTTTAGCGGAGGATTTGTCGCCCTTTTTGAATACAGGGGTAACAGAAGCACTAAGCCAGCATGAGGGTAGGGTATGAGATCTAAAAGACGATGTGAATATCAAGCTTAATGGTAGGGCCAGTGCTGAAGCGCAGTTTTTAAGTACAGCAGCCGTCATCCCATCTTTACCAGGGGAGGAAGAGGTCTTCAGATTTCGCAGGTGCATTAATACATCTTCAGGCAGGAACTCATCTTCGCAAAGCCTGTTGGGACACCTATGGCAGATAGTGGTCGGTAGAAGGTCTCCATTAGGCTCATCGATGAAGTCATCACTAAAGGACTCTGCCAGTAAGTGGGCAGATTCGGTGGCATCCATGTGGAGATGACCGTCAGCGTCGCGGATCTGAGGTGATGAAACTTTGGAATTCAGGTTTGTTCTTAGATACCGAAACAGCTTCTTCTTATTTTTGGAGGTAACGAGTTTTCGTTCATAAGCATGTTTGGCATTATGTAACGTTCTAGATAGGAGGTTAGAAAAGGATCGATGAGACACGTAATCTTGTGAATGGCCACTCCTCCTAAACCGTTACCGCAAAGATCTCTTGTGACGAAGCATGCTCGATATGTTAGAGTTGATTTTCATGAAGGGGCTCAGTGGTGTAAGTCTTCCAATCTGTTGGAGTTCCTGATAGAAACACATGGATTTAGATAATTCAATTTAGGATTGTCGTGTATAATCTGGAACAGAGTAGGTATAATCTTTCCGGATATTGTAAGGTTTCGATTGGACATTTTCCATGTTACACGTATCGATATCAGCACTGATAAAGTTCGACAGGTTATAAGAGTCACCGATATGTCGATATACAGGTGGTAGAAAAGACCAAAAAGGGACCTCAAATACCACCTATTAGAACAGAGGATTTTCTTTTGGCGAGTATCTAATGACTATTTTAATCGATGATAAAAGTGATGTCAGATTCGGAGTTCTTGCATTTGAAAGTCTCATAAAAAGTCATATAAAAATTACATACAGTTATGTGAGGTCTTAAAATACAGCAAATCGCAGTACGTATCACGCGTTCTATTCCTCATCAAGTTCGATCTATACATTTTTAACGGTATAATAAGCTGGTCGAGGAAAAACCGAGTTTTCCATAATTAGAAAACGATTAAATCGTCGGGATCGAAAATCGCGTTTCTTTTAAATAATTCCACAGAGATACAATTAAAAACTCCCCGTTGATACCGAGAAGCGAGGGTATCTTTAATTCAGGTTAATTACATCGAAAAATATCAACTAGCGAGATGAATATTTATGGTGATCATGTTGAGGCATAGACATCGCTCGAAAAATATACAGGAGGCGCAAATTGAGATTAATAAGAAAAAAATGTACGCATTTGGAGTCATAGTCTACAGTATATTCAGATAAGAGATAGACCGGATGTAAACAAAAGGATCGGGTGATTTTCACGCTAACGCCGCCGTCTCAACGTAAAACAGGAGCCCTCATTGGTCAATTCGCAATTAAATGCCTATGCCGAGCGGCAGAGCAGTCGTATCAAGGCAGAGTCACATTCAGTTTCAGACGTGTTACGTATGTCATGTGCATCATTGCAATTTGATATTTCTTTGGACGTTTTCGTTTGTTATCTTATTAAGTTGTTGAGTTTGTCGTTGTTATTGTTATACCTTGTTATTGATTGTTATTGTTATCAACTGCTTGCGCAAAATGCCCAGTAGTACAGATACTGCCGATGAAGTTGTAAACTCCTGTAGTCCACCTAGGAAACGCTCTAAAAAAAGACACCTGAGTGCAGAAATGAAAGAGGTCATTTTGAATATATATAAGATCGTGCGCGAGGAGAACGAGGCATCAACCATCAAAGAAATTGTTGTGAAGGTTTCACACAAAGTTGGGGTGTGTCGCGCATCAGTGTTTAATGTGTTAAGACAATACAAAAAAAATCACACCTTTTCTGAGCCAATGACCAGTAAACATCGCAAAAGTATTGTTAAATCATTGGATGAAGCTGATAAGCATGCGATTAGAAGGAAAGTGCATGAATTCTTCTTTAGGAATGAAATACCTACTATAGATAAAGTACTGCAGGAGGTAAATGGAGATACAACGTTGCCAAATTTCAAACGATCAACTTTGCATGCGTTACTGAAGCATTTAAATTTCAAATGGAAAAAACGGGGTCGTAATAGTTTACTACTGGATAGAGAAGAAATTGTGCTATGGAGGAGGGATTATTTAACAAAAATTGGGAAATATAGCAATCAAAACAGGAAGATTTATTACCTTGATGAAACGTGGGTAAACGCAGGACACACTACAAGTAAAGTATGGGTTGATGATTCTGTAACTTCATCCAGGAGGGCCTTTCTAGATGGACTGTCCACCGGATTAAAAAATCCAGCAGGTAAATACGAGTAATAGACAACAATCGGATGTTTTTCAAACCTTGGGAACAAGGTTCTAAACATTAATTCCAGGGGGCAGATAAAACATATTACAAGTAACAAAACTTTTATAACTTTCGATAAAATGCGTGGATGTTTTATTGTCATTTTCATTTGTTAGAACTTTTTTAAGCCATATTTTTATGTGTTTTCGATATTTCAATAATTTTTTAATATAATCTTAAAATATGTCGAATATTATAAACTTAAAAAAAGTTACTACGTTTTATATTGTGTACCGTTCCTAATATTTCTAATCATTTTAATTCATACTTTAAGCTTTATAAAGTTATAATTTGTTAATATTAATATTTGCGCGTATTTCAGGTTCTTGATCATTCATTTTTTAAAGGTTTATAACTTTAAATTAAATTGTGAAGCGCTGAGTAATCGTACGACGTTCAATATTCTTTCTTTCAATATGACTAAATAATCCCAATTATAGCAATCTGATACTCATGTCTCAATGTTTTTTCGCTGAATGTGATGAAAACATTTGAAAAAGGTTTGCTTATTGAAATAAATCTACACCAGTTAGTACTTCGATTTCCAGGTAAAGGGAAAAGGCTCATTATCTGCCATATTGGCAGTGAGGATGGATTTGTTGTTGACGGTCTGTGGTGCTTTGAGCTGCTCATTCGTTAGCTAGGAACGCCCTCTACCGAATACAGTCGGTGCGCGCATGCTCCAAAGTACAGTCATGGCGGAGTCCTATTACTTTCCGGACAAACCCTGTATAACACTTGCACAAATTCGATAATTTAAGTTATAGAAAATTTTAGAAATCACTTTTCTAGGATAGTCCAAAGATGCATAGAAAAATGTCCATAGTTCAAAAACTGAAAACCTGACAAACAAACTTTCCTAAACAACTGACTTCCTTTGTTCACCTTGTACAAACGGATAAATATAAGAAATATACCGGTCGAACCCTGTACGCGTTCTCAAAGAATTGGCGAAGAACCTCCCGAATACCGCAAGTCGATTTCTCTTTGTTCCGAAAATATCGAACTTTGAATTTGGGTAAAATTCCACCAGTTTAGAAGTGCTACGCCACTGGAGAAGACAGAAGGTACTTATTAAAATTAGATTTGTTCAGAGGCTTTTTATTTTTGTGAGAAATCATCAGCAGGGCGATAATAGCGCTCCGTACACCAAAATCGATGTCAAGATCGGTAATTATACATCACAGTAAAGTCTAATTATATATCTCTCATTTTATTTGCTTTTCACATGAATCTAATCATGATATCCGATGGGAAAAATTATATTAAACTGGCATGCGATGTTTTCTAGAGCTCGTTAAGTGATATAGATTTCTTTTATTAGAAAAAATGATTCCATAATTACAACACGAGACAGTATTTCGCCTTATATTTACTAAATGTTTCGGAATAACTGGGTCATGTCTGATTATGTGATAAAAAGATGGACAAAGGAGTTTGCTCTAACGCTCAAACATTTTTTTCTCGAAAACTATACGAGATGGCCTGGTTTTATAACAGACAAATAATTAAGTAAATAGACGGATGTTTTAAATAGAAAGAAATCAGGGCCGTTGGGAGAGTTGTGACAGAAGTCTGCTATATTTTATGTAAGGTAGGGGTAGTTTTCAACCTTTCAAATATTCGAATGTCTAGCCTGTTCCAAAATGTGTTTTAAAAAGAAAATACGTGCTACTTCTATGTCCACTGAATATGCATATAAATTTTTCCTACAAATTTTTCACTTGATATAGCATGTTACTGATTTCTCCAAGTTCCATCAAAAGGGTCATTAAACTGCCTTAAAGACTACCCCTTTCCTCTATTCTGATGAACCCGGTCGCCTCCCTACACCAGCATAATACCCTCAATAACAATCGTCGTATATACTTAGATTTAATGGAGACTATTTTCCCGATTAAGTCCCGATGCATTATTTACCCTGGACATTAGCGGAAGATCGTTACCGGCCCCCCCCGGCCAACTATGATTTACAATGATGGTCGAACGATATCGTAAAGCTTGAGTCTCGGTCATTTTCTGATGCTTTCTGGCATGGATTGTGCTATACGAGGACGTTGTCTGCATTATTTATTGCTAGATGAGCACGGCTACCGAAACGAGCTTTAGTGGAAAGCTAGAAAGGTGATCCTAACACTAAGGGCCAATTTCAACAAAAACAGCAGGCTACCTATAGGGTAACAGACCGTCAAATACAACGAATGATCTTCAAGTTCCAATCAACAAATTTTAGCAACCGATGGCTATGAAATGTTGAAAACAAAATACTGTCAAAGTATGAGGTGACAGCTTGTCATTTAAACATCACCAGCTTATTGAATATTAAGAAATTACATATAATTCAGTAACAATTTAAAGAAATGTAGGATTTTTGAATAAAATTCATGTTTTAATTACTATTGTTGATTTTTTATTCATGTTTATATTATTTTCTTCAATTGATATGCGATACTGGGTGTTTTTTCCTATAAGCCCCTTGCAGGTAGCCATTAAGCACCTACTTGATGACAGGCTCTACCAAAAGATAATGCTCGTTTCCATTTACTTGCCGTTCATCAGAACCATTATGGCACCTTAGATTGATATTCCCACAAAACCATTCAGGTGAACAAACATCCACACTATATTCACGGCGATTAAAAAATTTCCAAATATATGCCTTAAAGCTACCAGCAAACCTAAAACCTGCAAAAAAAACTACAAATTTGCCATATTTTTCTTTTTTCACGCGTACACATTCTAGGTTATATTTATATTAGACATTATTTGAATACAGCTGATTATTGCATTCCAAGGAGTGACACATGTGTGGGATCTGTCAACTCCTGGTACCAGTCACAAAACAAATACTCTGAAGGTTTAATTCCATGCTATTCAATGACAACACGGTGACTTGTGTGGTTGTCAGCGGCCATTTTGTGAGGGTGCGACACGGTTGCCAGATTGTGCACGAATATCCCGTTTCACCCTCCTGGTCCCAGTGGAGTAAGTTCCGCCAACTGTTGACATGTACTCTACTATGCTTTATAAGACTATTCGTGACATTTTTCCCAAAATCATTGCACAACACTTGAAAAAATGCAGATGAAAATTTAAAAGTATTTCCATGTCGCCGCAAAATAGCTCCGTCGGTACCTTGGGTTATACATCTTGACAGTAGAGATGTTCGATACGATCCTATGTTTAGAAGTATCAATACATTTTACGAGTATCGTCATCTTTCGATCCGGACTGTGTCAGAAAGAGTGACTACCATTTGGCTACGACATTACCCTGCTAAACCAGACATATCTTTCATCATTTTCAAACAAATTGAAGACACAGGCTGATGTAACAAAATCATAGTATAGGAGAAAATTGACTTTAAACATTTTGTATTGGGACTCATATACCTTATACTATGTATAGAGGATAGCTGCCCAGCTTTCGTTCATTGTCATTTTTTCCTTCATCTTTCTTTCATCGCTTTTTCGCGTGTCCTTTCTTTCTACTGGTCACTTCGTATTGTTCGGAATTGTTTACTCACCGTGAACTGCTTCTCGCCCGTGGGACCGACCGTCGCGATCCTATTCTGCAACTCCCTTTCGTGCTCCCACTTCCACCTGCCGTCCAGGCCCTTCACGGGGCTGATCACAGTCGTGCTGATCGCAGCGTCGCCCTTCAGCGAGGAAGAGGACTTCGTCTCTTGCTCGCACAGGCTGCCCGGCGACCAAATGCTGTGCGTTCGAGATCTGCCCTTCAGGGAGAGATTCAACGGCGCATCGTCGTCTGGAACAGGACGGGGATTAGAAACATTACGGAAAGGTGTAGTGATGATAAATAGTCCTGATTCGAGGAATTATAAAGGACCAAAAACTAAGAAACCGTTTCGTCCTTGGCATAGTGATAAACAAACGATACTGAAAACAAACAACTAGACAGTCCGCTGAAAAAATCAACTGTTAGTAACCATTACTTAATCTGGCCCAGATAAGTGAACACTGCAACATAAGTATAATTGGTAGAATTGTAGATTAACGGGTGTTTAACGCACGTCATTCAGTTGAAAAATAAATTACCTACTAGATATACCTTTGTTTGCCTGTCGCAAATTACGTCATTAGTTTGAAATACAGATTACGATTTCAGTAAAAAAACTATCAACATTTTTATAGGGTCCCACAACAATGACAGCCACAATAATGAAAAAGGTAATCGTCCCTTAATAAAAAGAGTCTCAAATTTCCTGGTGATAATCAAGCCAGGATCTCTTATGAAAGGCAAAATCGCTACACCAGTACTCTCCTTTCTAGCCCGATCACGATGAATGCAACAAGGTATAAAGTGTGTGACGATCGGATCCTTGGGGAATACTCGCGTTGAAAACGATATAACTGTCAATAAAAATGCACTTACCGGTGATCTTGGACTTCGTATCCGGGCTGAGTCCCGCATGGTCCAGCGTCGTTGAGGAGCGATCGGGACTTAGGGAATCGGGCCTGTGGGCGGGGGAATAAGGAAGGAACAAACCGGGAATAGGATGCCACATGTAGGGCGCGTAAGGGGTAGACACGAGAGGGGAAAGGGAATTCGCGTACATTATCGCGCTCATATCTGCAACAAAGAAAGTCAGGTATTATATTTCATCTGTGGAAGGGGGAACAGGGTCTATGGGCGAGGGAACAGACGAGGATACACTGTCGCATGTAGGACCTTGATCGAGATTGAGGGATTCGGGCTTCTGGGCGGGGGAACTGTGTCTTTGGCCGAGAAAATCGTGTTTCTGAACTAGGAAAAAGGAAGAAACAGGCTGGGATAAAGTGCCACGTATGAGACAGTAAAAATGTTGCATTTTAGTGCGTTTATCTAAACATTGATCGAGACCGAGGAAATCGGGCTAATGTGCGGGGGAACTGGGTGGTTGGGCGAGGAAATAAAATTTCTGGGCGAGGGAAAAGGGAAAAAGCAAGCCGGAAGTATAGTGATACTTGTGGGACGGTAAAATAGTTGCATTTTAGTGTTTTTATCCAAATCTTGATTGAGGGTGATGGATTTCGGCTTATGGGCGGGGGAACTATGTCCATGACCGAGGAAATCGAGTTTCTGAGCTAGGGAAAAGGGAAGTACCGGAAACAGAGTTATATATGTAGGATGGCAAAACAGTTGTGTCTTAGCGTATTTATAAAAACCTTGATCAAGACTAAGGGTATCGGCCTTATGGGCGGGCGAACTGAGTATTTGGCAGAGGGAGTCGGTTTTCTAAGCGAGGAAAAAGAAAATACATGCCGAGAATGGAGTGTCACATGTGAGACGGTAAAAGTGTTGTATTTTAGTGCGTTTATCTAAACTTTGATCGAAGCAGTGGAAATCGGACTAATGTGCGGGGGAACTGGGTGTTTGGGCGAGGAAATCAAATTTCTGGGCGAGGGAAAAGGGAAAAAGCAAGCCGGAAATATAGTGATACTTGTGGGACGGTAAAATAGTTGTATTTTAGTCCAAATCTTGATTGAGGGTGAGGAATTCCGGCACATGGGCGGGGGAACTGGGTCCTTGACCGAGGAAATCGAGTTTCTAAGCTGGGGAAAATGAAAGTAGCCGAAAACAGAGTGATATATGTAGGATGGTAAAATAGTCGTGTTTTAGTATATACATAAAAACCTTGATCAAGATTAAGGGTATCGGCCTTATGGGCGGGGGAACTGAGTATTTGGCAGAGGGAGTCGGTTTTCGAAGCGAGGAAAAAGAAAGAAACATGCCGAGAATGGAGTGCCACATGTGAGACGGTAAAAGTGTTGTATTTTAGTGCGTTTATCTAAACTTTGATCGAGGCAGTGGAAATCGGACTAACGTGCGGGGGAACTGGGTGTGTGGGCGAGGAAATCAAATTTCTGTGCGAGGGAAAAGGAAAAAAGCAAGCCGGAAATATAGTGATACTTGTGGGACGGTAAAATAGTTGTATTTTAGTCCAAATCTTGATTGAGGGTGAGGAATTCCGGCTCATGGGCGGGGGAACTGGGTCCTTGACCGAGGAAGTCGAGTTTCTGAGCTAGGGAAAATGAAAGTAGCCTGAAACAGAGTGATATATGTAGGATGGTAAAATGTCGTGTTTTAGTATATACATAAAAACCTTGATCAAGATTAAGGGTATCGGCCTTATGGGCGGGGGAACTGAGTATTTGGCAGTGGGGGTCGGTTTTAGAAGCGAGGAAAAAGAAAGAAACATACCGAGAATGGAGTGTCACTTGCGAGACGGTAAAAGTGTTGTATTTTAGAGCATTTATCTAAACTTTGTCGAGGCAGTGGAAATCGGACTAATGTGCGGGGGAACTCGGTGTGTGGGCGAGGAAATCAAATTTCTGGACGAGTGAAAAGGGAAAAAGCAAGCCGGAAATATAGTGATTCTTGGGAGACGGTAAAATAGTTGTATTTTCGTGTATTTATCCAAACCTTGATTGAGGGTGAGGAATTCCAGCTCATGGGCGGGGGAACTGGGTCCTTGACCGAGGAAATCGAGTTTCTGAGCTAGGGAAAATGAAAGTAGCCGGAAACAGAGTGATATATGTAGGATGGTAAAATAGTCGTGTTTTAGTATATACATAAAAACCGTGATCAAGATTAAGGGTATCGGTCTTATGGGCGGGGGAACTGAGTATTTGGCAGAGGGAGTCGGTTTTCGAAGCGAGGAAAAAGAAAGAAACATGCCGAGAATGGAGTGCCACATGCGAGACGGTAAAAGTGTTGTATTTTAGTGCGTTTATCTAAACTTTGATCGAGGCAGTGGAAATCGGACTAATGTGCGGGGAACTGGGTATTTGGGACAGGAAATAAAATTTCTGGGCAAGGGAAAAGGGAAAAAGCAAGCCGGAATTATAGTGATTCTTGGGAGACGGTAAAATAGTTGTATTTTAGAGTATTTGTCCAAATCTTGATTGAGGGTGAGGAATTCCGGCTTATGGGCGGCGGAACTGGGTCCTTGACCGAGGAAATCGAGTTTCTGAGCTAGGGAAAATGAAAGTATCCGGAAACAGAGTTATATATATAGGATGGTAAAATCGTTGTGTTTTAGTGTATTTATAAAAACCTTGATCAAGACTAAGGGTATCGGTCTTATGGGCGGGGGAACTGAGTATTTGGCAGAAGGTGTCGGTTTTCTAAGCGAGGAAAAAGAAAGAAACATGCCGAGAATGGAGTGCCACATGCGGGACGGTAAAAGTGTTGTATTTTAGTGCGTTTATCCAAACCGTGATCGATACTGAAGAAATCGGGTTAATCTACGCGGGAACCGAGTCTTTGACCGAGGAAATCAGGTATCTGGGCGAGGGGAAAGAGAAGAAACAACACGGAAATATAGCGATACATGTGAAACGGTAAAATAGTTGTATTTCCGTGTATTTATTTGAATCTTGATCGAGACTAAGGAAATCAGGCTTATGGGCGGAGGAACTGAGTTTTTGACAGAAGGAATTGGTTTTCTAGATGAGAAAAAAGTAAGAAACAGGCCGGGAATAGAGTACCTAGTGTGAGACGGTAAAAATTTTATATTTTAGTGCGTTTATCCACACATTGATCGATACTGAGGAAACCGGGATAATGCGCGGGGGAACTGAGTCTTTGGCGTAGGAAATCAGGTGTCTGGGCGAGGGGAAAGAGAAAAAGCAAGCCGAAAATATAGTCATACATGTGGGATGGTAAAATAGTTGTGTTTTAGTGTATTTACTTAATATTAAATACATCGGGATTTAGGGAATCAGGGTCATAGGCGGGAGATCAGGATTTATGAGCGAGGGAATCAGGTTTTTGGGCGAGGGAAGAGGAAGGGAACAGACCGGACATGGAGTTTCACGTGAAGGGAGGTGAAATAGTTGTATTTTTGTGTAACTATGGAAACTTAGAGAGATCGAGACTGGGGAAATCGGGTCTATGTATGGGCCAGTCAAAGGAAATGAGGAGACATTGAAATAGTTGGATTTTGCTATAATTATGTATTTATAGAGTAGAAACAGAGGGGAATCGGGCTTACAGGTGGTGGGATAGTGTAGGAAAATACGTTATTATAATTGCTAATGTCAAACAATGAACTTACTGTACAAGATTCTATCCCTGAGCGTTGCAAATGGTGTCATGTTCTTGCAGTTACTTTCACGTTTCGCCTTGAAAATATACCGACATAGTATCACAAAGCCAACATTCGAAATGACTGAATGACTGTCAGGTTTACCGATTCTAGCCAATAATTAACCAAACAATATCAGTCTTTATGTGCTTTTTAAAAATGAGTCCCACAACTAAGGTTGTACTGATAGCGCTATCTAAGTGCGCGGTTTTCATTTTTAAATGGCAGGTACAAAATGATTTAGGAGCGCTTTGACGGCGAATATTTCAAAGACAAATATTTGCTCAGGCTGACAAGTGACATCAAACCTTACTGTCGGTAACGATGTTGGAAACTGATTGCTTGAGCTTGAGGGTAAACAATCGGGCCACCGTTATGTTACCGATTAAACAATATACGGAAAATAGTTAAACGATTATAAGAATATAATACTTACTGTTGACAGCAAAATAGGCCGTCTTGTCTCCCTTCTGGAACTCCTTCGGGTAGACCAACGAAAACGCGCTGTGCCTAGACGACGGTGTTGGTGACCGTGGCGAGGTGGGGCTCACACTTCGAGAGGAGGAGGTGGCACCGGTGCCGCCCAAAGGGCTGCAAGGGGATCGAGGAGGAGTGTAAGGCTGGAGGGGTGGGGGATGTTGAGGATGGGAGGCGGTTAGGGATGATAGGCGGGGCATCCTGAAACAAAAAGAAAGTAATGTTTAATAGATTTTCAAGGAAAAATAAGTTATAAATAAGGGAAATCAGAATACGGATAAGCCTAAATGTATTCATCATGCTCCAAAATAAGCCGTGATGAGATTAAGAAGTGTTTTTATACAGGGTGACTTTGAAGTTGAGTCATTAATTTTCAGATAATGATTGTAGAAGGAAGATATTCAAAATATGTGTGTAAAAATAAAAAAAATTAAAAAAAAATTTTTACCTTGTTTTATAAAGTATCCTCCCGACAAGTATTTCAGTGCGGACCTGTATTTGATCGTGAGGTCCCCTGTGAGGTCTTAAATCACCTGATTCACGAGCCCGTTGTACTACATTAACAAAGGCACGAGGGGTTGGTTGCACTCGATTGGGAAACCGATCCGCATAAACATGTGCCATTTTTTATTTCGTTTGAGCCACGCAACAGACACTATTCACATGCGACTGACACTGACTGTATGTATAACTGAACTGAATAAAATAATTGTAAAAACATCGTTCCAAATTCTTTCGCTTTTTTGTTTCCGATGCGATGAACCGATACGGCGGATTATATCCGTTGTTGCCAAACACGAGCACATGATATTATTATTGAGACAGGGCGGTACTCAAACTTCCAAAGGGCTATAACTTTGTTACTTTAATTTTACCAGAAAAATGGTAAAGGAAAAAAACATTTCTTTTGATCAGATCTACTCACTGTTAAAATAAATGACTCAACTTCGAAGTCACCCTGTATAAGTGAAACATTCTTTTGCAAATATTCAAAGCACTTGTCTCCAAAAAGTAAATAAGTTATGATGGAGATACTGAAATCACTGGCTTTCCAAATAGCTAACACAGAAGTTTTTAATCGCGCCCCAAATTATCCCGGTGTCTCGAGTTTCGTTGACTTGTAGGAAAATTTTCCCAGAATACTTGTCAAATGTAAAAACGCATTCTCCAATAGTCATGAATTTATTGCTTAAGGGTGAAGTACATATTTATTTATTTATTTATTTACTAGTATATACACTATCCGAACGGTTTATTACACCATTTAACGGATACTAACACAGGAATCAATTCTAAGACAAAATTGTTCAAAAATAACTTAAAATTGCCAAATGACTTAACCTACTGTTATGTAAAATCTTTTTAAGCTACGCAAATTACAAAAGAACAAATCTACTGCGTTTCTTGCACGTTCATAGTTGTTACATACATACATATAAATATTACATGCGGAATAATGCAGCATATATCTGCTACTCGAATCAACAGTCCGGATTGATAGATTATTTTTTAAATTCACGCGATAAAGTTATCCAACGATGCCAGATGTCGTTCGTTCCGTCCACTGTAATAAATCATGCAATATTTTCTAGTTTAACCGCATAAATATGCGATTTGCTATTGAATCTTTAAACAGAAAAGTGATATGCTACGGTATACATCGTGCTACACAATTTCCAACGGACTGCGAACGCCAAGTCGCGTCAGCCCATCCCAAGTCCACGTAAGAAAACATCAGATCCACGTAGAGCCACGTGGATAAGGGAGGATCGTACAATCTGTTGTGTGTGCGTTTATATCACGCGGTTTTAATCTTGTCTATTATTAAAGGCAATACAGTCGATAGAGATAGTTTGGACCCGCTATAACGTGATTGGAAAGATGCAAAGATAATATACAGGGTGGCGCATCGAAAACGAAACACACGCATTTACTGGCAGCTCAGTTCTTTTTTTTTGGAAAAACGCTCAGACCCGTCGATTTTGTTTTCGAGGGAGACACAAGTTTGGAAAAAAATTACGTTAACAAGTGCAGCCCCCTAAGCGGGGGTGACCCCTCGCCCAAAATTTTAAATGGAAAGGGGGGTATCGAGTGATACCTTATTTCAAAGGTCTTTCAATTCCCTCTATAATGATGTGAAATAAATGAGCTTCAGTTCAGTAGTTTTGAAGATTTATTGATTTAAAGTTTAAATAAAACTAATACATCATCATTAGTGGAGATCAATCGAAAATATGTTCTAGAACTTGTAGCTAAATTTGACCGGTGAACTGTATTTGGAATTACTGGAAGACGCCATAGATCTTGCATTAACAGCCATAATTGAAAATCATAATGATCGGCGGTACATTGCGAATAGGTTGATGTTCCAACAGGATGGTGCCCCACCACATTACGCATTACGTGTTCGACAATATTTAGATCAGACGTTCCCAGATCGATGGATTGGTAGAAGAGGTGCCATTGAATGGCCCCCAAGATCGCCAGATTTATCACCTTTGGATTTCTTTATGTGGGGTCATTTAAAAAGCAAAATCTATGCTACGCAGTCAACATCATTAGAAGACCTGCGACAAAGAATTGTGAATGAGTGCCTTCAAATTACTCCTCAAATATTGCAAAATGTGCAACAACGTGTTGAACAAAATCTTTATTATTGCATGGAGAGTCATGGTGGCCATTTTCAACATTTACTTGCCTAACGGGTCAGTTCATTCTTCATTTTTAAATTACTTTGCTGCCAAATGTATTGATCTCCACTAATGATGATGTATTAGTTTTATTTAAGCTTTAAATCAATAAATCTGCAAAACTACTGAACTGAAGTACATTAATTTTATATCATTATAAAGCGAATTGAAAGACCTTCAAAATAAGGTATCACTCGACCCCCCTTTCTATTTAAGATTTTGGGGATGGTGTCACCCCCGCTTAGGGGACTGCACGAGCTAACGTGATTTTTTGCCAAACTTGTGTCCCCCTCGAAAACAAAATCGACGGGCCTGAGCGTTTTTTAAAAAAAAACTGAGCTGCCAGTAAATGTGTCTTTTTCGTTTTCGATGCGCCTCCCTGTATATGAAAATATGGAAACAAAATGTCAAAATATGATAAAAGAATGCAAAATGGGTCGATACAGCGTTCTCATTTAAGCAGAGTGTTATTATTTCACTTAGCACTGGCTTTGGTATGAAAAAGTTGAAAATTAAGGTAAATCGGAACCTCTTAAACAACCGGCAGGTGAACTAAGACAATTGGGTTTAATTTGAGGATCTTCCAAAACATTTTTTGTTGCGTCTAAGTTTAGTGAGAAACATCGATCGCTACCTACCAGCTTCGGTGAAGACTTGAATTCTGACTGGAAAACGCGGGAACGCATCTGGATTCGTCGATTAGAAAATAAATACACTCACAGCGAGAAAAATGAGGAGAGTCGACCGAGAGTGGATGATGAGTTAACCGCTCCTAGGAGCACCATAGACCAGTCAAAATAGTCATAAATTGGTAATCGAACAGTATTGTAATAAATTAGTGTGGGAGTAAAAAATCTAATAGGAACATAAGGTAGTTCTTTCTATAACTTTGGGTTTCGCATAAAGTTTTTTGGGGGTTTAGATTACTAAATTGTTTTGTTAGACGCATGCTCTGCGGATAAAAATATGCTGAATCTCTTGGACGTTGCATTCTCTTCGAAGCAATAATTAAATATTGTGTCTTCCACATCGTCTCTCCAGTATATCGTATGATATTCTTTGGCATAAAAATTATCCATCGAATTACCAAGGCAAACAGATCCGCGCCGAAATTACATCGGGTCCGTCTTTTCAAAAATCCATTTCACAATAATTATCGGCTCATCCCGTATTGAAATTTGGCAGGCTATTTTCTTTAACGAGACGTTCTCAGGTAACACTTTCCGTACTTTCCATGTATGTCCATGTAATTTTAAAATCACTCCTGTACACACACCTCACGTCTGACGCCCAATTTTTCTCGTTATTACCGCGTTTAAACGCTGTGGGAGTGGCCATATTTTCGCACCGAAAAGTCCAAGCAAATTATATTACTTTTTGTCGTTCGGAATTCGAGATGTGCCGAAAAAAATGGAAGTTCTTTTCTTCAAACGCATATCCTCCAAAGAACATTATTTACTGAATCGTTGACAAGAGTTTGTTACGAACCAAGAAAAAATTGAAGATTCGACCTCTGTTCGAGGTATCTAAAGTAAAGTTTAAGCCTTGCTTTAAAGGAGTCGAAGAGCATTTTGGGATTAATGCGAAATGCGATGTTTAACCTGGTCTGTTCAAGTATTTCAGACGTATGAAACGTCAGTAGCACAGATGCGCAACGCATTGCAATCCCGGCGGTTGCCGTTGAAAACACTGAACAATCGCACTGTTATGAATAATTAGGTAGACGGTGAGGGGAAAATAAAAACAGAGGCATGCATGTGACCCTCGGAACAAGCCTAGACGGTCAGCAAAATTACAGTGAAGAGGGAAGGGAAAAGGTTGTTTAATGACAATGGGACGAGCGAGAATCACGCAATACACATCCCTTTCTGCATATTGATCGCTGCTCGTCGGACACAGATTATTGTCAGACAATTGCCGATACCCAGGCGAACGAAGTAAACATCGAAAAAGAATCTATTAGAAACTAAATATACAGGCAGCTCAGTTTTTTTTTGAAAAACGCTCAGACCCACCGATTTCGTTTTCGAGGGAGACACAAGTTTGGCAAAAAATCACGATAACACGTGTGCAGTCCCTTGGGCGGGGGTGACACCATCCCCAAAATCTTAAATGGAAAGGCGGGTCGAGTGATACCTTATTTTAAAGGTCTTTCAATTCCCTTTATAATGATGTAAAATACATGAGCTTCAGTTCAGTAGTTTTGAAGATTTAATGATTTAAAGCTTAAAGTACACTTTAATAGATACATCAGATTAGTTTGTACTACTTTCAGAAGAAATTTGACTAAAAGAATTTACTTAATAAGTAAATGCTTTTCTTTACTACGCCCATGGTTTGTTTATCATTTTGTTGTTGAAAATAGCTATTGAAGCGTTTTTTTTTTGTGGCAAAAAAGTTATTGGAATTGAAAGACCTTTAAAATAACGTATCACTCGACCCCCCTTTCCATTTAAGATTTTGGGGATGGTGTCACCCCCGCTTAGGGCACTGCACGTGCTAACGTGATTTTTTGCCAAACTTGTGACCTCCTCGAAAACAAAATCGACGGGTCTGACCGTGTTTCCAAAAAAAAAAACTGAGCTGCCAGTAAATGCGCCTGTTTCATTTTCGATGCGTCACCCTGTATAGAGAGTGTACAAGATTGTACTTATAATTTCGAATTCGACATATTTTATACACAAAAACTTTTTTTTAATAAATCGAGTAGCGATTTTCTCCATTACGAACTACACAAATGAGTTACGCAAGAAATACGGATTCATGTTTCGCATGAGAACAAAATGGGGGTACCGAATGCCCCGGCACGAAGGTTAAATGCTGAAAAGTGCGACTCAACGCTAATCATAAAGTTCCGCTGGTCATAGACCAATGTACTGCCTATTTTTTTAGAAGTATTACAATGCGTTGTTTACGAACGGGTCTGCGCCTACAGTATATTCAGATAAGAGATAGACCGGATGTAAACAAAAGGTTCGGGTGATTTTCACGCTAACGCCGCCGTCTCGACGTAAAACAGGAGCCCTCATTGGTCAATTCGCAATTAAATGCCTATGCCGAGCGGCAGAGCAGTCGTATCAAGGCAGAGTCACATTCAGGTTCAGACGTGTTACATATGTCGTGTGCATCATTGCAATTTGATATTTCTTTGGACGTTTTCGTTTGTTATCTTATTAAGTTGTTGAGTTTGTCGTTGTTATTGTTATACCTTGTTATTGATTGTTATTGTTATCAACTGCTTGCGCAAAATGCCCAGTAGTACAGATACTGCCGATGAAGAAGTTGTAAACTCCTATAGTCCACCTAGGAAACGCTCTAAAAAAAGACACCTGAGTGCAGAAATGAAAGAGGTCATTTTGAATATATATATAAGATCGAGCGCGAGGAGAACGAGGCATCAACCATCAAAGAAATTGTTGTGAAGGATTCTCACAAAGTTGGGGTGTGTCGCGCATCAGTGTTTAATGTGTTAAGACAATACAAAAAAAATCACACCTTTTCTGAGCCAATGACCAGTAAACATCGCAAAAGTATTATTACATCATTGGATGAAGCTGATAAGCATGCGATTAGGAGGAAAGTGCATGAATTCTTCTTTAGGAATGAAATACCTACTATAGATAAAGTACTGCAGGAGGTAAATGGAGATACAACGTTGCCAAATTTCAAACGATCAACTTTCGATGCGTTACTGAAGCATTTAAATTTCAAATGAAAAAAACGGGGTCGTAATAGTTTACTACTGGATAGAGAAGAAATTGTGCTATGGAGGAGGGATTATTTAACAAAAATTGGGAAATATAGAAATCAAAACAGGAAGATTTATTACCTTGATGAAACGTGGGTAAACGCAGGACACACTACAAGTAAAGTATGGGTTGATGATTCTGTAACTTCATCCAGGAGGGCCTCTCTAGATGGACTGTCCACCGGATTAAAAAATCCAGCAGGTAAATACGAGTAATAGACAACAATCGGATGTTTTTCAAACCTTGGAAAACAAGGTTCTAAACATTAATTCCAGGGGGCAGATAAAACATATTACAAGTAACGAAACTTTTATAACTTTCGATAAAATGCGTGGATGTTTTATTGTCATTTTCATTTGTAAGAACTTTTTTAAGCCATGTTTTTATGTGTTTTCGATATTTCAATAATTTTTTAATATAATCTTAAAATATGTCGAATCTTATAAACTTAAAAAAAGTGACTAAGTTTTATATTGTGTACCGTTCCTAATATTTCTAATCATTTTAATTCATACTTTAAGCTTTATAAAGTTATAATTTGTTAATATTAATATTTGCGCGTATTTCAGGTTCCTGATCATTCATTTTTTAAAGGTTTATAACTTTAAATTAAATTGTGAAGCGCTGAGTAATCATACGACGTTCAATATTCTTTCTTTCAATATGACTAAATAATCCCAATTATAGCAATCTGATACTCATGTCTCAATGTTTTTTCGCTGAATGTGATGAAAACATTTGAAAAAGGTTCGCTTATTGAAATAAATCTAAACCAGTTAGTACTTCGATTTCCAGGTAAAGGGAGAAGGCTCATTATCTGCCATATTGGCAGTGAGGATGGATTTCTTGTTGACGGTCTGTGGTGCTTTGAGTCTAAGAAAACTGGAGATTACCACGAGGAAATGAATGGCGAATCGTTTGAACAGTGGTTTTCAAAAATTTTACCGAACTTAGAGGAAAACGCAGTAATTATGTTGGATAATGCGCCTTATCATTCTCGAAGAATGGAGAAGGTCCTAACAACGGCTTCAAGGAAAGTTGATGTTCAAAATTGGCTCCGCTCGAAAAATATCAACTTTGAAGAAGCAATGCTGAAAGTACAATTATTAAGAATTGTCAAGGATCACAAGGCGGAATATCAAAAATACGCCATTGACGAAATGGCAGCAAGTCAAAATAAAACTGTGCTCCGTTTACCACCATACCATTGCGAGCTCAATCCCATTGAGCTCATATGGTCAGAGGTTAAAAATTATATAGCTAAGCACAATACAACTTTTAAATTTTGTGACCTCAAAGGACTTTTCAAAGAAGCACTAGAATTAATAACAGCGCAAAAATGGGAAAACTGTATTAAGCACGTGAAAGACAAAGTTGAAAAAAGAATGTGGGAACTGGACAATATTTTAGAGGAACAAGTCATTATTGACGTTGGTGATTCAGGCAGTAGCGATGATGAAAGCTCATCAAGCTCATCTTTCCAATAAAAGATGTCGTTCATCAAATTCGGTAAGTTATAAGTAATTAAGTATTTTTTAATTAATTATTGACATTTTTGAACCCATTTTGGCAAAACCTATTCAAGAATCTACTTTCTGACAATGTTCAACCATGCACATTTTTTTACGTTTTAATTTGGTTACATATTTACCTAGAAATCAAAAAATATACTAATCAATATTATAAAAGCAATTTTAAGAGATATACGATTATTTTTAATTTAGGCTAATTTAAACGCCATTTTGAGATTATATTCGACTGTATTTCACCAAACATCAGGCGGCATCCGAAGATGGAAATCGAAGCGAAAATTTTGAAACCCTTATGTATATTTACATCATTATATATTTCTTACCCCACCCCCACATGATCCTATATCCATCACCAATCGTATACACATCGAATTGTGCGATTTTACTACAAAGTTACGCAAAGCAGCATCTACTATCTAAAATATGTACTGCGTGACTCTTAATACGTCCCTGCCGAATGTTACAGCGTTCGATGATCACGTGGTCTTGTTTATGTCCGGTCTATCTCTTATCTGAATATACTGTACTTATATTCTAACAAAATAATTCCATCTAAACAATCTGGATACCGACAAGGTTCTAATACAGCCACGGCACTCTGCGATTTAACAGACAACATAACAATGGCGATTGACAACCAAAAAGCAGTAGCTTCCATACTTCTTGACTTTACCAACACTCCTTGTGTCTAAATGAAGTTATTATGGATTTTCTGAAGAACCTCTTTCGTTTATTCAAACCTACCTTGAATATCGGTTTAAAAAAGTACGTCTAAATCAACAGTACTGTACCACACAAAAAATGCGTTCTGGTGGACTACAGGGATCCGTGTTAGGACCCTTGTAATTTTCATTATATATCTCTCAGATTTAGAAACAGAGGTAAAAGCATGCAGCATACAATTTTTTGCCGACGCTACTCAGATTTTCTGTTTATTTAGGAGTGATGACTGGGAAACAGCTAATGATCAAATTAATCGAGATCTTGTCCAAATTGAAGCAGTCTTGCTTTAAAGACAAATATGTTGGTGTATGCAAATAAAACAAAAAAGGACATAAACATAAATTCGAAAGAAAATAAAATAGTAGCTGTGGATCATTCGAAGAACCTAGGTATTATAATGGATAGTGAGTTAAGATTTGTATATATTACATAAATTGGGTGAATCTTTATTGTTTTCAAAAATATTATATTGCTTAGTGGTTTACTATCCCTGTTTAGATATTAGAATAATAATTTGTATTCAAAGTACTAGGAATACATGTTGCAGACTTGTAAATGATCTCAGAAAATGTAATCATATATCGAAGGGCATTAATGACCTGAAATGGATGAAAATTGATAAAATGTATAAATACAAACCCTTTCTTCGCAAATATTTCCACAAAAGTAAAAAATACAAAACCACCGCAAGAATGATGAAGACATTAAAAAATGTAGATAATTGTAGGCTGATGATAACTGATAATATGTACTTGTATTTTTCCGTGACTACTGAGGAGTATCATAATAAATCATACGCTTTTCCGTATTGGTAATGGAAAAAAATAATAAATCTTTCAACCCTTGACAACGTTTCGTTTGATAAATAGATAATTAATTATACTAGGTATTTACCGAAAGCCATTAAATCAAAATACGATTCATTTGAATGTGATTTTTTCATTAAACTATCAAAAATATATAGTCCCTAAACTCTGGCGATTTATCATGTTCGTGTTTCTTACTTTACAAAATCACATTTATTTTCGTTTATCAGATCTAGGATTTTTATTGGCAAAAATGATGCCTGAAACTTTTCTAAGAAAAAGTAATCTACCTGGGATAGCAGAAATGTGATCCATTTGCCACCATAAACAACTGTATATAACGTTGTCTTATGCCCTTTATAAGCTATAGCTCTCTAATCATTTGGAGACAAGTGAGCCTAATTTGACATATGACACACTATAGCATTTTCTTGTAGAATTTATGTTTTTAGAACGTTTTCTTTTATTTTTCTTGTGGCAGTATTCTCAATTTAATTTTTGTATATACTTCGAAGTTGAGTCATTTATTTTAACAGTGAGTAGAACTGATCAAAAGAAATGTTTTTTTCCTTTACCATTTTTCTGGTTTTTACCAGTAGTAACAAAGTTATAGCCCTTTCTAAGTTTGAGTACCGCCCTGTCTCAATAATAATATTATGTGCTCGTGTTTGGCGACAACGGATATAATTCGCCTTATCGGTTCATCGCTTCGGAAACAAAAAAGCGAAAGAATTTGGAACGATGTTTTTACAATTATTTCATTCAGTTGTATACAGTCAGTGTCAGTCGGTAGTGGATAGTAGTGTATGTTGCGTGGTTCAAACGAAATAAAAAATGGCACATGTTTATGCGGATCGGTTTCCCAATCGAGTGCAACCAACCCCTCGTGCCTTTGTTAATGTAGTACAACGGGTTCGTGAATCATTTGACTTAAGACCTCATATATGGACGGCATGCCGGTGCTAAAAGACCTCACGATCAAATACAGGTCCGCACTGAAATACTTGTCGAGAGTATACTTTATAAAACAAGGTAATTTTTTTTTTATTTTTACACACATATTTTGGTTTATCTTCCTTCTACAATCATTATCTGAAAATTAATGACTCAACTTCAAAGTCACCCTGTATAGGCATAATGTGATATGAAGCCGTGCTAATTTACTTTTTTGTATGCAATAAGTACTTGTAAAGAATCCTATAAATATACGGATTGTCACATTCTAAGGTATAATAAGAAAGTTTAGCTAAATAATTAAAAACCACGTATTGTTTTAAATATTTTTATGAACCTATCTTTACGTTACTGATTGACAATTTTTATTAGAGGTCTGGTTTTGGGTATCTTATTTTGAAATCCGGAACGCGCAAAATTATTATTATATTATATTATATTACGTTGCAAGCTGTTTCTCACATCGTTTTAATCCGATACGGAAATGGGAGTTCGCTTTTAGAAAATTGTATCTACATTTCAAGTGAAATGTAAAAATATTAATTAAAAAAAAATGTCACGCCTTACCTGGGCAAGTCTCAAAACCCACCAATACGTCCGAAATATCGCACCATATCACAGTGAAAAGCAAAGTTCGAAACCCGGTCCGCGCACAATCACAGTCTATCACAACTTCGATCTCCCGATACGAAATGAAGATTGAAAGATCCAAGGAGGCCTGTGAAACAAATCCTTTCGCATTTAGAAGGCCTACCTGACTGACCCCAGCCCTGCGTACGATGCATCTTCCAGGTATATCATCCCCTCCAGCGTTCTGCTCAGCACGTGCCTGAACTCCGCCTCGCGCGCCTCGGTATTGGCCAGAGCGCCTAGTGGGCGGGACAAACTGCGAGCCCGTCGCCGTGATTGGAGCGTGAGCAGCGCTGTTTGTCAGTTGTTTTGGGGGGGAAGTTAAGCATGATGCGTTGATGGGACCCGATTTGCCCGATTTGGCGTGAATCTCGCTTGTTGATGGGATGGGGGATTGTTAATTAGTTATTTTATGAGACTCCAGAGAGTTTTTTTTGTTCGTTGGCGAGGAATGGTGGTGATACAGCGAGTGCTTTACTGGTTTCTTTGTTGACAAACTTTAGACATAGTGAGGACGGTAGACTGTATCCACATTAGATTTATTTTCTGAGTGGAAACTCTTGTACAGATGATTTTTGGTATATCAGCTTCTTTCAACGAGTTCTACAAGGTGTTAAAATAAATACTCTGAGGGTCGATTTCACCAACATTATTATTATGGACCAATAGGAAAATACCTTATCGGAATGCAATTTGACGGAAGCTGTCAAAGGTCTCAGAATATCAGTGATTTCTATTAAAATGTTGAACAAAATCGTGAAAATTCGACTGTATTATAAACAAGACCACTTTTTGATTCCAACATGATGCTTTTGTACAGAAAAAACAGGATTTTTTTTTAGTGAGGGGGGAATGCATTTACGTACCATACCATAGCCCGAGCTACGGCGTGTGTGGGACTCCAGGGTCTTGAGGAGAGCACCTAATACCCACTAAACCCTAAACCTCCGCGTGGCCCGACTCATCAGCGTCTCGGTAGGCCATGTGTTGTGCGTGACCTGCGGTCTGCTACAACGTCTCCTCATGTGTTTCAGTCTCTGGGAACGCCGGGTTGGTTCCCTTTACCTCGCACATTCTATCGATGTCGTTAAGCGATCATCGATAGAGGGTCTGCTAGGTTCTCTTGAAACTCTTGTTTTCGAAAAGTCAAGAGTTTCAAGTCCTCTTACCAATATGTTGTTCCTGGTCCAGCTCCTGAAGGGTCCTGGACCTGGTGGGTCCTGGTCGTGGCGGGTCCTGGTCCTGGTTGGTCTTGGTCCCGGTGGGTCCTGGTCCCGGTGGTTCCTGGTCTTCTGCATCCACGCCGTGGGGGGAGGGGAGCAACCGCGAGTTCTCCTAGTCTCCTAGTCAAGGTTCCAGTTAGCGGGTGCCAACTGGGACCTTGGTCTGGGGTACCTGGTTCTGCGGTTGCGAGGCCTCTCGTCCGGATCGTAGTCCATGAGGAATCGTAGCTGCTCGTTCGGGTGGTCCTGAGCTTTCTCGAAGGTCTTCTCCGCTTTTTTCCTCATGTACTCGTGGATGGTGTCCCAATGCAGGTCTCTACGCAAGGTTGAGTTTCTTACGTAGGATGGTGCACTGGTGGCGATCCGGAGTAGCTTCATCTCTAGAGCAGCAAGTCGCTTGCGGTAGCTGGGGGCAGCGTACCCCCAGACCGCGGAGGCGTAAGCGAGCTGAGGTCTGGCGATGGCCTTGATCAGCCGTAGCTTGGTCGCTAGCGGCATCCGGCTGTGTCTACCCAGTAATGGGTAGAGTTGAGCCATGGCTGCTCTGGTCTTTGCGATGACAGCTTCTATGTGGGCTTTCCAGGTGAGGGACTTGTCAAATACGATCCCCAGATATTTGACTTTGTCGCTCCACTGGATATCTTCGTCGAAGATGGTTGCTTCGAGAGGTCTTGCAATCCTTCTTTGTTGAATGAAGATTGCCTGCGTCTTCTGGACGTTGATGCGGATTTTCCATTTCACGCACCAGTGCTGAATGTGGTCCAGTTCATCCTGTAGTCTCCTACGGATGATCTCGGGTCGTCTATGCTTGGCGGCTATAGCAGTGTCGTCTGCATATAGAGCCAGCATTGTGTCAGCTGTCTTCGGCACATCGTGAGTATAGATGTTGTAGAGCAGGGGGGCTAAGGCTGACCCCTGAGGCACGCCTGCTTCCAGCTGTCGTCTTGTTGAATGGCATGTACCAATCTTCACCGTGAACCATCTTTGTGTTAGATAGCTCTGGATCAGTTGGCACATGTTCGCATCGATTCCGGCGGCTTCCATTTTGGCGATGAGTCCATCGTGCTAAACTCGATCGAAGGCTCGTTCCACGTCCAGCAGGACGAGACCGGTTGCCTCCTGGAGATTGAAGCCGCTGATGATGTTTTCCGTCAGTCGTAGCGCTTGGAGTTCCGTGTTGTGGGAGGATCTGAAGCCGAATTGCTCTGGGGGGAGAAGTTGCAGTTCTTCTGCCTGCTTCTCTAGTCGAACGGCGATAGCCTTTTCGACTACTTTGCCCATCGAGGAAACCAGGCTGATGGGCCGGTAGTTCTGGGGCAACTTCCGGTCCTTGCCTGGCTTCGTGAGCATTATAACCTGGGCTTCCCGCCACCGCCGCGGGAAGTGGTTAAGTCTCAGAGTGGCATTGGCGATGTTGGTGAGCGCAGCAATGCCTTTGGTGGGAAGGTTCTTCAGCATCCTATTGTTGATGCCGTCCCTTCCCGGCGCATTTCTGACCTTCAACCTGCGGATGATAAGACGGATTTCCTCTGGACTGGAGGGGTGATCCGTCTCCTGGCCAGGTGGTCGACTCCTCATGATTTCGGCTGCGACTTCCACGGCCTCCTTGTGGTTGTCGTCCTCGTCTTCATGGTAATTGAGTCTGCATTCGGATTCTAGCGAATCGCCGAATCCTTCGGCTTTTTCTTCACTGGAGTAGGCCAAGCCGCGTTGGCCCTGAAGAGTGGGGATCGTGGTGCGCTGACGACGGAATTTTCGCTGCATAGTCCAGGCCGTACCATCCTGGGTCTCTAGTTCTGCACAGGCTGCATTCCATCTGCTGTTTTGGAGTTCCGCGAGTGCGTTCTTCAGAGCTAGCGATGCTCTGTTTCGCGCAACTCCTCTGTCAACAGCTGGAGATGTTCTCGCTTGAGTCTTCTGTTCTCCCTGATCAGGTGCCTAATTTGGTGCGGTGCTGGACCATTTAGGTGTCTAGGTACTGCCATAGTCTCGGAGCGGGTGCTGTCCTCGTGCGCTCGCAGGACAGCATTCTCCAGCTCCTCTACCGCGTTGTCCAGTTCCTCCGCTGATCGGATGGTTGGAATTTGAGTGATGTTCCTTTGGACGTTGGATTTGTACAGGTTCCAGTTCGTCCGTTTGGTGCTCAAGCTATCTCGAGTTCTAGACCCTGTGCCAAGTGTTAGTAGAATCGGATTGTGGTCCGACGATCCTTCCACCAGGGTCTCTATCTCGAACTCCTCTCTGATGTTGCGGAGGATGGCTATGTCCAGTACCGCAGGTCGCCCGAGGCCGAATGGAATGTAGGTTGGTTGCTCCGGACCGACGATGATCCCCGCCAGGGCATCGACGTGTTCTTGGAGCTGCCTCGCATTCCTGTCTTCGACGTTGTTGTTCCAATTGTATTTTGATATATTTTATAGATTTACATTTAACAATCTGTTATCCCCTCAGCAAATGGGAATGGGAGAAATAATAGGTCGATTTTCTAGCTGTTAAATTTGGCTGCAGGTTTGGTCGTTTGTTAATAATTCATGGCAATCTCGAAATTTGTTAAGTTCAATATACTGTGTGTATATTATGAGATCGTTATAGCTACACATACCTGTTGAAGTGTGCGGATTTGCAAGAAAATAGATTATAAAATGTATTCCAACCAATTCTTCATCTCTCTTTACATCATAACAGTAATCATTTGTTATAAATTCGTGGGTTAATGAATTTCTTCAAAGCAATCAAAACAGTATGTCGTCCACATCCTAAAACACCGATTTGTGTAAAACATGTTAATCCCTACATCTCCGAGGTGCATAATGCAATTGCTGTAGACATAGACCTAAAATTATTAGTAACTACTGAAAAATAAGAGCTAAAAAGAATTATAAATAGATAAAATATTGGAGGTTAAGGTTTTTGACTGGTGACTGGTGGGGATGCAATATAGGGATGGCGACGATAGACGATTCATTGATGTATCGAAAACATCGTGTACTCGTTAAATCTGCACGAACCCCTAAATACGTGGTTATGTTGAACGTACCATCACCGATGGTGCGACTGATTACACACTGAAATTAAAACAAAAAACCGCAATTGTATGTATGAATGTTGAAACTGTTGAACAGTTTCGGACCAGTCGGGTTAAAATACCGTTGAGGAACTGGAAAGAAGTGTATGAATGTGTCGAAATGCAACACCTAACAAAAATTTGATTGAAAAGGCTTTTTCTTGTAAGGATTTGGAAGTGCAAGTTTGCAAATGTAGGATAAACTATAAGCACACAGTAGGTGATATAATCACATATGGATTACAAAAGTTGCAGTAAACATGGAAAAACCTTCAGCTAATCTGAAAAAATAGATTTTCCTCAGACATCAAGCATTTTTAAAAATTTTGGCTTAGTTTCACTTCATATTTTACAGTGTTTTGTTTTGAATACTTTGATGCTATTTGCTGCCAAAAATTTGACGGAGAGATCTTGACGCTGATTGGGTAAATTTAACGGACTGTTTGGTACTCGTACCCTATTGGTGCAGAATAATGATCAAGTATCATCTTAAATGAATTGTTTTTAAGATAATATATTGTAATTAAAAAATGGCGTCAAGCAGATCGACTCCATTCTTCCGACGTCTTCGTTAGGGGTTTCAAAGAAAAGGGATGATTCTAATCGTTTCAAAATGCCAAATCGAATCGTGATCAGTTAGGTAGAACATCACCAGTGTTGGCATGGGAAGTAAAACTATATGGACGATGAAAGTCAGAAAAACGACATTTCAAGAGTCCATATCGGAGATACTGAATAATTGAAAACTTTATTGTAAAAAAGGCTTGAAGATACGTGGAAGACGATGGATTTTCTAGGATACATCATACCAGATGCATGTCTATTGTCAATATCATTCTCAAAAACATTCTCAGTTCTCCAAATAATATCAGTAATTACAAAGAAAATATTGACACGCAAGTTTGTATGTATCCAATTATAGAAACCATCAAGCACGATTCGTATCAGTGTGTTTGTCAGTGTTTATGATTGTGCCGTAAAAAAATGACCATCATCTAGCAGGTCGTGGAAACAAAACAAAGGAAAATACCATGAAGCATACAAAATGACAAAGAGCGCTTACGCACATCATCTCGATAAAAAACCAATCAATTTACAAACGAAACGGCAGCAATCAACGAAATTGAATACGCGACTCACAATATTACACTAATTCTAATTGAATCAATACCAATACTAACGGCCTGCGGTGTCACTTGTGGTGCAGGGAAAATAATGTTTTTGTTGGGGTCAGCAGTAACATAAAGGGTGCTCATACACAGTGTCCTAAAATATAAGGTTAATTTTGTCTAAGTTATACTAAGTGACATATAAATCCGAACACAGAGTTTAAATGGTTTTATTTTAATAAAAGTTGGTGAATGTATTTATCTTACTGTAAATAATAAGTGAAAAAATTTTCAGCCTTATCAGTTGGACATTCCGGTTTTTATACTGCTTTTTTTTAATTCACTAACGCTCTAAAAATGAATATTTCAGCCGCAGTAAAGAATCAACGTTGGCGGATTTTGGTTCTTGACATCGTTTACGATCGGTTACGATGCCTAGAGTACGGAGACCTGTACGATTTCGTCAACTTAGTGAGTTTGATAGGGGCCGTATAGTGGGACTTCGGGAAGCTGGACTTTCTTTTCAGGCAATTGCAGTTAGAGTGCAAAGAAGTGTAGACACTGTGGTTAGGTGTTGTCAGGCATGGCTTCGAGAAGGCCGTACGCAAAGAGCAAGGAGCACTGGACGCCGCCGTAGAACAACAGACCGTGAAGATCGCCGCCTAAGATTATTGGCCTTAAGGGACCGTTTCTCCACTACCAGGTCCATTGCAAATGAATGGTTTGCAGAACACCGAAAACCTATTGGCATGCGAAGTGTTTACCGACGAATGAGAAGTTTTGGCTTGTTTTCATACCGGCCACACTGGGTCCTCCCTTTAACTCGAGAACACCGACGTAATCGCCTTGAGTGGTGCAGACAACGGTAACTCTGGGATCAGGAATGGAACAGTATTGTCTTTAGTGACGAGTCTCGATTTTGTTTAGGCATGCGCGATGGTCGTGCCAGGGTTAGAAGGCGACGTGGTGAAAGGAGGAATCCACAGTTTTTTGTTGAAAGACATGTTCATCACACTGTTGAAGTTATGGTTTGGCGTGCTATAGCTTATGGTTCCAGGTCATCTTTAATCTTCATCAGAGGTAACGTGAACGCGCAGCGTTATATCCACGAAGTTCTAGAACCCTATCTTGACACCCTGGCAGATCCAACTTTCCAACAAGATAATGCCCGAGCACATGTTGCAAGAGTCACAATAGACTTCTTTCAACATAATGATGTCACATTGTTACCATGGCCACCAAGATCTCCCGACTTATCCCCAATTGAGCACGTGTGGGATATGATGGGTAGGAGATTGCTCAATTTGCAACGTCCTCCTCAGACTCTAGAAGCAGTTCGAGAGGAGTTGGTGGTTGCTTGGAATGATATACCACAGGAGGACATTGACCACCTGATCAGAAGCATGCCTAGGCGCGTTGGAGAATGCGTAGCACATCAGGGTGCATCCACACATTATTAAAGGTCAAAGGGCTTTAAAGCAGTGCAATCATTTTGAAATTTTTATCATTTACTTATTATGCTTCATTAAGTACTTATACAAAATTTTATTAAAATAAAACCATTTAAACTGGGTGTTCGGATTTATATGTCACCCTAGTATATTAAATTTAATGCTCCAAAATTTGTTACTCGCAATACACTCACTTTTTACCTACCTACCCCACGAACTAACTTACTGTTGCACTCACCTTTGTACTCGATGTGTTCATGTTATAATAGAGTACATTTGATTTGTTCAACACAAGTATTTCGAACATTAAGAGAGTTTGCAGTGAAATGATTTAGTTTTTAGTTTTCGTTGTATTTTTATATGTTTTTTTTACTATTTCTATTGTTGTTTTGCTACCAGTAATTGGTTAACACTGTTGGTGGTGGATTTCAATAAATAAATAAATAAATAAAAATATTAATATAAAATTAACCACGATCTTAACGCGCTCATAAAATATACTAAACTCTGGGCGCTGAAGAAAGACATTAAACGTAAACAGTGATCAGCACGTGAACAGATCCCTCGAAAGCATCCACGGATATACTCCAGTCACTTTAGGTCTAAACATCCTCGGCAGTGTATTTCTAGTGAATCTACAGACCCATTTTCGTGTCATCTTGAGACTAGAAAAAGGATGACTGTTAAAATAAGTTACCTTGATCTTTCATGAGCTCCCAGTACAAAACATCATCGATATATTTTTGATGTAGGAACAACAAATTGGTTTAGAAAACATCCACTTTGAACCTAAATTGACTGGAGTAACATCGATCTACAGACAAATTCAAGGTCACTAGCAGTCGTCGGCGCTCTACGAATCTGCACAGGTTTGGACTTGTAAACGTGATTGTAGATGACACGACAGGCATCTAACAGTTAATTCACGCACAGGATTGCATTGCATACGCATTACGCATTCAGTAGCGTATACTCGTTTTTCGCGAGTGGAACGTTTTGTTTATATATTGCCTAAGATACGATGTCTGACACAGATACAGCCGACGAAGTGGTTGACATCAGCGCAACCCCACCCAAAAAAAGGGCTAAGAAGCTACATTTAAGTGCAAATGAAAAACAAATAATATTAAATATATACAAAAACCAAATTCAAGAAAAACCCGATTTGGTGGTGGTCGAAGTTATATGTAAGGTAGCACATATTTCTGGAGTATGTCGGTCCAGTGTTTATAGGATCATTAAGGAATATAGGAGCACTCACTCACTTTCTGAGCCAAAACCGTATCCTGCAAGAAAAAGGATAACGGATGGAGTAGATGACTTTGACAGAACTGCCATCAGGAGGAAAGTGCATAATTTTTTCTTCCGAAATGAGATACCTACAGTAGATAAGATATTAACATTAGTTAATGCTGATGAGGATCTTCCATCATTTAAAAGAACCACATTCCGAAAACTTTTGAAGGAACTTAATTTTCGATTCTTGAAACGGGGAAGAAACAGTATGTTAATAGAGAAAGAAGAAATTGTTGTGTGGAGAAGGGAATACCTTAGGAAGATTCGGAAGTTTCGCGATGAAAAAAGAAAAATTTACTATTCGGACGAAACGTGGGTGAATGCTGGACATACTCAAGCGAAAGTTTGGGTCGACAAATCAGTAACATCATCAAGGCAGGCTTTTCTAGACGGTCTTTCGGCTGGATTGAAAAATCCTGCAGGTAAGCTCCTTCATCTATCCGGCAATTTAATTTTGATAAATTCGGGCAAATAATATGCTGTGATAGCAGATAATGTGTGATATTCTCCAAAAATGGTGCATTCGCAGTGTAGTCATTAGGAAAAAAACTTTGACCCTCTTTTAAGCGTTATTTTGAAATTTATTATCATTTTTGGGTGCAGTCAATTTGCTTTGAATGGGTTTTGAGAAGTTGCAAACTTCAATTTTCTACGTTTTTCAGTTTTTGATCAGCATTCCGTGACTTAAATTCAGCTAAATGAACTCAATTGCCTCATTCCTTCAAATTTAATCAATCCATAGTGTAAGGAATAATTTATTTCCAGGAAAAGGCAAACGGCTGATCATTTGTCACGTAGGTAGTGAAGACGGCTTTGTTCCCGAAGCACTGTGGGGCTTTGAATCAAAAAAGACAGGGGGGTATCATGAGGAGATGGACGGCAATTCCTTTGAAAATTGGTTCTCCAAAATGTTACTAAAGCTGGAGAATAACGCTGTTATTGTACTGGATAATGCCCCGTACCATTCTAGAAAAATAGAAAAAATTCCCACAATGGCAACTAAAAAAGCAAACATACAACAATGGCTGGCCTCAAAACAGATCGATTTTGATGAAACAATGGTCAAGGGTGAATTGATAAGTATAGTCAATAGACATAAATACAAATACGATTTCAAAATGATCGACGAAATGGCCAAAAAACAAAATAAAACTGTCTTGAGACTGCCACCCTACCATTGTGAGCTGAACCCTATTGAGCTGATTTGGGCCAACATAAAGCAATATGTGGCGTCGAATAATAATACTTATAAATTTTCTGATGTTAAAAATCTCTTTCACATCGCAGTCAATAGAGTTACGGCAGAGGAATGGAAAAACTGTATCCGCCACGTTCGGGAGAAGGTTGAGGTCAAAATGTGGGATTTGGACAATGTCATCGATACCCAAATTGAACCTCTAATAATTCATTTAAACGATTCAGAAGATTCAAGTTCCTCTTCTGAATGAGTGCGCGCAGCTTACTTACTAATAACTAAAAAGTGTAGTTAACTCATTTGTGAATCTCTAACTGAAATTTACTGTAAAAGATAATAATTATCTTGTATGAAATTTTTGATGAATACCCATAATATCTTGATGCGGTCCTGTAATGTCTCCTGCGCCTAAACACTCACTCACGAGCAATATGCGTGTATTTGTTTGGGTTTAGTTTCTTTCTTCAGCGCCTAGAGTATAAGTGACACATAAAATGTGACACACAGAATTATTCATTGAATTTTGAAAAAACTTGTATCTACGCATATTTGCTATCATGGAAGTATACAACGATAAAATATTGAAGGTATTCCGAGCCGTACTTTTTTTTGTAAAGGCTTTTATTGTCATTTCAGGATCCAAACGTGATATTCAGTGATTGCTCTGTGTTGGTAATTACGGCACTCCTAGTCGGTGTTGCATTTTCTATGTCATTTAATCATCTAACAAATACCTATTGTATTAGATTAAAATCTGCATAGTATGAACTACTTTCCTTATCAACATTTGTTTTACAGCTGATAAGGGGGATGATTTGATATTATCAGGCAGTTTATTGAATACCTTGATGCCCCGAAGATGCTTAAAGTAACCGATTCCTAGTTTTGTAGTTATTTTTATTTGAAGTTTAGAAAGAACATATGACAATAGCTGGAAAATGTACACCGATACTAATGTTAAAATAGGTATTACAATTATCTGTAGCTAGTTCTTTTATACACAAAAGATATGCATCTGATTGTTTTTTTTTGTAGAATAAAAATTCTCTGGCATTGCTTAGGGCAACCCCATGCTAATATACCATAAGACGTAACAGTGCATGATAAAGTGTCAAATTTAAGTTCAAGCCTTGTTCTCTCTAAGGATATTACAAGATTAGTTTATTTCAAAGCGATTTTTAGTTTGTATCTTAACCCAAAATTGACGAACTTAGCTTGTATATCTGTTCGGTAGGTAAATTTTGGCGAGCAGTACCATCGTATACCATATGGTATATCATCCACCCGCCCTTGAACTCATCAGGATCATTACCGAAGGGCCAAGCGCCGTTATAGCCGTGCACCCCTCCGAATATTCAAAACAATTACCGAACACCACCTAATCGCTGCCGTTTCCGAATCTGATTACGAAAACGTCGCGGGAAAACAAAAAATACGGGGAAATGAGAGTTCACGATTCGCGCGGACGACAGGGGTGTAAAAGTAGGGTTAATCGCGGGGTTGTATTTGTTGATCGTTGCACCGACGATGGGCAAAGATGCGTCGAAGCGTGCGACAATTATAGCAGCAGCTGGTGATAGGAGTTTTTGTTATAGGTTTTCTAAGGTGTTAGTACTGTTGCTGAGGCAATTTTGTATATATGTATAACAAGAGTAACAATGGCCCAAGTACAGATCCTTGAAGAACTTCATGCAAAGTTGTGCTTACAGATAAATGATTGTTCTCAAAAACATATTTCTTTGCATATCGATAATTTTGAAGTTTCACGCTAAATTCCCCTATACTTGACTGGAGTGATATCCAAATTCATTGTTCCGTACTGTCGGCAGTTGCAGATCGATCTGTTGGCTCTTGGTGTCAAATCTATAGAGCAGGTATTGTTTTCTTCAAATCGTGAGCACATTATTCGTCGGATTCTCTTTACTTAAATTTCCTGTAATCACTGGGATCAGAAGCTTCTCAATAATAGGACGTGTTTCACTGATATCAAAGATGCAACATTTAGAATCACCGTCCCCCAACCCCCACTTTTTAAGCAATACAATTTTGTTCTATCAATGATAAGGAACCCCTGTAATGTCAAAAACGGAGTTTCAGCAATTGTTACTTTTTCTTTTTTGCCTATAGCACCGTTGCCACTGGAGTAGAACTACAAAGCTTTGGCGTACTAGTAACCCCGTGCGGTAATTTCCAAGTTGATGATGAGTGATACAGCTTTTCGTGATGTAGATGTCATATGACTTAAAAACAACATCTCATTTTAGAAATTTTTCGCGACTTATCTGCGCGATATTATATGAAATAGGGCCACCAAATTATCTGAATACGTCCTTTCTTAGTACGTACAAAAATCTGCAATCGAAGCTGCACATAGCTCCTTCATCTTCTGGCCTCCCAAAATACTGAACTGCAACGTCGCATTAGCGCCTAAGGTGATTGAGCAAGTAGTGGCGAAATGATAGGGACTATACAGTATATTCAGATAAGAGATAGACCGGACATAAACAAGACCACGTGATCATCGAACGCTGTAACTTTCGGCAGGGACGTATTAAGAGTCACGCAGTACATATTTTAGATAGTAGATGCTGCTTTGCGTAACTTTGTAGTAAATTAGCACAATTCGATGTGTATACGATTGGTGATGGATATAGGATCATGTGGGGGTGGGGTAAGAAATATATAATGATGTAAATATACATAAGGGTTTCAAAATTTTCGCTTCGATTTCCAGCTTCGGATGCCGCCTGATGTTTGGTGAAATACAGTCGAATATAATCTCAAAATGGCGTTTAAATTAGCCTAAATTAAAAATAATCTTATATCTCTTAAAATTGCTTTTAGAATATCGATTAGTATATTTTTTGATTTCTAGGTAAATATGTAACCAAATTAAAACGTTCAAAACGTAAAAAAATGTGCATGGTTGAACATTGTCAGAAAGTAGATTCTTGAATAGGTTTTGCCAAAATGGTTTCAAAAATGTCAATAATTAATTAAAAAATACAGTAGCTTTATAATTACTTATAACTTACCGAATTTGATGAACGACATCTTTTATTGGAAAGATGAGCTGGATGAGCTTTCATCATCGCTACTGCCTGAAGCACCAACGTCAAAAATGAATGGCTCGACTTGTTCCTCTAAAATATTGTCCAGTTCCCACATTCTCTTTTCAACTTTGTCTTTCACGTGCTTAATAGTTTTCCCATTTTTGCGCTGTTATTAATTCTAGTGCTTCTTGGAAAAGTCCTTTGAGGTCACAAAATTTAAAAGTTGTATTGTGCTTAGCTATATAATTTTTAACCTCTGCCCATATGAGCTCAATGGGATTGAGCTCGCAATGGTATGGAGGTAAACGGAGCACAGTTTTATTTTGACTTGCTGCCATTTCGTCAATGGCGTATTTTTGATATATGTGAAGTGATTGTGATTACACACAGTTCTGCTTTCTTTTCTGGTTAAAAAGTTTAGCGCTCTTACACTCATTTTCAAACTTGTGACCGAACAATAATCCATTCCAACCTCTGTTAGAATCAGTATAGTAGTTACTCATATTGCACAATGTCAGGGAAACCAGAACGACAGGTGGGTTATCGCCAATGGGTGGAACGCTAAAGCACTCTATTTTACAAGCCTATTTTCCAGAAAATGTTATTTATCATATATCGTCTAGACAGAAAAAATAATAATATGTATAAACTCAATTACTCTATGACATGCCAAACTAGGCATTACTCTGTTGAAATCAATAAAATTAAAAGTAGGGAACTCATTCAGGTGAACCATCCGCCTGTAACCTTTCTTCCCTTTATTTGGATATCTTGGTCGCCTCCAGGCAGTAAAGCAAAAACAAGAAACCTATTGCATACCGGCATGTTGGGGGTGGTATCTATCCAGGTGAAGGGTGGAGGTAAACGGACATTCACGCTAATACAGATCTTATGTGAGTACCAATAAACCCAAGGCACGTCCATCGATCGGGAGCGGTGCGCTGTTGCCAGATTTGCACATTTGCTTTTAAGCAAGAATGAATAAAATAAATTGTTATAGGACCTACATTTTACTATAATACCATTATATGAAAATAAATAAACTTGTTGTAAAATTACATTCCTTTCTAATAAACCCCTGTTTTTGTAGAAGATTCAATTGATATGAGCTCTTCACACCAACTGTTAGTTGTTTTTGAATTTTGGGATACTTGACCCCGTCAAGAACGGTTGTTCGGGAAAAGAACAACTTTTAATTGGCAAATGCAGCGATCAAGCCAAACAGCGCAAACTCACAAACTAAACAATAAAGAACTAATAGTACGACAAAAGGACAATGGCAACTGCTGTCAACAAATGAGAAGTGGCAACCTCACATTTCTCTGCACGGCACTACCAACCGAATCGAGACGGGGAAATTTAAACTTCAAGTAGAAATATCACATTGAATGTAGTCAACTGTTGGTAACCATGATTTTTATTAATGACCTCACCTATGACGTGCATCGGATTTTATTTGGTATCCACTATAACAGACTGGTTAACCGCTTAACGTGTTTACCCGAGATATCTCGGGTAAGCTCGTCTCTCATATTTTCGCCAACCCGAGTTAACACGGGCAAAAATAAATTATTAGGTATCTTGTGTGCCTACCCGAGATAATACGATTTAATCGTTTATAGGCATTTTTACTGACGGAAAAGAACTGGTTTACCGTGTGGTGCGAACTGGGGGGCGGGGGGGTGGAGCGTTACTGGTTAGGGGATTGATTGCCGCACATTTTATGTTTTGTTTTATTGTACGCTTAAGGATGGAGAGCGACAGTGATGAAAGTTTCGATGGGGTTGATATCGACGGTGTCGTCGATGAGAGTGGGTCAGGTACAGGTTTGGACGTTTCAACGACGAGTTCTGATTCTAGTAACTCTGAAAATGTGTTGCTTGCGCGTAATTGGTGCGAGTTAGGGCCTGATTCCCCGGAACAACCAACTTTTCCATTTTCTGCCAGACCTAGTGTTCATTTTGACTCGAATGATGAGGACAATTTACTGCAATTTTTTGAACAATTTTTTGATGCTGAGATAATCGATCACCACAATGTACATTGCGCCGCAACGCTTGGGTTGGCAGCACGAAACAATATACAAAATTCGTCCAAAATACGATTTGTAGAGGTTTGCGCGCTTCGAAATTGACGCTTTATTTTTTGATACTTTTGGATGAAATTTTCACAGAGTGCTGAAAACAAAACCCCAGAGGTTGCTATAGAGTCACTTTTTCATTTTTTTCACTAGGTTCTTTTTAAAAAAATCGCGAAGTTGAACAGAAAAAGTACGCACTTCAACCCATCATAAAAATTGTGCAAAAACAAAATTTCGAAAAGTGCTCCTATAGCACCCTGGGCAATTATCTTCTCAACATACTGTACTTGTATGAATTTCATTCAAAAATATTGAAAAATGGAGTGTCAGTTTTGAAGCAGCTGAACCCTTGTAAATGTCTTGAAACTCACTGCGTCGGAGCCGCCTTAAGCAAGGGTTCGACTAGCGTTGCATTAATTTGCACCGCGGAAACGGCAACACCGCGAGGCGTTTATTTAAAAATTCGAAATTGCACGGAACAACCGCTAATTAGCAACGTTATTATCAGTGCCGTTTCGATGTCGGGTGTTACGTGGTTATGTAGTCGTAATTTTCGTAATAGACTGCGACCGATGTCGAGGAGACGATTTCATCTGAGCGGCTCGGTATGCGGACATCCGCACAGAAACGCAGCGCAATCAGGCAGATGCATCCTGCCGCTTGGACAGGCTGCAGTATCGCAGGCTGCACTCGGGCATGTGCTCCAGATTTTCACGACGGTACTTTCGTTCGTCGGACTGATAAACACAGGCCAGGACAAATTGCGTTTTGAGAGCTGTGAATGTTTTTTTCGTCTCGCAAGCATTCGCTCGGATGGTACCTTAAAAGATTCTTATACAGCGCGTTTCAGAATTTCAATATTTCACTGATTCACTGGACAACAAATTTTAGTTTTTTAATTGTATCTTGTGGGAAAAGTGCACTTCTTTGTTAATTTTGGGGCGCTGAATCCAAAAATGACAATGAAATAAAAAAATTAGTTGCGGTTTAGAAAAAAAACTTTTTATTTTTAAGGATATATTAAAAAAAGTAACAAGATTCATATACTTATAAGAATCACTATATGCGCTGTCTGTTTGCTGTTCTTTTATGGATCGTTTCTGGAGCCAAGAGTCCAACAGTAGTCTGCAAGCATGGAAGGATTCCACTTTCCCTGGTACCTTTTTTCCATTGTTGAAATATCCTGATGAAAACGTTCGCCGTGCTCATCGCTTACGGCTCCGCAATTGTCAGGAAAAAAGTCCAGGTGTGAGTGTAGGAAATGTATCTTAAGAGACATATTACAGCCCATCTTTTGATACGATGACAGCATATTTTTGACAAGGGTTTTATACTTGTCAGCTTTTCTATTTCCCAAGAAATTAGTGACCACCAGACGGAAATCATTCCAAGCAGTTTTTTCAATACCTGTTAAGTGTTTTCAAACTGTGTATCTTTCAAAATATTTCGAATCAGTGGCCCAACAAAAAAACCTTCTTTAACCTTTGCCTCACTTAGTCTTGGAAATTTCTGACGCGGGTATTGAAAAGCTGACCCATCTCTATCTAATGCCTTGACAAAGTTTTTCATTAGGCCCAACTTGATATGCAGTGGTGGTAATAAAATTTTTTTCGAATCTACTAATGGCATATGCTGTACATTTTTTTGACCTGGCTCTAGGAATTGACGAACAGGCCAGTTTTGTCTGGTGTAATGAAGTGCCTTTGCCCGACTGTCCCATTCACACAAAAAAGAGCAAAATTTTGTGTAGCCTAGCTGCAGCCCAAGTAAAAGTGCAACAACTTTCAAATCGCCACAAATATGCCATTGGTGCTCATCTTATTTTATGCATGTCAATAGGTACTTCATATTGTCATATGATTCTTTCATGTGAACTGCATACCCTACAGGAAGAGATGGTAAAATATTTCCAATATGCAATAACACTGCCTTTAAACTCAATGTTGAACTGTCTATAAACAATCTCCCCTTCTTCTGGGTTATAGTTTATATTTAAAGCCGCCAGTAAGCCGTTAATGTTACTGCAGAAAACCAAGTTATTCTCCATATTGAAAAATGGTTCTAAGTCTTTGTGGCGTTTACGAAAAACACATACTGAAACATCGTCTTCTAACAAGTTCCACTGCTGCAGTCTTGATCCAAGTAACTCTGCCTTACATTTTGGAAGTTCTAAATCTCTTACAAGATCATTTAATTCTGACTGTGTTATTTTGTGCGGTTGGTGGCATGACGTGCTCGGTATAAAATCAGGATCTCTTGACGTTGATGGCATATCTTCTTCCTGACGAATCACTCGATCGCCATGATCTGATTCGTTTTCTGATTCGCAAGGGTAGGATTCTGGGGGTTTTGGAATAGGATTTTCGTCACTGTGAGGCACAGGTCTCATCGCAGATGGTATGTTTGGGTAGTTAATAACCGATTTTTTTTCTTGGACATACCTGTGGCTTGTCCAACACAAGATACCATGCAAAAGTAACAATCATTAATATGATTTGTATTCTCTCTCCAAACCATTGGGACAGCAAAGCGCATAGACCTTTTTTTGCCATTTAACCAGCTCCTCAGACTTGAAGCACATGTATTACAGCAGATGTGGGGTGCCCACTGTTTGTCTTGATCACCTAGTTTACAACCGAAATAAAGCTGATATGCCTTTGTTATTAGTGGAGTAATAGACCGTCTCTGAGACGCAAAAGTCACATCACCACACACGTAACAAAACTGATCTGGATTGTTTACACACTTTCGAGACATCTTGCATGAACGCTGTCAGCCAACTGAGGAAAAAATGGCTAATATAAAACAATATAATGTACACGTATGTATAACGTAACACAATCATGCCGATTACATCATCTTCCCTTGCCGAATATAAAAATGTAGCACGTGCATTCTTGTGAATTACAGTATATTAACACTGTCACAGCAGGAACACATATAATTACCGTATCTCTAAAACTTGAACTAATATTGAAAAAATAAGTTTCATTCCGATTTTAGAACATTAAAAATAGTAATATTTTGTTGATTTTATTTAGGATATTTTTTGGCTGTTGATCAGTGTTATTTCCGAAAATGATTTCGATAATTTCAACTCTTTCTGCTGTGGAATATACCATGGTTAATTTATGTAATAAAACGTCACAAGTTATTTTAGCAACAAAGTTTGGTCAAATCAATCGCAAACTATGTACTAAATTCCTATTTAAAATAAGTACGAGATATTTCCTTATCTTTCTTCAAGAAATAACTTTTTTGCCACAAAAAAAAAACGCTCCAATAGCTATTTTCAACAACAAAATGATAAACAAACCATGGGCGTAGTGAAGAAAAACATTTACTTATTAAGTAAATTATTTTAGTCAAATTTCTTCTGAAAGTAGTACAAACTAATCTGATGTACCTATTAAAGTCTATTTTAAGCTTTAAATCAATTGATCTGTAATATGCAGTGAATACGTAGCAATTGCTCGGCCTTCGACGCTAAAGAATTAAAAGTCGTATGTTATTCGTTATAAAATAAAGTATAGAAAAAATATTTGTATATTTTTGCATCTACGCAAAATTGACAGAAATCAACAACAATACAAATAGCAATAACAGGACGATAAAAAATCTAACCGTTCCCAATCCCAATATGCCATCGAAAAACGAAAGTGAATGCGCCTAAAGTTATTGCGAATGAACGACTCCATTCACGTCTATAAGAACTTGGCTCACAGTGGCCAATTCTGGTAATAGATGGCGCTTTGACCTGTCTAATTTTCCTGACCTCATACCTTGAATAGATAATAGAGGTAGTTGTTACAGGGTTGCCATATTCGGAAATTTTCCTCTAAATTTGGGACAGGTTTACTTCCTTTTAGGATTTTTGGTGGAAATCACACTTTTCACTAATAGAAAGCACCCCCGCTCATCGAACCAAACTATCCCTTCTCCATTATTGCACTGTGATTTGAGAAGCGATTACTTGAAATTAATAAACTAAATAATGATATACAATTTAAAGATGCTTAAAAGAAAATCTATGGAACATTTCCTGGACCGTGAAAATTCTTAGTATCTAAGTATTTGTTTGTTATGTAATTGTTGTATTTTTTTTAAAGAATGAAATTGTAGCAATCATGCTAAATAAATCGTAAAACAGCCTCAAACAATTCTGTACGCCCCAACGCTGAGGTGCGGTGCTTTCACTTGTTATCGCAGAGATCGAGCCTAGGCCATGCCGATGAGTCGCCAAAAAGCACGGCACAGCTGTCCATGGTTCTCCGTTTGTGGTCGACTGGACAAAAGTAAGATATTATGTTTTAAGAAGCATTCAAATGCATAACCGTAGACATTCAGCATTTGAAAAAAGCAGTTTAAACGGTTGACGATAATGAAGGAGTACACGGTGCGGTGCGCCTTCCGCGTTGGTCCGTTGGTCGAGGTCTTCACCGAAGCGCGACAATCAACCCCAAGCCGAGCAAACCCCAAGCACGCGTCTGCCTGCCAGCCGGAGGGAACCGTTGAAGATACGCAGCACGTGTGCCACCACGTGCCCGTTGCTCAAATACTGGAACGGTGATGCCTCAAATGATGACTGCTGACACTTCGCTATACGATTATCGTGGTGCTTTTTCGTTTCAGTCAATTGTTATACATAGGGTGTCCTCAAAGTTGCAACTTTAAGCATGGTTTTACTTGCGATGGCAAAACTGGCGACGTTATATGACATGTACGTCACGAAAAATCATGTTCACTCATTGAGGTCTGACTGGCTATCTGTCCGCTATTGTTTTAACTACTATACTAAGTGACATATAAATCCGAACACCCAGTTTAAATGGTTTTATTTTAATAAAATTTTGTATAAGTACTTAATGGAGCATAATAAGTAAATGATAAAAATTTCAAAATGATTGCACTGCTTTAAAGCCCTTTGACCTTTAATAATGTGTGGATGCACCCTGATGTTCTACGCATTCTCCAACGCGGCTAGGCATGCTTCTGATCAGGTGGTCAGTGTCCTCCTGTGGTATCTCATTCCAGGGAACCACCAACTCCTCTCGAAGTGCTTCTAGAGTCTGAGGAGGACGTTGCAAATTGAGCAATCTCCTACCCATCATATCCCACACGTGCTCAATTGGGGATAAGTCGAGAGATCTTGGTGGCCATGGTAACAATGTGACATCATTATGTTGAAAGAAGTCTATTGTGACTCTTGCAACATGTGGTCGGGCATTATCTTGTTGGAAAGTTGGATCTGCCAGGGTGTCAAGATAGAGTAAAAGATGGGGTTCTAGAACTTCGTGGATATAACGCTGCGCGTTCATGTTACCTCTGATGAAGATTAAAGGTGACCTGGAACCATAAGCTATAGCATCCCAAACCATAACTCCAACAGTGTGATGAACATGTCTTTCAACAAAAAACTGTGGATTCCTCCTTTCACCACGTCGCCTTCTAACCCTGGCACGACCATCGTGCATGCCTAAACAAAATCGAGACTCGTCACTAAAGACAATACTGTTCCATTCCTGATCCCAGAGTGACCGTTGTCTGCACCACTCAAGGCGATTACGTCGGTGTTCTCGAGTTAAAGGGAGGACCCAGTGTGGCCGGTATGAAAACAAGCCAAAACTTCTCATTCGTCGGTAAACACTTCGCATGCCAATAGGTCTTCCGTGTTCTGCAAACCATTCATTTGCAATGGACCTGGTAGTGGAGAAACGGTCCCTTAAGGCCAATAATCTTAGGCGGCGATCTTCACGGTCTGTTGTTCTACGGCGGCGTCCAGTGCCCCTTGCTCTTTGCGTACGGCCTTCTCGAAGCCATGCCTGACAACACCTAACCGCAGTGTCTACACTTCTTTGCACTCTACTGCAATTGCCCGAAAAGAAAGTCCAGCTTCCCGAAGTCCCACTATACGGCCCCTATCAAACTCACTAAGTTGACGAAATCGTACAGGTCTCCGTACTCTAGGCATCGTAACCGATCGTAAAAGATGTCAAGAACCAAAATCCGCCAACGTTGATTCTTTACTGCGGCTGAAATATTCATTTTTAGAGCGCTAGTGAATTAAAAAAAAGCAGAATAAAAACCGGAATGTCCAACTGATAAGGCTGAAAATTTTTACACTTGTTATTTACAGTAAGATAAATACATTCACCAACTTTTATTAAAATAAAACCATTTAAACTGGGTGTTCGGATATATATGTCACTTAGTATATTTCAAGCATGAAAAAGCTTTTTAGTTTTTGGAAGTCGGTCCAGTGATGGCCGAGCTAGTGTCAAAGACACATAAACATCAATTAAACTTGGTATTTTGATGTTTCAGACATTTTTTTGTAGAAGTTGAAACTTGGGCGTTATAGAGGGTAGGTTATTGTAAATGTAGCATCTCTTGTATTAGTCAAAGACGTTCTATCATTCAGATGCTTGTGATCTCGGTGAGAACGGGAAAGTTAAATGATAAAAATCCGGTGTATAATGTGTTCATAATTCCAAATAGCTTGAAAATTTTTTTTTGAGTTGCTGCGGGTGCTGCCAATGGTTCGCAAAATAATGGGGTTCAATTATTTTGAGGGTAGTGGGCTAAGAGGCAACAACTGTTATACAGGCGGGTTCGCGGTGCTGGCCGATTTGTCAGGCATATGCCGTTCGCACAAAATGTTACGTGCATGCTATGATGAGATGATAGGGAACTTTTTAGACCAGGTGGGAACACGGCGGAACCGTTACAAAAAATATCCTTGAAGATGTTCGCTCTTTACGTTTTGTAGTTGCAAAAATGTTCGTGGAAAATCTAAAAATTAACAAAATCAATATTGACGTGTCCGAGGATTGGAAATGGACGTTTTTGAAACAAGTGAAAAGACAGCTATATTTGCAGTCACCGTTCTTGGCTGTTACGCCATCAACGCCATATAAAATAAGTAAACAGATCGAGTCTCCGTACCATAGGCGGAACACTGCACAGACTAACTGGGTAACAGGGGACCGCTGTTCTCATTCTTCTCCCGGAAATACTCTAATAAATTTAGCACGAGATGTCGGTATTCTCCATTGATCGTATTTCCGGGCATTGTACAATTTTATATTGAAGATTGATAACATGACAACTTAAATTGCACGCCGATGTCAAGTAAGTTGTCACTCTGACAAAGTTTTCGAGACCGAGATACGCAACTAAAAAACGTATGTTTGTAAGCTCACCGAACAAACGTTCACTTAGAGGGGTAGGATGCATGTGTATGCAAGAGGGAGATGGAGATATATAAAGGGATACTGGTAGTCTTACTTTGAACCGCCAACAACGGTGACTACAACTATACCAGCTTGAAGATTTTTTGTAAAAAAAGTTGATAAAACGCATCTATCTAAGGGGTCGTTCAAGTATTACGTGAGCACTATGGGGGGGAGGCGGGGTTGTCTTTACTTTGCTTATTTTGGATGACGTGGTGGGTAGGGGCGTCTAGATGATGATTACGTCATCGGTAGTTATTTACTTTTTTACACGAATGGCAACCCTCACATTGTGTTTGCTTGAAAACGAAACGCATTTTCGGGGATTCCCGCAAATAATGCATACGTTTAGTGAACAGCGCGCGGTAATTCCCCTACTAGCTTTAGAACCGAGTAGGGGAATTACCGCGCGGTGTTCACTTGTCTAAATTTCCTCTATCAGTGTATTGTTTCGTTCGGACACTATAGCGAGTAGACGTCTTGTAAGCATAGTAAAGCAAGTTAACATTTGTGTTACCATTCATTCCATTAGCCAAAGTTTAATGTTTAAATGAGATGTTGTTTCACATAGACAAATCCAAGTTATACCAAAAATTGTTTGAAAGTTTTAAAAAATCTCATACAAGTACGAAAGTACAAAATGTACAAAAGTTAGTTAACGAAGTGTGGCGAAATTACAAATTACAAACAAAATCCGACAAGAAACTAGATAGTGTCGTTTGTGGGAGTCCCTTTGGTTCCGCAGGAATACACGAAGTCAGCTTCCAACACTCTTTATTGACTAACATTCATGACATATGAATATCAAGTGAATCATCAAATGCATACAGCGTATTTATAATAAAAAAATATGCTAAGCTCAGTATTTTCTTCAGTGCAATAGATAACCTGATTTATATAACGTTAAGTTACATTATGAAAGCAGATGATACATAAAAAATAAAAGAGCAGTTATGTAGTTAGTTCATATAACTAGATATTATTGCATCTAAGAGAATCGAAGAAGAATTGCAAGCGGCGACTAAGAATAAATCCAATCTACTAAAAGGTGAGTGACGAAATCATTTTAGGTACCTATGAGTACCAGAAATATGAGAAATCGCCAAAAAGTTTCTCTTTACTGATTAGAAAATATTATGGCCTATCTCAAAGTATAGAGGTAATATTCGTTATATTATAGATTTATTTCTTATGATTGATTCCGTCAATTGCTCACAAAGTACAGGATGTTAATTTTATACATATATACAGAAAACTAACACCCTGTATTTTGTGACCGGAACGAATTGCTCGTTTAAACATATTAGATTTAAAGCCATAGTGTTTTGTATTTACCATATATGTTGCCATACTTTGTATTTATGTAGCTTAATAAGAGAATCTTTAGCAGAAGCCATAGAAAGTTTTTATTTTTAGGCAACCTGTAAACCTGCAGAAAAAACACAAATTATACAGTCAGCTTCAAATATTAAAAAAGCGGAAGAAGATAAAATAAAACCCGGTAATGAATCACAACAGCAATGCGAAATTAATGAAAATACAGATAAACAAAGAGCAAAACCTTCTCAGGAAGCGATGAAAAATAAGATTGTTCTACTCGAAAAAAATCTGAATGCTTTGTATTCTGCCAGAGATATTATGCCAAGCCGTGCTGAAGTTGATAAACAGATCATTAAGTTGATTAAGTTGCGCGAGGAAATAAAAACAGCAAAACAGTCTTTAAACAGGAATGTTCAAAACGCAGTTGCCCAGAAGAAACACTGCGATGGTATGAAAAGAAACTTAGAAGATATTTCTCATGAAAATCCAGAAATGAAAAAAAGACTATCTCTGAGGGATTCGGTGGGACGTCCTAATCTTGAAAGCAATCAACATTCACTATTGAAAACAATCGCGGATATAGCTTTATTTAGGAGTGCAGCAGACGATAGAAGTCGAACGGAATCAATTCGCCGCGTAAAAACTCTTGATGAACTCACACAAGAATTACGTAAAATATTATTTGACATTAGTCGCAGTGGGACATATCTTCGTTTGATTCCCAGAAAATCTAATTCTGCAGAGGGACGAAGACATGTATCGACAGTCCCTGTTAAGCTCATTCGGGCTCAAACTGATCACCACAAGAGCCACTTAGATAGCAAGTTCGCTGAAACATCAATCCATTATTTAGAGAACATAGCATCCATACTTGGACCAGAGCAGCAATCGAAGCACTCCAATGTCACCGAAAACTTAGAATCATGGATTCGGATTATAACGTTATAATTATAATATAAAAAAAACAATACATTAATTGACAAATGTTTATGTAAGCATGGGGGGAGGGGGTAAGAGCTTTGCTTACGTTTGCTGACAAGGGGGATGGGGGGGTAAATAATTGTAATAAATCTGCTTACGTAATACTTGAACGGCCCCTAACCGAATTGTTCTTTTATTTGGTACCATAGTAATGGTTGTTTTTGTTACAGAAAGTGGATGTAAGGATGTAAATACAGGCTACTATAAATATAATATACTTAAACGCCATCAAATTGAGTTTATTTTCATCAGAAGAAGGTTATCTTGTATAGGTTCCGATGTATGGTGCAAGTGTCACTATTCGGTGATATTCAAATTTGACTAACAAAAGTACGCTGTTACGATATATTGCTGATGAAATAGAATCGATAATGGTAATTCGGGCGTGGATACACAGGTTGCAGAAACGTAGAATGTGAGCAAAAGGTGAACCGTAAGGAACATCTGGTTAGCGAGGCATCCTTTTGGCTCGTGCTGTATAGTCCAAGCAACACAGACAAATATTTTATACTTACACTCAACTGTGTCGTCTATTTTTACTAAGTATCTTACAGGGTCCGAGATATGGTGAAAACAACCCCCACCGCTACATCAATTTTAGCAGAATCGTTTCACAACTCTCCCAACGACTTTAAGGGCTCATCTACAGTCGTTTCTACAGTTGTAGGACGCCTGTATGTCCTCCTTGGTTTCATAGCTTCCTACTGTTCCGTGTCAGTGCTCTATTTTGAGGTTATGTTACAATAGCTCTTTGCATCAAATTGTTCATACTTTTGATTTATGTCATCTGTTAGCCTGAAATTTCGTTCAGTTCAAAAAGAAAACTTCAAGCTTCAAAATAAGAGAGCGTTGGCGCTGACACGCGACAGTAGAAATCAAAAAATACCCTAACCTTTTTGAAAGACAGAAAGAACTATGAAAATCGAGGCCATAAAGGCGTCCTACGGTTGCAGGAACGACTGACGATACGGCCCTAAAAGATCCTTTTGTTTATTTTATTTTTTGTGTCTTTAAATACAGCCCATTTTGCATAGCTTTAGAAGGCATTTCTCCTTATTTTGTTTTTCGTCCGTTCAAGACAATGTTCGTCCAAGAGAAACAGTTAATAGAAATTATATGAAAATCAGTCGGAACCGTGAGAAGCTGTCCATTTAAAGGAGGAGTCCGTGAAGGGGAATTTTATTGTACTACGATGCCTGACCTATACCTTAGATGCATGTATAGGGCGTTACGCATCGGGGGACCAAGCACGAGCCAACTGGTTGTTCCGTTTATAATAAGGGATTTTTAATATCTCGGAAACAATGCAACCCAAGGGGAAAGTTTAGGGATGATGCGGTGGTTTACACATCAAAAACAGGGTTTGTGGATTTAGGTGAAACGCAGGATAGCAATGATTATCTACAGCTTTCTATTTCTACACTGACATTGACATCACGGATCTGGTTCAAGGTGGGATCTGAAGAGCGGCCCATATCACAGTACCTAAAAGGGGTACTTTAAGTTACTTATTATCTAATATGGGTATCAAACAAACTACTCTAACTCTATCTATCTCAAAATTCGATATCACCAGTGGTGGAGTGAACGGTGGAAGGAGAACTAACTGTGTACTATTTTAATAAGTAAAATACCAAAAATGACTTCGTAGATGGGCCTCCTACTGTTATTGGGCCTCATGGTACTACTGCTATAAATACCACATACCTGTTAAACTAAATTAGGGTTATATAGGGTGATTCCGACAAAAGAAATGAACGAATAAATACAAATAAAACACCATTTAAGAAAAAGCAACATTCGTCGGAAAAGCAAGTGTTGAATAGAAAATGTTCATCATTTATAATTCGTTCATATCTTCACAAAGTTGTAATCGCCGATCAAAATAGTCTTCATTAAGTTCTTGTACTAGGTGAATTTTATACGGATGAAAAGTATGGGCCTTTAGAATCCGTTGGACAGTACATCGACTAACACCACACACAGTCTCCAATTTGCGGGTACTTAACGTAGGATCTACATAAACTTGGCCTAAAACCCCCACTTCTATTGCTTCGTTCCTTATGGGATTTTCAATGTCGCGTTTTTTATTGGCGACTGACCCAGTTTCTCGAAATTTAGCTACAAGTTCTAGAACATATTTTCGATGCACGTTACTGTTCTCATGTCGCTCATTAAATATTTCTGCTGTTCTATTAGCGCACTGATTATTTACGAAAAATATTTTCGATGATTTCAACTCTTTCTGCTGTGGAATATACCATGGTTAATTTATGTAATAAAACGTTACAAGTTATTTTAGCAACCAAGTTTGGTCAAATCAATCATGTACTAAATTCCTATTTAAAATAAGTACGAGATATTTCCTTATCTTTCTTCAAGAAATAACTTTTTCCACAAAAAAATGTTCCAATACCGACTTTCAACAACAAAATGATAAATAAACCATGGGCGTAGTGAAGAAAAGCATTTAACTATTGAGTAAATTCTTTTAGTCAAATTTCTTCTGAAAGTAGTACAAACTAATCTGATGTACCTATTAAAGTCTACTTTAAGCTTTAACAACTTTAACAAATTTTCAAAACTACTGAACTGAAGCTCACGTATTTTACATCATTATAAAGGGAATTGAAAGACCTATAAAATAAGGTATCACTCGACCCCCTTTCCATTTAAGATTTTAGGGTTGGTGTCACCCCCGCCCAGGGGGCTGCACGTGTTAACGTGATTTTTTGCCAAACTTGTGTCCCTCTCGAAAATGCGTCTGTTTCGTTTTCGATGCGCCACCTCCCTGTATATGGGGTTTCTTTGGACAAACAAATATTGGGAGGATTGTCGACACGAAAACCACAGGATAAGTCTCAGATATTACGAATGATAAATAGTTACCAAGAGCCTGCCTCGACGATGATTTTATGTTCAGTGCCTACAAATTTTCTGAATATTTCCCAGTTGGAAAGTATATGTTTTTTCCGAAGCAGCCGTGAAGGCAGATATATCAAGATAGTGTTGCTGCTATTAGGAGTTTAAAGAAACACAAGTAGTGTGAAACGTCGCCTGGTCTTGCGGTGTTAGTTTTATGTAAAGGTGAACCTCGAGCACCTCGAGCGTCTCGAGTCGGGTCATCTAGAAAAGCGCAGGTGGTACTTCTTGGCATGCCGCTTATACCTACACAGTACGATGTGTAGGAATACATATATATGTTGTATGTGTGTAACGGTTACCACCTGCCCGCCGCCGTCGAAACATGCTACAGGTGCCACCCTCATCAATACGTACTTTGAAAGCCGTCTAACGTTTGTAATTCGCAGTTTTCTGTTTAAGCTCCAGCAAGAAAAATTCACTTGGTCGCTTACATCAGAGTTTCGTAACTTTGATATTGCTTTGCAACGGAACTGACCACGATATCATCAATTCAAACAGCGCCAGTACTACATTAAAGTACTCGTACACCCTACACAAGCTCTCGAGAAATTTTCAAACATCGGAATGTCGGGGCTTGTAGTCACTTGGTTGATCTTTGAAAGGATTTGGATATACGGTGTAATGTAATGCTGGTTGCTTTAACTTGAGGGAGATGCCAACAAAATGATATTATGTTCAAGAGTATACAGGGTGTCCGCAAAGTTGGGGTTTTCCTTCACACGACGTGTAGATCTTTAAAACATAAGCAATTTTCCTTAGTACCATATACACCAATGTCTTAAGGGAACCGAGATAAAGGGCTCTGCAACATCAACAATATCTGAATACCGTCCTGTAGCCGCGACATCCCCCAGTGGTACTAGGACACTAGCTCAACCCGACGACAGAACTGGGTCGGGGTCAGTGTGTCAGGTCAGTATGCAACCTTCAACCGTCGGTTACGGTCACGCGTGTAGAGATAATCGCGTAGACGAGAATCCCTCAACAAGCACTAGAGACGTGGCTAGAGAAGTGCAAGTATCAAAAACTAAAGTGTGGCAAACGCTGCGTGAAGAGGGGCTGTATCCGTTTCACGTCCAACGTGTACAAGCCCTTCAACCTGACGATTTTCCAGCAAGAGTGCGGTTTTATGAGTGGTTGTTGCATCAACATGACAATCATCCGGACTTTTTGAAGTGCATATTGGTGACAGACGAATCTACGTTCACGCGTAATGGTGTGAATAACTTTCGCAACACTCATGTTTGGTCAGTAGAAAATCCGCACGCTGTCCGTCGGGCACATTTTCAACAAACATTTTCGTTGAATGTTTGGGCTGGCATGGTGAACGGTATGCTCATTGGACCATTTATTCTCCCAAATCGATTGGACGGGATGCAATATCTAGACTTTTTACGCAACATTTTGCCTTCCTTGTTTGCCTGCGTCTGCTCGGTAGTGCATCAGCTGATTTCATTTCCTGTTGGAGCGGTATGATTTCGGGCAGAGACGTACTTAGCCCTTCTCGTCAACTGGAGAGTGAGTACTTCTTCCTTTATTTTTTTTTACTTGGTCGCCCTCGTTTCACTACACATTACCTTTGTTATTTTAAGGGTAGTTGTTTCTGAAAAGGAAAACCCCAACTTTGCGGACACCCTGTATACTAAAAATTAAAATGTCTTGAATAAGCTTCAAATGATCTCTAGCATACGTATTTTGGGTCGGAAAAGCCGAATACGAAGTCATTTCACACGTATTTGATCCCATTTGTCAGGTACATTCTATGTTTTTGTAAAAAATTACACAACTATGCGACATTTGCGACTTTAGGAACTTTTCCTTTACCGGTAGATATATGATAATGATGATTTGTATATTTAGGTAATTTGGGGCGTTTAATTCAAATACCATCGTAACCTTAACAGATCATGGTGTCGAATTAGGGATGAATAAATGTTAAAAAACTATTTACCTGGGGTCACCCGTGAAGCCTAGCACTGAGCTGACATTGAATTCAGAATCTACGCATCCGATTTCCCTGAAAAACAAGCTTCACATGACAGACGTACAGCATTTCTCGGAGGTTTTTTATTAGTCGTAAAAAACCCTGTTAAGAAAGATATTATTTGAGAACGCTTTGTATCTAAATTAAAATCAAAACCTTCGAATGTAAGGCCCCGGAGAGTGTTTTAAGATTGGCTTATTTTAAAACCTTTTTTAACCTTGTTTGTTAGGCCAACATTGACAAACTTTTGATTTTTCGTACACAAACCTTCGACGAACTTCCAATGTTTTCCTGTCTACGCCATTGACAAAAATCAGACACAACGCGTGCTCATTAGCTGAAAAACGAAGGCATTCAGTCATCTCACATCTTACTCCAAATGTCAGGAAAGTTTCATTAAAAATGCAAATTTTTTCTGCGGGAACAGAAGGCTACCGATACGAGAAGATTACTCTTTTGTTTCGTGCTTCATTACTTTATTTAGATATTACCACATTTCGGGCACCAAATCTGGCATTTGTCACGATAAGCACTTACGATTTGGACATTTGGGTGATAATGGTCAAGTTTGCAAATGATCGTCGACTCCAGCAATGTTGCAAACAAAATTTTTGTCTTCACATTAAGAAGTCCTAACGGAAGAACTCAACGTCTATACATGGGGGTCCAAATATTAATTCTGACGTTTTATTACACATAGCCTTTTAGCAAAACTGGAATTCCCACGCAATATATAAAAAACTAACAACTTCCGATATTCTTGACGGTAAGGGTTCATTTGGCATAGGAAACGCCAGCTTTCTCACGGGTATAAAACTATTAAAGTGAACGTTAAAACACGTGTGTTGTAGATTGTGTCGTACCCCCATTTCTATTTTATTACGCGATTTTTATTATTCATAGAATCATCATGAGGGTGTCATTAATCCTTTATCTTTTCCAGCTTGTCCTCAGAACGTGGGGACAGCTGTGCGCAATTATGTGGATCTATGAATTTTTCTATGATAGTCATCGGAAACGATAAATATACGTTATTTGAGTATGCCAATAGCACAACGGAAATAGACAATATAATGAAAACATTTGGAAATCTGCAGGAAAAAGTAACGATAAATGACTTCTATGCTTTCAAAGTAAGGGTAGTAAGTAAGTAGAAATGTTTTGGGAAATTGGGAAATTTTATCTTTGGTCTGTAGGGTGTCCACAAAGATAAAGATCTTTTTTAAACGCAAACCGTCTAATTTTGTTCTCGAGATAGATTTACAGGACTCTTTGTTTTTATTCTTAAAGCAACCGTTGAGGCACTGACACTGACGATCTTCCAAAACAAAGAAATTAATGATGATGGATCCCTCGACCACTAAGAACTCCGGACGTAAACTCACTCCACTCTCGGAATGTCCGGGTGGAGGGTGGGCTCGAGGGAACAACATCGAAGATAAAATTTGTTTTTCGAACATCTGCGGGATCAACAGCAACATTGATGCTGTTCATCACTACCTGCAATCCAATCGTCCCGCCGTGCTTTTCTTGGCGGAGACAAAAATCTCAGAGACTGCACCGATTAACCATCTTAACTTTCCAAACTACGAGGTGCACTCCAATCTGAGAAAGAACGGGGGAGTGGCTTTTGTCCGCATCAGTCTTTCCTGCTCCAGGGATCTTTCTTTGGAATCGGACCGGAAGGACATTCTGTGGCTTCGCCTCAACTCCAAAACATCACTAAAATTTATTTGCTGGCTTTATCGCTCTCCCTCGAACCATAACTGGGATGACCTACTCGAATACCTCGCCGTCCAGATCGACTTCCTGAACATCAATCACCCCGCTTCAGAGGTAGTTCTTTTCGGTGATTTCAATGCCCATAATGAGCTTTGGTTGGGCTCAAATAAGTCCGATGCAGCAGGTCGTGCAGTCGAAGCGTTCGCTCTTACTCAAGGGCTGGCCCAGCTGGTGACGAGCCCTACTTTTTTTCCCCGCGTCTCGTCACACGCCAGTAGCCTGCTGGATCTCTTTCTGACCACGCATCCTGTCCCTTACAGCACTGCTGTCCTGTCCCCCCTGGGTAACTCGGACCACGGTGTTGTGGAGGTTAGGTTTCGGTCAGAACCCGCTGTGGCAGCAGAAACTCGAACTTGGTATTACGGACATGCCGACTGGGAGGGGCTCAGAAACTTCTTCTCTAGCTTTCCTTGGAGAGATGTCTGTTTCACTGACGCGGATGCGTCGACTTCAATAACCGAAATTATCCACGTCGGAATGGAGGAATACATCCCTCACACAGTGAAAGTTCCTAAACCATGGTCCAACGGCAGGTTTAACAAATCGTGTGACACTGCTCGCCAGCAGACGATCAAGGCCCACAGAACCTACTTACAAAACCCCACAAGGCGACGTCGAGTCCAGAAACAAATATAACGAAGCGGTTCGCAATGCCAAAAACCAGCATGATATAAAAGTTAGGCACATGGTAATGTCGCAGCGCAATGGCAGTTGGTCTTTCTGGACGCTGGCCAAGCAGATTGAAAAGAACTTCTTACACAGTAGCCTTCCACCACTTACGTATCAGGATGGAACTACTGTATTCGACTCAAAGACCAAGGCGAAAGTGCTAGCCAAGATCTTTGCTGTCAACTCCACCATGAAGGTCCCCACCAACGCCCAAGTGCCGTCAATTCAAAGGGTTCCCCACACTATGCGGGAGGTAACATTCAGGCATAAGGCCGTAAGACGAGTGCTCTTGTCGCTCAACATCAACAAAGTTTCTGGTCCGGACTTGATTCCTGCCATTGTACTGAAGAGATGTACAGCGGAGCTTGCTCCAGTTCTTTCGCGTCTCTTCCAGACATCTTATGAATCCGGCACCTTCCCAGAAAACTAGAAATTTGCTCATGTCCAGCCCATCCCAAAAAAAGGATCTAAGATCGACCCTTACAACTACAGGCCTATAGCTCTGCTTTCTGTCATAAGTAAAATGATGGAGAGGTGAATAAATCGCGAGCTTCTGGACTACCTCGAACTTCACAGCTTGATTAGCGACAGGCAGTACGGTTTCCGGCACCAACGAGTCACAGGGGACCTCCTAGCTTACGTCACGCAATTGTGGAGTAAACTCATCCAGTCTCATGGTGAGGCTCATGTCGTTGCTCTTGACATCACGAAAGCGTTCGATCAGCTGTGGCACGCTGCCCTCTTAAGCAAACTTCCATTCTATGGCCTCCCAGAAAAGCTTTGCAGATGGGTGGCTGACTTTATTTTTGGCCTCAAGATATCCGTCGTAATTGACGGATTCTCCTCTTCATCCCACAACTACAGGGATCGGTCTTGGCTCCAACACTGTTTCTCTTACATATCAACGACCTCCTTTCCTGCACGATCAACCCAATCCACAGCTTCGCTGATGACAGCACTCCACATGCAGGAATTCATAGTGACAAGCCGATCTCTGCCGCTGAGCTGGAAAAAAGAAGACTAGCGACGACTTCTTCTCTGACAAGAGACCTGGAGGCTATCACTGCTTGGGGACGCAACAATCTTGTACAATTCAATGCTTCCAAAACGCAGTACTGTACTTTGACGAACAAAAAGCGTCCTAGCGCTCATACAGTTTCGATGGACGGTCGAGTTCTACCAAAGAGGCATTCATTTCGGCTGGTCGGAGTCCAGATCACCGAGGACCTGATCTGGCACGAACACGTCTCGTCAATAGCTGCAGCTGCTGGGAAAAAGCTAGGCTATTTGTTTAGGGCCAAAAAGTACTTTTCTCCGCATGACCTTCTCACTCTATACAAGGCCCAGATAAGGCCAAGCCTCGAGTATTGCTCACACATTTGGGGTGCTGCCGCCCCGACTACACTGTCCATGCTCGATGCTGTCCAGAGGAGGGCGGTCCGACTGATCGATGACTCTTCTCTAACAGACAGTCTCGGGACTCTTTCGCACCGGCGGGCCGTCGGCGATCTAGCCCTTGTCTATCGCTACACCAACGGGCTTTGCTCCTCAGAGCTCTCTTCCATGATGAAGCCGCGCGATGTGCCTGCCAGACAGACCCGCCTCACTTCGGCGTCTCATCCTAACCGTGTCAAACTTCGTACATCCAGAGCTGGCCGATACGACCGCTCCTTTGTCCCGAGGGTGTGGAGATTGTGGAACAGTCTACAAGAGTCAGCGCACCACGATCCCCACTCTTCACGGCCAACGCGGCTTGGCCTACTCCAGTGAAGAAAAAGCCGAAGCATTCGCCGATTCGCTAGAATCCGAATGCAGACTCAATTACCATGAAGACGAGGAAGACACCACGAGGAGACCGTGGAAGTCGCAGCTGAAATCATGAGGAGTCGACCACCTGGCCAGGAGACGGACCACCCCTCCAGTCCAGAGGAAATCCGTCTGATCATCCGCAGGTTGAAGGTCAGAAAGGCGCCGGGAAGGGACGGCATCAACAACAGGATGCTGAAGAACCTTCCCTCCAAAGGCATTGCTGCGCTCACCAACATCGCCAATGCCACTCTGAGACTTAACCACTTCCCGCGGCGGTGGCGGGAAGCCCAGGTTATAATGCTCACCAAGCCAGGCAAGGACCGGAAGTTGCCCCAGAACTACCGGCCCATCAGCCTGGTTTCCTCGATGGGCAAAGTAGTCGAAAAGGCTATCGCCGTTCGACTAGAGAAGCAGGCAGAAGAACTGCAACTACTCCCCCCAGAGCAATTCGGCTTCAGATCCTCCCACAACACGGAACTCCAAGCGCTATGACTGACAGAAAACATCACCAGCGGCTTCAATCTCCAGGAGGCAACCGGCCTCGTCCTACTGGACGTGGAACGAGCCTTCGATCGAGTTTGGCACGATGGACTCATCGCCAAAATGGAAGCCGCCGGAATCGATGCGAACATGTGCCAACTGATCCAGAGCTATCTAACATAAAGATGGTTCACGGTGAAGATTGGTACATGCCATTCAACAAGACGACAGCTGGAAGCAGGCGTGCCCCAGGGGTCAGCCTTAGCCCCCCTGCTCTACAACATCTATACTCACGATGTGCCGAAGACAGCTGACACAATGCTGGCCCTATATGCAGACGACACTGCTATAGCCGCCAAGCATCGACGACCCGAGATCATCCGTAGGAGACTACAGGATGAACTGGACCACATCCAGGACTGGTGCGTGAAATGGAAAATCCGCATCAACGTCCAGAAGACGCAGGCAATCTTCATTCAACGAAGAAGGATTGCAAGACCTATCGAAGCATCCATCTTCGACGAAGATATCCAGTGGAGCGACAAAGTCAAATATCTGGGGATCGTATTTGACAAGTCCCTCACCTGGAAAGCCCACATAGAAGCTGTCATCGCAAAGACCAGAGCAGCCATGGCTCAACTCTACCCATTACTGGGTAGACACAGCCGGATGCCGCTAGCGACCAAGCTACGGCTGATCAAGGCCATCGCCAGACCTCAGCTCGCTCTCGCCTCCGCGGTCTGGGGGTACGCTGCCCCCAGCTACCGCAAGCGACTTGCTGCTCTAGAGATGAAGCTACTCCGGATCGCCACCAGTGCACCATCCTACGTAAGAAACTCAACCTTGCGTAGAGACCTGCACTGGGACACCATTCACGAGTACATGAGGAAAAAAGCGGAGAAGACCTTCGAGAAAGCTCAGGACCACCCGAACGAGCAGCTACGATTCCTCATGGACTACGATCCGGACGAGAGGCCTCGCAACTGCAGAACCAGGTACCCTAGACCAAGGTCCCAGTTGGCACTCGCTAACTGGAACCTTGACTAGGAGACTAGGAGAACCCGCGGTTGTTCCCCCCCCACGGCGTGGATGCAGAGGACCAGGAACCATCGGGACCAGGACCCACCGGGACCAGGACCAACCAGGACCAGGACCCGCCACGACCAGGAGCCACCAGGACCAGGACCCTTCAGGACCAGGATCAGGAACAATATATAGGTAAGAGGACTTGAAACTCTTGATTTTTCGAAAACAAGAGTTTCAAGAGAACCTAGCAGACCCTCTATCGATGATCGCTTAACGACATCGATAGAATGTGCGAGGTAAAGGGAACCAACCCGGCGTTCCCAGAGACTGAAACACGTGAGGAGACGTTGTAGCAGACCGCAGGTCACGCACAACACATGGCTTACCGAGACGCTGATGAGTCAGGCCACGCGGAGGCTAGGGTTTAGTGGGTATTAGGTGGTCTCCTCAAGACAACCTGGAGTCCAACACACGCCGTAGCTCGGGCTATGGTATGGTGCGTAAACGCATTCCCCTCACAAAAAAAAAATACAAGAGGAAGCTTTTCCCAGTTCTACTAACCTTAGACAGTTCAAAAATCGTATTAACAAAATTTCTTTCTGCCTGCGCGGCTGTTTGGATATAAAAAAAAAGTTTCCTACATGCAAGTCCTGGATTCAAATGATTCGCACCGAAAAGCGCAAGGAGCGCATAGAATCTATAACGCTTGATTGCCAAAGCGAGGTATGGGATACAGTAACTGTCCACTCGGATGGCAAATTGTTGCCACCTTTATGGTAAATGCACGCAAGTCTAAAGAAGATCGTTTACCGATTATTATAACGTAAAAAAATAAATAGCAACTTATCGCTGTGCCCAAATTGGATAACTTTTCAGGCAACGATGAGGGTCAGGCAGTTTGGAATGCTATTATTAACTGGAATGTTGAAGAATGCTTCAAATACGGGGGGTCGCATTAACGGTGCCTGCTTGCTTCTCGAACAGAAACTTAATAAATAAATGTTTATTTTTGCTTGCCGTCATCAAGTGGTGCTAATAGGCGTGTTTGACTGAAAGATCGACCAGGTGGCTACAAGTCCTCACGTTCCAAAGTTTAGAAAGTTTCGCGAGAACTGGAAAAAAATGAGGATATGCGTATCTCAATTCTAAAGAAAATTTGGCTGGGACACAATCATTCGAAACTTCTTAGTACTTTGTGTAAGTATTTTGGGATGGCAACCAGAACCGGCGCTAAACGCAGACTGTCATTTTTTAAGCATCTTCCGAGAATCCGAAACTGAATCAGGTCATCGAAAAAAAGGAGGGAGCTTAACACGAAGATTGTCCATGGCTGGAGAAAATGACACACACACGGCTCGATTCAAAACGGAGTATCTTTATGCATTTTATGTGTCAATATCTTAAACACTGTTATTTAAAAAATGCCCCAGTTTTTTAAAATCCGAATCGGGTGAAAGCGCTCGAGTAGTAATATCAGGCGAGGTATTTTTTGCGTCGCGTGTTATTTTTTTCTCGAAGTAAACTCGTCGATTCCTTTGTCCTATAGAAAAGCAGCCTTTTCTTTCTTTTCAAACTGTCATTCGGGGCGTGAGATTTCTTTACGGATTTTCGTAAGTGATAATTCCGAAACCTTCAGGGTGTAGACCTGTGAGCAAGTTGTTGACCTACTTTCGAACCACGCACTATATACAAGGTGTGTTAGAATCTTTTCATGAATAGCTACATCCTACTGTGCGTGTACGTATGTGGTCAAGCATAATTTTTACGGGCTACATCTTGATGGATTGAAGTGTCCTTGGATTCGTCTTGAATTATAACTCAATGTTCTCTACTGCATTGGAGCTTCATGTTTTTTTTTCGTTAAATGTCGTTGTTTGATAGCGATGAACAACGAATCTATACAGGGTGGAGCATCGAAAACGAAATCGACGAGTCTGAGCGTTTTTAAAAAAAAAAAAAAAAATGAGCTGCCAGTAAATGCGTCTGTTTCGTTTTCGGTGCACCACAATGTATACTAAGTGACATATAAATCCGAACATCCAGTTTAAATGGTTTTATTTTAATAAAATTTTGTATAAGTACTTAAGTAAATGATAAAAATTTCAAAATGATTGCACTGCTTTAAAGCCCTTTGACCTTTAATAATGTGTGGATGCACCCTGATGTGCTACGCATTCTCCAACGCGCCTAGGCATGCTTCTGATCAGGTGGTCAATGTCTTCCTGTGGTATCTCATTCTAGGCAACCACCAACTCCTCTCGAAGTGCTTCTAGAGTCTGAGGAGGACGTTGCAAATTGAGCAATCTCCTACCCATCATATCCCACACGTGCTCAATTGGGGATAAGTCGGGAGATCTTGCTGGTCATGGTAACAATGTGACATCATTATGTTGAAAGAAGTCTATTGTGACTCTCGCAACAGGTGGTCGGGCATTATCTTGTTGGAAAGTTGGATCTACCAGGGTGTCAAGATAGGGTAAAAGATGGGGTTCTAGAACTTCGCGGATATAACGCTGCGCGTTCATGTTACCTCTGATGAAGATTAAAGGTGACCTGGAACCATAAGCTATAGCACCCCAAACCATAACTCCAACAGTGTGATGAACATGTCTTTCAACAAAAAACTGTGGATTCCTCCTTTCACCACATCGCCTTCTAACCCTGGCACGACCATCGTGCATGCCTAAACAAAATCGAGACTCGTCACTAAAGACAATACTGTTCCATTCCTGATCCCAGAGTGACCGTTGTCTGCACCACTCAAGGCGATTACGTCGGTGTTCTCGAGTTAATGGGAGGACCCAGTGTGGCCGGTATGAAAACCGAAAACTTCGCATGCCAATAGGTCTTCCGTGTTCTGCAAACCATTCATTTGCAATGGACCTGGTAGTGGAGAAACGGTCCCTTAAGGCCAATAATCTTAGGCGGCGATCTTCACGGTCTGTTGTTCTACGGCGGCGTCCAGTGTCCCTTGCTCTTTGCGTACGGCCTTCTCGAAGCCATGCCTGACAACACCTAACCACAGTGTCTACACTTCTTTGCACTCTAACTGCAATTGCCCGAAAAGAAAGTCCAGCTTCCCGAAGTCCCACTATACGGCCCCTATCAAACTCACTAAGTTGACGAAATCGTACAGGTCTCCGTACTCTAGGCATCGTAACCGATCGTAAAGGATGTCAAGAACCAAAATCCGCCAACGTTGATTCTTTACTGCGGCTGAAATATTCATTTTTAGAGCGTTAGTGAATTAAAAAAAAGCAGTATAAAAACCGGAATGTCCAACTGATAAGGCTGAAAATTTGTTCACTTGTTATTTACAGTAAGATAAATACATTCACCAACTTTTTTTAAAATAAAACCATTTAAACTGGGTGTTCGGATTTATATATCACTTACTATATAAACGTTAGCTTGCCAATGAGAACCAATCCGATTGCGCTTGGCCATATTTATCCCAGGAAGTGCGTTATCCAAAAATAATTAGGCCAGACTTCTGATGATTTGGTAACTTCTGTTAATTCGTTAATTAGCGTCTCGCAGTCCGATCATAATCCTGCAGTAATCCGCTCGTCTTGTTAGGCTTAAACATGATCACGTTTACAATAGCACGGATGATATGGGGTAAAATAAAAGGGAAAACTACCTGAATCTTCCTAGATATTACCATTATTTAACATATTCATATGGACAACCGTACACGCTCAAACAGGAATCTGAAGAAAGAGAAACGACGGCGAGAATTAAAAACTAAGTAGTGATAGCGCAAATTTTTCGAAATTATGGAATTTTAAAAGAGTTGCATTTATCCTTAAAAAAGGTTTTTTCGGAGTATCCTTCGAGAAATAGTATTTTTTCTCATGCTTTTACAAAAAAAAAAGGAATTTCTTGCTGCCGAGCAAAGATTGAAGCACGTATTGAAGTTTGCTACTTTGGCATTATTTCACTTAAACCGAATTTATAAATTTTACTATACAATTAAACAGCTAAATGAACAAATAGAAGCTACTACTCTTAATTATAGAGGTGTATTCCAGTGGCGTAACACCAAAGAGCATTTTTCGGTTTGGTAAGAAGCTTAAACATTTATATACGAATACTAATTTTTAAGATTTTATAAAATTAACGTCCTTTATAGGTTAACCAAGTCATAAAACTTGGAAATTGGGTGTTTAATTTGTTTTTTTTTTGGTTTTACAATAAAAATATTATAAAATACAAAAATTGATACTCAATTTTACATTATTGACGTTATTTCATGCAGTAAGCTTCAAAATATACTAAGTGACATATAAATCCGAACACCCAGTTTAAATGGTTTTATTTTAATAAAAGTTGGTGAATGTATTTATCTTACTGTAAATAACAAGTGAAAAAATTTTCAGCCTTATCAGTTGAACATTCCGGTTTTTATACTGCTTTTTTTTAATTCACTAACGCTCTAAAAATGAATATTTCAGCCGCAGTAAAGAATCAACGTTGGCGGATTTTGGTTCTTGACATCCTTTACGATTGGTTACGATGCCTAGAGTACGGAGACCTGTACGATTTCGTCAACTTAGTGAGTTTGATAGGGGCCGTATAGTGGGACTTCGGGAAGCTGGACTTTCTTTTCGGGCAATTGCAGTTAGAGTGCAAAGAAGTGTAGACACTGTGGTTAGGTGTTGTCAGGTATGGCTTCGAGAAGGCCGTACGCAAAGAGCAAGAGGCACTGGACGCCGCCGTAGAACAACAGACCGTGAAGATCGCCGCCTAAGATTATTGGCCTTAAGGGACCGTTTCTCCACTACCAGGTCCATTGCAAATGAATGTTTTGCAGAACACGGAAGACCTATTGGCATGCGAAGTGTTTACCGACGAATAGAGAAGTTTTGGCTTGTTTTCATACCGGCCACACTGGGTCCTCCCTTTAACTCGAGAACACCGACGTAATCGCCTTGAGTGGTGCAGACAACGGTCACTCTGGGATCAGCAATGGAACAGTATTGTCTTTAGTGACGAGTCTCGATTTTGTTTAGGCATGCACGATGGTCGTGCCAGAGTTAGAAGGCGACGTGGTGAAAGGAGGAATCCACAGTTTTTTGTTGAAAGACATGTTCATCACAGTGTTGGAGTTATGGTTTGGGGTGCTATAACTTATGGTTCCAGGTCACCTTTAATCTTCATCAGAGGTAACATGAACGCGCAGCGTTATATCCGCGAAGTTCTAGAACCCCATCTTTTACCCTATCTTGACACCCTGGCAGATCCAACTTTCCAACAAGATAATGCCCGACCACATGTTGCAAGAGTCACAATAGACTTCTTTCAACATAATGATGTCACATTGTTACCATGGCCACCAAGATCTCCCGACTTATCCCCAATTGAGCACGTGTGGGATATGATGGGTAGGAAATTGCTCAATTTGCAACGTCCTCCTCAGACTCTAGAAGCACTTCGAGAGGAGTTGGTGGTTGCCTGGAATGAGATACCACAGGAGGACATTGACCACCACATCAGAAGCATGCCTAGGCGCGTTGGAGAATGCGTAGCACATCAGGGTGCATCCACACATTATTAAAGGTCAAAGGGCTTTAAAGCAGTGCAATCATTTTGAAATGTTTATCATTTACTTATTATGCTTCATTAAGTACTTATACAAAATTTTATTAAAATAAAACCATTTAAACTGTGTGTTCGGATTTATATGTCACTTAGTATACTTTTCATATTAATTATCTACTTATTAACGTTTATCTATTAAGCAAAAAAAAACTAAAAAATTATTTTTTCGCATAAAAATCTAATATTTAAATATTATACCTGTTGAATAATAAAAATTTGACACTTAAATAATATTAATATTTCTTTAAATTAAATTTAATTTTTTTTTTAATTTTTATTGGAATGTTTATACATAAAAATATAAAAACGACAACATTCCAAAAGGAAAGAGGATTGGCAGGGCCATTTTTCACCTCCCCCTAAAAAGTTAACTTCATGAGCGTTTTTTAACATCAACAGAATTCACAACATATATTATGCACAACACAGTATATAATACGATATAGTCTGAGTGTTAATGGAGGGTAGTGTAGCAAGCGCCATAAATTTAATTTGTGGATTCAAATCTTTGCAGCTGTAGGTAAATTTTTCCTACTCTGCTAGACTGCTACATTGAGTTCTGTAAGCCTTAAAGGCTTCAGTGCCATCTCAGACTGCGGTGAACGGTTCCCGCAGTAAGCACATGCAAAAAAGAACAGGTGCATCTAATTAATAATGAATCTCCAGAGTACGGGTCCAATTCCGGACTATAACAATCAACGCTTGAACCTCCCGTGCCAATTTTCTTTCATCCAGTCAACAACTTTTCGGCTATAGTGCCTTACACGGCACGGGCGTTCGCGTTTTTCAATTTCACCTGCCCAAAATTAATTTGCATGTTTAATTGCTGATAAGTTATGATTTATATAATTAATACCGTCACAAAGTGAAACTCGCAGGGCATAAATATTTAACGTAACGAGTGCAAACATATTTCTTGATGCATCGGTGGGCTGACTTTCTTTACACGTCTGGAACACATCAAAAAATTATGGTTTTCCGAAGAATATTATGCCAGAAATTATAAAATACAGACTAATAGCAATAGCCTTACAAATGGGACATCCGGAAGTCCTTAAAAAATTGAGCTTATACATACTTCCTACGCCTTCGTTTGACTTATTCAAAAAATGAATTAGAGACACCTTTCTGCAAAGCACTGGCTATTATTTGAATGCTCTATTGATACCGGTCTTCACAAGTTGTAAGGATATTCTACCTACCACAAAGCATCAAGAAAAAATCTGTCACCCCATCATAAACCGAAGGTTGTACCTTCAAATTGCGCGAGTGGCGCCAGATATCTGATTCATCATCGTTGGTAGTACGAAGGGATTATGGCCATTTGTTTACCGACGACCGATTGCCCACTGCATTTTTACGACCCTAGTACGTGCTTACGCATAAATTCCGATTCGGAAACATCGTAAAGCCGTACCGATAGGTCGTACCCACAGGTCGTACCTACGGATCCCATACACGGCTTATCTACAACAGTGGTACCGACCAATTCACACCTGCTCTTTTAATGTCTGACAAGCGCTGGGATTTTTTTTAGATTTCAAGTAGGCGGTTGCAGTTATACTTGAAACGCTTGTGGAAGCCATTCATTCATACGATATTAAAAATGGAACAATAAACAAAGCTTCTTCTACTGATATATCAATGATTTCAATTACTCCTTGCTCTCCTTTAAGGAGGGGCCATGCCTGTCAGTTTGATTCTGTTTATGATCTGTCTTTGATCCGAGTTTGGAGAAAAGTTGGACAGGACCTTAAGAAATAAAGTGGGACTGGGCCTGACGAAATAAAATGGGACACGCACCTACCAAACATAGTGGGATACGACATGATGAAATAAAGTGGGACACGACCTGACGAAATAAAGTGGGACGCGGCCAGACGAAATAAACTAGCACACGACCCTACCAAAAAAGTGGCACACGACCTGACGAAATAAAGTGGGACACGACCTGACGAAAAGAAATGGGACACGACCTGACGAAATAAGTTGGGACATAACCTGGCGAACTAAAGTGGGACGCGGCCAGACGACATAAACTAGCACACGACCCTACCAAAAAAGTGGCACACCACCTGACGAAATAAAGTGGGACACGCCTGATGAAATGAACTGGGACATGACCCAATGAAATGTTATGAGACAAGACCTGATGAAATAAAGTAGGACAGGACCTTAAGAAATAAAGTGGGACTGGGCCTGACGAAATAAAATGGGACACGAACCTACCAAAAATAGTGGTATACGACCTGATGAAATAAAGTGGGACACGGCCTGACGAAAAGAAATGGGACACGACTTGACGAAATAAGTTGGGACATGACCTGACGAACTAAAGTGGGACGCGGCCAGACGACATAAACTAGCACACGACCCTACCAAAAAAGTGGCACACCACCTGACGAAATAAAGTGGGACACGCCTGATGAAATGAACTGGGACATGACCCAATGAAATGTTATGAGACAAGACCTGATGAAATAAATTAGGACAGGACCTTAAGAAATAAAGTGGGACTGGGCCTGACGAAATAAAATGGGACTCGAACCAACCAAAAAAGTGGCACACCACCTGACGAAATAAAGTGGGACACGCCTGATGAAATGAACTGGGACATGACCCAATGAAATGTTATGAGACAAGACCTGATGAATTAAAGTAGGACAGGACCTTAAGAAATAAAGTGGGACTGGGCCTGACGAAATAAAATGGGACACGAACCTACCAAAAAAGGTGGCACACTACCTGACGAAATAAAGTGGGACACGCCTGATGAAATGAACTGGGACATGACCCAATGAAATGTTATGAGACAAGACCTGATGAAATAAATTAGGACAGGACCTTAAGAAATAAAGTGGGACTGGGCCTGACGAAATAAAATGGGACTCGAACCAACCAAAAAAGTGGCACACCACCTGACGAAATAAAGTGGGACACGCCTGATGAAATGAACTGGGACATGACCCAATGAAATGTTATGAGACAAGACCTGATGAAATAAAGTAGGACAGGACCTTAAGAAATAAAGTGGGACTGGGCCTGACGAAATAAAATGGGACACGAACCTACCAAAAATAGTGGGATACGACCTGATGAAATAAAGTGGGACACGACCTGACGAAAAGAAATGGGACACGACCTGACGAAATAAGTTGGGACATGACCTGGCGAACTAAAGTGGGACGCGGCCAGACGACATAAACTAGCACACGACCCTACCAAAAAAGTGGCACACCACCTGACGAAATAGTGGGACACGCCTGATGAAATGAACTGGGACATGACCCAATGAAATGTTATGAGACAAGACCTGATGAAATAAAGTAGGACAGGACCTTAAGAAATAAAGTGGGACTGGGCCTGACGATATAAAATGGGACACGAACCTACCAAAAAAGTGGCACACCACCTGACGAAATAAAGTGGGACACGCCTGATGAAATGAACTGGGACATGACCCAATGAAATGTTATGAGACATGACCTGATGAAATAAAGTAGGACAGGACCTTAAGAAATACAGTGGGACTGGGCCTGACGAAATAAAATGGGACACGAACCTACCAAAAATAGTGGTATACGACCTAATGAAATAAAGTGGGACACGACCTGACGAAAAGAAATGGGACACGACCTGACGAAATAAGTTGGGACATGACCTGGCGAACTAAAGTGGGACGCGGCCAGACGACATAAACTAGCACACGACCCTACCAAAAAAGTGGCACACCACCTGACGAAATAGTGGGACACGCCTGATGAAATGAACTGGGACATGACCCAATGAAATGTTATGAGACAAGACCTGATGAAATAAAGTAGGACAGGACCTTAAGAAATAAAGTGGGACTGGGCCTGACGATATAAAATGGGACACGAACCTACCAAAAAAGTGGCACACCACCTGACGAAATAAAGTGGGACACGCCTGATGAAATGAACTGGGACATGACCCAATGAAATGTTATGAGACATGACCTGATGAAATAAAGTAGGACAGGACCTTAAGAAATACAGTGGGACTGGGCCTGACGAAATAAAATGGGACACGAACCTACCAAAAATAGTGGTATACGACCTGATGAAATAAAGTGGGACACGGCCTGACGAAAAGAAATGGGACACGACTTGACGAAATAAGTTGGGACATGACCTGACGAACTAAAGTGGGACGCGGCCAGACGACATAAACTAGCACACGACCCTACCAAAAAAGTGGCACACCACCTGACGAAATAAAGTGGGACACGCCTGATGAAATGAACTGGGACATGACCCAATGAAATGTTATGAGACAAGACCTGATGAAATAAATTAGGACAGGACCTTAAGAAATAAAGTGGGACTGGGCCTGACGAAATAAAATGGGACTCGAACCAACCAAAAAAGTGGCACACCACCTGACGAAATAAAGTGGGACACGCCTGATGAAATGAACTGGGACATGACCCAATGAAATGTTATGAGACAAGACCTGATGAATTAAAGTAGGACAGGACCTTAAGAAATAAAGTGGGACTGGGCCTGACGAAATAAAATGGGACACGAACCTACCAAAAAAGGTGGCACACCACCTGACGAAATAAAGTGGGACACGCCTGATGAAATGAACTGGGACATGACCCAATGAAATGTTATGAGACAAGACCTGATGAAATAAAGTAGGACAGGACCTTAAGAAATAAAATGGGACTGGGCCTGACGAAATAAAATGGGACACGAACCTACCAAAAATAGTGGTATACGACCTGATGAAATAAAGTGGGACACGGCCTGACGAAAAGAAATGGGACACGACTTGACGAAATAAGTTGGGACATGACCTGACGAACTAAAGTGGGACACGTTCCTACCAAAAAAGAAGAAAGAAATGCAGTGCAATACTATCTATGACAATGAACATTTTTATCCAAGGTTTTCATGCAACAATAAATTAATTTCGATGTTATGCTTTTTCATATCCTAGAGAAAAGAAAGAAGATAACTTGTAAATTTATCTGATAACAAAATTACCTTGAAGCTCATGGCCAAGTTCATTGGCAAGAATGTGCTTGAACTTAAAATTGTTCGCAAGTTACATCTCAGGTAATAAAAATGGATGTTTCTCATTAATACTTGGAACATAACATTTCTTGCTATTTTTATTTTCGTTATCCAGAACAGGAGATTTCGTTTAAGAATACCGTCTTGACCCTTTGGAGGTCACAGTCAAGGCCACGTTTAAGGTCACCATTAGATGAATATTTTCAAACCTTACAACTATATTACGTAACGTTTTTCTTCATGAAATGTATTTTTCGAGATATTTTGTCTTTTTCCAACTCAAATACCCAGGAATATTGTGATTTCTGAGCTGTAAAAATGTATTATTGTTTAATTATTTTCCGCAGACATCATCAAGTAATGCTCCAATTGGTTACTACTGTCACAATTTGGTTGAATTATAGAATATCCTTCAAATCTTATTAAAGAAAAAACGAATTCCAGTAGCATCCTTAGTGTCATTATTTTGGGAACTTGTAGCTTTATTTTTTTATGTTCTATATTTATACGAGAGACTAACATATTATTCTGACCCGTCCTGTATGTAATATAATTAATTCTTATTGCTACAATGTTGTAATGGCAAGTAATCTGAAACTGGTGTCCTTTATGCACGGCAGATTCCAAGCCGGCCTATTATATGGAAATGTCCATTATTTCTAAATGGCAACGTTCAACAGTACTGTATACATGCAAATCTCTGTGTATGTATTGCAGTTAAATTCAATATTATTCAATATAATATAATCGCATATTCACATACCCCCATCCTCATACGACTAGTTATTATGGATGATTCTGCCGTTTCCTTGTAAGTTGTAAGCCACAACGAGAACATTGTATATATGCTTTTTACAGTGTTGCTACGTTATGCGTCGTAGCACGAGACCAAAATAAAGATGTGCGGTTAGCCTTTACGATGCTTAGGCATGGTACTTTATTCTTTCGCCCAGCAAGGCCACGAGGACTATATCGCCAGCTTTTTGAGGACAGCTTACTTGCTTAGTACTGACTGAGGGCTAAACGTATCATCGTCCGTAGTTGACTTCAGCGTCACAAGTATCAAACCAAACCAAACAAAAAGACTTGGGACAAACCCAACGAAAAAACGCATTGGGCAACGCCTTTCTTATAGATCGTACTACATAAACTTCACCGAAATGAAGTGATACACAATCTAACGAAGTGAACTACGACATGACCAGACGAAATAACTGGGACACGACCTGACGAAATAGAGGAAAGAGAGTGCGACTCGACGTGACGAAATAAAGTGGGACTTGACCTGACGAAATAAAGTGGGACAGGACCCGATGAAATGAAGTGCCACATGTCCTGACAAGGAAAGTGGGATACGACCTGACGAAATAAAATTGGACGCAACCTAACGAATAAAAGTGGGACAGAGCCTGACGAAATAAAGTGGGACACGACCCGACGAAAAAAGTGGGACAGGACCTGACGACATAAAGTAGGGCACGAACTGACGAAATAAAGTGCGACAAGACCTGACGAAATAAAGTGGGACACGACTTGACGAAACAAACTGAGACAGGCCCTGACGAGACGAAGTGCCACACGTCCTGACAAGGAAAGTGCGATACGACCTGACGAAATTAAGTGAGACACGACCCGACAAAAAAAGTGGGACTCGGTTTGACGAAATAGAGTGGGGCACAAACTGACGAAATAAAGTGGCACAGCAGCTGACAAAATAAGGTGAAACACGAACTGATGAAATAAATTGGGACAGGACCTGACGAAATAAAGTGGGACACGACCCGACGAAAAAAGTGGGACAGGACCTGACGACATAAAGTGGGGCACGAACTGACGAAATAGTGTGGGACAGGACCTGACGAAATAAAGTGGGACACGACCTGACGAAATAAAATTGGACGCAACCTGTCGAATAAAAGTGGGATAGAGCCTGACGAAATAAAATGGGACACGACCCGACGAAAAAAGTGAGGCAGGACCTGACGACATAAAGTGGGTCACGAACTGACAAAATAAAGTAGCACAGAAGCTAATGAAATAAAATGGGACATGACCTGATGAAATAAAGTGGGACAGGACCTGATGACATGAAGTGCCATACGTCCTGACAAGGAAAGTGGGATACGACCTGACAAAAAAATGGGACAGGACCTGATGAAATAAAGGAACACGTTCTGACGAAATAAAGTGGAACAGGATTTGACGAAAAAAAGTGGGACTTGGCCTGACAAAATAGAGTGGGGCACAAACTGACGAAATAAAGTGGGACAGGAGCTGACAAAATAAATTGGGACACGATCTGACGAAATAAAATTGGACGCAACCTGACGAATAAAAGTGGGACAGAGCCTGACGAAATAAAGTGGGACAGGACCTGACGAAATGAAGTGCCAATCGTCCTGACAAGTAAAGTGGGATACGACCTGATAAAAAAATGGGACAGGACCTGATGCAATAAGGTAGAACACGTCCTGACGAAATAAAATGGAACGGGGCTTGATGAAATAAAGTGAGACACGACTCGACGAAAAAAGCATGACAGGACCTGACGAAATAGAGTGGGACACGACCTGACGAAATAATGTGGGACACGTTTTGACGAAATAAAGTAGGACACGACCCGACGAAAAAAAGTTGGACACGACCTGACGAAATAAAGTGGGACACGACCTGTAGAAATAAAGTGGGACAAGACTTGACGAAATAAAGTGGGACACGACCCGACGCAAAAAGTGGGGCGCGACCTGACGAAAAAGACTGGGATAGGACATGACGAAATAAAGTGGGACATAACCACGCGAAAACAGGCCAAGCAAAACTCTACGACTATACATGAAGATACTGCAAACGGATTATCATTTCTCTTTAATCGTCTCTATATTCGCATTGGGCGATGCCTGTCTTATAGATAGTCCTACATATACGTTGTCGCTTAAACACGCGGTCGACATATTTTGGAAATCTTACGTTCATTTAGTTTTTGGAGGATTTTTAGCATGTTAAAGTCGGAAATATCCAAAAGTTTTGCAATTTTTCACTAAATAGTACAATATACATGCTAAGCACGATCAGATACGCGTGAAATAACTTCTGATTCTGCTTTTCCGACTCAAAATACGTACGATAGGTATCATTTGAAGAGCATTTATAGCATTTTAATTTTTAGTAACCATGCATATTATGTTCCAAAATGGGCGAAAAATGAGTCATTGTGGAACGTGAGCAATCCATACGTTTTTTGGCTGCTGAGACCGAATGCGGGGCTCATTCAATCCGGAAACGGCGATAACAAGCCCCTCTCCAAATTCAACAAACTGGAATAGCTGTGAGGAGTTCAACAATCCCCCTATTTTTGTTAATAAATTATGATTCTTCGTTGGTATATTATATATTGCCTATTGATAGTAATTTTACGCATTGTCTCTGTTGTTAAAAAACAAAAATTGCCCCTTATGCAACTATATCGGGATTTAATGAATTTTCAACGAATGAAATCTGTGAGGTGTCTGCTTTCGAGATACTTGCAGCCCTATCTATTGGACGGTAAATCAAAATATTATGTACAGATTTAGAAATATTTACGCGTTCATATATATATACCCAATGAAATAAAAGAATTTTGAAACATTGTTGAACTGAACATATCTGATCTGGATTCCGACATCGGCATCGGTATAATATGACAACACTGCAAAGCTATGTGAATTGAATCTTCAGCAACAAATCCGAATGGAAAGCGACGAAATAAAACGCGGCGGTGCAACAAAGTGAACAAACACTGGTATGCACACCGCCGACTGACGTTCTCGTAATGATACGTTCGCGGATGATTCGCAGTTCGATCATCCTCGGATCTGTTTAATTAGTTTTGAAAGGTGCTAATTTGAAAGGCGGGGGCAAAGGAATTGATTGCATATTTATCGAGAATGCAATGCGTGCTTTAGCGCGGGCTCCAAATCGACATCTACGCAACCGATTGTAAGCTTAATTTTCTAGCATAAATACTTTCCAAAAAGAAGAAATGATAAGGGTGGCGATGTCTGTTGTCATGTCATATAAAAAAATTGCACCTACCTCGGAGAATCTGTCAATCCCAGCAAAAAAACCGGTGCGGGATTTAGAATTTCTCTCCTGCTTAATGCTGAAATAATACAGGCGTCAGATAAATATCACAATGGTGTAATAAACATCTTTAAATAAATGGATTACGTCACATTATGTAACACAAACATGAATGGACGTGTCTTTCTTGAAATTTCATTGTTATTTCCGGGAATCCCCTGGGCCATAAATATTTACGATACCCAGAGGCTAAACAGAATCTTTACCTGATCGTGGCTACAGGAAAGTGTCTTTGGGCTATCATAAATAAAAATTCTAGGCATTAATTATTTGCTTTTGAATTACTCGACATCCGGTGGTAAGGGCCGTTAATGGAGTGTTTGTATTGTTGTCAAACAATGTTATTTTATATCACATTTCTTAACTAGGATACACTTGTACAGAGGAGTTTTTAGGATTTTGGAGGAACAGTACATGCTAGATTCTGAGGCTAGATGCCAAAGTATCAAGAAACAACATAACATTCTTGGTATCTAGATGTGTTTCTATGAAAATGATCGACTATGGTCAGTAGCAGAACATACAAATTAATTTAAAAATTTACTTTGAAAAAAGTGGGTGCCTGGATTTGCCACCGTCTCATAAAAAAACCCAGTGACCGCTTACGTTCATCTGTTTACTAGTGATTTTTCATTTCACCCCAGCAATGGCATTTGTTTAGTAGTTTCGTAAATTCCCCAGAGAGGCTTCCGTCTTGTTGTCGGGTTGTGGAACAATGGTGTGGTTTGTCCACGTTTTTGAATTGCAAAACAGCATCTACTGCATTATCCTTCGTACGGTATGGACGCCATTTTGCTGACAGTAGAATAAAGGAAGTTCGGAAGAAAGGAATGTTCAAGTCATTGCATAACATTAGAGAACTGTGACAAACTAACACGATTGCTAATCTTACGCACAAACCTCCTATCAGGAAGGGAACTTTGAAATTTGCCCTTTGTTTTCGCGGGCATAATAATCAGCAAAAAATATTAATGAAACCGAAAACGATTATAGACAGGAAATGCCTTAATCAAGGTATCTGCCGTTGCTCCGTCGGATAACAGTTCGTGGCATACAAAATCAAAAGTGATGACTGTGCTAACGGCTCGGCTTCATCCCTTTTTGTTTGGTTTCCCTCTTTTTTTCTGTTTTACCTGCCCGTTGCGGCCCGTGGACAGATGATTAGTTCATCCTTAAACCGCTAAAAGCAGATGTTGGCACGCGCTGGAATTTTTTAGCAGATACGTCAACCCTTGACGACATAATGTAGTCAAGTAGACTGACTCGGCCCTTTCCACGCATGAATCTAAATCTTTTGAAAGTTTTAGGCACATGGAAAACGCCATCAGGTTAGGTCAGAAAGGCGCCGGGAAGGTACGGCATCAACAACAGGATGCTGAAGAACCTTCCCTCCAAAGGCATTGCTGCGCTCACCAACATCGCCAATGCCACTCTGAGACTTAACCACTTCCCGTGGCGGTGGCGGGAAGCCCAGGTTATAATGCTCACCAAGCCAGGCAAAGACCGGAAGTTGCCCCAGAACTACCGGCCCATCAGCCTGGTTTCCTCGATGGGTAAAGTAGTCGAAAAGGCTATCGCCGTTCGACTAGAGAAGCAGGCAGAAGAACTGCAACTTCTCCCCCCAGAGCAATTCGGCTTCAGATCCTCCCACAACACGGAACTCCAAGCGCTACGACTGACAGAAAACATCACCAGCGGCTTCAATCTCCAGGAGGCAACCGGCCTCGTCCTGCTGGACGTGGAACGAGCCTTCGATCGAGTTTGGCACGATGGACTCATCGCCAAAATGGAAGCCGCCGGAATCGATGCGAACATGTGCCAACTGATCCAGAGCTATCAAACACAAAGATGGTTCACGGTGAAGATTGGTACATGCCACTCAACAAGACGACAGCTGGAAGCAGGCAGCCCCAGGGGTCAGCCTTAGCCCCCCTGCTCTACAACATCTATACTCACGACGTACCGAAGACAGTTAACACAATGCTGGCCCTATATGCAGACGACACTGCTATAGCCGCCAAGCATAGACGACCCGAAATCATCCGTAGCAGACTACAGGATGAACTGGACCACATCCAGGACTGGTGCGTGAAATGGAAAATCCGCATCAACGTCCAGAAGACGCAGGCAATCTTCATTCAACGAAGAAGGATTGCAAGACCTCTCGAAGCATCCATCTTCGACGAAGATATCCAGTGGAGCGACAAAGTCAAATATCTGGGGATCGTATTTGACAAGTCCCTCACCTGGAAAGCCCACATAGAAGCTGTCATCGCAAAGACCAGAGCAGCCATTACTGGGTAGACACAGCCGGATGCAGCTAGCGACCAAGCTACGGCTGATCAAGGCCATCGCCAGACCTCAGCTCGCTTACGCCTCCGCGGTGTGGGGGTACGCTGCTCCCAGCTACCGCAAGCGACTTGCTGCTCTAGAGATGAAGCTACTCCGGATCGCCACCAGTGCACCATCCTACGTAAGAAACTCAACCTTGCGTAGAGACCTGCATTGGGACACCATTCACGAGTACATGAGGAAAAAAGCGGAGAAGACCTTTCAGAAAGCTCAGGACCACCCGAACGAGCAGCTACGATTCCTCATGGACTACGATCCGGACGAGAGGCCTCGCAATCGCAGAACCAGGTACCCTAGACCAAGGTCCCAGTTGGCACCCGCTAACTGGAACCTTAACTAGGAGACTAGGAGAACCCGCGGTTGCTCCCCCCCCCCACGGCGTGGACGCAGAGGACCAGGAACCACCGGGACCAGGACCCACCGGGACCAGGACCAACCAGGACCAGGACCCGCCACGACCAGGATCCACTAGGACCAGGACCCTTCAGTACCAGGACCAGGAACAACATATTGGTAAGAGGACTTGAAACTCTTGATTTTTCGAAAACAAGAGTTTCAAGAGAACCTAGCAGACCCTCTATCGATGATCGCTTAACGACATCGATAGAATGTGCGAGGTAAAGGGAACCAACCCGGCGTTCCCAGAGACTGAAACACATGAGGAGACGTTGTAGCAGACCGCAGGTCACGCACAACACATGGCCTAACGAGACGCTGATGAGTCGGGCCACGCGGAGGTTAGGGTTTAGTGGGTATTAGGTGATCTCCTCAAGACAACCTGGAGTCCCACACACGTCGTAGCTCGGGCTATGGTATGGTGCGTAAATGCATTCCCCCCTCACGAAAAAAAAAAACAATTTCCAATAGAGTATTATTCAATGTCATTGATAAGATTCTGTACGACGACTTGATCTAAAAGCTAAGGTGTCCAGTACCGCGATTAGATTAACACTTTATCGTCACACGCGGCACATGACATCGACGATGTACGCGAAATACACGCTGCAATCTCGTTTATAATTTCATCGATGTTCGCGTCTTCAAGCTGTCAGTGTCAGAAACGTAGAGAATGTTATCCTTATCGGTAATAAGATCTCTGACCAAATGTTAATTGGACACTTTCGCGTGGTACCCTCAAAAGTGCCGACACACATATATACAAATTGATATCGGAGCGGGTTCCTTTCCTTAGGCCAACATTTGCATGCTGTTATGTGCATAACAGTGTACAGGGTGGCCGACGACCTAAACTTGATATACCGGGTGTTTCAAAGTCGAAAGTCGAATTTACGGGTAGCCCCCATCTTTCACTCCTCATCCGGTCCGATGACAGTTTGGAATTTTTCCACTATGATATCCACATTCAGTGCCTCAAATTATTTTATTGTACAGAGCTTCGCTAAATGTTGTCATCGATAGTAAAAGTGGATTTTTAGAACCTTAAAGTCGCATAGCTTTGTAATTTTTCACCTACACAAAGCTAACGAAAAAAAGTGGGACCAACCTAACTAAAATAAAGTGAGAGAAACCTAACGTAAAAAAGCGGCAGAAACCTAACAAAAAAAAGAAGTGGGACAGATCTAACAAAGAGAAGTGGGGCAAACCTAACGAGACTACTGGTACATTTGAGCTACCCGTATATTTGAACTACTAGTAATTTGAAGTTCTGGTCATTTGAACTACTGGTCATTCGAACAAATACATGACTCAACTTTGAAAACACAGTGTATAGGCATAAAACATCGTAAGTTTCTCTGAAGCCATTCAGATCAGGGATCCGCTTTAGATTAGTGACACAGTGCAGACCATTTTCCTTTGTGTCTATATCACCGATCGAAGGAACGGTAGATAAGGTGGGCGTAGGCGAGTGTGTGTACGTGTGTCTGGTTCTGCGCGAACGCACTGAGACATCGCTTGCTTCTAGACGGCATATGGCAAGCGGGGGCTGACGCGAGCCGAACGCGTGTTCATCCCCTGCCGCCCCTCCCGCCTCTTACCCTTCTTTTAATTGCCTGATGGCGCGCGTCTACAACCGACGCAGGGGGCAAGGTACCGTGACCGTGAATACGGACCGCCACCCTCTTGTTGCTCTTTTTTAATCTGATCCTTGAATGAATTTGAAATAACTAGTGGCATTTCGCTCACCGAGGCACTGCGACAGATCATTCTCCGAGTCTATCTATTCAAGATGCTACTTTCTGGCAGAGTTGTGCGGCTTCTTTGGGTCGAATCGTCGTTTGTACAATTATTTCAGGACGCCTTCATGGCCTCCTTGATTTTCATAGTTTTCTATTGTTCCATGTGAGCGCTTTATTTTGAGGTTATGTTACAAAGCTATACTTACATCAAATTGTTCATGATTTTGATTTATTTCATCTGTTATATCAGCCTGATATTTCATACAATTCAAATAGAGAAGATAGCTTCACAATAGGAGAGCGCTGACACTGACACGGAACAGTATAAATCTAGAAATATCCCGGCCTTTCTGAAGGAGAGAAAATACTATGAAAATCAAGGATGCCATAAAGGCGCTTAGTCACATCCGAGTATAGTCTGCCAACTGTATATCTTAGACCTTTGCAAAGGTACATAACATTTTGTCGGTTTAGGTGCTTATTTGAAATTCATTTTTGTTTTTTGGGCATTTGTGCAAACCAGGGCCCTAGGCGAACATTCCTGTTTCCGGTTGCTTATGCTCGCAAACCGATCCTATTCAGAGTGTGTTTGGTTTAAGCAATTCTCGCATAGTACGTCAAGGATTTCGAAAATTTCGAGAAATTACTCATAGGTGGCATGCCGCCTTTATATTTCGCATCAAGAAGCGCATTAAAAACAAAAAAGCACGAGCACAGCCGCCTACTAAACTTCTCAGAAACAATTGCCTTGGTACCTCATTTGCGATGAGGATGATGGACATTAATGAAAAACCTGCCCATCAGTGTAACAGTGATTAATATGAAGCCAGCATGTTTGACTACCTGTCTTCGAGAACCTTTAAATAATACACTACGCATGATTTATTTACCGCAAGTTGCATTCGATACTACACGACAATGGATGCCCTAAATAAAGGGTGTTCCAAAATTCTTGCAAGATCTCAATTATATAGGAAACGGCTTCTCTTTCTTAGATTGTTATTTTTTATTTAATCATGAAGTATGTTTGTTAAAGAGCAAGAATTTTGTAATATTATTTATGGGTTTAGTAGATTCTTTTGCAGCAACAGTGACACTGTTATTTTCAATAAAATTCTGAGGAATGTCATCATGTCAATCTATTGCATCAGAATTGATCCATGTTTGGAGCAGGCCACAGATCTTTTTTTTGATTGTTGGAATGTGCGTCAAATGTTGTGTCCGGTCACAGATGAAAAATATTTTTTTTATCTGAATCATGTGATATATGAAGTATTTCTTTGATTTAATATGAGAACTAGGAGCCCATGTTATACAAATTGTATAAATTTTGAACGGGTACTAGCGTTACAACTTGAAGATCATCCAAGAAGAAATGACGATTTTACGCGAAAGCTTGTGCGCTCTATAGGAATTAAACTTGTCGCGTCACGCTCCTTATTATACAAAATATCAGCAACCGATTAACGGAAGGCAATTTTATACTCGAAACGAGTTTTTTTTATGTTTCGCGTCTTGAAAAGCGAGGCAGATGTGTCGTCGCGGCACAATCTTCTTGTCAATGTTTGGGACGAATAAAAAATTAGCCAAAAAGATACGAGGACTGCGTTAGATACGCGCTACCAGAATTCCGCCTCACCTGCCTCAAATATAAGTATTCTTGTAGCAAAGTCAAATTCGGACAATATATTTTTGATTGATCGTCTCCAATCAGTCTTAGAGTAGTCATTACACTGATTTGGGAAGGCCAACTTAAAGGCACAAGCTGCTAAAATGAATGACTCAATTTTGTATATGGGGCCGTTCACGTATTACGTAAGCAGATTTATTACAATTATTTACCCTCCCATCCCCCTTGTCAGCAAAAGTAAGCAAAGCTCTTACCCCCTCCCCCCATGCTTACGTAAACATTTGTCAATTAAAGTATTTTTTTTTAATATTATAATTATGTATAACGTTATAATTATAATTTGAAAAATAAGAAAATAGATTTAGGATAGAGATTATATTTTACTGATACGGTATTCAACATAAAGAACAAAGATATTATATCTTACTAACATAACAAACTTATTTTAAATTTTTGGTACCATATATTAAATTCAAATTAACAGTCTTCAGTCCATGAAACCCGAATCCATGATTCTAAGTTAACGATGACATTGGATTGCTTCGATTGCTGCTCAGTGTTGTGAGTTTGCTCGCTTTCATCGGATTTTGGAATGTCTACGTCGTTCTCAGCGAGCCATTCAACATCACGGTGCTCTAAATTTTGAACAATGCACATCAGTTCATTAGCACGACGAGCAGCGACTCTTACAGGTCTAACTTTCCTATCAGTGTAGGTGTTATTTACTTTTTTATTGATATTTTCGATGTGGCGATTTAATGACTTGACGGAAGCATGATAAAGACCACACGTTTTGGATGTTCGACTTGATAGCCTCAAATTTACCGTCGGACCAAAATAATCGTAGGGCATTTGCAGGAAATCTTTGAGTGAAGCACTTAAGCGTAGAGCTAAATAATTGACTGGAAGATTAAGAAATTGCCCTCCTTCATCCAAAACCAAGTCATCAACTGTTTGTTTTACTTTTACAAGTGGTGGAAGAAACCTATTGTCTAGTAATCTAAATAGGCCACTTCTTGGACGACAGCATTCTGTATTTCTACATTTTACAATTTGAAGCAAGTATTGGCTCTCATGCACATGTTGTGAATACCATTTAATGTCTAGAAAATCAGGAAGATCTTGTTCACATGGTTCAACATATTTTGCATTAACATTATAGCCATCAATTTCCATTGAACTCCATACTTCAGCCAGTACATTTCCTGCAAATTCGAAATTAGATCTTTCTAAATGTTCATCAATTGTAACGCCACGTTCATCCAAATGAGACCCAAAATGGTCATGAGGCAATATTCAACCAGCCAGTTGCCGACTAAGAGGAGCCATTCTGCGCTCTACTCTGTTATACGCACTTCTTCTAGGAGCATTGGTAGCTAAAAACAATGCATCGAGATCATATCGCTTAAAGTATTGTATAGCAAACCCTATGACTTTTTGATAACGTGGATTTTCATCTGGCCCTCCATCAACCGTCATGATTACCACTGGTTTTACTAGTCCATGGTCAGTTTTAGCTAATGGTCGAAACTCTTCAAGTTCGAGAAGCGTCTCGAAATCCTGAGCATGAGTATTAGCAGTAGATGAACTATGCTTTCGACTTCGAATAGCGATGTATGTTGGTCCAGAATATCCAACGGATTGCGGTTGTCTTAGCATATTGGAAGTGATTATGATACCAGCATAAACAGATGGTATTAATTTATGACGCTCAGCGATTACCCAATCGTGATCAGGCAATTTGATTCTATGTTCCATGTGCATTAGAAGAGGTGCTTGCTTATTTGCCGCAGTTACGCCAATAGGGACTCGCGCTTTATCATCTTGAGATATGAAAAATACTTGATCTGGTCCAAGTATGGATGCTATGTTCTCTAAATAATGGATTGATGTTTCAGAATACTTGCTATCTAAGTGGGTCTTGTGGTGATCAATTTGAGCCCGAACGAGCTTAACAGGAACTGTCGATACATGTCTTCATCCCTCTGCAGAATTAGATTTACTGGGAATCGAACAAAGATATGTCCCACTGCGACTAATGTCAAGTCCTATTTTACGTAATTCTTGTGTGAGTTCATCAAGAGTTTTTACGCTGCGAATTGATTCCTTTCGTCTTCTATCATCTGCTGCATTCCCAAATAAAGCTATATCCCCGATTGTTTTCAATAGTGAATGTTGATTGCTTTGAAGATTAGGACGTACCACTGAATCTCTCAGAGATAGTCTTTTTTTTATTTCTGGATTTTCATGACAAATATCTTCTAACTTTCTTTTCATGCCATCCCTGTGTTTCTTCTAAGCAACTGCGTTTTGGACCTTCCTGTTTAAAGACTGTTTTGCTGTTTTTATTTCCTCGCGCGGCTTAATGATCTGTTTATCAACTTCAGCACGGCTTGGCATAGTATCTGTGGTAGAATACAAAGCTTTCAGTTTTTTTTCGAGTAGAGCAATCTTACTTTCCATAGCTTACTGAGAAGGTTTTGCTCTCTGTTTATCTGTGTTTTCATTAATTTCGCATTGCTGTTGTGATTCATTACCGGGTTTTATTTTATCTTCTTCCTCTTTTTTAATATTTAAAGCTGACTGTATAATTTGTGTTTTTTCTGCAAGTTTACAGGTTGCCTAAAAATAAAAACTTTCTATGGCTTCTGCTTCTGTTAGTTTTCTGTATTTATGTATAAAACTAACATCCTGTACTTTGTGACCAATTGACGGAATCAATCGTAAGAAATAAATCTAATATTTTCTAATATTCTAGTACTGATAGGACCTAAAATGATTTCGTCACTCACCTTAGAAAAAAAATTTAGTAGATTGGATTTATTCTTAGTCGCCGCTTGCAATTCTTCTTAGATTCTCTTAGATACAATAATATCTAGTTGCTTGTCGCATTTTGCTTGTAATTTGTAATTTCGCCACACTTCGTTAACTAACTTTGGTACATTTTGTAACACGTCTACTCGCTGTAGTATCCAAACGAAACAATACACTGATAGAGGAAATTTAGACAAGTGAACACCGCGCGGTAATTCCCCTACTCAGTTCTAAAGCGAGTAGGGGAATTACCGCGCGCTGCTCACTAAACGTATGCATTATTTGCGGGAATCCCCGAAAATGCGTTTCGTTTTCAAGCAAAGATAATTTGAGGGTTGCCATTCGTGTAAAAAAGTAAATAACTACCGATGACCTAATCATCATCTAGACTCCATACCCCCATGTCATCCAAAATAAGCAAAGCAAAGACCCCCCTGCCCCCCCATAGTGCTCACGTAATACTTGAACGGCCCCCAAATTATTCAAAATATGTTCTAAAAATATCGTCACTTTCCAGACAAAATTATGTTGTCTGACACGAGCCTTTATATTGTACGAAATTTAGCGTTTTAGATGACCTTAATATACTAAGTGACATATAAAATGCAACACTCATAATTATTTATTGAATTTCGATGAAAACTTGTAAACACATTTGCTTTTATCGAAGTATGTTGAAGGCACTCCGAGCCGTACTTTTTTTGTTGAGGCTTTTTTTGACATATCAGGAACCGAAAAATAAAACATTACTTAATATTCAGTGATTCTTATGTGTTGGTTTCATGTGTGTCATTGTGAATTTAAACGAAGGTACTGTAATGAGATGTTGTCAGAGTAACAGATAAGAATTTTTGACCACGTTACAATGTACTGCGAGAAAACTATGATTTCTAGAAGATATAAGTACTCTACATTAAAAATCTTACCTTGTGTCATGTTTGACTGTGCTATTTAATGGTGGCATTATGTAGACCAGATTATTTTGTCAAATCACCGGCTAAAATTGGATAAATCGTTAGGTATGAAATTTATTTCCACCTGTTTGCATTTTTAGCGTCACGACATTACGATGTAGTTTTTTATTATTCCACTAATATCCTACAGATGCAAATAGAAAACATTGTAGCAATTATACGATAATAAATTACGACCGAAAGTAAACCAAAAAGTCTAACAGACCTTAAGGATCACGTATACCGTGTGTTTCAAATTCTGTTCCCACCATTGGGATTCCTTAAACGGTAAGATGGCATTCAGGCAATTTTTCGAAATTCAAAGTATGTGTTTCGGATATCAACTGCAAAAATCGATTTACTAAGAATCGTTTTTATTTATTCCTTATTTGAGGTGGAATATAAAAATTGCATACTAATATTTTTATACATCTACAAGGTGGCAATCTCTTGTTTTCCATCATCCCTACTAATATTATGTGTGTATGCGCGTTTTGATTAATTTTATCAGACAATAGTTATATACAGGGTGTCCGCAAAATCGGGGGTTTTCCTTTTCAGAAACAACTACCCCTGAAATAACAAAGGTAATGTGTAGTGAAACGAGGGCGACCAAGTAAAAAAAAAATAAAGGAAAAAGTACTCACTCTCCAGTTGACGAGAAGGGCTAAGTACGTCTCTGCCCGAAATCATACCGCTCCAACAGAAAATGAAATCAGCTGAGGCGCTACCGAGCAGACGCAGGCGGTGGTGCAGACCACGAACAGAGGTGACAAATATGACGGCGTTGCCGCGTTTTCAGTTTTTAGGTAAACGTACTTCATAGGTATTGTTCGAAGTTATCGCCGTTTGATTCAAAAAACAGTTGCGTGCACGACGTAGCCAAGCATCGGTGCAGGCTTTGAGAATGGAGTCCCTCCCCCGAATGAAAGCACCAGCTTGTTCAATCCTGAGACGAAGTTCGTCAACCGTATGCACTTCAGTTTTGTTCACTAAGCGTTTCATTTCTCCCCAAAGAAAAAAATCACATGGTGTTAAGTCTGGAGATCGCGGAGGCCACGCTACGGGTCCATTACGTCCGTTCCACTTATTCAGAAATAATTCATTCAAAAACTCACGCACTTCGCGTCTAAAATGGGGCGGTGCACCATCGTGCAGAAACCACATTGATTGTCTTACACTTAATGGCAGATCTTCTAACAAGGAAGGCAAAATGTTGCGTGAAAAGTCTATGTATTGCATCCCGTCCAATCGATTTGGGAGAATAAATGGTCCAATGAGCATACCGTTCACCATGCCAGCCCAAACATTTCAACGAAAATGTTTGTTGAAAATGACCAAACATGAGTGTTGCGAAAGTTATTCACCCCATTACGCGTGAACGTAGATTCTTCTGTCACCAATATGCACTTCAAGAAGTCCGGATTATTGTCAGATTGATGCAACAACCACTCACAAAACCGCAGTCTTGCTGTAAAATCGTCAGGTGGAAGGGCTTGTACACGTTGGACGTGAAACGGATACAGCCATTCTTCACGCAGCGTTTGCCACACTTTAGTTTTTGATACTTGCACTTCTCTAGCCACGTCTCTAGTGCTTGTTGAGGGATTCTCGTCTACGCGATTACCTCTATACGCGTGACCGTAACCGTCGGTTGAAGGTTGCATACTAACCTGACACACTGACCCCGACCCAGTTCTGCCGTCGGGTTGAGACCTTGTACCAGTCGGGGATATCGCGGCGGGTCGCGGCTACAGGACGGTATTCAGATATTTTTGATGTTGCAGAGCCCTTTATCTCGGTTCCCTTAAGACATTGGTGTATATGAGTATATGGTACTAAGAAAAATTGCTTATGTTTTCAAGATCTACACGTCGTGTAAAGGAAAACCCCAACTTTGCGGATACCCTGTATAGAAGAGAGGCATGAACCTACGAAGTCATTAATCTAGGTAGAGACTTTTAGCTAAGTCGCCAATTCTCTAAGAAACTACGGCATTTAGATCAAACCCTGGAGACGAACAAAGGTTACCTTTTCTGGAGGAGCTTGCAATAAGATGTAAAAGCTACAATTATTTTTTAAAGCTAGGATATGAGTTTCACATGCTCGGTTCTTTGATACACTGATAAAGTCCCAAAGTGGAAATTCACTCTTTTTAAGATTTTGTAAGGAATACTTACTAAAAATAGAAGTATGTTTTGTCTTCAATTTTAGCTAAAAAATTGTGATTAATAGTATATCTTCAAGATGGGGTAGGAGGGTCTTGAATGTTTCTATGACTTTTCAAGCTTATACAAATTATCTCGAGCATTATTTGAGCTATGAACGCGAAATTTGACAGAGAAGGGGGGGGGGGAGGGTTTGATAGGCGGATATACAGGGTGGTCCATAAGTCCTTTGAAATTTCAAATTTGAATAAAATTTAACGGGTGAGCGTGAGCGGCGCGGGCGAGGTGGGGGCAGTATCTTCAGTGTCTGGGAATTCAGTCGCCATGGAGTGTTTCACTGGAGCGGATCGTGCTTTTTGTGTGCGCGCGTTTTATCAAAATAATGATTCGGCAACCATTGCGCGGCGTAAATATCGAGAATACCACAATTTACACAATTTTACAAAGTGTCCAACAGCTCAAATGATTAAGAACTGGGTTGCTAAGTTCGAAGAGACTGGTTCGACGTTAGATAAACAGCGGTGGGGTCGACCAAGGACAACTCGTAGTGAAGAAAACATCAACATTTTGTCACAGTCTGTTCGTCAAAATCCTACCCAGTCTCGTAAGCGTTCCAGTGCACTAAACGTACCCAGAACATCTTTACAGCGGATTTTAAGGAAAAATTTAGGTCTGCACGCTTACAAAATTCAGTTAGTGCAGGAATTAAAAGATAATGACGCTATTCAGAGACTAAACTTTGCGAATGAAATGTTGAATCGATTTTCTTCGCTCAATAATGTGTTGTTCTCGGACGAGGCTCACTTCCATTTAAACTGGCATGTAAATAAACAAAATTGCCGTTATTGGAGCCCCGAAAATCCAAGGCGTAAGCATCAGAAGCCCTTACACAGCCCTAAAGTTACAGTTTGGGCTGCTATGTCAGCGCATGGCATCGTAGGCCCTTATTTTTTTGAGGACGACAGAGGTCGCGCATTAACTGTTACTTCGGAGCGGTATGTAGCAATGATAGAAGAGTTTTTGACACCAGCGTTGCAGAATTTTCCAGGCTATAATACGCAGACCTGGTTTCAACAGGACGGAGCAACTGCCCACACCTCCAACACTTCTATGCCCGTCGTCTGTCAACTTTTTCCCAGCAAAGTAATTTCTCGAAGAGGAGACATTTCCTGGCCACCACGTAGTCCAGATTTGACCCCAATGGACTTCTTTTTATGGGGCCTACCTCAAGAGTAAAGTGTACGACACCACTCCGCGATCAGTTGATGTCCTGAAAGAAAATATCCGAAGAGAAATGGCAAGCATTACAGTGTTGACTTGCCGCGCAGTAATCGACAATTTTAGACGTCGTTTATATGAGTGCCGTGATCGTAATGGATTGCATTTAGACGATGTGATTTTTAAAACATAATTCCCATTCAATAAAGATGATAACAAAATATAATAATTCTTCATAATGTAACTAGTTTGGTTTTATTCCTTTTTTTCCAGCTCAAAGGACTTATGGGCCACCCTGTATAAAAGCGAAATCTAAAAAGCTAACACAAAGTTATGAATTAAAAAGCTCACCATACATCAACTGAGAGTGATGTGGTTTCGCCACAATTTCTATCTCTATTTAACCTCAATCTTCATAAAAAATGAACTGACAAAATTATGACATGGCTCGAGTAATTTAGTCGAAATGCACTTCCTGTCCATTCAAGAAATGCTGATGAGACTAGTCACAAATACGTTAAGTAGGGCTCCTAACGTATAATAGTAAAATGCAAATGATGGCTAATGGTACGACTTGTAGAGGAACGGTCTCCTAAGGTGCAGGTGTTACTTGAGCGGGAATAGTACGACCGGGTGCAGGGGCGTACGAAGGGGGGCGTCACCCCCCAAATGGCCAAATGTGGCAGTTATCAGATCTGATGACAAATTGAATAAGAGTCAAACAGCAAAAACGCTGCAACAATACCACGCCTGACTGTACTATAGTGAAGAGAGTTAACAACATTTGGCAAATATATTGAAGCACAAATACCGGATGCTAGGAAGAGCTTGAAGTCACCTTGTTAGTCAGTCCTTTGAACTGCCTAATGTTAGTACATCTGGGAAATGCCTCCTCAGGCAGATTGTTCTACAATCTTGACACCCTCGGGTTAAGTGAGAGGTCATATCGGCCAGTTCTGAATGTATGAAATTCGACTCGGTTAGGATTGTCAGTTGAAAATGGTCCTTGATCTCTAGATAATTTTAGAGAATCGTCCTACCTACATAATCTTCAACATTACATTTATTCCCAAATATGCCACCGTGTGGCAGATGCAATATTCTGCAATTCTGTCGGCATCAGGAGCAATTTTATGTGATTATGCTGTTATCCAAGTAGCACGTTCCAAAATGAGAGAAAAAAGGAAAGGCTTCGGCGATACACCTGCGCATCTTCCACACTGTGCGGCGACTTATTTTCTCTTCTTCTTCAGATTTGGTACACATCAAGAAGTAAAATATTCGGTACGATCTAGTTATGTACGGTCCACCCCACACGGCTGTTTCGTACAATTTGTTAACTCATCAGCATGGTCTAGGTTCGGTCTCAGGTCACGAGGGCACCCCAAGGCGGCCGATATTTAATACAAAGCTTTTAGTGCTTTCATTTTGTAACTTCGTGATGATTTTCGTTATTGGAGAATGATTGATAGACTATAAATTATGCAAGATTTTTTTTCCTTATTCAGCGCTGTAGCCGGAATTCGTAAGCCTAGGAATGTTTGAATTAATTTTTAGTTATAACAACATATTAGTTAAATTATAATAGAAATATGATCAGCTATTGATGTATACATATGAGGCATTTGGAATTTTACTAGACAGCAGGTGCGTTTATCCACCGATACCGTAAGAAATATATTAATAGTTACATTAGACACTTGATTTATTAGTTTTTTAATTAGTACCTAATCTTATAATCTATCGTGGCCTTTTGAAAAATTGTCCACGCGTGCAAAAATCGCGAAGGCAGATGTGCGTATTTTGTATGTCTATGCAGCCTAGCTATTAGCTGTAAACTGCTGGTAATTTATCGTGCTATTCGTAGATTAATAATTTTCGTAATAAAAAAAATGGCACGCATCAACCGATCGCACAAGAAACGTACCTATCTCATTAGCGAAGCAATTTGTTATTTTAAGAAGTTATCAGAATTCAGGTTAATTAGTTGCGTGCTTTTCAGCCTTATAGTTGGTATCTTATTGATTTTTTTTTCAGACAGGAAAAGCCACTGACTATGGATCTACGACAGTGGTGGCTCGTGGCAAAATAAAACAGATGTCCTGCAAATCTTAACTTATTTTTTATGTCAGTTCGATCCTGCTCTCCTTCATGGCAGCAAATTTGTCGATTACCTTCCCGTTGAAATTGTCCATGGTCGAAATAAATTCCTTTTCAATGGACATCATCGACAACGCTGTCGCACAATGACAGGTCTGCCTTCTTCTCCAAACCATTGCAAAACGGTCTCGTCGGGCCGGTTGTCTGAAGCGCCCATCTTGACGCTCTGTATTACGCCTCGGTGAACCAGTTGGCGTTCTCCGCATTCCTCTACCTTCTTCTATCCACACACGACACACACGCATTACCGTCATCGCAGTACAATTAACACGGCGGCCAATTTCGCGATAGGACAAACCAACATCTCGATAGACAATAAATCTACACCTGTCAAAGTCGCTAACATGGTGATAATTTGGACGTCTTCGAACTCGAGATATTTTGTCATGGTTAACACTAGTAAATGAAAAGGCAATAACCAAAAATACGTGTACTACTCAGCTCTCAGAAGTTGATTTCTTCACAAAATCTAAGACATTTTAACAAAGGTAAAGAAAAGCACAGATTAAACGTTGACGCAGCATGCTTCAAATATAGTCACTATGTTGCTAAAAAACAAATTGAAAAAAAATGTTTTCTGGGTGTAACACTTCCAATGTCACCGGGTACATATATTTAATAAATCAGGACATTTCCAAATGCTCCAGAAGGTGACTAATAATTTTTATATATATTTCGGTCTGAAGGACTATACGTTTTCAACGAAGCAGATTGACTATGTGCCTCTGATTGATATGCAAAAGAAGCGCAGTCGTAAACTGCGATTCCCCCTGATACGAGCTCGACAAAAATCGTTTCGGTATATGGTGAGCGTGTGGGTAGCATTGGAATCGCATATCGGCCCCCATGATGCGCTTCACAAACACAGGAATAATTAATAGTGCCACATGGCACAATCGACAATCGAGGAGCCTCACCTGGCTTCTATCGGCCACTTAAAACTACTATTCTCTATCGAGACAGTTGAATTGTGTCATACAGTATGTTAGACTCGGTACAAGTTTCCGATCAAACATTTTAAGTTTTAATCATAATATAGGTAAACAAGATTGCTGGACTAATTTAAAAACAAGAGTTTGACTTATTCCCAAAGTGCGGAATGAAACCAAAGTAATGTAGAAGTCAATATTAGGTCGATGATGCATTTATTACAAATACAACTATTTAGGTAATATTGTAGTACTCGTAAAATCGTAGTAATATTTTCGTCAAATGTGGTCACAATAGTTACCAAAAATTCAGGGGCCTAACAAATTAGCTAAATAAGCTTAACGAATTTACATTCTATATTTATATTCACGTGTTGGGATGCCACGTCTGACAACGTTTACATCGCTAGGCCTAATGAAAAAAATCGCCAACTATTTTCTAATAATATACTAAGTGACATATAAATCCGAACCCCCAGTTTAAATGGTTTTATTTTAATAAAAGTTGGTGAATGTATTTATCTTACTGTAAATAACAAGTGAAAAAATTTTCAGTCTCATCAGTTGGACATTCCGGTTTTTATACTGCTTGTTTTTAATTCACTAACGCTCTAAAAATGAATATTTCAGCCGCAGTAAAGAATCAACGTTAGCGGATTTTGGTTCTTGACATCCTTTACGATCGGTTACGATACCTAGAGTATGGAGACCTGTACGATTTCGTCAGCTTAGTGAGTTTGATAGGGGCCGTATAGTGGGACTTCGGGAAGCTGGACTTTCTTTTCGGGCAATTGCAGTTAAAGTGCAAAGAAGTGTAGACACTGTAGTTAGGTGTTGTCAGGCATGGCTTCGAGAAGGCCGTACGCAAAGAGCAAGGGGCACTGGACGTCGCCGTAGAACAACAGACCATGAAGATCGCCGCCTAAGATTATTGGCCTTAAGGGACCGTTTCTCCACTACCAGGTCCATTGCAAATGAATGGTTTGCAGAACACGGAAGACCTATTGGCATGCGAAGTGTTTACTGACGAATGAGAAGTTTTGGCTTGTTTTCATACCGGCCACACTGGGTTCTCCCTTTAACTCGAGAACACCGACGTAATCGCCTTGAGTGGTGCAAACAACGGTCCCTCTGGGATCAGGAATGGAACAGTATTTTCTTTAGTGACGAGTCTCGATTTTGTTTAGGCATGCACGATGGTCGTGCCAGGGTTAGAAGGCGACGTGGTGAAAGGAGGAATCCACAGTTCTTTGTTGAAAGACATGATCATCACACTGTTGGAGTTATGGTTTGGGGTGCTATAGCTTATGGTTCCAGGTAACCTTTAATCTTCATCAGAGGTAACATGAACGCGCAGCATTATATCCACGAAGTTCTAGAACCCCATCTTTTACCCTATCTTGACACCCTGGCAGATCCAACTTTCCAACATGTTGCAAGAGTCACAATAGACTTCTTTCAACATAATGATGTCACATTGTTACCATGGCCACCAAGATCTCCCGACTTATCCCCAATTGAGCACGTGTGGGATATGATGGGTAGGAGATTGCTCAATTTGCAACGTCCTCCTCAGACTCTAGAAGCACTTCGAGAGGAGTTGGTGGTTGCCTGGAATGAGATACCACAGGAGGACATTGACCACCTGATCAGAAGCATGCCTAGGCGCGTTGGAGAATGCGTAGCACATCAGGGTGCATCCACACATTATTAAAGGTCAAAGGGCTTTAAAGCAGTGCAATCATTTTGAAATTTTTATCATTTACTTATTATGCTTCATTAAGTACTTATACAAAATTTTATTAAAATAAAACCATTTAAACTGGGTGTTTGGATTTATATGTCACAGTATATAATCGATATCTGATTCACCTTATACCTACAACCGAACTAAATGATAGCCAACTAGATTACCCCGTTTCGTTAGATTTGGTGCGATGTGAGAACCTCGCCAACCGCCGCGCATCGACCGACGAACACTGCAACAGCGCAATTGTGCACCAGTCGGGGCTATTTCAGGAGATATGCTACTTTTTGCAATGTTGCAGTTAAGGATGCGGGGTTATCCAAAATAAAATCTAACAAATGAGAGAACATGTTAAATATAGGTCAAAAACTTTGTATTGATATATCCTTACAAGAAATTGTGCTGCCTGGGTGGCAATAATCATGACCATATTTTAACTCGGGTAGGAATACAACGAAATAAGCAGTCTTTGACCATGTTTGTTATAATCTTAATAAAGTTCCAATTTGCTGCTCAGCTGCTTATCACAGTGGATGACAAAAAATAATGGATCCTCACGAAAAATACTATAGATATAGATTGCTACTTAACCCCACTTTTTGGTAGAAGGCTACGTTTTCACTCCACATAATCACGACCGGCACTTCATTTTACCATCGTGTAAAAATTTCAATTAAAAGATAAACGGAACAGAACTGTCGGCCGTACATTATTCAATTAATTTATAACTTGTTCCAGTCTAGCAATTTTAATTTGTCATTTACGGTGAAAAAATAATTACTAAAAATATTTATGGTTCTCGTAATATGAGATACAAAGCGGAGGAAAATTTACGATATTATTAATAAGCGGCTAATTTGTTGTTTATGACTGTTGTGATGATCTTTACATCTGATTTTTTCCGTTGTCGATGATGAGTCAATGTTCAAATTGATTTCGACACAAATGCGTCATGGTTAGGTATCTTGAATGTTAAAACGTGCAAAACTAACACGTGCCATGTTAACAAGTCAATATTTAAGGGTAATTTTGAATAATAAGCAATAAAGGTTTGATAAATATTTGAGTGTAATTTTCAATATTAAGGAATAAAATTATGAATCAGTCATATTCTTTTTTTTTCAAGATTTACCTTGTTGAGGTATCCCACTACCCGCTCTTCATTTGTCGCAAAAGCAAGTTCTGTCATCGCTTCTCAAGTGCCTAACATGTTCCCTGCTCATAAATTTTATTGAAAATGCGAATAGCCAATCTCTGTTATACATAGGTTGAATCGGCGAAATCCGTATAGCCGTTTATAAGAGATATCATGAGAAAAGGCTGACAACATTGTCAGTAATACTGTATCATAATTATCGATGCACCAGCTTCATTAGCCGCTAATCTTGACGGGTCAGTTATCCGTCGGCAGAAGCATCAATATCTGGACCCAATCAGTTGTGCGAAAGAACCTGCGAATTTGCTCGAGGCCCGTTCAAGCAGGGCCTCAGCGGATTTTTCCACCGCTCGCTGGCTAATAAAAGCGATCACCACCTTATAAACTCAACATGTACCGTTAATAAGAATAACCCATCGAATTTTGGAAGATAGTGCTTTAAGGGGGGCGCTTGAGTTTATATGCGTTCCTTTTACAGCATGCGAATTTTCTACTGCCCAAACATGATTATTGTGGAAAATGTATACTCCAATTCGTGTAAATGTGACCTCGTCTGTACACAAAATTAACTTCGTAAAATCTTCATTTCTGCTGAACTGTTCTGAAAGCCTAAATTTGAAAACATCCGAGGGACCGGATGATTTCTTAAAGAGAACCTTTCCGCATACAACCTGCATGCTGCCGCTGCATTTTCTTGGCACTATCCCTATGTATTGTAACGAATAGTTCTGTTGGCGCTATCTGTTGGGCGAGTCTCCTACTCGCCAGAGCCTCATGGCCGATCTCTGCTTTTACGCGAACCACGACCGCACAAGTCGCCGGGCGGCGTCTGTGAGGACCGTGGCAGTGACTCACTTTCTAGATTGACGCGAAGTGACCTCCAATATTCTAGATGTCGCTTTGTGGTTCACCAGACCTTTCTCGAAGCAGCAACGGGGACTATATATAACTCGGCGCCCGGGACCCAAGTCACAGTTGGCAGGCGCTAACTGGAACCTTAACTAGGAGTACTCGCGGTTGTTCTCTCCCCCCTCCCCCCCCACGGCGTGGAAGCAGACAACGAGGACCAGGACGACCAGGACCAGAACCCATCAGGACCAGGACCGACCAGGAACCACCAGGAGCAGGACCGATCAGGACCAGGACCAACCAGGACCCATCAGGACCAGGTAACAAACAAGTAGAGGACTTGAAACTCTTGATTTTTCGAAAACAAGAGTTTCAAGAGAACATAGCAAACCCTCTACCGATGCTCGCTTAACGACATCGATAGAACTGTGTGAGGTAAAGGGAACCAACCCGGCGTTCCCAGAGACTGAAACACATGAGGAGACGTTGTAGCAGACCGCAGGTCACGCACAACACATGGCCTTACCGAGATGCTGATGAGTCGGGCCACGCGGAGGTTAGGGTTTAGTGGGTATTAGGTGGTCTCCTCAAGACAACCTGGAGTCCCACATACGCCGTAGCTCGGGCTATGGTATGGTGCATAAACGCATTCCCCCGTCACAAAAAAAAGATGGTAGCAGAGTACAGATTACACCAGAGCAGAGCGGAGTGGAGTATAGCGCAGTCAATGGCGCCATAAGAATTAGTCGGACATAAATAGTGGTGTACATAAATGTTCTATCTAATCGAGTAAAATAAATTAGTGTATTTCTTTTTGTGGAATCTAGTGTTTTAATTAACACCCAAAAGAACCCAGGAAAACGCTACAGTATTATGTCCACTACTCAACTTCGAAAACATCCTGTATATTGTCAAACAAGTATCAATTGTGCTTGAAAAAGGTCACCATTGCAACCGAGCCGTCGTATAATAAGTACGATTTTTTTAATATATGTGGTTTGATTCGGCTAGAGAAATAAAAAAAAACCACGGTATAAGTTTTAAATGTTACGTTGATAATTTCAGTATTAGGTTTACGCTGTTTTTGTCAACGATATCTGTTCGGTTAGAACGCCTCTCTCAATAAGAGCATGGTAGCGAATTTCTTCCTCGAACAGCACGATAGTATTTTAATGGAACAATAAAGAATGCTAATAAGACAAATTTAAAGTCGTTTTACGGCGCGTTTAACAGGGCAGACACTCTGCACCCGCTGTTCGAGAGATTTTTATAGACTCGTCTTCTTTCACTCGGTCTGCAATTGCACGCGATTTTTCATGTTTTTTGGTGCCAGCTAAAAATTTCGCCGTTGACGTGGTCCACATTAAACTGGATATTTTATTTAATTAATTGACTTCGCCGCTCTCACTTTCAGCTCATATAAATAACATAAATTTAATCAACTCGGTCAGAAAAAAGATTTATCGCGAATCAAAAAGAGAACATAACGGATTTTACGAACGACCCATTTTCTACCTCAAATTCGACACCGCTGAATTATCACGTTTTCCTGGAAGTTTACGAACGAAGAATGTCGTGCGGCCACCCTGTATATGCAACAATTTTTCTGTTGCTTAAGCATGTACAGGGTGTTCATTTGAAAACTTACCACCACGGATTTATCAAAAACCACTGATTAAAAGAAAAAAGTCGAGATACTTCACCCCCTTTCAATCTCGGCCCCCCAGGCTTATTCCCTTAAAAATTATAATATAATATAATTAAAAATGCATCGAACCTTAAAAATCAAAATATCTCAAAAACGGCTAACTATAGCGAAAATTCACCAGAGAGCTTTTTTATGTTGAAAAGTGCGAAGAATCAGTTTTTTATTCAAAAAGCAAAAAATTGCACTAAGAAAATTTTTTCGGTCATTTTAATACACTACAGGTACAGTAGAGAGCGCCCTCTAGCGGCTACAGTAAAACTATGCCCATGGTTCGATTTGTCGTACCAAAAAACCCTTGTATACCAATTTTCACTGTTATACATCACATATTGTTCGAAATATTTAAAAAAACTATTTTAGAAAGTAAATTTAAACACCCTGTATTTCGGAGGCCACGCATTTTCCGACCCATGTTTATATAGACTTTATGCAGTAATTTTAAAAGTTCTATCGAATCTTAAAGTTATGCAACAATAAACTGAAACACCCTGTATGTAAGGGACCTAATGCTTACAATCGATGTATACAATGTTTATAAATTCAGTTAAAATTTTCTTAGGCCGTCAAGTACCTAAATTGGATGTTTGCAGACTGTGCCTTTTTGTCCAGTCAAAAAACCGTAGCACCTACCAGCGGCGGCTAGGACGCATAAAAAATCCGCCGACCTCCTTCCAATAAACCCGAAATGAAACCATTCTTAAAAAACAGATGACTGTCTGTGAAGATGGTAGGGCAAAAGGGCAACGGCATCCACCAACCTGGCATCCTTCGACCAACACGGTCTTCAAACCACGACAAAAAACAAAATCGAAACGCTTTTTTCGTGTTTGGCCAACATCTGGCAATAGCGCGGGGGAACGTCACCTTGCACAATGCACCCGGCACGATGGATAGACGATGCGCTGTTGCCACGTTGAATTGAATGTTGTGAAATCGGAATCAAAAATTAAGTTTCATTAATTCACCAATCTGAGCGTAGTAGAGAACGAATTTAGAAATTGAAAACGTATATCGTATCAAACAGTTCGCTTTACCCCATTTATGTCTTTTTTCAGATGTATTATTATTGGGTATTCACTACTTACGTTTGGTGTTTTATGAAAACTTTCATGTTCTGTGCATTATGTCATTACAGTACGTCGCCGTCTTTCTGATTTATGTACTTATGATATGAATATATATGTGAGTGGAAATAAAAAATAGTGTTAACCATAATAACATTTTCACAATTCAATTCCTCTCTGTAGCCTAGTTTCTCACCTGCCGGTTGACCATCCAGGGGTTTTCTTTTTTATCTCCCTCATTCTTTAACAAACAAATATGCTCGTGGTAGTTCCAGGTTGGATAAGAAAGAGTTGATGCGACAACAATTTCTAGTTTTTCATTTCAAGAAAGTGCATTTGAGACAAGAAACCAAGGGAGCCGCCAAGCATCGACGACCCGTGATCATCCGTAGGAGACTACAGGATGAACTGGACCACATCCAGGACTGGTGCGTGAAATGGAAAATCCGCATCAACGTCCAGAAGACGCAGGCAATCTTCATCCAACGAAGAAGGATTGCAAGACCTCTCGAAGCATCCATCTTCGACGAAGATATCCAGTGGAGCGACAAAGTCAAATATCTGGGGATCGTATTTGACAAGTCCCTCACCTGGAAAGACCACATAGAAGCTGTCATCGCAAAGACCAGAGCAGCCATGGCTCAACTCTACCCATTACTGGGTAGATACAGCCGGATGCCGCTAGCGACCAAGCTACGGCTGATCAAGGCCATCGCCAGACCTCAGCTCGTTTACGCCTCCGCGGTCTGGGGGTACGCTGCCCCCAGCTACCGCAAGCGACTTGCTGCTCTAGAGATGATGCTACTCCGGATCGCCACCAGTGCACCATCCTACGTAAGAAACTCAACCTTGCGTAGGGACCAGCACTGGGTCACCATTCACGAGTACAGGAGGAAAAAGCTGAGAAGACCTTCCAGAAAGTTCAGGACCACCCGAACGAGCAGCTAAGATTCCTCATGGACTACGATCCGGACGAGAGGCCTCGCAACCGCAGAACCAGGCACCCGCTAACTGGAACCTTGACTAGGAGACTAGGAGAACCGGCGGTTGCTCCCCCCCCCCACGGCGTGGATGCAGAGGACCAGGAACCACCGGGACCAGGACCCACCAGGACCAGGACCCTTCAGGACCAGGACCAGGAACAGCATATTGGTAAGAGGACTTGAAACTCTTGATTTCGAAAACAAGAGTTTCAAGAGAACCTAGCAGACCCTCTATCGATGACCGCTTAACGACATCGATAGAATGTGCGAGGTAAAGGGAACCAACCCGGCGTTCCCAGAGACTGAAACACATGAGGAGACGTTGTAGCAGACCGCAGGTCACGCACAACACATGGCCTACCGAGACGCTGATGAGTCGGGCCACGCGGAGGTTAGGGTTTAGTGGGTATTAGGTGGTCTCCTCAAGACAACCTGGAGTCCCACACACGCCGTAGCTCGGGCTATGGTATGGTGCGTAAACGCATTACCCCCTCACAAAAAAAAAGCTGTAGTATACAATTTACAGCTTAGATCTTTAATAATGACATCGCTGTAGCAATTGTTACGTCACAACAGAGCCAAAATTACCAGAATCGCAGTTTTTGCTGGCTTATTTTAACAGTTAGCATATTATATCGAAACAGTAAAAGAAGACGAAGGAAAACTTATTCGTCAGACTTACCCTAAAGTGGGCTAGAAAGTTCTTCTTTAGGTGAGATCTGGCGATTACCGTGGGTAAATCAGCAATAACTTTTACTTTAGTTTCCTTATCTACGTCGTCGTCATCAAACAGAGATAAGACAGAGACCTCATCTGTCAAATACCACAATATTGTTGACAGAACTTTTGTAAAACTACTTTTGAAATGGTTTTACTGATTCTTCCGTAAGCCTTTATTGCCTTTAAAAATCACAAAACATGGTTAGGTGCTTTTACCGCTAAAGTGCATTGCAACCACGGTTTTGACGTATATTATCATTATATTTTTATAGGCAGATGTCTGACATAGCTGCCTTATCCTTATTAGAAAGTTTGAGCTGGTAACCTAGTAACGCTTTTTTTAAACCTACATAACGTGACAAAAACCTATATAATATAAAAATCCGACATAATGTCACTTTTCAAGATACGTAACATCGTAAGCCGACTTACAGTAGTTTGAAAATCGGAGCTGAAGATTGAGAGGTATACTACTTTTTGTCTAAGATTTGGCAACGTCGCTCGATGAGCTCGCGCTATCACCTCGGTGCAAAGGTACTGTTATACCGAAATTAGTGATGGATAAAAGTGAATTTGGAACGTCGGCGACTGAGACGGATTCATCATGCGGATCTGATCGAGGGTGAAAATAGTGCCACTTGGCGATTGGCGATGGTGGTATCGGACCAGGTCCATACCGTTAGACACACGCCGGACGGACGCTTCAGAATAGATAATAGAATTTTCGGATGATGGATGTCGACGATGATGTGAATAATTAGGGGAGAACAACTGGTATTTATCCGTACGGCCATTCCCATCATTACGTTTATTTCGAGGATTTAATCTGGATTATCCTTCAACTTCGGACTTGCATAAACGCCTAGGATGGGGGGGATGAGCGAATCCGAATTCTTTGCGATTTAGATTACACTGATCAACAGCCAAAAAAATCCTAAATAAAATCAACAAAATATTACTATTTTTAATGTGCTAAAACCGGAATGAAACTTATTTTTTCAATATTAGTTCAAGTTTTAGAGATACGGTAATTATATGTGTTCCTGCTGTGACGGTGTTAATATACTGTAATTCACAAGAATGCACGTGCTACATTTTTATATTCGGCAAGGAAAGATGATGTAATCGGCATGATTGTATTACGTTATACATACGTGTACATCATATTATTTAATATTAGCCATTTTTTCCTCAGTTGGCTGACAGCGTTCGTGCAAGATGTCTCGAAAGTGTGTAAACAATCCAGATCAGTTTTGTTACGTGTGTGGTGATGTGACTTTTGCGTCTCAGAGACGGTCTATTACTCCACTAATAACAAAGGCATATCAGCTTTATTTCGGTTGTAAACTAGGTGATCAAGACAAACAGTGGGCACCCCACATCTGCTGTAATACATGTGCTTCAAGTCTGAGGAGCTGGTTAAATGGCAATAAACGGTCTATGCGCTTTGCTGTCCCAATGGTTTGGAGAGAGCCTACAAATCATATTAATGATTGTTACTTTTGCATGGTACCTTGTGTTGGACAAGCCACAGGTATGTCCAAGAAAAAAAAATCGGTTATTAACTACCCAAACATACCATCTGCGATGAGACCTGTGCCTCACAGTGACGAAAATCCAATTCCAAAACCCCCAGAATCCTACACTTGCGAATCAGAAAACGAATCAGATCATGGCGATCGAGTGATTCGTCAGGAAGAAGATATGCCATCAACGTCAAGAGATCCTGATTATATACCGAGCACGTCATGCCACCAACCGCACAAAATAACACAGTCAGAATTAAATGATCTTGTAAAAGATTTAGAATTTCCAAAATGTAAGGCAGAGTTACTTGGATCGAGACTGCAGCAGTGGAACTTGTTAGAAGACGATGTTTCGGTATGTGTTTTTCGTAAATGCCACAAAGACTTAGAACCATTTTTCAATATGGAGAATAACTTGGTTTTCTGCAGTAACATTAACGGCTTACTGGCGGCTTTAAATATAAACTATAACCCAGAAGAATGGAGATTGTTTATAGACAGTTCAACATTGAGTTTAAAGGCAGTGTTATTGCATATTGGAAATATTTTACCATCTCTTCCTGTAGGGTATGCAGTTCACATGAAAGAATCATATAACAATATGAAGTATCTATTGACATGCATAAAATACGATGAGCACCAATGGCATATATGTGGCGATTTGAAAGTTGTTGCACTTTTACTTGGGCTGCAGCTGGGCTACACAAAGTTTTGCTGTTTTTTGTGTGAATGGAACAGTGGGGCAAAGGCACTTCATTACACCAGACAAAACTGGCCTATTCGTCAATTCCTAGAGCCAGGTCAAAAAAATGTACAGCATATGCCATTAGTAGATTCGAAAAAAATGTATTACCACCACTGCATATCAAGTTGGGCCTAATGAAAAACTTTGTCAAGGCATTAGATAGAGATGGGTCAGCTTATCAATACCTGCGTCAGAAATTTCCAAGACTAAGTGAGGCAAAGGTTAAAGAAGGTATTTTTGTTGGGCCACAGATTCGAAATATTTTGAAAGATACACAGTTTGAAAACACTTTAACAGGTATTGAAAAAACTGCTTGGAATGATTTCCGGCTGGTGGTCACTAATTTCTTGGGAATAGAAAAGCTAACAACTATAAAACCCTTGTCAAAAATATGCTGTCATCGTATCAAAAGATGGGCTGTAATATGTCTCTTAAGATACATTTCCTACACTCACACCTGGACTTTTTTCCTGACAATTGCGGAGCCGTAATTGATGAGCATGGCGAACGTTTTCATCAGGATATTTCAACAATGGAAAAAAGGTACCAGGGAAAGTGGAATCCTTCCATGCTTGCAGACTACTGTTAGACTCTTGGTAGAGATGCTCCAGAAACGATCCATAAAAGAACAGCAAAAAGACAGCGCATATAGTGATTCTTATAAGTATATGAATCTTGTTACTTTTTTAATATATCCTTAAAAATAAAAAGTTTTTTTTCTAAACCGCAACTAATTTTTTTATTTCATTGTCATTTTTGGATTCAGCGCCCCAAAATTAACAAAGAAGTGCACTTTTCCCACAAGATACAATTAAAAAACTAAAATTTGTTGTCTAGTGTTATTTTTTGGATTGGATAGCAGTTTGACGTTGCGTTTGTCCTTTGCCGTGTGATTTCAAAACTGGAGGTTAGTCAGCTGTTTAGAGGGACTTTCTGGATAATGTATATCAATTTCAGTGAAATAAACTGGTGGACATTTTCTTTGCAAATGGAAATTTTTCAATCAAAGGTTGGGACTATGTCAGATTCTCGATTATTGAATTTTAAAAAAGTGTTATATTTATCCCTAGAAAAGGGGTTTCTCTTGAGAATGGGTATTTTTTCTCATGCTGTTGCATACAGTGGAATTTCTTGCACCGGAGAAAGATTGAAGCACTGACTGAACGTTTTGCCAGCAGTGACGTGCGTTAAAAATATGCTACTTGACATTATGTAATTTGAATCGAGTTTATAAATTTTACTATGCAATTAAACAGCTTAATGGACAAATCCAAGTTACTAGTCATACTATAGGGGTGTATTCCATTACGACATAAACGTATGAGATTCGGAATAATTAATCAGTATAATCCGAACTTAAAAAAATTATTTTTGAAAATGCTATGATGCTGGGCAACAGTGCTATTCATCTTTTATCTGCAATTTTTTATCTTCCTCATACAACATTGGAGTTGTTTCCAATTTTTAAACAACATCAGAGAACTTATTGATTAGCATTAACAATATACAAAGTTTGTCAAAAAATCTCCTCAAATATTGCAAAATGTATGCCATCGTTTTGGGCAAAATCTTTATTATTGCATGGAGAGTCATGGTGGCCATTTTCAACATTTATTTGCCTAACGGGTCAGTTCGTTCTTCATTTTTAAATTACCTTGCTGCCAAATATATTGATCTCCACTAATGATGATGTATTAGTATCACTCGACCCCCCTTTCCATTCAAGATTTTGGGGGTGGTGTCACCCCCACTTAGGGTCTGAGCGTTTAAAAAAAACTGAGCTGCCAGTAAATGCGTCTGTTTCGTTTTCGATGCGCCACCCTGTATAACATTTTAGAAAACAAAAATTATAAAACCAGTTAAATACCTAAATTATTTATTTTCATTACGATATGAGATTAGGATAATCTAATTCAGTATTAACCTTACGAGATAAACTTGGTCGATGATTAAAGTGTCCTGAAATCTGACCATCGTTTTATTATTGATTAGTTATAAAAGCGTGTATAACTTACAACTGAAAATTATTACAATTGAAAAAACAATTTCGAAAACCTTACATACTCCTGATTTGAAAATTAGGTGCCATAGTAGGACCCCATAGTAAGTATATAGATTAACTTTTTACTTCGTACACATCCCTTTTCTCTGTCATCAATTATGTCCTTTTATTGGTTATCCTTTTCGAACTCGGAAATAAAAAGTTTAAATCCGAGTTCTCGCGTCTCTCAATACTTTCTATACAGTGAGAATCCAGATCTAAATTATATTAACCATCGGCACAGCAGAAGTGTTTTAGAAAGGAAATCGAATCGCAGATTTGCGTGCCTGGATACAGTTAAGCAAAGTATTTCGGTGCGAATTTTAGGGCGGAGATATTTTTTATGTCTCAATATTGTCTCGTGCCGGCTTGAGCAGTTCGGCTGCATCTTATAATAACCAGAAGTGAGTGCGTTAAATAACTTTCGACGATTATCGATTCGATATGCCCCGCGAGTCCTCAACCACATTATTATAATAAATACGGATGGATAGCATCAGGTGGCTGTCTTTCATATACGAGGGACCCCGTCGTCAAGATTCCATTCTTTCTCGACGTCTTGTTTCTTATTTTATACTGACATATAAAATGCAACACTCAGAATTATTTATTGAATTTTGGTAAATACTTGTAACCATATTTGCTATCATGGAAGTTCACTGGCGAGTTTCCTATAAGCAAGTCTCCATTCGAAGAATTCGTACCGAAAAGCGCAAGAAGCGCGCAGAAGCTATAAAGCTTGGTTTCCAAAGCGAGGTACCGGATACTGTAACTGTCCACTGGGATCGCAAATTGTTGTCACCTGTAAATGTACGCAAGTCTAAAGAAAAACGTCTACCGATTGTTATAACGTATGAAAATAAAGGGCAAGTTATCGCTGTGCCCAAATCGGCAAAAAAACCTATAAGATGTCATCTTGCAAACTAGGTAGTTTTTAGGCTCAGGCAGCTTAGGATGCTGGTCTTGACTGGAACCTTGAAGTTCAGATTCTCTGTTGTGATACTATTGCTTCAAATACGGTGCCTGCGATATCCAGTGGAGCGACAAAGTCAAATATCTGGGGATCGTATTTGACAAGTCCCTCACCTGGAAAGCCCACATAGAAGCTGTCATGGCAAAGACCAGAGCAGCCATGGCTCAACTCTACCCATTACTGGGTAGACACAGCCGGATGCCGCTAGCGACCAAGCTACGGCTGATTAAGGCCATCGCCAGACCTCAGCTCGCTTACGCCTCCGCGGTCTGGGGTTACGCTACCCCCAGCTACCGCAAGCGACTTGCTGCTCTAGAGATGAAGCTACTCCGGATCGCCACCAGTGCACCATCCTACGTAAGAAACTCAACCTTGCGTAGAGACATGCATCGGGACACCATTCACGAGTACATGAGGAAAAAAGCGGAGAAGACCTTCGAGAAAGCTCAGGACCACCCGAACGAGCAGCTACGATTCCTCATGGACTACGATCCGGACGAGAGGCCTCGCAACCGCAGAACCAGGTACCCCAGACCAAGGTCCCAGTTGGCACCCGCTAACTGGAACCTTGACTAGGAGACTAGGAGAACTCGCGGTTGCTCCCCCCCCCCCCCCCACGGCGTGGATGCAGAGGACCAGGAACCACCGGGACCAGGACCCACCGCGACCAGGACCAACCAGGACCAGGACCCGCCACGACCAGGACCCACCAGGACCAGGACCCTTCAGGACCAGGATTAAGAACAACATATTGGTAAGAGGACTTGAAACTCTTGATTTTTCGAAAACAAGAGTTTCAAGAGACCCTAGCAGACCCTCTATCGATGATCGCTTAACGACATCGATAGAATGTTCGAGGTAAAGGGAACCAACCCGGCGTTCCCAGAGACTGAAACACATGAGGAGACGTTGTAGCAGACCGCAGGTCACGCACAACACATGGCCTACCGGACGCTGATGAGTCGGGCCACGCGGAGGTTTAGGGTTTAGTGTGTATTAGGTGATCCTCAAGACCCTGGAGTCCCACACACGCCGTAGCTCGGGCTATGGTATGGTGCGTAAATGCATTCCCCCCTCACCAAAAAAAAAAAAACCTTGAAGTTCAGATTCTGTGGTGTGATACTATTGCTTCAAATACGGTGCCTGCGTTCTTCCCGAACAAAAACTTGAAATGCTTATTTTGCTTGCCCATTAGCCCATTACGTCTACGAATTGAATATTTCAGAGACTGACAAACTGCTAGAATTTTAACTGCATGAATTGACCTAAAAAAATTGCTAGATACGACAATCGAGAATTAATAGAACTTTCAATAAAATCCATTGGCGGAGATACTGTCGCTTGTTCTGGGTTCTTTCGGGTGTGGATTAAAACACTGGATTCCACAAAAAGGAATGCACCGATTCATTTAACTTGATAGAACATTTATGTACACCACTATTTATGTCTGACTAATTCTTATGTCGCCATTGACCGCACTATACTCCACTCCGCTCTGCTACTCTACCGTATGTAGTACTCGCCGCCGAGTTATATAGTCCGCTTCGTTGAGTCTAGAAGAATCGGGAGCCACATAGCGGCCTTTCCGAATAGTCGAGGTTGCTTCGCGTCGATCTAGAAGGCGATCCAGTGCCACGGTCCTCACAGACGCCGCCAAGCGGCTTGTACGGTCGTGGTTCGCGTAAAAGCAGAGATCGGCCATGAAGCCCTGGCGAGTAGGAGACTCGCCCAACAGATGGCGCCAACAGTACTATTCGTCACAACACAGAGGAAAGATAAGATTCGACCGCCAGGCGCCATGCATCACGCACGAGGGATGGCCACAGCAATCTATTCATTAAAAGTAGCGTTACTAAGGTCCCAGCTCAAACTTTCTAATAAAAATAAGGCAGCTTTTTTAGATATCTGCTTGTTAATCGTGACAACATACGTGAAACATTGGTTGCAATGTGGTAAAAGCACCTAACCAGGACTTATGCTTTTTAAATGCAGCGAAGGCTTACGAAACAACAACAACAAGCTGCACACGTTTATTTGAGAAGAATTGATTTTATCATTCGACCTGCGATACCATCTGGAACTCACCTCGATTAACTCAAAATGGTGATCGGTTATCGCTTATCTTCACCAAGATATTCAACCGCTAATTATTTATTTAAATAAGCTACAGTGAATTTCTTTGTTTTCTGTCTGTCCGATTTGTGTAGAATTGCATTTGACACAGCGACTGTGAAAAAGTGGGATAATAAGGCCAATTATCGCAGCGTCAATCAAGTCCGTTATGCAAAGTGATTACAAAAATAAATAAAATGAAGAACATTGTCGTAAAGAAGCTTTTACTTGGTCGTCAATAAGAACTAAATTACTTTCTTGCTGTTAAAGCGAAACAGGCCTTTATTAGAAAACTTGTAGCTTCATCGGGCTAGAAAGTATAAAACGGCATATATTTCCAGTTGGAAATTCTGTTTTTGTTCTTCTATAGGTATTGGAAAATCCCACTCTCGACGTCACTGGTACGAGGGATGTCTTTTAAGTTTTGCATAAATGGAAATAAAACAATACGGTAGGTAGTTTTAAATGACTTTATTGTTTTTCGAATTATTTTCCACGAAGATTAATACACATCTGCATGCACGTATTGTTGTGAAACTTTGAATTTAAGTTTACTAAAGAGTGAGGTTAAGATTCAGCACTGACGTTCGATCCGCGCGGCCTACTATGTTTTCATATGCAATACTTAAATACATCCCTCGTATAAGTTGATGTCGGAATAGTTTTATATGTCAGGTCCATATGCATAGGGCCTTTGGAGAGAAAAATGTGTTCTAGCAGAATCAAATTTTCAACTAGGCTTTTGACGACACATGCGCATTGAAAGATCACAATCTGGCGTCGAACCGTTGGAAATGTGATGCTAGATCATTACTAAACTTAGGAGCAATAAAACATAAATGAAGTTCCTATACAATCAATCCGATCGACAGCGTTGCTAATAACCATAAGATTGACGTTTGCGATTAATTTTAATTTTCGCCGAGTCCGTCTTAATTAGACGAGAAAAATAAAAATGTACCTCCCGATTAAATAAATGCTAATTGTTAATGTTACATAACACCGGCGATAATCGAAATACAGAACATCGCGTGCGCAGGAATTTTTTTTTATTAAATACAGGATCACCTGTTTAATAGCATGCGTCTAAAATGTGGATTTATGAGCGTCAATTTACGCTTTTTGCTTATCTGCGGTGCCTGTTTAATCGTTGATTATGTCCAAGTTTAATGATTACCCAAGTATACGCAGGCAGATGGTTCGAGAGTTGCATATATCTTCGAACATCTCGCCCGCCCGAGGGCCTCGGGGATGCGGAACAGATAACCAGTCAAGTAGATCGACTCCACTTCTCGCGCACTTGCATAAATAGCTTTTTTGGTGGTACATGTGCGGTTCCGGGTGATAGACCAACAATGTCCCAATTGGCTCTAAGGTCGCCAAATTGGGTTGCGCTGCTTCCGGTTGTGTTACTGAGTGGACTGTACAGGGTGTCCCAATATTCCAAGGATATAGAAGTACCACGTACGAGCCCTTTCCCACTTCAGTTGGCGCACTTCAAGATTTGTACCAAAATATGTCTTTATAAACGAAACTATTTACTTTTTATTTTCTCAAAAACATTTTAGATACACTCTAGTCGTAAAAAATACATATTTGAAATCACTTAGATCTATAACTAATAGAACATCTGAACAAATAAACAATGTGCGAATAAATGCGCGCAGTTAACAAAGCAACAATTGAAAGATTACCGTTGGGTAACATCACCTTTATTTTTTATTACGGCTGAAATTCTTTGGGGCATAGTGTTAACCAAGTTTTGGCAAACATTTGGTGTAAAACAATCCCATATTTCGAATTGGGCCTCATCACTCCATTGTATTGCACACCATTGTTGAGGTGTCCATTGTCTATGTTCTTTAGCCTATCTAAGCCGATTTTTCTTTTGAAGTGGAGTTAATAGTGGCTTTTCTTTGGCCTATAAACAAGTTGTGCAACTTTAGGGTTTTTACTTCACTTTTTTTATAAGAAAACTTACCTTCGATCCTTTAGCCGTTACCATTTCTGATTATCATCACAATTGCCAGTTTAGCATGAATGTGATCTCTGTTTCATATTTTAGAAATTTATTTATTTACAAAAATAAAAATCGTATTGAAAATTTATGTTCACTAATCAGTTGAAAATGTTATATTTATATTCATAACTAAGCTACTCTAATTAAGTGGGATCTGGAAGACTCCAAAACTGTCTTGAAGCGCCATCTAGTGATAATAATTTAAGCTAATTTCATTTCGTTATATTCACTGTGAAGATCTCCACTTTGTTATACGTTAGCTTCATTTCTTTGCGGATAGATGGTATCATAGTGATCGATTTTCTAAAACTATAGTTTAATCACTGAATCAAAGCAGCTACGTCACAACGTCAAATAAAGACAGTGACGTGGATTCAAGAAAATCAAAGATTTTTCGAAAAAGAAAAGTGATAAGAACAAAAGTAATGACTCGTTTCATTCTTCCATAAAAGGGGAATATTCATATACAATTTCAGAGCTGTATGTACTTATAAAAGAACGAAAATAAACCACAAATAAAGAACGGCCGTTGGCGTCACACACAGAAAACCGTTACCAACATAAATGTACCCGGGAAATTCAAACTATACGTACCATTTAGGATCTATTTTGCATTAAGGTTGGTATTCAAATTTACTAGATATGACGTGATTGCTTTGTTTCAGCGAATAAACTATACAAAGCAATGTCATCCTTCGCATAGTAATGAAATGGAGAGATTTTAACATATTCGCGGATATTTAAGACAGTCGATCTCAAAAAAATGTGTACGTGTTGTATTAATGTAAAACGAAACAAGATTTATTTCTATAATAAATTTTATTCATACAAATATACTTATGTACATCTTTAATTTTGGTTGGAATACATTGGTAAAATATATATTTCGAGATTTTTCAAATCGTAAACAATATAAAAACCTTACGTTATTTAGAATATTCAACAAATGGCAGTGTTTAAACAATTAGAGAAGCTTTGCAAATGTGTCCTAAAAAAATGTTGATAGAGAAAATGAGTCAAATAGTTGAGAGAAACATTCGTTCAAACCTTGGTCCGTGCAAAAATTTATTAGATACAAAAAATCTCATAAATTGTGTTCTATTGAAGAGAAGATAAAATCTGCATTGAGTTTTTTCTTAATCGTGTTGGCCAAGGCTTAAACAAATGCCTGTCAAATAATTTCAGCGTTGACTAGATCTAAATTACGGAAGGAATGTGAAGAGAAACTACGATGTGTGAAAAAAAAATGCAAAATCTTGAAACAACTGCTTAGAAACGAAGAACACATATAAATTACTATAGAAATATAGATAGCACCATTTTTTATTACAAAAATATTTTTTATCTCAGTGATACCTATTATTACGCTATTAAAAAATCACAAAGTATTAAAAAATGTGAGATGTCACATTGATTTCGGTTGGGTAGCTAGGCAAATATAGATTTTAGACTTTTTTTGATGAATCTTCTCCAACTTTTTGCTTAAAACTTCTTTATATATGGCAATAAACAGTTCCAACCGAAACCAATGTCCGTTATATGCCATCGTTTTTAGTTTTTTGTTACTTTTATGTGGCACCGACTTATACAACTTATACACTATTCTATACAATTTTACATGCATTTCTTGTTATACATTTTTCATGGCACAGCGTCGTTAAAAAGCTAACTATACATTCTTTCACCATGGTCTGGTAGCACCTTACCGTCTAAGATTCTCGACTTTTTGAAGAAAAACTCGATCAAAACGAAAGGAAACGACGTAGCTATCACGAATAAAGGTACCGGACCATAAAAAGGAACACCCAGAACGAACACATCAATGTGTTTTTATACTAGTATTGCAAATAAATATGGTTTTGGTCACAAAAGTGAATGGTGGCATGGAGAGCGATTTATTGCAAAAATGGTGGATGCACCATATTTTGAAATTGAATATAAAGTGAGACTGAAACTTTGTATGAATTCGACCATTCGTGCTAGATGACCAAAAAAAAACACCGATATTCCCGAAACGCGTCGCGGTTACAAAAATTTGTCTCTTAAGGTACATATAATTTTCTATAATTTCTTAACTTAAGATTCACAAAATAGTATTCTAATTGAATTAAAAGCGCCTTAGTAGAATGTTCGTCGATTAACAATACAGCATGTCAAGGTTAAATTTTTCGAAATCATTTGTTTTTGTTGATAAGAAAAAAACACGGAATTAGCTATTTGACAAGATCTTGGACATTTAGTTACAAAAAAGGTGGATGCGATCTCAAGGTACATTCACCTTTTTTTTACATATAATATAGAATTCGACTTATATAACCAAAAAAATCACCGATATTTTCTACACGAGTCGCTTGCATATCGAAGGTAAAAAAAATTGGGATATTTTGGGAGGAGATCCGTTGATAAGAAGTAAATACGGATTTGGCTATTTGACAAAATGTTTGACATTCAGTTAAAAAAAAGGTGGATGCGATCCCAAGGTACATTCACCATTTTTTAAAATATAATTAGAAGTGGTACTGAATTTTTCTATGAATTCGAGGTATATGACCAAAAAAATCACCGCTATTCCCAAGACGCGTCGCTTGCATATCGAAGGTAAAAAAATGTCTCTTGAGGTAAATATAATTTTCTATAATTTCATAACTTAAGATCCTGAAAATTATATTCAAATTGAGCTAAAAACGCCCTAATAGAACGTCGATCGATTGGGATACAGAACGCCAAGATTAAATTTTCGAAATCGTCATTTTTTTGTGATATCGATATAAGAACTGCAAAAGTAGGGATTCCAAAGATTGTATTCAATTTTTAAATGGTGGTACCTAGTACCTATCTTGCCAATACCGTTCATTTTTTCAAAAATATGAGATAGTAAATAATTTATGTTAAAGAGGCAGGGGCGTATCTAAAGAAGATTTTTTAGGGATCCTGCAAATTGAAAAACATCCGAATCTTTTTTAAAGTCGGATATTTTGGAGGGGGAGTCCGGATCCGCTACAATAGCTCCCTTGATCCGCCACTGGAAAACGGTATTTTATATGTATTTATACCGATTAAAGAAATGTTTTTGATTGCATTCGAACGTTGATAAGAAATTAATACGGATTTGGCTATTTGACAAAATTTTGGACATATTTTAAAGTTCATTATGTGATACTTAGGTATTTTTTTAAATTTGGTATCATCATTCTTGTTGGATGACCAAAAAAACACCGATATTCTAATAGCGCCTCTTTATCAAAAGTTAGAAAAGTTTGACACTTGAGGTAAATGTAATTTTTTACAATTTTCTTAGGATTCTAGATTTCGTAACCTCAATCTCGTGAAAATTGTATTTAATAATATGCCTTAGTAGAATGTTGATCATTTGAGATATAAACAAATTGCATTCAATTTTTCAATGCAATATAAATGAGGCACCAGCTATGTCTATTATTACTGCTATTTGGTACGGTTTTCGTGCCAGGATCGTTTCATTTTTTTAAAATGCGAGACCGTAAATAATTTCAAATGATAGGAGAAGAGGGATCTAGAAAATATTTTATGGTAAAAAAATTGAAATTACCCGCTCATGCTTAGGAAGATGGAAGTGGGAAGGGGTTGTCTGCAAATTGGAAGGGGAACGGTTCGGACTCCCCGGAACAACCCCCCTTCGGGATCCGCCACTGGAAACTGGTATTTTATTTTTATCTATATCGATTAAATATTTGAAATAATTGCATTCAATCGTTATATTGCACAGGCTGTCTTAAAGTTCGTCAATTGAGTAGACTGGTAAGAAATAAACGCGGATTTGGCTATTTGAGAATATTTTTGGCAAAGTTTCTTGGGTATATATTTTGATGAATAAATTAATAAAAAGTCTCTAATAAGAATTTTGAAGAATAATATATTAGAACTATAGACTGTGGTTTGCATACTATGCTGAGAATCTTATAGATCATAAATATGATAAAAACAGTTTTTCAGTGTATTTTAGCAAAAATCAAAACAAACATACCGAAAGACAATCGAACGTTCAGAAAGCGTTTCAGGAATACAAAAGCGTTAGAATCGTCTACGTGTTCCTGATGCACACTTGGCACCTGCTTATCCTGTCTCTGACATTTCCCGCTTTCAACGTCTGTTTCTGCGGCTTCTGGAACTGCTGGTGGCTCTCGATCGTGGCGAGCCAGAAGGAGAACGTATTCGCGAAATAGTGGCACGTGCCTTGACCTCCGTTGCACTCTATGAAAGGCGTAGCGCGGAAGTCTTCCAGGCAGGAGCCGGGGCTGCTCAGCGATTGTCCGCCGCCTTCAGCACCGGCAGCTGTGTGCTGGAAAAAAAACACGATTGAAATAAGAACCCTAGAGAAAGACACTGGAAATTCTTCTAGATGAGGACGTCGATTACCCACCCACAGGGACGCGTGAAAGCTCCTTGAGTAGATGAGACTCGGTAAAAGTGACCTTTTTGCTATAGCACTTGCTTTCATCATCAACATCTCATTATGCCGAAAATGCCTTACCATAACAAAACTGTATCCGATCCATAATGAGCTCCATCCTTCTGGACATTCCGGTAAAGCAAGTGCTTGACTGTGGACCGCGATCACATTCGCAGGTGCTTCACATACCACACACCTAGAGATGTACTCTTGGATTTGATACTCTTCTACTGGCATCATCGGAATGGCTGCGTTCGTCGATAACCAATAGGATTTGTCGTTCCTGAATAAGACAATCATAAATGTTTCAAGAGCATCATTATTTCAAAAATATAAAAAACAAATTACTTGTATAGAGTTTCTCATAATCCCAAAAAACAATAAATAAATAAAATGTGTATAACATCATAATTGTTCCCCATTTTTTATATTGTTCAACAATTTTGTTTATAGCAAATGACAATATATTTTAAAAATTACAATTTCTACAGAACAAATCTATGAGAATCATTCAGATTATGTCTGTTAGAAGAACTATAGTGGTGGAATGTAGAAAATATAGATATTATACAGGGTGTAAACGTTATGGTAGTCAAAAAGTTCATATGACCCATGGTCCAAAAGTCAATAGATTTTTCTCTAAATGGCTTTATAGTTTACAACTTTACGAGCACCTTCCCACTTCAGTTGGCCCAACTATTGAAATCTTAGTTTTTTCTTATCAAATACAACCAACTGAAATGGGAAGGGGCTCGCATGTATTTAATAAATTGAACAATAACATTAGACTGTTCGAATTTGAGAATGTTTAAGGTGAAATTGAATAATTACCTTACGAATACCCAAAATGCCTAATGATGCAAGTTGAATACACAAGAATGTATAATTACAAAAAATTGATTCAAAAAATGTAAAACGAATACTTATACAGGGTGTCTGCTAAAGGTTGGGAAATCTCGAAACTATACTAAGTGACATATAAATTCGAACACCCAGTTTAAATGGTTTTATTTTATTAAAAGTTGGTGAATGTATTTATCTTACTGTAAATAACAAGTGAAAAAATTTTCAGCCTTATCAGTTGGACATTCCGGTTTTTATACTGCTTTTTTTTAATTCACTAACGCTCTAAAAATGAATATTTCAGCCGCAGTAAAGAATCAACGTTGGCGAATTTTAGTTCTTGACATCCTTTACGATCGGTTACGATGCCTAGAGTACGGAGGCCTGTACGATTTCGTCAATTTAGTGAGTTTGATAGGGGCCGTATAGTGGGACTTCGGGAAGCTGGACTTTCTTTTCGGGCAATTGCAGTTAGAGTGCAAAGAAGTGTAGACACTGTGGTTAGGTGTTGTCAGGCATGGCTTCGAGAAGGCCGTACGCAAAGAGCAAGGGGCACTGGACGCCGCCGTAGAACAACAGACCGTGAAGATCGCCGCCTAAGATTATTGGCCTTAAGGGACCGTTTCTCCACTACCAGGTCCATTGCAAATGAATGGTTTGCAGAACACGGAAGACCTATTGGCATGCGAAGTGTTTACCGACGAATGAGAAGTTTTGGCTTGTTTTCATACCGGCGACACTGGGTTCTCCCTTTAACTCGAGAACACCGACGTAATCGCCTTGAGTGGTGCAGACAACGGTCACTCTGGGATCAGGAATGGAACAGTATTGTCTTTAGTGACGAGTCTCGATTTTGTTTAGGCATGCACGATGGTCGTGCCAGGGTTAGAAGGCGACGTGGTGAAAGGAGGAATCCACAGTTTTTTGTTGAAAGACATGTTCATCACACTGTTGGAGTTATGGTTTGGGGTGCTATAGCTTATGGTTCCAGGTCACCTTTAATCTTCATCAGAGGTAACATGAACGCGCAGCGTTATATCCACGAAGTTCTAGAACCCCATCTTTTACCCTATCTTGACACCCTGGCAGATCCAACTTTCCAACAAGATAATGCCCGACCACATGTTGCAAGAGTCACAATAGACTTCTTTCAACATAATGATGTCACATTGTTATCATAGCCACCAAGATCTCCCGACTTATCCCCAATTGAGCACGTGTGGGATATGATGGGTAGGAGATTGCTCAATTTGCAACGTCCTCGTCAGACTCTAGAAGCACTTCGAGAGGCGTTGGTGGTTGCCTGGAATGAGATACCACAGGAGGACATTGACCACCTGATCAGAAGCATGCCTAGGCGCGTTGGAGAATGCGTAGCACATCAGGGTGCATCCACACATTATTAAAGGTTAAAGAGCTTTAAAGCAGTGCAATCATTTTGAAATTTTTATCATTTACTTATTATGCTTCATTGAGTACTTATACAAAATTTTATTAAAATAAAACCATTTAAACTGGGTGTTCGGATTTATGTGTCACTTAGTATATATAATAATATTGTAGCATTGATCCTGAATAAATCCTCAACAAACAAATAAAATCGTGTTTTTATCTTTTAGCATTTATTGAAGTAACGCTAAAAGTAAATAGGTCCCAAAATAAACTATATAGCATTTTATAATTACGTCAAATCAAGAAGATGCCTAACCCTATACCGTATTTGAAAATTTGTACAGAATTTTCATCGTCATAGTCATGTTTTCCTTTTAAAGAAAATTGGCCAACCCGAACTTTATGTTCATACTTTGATTCAAATACAGATACCTTTCTTCTAATAAAGGCTGAACCGTTATCGATCAGAAAAATAAAAGTCTGTAAAGAGTAAAAGTAAAACATATTTGAAAGAGCAAGGCTTATACTTTGAGATAGTGCATATTGTTTGTTGTAAAAAAAATAATTTGCCATGCTAGACAAACTCAAGTATCGGCAAACATCGATATATTTGCATATTTAGATGATCTGGACCCCGGATTCGGACACATCAAAAACCATCGAGACAGTATATTCTGGTTTCTTGGTAAATACTTTTGTTGAACAAAAACAAATCGTAATTGGTTCTGAAAAGGAAAAAACATTTTTCTTTTCAGAACGCGCTGTATAGCTGTAAACATAACTGTTTGGCAGTGCTTTGCTATATACAGGGTGTCCGCAAAGTTGTGGTTTTCCTTTACACGACGTGTAGATGTTGAAAACATAAACAATTTTTCTTAGTACCATATACACCAATGCCTTAAGGGAACCGAGATAAAGGACTCTGCAACATCAAAAATATCTGAATACCGTCCTGTAGCCGCGACATCCCCGAGTGGTACTAGGACACTAACTCAACCCGACGACAGAACTGGGTCGGGGTCAGTGTGTCAGGTCAGTATGCAACCTTCAACCGACGGTTACGGTCACGCGTGTAGAGGTAATCGCGTAGACGAGAATCCCTCAACAAGCACTAAAGACGTGGCTAGAGAAGTGCAAGTATCAAAAACTAAAGTGTGGCAAACGCTGCGTGAAGAGGGGCTGTATCCGTTTCACGTCCAACATGTACAAGCCCTTCAACCTGACGATTTTCCAGCAAGAGTGCGGTTTTGTGAGTGGTTGTTGCATCAACATGACAATAATCCGGACTTTTGAAGTGCATATTGGTGACAGACGAATCTACGTTCACGCGTAATGGGGTTAATAACTTTCGCAACACTCATGTTTGGTCAGTAGAAAATCCGCACGCTGTCCGTCGGGCCCATCTTCAACAAACATTTTCGGTGAATGTTTGGGCTGGCATGGTCATTGGACCATTTATTCTTCCAAATCGATTGGATGTGTTGCAATACCTAGACTTTTTACACAACATTTTGCCTTCCTTGTTTGCCTGCGTCTGCTCGGTAGCGCATCAGCTGATTTCATTTTCTGTTGGAGCGGTATGATTTCGGGCAGAGACGTACTTAGCCCTTTTCGTCAACTGGAGAGTGAGTACTTTTTCCTTTATTTTTTTTTACTTGGTCGCCCTCGTTTCACTACACATTACCTTTGTTATTTCAAGGATAGTTGTTTCTGAAAAGGAAAACCCCAACTATGCGGATACCCTGTATATATATCCTCATTTTCCCCACAGGCAATTAAATCAAATATTTATTGGTAAAATATGTGATGGGATCCACTGAGGCCGCTGAACTTACCTGCTAGCATAGTTGCAGACGTTATTAACATCACAGAAAACGAACGGCATAGTGGAGAACTTCCTGACACAGGATCCGGCAAGTCCCAAGTCCTGAGCGTGCGCTTTTTCGTTTCCTTCCACGTAGAGTAGAGAATAACCGTCCCAGAGTTTGATGTGTCCGCTTTCACAAGTCGGGATCTCCGTCGTCTGGCTGTGACGAACCTGAAAAATTACAATATTGTAATGCCCTCGTAGCTAGAACTACATTGACCAAAAGATCCGCAACGCTTCAGAAGGTGTCGACGGTTAGGCAACAAGAGTTGCGTCTTCGTGCAATAAGAGCGGCAAGCATTTGCTGCTATCGAGAAGTCTGGATCGACATCTAGATAATTTCTATGGAGCGCTGTTCATCAATGAAAGTGAAATATCCAGAGGTCGGAAGCAGTCACAGTCACAGTCGAGTCAACGGCTAATACGGATTAGATAGTCCAGTCGACATGATTACAAATTTGTCAAACATTAGTGTTGGAGTAATGAATTATACTATGAACATCAGAAGCGGTGTTTTTCTTCCAATATACGGGGTGTTAGGGAAAATCATATTCGTAATTTTAAGAGGGGATTCCTTACATTATTCTAAACAAAAAAGTTCATTATAACCTATGTCGAAAATCAACCGTTTCGGAGGAAAACAGTGCTGAACTTATTTCGTTTTAGTCATGAAATAAATTAATTTTGCAGCTTAATAATTTAAATTCTTATGCCTAATAGCGTAAAATGTATCAATACATCTATTTATTAATTAACTGTGTCTAACAAAATAATTTTCTTGCTTATTAAATACAATTTTCCGAAGAAAAACAGACAAACAAAATCCCTCACACGACTGGCAACGTCGTACTCCGCTTTCACCGCATGTATCATCGCGTGTTGTTGTGATTACTAATACATTTAACTGTAACTTTATGTGATTTATGGATGTTGATTTTTTCTTTTTTCGTGCATTGCATCGTTTCAAATAAGTGGGAATTGGTGGTGTGTATCAGCACGTAAAACCTTTCATTCTTTTTAAATAAATGTACTTATACTGAAAGCGTTATTAACTAAAAAATATTAGCTACAAGAAATTGTTATAATGAACTCTTTTGCTTGGAATAATGCAAGGAATCGCTTCTTAAAGTTACGAATATTCTTTCCCTAACACCCTGTATACTATTTTGTACGTCTATACCCAACAAATGGAACCCCTGATGAGTTCTTAAGAAAACTCGTTTCATCGTTTGTCGTTGAATTGAAATCTGTCGACCTTGGTTGTGCTCAGAAATCAGTCAAAGTCAAACAGATAGAAAAGGAGAAAGGATGAAGAAAGATACAGAGCAAAGAGTAAAAAATGTTGCTATTAATAATAGACTGGGTAGACGAAGCGTTAATATTAAAAAGACGTATTTTTACAGATATTGTAGAAAATACTCCACGATGTTAATATTTTTTTGTTATTTGACAATTTCTTACCAGCAGTGTTCCTGTAAGATAATCTGGAGCGTAATCACACGGCAGTCCAGGTTCTCCCTTAGGCCCTACATCGCCAAAGGCTCCTTCTAACCCGATTTCACCCTGTATACCGCGTTCTCCCTGCTTGCCAGGCAGACCCGGGATGCCCGGTACGCCTGGGAGGCCAGTGTCGCCTTTAAGTCCCATCGGTCCAGGAGTGCCCGGGAGACCGTCAAGACCTGCTGGACCAGCGGGTCCTGGAAGGCCTGGCGCTCCGGGATTGCCTCGATCGCCCTTAGGGCCCGGGAAACCTGGTGGAGCGGCCTCGCCTTTCTGACCCTTCATACCTACAAAATAAAAGATACAATGAGAAGAAGAGTATCAAACTTGCTCGAAAAACTGCTATCCATTTTCATTCGGGCACCCTAGATTGGGTTTTGTAGAATGTCAGGAAATTCTGTATACGAACCCAGTGTGCCCGGTGTTCCCGGTATTCCCGACAATCCAGCGTCTCCCTTAAGTCCTGCGAGTCCCGGGGGTCCAAGTCTTCCTGGTATTCCATCGAATCCTCTGTCTCCTTTGTCGCCCTTTGAGCCGGGAACACCAGCCAATCCGGTCAAACCTCGGTCTCCTTTCTCGCCCGGGGCGCCTATCAAACCTGGAGGACCTCGGTCACCCTGAAAGAATGACCGAATAAATCAAGTGTTCTTCATCGCTATAGAAAACTTTTATTGAATTAGATCCAGTAGGGACAACAAGGGCGCTAGTCAGTTTTTAACAGAGGCACCAGTGAATTGCTGAATGATTCTCGGAAAACTTCACATATAGCCTGAGTAATCTCCAGACCAGAATATCAGCGGGTTTCCTTACTGCTATATTACTTTATATATCTTGTAAGAAACGTGAAATTAAGTCAGTAACAAAAAATGTCCTTGATGTCATCAAATCAATATTCATAAAAAAATGTATACAAACCTCTTACTTCAATTTACAACACCTCCTAAGAACGCTAGGAAAAAGTCCTCCATTAAATCTATTTCTAAAAGTGGAGGCAGGTACATATCAGACAATTACAGGGCTAGCAGCAGCCAGTGCATACTCTCGAAGACCTTCGAATGGCTTATTTATAACTAAATATACTAAGTAATAAATAAATCGTACCTTTTCTCCTAGGTACCCTGGCGCGCCTTCCATTCCCGGCAGTCCCGGGGGTCCGACAGGTCCCATGGGTCCCGGAGCTCCGTCCAGTCCCCTATCGCCCTTCGGTCCTTGAGGCCCCAGAGGCCCTGGAGGTCCAGGTGGTCCCATCCTACCCGGCAGCCCTTGAAGACCGAGTTCTCCTTTTTCGCCTTGCCTTCCGTCCAAACCGATGCGTCCGTTTTTGCCCGGTAGACCTGGAAGACCCTTTTCACCCTTTATCGTCAGACCGGGAATGCCTTCTCTGCCTGCTGGACCTCTATCGCCTAAAAAAAAGGGGGATTGGAGTAGAATGTTTTTATTCGGTCCTGCCCTATTCATTAAACTTTGAAATATTGACACAAATTTGCTCTTAGCTGCTACAGATCCTAAGAATGTACTCGTATATGTATATTAAATTATAGGCTAATTCTTAATGAAACTAAGACTTGTGCTATGTTATTTCACTGTAGAGCAATTTTTCAAAATTTAATTTGTTTTAATTGTAAAGCAAATACACTATCTGAGAATACTAGACTTCTTGGTATTGAATTACATAGTTATTTAAGAAATAAGCTGAATAAGGTACATATTATGTTAGTGTATAAGAATTGTTGCTGAGTATTTGAATAGAAAAACTTTGACGGACTTTATATGAATCAAAGTATCATCAGCGAAATATTGAATTTTGCTTTTTTTGTCTAAGGTAGGTAAATCGTTTACGTATAAAATAAAAAGAAGTGGTCCCAGGATATTACCCTGTGGAATATCTAACGTATTTTCAATTTTTGATGAAATATTGTAACTTGCATCCACTCAGACAAATGATTTTTAAACCAGTTTAAAAACATTTTCTTATACCTATACCACATGCCATCAATTTACCTAACAAAATATCTCTATCCCTTTTTTAGATAGTAGTAAAACTTTCAAGAGGTCAATCTACAAAAAAAATGTACACGCTACCCTTGAAATTTTTAACATCAAGCATGTCGCATCAATATGTTAAAAATCCCGCATGTACTACTCACCTTTGGCTCCAGGTATTCCCGATGGCCCAATCTGTCCTTTGACCCCTGGGAAGCCGACATCTCCCTTCTCGCCCATCAAACCGATCTGTCCCTGGAACCCTCTGTCTCCTTTCTCTCCTTGTCTTCCTTGTGCCCCGAACGGTCCCATTTCACCCTTGTCACCCTTGATCTGCACCAACGGGCCTGGTACGCCTCGATCTCCTAGATCGCCTTTAAGACCCGGATACCCTATCAAACCTGGCGGACCTGATGGTCCTCGATCTCCTTTAGCACCGTCGTAACCATTCAAACCCGGCATTCCTTTGTCGCCCTTTGCACCTGGAATTTATTTATACTTCAGCGTCTCAAATTATGCAGTCTTCGTTTCTTTCACGGTTTCTTTATATGGGTTATATATCCTATGTATAAAATTGACAGTTTTTTATTCAACAAAACTTTCATTATTTTGTCCATTATCTTGACACAAAGACACATAAACTTATCTTCTAAACAAAAAAACATTTTTTTACATACATTAAAAAACGATAAGATTATTTTTCTGAAAATACGGTGAATATTGTAACTTCAAATATCAATTGAATTCTCATGTGTCTGCTATCTAAACGAAAAATCGTTTCGGTCCACGAATGTGAGAGTTTCTTGTTTATATCTGCCTAATATTAAATTATAACATAAAAATGATTCGATATATACCTGGATATCCTGGTGATCCCGGATAACCTAGGTCTCCCTTTAATCCAGGAAGCCCGTCTTTGCCGTCCATTCCAGGATTTCCCGGTTGACCGGGGAAGCCTGAGTCTCCTTTGGGTCCCGGGAAGCCGTACGGTCCTACGTCTCCTTTTTCTCCATCGCGGCCTAGCAGTCCGTCCAAACCTGGAGGGCCGATGTCGCCTTTGAAGCCTGGTGTGCCTGGAATGCTTCTGCCTGGTGGCCCAGCGTCACCTGCAAAGATCAAAATCTCGTTAAATAGAATAGTTGATGGTTGTTGAGGTTTGATCTATAGTTTTCCAACACTTAGTAATCGCAAAGTCCTCCTGCTCTTCTGAATTCTCTGTGCTACAACTTAAAAATCCTTCCTCTCCCATCTCTCTATATATTTATCTGTTTATGTATATGACCGGTGTAAGCACCAATAAAAAAATTTCTACATATTTTGATACAAAAAAATGCTCTCGTGCCACTAACCTTTTCGTCCCGGTGGTCCTTGCGCTCCCGGTAGTCCTTCTTGACCTCGAAGTCCCGGTATTCCGGGTTCTCCCTTCTGCCCCTTTTCAGCAGCGCTTCCAGGTTCTCCTTTGTGACCTGGCGTTCCGGGGATTCCAGGCATTCCTTTTAGTCCAGACAAACCCGGAGGGCCTAACAACAAATTATAATGTTATTAGGACTTTTTAACTAAGGAGGGCAGGACTATAAAGTGGCATTTTGTACTTACCCGGCAATCCCGGTGGTCCGAACGGTCCTTGCATTCCCTTGTCCCCTGACAGGCCCATCTCTCCCGGCATACCGATCAATCCCTGGGGTCCCGGGGGTCCCCTGATGCCCATCTCTCCCTTCTCTCCAGGTGCCCCTTGCATTCCATCCATTCCCGGTGCTCCCGGTGTGCCCGGTCGCCCCACAGCGCCCTTGAATCCTTTAAGGCCCGGGAATCCTGAGATTCCATGGTCGCCTTTTTCGCCTGGAAAGCCTGCCAAACCTTGTCTGCCTGGTTCGCCTCTTCGACCTGGTTCGCCTTTAGGGCCGTCCAAACCTGGCCTGCCCGGGATACCTGAGGAATAAAAAAATGGCGTCGAGTAGGTTGACTCAATTCTGGATAAATATCTTTAAATTTACCTTCGATTCCAGGTGGTCCTAGCGGTCCAGGCTCTCCCTTAGGTCCTTGAGGTCCTGGCAATCCGTTCAATCCCGGCTCGCCTACGTCTCCTTTTTCTCCGGGTAACCCAGACAGGCCGTCGTTGCCAGGTCTTCCAGTTTTTCCAGGAGGTCCGGGGATTCCCTTTTCTCCTTTGAAGCCGTACGGACCAGGTGGTCCTGGAGGTCCTACTTGCGGAATACCGGCATCTCCTGTGGTCATTAAAATAGAATATAGTTGATGTTTTCCAATATACTATACAAAAAGATTATTATCCTCACGATGTATTTAAAAAAAGCGTACCCTTAGTTCCTTTTCCACCCATCAATCCAGGCAATCCAGACGCTCCGTCTCTTCCAGGTTCCCCAGGAAAGCCCATGGGTCCGATATCCCCCTTGTCACCTCTTGGTCCTGGAAGTCCCCTGTTTCCAACGGGACCAGGTGGACCTTCTTGGCCTGGAGATCCTCTAGGTCCACTGTTTCCTTGGTCTCCCTTTTCGCCTCTATCTCCAGGGGATCCTGGGAATCCCATATCGCCCTTCTGTCCTTGAGGTCCTTGCTGTCCTTTCTGCGTCAATGGCGCCACGCATCTTCCTTGTTCTCCCTTAGGGCCCATCAGCCCAGGGAACCCTGCCATGCCTTTGTCACCTTTGGGACCTGTGTAGCCGGGTTCACCCTACGGAATCAATAAATACATAAATATATCGGGCGTTTAGGAGTTCATGGCCGCCTATTGTCATGAACTGTTGTATCGACTCTCAGTTATACAAACCTTAAAGCTGTCTCCCTTTTGTCCTTTGACGCCTGGGAACCCTGGTTGCCCAGGTTTTCCGCCCTGTCCTGGGAATCCGTCGTATCCTTTTTGTCCTTTTTCTCCTGGGAATCCATGCAAACCTTGGTCGCCCTTAGGTCCTGCAGGTCCCGGCAGTCCCTTAGGTCCTGGTGGTCCGTACGGTCCTCTGTCTCCTTTGTCACCCTTTTCGCCTCTGATTTGATCCACGCTAACAACAGCTGGTTTTCCCGGTTGGCCAGGTATGCCTGGGAAACCGTCTTTGCCTGGTTTGCCCTAAGGGATAGATTCGAAACATTTGAAAATTTTATTTAAAAAAAATACTGATTGCGATGTGAAAAAATGCTGAAACTCAATCAGATTTTCCAAGCAGAAATAGTGAACGCGATTTAATTTTCGAAAAATGATGAATTCGAACTGGTTCAAAAAATGGCGGATACGTTCTAATTTCAGGAATAATATCAATATTCGATTAGTCCTTTGAAAAAATGGTAAACTGCCATTTGATTTTTACCGGTTTTCCTGGGGGTCCCGCCAATCCCGGTTGACCATCGAATCCGGCCGGTCCCATGTACCCTGGCGTGCCCGGAGGTCCGCGGGGTCCGATGGGTCCATCTCTTCCATCCATCCCTCTGTCTCCTTTATCTCCTCTTGAGCCTGGCACACAATCGATGCACCTGCCTCCGATGTCTCCCTTCTCGCCAGGGATGCCCGGGGACCCCGGGATGCCCGGTCGTCCTGCGTTGCCTTTCTCGCCTGCGGGTCCGATGGGGCCCGGTCGGCCGGGGACGCCGTTCAATGCGTCGCCGGGGGATCCTCGAAGTCCCATGAAGCCTTTTTCTCCCTTTTGTCCCTTAAGGCCATCTCGACCAGGTTGACCATCTTCTCCTTTAGGTCCCTAAAAAAATGTCAATATGGTTAGCTTAAGTTAAGTTTGCGCATTATGGGAAATTTCAGGAATTACTATGAATTCTGGGGAATTAAAGTGAATTACGTATTGAAGGAATTCCCAACATTTTTATAGCAAAAACTACTCTAATGACCTGTAGGTTTAACAAAATGTATGAAATGCGTTTTAAAATGAGGAATTCAATAAATAGACCAGGAATATTAAAATTTTCTTGCGGAAAAATACAAGCTGCAATTTGCTAGTAGAAAGAGAACTAGCCATATCAGTTTTTATTACACAAGCAGTCGCTGACAGGAATAATTCACATCGATTTTTTGTAAAGCTCAATGGTAAATTACAAGGAACTTTTGGGAGTTATGGAGAATTGTTAGGAAATTAGGGGAATTATTGGAGAATTATGTTACATTTCAAGGAGTTATTGGAGGAATTATTGAGGTGGAGATTTTTGGTAACAACAATAACTGACTAACCGTACGATGTTACTTATAGATCATGTAAACTTCATTTTTCTCACCATTATCGATAGTCCTTTCTCTCCAGTCAATCCTCTAGGTCCCTGGGGTCCGGGGGGTCCTGGGAACCCTCTTGGACCATCGCTTCCTGGGAACCCAATCGATCCCGCTTCTCCAGCTTCACCTTTCTCACCTGGTGCTCCTTCCGGTCCAGGAGTGCCTGGGATGCCAGGACCCCCTGGAGGTCCCATCAAGCCCCTGGGTCCTGGTTCGCCAGGGAAGCCGTCCATACCTTTGGGTCCTGGTAAGCAATCAGATTTTAGAACAATTTTGGCAAACGTTTTTAGGTATATTATAAATAATTTTAAGTTACCTTTGTCAATAAGAACCATGTGATTATGTAGAGGATAAAGCATGTTTGTCTATCTATTTTTACCTTGCGGTCCCGGATATCCTCTGGGTCCCATGGGTCCAGGCGGTCCTGGGAATCCTTTTCCTCCACCGGGGGGTCCTGGAGGTCCCGGTAAGCCTACGGATCCTGCAGGTCCGTCCCTTCCCGCCTCTCCTTTCAAGCCTGGTCTTCCTGGAAGGCCAGGAATACCTTCTTGGCCTCGGTCACCTTTTTGACCCGCTGGTCCTGGGGGCCCCGGGAAACCATCTCTACCCTAAACAGGAAATAGTCATATTAAAGACCCTTGTAGCTATCTGGTCTTAAAAATAAATATAAAACGGTTCTTTTGGAGAATCAGTTGGTTGCTATTTGATTTAAAAGTGTTTGATCTTTAAATATATAAATAAACGTGTTCTCACCCTAGGTCCTGGGGGTCCGACTAATCCTTTTTCTCCCTTCATTCCAACGGATCCCGGAATGCCGTAGTCTCCATCGGTCCCTCTCTCACCCTTCTGTCCTGGGAATCCTATGTCGCCTTTGTCTCCTGGCATGCCCTTATCGCCAGGGGCCCCTACTTGAGCTGTCTCGTTGATATGCTGTCCGCTGTCTGCAGGTTCGCCCTTTTGACCCCTGGGTCCCTCTTGACCTTTGTCGCCTTTCTCGCCGGTTTTTCCGATACCTGGACTGCCCTTCTGGCCTTTGGGGCCTGGAGGACCGCGGGGACCCTGAAAAAAAGTTCATTTGATCTCGAATCTTTTGATCGTGACGTATTCAAATATCTATTCCTAATCATAAAAGCAAACATTCCATTGTGCGCAGATGATAGCAAGCTATTCGGAAACCCTGTATTACGAAAGGTCAAAATTAAAAAGGACATACTCGCCAGCAAGAAGTGGTCCAGCGTAAAAAAAGACTTTTACACCTGCTGTTGAAGTGCTACTGATAATAATGATATAAGATGCACCCCTACCGGTAATCCAGATTCTCCGATCGGTCCAGAATACCCTCGAGGCCCTTGCGGTCCCGAGTTTCCTGGAGGTCCAGTGACTCCATCTCTTCCTGGTTCACCTTTCTGTCCTTTCAAGTTGATTTCACAACGCGCTGCCTCTCCTTTGGTGCCCTTGCCACCTGGCGCGCCTGGGAATCCCCTTGGACCGGGCTCGCCTGGGAACCCGTCGATTCCTGGGGGTCCCTGGACAGAAAATCACAAGTTGATAAGACTTTTTTTATTTTTCAGGTAAGGAAGCATACTTACGTCTGTACCGTTGCATCCGTCTTTCCCTGGCAGACCTGCGGACCCCGGGGCGCCCGGTGGTCCCTGTATCCCTCCGATGCCCGGATATCCTGGAATGCCTTGTCTTCCTCGTTCTCCCTTCGGTCCTCTAGGACCCATCGGCCCTTGATCGCCTTTGTCACCTTTGTCTCCCATCATTCCTTCCTCTCCTGGGTAACCTCGTACACCTTTTTCACCCGGATGTCCGGGAATACCCGCCATGCCCTATAAGAACAACATCCCTCAAAGTGCAAAGAACTTTGGCTCCTTTTCGAGCGCAAAAAACTTTGTCGCTCCCGAAACGCTTGTCCTAAGCGGTAAAGTAGTATTTTGCGCTTGCAAGCCAAAAGACACGTACCTGATCTCCTTTTTCCGCGAAACATTTCGGCACGCACCTGTCGGTGCCGTTCGAGGTGCTTTCGATGATATCATAGTTGTTAGCGTATGTTCTCCTATTGGCTACTTCGTAAGATGCGTTGTAGTATCCACCGTAACCATCGTATGGTACTCCGCCTTGCCTGCTCGCCGAACCTGCTCGAGAGACGGCGGAGTACGAAGAGTCCGGGTACTGACCACCTCTGGATACGGCCGAGGAACCATAGCTGCTCGACGATCCTGCGCTAGAGTGTGCTAGAAAACAAAAAGACTCATGAAACGAACATGCTTTGAGACTGAGTACCGAGACTTACACACTCTGAGGTAGGTATTTATAGTGACGACGACACTTCCTGTGATCTGGTCAACGCCCTGACATCTGTAGGTCCCAGCGTCTGATGGTTGAACATTTTCAATGTACAAAATGCCGCCCCTTTCGAAAGCGTTCCTTTGCAGAGTTGTGTTATCTCCTCTGGACCACCTGATCTCATATCTTATTCCTGGAAGCATAACATATTTATAATTCTGCTCTACAAAGCAATTCTTCTTCTCTCTATTTTCAATAAGAAGAGGTACTGCACTCTTATATCTTACCTTGATTGTCCTGGACTCTGCATCTAAGTTCGGCCCTAGCCCCGATCGTCGCCTCCACGATTTCATTATATGCTGAAAAAAGGAAAAAAAAACATATGAAATCGAGAAAATGTTATGCGAGTCTTTGATATTGAGTATAATAGCATTGTGTGTTATCCCTCTCTGGACGAGATAACAAAACACAGGCTGCAAAAATTATGTCTGCAAAAGGTTAAGAAATATCTAGCACAAAAAAGTTGTGATAAATTATTTACCGAAATAGTGCTGTAAGTGGTGCCCTCTAGAAGTTTGGCCATACAAAATAACGGATTTTTGTTTCTCGTACTAGAAGATCTCCCAATACCGAGTTTTATGCCAAAATCTGAAATATTTCTGAAGCAATAAGGAAAAGTAGAAAATAAAATTGTAACTTTAACACCCTGTATCTCGCAGACTATCAACTTTTGGACTAAGGTATGTTTAAGTCAATTCACATATCTTGGTATGTATCTCCAGTTTCGAGATTTCCCAACCATTCGCAGACACAGTGTATAAACAGTCCCAGAAGGTACGATCACGATTCTCACTCAATAATTTTCATGAATTGAAAATCCTTTCTAAAGAAAAAATGTACGCCGATGTGGTAGTTTACCGATTTGATATGCAATAATAGTCAAATTAAAACTGCACAATTTCACGTGTATCTGATCCCGTTGCAAAATTGCAAAACTACGCGTTTTTGCAACTCGACTACACAATTTTGGCGACAAAAATGCAGTGTAAACCTATTCGAATCCATTGTTGTATACAGAAAATACCAACCTGTCCTGGAGTCGTAAGCTCCTGCGGCACCGTACGTGGCTCCTGCAGTTCCGTAAGCCCCTTGGGCTCTTCCTGCGGCGTCGTACGACCCCCTAGACGCCTGTCCGCTCAAGGACACACTGCCATTGTAGCTACTGTATGGCGATGGAGCTCCAAGGTCTCCTCTAATGTTCGCTTGGCCTCCCGCGTACGATCCTGATGTGCCTAACGAACCTTGCACCGAATTGTATGCGCTGCCACTGCCTTGTTGGGACCTGTATGGCGGACCTGAGGGTTCAACCGAAAAAGTAGCGTCAGTATGTGTACGAACAAATTTTATCATTTTATTCATTTGACAAGAAATTGCATAAGTAAATATTGGACATGTTTCGCTATTCTCCGGTTTTTAGGGGTCGTATGGGTCAAAATGGAAGTAAAGACGCAACTTGCAATAACTTTGAAGCCATTTGTAATATACTAATCATTCGAATCATATGGGATCATATGGGACGTATGTTTTGGTCTCGTTACATAAGGTTATGAAATAGGCACTAAATGCTTCTTGTACAATAAACAAAACGAAACATTTGATCGTGACATCTGGACTTCGAAAATACCTCCAGTCACTCCGTAAGAGATCCTCCTGCTTCCATAGACGGCGGCACCCCTATGCTGCCCTCCTTGAGCATTTGGTGGAAGTGTCGTCTCCTTATCGTACTCCCCTGTGGTGTCATGCCCTTCCTGTCTGCTCTGGTAAGCCCTTCCACCTCCGAACCTTGTTTCGTGCCGTCTCGACGCTTCATAACGGTCAATGTGGGATGACGTGTCGTCGTCTACCGGATCTTGGTCTCCCCTAAAAGACACCGGCAATTACTTCAACAGTTACGAAATGTTGCGAGGAAGAAGCTCATGTTGACATAGAGCCTAGATGAAATACCTGCTCGTTTGTCACCCTTTGTTATATGCAGAGACAAAAAGTCGAGCGCCCTTTATGGAACCTTGAGGAACACCAAGCTTCATAACTGTTGACTCCTATAAGCCCGAAGCTGATATAGCACGTTTTGATTTCTATTTGACAAATTAATAATGGCGTAACAAATTGACGGCAGCGTCAGTAAAGCCGAAAAAAGAGTTTAAGTAACATTTCATGTAATACGAAAAAAAAACACAATACCTCAATTTCGGATTTTTTTACGATTACAATAATTCCTCGCCAGTGGCGCAGGAAGTAAAAGGGTCCGATTTCTATGAAGAATACCGAAGGTCAAGGGTTTTTCCGGAAGAGCCCTTTCTATCAGGAACTCTGTATTCCTTGCTAAAAATACTCACCGATCGTCGTATTCTGTGTCGTCAAAGTCCGATGGAAATCCGAATTCACGCTGGTTTGACGGTTGATTACTTTGAAATTGCTGAAACAAAAACAATTTCTATTGTAACTTTTTATCTTCAAAGCATTACTAAGGTAAACGTAACAATAGAACACCTCCAACTTATCCTTCTTTGTAGTACTGAGTCGTATACAATAAAGAACGATTTAAAATACGTGAAAAATCATTACGAAATATCTTTCACTCTGTCTGTATTGCAAATAAATGCTCGAAAATCCAACATTTTAAAACCATTAAGCCAATTTATTCTTCTTGCGGATTATTAGTTAATTGTACACGTCCATTAAGTTTTAAATTACATCTTGACACACTTTTTTCGAAAATCCGCTCGTCTTGGCCAGCGTTGGCAACTCAATTTCGCCGAGAAGAAATTTCGTTCCTTTTTGGGGGAATTTTCGGGTGGTCCTGCCAAAATGCAAGCCAAGATAATAATGTAATTTCTTATAATTACAGGGGGAGATGGAATAATTGTATAAGCAAGTAACTGGGTTGCAATTATTTTTTATATGTGGTTTGTTTTCGTACGTACATAATATTTCTGATGAACCATAAAAGGAGAGTCTAGAAGGAGCGTATTTAAATGGGAAGAAGATTGGACGGAATCTACCATTTAGCTTGTTAGTCCATATTTTCTAGGCAAAGATTTGTATAATATTATTCCACCAACTTTAAAAGATATAGTCCAAATAACGTACCAAAATTGAATTAAAATCGTGGATTCTAAGTCATTCAAGACTATTTATACATATACTCATAGACATCAAAAACGTGCTATCACTAAATTATATTTATCATTAAGTATATGCAAATTATGAATTTGACAATTACATAAAACGTTTTGTATTTCAACATATTTCAAGTTTAATTTATTATATCCCAAGAACAAGTACAAGCTCATACTGTTTTGGGTATTTCATATACAGGGTGGCACATCGAAAACGAAACAGGCGCATCTACTGGCAGCTCAGTTTTTTTTTGGAAAAACGCTCAGACCCGTCGATCTTGTTTTCGAAGGGGACACAAGTTTGGCAAAAAATCACGTTAACACGTACAGCCCCCTGGGCGGAGATGACACCAACCCTAAAATATTAAATGGAAAGGGGGTCGAGTGATACCTTATTTTAAAGGTCTTTCAATTCCCTTTATAATGATGTAAAATACATGAGCTTCAGTTCAGTAGTTTTGAAGATTTATTGATTTAAAGCTTAAAGTAGACTTTAATAGGTACATCAGATTAGTTTGTACTACTTTCAGAAGAAATTTGACTAAAATAATTTACTTAATAAGTAAATGCTTTTCTTCACTACGCCCATGGTTTGTTTATCATTTGGTTGTTGAAAATATACTAAGTGACATATAAATCCGAACACCCAGTTTAAATGGTTTTATTTTAATAAAAGTTGATGAATGTATTTATCTTACTGTAAATAACAAGTGAAAAATTTTTCAGCCGTATCTGTTGGAATATTTCAGCCGCAGTAAAGAATCAACGTTGGCGGATTTTGGTTCTTGACGTCCTTTACGATCGGTTACGATGCCTAGAGTACGGAGACCTGTACGATTTCGTCAACTTAGTGAGTTTGATAGGGGCCGTATAGTGGGACTTCGGGAAGCTGGACTTTCGGGCAATTGCAGTTAGAGTGCAAAGAAGTTTAGACACTGTGGTTAGGTGTTGTCAGTCATGGCTTCGAGAAGGCCGTACGCAAAGAGCAAGGGGCACTGGACGCCGCCGTAGAACAACAGACCGTGAAGATCGCCGCCCAAGATTATTGGCCTTAAGGGACCGTTTCTCCACTACCAGGTCCATTGCATATGAATGGTTTGTAGAACACGGAAGACCTATTGGCATGCGAAGTGTTTACCGACGAATGAGAAGTTTTGGCTTGTTTTCATACCGGCCACACTGGGTCCTCTCTTTAACTCGAGAACACCGACGTAATCGCCTTGAGTGGTGCAGACAACGGTCACTCTGGGATCAGGAATGGAACAGTATTGTCTTTAGTGACGAGTCTCGATTTTGTTTAGGCATGCACGATGGTCGTGTCAGGGTTAGAAAGCGACGTGGTGAAAGGAGGAATCCACAGTTTTTTGTTGAAAGACATGTTCATCACACTGTTGGAGTTATGGCTTGGGGTGCTATAGCTTATGGTTCCAGGTCACCTTTAATCTTCATCAGAGGTAACATGAACACGCAGCGTTATATCCACGAAGTTCTAGAACCCCATCTTTTACCCTGGCAGATCCAACTTTCCAACAAGATAATGCCCGACCACATGTTGCAAGAGTCACAATAGACTTCTTTCAACATAATGATGTCACATTGTTACCATGGCCACCAAGATCTCCCGACTTATCCCCCATTGAGCACGTGTGGGATATGATGGGTAGGAGATTGCTCAGTTTGCAACGTCCTCCTCAGACTCTAGAAGCACTTCGAGAGGAGTTGGTGGTTGCCTAGAATGAGATACCACAGGAGGACATTGACCACCTGATCAGAAGCATGCCTAGGCGCGTTGGAGAATGCGTAGCACATCAGGGTGCATCCACACATTATTAAAGGTCAAAGGACTTTAAAGCAGTGCAATCATTTTGAAATTTTTATCATTTACTTATTATGCTTCATTAAGTACTTATACAAAATTTTATTAAAATAAAACCATTTAAACTGAGTGTTCGGATTTATATGTCACTTAGTAGATTATTCATGTAACATTTTGTATTTTAACCAATAAACACTATCGTTATTATTATACAGGGTGTTCAGTAAATAGTACGACAAAGAAATGGGGATGAAAGGCGAAAGGCAGATCTACAACATAGCAAAAAATGACGCTAGTACAAGTTTCACTGTTTTTGAGATATTAATTTTTGTGTCTTTTTCGTTAAATTTCTTCGTTTGATCTACCTGTTGTTGCTGATTAAGCAGGTAGTTTATCGCAGTACTTTGCAGTAGCAGTCTAGTACATTGTTATTTCATTGCTGGATACCAAAGTGGAGTAAAATAGTTTTCTAAAATAAAAATTACAAAGAAGAAATTAGTTTGTCAAGTTTAACTACTTGTATTTATCGGAAATGATATTTCAAATGACAGACCAACTATTTGAGAATATTTTGCAAAGAAAAAATCAAACAGCTATCCCGTTATTTCTCGGCACAGAAACAAAAGATGGATTAAGAAAAATAGACAAAGAAAAATAATATATCAAAAACAGTGAATCTTTTACTAGCGTCATTTTTTTGGTATGTTGTAGATCTGTCTTTCGCCTATCATCCCTATTTTTTTTGTCGTACTATTTCAAACAAAATTATAAAAATGTTTGGAAAATCAGTCTTATGGAGTATTTAAACGTTACTTAAACCTTTACATTTCTTGACTCGTGGTTTTCGTCATAACGCCTTTTTCCCATATTTAATTTTGTATAGGAAAATTGTTTCCCGTTAAGCACCCTCGTAGATGCAACGAAACTGTGTACATGGTATACCGAGGTTGAAGCACCCAACCCGTACCAATATCAAGCAGACTTCCCGACCATACCATAAATATGAAAGATGTACGGTTGTACATTACGAGTACCTCTCACCCGAAATTTTCGCTTTAATTGCAACGATAATTTAGCGTCGAGTACGGCCGGTTTTTTTACTGATTGCAAGATTAACATTTGGTTGCAATATAAAATTCGAGGCCCTCTTTGTGCAATCTCCGCATTTTATTGCACGGTTTTGGGCGCCTGACATTTCTTCCATTCCAGCACAGATGAAAAATAGCCAACGGTTTATTAAATGAACGTTAAACTCTTGCCGGTTTTGGTTTATTGAGTTAAGCTGAGTTAAGCATCAAGATGGTTCAGATATCGCCATGTAATAGGGTCGTTTGAACAATACATATACAGGGTGTCCCGAAAAAAGTGTGCAATATTCTACCAGCGTTTTCTAGAGCTTAAGAAAAGTTTATATAAACATAGGTCGACAAACCTCCCCTAAGGGCGCTACGGTCTTTTAAAGGGGCTCCCCTGAAGATGGTTTTTCCTTAATATTTCCGAAACGTGTTGAGATAAAGACATAAAAGTTGGTATTCTAACCTAGTTTTTTACGCTGGATTTAAAAATATTAACAATTTTATACATTTTTGTTTGGAAGCGTATGTAACAGGGACGGACTCAGGTTATTTTAACCCCAAATTTTTTGTGTGATTCTATTTTTGAAATTCGATTTTAGAATTTGAAAATTTAGGGTTTTCTTCATAATAAAGGTACTCTTATTGAATGTCGATAAATTGTGCCATTTTTGAACAAAATCAAACTAAAAAATTTGTCACATGATAGGAAATGTACTGCGAATTTAAATGAATTGTTGAATAATTTAATAATTGGTGAATATTACATAAATATGTCGCAACCAAGAATGGTACATCGCACACAGGACCACATTTTAACATTTTTCTTCCTCGAGGACTTCATTAGGGAAGTTTGAAAATAAAAAACTTTTTTTTAATATCTTCGAAACCCACCTCTGGAATGAACTAAAATTTGGTGTGTGTATTGTCCAAATTGTCCAATGTTTTTTTTATTTTTACGAAAACAATGCAATCTAGGAAAAAAAGACAAGACTAATGATTTGTAGCGAATTGAAGGTAAATTTGAAAAACTGCGTGTTCAAAAAAAATCAGTGGCGTACTATTTTTATTTGGAAAAATAATGCTACTAGTCCACTATATCTTGGCCACTGGTGCAAATTAATTTTGAGTAAAGACTTTTAAATGTGGACAATACTTAGGTAAATCCACGTTTCATTTCAGTTTACGGTTTTCAAAATTTTAAAAATATTGTTTTTTATTTTTACACTTCTACACCCCGTATTTTTTTAATGAAGCCCTCAAAATGTTACATAGAAGACCCCCTTAAAATGCGGAACTATGTATGATGTATCGTTTTTGGTCACGACTTGTGAATCACCTTGTATATTCTCTGTACTTATTAAGCAATCTAAGTATAAACGACCTATTACAATGAGAAACGCAATACCAATAATCTATTTTTACGACATTACGCTAAAATCTGCCTTGCATCTGCAATCCGCAGCTTTGTCACAACAGGTGGGTGTGATTTTAAGACAGGTAATAATCGGAAAGGAATCGCCATTCAGTTTGTTTTCGATTTATAGCTTTGTCAAGGTTTACCTTGATTTACATAATTTTATGGATCTGGTATTACTTAATATACCTAACGCGTTCTAAAATTAGCTCCCACATGCAGCATTTCTGTGACGGTTCTTTTTTTATCACTTCATGTTTTGTTTCCGTATCAGATTTTGTATAATCCTAAGGTTGATGAACTCCTCAATGAATCAGGCAATCGTCTGGTCTGGAGAAATTGGACGACACTAAGCTATGGGGTAGTACGTCTCTTAGTCTTCTGTCACATTCGGTGACAAGATATTTCGCGATTTTTTGATGATCATATTCGGATTCAGCAAGTGATATTCACTTGTCATGACGACTAACGAAAATGGAAATTTTAACTCAAGTATCCCGTCATGGGCCTCGAAGTAGGGTGCCACAGAGTCCGGTTGGACCTCAAAGTTGTGTATACTTTATCTGAAGTCACTTGAAATAGCATAAAAACCTTTGGTCGGCGCGTCCTTTGTAATTTCATGACGTATCATAGGCGTGCGGTGATTTATTTAGAACGATAATAATAATGTTTTTATATCACAATAAATGGATTTTACTATCTTCTTATTTTTTTGATTTGGGACAAAAAATACTTATATTGGGAGTTTAATTTATGTTGACTGAAATTTAAGAAATGGAAAAATTACAGAATTCCAACGTTTGACATAGGCAAATATTTACATAGCAGGTAGGTATATAAAGACTTACATTATAGGTATTTATATATCATCCTCGCCTTCGGAGCTGTCGCTAGAGTCATCTTGTAGAGGAATTACAACGGGATTTACAGGAGGCAAAACACAATATTCATTTTCTTTTTCAATAATATGCCTAGAACACTGCTTCCATAGGTCTGTGGCAGCAATATGAGATACTTCATCTCTTATTGTGGCCAATAGCGATTCACTTAATTGAGGGGTCTGATTATGTTTTCTTACTTTTTTTTAAAGCAGCCCAGACCAACTCAATCGGGTTAAAAATGCAGTAATAGGGAGGTAGACGTATACTCTACATACTCTTTTTCAAATTTTTGTCTTTTAATAAGATCCAATAATATGGCTTTGGTTGATTTTTGTGGTATTTCTATTCCCTTATCCTTCATAAAATCAATAATGTCTTGTTTTTTTGTGCCTGTATTCGGAATTTTGTTTTTCTGTCGGGAATGGTATGACGCATTGTCCATAATAATCACTGAATTTAGGGAAATATTTGGTATTAACTGCTGCTCTATCCACTTTTCAAATAAGTCGGAGGTCATGTCCTCATGATAGTCGGCACATGATTCTTTGATATTTTTGGCAGATAACGGCAAGGCATTAGGTATAAATCCATTTTCACTGCCAGCATGGAGAATAATGATTCGTTTTCCACGGTTGCATGGTGCATTTAAAATGCACTTGTTGCTGTCGTCAACCCAGCCGTACTGCACAACATCATGGGTATCATACCACGTTTCATCCAGGTAAATCAGATTTCTTTTCTGCTCTCTATAGATTTTAACTTTGTGCAAAAATTCTTGGCGCAATTCAACGATTCGAGATCACTCCATAATCACCATTCTTTTATCTAATTTTTTGTATTGAAAACCACACAGTTTTACAATACAGTGCAGTGAGTCTAAGCATTTGTAATTATAAAAATCTTCAGGATAATCTTTTAATTTATCCCGTATCATCTCCAACGTGGGCACCAAATTTTCTTTATAAAATCCGTATATTATACGACGAATATCTTCCTGAAAACCCACGTCTATTCTTTTTAATTTTTGCCCTATGCGCTTTCTGTGAAAGGAATGGTTGACTACATCTCCCCTTTTTCTAACCCGATAAATGGTAGACCGACTGATTTTTGTCAGGATACAAATTCTGTTTAAAATTTGATTTTGCGAGGAATCTGGATTTTCGTTTTTCAGACAATCATACATATTTAGGATTACTCTTTGGGTCTGTTCCTCTAAATCTTTATGAAAGAATTCTGCCTTCACAGGTTCATCAACCATCTCCTCGTGGCTTGGAGCATTTTCCCAAGGTCTCCAAAGAGCCATATTTAGGACACACAAGAACAATCAACACCTAACATTTTGTGTACAGTTTTGATATTTTGGTAGGAATTAAATATACAAGGTGTAAACGCTATGGTAGTCATTATGGAGACGGGTAATAGGGGTCAAAACAAGTCATATGACCCATGGTCCAAAAGTCAATAGATTTTTGTCTAAAAGTCTTTATAGTTTACAACTTTAATGGGGTTCCTACAATCACGAGCACCATCTGCTGAGGTAACGGGGGGGGTGAAAAGGAAACGATTGTGGGCTGGCCTTAGACGGTAGTCGGCGATACTTTAAAAGAGGAAAGGATGACTGCGGGTGCGTACGGAGTCGGATTTCGATTAGCGATCTAGAATGTAAATCGTTTCCTATTTTGGTACTCAGCTAGTGATCATTCAGTATTGATCTACCCTTGTTACTGTTCGTCGATATTGTGTTGTTGAATTGTCGTTGGTGTGATTGTTCTTGAGCGAATTTTTTATCAAGGTTGATAATGGACAATAAAAGGTCATATGCGACCATTTTAATTACGAATGCAGTGAGTTTAAATCATGATGAGGACAACAATAGTGTGGAGCAGTTCAGCTGTATAATCGCAAAATACATTGGGGTAAGCGAATAAATTATTGCGAGGTCATACCATGGAAGATGTGCTGCAGCTGTAGAGAGCCACAATATCGAGCGGCCTGTCCATGTGGTCCAAATACGTTTGCGTTCTAAGCTTGGTCCAAAAAAGTTGACATAAACATAACTAACAATTCGGATAGCAATTCCAAAGAAAATATATAATAGTTTTAAGGCGAATTCTGTCAAAAACCTGACATGAACGACATTGATTTGGAGGTCGTTATGCAAGAATTTTTAGGTAAAAAAAAGTGACGACGAGATTTTGCATATCGAACAATTCACCAAATCGCACGACTGTGCTTTGTGGCGTCTTCATCGGAGGATAAAGTTGACAGCGTCTCGATTTGGTGAAGTTTGTAGAAGAAGGCAGACAACAAGCTGTAAAGTTCTAGTAAACTCCATCATATACACAACAGAGTTTTATAGTAAGGCAATAAAAATCACCTCCATCTACCTATTCCAGTAGACAAGACATGTACTTAATCCAGGTAAAGCCTACCTGTTCATTGCTTTGCAAAAACTACCTAACTGTTTCCTCTTATTTTGACGGCATACGGTATTTTTATGACCCTCGTTCAATTGTTACCATCTGCCACACGACCCTTGTAAACATAATTGTGTTTATTGACATGAATAAACGAATTAGAATTCAAGTTCTTCAATTTATTTTAGGAAAGATATAAAATTATTTGAATACATTTATTCTTAGTCGGAACGCACCGCCGTCGCGTCGCTTCGACTGGCAGGACGAAACAGTAGATGAATACTTTTGTGCCTATAGCACCGTTGCCACTGGACTAAAACTACAAAGCTTTGGCATACTAGTAACCCCGTGTGAAAATTCCATAAAAATCCGAGCGGTTATTTCCAAGTTAATCAGTGATACAGTTTTTCGTGATGTAGATGTCGAATGACTTAAAAAACATAACATCTCATTTTAGAAATTCTTCGCGATTACAATACTTCCTCGCCAATTACGTGGGAAGTAAAATGGCTTTAAAATCGAGAAATATCAGCGATCGCGATTGTGAGTGCCTATTTGTAGAACGACTTGTCTACGCGATATTATATGAAATAGGGCCACCGAAACAGTAGACAAAATTTGTCCAAAAAACGAGTTGTAGAGGTTTGCGCGCTTCGAAATTGACGCTTTATTTTTTGATATTTTTGGATGAAATTTTCACAGAGTGCTGAAAACAAAACCCCACATCATGTACAACGAATGCAGGCCTTGTTACCAGAAGACTATCCTCGCAGACTAACATTCTGTCAGTGGTTTTTGCACAAAAACATTGAAAATCCGGATTTTTTAAAAATATTCCCGAGACGGGATATTAAATTTCCATAATACTCACACGTGGGCCCAAGAAAATCCTTTCAGTGGGTAGGACCCGTATCTTATCGAATCTTTATTACTACGAGAAAAATTAAGGAAGTTGCTGAAACATACCTTGTGACGGATGACTACGAAATTCCTGGATTTTGATTTTTAAATAGTCATGTTCTTGTTTTGATGAAAGCAGTGAGCATTTTGACCTACTTAGTAGACATCATTTTAAATGTAAGATGTGAAAGAAACATTAATTAAATGATTAAAGATGTTAATTTATTTGTTTTGTAATCAAAAAGGACCACAACGTTAATTTCGTAACCGATTTTGATAAAATTTGGGGGAGCAATGAGCTTTGGAGCCATAGTTTTTTAAAAGAACCAAATGTGATTCAAGTGGAAGGGAAATCGCCTCCAAACATTTTTTTGTCGTAGTAGTATTGGCAGAGGAATAAAAAATAATAAATTGGTTTTTATCCACTCAGCTCACGTTTCAAAATTAAAATGCATCAAAGGAACTTAAAAATTCAATATTTTCTCTACAATTTTTGGGATTCTTAGGATTTGGCTTTCTCCGAGACAATTTGCTACCCCTGCTCTTCAAGCTCTTCCAGTTTTAGGGAACGTACGCTTTCATCTCCTGGTGACGATGCCACCCTCTGTGAGACAAATTTCTGCGGGCGCCCATCTTCTTACAACATTTGATTGGATAAACTAGATGTATAGATTTGGGATGCGACGACAATTTGATTGTTGTCAACGAGAGGATCCCAAGTTTCGCTACAACATCCCAAAGCTTATTTGTACTCGAGGGACCCTGAGCCAAACCGGACCCTCAGTCTTTATAGCAACCTTACTGTTATAATTTTTTGTCACAGACATCGCCCGCTGTTACCAAACGATCTGATCTGGTCAAGCGGCTTGAGCACGGGTCAATACGATGGCCGCAGTAACCCGAATGATTGACATCGCTTTGTAGCGATCAGTCCGGCCTGTGCGTCTGTGTGTGTGTGTGTGTGGGTAGGCCGAAATTCGAAACCTATCATCCTGCCGCCGACAGCGTAGACACAAAAGGAGAACTTCGGTTCACAGAAATGCAGATGTAGTCGTATTTGTTATTTTGTATCTCATTCATGATACCGAGATTCAAAGAAAACAGTGACTTGCGCCCAGAATATACAGGGTGGCGCATCGAAAACGAAACAGACGCATTTACTGGCATCTCAAACAAACCATGGGCGTAGTGAAGAAAAGCATTTACTTATTAAGTAGATTCTTTATTTAGTCAAATTTCTTCTGAAAAACTAATATGATGTACCTATTAAAGTTTACTTTAAGCTTTAAATCAATATATCTTCAAAACTACTGAACTGAAGTTCATGTATTTTACATCACTATAAAGGGAATTGAAAGATCTTTAAAATAAGGTATCACTCGAGCCCCTCTTTCCATTAAAGCTTTTAGGGATGGTGTCACCCCCGCTTAGGGGGCTGCACGTGCTAACGTGATTTTTTGCCAAACTTGTGTCCCCCTCGAAAACAAAATCGACAGGTCTGAGCGATTTCCAAAAAAAAAAAAATGAGCTGCCAGTAAATGCGTCTGTTTCGTTTTCGATGCGCCACCCTGTATATTGTTTCTCGGTCCTTATGATACAAGGGGTAAAGAATATCAGCAATATTGCGTTATGGAGCCTTTAAATATTATTTGCAATATTTCGCTACCACTATTGCAGCTAACATATCGCCTGGGTATAATATGTCTCTACTATACCTCGGCAACATTCCCTGCATAAACAGTTCAAAAATTATCGCTCCTTTTAATCTCAACGATCCGTATGTGAGTTGCCGTGACATTGCTACAAAATGTCTATGAGAAGAACCTATTATGATTCTAATGTGATGCGTCATGGTGACAAATTACGTAAATTTTTAATAGTCTTGTACGTTTTTGCAAGTTGCCGACCAGATTGTGAGAAATTTCCCTGACAATATAATAAATGGTTTTTCAAGATTCACCATCGTTAGATATCGGATGGGCAGGAAATGATTGTTGACTCAGTTTGTGCAAGGAAGCATCATCTGCATCTGCGTGGATGTAAAAGCTGAAATAATGTTTCGTCTCTGTCTTGGTCCGACTAGAAATCATAAATCTTGTAAGGAAAATAGACAAGAGCCACTTGTTTGTCGGTTTGTGACGACGTGCTTGACTTCCGATGAACTGATGTTATCATAGGTTCGGGAATGGCTTTTCCAGAAGTAAAATATATCTTGTTTATCGCTGCATTAGTACAGATGCGAGGCAGGAGCGTCTAGCAGGATCAGAATGTGTTGAATCACGAACCATGGAGAAAACTGCTGAACGGTTGGAAGCGAACTTAAACTTACCCCATTTGTGCTATAAGTTCCGAACAGCAATACCAGTAATCTGAAAATAAAGAGATTTTTTAATAAGTAGAAACTGCAAAAATGACAATAAAATGATAGGTTCTTTCGTGAAGTACGGGGTGTGTCCGGCGATAAACTACCCCCCTCTGATTTTATTGTATTTTTGTGGTTGACGGGTCTAATATGTTTCATAACTTTATTAGATAGCACCTTTCTGAGACACCTAGTATACAAAGAAAATATTACATGAAATACTTCATATTGGTACCTATTAAATTCTACTTTAAGCTTTAAATCAATAAATCTTCAAAACTACTAAACTGAAGCTCATATACTTTACATCATTATAAAGGGAATTGAAAGACCTTTAAAATAAGGTATCACTCGACCCCCCTTTCCATTTAAGATTTTAGTGTTGGTGTCACCCCCGCCCAGGGGGCTGCACGTGTTATCGTGATTTTTTGCCAAACTTGTCTCCCCCTCGGAAACAAAATCGACGGGTCTGAGCGTTTTGCCAAAAAAAACTGAGCTGCCAGTAAACGCGTCTGCTTCGTTTTCGATGCGCCACAAATCATAAATACCTAAAAAGTACATAATGAAACCTCCTGCCTTATATTTCGATAGAAAAATGTTCTTTGAACGATGAGATGATCAAATACTAAATTGTACCTATAAAGCACAACTATCACCTTTTTTTAAGAACAGACCATATCACAAAAATCACTCTATAGATGCGATTGAAGCGCTGAATTGTAATAAGTTCACTATTACTGGGTGTTCCTGTTTCTGTACGACTACTAAAATCATGTCGTGTAATCTGCGTCTCCATGCCGTATCATATAAACTACACTACAGACGATCCCAACCATCCAGAGTTATCGCATGCGTTCATTTATTGCCTTGCAATTCAGACGGTATGGCGTCTCAGTACTGCCAGCAATTCCAAATGCCGGAAAATGGTATAAAATGTGAGATATCCAAGATCGGAAAATGGGAGTCGTAGAGTTCTGATTTGTTAGCTGGTGGAACGAGAGAATTATCAAGAATCCGATGATTACTGCGGAGTCCCAATAGATCATCAGCTATTTACCTGTTTTTCGTATCAATTCTAGGCTAAGTATATATGGTCATGAATAAAATGGCGTCTTGTATACTAAGTGACATATAAATCCGACCACCCAGTTTAAATCGTTTTATTTTAATAAAATTTTGTATAAGTACTTAATGAAGCATAATAAGTAAATGATAAAAATTTCAAAATGATTGCACTGCTTTAAAGCCCTTTGACCTTTAATAATGTGTGGATGTACCCTGATGTGCTACGCATTCTCCAACGCGCCTAGGCATGCTTCTGATCAGGTGGTCAATGTCCTCCTGTGGTATCATTCCAGGCAACCACCAACTCCTCTCGAAGTGCTTCTAGAGTCTGAGGAGGACGTTGCAAATTGAGCAATCTCCTACCCGTCATATCCCACACGTGCTCAATTGGGGATAAGTCGGGAGATCTTGGTGGCCATGGTAACAATGTGACATCATTATGTTGAAAGAAGTCTATTGTGACTCTTGTGGTCGGGCATTATCTTGTTGGAAAGTTGGATCTGCCAGGGTGTCAAGATAGGGTAAAAGATGGGGTTCTAGAACTTCGTGGATATACCGTTGCGCGTTCATGTTACCTCTGATGAAGATTAAAGGTGACCTGGAACCATAAGCTATAGCACCCCAAACCATAACTCCAACAGTGTGATGAACATGTCTTTCAACAAAAAACTGTAGATTCCTCCTTTCACCACGTCGCCTTCTAACCCTGGCACGACCATCGTGCATGCCTAAACAAAATCGAGACTCGTCACTAAAGACAATACTGTTCCATTCCTGATCCCAGAGTGACCGTTGTCTGCACCACTCAAGGCGATTACGTCGGTGTTCTCGAGTTAAAGGGAGAACCCAGAGTGGCCGGTATGAAAACAAGCCAAAACTTCTCATTCGTCGGTAAACACTTCGCATGCCAATAGGTCTTCCGTGTTCTGCAAACCATTCATTTGCAATGGACCTGGTAGTGGAGAAACGGTCCCTTAAGGGCAATAATCTTAGGCGGCGATCTTCACGGTCTGTTGTTCTACGGCGGCGTCTAGTGCCCCTTGCTCTTTGCGTAAGGCCATCTCGAAGCCATGCCTGACAACACCTAACCACAGTGCCTACACTTCTTTGCACTCTAACTGCAATTGCCCGAAAAGAAAGTCCAGCTTCCCGAAGTCCCACTATACGGCCCCTATCAAACTCACTAAGTTGACGAAATCGTACAGGTCTCCGTACTCTAGGCATCGTAACCGATCGTAAAGGATGTCAAGAACCAAAATCTGCCAACGTTGATTCTTTACTGCGGCTGAAATATTCATTTTTAGAGCGTTAGTGAATTAAAAAAAAGCAGTATAAAAACCGGAATGTCCAACTGATAAGGCTGAAAATTTTTTCACTTGTTATTTACAGTAAGATAAATACATTCACCAACTTTTATTAAAATAAAACCATTTAAACTGGATGTTCGGATTTATATGTCACTTAGTATATATTGACGTTCGGTGGTTGAGGCTACAGAAAAATACTTCTCTATGGTAACTGGGAAATTCTCTTTTAGTTTAAAATACTTTGTGCGTATGTTCTATTTAAAATTTAATCAGCCTTTTCTGTTTTCGTTTCATGAAATTTGATATGGTTATGGCCAGTTCGTCTATATTTCATAAAGGTTAACTCAAATGTTTGATAGATTTTCGACCTCGCGAGATATTCTGTTTATTCGTGTCAACAGCTCCACCCATCTCATCCGTACGATACATCTGTTGAGACGGATTAGTTTTCCGTGAAATTTTGGTAGGATGCCAAACTGAATTAGTTAATAAGCAGTAGCGTTTAGAAAAAAAGAAATTTAATATGAATGCTGGAGAATGATTTTAGACTCATCAAAACTTGGGGATAAAAAGATATTTATACAGCAGTTGTATACTAAGTGACATATAAATCCGAACACCCAGTTTAAATGGTTTTATTTTAATGAAAGTTGGTGAATGTATTTATCTTACTGTAAACAACAAGTGAACAAATCTTCAGCCTTATCAGTTGGACATTCCGGTTTTTATACTGCTTTTTTTTAATTCACTAACGCTCTAAAAATGAATATTTCAGCCGCAGTAAAGAATCAACGTTGGCGGATTTTGGTTCTTGACATCCTTTACGATCGGTTACGATGCCTAGAGTACGGAGACCTGTACCATTTCGTCAACTTAGTGAGTTTGATAGGGGCCGTATAGTGGGACTTCGGGAAGCTGGACTTTCTTTTCGGGCAATTGCAGTTAGAGTGCAAAGAAGTGTAGACACTGTGGTTAGGTGTTGTCAGGCATGGCTTCGAGAACGCCGTACGCAAAGAGCAAGGGCCACTAGATGCCGCCGTAGAACAACAGACCGTGAAGATCGCCGCCTAAGATTATTGGCCTTAAGGGACCGTTTCTCCACTACCAGGTCCACTGCAAATGAATGGTTTGCAGAAGACGGAAGACCTATTGGCATGCGAAGTGTTTACCGACGAATGAGAAGTTTTGGCTTGTTTTCATACCGGCCACACTGGGTCCTCCTTTTAACTCGAGAACACCGACGTAATCGCCTTGAGTGGTGCAGACAACGGTCACTATGGGATCAGGAATGGAACAGTATTGTCTTTAGTGACGAGTCTCGATTTTGTTTAGGCATGCACGATGGTCGTGCCAGGGTTAGAAGGCGACGTGGTGAAAGGAGGAATCCACAGTTTTTTGTTGAAAGACATGTTCATCACACGGTTGGAGTTATGGTTTGGGGTGCTATAGCTTATGGTTCCAGGTCACCTTTAATCTTCATCAGAGGTAACATGAACGCGCAGCGTTATATCCACGAAGTTCTAGAACCCCATCTTTTACCCTATCTTGACACCCTGGCAGATCCAACTTTCCAACAAGATAATGCCCGACCACATGTTGCAAGAGTCACAATAGACTTCTTTCAACATAATGATGTCACATTGTTACCATGGCCACCAAGATCTCCCGACTTATCCCCAATTGAGCACGTGTGGGATATGATGGGTAGGAGATTGCTCAATTTGCAACGTCCTCCTCAGACTCTAGGAGCACTTCGAGAGGAGTTGGTGGTTGTCTGGAATGAGATACCACAGGAGAACATTGACCACCTGATCAGAAGCATGCCTAGGCGCGTTGGAGAATGCGTAGCACATCAGGGTGCATCCACACATTATTAAAGGTCAAAGGGCTTTAAAGCAGTGCAATAATTTTGAAATTTTTATCATTTACTTATTATGCTTCATTAAGTACTTATACAAAATTTTATTAAAATAAAACCATTTAAACTGGGTGTTTGGATTTATATGTCACTTAGTATATGTTAGTGAGATGTATTAGTAATAAAACTTTGAATGTGAATAAATATATTTTTAGAATAGAATTAGGCATATTAATACTACTTGTGAGACTTGTTGGTTTATCTTCCTAGGTTCTCATCCTTCCTAGACAGTTTTTAAATCTTCTCAACAAATGAAGCTCAATCTCCAAACAGGTTGAGTTTCCCTAAATTGAAAAGTGGATGCCGATTTTGCATTTTATTCCTATCTATAAAATACTATCCTTATAGTAACGATTAACGATGAAACCATCAGATTAATAAATCTATTTTTTTTTTAAATTGGAAATGTTTTCAAGCTCCGAATAAACTAGAAAATCTCTAAGTTTATTAAGATCGAGCTTTCACAGATTGGAAAATAAATGTCAAACACACCCTAGATAGTATCCTTTTACTTTTATTTGTGACAAAGTAAATCCAAGCTTTCCTTGAATCATATGGAAAATCTCCATTTCTATGTTGAAAAATTAACGCAGAATTCACCATCGACAATGTCATTTCATTTCTCTCTAAAATGGTGAACAGTTGCTATGCAACTTGGAAAATTTTAATCAAATTCATATCTCGATATTTTCAGAACAGAAAGAGATTTATACGGTTTTATTATATTTAATAGAGTCTATTACCTATTGGAAAACATCTCCATGCTGAACGAGAAAGATAACAAATTCCAGACAAAAGATAAATAGCAGTGTTGACCAGCATCGCAACATTTTGAAAAATAAAAATTTTTCACTTCTTTCCAAACCAAAAAATTCTTTTTATGTTACGTCACTGGAATACACCGCTATATTAAGAGTAATAGCTTGGATTTGTTTGCTGGTTAATTTAATAGTAAAATTTATAAATCCGATTTAAATTACATAATGTCATAGTAGCAAATTTTTACTGCACGCCACTGGAGACAATAACGTTCAATGAGTACTTCAATCTTTTGTCAGCCCCAATAAATTCCACTTTATGCAATAGTATAAGAAAAAATATTCATATTCAAGAGAAATCTCAATATGTCCCTTTTTTAGGGATAAATGTAACGCTCTTTTAAAATTCGATAATTTGGGTTATAAACAACTTTCGAAAAAAATTTTTTAGGATAGTCCAAAGATAAAAAAGATACATAGAAAAATCTCCAAGATCAAAGATTGACAGTCACCAAACTTTTCTAAAAAAAGACTGATTTTCTTTGCTCACACTGTATAAGTAGATAAATAGAAGAAACATGCTAATAGAACCTTGTACATGTTCTCAAAGAGTTGGTCAAGAACCTTCCGAATTCCGCAACTCGATATCTCGTTCCGTTCTGAACATATCGAGATTTGAATTTGGGTAACATTTTCCATGTTGGAAAGCAACTCGGTAGTTTATATGGTAGTACGAGCCCCTTCCCACTTCAGTTTGCCCAACTATCAAAATCTTAGTTTTTTTCTTATCAAACACAAATAATAAAAATGTAGCAGGGTGTTTTATAGGTTTAAAATATTAACAATGAATATTTTGATAATATATAGTAGAAAACACCAACTTTATCACTCCCTAATCAAATTTGCAGCATAAAAATAACACATGTTGCAATTACAACATATCAACTTATTTTCATTTCAATGTAAAATAAGTCTATAACGCATAGGTGGCTGTGAAAAATAAAAGCCATGACAATTGTTTTTATTAATCACAGCTGTCAGAATACGTTTAAAATAGTTTTGGGTAGTTCAGGTTTTCAAAATGGATAGAGGAAAGGTTATTAGTGAGAAAATTCGGTTACTGATAATTAAATTCTTTAATTCTGGGAAATCAAACTCGGAAATTGCAACTTTGTTAGACCTATCGCGGTACAGTGTAAGAAATATTGTTAGAAGATATAACGTAACTGGTTCAGTTAATATTAAGCCACGATATGTGAAAAAAAGGTACGATACCACAAATGCCGCCCGAAGAGCATTAAGAAGAATAATCGTGAAAAACAGGCGTGCCAATTATTTACAGTTAAGGGCTCTGTGGAGTGACGCTGTTGGAAGGAGAATTTCGAGGTCCACAACTCATAGAGAGGCCCACAAACTGGGATTTAGCACTTGCAAGGTAAGTTTTCTTATAAAAAAAAGTGAAGTAAAAACCCTAAAAGTGCACAACTTGTTTATAGGCCAAAGAAAAGCCACTATTAACTCCACTGCAAAAGAAAAATCGGCTTAGATGGGCTAAAGAACATAGACAATGGACACCTCAACAATGGTGTGCAATACAATGGAGTGATGAGGCCCGATTCGAAGTTTGTATTGGTGACAGTCGCAGTACAGTTATTCGTAAAAAAAATGAAGCATTCCATGTTGACTGTCTGCAGAGAAAAGTGAAATTTCCAGTATCCATTCTACTCTGGGGCAGTATGTCATCAAAAGGAGTAGGAAAACTTCATTTTATTGATGGAAATGTGGATACAAACAAATATTTGACAATTTTAGAAGAATCGCTTTTACCTGTGATGGAAGAATGTTTGACATCCGGCCAAGATTTTGTGTTTCAGCAAGATGATGCAGCGTGCCATACCTTAAAAAAGGCTATAAAATGGATGGAAGAAAATAATGTACCACTTTTGAAATAGATTTCTAGCAGTCCAGATCTGTCACCTATTGAAACTTTGTGGCACGAGATGAAAAAGGTTCTACGACAACATCCTGCTCGTACAATCACCGAACTGAGACAAAAGCTTCAAGAAATATGGGATTGTTTTACACCAAATTTTTGCCAAAACTTGGTTAACACTATGCCCCAAAGAAATTCAGCCGTAATAAAAAATATAGGTGATGTTACCCAATGGTAATCTTTCAATTGTTGCTTTGTTAACTTCGGGCATTTATTAGCACATTGTTTATTTTTTCAGAAGTTCTATTAGTTATAGGTCTAACTGATTTCAAATATGTATTTTTTATGACTATGCTTTCAAGCCTTAATGAAACTGCAAATACTCGTTTAAACATTTCCAGCTTTCGTAGATTAAAAAATGAATGCCGAACTTATCATCGACAATGTTCTCCTATCTATAAAGATGAAGTCTAAGCTTTCCTTCAATCGGCTTTTAAAAGCTTACATGGAGTGTAAGCAGAACGTAGATTGAAAAATGCTGCCGAACTCATTCTTTGTAATGTTCTTTCGTCTATAATTATAAAATACCCCTTCTCAGTAAGTCTAAGCTCTCATTTTATCGGAAGAGTTTTCTGAGGTGTTTAAGAAACGAAAAAACTCTATATCTGACCAGATTGATCTTTGAAGAAAAGTTGAACTCACCCTATGCCATGTCCTTTCATATCTCCTGAGAATTGGGCACCCCCTATAAGGGGTAGCACGTCCTCCGCACTCTCGCCGACAACCCCGTGGCTCTAACGCCGTATCCGAAGGCAGCTTCGCACGCGGTTCGCGGCTGCACCAGCACTGAGACAACAAGAAAACGCGACCATCCCGGGACCGATGGACTCACCAGGTCCATACGACGTCTTCCTCTGCGCGAACTTGACAACGATATACTCTACGTCGAATAACGTCTAAGCCGGCTGATGGATTTCCACGAAACTTTCTACAAGTATTTAGGAAGCTTCCAGCTATATACCTTCAAAATTTGAATAAGATACGACTTAGGTAAGAGGGTGAAACAAGCCCTCACAGTGACATCGCGCTTTGCGCATCCATCGTTCAGCGCCTTTCCGGTGTGGATTACATCACGGTCTTCAGGGCTCTATTAATTCAGAAGTAATAGATGTATTTTTATAAAACTTTGTAAGAAGCTTCAGAAAGGTTTCATCAAAGCCTCTCTCAAGTTTAAACACAATACACCGACTTAAAGTGGTTGAAACGAGCCCCCAAAGTGAAACCTCTTTCCGCGCACCCATGATTTACAAACTTCGGAAACTTATATCTCCCCAACCCCTGGATCGATTTGATTGAAACTTCTTAAGAGCTTTAGTGGTCCTTTATTTGTGTTGTTTGTAAGTTTGAATGACATATTTGCAATGTAAAGGGTTGAAATTGGGCGTAGAAGTGATCGCGACCGATGCTGAGATCGGCCGAAAGAAGAGATGGTGGGGAGCTTTGAGCTTTCGCGCTGGTAAGAAGAAAGATGGAGTCAGTCGGTCATGTTGCTACGGCCAGGGCTGTGTCGGGCTCTGGGCCTGCTAGTGATACTCGTTGTCGAACCGGCGGTCGCAGATAGAAACGAAAAGGTAAGTACAACTTTGCTTTCGTCGCATGAAATGTCACAGTGTCGGTGAGAATGTGATTGTACCGGCCGGCACTTTGTAAGGTACTATAAATGCCAGTATCTCGATGGGCTCTGGGAGTTTTGTTTTCGATGTGATCTACTTTCTGGCTCTTCGAGGATGTTTTTTATTGAACGATGATCGTCAAAACAAGAGGGTTATCAAACTTGTCGGTTGTGTAAAATAAAGAAAGTACGACTAACCTTTCTATGCTACGTTGTATTTGGTAAGCTTTCCCCTAGGAGCACCACAAGGATCGGTTCTAAAACCACTATGTGAATTTATGTATTTTGATTACGAACAAATCACCTAATCTTTCAAACGATTAAAGTCAATGGTACTGCATGTACTTGTATCTATGTTCACAGCTTTCTTGCAACCTCTAATCGGAGCATTGATGGTTAGACGCCTTTCGGCAAAATCATTTTTACGTATTTTTGAGTGTAAATAAAAAAATACTTGTAGGGAATATTTTATATGCTTCTTGTTATTTTTGAGCGCAGTTTTCTTTGTAGGCTATCCGAAAATTTAATGTTTTAGAAATATGTTGATCCCAAAAAATACCAAAGCGATACACTTAAATACCTTTGATCTATTTAAATATTTTCCAATGTTTCACAATCACAATTCTTCGTTCGCTCACGAGTGAGAAATATGAACGTTTCTGACATAGTTAAAAATTGTTTTCTTATCAAAGAAGCAAGTTATTTGTGTCGCGCATATATTTTAGCGTAACAATATAATATCATTTCATTAGTGCCATTTGAACCTCGTCATTCGTCGTTTCTCTACAACGGAAATACGAAGTTCTGAGAAAAACAAACGCTTTATCAGCTAGGAATTCAATGCCTACATGCGAGCAGAATTTCAGACGGATAATCTTTCCATATAGTAAACATTTTAGAAGGATGTTGTAACATTTCAAATTATAATAAGGCGATCAGATTTTATTGGATTCTAATTCTCAACATATTAGTTCGTAACATTATTCAATTATTCTTTATATTGTATTGGAAGAAGCAAGATTAAAAGATGAGGTCAACCTTAGCTAAACTGAAACTCGAGTTCCATTCCAAGTGGAACTGATACAGGCTCTATTTAATAACCATTATTGTAGAAACGCATTTATCTTAGAAATATTTTATATTTTATAAATCACAGTAAGATAGTTGTTGACTATCTATATATGTATCTATATAACTACAAAGTTGTGGAATGGATCTTTATAGAATAATAAATACGAGTAAAAACAAAAATTAAGATATTTTGATTTGGAATTCATGTTTGGGTTTACGTGTCAGAGCACGTTTCATCGCAGAGTTAGAAGTCAATGTTTTGCGAATACAGGTAATCAAGGCAAATAATAAATTGTCAAATTTTTTTCGGTTTCAATACAATAACTTGAAAATTCCTCTCTCGATTCTGGTATCCAAAAATTTGACTTGTGAGCGTTTTAGGGATTTTTTGCACCGTAAATTTTGGTTGTAACGATATCGACCCTGTGGAGTCGTAGTCTCATTTTGGTGCGCCTTCCTAGTTTTAACGTTCATTGACAGTGAACTGACTGACTGACGGGAGATCGGAAAAATTGGTGTTGGACATTTTCCGTTGAAGCTTTAGTTGAGGAGGTGTATCGGCCCTTCATTTCATTTCCAAATTTTGGGATTAATAGTCTGTTTTGGATGTTGTTTGCATTTTTATAGGATTTTAACCTCTTCAGCGGTAAGTTCCCCTTTTACCATCTAACCACGTGCCTTAATGCATGTCCAGAAGAAGTTGGTTCATGTGAGCGTCCAGTAAAATATCGTTTTATTTAAGCTTTAAATCAATAAAGCTTCAAAACTACTGAACTAATGTACATTAATTTTATATCATTATAAAGGGAATTGAAAGACCTTTAAAATAAGGTATCATTCGACCCCCTTTCCATTTAAGATTTTGGGGGTGGTGTCACCCCCGCCCAGAGAGCTGCATGTGTTAACGTGATTTTTTTGAGCGTTTTTCAAAGAAAAACTGAGCTGCCAGCGAATGCGTCTGTTTCGTTTTCTATGTGCCACCTTGTATATTGCCTCCTTAACTTCTTCGACATCATCTTCCCAATCAGTGCAAGGAAATTCATCTTCACATTCCGAGATAGAAACGCTACCCGTACCAACGCAGAGCACACAGCCTGATACTAATTAAACAAAAACGAAGAAAAAAGTTGAATAATTCCAAAATTAGTGGCACCATTAGATAGGTGTCAGTTAAGTATGAGAAATGCTGATTTTATTATTGAAACAACCATTGAGTCAGTTGGACATAACACTGACGAGTTTCCTATCAGCAAGTCCTCCATTCAAACAATTCGTACGGAAAAGCGAAAGGAGAATTTATAAAACTTGATGTTCAAAGCGAGATACTGGACATTGTAAATGTCCTGTGTAAAAAAAAATTGTTGCCATCTTTAAATGCACGTAAGTCTAAAGAACGTCTACCGATTGTTATAACGTATGAAAATGAAGAGCAACTCATTGCTTTGCCCAAATTGGAAAACTGTTGAGGCAGCGACCTAGTTTGGGATGCTGGTATTGACTGGAATCTTGCAGATAAAGTTCAGACTCTCTGTTGTGATACTACCAACATACCACGGGCTATCGTTCCCTGATCGAAATTATATCTATTTTTTGAAATGCTAGAGTCAAATGGAAAAAAACAGCATTAAGAAAACTTACTAACTTAGTATCTCATTATTAACATTTATGACGAGTATAATATTTTCTAGCCAGTATTCGTGGGAAGTAAAAGCAGCAAGCTTTTTAAAGGAGAATTTTCCAGAAACTGAATCGAGAAATTATCAGAATTTCGAAAACGTACCAACACGCGATTCGATAATTACACAACAGGACAAAACTCTTTTATCGTTGTATCAAAGTGGTACTTTTCGATTTATAGAAGCTCCAGGAACTCACAGCCTTCATTCATTTTATCATAAAACTCCAAATTGCCCAAAACCTATTTAATTTCTTCATTTGTAGATGGATAACATTTGTTGTTAACACAAAAGTGTCAAAGGCATCATCTATTTAACTTTACGACTTTCAATTCCCGCTTTTAATGATTTGATGTGTTCGCGTTCCATCAAACCGATGTAGTTGTCGTAGCAACAGTTATAATAATTTCATAATTTGCTTGCCCACTCTCAATCCTCAGATGAGGTAACCGCTAGGAATTATTTCTGGACGAAACGAAAATTATTATAGTTCAGATGCTTTCAATTTCAAGACAAACAATTGTTAGGGATGATGACAAATAACAACTAGTATCATTAGATTGCTATTCCTTGCACAAAAAGATATATTTTGCTGATATTTTTACTAATTAATTATTTGTAATAGAAAATTTTATGAAGTCATGATTTCAAAAACACCTCTGACCTGAATAATGACTCTTTTTTTCGCTTTTTAATTGTCATGCTTGAAATAAGAGTCACTGGACTAAATGTACAAAGATTCGTTTGTTAACAACATCTGCAGATGAAAACTGACATTAGTTTCTATAAATACCTGTTTCACCAAAGTCATCGTATTCTTACAGTGTTTCCAAAATGTAGAAAGGCATTAATAATTCTTAATTTTGCGTGTGGTCTAAGAATCGGTGAAAAAGCGGCCTCGTTTTCTTCATGATGTTAAAGTGGAGGCATGCACTTTTATTAACCCCTATTACAAAACTTATAAATCTCTATCATGAAAGGAACGGTTATAATAGCTTAAGTGGCCTAATCTGAACCGTGGTGTATATGTCGCTTCCAAAATAGACTCAAGGTCAAGTTCAAAACAGGGCGAGGCTGCCATAACTTTTTCTCCCCGTAAGCACCAAAATTATAGATGATCTTACAATGTATAATGTACAATTGCTACATCAGTTTCTTGGTAAGATCACTTTTGGAAGTTTTTCTTTGAATACGAAAAAAATGTGGTCAAGTAGAATAACTCTACAACGAATATCAGTCTAACACAGCGTTGCTGATCAAAAAACATGAAATTATACACATCAAACATACACCATGGTAACAGAGTTAAGTTTCACACGTTGGGGCAGCGTAAGCGTTGCTGAATTCGGATCAGACCCTTCGCAGGTAAAGGCTGTAACGTGCTGCTCCTAGCTGGTGTGGCTAGAGCCGCAGACGTAAATATTATGCGAAATATGCGTGATATGTCTAGCAGATAATAAAACATCTTCAATGATGCCAAAGGGGCAACGCTAAGAACACCTTGTTCTTTACAACCCCAACTCTCCCCAATTATCTATATGTACGATTTTTCTTCAATTTGTTTCGTTACGAAAATATCGAGATTTGAATTTGGGTAAAATTTTGCATGTTGCAAAGCAACTGTCTACCAGTAGGTATAGTTGAAGTAGGACTTTAGGTGCAAACACAGCAAATAATAACTACGTGTGAGCTAGTGTATTAATACAAAGGCGATAAAGGCCTTATCTAGAACATATTTGAACTTCATTGTGTTTCTTGATAGCGTCGTTTATAAATATTTGTCGAGAAACAAACGGCACGTTTCGTGTTTTGTGAATAACTGCACTAAATAAACACTTCTTAAAGTACCAGGAGCTGCTGAAATAGTGATAATTTTTTATTCATTTTTGGTTCCTACACAGCCAGCAGTGAAAAATATGGTAATCGCGAAATCGAATTTCAGATAATTTATAATTCAGTTAAAATCTTCTCAATGGTTTTGTTAGTAAATCGAAGGCAATGCCGTTCTATGGAGTGCATAGATGTAGAGGGAAAGTTACAATGTTAACGGTAACATCGGGATCTGATTTTGCCATTAGCGCCACAGCAAGAAAAATGACCATACTGAAACTTTTACAGTTAAGCCGAGATAAACGATAAACGCATAGGAAGCTGTCCCAAGGAAAGGTATCTCTCTGTACAATCTGTGACTTCTTGATTCATTGCCGTATTCGTTGGTTCCTCTTCGCAATGTAAAACTGCTTTTATTTGTCTATCGGAAAATGCATCTTTTATTTCAGAAGATGAGTCTGAGCCCTTAATACCAACTTCAAAACGATGTGGTATTGGAGTAATACGTCGGGCTTACCATGTTTTACATGAGAGGCAGTCCAAAGTCGTTACCGTTACATAATAAAGCTCGTCCGATAAACATGTAATAAAAGTTGCACTTCCATAAAAGCACACGACAGGCCGTAAAGAAGAAAACGAGATGACTCGTCTAGAACTCGTTTCTTGACCTTAAGCCACACATTCACACTCGGTGCATTTTTCTCGGTTGCATGAAAGTCAGACTGGTATTCTTTGATTTTGTACCACAGAAAGTAAACTTATTAGGGGAAATTTTAATTTTTTTATTTGCGAATAATGTGAAAAATCATTTATTTTATCAATGATCAATGCCCATATTTAAACATGGAAAATGCCAGACAAAATCAAGTACACTCTAAGAATTTCAGTCAGTAACAATCAATCTATATGGGTGGTGCATCGAAAACGAATCAGACGCATTTACTGGCAACTCAGTTTTTATTTGCAAAACGCTCAGACCCGTCGATTTTGTTTTCGATGCTGACACAAGATTGGCAAAAAATCACGTTAGCACGTGCAGTCGCCTAAGCGGGGGTGGCACCACCTCCAAAATCCAACATCAATCTATTCGCAATGTACCGCCGATCATTCTGATTTTCAATTATGGCTGTTAATGCAGGATCTATGGCGTCTTCCAGCCCAAAATTTAATTTTGTGGCTGCTGTGTATGAACCTCATGATAAATTCTGGGATTAGAATCGGACCAATATCAGCAGTTATGACGGTTTACTACGCCATTTAAGAAAAAGGAACATTCGTCGGAAAAGCAAGTGTTGAATAGAAAATGTTCATCGTTTATAATTCGTTCACTCTTATGTTCACAAAATTGTAATCGCCGATCAAAATTGTCTTCATTAAGTTCTTGTACCAGGTGAATTTTATACGTATGAAAACTATGGGTCTTTAGAATCCGTTGAACAGTACGTCGACTAACACCACACACAGTCTCCAATTTGCGGGTACTTAACGTAGGATCTACATAAACTTGCCCTAAAACCCCCACTTCTATTGCTTCGTTCCTTATGGGATTTTCAATGATGGGTTTTTTATTGGCGACTGACCCAGTTTCCCGAATTTTAGCTGCAAGTTCTAGAACATATTTTCGATGCACGTTACTGTTCTCATGTCGCTCATTAAATATTTCTGCTGTTCTATTAGCGCACTGATTATTTCCGAAAAATATTTCGATAATTTCAACTCTTTCTGCAGTGCAGTATACCACGGTTAATTTATGTAAAAAAGCGTTACAAATTATTTTAGCAACAAAGTTTGGTCAAATCAATCGCAAACTATGTACTAAATTCCTATTTAAAATAAGTACAAGATATTTCCTTATCTTTCTTCAAGAAATAACTTTTTTGTCACAAAAAAACGCTCCAATAGCTATTTTCAACAACAAAATGATAAACAAACCATGTCGGAAGTGAAGAAAAGCATTTACCTCTTAAGTTAATTCTTTTAGTCAAATTTCTTCTGTAGTAGTACAACCTAATCTGATGTACCTATTAACGACTACTTTAAGCTTTAAATCAATAAATCTTCAAAACTACTGAACTGAAGCTCATGTATTTTACATCATTATAAAGGGAATTGAAAGACCTTTAAAATAAGGTATCACTCGACCCCCCTTTCCATTTAAGATTTTAGGGTTGGTGTCACCCCCTCCCAGGGGGCGGCACGTGTTAACGTGATTTTTTGCCAAACTTGTGTCCCCCTCGAAATCAAAATCGACTAGTCTGAGCGTTTTTCAAAAAAAAAAATGCGTCTGTTTCGTTTTCGTTGCGCCACCCTGTATTTAGCTTGCCGCTTATGTTCTTCGGTGTTCCTAAAACGCGCCTCTTCTTGTCACTCCAGCTAAATGACCAGGTGAGATCTGGCTCTCTATGGCGCTGCAAAAAGATCCTATCTGCATTGATTTTCATCAACTGAAGAGCATCATCATGCGCAATACCAAGCAGATGATCCTACACTTGTTGTGGTTTCCTTGCATTTTTTGCAAATCTCTACAAACTTTGTATAATGTAACTGGTTTCTTAATACAGTTAGGTAGAGATTTAGTCGGTGCATGTGCCTTTTCCCAGTAAATAATGCATTCGCGGAATGTAAGGTTGGTGCACTCATTGACATTGAGATTACGGAAATTACGGAGGGGGAGTCAAATCATCAGCAAAAGACAAACTTTGACGGAAGCATACCTGCTCCCAATGCTCCCAATTTTTTTAAGAGCGGCGGGTAGCAAATTTTCTCGGAGAGGACAAAACCAAAACGCTCCATACACAAAATCACGTTAAATAGGCAAATTTTAAGGTCCACCTATATTCTTGGGGAGGCCACGGCCGGTTGCCCTAAATCAAGGCTCCATTCAAGGCAGGAAAAATGTTTAAAAATCCTGCAACATCAAGAATAAATCCGCCCATGTACACGCATCACAAAAATGTTCAAGAATTCGCAAACAAAATCACAAAAAACAGCGAAAAAGTGAAAAAGTGGGAGTCAATATCGTCATTCTGTGGGGGGGTGGACATAACCTGAAAAGCCCAAAAATTGTATGCAAAACAAATTTTAATTGTAGACAGTCTGTTATGAATACAGAGTCGGGCTACTCGACGCCACTCTTTTGAGTTCTCCTTCTTTCATCGTAATGATTAGCTGGCATTCCTGAATAAAGTTCTTTGGATCAGCTCGTGAGCATCAAGTTGTATTTATAAAGTCTCCACCCACGTGTTGGACACCTATGGCGTTTGCTGAGGTATTTTTATACTCTTGTGTTTACAGTAGGCAACAGAAGAACGGTATGCTGTTCACGCAGACGCTGCTTGGAGTTTTATACTTGTACGCGATAAAATATAAGGCTACCAAGGAAACCAACTGCAATAAGTAACGATTGAGGTATTTTCTACTTTCGATAGTTAGTGGATTAATTGAACAAAAATCTAACGTGCATACGAGCCCCTTCCCACTTCAGTTAGCCCACTTCAAGATTTGTACCAAAATATGCCTTTATAAACTAAACAACTATATGAACAAATAAACAATGTCTGAATAAATGCGCGAAGTTAACAAGGCAACAATTGAAAGATTATCATTGGGTAACATCACCTTTATTTTTTATTACGGCTGAAATTCTTTGGGGCATAGTATTAACCAAGTTTTGGCAAAAATTTCGTGTAAAACAATCCCATATTTCTTGAAGATTTTGTCTCAGTTCGGTGATTGTACGAGCAGGATGTTGTCGTAGAACTTTTTTCATCTCGTGCCATTTTATAGCCTTTTTTGAGGTTTGGCACGCTGCACCATCTTGCTGAAACACAAAATCTTGGCTGGGTGTCAAACATTCTTCCATCACTGGTAAAAGCGATTCTTCTAAAATTGCCAAATATTTGTTTGTATCCACATTTCCATCAATAAAATGAAGTTTTCCTACTCCTTTTGATGACATACAGCCCAGACCATAATGGATGCTGCAAATTTCACTTTTCTCTTCAGACAGTCAACATGGAATGCTTTATTTTTTTTGCGAATAACTCTACTGCGACTGTCACCAACACAAACTTCGAATCGGGCCTCATCACTTAATTGTATTGCACACCATTATTGAGGTGTCCATTGTCTATGTTCTTTAGCCCATCTAAACCGATTTTTCTTTTGCAGTGGAGTTAATAGTGGCTTTTCTTTGGCCTATAAACAAGTTGTGCAACTTTAGGGTTTTACTTCACTTTTTTTTTTATAAGAAAACTTACCTTGCAAGTGCTAAATCCCAGTTTATGGGCCGCTGGGATTTGCCCAGTTTGTGGGCCTCTCTATGAGTTGTGGACCTCGAAATTCTCCTTCCAACAGCGTCACTCCACAGAGCACCTAATTGTAAATCATTGGCACGCCTGTTTTTCACGATTATTCTTCTTAATGCTCTTTGGTCGGCATTTGTGGTATCGTACTTTTTTTCACATATCGTGGCTTAATATTAACTGAGCCAGTTACGTTATATCTTCTAACGATATTTCTCAATTTCTCTATTATCAAAATATTCATTGTTAATATTTTAAACCTATAACACCCTGCTGCATTTTTCTTATTTGTGTTTCATAAGAAAAAAACTAAGATTTCAATAGTTGGGCCAACTGAAGTGGGAAGTCATTATCATCCTAAGGGACAGTAATAAATCCAGCCATTAATTCATAATTCTTTCCTACTAAATTTTAGCGCTCTTGTTGAGTGACAAATATCGATCAAATTAGCCTGTGTTATGTTATGTGACTTGGTATGCTGTGTACGAAACACTGAAAGCTTCTTTCATAGCAGGTCACCTACCCTCAGTCTCGAATGCGGAAGTACATGTTTTAACGCTGGTGGCATACTCGTATACTTGATTTCCCTCGACCGTTGGCAGATCTTGTCAGTATAAGCGTATATCGAGTTTATATACAACTTTCGGGGAGAAAAATAATTAACAAAAAGATTGTTAATTCTTTAGAGCGGCTCCTATTTTCTATTTATCTAATTCGACCAGACAGTTCTATGAACATGAAAATCAGAACATAAGATTGAAGAGTTACATTATACTCGTATTAATAAAGCTTAGAGAGAACCTTGTACATGAAATAATTTAACTTTTATTCGTAATGCAATACGTAACATACCGAGATCCGAAATTAAAGCTGCAGTTTTGTATACTCATGAAAGGCTTCAGGCATTAAAAACCTTTCCTTTTTAAATCGGTTCTACTTTTAGGACCACAACTTAATGATAAAAATTCCAGAAAAATTAGTTTAAAAAATAACAAGGTGGCCCATCCTGTAGCTTTTTATAACAGAGTCTGAAACTGCGTCACCGTTATCTAAGAATGTTGTATTAATGTTCATACTTATTCCATTCCAAGAGAGCTTTATTATCTATTGGATACGGATGTACCACTACAATGTCGCTGATAACGCATTTTGTTGTGCATAATTTTACTGAAAGCCGGGTTACTTTTAATTATTGTGTTACTATGAATAAGATATTAATAGAAAAGTGACGTGCCCATGAAAAAGATAAGAAACAGAGGCGTCTGTAATTAAACTGTTTTTTTGTTAAATTCTTTGTGTAGAAGAAATTGGACGAATTCAGTCTTTTCTCTCAGCCTTTAGGATGTGTTCTAATTTTGCAAGCAAATTGGATGTAAAAGTGAGTTCGGTCTGTCATCAAAGAGAAGTTAAACATAACCACTTCGTGGATATTTTTTTGCATTTATTCCAGCTGAAAAAGTTTCAAAAAACGGTCCAATTGCTTGTCGGTAAATAGGATGAAAAATTTTATCGTGAAAATTGGAGCTGTTCAAGTATTACGTGAGCACTATGGGGGGCGGGTCTTTGCTTTGCTTATTTTCGATGACATGGGGGTAGAGGAGTCTAGATGATGATTAGGTCATCGGTAGTTATTTACTTTTTTACACGAATGGCAACCCTCACATTGTCATTGCTTGAAACCGAAACGCATTTTCGGGGATTACCGCAAATAATGCGTACGTTTAGTGAACAGCGCGCGGTCATTCCCCTACTCGCTTTAGAACCGAGTAGGGGAATTACCGCGCGGTGTTCACTTGTCTAAATTTCCTCTATCAGTGTATTGTTTCGTTTGGATACTATAGCGAGTAGACGTATTGTAAGCATAGTAAAGAAAGTTAACATTTGTGTTACCATTGATTCCATTAGCCAAAGTTTAATGTTTAAATAAGATGTCGTTTCACATAGACAAATCCAAGTTATACCAAAAATTGTTTGAAAGTTTTAAAAAATCTTATACAAGTACGAAAGTACAAAATGTACAAAAGTTAGTTAACGAAGTGTGGCGAAATTACAAATTACAAGCAAAATCCGACAAGCAACTAGATATTATTGTATCTAAGAGAATCGAAAAAGAATTGCAAGCGGTGACTAAGAGTAAATCCAATCTACTAAATTTTTTTCTAAGGTGAGTGACGAAATCATTTTAGGTACCTATGAGTACTAGGAATATTAGAAATCGCCAAAAAGTTTCTCTTTACTGATTAGAAAATATTATGGCCTATCTCAAAGTATAGAGGTAATATTCATTATATTATAGATTTATTTCTTATGAATGATTCCGTCAATTGGTCACAAAGTACAGGATGTTAGCTTGACAAATCGCCCACAATCTGTGCAGATATCAGGATCATTTAGTAAAGAAATGTATATTAAGTGTGGTGTCCCACAAGGCACTGTCTTAGGTCCGCTGTTATTCAATATATATTTAAATGATATTTTCCAAATTAATTGTGTTGGCAAAATAACTAGTTTTGCAGATGATACTGCAATATTATATGAAGGCACTGACTGGTCTGATCTGAAAAATGTAATTGAAAATGATTTTATCAAAATTATTCGGTGGTTTAACAGTAGAAAATTAAGCATTAACTACTCTAAAACACATTTTTTACCATTTGGATGCTAGACATCTGCCAAATTACACAAATTTCTTCTTCAATATTAATGATCAAAAAATGCAAATTAATAGAGTGCCCAACATAAAATACCTTGGAATGGTCTTGGATCCTTACTTACGATGGGACATCCATGTCAATTATATTTTAAGGAAAGTTAGATTTGTATCCTACAAAATTAAATACCTTGGGAATATATTGACAGGAAAATATCTTCAAACATTATACCATGCACTGATTGAGCCTTATCTCACATATGGTATATTAGCATGGGGAGCTGCATGTTCCTCACATATCTATAATTTAGATGTTTTTCAAAAAAGTATTCTAAAAATGATATTTAAAAAACCGAAACTTTATCCCACTGAAAAATTATATGCAGATGTTCGAATGTATGATATAAGACAGCTTTATTTCTTACACAGTATCACTCACTAAATCGTCACATCGAAAATATCCATAAAAAAGTAAACACGCACACTGATAGGAAAGTTAGAATGAACGTTATAATTATAATATTAAAAAAAATACATTAATTGACAAATGTTTACGTAAGCATGGGAGGAGGTGGTAAGAGCTTTGCTTACTTTTGCTGACAAGGGGGATGGGGGGTAAATAATTGTAATAAATCTGCTAATACTTGAACGGCCCCTAAGAGCTGCGATTTTTGACTCTTAACTTAAGCGTACATATGTTTTCAAATGAGCAGTAAATACTCATCAACACGACGATCTGAAGAAGCGGAAGCCCCATTGCTTGTTACGTACTGTAATTTTCTAGTACGACCTAGTCATGAAATATTGCGAAAATTAAATGTACCCAAGTTTTGTGGAATCAAATGTATAAGCTTCTCTCTGTCTCCCAAAAATGTATGTCATGTAATTATTCTTTGATGATAAATAAATGAACGAATCGGTCCTCAGTGTGTACCATTCAGACACGATAAGAATAATCAGAGTTGACCGCTTTTCTGCGGGACGCAAAGGATGCTGGGCTTATCACATGACACAGATGGCCTAAAATTCGTCTGGGATATTTTAATTATATTTCAACATAATATAGATTTATTTATTAGACCTTTACTTCGCTCAATGTCACGCCGTTGTACCGATTCCTCGTTCACCGCACAATATCAGTGACGATATCCAGAACCTGTCAGATATTAAATTATTGTACACAGCTCCCTAAAAGAAACGTTCTGGGGACATTCTAACAAAGGCACCTATGAGAATAAAGGCTCCCGGTTTAAGTACGTAAAATAAAAATATGTGGTAACATGTGTCTAGTTTATCTTTTATGAAAAGATACGTGACATGTGTCGTACCCGCTGGTAAACATCATTATAGACAAGGATAGAAATTATGTCATCATTTGAAGTACCGTCAATGCATACCGTCCATGTGGTAGTGCTTGACATTATGTAGCAGTAGTTTGGGTTTAAAAGAAATGATATGGTCTGATTTAAATTTTTTATTGGCATGTTGGAATTCCTAAGACAACGTTGTTTCATGCTTGTTAGGAAGAATCAGTACGGTATAGATTTAGTCGTGTTCAGCCAGAGAAACGGAAAGCAAACCGATGAGTGTGGTTACAAAAACAGTGTCCTTTTAATTATAGAATAGAAGGATATAATTACCTTTCAATATAAACGAGAGGCGATTTGCGTTTTACCGCTACTGGTGTTAATAATAATTCTGTTCACTGCACTATGGCTATCGATTAATAAAATACCAAAACAGGAACTGTAATTTTTCTTATTGACAAATATGTATGGCTCGTGGCTTCTTATCAGACTGATTGCTCAAAGGATGATGTCACTGTCAATGGTACCGGGAAGGAAACCCAAACATTCAAATAAAGCGCTTGCAAAATAGGTATGACTGTAATAGTACTAATGATATCTAGATTTGAGCTGATCGTTTCTCCTCTCCCATGCACTTTGACCGTTGCTTTTGGCGTTCTTGAGATTTTCCCGCGTCTCGAATCGGCCCTCTGGGGCAGAAAGAATTCGCGAAAGAACATCTCATCAGAGGAATCTGTTGCTGGCTTTGGCATCGCGAGACTGGCCATTGGCGTTGCGATTTGAAGTGGTATAGAGGAATTGGTAAACTGGTAAATCTCATTATTATACTATGAATGAACATTTCATCTTTTATATGACTACAATCGTGGGAAAAATTATACAGGGTGGCGCATCGAAAACGAAACAGACGCAGTTAGTGGCAGCTAAGCGGGAGTGACACCACCCTCAAATTCTTAAATGTACTTCAGTTCAGTAGTTTTGAAGATTTATTGATTTAAAGCTTAAATAAAACTGATACATCATCATTAGTGGAGATCAATACATTTGGCAGCAAAGTAATTTAAAAATGAAGAATGAACTGACCCGTTAGGCAAGTAAATGTTGAAAATGACCACTATGAGTCTCCATGCAATAATAAAGATTTTTCTCAAAACGTTGCCGCACATTTTGCAGTATTTGAGGAGTAATTTGAAGGCACTCATTCACAATTCTTTGTCGCAGGTCTTCTAATGATGTTGACTGAGTAGCATAGATTTTGCTTTCTAAATGACCCCTCATAGAGAAACCCAAAGGTGATAAATCTGGCGATCTTGGGGGCTATTCCATGGCACCTCTTCTACCAATCCATCGATCTGGAAACGTCTGATCTAAGTATTGTCGAACACGTAATGCGTAATGTGGTGGGGTAGGGAGATATACGAGGGGCTCTCGCTATATAACTCTTCGCATTGTGTTTTTTCGATATTTTTTAGATAAATTAGATGCGCGAATGATATTTGACATTCTATTTCATGATTAACAGATTATTCTGCATACACATACCTTACAAAATTTATTGATGAAAAAATCAGGAAAATTGTTTAGCGTTGTCTTCTGGAGTCCTAGGAGGCCATACTTAGTTGTTATCAACTGCATTGTAATTTTTGGTGACAACAGCTGTGAAGTTTTGCGGCCGGTAAACTCGAAAAAACTGCTGGCGACCATTTGTAATTCAAATTTGCACGTTCGTGATGGGTATAAGTCGACAAGAGGGAAATAGTCTTAGATTAGAGACTGTTAATCCGAGGATACTAACTCCACAAACTGATTTCTCTCCTTTTTTCACTTCCTACGCTAAAACTGGCGAGGAAGTATTGTAATCGAGAAAATTTACGAAATTGAGATACGTTTTTTGGATGTTATCTCACATGAAAAAACACGGCATCCATTTCCGTCGCTATTTAACTCGCGGAATCGATAAATAATACTTTGGAAATGGTGAAATCGGAATTAAAATCATTAAAACGTACGGACCTTTCTTCCATAGATTCTCCACAGCCGCGCACATGGCAGTTCGCAAATAATCTCAAGACAGAGTCAGGTAGGCATAAAAAGGGCGTTTGATTTATAGAGTCGTCCCGTCTGGGCAAGTCGCATTCCATCCTGCTCTTTTGGTCTTTTCTCATTCTCCTTCGATCGGTCTTCGGCGAGCGAGATCTCGTCTTACCGGAGCACAGCTGACTTGACTGTGACCTGTTGCAGTTTCTGCACGATGATTCATGACTTTCTTTGACCGGTCATTATGTCAATGTTGACCGCTTTGGAGGTCTGCATTTACGATCGCCGTCCGCGTTCATATGCGACTTGAGGGCATCGCATAAATGGACGTGAGATTGTGTAATCGGTAATAAGAAAATGAGACGTCGAGGGCAGACACGGTAACTGCTAGCAGCAGCAGCATATTTTACGTATATAACTGAAGTACGAGATATACTAGGAAATAAATCTACCTAGCTATGAGAAAATTTAAAAGCTCAAGCATAATAATTATGTCACATAATTACATGTATTCAAACCTTACTTGCAAAATTTAAGTTAATTTTAATAATTAATAAATAATATATATATATATATATATATATATATATATAGGTGAAAAATTAAAGCTTCCGCCTTTTGTTGGGTACTTCGACAAAATTTAAGCAAAGAGGACTCTTTATACTTTTTTAATTCTCTCTAGCTTTCAATGAACTTTGCCATCATCATCAGGAGCTGCAATTACAATGATAACAGTAGCAACAAAAGTGTAAAATGAATTTAAATTGAATCAACTTACAGTAGTATGTGAGGATGTTACTAATTGTTGTTTTCGTATAGGATGAGGAAAACGTCCAGTAACATGGTGAGAGCTGGATACACGGTACAATGGTTAAAATTATATAAAATATGACAAGACAAGTTAAAGACTGATTAAAAATTATTTAGAAAACATTAGAGCATTACGTCGTGAAGCCACTTGATGATTGCACAAAATGGTGGTCATGGAATAATGAGTGAGATGAACCTTTGACAGAAGGCCGAAGGTTGTCAATGTCTGTGTTGAAAGATGGAAGGAATTGTGGGCGTGTGCCAAAACGTTGCCAAATCACTTCAGATGATGTGATTTTCAGAATGTTATGTAAGAAATTGTTAAACCGACCAGAGGTAGTTGAATAAACTATATTTTAATTAATGGGAATTTAAATTAACAATTATTAATAAATCGTGAGAAGAGAATTATTAGATTTTGAGTGGAATGAAATTTACTGGTGGAATCGGCCAAAACACAGATTCTATTTATGGTTGTGAAGAGTCGAAATTTGGGGAAATATGTAAGTTCTCCAATTTTTCGCCGTTTAGCAAATATGAGTAAATGACACTCAATTGTTTAACATCTGTCTGTTGATACAGTTGTTATTCATGAAAATGTGGGACATTTCCAGGAATAAACGTTTGGAAAGGTGTATATATATATATATAAATTTATAAAGTGAAGACGATTATTAGCATTTAAATGTCAAAAATTCCATATTTGCGGTCAACGTGAAATTTTAGGTAGACCTTGATCGTTTTCATTTTTTTACTTGGTGGGTATTTCACGGACGATGAGATGCTGGAACGCATTTAATCTGGTGCGAACAATTGGAAGTACGTGGATGTGAGATGAATTCCAGACGTGAAATGCCTTTCTAGTACAATACCTCATTATTCACGGGCTATTCTGAGCTACACCTACGCTAGTTATTATAGTAAACGTAACGGTATAAAAGTGCCTGTGCGGCTGTCGATATGCCGGTTGCCGGCCGGTGTGCTTATACTTGAATTGGGTTAATCTGCTCATATGTCTCGGTATTTCGCTATTACAGATTTTGGGTCAATTTCCTCTTTCACAAACAATCGTGGAATTTATACACAAAATCCCGCATTGGCGTTACATTTTACACAGATAGTCCTAGTTTTGGAAAAGCGATGACGATCTGGACACAAATGTTCTTTGTTTTTGCTGTTGTAATCATGAGTATCTTGAGTTGTACAATTGTGTTTTTAATATGCATGGATGCTTGCACCAGGCAATTCCATTTAATAAATCCATTATTGCAAGGATCACTGTTCCTCAAATTTGACATGTATCCAACACATCTCTGTAAGTCAAAAACTCTAGGCATGTGTGGAGAATGACCTCATGTCATGTCATATAAATAGTTTTTGTCAAAGATTCTGTGACATGATTTACATGCTCGTTCCAACTGAAGCAAGACTCAAAGTACACCCCAAGAAACTTTACTGTCTGCACGTTGTCATTTGTATCAAAATTCCGTAGAGAAATAGTCATTATCTGAGTTTTGTTTTCATTTAGGATCAGCCCATCAATAACAAAGATAGTAGCAGAGACCAGTTTATCTGGAATTTGAGAGACAGAGTTACGAGTTTACAATAAAAACAGCAAAAAACGTCGATTTATACACTTATTTCTTAAATGAAAATACATAGCGGTAAGTCTGAAATAATATTCAACAGTTGATGCTTTTGTATAGTGAAAAACAGATTCATTGAAAATTTTCACAGTTTCTGAAAATTGATACTATTTTTATAGTCAAATGGTCTTCTTTGATGAGCTGTCAAGCGACTTTGGCTCAATAAGATAGGGTTCAGTATCTTGCTACAGTCTCAGTAATAACCACAAACAAACAAGTCGATAAACAAATGTTTACCTCACAAACAATTAGAACACGCTCATTGCCTTTGATTGACGCAATTCAGATGTTCACCACTGGAAAGCTGAAAAAAATACAGACAGAAAAAGGAACTTATTCGAACATTTAAGAACCAAAATATTATTTTCTCTGTAACAAGTCACCATAACCTTAGTTAATTAGGCAATGAGGCAATTTGATTGATCTAAAATCAGCTTCTCAGAAAATAATAACAATTAAAAGTATCTTAGACCTGTATGTGTTTACCCTTAAGGTATGCGCTTGTCTCCGCTACTGTCTCTCATTCAAACAGTAGCTTATAAACAGTGGTTTCCGGAATATTAGTGAAACTTGTCGGCAGCATTTTTGTTGAACATTTCAGCGTAACTATAGCAGCGAGGATTGATCTTTTATAGCTGCCTTTAAAATTATAAATAGCCGCGTTATGTTTGTTTTATTGAACACAATTCATCGTTTCTGCATTTCAGAAATGTGTAACAATGACTGAAGGTATGAAGTCACATTTTAAAATAACACCGACTGGCCAGCGGCTCCTGTTGCTATGGGTGCTTGCGGGCATTTTTGCTTCTGTTAATTGGAAAGATTGAAATGCTTCTATTTAAACCAACGTAAATATACTAAGTGAAAGTAAACGCTGATGAAATGTCGAAGGCATTCCGAGCAGCACTTTTTTGTAAAGGCTTTTTTTGTCATATCAGGATCCGAACAAACGGATACTTAATATTCAGTGATTTTTCTGTGTTGTTCCATTTGTTTCATGGCATTATCATGACTAGGGTTACGGGAATACGGATTTTCTTTTTGATAGAACATATCCCATAGGACAACCATGTGTTTGAGAATATATTTTGTTGTTGAAAGAGAAATAATTGTTATGAAAAAGGAATGTTATAATGTTGGTGAAAGATTCTAGAGATATGTTGCAGTGTTGACTTATCTCATTCCAGTGTTTATTATTATTATTATTATTATTCCATGACCACCATTTTGTGCAATCATCAAGTGGCTTCACGATGTAATGCTCTAATGTTTTTTTAAATAATTTTTAATCTGTTTTTAACTTGTCTTGTCATATTTTATATAATTTTGACCATTGTACCATCTATCCAGCTCTCACCATGTTACTGGACGTTTCCCTCATCCTATACGTAAACAACAATTAGCAACATCCTCACATACTACTGTAAGTTGAGTCAATTTAAATTCATTGTACACTTTTGTTGCTACTGTTATCATTGTAATTGCAGCTCCTGATGATGATGGCAAAGTCCATTGAAAGCTAGAGAGAATTAAAAAAATATAAAGAGTCCTCTTTGCTTAAATTTTGTCGAAGTACCCAACAAAAGGCGGAAGCTTTAATTTTTCACCTATATATATATATATATATATTGTATTTATGGGTAGACCTAAAACTTGTAGAAATATGCTCAAAATTATAGCACTCCATGTGGGTGTTGCCTTTTCTACGTCATCTAGTATATCTATATTTTTGAAATTTCTCACTCTTACGATACTTCCTCGCCAGAGGCGTGGGAAGTAAAATGAGTCTGCAAGTTACATAATCCATAATAAGATACCATATGCGCTGCTCGTAAAACATGAGTAGCGCCAAAATAAATATACAGTCTGGGACGCTGCAACGGAACTGCTTTTTTTACATTCAAGGCTGCACCGAGTTTTAATGTATCGCTTCAAGCGCCCCTCTTATGTCACTGTTTACAATAGACGACCGTGTCATAAGTTAAATTATAAGTTGCAGTGGGTTCATTAAAGATATGATGAAAGTGCCACCGACGTTGTTAAACCGTGACACTCGCAATGAACGTTTTACTGTCCAGCTGTGCGTTAAGTCTAATCGATAAAGATTTATTTTGCGAAATGAGTATCATTGTCGTTCGGTTTACGTATTACCGACAGTAAGTTATATTTTAATTATCGTTTCTCAAGCTTAGATGTTGTTAGGTACCGAAATGCCTAAATTATAGATGTGCATAAAGTTTTTCATCTTTTACTATTTCTTTTATTATGCAACTTTTATATAGGTGAAAATAAATGAATCAACTTTGAAAACACCCTGTATTTTCCAGTTTGTTGATAAAACTACATTCCATTTTCGTTGGGACACCCTGTATAGTGTCGCTAGCAGTAGACACAATAACCTAAACAACAAATAGAATTCAAATTTTCTATGGACGTGATCCTGTAGCCGATAGACTTTGCAGCGACCCTGGTAGCTATGTACATAAATTGTTCGCTACCAATAACATGCTATAACTGAATCTTGACAGGCATCGGGAACGAGTCATTGCATCGGAATCAAAACAAACCAACGAAAATCAGAGGTGATGGATATGAGTCGAATATAGACTATGATGCATAATGGAATGCGTTAGAAGGCTGGATGCATTTAACTGGAATAACAAATACGTTTGTCCGTTGTTTATTCCTCAACCTGCTTCGATTCAGATTAGAGATACGCGTGAGTGATGGCGTTGTTGGATATAGAAAATGTGTAGCTAAAATCACATAATAATCAATTGCCAAATTACTCAAAAAAAAAATAAACAATTGTTCATCTGGTACACAAATCGACTCAAATATTTGTTACCATATTACTCATACAAAAACGTCCCATATGTTCCTCATTCCACTACACTGAATGTTATCATTCCTAAGTTTAGTAGCGTTACATAACATAGCTTATTCCATATCGCGTCTCGAGACGCAGGCATTTAGCACTTGATATACAATAGAAAGTGATATTGAACTCGGTTTAGGTCAGTCAGACCTTTTTATGGACTTGAAACATGAATACGATCTTATAGTCTGCCTACGCGTAATATGGTAACTTGTTGGAAATAACTGGTACATATAGTTGTGTATAGCACTAGCAGAAAGTACGTAAGGCAAATGTAGGAAGATGAAAGAAGAGAAATGTCTGTGCAGTTTGAGATCCAATAAAAAGTCATAATAAAAAATTGAGAGACATCATATGCTCTATCTGTAACCTCTTATAACAACGATACAACCTTACTGAGAGGAATACTTAACCAACCTGGGTCCTATCATCCTCTTCCGACATTTTTACTCACTATTCGTAAAATGGTAAAAAACAATTATTTTTTTGACATCGTTCAAGCAAAACTAGAGGGGATGCGTTTGAAAAAAGATCTTTAATTTTTTTGGGACACCTTAATGAAGGTTTTACATTCTGAATTTGTTTGAAAAGCTGTGTATGAATCTGAATCGATAAACCAAAAATAGTCAAAGGAAAAGTTTATGACAAGGGACGTTAACCACAATATCCGCATGAAACCTGAGCGTGCATCTGTATTGTTCCAGTTTTCAGGCTCAAAATACTGCCTGTTTGTTTGAAGTGATTTGTCATCACCGGTTTCAAGCGTATCCATAAATTTTAATTATATTATAGGAAGCTTTTGATATTCAATAGTTAGTGAAGCGTACATACGACCGCTTAGATAGTAAAAGTAATACATAAACTCCTTGGCAAAGGTTCAATTGCTGTGATGAATAGTTACAACGAGGTCAATGTAAACCAAGCCTTGAAAATTTGAGGAAACTCTTAAAATAAATCATACGATGAATATACGGAAGTACCTAATTATGTTTTGGGATAGAAACAATAGTTTTCGTTTGATATAGTGTAATATACGAGTAGACTGATCGATTACTCGTCTCTAACTTACTATCTCGGGACTTCTTGCACCGGCGGTTCGATGACGAACTATCTTCTACGTATGTCAACGGACTTTGCTCCTAAGAACTGCTCCCGCTCCCATGTTCCTAGGCTGTCGAGATTGTGGAACAACTAGTTCAAAAATCGGATATGCAATGTATCCTCAAGCTTCTCATACAAACAAAGAAGTGGTCACACCGAACAGTTCTCCATGAATGCAAAAGAATGAGAAGAAAAAGCACATCCTTACATACATTTACTGCTTAGTTCTTGATGACAAGCATTTAAAATATTCAACAGTAAATTTATAAAAACATGGGAGGTCCTATCCTGAAAAGCAGTGCTGTAAATTCTCGTTAAACCTGCATCACCGATACGTAAATAAAGTGTATACAAGAAAAATCCATGAAACATGAGGAAAGCCACCTACACGCGACATATTGTAATGAGAACAGGAAAAAAACGATATTTTCCATGCTGTATTCTAGATACCAACTTTATAATTATACGAATGACTAATTTGTGTCATCGATGTGTTTATTGCCGTGTTTATGCAAGAAAAATGCTGTACAATTTTTGCCGCAACGATTTATCGCCATCGATCTAACAATCTTAAATTCGACCCTTCACAATTTTTTAACGGTCACACTTGTATTCAGCACCCAAAATGACTTAAATGTAAGAAGTTTCATTCACCGATTGTCACGCAAAGTTGTTTCGCATTTTTCAAAGCCAACTTGTTGCGCAACGTTCACCATAATGCAAAAAGCTGTATTATGTTTACATTTACATGTTACCGGATGAAAATTGCTTCGAATCTGGAAGTGGATAATATTAAAAATCCCGCGTAGGTATCGGAAAGGTAGGTGTCGCTAATGTGTTATCTGAATACGTAGCTGATAAATTTCTTAAATGTTTTGGTTTGACTGGAGAATCTTCATTTTTTATTCAATTAACATATTCATGATTGTACGAGAATCAAAATAGAATTAAGAATATTTTACGTGTAATTGGCGATACCATTTTTATTCAACCAAACGGGAAAGCCAGAGCCAAATGTGTACAGCATTGTTAGTGGTGAGGAATTGTGTATTTACTGTTATGAACCAGAAAATAAATGACCGTCGGCTGGTTGGGTGTTCCAAGGTGAAGAAAAGCCAACAAAAGTCATCCGTTCTCGAAGTCCCGATCTAATTCCTAACGATTTCTTTACTTTCCCTAAAATTAAAAACAGACTGCGTAGTCAAAGGTTCCAGTCACCAGAAGAAGCAGTTGACGCATTCAAAAATGCCGTTTTGGATCTGCCAGCAAACGAGTGGAATACGTGCTTCAAAAATTGGTTTGAGCGCATGCAGATGTGTATTAATCTTCGTGGAGAATACTTCGAAAAACAATAAAGTCATTTAAAACTACGTACCGTGTTGTTTTATTTCCATATGCAAAACTTAAAAGACATCCCTCGTAAGTGTTCTGATCCTTCTGACAATGGCCAACTGAGACCGATCAGTTTACTGCCTATTTCCTCAATGTTTACGAGCAGCTCTGCTCCTCTAACAAAATTATTCCATCTAAACAATCTGGATTTCGACAAGGCCATAATACAGTGATTCAACAAACATCGACGACTGACAACAGAAAGGTTATTATAGATTTTCGGAAAAATCTCTTTCGTGTATTCAAAGTTACCTCGAAAATCGGTTTAAAAAAGTTCGTCTAAATCAACAGTACTCTACCGCACAAAAAAATTATTCTGGTGTACCACAGGGTTCTGTGCTGGGACCGCTGTTCTTTTCATTGTATACCTCAAATTTAGCAGAATACATTTTTTGCCGACGATACTCAGATTTTCTATTAATTTAGGAGTAATGACCTGGAAACAGCTAATAATAAAATTAATCAAAATCTTGCACAAATTGAAAAGTGTAGTAGTAGTCATAATCTTCATTTGAACCCTTCGAAGGACCGAAAAAAAACTCGAACAAAATATAACCCGCTTGATGAAAATAAGAGTTTTAGGGTTGTTTTGGTTTTTTCCAGGTTTTAGAAAATATAAAAACAACATAAACTCAACTGGCGTGTACGGCTAGCAGACCCAAAAAACGGATACATCGCGGAGAAATATGTGCAGAGGCATATTCAACTTCTTCTGTTAACAACTGATACAATGTTGGACATTTCAACCTTTATTGTCTCAAGCAAATACGACTTTTAACAATACCAAAGCCAGAAGCTCGGCAAGTATTCCTATGTCATTCGGAATATGTTAAAGTAATTTGAATCTGGGCAGGCTGGTGTCAAAGAGCGGTTTTCTTTTGTCTTTCCCGGTGTCGTTCGCCAGTCACTTGTTTCGTAAGCAGTGTTTACACGCCGGGATTGGCCTGCCACCGCACGGCAGGAATAACATGTGCTCGCTATTAGACAGAGACGTATCCCGATTTTTTAAGTACGGGCTGCGGTAGAAGCAGCTGGCCGGTTTCAAACAGCTATTCTTTCAGGAAGAAATTCTTTTCGTAAAAGTACGGCCCTGTTATCTGTTGGTAGCACGTCGATATTCGTTTGTTTTAGCTTCCGAGTTTGATGACCTACTGAAAGCTGTCGCTAGAAGCAAGTGCCTTTACTTGCTTTTCTCGCAGCTCAAAATGTAATTAGACCGGAATACCTCATGATGTATTTTATATCCAAGTACATTTCTCTTAATTTTGATGAAATATACCATTTTATTTCTTCGCCGTTCCATTTTACCTCCTACTTTCGTTCTATTTCTAGATTCCGAAAGTCGTTTTAATCCTCTTGCTAAAATAACTCGAATTTCCTCGTACCCAGGAACGAATCGGGTTTATAGATTGTTTGTACTATTTTAGCATCATCGTAAAAGACATGTAGAAACAAATCGAATTACATCGGAAAGATTAACCTACCAACTGGAAACATGTCCAGGTGTTCGCCTCGAGCGATGATGAATTTTATTTCGAGTCCGGTTTTGAGAGACGGCGGGCGACGTCTATTTTCGGAGGGATCTAAGAGCAAGCAGACCGAGTGACATCGAAAGTTTTAGCTCTCGCTCCATGTTGGGGAGCATCGAAACTCTTACTTTTATGCTGTTCGCGATGACCACATACAAGGCAGTTATTAATGACGATTGTAACGAATTAGAATCGCCTGGTTAGTTTAGTGATACATAAAGTAAAGGGTGTCCCAAAGCTCGTACAGGATTCAAACTAAATAGAGAACGCTCTTTTTTCTTTTCAAGATTATTCATTTCACCGACTCACAAAATTCACAGTATAAGAATGGTCTGTGAGCTTATTGGCATATAATTTTGATACCTGACACAAAAATTCAATGGTGCTCAATTACACAATCTAGGGGGGAAAACTATGGGATAAGAGATATGATGAATGCAGGCCACATAGATACTGGTCGAAAAGTTGAATTTTGAACACCAAAACAAGGAAGTAGTCGAGCAGAAAATGTTACACGCAGCGTTTTTTTTCGGTTTGAGCTGAGAAAGCCACATAAAAACGAAATCTATCCGCGTATCAACGAATTTAGGCATAATGGTCCAGGAAACTATGAATAAAAACATACTATACTTGACCCTATCATGTTAACTTTATGTTCCAAAAGAAAAATAACAATGAAATGAAAAAAATTCAGTTAAAATCTTATGTGCATTTCGATACACCTTTAGATTTACTATAATTATAACTAAATAACTGGTTAATTTATGTAATAAAGCGTTACAAGTTATTTTAGCAACAAAGTTTGGTCAAATCAACCGCAAACTATGTACTAAATTCCTACTTAAAATAAATACGAGATATTTCCTTATCTTTCTTCAAGAAACAACTTTTTTGCCACAAAAAAAAAACGCTCCAATAGCTATTTTCAACAACAAAATGGTAAACAAGCCGTGGGCGTAATGAAGAAAAGCATTTACTTATTAGGTAAATTCTTTTAGTCAAATTTCTTCTGAAAGTAGTACAAACTAATCTGATGTACCTGTTAAAGTCTACTTTAATCTTTAAATCAATAAATCTTCAAAACTACTGAACTGAAGTACATTAATTTTATATCATTATAAGGGGAATTGAAAGACCTTTAAAATAAGGTATCACTCGACCCCCTTTCCATTTAAGATTTTGGGGGTGGTGTCACCCAGGGGGCTGCACGTGTTAACGCGATTTTTTGCAAACTTGTGTCCCCCTCGAAAACAAAATCGACCGGACTGAGCGTTTTTTAAAAAAAAATGAGCTGCCAATAGATGCGTCTGTTTCGTTTTCGATGCGCCACCCCGTATAATCCAATAATGCAACATTCCGTAAAATCGCTTGAAGAGAGCGTAAGAAAGTTTATCTTTGTTTTTATTTTCCATGAGAGGCTGTTTAGACTAATTGGAATAATTAGGTCAAATCTGTCCAAGATGTCCGCATACTGATCGTATGTATCGTAAATCTAAAAATAAGTGAACGTAAACAAAAGCATCATCACAGGAAATGAAAAAATATGTGTGTACACATAACATAGCTTTCAAAATGTAGAGATACGATGCCAAACAAAACAATCATCTTAGTTTTAAGAAGCTACTTACATATAAAATATTATAACCTGCGTCCAGAAATCAGATGTTCAATTTTGCATTTATTGAGAAATTTTTGTCACACTTCATTCAAATGGGAAACGTCAACAACTTTAGTCATTTGAACAATGTTCGGAAACTCCGTATTTTAAAACATATTTCTGTGATGATGACACACAAAAGCCGAAACCAAGAAGAGGATTATAACAACCATCTGTTGTACCCAAACAAGTGCACCAAACCGGAGGGTCTGGTTAATAATCTGATATAATGCTCTTTATCGGTGAAACACTGCGTCCGAAAGAGTATGATTATGTTGTTAACGATTTGAAGCGGACAGAAAAAGGACCGTATCGAACTTACCTTTTAATTATCTCAAACCGACGCGACATATCGATAGATGGATCGATAAACGCGGTTTATAGTACGATAAAGATGGATTTTTCCTCTCCGAAAGAAATAAAGTACATCCAACTTTTCGAGATGACTGCTATGTGCATTTAGTACCATCTTAGATAACGCATATGACCAACTATCGGTTCCGGGGGAGGACTTTAAATATTCTGGAGGACCCCTAATCTATACGAAAAGGCCGTAGTGTCAAGTTATGTCATCATAATTTTGCAGCATGTTATTGCATTCTAGGTTATTTTTTATTTCCAGTTATTAAAATTTTACAGACATTTATTTTGCGATATGTGAGGCACTGCTGGTACCGTGTTAATTTCCCGTAGTGCTTCTTAAAGTTTTTGAAAGCGCAAAGGAAACGGGAATAATCGTAATTCATAACTTGAGAAAAGACAACACAAACAACCCGTCTGGTGCATCCAATAGATACACTTCATGGACAGCATATTCAGTAATAATCTTCCCAGAGATATACTCTACAGACTACGTCGCCATTCTGCAACCAACAATGCACGCTGACGAGCTGGCTAGCAGCTTGATAGTTGAGTCATCCCTCCATAGATGACGCTCCAAATTTCGACGTTTTTCGACGGAGTCAGTTTTTCTGTACAAGTCAATCTTCGTATAAAATTCTAACCTCCGTGGCATCGGTGGAGTGAAACATGTTAGCACATGCCTTCTGCGATATCAGATGGCACGAAAGTGTCATTAGAGACCGCGGACAGATCTGCGACATGCCGCGTGAAGCTACGGGAACCGGGAAACGACCGAGATTCAGATAAGAAAAGCAGTTAAATAAAATTGTCCTGGCATTTTATGGTTACAACCGTACTGGCTACATAGTAAAGTATACTCAGATAGCCAGTTACTTCCGTCTTGTTGGAATATCGGAATATTAGCATGCTTAGATTTATAGTAGGATTTACCATTTATGGTATCGCACATTCAGCTTTTTTTTTGTTTCCGCAATTTTCGGAATAGGAAAATTCATGTCCTACTGAAATAGAAAAATTTTTTTTCGCAAAATATGAACATCTGTTTAGTTCTTCTTGGCTACTCATCAGGATGATGTAGGTTTGGTTGATCGCACCTGGACAACGAACGAAAACAGCAACTGTGGAAAATAGATACGTAACTATTTCCCAACTGCGTAATTTTAATACTAGCAAAACGACGGAATAAAAATAATTATTTAGTTTCTTATTTTTTAAGATTACCAAGAACAAAATCTGTAGGCCACAATTTTCTTTTGCGTCGAGAAGTGCTTCAATATGAATGTGCTGACATACGAAAAGACAAAAGATGCGATCGGTTTTCTATTGAAAAATTCAAAGCATTTGAATTCTAAACATGCAGATAGAAACATTTGTGTAAATATGTCGGTCTCCCGTTTCACTCTAAATGTTAGTGTTCCGAACGTGTTTGTTTAAATTTCTATTTAATCCCTGTGATAATGAACTCGGCAACGTTTGGATTGGGGCACATTGCATGTTGAGTCTGCTTTAAATTCATATGCAGCGGATTGACAGATTTTCTTGTGTAGTTTCTTTTAAACGGAATACACATTCCTGAGACGATGTGCGTTGCAGACAATCAGTCAATCAGGTCGATATTTCCATTGGTCCCTTGGAAGGTGGATCGATATTATAATGCTACTACTTTGTATCGTTTTAATTTACATATATTTTAATGTTATTAAACTAAACTACGAAGGTATTATCATATAAACAATGACTAGTATCAGGTCACATTCAAAAAAATACATTCTTTAACTTACTCTCAACAAAGAAAGGTAAGCAATTTTGGGACACTACCAAAAAGCTCAACATAACATGCAAGAAAACTCACTCAACTATACCCGAACACTTACAAAATGTAAATGACATGCACAATTACTTCCAGCAGACCGACAATTTACCAGACACTGCTTCCCAAGAATTAATCATTTTTTACAAAAACAATGTAAACATTAACGATTCTCTTAGCTTCCAACTGTTAGACAGGGCCAGTCTAATCAAAATTGTAACTAATATCTCATCAAATGCCATTGGAGAGGATGGTTTCTCTATGAGAGACCTAAAGTTATGTATCCCATTTTGTACGAATGCCTTGCTGAATATAATCAACACATGTATTTTGGGGGGATTATTTCCGGAAATATGGAAGAAAGCTGTTGTTAAACCCTTACCAAAAATAGCAGAACCTAAAGAATTTACAGACTTGAGGCCTATTAGCATATTACCCGCTTCATCCAAAATTTTAGAAAGGCATATTTATAATCAAATTAGATTTTTTTGTGACACAAACGATATCATACCAGATAGTCAATCCGGTTTTAGAAAAAATTTTAGCACAAGTACATCATTAGTTAATATCTTGGATGATATCAGACATCATCAAGAACAAAAAAAATAGTACGTGCATGGTTCTTCTCGACTTTAGTAAAGCGTTCGACACTCTGAATCATGAAATGTTACTAGCTAAGTTACATTACCAGGGGTTTTCGCAGAACTCCGTAAATCTAATAAAAACATACTTAAGCAACCGTTCAAACTGTGTTATGTTAGCAAATGATGCTGCTATTTACAAAACCGATTTTAAACCTATAAAAAGAGGAGTTCCTCAAGGTTCAATTTTATCTCCTTTGCTATTTTCAATCTACATATCTGACATGGTCAAATCGGTAAAATTCGCAAAGATAAAACAATATGCAGATGACTCACAAATATATCTCCCTGTCAATAAAACCACAATTCATATTGCACAACAACAACTAAATTCTGATCTCCAAAGAATTGACAGATTTGCAAAGCATCACAATCTTAAACTAAACCCCTCAAAATCGCAAGTGTTGGTTATGAATAAAAACAGTACTGAAAGAGAACATTTTGAACAAAATTTAGTAATTTCTATTAACAATGACAGAATCCCCATAGTACAGGAGACAAAAAATCTAGGCATTATATTTGATAGCTCGCTTGGCTTCGGCAGTCATATAAAAAACAGAACAAATTTAGCTTACATGCGACTAAAAAATATAAACAAATTAAAAAAACATTTATCAGCCAAACAAAAATATTATTTGTGTAATACCTTAATTTTATCACTTTTTGACTATGGAGATGTCGTCTATGGTGATTCGCTATCGTCGCGAACCAAAAAATGCATACAAAAAGTTCAAAATAGTTGCATGAGATTTGCATTTGGAATTCCATATCGAAACCATATCACTCCTTATCTGAATAACTACAACATATTAAACATGACGAATCGCAGAAAATATCACATGTATTCTTTTATCTATAGGGTTATAAAAACAGGTCAACCGCCCTATTTAAGAGAAAGATTTGTGCCTTTGCCTAGTGCCCAGAGAAGTAGAAATAATCTCAATTTTATCGTACCTAGGCATAGAACGCGTTCCTTCCGACAATCGTTTGCCTATGTGGCGGTTCACTTATGGAATAATTTACCAACTTCAGTTAAAAGCTCATCGTCAAAAACATTCTCAAAACTGACAAAAACGTTGTTACAGAATCACCAGCTACTTTAGCAGCGTTTGTGTGAGCAAAAATATCGTTTTTACATTCCTACTCGCTGACAGGTTGTATAGATTTGTTTTTCGCGTCCGTTGCCAGCTCCCGGGGGTTCTCTCTTCGTTTTTGCCTTTTTTGTGTTTCCCCGCCTCTTCATTTGCATCTTTATTGTATTTTTTATTTTGTTTAAGAACTTTTAGGGTATTCAGAGCTTTCTCGCATGGACTCTTTGTATTAAAGGGTCCAATGTATCGGTTTTATAATCGAGAGACTGTCCTTTTTCGTCATTACTCTATATGTAGAATTTCTTCTGTTTATGATGTTTATTCATGACGAAATAAATATTTTGAATTGAATTGAATTGAATTGATATGTTGGAAAAAGTCATCGAAAATTGGACGTCCAGATTGGACTACATCCGAGCCACCCCGTGGCAGTCATATGCCAGGAATCATATTTAAAATGTAATGCCACAAGATTATCTTTCGATTAAAAACAAATAATGTCAATCGAATAATCCATCGTTGTTTTATTACAATTTAAAGTTGTATACCTCTAAAAAAACCACCCGTTATTAACTGTTTGTCTCATGTGCTAGTCAGACGGAGAACAGCCTTGCCCGCCGAGACCGTCCAAAATTTTACCAACCGCCGTTTCATTTCTTTTGTGGCGATCCCATTATATAAATATGTAAATTCGTCTGGTGGTACCAGACCTCGTCTAGAGTTATCTGGCGCTGCACTCCGGTTACCGTCCGGTCAGCCATGCATCTTGCAGAATCCGTAGCGAATCTCCAGCAACCTGTTGCTGTGATGTTGCTTCCTTTTCTCTTTCTGAAAGGATCTGTCTAATATGCGAAAACGCCCTGACGATGGGGCGATTTTAACGGTACATCAAGTTAGGAACTCGTAGTTCACGTCTACACGAGGTACTGCGGATATGTTTTTCGGTAGTTTTGCAATGAAAAATGTAGCACTATTGCAACAAATGCATAAAGTAAAGTTACAAATGGCGAAGTCTGGCCAATTGCGAGTCACTGTTAGCCATGTCATAAGTTATTAGGAATATGTTGACCCAAAACCTATCCCAAAGGAAAATACAGTGGAATCCACTTATTATGAACTTGCTTATAATGGCAACCCGTATACACTTATAATGGACACAATTTAAGGTCCTATAAATAATTGCATGTAAAATCCTAGGGTATTATACGAGCCCCTTCCCACTTCAGTTGGCTCAACTATTGAAATCTTAGTTTTTTTTTTATCAAACACAAAGAATAATCGTGAAAAACAAGCGAGCCAATTATTTACAATTAAGTGCTCTGTAGAGTGACGCTGTTGGAAGGAGAATGTCGAGGTCCACAACTCATAGAGAGGCCCACAAACTGGGATTTAGCACTTGCAAGGTAAGTTTTCTTATAAAAAAAGTGAAGTAAAAACCCTAAAGTTGCGCAACTTCTTTATAGGCCAAAGAAAAGCCATTATTAACTCCACTGCAAGAGAAAAATCGGCTTAGATGGGCTAAAGAACGTAGACAATGGACACCTCAACAATGGTGTGCAATACAATGGAGTGATGAAGCCCGATTCGAAGTTTGTGTTGGTGACAGTCGCAGTAGAGTTATTCGCAAAAAAATGAAGCATTTCATGTTGACTGTCTGAAGAGAAAAGTTAAATTTCCAGCATCCATTATGGTCTGGGGCAGTATGTCATCAAAAGGAGTAGTAAAACTTCATTTTATCGATGGAAATGTGGATACAAACAGATATTTGGCAATTTTAGAAGAATCGCTTTTACCAGTAATGGAAGAATGTTTGGCATCCGGCCAACATTTTGTGTTTCAACAAGATGGTTCAGCGTGCGATACCTCAAAAAAGGCTATAACATGAATGGATGAAAATAATTTACCACTTTTGAAATGGGTTTCTAGCAGTCCAGATCTGTCACCTATTGAAACTTTGTGGCACGAGATGAAAAAGGTTCTACGACAACATCCTGCTCGTACAATCACCGAACTGAGACAAAAGCTTCAAGAAATATGGGATTGTTTTAAACCAAATTTTTGCTAAAACTTGGTTAACACTATGCCCCAAACAATTTCAGTTGTAATAAAAAATAAAGGTGATGTTACCCAATGGTGATCTTTCAATTGTTGCTTTGTTAAGTTCGCGCATTTATTCGCACATTGTTTATTTGTTCAGATGTTCTATTAGTTATAGGTCTAAGTGATTTCAAATATGTATTTTTTACGACTAGAGTGTATCTAAAATGATTTTGAGAAGATAAATTGTTTTAGAAGTAAATAGTTTCGTCGTGTTTAGTTTATAAAGGCATATTTTGGTACAAATCTTAAAGCGGGCCAAGTGAAGTGGGAAGGGGCTCGTATGTAATACATGTTAAACAAGGTTTTAATATGTTATCTCTGCTGTTTTTTTTTCATTAAAAAAAGTGTTTCTTTTAAGATGGTCATCCGCCTATCATAGACTATTTGTCACAGTCCCGCTGAGTCCATTATAACCGGGTTGCACTGTACGTATATTTAGGTGATAAAATGTTATCCAAAATCAGAGGGTCTAGACGCCCTAGGTACCACTCCAACAGATCAGGAAGAGACATGAAATTAAAAACAATTAATTTGTTACAAAGAGGTAGGTTAATGTGGTAATAAGTGCTGAAAGTGCTGTCCTTTTACCTCCATGCAATAAGATAGACTTTGTTCGAATAGATTCCTCGCTTTCTCAAGCATATCAAGAGTTATTTGTCTACATTCAGCCGTAATCCTATGACAAAGATCTTGAATGGAATTTGGCTCCGTACTAAAAACCTGACTTTTCAAATGCTCCTAAAGAAAGTAATCTAAAGGACTTAGGTGCGGAGATCTCGACGACCACTCGACGGGGCCTCGTCTGCCGATCCGCTTATTCGGGAAATGGGAGCCACATCTTGTTGGAAACGAATGTAATTTTTGTTATCTATTCATTTTCTACTATTTGGGTAGTTCATGGCTCTATTATATTTTCTATCATGTCCAAGTACGTCGCCCATCAAGTTTTCAGGAATAAAGAAAGGTCTTACAATATGATTACCGAAAATGCCGGCCAACATATTTATTTTTTCAGTATAAAAGTTATAAGACACGCGGTATACATTTGAAAATAGCTGAAAACCATTTCAAATAAAACGGTAAAAATTAAAATATCTAATAACTCAAGCGAAAGAACTATTGTATGTAATATGCCAAGAATCCTCTACTGAATTTACAATTTTAAAATGAATAATAAGAAAATATCCCAATTCAAGTGAACAGTGAACTTTCATATTTTGGCACACCTTGTATGTGTTTGTATGCAAGATCGTAACACATAGTACCACGTATGTAAAATTCTGCAACACAACGTCGCACAACGACCTCAATAAAAAAATGACACTGTCAATCTTCTAAGAAGAGGAAACGAATACTTGCAAAGTTGGTAGTCGGTATCGAGCGCAAAACGATGGTGTTAAATTACGTCTGTTTCTGATTTTGAAACTACACAATTGCAGATTGAGATAAGGATAATTTGTTTTGGCTAAAGAATCTGCCTCAAAAAATAAAGGCGCAATGTATTTAGTGTTTATGATATTTTGATCCGGTCTTTGGAGGTGCAGTGACTAGATTCGTATTGATTGGATTATTACTTTTTATGTATAATTATGAACCAGTAGCACTACCAAGTAAAAGCAAGTATTCCTAGCATTTTGTATACAGTATTATGTTGATAACCGTTGAACGTAATATAAATATTATCACTTAGTCATAAATCAGTAAGATAATGAAATAAAAATAAAAGTCGATTTAAGAAATGCGCTCTTTAACTCATAACTATTACACCATTCATAGATTTTCTGTAAGCCGTTAAAAGTAATAAACACATTTATATAATTTTTCATGAAACAGATCATTAGGTTAACATAATAAAATGTATAACGTATACATGAGCTAATTCAGTTCCGTCTACATATATACATTTTCTTTCCAATGCTAAAATTGTTTATTTTTTCGCTACTATTTCTGTATGGAAACTGTAACATTGCAAGTGTTACGGAGGAATATTCGCAAAGAAAATAAACGTATGTCTCTGTAAAAATATATCGCCGATTTGTTGACGTTGAAAGGAAACAGGTAGATGATATTGATCGGCCTCGGAAATTTCTATTCCCTACCAATAAAAAATAATTTTGCTATTTTTTGTGACGAATTCATTTTCGACTACCTGCCCTGTCAATCCTCCAATAGCAATTGAACGACATTTACCGCAATGTTTCCATCCACAACAAATTAGACAGCACTCTACGTGCAGGAACAAGCCAATTTCTGCCGGTATGTTGGTTGCTTTCGTGTAAAAAAACGATGGCTATTCGGTGAATATCTTCTTCTGTTTGTCACGTGCCTTGGGCATCTCGGTACGAAGAAACGCACAGCTGATAGCGTGGGTAGTGGCACAGCATCAAATTCATCGTAGGAAGCGCTGATAACAAGTGAACGCGCCCACGCCGTCATGGCTTCCTAGGACGGACCTACAATGTTGCGTTACAGCATCGATTCGATTTTGTTTCTCGAGTGTTTTAGACTCGAGGTGATCTTGATTCGATGGAATTGGGCATGGATGAGATTGTGGGCTTCAGTGGAGCCGCCTGAGAAGAAAATTATGGGGTCAGATCAGAGGCGTGCGGTCCGACTGATGCTTTGATTCAAAATGTTAACCTAGTAACGTCAGTATCAATTTTCTGATAAACGTAGCTGTGTTTGCAAAGGAGGTTGTGGAATCGTTCTGGTTCAGATATAATTAAAATTGATTAAACGATCTACACCCGAGCCATACAACGGCAACGGGTGTTCTTGTCGCCTTTCTTGGAGGAGCTCTTCTCTTTCAACTGCTTCTTCTCAGATCACTACACGACAGATTACTTCTTTGGGATTGTTATCAGATTTGAGCTTTTATATGGACAGTACTCATCGATAGTCCATATTCAGATATATTGAAACAACATGTATCATATGGTTCAGGTTGTCTTCGAATCCCCGGTGTGACGCCACTGTAAGTTCAGGTCTATCGAGATTAAGATGTTTGTTAGATCGACTATTGAATTGGACATATTTAACGGACGGGGCGATCTGATGCAAGGTTTCATTCGTCAATTAAATTGTATGTCAGTTGTGTAACTTCGATCGGATGTTATTTAGTTTTAACACTTGTATACGAGCCTCTAACATTCGAACATCGTTTGTAAATCAATTGGTACATGAAGTCTACGCTACTTTGCTGCCAGCACTATGCAACTATTATTGTAGATATCAGTATGAATGGCAACATTGGCTCGGAGATGACCGTCCAGTAGGGTTGTGCATTTCGACAACCCATAGAAAGTGTTGCTGTTGACGTACAGCTGAGGTGCGTCTTACTTCAGAATTTTGCTACTTTGTTATGATCTTCCTTATTTTGCGCAATATTTAGTTACGTCGTAAGGTTATATTTCCCCTATTCAGCGCTGTTGCCGGAATTTGTCAGGCTGGATAAGCTTATTTCAAATAATTCAAGTTACAAAAACATTCAGGGTGGCGCATCTAAAACGAAAGAAACGCATTTTTTTTCGTCGACATTCGTTATTTGCTGTGACTGTCAAAAATTACGCATAATAGCTTTATTTTTGTAGCACTAAAAACTTTGTATCAGTAAGCTAGGTACTGTACTGTGATTTTAGATCATCCGGAATGTACGAACATTCTCCGTTCATATAACAAGACGAAGTCATGTAATCTGCGTCTGGTACGAAACTGCATGTATATACGAGATAACACTTCCGGTTTCAATAACCTCGAAAGATGCGGGGAAGTGACATATGACGCACCCAGAGATATCGATCATAGCCACATTTCAAATACGCTGATTTTACAGTTTCTTTGATTATAAGAATCTAAGAAAAGTTTTGATAAAACGCACTATCAAATTTGAAATAGAAAATATCGTTCCAAGTGCCAAATCACATCAGATTTGGCGCTCCTAGAATATCTGAATACTGTAAAAAAGTTTTCAAAAATAGGTGCAAAATTTTCGTTTTTCTTTTCCAATGCCCATGTAAACGCATCAGGCTTGCTCGAATTATTTGGAAAACGTAGATAGTGTTGAACAACGTTGTAAATACGGCCCTGCCTTATGTTGCAGATATATTTACGTTTTTCAGTCGTGAAAAATCGTCAAATATTTTATTCAGGTTTGTTCTCGGTTAATTAATTTTAGATAATCGTATTAGTGTCAGCACCAGAAAAGCAACAAATAAAGTTGTTTCTGCTTTCTGAATGAAATATGTGGCTTATATTTAGGCTAGTTTTGTGTCAGGTTACGATATTGTGCTTTAATATTTAGCTACCGTATTTAATGTTGGATATAACAAGCCTAACCGAGAAGGGATGCCTTAATTTTGGGGTACCGCACTATTATAAATATAATGTCAAGTAGATTGACTCTGCAATTCATATACAATTGGTGAAGAATTAGGCAGAAATTAGTCCCTCTTAGAAAACGAAACAGACGCATTTACTGGCAGCTCAGTTTTTTTTTTTTGAAAAACGCTCAGACCTGTCGATTTTGTTTTCGAGGGGGACACAAGTTTGGCAAAAAATCACGTTAACATGTGCAGCCCCCTGGGCGGGGATGACACCACCAGAAATCTTAAATGGAAAGGGGGGTCGAGTGATACCTTATTTTAAAGGTCTTTCAATTCCCTTTATAATGATGTAAAATACATGAGCTTCAGTTCAGTAGTTTTGAAGATTTATTGGTTTAAAGCTTGACTAAAAGAATTTACTTATTAAGTAAATGCTTTTCTTCACTACGCTCATGGTTTGTTTATCATTTTGTTGTTGAAAATAGCTATTGGAGCGTTATAAAATTAATGTACTTCAATTCAGTAGTTTTGAGGATTTATTGATTTAAAGCTTAAAGTAGACTTTAATAGGTACAGCAGATTAGTTTGTACTACTTTCAGAAGAAATTTGACTAAAAGAAGTTACTTAAATAAGTAAATGCTTTTCTTCACTACTCCCAAGGTAAAAAGTAATATCACAAATGCCGACCGAAGAGCATTAAGAAGAATAATCGTGAAAAACAGGCGTGCCAATTATTTACAATTAAGTGCTCTGTGGAGTGACGAGGTCCACAACTCATAGAGAAGCCCACAAACTGGGATTTAGCACTTGCAAGGTAAGTTTTCTTATAAAAAAAGTGAAGTCAAAACCCTAAAGTTGCACAACTTGTTTATAGGCCAAAGAAAAGCCACTATTAACTCCACTGCAAAAGAAAAATAGGCTTAGATGGGCTAAAGAACATAGACAATGGACACCTCAACAATGGTGTGCAATACAATGGAGTGATGAGGCCCGATTCGAAGTTTGTGTTGGTGACAGTCGCAGTAGAGTTATTCGCAAAAAAATGAAGCATTCCATGTTGACTATCTGAAGAGAAAAGTGAAATTTCCAGCATCCATTACGGTCTGGGGCAGTATATCATCAAAAGTTGTAGGAAAACTTCATTTTATTGATGGAAATGTGGATTTGGCAATTTTAGAAGAATCGCTTTTACGAGTGTTGGAAGAATGTTTGACATCCGGCCAAGATTTTGTGTTTCAGCAACATGGTGCAGCGTGCCATACCTCAAAAATGGCTATAAAATGGATGGAAGAAAATAATGTTCCACTTTTGAAATGGGTTTCTAGCAGTCCAGATCTGTCACCTATTGAAACTTTGTGGCACGAGATGAAAAAGGTTCTACGACAACATCCTGCTCGTACAATCACCGAACTGAGACAAAAGCTCCAAGAAATATGGGATTGTTTTACACGAAATTTTAGCCAAAACTTGGTTAACACTATGCCCCAAAGAATTTCAGCCGTAATAAAAAATAAAGGTGATGTTACCCAATGGTAATCTTTCAATTGTTGCTTTGTTAAGTTCGCGCATTTATTCGCACATTGTTTATTTGTTCAGATGTTCTATTAGTTATAGGTCTAAGTGATTTCAAATATGTATTTTTTACGACTAGAGTGTATCTAAAATGTTGTTGAGAAAATAAATTGGTTTAGAAGTAAATAGTTTCGTCATTTTTAGTTTATAAAGGCATCTTTTGGTACAAATCTTGAAGTGGGCCAACTGAAGTGGGAAACATGTAGTTTTACGGCCCGAGTAGGTATACTGAAAATATACCTCAATCATTCCGATTTTCGAAACAAATGTAAAGGAAAATCTGATTTATGAAGTATGTCTATTAGGTGCGTAAAATGACTAGAATTGGAAACACGTGCTCTTCTCTACCCCTTACAACTCCATACATCCAATTTGTTTCCTTGCAACAGTATTCAGGATACTCTGAAACATCAACAAACGATATTTGAGCGATATTTTCATTATTGTACCAATTTTCGGCAACTACAAAGCTTTCTCGTCCTATGTGAAAATTTCACGAGCATCTGACGGCACTACCCAAGTTATTGAGTGACAAACAGGTAAAAGGAAATAAGCGACATATCTCATTTTCAAAAATTTTCCGATTACAATTCTTCCTCGCCGGTAGCGTAGTAAGTAAAGAGTCGGAGATATATCGGCCTAAATGAATGTAGGATTTTTAGAAGTTGAGCGGATTCTATTTAGTCGGCATTGCCAAAACGAAAACATGCCGAAATTCCTGTCTATTTCCTTTTCGCCTCGTCAACGATGACGCCGTTTTCATTATAATTATTATTTTTTATCATTTAGTACGGAAGCGTATGGTGCGAAACATCGTTTTATCTGAGCGACGGTATGTCGAGGTCTTCATCGACTTCCGATTAGATATTTTTCCGTTTCCACGGGGCACCAGTGTGAGTGGGCACACCACCAGAACACCACGAATCAGCTCGAAGATCATTGCTAAAAATAGCGAGCCTTATCTGTGCACATTTTTTCAGCAGGTCTTTTTCAGTATGCGCGGTTATGCAATAACAGAAATGCGACATTTTTTTAATAGTTGATACGAGAACACATACACCTAGTAGGGCGGTTTCACCTCTAAATTGCATTCCAACCACGGTTTCAGAACTTGAATTATAATAAAGTTATAGTGAAGCATCGAAGCGGTCATTCTTTCTAGCTTTTCACTGAGCATTCAGCGTGATTGCTCCTCTCTTTATAAACTACCAGCTATCAGATATCTTCAATCTTCTTAATGTTCAAGTCCAGTACTCAGACTATCAATCACAGAAGCGTATGAATAATCTTAAGTCAGATCATCAACACCAAATATTGGTATCCAAATAAACACCACTCAATGACCATGTTAAGCTGGTACAGGCATTCAGTTAGTATATTTGTTTATTTACAAATCTAATAATATGGGTACCCATAACCATAAACGAACCAGGTGCAATGAGTTCAACGAACTCATTCAGTTTTCCTCGTACGCATCCATTTTAACATGCTCTGTACCAAAAACCATAACTTCAATGCCTGCTTAATAACGAAATGCTTTTAAATAGAGACCAAGTTAAACAGAAGCCGGATGAGAATAGAATAAACATTTTGTAGTCCGAAAAAATTCACAGCCTGTAAAAAATTAAGCACTCTGGAAATTATAGCATCTCAGACATAACAAATGGCCTTATTGGCGAAATGAGGTCGAAAGGCGCATGATAAAGCCCAGTAAGCAATACAGGGTGTCCTAACATAACTAGTTGGCATCTTTATACAGGGTTATGATAGTCATTATTTAAATGGGTGACGACTAACAACATGTCGGCGAACTCTTGATTCGAAAACATTGTAAATAAACACGACGACGTACGCGAACAAAAACAAAACAACTCGCCCGATGCTCTGTAAAGTAATTTATCTATGCAAAACGATAACTAACCACTGTTACAGTTTGCGTTCGATTGCCGGTTCGATAAGAGTGGTGAAAGACCGACGCGCTGTTGTGACGTGTGTTTTAAATATTTAATTTAATTTAACTTACTTACTGACTACAAATTTTGGCTTAACTTAGAAAAACTCAATGAAATTTATTTGTTAATTACCCAATTTAAAAACGTTTTAGATTAGATTATAAGCATTAGTAAGATTGTGGTGATTGTGGTCGATAAAAAGCAAAAAGTTGTAAACTATACTAAGTGACATATAAATCCGAACACCCAGTTTAAATGGTTTTATTTTAATAAAATAATAAATAATAAAATTTTGAGCAATCTCCTACCCATCATATCCCACACGTGCGCAATTGGGGATAAGTCGGGAGATCTTGGTGGCCATGGTAACAATGTGACATCATTATGTTGAAAGAAGTCTATTGTGACTCTTGCAACATGTAGTCGGGCATTATCTTGTTGGAAAGCTGGATCTGCCAGGGTGTCAAGATAGGGTAAAAGATGGGGTTCTAGAACTTCGTGGATATAACGCTGCGCGGTTCACATTACCTCTGATGAAGATTAAAGGTGACCTGGAACCATAAGCTATAGCACCCCAAACCATAACTCCAACAGTGTGAAGAACATGTCTTTTAACAAAAAACTGTGGATTTCTCCTTTTACCAAGTCGCCTTCTAACCCTGGCACGACCATCGTGCATGCCTAAACAAAATCGAGACTCGTCACTAAAGACAATACTGTTCCATTCCTGATCCTAGAGTTACCGTTGTCTGCACCACTCAAGGCGATTACGTCGGTGTTCTCGAGTTAAAGGGAGGACCCAGTGTGGCCGGTATGAAAACAAGCCAAAACTACTCATTCGTCGGTAAACACTTCGCATGCCAATAGGTCTTCCGTGTTCTGTAAACCATTCATTTGCAATGGACCTGGTAGTGGAGAAACGGTCCCTTAAGGCCAATAATCTTAGGCGGCGATCTTCTGTTGTTCTACGGCGGCGTCCAGTGCCCCTTGCTCTTTGCGTACGGCCTTCTCGAAGCCATGCCTGACAACACCTAACCACAGTGTCTACACTTCTTTGCACTCTAACTGCAATTGCCCGAAAAGAAAGTCCAGCTCCCTGAAGTCCCACTATACGACCCCTATCAAACTCACTAAGTTGACGATATCGTACAGGTCTCCGTACTCTAGGCATCGTAACCGATCGTAAAGGACGTCAAGAACCAACATCCGCCAACGTTGATTCTTTACTGCGGCTGAAATATTCATTTTTAGAGCGTTGGTGAATTAAAAAAAACAGTATAAAAACCGAAATGTCCAACTGATAAGGCTGAAAATTTTTTCACTTGTTATTTACAGTAAGATAAATACATTCATCAACTTTTATTAAAATAAAACCATTTAAACTGGGTGTTCGGATTTATATGTCACTTAGTATATAAAGCCATTTAGACAAAAATCTATTGACTTTTGAACCATGGGTCATATGAACTTTTTGACTTGTTTTGACCCCACGCCCCCCCTCCCTATTACCCATTTCAATAATGACTACCATAACGTGTACACCCTGTTTATAGGAAAAAATAATTATTACGAGACACAATAATCTGCAAGAATACATACACAAAATTGCGGATATTATAATTCTTAGTGCCGCTTCGTTATTATCTATATATTATTATTATTTCGATTTTGCGTAGTGGTAAGACAAACATTCTTTATCGGTTATCGAAATAAGGAAGCTCCTTAGCTACGGAGAATAGGGAGAGCTTATTTCCTAAGGTTATTTTTACCATATTCAGCGTTGTTGATGGCATTCGTAAAGCTAGATAAGCTTGATTAAAGTAATTTCAAGTTATAAAAACATACTGACTTGTTTTTGCGATCATCTTTATTTGCTTTCGCTATCAAGAAGCACATAACTGACGGCTTAGGGATTCGTTATTTTTATTGCATTAAAAACTCTAATGTACAAGATAACTAAGACTCCGTTTATACACAAGAAGACAAGAACTATTCAGGAATCGGAATCTCAAACTGGAACTAACGAGGCTTTGTTCAGAAAATGGATTCCAATTAATACAGAATTTAAAAATGTATGAATGAGTACCATCAAGAATGAGATACAATCAGCCTCGAAAGTTGCAGATCTATGCTCGAACACAAAAAACAACATCAATATGCCAAAAAATTTTAGAAAAGCTCATAGTGAACTCCAACCAAAGGAAGTGGAAAGACTTATTAAATGACTTAGAGTACTACGTCTGGGGCCAAGCATACAAAATAGCTATGGAGAAGCTAAAACTAACAGACCAGGATACTGACTAACAAATAAAAATTGCAGAGGGACTGTGTCTGAGGTGCTCACCCACCGAATGGAAATTTGAGAAGACTCTGGACCTACCAGAGCTTACCATGAGCTACAACCCACTTGAAGGCAGGTAAGGCACCAGAACTAAATGAGATCGTGAAAGAGATACCCGAAGTCGTGCTGTCTGTGATGAATGAATGCTTGAGAACGGGAGTCTTTCCGAAGCGGTAGAAGGAGGCTGGTTTGGTACTCATCATAAAACCTCCGAAACCCGCCGATACGGAAGTCAAGTCAGAAAGCATCTAGGATGACCGATAGAAGGTACACTACTAAGAAGCTTTGCGTTATGGTGGATTTTGACGTTAAGAATGCCTTCAACATGGCACACTGCCAGAATATCGACGAAGCTCTCGAGAAACTACACACCCCTAGCTATCTATTGAACATAGTAGGGAGTGCCGCGGGGCTCCGACCTAGGGCAGTTGCTTTGGAACGTGTTCTACGATGGGGCCACTTCGGGCAATACTGTCGAGATTTTCTGCCTAAGAGGGTGTACAAAAGCTTAAAAAAATTCCTATCCGGTACTACGGTACGACTTTCCATTTCGGAGGGCCGTCCTGTATGGCTATAGTTACAAATGCAAAATTACGTCACCGCCACACATGTGCAGAAGAATAATTGCCAGCGTATCATATCCCGGCATCTTGATGGTTAATCGGCGAGATTTGAGTTTTACCAACAGATGTGGACGGCAATTATTAAAGGAATCTGGTGTAATTAATATAATATGTAATAAACGCATGTTATATTTTATTACTTTGTTCAAATAAGAATGTAACCGCAAGCTTTGGAATCAACCAGGCTTTCTTCAGCAGCAAAATAAAAAGAAGTGCTTAGAGTAAAAAATGTTAAGCTGCGTCTCTGCGCATTGGTGAAACAAGCATTGTGCATTTTACATTTCCACTTGTTTTGAAAGAAGTAAGAATAACGGTACTAGGACGATGATATGGTTTAACATTGACTAATCATCATAATACATATAACCACGCTAACTACAAAACATGATGGAATGTATAGCACTCGGTGTCCCAGCGCAGGTGCAGAATATGTTAATAGTTTTAGTCTGCAAGTGATTATAAAATCGTACCTGTAAACCCAAAGAAGAAAATACAGTCTCGGCCTGTGAGTACGGAAACGCGAACTGCGAGTACCCTGTGGTACATACGATGTAAATCAGTCTGTAGCACCGGGGCATCGTGTTCAAGAGGTAACGGACTCAGATGTTGCAGTATAACATTCGCGAGCAGATGTAAATGGATGGGGTCCCATCGAGAACCCATATTTCATACTGTGCTGAGCCTCGATCTCAGTACGTGCTAGCTGAGAAATAGATTTCTTGCTGGGACGCTGATAGTACCTGTTCCTCTGTACCTTTTGTAATTATATTTTTTTTCGATCTGATTGATTGGGATTGTATATTGTCAGAGGTTTGCAATAGCGGGCGAAATTGATCTGTTCGAACTTATTTTTCCAACTGTGCTTAACGTTATACGGTCCACTTTTAAATTTTTACGATCATTTCCAAAAATAATCCTTGACTAGCGTTCGCGCGAGTTTTATGAACGTTAGTTTACGGTCCCGGAAATGTAAACTATGGCGTTTGTTTATACATTACAGAGGGAAAACGATACTTTTGTAGAGGAACAATAAGAAGCGTTACTGGAATTACACAATTTGTCATGTACCTTGTACATTTCGGTGCCAGTTGTAGAGGCCTTATAAAATAAAAGAAGCTTTTTATAATTGTAATAATGCTTCGTCTCTTGTCTGTTATCGTTAACTTTCACACAGTTGACTAGAGTTTGTAATTATAATCTCATTTCATTTATCCACGATTTTTACACCGAAATGGTAATCGGCTTTTGTACTTCTCGCGACTTTTTTGAAAAAGAACCTATATACCTGATAAATACCACCAATAATATATCTGAATTATCTCAATTAAGTTCACCGAAATACGTTTTCGCTTCATCTGGCGAATTTCTTGGATATCCAAGCGATAAAAGAAACCGAGCCGTATTTCTTATTAAGATGTTAATCGTGTCGCGTACTTATACAATTATTAATACAGTCAAATTGTTATTCGAAAACTGTTTGCATTACTAGCAATGATTAACGAATTTTTTCTAAAGATAGACAATCATATAGAAATATACAGGGTGTAAACCTTATGATAGTCATTATTTAAATGTAGATGTAGGTACTGTATTCCGGCGCCCAAAGAAAGGATCTATGAGACAGTAACAGATCACAAAAATTAATTTGAAAATCTACTTTGAAACAGGTGAAATACGTTAAGAGTGTTATGACAAACATATCTTACTGTAGGGTCCAGAATTTGTGTACGAAAACAAATTCCCATTTTTGTAACGTTAAGTTTTGCGAATGCTTATAATCTAGATGGATATAAGAGATTACTTATCTCTGGCTATACAAGTCTGTTTTATGGAAAAGAGTGGGACAAACCTAACGAAAAGAAGTGGGACAAACCTAACGAAAAAAAGTGGGAAAAACCTAACGAAAAAAAGTAGAACAAACCTGACGAAAAAAAGTGGGACAACCTAACGGAAAAAGTGGGACAAACCTAATGAAAAAAAGTGTGAAAACCCTAACGAAAAAAGTAGAACAAACCTGACGAAAAAAAGTGGGACAACCTAACGGAAAGTTTTGACATATTCCCTCGCATATTCCAACCCAACTTGGCACGGGTTGCCCTAGTTCTAGGTTCATAAAGCTATATTTACAATTGTTTTGACATTCTTCAAGCAAAATTAGAGGGTATGCTTTTGAAAAAAGAATTTTTTTTTGTCCACCCCAGTCTACTGAAGTTTAGCTGTAAGAGTAATTTTGATCTAAATCTCGTCTTTTGCAGTTTATAGTAACAAAGACGATAATTATTATTTATTTATGTTATTGATTATACAATAATACTAGTAAGTATTACCGTTACCATTATTTGTGCCATTCTTGCAGAGTACTTAATATGAGCTTAATCTTGAAAAAAAAATCGCATATTTAGTTTCAACTGGCACCTTGAAACTACTCGTTTTATTATTTTATGCTTTTCTGCATATAATTTTCTTGTATTACGAATCAGCCCGTCAAACTCGAGAGTTGTATTCTGATAAATGAGCCTTTTAGATTCACGGCGGTGTAAATAAATCGCGAGTAAGTATTTCTGACCTGATTACCAAACATGGTCTGCGACTGATCTGAAATTGAACTCATACCGAGAGCGTGTTGCTTGGCGACCTCCAAAAGAAAAAAGTACACGCTCGAAAGCGCTCAAAAGCCAAATGAGACATTTTGAAGATAAACAAAAAATTACGAGTCCTAACATGCACGCTGCCGAAATAGAGAAAAAATACGAGATTTGATCCATTTATTAACTACTTTATAAATGCTAAACTGCCTGGTACGTTGTATCCCACTATCTATGCTCGTACTAAATTGAAACGTGGTGTCGAGTACGTTGACTCAGTTTCGACGCAAGTTATTCTTAGTTCGCCCAAGTTGGGCCTTCTGAGTAAACAAGTCAGCTAAGAGTCGAGTATGAGACAGAGTTCCTCGGCTGCACTTTTCGCTGCTCTAAAGAGAAAATCTCCTCTAATCCTTTAGTCTTATTACTGTTGTTATTATTATCATTGCTTTCTTCTATCAGAGGAACCAAAATAAAATCCATAGATTCCTTTCTATTCCTATTTGAATAGTAACGCTTTTTCTCAGTTGTTGAATTCCACATGAACATTAAAAAGTCGCATATCTCCTGAAATATCTACAACTGGTGCACAATCGCGCTGTTGCAGCGTTCGTCGGTCATTCCGCGACGGCTGGCGACCACAAAATCGAACCGTTCGTTGGCCCTATCAACTCGGCAGCTCTCTCGATCTCTCGGCGCAGTCTAATTGGCCATGGTTTGATGCGACTGTGTAGATGAGTGGATGTTTCTGTTTTAAATAATTTTGACCAAAAAATGTGCAATATTGTATAAACTAAATTCGATGCAGATCTATCGATATGATAATTGTCAGCTGCAAATTTCCCCGAATAAATATTCTATTGCATACATGGAAGAAAAGATTATTCGATTGTATGTTCAGTTGTATGTCCGTATTACACTTTTTATAATGTTGCAAACTATATATATAGGTATACGACGTATCCAAAACCGATTACTATTAAAAAATAGTTGGCGATACCTTCTAGCGATGTAAATCCCAGAAAACGTATTTCATTTTCGAAATTTTTTGCAATCAAAGTACTTCCTCGCTGATAGGCGTGGGAAGTAAAACACTCATACCACTTCTATCCAAACTATAGCACTTTTAATACCCCGTAACATTTTAATGTTCCAGCTGCAAATCCTCCTCGCATTGGAGCATACGATTATAGATTCACACCAAAGCATTTTTCATGACTGATTATTAATTTCTATTTTTGAAAACGAAGGCCACTCGGCGCATATGTGCGTTGCCCGGTTGGCTCCCACACAAATTGAAATCTGTAAGGTTGCATGCAGTTTCGTTTTCCATTTAACATCTGTTTGCATATTAAGCCGATCGTTTAATAAAAAAAACATCGGTGACAGACACACATTATTCTTTAGACACATCTGTAATGGTAATTTTGGTTGGTGTCGTTTTTAAAACGAGGCTTTTCTGGGTTACGATGCAATTCAGATGATGTCACTGATTTGGTTTGAGCTGGCGCCAGTTGTTCAAACTACTACTTTGCTACGACCGCAGATTCACTGCTCAAATAATATATCATTTCATATTTGGGTACAACATTGTCTTGTCTATATTAGGCTCTGTTTTTTCATATATCAATATCTCTTGTATTCTCGTACCTGTACAATCAGAGTATTCCAATAATGTATTCTAAATCGAGGAAGCAAGCACTGATTCCGAACAATATGAGCATGTTTACTTAATATTCAGTGATTTTTCTATTTTGGTTCAATTTGTTTCATTGCGAGTTTCCGAGTGATTGAAATTTCGAGTTAATATTGCAATCACTTTCTATTTATCAGCAGACCTGAAAGTATGATCAAAATTACAGCACTCCTAGTCGGAATGGCATTTTCTATGTCATTTAGTATCTATATTTCAAAAATCGTACACTCACATAGCACAGTCTGTGTACATAGGCTCCACGTATAGGCAACCACAAATACAATCTTAATTAAGTGCGTCAGACAGAGCCGTACTCAGCACTTTTTGTCTCGTCGCGAAAATTCAAGTGAAGGTTAATTTAGTTTTTTCCGAAGCATCGAGTACCTCTCAACGTACTCGAAACATGTGAAAAAAGCGTGACGCATTTTCATTTCTGCCATATGCGACCAAAAGTATACGAGGTTCTTTCATCTTTATTCGCAATCGTTAGTACGGTATAGATCATGGAGATTTTATTCGAATCTCCATTCGGTATTTGATAGATAACTTGGCTTTGACCGTACCCTTCCTTTCCAGAAATGCGGCGCAGGTCCAACATCGTACGATTGCAGCTGCTGCAAGGGCTTGAAGGGCAAAGAGGGCAGTCCTGGTGTACTAGGCAAGCAAGGGCGGCAAGGTGACTACGGTGACGTAGGCTTTCCGGGGCCGCAGGGCAGCAAGGGCGAGAAAGGGGCGGACGGAGACTATGGAACCATGGGAGAAAAGGGCACTTTCGTAAGTAGGAATGCGTTGAAAATACCAACCTTAAACGGATCGTATTTAAGTTGTGATGAACTTCTAATGCTTGCAAAACCCAAAAATGATCACCATGATTCTGATAGTACCACAATCTGATATACAAATATAAGTTGGTTAAATGTTAATGAACTTAAATTAAGCAGTAGTAAAACAAAATAAAACTACTGTTTCAAGAGCAATTTTTCAAAAGTATCAGTAAAGATAGAGTTTCCCATAATCTCAGCTTATATTCCAAAAAAAGTATGTAACACTATAATTTCTTTCCCAATTTTTATATTGTTCCATTAGTTTGTTCACAGCAAATGAAAACATGATTTCAAAATTACAAATTCTACAAAATAAAGCTATGAGAAACATTTTAAATAAAAACAAATATGCTAACCCTATGTTATAAGAACTAGAGTGGTTGAATATTAAAAAATGTATATGTTATTTAGTTCCCGTTTTCATATTCAAATTTAAAAACAATTTATTATCACCAGATTTAGAAAACGTCACAAGATTAAATAGCCATTACCATAACTACGAAATAAGAAGCAGCTTAGATTTTCATCTACAAAATCTACAAAAGGGAGCGATGAATTTATTAAATTGAATAATATAATACTAAACATTAAAAATGTGTAAGGTGAAATTAAAAAATTGCGGTATGAATAGTGATGTAATTTTAATAAACAAGACTGTAAAATTATTACGGAAAAATGATTCTCAAAATGTGTAAACGAATAATTTTACAAAATTGCCATTACACAAACAAACAACATATAATAACTACGATTCCTTCTAGGGTGATCGAGGTTTCGCAGGTATTCCTGGACCAGCTGGAGCTATGGTAAGTACCACTACGAAATTCTGTTCGAATACAATCTGCAAAGACACTAAAGAGTGAGATTTATAGACCTTCCATGAGGATTGAGGCTTCCTTGGAAGCAATATACAGGAACAAACTAAGATAATTTATATTTTTATAAAGTAGACACATGGGATTTTTTTTAAATAATATCATTAAGATGTGAGCCATCATGATGAACGCACTCCTCGGATCACGACTTCAAATTCGTGAAAACTCGTTGGCACACCAGTCCCAGGATAGCGGACTTCTCCTCGGAAATGTTCTGCATGTGCTGGCCAATCGTCGTCGGGTTATTGGCGTAATCGTGGCTCTTGAGGTATCCCCAAAGAAAAAGATCCATGGGCTCCGTTGATGTTTTGATTTGGGATTTTCTGCGGCCCAATACAGGTGATTTTGCTTGTTGACAAATCCTCTAAAATGAAAATGAGCTTCATCAGAAAAGAGAATATGTGTATTGTTCAAACTTGGAAAGCGCTCTAACATTGTTACTATTTCCAAGGAGAGATCCATCGTTTCCAAGGAAGTCTCAGGCTCAGGCTCAGGGAATAGAAACACTAAAACCTTGGAATTCAGGTCCACTAAAAGGATGTTTGTCATACTCACAAACTTTTATTTGAATCCACCTGTTGGTATGCTTGTTAGGGGACGCGGGTTCCGAGACGCATTTCTGTCTCTGCGTTATTATCGAGGAATCTTGGAATATTTTTCTTCAACAAATTACTACCATATTTTACAGGGTGAACCCGGAGAGTATGGCTTGAAGGGGAGCCAAGGCCTGGACGGTTGCAATGGAACTGATGGAAGGCCGGGGTTACCAGGAAGGTTTGGATATCCAGGCTCCAGAGGACCTCCTGGCCCAGAAGGATCGAGAGGGCCCAGAGGAGAACCAGGAGAAGGAGGTGGGAACTCTATCGGGACCAAGGGAGATTGGGGTATTTCAGGGTAAGAAACAGAATTTGAATAATAGTGATATCAACTTAAATGCGAATGTAAATATTTCCCTAATTTGCCGATTTGTTGTTTCGCAGCTACGATGGACCTCCAGGAGGGCCTGGATTACAAGGGCCGCCCGGACCTGTTGGCCCTAGGGGACCTCCGGGATTACCTGTAAGCATTGCTAAAAATGAATGAAACAGTGCATTCTTCAAAATTGCCTTCTTTATATGATACGTATTTTTCTGTGTTTTTTTTCTAGGGCTTAGTGGGGGAAGCGGGTCCTTGGGGCCCCCCAGGCGACATGGGCGACGCCATCACAGGAGACAAAGGACAACCTGGAGATACGGGAGATGAAGGTTTGAAAGGCGAAAAAGGAGATGGGTTCTCGAAAGGATGGATCACCGTGATTAGAACAAGGTTGCATACGTACAAGGGAGGTCGAGGACAGAAGGGTGAGAAGGGCGAGAGAGGACCGACGGGAAGGAAGGGATATAGAGGAGACAAAGGGTATCCGGTAAGTGACAATGCGCGTGATATTTGTCTGTAATTTTCTATATCGTTCAGATTTCCCTTTTTTGAAGAGGTAAAATTGTACCTAGCTTGAACAGATAAGACAAAATCACACCGCTTAAGGAAACACGACCTCTTTTCAGCTCACCCCAATTGACAATTTATAAATTTCCAGGCCACCTTTGTTTCGTATAATAAAAACTAGTATTTCATACTTCAAGCCATTTTTCTATTAGGTATAATGCAATTGTCACAGATAAAATATCTTTGGGTCCGTAGGTACCATTTCTTTAACTTTCTGAATTCCCTATTAAAAGGGCATCCCGGGTCGCAAAGGTGAGCAAGGCCTTAAGGGCGACCAAGGCGAAGACGGGCCTTACGGCAAACAGGGCCGGCTCGGCCCAGCTGGACCGAGCGGAGAAAAAGGCGACAAGGGCGCTCCGGGGTATGAAGGAATGCCCGGATTCGACGGAACGAAAGGAGAGAGGGGAGAGTCAGGAAACGGGGGCACTCCGGGACTGCAGGGCAAAGAGGGACCTCCGGGGGTGTATGACCCTTTCTTTGATGAACCGGGGAAGACTGGCAGTATGGGCAGGCAAGGACCCACCGGCTTTCCAGGAGACAGGGGTGAGTATTTACAAGACGACTCAAATAATTCGGCATCCGTATGCGCAAAATCAAACAGATGGTCCAAGTTCGTAACAAACTCTTGTCGACGTTGTTCAAACATTTCTTGTGTGCACTTTTTCGCAAATTTCCCCAAACTTGGTATAAGGTAACTAGTTTCTCAGCACAGTTAGGCAGGGATTTAGTTGGCATACGTGCCTTTTCCCAGTAAATAATGCACTCACGAACAGTAAGGTTAGCGCTCTCATTGACATTTAATTTCACTTCCCGGATATTAGGATATTACAGAACAAAACTGCTACTACTTGTCCATTAGAAGGAAAGAATGAATGAAAACACGAAATTAGAGGCATACCGGCCACCATAAAGAGCCAGCGCATAGGACACTCAGACGGGCCCTTGTGCACCTCCACATTTCTTAGACCTCAAGCCTCGCCATTCTAGCGAAGTTGAGTATAGCCTTGAGCCCAAGCTCCTTAATGTCCTGGAGGTCCAAAGTGCTGGACCCCAGTATAGTCTGCCTGTAGTAGCTAAGAGCCTCGCAGCGACACAGAACGTACGCCGAGGTATCTTCTTCTACCCCGCAGCGCACACACAAGGGACCCTCAGCCACCTCCATAACGTGCAGGTGGCGCCTTAATGGGCAATGGGTTCCCGTACATGACGTAGACCTCTGGAGATGCTTCTCCATTTCTGAGAGTGTTGTCTTGCAATCCACTTCTCCGTTTCCTCCTAAGTCTTAGCGCGGGCACCCCTAAAGCTGGCTCAGGACCAACGAGCTTGCTGGCTGATAATATCATCGCCAGAGCGTGCGCCGTCTCATTGCCCTTTATCCCAGCGTGCCCCGGTACCCACACTAACGATACCGGATATCCCGCTGCTAGACAATCCAGAGCCTGCCTGCATTGAAACACAAGGCTCGAAGTAATCTTACAGGCACTTAGTGCCTTCATTTCAGCCTGGCTGTCGGAGAAGATTGTTATCCTATTCCTAGGCCCACCCCTCTCCAAAATGAGGGATACACAAGCCAGAATCGCAACGATTTCCCCTTGGAAAATCGTGGTGTATCCGCCAAGAGGCAGAGGTAGCCTAGTCCTAGGCCCCAAGAACCCGGCGCCGGAGCCCTCTTCGGTGACCGAGCCGTCCGTGTACAAGACTTGCCCACTCACTCCAGTGAGCCTCCGGTAGCCGGTGTCCCGCTCCTCCCTCGTTGGATACTCTACATTAAACATGCGGTTGAAGCGATCCTCCCTTTGCAGTTTGACCAGGATGGTAGTATGACCCTTGACGGGATTCAAGGAGCCGTACAAGAGAGATGGACTATTGTCGTGTAGAGCCAGTGAACCACGTTGGGTTTGAGCCCCCACCTAACAACAACAACGCGTCTACAAGCCCACTATGAATTGCGAGCCATGTTAACCTTAAATTCAACCATTAGAAGGAAGTTTTGAACCAGTAATTTCATGCTTCATGTATCCTATTGAAAATATTTTTTTAGAACTGCGTTAATTCCTTCGACATGTTGACTGAACGAAAACAGTGCGTTGACTACTAGAACAAACGACCACTGCAATACGTTAGCTAGCACGCGCCTCTGCACGGGTTGCCCTGATCCTAGGTACATACGGTTTTATTAATAATTTATTGTTTTGACATTATTCAAGCAAAATTAGAGGGTATGCGTTTGGAAAAAAAGAACTTATATTTTTTGTGACACCCCAAAATGATTGAGAAATAAATCGTTTCCTAACCGACTTTTCTTTTGTTCAGGTATGGCAGGTATACCTGGACGTCCAGGCCTTTCCGGCCTGATAGGCGAACCGGGCAAACCGGGACCTCCAGGATCGGTGGGATTTCAGGGAAGAAAAGGGATATCACCGAAAGGAGAACGCGGCATAGACGGACTCCCGGGACAGCCAGGACATACTGGCCCGCCCGGCGAACCGGGACCCACTGGCACTTACGGAGAGAAGGGATTTCCTGGTAAGGCTCTTATTCAACACCGTTTAGAAATTCGAGGAGGAAATTATAATTTTATAGTTTGGGATCGATTATTTCAATATATTTCAGACCAATATTTTACGTCATCATGTTCAAGTATATAGAAATAACTAGAAAGGTAATTTAATCTTCCTAGGTGAAACAGTGATAGGCCCCCAGGGATCGCCAGGCATACCCGGCATCCCAGGATACGAGGGACGTCTAGGTGATAGAGGCGATACCGGCGACGCTGGTCCTAAAGGATACCCGGGAAATGGACTGGCGATCATAGGACCCCCAGGAGACCCCGGATCAAGAGGCATGCCCGGTTTGGAAGGAGATGCGGGGATACCGGGATTTTCGGGGTCGCCAGGATTTAAGGGAATGAGAGGAGACGACTGTGGATATTGTCAACCAGGTAAGGGAAGACTGAAATGCTAAATGTAGAGTCAATCTACTGTACGACATTTTTTTAACAAAATATCGTGTTTTGTAGGTCTAAAAGGTCCCAAGGGCGAACGCGGAGACGCAGGACGGCACGGTCGACCGGGCACGATCGGGTTCCAGGGGCTGCCGGGTCCCAGGGGTCAACGAGGACCGCCAGGTCTAAAAGGCAAGCTTGGAGACCCAGGTTTAGATGGGCCACCTGGTTTCGATGGAATAGAAGGGCCGCCAGGGGCTAACGGTACCGATGGGTTGATACATTGGCCGCCTAGGTCCAGCACGATACCGGATAGGGGAGATATCGGAGACATGGGATTCATGGGTAAATACTAGAAATTGCTACGGATTAGGGTATGTAATTGACATTATTTGAATGTTTTTAGGTCCGGTGGGCCCAGACGGATCGCCAGGCCCAAAAGGGCTCCCAGGCCATTACGGATTTTCAGGCAACAAAGGCGAAATGGGCGACGTAGGGCTGTCCGGCATCCCGGGTGTAGATGGGATTCCGGGAATTGGGGGAGAATTAGGACAAAAAGGAGACCCAGCTGGCATACCAAAAGAATTCCTCAGGGGCGATCAGGGTCTGAAGGGACCTCCGTAAGTATCGTTGTAACGCCGTTTCCGTAAATTTGAATTTCAAAAGCGATATGTTGCAAAATTCTTTATTTCCGTTATTATGCTAGGTATCAGAAGATTTCTTTACAAATGTGATCGACATATTTATGCAGGGTGTTCAAAAATAACGGAAGGAATACTTTTTTGGATTTATAATAATATAATAATAGTAGGTACTCTTTATTTACAAATACAAATATTATACAAAAGGTGTAAACCACTTGTGATACAAATATCGTCAAATAGACAAAAATAACAATAAAGTCTTGTCGATAGCAGATGATCAAATCTGTCTTCAAAACGTCTTCGGTTATGCATGGTTCTAGATTTAGTAATATTTTGTATATTATTTATTTAACTGCACTCTTTCTTACAACTGCAGAAACATAGATAAGGAGTTTTAGACAATTGTAAAGAGGTCTTTTTTCTAATAACATTAATCTAGTTAGGATAGATATTCTCATAAAGTCAAGTAAGATTACTTGTACGTTCATTAACTGTGAACAATCGTTTACTCTCAAATAGATATATGGCACTCGAATAAACACTCCAAAAACGGTTAAATTACTGAATTGCTTGAATTTGCTTCTACATGATTCAAACCCAAAATAAAAAACAAATTGAATTTTGAAAATTTGCTCTACAGTAAGTTGTTCGAAAAAACATAGCACAAGTCTTAGTTTTATTAAGAATTACCCAATTATGAAAAACCCAGGTTTGTACATATAATGTAAAGCATTGCGGCTGGGTGACAAAATGTACTTCTTATCTTTTAGGGGAGACAAAGGAGAGGATGGGCTTCCAGGTCCCCGAGGATTCCCAGGCGATGTCGTGGACGATTTTACTAAATTATCAGGAGAAGTTGGCCCTAAAGGAGAGATCGGACCACCTGGTAAACTATGGCCCTTTAAACAATCTAGATTCAATTTTCAGTTTGAAATTAAATGTTCCTCACAAAATTTTGTTATATATCATATATTCAATGTCCTGTTTTAAGCAACACTGTATTAACGTTTGTCCTCGATTTCATTTGACAGGACCAAAAGGTTGGGCTGGGCTGAAAGGCTTCAAGGGCGATCTTGGTTGGCCAGGCTTACCTGGTTACCCAGGACCTGCTGGAAGATCGCTGCCAGGGCCACAAGGCGTCAAAGGATACCCGGGAATTCCGGGAGATCAAGGACCCAGAGGAACAGCGGGAATGCCTGGAATACCAGGAATACAGGTTAGTATCTCGTGTGCTTAGAGTAAATCTCTACCGGTATTTTGGTTAGAGAAGTGGGATATCTAAGACGCTTAGGTTTTTCGCGCCGCTTGGTGCTGTAATCTCGAAAAATTTCGAAATTGTTATATTTTTTTATAGTTTTTGAAAATCGGTCCCGTGAGGGCCGAGAAAAAGCTCAAACACGAAAGAAATAAAAATCGACAAACTTATTATTTAACGTTTGAATATTTGATGACAATTGCAGGGTAGACCGGGAGGTCCGGGTCCAAAAGGAGACAGAGGCGACATGGGTTTAAGCATCCTAGGCGGAGAAATGGGATCTCCGGGACCCGATGGAGAGAAGGGAGACATGGGCGACTGGGGGCCAGACGGCGTTCCCGGCTTTTCTGGCAGACCGGGCCCGAAAGGTTGGTTCGCAAAAAGATACTTGTAGTGCAAGAACACTTGCCAAACTAACCTTACTGTCATTTTAATAGGTGAAAGGGGTGGCAAAGGAGCCCCAGGCTATTCGGGTATGCCAGGCTTGCCTGGTTTGAAGGGCCAGCAGGGCATTACGAGAGTCGGCCCTCCAGGAAGACCGGGGCTACAAGGACGGCCTGGGCTACAGGGTCTATTTGGAGATGAAGGACCAAAAGGCTACGATGGATCTCCGGGACCAAATGGACTTCGTGGGGCCAAAGGAGATGCGGGCTTACCAGGACTTCCCGGGCTTGAAGGTATACTCCAAAAAACAAACCTGTGTTGGAAAAAAATTGATAAGCTGTTTTACAATGAAATCTTAACACTGCTGCAAGTCTAATTGATCACTTTTTTCACTTGCAAATTCATACTTATATCGACTGGACTTTGGTGATGCGCGCTGCTGAGTTATCGGTTGACTATTCCTACTTCTGCCTTCTGTTAGTGTATTTATCTTCGAATCGACGAGTCCAGAGGCGTTCCCGCGACTTCCAGACAGAACTCGAGTGTCCATCGAAACGTGGTGGTGGTGGTCGATGTTTCGCATTGATTGCCTAAACGCCGATGTACGTGGGTGATACTCAGAGTTCTGCATATAAGTACAATCAAGAATATAATTCCGATGTAAAACATCTTATTGCAATTAGTAATAATACCTCAACGTCGAATTCTATTACAAATATTTAAAATATGTATTACCTACCTTCCTGCAGGTGATGAGGGACCAGCGGGATGGCCAGGACACAAAGGCAGAGACGGTATCCCCGGACTCCCAGGACTTCCCGGAGAGAGAGGAAACATGGGCTTGCCAGGCTATCCAGGACCGCCTGGTCCTAAAGGATTCCCGGGAATGAAAGGATTTATCGGACTCAGAGGCGATGCTGGATTTCAAGGGTCTCCTGGTTTTCCAGGAGAGGCTGGTAATGAGGGACCCAGGTGAGATCGATAAACCTGATTATTCTGTCATTCTTACAGATCCTTGAGGGACAGAGAAGATGGAAGAGACAACCGCGTGATAAGTTAATTCAAACAATTTTAAGAAAGTTCATAGGCGATCTGTTGAATTCCTGAGGTTCAAGATAGACAAAATTAATTTTTCTCTACAGTTTCTTCCCTGCTTTCTAACTGGAGCTTTGTCTGTTGAGCAAGTGTATTTTCCATAAATAAATAAATAAGTCATAATTCCGTTTTATCTTCTAGGGGCGACCCAGGCTTCCCAGGCATACCAGGCCCCAAGGGCGACTCATCCTTCAGCGGAGAAAAGGGAGATGAGGGCGAGTCAGGTTTTAATGGACCTCCAGGTTTTGACGGAAGACCGGGGTTGGCGGGCCTTCCAGGACTTCCGGGAGACGCCGGAATAGATATTGTGGGTCTTCCGGGTTACAAAGGCGAGAAGGGACTGCCGGGTCGGCCAGGCGTGAACGGAATACCTGGAAGGAAGGGTGCTAGAGGGGATCAAGGCCCCTTAGGGGCTAAGGGCGAGAGAGGAGACGAAGGAAGGCCGGGGTACCCTGGCGTTAGGGGCAAAGATGGACTACCGGGGTATAAGGTAAGTGCATTTCAAGTCCTTTCTTATAGATTCTTATCGAACGAAATGGTTTTATTTTGATTTCAGGGTGAATCGGGCGACAATGGTGTCACAGGTTTCGAAGGTCCGAAGGGCGAACTGGGCATGGAAGGAGAACCTGGACTAATTGGAAGACCTGGAATGCCCGGTGACATGGGACTACCTGGACTGACAGGCCCATCTGGGTCCAAAGGAATCAAGGGAGATCGAGGTCTGCCAGGATTGGCGCCTTACGGATACGCCGAGAAAGGAGATATCGGAGATGCTGGCATGAGAGGATTACAAGGTAAAACTATTGATTTCGGTTTGATATGTTAACGGTGGAACTATAGATTTGTCAATTGATTTATAGGTATCAAAGGTATCATCGGCGACATAGGGCTGCCAGGCTTCGAAGGTCCTAGAGGAGAACGCGGAGAGCCAGGTTATCCTGGCTTGACGGGTGAGCCGGGATATCCAGGATTGCCAGGCGTGAGAGGAGATGAAGGGCCACCTGGACCCCCGGGACTGCCGGGGCAGAACCCTGAGCCTGGAGAGCCAGGAGTTCCTGGATTCGACGGGTTGCCAGGGTATCCGGGAACACCAGGACAGAAAGGAGCACCAGGTATGACGATCGATACTTATCTTTGGAAAAACTGTGCATCAACAACTCATTTTTTTTTCAGGTGAAACTGGGTTCGATGGGCCACCAGGTCGCCAAGGCATCCCAGGCTTAGGTTTGCCAGGCGTGAAAGGCCCGAAAGGTGACGATGGCTTGCCAGGACTCCGGGGTAGGCAAGGACCCTCGGGGGTAGAGGGAATCAAAGGAAGAACGGGAAGGCCTGGAAGGAAGGGAATGGCTGGAGACTACGGATTCGCAGCCACCAATTTCAAGGGAGAAGTCGGCGATGTCGGATTCCAGTAAGTCATCGATATTTTACAAACAGTATTTACGTCCGCAAAGCCAAGAATAAATGCATATGAATTCGTCTGTTGAAAGATTTCTGCCAACCCTAACAGGAAATTACTGTTTCTTGCTTTTTACCAATCCTCAGTACGGTGTAGGTCCTTTACTTATGACTTTTTTTTATTAGAGGGCCTCCAGGTTACGATGGCCCCAAAGGTGATCGCGGCGACTCAGGATTAAACGGCCTCCCAGGCCAGATGGGTTCAGAAGGACCGAAGGGCGTGGCAGGAGACAGAGGCATCGACGGTATCCCCGGATTTCCTGGAGGGATAGGAGAGAAGGGAGAACCGGGAGATTGGACAAACGATGCATCCAAGGGACAGAAGGGCGACGTGGGATTCCCGGGCATCGATGGACCATCAGGACCTAGAGGAAAAGATGGCCTGCCAGGGTTACCGGTAAGAATTTGTTCATGTGATGGAATTCCACCTATCGATCCATAGTTGTTGTGAATGTTTTCAAATATGTAATTCCAGGGATATCCAGGTGAAAAGGGCATAAGAGGTGACAGAGGTGTGTCAGGTTTGCCAGGCTTCAATGGGCCGAAGGGAGAGGTCGGAGAGCCTGGATACAGAGGGTTGCCTGGTCTAAAAGGTCGAAGAGGACCCAAAGGCATCGAAGGAGACGCTGCTCCTGCACCTCCAGGTCCTAAGAACAGAGGATTTTTCTTCACCGTACACTCACAATCCGTTGAAATACCGCAATGTCCTAAGGATACTGTCAAACTGTGGGACGGATATTCCTTGCTGCATATTTTGGGCAACGAAAAGTCCCACGGGCAAGATCTAGGTATGTGAACTAGTTTGGTTCGGTTGTATTAATATATGAAGTGCTTACTGTAAGCATGTGTTTTTTCATAGGTACGCCTGGCAGTTGTCTCAGGAAATTCAACACCATGCCATATGTGTTCTGCGATATGAACGATGTTTGCAACTACGCTCAGAATAACGATTACAGTTACTGGTTATCGACGACCGAACCGATTCCAATGATGATGACGCCGATATACGCAAACGAAATACAAAAATATATCTCCAGGTAAGCTCGTCGTTTCTGGTTCTTGGTTAGAAACTTGAGAAGTGTATAATACTCGTAAATAGCTTCTCGACGTCTTGTCGGGATCGGAAGTCCTTTTGATGATTAGTATTTTTTTATTATTTAAGGTGTACAGTATGCGAGGCCCCCACGAGGGTGATAGCGATGCACAGTCAAACACTCGATATACCCCCATGTCCCACAGGTTGGGAAGAACTTTGGATCGGATACAGTTTCCTTATGGTAAGACGAAACATGTTTTTTTTTCTGTGGAAATGGTCGAATTTTTTTTTCCTTTATAACGACATATACCGCTTTTTTCCGTACGTTTTTCTTTATGACGACACAGACCGCCTTATTTCCAGCACACCGACGCGGGTGCGGAAGGTGCCGGTCAATCGTTGGTATCTCCAGGCTCGTGTCTCCGAGAATTCAGGCCGAAACCGTTCATCGAATGCCACGGCCACGGCAGATGCAATTACTACACGACGGCGGTTTCTTATTGGCTGGCTGCCATCGAAGACACGTTCATGTTCAGGAAACCTAGACCAGAGACGCTCAAGGCTGGATCTTTGACTCAGAGAGTGGGCAGGTGCTCTGTGTGCATTAGACAAAGGTGAACATCTCATTTGTTAACTGTTTTGTTGCGATGCCTTCTTAAAAAATGGCTAAATCTGTATTTCATCAAGGGTTGATAGAGTATAACAAATTAAGCACAAAGGTAAAAGACCAAAATACTGAAATTGAAGAATGACTTGTTAAATCTACAATTATAGCTTGCCCAACATGTGCATCGTATGGCTTGAATTTACTAATTTCACGTTGTTTATAATTATTAAATAAATCTTTTTACTACTACTTCTTTCTAATATTACATTTCGTTAGATACACGATCCAGAGAAGCAGACCTCCTCCACCTCCGCCTCAAAGAGTGATCCATCCCAGTCAAGGCTCCAGTAACCAGCCTCAATCACCGTCTTACGGAGGTCAGTCGTACGGAGGTCAAAGGATCTCTCAACAGTCCTTCGCAGGTCAAGGTTCCGGTAGCCAGTCGTTTGCGGGCGGTCAAAGGGTATCGGAACGCACTTACGCAGGAGGTGCGAGAGTAGGAGATTATGGTGGTCACAGAAGCGCGGAGACCTCGTACGGGGGATCGTATGGAGGTCAAAGAGGTCCGCAGCCTCCCTCGTATATACCATCAAGCGCTGCGGAAAGTGCTAGAAATGCGGAGCTTCTACGAAGGCAGAGGTAAGCTTTGTTGAATTCTACTGTTACTAGTCACACAAAAAAATTAACCTTACAAGTGTGTAATAAGGATACATTTTTTATTTTGTCAACAACTTGTTTGTTTGTTTGTTTAAGATTTATTTGGCGTGATTGCTACAATTAGATTCTTTCAAACAACTACAACAATTACATAACATACAGATTTTCAGAAATTAAAACAAAATTTGCATCTCTAAGAATTTTCATTGTCCATGAAATATTCCTTTAATTTTCTTTTAAATATCTTTAAATTACAAGTAGACTTTATATCATTATTTAATTTATTAAACTTAAGTAATCCTTTCTGAAATATTGATTTGCTAGTTATATTACTATTGCAATTTTGTAAATGGAAATCTATATTTCCTCTTGTATAATAATTGTGGTAATGATTCATAGATTCAATTCTATGTAGTGAAAAGATGATTTTTTATTTTAAATATAAAAATAAGAACCAACTATGATGTGAAATTTTTTATATTCAACCACTGCAATTCGTGTAACATAGATTTTATTTTGGTGTACTTATTTTTGTTCAATAATTCTCATAGCTTTATTTTGCAAGACTTGTAATTTTGAGAATACTGCTTCATTGGAAGTGAACAAGATAGTTGAACAATATAGTAAATGCGGTAGAATAATTTTATTATAAACTATTTTCTTGGAATAGGTACCAAGACTATGAGAAGCCCTATAAAAGTAATTTTTTTTTTGTAAATTTTTGAAATAATGTATTCATCAATATTTAATTGATTCAACATCTTCAATTGTTTCTCCATTTATCCTAACTGTGATAATATTTTAGGTATTTCCCTATTAGCATATATTTTGTTTTAGAAGTATACAATTTTAGTTTATTTACACTTAACCAATTTACGATTTTTGCCATGTCAGAATTTAGCTTTTTGAAGCAGTGTCTATATTTTCATCTGATATGTATCATCTGCGAATATCTGAAGTTTACAATAATCTAAAATATTACAAATGTCATTAATGTATGTAGTGGACCTATTTTACTACCTTGTGGTATACCAACAGAAATATTTTTTGATCTAGATAATGTAGATCCAATTTTGGTTTTTTGACTTCTGTCAATTAAATAGTTTTGTAGAATTTTGAATACAGATCCTTTAAATCCGTAGTGATGCAATTTTGTAAGTAATTTATCCCTGCCAATAGTCTCAAACGCCCTTTTGAAGTCCCAAAAAAAACACTGTTACTGTATGTTTCCGATTTTCCATACTTCCATAATTCCAGCTTGAAATTTGGTTAAAATGTTATTACCCTGAATAAATTCGATGATCCGTTCGTGAATAATTTCTTCAAAAACTTTTTCAACATCTGCCAGAACACTTATTGACCACATATTGGTGTACAACTCAGAATTCTTAACTTTCGAAACAGGAGTTATGGTAGAACACTTCAGTTTTGTTGCAAATTCGCCATATTTTAAACAGTAATTTATCAGGATTAATATTCTTGCTCCAATAATATCAAAACGTTCATTAAGCACACTTTTCGACAAAATCTCACTCTTATTTTGATTTGATTTAATCTTTGATATAATCTTCTTGGGACGACTAATGTTAACTTTTCTAAACTGACTGAATTATAATCTGTACCCAATCGACGTGTTTCATTTTAGATAATGTATTTTTTTCAATAGGAGAAACAACGTTTTTCAACGTTTTCCACATATACAGGGTGTCCCAGAAGTCGACGTCAAGCCGAAACCGGCTGATAGGCAAAGTCATAACAGCTATCAGAAAAATATTTAAAAAATGTTATGTATGTGTTTTGAAAATTATAGGTCTTTGAAAAAGATATAGAAATTTCACACCGTACGGCAGTCTGTCAACTCCTGTTACTACAAATATTAACTTTTTTTGGATTTTATTTTTACAACGTAATGATGAATAATGCATCTTCAAACTGGTGTCTCAACCTTACTGCCAACTTATCTCGTTCAGGAAAAATTGCCACTTATTTCCCAACCAAGTATTCCAAAGTAAAACTTTGCTCAACTTTAAGTGGCTGTACTGGGAAAAAATGTACTACGAGATTTTGGCAAGTAACCTTAAAAGTTGGCGCATTTAATAACGATTCCAAAATGGTATAACACTTAGAAGATTACTCGTTAACCTATGCACAATTTTTATTTGAAAAAAGGACCCTTAAGGATAACTGTTTGCACAACAGTGGGCGTCAAAATGCTGCTGATGATGATTTACCTTTACAGCAAATGCTCAAACTGTTTTCCTTCAGCCGCAATACACGCTCGACATCTTCTTAAAAAAGATCGGGTTATTAAACGAGCCAATTCCGCGGTTATTAACAAACTCAGCTGCTTCCAATAGTCTTTGCCGTAGCTTCTACATAACTTACACGAGTGGCACGTAGCAAACCCACATTTGATGAGAGAAGATAAGTCTCAATATCGCTTCAAGATAAACCATTGGACAGGAATTTTAAATGGTAAAATAATCGGTCCGTTTGAGTTCCCAGAGACTTTGACTGCTGAGGTTTATTTAGGTTTTTTGCAAAATCATTTAGAAAATTTATTGGAGGACGTGCCACTGAGTATTTACAGGGACATGTTGTTCCAGCATGATGGCTGCCCAGCGCACTATGCACTCTCAATGAGAGAGTATCTCGATCAAAACTTTCCAGGCAGATGGATAGGGCGGTCTGGTACAATACCGTGGCCAGCCCGGTCACCAGATTTGAATCCATTAGATTTTTTTTACTGGGAAACTATAAAAGAAAAAGTGTATTTCAAGCTGATTCAAAATGTAACTGAGCTACGGCAAAGACTATTGGAAGCAGCTGAGTTTGTTAATAACCGTGGATTCGCTTGTTTAATAACCCGATCTTTTTTAAGATGTCGATCGTGTATTGCGGCTGAAGGAAAACAGTTTGAGCATTTGCTGTAAAGGTAAATCATCATCAGCAGCATTTTGACGCCCACTGTTGTGCAAACAGTTATCCTTAAGGGTCCTTGTGCGTTTTCATAATCGCTGTTTAATTAGGAAATTTTGAAAAATTTTCATCAGTTTTTCTTCAAATAAAAATTGTGTATAAGTTAACGAGTAATCTTCTAAGTGTTATACCATTTGGAATCCTTATTAAATGCGCCAACTTTTAAGGTTACTTACCAAACTCTCGTAGTACATTTTTTTCCAGTACAGCCAGTTAAAGTTGACCAAAGTTTTACTTTGGAATACTTGGTTGGGAAATAAGTGGCAATTTTTCCTGAACGAGAAAAGTTGGCAGTAACGTTGAGACAACAGTTTGAAGATGCATTATTCATCATTACATTGTAAAAATAAAATCCAAAAAAAGTTAATATTTGTAGTAACAGGAGTTGACAGACTGCCGTAGGGTGTGAAATTTCTATATTTTTTTCAAAGACCTATAAGTTTCAAAACACATACATAAAATTTTTTAAATATTTTTCTGATAGCTGTTATGACTTTGCCTATCACCCGGTATCGGCTTGACGTCGACTTCTGGGACACCCTGTATGTTTGATATTATTTTTGGCATTGTAATATTTTTTCTTTTCATCTCGTAGAATTCCAGTCTCTTTTTAATACTTCTCGTCTGATTATTTCATGATGTTCATAGAGATGAAAAACCACTTTTATGGAAGAATACAACGGTTGATTAATAATTGAGAATTTGCTGCACAAAGGGGTTTCAAGAAAATCGGAGATCATACGAAGAGACAAAGTGAAATATTCACATACAATTTCAGAGCTGTGTACTAATATTTGTAAACAAGTTACCATTGAAGAAAAAATAAATATAAATGCTTTTATTGACAAAAAAATTGATAGAATCGTTTTTTAGTATATATTTATTCACATGAAATGATCAGATGAACAGGATTTAGAAACAGGTAGTTGAATAAATGCGAAAAAGAATGATGTGCGACCTTTGATTTATATTCGCTATTTCGCACAAGTATTCGGCATTCAAGTAACATCTGAATACAAGCAAAAACATACCTTTTAAGTTTGATATTGGATTTTTTTGAAACAGCTCTTTTTTCTGTATATAACAAGTTCACTGTTTCTAGGTTGAGAGAAGGAAGAAGACGGAGGCCACAACATCGCTTCATGGACAGGGAGGAATCGTAAATTTCTAGGAAAGATTAAAACTGTGCCATAGTCTTTAATATACTTAATTTTATCCAGGAATTTTTGTTATCAACAAACTGTACTATTCCCCAAACAGTTGTTGAAAGAATCTCACTTTAATCTGCAAAGCTTTCATTTAAAAAATGCAGACATAATGTTTCCAAACTTACTTGATTCCTGGATTAAATATTGTACAAATGTCTGTGTATAAAGTATAATTGTGCTAAGATTTTATAATATAGATATTTAAGAATGAATGTTCGATTTCGGCGAGCCTGAGGCCAAGACTTGTTCATCGGGTCTTATAACTTCTGAAGCTTGAAGCCCTATTAGATCATTTTTCTGTCATTATGAACTTTTGATTTCCATGACTACATCTGAATTGTCAGAAAAATTTCCAACTAAATTACATCCATTTCACCGTACTTTTAATCTCTAAGCAAATAACATTGCTTTCATTTGTTTAATGTCCTGTATATCTTAAATTGTCGAAAATAACGTATCGGAAAAATGTTGTTAGTGTATTTTGAGTATTTATGGATTTATTTTTATAAAAAATAAAATTGATATTTATATTGATTGCATTTTCGTATGTTGAATATAATCTAAATTTTGCAGTTTTTGAGAAACTGGTCGTTCATTAAAATTATGTTAAAATGTGATCAAAAATACTATATTACACCCACTGCCATATGCTACAACTTTCTTGTAAAAATTAATTTAGTTTTCTAAATAAAGGATTTTATAAAAATTACTACCGTCATTTATGCTTATTTGACCTATCGTCAAACAGGAACCTTTTGCCTTCCGCAGGTATCAGAACTAGTCCCCCTTCTATTTTCTCAGTTGATGAGCACTTTGAGACTATGACGCCACTCGGATAGTTAATAAATTAGTTTGTAATGATAAAGTAATGTGTTCAATAAAAGGTAGGGTACGGAATAATGTTATTATTATTACTTACGCTACCGTGTGTTACAAAAGCCGCGTTCATATTTAACAATCCAGTCTAGTGAAAGTAAAATATGTCACGGAAGACAGCCTACAACATTTGACACTAATGTGGAACGTGCTACGTAACAACGCGCACTGTTAAACATGAATGACGCGAAAATTTCTTGAAGAGCGACTTTAAAGCTATTTTGAGTTTGACATTTGATAGTTCCCCTACTAAATTTCTATGATTTCTTTTATACAGGCTGACTTCGAAGTTGAGTCATTTATTTTAACAGTGAGTAGATCTGATCAAAAGAAATGTCTTTTTCCTTTACCATTTTTCTGGTAAAATTAAAGTAAGAAAGTTATAGCCCTTTGGAAGTTTGAGTACCGCCCTGTCTCAATAATAATATTATGTGCTCGTGTTTAGCAACAACGGATATAATCCGCCTTATCGGTTCATCGCATCGGAAACAAAAAAGCGAAAGAATTTGGAACGATGTTTTTACAATTATTTTATTCAGTTGTATACAGTGTCAGTCGGTAACGCGTGAGTGAATAGTGGTGTCTGTTGCGTGGCTCAAACGAAATCAAAAATGGCACATGTTTACGAAAATGCTGAACTTGTGGACATGATTTTTATTTACGCGGCATCACGGATTTATGCGGATCGGTTTCCCAATCGAGTGCAATCAACCCCTCGTGCCTTTGTTAATGTAGTACAAAGGGCTCGTGAATCAGGCGACTTAAGACCTCACAGGGGAGGGCATGCCGGTGCTCCAAGACCGCACGATCAAATACAGGTACGCACTGAAATACTTGTCGGGAGAATACTTTATAAAACAAGATAACATTTTTTTTTATTTTTTTTTTATTTTTACACACATATTTTGGTATAGTCAAACATCGACGTGTATAAATATGTATATTACGTATGTATAAACATGAAATATACATTCACCAGCTCTTTGAGATCGTATCGTACAACTTGTAGGTACATAATATTTTGTATAGACTTAAAGATACGCTACCGCTAAACCGCCCTATCTCTGCATTTATCCTGCACCGCATCTTCGCAACAATTTTTGTCTTCGCACCGGCAAATCTTCTTGTATTCGACCAGTCGAAAAGCGCGAATCAGTTGCGAAATCTCACGGAAAAAGTAACCGATGCCTTCCGCGATCGGGCTCAACAAATCGCGGCAGGATGTGGCGACGTTGTACATGAAGATCATAGGAGGCTGGACGAATGCGTTAAACAGTGTCGCCAAGAAAGGCTTGAAGAAATAGTCGGACAGAAGCTGGATGAGGCCTACAGATAGAGGGCGGACTATGCTGTACAGGAGGAACCTGAAAAATAAAGCAAACAGTTTTTATATTCCACTAAGTAGCGATATGGCATTTACCTTAGCAGTTGCAAGATGAAAGACGTCACAAACGATATTCCTATGTGCACCGTTCCAAACATTTCTGCCCAGAATTTCGTCGTGTACGCTTCAGTTTTTTCGGCTAATATCTCAGTAGTTATGATCGGAGGATTGTCTGTCGTACGTAAGAAACTGGAATGAAAACAAAGTCACAGAATGTCTTTTAGATGACGATGACAATAGTACATTTGCCTTTTGGACAATCATTGTTTGAAACTACGTGCTCTGGATCTGTGATATCTAAGGAATAATGCAAAGTTCGGAATGATCAAAAAACACCAATACTTGCTACATTAAAAGAAAATATTACCTGGAGTCTCCATGGTCAAAATAATATACATCCATTCTAGTAGCAAGGTTGTCGGGTTCAGACGTGCAAATGAATTTTTCGTTCATCATCCTTCCAGGATCTTTATCTTTTCCATCATCACAACGCAAGTCCGCATTCCTGAAAGACTTTCGTTCTGATATCATCGCTGCATTACACCTGTAATATATTAATAACCGTTTGAAACTATTTTTTTAATGGCTGATAAAGGCAAATTTCAACAAGCAAAATTACAATTGAAATTGGTCGTACCGATGTCTAAAAGAAAAACGCTCAAGATTTCTTCCTACCTATTTTTGTGTTCCTTCATGTGAGTCAGTGAATGTGGCGTGTCAAAATTATCACGGCATTCTGGAGAATATCTTGGACGTCTGGTACTACATTTCGGACTACGGTCTGCTAATTCAAACACCAGTCTCTGGAATAGTTTGCTTTACTGTGATATTTTCATGAAAAAATTACGAATTCACCTACTACCCGACTTCGACTACTGTTATAGACAAAATTACCGCCTATATGAAAAACTGGTCGTTACGACCACTCCTCTTAGCTCGCTATTCAATGCACTAGATAACAGAAACAAAAAATGGAAAATATTCCTTTACCTTTGGCTTATGGGTTATTTTGGAATGTTTCACATTCATGGTGTAATATTGGACCTTCTTGTTATTTTGCTGGCCGTTTTTGAGATATTTGAAGATACTCTGAAACATGCTACCCCTTCTTGGAGAAGACTTCTTGCCATATTTGGATTTACTTTTGCCTGAAAAAAGATCTCGTTGAAAAATTAAAGAATTAAGGAAATATAAAGATATTTGATTAATGTTATATGTTCTTATTGTATTCAACAATCAGTTACTGCTCACTTATGACAAATTAAATCACGTAGGGTTTTTTGCAAAGATCATGATGGAAATAGAAAAGTGAAACCACTTTAAAGCGCATAGAAGGATCTTGGAGATAGGTGACTTTCATCTTTGTTCATATTTTTGATATTTTGACTCGGAAGAAGTATAAAAGTATGTTTTTTATTTTGTTCAAGATATAGTATCCAGTACCCTGTCTTGGTATGGGACCCGTAAATAAAAATTAAAGAAAATTTTAAATAATGTTCCAGTACCATCTTCTGTTGTTAAATTTTTACCAAAGGCAAAGTAGAGCCTCGTATTTCGTTGTGACCTAGGGCCTCTTCAGTAGCAGAAGCCTCGTATCTGCCCAGAAACAAATACAAAGCTAGTTGGATAATTTCTGAGACGAATGAGAAATGTCCGTCCTCTGTAAAAGGCAATACTAGTAGTAGTAGCTGAAAATGCAAATCTTGAGCGTCTTAAAACTATGGATATCATGCCTTTATCGCCTCCATCTTCCATTTGCGCTTTCCTACCCTGGTACGGTTCATCGTAGTCCATCTTCTGCACTCGCTGTTGCAAGTAACTGATCATCTGTGGACACATGCACTCCGAATTGAACTGTACGTTGGCGGGCAGAAATGGCGGTGGACAGATGAATTCAGGGGTTGACTCAGGGGCCAGCGGGCTCGACACCTTGGTCACTTCCATCGAGGCGCTCATCTCAGGAGCCGTTGTTGCGTCTTCTGTGTGCTCGCAAGTGCAACCGGTGTCCGAGCAGGTGCAGTCTTTTTTGCACGGATCCGATTTTTCGTTCTGAAAATAGTTATCTATTTGTACAAACAGGTCTAATTTTTCGCTGCCCTTTTCAGGTGAAATGTCGCTTACCGTAATTCCTGAATATGTCAACTCATTGGTGCGTTCGGTGTCGGCCGTATTACTGAAACTACCGTCAGGAAGCTTCGGTGTTGCGGGCCCCATGAGCTCAATAACAGTTTGCACCTCTTGTTTGATCTTTGCGATATTTTCGCTACACGAACACGTATCAGGATCATTTGTGTCTACTACGTTCACGCCTTTATTTTTCTGTCGATTTTCCTTTTCATCTCTCGGTTTCATCCGTATAAAAGTTCAAAAATGTATAACAGCAGATATATGGTTGTCAAATATGTGTCAGTATAAAGACGCAAGGCAAGTAGAAGAAAGTGTACGATCATGGAAATTGAATAATGCTTCGTACACAGCAATAGCGATAAAATAATTCTGCTGTTCTATTAGCGGACTGATTATTTCCGAAAGATATTTCGATAATTTCAGCTCTTTTTGCTGTAGAATATTCCATGGTTAATTTATGTAATAAAGCGTTACAAGTTATTTTGGCAACAAAGTTTAGTCAAATCAATCGCAAACTATGTACTAAATTCCTATTTAAAATAAGTTCGAGATATTTCCTTATCTTTCTTCAAGAAATATCTTTCTCCAATAGCTATTTTCAACAACAAAATGATAAACAAACCATGAGCGTAGTGAAGAAAAGCATTTACTTAATCAGTAAATTCTTTTAGTCAAGCTTTAAATCAATAAATCTTCAAAACTACTGAACTGAAGCTCATGTATTTTACATCATTATAAAGGGAATTGAAAGACCTTTAAAATAAGGTAAGACTCGACCCCCCCTTTCCATTTAAGATTTTAGGATTGGTGTCACTCCCGCCCAGAGGGCTGCACGTGCTAACGTGATTTTTTGCCAAACTTGTGTCCCCCTCGAAAACAACATCGACGGGTCTGAGCGTTTTTCCAAAAAAAAACTGAGCTGCCAGTAAATGCGTCTGTTTCGATACTATAGATACTACAGGGTGTCCGCAAAGTTGGGGTTTTCCTTTCCAGAAACAACTACCCTTGAAATAACAAAGGTAATGTGTAGTGAAACGAGGGCGACCAAGTAAAAAAAAATAAAGGAAAAAGTACTCACTCTCCAGTTGACGAGAAGGGCTAAGTACGTCTCTGCCTGAAATCGAAAGTTGTTCACCCCATTACGCGTGAACGTAGATTCGTCTGTCACCAATATGCAGTTCAAAAAGTCCGGATTATGGTCATGTTGATGCAACAACCACTCACAAAACCGCAGTCTTGCTGGAAAATCGTCAAGTTGAAGGGCTTGTACACGTTGGACGTGAAACGGATACAGCCTCTCTTCACGTAGCGTTTGCCACACTTTAGTTTTTGATACTTGCACTTCTCTAGCCACGTCTCTAGTGCTTGTTGAGGGATTCTCGTCTACGCGATTACCTCTACACGCGTGACCGTAACCGTCGGTTGAAGGTTGCATACTGACCTGACCCCGACCCAGTTCTGTCGTCGGGTTGGGCCAGTGACCTTGTACCAGTCGGTGATGTCGCGGCTACAGGACGGTATTCAGATATTTTTGATGTTGCAGAGCCCTTTATCTCGGTTCCCTTAAGACATTGGTGTATATGGTACTAAGAAGAATTGCTTATGTTTTCAAGATCTACACGTCGTGTAAAGGAAAACCCCAACTTTGCGGACACCCTGTAACTACATATTTACAGATGTTCTGTCAGCTTGACACTTTGTCAAACAAATAAACTTTAAAAAAAGTCAGGATAATCTTGAAACATGGATAAAAATAAACATAAAAAGACGGATATTGAAAAAGAAGCAAGTATGCTTATGAGACGCTGCAAAGCTAACGACAAGCACAGAATCAAAGCACCGACATTGGAAGAAATTATCGCAACACAACTCACTGATGAACTGATGGATCAATTTAACATAAACAAGCAAAAACGGGAAAAACTGAAGGAATTTCAAGTAATTTCACATTTATCGCATCTTCAAATTGGTAGATTCTAAAACCTGCATTTCTTTTTCCAGTCAGAATTTACTAAGAAGACTAAACTGAAAGAGTTCAAAACCCGACTAGTCCCTCTATACCCCGAAGTCCCTACGAAGAACGATTGTCACAAGAAGATAAGATATTATTCAGAGCTTTGTCCGTATTCAGATATGACAGCTATACTTGAATCGGCTTTGAGAAACAGAGTCAGAGCCAGAGGTTTGGAACTTAAGTATCCTAGCATCATAGATAACATCGTGGCCAGCGCCAAAGAGGAGTTTTTTGAAGTTACGCATAACGCGGGGGTAAGAGCATAATACAGAATGGGGCATCTGCGAACCTTTCGTGCTCAATTAAATACTATGTATGTTATATTCAGGTGAACTTGAAGACGAAACCGATGAACATCGAGGAATATAACAGAACGAAAATAGAACCGTACAAATACCTGGGCAGATCGGACCGATACCAAGTCTACTTGTGGACCAAGAACGAATTTCAATTGCGATTTATGCTACATTTGCCTTTAGTCCAAAGGATTTTCAAGGATTGTATTACCGTGCTACCTCAGACTTTATTTAATATCAGTACATTGAGGAGCAAACCGTACGATATTAAAGACCTGGACGATATTTTTAACCGGTATATAAGCGATGCGGAGGTTATTTTGAAGAGATTCTACTACAAAATTGTTGAAATGGTTTGTAACAAGACAAAAACATTATACTGCGCATAACCAAAAATAATAATTAAACTTGTAATAAGGACGACCACCTTCCTATTTTGACTGTCATGTCAGATTATAGCCAAAAAAATAGTAGTTTCGTCGCGGTTCCGATTCGGGATTGATTCTGAACCACTTCGCATGCGCACTTCAAAAATCGGCGTTCGCGGTAGAAACACCTGGAAGCTGTCAATAGTGTCAATCGAATAGCAGTTTGGCAACAGCACAAAATAGAGGGCAAATTGGCAACAGTGTTGAATACGTAAACAGTTCCAAAGTCGAAACGAAAATCTCGAACTAGAAAATAACTGGACATGCGCATTTGTGTAATTCTGGATGGTTCAGTTTTAGTTCCGAACCGGTTCATTTTTTGAGCCGCGAACGCAACTATTTCAATTTCGAAATTTTTCACGATTACAATACAGCGCAGGAAATAAAAATTAATATGAATTTCAGGTAGAGGTGGACGACACCAAATTAGAGCCGTACCTATACAAAAGAATGTTGAAAGTGTGTACTGGCATTTTGGCGAAATACTTCAGCATAGCGATCATGAACACGATGGAGCACATCCGTGAAGTCACTGGCAATGATAGCTTGATCCCTTATATAAAATTATCGCTAAAGTACAGCGAAACATTGGTTCTATTTCCTAATGATAATGACGTCATACTCATCTACTCTATGTTTGTGTCAAAACTGGTGGACATTGGAAGAACATTTCTCGTTTTGGAGACGGTCAGTTGGAAAATTTGAAAATACGAAAATTAGAAAATTCCTTAATTTGAAAATTCAAAAATTCGGAATTTCGAAAATTCGAGGATTCGAAAATTCGAAAGTCGAAAAGTCGTGAAGTCGTATAGCTGAAAAACCGTAAACGGTCGCAAGCTATCGTCAGCTATCGCAAACTATCATAAATTATCGTAAACTGACGTAAACTGACGTAATCTATCGTAAACGATCTTGAACTGCCTTAAACAGTCGTGAACTATCGTAAATGGTCCTAAACGGTCATAAGCTATCGTAAACTATAGTAAACTGTCGTAGACTGTCGTAATCTAAACTATCGTAAACTATTGTAGACTATGGTAAAATATCGTAAACTGTCGTAAACTACCGTAAACTGTCTTAAACAGTCGTAAACTATTGTAAATATTCGTAAACGGTCGTAGTCACTCGCAATCGGTCTTAAACTATCGTAAGCTGTCGTAAACAGTCGAAAAAGTCGGAAAATTCGAAAATTTGAAAATTCGAAAATTTGAAAATTTGAAAGTCGAAAGTCGAAAAGTCGTGAAGTCGTATAGCTGAAAGACCGTAAACGGTCGCAAGCTATCGTCAGCTATCGCAAACTATCATGAATTATCATAAACTGACGTAAACTGGCGTAATCTATCGTAAACGATCTTAAACTGTCTTAAACAGTCGTGAACTATCGTAAATGGTCCTAAACGGCCATAAGCTATCGTAAACTATAGTAAACTGTCGTAGACTGTCGTAAGCTAAACTATCGTAAACTATTGTAGACTATGGTAAACTATCGTATACTGTCGTAAACTACCATAAACTGTTTTAAACAGACGTAAACTATTGTAAATATTCGTAAACGGTCGTAGTCGCTCGCAATCGGTCTTAAACTATCGTAAGCTGTCGTAAACAGTCGAAAAAGTCGGAAAATTCGAAAATTAGAAAATTCGAAAGTCGAAAGTCGAAAAGTCGTGAAGTCGTATAGCTGAAAGACCGTAAACGGTCGCAAGCTATCGTCAGCTATCTCAAACTACTATAAATTACCGTAAACTGACGTAAACTGGCGTAATCTATCGTAAACGATCTTAAACTGTCTTAAACAGTCGTGAACTATCGTAAATAGTCCTAAACGGTCATAAGTTATCGTTAACTATAGTAAACTGTCGTAGACTGTAGTAAGCTAAACTATCGTAAACTATTGTAGACTATGGTAGACTATCGTAAACTGTCGTAAACTACGGTAAACTGTCTTAAACGGTCGTGAACTATCGTAAATGGTCCTAAACGGTCATAAGCTGTCGTAAACTATAGTAAACTGTCGTAGACTGTCGTAAGCTAAACTATCGTAAACTATTGTAAACTATGGTAAACTATCGTAAACTGTCGTAAACTACGGTAAACTGTCTTAAACAGTCGTGAACTATCGTAAATGGTCCTAAACGGTCATAAGCTATCGTAAACTATAGTAAACTGTCGTAGACTGTCGTAAGCTAAACTATCGTAAACTATTTTAGACTATGGTAAACTATCGTAAACTGTCGTAAACTACGGTAAACTGTCTTAAACAGTCGTGAACTATCGTAAATTGTCCTAAACGGTCATAAGCTATCGTAAACTATAGTAAACTGTCGTAGACTGTCGTAAGTTAAACTATCGTAAACTATTGTAGACTATGGTAAACTATCGTAAACTGTCGTAAACTACGGTAAACTGTCTTAAACAGTCGTAAACTATCGTAAATATTCGTAAACGGTCGTAGTCGCTCGCAATCGGTCTTAAACTATCGTAAGCAGTCGAAATAGTCGGAAACTTGAAAACCTAGAAAATCTTTCAAAAAATTCGCATTTTGATTCAGGTGCGAATAAGGGACTATCCATCCAAAACCATCCGTCTGAATGTTACAGATGAGTATTTCAATGATATTCTAGAAGTAATTGGAGAGAATATCATGAATATGTTCATTCCAGTTAATGAGTACATGAGCAAGCTAGAAGAGGACTTCCAGGTAGATTTTTTTACAAACGAAAGCCAACTTTTCTCATTCACCATTGAACACTATTGAATTTCAGGAAATATTTCGGAGGTTCACTAAAGTCGATGAGACCAACGCATTTAAGACAGGTTTGAGTCAGATAAAACATTACCAGAATTACATGAACAAGGTAAAGGTCATCTTTTATTAAAATATCAAGATGAAATGTATCGAATGATATCAATGCACAGGTCGGATCTATGTTAAGCAGCGAATACTTTGGCATAGGACAATTGGTCCTCTCAGAATACGTTCAGTCCATGCGAGAGTCCCTCTCTGAAGTAATAGAAGACCTGTTTTTAAAACTGTGCACGCTGCACGAGGAAGAGAACGAGGATATTTGCGACTGTTTTGAAGCTATAAAAGCTGAAGCTTTGAGAAGACCAGCTACAAGCGAAGAACTGATTGCTCAAGGTATCAAAATGTTGAACGAAAATATTATTTGTGATTGCATTTATAAGAACGGTGCCGCTCTCGAAGCATGTTTGTCTTAGCAGATAAATGATTTTTGTAGGAAAATATATGATATGGGTGAAGACAGTCCATTTGATCGAGCTACGAGAAAGAATTCAAGCTATGCTGTACAACTTGACAGATCTCATACTATACGGTACGTTAGAGAAAGAGCACATGGAGCTGAATGCGAAGACGGTGAACTGGTTGACCGAAATCGAACCGATCTTGAACATAAACTCCAGTATGTACGAGCAGCTCAAGTTTGAGTCAGAAGAGAAGCTAACGAGCACGATCACTTACGTGAATACGTCAATTGACACCTTGATTCCGTTGCTCGGAGTCTTGAATGAAATGGACGACTATGAAAGGTACAACGAGTCAATCTACTTGACATTTGTTGTTTTCATTTCCTACGCCTACTGGTGACCAAACAAAAAGTGCCGACACTTTATTTTTTGACGTTTCAGATGCCCCTGATCATTTTCTGATTTATTTTATTGATGGCGGTGAAAAAATGGGTTGACCGACGAACACTGCAACAGCGCAATTGTGCACCAGCTGGAGATATTTCAGGAAATTTGTTACTTTCTCCAATGTTGCTGTGAAAGATAAGGTGTTATCTGAAATGGAATTCAAACAAAATAATGAAAGGAAACTATGAATTTTATTTTGTTGCCTCTGATAGACGAACTGACGCTAAATTTGTTTGCGGCCTGCGGGTAGACGTAAGATTCAACTGATTTTTTTCCAGGGGAGGCCAAATAATGCATAAATAAAATTACCCAATTAACCCAATTAAATCCGTCCCCATAACACATATCACAAAAACGTTCAAGAATTCTCAAACGAAAGCGAAGAACTCGCAAACATCTGTAATAAATAATCGAACATTCTTCACTTTCTCATTTTCTGCTTGCGTGTTGGCCGGAAGAGGGCGCAGTATCGGCAATGTTGCCGCGTTGCTAATTTAACAGACCATTACATCAACTCTGATAGGTGAAAATAACACAGCCACCGTTTTTTTTAGCTGACTGCCTTAGAAGGAAAGTTGTGTTTTACATGGATAAAAAACTGTTCACGGCTAATTTTTTTTCTCAGGTGTAGGGAATACGTGAACGCCATAAAGCTCCACATGGTCCAAATGCGAGATTTGCGTCAGAAGATCACATGGATCAACAAGGAACAACTTTGCCTGGGTTTCAACGTGTCGCCGTTCAAAAACGTCGAGGAGGTCCAGAATTTCGTGTATCCTTTTTTCCATTTGCTGAAAATTTGCATGAACATCAAGAGGCACATCGACGTGTGGCTGGATGGGCAATTTGAGTTTTTGACCTACGAGGAGACTGAAGAGCAGGTTGAGGAGTATATGAAGGAGTTATTGAAGATACAAAAGACCTATCGGATCAAACTGAGGTACGGTGATCAAAAGTGTCATTACATCATTTCTTAAAAGAATTTGAGTTTCCAAATGAGAAAATTTTCAGTTTAGGATCAATAAGTATGGCCCCTTTGGTTCTAAAGTGTGTGATCCATTACAATTCTTTTTTAAGTTTAAAAATTGATAAACATACAATCCTTCATTGTATACGTGAAAATATCGTGTTTATACATATATTGTATTGCACTTCCTATTATTATTATTATTATTATTATTACTATTATTATTATTTGAATTTCAGACAAGCGCAAGCCGAGAACACATCAATCCGTTTCTTCGGCGTCGTGGACGATCCGGATCTGTACAGTTGGCCAGCACCATTGAAACTGGCCGCAAACGCCATCCAAGCTTTGAAAGACTTCCGACCGGCCATGACCATAATGCGCATCATGTGCAACGATGCCCTGGTGAAGCGTCACTGGAAGGAGATGTCCGCCATTGCTGGATTTGAACTAGCTCCGAACGCCGGATCGTCGCTAAGGAAATACACCCGAATGGGTCAGTAGTACAGTCAAGTTGAAAAAGGAAAAAATAGCATGTGCTTTGCACGCTCTGGTATACAATAATAATATAATTGAACTGTTATTTTTTCGAAGAATCGGTTTTGATAGCTTTCATACGACTTAGCATCGTTACATCATCATGTCGTAAAAACGACAAATTTCGGTCTCGTCGGGCTGGTTGTCTGAAGCGCTGCCTTGGCGCTCTGTAATGGTACGCCTCGGTGGATCAGTGTTCCATTACCTTCTTTTTTCCACACACAACACACACGCATTACCGTCATTACAGTACGATTAACACGGCGGCGAATTTCGCGATAGGACAAACCAACATCTCGATAGGCAACAATTCTACCCCTGTCAAAACCTCTAACATGGTGTTCATTTGGACGTCTTCGAACTCGGTGTATTTTATTATGTTTGACACTAGTAAATGAAAGGGCAATAACTAAAAATATCTGTACTATTCAACTCTCAGAGGCTGCTTTCTTCACGAAAACTAAGAGATAACATTTTAACGAAGGTAGTATAATACTTTCCCACCAATAGCCTAGGAATTAATAACAAGCTGAACATGGTTATTCTCTTTGTCGTTCACAATAATCTATATAGTAATGTCAAGCACCAATATGGTTTTCTTCGACTTCCTAAATTGTGGTTTTTCCTACAGGTTTGGAACCTGACTTGGAAAAATATGACGTAATAAGTTCGGCGGCCACTAAAGAACGTGAGCTGTTCAGGAACTTGACAAAGATGCAAAACGAATGGGCCGATATATTGTTCAAGACAGGGACGTTCAAAGATACTGGCATTGTTATTTTGACAGCCCTTGATGATATCCAGGTACATATTTTCAAAAAAAAATATTGCCCGTGAATATATTGAGTAAGTGTTTTGTAATATGTTCATGTATTTGTTTGAGAAATAGGTGGTTTTGGACGACCACATCTTGAAAGCGCTTACCATGAGAGGCTCCATTTTTGTGAAACCGTACGAAATGGAGGTCAGAGCATTTTACGACAGGCTAGTTAGGATCAACAAGACGATAGATGAATGGGGAAAAGTCCAGAGTCAGTGGTTGTATTTACTGCCAATTTTTTCGTCTAAAGATATTGTGGCTCAGATGCCTGAAGAAGGTACACTTTTCAAAGAGGTATGTATGCGCAAATTACTTCTTTGTCGCTTGAGTAATATACAGGGTGGCCCATCCATGTGAATTAAATACGTGTTATGACTCGCGTTCATATCTCTCTTGTAATCGCCAAAGGATGTTAGAGAAATACTTCAGTAACTTTTGTAGAGTAGCTTTTATTGAGGCATCAGCAACAGTTGAGAACAGAAGAACAAGTAACGAAATGAGTACAGAGAATAGTCAAAGACCCTTTTTATATTCTAGGATTAGAGTTACGAATTTTCCAGAAATCAGTAGTGTCGGGTAAAAATGCAAGCATCTTTACATCCTGTCTTTCGAGTATGGAACGGTGTTATACTCGTAGGGACTTGGATGGTGTTAATGCTTTAAGGTAATGGCATCAGGATACCATAACTCATCCCCACGGTGAAATATGCAATACAATTTGAGGCATTCCATTTAAAAAATCACGACTTTGATACGTAGGTCAGAATTGGGACAATCTGTATAATTGCCAATATTACATATTACAGCCTTAGTAACTTGACGATAGCAATGATTTTTCAGGTGAATGATACGTATAAGCGATACATAGACGTAGTGGTCAGAGATGCGAGGGTATTTGAAACAGCTGGATCTCCTGGTGTGCTCGAGGCGATGGAGCACTGTAATGAACTACTCGAAAAGATCAACGACGGTGTGACGAGCTATTTAGAAAAGAAACGGCTCTTTTTCCCAAGGTATACAGGGTGTTGCATATTTTGCGGGGAATTTTATTCAAAAGCTCGCATTCTTGTGCAGGTTCTTCTTCCTTTCAAACGACGAAATGCTGGAAATACTCTCGGAAACGAAGGATCCCTTGCGAGTACAGCCGCATTTGAAAAAATGCTTCGAGGCAATAAACAGATTGGAATTCAATGAGAATTTGGAAATTTTGGCAATGTTCAGCATGGAAAATGAAAAGGTCCGACTGTGAAATCGGTGACAGTTTTTCAGCCCACAATCACAAACGATACTTTTCAGTCGATGCGCTAACAGAAGAATTTGTTACGTTGTAGGTCAATTTAAAGGCGAAAGTAAACACGAAAGATGCTGGTGGAAGCGTAGAAAAATGGCTGGTGCAAGTGGAGGACCAAATGGTTGTATCGGTCAAAGACCAAATTTTGAAAAGCTTCAAGAGTTACTTTGTGTTACCTAGAACAACTTGGGTGCAGAAATGGCCTGGACAGGTTGACCATAATTATTAGCAATTATTGTCCACTAAATGAAAACGTTGAATTTCAGGTGGTACTTTGTGTATCGCAAATGCATTGGACATACGATGTGCACAGAGCTCTCAATAACGAAGATCTGACGGTTTCTAGATTAGTCGGTAAAAGCAGATTGCATCCATATGAATGGTCCATTCGGAAACAATTGACCCTCATTTTTTTTCAGAAATGCTTCGAGTGCAACTGCAGGAGATAGTAGATGTGGTGAGAAGTCCCGCAATTTCAAATTTAGCGCGAATCACGATAAAAGCGCTGATCGTGATCGACGTTCATGCCAAAGACGTCGTCGAAGATCTTTACTCGAAAAAAGTGTCCAACGACAAAGAGTTCAAGTGGCAGTCGCAGATGCGGTACTATCTCGAAGACGACGAGGCTCTCGTCAGGCTCGTCAATGCTACGGTCAAGTACGCCTATGAATACTTAGGTAACGTTGGATCCGCGATGGTATTGTACCAAATAATACAGAGTTACCGGTAGATGGGGCGCTCCGTCGAAAAAAACAGGTCCTGCCGCGGTGGCCGAAATGCTACTTGCCATTCGGATGCGATTCATTACATGGGCAATAGTCCAGGAAATGTTTTCCCATCTGCTCGGACAAATATACTGATTAGGTTTTTTGCACAACCTTAATCAAAAAAACAATTTTTGACGGTCTGCCAAAATGCAGATTCATTGCCTGTCTTAAGGGTTTTTTTTTAATGAGATTATGGGAAATAATTAAACTATACTAAGTGACATATAAATCCGAACACCCAGTTTAAATGGTTTTATTTTAATAAAAGTTGGTGAATTTATTTATCTTACTGTAAATGACAAGTGAAAAAATTTTCAGCCTTATCAGCTGGACATTCCGGTTTTTATACTGCTTTTTTTTAATTCACTAAGGCTCTAAAAATGAATATTTCAGCCGCAGTGAAGAATCAACGTTGGCGGATTTTGGTTCTTGACATCCTTTACGATCGGTTACGATGCCTAGAGTACGGAGACCTGTACGATTTCGTCAACTTAGTGAGTTTGATAGGGGCCGTATAGTGGGACTTCGGGAAGCTGGACTTTCTTTTCGGGCAATTGCAGTTAGAGTGCAAAGAAGTGTAGACACTGTGGTTAGGTGTTGTCAGGCATGGCTTCGAGAAGGCCGTACGCAAAAAGCAAGGTGCACTGGACGCCGCCGTAGAACAACAGACCGTGAAGATCGCCGCCTAAGATTATTGGCCTTAAGGGACCGTTTCTCCACTACCAGGTCCGTTGCAAATGAATGGTTTGCAGAACACGGAAGACCTATTGGCATGCGAAGTGTTTACCGACGAATGAGAAGTTTTGGCTTGTTTTTATACCGGCCACACTGGGTCCTCCTTTTAACTCGAGAACACCGACGTAATCGCCTTGAGTGGTGCAGACAACGGTCACTCTGGGATCAGGAATGGAACAGTATTGTCTTTAGTGACGAGTCTCGATTTTGTTTAGGCATGCACGATGGTCGTGCCAGGGTTAGAAGGCGACGTGGTGAAAGGAGGAATCCACAGTTTTTTGTTGAAAGACATGTTCATCACACTGTTGGAGTTATGGTTTGGGGTGCTATAGCTTATGGTTCCAGGTCACCTTTAATCTTCATCAGAGGTAACATGAACGCGCAGCGTTATATCCACGAAGTTCTAGATCCCCATCTTTTATCCTATCTTGACACCCTGGCATATCCAACTTTCCAACAAGATAATGCCCGACCACATGTTGCAAGAGTCACAATAGACTTCTTTCAACATAATGATGTCACATTGTTACCATGGCCACCAAGATCTCCCCAATTGAGCACGTGTGGGATATGATGGGTAGAAGATTGCTCAATTTGCAACGTCCTCCTCAGACTCTAGAAGCACTTCGAGAGGAGTTGGTGGTTGCCTGGAATGAGATACCACAGGAGAACATTGACCACCTGATCAGAAGCATGCCTAGGCGCGTTGGAGAATGCGTAGCACATCAGGGTGCATCCACACATTATTAAAGGTCAAAGGGCTTTAAAGCAGTGCAATCATTTTGAATTTTTTATCATTTACTTATTATGCTTCATTAAGTACTTATACAAAATTTTATTAAAATAAAACCATTTAAACTGGGTGTTAGGATTTATATGTCACTTAGTATATTTTTCTAAGTAAATGCCAAGATACTTCCTATACTGTAACTGCCGAGGTAGTCGATGGCCGACATCTGATCCCGTTGGAAGTGGATCGCGTGACTGTTGGATGTGTTTAGGGCGATTCAATGTGACAAGCTGGTGTTCCGCGCTTAGATGCAAAATAAATGAGGGAAATGGTGTTCCGTTAATAATTTTGGGCAAACGTTCATCTTCCAGCATATTGGGAATCCGAACACAGAAGCTCAGGTCGAGGTGTAATTGACGAAGGAGGTCCATCCAAAGTTTATCGATGATTCATGAGTGCACCATTGTCAAAAACACGATTTCACGAAAATTTGATGTGGATTCGAGTGCTTAGAACAATGACGGCGTCAAATGCTTTTTCGCGATTGTCCCTTTTACTGGTATCTTTGTATCCTCTGCTTATGCTAACTCGAGATATATTGTTAGGTAATTCTGACCGTTTGGTGATCACCCCGTTGACGGATCGGTGCTATCGCACCCTGATCGGAGCGTATCATCTGCATCTGAACGGAGCTCCCGAAGGTCCAGCGGGCACCGGGAAAACGGAGACCACCAAGGATCTGGCGAAGGCGATCGCCGTACAATGTGTCGTCTTCAACTGCTCTGATGGTCTCGATTACAAAGCGATGGGGAAATTCTTCAAAGGGTTGGCCTCTTGCGGAGCATGGGTGTGCTTTGACGAGTTCAACAGGATCGACATAGAGGTATTTTGAACATTTTCAAAATTTGCTTTGGTTTTGGTTGGTCGACTGCAAACTTGTATATCACCAGAAAGCGGGGAGAGTGCCTATTAGGAATGTATCTTGTTCCTACCAGCGCGACTCTACCTATTATACAGGGTGTAAACGTAAAAATAATGACTACCATAGCGTTAACACGCTGTATTTCATACATTACAGATTTCCCCTTACATTTTCCCTTAAAACTTGAATAATAAAAGTAAAGGGTTGTCCAATAGGGACGCAGGAAAGTAAATGTCAATTTGACATAGACGCCATCTTTGTTTTCTGTCACCGACATGTCATTTTGTCAGTTGAATGTTTACCATTGATCGCTATGGAGTCGTATTCGATTGAAGACCGCATTAAAGTTATTCAAGAGCACTACAAAAATAGTGCAAAAATAAGAAACACGTTTCGCGCGCTTCGTGAACATTTCGGTCGCAACAACCGCCCAAACGAAACAACCATCGGTCGTCTGGTGCGTAAATTCGAGGTAACAGGTTCTGTGGCAAATCTGCCAGGCTCTGGCCGGCCAAGGAGCATTCGCACACTGGAAAATATTGCTGTTGTGAAGGAGAGTGTGATAGACGATCCGAAACAATCAACAACGCGTCGATCCCAAGAATTGGGCATTTCGAGAACCAGTTTGCTCCGCATTCTCCACAAGGATTTGAATGTACACGCCTACAAGATCCAATTGAAGCAAGAACTGTGTCGGGCCGACCATTTTTCGCGCCGAACGTTCTCAGATTGGCTCCTTGAACACCGCCAAATTGATGCCAATTTTTCATCAAAAATCATGTTCAGCGACGGAGCGCATTTCACTTTGAATGGGACGGTAAACAAGCAAAACTGCCGCATCTGGGCGAACGAAAATCCCCGTGAGTATCAAGAGCAGCCGATGCATCCTCAAAAAGTGACTGTGTGGTGTGCATTGTGGTCAAAAGGCATCATCGGACCTTACTTTTTCGAAAATGCGGCCGGGGACGCCGTTACCGTCAATTCTGAGCGATATCACGTGATGATAGAGGACTATTTTTTGCCGCAACTTGAAGGAATGGATATGGACGATGTTTATTTCCAACAAGACGGTGCAATATGCCACACAACCAACGTCAATATGCATCGATTGCAGTCCTTCTTCGGTGATCGCGTGATTTCGCGCAGAGGAAATGTGCCATGGCCACCAAGTTCGTGCGATTTGACTGCCTTGTACTTCTTTTTATGGGGATATTTGAAAAGCAAAGTCTACGTCAACAAACCAGCCACCCTCCAAGAACTCAAAAACAACATCATTGCCGAGATAAATGCCATAGAACCGACCATGTTGCAAAATGTTATTGAAAATTTCGACCATCGCGTGGACGTCTGTAAATCCAGTCGTGGTGAACATTTGGGCGACATTATTTTTCATACATAAATGGTATAAATGAACCTTCAAAATAAAGTACCCAACTTGATTTGAATATCAATCTTTCTTGTTTTAATATGCGTTTACTTTCCTGCGTCCGTTTTGGACAACCCCATATATTTTCGATATGCGCGTATGAAATAATCTAACGAACGAACTCTCGAATGCTGAGGGATAACTGAAATATTGAATGATGATGCGTGTAAGCGTATATATACTTGACGTCAATTTTCCTAAACTGATTTTGAACAAATATTTTCAAGAAGCCTCTTGTCTATAAATCTATAACTTGTAGGTACTTTCCGTTGTTGCGCAACAAATCCTGTCCATCGTGATGGCCGTAAGGGCGCACGCAACAAAATTCAACTTCGAAGGCACCGAGATCACCTTGAATCCGGCATGCTACGTTTGTATCACCATGAATCCAGGTTACGCTGGACGATCGGAGCTGCCGGATAATCTCAAGGTACACACCTGAAACATCGTGCTTTTTCCTATAAAATTGTTTGTATTTCCATTATTTATCTTTTTTTATGAAGGTACTCTTCCGCACAGTGGCAATGATGGTGCCAGACTACGCCATGATCGGAGAAATCTCGCTGTATTCGTACGGGTTCAAAGACGCTCGAAATCTTTCCGTGAAGATCGTCACCGTATACAGACTTTGCTCCGAACAGCTGTCTTCTCAAAACCACTACGATTATGGTAACCGAATACTTGAATCATCTACCGTCTGAGACTTATCCTGTAATTTTCATGTCGATAATACCCCTTGTTTGTTTGGTCCATTAAAGTACACTTGACTGAAACGTTAAAGAAACATTTCAAATACATGCGGTTTCATTGGTCAGACAAACATGGGGGATTATTAACTTTATCATCATTACACATCTCACAAATCCAGATGGATTATGTTCAAGGTATGAGAGCAGTCAAGTCTGTATTGTCAGCTAGCGGCAACAACAAGAAGAAATATCCCGATGAGGATGAAGACATCTTACTATTACGAGCCATTCTGGACGTGAACCTGCCGAAATTCTTAAATCACGATCTTCCTCTTTTTGATGGTAACATTTTCTTAACTAAGTGATGTTTCGTGGATTCATCGTATCATAATTTTTGCGTAGGCATAATCAATGATCTCTTCCCTGGAGTGATATTGCCGAAGGCGGATTATACCGTTTTCACAGAAGCGATGGTTTCCTGCAGCGCGGAACGTAATTTGCAACCAAAAGAATCGTTTCTGGTTAAGGTATCGTTTTTTATATATTTTATAAGAAACCTTTGCGCAAGCATGGGATTTGCTTGCCTTTGCTGACAAGAGGATCGGGGTCAAAGTGTATGTGGAAGATCATATCAAACACCTGTGCTTTCATAACCAAGTCCTTTACGTTTGAATACGGATATGGAAAACTATCAATGTTCTCCTCCTTACAACGAATAATACATTTTTTCTGACTAGGTGATCCAAACGTATGAGATGATGATAGTTCGCCACGGTTTCATGTTGGTAGGATATCCTTTTGCGGGCAAGACTTCGACGTTAAAAGTACTGGCCGATACTCTAACAGTGTTGAACAAACAAGGATCAGGAGAAGAAAAAGTGCAGACACTTACGCTAAATCCCAAAGCCATTACAATGGGTAAACATACGAAATAATCTTTTCAGAAGCTTTCTTTAAACAACTTGAGAACTATACGTGTATACAGGGTGTTTCTTTAATGAAATGCAAATATTTAAGTGGGCGAATCTACAAAAATGAATGTTCGTTTGTTTTATAAACTACGCTCCAAAAATATTTCCTTACAGAAGAAGTTTTAGGAAGAAAATGGAATTTAATTAATATTTTGAGAACCGCTTCAGATATTTTACTGATATTTAATACGTAGTGGAAGTTAATAAAGGTGTACATTTTTCAATGCAAAAATAATTTTTAGCTTTAACAGTGGTGTTCGTACGGGTATTGACTTCGATATTTTTAAGAAAAAAATGGTTCGCCAATAATTTTTTGCCGCTTAAAAAATATTTTTGAATTCCCCGTTCAATTTAAAACAAATGACGTCTCTTGAATTGTTTTGCTTCGATGCGCCATTTTTGAGTGAAAAAATAAAAACCGTTCTACTGTCAAACTTGCAAAATTATTATTAATTTGATTGGAAAAATTAAACACATTAGGGGTAATGAATAACAACTGACAACATAAACATAACATTAAACCCAACGACATGATTATGATATGAATAGCTTTCTCGGACAGTAGAACGGTTTTTATTTTTTTATTCAAAAATGGCGCATCGAAGGAAAACAATTAAAGTTAAAGCTAAACATTATTTTTGCATTGAAAAATATGCCACTTTATTAACTTCTACTATGTACTAAATATCAGTAAAATATCTGAAGCGGTTCTGAAAATATTAATCAATTTCCATTTTTTTCCTAAAACTTCAACACCCCGAGTTTTTGTAAGGAAACATTTTTGGGCCATACTAAGTATGGAACACCCTGTATATTTACAATGTACACATAATATATTAGAAATAGCAGGGGGCCAAGTAGTGATCCCTGCGGTACCCCGTTGCAAATAGCAAAAGGTCGGAGCTTATACTTATACTTTGAAGTTGAGTCATTAATTTTCAGATAATGATTGTAGAAGGAAGATAAACCAAAATATGTGTGTAAAAATAAAAAAAAATGTTTACCTTGTTTTATAAAGTATCCTCCCGACAAGTATTTCAGTGCGGACCTGTATTTGATCGTGAGGTCTTGGAGCACCGGCATGCCGTCACCTGATTCACGAGCCCGTTGTACTACATTAACAAAGGCACGAGGGGTTGGTTGCACTCGATTGCGAAACCGATCCGCACAAACATGTGCCATTTTTTATTTCGTTTGAGCCACGCAACAGACACGACTATTCACTAACGCGTTACCCGACTGACACTGACTGTTTACAACTGAATGAAATAATTGTAAAAACATCGTTCCAAATTCTTTCGCTTTTTTGTTTCCGATGCGATGAACCGATAAGGCGAATTATATCCGTTGTCGCCAAACACGAGCACATAATATTATTATTGAGACAGGGCGGTACTCAAACTTCCAAAGGGCTATAACTTTGTTACTTTAATTTTACCAGAAAAATGGTAAAGGAAAAAACATTTCTTTTGATCAGATCTACTCACTGTTAAAATAAATGACTCAACTTCGAAGTCACCCTGTATACTGCTTCCTATTTGACAGAAACGCTATAGTATTCTTGTATTTTAAAAAGTATATATGTATTAATTGAATGCTTCCGTTAAGCTACACATGGTAGCTATAGTATTATGTATTATCCAGTACTGCCTCTCGTGAAACCCTAGGTCAACTGTACGGCCAGTTCGACCCGATATCGTACGAATGGTTCGACGGAGTTGTGGCCACCGGTTTCCGGAACTTCGCGGTCGATCCGTGCCCCGACCGAAAATGGATCATTTTTGACGGTCCCGTCGACGCAGTCTGGATCGAGAACATGAACAGCGTACTGGACGACAACAAAAAACTCTGCTTGATGTCCGGCGAGGTCATGTCTATGACGAACTCCATGTCGCTCATCTTTGAAGTTATGGATCTTGAACAGGCTTCCCCTGCGACGGTACGACAGCTGCCTTTCAAAGATAGATTCTTCATCACCAAATATATAAGCAAGACTTAGCTTCAGCAAAAAATAATTATTATAAACAGAAAAGTAGGAATGTAAAGTCGTAAGTGAACTAAGAGGCAAACCTCCTTCTTCCACCGACATACCACCTGATGTACTGAATCCTCAGTACTGCATAATAGCAGAAAAACTAAAGAATACAATTTCTCTAACGATTTTGTCTTTGACGTTTCCAGGTATCTCGTTGTGGCATGATTTACATGGAGCCCGTCACTTTGGGCTGGCAGCCGCTGCTCGAGTCCTGGTTGCCCAGCCTGAGCGAAGAATGGTGCGGTGAAGGTAGGGTCGACTTTGTCGTGGACATGTTCAACTGGATCGTGCCTCCATGTTTGACGTTTATCAGGAAGCATTGCGTCGTGTATTGCAATCCCGGAGAAATCAGCCTGGTCAGAACTATGATGATGATGGTGCAAATGTTGTTGGACGATGCGACAGGTGGAAGTGTCAAGAAGGAAGAAGAGTCAAAGTATCTGGACGTATGGATCCAGGCGACATTCATACAAGCAGGTAAAACCACTTTTCATCTTTAAACTTCTCAGACGATAATCGAGAATTTGTTATTAGGAGTGTGGGGTCTCGGAGCAATCCTCGACACAGAATCCCGAGCGAAATTCGACGAATACTACAAGCAACTGTGGAAAGGAATGTTGGAAGATCATCCGTATCCAGGAAGCATGGAAAAAATGGAAGTGCCCATCCCAACAGAGGGTCTGCTTATCGATTATTCGTACAACTACAGAATGAAAGGCAACTGGAAATATTGGCCGGATGTGGTCAAAAATGAAAGAGTGGATGAGTGCAAAAATATATTGCAAGCCTTGATACCTACTGCAGATACAGCGAGGTAAGACAAAAGCTTTAGTATGTTTGATAAAACAAAAGTGGCGAAAATTAAGTACAAAAATGAAAGGTTCTATAAGCAACGCAAAAGGTGTTGACGTTATGTCACGTAAAAGAAAAACAAAAAATTGTAGGTATATGCAACTGATCGATATGCACATTCGTTACCAAAACCCGCTGCTGTTGATGGGTCCGACGGGCACTGGAAAGAGCTTCTACATCCAGGACATACTCATGAACCGACTCAATAAAGAAAAATACGAACCGTCCTTCATTACCTTCACCGTGAAAGTAACAGCCAACCAGACGCAGGACTTGGTCATATCCAAGTTGAACAAAAGGAAACGAGGTCACTACGGACCTCAGAAGGGCAAGGTACATTTTATATTTATACAGGGTGCTTTCCAAAATATAAAGTATGATTTTCAAGGTGGCAGTTTTATTCATCGACGACGTCAACATGCCAGCGAAAGAGATGTACGGAGCCCAACCGCCCATCGAGCTGTTGAGGCAATACTTTGACCACAAGAACTGGTACGACCTCAAATCGACGGATCCGATATACCTACACGAGGTGTTATTTTTGGGAGCGATGGGTCTGGTCGGAGGCAGTCGGCAGGAGGTCTATCCTCGCTTCTTGAGGCACTTCAATATTTTCTCTATCAACGAGTTCTCGGTGGAAAGCATGGCCAAGATATTCAGCAACATCCTGCATTTGGGATGGAAGAACAACGGGTTCCCATCGGAGATCATTTCCGTTGTAACGCAAACCGTCAGCGCCAGCTTGGAGATATACAAATCGGCCATGGAAAATCTCAGGCCGACTCCGTCCAAGAGCCATTATGTCTTCAATTTGAGGGACTTCATGAGGTAATCTCATAATACGAGTTCAGTTATTGAAGAACTACAAAATCCATTCAGCAAACCGTGTCCATTCACCATATTTGCAAAACGTCTCCGCCATAATTTTAAAACGCATATCGGAACTTTGACGTATACTAAGTGACATATAAATCCAAACACCCAGTTTAAATGGTTTTATTTTAATAAATGTTGGTGAATGTATTTATCTTACTGTAAATAACAAGTGAAAAAATTTTCAGCCTTATCAGTTGGACATTCCGGTTTTTATACTGCTTTTTTTTAATTCACTAACGCTCTAAAAATGAATATTTCAGCCGCAGTAAAGAATCAACGTTGGCGGATTTTGGTTCTTGACATCCTTTACGATCGATTATGATGCCTAGAGTACGGAGACCTGTACGATTTCGTCAACTTAGTGAGTTTGATAGGAGCCGTATAGTGGGACTTCGGGAAGCTGGACTTTCTCTTCGGGCAATTGCAGTTACAGTGCAAAGAAGTGTAGACACTGTGGTTAGGTGTTGTCAGGCATGGCTTCGAGAAGGCCGTACGCAAAGAGCAAGGGGCACTGGACGCGGCCGTAGAACAACAGACCGTGAAGATCGCCGCCTAAGATTATTGGCCTTAAGGGACCGTTTCTCCACTACCAGGTCCATTGCAAATGAATGGTTTGCAGAACACGGAAGACCTATTGGCATGCGAAGTGTTTACCGACGAATGAGAAGTTTTGGCTTGTTTTCATACCGGCCACACTGGGTTCTCCCTTTAACTCGAGAACACCGACGTAATCGCCTTGAGTGGTCCAGACAACGGTCACTCTGGGATCAGGAATGGAACAGTATTGTCTTTAGTGACGAGACTCGATTTTGTTTAGGCATGCACGATGGTCGTGCCAGGGTTAGAAGGCGACGTGGTGAAAGGAGGAATCCACAGTTTTTTGTTGAAAGACATGTTCATCACACTGTTGGAGTTATGGTTTGGGGTGCTATAGATTATGGTTTCAGGTCACCTTTAATCTTCATCAGAGGTAACATGAACGCGCAGCATTATATCCACATCTTTTACCCTATCTTGACACCCTGGCAGATCCAACTTTCCAACAAGATAATGCCCGACCACATGTTGCAAGAGTCACAATAGACTTCTTTCAACATAATGATGTCACATTGTTACCATGGCCACCAAGATCCCCCGACTTATCCCCAATTGAGCACGTGTGGGATATGATGGGTAGGAGATTGCTCAATTTGCAACGTCCTCCTCAGACTCTAGAAGCACTTCGAGAGGAGTTGGTGGTTGCCTGGAATGAGATACCACAGGAGGACATTGACCACCTGATCAGAAGCATGCCTAGGCGCGTTGGAGATTGCGTAGCACATCAGGGTGCATCCACACATTATTAAAGGTCAAAGGGCTTTAAAGGAGTGCAATCATTTTGAAATTTTTATCATTTACTTATTATGCTTCATTAAGTACTTATACAAAATTTTATTAAAATAAAACCATTTAAACTGGGTGTTCGGATTTATATGTCACTTAGTATATTTGTCACGGTTACATGTTTGAACCTGCCTTTCCACGTGCTTTCTCTGTAGCTATTGTACATGAAACCCTTGTTTTTTAGATTAATTCAGGGATGTACAATGTTACGAAAGGAGTCGGCTGAAAGTAAGAAAACGTTTGTAAAAATATGGGTGCACGAGGTTCTCAGAGTATTCTACGACAGGTTGATAGAAGAAAAGGACAAGGACTGGTTGTTTGATAAAATGAAGACGGTTACAAAGGATAATTTTAGAGAGTACTTTGAGCAAGTATTCGATAATTTTCCAAAGAACCAAGATGGTAGGTAACAGTTGAAGAATATCGCTTAGCTGGATCATATGCGCTTGAATTCGTAATGTGCTTTGAGGAATCAAGGTCCGTGTATCTGCTTCAGGTTTGATCGAAAGAGACCAAATGAAAAACCTGATGTTCGGCACATACTTCGACCAAGACTCTGAAGAAGACCAACGCCGTTACGAACAAGTGATCAGCAAGGAACAGCTTTACGAAACGGCCAACAATTGCCTAACAGAGTACAATTCCACGCACAAAACTAAAATGGATATAATGCTGTTCGATTATGCCCTAGAACATCTGTCCAAGATATGCAGAGTGCTGTCCATGACTTGCGGAAGCGCTCTTCTGGTAACTTAATGTCTAAGCGTCCCTTAAGGCTAAGTGTAACTATTAAAAATCCTTTGATACTCGTTCAGGTCGGCATAAGCGGTTCGGGTAGACAATCCCTAACTCGACTGGCAGGCGAAATATACGGTCAAAAACTTTTCCAACCAGAGATCACAAACAATTACTCGATCAACGATTGGAGAGACGACATCAAGAAGATTCTGAAAGAAGCGGGCGGTAGAGGCAGACACACCATCTTCCTGATCGCCGAGGGTCAGATCAAGGAAGAAAGCTATCTGCAGGACGTCGATTGTTTGTTGAACGCTGGAGAGGTGCCAAACATTTACCAGATCGATGAGAAGCAGGAGATTTTAGATATGGTCAGACTGGCAGCACAAGGTGACGATAGCAAAGTTATCTAGACCTAACATAAAATATATCAACAGCAGAAGTTTGTTAAAGAACAAATGGATCCAGATTTTAATTTGCTAAGCATTTATCTAGTGTCGGTAGTTCAAACGTACCACGGAGTAATTCAAATGTAACGTGTCGTAATTCGAATGTATCTTAGAGTAGTTCAAATGTAACATGCAGTAGTTTTCAGATGGATACTGAAATTGAAATGTAACATACAGTAGTTGAAATGTACCGCTGAGTAATTCAAATGTTCAGTAGAGTAGTTCAAATGTAACATGAGGTACTTCAAATATACAATAGAGTAGTTCAAATCTAACTTGAAGTAGTTCAAATGTGACACGCAGTAGTTCAAATATAACGCGCAGTAGTTCGAATACGTTAAGCAGTTCAAATGTCACATTTTTTCTTAAATTATAGCTGGATTGTTAACTGACAATAAATTTCTTCTGAGTCTATGGCCCTCCTCCGATTCTCAGTAACCACCTGGAAAGCCGTGTTTGCGAAATATTTTTTGCGAAAGCCTGCTCGCGTTTCCTCAAAAATTTTGTGCTTCAGGTGGCAACCGAAATCTAGATATAAGCGCACTCGAAGTATTCTTTTTCTTCACGAAGCGTTGCAAAGAGAAACTGCACATCGTTCTGTGCTTCAGTCCTGTAGGATGCAGTTTCACGAACAGATTACGACTGTACCCGTCGTTGATCAACTGTTGTACGATAGACTGGTTCGAAAGTTGGCCAGAAGAGGCGCTCGAAGAAGTCGCTCATAAGTGGATGGAGGGAGTAAACCTCTCAGGTAGACACACTCATTTATATTCGACACTTGAATATCAAGTCCACTCGAGAAAAAGTTACTTATGTTTGTAACATTTTATTAACTACGAGCCCCTTCCCACTTCAGTTGGCCCACTTAAAGATTTGTACCAAAATATGTCTTTATAAACTAAACAAAACGAAACTATACTAAGTGACATATAAATCCGAACACCCAGTTTAAATGGTTTTATTTTAATAAATGTTGGTGAATGTATTTATCTTACTGTAAATAACAAGTGAAAAAATTTTCAGCCTTATCAGTTGGACATTCCGGTTTTTATACTGCTTTTTTTTATTTAATAACGCTCTAAAAATGAATATTTCAGCCGCAGTAAAGAATCAACGTTGGCGGATTTTGGTTCTTGACATCCTTTACGATCGGTTACGATACCTAGACTACGGAGACCTGTACGATTTCGTCAACTTAGTGAGTTTGATAGAGGCCGTATAGTGGGACTTCGGGAAGCTGGACTTTCTTTTCGGGCAATTGCAGTTAGAGTACAAAGAAGTGTAGACACTGTGGTTAGGTGAAGTCAGGCATGGCTTCGAGAAGGCCGTACGCAAAGAGCAAGGGGCACTGGACGCCGCCGTAGAACAACAGACCGTGAAGATCGCCGCCTAAGATTATTGGCCTTAAGGGACCGTTTTTCCACTACCAGGTCCATTGCAGATGAATGGTTTGCAGAAGACGGAAGACCTATTGGCATGCGAAGTGTTTACCGACGAATGAGAAGTTTTGGCTTGTTTTCATACCAGCCACACTGGGTCCTCCCTTTAACTCGAGAACACCGACGTAATCGCCTTGAGTGTTAGAAGGCGACGTGGTGAAAGGAGGAATCCACAATTTTTTGTTGAAAGACATGTTCATCACACTGTTGGAGTTATGGTTTAGGGTGCTATAGCTTGTGGTTCCAGGTCACCTTTAATCTTCATCAGAGGTAACATGAACGCGCAGCGTTATATCCACGAAGTTCTAGAACCCCATCTTTTACCCTATCTTAACACCCTGGCAGATCCAACTTTCCAACAAGATAATGCCCGACCACATGTTGCAAGAGTCACAATAGACTTCTTTCAACATAATGATATCACATTGTTACCATGGCCACCAAGATTTCAATAGTTGGGCCAACTGAAGTGGGAAGGGGCTAATATATCCTTGAATGCTTTGTTTAAAATTAGTAACTAGGTAACTAATTAGAGCCCTAGTAGGCCTTTGATCAAGAGGTTAAATTGGTCGGTTATCTATATTTCTCAAGTATATCATCAGAATTAGAAAATTTCGAGTTGTGCTTTTATTACAGACGAAATCAAGGGCTATGCAGTGGTGGCTTGCAAATACTTCCACGTTGAAGCGAGGATGAACTCGGAAAAATTCTTCAATAGCTTCAACAGAAAGACTTACATAACTTCCGCGTCATATTTGGAATTAATAAAGTCGTTTTCTGAATTAACCAACATGAAACAGAACGAAATAATGGCTGCCAAAAAGAGATATCTCGGCGGTTTGGAAAAATTGTATCATGCTTCCGTAAGCATTGGTGAGTAACCGGATAGATAAAACAGCTCAGAAGTCTTTGAAGCATTTTCTTTTTGATTCGGTCGAATTTTTCTAGGCGAAATGCAGGACTCGTTGGCGAAACTACAACCGGAATTGCAAAAAATGAGCGCGCAAGCGACACAAATGATGAAAGACATCGAGAGAGAAACGATCACCGTGGAAAAAACGTCGGCAAGGGTGAAAGAGGACGAGAAAGCGGCGAACAAGCAGGCCGCAATCGCGCAAGCGTTAAAAAAGGAATGCGAAGCCGATTTGATGGAAGCGATGCCCGCATTAAACGAAGCCTTGGCTGCTTTGGACACCTTGAAGCCATCTGATATCGTTTTGGTCAAGTCGATGAAAAATCCACCCGACACCGTGAAGCTCGTTATGGCTGCCGTGTGCATCATCAAAGGCATCAAACCAGATCGAATTCCTGACCCTTCGACCGGAAGGATGACGTTAGATTATTGGGGACCGAGCAAGAAACTTCTAGGCGACATGACCTTCTTACAAGGACTGAAGGAGTTCGACAAGGACAACATCAAAATCGACTACATGCAAAAGCTGAGGAAAGAGTACATTCCGCATAAAGATTTCAAGCCGAACATCGTGGCCAAAGCTTCGAGCGCCGCAGAGGGACTTTGCAAATGGATCATCGCGATGGACATGTACGACAAAGTGAACAGGGTTGTTGCGCCGAAAAAGGCCGCGCTGCAGAAAGCGCAAAACGAACTCGCGCAGACTGAACAGTTGCTCGACGAAAAGCGAGCGGTTGTGGCGAAACTGGAAGCGCAGTTGGCGCAGTTGAACGAACGATTATCGGACGCCGTTCAGAAGCAGTCTGATCTTCAGGACGCCGTCGATCTTTGCAATAACAAATTGATCAGAGCTCAGAAACTGATCGGCGGTTTGGGCGGAGAAAAAAACCGATGGACCGCGGCTGCGGAAGCGTTGCAGATCCAGTATGACGGCCTGGCTGGAGACATCCTCCTTTCGTGCGGGATCATTTCGTACTTGTCGCCTTTCAATAGCCTTTATAGGCAGACGATCACCGCAGATTGGCACAAATACGTGAAGAACCTGGAGATACCCGGCGCGGATCATTTCGAAATGGTCAACTCGCTGGGATCGGATGTTAAGATACAAAACTGGTACATCAGCGGTTTGCCCAGGGACTCGTTCTCTACTGATAATGGGATCATCATGGATAACTCCAAGAGGTCAGTAGGATGTTTCAAATTGCTACGTCCGTATTTTACTCGTATTTATACAGGGTGTCCGCAAAGTTGGGGTTTTCCTTTACACGACGTGTAGATCTTGAAAACATAAGCAATTTTTCTTAGTACCATATACACCAATGTCTTAAGGGAACCGAGATAAAGGGCTGTGCAACATCAAAAATATCTGAATACCGCGACCCGCGACATCACCGAGTGGTACAAAGTCACTGGCTCAACTCGACGACAAAACTGGGTCGGGGTCAGTGTGTCTGGTCAGTATGCAACCTTCAAGCGACGGTTACGGTCACGCGTGTAGAGGTAATCGCATAGACGAGAATCCCTCAACAAGCACTAAAGACGCGGCTAGAGAAGTGCAAGTATCAAAAACTAAAGTGTGGCAAACGCTGCGTGAAGAGGGGCTGTATCCGTTTCACGTCCAACGTGTACAAGCCCTTCAACCTGACGATTTTTCAGCAAGAGTGCGGTTTTGTGAGTGGTTGTTGCATCAACATGACAATAATCCGGACTTTTTGAAGTGCATATTGGTGACAGACGAATCTACGTTCACGCGTAATGGGGTGAATAACTTTCGCAACACTCATGTTTGGTCAGTAGAAAATCCGCACGCTGTCCGTCGGGCACATTTTCAACAAACATTTTCGGTGAATGTTTGGGCTGGCATGGTGAACGGTATGGTCATTGGACCATTTATTCTCCCAAATCGATTAGACGGGATGCAATACCTAGACTTTTTACGCAACATTTTACCTTCCTTGTTAGAAGATGTGCCATTAAGTGTAAGACAATCAATGTGGTTTCTGCACGATGGTGCACCCTCCCTTTTTAGACGCGAAGTGCGTGAGTTTTTTAATGAATTATTTCCGAATAGGTGGATTGGACATAATGGACCCGTAGCATGGCCTCCGCGATCTTCAGACTTAACACCATGTGATTTTTTTCTTTGGGGAGAAATGAAACGCTTAGTGTACAAAACTGAAGTGCATACGGTTGACGAACTTCGTCTCAAAATTGAACAAACTGGTGCTTTCATTCGGGGGAGGGACTCCATTCTCAAAACCAGCACCGATGCTTGGCTACGTCGTGCACGCACCTGTGTTTTTTAATCAAACGGCGATAACTTCGAAAGTACGTTTACCTAAAAACTGAAAACGCGGCAACTCCGTCATATTTCTTACCTCTGTTCGTGGTCTGCACCACCGCCTGCGTCTGCTCGGTAGCGCATCAGCTGATTTCATTTTCTGTTGGAGCGGTATGATTTCGGGCAGAGACGTACTTAGCCCTTCTCGTCAACTGGAGAGCGAGTACTTTTTCCTTTATTTTTTTTTACTTGGTCGCCCTCGTTTCACTACACATTACCTTTGTTATTTCAAGGGTAGTTGTTTCTGAAAAGGAAAACCCCAACTTTGCGGATACCCCGTATTTGTTAAAAGAGGACCAATTGTTCTTCAGTTTATAAACCATAATTCCCCATGTTTATCTGGCCGAATTAAACCACATATGCTTAGGATCCTTTTTTTCTCATGAGTGACCTTCAGGAACAATTCAGGCATTACAGTATTTCAGGTGGTCGCTCTTCATTGATCCTCAATGTCAAGCAAGCAACTGGATCAAAAAAATGGAGAAGAAAAACAATCTGGAGATAGTAAAATTCTCCTACTCAGACTACATGAAGAAAATCGAGATTTGCGTCCAACAAGGATATCCGGTAATCCATTAGAAATAAAATTTCCATATGGAAATAATACGCTGAAATTTTACAATCCGTTCCAAACAACCCCGTTTTTGCCATTTATTACTCTCACACTAATTTACCTGTAGGGGCCGTTCAAGTATTACGTGAGCACTATGCGGGAGCGGGGGGGCTTTGCTTTGCTTATTTTGGATGACATGGATGGTAGGGGAGTCTAGATGATGATTACGTCATCGGTAGTTGTTTACGTTTTTACACGAATGACAACCGTCACATTGTCTTTGCTTGAAAACGAAACGCATTTTCGGGGATTCCCGCAAATAATGCATACGTTTAGTGAACAGCGCGCGGTAATTCCCCTACTCGCTTTAGAACCGAGTAGGGGAATTACCGCTGGAAGAAGCTAACTAATGAAGTGATGTGCATTATTCAAAATTTAGAGCACCATGATGTTGAATTGCTCGATAAGAACGACGTAGACATTCCAAAATCTGATGAAAGCGAGCAAACTCACAACACTGAGCAGCAATCGAAGCAATCCAATGTCATCGAAAACTTATAATCATGGATTCGGGTTTCATGGACTGAAGACTGTTAATTTGAATTTAATATATGTACCAAAAATTTAAAATAAGTTTGTTATGTTAGTAAGATATAATATTTTTGTCCTTTACTCTATGTTGAATACTGTATCACTAAAATATAACCTCTATCCTAAATCAATTTTCTTATTTTTCAAAATATAATTATAACGCTATAATTATAATATTAAAAAAAAACAATACATTAATTGACAAATGTTTACGTAAGCATGGTGGGAGGGGGCAAGACCTTTGCTTCCTTTTGCTGACTAGGGGGATGGGGGGTAAACAATTGTAATAAATCTGCTTACGTAATACTTCAACGGCCCCTAATACAACTTTATGACTATCTGTCCTGGACTAACGCGTTTCGCGTTTCTTTTATCTTAATCTCCTTTAACATGACTAGGTATTGCTAGAAAGTGTTGGTGAAGAATTGGAAGCACCGTTGGACCCTCTCCTGTTCAAAAAAACCTTCAAGCAGGCAGGCATGGAAGTGATCAGTGTCGGGGAGAATGTGATAGAATATAACAAGAACTTTAGACTATATCTTACGTCGAAATTGAGGAACCCGCATTATTTGCCTGAGGTGTTCAACCGAGTCACCATCATCAATATGGCGTTGACGTTAGAGGGACTGCAGGACCAACTGCTAGGTATTCCATGTTCTCGACGACACATATTTTTTTCATATCTAGGTTTAACAACTTGTTGAGAAAATTATTACGAGGAGTACAAGACAAGAGTGTGGTTCGCTTTCAGGTATCGTGGTGGCAGTAGAAAAGCCGGACCTTCAGCAGCTGAAGGAAGACTTGATCGTCCAGAAGGCAGAAAATAAAAAAGCGTTACAAGAAACAGAAGAGAACATTTTAAAGACTTTGTCCGAATCGAAAGGAGACATCCTGGAAGATGAATCAGCTATAAGGATATTAGATGAATCGAAAGTGTTGTCTATCGAGATTAGAGAGAAGCAAGTGAAGTCTTTCGAGATAGAAAAGTCTATCGAGGAGTTCAGGATCAAGTACCAAGGAGTTTCTGAACACTCTGCGGTACTTTATTATTGCATTTCGGATTTGGCAAATGTAGATCCTATGTACCAATACTCATTAGAATGGTAAATAGAAACATAACACGGTGCCGTAAGATCTTTTATCTTTCCGAATAACCGTAATGTGTCTTCCAGGTTCATCAATTTGTATATCAGTTCTATCCAAAGGGCTGAAAAGTTCAGGAGCATCGAGAAAAGATGTCAGAGTCTGATAAATGCATTCACGTACGATCTTTATAACAACATAACGAGATCCTTGTTCGAGAAAGACAAGTTGTTGTTTTCGTTTCTTTTATGTTCTAAAATTATGATTTCGCAAAACAAGTTGGATGAGAAAGAGTTCATGTTTCTTTTGACTGGTGAGATTATTGGAGTATTTTTTTAGTGCACTGGACCTCCGGTAATCCGACAAACATTATGCAGCGCAGTATCGGGCTATCGAATTTGTCGGATTATAGAGCACTGCCTAAGATTTTTTACGAAAAAGTACCTTGTAATGCGACAAATTACATATCCAATTGTAAGATTACATATGTTATGTATACGTTGAAGTATAAATCATACATAGTTTATGTATGTCGAATTTAGTAAATTAAATAACAATAGAGAGCTTACGTTTTATTGTAAATTAAGCATAAATGTACACACATATGTACCAAAATAATCAAGAATTATTAATTAAAATCATTAATGAATTTATCAAAGCTTGGAAATATTCATCATTTTTGTTTGTTTAAGGTTGCTGTAACGCGAGATCAGAGCTTTGTCGCTCAGTCTTCTCAAAAGTAAAAGTTCGTTGTAGGATGTACCATTCTCTTCAGCCCATTGTAAACCTAGCTCAAAGGCGTTAATTGCGTCTTGTGCTGTGACTTGTGGAGCAGTTGCAATCACGTCGTCGTTATTTTCCTGATTGTTTGTTGTATAATTAGAAACCTCTTTTATAATCTCTTCGTCAGACATTTCATGAAAAACATTCTCCTCTTTATCGATTCCATGGCTCCAGATTTACAAATCTTCCGGACTTATCTGTGTTTCAGTAGAGACTTGTTCTGTAACTCCCCAAGTAACACTGATTTGTGGAACGTTGCTAGGAGTGGTGACTATATCTGGCCATAACTTTTTCCAAGACGATTTAATAGTTGATGACGGTAACGCGTTCCACGACTGACAAATAGCAAAAACCAAGTGTTTCATATTAAATTCTTTTTTCTATTGGTTGGTCTTTTGATGCGGCTCTCAGAAGTAGGTTTTTCTTATAGACTTGCTTGATAAACTGAATGATATTCTGGTCCATTGGTTGAATCAGTGCAGTGCAATTTGGCGAAAGAAACCTGTTGGATTACAGGGGGCGCCGGATTAGAAAGGGGCCGGATTATCGGGGGTCCACAGTATATTGATCGTCCTACTTGATATTAACAAAACATTGCAGGTGGTGTGAATGTGGAGAGCACAGTCGCAAACCCGTGTTCAGATTGGCTGCCGCTCAGTTCATGGGAAGAGATTTGTAGAGCTGAACAGTTGCCGGCATTCAACGGTTTTGCAAAAATGTTCAAAAGTCAAGAGAAACATTGGAAAGAAATCTACGATGACTTTGACGACGATTTTGTAATGCCTGACCCTTGGAAGGACAATTTAGTTTCGTTCAGGAGACTGATCGTAATACGACTGTTGAGACCTGACAAACTAATCACGTCCGTGACATTATTTGTCACTAACGAAATGGATGACAGGTTCGCAGATGAATATTATAGACGGTACTTTCGGATGCAGCGTTTTTTCTTTTTAGGTTCATAAGGCCTCCCCCTTTCAACATATCAGTTTCGTACGACGAATCGTACTCTTTGTGTCCGTTGATTTTCATCTTGTCGCCAGGACAAGACCCGATGGCAGCACTCGTCAGATTCGCTGAAGAAAAAAAGATGACAGACAGGTTCAGATCTATCTCGTTAGGACAAGGTACGGTTCATAAAAGTCGGAGTGTGGAGACAGCCTAGCGACAAAGGAACGGTCATATCTGGATGAATAACTTAAAATATTCTCTAGGTCAAGGTCCGATGGCGCAAGCGCTGATCGACGAAGGTCAAGATGGTGGTCTATGGGTATGTCTCCAGAACTGTCATCTGGCAACTTCTTGGATGCCCAGCTTGGAGAAGATCTTCGAAAATCTGGACTATGCCAATACGCACGATCAGTTTCGTCTCTGGCTGACTAGTTACCCGTCTGCTAAGTTTCCTGTCACCCTTCTACAGGTAACGGTGCTGAATTTTGAATAATGCTCAAGGAAAAAATGATTGATTCTTAATAATAAATGAGAAAAATGATTTCTTAGAAAGGAGTAAAGATGACAAACGAAGCTCCGACTGGTCTGCAAAACAATCTGTTGAAATCTTACGTCAGCGACCCGGTGAAGAATCCGGAATTTTACGAGGGCTGTCCGGATCATGAAGAAATGTTCGTCAAGCTACTGTACGGTCTGGCATTCTTTCATGCTTGCGTACAAGAACGTAGAACGTTTGGACCACTCGGATGGAATATTCCATACGGTAATACCATTTTGTATTTATTTTCAAAATGACCTGCATCCAGAGCCAACACCAACCAAATTTTCCACACAGTCACTACTACATAAGAACTATATACGATCAAATCATCTTTCATCGCCATTAGATGGATTAGTTGGTCCGTACAACGAAATTTACAGCTGACAATTATCATATCGGTGGATCTGAATAAAATTTTCATAATATCTTGCGCCTCCTGTACACAAAATCACTTAAAATGGATGAATAGGAAGCGCATGTGAGGTACCGTTCACAAATGATATAACCGAATTTATGAATTTTCAATTTTGTTTCTAAAGAATTTTGTGTGATGTGAGGAGCTCGCCAGCCGTCGCGGAACGACCGACGAACGCTGAAACAGCGCAATTGTGCATCAGTTATGAATATTTCACGAGATATGCTACTTTTCTCAATGTTGCAGTAAAAAATGCTCGTTTATAAATGTACAATCAAGGAGCTTGAGCATTTAATTAATGAAACGAAACTACGGATTTTATTTTCTTGCCTGTCATAGAAGAAAGCAATTCTATTTAACTGAGATGTCGTTACGCGAACTCGAAACATTGTTCATTTTAGATACAGCAACTCTTATCTTTAAAAATAAGTCTGAGCTTGAAACATTAAATATAAGATACAATATGAGACGTAAACAAGATCTTGAGTTAGTAGTTAGATCAAAATTTGTGAAGGACTCGATAATTTATGGTGTGTCATGAGCCGTCCTCATGCTATCAGGAGAAGACACAATTTAAATTGATTTCGCCGTGAACTTAAAAACCTTATAATATGTAAACAATATTATACCATGTGTGAATTCTACAGTTCACCTACTCAAGATCCACATAAGTAATTATGTTATAGTTTAGTTTTAAGTTGGCTTTATCGTTAAGAACGATTGTATTCTTCAGACAATAACGAAACAAGACAGTTAGCGTGTTTGTACCGACTGCCTCGGAAGGGGAGTATGTATGTGAACAAAAAATTCTCATTTGTTCGTTCCTTATGATTTTCTCTATTTCTCATCAGGATTTAACGATTCCGACTTTGACATTTCCGTTCAGCAATTGCAAATGTTCATCAACGAGAACGACGATCCTTACGAAGCGCTGTCCTATTTGATCGGCGAATGCAACTACGGGGGTAGAGTGACGGACGATTGGGATAGAAGGCTTATTGTCACCATTTTGGCGGACTATTTGAGCCCTACTGTCGTCTCACAGAAGAATTACACGTTCAGCAATGCCGGAGATTGCTACGGACTCCCGGAGAAGAACGAGTATGCCGTTTATATAGGTCAGCTTGTTTCAAGTCTTACATTCTTTTAGTCAGTGTATCAGTCTGCGAGTGTCGCTATCCGAAAATGCGTCAAACAAGAAAAAAAAACGTAGACAACAGGGAGTGAAGAGAATGATAAAATCGGGAAACTGGTAGGAAATTACATCAGAATTGAAATCAAATCGAAATGAGGGTGAGATTTTGCCAAAAAGGGTGCTTATAGAATGTTTTGATATTATTGGGGCAAACATATTAATCCTATGAAATATACCAAGTGACATATAAATCCGAACACCCAGTTTAAATGGTTTTATTTTAATAAAATTTGGTATAAGTACTTAATGAAGCATAATAAGTAAATGATAAAAATTTCAAAATGATTGCACTGCTTTAAAGCCCTTTGACCTTTAATAATGTGTGGATGCACCCTGATGTGCTACGCATTCTCCAACGCGCCTAGGCATGCTTCTGATCAGGTGGTCAATGTCCTCCTGTGGTATCTCATTCCAGGCAACCACCAACTCCTCTCGAAGTGCTTCTAGAGTCTGAGGAGGACGTTGCAAATTGAGCAATCTCCTACCCATCATATCCCACACGTGCTCAATTGGGGATAAGTCGGAAGATCTTGGTGGCCATGGTAACAATGTGACATCATTATGTTGAAAGAAGTCTATTGTGACTCTTGCAACATGTGGTCGGGCATTATCTTGTTGGAAAGTTGGATCTGCCAGGGTGTCAAGTTAGGGTAAAAGATGGGGTTCTAGAACTTCGTGGATATAACGCTGCGCGTTCATGTTACCTCTGATGAAAATTAAAGGTGACCTGGAACCATAAGCTATAGCACCCCAAACCATAACTCCAACAGTGTGATGAACATGTCTTTCAACAAAAAAACTGTGGATTCCTCCTTTCACCACGTCGCCTTCTAACCCTGGCACGACCATCGTGCATGCCTAAACAAAATCGAGACTCGTCACTAAAGACAATACTGTTCCATTCCTGATCCCAGAGGACCCAGTGTGGCCGGTATGAAAACAAGCCAATATTTCTCATTCGTCGGTAAATACTTCGCATGCCAATAGGTCTTCCGTGTTCTGCAAACCATTCATTTGCAATGGACCTGGTAGTGGAGAAACGATCTCTTAAGGCCAATAATCTTAGGCGGCGATCTTCACGGTCTGTTGTTCTACGGCGGCGTCCAGTGCCCCTTGCTCTTTGCGTACGGCCTTCTCGAAGCCATGCCGGACAACACCTAACCACAGTGTCTACACTTCTTTGCACTCTAACTGCAATTGCCCGAAAAGAAAGTCCAGCTTCCCGAAGTCCCACTATACGGCCCCTATCAAACTCAATAAGTTGACGAAATCGTACAGGTCTCCGTACTCTAGGCATCGTAACCGATCGTAAAGGATGTCAAGGTCCAAAATCCGCCAACGTTGATACTTTACTGTGGCTGAAATATTCATTTTTAGAGCGTTAGTGAATTAAAAAAAAGCAGCATAAAAGCCGGAATGTCCAACTGATAAGGCTGAAAATTTTTTCACTTGTTATTTACAGTAAGATAAATACATTCACCAACTTTTATTAAAATAAAACCATTTAAACTGGGTGTTCGGATTTATATGTCACTTAGTATATGTTGTAATTGCAACATGTGTTATTTTTATGCTGCAAATTTGATTAGGGAGTGATAAAGGTGGTGTTTTCTACTATATATTATCAAAATATTCATTGTTAATATTTTAAACCTATAACACCCCGCTACATTTTTATTATTTGTGTTTGATAAGAAAAAAACTAAGATTTCTATAGTTGGGCCAGCTGAAGTGGGAAGGGGCTCGTAACTGTTTTAGTTTTTTAAAAGATTGTGTTCGTAGCAATCATACTAAATAATTCTTAAACAAACAAACTGTGTTCGTTTGTTGATAAGATCTTCTCCAAATTGCAGCCCACATTAACGCCTTGCCTGGCGTGCACCCTCCTGAAGTTTTCGGTCTGCACACGAACGCAGGCATCACCAGGGACCTGCAGAACTCGAATCAACTCCTGAACTCCGTGCTGAAGGCGTACGGTGAAGTATCGGCGGGAGGCGCCGCGGGAACGGACAAATTCATCACGACTCTTTGCTCAGACATGGTTAGATTTTGATCGTTCCGCTTTTTTGTTGTCAAAAAGTTCATAAAAGAAAAAAAGACGATTAAAGCTGTTTATGTGTGGTTATAATGGTATAGGTGTCCAGGCTACCGAAAAAGTTCGATCTGGATGTGGCCCACGCGAAGTACCCTGTGGAATACTCGGAATCGATGAACACGGTGCTGGTGCAAGAGATGGAGAGATTCAACAAGTTGTTGGGGGTCATCGCGAGTTCTTTGGTCAATATGCAGAGAGCTATACAAGGTGAGGCAAGCAGAACGAGAATGGCAACGTCCCTTAATGAAAATAAAACAATACATAGTTGAATCAGTACGTACGTACAAAGATATCTCAAAAAGCTCCTATAAACATGGATTTTAACCTAATTATAATGTTTCCGTCCGTTCGACCAAAGAGAACAGCCAACCACGGACAAGTGTGTCGTGTTTCTTGGCTAGTCATCAGCGTAGTCTAGGCTTGGTTTCTTGTCTCTGGACAAACGAACGAAAGCATCGCAACTATCATCTACCCCGGTGATATGATCTGTCGAATTAAGCCATTAACTGTTAGTCGGAACTTTACAGCCAGAATCGTCAGGCATCTAGCGGTCACGTGGTGACTGAGCTCGTAACTAGCAGTTCCGACTAATAGCAGTGATCGATTCTGGCGCGACAGAGGGCGCTTTGCGCTGTCTCGTTCATGGATTTTAAAGTTCACAATTTAGTGTCGGACTTGTTATTCTTTCATTCAAGGCTTAATGGCGATGTCTCCAGCTCTAGAAGCGTTCGCGGCGTCATTGCTTCTAGCTAGAATCCCTTCAAATTGGGCCAGCGTATCTTATCCCAGTCTGAAGAGCTTGCCAAGCTACATGGCTGACTTTTTGGCTCGCATACAATTCTTACAATCTTGGTTCGACGAGGGAAAACCTGTCAACTACTGGGTGTCCGGATTCTTCTTCACGCAAGCTTTTTTGACAGGAGTCAAACAAAATTTTGCGAGGTTTGTTTAAAGTTTATTTAGCTACAATGTCAACGTTTACACGTTTTTTGAATAAATTCCCGGTAATTTTACATTCTTGTCTATTACAATTATATCACCATGCATTTTGTGATTTTTTAATTTCACCTTTAACATTTTTAAATTGAGTTTAGTATTATTATACAGGGTGGCGCATCGAAAACGCTCAGTTTTTTTTAAACGCTCAGTTATGATAATGATTACTTAATTTTGTAAGTTTTCTAAATGTGGTGATAATAAATGATTTTTTAACTTGAATATGAAAATGAGAACTAACTAATATTTAAAAATATTTACATCCAACCACTATAGTCCTTCTAACATAGAAGCATATTTGTTTCTATTAAAAATGATTCGCGCAGCTTTATTTTGTAGAATTTTTGTAATTAAGAAAATACGTTTACATTCGCTGTAAACGAAATGGCTGAACAATATAAAGAATGAGAAAGAACTACAGTAACACCATGAAAATAGAATCAGAATTAAGAAATAAACGACACTTTTATTTCGGTATTCTCAGAAAGTACGCGATCCCCATTGACAAGTTGACGTTTGACTTCGAGATCATGAGGCAAGATCGGATGAATGATGCGCCCGAGGATGGGACGTACTTGTACGGACTGTTCACAGATGGCGCCAGGTGGGACCGCGGAAAAGGGAGACTAGCGGAGCTGGTGCCGAAAGTATTGTACGATATCATGCCTATAATATGGATCAAGCCCATCACTTCTGCAGAATATAAAGTTGGTGAGTACCGAATGGATCTGTGATATCGTGCGGGCTTTTGTTGTTTTCGACATAGGGCTAAATTAAGGGAATTTATTTCACAATATTACCATAAGCTTAATATACTAAACTGATTTTTGACACAAATGAACTTAACCTAGTCTGGCTCTGGGGTACAGATAGATAATTGTAAGGGTGTGATATACAGGGTGACTTCGAAGTTGAGTCATTTATTTTAACAGTGAGTAGATCTGATCAACAGAAATGTTTTTTTCCTTTACCATTTTTCTGGTAAAATTAAAGTAACAAAGTTATAGCCCTTTGGAAGTTTGAGTACCGCCCTGTCTCAATAATAATATTATGCGCTCGTGTTTGGCAACAACAGATATAATCCGCCTTATCGGTTCATCGCATCGGAAACAAAAAAGCGAAAGAATTTGGAACGATGTTAGGTATCACTCGACCCCACTTTCCATTTAAGATTTTAGGGTTGGTGTCACCCCCGCCCAGGGTGCTGCACGTGCTAACGTGATTTTTTGCCAAACTTGTGTCCCTCTCGAAAACAAAATCGACGAGTCTGAGCGTTTTTCCAAAAAAAAACTGACCTGCCAGTAAATGCGTCTGTTTCGTTTTCGATGCGCCACCCTGTATGTACCTGCATTGATTTTTATAGGCGCCCGTTACGTGAGTCCTGTGTATAAAACTTCCGAACGCAGAGGAACGCTCTCTACCACAGGCCATTCGACCAATTACGTACTACCAGTACTGCTCGACACGGACGTCAAGCCTTCTCATTGGATCAAAAGGAGCGTAGCACTGCTATGTCAGCTTAACTGAACTAATACACTGTATATAGGTTTTAATAAATGTATACAAATAGCAAAACGATTTTTATTTAAATATCTAGGCAGTTTTGAAGATCTCCGAATTGGAAAAATGTCTTTATTAGCATCAAAAAATTCGGAAAATATAAAGTTCGTTCAGAATAATGAAAGTTTCAATAATATCGCCCTGTGCAATAGCCAATGTGTCATTAGTTGACAATGACAATTACAAACTATTAATTTCGAAATTCCTGTTTGGCCGAGCGAATGTGCTCAAAACGTGTATATTTTCGTTGAAAGAGTCGCTATAGAAAGAAGAAGATAAAGGTAAGACTCAGCACTATAAATACCTTCATTTACTGATATAGATAGTCGCAAAATGATCGGCCAATTTTAAAGGCCTTATGCAGTGAAAAAATCGGATCGCTTCAGCAGATCCAATTCAACTGATTAATTTTTTTTAGAAAATGAAACGAAAATCGAAAAATCCGTTATTTTTTCCGGGTATCCTGAAGGCCATCTCGCAACTGCAACAGTCAAAGGGTGCCACAGAAGCCAAAATTCTCGACTACATACAAAGACTCATGCTTGTCATCAATCCGTCATCGAACACGCAGAAAGTACATAATCTACCGCAACAGGTAAACAAGCGATTGCAAATATTAGCCTTAGTTTTTTATATCGATGGCGTCAAATTCAAATTCCAAACAAAAAACCTTCCAGGTGCGAAGAGCTTTGAAACATGCTCAAAAACTGGGACTTGTTATGCAGAAAGGTGGAAGATATCTCCTCGCCATTAATCCAGTCAAGAATAGATTACATCCAGCTAGTAAGAAATCATGCAAACCTAATATTTACTTGACAAGATTCAGGACGTCTACGTCAGTTGGAAAAACCAACAAAGGTAAATACAGGGGTTATTAATTGAACCAACAAATCGACAGTCTACTTGCCATTGAACAAAATTAAGGAGTATAAGTTTTAAATGTCTCACGAGCAAATTGTGTATTTTACAGTTGGAACTGTAAAAGCAAGACGCAGCAGTACTCAACCGGACAAGGCGTGCGGTCATTGCAGGAAAAACAAGCGACGCAGGGCTAAGTCCAGACAAAACCGAAGTAGAAGAAGACGTCGTCATGCTGGTCATGGAAGTTTAGGCAGTCTTGATGACAAAAACGAAATCGTGTCTTCCGAGGAATCGTTCGAGAGTAACTGACACCTTGACGATGTGACGTTTTCACTTGTAACAGAATCGTTCCGTTCAATAAATTTTGGCTTAGTTCTCATATAAAACAAATACCAATGATACGCTAAAATGTAGCAGGTTCGATAATCATTCTGCGCGGTTGTTATGAAAACCCGGCACTGTTATTCTAAACTGTTTGAGAAACATTCGGGTATCTCTCAAAGCATACTCGATTTTTATGGCACGAAGCAGTTGTTTCTAGGCGAGCGTAGGAGTCAAAACATTAACACATCGTTTGATTGCTCCCGAAAATGGACGGAAACTAAAATAAACTGATACGCCGAACAGCGAAGCGATTACGCTCAAGAAAACTTGAATTTAAGGATTCATGCTAGATGATAATTTATCTTTTGCCTGCGCGAATGTTATGTTTATGTTGCCAGTTGTTGTTGTTTATTACCCCTAATGTGTTTAATTTTTCCAATTAAATTAATATATAATAAATCGACGGGTCTGAGCGTTTTTCCAAAAAAAAAAACTGAGCTGCCAGTAAATGCGTCCCTTTCGTTTTCGATGCGCCACCCGGTATAGATTCACACCCTTAAATATTCGCATATCATTACTACAAGTTTGACTGTTATTGAAATTTCACATTAAATTCGTATTCTTCTGCGAAAGGCATAAAAGTTCGTGGTTCCATATGATCCTGGTGTTCCAGGCAGCTGCCAAAAATGGCGAAAACTTCTATGGATGGCAAAAAGCAGTTTAAACTGACTAAGAGCAAATTTAATCTTTTTATCGATAGCCAGAATATTAATCCTAATAAATAACCGTTTAAAATATTTCGAATTTCTAACAGAATCAAAGTATTCTGCCATAACTCCTGTTTTCTAAGTTGTACACCAATATGCGGCCAATTAATGTTTTGCCAGATCTTGAAAAAGTATTTGAAGAAATTATTTACGAACAGATCATGGAATTCATCGAGAGAAAATTTCAGCCAAATTTAAAGCTGGATTCAGGAAGAAACCTGCAATACGAATGGTTTTAGATTACTGGAGCAGATGTTTGGCGAATATGAAACATGCGATGACAGTGTTTTTGGACTTCAAAATGGCGCTTGAAACTCATCAGGGATAAATTACTATGAAGTGAAAATTCTTAGAAATTCAAGTTTAGTGTTATGTAACTGTTGTAGTTTTTCAAAAGAATCCATGCTCAATGTCATCAGCGTTGGGCCGTAGGTGTGAGATAGTTTTGATTTATTTCATTTCACTTTTTGTTTAACAGAATTGTTTACATTGAAAAATTAAAAATATTGGAGACAAACCAAATTTTAATGATCGATACTAAAAAGTATGTATCAACTTTGTCTCATTTTTAATCTAAAAGTTGGAATGATCTCGCGTTATAAATATTAATTTTACGATCTTGTTTTAGAGTCATGAGATTCTATGGAGATAGCTCAGAACGCCCAAAAAACTATGAATATCAGTGAAATATTTCCAAAACTTATTATTAGATAAATATAGCGACAATGATGATATAGATATTTGCCATTAGCCGAGAATATACTCGGATCACAACTATTTGAAAAAAAACAAGCAGAATTCGTGCAAGTTGTCTCACCATCTCCAATATCAGGTATTCTGCTATTGTTGCTGCTTGATGGATAGAGTATTTCGTATGGTCACCTTACAAAATCACCAATTCAGCTGAATTGTTCATATGCCGTACCGTTAGCAAATAATTACTTCCGTTTTGTTGCCTTATTTAAAGTATTCTGTTTATTAACTACAACGGAGAGATTCACATCGCAAGGCAGTACGAATATCTCTTGAATATCTTTTCCATATAAACGAACGTACGCCGATGTATTGGTTTGACACTTTGGTATTCAAACTAGTCCCTAAAACCACACATTTGGCGACAAGCAATTCGAATTCGTTGGTCCCTCTAGTAAAACATCGCCTTTAAGCTCTATAATCTTTGTACGTAGTCTAAACATACCAGACACTTTTTCAGTGTCGTCCTTCGATATATTTATTCGCTTTGCAAGGCCATCAGTATCTCTGATGTGACATATTTTATGCCAGACTACTTTGAAAAAATACTCGACGCCCACTACGCGATCATTTTTATTACATCTGTCCTGGCAAGGTTTTCCAAAAAATACGTCATCCCGGATCAAGCGAAATCATAGGTGATATTGACTATATGAAATATTGCCGTATAAAGATATGCATGTCTCATAACACATTCGGAGGGCCTTAGAGCTTTAAATAACACCCTGTCCATTTGGCTTAAATAGAAAAATCTTCACAGGCTGAGAAACCTCATTGTTCCAAAAAATGTATTTACCTTTTCGATTGTTCAAATAAGTTTGATTTTCATGACATTTCGATTGATAAGGTAGCTTCAATCATCTTCAGACAAATTGGCAGAAATGAATCAACTTTACACCAACCCTAATATGTACAGAAAGCAGCAACGATTAAATCATATAGCTGAATAATGAAAAGACTGTACCGCTGCCAAAATCTAGGACATTATTAAACTTTAAACATAACGTCAAGTGTATTACTTGCTCAAAGGCGTGTCTGCGTATTAATCAAATTAGTCATATGGAACTAAAGTTTGTTACAACGTCCAAAGTGAATCATGGATACAGTTTGTTCAGTAGCCAAAAATACATATTTCGATAACAAATACAAATTAGTGTTTATACTTACAAACTCTGTTATTATTTCTATGTGATTTGTGTATTTTTGATCGATCCAAGGTTGGGTAGATGTAGGTGATTTTTTAAATATATGTTGGGTGTATCTGTAAACAGATTATTCAAAAAAAAGAATAGAATATCCTCAATCATTATTTGAGACAAACTATATATATATATATATATATATATATATATATATATATATTTACATCCAGGTCAATCATTTGCTTCCATCAACATGCACGGCACATTACATCTTGACTCCATGACTATATTGATACCATATATCGGACTCAAAATAGTTAACTCGATTTCTGCCGCTCTAGAAGACCAGATATGCTTCAATCTTTACAGATTCCTACGCAATTCTCCAGCAGAGTCTGTGTTGAGTTTTTGTTCTATGATACCTGGCACCAGATGGCCGCAATTAAATAATGTGTGGATGCAATTTATTACTACTTTTGTAACCAAAAAATACGATTTTAGTTCACAGGAATTCCGCTACGCGGAGGCATAAATATGCTCACTGGAGCTTTGACTTCATTCCGTAGATTATTTTGGTTCCTCTTATAAAAATCATTGGCAACGCTGCATGTCGCGTCTATACGTATAACAATATGATCTATCCAGTCGTATCTTGATTCCCGACGTTTTGAGTACGATTTTGCAGCCAGTGAGTTTCTTTTGCCTGTTACTTGTTAAATACGAGTAACTTTCTTTGAGATCGAAATGGCTAGCAGTCAAGAAGAGGTAAGTTGTGTTTTTACTACCCACGCCAACTGGTGAGGAATGATTGTTTTTTTGATTGATTCAAAATTTCAGGTGATGAAATTCTGGAATAACAGAAAAACAAATAGATGGCTTTGTAACAGATCATTATCTCCAAGTGAGGACAAGAGTGGAAATGATACTAGACAAGAGAAGGTTAGTTTCAACAATGACTAGATTCTTGTAAGTCTTAATAGTCCTTTGGCCCACGGGGAGAGAATATTTTGTGACAACCTAACCTTAAAGATTTTGTGAAACTTTTTCTTTACGTTGATTGGGACAAATATTCAATAGCGACAATTCCTTATACGAGGCGTTGTACTTCTCATGCCAATTTTCAGAAAAGTTCGAAATCGAAACATGTTTTTTTTTAATATTTCGTGACACAATCCCAAAAATCCATGCTACTCATTTCTGTCAGTCTGCCTGCAAATCTTTGGCAACTCCATATGGATTTTTTTAGGCACAAGATTGCTCCTAAGAGGAGTTTGAAAAAGTTTTGAATTTTTTAAAACAAAAAAAAGATACAAAACATGCTCAAACTTTTTCTGTACGTTTCAGTCCCCTAATCATTTTTCAAAATCTCTTTGGATGGCTCAAAATTGAGGGATAAGGTGGGGGAATTTTGTTTGCGTTCGTGAAGAATCACCCATAAAACTTTAACTGCAGCAATGGTCGTTAATCTTTCAACACTTATCAGAATTTCCCTTCAAAAATCGCATTAGTCATAGTTTTTCATAAGCTATAGACACTGGCGGATTTAGCGCCCCCTCCCTAGACGTCAGACACTTGCTTTTGTAATCTAACACCACTCCACTGTGTTACTTTCTCTCACGTCATGGCAACAGAAGCATACTAAATATAAGTTATAGCTATATGAACTGAGCATTGCGATTTTTTGGTATCCTTTGGTACTCCAAATGCTGACCCTCTTTGACATCACTTAAGGTGATTTATGTTATGTATGAAGTTTTTTATGTTTGAATCTTTAATATTATTACACTAGTTAATTATACATGCCACCTACTTATTTTGTTTTCATATAATAAAATATTGCACTTTTGAGTATTTCTGAGCATTTTCCATGTTTTTTTTCAAGTTGGCCTTGACCAGATAGAACACAATGGATTTAAGGAGCAATAATAGGATAAATTCTAGAAGTTCCACTGAGATTAAAAAATGACCAGCCCCAAATATCGTTTGCGCCCCCCCCCCCCCCTAGACGAAATCCTGAACCCGCCTTTGGCTATAGACTTTGAAGTTTACGAATCATATCCAAATGTAACTTCTGCAGTGACCTGTGATATGTGAATTTATTGCCATATCAACAGAGTTATATTTCTAGGACCAACAAAATTCCCCTGCGTCTCCTACATATGATAGCGATGCTGATCCCGAATTTGTTCCAGACACTGAAAGTGAATCAGAGGAAGAACCCAAAAGAAACATTCCCAAACAAAAACAGGTAAATTATGAACGAAAAAGCCAGCAAACATAGGTACAATATGACCTCCGTTTCTAATACAGCACCATAATAACAGTGATGTGACTTTTCGCCTTCATAAGTTCGCTAAAACTTTGCTTAAAATACACCCGCCGAATTTTTTTAAGGTCGTAGATCATACAAATGACATAAAAAAAGATTGTATGCGCAACATATAGATAATCGCCACTTGTCAAATCACATGCGCGATCTAGGTTTCGGGTGAGCGAATGAAATTAGAACTCGTTGATTATAAAAAAGTATAGCAAACATAAAGCTCATGAGATATTTTACTATTTATTACTTTACTTATTACTTTGTTCTATTTTTATAGCCTCATCTATGTACTTTTTATTTCAATACGCGTTAAAACTGTTAGGTTGTAAAAATTGCCAAAAAGTCCATCAAATATTAATCCTGCGAATTTGCCATTTGTTATACTTTTTTACTTCTCGCTTAAATTGGCGGGGAAGTATTTGTAATTGCGAAACATTTATAAATCAAGATGATACTTTTTTAATGTTTCATGGCATGTACATCACAAAACCAAGTTCGTTGTTAGCAATATATGGCATACAGGATGTGGCAAAATACCGTGACGGCTCGACAACTATTTGGGAATACTTTTCAGAAATGCTTCAAATAAGGGTTGCAGGATTATGCGTCATCTATCGGTCGCTGACCTTGGTTTTTACGTTGACTTTGACCTTGAAGGTTAACAAAATTTCAAATAATGTAAAGACCTATTATTGATTCGAGTAATGAAACTGGCGGAACATTTTAAATTCAAGCATCACCTTGAGCGATCCTTATATTTCACATTGAGTGATCTTCAACGTCAAATCACCACTAATGGGTAACTCTTCGGGAATGCATTTTAGGGTGGAATACTGTAAATAAAAGTTGTAGGATTAATCCTCAGCTATCAGAAGATGACCTTGGATTCGACTATGACCTTGAAGGTCATTTAAAGGTAGAATTTTAAACGTAGATCCTCATTTTTGACTCCTGCAATGAAATGAGCGAAAAGTATTACGTTTAGATATGTCCTGGGGTGACGCTCATATTTGACCTTGAATAAGCTCCGGGCTACTATACTAAGGCAAGAATTATAGTCCCGGCCAACTAAGACAAGGTTAAAAGCCCTGGCCATATGGTAGTAGTTTCACGTTGAGAGATCACTGTTTTCCAAACTACACACTATGTTCTTTAATTTTACACTTGATATGACTAGATGATTCACCAATACATAATTTCAATTTATTAATCATCGCTTGTTTCAGGAAATGGAGAATGAACCGCCATTGATTTGTGCTGGTGAAGGCGAATCTGCAGAGCCTTCTAGACACGCAGCATCGAAGAAATATAAACGCGAGACCGATATGTGTTACTTCTGTGAGACGGACGTACAGAACTTTGTACGCCATCTGCGAAGGAACCATTTATGCGAAACAAAAGTTCAGGAAATATTTTCACATCAAAAGAATTCTGTAGAAAGGAGAAAATTACTTGCAATTTTGAAGAAAAAAGGCAATTTCATAAAAAATTCAGAAGAGTGCGTCAAACCTGTGAAGAAGGCTCGTTCACCAAGTGCATCTTTTCTTCCGTGCGGAAATTGTCTTGGATTCTACAGATCAAAGTTTTTATACAGACACAAAAAAAAGTGCTTGGAAGGTCAGTCAGCAAAAAATGCTCAATCTGAAGCGCAGAATCTTCTCGTAAAAAATAAAAGAATTGACCAAAGATTGAAAGTCGAAGTCTTTCCCAGAATGAGAGCGGACAAAATATCTCTTGAGGCTAAAAATGATTATCTTATTTGTGCCTATGGTGCTAGATATTTGAAAACCCATAGAGAAAAGCATTTTATCAATGTAACGAGTAGAAAAATGAGAGAGCTTTCCAGAATATTACTAGAATTGAAAAAACTGGAGCCAACAATACACAATCTGTTTGATGCCCTGAAACCGAAGCACTATGACCAACTAGTTGAAGCTACAAAATCAGTAGCAAACTACGATACTGTTAATGACACATTTGATTCTCCCACATTTGCCATGAATATAAGTACCGCACTGAAACAGTGTTGTGACATTGCAATACACATGGTTATAAAAAATGAACCATCAGTTGAAACAGCTACTTATGAAGCTAGCCTCAAAACGATGATTAATTTGCTGCAATCAAATTGGAGATTTGATGTCTCTGGCCGCGCTGGCAATGATTTGAACTTGAAAAAATTCAATAAGGTGACTATTGTGCCATTAGCAACAGACCTTAGGCTTTTAAAAAACTACTTGTTGTTGAAAGCAGGAGAGGCAGTGAACAGGTTGGCTAGAAATGCTGCTGATGCGAACGCTTACACTACTCTGCTGGAGACAGTTTATTGCAGGGTAATACTACTAAATAGAAAAAGACCAGGTGAACTGCAAAGGATGTTTCTTCGCACTTATGAGAGTTCTGAAATTAAAAGTGGCGCCTATGAAGAATTTGAAGAAGTCATTACCGAGGCGGAAAAACTACTGATAAAAAATCTGAAAAGAGTTGTGATACGAGGTAAAAGAGGCCGTGGTGTACCGGTATTGTTCAGCCACGATATACAGCTTCATGTCAAAGAATTACTCAAAGTGAGGAATAATTTTGTCCCAAAAGAAAATCCTTACTTTTTTGGCAAACCACGGCTCACCGGGCCAATTCAGGGATATAAAGTAATTGCAAAATATGCTCATGCTTGTGGAGCAAAAAATCCTCAAGCAATCACTTGTACCAGGCTTAGAAAACACCTTGCAACATTGAGTCAACTATTTAGTTTAAACGAAAATGAAATCGAACAGTTGTCCAATTTCATGGGACATACACCTGGGGTACATAAAGACGCATATAGGCTACCCGACGATTTGTACCAGACCGCGAAAATTTCAAAATTGCTAATTCTGATGGAAAAAGGACAAGCTGGTGAAAATAAAGGGAAAGGATTAGAGGAAATAACAGTGGACTTAGAAGAAGATCTATTAGAGGAGAACGGGTGTGATGACGAGGATGGAGAAGATATGGAAAAGGAAGAAGAGGATCAGGAAGAAAAAGAAATAAGAGAAATGTTATCTAATAAAACAGTAGTGTCAGAGCAAAAAGGAAAGAAAACGGAATTACCTGTGGCTGTCAATAAGAAAAAGCGTATTCTTACACCGTGGACTAGTGAACAGAAGGAAGCAGTAACATTCTTCTTTAATAAGAACATAAAGATGAAAAAAGCTCCAAAAAGAAAGGACTGTGAAGAAATTAAAAGTTTATACCCCGAGTTGCTAGCCAATAAAGACTGGCTAAAGATTAAAGTTTTTATACAAAATGCGTATTCAAAAAGAAGCAAATAAGTTGTAAAATGTGAATGTGAATGAAAATAAAGAAATCAAGCTCACTTGAGTTCATTTATTTTGACCGCTAGTTGTACTTAGACTGCTATCAGAGGGTATCATTAGTAAATGTGTGTATTTCTTGTCATAGTTTATGGAAATATTTAATATAAACGTTCATACCACCTTGCGTTGCACTGCTATTTGATAACTTTTTCTTTTACTTCTTTTTTTTTCCCGATCCTCTTTTTCATCCTCCCTCTTTTCGACATGCTCATTATCAGATCTGCTCTGTTCCAAAAGAGCTTTTACTAAATCCACTGTTATTTCTTCTGATTATTTTCCTTTGTTTCCGTTAGCTTGTCCTTTTTCCATCAGAATTAGCAATTCAGACATTGATGCATAGGGGCTGCGATTTACATCTCCATCTACCCCTAGTATATGCCCCATAAAATTGGACATCTCTCAGATTTCACTTCCGTTAAATTAAATAGTTGACACAATGATAATAATAATAAACGTCTTTATTATTCAGATTCTGTACAACTGGTGAGTTCATGATACGAGTTGTTTTCTAAGCCTGGTATAAGTTTGCTTCACACTCGATAGGTGTTTTGCAATTACTTCCAAAATACCGGAAGAGCCGTTAAAAATTCATTGGCAGCTCTCTCCCTTTTTTCAGTTCAAAAGTATTCCACTACCAGATATTGTAAGCATTAACATTATAAGCATGTTTAGCCGATATGTTATTTTCCATTAGTTTAAGTTGTGCGGCTAATGGCACAATGGTTATCATATCATTTTCTTCCAAATCTATGTTACCATTACTGCGGCTATATCATCAAATCTCCACATTGACTGTAATTGTCTTGGGCCTAGGTTGATACAAAGTTGTGCTGACTGATTGCTCATTTCATATAACTTCATGTAACTGAGTGTCAAATGCGTCTCTACCAATTTTCTTATAAATTTCGGTTTCAAGTTACCAAACGGATTGATTTTACTTCTTTCAGTATTATTTATACATTCTTTTCGTTGGTAGCGCCTTTCTCTGTGAAATATAATCTAAATAATCTTTTTCTTCAAGAAATATTGTGTCTAAAAAGTTATAGTACAATTTGACATATAATAATATCTATTTACCAATAACTTATATGTCATAGATACAAACCAAGTTAATAATTAAGCTGAACTGAAAGATGGTAAATTTCGCAACACTGTCGGAAGCAAAATAACCATTGCTACGTTAAATATACAACTTATGGAATCAAAATAGTTCTACTTACGTACAGATTTATACTGATGGTAGTAATTTAGATTGTCATATAGAGGGAACCAAAATATTTAAATCGCGAAAAAAGTGTATACCGTGTATATTGGTGCCTTCATAATATGGACAATAAAAAGTATATCGGTATAAGCAGAATTCAACGAGGAACCTATATACACATCAAAATGTATGCTAGCGCAATTCCTAACGGTGGACGCAGAATGCTTTGTCTTTGAAAGGAAGCAATATGGTCTTAAGATGTAAATATATATATATATATATATATGTAGTAGAGTTTTGTGTAAGTACTATGAATGGATCTAGCGACACTACACCCATTTGGATCATAGTAGCTCGCAATATAATCCTGTTGACGGCTTATTAAAACCGTATTGACATAGAGAAATGACCAGGATTTCCAAAACTTATAAATGAGGCGTAAACTTTTTTCGAACATTGCACAATCATTCAGCGTCTGTGAAATCCTGAAAAACATTAATTTGTCAGTCGGGTTGAGAAGTTGTCCCGCATCCAGCGTAATCTCTTCAAAATCTGACACCCCGTTAACGTTTTTGGCTGCCCCATATTGTAAGCTAAATTAAACCAACGGCCAATAATACGCACTTTCGGAAGATCATTGACGTGCGGATGGTAACGGACAAGGTTGCAATCCAGCAGGTTCAGAGTAAGTTTTAAAAGACTTATCGTGATGATCAATGTAAAATTAGATTGCGAGAGGAACGAGAAATTAGAGAACAGTGGGTAGGTGATTATTGGTGATCATATTCGACATACGGAAATAGTAACAGGTTCTTTTTTATGAAGAAATATATGTGAAAAATCTTGTGTTAAGTCTCCGACTTTGCAATGACGTGGTCGATAACGATCTATCTTTTTCTCTTTAAACATAGTCATTATCAAACTTTTGCCAGAAGAGTATGTGAAAAAGCTTTTAATTAACGGATTTCACCTGACAATACCCAATTAAAATATCCGTTAGAGAGACGCCGAAAAGGGATGTTCTTTACGCCATCTATGAGATGATAGCAGCAACAAACAATTATTTTCAAATAAAAAGTGATCCGCACTGTGGACTCACATCATCAGTATTCTTTGATCGATTCGTCAATATCACTGGTTTTCTGCGTAACCTATTCATCAATAAATATTGACGTATATCAATACACTATAATTACATCGTTTCGTGATAAATACTGCACGCAAGAAAGAGTGATATTGATTCAAAAGCATGAATTTCTATGAAATTATGATATTCATTCGAGATCACAGATACCTCAAATGAGACAATTTCGTTGTTTCGAAGAAACGCACTTACAGTTATTGAGAAATTGACCTTAATTCAAAGATATATGTCTTAGAAACATACTTAATTAAAGATAGTAGTGAACCAAGTCACAATAAATCTAAGCTTATATGTATTTTTAACTCTCAAATTTTCTCTGGTCGAAATATGCAAATAATCCTTACGATGCGTAGCAAGGAATGGGATACCTTTTTTACTAGAAATCTTCTCAAGAAATCGATCATTACAATTCTTGTGAAGCACTCCCTGTACAGAAAAATCCAGCATCGTTTTTGTTACACCAATGGAGGCGAATGCTTCCAGTATGTGGAAAGAATCGTCGCTGCTGCTTCTGCTGTCTCGTCTATACATAGTTGAAATAGTTATGGAAAGTTTGGAAAATGCTCGGTATTTTTAGACGGTTTCTTAGAAACGTGTACATGCGTCGGTGTGTGTGGGTGGCTATTTTGCAATCTGATAGCTGGGGCGTTGCACTTCTAATGTAATGCCTACAGATTTTTGTATAGCTATTCTTTTGTCAGCCCGGTATTTATGCCAGCAAAAACAATTTATAATAACTTAGAAAATATCGTACGAATCATGTCTTGGCATACGTCTTCTGAACGTGAAAAATCAACGATGTTTGCCAATTACTACATTCCTTAATCACCTGTTCTCAGGAACTGTCGCTTTAATGATTCCTCCAATGTGACTGATAGTTTGAATATTGTCATGTTTATTTTTGAATATTCGATTTGGAAAATTTACTCATCTCTAGATATTTACTCGTTAAGGGTCAATGAAAGCATCAAACATGGCGCAGGTTCACGACATAAAAAAGGGGTGTATATTAGGGGCCCCACACTATGTTTTCTCATCTACTTTTTCATGCTGAACACGAATCAAAATTTATATACAGGGTGACTTCGAAGTTGAGTCATTTATTTTAACAGTGAGTAGATCTGATCAAAATAAATGTTTTTTTCCTTTACCATTTTTCTGGTAAAATTAAAGTAACAAAGTTATAGCCCTTTGGAAGTTTGAGTACCGCCCTGTCTCAATAATAATATTATGTGCTCGTGTTTGGCGACAACGGATATAATCCGCCTTATCGGTTCATCGCATCGGAAACAAAAAAGCGAAAGAATTTGGAACGATGTTTTTACAATTATTTTATTCAGTTTTGTTGTATACAGTCAGTGTCAGTCGGTAACGCGTGAGTGAATAGTGGTGTCTGTTGCGTGGCTCAAACGAAATTAAAAATGGCACATGTTTATGCGGATCGGTTTCCCAATCGAGTGCAACCAACCCCTCGTGCCTTTGTTAATGTAGTACAACGGGTTCGTGGATCATTTGGCTTAAGACCTCACATATGGACGGCATGCCGGTGCTCTAAGACCTCACGATCAAATATAGGTCCGCACTGAAGTACTTGTCGGAAGGATACTTTATAAATCAAGGTAATTTTTTTTTATTTTTTTTTATTTTTACACACATATTTTGGTTTATCTTCCTTCTACAATCATTATCTGAAAATTAATGACTCAACTTCAAATAAAAATTTATAATGGATCTACATATCTTCATCTCTGAGAGATGCACGTCCACAAAAAATGCTAACATTTTTAATTGTCTAAATTATTTTCATTTTATCCATCTTTCCCAAATTTCGACATCAGACTCGTGTTCGTACGGAAAAACTTCATGGAACAAATATAGTGAGACCGCCAACATTTTTTTGTGGACCTGGAGATCGTTTTTTTTTTATCCATCGAGTCACAATTTTGGCTTCAGGTTCGTGTTCAGAGTGAAAAAGTACATGGGAAAAACATACTCGGAACCCAAGAACAAACTACTTTGTGTGAGCCTGTGTAATTTTTACTTTAGTTTTAACGAAAAATCCACCATAAAAAACATAAGGATCTACAGTATCTCACTAACCACAAAAGATAAAGAGAACGGTCTTAAAAAGTACTGTAAAATCTTCTTACTGTAACACGATGTTATTATTGAGTATGATCTCAATTTGAATGTATGCGGTTTTCTATATAAAACCAAATATATTCAAAAATATCATTTAAACGGTTCTATTAAAAAAACTTTACAAGCATATCAATAAAAGTAGGTATGTAAAACATCAAATTCTTATCTTTCTGCGATTATTGTGTCTGAGACTAACTTAAATGACTATCTTTAACATTGCCGATGATTTTCATCCAAAGTATTCCGATACAATCACCCGTTTTTTAATAGCACGCGAATATTAAATATAGAAAATGAATAAGTGCGTGCTTACTTGCCAAAAAGTGTTCTCCTTAGGTGTACAGTCGCCGGTGGTGTACAATGATGACTCAGAATGCTGGCATGGAACGGTAAAATTAGAAGCCGCATAACGTTGCGTGGGATCAAGAGACAACATAAATGTGCTCTTTCAGGAGAAAAATTATTGCTCACCGGCCTTAGCAAATTTATCCGCATTTTTCCGCTACCGGACAAAATATCCAGATACGCTTTATATGACCCTATACAGGGTGTTCCTTAACGATATGCGAATATTTAAGGGTGTGAATCTACGAGCCGCTTCCCACTTCAGTTGGCCCACTTCAAGATTTGTACCAAAATATGCCTTTATAAACTAAACTATTTACTTCTAAAACAATTTATTTTCTCAAAAACATTTTAGATACACTCTAGTCGTAAAAAATACATACATTAGACCTATAACTAATAGAACATCTGAACAAATAAACAATGTGCGAATAAATGCTCGAAGTTAACATAGCAACAATTGAAAGATTACCATTGGGTTCACCTTTAATTTTTATTACGGCTGAAATTAATAATAATAATAATAATAAATGTCTTTATTGAAACCCTCGAATTGAGGCGAAGTTTAGCCACATGGCTACTCTACCACTTAACCTCAAAAACGAAGTGAAAAAATAATAATAATAATAAGGACAATAGTACAGTACAGAAAAATAAAAAGAAAACAATGAACAATTACAGAATGTATAAAGCATGGAAAATTTACAAAAGCTACAAAATCAGTCAGCTAATCATCAGGGATTTTTAAAAAGGCAATTCCAAAAGAGCAGATTTGTATTTAATTTTAAAAACAGGTAAGCTTTTGGACTTGAGTACCTGGTTGACAGAGTTGTAAGTCCTGATAGCATTGTACGTTAAACATCTTCGGAATATACATGTTCTGTGGAATGGCAATTCTTTGGGGCATAGTGTTAACCAAGTTTTGGCAAAAGTTTGGTGTAAAACAATCCCATATTTCTTGAAGCTTTTGTTTCGGTTCGGTGATTGTAAGAGCACTATGTTGTCGTAGAACCTTTTTCATCTCGTGCCACAAAGTTTCAATAGGTGACAGATCTGGACTGCTAGAAACCCATTTCAAAAGTGGTACATTATTTTCTTCCATCCATTTTATAGCCTTTTTTGAGGTATGGCCACGCTGCACCATCTTGCTGAAACAAAATCTTGGCCGGATGTCAGACATTCTTCTATAACTGGTAAAAGCGATTCTTCTAAAATTGCCAAATATTTGTTTGTATCCACATTTCCATCAATAAAATGAAGTTTTCCTACTCCTTTTGATGATATACTGCCCCAGACCATAATGGATGCTGGAAATTTCACTTTTCTCTTCAGACAGCCAACATGGAATGCTTCATTTTTTTGCGAATAACTCTACTGCGACTGTCACCGACACAAACTTCGAATCGGGCCTCATCACTCCATTGTATTGCACACCATTGTTGAGGTGTCCATTGTCTATGTTCTTTAGCCCATCTAAGCCGATTTTTCTGTTGCAGTGGAGTTAATAGTGGCTTTTCTTTGGCCTATAAACAAGTTGTGCAATTTAAGGGTTTTCACTTTATAAGAAAACTTACCTTGCAAGTGCTAAATCCCAGTTTGTGGGCCTCTCTATGAGTTGTGGACCTCGAAATTCTCCTTCCAACAGCGTCACTCCACAGAGCACTTAATTGTAAATAATTGGCACGGCTGTTTTTCACGATTATTCTTCTTAATTCCCTTCGGTCGGCATTTGTGATATTACTTTTTTTCACATATCGTGGCTTAATATTAACTGAACCAGTTACGTTATATCTTCTAACAATATATCTCATACTGCACCGCGATAAGTCTAACTAAGTTGCGATTTCTGAGTTTATTTCCCAGAATTAAAAAATTTAATTATCATTAAGCGAATTTTCTCACTAATTACCTTTCCTCTACCCATTTTGAAAACCTTTACTACCCAAAACTATTTTAAACGTATTCTGACAGCTCTGATTAATAAAAACAATTGTCATGGCTTTTATTTTTCACAGCCACCTATGCGTTATAGACTTATTTTCCATTCAAATGAAAATAGGTTGATATGCTGTAATTGCAACATGTCATTTTTATGCTGCAAATTTGATTAGGGAGTGATAAAGTTGGTGTTTTCCACTATATATTATCAAAATATTCATTGTTAATATTTTAAACTATAACACCCTGCTACATTTTTATTATTTGTGTTTAATAAGAAAAAAAAATAAGATTTCAATAGTTGGGCCAACTGAAGAGGGAAGGGGCTCATACAAGTTATGTACCAGTCTATAGAGAAGAATATGCTGAACAAGGACTTTTGCCTCCACGTTCCTTTCTTGTCAGTTTCAGTATTGTATTTCATTTGTTCTTTACTTTGGTTTGTATAATAAACTTTGCAGTCAGTCTCGATTCAGAACTCATTCAATTAACATCATTGTATTTGGTTATTCTCAAAAATAAATCTTATTAAAAACGTTTTCGTTGAAGAAAGATATTTGAGTTACATGAAAAATTAATGTTAGTTTGCCTTATAAACTATGGTACAAAAATGTGCAGTGCGGCATAACAGGCTACCATAAAATAATTCTGAGATACAGAGAATTGCAATAACAGTGCTTTTCTTTAATGTCCCCCTCCCCTTTTACTTTTTGAACGGATCAATTCAAAAAATTAAAACTTGAGGTAATGAAATTGATGCATGGATACCATATTTTAGAGTAAAATTGACTGATGAAAATGTCAAGATGGCCACTGGGCGCCATCTTGGAAAACAAATTATATGAAAATGGAGGTCTTATGGCACATCATTTTGAAGCTCTTGACGAGTACTTTACAACCCTAGAATATAAAGTCAATACCTACTACAAAATGGTGGTACATTTAATAATTAGTTGAACACAAACCCACTAACATGCATATCTCTACAAATAATTGTAATTCCCTGCCGTATCCACAGCAACAGCGATAAAAACTTGTTCTGTTATTTTTTGTTGACAGTGACAAGAATATCAGTACGAAAACAAACATCATTGTACAGTCAAAATATTCTTATCTAGTTTTCGGTTTTAGTGCTAGATACGGTTTGAACTTTTTTTAAAATGGTCAATTCTCGTCCATTGGCAGAAAAAATCTAAGAGATTTTTATTTATGGTGCGACGCATAACTTTCACGAGACCGAAGGGATTTTTAATGATCGTTTCCCGAATCGTCCTATCAGTAGAAAATATTTAAGGGAACTTGTATCTAAATTTACAGCTACTGGTAATCTACATAACAAAAAGCCCTCAGGTCATCCGACCATCCCGGAAGAAAATCAAGTTCGAATAATTGGTGAGATCATAGTAAATCCCCAACAGTCTACTTCCTCCATCGGGTATGTATGTGAGGTTTGTCCTTCTACTTTTGAAAAAGAATAAGTATCACCTATACAAAATTCAAATGGTACATCAAATAACTGACGATGACCCTGATCGAAGAACAGAATTCTGCGAGACTGCTATGAAAACCATTGCACGGCATCCTACCTATATCCAAAATATTTGTTTTAGTGATGAATATACAGTTTTTCTCAACGGTAATGTGCATAGACCAAATTGTCGTTATTGGAGGGACACCAATCCTCACGTCTTCTAAGAAACCTATACTCAATATCCACAAAAAATTAACGTTTGGGCTGGGATATTGGGAAATCATATTGTGGTGCCTCTATTCATCGAACAAACTTTAACCAAGGAACTGTATTTTGATATGCTGGAAAATACTATTGATCCTCTAATCACCGAAATCGTCGAAACGAATCCTAATGAATTCGATACTGATATTGGATTCCAGCAAGATGGTGCTCCACCACACTACTACAGATAAGTTAGGAATTATTTAGATAACAATTTCCCAGGTCGTTGGATTGGCAGTCGAGGTCCTGTAGAATGGCCAGCTCGCTCGCCAGATTTGACACCTTTAGACTTTTTTTATGGGGCTATTTGAAGCACACGAAAGTGAGCCTGCTCAATATTGGATATACGGCTGAGAATAACAAATATTTGTAGAAATATCAATGTTACTATGTTTGCAAATGTTCGACGCGAAATTACGGACCGGCTGTTATTGTGTCAAGAAAATCAAGGCAACCATTTCCAGCATCTTCTAAACTGAACTCAACGTATTTATTCGAATTATCAAGTTAAATGTCAATGTATTCAGGTGATTATTAAATGTAGCACCATTTTGTAGTAGGTAAAGGTATTGACTTTATATTCTAGGGTTCAAAAAATCAAAGGGCAGTGGGACTTTAAAGAAAAGCACTGTATATTAGCTATTTGAATCAAGTATGCAATTCCTATCCCATTAGCAGCGAATAACAAGCAATATTTTCAACAGATGCAACCTAATTGTGTACATAATTACAAACTCTCACGAGACGTTGGCGCAGTTTCATTTTTACGTTTTGGCTGACCGTCCAAATGATTTATCTATCACTGCCACCACAGGTAGAAACAATTATTATTGCAATGTTTGCGAGCTACATGTGAATATCCAAGATTATATACTTTTTATCTTTTTGCTCGAGCAACTATAAAGGCAAAGCCTGAATAGAGCTTACAATAAGAAATTCAGCATAACTAGTTGATTCGATAATCCCCCATATACGATTGAACAAAATTGGACTCTTAGACGAGACCCCCATTTTTACCGAAAAATATTTTTTCTGATTAGGCTCATTTTCATCTTGGTTGGCTACGTCAATAAGCAAAATTGCCATATTTGGCGCTCAAAATAGCCAAATGAAATTACCTAGAAGCCTTTTTTTGAAGATAATAATAATAATAATAATATTTATTATCCATTAGACATGTATAAAACATGTATAGGGTTCGTCAACAAACAATTTACAGTATGTATATACATAAAAACAACGAACAGTAAAATGATAAGCAACAACAAACAATAGCTTAAATTAGATATTTTAAAATGGACACCATACGCTAACAGCAGATAAAATAGATTAGCTTTCCAGCAGTTAAAATTAATAAATTAACAGAAATACAATACAGGGTGGCGCAAAACGAAACAGACCCGTCGATTTTGTTTTCGAGGGAAACACAAGTTTGGCAAAAAATCAAGTTAACACGTGCAGCCCCCTGGGCGGGGGTGACACCAACCCTAAAATCTTAAATGGAAAGGGGGGTCGAGTGATACCTTATTTTAAAGGTGTTTTAATTCCCTTTATAATGATGTAAAATACATGAGCTTCAGTTCAGTAGTTTTAAAGATTTATTGATTTAAAGCTTAAAGTAGACTTTAATAGGTACATCAGATTAGTTTGTACTACTTTCAGAAGAAATTTGACTAAAAGAATTTACTTAATAAGTAAATGCTTTTCTTCACTACGTCCACAGTTTGTTTATCATTTTATTGTTGAAAATAGCTATTGGAGCATTTTTTGTGGGAAAAAAGTTATTACTTGAAGAAAGACAAGGAAATATCTCGTACTTATTTTAAATAGGAATTTAGTACATAGTTTGCGATTGATTTGACCAAACTTTGTTGCTAAAATAACTTGTAACGCTTTATTACATAAATTAACCATGGTATATTCTACAGCAGAAAGAGTTGAAATTATCGAAATATTTTTCGGAAATAATCAGTGCGCTAATAGAACAGCAGAAATATTTAATGAGCGACATGAGAACAGTAACGTGCATCGAAAATATGTTCTAGAACTTGTAGCTAAATTTTGGAAAACTGGGTCAGTCGCCAATAAAAAACGCAACATTGAAAATCTCATAAGGAACGACAATATTTAGATCAGACGTTTCCAGATCGGTGGATTGGCCCCCAAGATCCCCAGATTTATCACCTTTGGATTTCTTTATGTGGGGTCATTTAAAAAGCAAGATCTATGCTACTCAGCCAACATCATTAGAAGACCTGCGACAAAGAATTGTGAATGAGTGCCTTCAAATTACTCCTCAAATATTTCAAAATGTGCGGCAAAGTTTTGAGCAAAAACTTTATTGATGAAGAGTCATGGTGGCCATTTTCAACATTTACTTACATTCTTCATTTTTAAATTACTTTGCTGCCAAATGTATTGATCTCCACTAATGATGATGTATTAGTTTTATTTAAGCTTTAAATCAATAAATCTTCAAAAGTACTGAACTGAAGTACACTAATTTTATATTATTATAAAGGGAATTGAAAGATCTTTAAAATAAGGTATCACTCGACTCCCCCACCCCCTTCCATTTAAGATTTTGGGGGTGGTGTCACCCCCGCTTAGGGGGCTGCACGTGATTTTTTGACAAAATCGACGGGTCTGAGCGTTTTTCGAAAAAAAAAGTGAGCTGCCAGTAAATGCGTGTTCCGTTTTCGATGCGCCACCCTGTATAAAAATATATAAAAGGATAAACTATAAGTGGATAACAAACAATACAAAAAAAAGAACATCTAAATATCCACAAAGTCACTGATGACGTAACATGTCTTATTAATAAAATAGGTTCTTAACTTAGCTTTAAAATTATTTAAGAAGCTAATTGTCTTAATATACTCAGGCGGCTTATTGGGTATCTTTGGTCCTAAAAAAAGAGGGAGATCTACTACCCAGCTTACATCGAGCAAAGGGTAGATGAATGTCGTGCTACATACGAGTATTGAATGTATGTATATTATACAGGGTGACTTCGAAGTTGAGTCATTTATTTTAACAGTGAGTAGATCTGATCAAAAGAAATGTTTTTTTCCTTTACCATTTTTCTGGTAAAATTAAAGTAACAAAGTTATAGCCCTTTGGAAGTTTGAGTACCGCCCTGTCTCAATAATAATATTATGTGCTCGTGTTTGGCAACAACGGGTATAATCCGCCTTATCGGTTCATCGCATCGGAAACAAAAACGCGAAAGAATTTGGAACGATGTTTTTACAATTATTTTATTCAGCTGTATACAGTCAGTGTCAGTCGGTAACGCGTGAGTGAATAGTGGTGTCTGTTGCGTGGCTCAAGCGAAATCAAAAATGGCACATGTTTACGAAAATGCTGACGCGGCATCACGGATTTATGCGGATCGGTTTCCCAATCGAGTGCAACCAACCCCTCGTGCCTTTGTTAATGTAGTACAAAGGGCTCGTGAATCAGGTGACTTAAGACCTCACAGGGGACGGCATGCCGGTGCTCCAAGACCGCACGATCAAATACAGGTCCGCACTGAAATACTTGTCGGGAGGATACTTTATAAAACAAGGTAAAATTTTTTTTTTATTTTTACACACATATTTTGGTTTATCTTCCTTCTATAATCATTATCTGAAAATTAATGACTCAACTTCAAAGTCACCCTGTATAAGATGACGAAAGACGCACCGTCACGGTCATTGCTGTGCGCAATCGAAGCATGCTGAATAATTACTTCTTTCCGGAAACCGATAAAAAGACTTGGATGGCGTGTGGTTCCAACGGGACGAGGCAATCGCTCTTCTTAATAGTTTTTTGTCAAATAAAAATTATTTTTGAATTTCCCGTTCAATTTAAAAAAAATTATTTCTCTTGAGTTGCTGTCCTTCGATGCGCCATTTTTGAGTAAGCATTGCTCTGGAATATGTCACTGGCCTTTGACACCTGACAACCACGTTACTCAAATCTGTTCGCTGTGACATCTTTTTCATTATTTAGTTTTTACAATCTTGTTAATAATTGTGAATTATTCAAATGCAGAAATGGCGGAGATGTATTACGTATATGGCCTTACCGACGGTAATGGTGAGCAAGCCAGACGGAATTATCACCAGAGGTATCCCGATCGTGCTTTGCCAGATAGTCAAACCTTTTCTAATATTCATCGTCGTCTTGTTGAAACTGGTTCTGTCCGAAAAGGAACATCTGAAGGTAGACCTCTAAGTTTGAGAAGACCTGAAATTAAGGAAGCAGTGCTGCACGTGGTCGAAGAACATCCTGAACGAGTACGAGGAAGATCGCTAGACACTTAAATATTTGCCATCAAATTGTTTGGATGCCTTTGACCCTCTTTTTTGAGCAACCTTAAAGAATCTGTACAGTTTGAAGAAAAATCTTAAGAATGATAAAGAGCGGCGTTCGGTGTCAGGTTTCTCGGGCGGAAGGCGAGGTGCAAGAGGGCAGCCAGGAAGATAGAAGCTGCACCGACGGCAAGGTGGTATCGAAGATGATACAGACGACGCGTCAACTTCGCTCAAAATAGTTCGTTCTCAGCGGCTCCTAGAGAGGCAGTTGTGATGCTCAGACTCGCTCACAAAATTAGACTGGTCATTTTAGATACGATTTTAATCGATGAAAACATAGAGTCAAGCAAATGCACTAACATTGAACAAAGAATCTCATTGAAGTTCAATCAAAAGCGTTAAGTATTCCTCAGGGGTGAATATTGAAAACACCGATACGATTATAAAATTCTGGATAGAATGTATTGTCTCAGAAGATCACACTGATACCAATCGGTAGGCACGGAGTATGCGTAATTTTCCTTCATGCCGAGCATTTCATCATTTTCACGATTTTTACTTATTTAGATCGAGAATGACATTCTGAACTCAATAACGCCTAACTTGTCAACATTTGACAAAATCATTTTTATTTCAATTTTCATTTTTCCATCTAGAATGCCATCGATCCTGTAAATCGCTCTATTTTTGATTAAGTAACACGGGAAAAAATACGATTTTGAAGCGTGTGACCTTACAGTCACTTTGGAGATTTTCTAAAAATTACAAACACTAATTTTTTCATTTGACTAGGCTGTCCCATTTAAAAATCGAAAGTTGGAGGCGTTTCCGGTCGAACCGGAAGTACTTCAAATCAAGTGAATATGTCTAAAAACGTAAATTCATCTATAATACGCAATTCCCAAATTTCGTTTTTCTATCTTCAATAATAAAATAGTTATACTGGTGAGCATCTTGGTATACAGGGTGACTTTGAAGTTGAGTCATTAATTTTCAGATAATGATTGTAGAAGGAAAATAAACCAAAATATGTGTGCAAAAATAAAAAAAAAATAAAAAAAATGTTACCTTGTTTTATAAAGTATCCTCCCGACAAGTATTTCAGTGCGGACCTGTATTTGATCGTGCGGTCTTGGAGCATCGGCATGCCGTCCCCTGTGAGGTCTTAAGTCACCTGATTCACGAGCCCTTTGTACTACATTAACAAAGGCACGAGGGGTTGGTTGCACTCGATTGGGAAACCGATCCGCATAAACATGTGCCATTTTTGATTTCGTTTGAGCCACGCAACAGACACCACTATTCACTCACGCGTTACCGACTGACACTGACTGTATACAACTGAATAAAATAATTGTAAAAACATCGTTCCAAATTCTTTCGCGTTTTTGTTTCCGATGCGATGAACCGATCAGGCGGATTATATCCGTTGTTGCCAAACACGAGCACATAATATTATTATTGAGACAGGGCGGTACTCAAACTTCCAAAGGGCTATAACTTTGTTACTTTAATTTTACCAGAAAAATGGTAAAGGAAAAAAACATTTCTTTTGATCAAATCTACTCACTGTTAAAATAAATGACTCAACTTCGAAGTCACCCTGTATATACAGGGTGGCGCATCTAAAACGAAACAGACGCATTTACTGGCAGCTCAGTTTTTTTTAAAGAAAAACGCTCAGGCCCGTTGATATTTTGTTTTCGAGGGAAACACAAGTTTGGCAAAAAATCACGTTAACACGTGCAGCCCTCTGGGCGGGGGTGACACCAACCCTAAAATCTTAAATGGAAAGGGGGGTCGAGTGATACCTTATTTTAAAGGTCTTTCACTTCCCTTTATAATGATATAAAATTAATATACTTCAGTTCAGTAGTTTTGAAGATTTATTGATTTAAAGCTTAAATAATACTAATAAAGTGATGCCGCGCGAATGTGAAAAGGGGCAACGTTGCCGCATAATTGGGAACTATCAGTTACCTGTCCGAGAATGTAAATTGCGCTTTATGAACTAACGATGGCATCGTTTAGGAGATGCAGAGCGAACCCACTTGGCCATTTTTCGCTATGATGTTTTGTGTGTGTTAAGAAATTTCATGAGCTTATTTTTAATTAAACTGTTTGCTAAACAAATTAACGAACGTTATTCAATAAAGTAAAATAAAAAGTAATCTGTCACATTCCATTTCCGCCAACGTCAGTTGATTTCCATTAAGAGAAAAAAATTCGCTTTATCTACGGAATTAGCGTAATGTCATTGGTCCATCATAAGACGCTAAGAGTTGCTTAACTTGCGGTATATCTATGTCTATAAACCGTCTAATTTAAACAGTGATTGTAACTTCCTTATGTTTGTGCTATGATTATGATATGTAAACTACGTCACCGTCTGTTAGAAGAGCAGAGAGAGAGTATTTGAGAAAATTTTCCGAAAATACCACGGCTATGATTGAGTCGTGTTGAGGTGTGTCGCCCTACTCTCGCGCATCTTTGGGGCCGTGCGCAACGTTCTCGCCGGATAGACTAGGAGCCCCCTGCCTCTCGCCGAGTCACTCGATTCCAACTGGTTGTAGTGGTGAGATAACAGAGTGAGGAGGTCCGCATATTTCCACGACGCCAACCGCGACCCTAATTTAACGAACAGGTACGAACGAACATAACCTCAATCTCGCGCCGCCCGCCATATTTGGACAGGTGCCAACTTCGAATCGGTAACCAGCACCACCCTTCTATATTTAGCGCGTGTTTTGTGTTACGCCATTGGCGCACAGCCAACTGAGACGAGCCACGCCAAATATGGACGTTTTTGCATTTTCGCGATTTTTCAAAGTGAAACGCAAGTGATTGGTGAACATCTGCAATTGGATACGATACAGAGAAATGGAGAATGGGATTTTGTGAACGATTATATTCGGAAGGAGCTACACGTGCAAGTACTGTACACAAAGAACAGTGAAAGACATAGTATCAAACTCTTTTTTAACCCATGAAAATTTCTTTCGATGCTTTAACAGCTCCAATATTGTTCAATTATTTTTATTTTGCCTTATTATTATCAATTTAATTTAAATATTGCTTAAAAAAGTATATGTCCTTTCTGCTCATACAATCTAAGTACAAGAAAATCATTTCCTAATTACCTTTATGTACTTACACAAGTAATTTCCTATAATACAAATATTTTTATCGGTGTTAGGGAATAAGCTCTCTTGATTGGCTAGTTATACAATTTTCCATACAAAGGTGAGTCTGGCATAAGTATATTCATTGAAACCAGTGATAAAAGTGATCAAAAACAATAAATTCCTTCAATATTGCTTTTCAGATAAAAAAAATAAATTTCAGTTTAGGTGTAAATAATATTACAAGCTAAACTTCGTAGCTAGGTAGCGAATACTGAACTATCCTTGACTTATCCATCTATGATTTTTAGAAAACGAATATGCGAAAACGAAACGCCTTTTTTGGTTTTGTGAATAATGGTCAAAAAATTGTTGCCGCTATTAACGTTAACATACTTCTTTAATAGTAGACACAAACCTTTCCATTTCTGAAAAATCTATATTCATGGCCAATCATCAAAGCTTATCGTTTGACATAAAGAATTTCTAAGGCGCTTGTGTGCGGACAGATTACAGTCTGGTACCGAAACACAAAAGTGTAGCAAAACACATCGCACGCCATTGTTAACTCGTTTTTCGCGCTAGCAGTAACGTAAAGCTGGCAACGGACGGTGAGCGATAATATAATATATATCATATCTTCCATATTACAGAAATATCGCTCCATGTCTAAACGTGATCTGTTCCGCTTTGGTATTCAGGCATAGTAACGATCAGTGTTTAACAGTCTATAAAAAGTTGTCACAAAATCCCTCGATTTCCCTGTCAATTCGTTCACGTTATGAGATACGAATCCATAACTATATCTGCAGTTATGGAGATTCGTCGCAAATGATGAATCAAGATGGAATACCAAATAGACCTGTAGATACTTATATGGAGCTTTTGTTATTGTATAGTAACGCTACAGTAGGTCAAGTCCAAGAAACAGTGATGCTCGGCGAAATTTGTCCTTATATGGATTGGATTCGCGCCAAGTTACAGACATACCAAATATATTTACATTGTGTTTATAAAAGGAAAGACAGATTCATACAGAATATTTTAATTTTCTACAGGATTATAAAATTTAAAAAGCTGTCTCTTTCATTTCTGTATATTTATTAATAATAATATAGGGTGCTCAATTGCCGAATGCAAGAGATCGAAAAGCGCTGTTGTATTTTTGGAATCTTAATACGATGAATTCTCACAGCTACTAGCGGCTGGGGGAGTTTTTCAGAAAATTCGACTTTGCACTGTAAGCCCAGCATGGGTAAATTGATTTTTGAAAAATAGGAAAAAGCGCTGCAAATTCGGAAATCCGCTTATTAATTATATTGGAATTTTTTAACCTACAGTTTACCAATAATCTTGGAACAAAATTTGAAATTTGTACAAAAATTGGTTTGAAAATTATTGGAAAATTCTGAATTTTGGAAATTTTTTTGAAAATATCGAAATTTTTTTGAACATATCGAAATTTTGAAGAAATTAGATACTTTGAAATTTGGAAAGAAAGATTTTGCTTTACTGAAGTATTTTAATAGGAGCCAACACAAGGATGAATCTTAATTTATCTGGCATATAAATGCGCATTTTTGCACTCGTACACAAGTTAAATGTGCATGGCGGTCGGAAGAATCCTTGAGAGTTTTTCGATCATTAAAACAACGAATTAAGATTGTACGTTTGTTTCAGATCGACCAAATAGATCATAAAAATGCCTTTCAAGCCAGCAGATAACCCAAAATGCCCGAAATGCGGCAAATCCGTATACGCCGCAGAAGAACGTGTGGCCGGTGGATACAAATTCCACAAATCGTGCTTCAAATGCGGTAAGTACATGAATAAACTGGCCGATCATTGCTCTTTTTCGGATGATTTCAAGTTACTATCAGATGTTTGTTACAAATGTAGGTGTCATATAAGACGAAGCTTATATCTGCAATTTGAAACGACGAAGTATACATTTTTTTTCAAATTTTCCTAAACAATAAAGTAAGTTGCACCTTTTGTGAGAGTCATCATAAAATAATGTAAAAATAAACTACGAGGCTGTTGGTCCTGTTACTACAAAGACACTATACAGGGTGGCGCATCTAAAACGAAACAGACGCATTTACTGGCAGCTCAGGTTTTTTTTTGGAAAATCGCTCAGACCCGTCGATTTTGTTTTCGAGGGGGACTCAAGTTTGGCAACAAATCACGTTAGCACGTGCAGCCCCCAAAATCTTAAATGGAAAGGGGGAAAGGGAATTGAAAGACCTTTAAAATAAGGTATCACTCGACCCCCTTTCCATTTAAGATTTTGGGGGCTGCACGTGCTAACGTGATTTTTTGCCAAACTTGTGTCCCCCTCGAAAACAAAATCGACGGGTCTGAGCGTTTTTTCCAAAAAAAAAAACTGAGCTGTCAGTAAATGCGTCTGTTTCGTTTTCGATGCGCCACACTGTATAGTCTATTTAGTTGTTATTGACTAAGTTGCACATATTTTCAGGAATGTGCGGTAAGATGTTGGACTCTACCAACGTGACCGAGCACGAAGCTGAACTGTTCTGTAAGAACTGCCACGCGCGCAAGTACGGCCCTAAAGGGTACGGTTTTGGCGGTGGTGCCGGCTGCTTGAGCATGGACACCGGAGCTCACCTTCAAGGGTGAGTACTATCAAATACGCGCCTTGTACACGCGAATAGACCACCACACTATCTTCTTTCTTGAACCAACAATTTCAATACCTTTCTTCACAAGTGATATTCTGGAGTGACCAACTTGGTGAAGATTCGAATTACCACCATTTGTCACTCTATAATATCGACGCTTCCTTCAATCTACAGCTAGAAAAGCATTCCGCATGCCTATTTTACGGACCGCCACAAGGTTCAATAGCACAGGTCATTCCGCCATATCATTTACGCAAGGAATGCGGAATGCACGAAGCTGTGTAACAATTTTCTATCACAGCCATACAACTTACACATTGCTGATTTCTTTATTATTTGATATAGCGATACTCAGCATGTCGCTCAATCAAAATCAAGCCCCTTCGAAAACGGGAATAGAGAATTTTTAATTTGATACATTCTAGGTAAGCGTAACCTTGTATGAGTTTTATTGTATAAGTGAAAAAGCATCGAACGACAATTTATGCCTCTAATATTGCGTAGTTACGGCGTTGTTGTTATCCGAAACACGCAGATTTTTCGCGATAGCCACAAGAATGACAAAAATAGTGGCGGCCTAATTTTGATTGAGCCCAGCTAACAACATACTCTAAGAAAAATTCGGGTATCGGTTATGAAGGCTATTTCACTTAACGTCTTTCAGATTGAGGGCTTTCCTTATCTCTTCTTTTTTTGTTCTATGTTTTTGTTTTGTTTTTTTTGTTATGTTTATGTTCTTGCCTTTAATCGCAAGCTAATACATCTGATTGCATTAAGCATATCTAACACTTACGCAAACGAATATTTGTAAAAAAGTGACAAAAGGATACCTGCCTTTTGTTAAGGGGACATAATAAATGTAACATCTGAAACTCATACTGTGGTTTTCATATCGTTAATCTACCATATTTGTCGGGCCAATCAAACCACATACGTTTAAAATTCTTCTTTATTGTATACTTTTCGGCGAGGTTGTTCAGTACAATTGGCACTGTTTTTGACAATATATTTTGAGACAAATAAGTGAAACATATTGTACAGGGTGCGGCAGAGAGGACGGACGTTTTTGGGCTGGGTAGTATCCTCCGCCTCCGTCTACGAGAGAGGTGGGGAGGGTGCCGTTTGACTCGTGAGATCCTAGCATTATTTTACCAGTTGTCGTTATGGAGCCTTGGACGGTGGGGCACCGCGTTTTCGCCTATGATTGTTTCGTCCGAAATAATGAGTCAGTCATCGTCGTACAGCGTGAGTTTCGTCGCCACTTCAACATTCATCGGAATAGAGCTGTTCCCTCTCGAAACACCATCCTTCGTTGGGTTGAATCACTTCGCAGGCGTGGCGAACTGATCAACAGAAGACCAAGAGGAGCGCCGCGAACAGTTCGAACTCCTGAAAATGTCGAACGCGATCGACAGGTCTTTCTTCGCAGTCCGACTCGATGTGCCCGGAAAAATGCTGCTGCACTTCGCCTTAGTAATCGTTCGGCAAGGCGAATTTTGCATATGGATCTCCGCTTTCACCGCTACAAATTGGCCATTGTGCAACAGTTACAGCCCGGAGATTATGCACAACGAATGACCTTCGCACGTGAGATGGAAGCACTGATCGATTAAAATGAGAACTTCATTTTGTTTATGAGTGACGAAGCCCACTTTCACCTAAACAGCATGGTTAACCAGCAGAATTGTCGTTATTGGGCTAATGACAATCCGCAACAGTTACACGTAAGACCGCTGCACAGCCACCCTGTTTGGTGCGCTGTATCGCAAACTTGCATCATTGGCCGTTACTTCTTCGAAGACGGTAATGGTCGTGATGTTACCGTGAACTCAGAGCGCTACGTCGACATGATCACCAATGTCTTTCGCCCTGAATTACGACAACGACGTGTTCCAATCCGACGTGTGTGGTTCCAGCAGGATGGGGCGACTGCCCACACAGCCCGAGCATCCATGGACGTTATTCGCCCTTTCTTCCCTGGTCGCCGTATTTCCAGGTTTGACGATGTTCATTGGTCTCCTCGGTCCCCAGATTTATCCATATGCGATTTTTTATTATGGGGACACCTCAAGGCTAGAGTATACGCGAACAAGCCCCGAACTCTGGACGAATTGAAGGGCGAAATTCGCGTGGAAGTCGCCCAAGTTGAGAGAGCGATGTTGGAGAGAGTCTACGCGGACTTCCAAGAACGCCTCGAGCACTGCATCAACGATTTCGGCCACCACATGTCTGATGTGATTTTCCACACTTGACTGTCTCAAATGCGAACCTGATTCCATCAATAAATTTGTTTTCGAGTAAAATTAACTACATATTTTATGATTTTTTCAAAACCGTCCATCCTCTCTGCCGCACCCTGTATAAGTGACAATTGTACTAAAGGTGGAGATCGTTGGGAGTAAAACATAGACAATAAAGAAGAATCGGTGGTTTGATTGGACAGAAAAACGTGTATTGCAATGTTTATAAAAAGAAACGCCACAGAAAATACTTAAAAGGGCAGGTAAATGAGATCCTCGGCGAGTATTCGCTATCACTAGGGGGTGGACTTTTTGGGCTATTTTGCCTCGAAAATGTGTCTAATATGGTAATACCGGAATAATAAATCAACGATTAATTATTGCTTAATGCTAATCAGAAGTGTTTTGCTTGGTTCGAAAGCCGATGCCGAAATTGTACGTATCACACCAACAAACAGAGGATCAACAAATCTCGTTGATGTCCAAGAAGGATCGCACGGAATCGAATATAGCACCGGTCAAAAAAAAACAAATGTCGATTGAATACGGCTCAGAAAGTCTCTCTCTTCACTAATATCTGCATTATGTACCATGAGCCCAACATTCGATAAGAATAGTTTCAGTAGTTTACTTACATAGACATCACACGCACAAAATGCAGTACAATCGGTAACGTGCGATCTTTCTTCGAAATCTCTGTTGATCGGCCTGTGTTTTGAGATGCGTCCGTTGATGTTCCCTTTTCTGCCTTGTCCATTCAGAAACTAAACGAACTCATTCTGCGGGTGGAAAAAGCGGCAAAATGCAGGCGGCAGCCATACCAAAGCCCATCTCACACAAATCCAGCGGCTGCCTATCTTCTTCTTACATCAGTTCCACTCCCACCACACAACACTAATGTAATATTTTTTTAGGATTTATTATTTATTAATTTTTACATACAAGTACGTGGATTCGATTATTTTGTAATAGTTGGATTTTAATAAATCAGATAAAATTGAATAGTCGGCGCGTTTCTCTCTAGAGAAGACGCAATATTCGAAAAACTTGGACTGGATAAGAAGAAATCGTTGTATCGGAATCTTGAATCAAAAATTGCGCTGTTTCGTTCAAATTCTACATCGTTTCATCATCCTTATATATCATTGTAGAATTTGTATTTTTCTGACACACAAACCCTTTCTTTCTGTAGTCTATATGTAACTAAATATGACAAAAGAGTCTTACTGAGAAACTATATACTATAATATAGCTGAAGACATACAACCATACCATATTACTGTAACCTGTTCTATTCTATTGTTTAAATTGTAAATGTTTTCAACGTTTTCCGAATATTGTGTTGTCTTCCCCCACCCTTCTACCCTACCTTATAGCCACAGCCCATCCTTTTACGTATTACGATTTAGTTTGAAACAAATAAAATGACACATCAGCGTTAAAAAGAAGGGTTGTGGTTAACGCAAAAAAAAGAATGGCATGTCTCCGATAGACCAAACGAGAAAAAAAACGGTGAGAGTTTGACGATGTATACATAATAGCATGGCCAGGCATATAAACGCTATCCCGCATTTATTAACAGCCTAGATAGTTACATATTTTGTTTATACTTAACATTTTTTCCTAACCCAAAAGTAGTGGGATAAGGAGAGTTCCCTCAAATTTAATCGTGCCAATAATAACGGTGACGCCTTTATTTGTTAAACAAGAATGAGGCAAAGTTTCCACTGAACCTCAATCTATATTGCGTTACGAAGAGCAGTTTCATATTTATAGAGATGTACCGGAACCCTGAATAACCTTCTCCTGTTACATTTTTCCGCATTTGGTTTTCTTTAATTTCCACAGCCTCCGCAGCTTCAGCATTCAGTTGTACATTTATTTTTATCTGTCATGCACTGTGGCGTATTTTTAGGTTTGTCGAGCACACACAAACACACCAGCTTCTACTCACATATTAGACTAGGTATCCACTTGTGGTGTGCAGGGTGTCCCATTTTCCTTATACATATATTTGCAAGTTTATTTAAAAAAATATTTTAAGAGCTGCTAAAGTTACCTTTGTTTTTTTACAAAGAACAGCGTACATTTACTAGAAAGCCTCAAAAATAGGACACTCTGTATATCTATTTTTAACTCTGAAGCAATGCGCTGCGTATTTTTAGGTTTCTGAAAACAGCCGCTTCTACTCACAAATCTTACGTAATTTGAGCTGCACTGTTCGTATACGTGGACAAGTCGTATTTCGTTAGCAAATCGTACAGGAATGCGTAGGTTGTTCCGAAATAGCCTCCGCTGCCAATTTTCTCTTGATCGAGCCTCTCTAAAATTCTTGTTTCTATGATGTTTCACCTCAAAATAACAGGTAAAAATAACATTTCGGACGACCTTTCGGAATGACAGCAAACACACCGATAAATTTTAGTAAACATTTAAATTAAACGAAGTATTTTATCATTATGAAACAACAGTCGCATTTATTTTATAAACATGCTATGGAATCTTGAAATCCAGGCACATTTTGCTCTCCAATCTTTATGTTTTCTATCCGCACAAACCCGAGGTATTTCGGAACACTACTACACATTAAACTTGTGCGTAATTTTATCTCATCCGAACAATACGCCTAGAGATTTTTTAAGGACAAAAAATATAAATGAAAGCATATATAGTGAACCTCCGGTAATCCGACAAACACTATGCAGGACAGCCGGACTATCGAATTTGTCGGATTATAGATCACTGCCTATGACCCCCTATAGTCCGGAATTCTTTTACAAAAGAGTACCTTGTAATCCGACAATTTACATATCCAATGGTAAGATTGTATATGTTATGTATATGTATGTACTTTGAAGTACAAATCATACATAGTTTATGTATGTCGAATTTAGTAAATTAAATAACAATAGAGAGCTTACGTTTTATTATAAAATTAAGCATAAATGCACATACATATGTACCAAAATAATCAAGATTTATTAATCAAAATCATTAATGAATTTATCAAATTATGAAGCTTGGAAATATTCATCAATTTTTGTTTTTTTAAGGTTGTTATAAGGCGAGATCAGAGCTTTGTTCCTCAGTCTTCTCAAAAGTAAAAGTTCGTTGTAGGATGTACCATTCTCTTCAGCCCATTGTAAACCTAGCTCGAAGGCGTTAATTGCGTCTTGTGCTGTGACTTGTGGAGCAGTTGCAATCACGACGACGTTATTTTCCTGATTGTTTGTTGTATAATTAGAAACCTCTTTTATAATCTCTTCGTCAGACATTACATGAAAAACATTTTCCTCTTTATCCATTCCACGGCACCAGATTTCCAAATCTTCCGGAATTATCTGTGTTTCTGTAGCGACTTGTTCTATAACACCCGAAGTTACACTGATTTGTGGAACCTTGCTAGGAGTGGTAACTATATATGGCCATAACTATTTCCAAGACGATTTATTAGTTGATGACGGTAACGCATTCGACGACTGACAAAGAGCAAAAACCAAGTCTTTCATATTAAATTCTTTTAAAATTTTTTCTATTGGTTGGTCTTTTGATACGGCTCTCAGAAGTAGGTTTTTATTATAGTCTTGCTTGACAAACTGAATGATATTCTGGTCCATTGGTTGAATCAGTGCAGTGCAATGTGACGGAAGAAACATCGCAGTGATGCATTTATCCTCAGTTGTTAGTTCTTCTTCAGACGGATGACCGGGAGCTTTATCAAGAGGCAACAACGCTTTTTGAGGAAAATTCTTTTAACCATGTTCTAACTTCAGGTACGAAGCATTCATCAAATCACTTTTTGAAAAGGTCTTTTGTCATCCACGCACTTTTTTGTCCTTAATAGTGTACAGGTAAGATAAATCAATGTTTTTGAATGCCCGTGGTTTATTAGATTTCCCAATGACCATCATCTTAAGCGCGTGTGTGCCCGCAGCGTTAGCACATGGTAGTATGGTTACACGCTCTTTACTTACTTTTCGTCCAGGTATGGATTTTTCGTTACAAGAAAAGAAAGTTTTGTTAGGCATCACACGCCAAAAAAGCCCTGAGTCGTCTACATTGTACACCAGCGACGGGTCAAGGTTTAAATCGTTCACCTTTTGCAAAAATCTTAATTTAAAGCGCTCTATGCAGGTGGCATCGTTAGAAAGTTTCTCTTCTGTAATAGTCATTAAACGTATGCCATGACGACTTTTAAAACGTTCTAAGCCGGCCACAAAATCATCTTTTTTTGTTAATTCCTTATAAAAAAATTTAGCTTTCATGGCCAACATGGGTCCTGAAATTGGTGCATGCCTATTTCTTTCCTGAAGAAACCACTTTTACAAAGCTTCTTCCACTTCTGGATGTTCAGCTTTCTTGAGTGTCTGTCTCTTGCCTGGCCCGCAGTCAGTAGTTGACACGAACATCTTGATCTTCTCGTGGTTTCTTTTAATGTCATAAATTGTAGATCGGCCTACGCCGTATTCACTTGCTAAACTACTGAAAGTTTCATTGCGATTTAAGCGGTCTAAACTATCACATTTTTCTTTAATTGTCAATGTTTTGTGCTTTCGCTTCTGAGTTTGTGATGACTTTACTAGGTACTATACTTAATACACAATGAATAAATAGTAAACAATGAACGCACGCTAGGCCGTACCGCTATCACAAGTAATCAAATTCAAACTAAGTAAAACAATGCTTACGCGTCGAGCACGATAGCGGTGGCGCGTACAAGTTGTAACCTGTTCAAACCTGCGTGATCTACATTAGCGAAGATTGTCAAATACGTATGTATGTATGTAACACATGTTCAAAGACATGTCGGATTACAGGGGGCGCCGGATTAGACAGGGTCCGCATTATCGGGGGTCCACTGTATTTGAAGCCTTCTATCACAAAGATCCTGCTTAACCGCATAATCGCTGATGCTTAAGACCTCCTTTTTCTACACTTTTATAAACACGAAATACTCCATAGCACTTCCTTTCTCTTCTTCTTTACTTTCTCTATTCTTTGGTTTGATCAGGACCAAGAATCAGCCAAAAATCTGCCTGGACCAGTTGTGCGACTCCATCTGGCATATTATTTGTCCCTTCTCCAGGAAACGATCTCATAGACCTAGTTAATGATACCGGTATACATACATTTTTTGATAAATTAAACTGTTATAATTTTTTTTGGAAACGCTAAAGGACTATATACTCCAACGAGATATGTGGTAACCTGCCAGGTAAAATTTATTGTTGGCATCGATCCATGCTAGATTCACTCACACATGCCCTTGACAGAATCATTCCACAGTTTATAGACTACAAACAAATTAATCTTGCTTTCAAACTATGCGTTTTTATATACCGACAAAGCTTTGATAGTCTCTGTCAGGTAGAAAAGTTCGATACTGTTGCCTTTTCTCTATCGGCCTTCGTGCCCGAAGTGTGAGACGTTGCGAAAATATGTCTAGGTCTATGAGTACGAGTATTATCACTTCTTTCCGTCTCTCGACTGTCATCTCACTCCGCACAACAGAAGACCGATCGACAATAATTAAAGGATTTATTAGGTGCAGACGTTCGTGTTTATGAAACGTGTAACATTTTGTAGCTTAGTTGATATCGTTCGACGACTTCGCAGGGACGATATAGTCGTGAATAGGGCTCCTTTGCTGGCGAAAGCCATCGCTAAGGCACCCGATGGGCAGGGATGCCCCCGATGCGGCGGATACGTTTATGCTGCTGAACAGATGCTTGCACGTGGAAGAGTAAGTATGCCCGAACCAGGTACAAGGTGGTATTATAATAATAATTATTATTATTATTTTATGCCCAACAGAAAGGGAACTCCAGTTATAGGAGAATATTGAAAATACTCTCGCGAAAATGGCTTCTAAAGATGCCGCCATTTTTCCAAGAACTCGGAATAGGTTATTAAAAAAATGTTTGTAATGGCATCGAGTAATTGTACCGGGTGATTCATGTCATTATTGTTTTTATGGAATGAACAATAGATATCCTTTACCTAAAAAAAAAATAGCTAGTTGGAAAATCGTTTTTAGTCTCGACATCGCTGACTGACGACGATTCTTCTTTGTCATTACGTAACCTCAATAACCACCGTTCCTATTTCGGCAAATCTTGGAATATTCTGTATGGTCACATGTTTGAAAATGGTCACATATAAGTGAAAAACAGATGTTTTAGAAATTTTCGTATCTGTTGTTAAATAAAGAATAGAAAATAACGTGAAAGAAATGAAATAGGACTTCCAGAAAACTAGAAAGGATATAGTATGAATACCACTGCAAGAGCTATACATTAGTAACTTTACTAAACAATCTAGTAATAAAGGGTGTATCAATAAGAACGCAATATTTGAATTTAGCGCCATTTTGACAGTCATATTGTCATAAAGATTGTGACATGACAGATCAGACGCTGTATAAACGAGATACCACGACATAATGTGTTCAAAAATATTTATTAAAGGAGTGGCAGACATTTACCTGATGTGTTGTTTCATACATAATCCAATAAATATAGGGTGTAAAAGATATGATAGTCATTATTTAAACGGGTGATTGGAGGGGTTGAAAGAAGCAAAAAGTTTCATATAACGTGGGGTCAAAACAGCATTTTTACGACAGAACGCAGTGTAAATAAAGATGGAGTTTGTTATTTTTGTCTCTTAGGTATTATTTCAATATTTGATAATGTACTTGTAAAATGCAAACAATTAAAAAAAAAGGACTTACCACTAACTGTCTCAGCGGTTCACTTGGTGTGTGAAACTTTATAGAACGTATTAAAAAATCCACTTATAAATTGGAAACACAATTTTGATACATACAAAGTTCATTTATTATTTCAGCCGCATTAAAATTTTTTTCGCTTTGTTGTTATTGGACCAGTCCTATAAACCATACCTTTAAGTTCTCCCCAACACCAGAAATCCATCGGATTGGGGTCAGGAGATCTTGCTGGCCATTTTCGAGGATCAGGAACATTTTGACCGATCCAGTGATTTGGATAATGTTCATTCAAATACTGAATGACGCCTCTAAAAATGTGTGGTGGTACCCCGTCATGAAGAAACCACAAATTCTGTCTCCGTTGTAATGGCATGTTGTCTAAGATCTGTTCCAAAAGTTCTGGCAGGTTATTGACTAGAAAGCTAAGGTATGCTTCTCCTGACAACTTTGGGAGTAACTCGAAAGGGCCAATTACCCGATCGTCAAGAATACCCACCCAAATATTTATTTTAAAACATTGTTGAAAATGACCTTCACGTATGGAATGAGGATTTTCTTGGGCCGACGTATGAGTACTATGGAAATTTAATATCCCGTCTAGCGTAAAAGTACATTCGTCTGTCACTAGAATGTTTTAAAAAAAATCCGAGTTTTCAATGTTTTTGTGCAAAAACCAGTGACAGAATGTTAGTCTGCGAGGATAGTCTTCTGGTAACAAGGCCTGCACTCGTTGTACATGCGATAGTCCTACGCGGCGGCCTAATTCCCGAGTGCTGATATCTGCATTGATTTCCACGATATTCAAAATTTGTTCCTCCTGCTCTACAGTAACCTATCTTTGGTACACTTGCACAAATGTGCTTCTGTCTAGGTGTACCCGTTGGCGAAATGTGTAGCGATAAATTTGAGCTGCAAGATTTGAATTCTGACGAGCTTCACCGTAAACTAACAACATGTCGGCGAACTCTTGATTCGAGAACATTGTAAATAAACACGATGACGTACGCGAACAAAAACAAAACAACAGGCCCCATGCCCGATAACTAACCACTGTTACCGCTTATGATCGATTGCCGGTTCGATAAGAGTGATGAAATACCGACGCGCTGTTGTCATGTGCGTTTTAATTACGAAATATCATGATTAATAGAACCTTGAAATATTGCTTCCTTATTGAAACACCCTTTAGATATAGCGTCTGAAAAAGGGATACTTATGGATATTTTGAGATTTTGGAATTAATTGTACCTAATTTTAATATATGGATTAATGTTAAAATGTGCCCCTTGTTACTGTTTAGGGGTGGCACCGTTACTGTTTCCGCTGCAACAACTGTCAAAAATGGTTGGATTCGACGTCACATTGCGACGGGGCCGACGGAATGGTATACTGTCGAGGTACTCAATTTGAAACAAAACAAAAAATATGCCCCTTCCGATTTTTCAGTGTCAGTTGCAGTTTTTATACCCCGTATCAGCATGTCTATTAAGTACCGCTCCATGTGACTCGTCAGGGAATGTAATACTCGTCTTACGTACTTCAACAATACCAATAATTGTATACGTTATTGCATTATAATATTGGACAATTTGGATGTTCTACATTGTAGGATTTATCATTTGTTATTATCTCTACCGTAGCAGGAGAGACGGCAGATCCTAAAACCCGCAAACCATATATTTAGTCATATTGAAAAGCGACAGTCTGCCAGGAATTACGGACTATTTTCGGTATTCCTATATTCCGCTGGGATTTATTCAATCTTACTAGATGTGTTTTGTCAGTATTCAAGTAAAACTAATTGTCGCGAAACAAGTTACCATGTATGAGCCCCTTCCCACTTCAGTTGGCCCACTTCAAGATTTCTACCAAAATATGCCTTTATAAACTAAACGTGACGAAACTATTTACTTCTAAAACAATTTATCTTCTCAAAAACATTTTAGATTCACTCTAGTCGTAAAAAATACATACATTAGACCTATAACTAATAGAACATCTGAACAAATAAACAATGTGCGAATAAATGCGCGAAGTTAACAAAGCAACAATTTATTGAAAGATTACCATTGGGTAACATCACCCACCTTTATTATTTATTACGGCTGAAATTCTTTGAGGCATAGTGTTAACCAAGTTTTGGCAAAAATTTGGTGTGGAATAATCCCATATTTCTTGAAGCTTTTGTCTCAGTTCGGTGATTGTACGAGCAGGATGTTGTTGTAGAATCTTTTTCATCAGGGTGACTTTGAAGTTGAGTCATTAATTTTCAGATAATGATTGTAGAAAGAAGATAAACCAAAATATGTGTAAATATAAAAAAAAATTAAAAAAAAACTTTACCTTGTTTAATAAAGTATCCTCCCGACAAGTATTTCAGTGCGGACCTGTATTTGATCGTGAGGTCTTGGAGCACCGGCATGCCGTCCCCTGTGAGGTCTTACGTCACCTGATTCACGAGCCCGTTGTACTACATTAACAAAGGCACGAGGGGTTGGTTGCACTCGATTGGGAAACCGATCCGCATAAACATGTGCCATTTTTTATTTCGTTTGAGCCACGCACCAGACACCACTATTCACTCACGCGTTACCGACTGACACTGACTGTATACAAGTGAATAAAATAATTGTAAAAACATCGTTCCAAATTCTTTCGCTTTTTTGTTTCCGATGCGATGAACCGATAAGGCGGATTATATCCGTTGTCGCCAAACACGAGCACATAATATTATTATTGAGACAGGGCGGTACTCAAACTTCCAAAGGGCTATAACTTTGTTACTTTAATTTTACCAGAAAAATGGTAAAGGAAAAAAACATCAGATCAGATCTACTCACTGTTAAAATAAATGACTCAACTTCGAAGTCACCCTGTATATTATCAAAATATTCATTGTTAATATATTAAACCTATAACACCCTGCTACATTTTTACTATTTGTGTTTGATAAGAAAAAAAACTAAGATTTCAATAGTTGGGCCAACTGAAGTGGGAAGGGGCTCGTAGATAGTGACCACATGTACAGAAGTGTAAATCGATATTTCAAAACCCTGAATCTCGTTAAAGGAGCATTTTAGCATCCGCCTTTTTGCAATATTTTTTGACTTGCATTCAATTCCATAAATATTGCCACGATCGTCCTGAATAGATAAATTAGATTTTGGTCTAGCTGTTCTGCTACGAATGACGTACGAATTAAAATTATCCAAGTTGTCCAATATTAGACTTTTGTGTCTGTCTGTGTGTGTATCCGTTTACAAGCAGCGATTTCAACAGGCCTTCCACAAAACCTGCTTCAAATGTGGTGAATGTAACAAGGGATTGGACTCAGTCAATGTCACCGAGGGACCAGACAGAGACATCTACTGTAAAGGTGTGTTTTTTTACTCATTTTTCTAACCATTTACCGTCACAAGGGTGGACCGAACCTCGTTAACATTTTATGTGGCACCTACATCGTATACAGGGTGTTTGCTAATATGGGGCAGAGATTTATTCGGAGAATCGATTAACCGTAGGGCAGCTTCAAGTGGCTTTATTCTAAATGGGCGGAAGAGAAACGCCACATATTCTGAGACACTTGGTTAGTTCAGCAAATTGAAAAAAATCAGCGCAAATTTTATCATAATCTATTTATTGAAAACCATTGATTAAAAAAAAGAATGCCGAGACACGTCACAAGATTTGTCAAGCTGGACAACTTTTTAATCAAAAACTACTTCACCCCCATTCACCGTCGACCCCTAAGGTTATTCCCTTGAAAATTTTAAATGACAAGGACTATCCAGTAATAGCTTGTCTGAAAGGTCTTTCCATGTCCTTTATTTTGACGTTTGATTTTCTAAAGTCGGTCGATTCGTTTTCAAGAAAATTTGAAAAATCTTTATTTATCTTAATTTGTTCATATAGAAAACAAAAACACACGAAAATATCACTTTTAATCCAATGACTGTTCAAAATGTAGCCCGTTACTGACCAAACAATTGCGTTGACGAACTTCGTCCAAACTTCCTGGTGAGATAGATTTCGAATGGCTCCATAGAAAAAAGTCTAATGGCGTCAAATCAGTAGATCTAATAGGCCATTCTATAGGCCCTCTTCGCTCTATCCGTTTATGTGCAAGCTCGTTGTCTAGCCATTCCCGAACCGGAAGAACATAGTGAGGAGGAGCTCCGTCTTGTTGAAAACATACAGGGTGGCGCATCGAAAACGAAACAGACGCATTTACTGACAGATCAGATTTTTTTTGGGAAAAACGCTCATACCAGTCGATTTTGCTTTCGAGTGGACACAAGTTTGGCAAAAAATGACGTTAACACGTGCAGCCCCCTGGGCGAGGTTGACACCAACCCTAAAATCTTAAATGGAAAGGGGGGTCGAGTGATATCTTATTTTAAAGGTCTTGCAATTCCCTTTATAATGATACAAAATTAGTGTACTTCACTTCAGTAGTTTTGAAGATTTATTGATTTAAAGCTTAAAGTAGACTTTAATAGGTACATTAGATTAGTTTGTACTACTTTCAGAAGAAATTTGACTAAAAGAATTTACTTAATAAGTAAATGCTTTTCTTCACTAAGTCCATGGTTTGTTTATCATTTTGTTGTTGAAAATAGCTATTGTAGCGTTTTTTTGTGGCAAAAAAGTTATTTCTTGAAGAAAGATAAGGAAATATCTCGTACTTATTTTAAATAGGAATTTAGTACATTTGCGATTGATTTGACCGAACTTTGTTGTTAAAATAACTTGTAACGCCTTATTACATAAATTAACTATGGTATATTCCACAGCAGAAAGAGTTGAAATTATCGAAATATTTTTCGGAAATAATCAGTGTGCTAATAGAACAGCAGAAATATTTAATGAGCGACATGAGAACAGTAACATGCATCGAAAATATGTTCTACAACTTGTAGCTAAATTTCGGGAAACTGGATCAGTCGCCAATAAAAAACGCAACATTGAAAATCCCATAAGGAACGAAGCAATAGAAGTGGGGGTTTTAGGGCAAGTTTATGTAGATCCTACGTTAAGTACCCGCAAATTGGAGACTATGTGTGGTGTTAGTCGACGTACTGTCCAATGGATTCTAAAGGCCCATAGTTTTCATCCGTATAAAATTCACCTGGTACAAAAACTTAATGAAGACGATTTTGATCGGCGATTACAATTTTATGAAAATATGAGTGAACGAATTATAAACGATGAACATTTTCTATTCAACACTTGCATTTCTGACGAATGTTCCTTTTTCTTAAATGGCGTAGTAAATCGTCATAACTGCCGATATTGGTCCGATTCTAATCTCAGAGGTTCATACACAGCAGCCACAAAAATTAAATGTTTGGACTGGTATTTTGGCGATCATTTAGTTGGTCCTTTTTTCTTACCTGGAAATTTGACCGGTGAAATGTATTTGGAATTACTAGAAGACGCCATAGATCCTGCATTAAGAGCCATAATTGAACGTCAGAATGATCGGCGGTACATTGCGAATAGGTTGATGTTCCAACAGGATGGTGCCCCACCACATGACGCATTACGTGTTCGACAATATTTAGATCAGACGTTTCCAGATCGATGGATTGGTAGAAGAGGTGCCATTGAATGGCCCCCAAGATCGCCAGATTTATCACCTTTGGATTTCTTCATGTGGGGTCATTTAAAAAGCAAAATCTATGCTACTCAGCCAACATCATTAGAAGACCTGCGACAAAGAATTGTGAATGAGTGCCTTCAAATTACTCCTCAAATATTGCACAATGTGCGACCACACATGAGTGTCATGGTGACCATTTTCAACATTTACTTGCCTAACGGGTCAGTTCATTCTTCATTTTTAAATTACTTTGCTGCCAAATGTATTGATCTCCAGTAATGATGATGTATTAGTTTTATTTAAGCTTTAAATCAATGAATCTTCAAAACTACTGAACTGAAGTACATTAATTTTACATCATTATAAAGGGAATTGCAATACCTTTAAAATAAGGTATCACTCGACCCCTCTTTCCATTTAAGATTTTAGGGTTGTTGTCACCCCCGCCCAAGGGGCTGCACGTGTTAACGTCATTTTTTGCCAAACTTGTGTCCCACTCGAAAACAAAATCGACGGGTCTGAGCGTTTTCGTTTTCGATGCGCCACCCTGTATAGTAAGGGTTTCCGTCCTCTTTGGTTGTCAATGGTTTCAGTGATAAATGTATTGATGGTATTTTCCAACATAACCAAATAAATGTCTCCATCCAAATTTCCATTAATAAACAACGGCTCAATCGCTTTGTTTCCCAAAATGCTTGTCCGTACATTAATTTTTTGGGGGTACTGGGTATGTCTTTCTATAAAAGAATGAGTATTTTCATTACGCCAATACCCTGCAGTTATGCTTATAACAAATCCATTTAGATAAAATGCGCATTCATCACTGAAGCAGATTTTAAAAAATCAAACTTCAAAATAAAGGACTTCGAAAGACCTTTCAAACATTTAAAATTTTTAAGGGAAGTAGCTTTCGGTTAAAAAGTTGTCCTCCTTAACACATCTTGAACACCCTGTATATCATAAGTACGATTTATCGCATCATAAATGTTGAGAGTTTCAACTATCGTTTGTGTTGTCCTAGTGTGTTATGGCAAGAAGTTTGGCCCTAAAGGATACGGATACGGTCAGGGTGGTGGCACTCTCCAAAGCGACTGCTTCGCTGTCAGGTAACATATGTTGTTTTTTTTCTCGCAGACACCTCGCTATCGTCTTTGTCACTTCCTCCACGTCGAACATGCTACCATTCTGGAAGTCCTTTCGACATTTTTACTTTCTATAAACTTGAAATTAGTAAACTTCGAATGATTCCGTATCATGTATTTATGTGCAATTTAACTAAAAATATTCGCAGCCTCTTTTCATCAAACGATATTTCCGCTTACGTATTTGTATACTTACTCTGTTTCGCCGAAAGCTGCTGCTTTTGGCTCAAAAGAGAATTTCCTTTTCAAATATTGATATTGCTTTATATCGCGGTCCAAATTTAGAGAATGGTAATATGTTGCGTTTTCGTCGACATCATGGGGTTTTTGGATGAGACTCAAATACAAGCTAATTTTCAGTTGATATTTAAAGATCGAATGAAACGTTTTTACGTACGAGCATTCAATATTAGACGCAACAGCGAGGCATGCGATTCCGGACCGAATCCAAAAATCCCTTCGATAATTTCGAATCCCTCGTTTGTAGCTATAACGATTGAAGACTGAATTGAATGATTTTGTGCTACATCTAGCTTGCTATGCTCAACGCTACGGTCCCAGAGGAATCGGACACGCTGGCGGGCTTTTCCTTGGCTTAATGTCTGACGCTTTAGATGCTCAATGGCAGAGGTACAAAACAATATAGTTTTTACTTTATTGTGATCGTCCTTGTATGATTAATGTATCTTTACAATTAAAGCAGACATGAGTAGATTAATTGTGAATGCGTTTGGTAGATGTTGTATCGTCATTAATGTTGAATCGTAGACCTCTGTCATATACTGAAAACCAGAGATCGCCGATTTTGTTATTTTTGAATATTCTTGATATGTGATATCCTGACTTTTCGATCTAAGTGATTTAAAACCGTGACGTGACCATGACTTTAAGGCGGCTCCGACACAGTGAGTTTGAAGCCATTTACAAGGTTTCAGCTGCTTCAAAACTGATACTCGGTTTTTCATTATTTTTGAATGAAAGTCATACAGTATGTTGAGAAGATAATTGCCCAGGGTGCTATAGGAGCACCTTTTGAAATTTTCCTTTTGCACAAGTTTTATGATGGGTTGAAGTGCGCACTTTTTCTGTTCAACTTCGCGATGTTTTTAAAAGAACCTAGTGAAAAAAATGAAAAAGTGGCTCTATAGCACCCTGTGGGGTTTTGTTTTCAGCACTCTGCGAAAATTTCATCCGAAAATATCAAAAAATAAAGCGTCAATTTCGAAGCGCGCAAACCTCTACAAATCGTATTTTGGACAAATTTTGTCTACTGTTTCGTGCTGCCAACCCAAGCGTTAATATCGCGTAGATTAGTCGTTCTGCAAATAGGTACTCATAATCGCGATCGCTGATACTCCTCGATTTTAAAGCCGTTTTACTTCCCACGTCATTGGCGAGGAAGTATTGTAAAGATGTTATGTTTTTTTTTAATTCGTATAACATCTACATCTCAAAAAACTGTATCACTCATCAACTTGGAAATAACCGCTCGGATTTTTATGAAATTTCCACACCGGGTTACTAGTATGCCAGAGCTTTGTAGTTTTAGTCCAGTGGCAACGGTGCTATAGGCAAAAAAAGAAAAAGTAACAATTGCTGAAACTCTGTTTTTGACGTTCCTTATCATTGACAGAAAAAAATTGTACTGCTTAAAAAGGGGGGGTTGGGGGAAGACCGTGTCGCGCTGTTTTTGCAATACCCTAAGATTGAACATATTTATTTTCGCATCTGTCTTTAGTTCGGATTAATTAAGTAAACCATGATAGTCCAGTCAGCTAGGCCACAAAGATGTCAATATTAAAATGTCGAAAGTCACGATACTCAACTGTATTCACATATCGCTTGCAGGCCATAGTAACACTTACAGTGGTACACGATTGTCGACTGAAACGTTAACACCGTGATTCTATATCATTCGCCGTTGCCATGAAGCACCTAGTTCTCAAAGTCGTGATCACGTCACATTTTATTCACGATATTTTGTAATGGTTGCGACTTAAAAATATCAGTCAGCAAATCAGAATTGGCGAAATATCCGCCTCAGCAATTCAAAAGTGCTTTTCGAACATGTTTATTCGACGTGTCTCACGTTATTCAAATAATCCTTAAACGCGTACAGCGATCAAGCTCCTAAGACCACCGTCGCTGATACGGCGTCGATCAAGGCGAAACCTGGCCAAGGATGTCCCCGGTGCGGCGGAGTGGTGTTCGCTGCGGAGGAAGTGTTGGCGAAGGGCCGCCAGTGGCACAGGAAGTGCTTCAAGTGCCGCGATTGCACGAAAACATTGGACAGCATCAACGCTTGCGACGGCCCGGACGGAGACGTCTATTGCAAGACGTGCTACGGCAAGAAATGGGGACCGCACGGTTACGGATTCGCGTGCGGATCGGGATTCTTGCAGACCGATGGACTCACGTAAGTATTATGGAGATCGAGAATTGCTTCGTTTTCGTTTGAAGCTAATGACCGTCCGGTTTAATTTCATAGGGAAGACGAAATATCTCAGAGTCGTCCGTTCTACAATCCTGATACGACATCGATCAAGGCCCCTCCAGGCCAAGGATGCCCCAGGTGCGGAGGAATGGTTTTCGCTGCTGAACAACAGCTAGCCAAGGGCACGGTACGTCATTTCATAGTTCAAATTGAAAATTTTTATTACCCCGAGAAACATTACGATGTATACTGCGAGCGGTTCTGGACGAGGAGCGAGAATACCGCCGGTTAAGACTTCTGTGTCTGAGAGACAGATTCAGTACTCGAGCCATCGCCAATCAGTGGTTTGAAGAGGTTGGAAGGATGGTTGATATGCGTACGGTATATCGCCGAATATGACCGTTTGGCCTTTTTACTAGTATGGGACACTGAACATACAGGGTGGCGCATCGAAAACGAAACAGACGCATTTATTGGCAGCTCAGTTTTTTTTTGACAAAACGCTCAGACCCGTCGATTGAGCGATACAAGTTTGGCAAAAAAGGGGGAAAGGGGGGTCGAGTGATACCTTATTTTAAAGGTCTTTCAATTCCCTTTATAATGATATAAAATACATGAGCTTCAGTTCAGTAGTTTTGATTGTTTATTAATTTAAAGCTTAAACTAGACTTTAAGGTACATCAGATTAGTTTGTACTACTTTCAGACGAAATTTGACTAAAAGAATTTACTTAATAAGTAAATGCTTTTTTTCACTACGCTCATGGTTTGTTTATCATTTTGTTGTTGAAAATAGCTATTAGAGCGTTTTTTTCTGTGGCAAAAAAGTTATTTCTTGAAGAAAGATAAGGTATTTAGTACATAGTTTGCGATTGATTTGACCAATTTTTGTTGTTACAATAACTTGTAACGCTTTATTACATAAATTAACCATGGCATATTCCACAGCAAAAAGAGTTGAAATTATCGAAATATTTTTCGGAAATAATCAGTGCGCTAATAGAACAGCAGAAATATTTAATGAGCGACATGAGAACAGTAACGTGAATCGAAAATATGTTCTAGAACTTGTAGCTAAATTTCGGGAAACTGAGTCAGTCGCCAATAAAAAACGCAACATTGAAAATCCCGTAAGGAATAAAGCAATAGAAGTGGGGGTTTTAGGGCAAGTTTATGTAGATCCTACGTTAAGTACCCGCAAATTGGAGACTGTGTGTGTGTGGTGTTAGTCAACGTACTGTCCAACGGATTCTAAAGGCCCATAGTTTTCATCCGTATAAAATTCACTTGGTACAAGAACTTAATGAAGACGATTTTGATTGGCGATTAGAATTTGGTGAAGATATGAGTGAAAGAATTATAAACGATGAACATTTCCTGTTCAACACTTGCTTTACCGACGAATGTTCCTTTTTCTGAAATGGCGTAGTAAATCGTCATAACCGCCGATATTGGTCCGATTCTAATCTCAGAGGTTCATACACAGCAGCCACAAAAATTAAATGTTTGGGCTGGTATTTTGGCGATCATTTAGTTGGTCCTTTTTCCTTACCCGGAAATTTGACCGGTGAAATGTATTTGGAATTACTGGAAGATGCCATAGATCCTGTATTAACAGCCATAATTGAAAATCAGAATGATCGGCGGTACATTGCGAATGGGTTGATGTTCCAACAGGATGTTGCTCCACCAGATCACGCATTACGTGTTCAACAATATTTAGATCAGACGTTTCCAGATCGATGGATTGGTAGAAGAGGTGCCATTGAATGGCCTCCATGATCGCCAGATTTATCACCTTTGGATTTCTTTATGTGGGGTCATTTAAAAAGCAAAATCTATGTCACTCAGCCAACATCATTAGAAGACCTGCGACAAAGAATTCTGAATGAGTGCCTTCAAATTACTCCTCAAATACTGCAAAATGGTCGGCAACGTTTTGAGCAAAATCTTTCTTATTGCATGGAGAGTCATGGTGGCCATTTTCAACATTTACTTGCCTAATGGGTCAGTTCATTCGTCATTTTTAAATTACTTTGCTGCCAAATGTATTGATCTCCACTAATGATGTATATACTTCGACTTCGAAGTTGAGTCATTTATTTTAACAGTGGGTAGATCTGATCAAAAGAAATGTTTTTTTCCTTTAACATTTTTCTGGTAAAATTAAAGTAACAAAGTTATAGCCCTTTAGAAGTTTGAGTACCGCCCTGTCTCAATAATAATATTATGTGCTCGTGTTTGGCAACAACGGATATAATCCGCCTTATCGGTTCATCGCATCGGAAACAAAAAAGCGAAAGAATTTGAAACGTGTATCACGATGTTTTTCGTCAGTCGGTAATGCGTGAGTGAATAGTGGTGTTTGTTGCGTGGCTCAAACGAAATAAAAAATGGCACATGTTTACGAAAATGCTGAACTTGTGGACATGATTCTTATTTACGGGGGCGGAAGTCTTTACAAAATGCTGCCGCGGCATCACAGATTTGTGCGAATCGGTTTCCCAATCGAGTGCAACCAACCCCTCGTGCCTTTGTTAATGTAGTACAAAGGGCTCGTGAATCAGGTGACTTAAGACCTCACACATTTTTACACACATATTTTGGTTTATCTTCCTTCTACAATCATTATCTGAAAATTAATGACTCAACTTCAAAGTCACCCTGTATATAATAAATCTTCAAAACTACTGAACTGAAGTACATTAATTTTATATCAGTATAAAGGGAATTGAAAAACCTTTAAAATAAGGTATCACTCGACCCCCCTTTCCATTTATGATTTGGGGGGTGGTGTCACCCCCGCTTAGGAGGCTGCACGTGCTAACGTGATTTTTTGCCAAACTGAGCTGCCAGTAAATGCGTCTGTTTCGTTTTCGATGCGCCACCCTGTATATGCCAAAAATTATTGAAATCGGATAAACATACGTATGTGTTTACCTTTTTTGCCACTCACCATACGTGCTACCTTGCTTCTCGTTCATCCGTAGATATCGTCATTTGTGTACATACGCACGGGTACGCAATACTTCAGCAACGTCTACAAACTACTAGAAACGGCATTAATTACCACGGAATTCCCTTTCATAATGCAGTTCCAGCGACGAGCCTTTTAAAAAGAAAATAAAATGCTTCTTGATTAACAAAGCATACTACAACGTTCAGTCACTTTTCAGAATTCCACTAGATCTTTTTATTTCGTTGTTGTGATTGTAAAAGTGTAAATTGTTTCATGTTTGCCGTTGCTTCCTTATTTTATTGCTGATAAACGTCATCATTGTCGTCCTTTTCGACTTCTGCAAACACGCACCGTGTAAATAACGAATTGAATTTGCAGATGTGGCACAAGAAGTGTTTCAACTGCGCCGAATGTCATCGTCCATTGGACAGCGTTCTCGCTTGCGATGGACCCGATCGCGAAATCCACTGCCGCGCTTGCTACGGCAAACTGTTCGGCCCTAAGGGGTTCGGCTTCGGGCACAGGCCCACGCTCGTGTGCGCAGATGGAACGGCCCCGGCGGTGCACGACCCCAGACCCAACAGCGGACCCAAGGCCGCACCCGGACAAGGATGCAAGAGATGCGGGTATGTCACCCTTTTAAAAATGCTCATTAACAATTTCAAGGTATTTTGACATGTGATTATATCATTCGTATTTCCAGATATGCCGTGTACGCGGCGGAACAAATGATCAGCAAAAATGGCCAATGGCACAAGAGATGCTTCAGTTGTCACGATTGTAACCGCAGCTTGGATTCTACCACCCTTAACGATGGACCCGACGGAGAGATCTACTGCAGAGGTTAGCTTATTATTTTCAGGCAATACTGCTTTGCTGCTACCGTGCTTAAGGCGGCTTCGACGCAATCACTTTCAAGCCATTTACAAGGGTTCAGCTGCTTCGAAACTGACACTCTATTTTTCAATATTTTTGAATGAAATTCATACAAGTACAGTATGTTGAGAATATGGGGGTGCTATAGGAGCACTTTTTGAAATTTTGTTTTTGCACAAGTTTTATGATGGGTTGAAGTGCGCACTTTTTTTGTTCTACTTCACGATTTTTTTAAAAAGAACCTAGTGAAAAAAATGAAAAAGTGGCTCTATAGCACCCTGTGGGTTTTTGTTTTCAGCACACTGTTAAAATTTCATCCAAAAATATCAAAAAATAAAGCGTCAATTTCGAAGCGCGCAAACCTCTACAAATCGTATTTTGGACGAATTTTGTCTACTGTTTGCGGATTATTTTAAAAAATATTTAAAGCAATGTCCATACGATGATTTCCCAGTGGCCTTCCCGAGCCCTGCATGCGCTGAAAACTTCCATGGTTTGACAAATTCCGGTGAATATCGGTAAACATTCGACGTCCAGGTGTGATTGGGAAATATTTTTTGATATTCTCTTACGGCTGCCAATGTTACATACGCTTCCAAACAAAACTGTCTAAAATTGTTAATATTTTTAAATCCAGCATAAAAGCTAGGCTAGAATACCAAATTTTATGTCTTTATCTCAACATGTTTCTGAAATATTAAGGAAATACCATCTTAAGGGGAGTCCCTTTAAAAGACCGTAACGCCCTTAGGGGACGTTTGTCGATCTATAATTATATGAACTTTTCTTCCTATTTTAAGCTCTAGAAACCGCTGGTAGCATATTTCACACTTTTTTCGGGACACCCTGTATATCTTATTTTAAATAGATCAGAAGAAAATTGTTCAACATTACAATGTTCATGCAAAAATTCAATATGTAGACTTTCAGTGTATTTATTCGATGAGCGCGTGACAACATCGCTTACAGTTCTCTACCGCCTTCCAATTCGCAACCGAACTATAATTATTTATTATTTTGTTTTTGATAGGTTGCTACGGTAGGAATTTCGGTCCGAAGGGCGTCGGTTTCGGAATGGGTGCCGGAACTTTAACCATGGCCTAACCTCCTTCTCCATCACCAAAAATACCTAATGCTTCTGTCAACATACCGAAGACAAGTCCATAGTATGACGCTATGGGAGGGGCATCCAACATCCGTGCCAAAACGCAGCAGAAGAAGATTATACCGAACATGGAGAAGAATAAAATAACTATGCAGAAATCTTATAGTTTGGGCTGTGCATCAAAAACTTGTAACATTCCGAAAGATAGGATTTCTGAATGATTCAGATATTGTAACACGTCCACAAAGTATACAAAGCTTATACAATCACATAATACGCAAGAGTTTAAACAAACGCTTTGCGGCGCATATTTTTCAGAATTTTTGTACTGTTTTTTGAATGAAGGCAAAATAATTACACACCGCATCAACTTGACTACGGTTGGAAGTGGTGAACTTTCTATGCGGGGAACCAGTACATAGAAGGCTCATCGAAATTCTTTTTTATAATAAAAATAAAAACAAAAAATGCAAAAAACGGAATCACTCCTCTAAATCACTACAACCACCGACAAAAAAACATATTCGAACAAAATCGAAATACTTCCGGATGTAGTCATTTTGGAACAGGAAGAAATTGAAAGGCTTCCTCGAACGATCACACGATTTTTTACGTTCCTATTCTACAATGGCCAACTCTGATTGGTCTATCGATATATTAAATATATAGCTTCGCGCTTCGCCATATATTGATATTGTTTTGTTTTACGCTATTTACAATATAAGGTATTTTTTGTTTAGTTGTGTACAAACAAATATTCAATGATGTTATAATAAAATTTTTAAAAATAATCGTTTGTTTTATTCTGCATACTCTACGTATACCTCATCTTTTATAATATTATAATATTAATGATATACGAATATTTGAGGGTGTGAATCTACACGAAAAATTAATGTTAGTTTGGTTAATAAACTATGGTCCAAAAATGTTTCCTTACAAAAACTCGGGGTTTTGAAGTTTTAGGAAAAAATGGAAATTTTCAGAATCGCTTCAGATATTTCACTGATATTTAGTACGTAGTGAAAGTGAATAAAGTTGCATATTTTGCAATGCAAAAATAATTTTTATTTTTAGCAGTGGCGCGCGTACGGGCATTGACTTCGATATTTTTTAAGAAAAAAATGGTAAGCCAATAGTTTTTTGTCAAATAAAAATTATTTTTGAATTCCCCGTTCAATTTAAAATAAATGATCTAACTTAAATTTTTTTCCTTCGATGCGCCATTTTCGAATAAAAAAATAAAAACCGCTCTATTGTCCGAGAAATGTAATAATTGAAGAATGCAATTTAGCAATAAATATCTAGTTGCTCTGGAATATGTCACGGGCTTTTGACATCTGACAAGTCTCTGTTATTCCAATCTGTTTTAATTATTCAGTTTTTACAATCTTGTTGATAATGGTGAATTATTCAAATGCAGAAATGGCGGAAATGCATTACGTATATGGCCTTACCGAAGGTAATGGTGAGCAAGCCAGACGGATTTATCACCAGAGATATCCCGATCGTGCCTTGCCAGATAGTCAAACCTTTTCTAATATTCATCGTCGTCTTGTTGAAACTGGTTCTGTCCGAAAAGGAACATCTGAAGGTAGACCTCTAACTGTGAGAACACCTGAAATTGAGGAAGCAATCCTGCACGAAGTCGAAGAACATCTTGAAACGAGTACGAAGAAGATCGCTAGACACTTAAATATTTGCCATGAAATTGTTTGGCGAATTTTAGTGGTTTCTTTGTTATATCCTTACCATATTTTAAGAGTACAACAATTACTTCCCATTGATTTTGCAAGGCGTGTGACCTATTGTCAGTGGTATCTTCAAAAAATCACATAAAATCCGCAATTTGAATCAATGATTCTGTTCACGGACGAAGTTAATTTTCCTCGAAATGCCATTCAGAATTTCCACAATAATCATTTGTGGGCAGAAGAAAATCCGTATGCCGTAACCGAAACCCATTTGCAACACCAATCTTCGGTTAAAGTATGGGCAAGAATTATTGGCAAACCACTTTATTGGCCCATTCTAACAATATGTGGTATATGCATGATGGTACACCAGCGCATTTCAGTTATATAGTTTAGATAGTTTAGATTTCTTTTTGTCGGGTTATCTTAAGACACTAGTGTACACAAGTCCAATTAACACTGTAGAGGAATTAAGAGAAAGAATAGTTGCAGCTTGTGATAGAATAAAAAACACTCCAGGGATATTTCAACGAGCGCGCAATTCCATGAGGAGGAGGGAGGAAGCATGCATACTAAATGAAGGGGGCCATTTTCAACAATGTTTGTAATCATTCTGTTTTTTTTAATGTTATGTTTATGTTGTCAGTTGTTGTCGTTCATTTTCCCTAACGTGTTTAATTTATCCAATTAAATTATAATATAATAGAACGGTTTTTATTTTTTTACTCAAAAATGGCGCATCGAAGGAAAACAATAATTCATGAGAGATCATTTATTTTAAATCGAACGGGGAATTCAAAAATAATTTTTATTCGGCAAAAAACCATTGGCGTACCATTTTTTCTTAAAAAATATCGAAGTCAATACCTAAAAACCTAAAAATGAAAAAAATAAAAATCACAGAAACCTCGTTTTTTGACGTTTTGGAGGATCTTGATCATTTTTAGAAAATTTTGTAAGGGTTGAAATTTGGGGGTTAGGAGTTGTAGGGGGTGAGGGAGAGTATGAAAATATGTTCTGATCTCAGAACATATATTTATACGCTCACAATACCGTTAATTCTGTGCACCGTTTGAGAAGTTTGAAAATAGCATTTTTTCCAATTTCTAAGTATTTAATTCTCCGCGTTATTCCTGAATGCATGAAACACGATTTGCCTTTTTTTTTGAATGATTTATAAAAACACGAAATCGTCTGGACGTTGAATGTTTTACCTTCCACGCCACTTGAGAGAGGAAACATTGAAATTGCAATAAATTTCAAGATGTAAACGGTAAGTCAAAGCAGTAAAAGTAGTATCAAGATAGCAACCGCGCAGAACTAACAAAGCCCAATACCGCTTGACATACGAATACCTAGTACCTACCTAATAAAGTACCTACATGGTGGACCAGAAGGACGTACGTACTTCAAATCCGCAAATAGCTTGGCGCTAGGAAATTTAGACGCCATGGGGCGTTTAACCGTGCGTTCTGTGTTAAGACTCATTACAAAAATGGAGATTCCTGCACTACTTCGAGGCGTCTGTTTCGCTATGAGCAATGTAGGGTAAGGTCAATAAGAACAGAGGAAACTTAGCGAAGCTGCGACGTCCGTACGTCTAGATGACTCACATTTTAATGATGTTATTTTAAAAAAATGATATTCTGATGTATCTACTTTTCTACTTTATTAACACTATAAATTATGTGCTCTATGTTTTGTAAGTTTGTTTTCTATCATTTTTTAAAATCCGCTCAACTTAATGGCACACCTTGCTAGAAACATAACACTGATCAACAGCCAAAAAATATAATAAATAAAATCAACAAAATATTACTATTTTTAATGTGCTAAAACCGGAATGAAACTTATTTTTTCAATATTAGTTCAAGTTTTAGAGATACGGTAATTATGTGTGTTCCTGCTGTGACAGTGTTAATATACTGTAATTCACAAGAATGCACGTGCTACATTTTTATATTCGGCAAGGAAAGATGATGTAATCGGCATGATTGTGTTACGGTATACATACGTGTACATTATATTGTTTTATATTAGCCATTTTTTCCTCAGTTGGCTGACAGCGTTCATGCAAGATGTCTCGAAAGTGTGTAAACAATCCAGATCAGTTTTGTTACGTGTGTGGTGATGTGACTTTTGCGTCTCAGAGACGGTCTATTACTCCACTAATAACAAAGGCATATCAGCTTTATTTCAGTTGTAAACTAGGTGATCAAGACAAACAGTGGGCACCCCACATCTGCTGTAATACATGTGCTTCAAGTCTGAGGAGCTGGTTAAATGGCAAAAAACGGTCTATGCGCTTTGCTGTCCCAATGGTTTGGAGAGAGCCTACAAATCATATTAATGATTGTTACTTTTGCATGGTACCTTGTGTTGGACAAGCCACAGGTATGTCCAAGAAGAAAAAATTGGTTATTAACTACCCAAACATACCATCTGCGATGAGACCTGTGCCTCACAGTGACGAAAATCCTATTCCAAAACCCCCAGAATCCTACACTTGCGAATCAGAAAACGAATCAGATCATGGCGATCGAGTGATTCGTCAGGAAGAAGATATGCCATCAACGTCAAGAGATCCTGATTTTATATCGAGCACGTCATGCCACCAACCGCACAAAATAACAGTCAGAATTAAATGATCTTGTAAGAGATTTAGAACTTCCAAAATGTAAGGCAGAGTTACTTGGATCAAGACTGCAGCAGTGGAACTTGTTAGAAGACGATGTTTCGGTATGTGTTTTTCGTAAACGCCACAAAGAATTAGAACCATTTTTCAATATGGAGAATAACTTGGTTTTCTGCAGTAACATTAACGGCTTACTGGCGGCTTTAAATATAAACTATAATCCAGAAGAATGGAGATTGTTTATAGACAGTTCAACATTGAGTTTAAAGGCAGTGTTATTGCATATTGGGAATAGTTTACCATCTCTTCCTGTAGGGTATGCAGTTCACATGAAAGAATCATATGACAATATGAAGTACCTATTGACTTGCATAAAATACGATGAGCACCAATGGCATATTTGTGGCGATTTGAAAGTTGTTGCACTTTTACTTGGGCTGCAGCTAGGCTACACAAAGTTTTGCTGTTTTTTGTGTGAATGGGACAGTCGGGCAAAGGCACTTCATTACACCAGACAAAACTGGCCTGTTCGTCAATTCCTAGAGCCAGGTCAAAAAAATGTACAGCATATGCCATTAGTAGATTCGAAAAAAATTTTATTACCACCACTGCATATCAAGTTGGGCCTAATGAAAAACTTTGTCAAGGCATTAGATAGAGATGGGCTTTTCAATACCTGCGTCAGAAATTTCCAAGACTAAGTGAGGCAAAGGCTAAGGAAGGTATTTTTGTTGGGCCACAGATTCGAAATATTTTGAAAGATACACAGTTTGAAAACACTTTAACAGGTATTTAAAAAACTGCTTGGAATGATTTCTGTCTGGTGGTCACTAATTTCTTGGGACATAGAAAAGCTGACAACTATAAAACCCTTGTCAAAAATATATGTCTCTTAAGATACATTTCCTACACTCACACCTGGACTTTTTTCCTGACAATTGCGGAGCCGTAAGTGATGAGCACGGCGAACGTTTTCATCAGGATATTTCAACAATGGAAAAAAGGTACCAGGGAAAGTGGAACCCTTCCATGCTTGCTGACTACTGTTGGACTCTTGGTAGAGATGCTCCAGAAACGATCCATAAAAGAACAGCAAAAAGAAAGCAGCGCATATAGTGATTCTTATAAGTATATGAATCTTGTTACTTTTTTTAATATATCCTTAAAAATAAAAAGTTTTTTTTCTAAACCGCAACTAATTTTTTTATTTCATTGTCATTTTTGGATTCAGCGCCCCAAAATTAACAAAGAAGTGCACTTTTCCCACAAGATACAATTAAAAAACTAAAATTTGTTGTCCAGTGTAATTACCAAACTTATATCGATGCGTTGAATTCTGAAAATCCCATCTCTACCGATGGTGACTTCATTGACTAGATATTTATGAGCATGGTTGAATAAAATTAATGCATCACTGAGTTTAAACCCCACCCACGATCACGCGCGACAAAGCTTACTAGATTTTAATAATTATCGTCACATCTGAAGTAATACCTGATAGGAAAAACTCTGAAAGTGTCAATCGTCATTCATTCAATTACATAATAATAAATACCCAATAATTTCGGTACAGTGCGTCTTAACATGAAATACATTACGTGGCTCTGTAATATCGGTTCTCAAATTATATAAAAATAGCCGCAATTATTTCCCAGATTGCAAGTACCTACGGAAATGAAACACACGCATAATCTTTCACTTATAATTTTTTTTTTCTACACAATATGATAGTCGTCGTGAACTTAGAGGACACCAGGCAAGGTGTTCGTCAGAGTGGCCATCTTGTTCTATCATGCAATTATTCCGATACAAAAAGACAATAATAGGTATTGCAATTTTTTCTGTCACCATGTAGGCAAAATACACAACTTAAACTATTAATACCATTCAGCGCATACATCGTTAAAAATACTCTCGTTCTAAATATACGTCGCGTCTACAAGCTGTGTCGGTGTCGAACCTCGAAACACCGCCTCAACTATGTTTCAACACATCTCGAACGAACGAACGAATTAACTTTTCTATCTCCCATTTTAACCGATTAAAACGCTGAAAAATGGCACTATGGCGTACTAAAAAGTGCATGTAGATCTCGACGATTCCAATTTCGAAGCAGTACAAGCGCGAAAAAGTTTCCTTTGTTTGAATTGCCGCGCGTCGTGTCGTTCGCTTTACCAAAATTGGAGTCTCGCGCGTGGTTGTGTGAATAATAAGTGAATAATAATAATCATCGTCTGTTTCTAAAACTGTTTCCGCGTGTAATATTGTGCGAAAGTATTGTGTGTGTGCATGTTTGTGACCCACAGACTAGATTTTTAAATTGTTGGAGGTATTTACAGGTATTTTTATTACTTTTTTTTCAAACTCACATCTCAAGCGTAATGCTTAGTCATTTATTAGGTCATTGAAGATGAACCCAGATTTAAAACAGTATAGTTGCCATATACCAGGAGGCTCAAATTATCACTATCCAATTAAGTTGACACGTTACATATACTGTACCTTATTTTGAGCCAAACATGTCAAACGTCACAAATACCTGTTTAGCTTAACATAAATCTTTGTGTCGTATAATAGCTTTTTCGAACTTGAGACTGGGATAGAAACTCAGCTTTCTAAATGTCGTAGATGTAGATGTCGTCATTCACTATTTGATTGACAACTGCAGTTAAAACCACGTTAAGGCAATTGGTATTGTTATGTTATTATATACAGGCTGTCTGGAAATACGATAATTTGTGAACTAACAATGATACGAAAAAAAAACGAAGCCCCGCAATTGATGGGAGTTTTGTCCATCTATAAAATAGTGACCTTGAATTTGACCTTGACCATGACCTTCAAGGTCATTTGGAGGTCAAGCCGATATTCTAAATTGAACACTCTGTAAAGAAAAATAGCGGAACATTTTACGTTCAAATGTGATCTTGACCATTCCTAAATTTTAACTTCAGGAAATCATGGTCCAGGTCAAACCCAGGTACGGTGATATAACTTGAAACCATACGGAAACTACCGAGACATTATTTTCATTGTTTTCCCGGATATCCAATGATGACCTTGGATCTGACCTTGGCCATGACTATCAAGGTCATTGCAATATCAACACTCTTTTATTGATACCCTATACTCTTAACCGCGGAAACGGAAAATAGGGAAAATTGTATATTCGAACATGTCCTTGACCTTAGACTTGACCATCAAGGTCAAACCTAAGCTTATTTTAATTTTTTTGTAATTTTGAAAACTGTGTAACTCCTATATAACCTGACTTCACTATTCATTCAGGATTGTTCGCCGGATACAACAAAAAGTCTTGACCTTCACATGACCTTGAAGAGCATACTGGTTAAGGTCAGAGCCAAGGTCATTATTGGATATACGGGGAAAATCATGAAAATAATGTCTCGGTGGTCTCCCTGTACGACTAATGGTTTTCAAGTTATGCCACGGAACCTGTGTTCGACCTTGACCATGACCTCCTAAGGTAATAATTTAAGAATGAACAATTTGAACCTAAAATTGTTCGCTCTTTTCTTGTACAGTGCCAAAAATGGGAGGATCCATTTAAAGAAATCGACTTGAACTTCAAATGACTTTGAGGTCATGGTCAAGGTTAAATCCACGTACGCTGATATAACTTGAAAGCGTACGGAAACTACAGAGACATTATCTCGATGATGTTTCCCCTGGATATCCAATGGTGACCTTATATCTGACCTGTTCCGTTACTTTCAAGGTCACTGGTAGATCAACTCTTTTTAACTGGGACCCTATACAGTTGACCGTGGAAATGTGGAAAAAAGAATATTTTATGTTCGAACATGCCCTTGACCTTATACTTAATCATCATGATCAGACACAGGTTAATTTTAATTTCTTGATAATTCAGAAAACTGTGCAGCTCCTACATAAACTGGCTTCTCGATTCTTTCAGAATTGTTCCCTATACAAAAAAACGACTTGACCTTTACAGGACCTTGAAAGACGTAATGATTGAGCTCAGATCCAAGGTCATTATTGGATATGCGGTGGAAAATCATGAAAATAGTGTCTCGGTAGTTTTCAAGTTATACCACTGTACTCGTGTCGACGAAATTTAAGAATGAACAATTCGAACGTAAAATTGTCCGCTCTATTAGTCAAGGTCAAACCCAAGGTCACCATCGAGTAGCTAGGAACAACTCGTATCAATCGCGGGGCTTAGTTTTTCCATACCATTCTTAGTTTACAAATTATTGCGGGGTTCCGGAATTTTTCAGTATAATAATAATGAAGTATGTATATTTTTTGGGAGAAAAGGCTTTAATACGAGTAATGGCCTATGGCATCGTCATCTAGGTAACCAAAAGATCCTTTTTGGATCTACTGAAAAATTAACAGACAATTAGATTTTCTCATATAACTTTTCTGAAATAGAGTGCTATTTGCATTTTTTTCAAATATCTTCTATATTGATTTAGAAACCTTATTCGTTTGTACTATTACAGCAGTTCACATGACGTGGTGAGATTTCCCACATTCTGTCCTTACCTTGAAGATTGACGGTGATGTCCCAAGAGGCTCAACTGCGAAAATGCAAGAAGATGGAGTTTCACAACAGCAACAGCGCAAGCATCGGCGGAACCGGAAGCCCTCTGGTCAGTCGCGAGAGAAGCTTCGTCAGATCAAACAAGGATTCTCAGAAACGCAGAAGCCAAACCATGGCCACCTTGAAAGGGGGAGGAGGAGGAGGAGGAGGTGCAGCTGGTAAGCCCATCATGGAGATCTACAGGCCGCCGAATGTGCGGACGGATCTACCGATGGCTGCCAGCGGGAAATTGAATGTTCATGCCAAGGAGTTCACCATGAACCATCAACATGATCTTCAATCCTCCAAGTCGAGCGGCAACCTCAATTTTGCTGCGATGGGCTACGAACATCATATGCCGACGACATCCTTACAACATTCGAAGTCTAGCGGAAATATATTGAGGTAGCCATAAAAAGAACAAAATTGTCTCACAAGAGTGCGCCCTTTTTGGGTTTATAAGCGATGTATAAATGTTATTAAAAATAGCGGCATTGTTGTTTTATAAAAATAGTTCTGAAAACAATGTTAGGACATTTATACAACATAAAATTGTTAGTTGGGCTTTGAATGAATCTGCAAGTTTCTTTTTTTTATCAAGGTTACGCGAAAAACATAATCAGAATATATTTCCGAGCAGATGCGAAGATACTTCCTGGACTATTACCGCGGGTAATGAATGGATGATCACATCCAAATTTCAGCCACCAGAGGTATCACCTCAACCACAGCGGCAGAATCTGCTTTTTCGATGGAGTGGTTCCTCTACAATTGACTCTGTATTTTTTCTTAATTCTTGTTTAGACAAATGAGCCATCCTGGTCTGATCCCGCTGTTCCCATCGGCCGCTGGTGCTGGAATGGCGATGCCCGCCGCAGCAGCAGCAGCAGCGGCAGCAATTCTGCATTCCGCTTCGACCTCGCAGATCCTCAACCATCACCATCACCAGCAGATGGCTCACCGTTCAGGTTCGGGACCCTCCAGCGCCGCTTATCACCATCACTACCCGCCGGAAATGTTCAATATGGCCGCGTCCGCAGCTGCTGCGGCGGTCTCGCATCCCGTATTCTCTGGGCTGAACCATCCGGGAGCGTATCATCCGGGATATGCAGGCGGTGGAGGTGGAAACGCGCACAGAAACTCCACTAAGCAGACTTCTAGTGGAAGTTCTTCGGCGTCGGCGTTAAAGAGATCCAAAAGTTTGGGTGAGTATACATACATAAAGTGAAGACATAACCCATTATGAATGGGATAATACAGGGTGTAAACGTTATGATAGTCATTATTTAAATGGGTGATAGTGGGGGTTAAAAGAAGCAAACAGTTTCATATAACATGGGTGTCAAAACGGCATTTTTTTAGAGACAAGCGACTTAAAATAAAATCAGACAACGCCGCAATGCCAGACGCAAATTACGACGGGACGCAGTGTAAATAAAGACGGAGTTCGTTATTTTTGGCTCTTATTTATTATTTCATTATTTGATAATGTACTCGTAAAATGCAAACAATTAAAGAAACGGACTTACCACTATCTATCTGAGCGCTTTACCTGGTGTGTGAAATTTTATTGAACGTAGTAAAAAAATCCACTTATAAATAGGGAACACAATGGGGTATTTTCCAAAAAAAAAATTTTAGTTCCAAATTGAAGTTTTACATCTAAAAATTATATATTGAGTAATTTTACATGTTTTCTTTGAACAAAAACTCGGCTTCAATGTTTAAAAATAAAATTTGCCGCCAACTGTGTGACGTATTAATATCTGGCGTGACGTAGTAATATTTTCTCCGCCCCCTTCTTAGAATGTCACTCTACATTTGTTCGCCGATTACAGTGTGACAAGGACAGGAGATATTCCCAGTTTGTTCTTCTACAGACTCGTCCGGAGCTGTTTGCGTTCTGTGTCTTTACGTTTTTGACAGATAATTTGAAGGTTATGATGCATTCTGGCGTTGTTGTTGACGATTTGGTATTGCGATTTGGCTTGTGCAGCGTGGTGCAGCGACTGATTTGGAATTTAGCTTTTTAAATACACAATTAAAATATGAAACAAAATTTCGTGAAAGCAGATTCTTCGAATTTACCGAAAGTAGATTACGAGATGATCGATGAATACTATCGACACAATGAAGACCTTTTCAAAGCAAATTTACAGACATTTTGTTGTAATGTTCAAAAGAATTCAATATAATGCAGGTTACAAAGCGGATTGAACCACAATGTTGCCAAGTTATGTCGACCTACAGCTATACATACATACAGGTAATTTTGGCTTAACTTTTATTTGTTAATGACCCAATTTAAAAACGTTTTAGATTAGATTATAAAAATTAGTGAGGTTATGGTGATTGTGATCGATATAAAGCACTTAAAGGTGAGAACTATAAAGCCATTTAGACAAAATCTATTGACTTTTGGACGATGGGTCATATGAACTTTTTAACTTGTTTTGATCCCCCCTATTACCCATTTCAATAATGACTACCATAACGTTTAGAAATGCGTGTAGAATTGTTTTCAAACAAACTGAAATGTATGATGAAACTGAAGACATAACCCATTATGAAGGGAATAGTGAATATTCCCTTTTAACATTGTTTTGAAGACGAGGGGTGATTCACCTCCTGAGTAATTTCTGTTCAGAAGTATTCGAAATTTATTATTAAAATAAATGAATGAAAGTCATAATTATTCTGTTTTCGCTGCTTATGATAAAATAATAATTCGCCGTTCTAAAGGCGTACACGTTTCACCTCGATATCCTTCTTTTTGTAGGCGCTACCGATTCCCGAAACCTAGCGGACAAATTAAAGAGCATAGTGAAAGAAGAACTAGACGTAACGATATTTCCCGATGATCAACAAACGATTATAAAGGCCGCATTGGAAGATCCGAATCAACTGCCGACACGCACTTTGATGGATCTCGTCAAGACCATTATGGAGAAGGCAGTCGAAGGCATCAAATATAGCGAACCGATCGCAAAATTGTGCATCTCCATCATCGAGAATGAGAAGAAACAGACCTTTCTAGAAACGCTACTCAACACTTGTCAACAATGGTGAGATTTTTTTTATTTGTACGAAAATCGCGAGATTGCTACTTTCCCGCTCAAGGTATAGGTGTATTTATACACGTAAACCGTAATATTCAACATTAGACAACCAATGTTGTGTTTGGTGTAGCTTTGAAATTGCGATTACCGCAAATGAGGATGTCTTATCCATAGTTCATTTTTGGATGGTCTCTGCCGAGATATGCATTTATACCTGAAGCAAAATCAATAAGATAAAGGGTGCTTTGAAAGTTGACTCATTTATGCTTGATGGACTCGTCAAAAGGGGTTGATATACTACTCTTATCGTTTATCTAAATTTGGCAAACTTTTTGTGATATATGGTCTCCAGTACGAGTCTTTGGTTCGATCAATCTTTTAATAGTGCGTATACTTCCATTTGACAGTTCTATGAGCTGCTAAAATAAACAAATCAACTTTGCAAGCACCCTGTATAATAATCACAAAAAATATCTCAATTTCAAGATTTTTCGAGATTACGATAATTCCTCGCCGGTCATCAAATAACAGCCTTGAGTGATTTTGGTAACGACCATTCAATTTTAGAACATTGTCTATTTGGAACAAATTTCAGGTACCAAGAACGCGACAAAATCCTCCGCGGTATCAAAGCAGGAGATGGTACCCGATTCACCGCTTTCATGTGGTTCCTCACAGAAATGTGTGGCCATTTGAAGCGACATCAATTGAAAGAAAACTTCAAATCTCTCCAACCTGAACTGACGTTGCTGTCCATCCTAGCCAAATGCTGCCAGGCTTGCGTCAGTCTACCGATCAAGTGCCTTTCAGAGACTGAATGTCTCTTCTTTGTTCTCACCTCGATAGGTACGTTTGTGCGGCAGAAAATAACACGAAAGGTTTGTGTCATCAAAAAAAGTAGATCCAGTACCGATCTGACTTTTTACGCCTTGTTCAAATATGTTTTGGAAATGAGACCACACAAAGTGTCATCATTCGATGCGAGAGTAAGCTGTCTGTTGAAACTGCATTAGTGATGTGCTTTCTGGTTCTTTTTAGTGAACTAGTTCTGCAGGTCGCATTTACTGAAACCGAACTACTTGTACGAACTGACTAACTGGTAAATGTATTTTGGTTTAGGAAGAGACTTGGAATCGGAACTTCCTCAGCAACTGGAGCAACTGCTTGCGAGCGTGCGTGATGGTTTCCTGACAGGGAGTTCCGCAAGTGTGAGACGGACTTTACTGCAACTGATCGAATTACATGCTTCCAATTGGCAGCTACCAGGGTCATCCGTTTTGTATTACTACCCTAGAATCAAATGACATTTTTTTCTATTTAGTTAGGCTAGGAACAAATCATTTTTTATATGAACTATAATTTATTATTTGTGTTGTTTGTTTCGTATTTATGAAGAAGACAATAAAGATTCACAGATCTTTAAATGTCTTTTTATAACCGAGAAATTCTATGTATCACCTTGTGAATCGTACGATAACGATAATATAAAGGACGTCACATAACATAAAAAATATATATTTTTTCTTATTAAAAATACAACAATAGTAAATTTAAACTCGATAGTACATTAAAGTTATACTGAGATGGAAGTGTTATCTATTCATCTGGTACTGTTTAAAACACGTTTGAATATAGTCTTATATAGTCAGTTCTTGATCATAATAAAAGTTTAATAGTTACGAAAACTTTTCACATAGCTTTCATAAACTTACTAACACGATTTGAATATACAGGGCATTGTATAGCTAAGCTTGACCTAGATGCTTTTACTTAGTTAAAATAATTGTATTTTGACGGTAAAACTAGTATCACCAATTAAATAATTTCAAATGAATAAAATACTTCAACGGAAAATATCTGCTTTTATCCAATAGTTAAACACAACTTTGTAGAATGCCCTGCAAAGATAGTACAGGGTGGCGCATCGAAAACGAAACAGACGCATTTACTGGCAGCTCAGTTTTTTTTTTGGAAAAACGCTCAGACCCGTCGATTTTGTTTTCGAGGGGGACACAAGTTTGGCAAAAAATCACGTTAACACGTGGAGGCCCCTGGGCGAGGGTGACACCAACCCTAAAATCTTAAATGGAAAGTGGGGTCGAGCGATACCTTATTTTAAAGGTCTTGCAATTCCCTTTATAATGATATAAAATTAATGTACTTCAGTAGTTTTGCAGATTTATTGATTTAAAGCTTAAAGTAGACTTTAATAGGTACATTAGATTAGTTTGTACTACTTTCAGAAGAAATTTGACTAAAAGAATTTACTTAATAAGTAAATGCTTTTCTTCACTACGCCCATGGTTTGTTTATCATTTTGTTGTTGGAAATAGCTATTGGAGCGTTTTTTGTGCAAAAAAGTTATTTCTTGAAGAAAGATAAGGAAATATCTCGTACTTATTTTAAATAGGAATTTAGTACATAGTTTGCAATTCATTTAACTAAACTTTGTTCCTAAAATAATTTGTAACGCTTTAGTAAATAAATTAACCATGGTATACTCCACGGCAGAAAAGAGTTGAAATTATCGAAATATTTTTCGGAAACAATCAGTGCGCTAATAGAACAGCAGAAATATTTAATGAGCGACATCAGAACAGTAACGTGCATCGAAAATATGTTCTAAAACTTGTAGCTAAATTTCGGAAAACTGGGTCAGTCGCCAATAAAAAACGCAACATTGCAACATTGAAAATCCCATAACGGACGAAGCAAATTGAGTGGGGGCTTCACCTGGTACAAGAACTTGATGAAGACGATTTTGATCGGCGATTACAATTTTGTGAAGATATGAGTGAACGAATTATAAACGATGAACATTTTCTATTCAACACTTGCTTTTCCGACGAGTGTTCTTTTTTCTTAAATGGCGTAGTAAATCGTCATAACTGCCTATATTGGTCCGATTCTAATCCCAGAATTTATCATGAGGTTCATACACAGCAGCCACAAAAATTAAATGTTTGGGCTGGTATTTTTTGCCATCCTTTTTTCTTACCTGGAAATTTGACCGGTGAAATGTATTTGGAATTACTGGAAGACGCCATAGATCCTGTATTAACAGCCATAATTGAAAATCAGAATGATCGGCGGTACATTGCGAATGGGTTGATGTTCCAACAGGATGGTGCCCCACCACATTACGCATGACGTGTTCGACAATATTTCGATTAGACGTTTCCAGATCGATGGATTGGTAGAAGAGGTGCCATTCAATGGCCCCCAAGATCGCCAGATTTATCACCTTTGGATTTCTTTATGTGGGGTCATTTAAAAAGCAAAATCTATGCTACTCAGCCAACATTATAAAGGGAATTCAAAGACCTTTAAAATACGACCCCCCTTTCCGTGTAAGATTTTATGGTTGGTGTCACCCCGCCCAGGGGCCTCCACGTGTTAACGTGATTTTTTGCCAAACTTGTGTCCCCCTCGAAAACAAAATCGACGGGACTGAGCGTTTTTCAAAAAAAACAACTGAGCAGCCAGTAACTGCGTCTGTTTCGTTTTCGACGCGCCACCCTGTAGGTATATGCTGTAGTAACACATAAAAATTATTAATATAATAATAATATTAATAAACAATTCATATTTGAAGCAATTCCGTTTCGACCATCGACCGCTTCTAACAAAACGGGGGCTCAACTTTGCTCGTCACCCCTTTAGTGACGTTTTTTCATCTCCTTACGAAATCGTAATCGCTATATGGTTAGTTGACGTTGAATATCTTGACAGTGGCATCATCGGATGTGGTGAGGATCCTCTTTCCGTCTGGATCGAGCAACGAAATGCTGAGCACGTCCGCTTTGTGTCCGGTGAGCGTTTCCAACAAACTGCCCGTCTTGACGTCGCACACGTAAACAGCGCCGTCTGTGGCGCCGATAAAAATCTTCGTGGCCGGGCCCCATTTCAGCACCGTTACGGAGCACTCGATGCGCGCCTGGTGACGCAATGCTTGTTTGCCCACCTCCCAAACGCACAGCTGTCCCGAGAGTGATCCGGTGGCGACGACTCCAGTCTCTCTATTGAAAGTCGCCGCTTCGATTTCCGTTTCCTCGTTTGGCAGGAGAGTTGTAGTCACTTTGCCATCAGCCAACTTCACGATGTTCGACGATGGAGCCACCACAGCCAACAACCCTTCCTAAGGGGCAAGGTTAATCATTTTTATATGAAAGTGTCAGCTGACAAAATTCTGTATAAATTCCTTAACAAATCAAAAAATAAATATTAGTTCGTTCGAGGAAAGGGGACGAATTAAAAACGTATAAACCACGAATCTAAACAAAAAACTCAGATGAGGTTAGTTGCTATGGTTTCGTCCCTTGTCATGACTTGAGACCCAACCTAGATCATGCTGATGAGTTGTCAATAAGCACAAAAGGTTGACGAAACCAGTATGTTAAGATGGTAGAGCTATTCTTAGTTTTTCATTCCAGAGAAAAATATTGATGACATCATTTTAATCAATAACAAATGCATTTCTTATTATGTTATGTACAAGAACACAGGCAAGTATATCCTCACTGTAAAAAGAAAACTTTGAAAATATAAGTTAGCAAATAATTTTTAATGACAAATATGTAAGAAACAAATAAAGCAGTGTTTTATATGTTGAACAAGAATTAGGTTTTGAAATTCGTACATGGTTTCCCAGTTAACTTTCAAATCCAAGGTTTGACCAAAAGTCAGCACGGATTATTGGTCCTTGATGGCAAGAATATTTATTTTTGGAGTCTTTAGAGTCAAGTGGGAAAAATTAGAGAGCATGCATATCTCAATTGAAACAAAAATTTGTTTGCTCTCATAGACCGTATTAAGCACAGTAATAATAAATACAGGTATAGGGTACCTACCTCATTAACATCTACATTGGTGACAGTGTGGAACTGTGAATTACTCCATTCGCTGGTCACTTCTTTAATGTTCCACAGCTGCAGGTTCCCGTCTTCATATCCAGCCAGTAACTGTTTTCCATTAGGCAACAGTTTTGCACATGTAGCTGCTGCATTGTCAGGAGATGGGAGCACTTTGCAATGGCCTTGTGGCATCTGCCAAACATACACATCCCCAGAATGGCAGCCGCATAGCAAGACATTGGCTTTTGGGTGCCAGAATAGCCATTCCATATCGTCACCTTCAAAACACCATACCAGCTTTTTCTCTTCGACACTCCAAACCTAGAAGATGAATTTATAACTGTCAAGTGAGATTACATTCATTTATAGATAGATTTCAGTCAATCTTTTCATATATTATGGCAGGGAACTTTCCTATCTGGACATTTTCAAAAACACATGTGTATTTATATGTATTTGATGCTGTCATACACCTCAAATTTTTTAAGGTCACATTTAAATTAAGTGGACAACTAATTTGGCTCTACAAAATCTGTAATTCAATATTTCAGGGTTGTACCTGTATCATTCCAGCCATATCTCCCGTAGCCACAAACTGTCCGTCATAGTTGAAACAGGCTTCTGTGACGGAGTCTTTGTGGCCAGTACACTCAAATAACACATCTCCACTGTTTGTGTCCCATACGTACGCAATATCGTCCTCACCACCTGTTACAGCGATTTGACCACTTTTGTTTACATCTGAGCAAAACACGGATTTTGTGTGTTTGCTGAAGGTCAATATCGATAAATCTATAACCTCTGCCTCGATTTCAACCTCATTGCTATCTTCTATCATATTTTCTGCTTGTTGCTCATCATAATCGGCGTCTTCGCCATCCGAGTAGATGACTTCTATGTCTTCCAACTCGTCTTCGGGTATGTCTTGGTCGTCCATTATAAATATTTTACACGAGAAATGTGTAGAATAGGGTAAAACCGGTGAGAATCACACTGACTTTCTATTTTGCCCAACACATGTTGGAAAATTAACAAAATAATACGACATAACCTCGCATTCACAATGTCAGCGCCTGACAACTGACAGCTTATGGTGACAAGTGACGTAACTACATAACATTGGAACCAAATCTATTTTTTAATCTAGTTGAATTAGTGAATAGATTTAAACGCAAAACTGAATCTATTTCTTATTTATTTGTAGTCAAGCTTGACTTGACTTCTGCTCATCAGGGTGGGCCAGGGGCGGGGGCCTTTTACCCAAAAATCACTGAGGTTCTGAGGTTCTAACTGGCAGAAAAGCAAATCTCTTTAACAAAAAAATGCCAAAGATAGATTATACAGTTATAAATGATAGTTTTAGATTTTCAGATTGTTATAGAAGTGCTAATCAAGGTCTTTTGTGTTTGTGAAATAGTTAAGCTTTTATGCTTTATTATATATGTAGGTTACGGGTTATAAATGTTGGGTCCGAGTAAATATAACATGGCCACGCAAGACAACTGTTGAAATGTATTCTACTAGTCTCTAGAAGACTATCCGTCGCGAAATTTTTGCCGAAATCGTTGCATAACACTTAAAAAAATGCAAATGAAAATTGCCGCTTTGACGTTCTAAATAACGCTGTCGGTACTCCGGGATAGACATCCATCTTGACAGATAACCTTGTCATTCTTGTCACTTGGTTTGCGGCATTGCCAGCTCATCGAGCGATTTTGCTACCTCTGCTATTTTGAGAGGATGTTATAAAAAAACAAAAAGTTTTGAATAAAATATTGATGAATACCAATTGAGCTATACAAAATTTGAGACATAGCAATGGTAATGTCTCTGAACATTATTCAAATGCCCAGTTTTATAGGATAAAATACTTTTTGGATACGGGACGGGACTTCTTCCAACAATTGGAAAAAACAATGTTTTATTATATATGTAAATATATTTATTAACTATTTGATCTAAAATTACATGATCATTAATAGGAGAAGCACGATTTTAATTTTACTCTCTTTATTAGTATCCGTCTTATACGCAGAGATATTAGGCATTCATTTTGAGGAAGCTAAAAATGGACAGCTCGATAACTTGAAACCAACCTATAACTCGTCGATCATGTGGAATTACAGGCAGACGCATCACATCCCTACTCTTATTGGACATTTGGGTGCCCATGTATTCTCCAACAAGCAAGGTAAGACATTGTAGTTTCCTTAACACGGGGCTGAGATTCCAGGTTTGAAAACGCCAGAGAATCAACGGTTGATTTTTTGCACCATATTTAGTAAACATAGTGACAGGGGCTTAGTGACAAAGCACGATACTGTCAATTATAGACTATCACCAATTCCAGCAGAGGTAGCAAAATTATCTGAGGAGCTGGCAACGCCGCAATCTAGGTGACAAGAATGACAAGATCGTATGTCTATCCCGAGGTAACGACGGCTCATTTAGTACGTCAAAGCGACAGTTTTCCAATTTTCATTTGCATTTTTCAAGCGGTGTGCAACGATTTCGAGAAAAATTTCGCTACGGATAGTCTTCTAGAGTCTAGTAGAGTATATTTCAATAGTGGTCTTGCGTGGCCATGTTATCTTTACTTGGGCCAAATGTTGTTTTAAATTTACGTTTAGAAACCGACAAATTACTTTTCCTATCTTGGTAAAATTTGTCTAGCTTAAGTGTAACTACAGACATGTCGACAAATACAATTCGTTAATGGCAAAGGTATAATATGTACAATTAAAAATATGTAAACAATGAATATTTAACCATTTATGTAATCATTTTTTTTTTCAATCTCTCAGTGCAATGGCTGCAGAGACACCACCGTCTGCGGATTTTCAGAGAATCTGTAGGATCTGCATGAAGGATGGTATGATGATGTCTATTTTCAAAGTCAATATATCTAAAAAGATTATGGCTTGTGCATCTGTCCAGGTATGTGGAACTTACTCATTATATTTTTACATGTAGTGAAAAAAACTAAATAAGCACCTATTTGGTGAAAGATCTGTACACACACAAAATAGAAGACATGTATGAAAAAATATTGTTTTTATTCTATTGTGTTAGGTTTGGCAAAATGATAAACTTCCTAGTCAGATATGCAACAAATGTACAGCAAAATTGCACATTTCATTCCAATTCAAGAAGATGTGTGAAAAGTCAGATGCCAAACTGAGACAAATCCTGCAAAAAATGGAAGATATGAAAGTACAAAACGCAGTCCAGGGTGAAAACAAAATTGTGGGTCAGAGTGAAAAAATTCCATGCTTGGAGATTGCTCATCAGCAGACAGGTAATATTTATTGTCACTTTCTAGAGACAAAATTAACTAATTATTAAAACATAAAATTATATTTTTGCCGCTATTTGTTGAAAAAATCTATTATCTGCTACTACAAGCTTAATTTCTATTAGAGTTCTTATCTCTTTAGGTGTCATTTGTGAAGCAACAGTCAAATCAGTGTTTGTATTTGCAAACCCATAATTTTTTATATTTTATTTGAGAGACGTGAACTTTTCATTGAAAGACCTTTATCAAAGAAATCTACAACAAATTAACAGGAACAATACATTGTAGAAAAACTTTGAAACGTCTATAATAGTAGCATGGTGTGAACTTGAAAATAGATGAATGTAATGTGTATTTTCTAGTTACTCTAATACCCTTCTGACTATTGAAAACTTCAAGAGGAAGACGATCTATACTTTATGTTAGTTGTTTCTCACTTGTCAAATAATTTGAAATATAAAACTGAGAAAATATACATCTTAGTAGAGCAATGTGGTCACTTACAGTTTTTTATAGTGATTGATATATTACACAAACACAAAAAATGTATATGAAATATCATGTTTGTTGATATATGTACAGGTTAGGGATTATAGCACTATATGCAATGACAATATTTAAGTCTTATAAAATAGAATGCATTGATACAGTGTTATTAGTAAAAACATTATTTGAGAAGGTCATTGTTGATCTACAGTATATGGACTAATTTGTAAAACTTTGTGTTTATTGAATAGCACGAGGAGAACCGGCATATATAGAATGCAACCCTTCAGTGTTGGAAGTGGGTGTAACGGTTCCTCAAGAGTCTCACACTACCTACATGTCCCAGCCATCACAGCCTCCATTAACTCACATGGATTACAATGAGCAACAGCAGTTGCAGTTGCACGGTTACAACATACAAGTGATTGGACATCAGGTACAAGTGTACGACAGCGCTTCCAGTTACATGCCTCTTAATCAGATGCAAACTGCAGATGGAAACGTTATCAACAATCAGGCAGTTACACACATGCAGGTCAGTGATATATACTCATATCTTCTTGTAATTAAATCTGTAAGTGTGATACTCAAAAGCACACAGCGTACATTTAATTGTGATGAATGACGAAGCTCTGCCAATTTTTTTGAATGTTTTGCAATGGTTAGGAAATTATTGGAGCTTGTTTGTTTAATATTTATTCAACATGACATAAAAGTAATTTGTTTTTTGGCAATTATTTTGATTGATTGTTTGTATATTTCAGATTTATTTAGCATTAATGCTACATTATCCATATTACACAGTATATCACAAAATATATTATGTCTTCAAGACTACATATATTTATACAAAATTTCACTACTATGAATTGTGGTTTTCCATGAGATATTTTTTCAATTTCCCTTTGAACATTTTGAAAATGACACACATCGTGATATTATTACTTTATTAATTTATTAAATTCATAGAATCCCCTTTGAAATACTGACTTGCTTGTTATATTGCTACTGCAGGTTTGTAAATGAAAGTCTATACTTCCTTTGGTAGAATAATTGTGGCACTCATTGTTCAATACAATAAAATTTTCCAAGTGATTTGGTAGAAGATGATTTTTTAACTTGAATATGAAAATGAAAACCAAGTAGACTATGAAATTTTTGATATTTAACCATTGTAGTTCATCATACACTAAACAGTGATTCACTAACAATAATATATCCATAGTGGACCTCAAACTTTAGTTTAATATCTAGTGTATATATAATATTAATATCTATTACAGTTGGTGGCCCAGCCTGAAATCGAAACTCTAGAATCAGTGATGCAACAGCAACAAGCAGGGCAAGATCACAATCATCAACTCTCTCATCAGCAAATCGAACCACCCGTTCATGTGCAACTGCCGGATCGAACGGCAGAGAATGATAGCAAATCATCGAAAAGTCAAAATAAAGACGCAAAAAACGATGCGTCCAAGCAGTGCCCAACTTGCAACAAAGTTTTCGGAACCGCCGCGAAACTAAGCAGGCATGTAAAGACACATTCTGCTGACCTGCCATATAAGTGCAAGGTATGCTTCTAAATTTATTGTATTTTATAGATCATGATCACGTTTTCGTAAATTGATACATGGAATACCGCAATGGAAATGTATTCTACTGTGTATATAAATTTTGTGCTTATTTATTATTAGTTGATTTTTTTTACACCCACGTTATCGCCAAATAAATATTTTCAATATAATATTATTTATGCTTTTCTCAGGTGTGCAGTAAGGGATTTGCTCACAGTGGTAATTTTAAGATCCACATGCGGATGCACACTGGCGAAAGACCTTATGAATGTGTGGTTTGTGGCAGGAGAAGTAGACAACTTCAGGATTTAGAAAAACACATGAGGGTTCATACTGGTAAGCATATGCAGCAAGGTGATTCAAACAGCCGGAAATGGCCAAATACCTTGGGATGTAGTGGACAGATATCAATATATAAAAGTATTGTTTGTTGGAGATTTATTTAGCATCAATGTTACACAGTATGCCTCATTTTCAAGGCTACACATTTTTAAACAAATTTCACTACTATGAATATGTGATTATCCATTAAATATTTTTTCAATTTCCCTTTCAACATTTGAAACTGGCACACACCTTGATATCATTATTTATTTTATGAAATTCGTACAATCCTTTTATAAATACTGATTTATGTTTGTTATGTTGTTACTGCAATTTTGTGAGTAAAAGTTTACGCGTCCTCTAGTAGAATAACTATGGTACTCAGTGTTCGATTTAATGAAATTTTCTAAGTCATCTGGTAGAAGTTACTTTTTTAAATTCACTATGAAAGTGAAAAGTAGGTTATTAAATTTTTGATATTTAACCATTGTAGTTTTTTCAGCATAAAATTATTCTAGTATATTATTTATTTTTATTTTAGATGATTCTAATAGCTTTATTTTGTAATATTTGTACTTTTGAAATTACAGTTTCGTTTGGAGTCAAACAATTTAACAAATGAGAAATAAAAATTGTTGTACACATTTTTTAAAAATAAACGCTTAGGCTATGCGAAATTCTATAAAATTAATTTATCTTTTTGGATGTTTTTTTTTTTGGAATCAATATATTCATCGTGCTTTTCAAATTTTAATTTACTATCTATGTATATGCCCAAATATTTGAATGATTCGGTTGACTCAATTTTTTCATGATTAATCGTAAGATTTACATTTTGTTTTGTTTGTGTTCAATTTGGTATTCTGATCAATACGGTATGATTTTAGAAAGTACAGGAAGAAATGACAATCAATAATTTTAATCTGTACTTTGAAGAAAGCCTCCGTGGTTGCCGAAACGTCAATAAAGAGTAATTTCCACATATGTGGTTTCTTTTGGCCAGTAAAACGTATAGTTCTAACAAAGCATTATACTTTTCAGTTGTATTGATGTATCCACTGTTTCAGGTGAAAAGCCTCACAAATGCCACATTTGTAATCGCGCGTTTTCCACCAGTTCAAATCTGACGGCGCACAAAAGGACGCACACCGGCGAGAGGCCGTACGTTTGCTGCGTTTGCCAAAAAGGATTTTGTCAGTCGAATGAGCTGACGAAACACATGAGGACGCACACCGGGGAGAAATCGCACATATGCGATATCTGCCATAAAGGTTAGACTAAACTAATATGTAGCCTTCAGTTTCGACTACCTCGGTGATACAAATCGTATTATCAACATGAAAACCATAGATGTTATATTAAACTCTAGCTTTGAGGTTCCATAATACACAAAAAAATTCGAGGTTTGTATCAACTATAAGGTTCCCACGTTCGCACAAGGGATTTTTTATTTGATAAAACGAATTCACCATTACAAACGTTGATCTTTAAGCTACTTTTCTATATACATATTCAATAAGCTGGTGATGTTTCAATGACAAGATGTCATCTCATACTTTGACAGTATTTTGTTTTCAACATCCCATAGCTATTGGTTGCTAAAATTTGTTGATTGGAACTTGAAGCTCATTCGCTGTATCTGACGGTCTGTTACCCTATAGGTGGAGAATAACGGACTGTTGATTTGACAACCTTGGTGAAACCCACGCTTCACTTAGCATCACCCTCGTAGCTCGATCCCTTAAATCTCAAAATAAAGGACACGCATCTAACATTTGAAGCCCGACGTATATTTTTTTTTCGCAGGTTTCAACGGTTCGAGCACGTTGACGGTGCATCGTCGGTCTCATACTGGAGAACGGCCGTACGTTTGTCAGATTTGCGGCAAAGGTTTCACCCAATCGAGCTGTTTAGCGGTACACGTGAAAAGGCACAAGGCGCAACACGGCGACGATGATAATGGACGGAAAGATAGGGATGAAACGACCGCCGGCCCCGGAATACACTATCAGTGCGGAATTTGTGGAGAGAGGTATGCCTTCAGAAATTTATTATCGTTATTACGCCGGGTATTTCCTAACTGAACGTCACTGTCTGCAGGGAGATTTGTGGGTCCATTTTAAGAAGAAAACGTAATAAGAATTTATGTAACTTTTGAAATATGGGGTGTTAAAAGTTTTGAAAAATATATCACTAGGTGACTTTTCTTAAATTCAAAAAGATAAATCCGTATCCATTTATACTAAGTGACATATAAATCCGAACACCCAGTTTAAATGGTTTTATTTTAATAAAAGTTGGTGAATGTATTTATCTTACTGTAAATAACAAGTGAACAAATTTTCAGCCTTATCAGTTGGACATTCCGGTTTTTATACTGCTTTTTTTAATTCACTAACGCTCTAAAAATGAATATTTCAGCCGCAGTAAAGAATCAACGTTGGCGGATTTTGGTTCTTGACATCCTTTACGATCGGTTACGATGCCTAGAGTACGGAGCCCTGTACGATTTCGTCAACTTAGTGAGTTTGATAGGGGCCGTATAGTGGGACTTCGGGAAGCTGGACTTTCTTTTCGGGCAATTGCAGTTAGAGTGCAAAGAAGTGTAGACACTGTGGTTAGGTGTTGTCAGGCATGGCTTCGAGAAGGCCGTACGCAAAGAGCAAGGAGCACTGGACGCCGCCGTAGAACAACAGACCGTGAAGATCGCCGCCTAAGATTATTGGCCTTAAGGGACCGTTTCTCCACTACCATATCCATTGCAAATGAACGGTTTGCAGAACACGCAAGACCTATTGGCATGCGAAGTGTTTACCGACGAATGAGAAGTTTTGGCTTGTTTTCATACCGGCCACACTGGGTCCTCCCTTTAACTCGAGAACACCGCCGTAATCGCCTTGAGTGGTGCAGACAACGGTCACTCTGGGAACAGGAATGGAACAGTATTGTCTTTAGTGACGAGTCTCGATTTTGTTTAGGCATGCACGATGGTCGTGCCAGGGTTAGAAGGCGACGTGGTGAAAGGAGGAATCCACAGTTTTTTGTTGAAAGACATGTTCATCACACTGTTGGAGTTATGGTTTGGGGTGCTATAGCTTGTGGTTCCAGGTCACCTTTAATCTTCATCAGAGGTAACATGAACGCGCAGCGTTATATCCACGAAGTTCTAGAACCCCATCTTTTACCCTATCTTGACACCCTGGCAGATTCAACTTTCCAACAAGATAATGCCCAAGCACATGTTGCAAGAGTCACAATAGACTTCTTTCAACATAATGATGTCACATTGTTACCATGGCCACCAAGATCTCCCGACTTATCCCCAACTGAGCACGTGTGGGATATGATGGGTAGGAGATTGCTCAATTTGCAACGTCCTCAGACTCTAGAAGCACTTCGAGAGGAGTTGGTGGTTGCCTGGAATGAGATACCACAGGAGGACATTGACCACCTGATCAGAAGCATGCCTAGGCGCGTTGGAGAATGCGTAGCACATCAGGGTGCATCCACACATTATTAAAGGTCAAAGGGCTTTAAAGCAGTGCAATCATTTTGAAATTTTTATCATTTACTTATTATGTTTCATTAAGTACTTATACAAAATTTTATTAAAATAAAACCATTTAAACTGGGTGTTCGGATTTATATGTCACTTAGTATATATTGAAGTCTCCTACATTTGTGCAATTCCTGTAATAATGTTTTTCACATATACTTTCAAAACATTCAATAAATCGTTTGACGCTTCCACTTGGAGTTTTTTTTCAGATCTTCACGCGTTTTTCGCCTAAAAGGAAGCATTCTGAAGAATTATTTTGATCTTTAAAGGTCGTCAATTCTAAAGGATTTGTCTAAAGATTCGGTATATTTCTTGCCTTCCCGAACAAAAGATTCCACTGGGACCAGAACAATCCTATGATCAGTTTCTGAGAAATAGGCGGATAAAGTTTGCCTGATTTGCGAAAACGGGAATGTGTCGATTTTATAGTTCCGAGACCAAAAACTCGGAGAATCAGCATACTAAAAGAAGTATTCAGCTAAAACACCTTGTAGGACGGTGTTAGGAGGCATCATGTTGATCGTGACCATGATCCTTACGAGGTCGGTTTCAAGGACAGTGGACTTCCATGCTCATGCAAGGATCGGTCCGGCTGCTCTAGAAATCGGAAAACTCAATAGGACAGGGGCATTTTTATTTATTTAAGAAAAAATCGTGCCATCTGATTTGCTTAGAAACGATTGAGGATTCAACAATTATTTTTATTTTAAGCGAAATATGTGCTGCTCTACCAGAATAAGCAGGTGAAATTACGTATGAACGCGACTGGCGGAAATTTATCTAGTGGTGGTGCGATTTATTTTTGAAACTTTACCACCGAAGCTAGATGTTTAGGACATGTGAACTTTTCATTTTAAAATGGATCGAAAAATCGCCCATTCATATATTGGAGCTAAGTTAGCCCTTTACTGCCCTTAATACCACTGCTAAATTTAAACAACACCGACTCAAAGTTTATCGAGATATTTTTGAAAAACCGATATTTAAAAAAAAGTTTGACGCTGATGTATCTTGAAAATGAAGTATTTCTGGACTCATGTTTTTATAAACTTTTCATCTTAAAATTATCCAAAGAAACACGTCCTGAGGTTTGAAAGTTTATGAAATAAGAGACAATAATAACGTATCTATCTACCACGTATCGAATTTTATGAATTAATCATTAGAATAGGAAACGAAGCTCCAATAACATAAACTTTAATTGCAGGTTTTCGAAAATGGCAGATTTTTCGAAACATAAAAGAGTGGCACACGACACAGGTGAAGGCTGATTACGTTACGATAACTGGAACAGCATTTCAGGGTGGTGATGAAAAATATGATAAAAGTGCCGTTGAATGACACGCGAACACAGAAATAATCAAGAATTCAATGTGAAAAGGTCGGTTCATTCGCAAACATTGAGGTAGAGTAGGAAAAAGATGAACAATGATATCAGTACAGCATAACAAAAATTCTACCGATGGTGTTTCCATTGTAACCCACATCGGGAATTGTCCGCCGTAACGAAAATGATTTATGTGCTTTTTTTACTTAATTCTAGTCTTTAATTTATAAATGAAATGTAAAAATGTAAAGAATGTATAAGTTTGTTGTAGATGTAAGAAACTGTTTTCTATGTTATAAAATAAATTATTTATCAGAATATAGATTGTTTATCGTTCTTTACCCTTCTGCGTGGACGTACCCAGTCGGGGGGGGGGGGGACACCAAGCCGCGCATGCGTAGGTGATTACGGGTCTTTGACCATTTTATACAACCGAATCTTGTTGATAAAACTTAATTTTGAATTTCTGCACAACAGAGGATAAAGCTGCCGAAAGGTAATTTGGAATTTTGTTTTCAAAATATCAGTATGTTTCTGCCAGGTCAACCCCTTGTCAATGATGACTCCAAGATACCTGACAGATGATAAATGCACTTTGCCTATTTTACTTAGCCATTAAATGGCTGCGGAAAGATCGCCTGCAATGCCTGAGTGGCGCTAATCATAATCAGGGGACTTATTATTTGTTGAAGGGACCTAAGCGCAGTTGCTAGGTCCACATTCTGCGTGTTCAAAGTGGGTTGAACAGAGGGGGCAGCCGAAGATGTTGAGACGGCTGCTTCCGCGTATGACTTGCTGCGTCTTTGCGTTATGACTTCCAGATTTCGCTTGGGGGTGAATCTGCAAATGGGACTGTTAGCTTTTCCGACGAATGTTCCTTTTTCTTAAATGGCGTAATAAATCGTCATAACTGCCGATATTGGTCCGATTCTAATCCCAGAATTTATTTATCATAAGGTTCATACACAGCAGCCACAAAAATTAAATGTTTGGGCTGGTATTTTTGGCAATCATTTAGTTGGTCCTTTTTTCTTACCTGGAAATTTGAACGCTGAAATGTATTTGGAATTACTGGAAGACGCTATAGATCTTGCATTAACAGCCATAATTGAAAATCAGAATGATCGGCGGTACATTGCGAATAGGTTGATGTTCCAACAGGATGGTGCCCCACCACATTACGCATTACGCGTTCGACAATATTTAGATCAGACGTGTCCAGATCGATGGATTGGTAGAAGAGGTGCCATTGAATGGCCCCCAAGATCGCCAGATTTATCGCCTTTGGATTTCCTTATGTGGGGTCATTTAAAAAGCAAAATCTATGCTACTCAGCCAACATCATTAGAAGACCTGCGTCAAAGAATTGTGAATGAGTACCTTCAAATTACTCCTGAAATATTGCAAAATGTGCGGCAACGTTTTGAGCAAAATCTTTATTATTGCATGGAGAGTCATGGTGGCCATTTTCAACATTTACTTGCCTAACGGGTCAGTTCATTCTTCATTTTTAAACTACTTTGCTGCCAAATGTATTGATGTCCACTAATGATGATGTATTAGCTTTATTTAAGCTTTAAAACAATAAATCTTCAAAACTACTGAACTGAAGTACATTAATTTTATACTTGTATCATAATATTTTGAATTGAAAGACCTTTAAAATATCACTCGACCCCCCGTTCCATTTAAGATTTTGGGTGTGGTGTCACCCCCGCTTAGGGGGCTGCACGTGCTAACGTGATTTTTTGCCAAACTTGTGTCCCCCTCGAAAATAAAATCGACGGGTCTGAGCGTTTTTCCAAAATAAAACTGAGCTGCCAGTGAATGCGTCTGTTCCGTTTTCGATGCGCCACCCTATGTAATAGGGGAATTTTGGAGATTTTTCAGTCATAATACTGGTACAATTAGACAGACACCTTTCAAAATTTCTTCAATATCTAGTTACCGTTACTCTATGGCAATCAGACCTATTAGCAAAAACTGTAAATATTTTTTTGTTTAATAGAGGGCAAGGAGTTCCTCGCAGTCACAACAAAAGATCTACCTACTGTTATATATGAAAACCGTTCTTTCATTTGAAGGTTTTTCACGATTACACTACTTCTCTGCCCTATTCGCTTGACTGAAAAAATGATGACCTTATATGAATTTTGAAAGAGATGTACGGCCAAAAATTTTAAAAAGCGTATAACTTAGAAATTATGAATTTTAGATCTAGGTAGGTATATAAGATTTGTGGTATAGCAAAAATTCGTCATATATGATATGCTCAACATGTTCTGCCAGATTTCTAACCGAATCCTCAAATCAAACAACTGCATAAGTATACATAGGTAAACTTTGTTTTCATATTTAATCCGTCATATTTTCAGTACAGTTCAACAAACTGTATGGTGCAGAAGCGGAAAATTAATACAGTACGAACAAGTAACAACGACCTTTACTGAATTGAACGAAACGAACTGGCAATCCAACCGTTTTTGCGTAGGATCTCATCAGAAAGCGGTCTTGCCTTATACGACACAACACAACGAAAGACGGATTCGTTGAAAATTTCTTCGACCTTCCACGACGTCGGTGTGTGACTCATCGAGTAACGGCTTTTTATAAGCGCCTGGATTTTGTCCTACAAAAACAGTCAATAATGTAATGTAATATCTAGGATATACCTACATGCATTTTCTTTATCTAGGATGATTTCGTTTTATAAAGATATAGACACTGGGTATTTGCGTAAAGTCTATGAAAATGCTGCTTGCTTGCAATTCCAAAAAAATGTGCCATAGTCTGGTAAGCCGTGGTTTGGAACGTAAGGTCTCGAAAATCAGATGACGTTGCAGAGCAACACGAACCTTAGCATCTTTTATGACAGTTTGCGATAATCTTCGCGTTTTGCGCGGCACCTTTTGGTTGATAAGAGACGGTAAAGTCCACAACCAGTGACATTATTCATAATTATTGGACCCTGATTAATTATAGTTTGCTGTTCCGTTTAGCGCCTACAACGTTTATAAATAAAAATTCTTACTATTTCAATAAATCAAAAACAATAAACTAGTCTTCCCAGACTAAGTAGGTAATTATCTCTTTATTAATATAAATATGCTGATCGTCTATATAACAGAATAACTTTTCTTACTGAGAGATATTTCCAAAAAGATGCAATTTTGTATTTTCTTAAATTCACCTTGTATAACTTATTTTAAGTGTAAAGTTAACGTCCTTTCGTACATAATACTCACTGATACTTCACATCCATAATCTATAAATACTGAATAGTTGCCAGGAATGATTCAACCGTATTTCCCGAAATAGTTTGCTGCAGACAAGCCTAAAAATAAAATTCTTTGTCCATACACAGATGAATTCGAAAATTTAAATTTGGAACTACTCTTTGTTGTTTCCACCAATAGCTTGACAAGAGTTTGAATGCGGCAGCCAATCAAATAGCTGCACACCCCACGTGACAGAAATAGCGTCCGTTGTTTATAAAAACCGAGTAGAGAGTCTGGGAGAAGAGCATTTCGTGATATTTTCAACGGAAACAAAGCAAAGAACTTTACGTGCGATATTTCTAGAGTTCCGTTTCTTGTGTGTTTTAGTGATTTTATTAGTTTCATTAAGAATAAATCGGTGAGTAACTTCTTTTGGCAGTACTTCTGTTGACAGTTTGACGATACTCTCACAAAGGGCATTGACAAAAACTGGGATAGCTTTTCTATTTGATAGTATAATAAGTGAATAATTTATCAGAACAGTTCTTATTACTTACGCTAAAATATTGACTCTATTGTGTATTTTTACCATTTCTCGCCTAGAGAATTACCTGTTGAATCTGATTATCCTAGGTTAGGAAAAGGGTCGCCATGTTAGGTCCATGTGTCCATTTTATTCATTGCCAATCGAATAAAATCTTTCCTAATTGGGACAAAACTTCATATTTCCACTATTATTCTTAACCTGCCTCTTTTGTCTAACTTGTATTAAACATGTAATTCATTATTAGTAATTGTGGAATCCAAAAAAAAAAAATTGTACATACATACACCTACCTACCTTCCTATTTGTTATTAGTAAAATGCTGTTGCGTTCAATGTTCAATCATTAGTCGATTTCAGTCAATCAAATTACTTATTTTATTCATAAGTACTTAAAATTTTGTAAAAAGCAGATGTTAAAAATCCACCTATTTCAAATGTAGCTTTACGAATATTGGAACTGCAAGCCTCTTTAGCTCAGTGGCAGAGCACTGGTCTTGTAAACCAGGGGTCGTGAGTTCAATCCTCACAGGAGGCAGAGTTTGTCCTATACTTTTTTTATCTTATCATGCGCTATATCGTGTTCATTATTGAATATTTTTCCATGTTGATCTTTTTTTCAGGCAAAAATGGCTGATTTAGCTGCAAAGATACCCACATCTGTTGACCGTAAGTTATTGTAATCATTATTTATTGCATTAAACTGTGTTGTGCTACTATAATAGTACAATAATATATTAGCTTTTTTTATTAGCATCATTATTACACCAAAATAGTAAATACCAAAGATCCACCAGGCAGTGGTAGTTGCTACCAAACTCATACGTAATCAAATTATCTTTTGGTTGGTCAGTCATGTTGACTGATAGCAGCTGGTCTAAAGCAAATTCTGAACTAAAAGATATTGTCAGAAAATTAGGGACATCCTAAAAATATTCAGCATTTATTTATTAGGTTGCTCATGCTGGTGTGCTATATACATGCTCTTTATAGTAAAATAAATGTTCACAAAACACATCCTAACAAGTAATTTCACTTGAAAAACTATGCATCTAAATTCACTAGAATTTTTTGCATTTATTTTTTTGATTGTGATTCTGATCACTGATATTCATTTTGTTTCGAAACGATATCATGAAATTGTATGAAATTTCAGAGTGTTTTTTATACTCTTTTAATGACCATCTGCGTAATGTTTATGAAACAGAGCGTTAGCATTCAGTTTGAATAAGAAAACTTCCCATTCATTTCTTCAGAAATTATGTGAAAACTGACTATTTCATTTCTAAAAAAATGACCGAATGACCCTTTTATTTCTCAAGGAGTGGAGGGGTTACTTTTTAATTTTGTGCTTACTGTGATATATTATTACCTGGCACAAAATGTTCAGAAAATAAATATCGTCGTGGTATGAATCAGCCTCTTTCAGTCTAAAAAAGACTAATGCGTCTATTACAGTCTTTGCACGTCTTCAATGCTTATAACCATAAACTTTCACAATACTGTGCATTTTTTTATTTGATGACATATCTATTTTCTTCATGTTTTTGAATGTATTATCAATTGCATAGAAGATGAAGAGTGGGAGCTTCTGGCAAAGATACAATGAATGCAATCCATGAACTGGACCTTTTTCCTTAATTTGTTATGGTGGCATTCAGTATTGAGCATAATGAATACTGTGCAAGTTCAAATGCAAAAGAAAGAAATAGATGATGGCTCAAAGGTGCATGTCAGCAGCATTAAAAAAATTAAAAGATTTGAGGAGCGAAAGCACATACGATAATTTTGTTCTGAAGGCTAAGAATAAATGGGAAGTGAGATGGAATGGGAAAATCCTGGTTTTCCCTTGGTCAGATAGAGAAAAATAAAAAAAAATCGTCACTGGAAAGTTTTGGATTCAATGAGTAACGAATTTCAAGAACGTGCTGAAGGATTTCAACTTTAAAAATTGGTGGTCGAACTAAATTCGCGTGGGGGGGTCATGACCCCCATGACCCGCCCCTGGATCCGCGGCTGCTTTCTAAAAAAAATGGACCACTATAAATAGGAGACTGTACATTTGAATTTCTTGCTAGTTCATTAGAATAGAAGATGTACATCGAAATTTTGTCTTAAATGGTCATACCATATTTTGGACTTCCTTGGTAGCTTTGTTCCCGGTAACTATTTGTTTGTTGGAGAAATCGGGAGGGTAGATTCCAGATGTGATGGCGGAACGCCCCATTTTCTATCTAAACTTCGTCCTGTCGTTGTCGACTGACGTTGCAAGAAACAGATAAATAATTTCGTTTGTACCTGAAATGAAATTGGCGTATGTTTCACCACCGGTGCCAGTCCGCCGTCGCCGCATAGTAGAAGGTGTAATGGAAAATCAATACGGCCCCCCTTGCCCCTATTTTCCCCATTCTCACCCTACCGCTGCTTCTTCGACCCTCGTCTTCCACTGCTGCGTGCTCGAGTGTGTTTTCTGTTGCAAGAGCAAGAAATGTCTCGTGTTTTCGCTTTGCAAATCGCACAGAGAACTACATAGGAGACGTGCTCACATCTATAGTAAATTCCGGTCAAATATTTCAGGCAAGCTCACAGAAGGCTACTTCTTGACTTGTTGATACGCAATATTTTATAATACCGATTCATTAATATGCAAATGTTTTTCTGTCATTCTTTATGGGTATACACTTGTTTTTACCATGCACGTTATAGTGTCGGCAAATAAGGAGTTGGATTTATATCGCTAACAGAGAAATTCGGTCATACACAACAAATAACGAACAGCAAAGAAAAAAAGACGCGTGTAATTGAAGTTAACGCAGAGTGGGGAGACAACTCGACAAATAAAACTTGGTTATCAGAATAAAAAATGATGTCATAGGAATGCCTGATGTGGACAGTGACCAAGCGTCTATTTGCTAGATTTCCTAAGAGAAAACTGCTGCCGAGTATTAATCGTTTCACTGTTTGTTGTTGGAGCTACAGAACGCTGTATGATTATCTTGCTTTAAGATGTATGGTACGGAAGGCTTGTTATATTTAATAAAGAACTATTAAATTCATATAGCTAATGGTATTATATATTGTATATTTCATCATTTTTTGTCATCCCCTTGCCACACATTTTCCCTTGTTTCCTATGTGCAGTGTGTTAGGGAAATAATATTCGTAACTTTAAGAGGTGATTCCTTGCATTCTAAGCAAAAAAGTTCATTATAACGTATGTCCGAAAATCAGTAGTTTTCGAGGAAAGTGAGTCGTAAATAATTAAATTTTCTCAAACATTTGGCAACGCTGCAGCGCAACCGCGATACGAGTGCGCGACGACTGCAACTTATTCATCGAATTGTTTACGTTTGTATGATATTTATATGCCTTGAATTATTGAATACTTTTACGCAACTTTTTGTGGCTAATATTTTTTATTTAAGAACGCGTTCAGTACAGTACACATTTACTTGCAAAAAAAATGACAGACCTTACCGGTACGTGCTAATGCACACCACCAATTCCCACTTATTTGAAACGATACGATGCACGAAAAAAGAAAAACCAACATCTGTAAATCACATAAAGTTAGAGTTAAATGTATTAGTGATCACAACAAAACGCGATGATACGAGTAGATCCACTTCAGGCGGAATACGACGTTGCCAGTTGTGTGAGGGATTTTGTTTGTCTGTTTTTCTTCGGAAAATTGTATTTCATAATCAAAAAAATTATTTTGTTAGAGACAGTTAATTGATAAATAGATGTATTGAACGTAATGAATATGGAAACAAAATAAGCTATTTTTCTTGCATTTCCATGTAATTATCCCAAAGATGTGTGATTATCCTGAAAAATTGAGATATTCAGTGTTTTGTATGATGTAAAATTAAAGTAACAAAGTTATAGCCCTTTGGAAGTTTGAGTACCGCCCAGTCTCAATAATAATAATATGTGCTCGTGTTTGGCAACAACGGATATAATCCGCCTTATCGGTTCATCGCATCGGAAACAAAAAAGCGAAAGAATTTGGAACGATGTTTTTAGAATTATTTTATTCAGTTGTATACAGTCAGTGTCAGTCGGTAACGCGTGAGTGAATAGTGGTGTCTGTTGCGTGGCTCAAACGAAATCAAAACTGGCACATGTTTACGAAAATGCTGAACTTGTGGACATGATTCTTATTTACGTGGCATCACGAATTTATGCGGATCGGTTTCCCAATCGAGTGCAACCAACCCCTCGTGCCTTTGTTAATGTAGTATAAAGGGCTCGTGAATCAGGTGACTTAAGACCTCACAGGGGAGGGCATGCCGGTGCTCCAAGACCGCACGATCAAATACAGGACCGCACTGAAATACTTGTCGGGAGGATACTTTATAAAACAAGGTAACATTTTTTTTTTATTTTTACACACATATTTTGGTTTGGCTACAATCATTATCTGAAAATTAATGACTCAACTTCAAAGTTACCCTGTATGTAACCATGTCTCTCATTTCCGACGGTCTGCATTTCCGCTAATCCGGATATATTGTACTTTTCCGGATATATTGTACTTTGAAATGGTCAAGTATTTTCCATAGGTTAAATCGTTAAATTTTGATTCTTTCGACATAATTTTTCGTAAAGACAAATACGATGCATTGTATTCAACTAAATTGATGAAATATCGTTAATTATTTTTTTCAAACAGTTTGCATTTTGTCGCTCATTTAATCTGAAAGGTTGCGGCCACTTTTGTCCTTTGAAGGGAGATTGAGACAAGCCTTATTTATAGCTTTGCTTTGACTTTGCTTCATAGCGGAACATCCTTTAGCCCTTTGCGATCATGGAAGGAAGCAGGCGGGAAAATAGTAACGGGATTTGAGATGCTTCGGAATTTTTCATTGCGATCCACGTTGCGTTCGTTTTTTAAGGGGCTTCAAACGGAAGTCTCTGATACTGCAAGGCGGTATTTTACTCTGAACATGGGTTGCAGCTGGTAATATTTACTCTTCAACCAAAATAGTTCTTTGTACCAAATTACGCATTACGTGTTCGACAATATTTAGATCAGACGTTTCCAGATTGATGGATTGGAAGAAGAGGTACCATCGAATGGCCCCCAAGATTACCAGATATATCACCTTTGGATTTCTTTATGTGGGGTCATTTAAAAAGCAAAATCTATGCTACTCAGCCAACATCATTAGAAGACCTGCGACAAACAATTGTGAATGCGTGCCTTCAAATTACTCCTCAAATATTGCAAAATGTGCGTCAACGTTTTGAGCAAAATCTTTATTATTGCATGGAGAGTCATGGTGGCCATTTTCAACATTTACTTGCCTAACGGTTCAGTTCATTCATGTTTAAATTACTTTGCTGCCAAATGTATTGATCTCCACTAATAAAGGTGTATTAGTTTTATTTAAGCTTTAAATCGATAAATCTTCAAAACTACTGAACTGAAGTACATTAATTTTATATCATTATAAAGGGAATTGAAAGACCTTTAAAATAAGGTATCACTCGACCCCCCTTTCCATTTAAGATTTTAGGGTTGTTGTCACCCCCGCCCAGGGGGCTGCACGTGTTATTGTGATTTTGTGTCCCCTTCGAAAACAAAATCGGCGGGTCTGAGCGTTTTTCCAAAAAAAAAACTGAGCAGCCAGTAAATGCGTCTGTTTCGTTTTCGATGCGCCACCCTGTATATTTTATTAAATCCAATCTATATTTGGATGTCCTGTTTTTATCAAACTTGTTGACTGTAAGTCACAAAAATTTATTCGAAATGCTATACTTAACATCAGATAATATACATTTATTAAATCATTATACCGTATAAACGATTTTTATGATAAACACAAAAATTAATGTTGGACCAGCGAAAGATTGCAAGCCGAAAGAATGCGGACAAAAAATTGCGAAGTTGTCAGATGTTCTACATAAAATGCGGTCCATACATATTAACATATTTAAGATATAGAATTGTTCCGCTGAATTTGGCAATGTAGCTGGAAAACCCAGGCCGCAGGTAAACATCCGGTCGCTGATTGGTCCAAAACTCTTATCTTATCTGAAACTAGAATAACGTGCCGATGGCACGGTCATTTATAAACCTACTCCCATAGGCGTAGGCAGTTGGCAAATACTTTGAAAATATAATTTACTGTTTAGTGGTGATAATGGAATTCAAGCATGGGAAAGTTATTCACAGCCAGGCAAGGGAAATAATAGCAAACGTGATACGTGCTTGCGATGCAGAAGCGGCTAACAATACTTTCGTTTATCCACTGGTAGCTAGAAATGCAAGGGCGGCATATTATACGGGTGTTAGTGAACGAACTATAAGTAAAATTAGAAAAGAAGATAAAGACAGGCAAAATGCAACCTCCACACAGCCTTTAGCTTCTCCCGGAAAAAAGAGATCACGCCCTTCTGTGATCCAAAAAATTGATGGAGTCGATTTTTCCATTATTCGGAGAATGATAGAAAAAATTTACTGTGATTTTAAAGTGGTACCTACTTGTAGTAAACTTCTAATCAAACTGAAGGAAGAAATGGAATTTCCATTTGGTAAAGAATCGTTGAGGCTGCTTTTAAAAGCAAAAGGATTTTACTGGCGTAAATGCCACAACAAAAGGAAATTACTAATGGAAAGACCCAGTATTTTACATTGGCGATACAAGTATCTTAGGTCTATTAAAAAGTTCCGGGAAGAAGGAAGGCATATTATTTATTTGGACGAAACTTGGGTTGATAATGACCTCACTTTCAAGAAATGCTGGCAAAGCGAAGAAATTATGGGTGTCCTGAGCAATATAAGTTCTACAGGTAATAAAGTTTCTTTCACCTCGATTTTGCTTATTATACATTTTTCTCAATTTTGGAATATTCTTAATAAGTGCTCATTTAATTTGTCTAATTGAATACATAATCCCTTGCAAGTATTTTTTTCTCAAAAATATGTTTTTTATACATAGTGATTCAAAAAGGTGTTGGCAAACTTAAAATAACACTAAAATGAGGCTATTTATTCATTTCCAGGACGACTTATAATTGTTCATGCGGGTTCGCAAGATGGTTTTGTTCCTGGAGCCTGTCTCATTTTCAAGGCTGGCTGTGCCACTGGTGATTATCACGGTCAAATGAACCAAGAAAATTTCACGAAGTGGCTTACTGAAAAACTATTTCCTAACATTCCTCCTAATAGTATTATAATAATGGATAATGCACCTTACCATTCAGCTTTGGAAGACAAGCCTCCAACTAGATCTTCTCTAAAAAGAGACATCATCACGTGGTTGAGCAAAAAAGGTATAGAGCATGATCCTAATGCTAAAAAAATGGAGCTTTATGAAATAGCTTGTCTACATAGGCCACCATCTGATGAGAAAAATTATAAGATAGATAATTTAATAAGAAGTTTCGGACACACCCCACTTCGAACGCCACCCTATATGTGTCAGTTTAATCCCATAGAGATGATTTGGGCACAAGTAAAATTTTTCATTAGAAGCCATAATACAAGCGGCGAATTTACTATAAAAAAACTAGATGAAATTTCTAATAAGGCCATCGCTTCAGTAAGTGCCAGTGACTGGCAAAAGGTTATTGGACATGTTATAAAAATTGAAGATGAATATTGGGAAAAAGACAGTCTCATTCAAGAAATACAGGAAGAAATAATAATCAACATAGGAGGTGAAAGTGATAGCAATGACAGTTCCTCAGACAGTGATCATGACTCTAATCAGGATTGAAACTATACTAGATTGGCTACCTTTTAGAATTTTTAGATATTCATTTATTATACTATTGGTTTGTGGCTTTTAGTATCTCAGTAGAAAGTCTAATTCTATGTGTTGTTTATGGGTTATTTCATCAAGAAATTACTTTTTGTTTTCCTATATTTTTCTATTCAGTCAGATATTTTTGACTTGTTGTATTCTATTTTAGAAGAATGCATAATTTGTTTTGCTGTTCAATCATAATGCGTACATAGGAATATTACTTGTTGCCTAAAAAATATATTTATTTTGTTCTCAATATTCAGTGTTTGTGTATATTTATTTCTTATAATGTATGTTTGGTATCACGTCATTATGAATCGCAAAAAAATATTAATACTACCAGTTGTAATAAAATATAAATTCAATTAATAATTCAAGTCTCTCCGATCTCCGCCTATGACTCCATATAAAATCGTCTAATGGTAAGGTTTTTTCATCGCATTTCCCCCTTTCGTCCCTAGCAATCTTTGGCTGGTCGATCAATAGCTGTAAGTTGATTGGTATTTAGACATACAATAGCCTAATGTTTAATTGTAAGTGATTCCAGATAGTTCGATTGAACTGTCACGCGTGCTACTTTCGCCGTCTTCTCAGGAACATACATATGTGGCTTGTACCATTTTGTGTTGATTCCCGTCGTTTTTGCGTTCCCTTATTTCATTTGATGCCCTTATTCGTTGTCTGGCTCGCTCGACGCACCGTTCTCCCTTCAGGGACTTCAGAGAGAGCAGGAACTTCTATTAAAATATCATCTACAATCGGTGTCTCCGCCTTCTTCTTGCTATCGCATCGCAGCTAACGCCCCATCTCGCTTTTCCTCTTTTTACTTTCCTCGTTTTCTTCACTTGTTGGATTTAAACATTTCACGTAGCCATACATTTACTTAAATTTCACCTGACTTTCTAGAATTCACATATATTCACATTGCCTTGCTTAAAAATTATTTGGAATCCACCGATCTCAAATCGCAAATAACTGTTACACTTCAAGGCTAGTTATTTATGGCATTGTGAATACCTTTATAATCGACTGACACAATAATGTTTACTCATCAGATAAATTAAGCTAAGTAATTATCGAAAAACTTACCCTTTTCCACAAAAAACCAATCATTTTTTTTAAAAACATTCTAGCGACGGACGAATGTACTTTTACGCGAGACGGGATTTTAAATTTCCATAATAGTCACACGTGGGCCCAAGCCTCATACCATTCGTGAAGGTCATTTTCAACAACGTTTTAAAATAAATATTTGGGCGGATATTCTTGACTATCAGGTAATTGGCCCTTTCGAGTAACCCCCAAAGTTATCAAGAGAAGGATACCTTAGCTTTCTAGCCAATAACCTACCAGAACTTTTGGAAAAGACCTTAGACAACATGCCATTACAACGGAGACAGAATTTGTGGTTTCTTCATGATGGGGCACCACCACACATTTTTAGAGACGTCATTCAGTATTTGAATGAACATTATCCGGATCGAAATGCTCCTGATCCTCGAAAATGGCCAGCAAGATCTCCTGACCTCAATCCGATGGATTTCTGGTATTGGGGAGAACTTAAAGGGATGATTTATGGGGCTTCGAGGACCTAGATTAAGAAGAAACTGGGTTCGTCGTAATGAAGCTTGTGTGGAAAGTGGAGGGCGACATTTTGAACACTTTCTTCAAATACAAAAAAGTACAGTGTGGGTTTTAAAAAGAAAAACAACAGATTTTATTTTACTTTAAAGTCGCTTTTCTCAAAAAAATGTATTCACCCCCATGTTATATGAAACTTTTTGCTTCTTTTAACACCCTCTATTACCCATTTAAATAATGATTATTATAACGTTTACACCTTGTATAACGTCAGATGATTCAACACGGAGAAACGGTTGAGGGGATTCCCTGAACGGCGTCAAGAGCCGCGGTCGGCGTCTCGTCTGGGTGTTTAGCGTGTTTGTCGGTATCGCGGTGTATTAGGGTCGATTGGGCGGTCGATCCATGGAGGATGGTGGACAGACTGGTCGTCGTCATCGTGGCCGTTTGGCCTATCGACCGACGAACAGATGGAAAGTAGTCGCGTTCGGTGGTAACAGCGTCGGCGGCGCAATGCGCGGACACCGCGCCCTATACAATATAACTTCCACAGTTGCCAGATGCGTAAGAAAATCGCACCTATAAAGGTGGTATCGCAAATGTATAATTAATTTTTAGAAATGACGGAGCGTGCATTTTCTTTTTCATAACTTCCGTTGATGGAATATTCACCTATACTAACTCTAACTACATTATACCCCTAGATGCGACATAAAAATTTGCACGGTCATCCGTCAATGTTTATTGTCGCAAGCCGATTTAGTTTGTTACTTGTTTGATCTCATACATTGTCTCATTATGCATAGACTTATATTACCTAATGACGTACGACTTTGAATTGTCAATGAGGGGGCGGCAACGTGGCCGCATTGCCGTCAATTTCGGCGTCGGCGTCGCGACGCGGTCCGTCATTCGTGCCGAGAAAAAGGAGGAAGACAACTCCAACGCACAGCAGGAGAAGGAATCACTCCGTCCGTTCGTCGGTCCGCGTGTCCCTCGCTCGTTTAACGTTGTTTGCACGTTATTTTTTTCAAAGGTTACCGTTGCCTGCATCGCAGCGAAAATGTTGATCGGTCTCGTAAGGGAATCGGTGATGCAGTGCTTCTGCCATACGTGCAGCAGAGCTCCGCACCTGCCGGTCGCACGTAAGTTGCTTCCTGCTTACAAAAAAAAACAAAACAGCTTCTATAGTTTCGATTGGGGAATGTGTGTTTGTGTCAGTTACAGGGTGCATTCCATAAGTTGCCAGTTAACCTTCTGAAGTACAATGATCTTTAGTAACTTTTATTTATATATTGCCTTGAAAGAAGAGCGCGGTCACAATTTTACAGACGTAATAGTATTAGAAATCAATATTTTGTACATGTGTTTCAATCCCCTAAAGATTTTATTTCTACCGAAGATATTTGTAAAATCGTACAACATTATTCGAGATTTTATTTGTATTATATTGGACAACCAAAAATATTGTATATTCATTTAATAGTCAAAAATTTGCTAGGCTATGAGCATTTCGTTATTATAGATAGTTGTATGTTTACTTATGGACCACACTGTTTTATGCTGAATGAGGTAATGATATCTATCAGTTCTTTTCGTCCATGGATATTTCTAAAATAGTCGAAATTGAACTTTAATCTAACAAAGATACATTCGTTGAATCGAACTGTTTCTATGCATCTGTAAGCGTTAGTGTCGATATTTCCCATCGATCGAACTCGGCGGACATATCTAAAACACTAGGTATTGATCCATCGTTTTTTTTTTTGTTTAAACCACCAGTTCATGAGATTATAGTAACGTATGAACAACTTTTTGCGCAGTAATAATAGAAAACCTACAAGGGCAACTTTACAAAATAATTTTAGTTGGTTGTCTGAACGTCTTGAATATTTATGAAGAAATTGTAACGCTTTATACAGTACTCTCAAATCATAATTTATCTAGCCGTAATATGAAATATTTGAACGGGATAATAGTCAAACAATGGCCGATTTCGCACCATTCAACCGGCAAATAATACATGAGTTTGAAATTGATCAGAGTAATAGGGTGCCGCCACATCATAGGGTAATATCGTTAAGGGCTAAACAGCTGGAAATGAGCCAATTCCCAGGTAAGCGAGGCATGTTTTTTATGCAATTCTGCTCCGCAACAAGTCCACCAAAATAGACGCGCTACGAAGGTTAATTAATCATAAAGGCATTTCAGGTCGCGCTATTGACTTACACAAAACATGATCAATTATCTCTTAGGAGACCGGTGCTGATATTTATGTTACGTATGGTTTATCTGAAGTCACTTAAAATAGCATAAAAACCTTTGGTCGGCGCATCCTTTGTAATTTCATGACGTATCATAGGCGTGCGGTCATTTATTTAGAACGATAATAATAATGTTTTTATATCACAATAAATGGATTTTACTATCTTCTTATTTTTTTGATTTGGGATAAAAAATACTTATATTGGGAGTTTAATTTATGTTGACTGAAAGTTAAGAAATGGAAAAATTACAGAATTCCAAAGTTTGACATAGGCAAATATTTACATAGCAGGTAGGTATATACAAAGGTATATAAAGACTTACATTATAGGTATTTATATATCATCCTCGCCTTCGGAGCTGTCGCTAGAGTCATCTTGTACAGGAATTACAACGGGATTTACAGGAGGCAAAACACAATATTCATTTTCTTTTTCAATAATATGCCTAGAACACTGCTTCCATAGGTCTGTGGCAGCAATATGAGATACTGCATCTCTTATTGTGGCCAAAAGCGATTCACTTAATTGAGGGGTCTGATTATGTTTTCTTACTTTTTTAAAGCAGCCTAGACCAACTCAATCGGGTTAAAAATGCAGTAATAGGGAGGTAGACGTAATACTTCATGGCCATTTTGCTGAAGCAGATTGTCAACAACATACTCTTTTTCAAATTTTTGTCTTTTAATAAGATCCAATAATATGGCTTTGGTTGATTTTTGTGGTATTTCCATTCCCTTATCCTTCATAAAATCAATAATGTCTTGTTTTTTTGTGCCTGTATTCGGAATTGTGTTTTTCTGTCGGGAATGGTATGGCGCATCGACTATATTAAGCGGTGATCGATTGTTTTTGAATTGGAAGGTCACGTGACGTTAGAGTCAGGCCGTGCGACGTCGACGCGGTTTCGCGGTTTTTTAGGAGGTTCGCGAAACGTCCGGAAGGAAAGAGGTACCGTTTCGGAAAGTAGAACTCGGCGCTTTACGGGGGAGCTGGACCCGTCGCGGCGAGAGGAACGGATCGGATCGAAAACGGCCGGTAAAGTCGAAAAATCGACCGTTTTCCGGACGGTACGCGGCGTTATTTCACACTGGTTTCGCCGTTTATCGAAATATCGACTCGAGATCGGTCTCGTTCGATAGCTAAACGAAAAATACGTGCCAATAAGCTAAATCTGTTCGGTTCCGCGTCTCGGTTTTTTTTCTAGAAACGTTCGAAAAAAAGCGACAAAAATGACGAATCGCCTTGAAAACTACGATATCTCCCTTATGCCGACGAGAAAAGGAATTTCGCGTGCCGCGTTTCGTACATCTCGGCGAGCGCTACAAATTACGCAGAGAGACGTTTTTTCGTTTACGGTACCCGTTTCGAATAAACGAACCTCGAACGTCGTCAAGAATGACTTTTTTGCGTATAAGCGCGCTGCTTCGCCGTATATCAGCTATCTCCTCCGAAGATAAAGGAGCTACGAACCTGACGATTTTTGCGTGAGAAAGCCATGCTTCGGACACTCTTTTAATACTATTTTCATCATCATTATTCGTTTACGTTGAAAAGTTTCGATTTTTTTAAAAATTCCTCGACAATACGCTACTTTTCGACGCGTGAAAAAGTCACCTTGTCATCCGGCTCTGTCCTCGCTTATTACTACCGTACGTGAGCGAGTAAAAATTATACAGCTATCGAAAAATAACGATAATGAGCTGACGAAACGATTCTGACCGTCAGAATTACCGTCAAATTTCGAAAAAGTAAACTTTGAGCGCCTCAAAAGTACCGATGACAACCGTTTTTCGGCGTACTTTGTCTTCGTCGATACGGACCTGCGTTACGGAGCGACGTAGCTACGATTTTTTTTCGCAAAACGAAAGGCCAAAGTCTCCTGATTAAACCGACATACGACACGTTACCCGATCGCATTTTTTAAACTCGGCAGATTACAAAATTTAAAGATATGCAGATATTTTTAGTTTGACGTTTCAATTTTGAATTTCCCCTCCAGATCCCCGGATTCCTGTTAGGCGGGGTATTGTAGATACGATCGTATTACGAAAGCGAGCGAGTGCGAGCGGAACGTCAAAAACGTGCCATTTTCGGCTTCATGACTATCGCTTCATCCAATATTGGATCACGCCAAATAGAATTGTCCTTTTTTGCGCGTGAAAATCAACATTTTCGAAAAGATTCAAAATTTCTATATTCCATTGTCTAAACGGACCGGACTAGAGCCATTAAAATCGGATGAATCTAGTAGTTTTTTATGTTTACAGATTGCGATGTCTACCGCCAAAGGCTGCAATTATTCTTTGACGTTCATCAATTTATTGAAATCATCATCGGTTTATAAATACTATAAAAATATGATTGTAAGCCCCTATTCATGTTATAATTTTACAATATGGCATAAAGCTCCGCTTTTCTAACCGATTGATATAAAGCGTATGTCTGATTGCATCACATTGCATCATTCTAACCTACAATGTATGAATGTAAACATTATCGAAATCTTAATAATGAGGCTCCCGTTAATAAGGATTAATTAGAAGCTTAGAACAAGCAATCGCAGCTACAAATAGTGAAAGTGTTGTGTGAAGTGTTTACAGTTTATGTGTTTCTATTGCAAACGTAAGTAGTCAGTCACTTCTATGAAGTTCAGTAAGAGTTCAGTCTTGACCCTCAGTTCAGACCTATTAGCTGGCTAACAGTGGCACATATTATCAAGCAGATGAAGGAATATGCAAAGCGCTGAAAAATAGCATTGATAATCATATCTACTACCAAAGTTTTCAAAATTACTAAGACTTTCACAGCCACTGCAGTTGTTTATTTTGATCTCAATGCAGAATGTATGTGCTTCGATTTAGAATGTAGCTGGTTTAAGGACTTGTCACTTCCAAGACTTGTCAAAACAACAGACACCATTACTTGTCAAAAAACTATAGCACTTGATGATTTCAAATTTCTATTCTGTTTTTAAAGATGTTATTATTATATGTCTAATTTCAATGATACTCACATCTGTCCTGTTTCTAAGACTGATCTTAATCATAGATTACAAAAAAACTCATTATTGAATCAGAGGAAACAGATTACAAAATTTGATTTTCAAGCGATACTATTACTTACTGTCCAACAACTATAGTACTTAATAATTTCAAGCTTCTGGTCTAATTTTTGAGATGTTATTATTATATGTCATGTTTCTAATTGATTGATCATAATCATACAACATTAAAAAAAATAGAGGAAATTTTATTTTAAAGCGATAGCACATTTTCTCCAGATCATAAAGCGAGCATTGTTCATCTGCTTCTGTTGAATTTTTCCCAAACGAAGAACTTTACCACCAACAAACTCATAAATATTGTAAAAACCTTGTAGTAGTAGTATCTCACCTGAGTAGTATGTATAAATGGAAATAAGTAAACAAACTTGTCATCTATCCCTTCGATTGGCAAATATTATCAAGCAGATGAAGGAATATGCAAAGCGCTGAAAAATAGCATTGATAATCATATCTACTACCAAAGTTTTCAAATACTAAGACTTTCACCGCCACTGCAGTTGTTTATTTTGATCTCAATGCAGAATGTATGTACTTCGATTTAGAATGTAGCTGCTTTAAGGACTTGTCACTTCCAAGACTTGTCAAAACAACAGACACCATTACTTGTCAAAAACTATAGCACTTGATGATTTCAAATTTCTATTCTGTTTTTAAAGATGTTGTTATTATATGTCTAATTTCAAGGATACTCACATCTGTCCTGTTTCTAAGACTGATCTTAATCATAGATTACAGAAAAATTCATTATTGAATCAGAGGAAACAGATTACAAAATTTGATTTTCGAGCGATACTATTACTTACTGTCCAACAACTATAGTACTTAATAATTTCAAGCTTCTGGTCTAATTTTTAGAGATGTTATTATTATATGTCATGTTTCTAATTGATTGATCATAATCATACAACATTAAAAAAATAGAGGAAATTTTATTTTAAGGCGATAGCACATTTTTCTCCAGATCATAAAGCGAGCATTGTTCATCTGCTTCTGTTGAATTTTTCCCAAACGAAGAACTTTACCACCAACAAACTCATAAATATTGTAAAAACCTTGTAGTAGTAGTATCTCACCTGAGTAGTATGTATAAATGGAAAATAAGTAAACAAACTTGTCATCTATCCCTTCGATTGGCAAATATTATCAAGCAGATGAAGGAATATGCAAAGCGCTGAAAAATAGCATTGATAATCATATCTACTACCAAAGTTTTCAAAATTACTAAGACTTTCACAGCCACTGCAGTTGTTTATTTTGATCTAAATCGATTTAGAATGTGCTGCTTAAGAAACTTGTGACTTCCACGACTTGTCAAACAACAGACACCATTACTTGTCAAAATTTGTAAGATAAGTACTTCTTGCACAGTATAATCGTAACTTGGTAGACATATTTGTGATATCGCTTAGATTAAGCCTGCCAGGGGAGTGAAAGTTACCTATACGAGTACTGAACTCTACATAAAATAATTTATGATGCCATGTATCTAAACTATTTTTATTTCTGCAGATCACATAATTATTACATACATCCCTTAAAAGGGCCCAATTTGAAGTAACATATTATAGAGTTCAATTTTCACATTGTTGTTATTTTTACGGGTTCTTCTTTCTGGCGATGGAAAGTTCAATTGCTTCTCCCTATTATACCTAAACAATGTAGGTCTATTTTCTTTTTTCCCATCCACAAAGTGACAACTACATAAGTATGCACCAGGACCTGGTTCAACAACTGTTCTCCTGCAATAAATAGTAAAAAGACAAAAGTTCAATTTGAAAAATCCTATCAAAGAACGGCAACTCATGTGAATAGCAATATCTAAATACAGCATTTTTTATAAGCAAGATACACACACATTAGCGGATCGCTCAGTTACATACCTGCTTGTAAACTAACGGCCTTATTTTCAACAAAAATTGTTTTAAAACTCCACTTTAACCACTTGATACGGAAGAAGTTTTCTCAAGGTGTTTATGTTTACTTTTTTTTTAGTTTTACGGATTTCCTTACTATGATATTTAGGAATTAACTTTCAGAATCTTAATTTTTCCTTTCATTATGTTGTAGATGCACACATCTCACAATAGGAGTTATTGAATTTTAATTTTAAACAAAATACATTTCATTTTCCAGGTTAGAAAAAATTACCTATGACAATGACATTGACATTACAAAACAGAAAACATATACACTGAAGAAAGCATAGTCCACTGCTATCCGTAGACGAACACGGTTGACATATGTCAGTGTCAAGCGCCATTTTTTGCAAGTCGTGTTATAGCTAGATTTATGCGACGATCCTCATATAAATCTAAGTCTGCTATACAATTTGCTACATGGAAGATTTTATAACGCCATGTATGGTATTAACAACAACACATGCGACGTTGCCGGCATCTCACATAAATCTGAGTCTGTTATACAATTGTATACAGGATATTTTCAATGCTATATGGAAGATAACAGACAACAGATAACAGGTAAGGTGGTAACAGGTAACAGGTGGTAACATATAACAGATAACTTATAACAGATAAAAGATAAAAGATGACAGATAACAGATAAAAAGTAACAGATAAAGAAAACAGGTAACAGATAACAAATAACTGATAACTGAAAACTAAAAAATGAAAACTGAAATCTGAAGAATGAAAAATGAAAAATGAAAAATGAAAAATTGAAAATTGAAAATTAAAAATCAAAAAAATCAAAAATCAAAAAATCAAAAATCAAAACAAAAATCAAAAATCAAAATCAAAAATCAAAAATCAAAATCAAAATCAAAAATCAAAATCAAAAATCAAAAATCAAAAATCAAGAAAAATCGAAAATCGAAAAATCGAAAATCGAAAAATCGAAAAATCGAAAAATCGAAAAAAAAAAATCGAAAAATCGAAAAATCGAAAATCGAAAAATCGAAAAATCGAAAATCGAAAAATCGAAAAATCGAAAAATCGAAAAATCGAAAAATCGAAAATCGAAAAATCGAAAAATCGAAAAATCGAAAAATCGAAAAATCGAAAATCGAAAAAATCGAAAATCGAAAAATAAAAATTAAAAATTAAAAATTAAAAAAAAAAAAAAATTAAAAATTAAAAATAAAAAAAAAAAAAAAAATTAAAATTAAAATTAAAAATTAAAAATTAAAAATTAAAATAAAAATTAAAAATTAAAAATTAAAATTAAAATGAAAAATGAAAAATGAAAACTGATAACTTATAAAAGATAACAGATACCAGATAGCAGATACCAGAAACCAGATACTAGACACCAGATACCAGATACCAGATACCAGACACCAGATACAGATACCAGATACCAGACACCAGATACCAGACATCAATACCAGACACCAGACACCAGATACCAGACACCAGAACCAGATACCAGATACAGATACCAGATACCAGACACCACACCAGATACCAGACACCAGATACCAGATACCAGACACCAGATACCAGATACCAGACACCAGAAACCAGATACCAGATACCAGATACCAGATACCAGATACCAGACACACCAGATACCAGATACCAAACACCAGATACGAGATACCAGATACCAGCCACCAGATACCAGAACCAGAAACCGATACCAGATAAAGAGATAACAGATACCAATACCAGATACCAGACACCAGATACCAGACACCAGATACCAGACACCAGATACCAGACACCAGATACCAGACATCAGATACCAGACACCAGATACCAGATACCAACATCAGATACCTGATACCAGATACCAGATACCAGATACGAGATACCAGATACCAGACACCAGACACCAGATACCAGACACCAGATACCAGACACCAGAAACCAGATACCAGATAAAGAGATAACAGATACCAATACCAGATACCAGACACCAGATACCAGACATCAGATACATACCAGATACCAGATACCAGATATATGATTCCAGATACCAGATACCATACACCAGACACCAGATACCAAATAGAGATGCCAGATACCAGATACCAGACACCAGACACCAGATACCAGATACCAGATACCAGATACAGATACCAGATGCACCAGACACCACCAGACACAGACACCAGGATACCAGATACCAGATCCACCAGATACCAGATACCAGATGCCAGACACCAGATACCATATACCAGATACCAGATCCTGATACCAGACATGATCCAGACACCAGATACCAGATGCCAGACACCAGATACCAGATACCAGACACCAGACACCAGATACCAGATACCAGACACCAGACACCAGATACCAGACATCAGATACCAGACACCAGACACCACACATCAGATACCAGATACCAGACGCCAGATACTAGACACCAGACACCAGATACCAGATACCAGACACCAGATACCAGACACCAGATACCAGATACCAGATAGACCAGACACCAGATACCAGACATCAGATACCAGACACCAGACATCAGAGACCAGATACCAGATCAAACATGTCAAAGGATAGAAAATGATTAGAGATAGGGATAAAGTATATATCGCTAGCATTGCATACATACCAGCAACTGCGCTACGTGAGGTTTTAAATAAAGACATCAACGTACAATATTTGGCATAGCGTTAGCATGCCAGAAACTGCGCTAGTCGACTATATTAAGCGGTGATCGATTGTTTTTGAAGGAAGTGTTGGTAGTGGTTCGGAAATGTGACGTCGACGCGGTTTTCGCGGTTTTTTAGGAGGTTCGC